>JAZHRO010000065.1:29384166-32375000 GCA_037157565.1 Thalassia testudinum
ACTGCAGGTGAACTCCTAATGCATCTCAGTCCCATCCTAAGCCTAGACTTAAGGACTAAAGATCTATCAAATCCTTTAGTAAACAGATCTGCTGTGTTATCCTTGGATCCTATAAATTCCACAGCAATCACTCCTTGAGACACTTAATCCATTACAGACTTAAGTTTGATTTGGATATGTCTTCTTGTTTTCTGATTAAGCTTTGAACTCATAATCTTTGCTATAGCAGTCATGCTATCACAATGCAAAGATATCACAGGAATTGGCTAACCCACAATAGGGATTTTTGTAAGAAGTCCTTTTAGCCATTTAGCCTTAATTCCAGTGGTGTTCAAAGCACATAGCTTAGCCTCAAAGGTAGATTGGGCTAAAATGGTATGTTTTGTAGATCGCCAAGAGATTGCACCACCTCCAACAGTAAAGGCATACCTTGTAACACCATTACTCCCAAAATCCTCCATTTGACTGATCCAACTTGCATTACTATATCTTTCCAAAACTAAAGGATATTTACCATAATGTAAATTAAGGGAAATAGTTCCCTTTAAGTACCTAAGTACTTGATCGAAGGCATCACAATGAATATGGTTAGGACAGCTTGTGTATCTAATCAACTTAGGCATAGAAAAAGAAATATTCGGTCTAGTACAGTTAGCAAAATACATCAAGCTTCCTATAATCTGTGAATATCTTAGTTGTGAAACATGCATTCCACTTTTGTTCTTATAGAGAGTTTTTGATGAATCAAATGGAGTGCTTACAGCCTTGCAATCTTCATAGTCAAATTTCTCAAGAACCTTCTCAACATAATGAGATTGAGAAATAGTTATCCCCTCTGCTGACCGAATCAGTTTGAGGCCTAGGATTACATTTGAAACACCCATATCCTTCATCTCAAACTCATTACTTAAGAACAACTTAGTTTTATTCACAATTCTAATATCTGATCCAAACAATAATATATCATCTACATATAGGCATAGGACAATACACATATCACCCTTAATCATAAAGTAGACACACCTCTCAGATTTGTGACCTACAAAGCCAAAAGATTATATAGTCTCATCAAACTTTTCATGTCATTACTTGAGTGCTTGTTTCAAACCATAAAGAGATTTAACAAGTTTAAAAACCTTGTTCCCGTTCCTAGGACCTATAAATCCCTCAGGCTGGTCCATATAGATCTCCTCCTCAAGATCGCCATGAAGAAAGGCAGTCTTCACATTCATTTGATAGATAGTGAGATCATAAATAGAAACCAATGTAATAAGCATCCGGATAGTGGTTATCCTAGTTACTGGAAATTAGGTATTGAAATAATTGATTCCTTTCATTTACTTGAATCCATTGGCAACAAGTCTAACTTTGTATTTTTCAATAGATCCGTCAGATCTGAGTTTTCTCTTAAACACCCACTTGCACCCAATAGTAGAACACCCTGGAGGTAAATCAACCAACCCCCAATTGCCATTAGAGATGATCGAGTCCATCTCATTCATAACAGCATCTTTCCAATGCTTAACTTCAGAAGAAGCCATAGCATCACGATAAGTGGGGGGATCGCCCTCGATTTGGTAAGTAATAAAATCACTTCCCAAATCCTTGACAATTCTTGGTCTTTTACTTCTCTTAGGTTCAAACTCTTCTACTTGATTGGGTTTAATACGGGAAGAGTTAGCCCCCACATTAGACATCCTATCCACTTGATTAGGAATAGAACTAGATGTAGTGGGTAGATCATCTGAAGTCACATTTTGAGGTAATCCAGTCTTCATAGAGAAGACATCCTCAAAAAATATAGCATCGCAAAGTTCAACAATAGTATTGATATTTATGCCTAAAATCTTAGATTTTATAACCAAAAATATATAGGAATAGTTCTTATCGGCGCACTTCGATCTTGGACGTCCTCGAAAAACACCTTAAGAGAATAAAGCCGAGAGAATTTTGTTTCCAAACAAATTCTCGATTAATCTACCAACTGAATGGTTTGATCAATCAAAAACTTTTCGTGGATCTCTCAATCTCCTTGTGCAAGATCGCAAAAGTGATTGCAGATTTTTGCTCTTGTTCCCTCGTGACCCTTATATAGAGCCCACGACTAGACGTTTAAGGAAACTCTCATTTTATGGAAATACGATAATTAATCGATCAAACAATTGGTCGACTAATTTTACATTTTGATCGACCAATCCAAGTCAAAATCATGGATTAAAAATCCATAGCAAAAGGAGTCCAAGTTCTAAGTTCCAAATTGATTCTCAGCCGAGCCCTCACCCTCACCCAAGCCCAAGACGGGGTGAGGCGGGTGCCCCACCTCTCACTCTTTGCTACATAAGTCATAGGAGGCAGAAGTCTTTTACACCCACCAAGAAATTTATCCACTTCCAGTACGAGACTAAAACCCTCTTCCAAATTTCACTAATTTCAACATAAATTTTCACGTCACCATCTAATAATTGCATCTCATTGATGCAATTAAACTCTCAAATTCAACGGATATCACTTCATCTTTTAATATAATAATGATGCCCTTTTCTATGAAACACCCAGTAGATGTCCTTGAATCTGATTATTAGGGATAGTAGAGAGTAAAGAAGTGATAAGAACAATACTCCTTGTCTATATTAAGGCAAGATTTTTCCATTCATTTAGCTTCTACGATAGCTTAGTGAGTATATTTTCATGCGATTGTCTTCAGTTTCGACTATCATCTAATGGGCTTCCAAGGTAAATGTCATCCTTAAAATCCTTCTACACTTCCTAAGGTTCTCTTCCATTTGCCTCTCAATACCTTAGAGGTATTTTTGCTGAAGAATATTTGAAATTTGGATAGATTAAGTTAGATCCGGCATAAAAGCAATGGCAGTCCGACAGTTGTCTAATTTTGTAAGCTTCGAATTCTATTGCCTACCCAAACATCATAATGTTGTCTAAAAAAAAGAAAAGTAAAAGTAGACCAAAATCCCAAAGTTAGAGGAAGATTTAATTGATTTAAGAGAGTAATGACAAGCCTCCACTCAATGAAGTTGAAAGCCACTTCCATTTCAAGTTTCAAGGGCACAAAATTTTGATTTCTTTTTCTTGTATGCATAGAATGTGTTATGAGAGATCGCAACCTCAGATCAAGAAGAATAGAGTGAGAAGATGAAGAGGCTTTTGCCGGAAACCATTCTATTATGTTTTGGATATCACAGGCTGGTTTGTTACAGGGGTCTTTATATACCTTGGCTATTGACAAATGAGCCCTTCAAGGCATTGGCCATTGCTACATACGCCACACTTATGTTGACTTTAATCAACACACACCATAATATATTTACATAACTCCTTAGCAATTACATATTATTGGACATGAGCCTACCTCTCAAAAATGCACTCTGACAAGGGATAATGATCCTACACAGAAAGGGCTTCAAAGGGACAACTACTAGTTTTATAATCAATTTATACACCACATTAGAAAGTCTAATTGGGTGAAATTTCTTGTGCTCCAAAGCATCTACGTTTCTTAGTGTAAGCACAACATATATATAATTGATGTTTTGACGCAACTTACCTTTGTGGAAGGCGGCTTGGATAAATTTTAACGGTCTCACCTTTGAAAGTGTTCCAATTTTTCTAAAAGTAGTAAGCCAGAAACCCATTGGGCCTCGGAATCTTGGTTGGCCCAACCTGAAGAGAGCAAGACGTCCTTCTTTATAAGAATAGTACTAAAAGATTCCAATTCTTCTTGATTAACTTCATCTTCATCATCAAACATATGAGGAATAAAATCACTTCCATTTGTTTTACCAACTAATCCAATAGAGTAGTTGACAAAGCATTTTTTATTTTTTTTCAAAGTCACCCATACATTGCTCATCTTCAAGTTTAATCTAATTTTTGCTTTTCCTCTTCGAGGCGTATAAGTGGTAAAATCTTGTCTTTAGCAAATTATTTTGAGGTTTTTATAGAAATGTCATGAACATCGTTGTAAATTACTTTTTTTTAATCTATTTTCCAATATTGCATTCCATGCCACTGAAAATTTTGTTTCCATTATGAAAATGCCCCTATGATTATGTTCTGTCAATTTGGGGTTAACGGATGTTAACTCTAAGCAATGTTTAGAGTTGACAGTCACACTTGGAGGACATATTAGTTGTTTTTGCTCGCTTCATAGTCGTTGGAAAAGTTGTAAAAAACCTATTTGCCCTTCAACGGTTGGGCCTTTTTGTTGGCCATTTTCTTGGCTATTTAACCCCAGTAAGGGGTTGTAGAATGTTGTGGAAAAGAGCAACTTGAGGGAAAATGAAGAGGAAAATTTGATTGAAACTTTGAAGGTAATTACACCTTGTTCTTACATTTTCTTTGCAAAGTTATGTATTCATTCGCTCGTTGAAATAGAATACATACTTAAAGGATTTGTTGTACATAGTATGGACTTTCTCTAGCTCTCAAGCCTAAAATGGAGTATGATCAAGGATCTTCGCTTCAATCTTCGCAATCTTTATGAATCTCTTACTTTTACAAGCTTCCATCTACTAAGAGGATATCTTCAAAGTCTTAGAGTTATTGACGGAAATTTTTCACTTGTCGCACTATGGCTTGTAAGTTCTCCAAATGAGCATCCAATTAAGATATCATTCGCAAATGGAAGGGAAAGGGATTGCTAGAGTTCCTGACCTAACTTACATCAAAGAAAGGATCAACGGCATGAATGCAAATGTTACATGTATGTAAAAGCAACTTTATGAATTGACAATGTATATGAAAGGAGTTCTAGCATGTATGGTAGTTATTATAGCAATGACAATGTTTTATGGTTAATGTGGAAAATTACTTGGGAAAGTTAGCTTCATGGTTTCCTTCATGTGCTTTGATGGTAACACCATCATTGTCCATCTCTAGCTCAATTTGGTTAAATTCCAATGTTAAATTCATTTGATTAATCATTAAAATGATATAATTCAATTTTAGTTGAATCAAGAAGAATTATTTTGAAATGAGCTAATTTTGTTGTTTTAACTGATAATTACAATTGAAGAGTAACTAAAGGGTAAACCTACGCCTAATTAAAGGTCAATTAAACTAAAAATTTCAACAAGTGAGCTTGCAAAGATTGATTTAGGGTTTTTCTAAAACTTGAAAGTTAATTCATATTTAAAAATCCTAATTTTGGCCTCACTAAAATTAAAAGGGTTATGGTTAAAATAATTATAATTTAAACATTCTAAAAATCATTAAAAAATATTTTATAAAGTTTAGGATAATCAATTTGACAAAATGAACATGTTTTGACTTAAAACATAAACCTACGCAAATATTCAATACATTTTAGGTTAAAAGGTAAATTGACCAATCAAACTTCATCAAAACCAAAAATTTAAGTCACCATTGGATTCCTTGGGGTTAAATTTGGTAACCATAAAAGTTTCGATTCCTTTGGACTATGTCTTGACCTACTTTGCATAACAGCCCCAAGTTTTGAATTCATTACATCTAGGTCCAAAATCTTTTCCTTTCGGCCCTTGGCTGACGTCACGATGATGTCAGCATCATCTCCTTCCTCCAGTAAGTTGCAGTATGCGAAGAAGATGGGACCAGTGACTTTGGAGGAGGATTCCTCTCGATTCCCTTCATGGAATCCCGCCATTGATTGACCCATTTTCCAACCCTTGTTGCCATCTGTGGAGATTGTGGATCAAGGGCGAAACCTCCGTCGAAGAATGGCCAAATCAGCCATATTTGGGCCTCATTCTCGACCGTAATCGAGGGTGCCACTTGCCTATAAAGGACGACCGAGCTTCTGTGGCTTGGCTTGTTGAGAATTTGGTGGTCATGCACCTCTTCTTTTTCGTCCCAAAGCCACCATTGAAGCCAACCTTGGAACTTCTTTGCCTCGCTTCGTCATTGCTCCTCATCGCCAATAGAGGCCGCAGTTCATCTCCTCTTGTCATCGCTGAGCTTCCCAACAAAGAACCTGGCCTCTCTACCCCTTCCTCGCTCCAATCGACGTTGCCGGAGGTTCCTTCTTCTCTGCGTCTAGTCGGCCAACGCCAGACACCCTCAGGTGTCCTCGTCCAAATTCAGGTAGTTCCCTCTCTTTCCCTTCCCTTGTAGAATGCGTTAAGCCCTTTAGATATAGGAAATATCCCCCATTCTTCTTTCCATTTGTATCTTCCTCAAGTTCGATGAGCGTCGGCGACACACTCCACTCCACTTCACGCGACATTCGCCACTGTCGACCACCCCTCCACCTTCGCGAGGTCACGGCGAACAAAAGCCTCAAGAAATTGAGGGCTTCGATCACTCTCGACCTTGACCGAACAACCTCCTCTTCCGTCGTAGACCATGACTCTGGCAGCCACCCTCAGGCATCCCCATGCCAATTTAACGCCGCCACCATCTTCAGTGAGCTTCGATGGAGCTTCTCAACCACTTTGTTGAGGTCTAGAGGCTACCACTTGCACAGACAGCCTTTGTCATTGCCGTCACCGTCACCATCTCTGGCACACCTTCTCTAGCCAACGCCAAGGTCCAAAGCTTCATGAGAAGCTTTGTTAAGGCATTAGGAACCTCCTTCAATCCCCATTAGGGGATTTCATGCCTCAATGAGCTCTCCTGGTCATTGCCGTCGCCGTCACCTTCACCGCTGTCAATAGCCACCGTTCGACCTTCCCCGAGCTCGCAAGCTTTGTGAGAAGCTTCTTAGAACTCCGATGAGGCTTCCCGATTTCACCGTACAACCCGAGGCTCCCTGAAGCTCCCCTTCCCTCGAACCCAACACATCCCCTGTAACCTCCTTCGTGCATAAGGAGGAGGAAGTCTCCTGCTACTGGCAGGGACCCTTCTAAAGGAAAAGAAAATTTTGAAGGACCAGATAGCAGCTCCCAGGGACCAAATCACAAGACATCTTATTCCCAAGGATTGATATGCAATTTAGCTTGATTGATTGAGAATTTAATTTTATTGCTAAACATCTTGCAATTTTATTGCATTTGCATGATCGCTATGAATTATTTCATGCATAATCCCATTAATATTTGATTGAATTGACTTGAGTATTGAACAATTTGAATAAAATCTTCTGAATTGAAGTATTGAAGTTGTGTGGTTATTGTTTACAATTTTTTCCTTTTTGAACTAAATTCGATAATTAGATGAAATTCATTTAGTCTAGTTCCTAAGTTAAATTTTTGTGAAATCTTGATATTGATAAGTCATGCACTTTAATTGTTCCCAGAGGATAATCTCGGATTTCAAGTTTTGAGAATTATAAATCTTAAAGTTGATTTGTGCGAATCAACTATACTATGATGTGCATTTTATTAAACCTCATTTCACACACGTCATGCTTACCCTTTACTTTATCTTGGCTGTAAGTTGCAACTGCACCTATCTATGAAAATGGACATATGTTTCAAATATAAACTTACAAATAACAAAAACAAACATCTAAAACCTTCCTATTTAATCTTCTGAAACCTTTTAGAAGATAAAGCATAGCTTAACATGAGAAGACATCATTGCCCAAAGCATACATAAGGTCCACATTCACAATCTAAACATCCATAGTTAAATGTTCCACATCACAACTAAACTACTTGGCAGCAACGTTGCCCAAGAAGATACCCCTAACCATTGCTCAAGAAGAGAAGACCACTATCCAAAAAAACATTTTGGTTTTCCTACCTTCTTTTACCATGAGACTATGCCTTGGTGAACATCTAGTTCTAAGACAACTGCTAGTAAGGTTGACTTCAACAAATGAATCATGAAGTTGATTAATAACAACACTTGAAAATCTAGGGTTACTTCTACTGCCAATCTTCTTAGGACCACTGGCAGTTCTCTTCTTTTGTTTAATACTTGTTTCACTATTGATTCTCTCATTGACCATGCTTGCACATGCCATAGTGTCATTTTGTACTATTGTTTGATTTTGATTAATTTGTGTTACATTTGTTACGAGAGGAGTCTCTGAACTAACTCCAAGTGGCTAACTAAAATGATCATCTGTTAGATACTCACATTTGAACCAACTTGTGTTTCATTATCATTTCTATCTTTCACATTAGACTTAGTTACATTAGCATTGATTTATCTATTGTTAAAGGTTGTGTACATCTGTGTAGGGAATTCCTTATCAAGAGTTCTCACGATGATCTTAAATTTCTCTCTTTCATTGAACTCATCAACAAAGGATATGCCATTAATGTCATAAAAATTGACAACTAACTCTAATGGTGCTCCATTCATATGAGGATTGAACATCTTAAGCATATCGGATTCAATCTTTACCTCATATTGATGGGGTTGTGATTTTGGAACTTTGTACTTCTTTGCCGACACATTTCCATCCTTCCATTGATACACCTTCACAAAGAACTTTGAACAATCCAACTAGCAAGTCCTATCTGGATCCATGCCTATGACTTTTTGTTCACCACCCATGTACTTTTCCCTTATTGATCCTCTCATACTAGGGGTGTTCATTTGACCTGGTGATATCGAGTACCCGACCCATGATTTTTGACCCTATTGGGTTGGGTACCCATGTACCAAGTATGGGTCAGGTACCCGTTAGTGTTGACTCATCACTTAATGGGGCCTTGTTTGGGTACCCATTGGGGCATCCATGGGTACCCGTTAGGTGACCCATCCAATTAGGGTATCCATCCGATTATCCCAATCTTGTGATCGCCAAAGGTCGCATTGGCCACGTTGGCCTTGTACGTAGCAACTGTGCCCTCCCCAAACATTGCCGCAACTCATGCACCCCACGTGCGAGGTGTTGCCCCCTCCCTCTAGAACCATCATCTCCTAGAGGACCCAAACCGCCTTGCTCTCCTCCCTCAACCTCCCCAGCACCAAGCCCCTCTTCCACTACATGCACAAGAAGAACACCATCTCCTATATCGTAATGCTCGGTGCCCTCCTCTGTGACCCCTCCTACCTCGAAGATGTCTGCAAGCTATTTAATAAAATGCCCAACGACGTCGTTAGCTAAACCACCAGGATAAATGGCTATTGCATCACTAATTACATTAATGACCTGCAATCTCTTCAACTCCATGCCCAAGAACAATGTCATCTTCTAGAGCATCGTGATCTTTGGGGTACACTCACAACTCCCAGTTGATGTCACTCGCAAGCTATTCGAGGTTATGCTTAAGAGAAATGAAATCTCCTAGATCGCCATGCTCATGGGGTATGACCACGCCCGTTATGACCAAGAGGCGCTTGAACTATTCCATAGCATGCTCGAGAAGCCTATTGCTGTGTCCAATGTCATGGTCCTCTAACTCAAGTGGAATAGGCACGCAAAGGATGCCAGAGTCATTCACATCGAGTTCAAGCTAGTTACCAAGCCATATCCATGTGCATCTTATTTGTTTTTTTAGTCTATTTTTATAATTTTAGGGGTTTTTACATACATGCCCCTATAAACTTTCAATATTACATCTGTACTCCTATAATCTTGGTAATTACGAAAATACCCCATCAATCTTTCCTTTGTTAACAAAACTACCCTTCCGTTAGTCTACCGTTTGGTTAAACTGTAACGGTCGTTAGGTCAAGGGTATTTTTGTTAATGAAGGAAGATTAAGGGGGTACTTGCATAATTACAAAGAATATGGAAAATTTAGGATTAATGCTCAGCAAAACCCCTCATTCAAAATACATTTTTCTTGAATTCAACATCCATCCTCCCACAAACTAACTCCAAGCAAATCATGGCACCAAGTTGACCTCTCGAAAAACAATCTTCTTAACTGATCATCCCTTACGAAAGATCTCTCTCCTCCTCCCACACATGCAAGAAAGCAATCAAAGAAACAAACACACACTACATATCCATGCCAAAAACCTTCAATTCAACAAAAAGACAAAACCTTTCTAGAGCTTCATCACAAACTTAGAGAGGAAACCATCATAGATGAGCATGTAGTTGCTATCTGGGTGGTCCTTGGGCACCACCCTCTCGTGCACCCAGAACACGTGCTACTTTCCCCAATCCACCGCCCCCTTATACGACCCCTCCATCAGCTTCCTGCCATCCAAAGAACCTGCCATCAGAATCCACCATCCAAAACCCTAAAACACACACACACGAATCCCAAATAAGAAAAGCACCTGAGGGCTTTTACGAGCGATCCACTGGAGAAAACGATGGTGAATGTCCCTCGTTGATGGGCGAACTCACCAGAGAGGTCAGAGGTGTACTTCGCCAGAAAGGCGGTGAGATCTTCCTCGATGTTGAGCACGAGTACCTTCGACTTTTCCACAGTGATGACGGTGGAGGAGGACTACATGGAGAGGGGGCAGAGGGAGGAGGGCTTTGGTGTGGGAGATGTGCACGGGAGGTAGAGGAGTGGGAGGGAGATGGGGAGGAGACGATGAGGAGAGAATAGTAAGAGTGGAGGGGAACATGAGAGGAGAGAAGAGAAGGCGATGGTTGGTGTGGTGGAGAAGACGACCTTCATCTCTGTGCTCCACCACTACATTATATGGCCCCTCCGTCAGCTTCCTACCATCCAAAGCACCTACCTTCAGAATCCACCATCCAAAACCCTAAAACACACACACACACACACGAATCCCAAATAAGAAAAGCACCTGAGGGCTTTTACGAGCGATCCACCGGAGAGGACGACGGTGAAGGTCCCCCTCTAACGGGTGAACTCACCAAAGAGGTCAAAGGTGTAGTTCGCCAGGAAGGCGGTGAGATCTTCCTCGGTGTCGAGTACGAGGACCTTCAACTTCTCCATAGCGGCGACGGTGGAGGGGGCGGAGGGAGGAGGGCTTTGGTGTGGGTGATGTGTGCGGGGGGCAGAGGAGTGAGAGGGAGATGGGGAGGAGACGAGGAGAGAATAGTAAGAGTGGACGGGTATAGATTAAGGAGGGAGGAGGGGTTTGGTGTGGGTGATGTGCATGGGAGTCCGTATTCTTTGTAATTACGTAAATACCCTCTCAATCTTCCCTTTATTAACAAAAATACCCCTTATATAATCGCTGTTACAGTTTAATCAAATGGTAGACTAACGGAAGAGTAATTTTGTTAATAGAGGGAAGATTGAGAGGGCATTTAAATAATTTCCAAGATTATAGGGGTATATATGTAATATCCAAAGTTTATAGGGGCATCTACATAAAAACTCTCATTCTTATTTTGTTTTAAATAATTTTCTATAATTTAAACCCCTACACCTCCCATTTTTCCCTATCACTTCCTATGCTATTCCCACCTACTCATGACCTCTAAAAGCCTACTAAAGCTTCCAAGAGCTCCCTCTTAAGCCTTAAGCCACCTATTAGTGTAGAAATCCTACACATCAACCAAATATTCAACCTACCTCTCACCACCTTCATAGGTGACCTCCTCACACGTCCATTCAGGAAGCTGATCATCTCCGCCGCCTTATCCCCATTCCTACGAGCTTGGCGAAGCTTTCCTCTACCCGAATTCTACCAACACCTCATCCCTGACATCTAGCATCTCCCCTCCTCCGTCCAAGCTGTCGTCAAGCATCGTCGCCTTGCCAAACATCTACTTGGGAGATTTCCTCTCACCTTTATCTCTTTTAGTTTGCTTAGTTTATTGTTATTGTAATAAGCATCACTTCATCACAAGTTATCAAGTTGTGTTTCATCTCTCTACTCTCTTTTTATTTATTTTGCAAGTAGTTAGTTTTATCATTCTCTTAAAATACTAAAAGACAACAAAACCCTAAAATACCAAAAAGAAACAAAGAGAAACACAGAATTTCAAAGAAACAAGCGTCGCCTCCCCGTGTTCGACTCAGGGCCCTCTTTTGAGTTTCGGTAAATTTTATTTAGTAGTGATTTTTTCCCTCCAAAACCCTAACTTTCTCGCGAAAATACTCTCATCAATACTCCATAAAACACAGTCTACAGGTACCTTTAAATATATTTTTGGTTTCCTTCCTTTCGTACTATAAGCTTTCCTCCTTAAAACTAAGCCTCAACTACTGGCTGGACCTTAATGCCTTTACTGTCATTTTTCATCATCTGGAGATTGCACCCCTACTAGGCATACTCCACCTTATTTTTGGACTCATGACCCTTAAGGTGAAAAGGGGCAGGCCGACTTCTGGCACCTATACCTTGTACAATGGGCATACTAAATACTTGATTGTTGATCTCCACAACAGTCTGAAGAGGCAAGATTACCATTTCTTTTTTCTCTCCAACATTGAGGACCTACCTGTCCCTTATACCTAGCAAGGCCCGCCTGAGAGGGACTTGCCACCTAGAGCTGAGGAACTTGACCCGTCTGCGCAGGTGGACATAGACAAGGTAATGAAGTTCGGGCCAATTGCCCACTCGAAACTTAGGTGGGACGACGTTTTGGAAGCATTGGTGTGGGTTACGGATGCCCATCCCTCTCCAAGTAAGTGGGGGGGGGGGAGGGGGGGTAATAGCTTTAGAAAGAGTATGTTCTCCTCTCTTTACTTAAACTCCATTTTCTTCTTCGATGCAGCTTTTGGGTGGTTCACTCGTCTGGACACCCCCAAGCGTCAAGGCAGTAGCTCCATGCACTGTGAGTCTTGACGTAGGGAAGACAGGCCATTAGAGCAGGCCAGGGGGAGTGCTAGCTCGTTCACCTCATCTCCATTCAACTCACCTCAGCTGGATGGTGGCTTAAACTAGCTCAAAACAGTTGATCCTAGCTCCATTTGAGCTCCTCTAGCTCAAAATAATTCACTGGAAACTCTGCCCGACTAGGACTAGCTACTACCATCAACTAGTTAAGCCTAGTCAGCTGAAGAAGACCGCAACCAACTCAGGCCAACTCAAGTCCAGCTTCCAGAGACACAACTCAGCTCAACTTGTGATGAGAGCCTCATCATGAGTCATAACTAGCTCATTTTGACCCAATAAAGAAGATAAAAGCTCCTACATAACCTAGAAGACGGCTTAACTGAAGGAACAAGTGCTCTGAGAAGAAAGCATGAAATAAAGGTTAAAACTGTAATTTTACAATTGCAGTTCATAAACGGGATTTCTCAGAGGCAAAACATAGGTCAAATGGTCTAAATGAGATAAAAAGTGGGTTGACTCAATCAGAAATGGGTTTATGTGCAATCTAAGAATTAAATGACACTTGGTAACCCTAAAACAGATCCGCATAAATTAACAAGGTTTCGGTCAGAATTAAAATCAAGTAAACCCTCTAAAAATCATGGAAAAACATTCTCTAGGGTTTGGAACACTTAATTTGGCCCTTGGAACCCAGGTTGACCTAGATTAGGGTCCTAGCTCTTCAATTAACCTAATTTGGATTTTTACGCAAAATATCCAGACAAACGAGGTCAAAACTAAAATCCAACTTCACCATTGGATTCCTTAGGTCAAAATTAGGTTTGTACCAAAATTTGGACCTAAGGGGAGGTCATCTTGACCTACTTTGCAATTTAGTACACCCAAAGCACAATTTGGTCCCTATCTTTTGAATATCTCTACAGAGAGCCCCCTAATTTTTCCGCCCCCTTTGCAATCCGGTCCTACCGCCATTGTTAGGGCAGAACCGAGCTCCGGCGAGGTTTAGAGAGGGATTACTCTCTAATCCCTCAGAGATTTCCTCCCAGAAATGGAAGGGGGATTCTCTGAGGAATTCCCTTCCTTCTAAAGCAATTACAATCGCTGGTGTGAACCCAATAGCTCGTGTGAACGCACGAGAGATTGGGGTATCCACCCTCTTTCCAACTCCGGCGAGCTGGCGGAGGTGATTGCGCGGTCTCCACGCGCTAGAAGGTTCGGCCAGCGCCTATAAAAGGCTCCCCAGACCTTGCCGCAGAACCGAAGCTTGATTTTGACGGAGATCCCCTCCAAATTCCCTCTCTCCCATCTCCGGCCAAACGACCCGCAAGCTCCGGCGACCTCCTCCCCTCCTTCTCATCGCTCTGCTGCCATACCAGCAGCAGAGTCAACTCCGCCACTTCCTCCCGCGTCGCGTTGTACCATGCGCGCGTGCCCCTGACCTCATCTTCGTCGCCGCTTCTTCCCTCAGGGTCCTTCGTCCCCGACGACGGCAGTTATGCGCCGTCCTCTCCGCCGCCTCCCTTCCTTCCAGACCACTCCAGATACCTTCTCCCTCCTCTCCTCTCTCTTTTCCCCCTGCTATTTTATCTGATTACCCCTCGATAGTGCCTAACCACCTCCATCGTCCTCGCCTCCGACCGCCCTCCGGCGAGCTGCCCACACCACTCCGCCCCTCCACACGGCTCGCCAACCCCCTCATGAGCTCCGCCTCACCACCAGGAACTCACTTCACCCCACCACTGCCACTCCAGACCTCCACAATCACCCCCCGAACAACCCAACATCTCCGGCCACAGGTTGACCTAGGCACGCACTCCTAGGCCGACCTGCAGCCTGCAGCACCGCCCACCGCCTTCGCCGTGCCACGGTGAAGGTTTCTAGCCAATCTGATTGGGCCAATAGGCCGTTCTTGTGTGTGACAGGTTTAAGCTCCGGCTGCCATTATCAGCCGAAGCAGCAAGGAGCTTGCAGCAGCTTCAGGTACCAGGACTCCCAGGCTGCAGGTGTAGCAGACTCACGCGAGTGTCGCGAAGTGAGTGAGGCTAGCAAGTCGCATAGAGAGGCCAGCAGTTGGAGCAATCGCACGACGAAAGCTCTGCGGGCGTGAAAGCAGGACCGACTAGATAGTCCCACATCGTGGGATTGCAAAACACAGGTATCATATAAATTATTTTTGTGTTTTAAGCCCATTGCCTCCGTAAGCACAGGGGTGAGGTCCCTCACCTGCCCTCACACCCGCCTCGTCCGCGGCTTGACCTCGCGGATCTGGCGGGATCCGACCCGACCTAAACCTATGCACTCCTCGCGCATCACCAGCTGCCGTGCGCCTGGTCCCGGGTGCGAATTCGACCCGACTACCCATGTGGCTCTGGGAGAGCGTCGTTGAATGAATTGCTTGAGAGAGAGAGAGACGCTTGGGTAGAGGGACGGGTGTAGGTTTTGCTTTGACTGTGGTGTGTGCAGGAAGGAAGAAGCGAAAGAGGCAGCGAACACTTAGCAGCTACAGAACAGGAAGAGAAGAAAGAAGAAGTTGTGTAGCAGTGAAAGGAGAAGTTTTCGCAGAGAAGAACAGGAAGAAGGAAGACAAGGCAGAAGAGAGAGAAGAACGAAGAGAGGCTAAGTGCAGAAGAAGAAAGGCAAGGCAGAAGAAGAAATAAGAGAAAAGAAACGAAGGCAGGAAGAAGAAGCCTGCATAAGACAAAAAAAGCAAAGGCAGAAAGAGAGAAGAGCAACGAAGAAGAAGAGAGAAAGGAGATTACATTTAAGACATCTGATACAGAAATCAGACGTCCAATTCTATTTTTATTTCACAAATCCTTTTTAAAATTCTCTCTTTGAATCAATCCTTTTCATTTAACAGTTGTATTCTTTGGTTTTAAAAAGTACTGAGCTTGCTCCCTGTGTTCGACCTCGGATACTTTAGTTTTTCGAGTAATAAAATTCTTTATATTTGTTTAAACGTTTTGTCGGTTGTACTACAACGTGATATACTTTAAACCCGCACAAAATCGTCGAGAACAACTTGGTTGAGCTAAGATACTTAACTTAAGCTAGCTAAGTAATCTTTAGGAAGACCAGACCCAGCTCACCTTAGGTCACATTAGCAGAAGCCAACTCATCTTAGCGTGGCTAAGTAGCTAGCAAAGAACTAGCTTGCTAAGCCAACTAAGATAGTTCTTAGCAGCTCTCTTCAGCAGCTATCAGCTCCAGTATAGCTCAAATGCGGCACCTCCTCAGCTCTTCCTCTAAAACCCTAGTGATGAGTCCATTTTAATGGACTATTGTTACACCTAAGTTAACTTTAATCTTACCTTTTAGGTTTGTTAATAACTACATTAAGTTATAGAATGTTTGCATGCATCATTATTTAAGTTTACATTTATTTTATCGCATTCTATAATTTAATATGTAATGATTTTATGTTTTGTTGTTGTAGGTATAAGGTTGGAAAAGAATAGGAGGGGGTGAAAGAAATTTACCCCAACAACAGCCTCAACTTCACCTCACCCAATCTCCGGCGGCCTCAACACCCCCAAGAGCCGCCAACCAAAATTAGTAAAGAGATTTGAAAATCCCTTAACTCATGCGGGGAGAGGTGATAAAAAGGCTTGGCAAAGTTGTATCAGTGATCTTCTCCCCCTGGGGGGAATTATCTCCACCTTCCCCACCGTGGAGAGAAAGGACACTGTGAATCAAGCGTGCACTGTGCGCCAACGCCCTCCATCGCCTCCCTTGCAGCCCTGCAAGCAGCCTGCACCCAAGCCTCCCACCGCACGCAAGAGGCAGCCTGCGCCCTGCATCCAGCGTTCTCGTGCACCCTCACAAAGCCTTCCACCGCCCGCACCCATGCCCTCTGCAGGCGCAGCCCTCTCCACTGCAAGCGCACCCTACACCACACGCCCGCAGGCGCACCCACACAGGCGCGTCCCTTCCAGCGACATCACTACCCCCCACACCCTACACCACGCCTTGCAAGCCCACCCGCAGGCCAGCACTCGCTCGCAGGTGTTGCATCCACCGCACCCTTCTAGCCTGCAGGCACCCACCCCATCCTGCCCTCGCCATGCCACAGCGCCAAGCATTCCACTGCTGCACCTGCCCTCCCAAGCGCCCGCAGGCGCTCACCGCCCTTACGCGCCATCACGCTACTACACTAAGCGCTCGCCACTGCCTGTCCAAAGCACGCGAGCGCCTTTGCAACCAAGCAACCTGCACCGCGCCACCTTCCATCGCCCTCCACCACTACTGCTGAGCGCCCGCAGGCGCTCAGCGCCCTTGCGCGCCACACGCTACTACAACCCGCAAGCGTCGCCACGCCAAGTGCCCGCAGGCGGTAGCACACCAAGCTCTCGTAGGCACTGCACCGCAGCCCGCAGACGCGACGCCCGCAAGTCACTCCAGTCATGCCCTAGCATGCCCTACACGCACGTGCCCAGTGCGTAGCCGCCCGGGCTGCAGCAGCACTGTTCTTCTTCTCTAAGCGCGGCCACCTCCTCCAACAGGTTCAACAGGCTGCGCGGCCATTCTCCTTCGCCAGCCACCTCTACCGCCGCATCACCGCCATTGCGTAGCCCTTATCGAGGTGCACCTCCCCTTTGACTTTTGCCGCCAACCGTGCACGGCCGTCCACGCAAGGAAGAGAGAGGAGAAATCCTTTGTTTTCTCCTCATTTAAAATTTACATCTAATGCCATTGCCATTTAAATAATAATATTTTATTCAGGCCACATTGCATTGATGCACTCATACTTTCCTGAAATTACTTTACTTGTGTTATGTGCATGATTTAACCTTGAATTTCAAATTAAAATTGCATGCAAGTTGAATTTATATGATATGTCATTACACATGTATCATATGCAGATTTTTGGAGCTTAATTCCTAACGTGAAAATTGCATAACTAATCCTGAACTTTTTAAGATATTGCAAGCTCCATTTAAAATAGAATATTCCTTGCATTAAAGTCGCGAAAGTGTCTGCGAACATTATATTCCTCTTCTCATGAATTATTGGTCTATTCCTCCCTGTGGATACGGCATCCTTATCGTGGTTTAAATTCATATCTATGTTAATCTTTGATTGAGAGATTTTCCACCACATAAAATACAACAACACATCATTCTATTGCTATCACAACTAAGCGAAACTCTCTCCATCAAAATGGCACCGTTGCTGGGGAGGCAACAGACGTAATAAATTCACTTCATTATTTTTTAATATTCTGAGTTGCACAGTTATCTGATCATAATTTTATTATGCGAGGAATCTGACGGAGCAACATGTGCAACAGAGCGACAACATTGACCTGGAATGACGTGCACGATGGAGATGATCTTTTTGGTGGACCTTGACGCCACCTAGAGGCCAGCAATAGGAACACGTGGGCCTTGATCCCATGCACATAGGCTTATGGAGGAGACTATTTTTGATTTCATCAGTAGATCGTAGTTTAGATTTTGTTTAGATAGACATTAGAACTTAATTTCTATCTTTTGGACCCTTGTCGGGTATTTTTGGGAACGTGTTCCCAGTGTTTCTTTATTTTCTATCGCTCTTGTATGCGAGTGCATATTTTCGGGAGCGTGTTCCCATTTATTTAGATTATAGGATTATTCGAATTATTTGAATTGCATGTTTGTTAGTTAGTTAGATTAGGTTTGTTTGCTTATTATTATTATTATTAAAAAAAAAATCGAACTGCCTACTAGAAGCTGCATATCTATAGGACGATCATCTAGGACTGAATGAGCAGCATCTAGTTTATTTTTACTGCATTGCATACATTATTGCACAAAGAAAGCTGGAGTAAGGTACGTCTTCTCTTGAGCATCAATTACTTGTCATGCATCTGCATTGAACCTAAATTTAAGACCACTAAAGTGCTTGAATCGAATTAATTCAATGGTCACTTTAAAAATTGGGACTGCTAAGAGGTTGGACTTTAAAATCTGTGACTTAAAATTGTGTGCAAAAGGACCTTGTTTGCGAAATTTCAAAACTAAAAACATGATCGTATGTTTGAACACCTGAGACACTATGCACCTCACACATAAGGTCACTAGATAAATTTCTACCTCTCCTCTTTTGCACCACAAGGGAAGTTAGCTGGAAATCAACAAGCCTACCCACCAAGTTACTTTGCTTCCTTGTGTGTCGGCTCGATTCGAGACTTCCATCCCTTGCGAGTAGGTTATAGGCACCAGCGAAAGTTGGCCTAGGAAGCGTAATTTGTGCAAAACTTGTTTGGCCACCAACTGACCATTTAATTCTAAGACCTACAATCTACTAAAAATAGATCCCACTGAATTTGCGTTTGCTTTGACAGTAGAACTCTCTAGGAAGTTTCTGCTTGTATTCTGAATTCTTCTAAATCCTAAGAGAGTTAAAACTGTTTTGCTTAAAGAAATGGATCACCCTTACTCCTATCATTTAGATTATCAGAGTCAATACTTCCCATCTTTTAACCAGGATCCCATGCCCTGAGCATATCCATCTTTTGATGGGTATATTGACAATTAATGGGATCATTCATATCATTATCCTAGGAGTACTGGCCCGATAACTTCCACTTTTGAGCAGAGCTTAGGAGCAGGATTTTTCAACTCTGAAATCCCTACTTCTATGCAAACACCCAACATTCCCACCCTTCATGATTTTCCGTATCAAGGTTGGATCGATACCCCTAGGCAACCAGAGCCTGACATTGACTATCCTCCCCAACCTGATAATAGTAGCCTCTCCTCTTTTATGATGGAAATGCAAAAATAACAAAAGGAAATGATGGAATTAATGGGAGAGATGTTGAGGAATAGTCAACAGTTAAATGAAGAAATAAGAAAGCTTAGCTACACGCTTCCCAGTAATTCTGATCCCTACCCATACGACCATGATCATGGAAATAATTATGAGAAAACCAATGACAATAAGGATCTAGTTTTATGTAAGTATCACTTAGACTCTCCCAATAAAACATAGCCACTAGAGGAGAACGATTATAGTGATTATCCACCTGAGCTATATTGGAGTCAAAAGCAAGGGAAGATAGTACCTGTTGAGGACCTTGACCCCAATGATAGTATTCTCCTTACCCCTACCAACCTAGGTCAAGGTTGTATTGTACCTATCACTTCCCCTATTGATTATTTGGTGGAATCCCATTCTATCCTTAGTGAGCCTACTCCTGACCCTCCACTTAGGGAATCAACACCTACCATTCAGTATCCTGAGGATTTAAATGCACCCAATGAAGGTGACCCTAAGGGAATGGAGGATCAATTAGATCAATTTTGGTCTTAGAGATATGAAGTGTCTATTTCAGAGGATGAGGATGCCCCAATAGAGGAACCTGGACTGAAAATCTGGAGTGAATCACAGGGGAATTATTTATCATTTAAGGATTTACCTCCAAAGGATATAAATAAAATGGTCAAATCCAGATTCCTCCCTTCTTTTGAGAATCATCCTCTATCAAAATAGGGGTTGATATTAGAGGAAGACAAACAAAATAGTGAGAAGCCTATGGGAGACCCTCGAGGACAAAACATGTCAATTGAGGATTTATACCCTAAGAAGAATAACGAATTCAGTGATATAGATTTGCTCCAAAATATTAAGACTGATCCTCCCCTAGGAATAATTAAGGATACTGATCCAACTCCTGTCTTCACTAATGAATCACATAAACACCCCGACAAAAATTTGAGTGAACCAAACGAATCTGGGGATGAGCTTAATGATAATGATTCTGATATTTTGACCCTGCCATCAAAGAGTTGGAATTTGGAGTCTACCCTTGATTCAAATATGACTCCGATCATTAATACTAGGCAGGGTAACGTGAAGTTTTCTACAACTGTTAGGGAGTATACACAATCTGAATCATTGTTGGAATTGGACCTAAAATCGACTAAGCCCTCATTGGACTTAACCATTACTTCCAACACTACCAACAACCCTTATACTCCCTAACCAATCCTTGGCTCAAATCTCTGCTCATGTACATTCTTTTTGGAGAACGTATCAGGCCAGTACATCCTTAGGTAGAATGGCGAGTGTGCATTGATACTTGTACTTTTAGTCTTTCCATTCAAGGGTTTCAAATATTAATGTTTATATCTTTTAAAACCCATCCTGCTCTGGAGGATCCTTGTTATCCTCCACTTATTCCGTTTCGGGAGGTCCCTTTTCATATTCCGTTTGTTATTCCTAGACCTCCCCAGGTAGTCAACGAGGTTTTCTGCTTTCATACATTTTGGCAAGAATTTGGGATTACGTTGCATCATCAGCTTGCCAACATCCGTGGCTACCTGTTTTCTAGGCTCATGCTATTACGCATATTTTTAGGGGTTAACCTTTTCTGTCTGGAACCAGACTTACAAGTTCCTTCTATGTTTGCCTACTGACAGGAAACGCAGCACTTGTTGGGAGGCAACCCAGCGGTTTGAATAACACCGTTGTCAGGTGATTTTTTTCCTTTCTCCCCCTGTTTTAATTTTACAATGGGAATATTGTAGGATTTAGGCATGGGGGTGCATTTTGCATTTTAGGAAGTATTCATGCATTTAGGTTAGCATATAAAAAAAAAATCTCTTTTCTTGAGTTGAATGGGTTAGTCCCTAGTAGAATACCTTTTGTTATTGGAGGTTTTTCTTCCTGAATTATTTCTTAAGTTTAGAATCCTGTACATTTATTTCACGTGCACGTAGACTGGGTAATGGATCCTTGAAGAAAACAATAAGCATTTGTAGTCTACTAAACCCTTGGATAGTTCATAGGGAGTCAAGCATACTATCTTTTAGTAGATCCACCTCATATTTGTGAGAAGAAAGTAGAGAGATTACTGGTGCGCTAAGTCTAGTGCAAGGACTCTTAAGTTTTGGACAATTAAATGATGATACTTTAGAGTTAGGCATAGTTTTTGCTCTTTATTCCTGTGTGCGTACTTTGTATGAATTCTTGAGAGTCACAAAATAAGGCAGATACACAGAGATGGAGTCTTAATAAAGCTATGACTATGGTGGATGGTTACGACCGTTCTTCATAGAGTCTTCGACTGAAGGAGGGTAATAGTGTCAAAGGTCAGAAATACGCATGTCCTATCCATTCCTTCTCGGTGCCGAGAATAGGCAGTTCTACCAAATAAGCCACACAATTTTATCTTGACCATCATCATCCCTAATAATGCCTCATAAATAAAAGTTTGTATCGTGTTGTGTTAATTGAAAAAGAAACAAAAACAAAAAGAAAAAGAAGAAGAAGAACAAACAATAATAATAAAAAAAAAGAAAAGAAAAAAAAAAGAAGAAAAGAGAGAGAAAAGAAAAAGAAAAGAGTTCAAGGTTATATTTTATCGTTGTAACATTATTTCTGAGGCAACAAAACATCTATCGCGTTCCACCAAATATGACCCATACCTACCTTTTAGTATTTCTGATCGCTCCAATACTGGTTGAGGACTCTAACTTAGTTGTAGAATTATTATGACTTTAATTGAAGTGTGGATGCCATGTGAGGCCACCAAACAGTGAGTACAATTACTGAATCTGACGAGATTTGTGATCTCAGAAAGAAAAGAAAGAAAAGAGTGAGCGCCCAGGAACATCAAGAGAGCACATTTGTTTAGTCTCTATCCGAGTTGACTTGTCTAATAGTCTAGAGATCTAGAGTCTGTAGTACTAGACTACATGTAGCACCAGATGAGTGTGTGCCACCAAATACAAATCCATTCAACTTGATATCTCCTACCTAAGCCAAAAGCCAGGGTCAAATTACAGATTATCTTCTGCTTTATCCCTGATGGAAGTAGTTGCCTACCCCGACAGAAATATTTACTAACGGTGAAGTACGAACTCCCAATGCGAATTGACTTTTCACGTGGATCTGTTACCCATGCTATCATCACTTCACATTTGTCTGGATTTCTAAAGTGTTGAAATAAGAAAAGAAGAAATCTTCTGATTACTTTTATTATTTTTCATTTTTGCTAGGGTTTAGCAAATTTTAGGCATGGGAGTATTTTATGAGTCTATTTTAATGGACTATTGTTACGCCTAAGTTAACTTTAATCTTACCTTTTAGGTTTGTTAATAACTACATTAAGTTATAGAATGTTTGCATGCATCATTATTTAAGTTTACATCTATTTTATCGCTTTCTATAACTTAATATGTAATGATTTTATGTTTTGTTGTTGTAGGTATAAGGTTGGAAAAGAACAGGAGGGGGTGAAAGAAATTTACCCCAACAACCGCCTTAACTTCACCTCACCCAATCTCCGGCGGCCTCAACACCCCCAATAGCCACCGGCCAAAATTAGTAAAGAGATTTGAAAATCCCTTAACTCACGCGGGGAGAGGTGATAAAAAGACTTGGCAAAGTTGGATCGATGATCTTCTTCTCCCCCTGGGGGGAAGTATCTCCACCTTCCCCACCGTGGAGAGAAAGGACACTATGGAACTAAGCGTGCACTGTGCACACCAGCGCCTTCATCAATTACTTGCAAGCCACAGCCAAGCCCTTCTCCGCCTGCCCTCACCGCGCGTATGCAACTGCTACAGCGCCACCACTAGTGTCTTCATCAATCCCTTGTAAGCCACAGCCAAGCCCTTCTCCGCCTGCCCTCACCGCGCGTATGCAATTGCTACAGTGCCATCACTAGCGCCCACCGCTCTTACGCAGCCACCAGCGCTCCTAGCAGCATCATCGCGCCCTCTGCAGGCCTGCAGCAGCCTCCACCACGCCACCCTGCTCCACACGCCCGTAGGGGCACCCCCACAAGCGTTCCCCCTCCAGCGCCATCATCGCTACTACCAAGCACCCGCAAGCGCTCACCGCCCTTGCATGCCATCACACTACTGCACTAAGCACCTGCCACCTCCTGTCCAAAGCACGTGAGCGCCATTGCAACCAAGCAGCCTGCACCGCGCCACCTTCCATCTCCCTCCATCGCTACTGCCAAGCTCCTGCAGGCTCTCAGCGCCCTTGCGCGCCACACGCTACTACACCCCGCAGGCACCCCCATTCCAAGTGCCCACAGGCGGTAGCACGCCAAGTGCCCGCAGGCACTGCACCACAGCCCGCAAGAGCCACGCCTGCAAGTCACTCCAGTCGCGCCCTAACACACCTTGCACGCGTGCATCCAGTGAGTAGCCACGCGGCTGCAGCAGCACTGTTCTTTTTCTCCAAGCGCGGCCACCTCCTCCAACAGGGCCAACAGGCCGGCAGCCATGCTCCTCTGCCCGGCCGACGCTAGCCACCTTCGGCTGCTGCATCACCGCCGTTGCATAGCCCTCGTCGAGGCGCACCTCCCCGTCGACTTTCACTGCCAACCATGCACGACCGTCCACGTGAGGAAGAGAGAGGAAAAATCATCTATTTTCTCCTCAATTAAAATTTACATCTAATGCCATTGCCATTTAAATAATAATATTTTATTCAAGCCACATTGCATTGATGCACTCATATTTTCCTGAAATTACTTCACTTGTGTTATGTGCATGATTTAAACTTGAATTTCAAATCAGAATTGCATGAAAGTTGAATTTATATGATATTCCATTACACATGCATCATATGCAGATTTTTGGAGCTTAATTCCTGACGTGAAAATTGCATAACTAACCCTGAACTTTTTGAGATATTGCAAGCTCCATTTAAAATAGCATATTCCTCGCATTAAAGTCGCGAAAGTGTCTGAGAACATTATGTTCCTTTTCTCATGAATTTATTGGTCTATTCCTCCCTATAGATACGACATCCTTATCGTGGTTTAAATTCATATCTATGTTAATCTTTGATTGAGAGATTTTCCACTACATAAAACACGACACATCATTCTATTGCTATCACAACTAAGAGAAACTCTCTCCGTCATCTAGCTCACTCTACCTCCTACTCCATTCATCTACTAGCTAAACTAGCTTATCTAGTCCACCTCCATGGCACCCTAACCTAACCCTAAAACCTACCTAACTAGCTCCACCAAATAAGCCTACCTAAGTTCCACCTAAGCTACCCCCACTTCCACCTCATCTTGGAGCCATGTCAACCACACCCCTTCACACCACCACCACCTCTAAAAGGCACCATATTGTTGGCGCCAACAAGCCTACAACTACCTCATCTTGGGTTTAGTGTAGTTCATCTCCGCTTTCAAGTGCCCATTATTTTTGAAAACCCTAAACATAACAAAATTGAAAATACAAAAAGATAAATGTAGATTTGAGAGTCGAGAGAGAGAATCATTTCATGTGACTAACAACTTGGCCTCCTTGGATGACCCTAGATACTCACCCTATATAGGAATATAAATTGTAAAAGTTGATTGCGAATTTATGCGTTATAATGTCATAAAAATCTACATTTACAAAATGCATAAAATCTTATACTACTTTTTGACGTCGTTGCCGGGGAGGCACATCTTAGTCACATCTTTTATCTCTCTCTTGCTTACTTGATCTTCATGAATTTTGTCTTTTAGTTTTTTTTGGTGCGAATCAGGAGCAGGAGTGGGATTTGGAGCACTTAGAGCGGAAGCTTCAATTTTCTTTTCTTTCCACGTACTTCAAGAAATCACCCCAGGTCATTTCTTTTCAAAATCAAAAACAAAAATCTCTAAAAAAATCTTTCAATTATCAAAAATTCAGAAAATAAGAAAAATTGAGGGTGGTGGAACCTTAAAAATTACTTTATTGCTTGTTTGCTTCATTTTTCTACCATCTTAGTCTTATTAGTGTTTGATTTTTTAAAATCCAAATTTCTGTCTTGATTTTAAAAAATCAAGTTCAAGCACTTAGGAACTTCCTAAAATCATCAAATTTCACCTAAGGAAACCCCTTTGAGTCAGAAACATTTAGTCAAATTTTCAAGCAATTTGGCCAAATAAAAAATTAAAATAATTCACAAACTGAACACAGGTCAGACCTTGTTTCCTTACTATTTTTTTACTGTCCATGAATTTCATAAATTTTTATACTCATCAGATTTGGGTAATCTTTATATTTCTAGAAACCTTAAGAAATTATCTACATCATACAAAATTCTCAAAAAATTTTGAGGCCATTTGAGAATTCTGCAGAATTAATTCCCCAAATCTATCAATTCTAACTCTTGACACTAATAAGAAGAAAAATTCCAAGAAAATATCAAATAATTTACTAAAATCACACAATCATTTTTGGATTCCTTGTTTGATTTCCTATCAGGTGGTGGTCTTGTTTGTCTTGTTTGGACAACCACCTTAAAAGGTTTTTAAAAAGAGATTCATTTCTAGGAGCTGCATACATAGGATCTCCACATTAGGATTTTTTATTTTCTCTCTTAGTCACATCAATTTTTAAAGGAGTTGACCTCCATCAACAACAATTTGTTTGATATTACTGTGTGGAACTTGAAAACCTTGGTTGAATCATTAACAAGAGAGAATCTTAAAAGACATTAAATCTTTATCAAAATCCTAAAACACTTTAACAAAAAAATCCTTATTTGCAAAACCTATTTTGATTTGGCTTAGGCATCACTTCCCATCCAATTCATACACACCAAAAAAAGAAATAATCGGCCCTTACCCCAATTAACACCCATCAAATTTCTTATGCACTTTAAGATTAAAAGTTGTAGCAACTTGACCCCTAAGGTTTCATCAAACTTAGGCTTGTTACCTAGGTTTTAAGATTTATTTAGTTGATATCAATTGCTTCATCTATATCTGGTGTCAGGCCGAGGGATAGTGTCAAACGATCAGGTGAGGGTTTATACAAGTCCCTAGTGATTTTCCTAGGACATGTTTGGGTCTAACCCTCCCCTTATTTAGCTAGGCCAAATTTATTGAGGGAACGGTTATCCACTATTTATTTCTTATTCCCTAGATAGACCAAGTCTTAGGTAAATTTTTAGGGAGTTACATTTAAGTTAGGTCTAAAATTTTGTATTGCTTAATTGCACACTTCTCATCTCTCCCTCCTCTCCTCCCCATTTCATCCATTGTGTGCACGGGTGATGGTCCCAAACTCCACACTTGGAGGGACCACTTGAGTTTGCCCACCGCACAAAAAAATCTCTTTTTTCTCATTCTTCCTCTCATTTGCATAAAAAAATGGAAAACCAAAATAGGTCCATTATAGCTTCCACTTCTCACCCACAAAATCCATCTAACCCCACTTCTCAACTCGTCTCTAACCCACAATCTGACCTGCATGCTGATTTTTCCATCCCCTATTTACTCAATCTGGAGCTACCTAATGTTGAGATGCCTCAACAACAACATCAAGCTCCCCCTTGCCTAATCCCTTCTCTATGATGGTTGAGCATTTGGTTCAACTGCAAGCAAACCAACAATAGTTGGCTAGGACTGTAACAAACCTAGCCAACCAAAGGAAAAATCTGCCACCCAGTCAACGGCCTATTATTCCTCTCAAGGACTTTTATGATCCTTCTAACTATGAGGATAGACCAAGGTTGGTCATTCCAGAAGGGGACTTCAAAATCAAACTGGTTGTTCTAAATCTAATTAAACACTTCCATGGCCTTCCTAGGGAAGACCTGTTCAGCCACCTTGAGGAGCTTACTCTTCTTGCACAAACAACCCGTTCCCGCAATGTGCGAGAGGACCTATGGCTGATGCGCCTATTCCCATTATCTCTCAAGGATAAGGTTGCTTATTGGTTTAGAACCATTGACAGACCTATTACAACCTGGCCTCAGCTTAAAAGCACTTTCCTAAAAAAATTCTTCACCATAGGTTGTACCAATTCCCTACAAAGATTTATTACGACCTTCCAATAAAAATCTGGTGAGACTCTACATGATGCTTGGGAATAGTTCCAAGATCTTTAAAGAAGTTGCTGGCACCACGAGGTTCCCTTATGATAGCTCATGCAGATCTTCTACCATGGATTAGAAGATGAACTTCGAAATTTCGTTGATGCCTCGTGTGGCAAAAACTTCCTAAATAAGGATGTTGAAAGTGCCTATGAATTATTTGAGGAAATGAGTGAAAACTCATTTAATCATGCGTCCAAGAACACCTTTGGCAGAACTACAAACCTGTAGTTTGGCGTTCATGAGATAGGCACTCAATCTATCCCTATTACCCAAGATGACCTCCAAATGATTGCTCACCAACTCAACCATATGCAATTAAATCAGAAGAAAATGGAGGAAAGTGATGAGGTATGGCTCATCATAGCTAAAATTCCCAAGTTAAGATAGAAACTAGGTTAAACACTACCAATTAACATGATAAAAGGGTTAAGTGTGGAAATTAAGGAAAATGTCCTAAAACAGCAAATTGGTGTTAAAAACGTGCAATCAGGTCAATTAATGAGATATGCTATTCATAAGTGTAATTTGTTGATCCAATTGCAAATTGAACACATGATTGAGTTCAAAAGTACAAATCAAGGGTTGGATTAACTTCTTAAATGTTTAATTAAGTTCTAAAAAAATCTCATTGCATTTGGACATCAATAGGACCTTGAAACCATCACATTACATATAGATCCTCCATTCTCTTACATTTTATGCATACAAAACCTTTTAGGGACTCATTTGTAAACCACAGGGGCTTTTCTATAAGTAACAAAGGACCGCTCTAAGATCCTTATTATCACTAATGGGTTTCTACACACTTTTTCCACTATTTCGTCTGTAAGGGCTTCCATACAAATGACCGAACACACTTGCAGCGCATGCGCAATGTTTACGCGAAGAACACGCGTAACAAGTACCATCGATTCTTTACTCCTCAGATCCTACGGTAGATCTTCAACCAATATGCGCGCTAATGAGAACCTCATCGTGAACCCTAACTAGCACAATTTGACCTAATAAAATGAACAAAAGTTCCTACATAACCTAAAGGAAGGCCTAATTCAGGGAATTGTTAATTTGAGAAAAAAACATGACACAAGGGGTAAAACTGTAATTTTACCATTGTAGTGCATCAACGGGATTTCTAAGGTCTAGACATAGGTCAAGTAGGGTTAACAAAAGAAAAAGTGGGATGGTTTGGTCTGAAAAGGGTTATGGCAAAATCTAGGAATTAAATGACATTCTACAACCCTAAAACAAATCCACTTTAATTCACAGAGTTTCAGGGAAGATAAAAATAAACTAAACCCTCAAAAATTCATAGAGAAATATTCCTTAGGGTTTAGAACCTTCAATTTGGCCTTTGAAACCTATTTTGACCTAAATTGAGGTCCATACCCAATTTTTGACCTAATTTAGGTTTTTATGCAAAATGTCTAGTCAAACGAGGTCAAACCTAAAATCCAATTTCACCATTGGATTCCTTAGGTTCAAATTAAGTTTACACCAAAATTTAAACCTAAGGGAAGATCGTCTTGACCCACTTTGCAATTTGGTCCTCAAAATTACTTTTTGACCCTTATCTTTTTGAAACTCTTGCGTTTACCCCCTCAACTTCCTCGTCGTTTTCTTCACTTCAGTCCTTTTTCCACCCGTAGTAGCAGGCCATACCTCCGGCGACTTTGCGCGGAGGATGGCACCTGATCTACATGAGGAGCTGGCCCTAGATTCGAAAGGGGAGCTCCTTATAGAGCCCCCTATCGCATGGGCTACTCCCCATGCCCTGAAGCCCATTCGCACGAGAGGTATGGGTCTCTGGTTTGCCATACCTCCAGCGTGCCCTCCCTGCCACTCTCACGCACCTCCCAACCGACCTTCTCCTATTTAAGGAGCGACACTCCACGTCGCATCCTTCAAGCTCACTTTGGCCTGAGATCCCCCTCCAAATTCGTCTCCTCCCAACTCCGGCCGACTGCCAGAGCTTCCGGCGACTCCTCCTCTCCTCTCTCGTCGCTCTGCCAAAGTACCAGTGGCAGGTTTACCTCCACCGTCCTCCGCCGCACCACGCCTATCAGCGAATGCCCTCCAACCCTTCTTCCTCGTCGCCGTTCTCTCCCCCTGGCACCTTCGTCTCAGACAACGGCAGCACTAGTCGCTCGCCATCAGCCTTCCCCCTTTCACTCTGACTTGACTAGATAAGCTTCCCTCACTCTCCTCTTTATCTCCCCCTATTAATTTGTTCTTTCAACCCCTCGACAGTCGCCAACCACCACCATCATTCACACCTCCGGCAGACCACCGGCGAGGCGACTTCGCCATTCCACTCCTCCATCCACCTCGCTAAACCCCTCTGAAGCTTCACCTCCACCCACTAATCATCTTGCGACCTTCCACTCACCGCTCCACCCATTGTCTCCTCCCCCCGAATGCAACAACCTGCACACACACAGTGTGCCCTAGGCACACACGCACAGGCGTCTTCATGCCACGCTGACCCCCAAGCCACCTTCGCCATGCTTCGGCGAAGCTTGCTGAAGGTTCTGACAGGGCCGCAAGGCTATGTTTGTGATTTCAGGTCCACGGCATCTCCCGCCATTGGAGCAGCAATAAGAAGCTTGCTTGCAGCTTCATCCAAGGTCCCCCGCTCCAGGCCAGCAGTCCCAGGTGGCGCGGAATACTTCCACGAATAGCCCCAGGCAGCTAATTGGCATTGAAGGTCGTAGCTGCAGCTGCATTTGGATGCGTCTCCTGTTGCCAGGTGCACGACAGAAAGGTAGGAAGTTTTGTCCCACCTCGGGCGTTTGCGAGTGCCCCGCGGTTCATAAATTGAAAAAGTGACAGAGGCTTATCGCCTCAGTCACACGGGGTGAGGTCCCCTCGCCTATTCACCACCTCGTCCATGCTCACTCCTCCGCGGACCTAGCTGACCTGACCCGATAACCCTGCACACCTCGCCCACCACCACACATCAGTGGGCCTGGTCCTGGGTGCGTATACTCAACCCGATAACCCGACTAGCTCTGGTAGAGCGGTGACTTGAGAGAGAAATAGAGAGAGAGAGAGAGACGCGGGGAGGGTAGGGGTAGGTTTTGCATAACCATGCATGTGCAAGGAAGAAGAAGAAGAGGCGTAGCATAGAAGGCAGGAGGAGCTGAAGAAGAAGAAGAGGAAGAGGAGAAGAGGCCAACTGAAGAAGAGAAAGGGGCTGAGGACTTAGCCGCAGAAGCAGCTGAAGAAGAAGAAAGCTGCAGCAGAAGCTGAAGAGGAAGAAGAAGGCAAAGGAAGGAGTAGAAGCAAAGCAAAAGAGAAAAGAAGAAAAGAAAAGGAGGGAGCTGCCACCAAGAGAAAGATCAAGCAGAAAGGAAAGGAAGAGAAGAAGAAAAAGTCAAGGAGAAGAAGTAGAGCAGCAGCAGCCAAAGAAAGGAAGAAGAAAAAGAAGGTGTGCACTGTAGCAAGTGCCATTTAAGGCGTCTGATTCCTAGAATAAAACGTCTGAAGACAAAGAAAGAAAAGAGAGAGAGAAAGCAAAGAAGGAGAGAAAAGAAGAAACAGAGAAGATTAATTCTACTTTAATTCTCTACAATTCTTTTTTTTTGTAAAACAGTACATTATTATGAATTGTGATATTTTTGCTTCTAAAATCAAGTTTGCTCCCTGAGTTTGACCTCGGAGTATTTTTGAAATTTCGAGTAATAAATTAAATCAAACTGATCGATCCCGACCAGTTTTTGGCACCGTTGTCGGGGAGCAACGGGTATTTTAAAAACTTCAAAAGCATAATTTTTGACTTTATACTGACTTAATCTCTCTCTTGTTGTGTAGGAAAGGAAGGCAAGAAAAGACAAGCAGCCGCACAACAATCACACCGGGGGACAGGTAACCTTCAACCCTCTCTTAAGCCCCTCACATTCTAAAGAGGAAAAAACAAAAGAAAATCAATCTAGGGCTACCTGTCTTCCATACTTAGTAAATTCACAGAGTTGCCTATTTTTGCGTTTCAACACATCTCAACTACATATCCACTTAAGGTAACTAGGGCTAAAACCTTCTTGCTTGAGCCCTAGTTACCCATTTCTGAGGCAACTAATTGGACCAACTAGAGCCAACCTAGGATTCTAAGCTAAGGTTTTAGAAACACATCTTCTAAACAAAGAATTGAAAATTCTAAAAGAGGTGTGCCGAAGCCATTATTTGAAAAAACCTATTTAACAGAAACCCTAAGCAATCAGGCTCTTAATTTACTTGAACACTAAAAGAAAGGACCTAAGAAGCTCTCACAGGAACAAAGAGGTGAAGTTGATCCTTTGGATAAACCAACCTTTAAATTTGGTCACTTTTGCACACAAAAAGTTTAAAGTTCAAGTGAAACCTTAAGCACCTTGATCTTAATTAAAAGTGGTAGACTTAAGAGGTCAAGGTCCCCATTATGGTCTACCTAGAATCTCAGTGACAAGAGAGGTCGGGTGGGGGAAACCCTGTAACCCGTGGAGGCACTCTACCGTGTAGGGGTTTTCGCGGGACTCACCCTCTCTAACTGCCCAGGTAATTCTCAGGTGGACGACCTTCTAATCAAGGGGTATCATCTGCCCCGAACCTCTATAGTCATCCAACATATTTTGGATGTCTTGATTGGGTCCAGCATGTTCTGATCTCATCCAGTCCTTCAGTGTATGTTTGGTAGGAGGTCCTTGAAACTTCCTCTAGAAATCTACTCTCCCTGAGGCCAAGCCTCTGCTCCCTTGTTTGTGCAACAATCCCTCCACATAGACCTTTCTTCTGATTCTGAACCTAGTTCTCCTTCTTCCATCATGGCTCAGCCTGTTGAAGAAGAAAATAATCTTGAGCACCAGCTCCAGCGTCTTAATGACCTCTTCCAGAATTTCATGAACCCACCGCAGCGCCCCATGATGCGAGATCACTATAATCCCGCTGCGGTGGCAATTGATCCTCGAGTCTGAATCTCGACTGGAGGACCTGATTTTGAATTGAAGCCCAATATGATTCATGGCATACCTAAATTCTATGGGCTTAACTCTGAAGATCTCTTCTAGCATATCAAACAGCTCAAGCATCTGGCCCAGACCTTCGGGTCAGATGCGCAAAATTGGGATATCTTACTCATGAAGATGTTCTCTTTCTCTCTTATGGACAAGGCGGCTCATTGGTATCAGACACTGACTCGTTCGATCAACACCTGGGAAGAACTTCAGTCCGAGTTTTTGAAGAAGTTCTTTCCCGTTGGTCGAACAAATGCCTTGCGCCATCAAATTACTCACTTCACCCAGTAAATGGAAGAACCTCTTCATGAGGCATGGGATCGATTCCTAGATCTCATGAGAAAGTGCCCCATCACAGAGTTCCTAAATGGGAACAAGTCCAGTCTTTTTACCAGGGATTCCGTGAAGATATTAGATTGTTCGTCAATGCAACTTGCGGAGGGAATATCATGGATCAACATGAAGACACCGTGTAGGAGATTCTCAAGAATATGTGTGAGAACTCCATCAACAATGACTCCATGGGTTTATTCGACCGGACGAATACCCGCACATGAGATGCAGGGCCTGTTCGCATCTGTCGACTTGGAACTAATGGCCAGTCGGTTGGACAAGGTCTCTATTATTGAGAAGAAGGTGGACGAGCTGACTCAGCACTTGCAGCGAGCCACCTCTATGCAAAACTCCTTCGCACAGCCACCTCCCATAAGGGAAACTATGCAGAATATCTTCCATCTATCTTCTCCGAGGATAGACCCTTATCCACCCCCATCTGACTCCAGGACCGGAGGGACCTCCGATCCTTTCTATTCTTGTCGGGGGAACTCTGATTCCCCATACTCTAGCTTCCCTGAGGCTCCTCAGACCTGTGAGGACCTCAATGCCATCCAGAATGACCCATTTTTCAACACCTGCAACCCTGGATGGCGAAATCATCCCAATTTCCAGTGGGTGGGAAACCCTCAGACCCAAAGACCATTGTATCAGCCCTGTCCACAAGTCCCTCGTCTTTATCAGTTGCCTCAGCCTTAGCCCAACCCCACCTATCCATCCGGGCCCAATCAAGACCAAATGTCCCTCATCCTCCAAACCCTGGCTGACATTCAAAGAATGAATGTGGCTATCCAAAAATAGCACAAGGACGAGATCACAGAGGTCTACAACCAACTCACCCAGATGGTGAATTCTCGCCAACCGGGCACTCTTCCTTCACAACCTCTGCCAAACTTGAATAACGTGATGACCCAGTGGTGAGTTATGAACTCCAACCCAGGCCAAGCACACTTGATCTATCAGGCCCCTTCTGTTCCATCATTTAATGGGATGGAAGCATCAACCTCATATGCGGGTTATCAACAGCTGCAACCCATCTTACCAACCCCCAACCAGGACCAGGCAAGATTAAACTCGGTGACAACCCGTAGTGGTAAAGCAACCCAAGACCCACTTTATCCAGACCACTCCAAGCCTGGTAGTGACCCAAGCCCTAGGATAGTTATCCAGGATGTCCCTGTCCCAGATCAAAAGCCTGGACCTATTCTAGAGGAACCAATCAAGGTTCCATTTCCTGAGGCCTTGACCAAAGGAAAGAGGACAACCAAACCCATGGCTCCTGAGGAGGACTTGATCAAGCTCTTTGAGCAGGTCCAAATAAACATCCCCTTGATGGATGTAATCTGCCACATACCGGCTTACGCACGATTCTTGAAAAACGTGTGTACACTCTAGCGTAAGCCGCAAACCAAGAGTGGGAGTCCAATTGTACTATCAGAGCAAGCCAGCTCTGTGATCCTGAGTAAATTCCCATCCAAGGCAAAAAACCTAGGCACTCCCCTGATTTCTTATAAAATTGGTGAAACCCAATTTGATAGAGCTTTGTTAGACCTAGGTGCCTCTATAAACCTGATACCCACATCCCTGCTTTACCACCTTGAAGAATCTGAGCTGAAACCGACTGAGGTGACATTGCAATTAGCTGATCGATCCATTAAGTCACCTAAGGGAGTTCTCGAGGATGTTATTGTTAGGGTACGGGATTTCTACTTCCTAGTAGATTTTATAGTTCTAGACATGGATGCACCTGAGAACCCAAGGGATACACCAATTATACTAGGGAGACCTTTTCTGGCCACTTCTAGGGCCAACATAAGCTGTGAGGAGGGCCAAATAGAGTTGAAATTTGGAAATCAAACCCTTAAGATTGACATCTTTAAGTTCCAACAAGGGATTAATTGCGGTGTGGTAGAATAAATATGTGATATTAGAACCGTGGTTGATGAACCACAGTTTGAAAACGACCTGATTATCCCCAATCAACCACAAGAAGATCAACACCCGCAATTAGAGGAGTCTGAACCTGATTTAGACAAACCCATAGCTCCTACCCTTATTCCTCACACACACTCCGAACCACCCGCTGCTGCTGATAATCCCATTTTGGAACTCAAACCCCTTCCCGATCATTTGAAATATGTCTTTTTGGGTTCTAATCAGACACTTCCTGTGATTATAAACTCTAGACTCACCCCTAATCAGGAATCCCATCTGATTACTGTTCTCCAGCAACATCGTAGAGCCATTGGTTGGACTCTTAATGATTTGACTGGAATAAGTCCCTCTTATTGCACACACCACATCTATTCAGAAGAGGGCGCACGATCTTCACATGTGATGCAGAGATGTTTGAATTCTAATCTGCAGGAGGTTGTGAAAAAGGAGATCATTAAGTGGTTAGATGCAGGAATCATCTATCCGATCTCCAACAGTCACTGGGTGAGCCCAATCCAGGTTGTGCCTAAGAAGGTAGGGCTCACCACCAATACGACTGAAACCGGAGAAGTCATACCTACCCGTATAGCCAATTCATGGAGAGTCTGCATTGATTACCAAAGACTCAATTCCTCCACAAAGAAAGATCATTTCCCACTACCATTTATTGATCAGATCATCAAAAAACTAGCGGGAAATAGATTCTTCTGCTTTCTTGAGGGTACTCCGGTTACAACTAAGTGGCGATCCATCCAGAAGACCAAGAGAAGACCACGTTCACCTACCCCTTTGGGACATACGCATTCCGAAGGATGCCTTTCGATCTCTGCAATGCACCCGCGACTTTTCAGCGGTGCATGCTTTCCATATTCTCTGATATGGTAAGTGATTATCTGGAAGTCTTCATGGATGACTTCTCAGTTTTTGGGGCATCATTTGACGATTGTCTCCAACACTTGGTTCATATACTCAGGCGATGCATTGACGTAAATCTGATTCTTTCTTGGGAAAAGAGCCACTTTATGTTGCCTGAGGGGATCATCCTGGGACATTTGATTTCTGAGAGGGGCATCCAAGTGGATCAAGCTAAGGTTAACCTGATTTCCAAACTCCCTATGCCTGGCTCGATTAGGGACATTTGATCTTTTTTGGGGCATGTTAGTTTTTACCGTCGATTCATCCCTGATTTCTCAAAAATCATGCACCCCCTAACCACTCTTTTCTCCAAGGATGTACCCTTTGAGATTTCCAAAGAATGCAGTCAAGCTTTTGAGGTCCTTTGTGACCGAGTTACCCAAGCCCCGATCTTACAGTCCCCTAATTGGTCTCAACCCTTTGAGATCATGTGCGATGCATCTAACTTCGCTGTAGGAGCGATTCTAGGGAAAACGATTGACGGGAAACTCATGGTCATCTACTACGCTAGCAAGACACTTAACGAGGCTCAGCATAACTACACAGTTACGGAGAAAGAGCTGCTAGCTGTAATATTTGCCCTTGAAAAATTCAGATCTTATTTCCTGGGTCTAGTCGGATCACACAGCTGTAAGGCATCTCCTTGCGAAGGACGCGAAGCCTCGACTAATCCGATGGATCTTGCTGTTGCAAGAATTTGACCTCGAGATTCGCGACAAAGCCGGAAGACAGAACATGGTAGTTGATCACTTGTCCCGCCTTCCTTTTGAGATCATTGACCCTTCTGGACCCATCACGGAGCATTTTCCTGATGAGCACCTCTTGACTATTTGTACCGGACTTCCATGGTTTGTTAACATAGTAAACTACTTGGCATCACACTAGATCCTGTCTGATTGACCGAAGGCCAAGAAAGACAAATTGCGCTCCAATGCCAAATATTACATCTGGGAAGACCCATACTTATTCCGCATAGGTGCTGACCAAATTATCCGGCGATGTGTCCCGGAGGTCGAAATCAATGACATACTCTCTTTCTGCCATGACCAGGCATGTGGTGGCTATTTTTTTGGGCATAAAACCACATCGAAAATCCTTTAGTGTGGCTTTTACTGGCCCACTATCTTCAAGGACCCATACAATCACTGTAAGGCATGCAACTGTTGCCAAACTTTGGGCAACATGAGCCATCGCAATATGATGCCTTTACAACCGATTCTCGTATACGAGATTTTTGATATTTGGGGGATTGATTTTATGAGCCCCTTCCCTATCTTGGACGGCTTCGAGTACATTTTACTCGCTGTTGACTACGTGTCCAAATGGATCAAAGCCATTCCGACCCGAACCAGTGATCACAAGATCGTTATCAAATTCATTCACCAGAATATCTTCTCACGGTTCGGGATTCCTTGAGCAATCATTTCTGATAGAGGGACCCATTTCACAAACGCTCAATTCAGGTCACTGATGATCAAATACGGGGTGTCACACCGAATCTCTACTCCTTGTCACCCCCAGACTAATGGTCTAGCTGAGCTATCAAATCGGGAGATCAAGAAAATCCTTCAGGTTACTGTTCGACCTGACAGGAAGGACTGGTCATCTCGACTTCCGGAAGCTTTGTGGGCTTATAGGATCGCCCACAAGATCCAATTAGGCATGACTCCTTTTAGACTGGTGTACGGGAAGGCATGTCACCTCCCCATCGAACTGGAGCACAAAGCTTATTGGGCAGTACAGAATTGCAACCTAGACCTTTCTAAGGCTGGAACCCACAGAAAGCTTCAGATAAGCGAGATTGATGAATTACACCTCTATGCGTATGAAAACTCACGAATCTACAAAGAGCGGGTTAAAGCCTTTCATGACAAGCACATTTCTAGAAAGATCTTTCATCCTGGTCAGAAAGTCCTACTCTTCGATGCCTGACTAAAATTGTTCCCTGGGAAGCTGCAATCCAAGTGGGTTGGACCATATCTAGTCCGGCAAACCTTTGGAAATGGAGCCGTCGAGATCAGTCTACTCAGCTACGATTCCGAACCCTTCATCGTGAACGGTCAGAGACTCAAACCGTTCATTGACGTGACCAATACAGATTTGGCTGAGTCATCCTTTACCCTCCATTCTCCCTGAGCTCATTGTGCCAAGCCGATGGCATAAAAATCAGTGCTTAACAAGAGGCAACCCGTCATTCTTTTGAAAACCCGAAACCTTTGCTGATATTTCTTTGCACTTTAGGTTCATCCTTTAGAACAGCCGACTCCACCTCAGGTACTCATACCTGATATTAGAAATCGTCTGCAACAATCACCTTGACCCATCAACTCACCCAATACCTGTCATAATGCATGAACCAAGATGAATAAAAACCCACCTAATTTACAATGAGGACATTACAAATCTTAGGTATGGGGGGTATGAAAGTGCAATGAAAACTCATAATAAGAAAAGGTTTCAACAAAAAAATCACATATGTCAAAAACACCAAAAAATTAAAAAATTTTAGAAAAAGAATAAAAAAATGGGAGAAGGGAAGAAATTTTTGAGCTTTACAAAAAAAGGAAAAGAGTAAAATACTAAAAAGGAGCACAAAATGAAAAAGAAAGAGATAGTCATTAGTAAGAGATTAAGGGATTAACCAAAGTTCTAGACCACATTAAGGAAAGTAAGAGAAAGTGCTAAAGAAACACAAAAAGATTAGTAACGACACTAACCTTAGGCCTTTTTGGCTAACTCGTAGTACCCATTAAGATCTAGATATTCCTCAAAAGTTGAGGAAAATGAAATGCTTAAGTAGCAGGTCTAAAGCTTAGGGAGTATTCGGCCTCGTTAATTAACCTTCGATTTACAGGACTCAGTAACCTAAGCACCCCAATTCACGCACAGTCTGGTTCAATGAGCATAACTATCAAAATCACACAGAAGCGTTTCTAATGTTCTAAAAATGTCACCTAGATTAGGAGCGACCGATCAACACAAGTTGATTTGGATGAGTTTCCGGCGTGGAGAGGTGGGAAATGCCCCTCGAAGATGCGTAACAACATATCTTCTCCTCGATGCTTGTCTCTTAGGATATTTACATATCCTACTGGGGGCATGTAAGCACTTTGCTGGTTCAGATACCATGGATGGCATTATCATGAAATGTCAATTGCCAAGGTCTGAATTCGACCACAGAACGCCATGGGCGGGATTATCTCGAAAACCAGGGTTCTGGGGGTTACCATGGGAGGTGCTATCTCGAAGCATCGATTGCTAGGGACCTTTGAGGATTGATGATGAGGATGAGGAATCCGATACAGACCGTGTTGTGAAGCCAATCCTAAGCTAGAATTAAAAGGAAAAGAGAGAGAAAACTCTCCAAACAAATAAACCCTCTGTCTCTCTCTTACAAAACACAATGCAAACTGAACCAAGGTTAAAAATGTCTCAAGCACGAGTGCTTTAACCATGGAGTCCAATAAACCGTAGGGTAGTTCCTGCAGGCCTTAAAAACCTTTGCTAAGGACTGAAGCTAAAGCTAGACAGGTCTAGATCTTGGTTGGTACTAGAGTACCTTTAGGCCCATTGATTAGCATTCTGACCTAATCAAAGAGAAAAGAGAAGAAAAAGCACTTATCAAAATTGGTGAAAGGAACTCATGGTTTAGAACAGAGGTTAAAACCTTAAAATTTTGCTAAGGGACTAGCAAAAGCTAGGCATGAGGGTATGATGAGAACCTCATCATGAATCCTAACTAGCACACTTTGACTTAATAAAATGAACAAAAGCTCCTACATAACCTAAAGGAAGGCCTAATTTAGGGAATTGTTAATTTGAGAAGAAAACATGACACAAGGGGTAAAATTACAGTAAAACTGTAATTTTACCATTACAGTGCATCAACGGGATTACTAAGGGTCTAGAGATAGGTCAAGAGGGCTTGACAAAAGAAAAAGTGGGATGGTTTGGTCTGAAAAGGGTTATGGCAAAATCTAGGAATTAAATGACATTTTGCAACCCTAAAACAAACCTAATTTAATTCATAGAGTTTTAGGTAAGATAAAAATCAACTGAACCCTTTAAAATTCATAGAAAAATATCCCTTAGGGCTTAGAACCTTCAATTTGGCCTTTGAAACCTGTTTTGACCTAGATTGAGGTCCATACCCAATTTTTGACCTAATTTAGATTTTTGTGCAAAATGTCCTTTCAAACAAGGTCAAACCTAAAATTCAATTTCACCATTGGATTCCTTAGGTCCAAATTAGGTTTACACTAAAATTTAAACCTAAGGGAAGGTCGTCTTGACCCACTTTGCAATTTGATCCTCAAAATTACTTTTTGACCCTTAACTTTTTAAAAATATTATGTTTACCCCCTCAACTTCCTTATCATTTTCTTCACTTTAGTCCTTCTGCCACCTGCAGTAGCAGGCCATACTTCCGGCGACTTTGCGCGGAGGATGGCGCCTGATCTGCATGGGGAGCCGATCCCAGATTCGAAATGGGAGCTCCTTGCAGAGCCCCCTACCTCATGGGCTGCTACCTATGCCTTGAAGCCCGCCATACCTCTCGTGCGAACGTGTGAGAGGTATTGGTCTCCGGTCTACCATACCTCCGGCGTGCCCTCCCTGCCGCTCTCGTGCGCCTCCCGGCCGGCCTTCGCCTATTTAAGGAGCGGCACTCCACGCCGCATCCTTCAAGCTTACTTTGGCCTGAGCTCCCCCTCCAAATTCATCTCCTCCCAACTCCGTCCGACTGCTAGAGCTTCCGGTGACTCCTCCTCTCCTCTCTCATCGCTTTGCCACAGTACTAGTGGCAGGGCTACCTCTGCTGTCCTCCGTCGCACCGCGCCATATCAGTGGGCACCCTCCAACCCCTCTTTCTTGTTGCCGTTCTCTCCCCCTGGCACCTTCATCTCCGGTGACGACAGCACCAGCCACTCGCCATCAACCTTCCCCCTTTCACTCTGACTTGACTAGATAAGCTTCCCTCACTCTCCTATTTATTTTCCCCTATTAATTTGTTCTTTCAACCCCTCGACAGTCGCCAACCACCACCATCATCCACACCTCCGACAGATCACTGGCGAGGCGACTTCACCATTCCACTCCTCCATCCACCAGGCCAAACCCCTCTGAAGCTTTCACCTCCACCCACTGATCATCTTGCGACCTTCCACTCACCATGCCACCCATTGTCTCCTCCCCCCGAATGTACCCACCTGCATGCACATAGTGTGGCCTAGGCACACATGCACAGGCTTCTTCACGCCACACTGACCCTCGAGCCACCTTCGCCGTGCTCCGACGAAGCCTGCTGAAGGTTCTGACAGGGCCGCAAGGCCGTGTTTGTGATTTCAGGTCCACAACCTCTCCCGCCATTGGAGCAGCAGTAAGAAGCTTGCTTGCAGCTTCGTCCAGGGTCCCCCTCTCCAGGCCAGCAGTCCCAAGTGGCGTGGAATACTTCCGCGAACAGCCCCAGGTAGCTAATTGGCACTGAAGGCCGTAGCTGCAGCTACATTTGGATGCGTCTCCTGCTGATAAGAGTGCGACAGAAAGGTGGGAAGTTTAGTCCCACCTCGGGCATTTACGAGGACCCCGCAGTGCATAAATTGAAAAACTGACAGAGGCTTATCGCCTCAATCACACGGGATGAGGTCTCCTCGCCTACTCACCGCCTCGTCCGTGCTCAGTCCTCCGCGGACCTGGCTGACCTGACCCAATAACCCTGCACACCTCGCCCACCACCACATGCCGGTGGGCCTGGTCCCGGGCACGTATACCCGACCTGATAACTTGGCTGGCTCTGGGAGAGCGGTGACCTGAGAAAGAAATAGAGAGTGAGAGACACGGGGAGGGTAGGGGTAGGTTTTGCATAACCATGCTTGTACAGGGAAGAAGAAGAAGAGGCACAGCATAGAAGGTAGGAGGAGCTAAAGAAGAAGAAGAGGAGAAGAGGCCAACTGAAGAAGAGAAAGGGGTTGAGGACTTAGTCGCAGAAGTAGCTAAAGAAGAAGAAAGCCATTGTAGAAGCTGAAGAGGAAGAAGAAGGAAGAGGAAGGAGCAAAAGCAGAGCCAAAGAGAAAACAAGAAAAGAAAAGGAGGGAGCTGCCGCCAAGAGAAAGACCAAGCAGAAAGGAAAGGAAGAGAAGAAGAAAAAGTCAAGGAGAAGAAGGAGCTGAGCAGCAGCAGCCAAAGAAAGGAAGAAGAAAAAGAAGGCGTGCACTGTAGCAAACGCCATTTAAGGCGTCTGATTTTTAGAATCAGACATCTGAAGACAAAGAAAGAAAAGAGAGAGAGAAAGCAAAGGAGAGAAAAGAAGAAACAGAGAAGATTAATTCTATTTTAATTCTTTACAATTCTTTTTTTTTGTAAAACAGTACATTATTGTGAATTGTGATCCTTTTGCTTTTAAAATCAAGTTTGCTCCCTGAGTTCAACCTCGGAGTATTTTTGAAATTTTGAGTAATAAATTAAATCAAACTGATCGATCCCGACCATGCGTGCTCTTACGCATAGCATACCTCACCCCCCTGATCCCATCCTACTGTGCGATTTTGATTTAAAACTTACCGCTCTTCTCCAAGCTCATCTCCATCGTACACCCTAATCTAGCCTAATCGCACCTAGTGATGCTTTGATCCACTACCTTAGCTACTTAAGCACTCCTCAAGGCTCGTGGGCAAAGGATCAGCTCCCTATCTACCTCTCTCGAGCTGGTCTTCACTCCTCTCCAGTTTCCTCTCCTCACACTACTCCAATTCCATCGCCATGGTAGTGGAAATCCATCTCTCCGACCTTCCTCGCCGCTAGGGATTACATAACACCTGAGGGCGACATTGAGCTCCACTGGAGGGTTTCAAATCATTAAAGATCCGGCCCCCTTCCTCATTGTAGCCACCAACTGTAGTTCTTCTTCAAGGTCCCATTCCTCCGATTACTTAGGATTTTAAATGCTTTCTAAGATAGATCTAATGTTTTCTAGTGTAGAGTAGATTAATTAGAGTAGAATTAGCTAGTTAATCCACAGATTTGGTAATTAGGTAGGATTAAATTAGTGTAATGTCCTTACGCCTCCTCTGATCAATTCATATCAGAGGAGATGACTATGCCCCTTCATTTTGTTCATACAGCTTCCTCATCATGCCATTTTCATGTTCACTTCCTTCCCTCGATGTTTTAGTCACAAATCACCTTACTCAGTAAAGCATCAATTAGATCTGATGGCCCTTAGCATTCAGATCTAATTGATCGCCAAATCCATTAGAGGGTAATTCCATTTATGCCATTAGACCACAATCACCCTCCCTTGAGCTGAATTGAACTTGATTTGATGGTTTGAACTTAGTTTGATTTAATGAGATGATTGATGAATTATTTTGAGAAATTTGGTTTTTAATTGTTTCAATTGATCAAATTGAGTTTATATTGTTGTAATAGTTCTTATTTCAATGCCTGTGAACTATTTTGATTGGAATTTGAATGAGCATTGTGTTTACAACCCAATTCTCAGAGGTGATACTATTTTTGGGTAGTTTAGACCTATGAAAATCAGTTGCACTGATTTGAGGCTTAAACCATGACCTAAAGAGATTCTTAGCATTGCATTGGATACTGGAACACCAATCAATGATGTACAGGTATCCTAGATGATTAAATCATTTTGGCAAGCTCAAATTAAAAAATTCCATATGGATGACATTTGACTTGAATTTAAACATATTTTATCTGTTGATTAATGTTTTAATCGAGATTTAACATATTTTAATGAAGGCCTGGAAGTCATTTTGAGTGAGTTTAGATATCCTTATTGTTCTTCTTCTATTAAGCTATTTATGGTTTTGTGGAAGAGTCAATTAGGTCTTCAATGGGTTTTGATTTGAGATGTGCTTTTGAGATGAGTTTTAGACCTTTTAAATATTGTCTATGATGTTTTCAATGTGAAGATCATTTGGGTTTCAATTATGGATCCACTGAAATTGAGCCATAATTGCTGTTGCCGAATGTTTGATTTAATTGCTAGAAACAGCAGCTCTTGGCTACTGAGATGTGATAGTAGATGGACTGATGGATGAAGATTGGGTTGAGATTTTAATAAATTCATGAAGCTAACTTGTGCATAATGTAGAATAGTCTGAAACAAGTATTCATGTACTTGGAATGAATTGTAATTTAATTTGAATTGCTTGTAATTAATATTTCAAACCTTTATCAGTAACATGTAGAATGAATTAACTATCCAACATGCTGTTCTCATGACATTAATGTTCAAAATAAGATTTAATGCTTCAAATATATCTCATGTGTTGAGTTGAATATTTGCGAGTGTTTGAACTTCAATTCCAAACCTTAGAACCCTTTTTAGTGCCTTAGGTTCATTTCAAAACATTCATTCAAGGCCTAATTTGGGTTAACTTTGTGTATAATTAAAAGTGATAAAAATTACAAAAAAAATAAAATAAACCTATATTGAGTAAGATCTGAAAATTTCCTAAGTGTATGTAATCAAAGTTTTAAAGTAATCCGAACCCTTGGCTTGGTAGAACATACTAACCGACGGTTCGATCTACTTTGGAATTTAATAAAAGAACCAAACTAAAAATATCAAAAAGAGCTCCTCTTTCTCTCATCTTATGCTTTCTCTCTCACCTCCTACCTCTATTATACATACAAAATCATAAAAATATGAAAATGCCCAAAAGTACCTAAAAATACTATGTATAGTGTATTTATACTTATAAATATAATTTAATATTAAGCTATATGTATATATATTGTAGAATATGTAAATAATGTACATAAATAACTTATAAATGCATTCTATATATTAAATTAAGAATTTAAGATGATTTATTATATATACAACTTTATTGTATAAATGTATAATAATTATATTAACTTAAATATATATAACACTAAGTAATTATAAATAACTATGTACATATCTAGAACCATATATGTTATTGTACATACATACTTAACAAACTAATATATACTGTACCATACCTATACATTTATTTATTTAGGTAATTATTGTAGGTAATTAAGTTATTAAGTTAAGTAGGTAAATTATTAAGTTAAAATAAAATAAATTAGTAAATTAAGTTAATACTGAAGTGCTGGTTCAAGTACCATGAGCAGGATTATCCCGAAATGTCAATTACCAGCGCCTGAATTTAGCTACAGAACGCCATGGCCGGCACTATCCCAAAGTGTCGAAAGCCAGGGTTCTAGGGGTTGCCATGGGCTGTGCTATCCCGAAGCATCGAAAGCCAGGGACCCTTCGAGGATTGATGGTGGGAACAAGGAATCCGATACAAACCGTATTTAGGGTAAATTCGATGCTGGATTTAGGGAAATATATAAAAAAAAGAGAAAACTCTCAAAATAAAAAATCCTTCTCTATCTCTCTCTCTCTCTCTCTGTGTTATTAAAATGCACTAGCAAACTGAACCTGGACTTGATACATTCTATGCATGGATGCTTTAACCACTAGGATCAACGAACCTCTTGGCAGTTTTTGCGGGCCTTAGAAACTTTCGTGGCAAACCCAAGGCTGAAGCTGGTTAGGTCTGGATCTTGGCTGGTACTTGAATACCTCTAAGCCTATTGTTGGCATTCTATTCTAATTTCTAGAGAGTGGCACAAATCAGGAATCTAAACATCAAAGCATGGTCTAGAGATATAGTTCTTTTAATGAGATTTTTACTAGGGACTAGAAAAAGTTAGGCATAGGAGTATGATGGTAACACCATCATTCACCATAACTAGCTTGAATTAGTTGAAATCAGGAGATAAATGCTCTTGAATGATCGCATAAGGACAGTAATTCCACTCCGATCTATTTTGAGGAGAGAACAATAAAATAGGGTTAAATGTACAGTTTTAACGTCATTAATGAATGTAAAGTAACCACAGGGTCGCCGAGGGGTTAATTAGAGGTTAATTGAGCATTAAAGACTACGAAATGGATCCGCATTGACTGAAACAGGATTTTACGCATTTCGAGAATAAAAAAAGTACATAAAACCCTAATTATCACCCCACTTAAATTAAAGAGGTTTTAGTCAGGATAAAATTCATCTAAACCTCCTAAAATTCATAGAAAAATATTCTAAGAGGTTTGGTACCCTTGGTTTGACCATCTGAATCTATTTTAACCTAGAAAGAGTTTTAGATGGGATTTTACCCTTATTTGGGCTTTTGTGCAAATTTCCAAGTCAAACGTGGCCAAAAATAAAATATAACTACACCATCAGATTCCTTGGGTCTAAGTTAGGTTAACATCAAAATTTGGGCTCAATCAGAGTCCATCTTGACCTAGTTTGCAATTCAGTCCTTAAAATCTTTATCTTCACATCCAAGCCCTTAACTTTTAATTTTATTGCATTCGGGTCCTTAACTTCTCATCATTTTCTTCATTTATGTCCCTTTCGCCACTACAAGTGGGAGTGCACCTCAGGCCGAGATGCTTGGAGAGATTTCTCTCTCAAATCAAGACCAAATCCCTTCAAACTTGGAGGGATTGATCTTAAGAGATTTACGAATCGATTGGACCAGATCTTAGACCCTGATTTGCTTCCTAGAGCTTGAGAGAACTTGATGAATTTGGGATATTTTTCTCCTAGAAACCTTGGCCAAATCAGGCCTCATTCCTCATATAGAGCTTGATCTCAAGCTCGATTGATGGTAACACCATCATGAGCTATAACTAACTTTAATTAGTCATAATCAAGTGACAAATGCTCCTACATAATCACCTAAGAGCCATAATTCCATGCATATCCGTTTTGAGAGAAGAACATTAAAACGAGGTTAATTTTACAATTTTAACATCACATCATAAACACAGAATAGCCGTGGGATTTGTTAGGGGTAAATTGAAGGTCAAATGAGCATTAAAGTCTAATAAGTAGGTCCAGGCAGACAAAAATGGGGTTTCACATATTTCGAGAACCAAATCATAACATATAAACCTAATTTCAGATCGACTTGAATTAAAGAGGTTTTAGTCAGGATTAAATTCATCTAAACCTCCTAAAATTCATAGAAAAATAATTTCAGAGGTTTGGTACCCTTTGTTTTGACCTATTTTGACCATCTTAGGCAGAAGTTTGCCCTAATTTGGTTTTTTATGCAAATTGCCCAGTTAAACTTAATTAAAATTGGAAATCGACTTCACCATTAGATTTCTTGGATCTGAATTAGGTTAAGGCCAAAATTTGGACCTAATCAGAATTCATCTTGACCTAATTTGCAATATAGTCCCTTAAAACTCTATTTTTCATACCTAAGCCCCTAACTTTCAAAAAAATTACAAAAAACCCCCTAACTTCTCATCATTTTCTTCAAAACAGTCTCTACCACCATTAACAGTGTGAACCCAAGCCCACTGACCTTCAATCTGGGATTTCTCTTTGATTTCTCGACCAAATCCTTCCAAAATTAGAAGGAATGATCTTGAGAAAATCCCCAATCATCTGAACCACACCTTCGATTCTGATTCACACCATAGAGTTTGTGCGAACTCCTCAAGATCAGGGATCTTCCTCAAAATTTCGAGCTCCTCGAGCTTGTTTCCAAGCTTGGAAGCTGCCCTTGGACCTTTAAAAGGACCCCATAATGAGGCCTTGCTCCTTAGCAAGTTCTAAGCCTAAAAAACTCCTCTATTTCCTTGACCTACGGCATGCTCCACCTTGCTCCGGCGACCTTCCTCGTTCGGCTTCTTCACTTGCTGCTACGTACTATAGGCAGCAAGAACCTCTTCCACTCTATCATCCGCACCTCGCCATACCTGCGAGAGGCTTCCTCCTCCTTCAGATGTTGCCATCCCTCTCTCTGGAGCCTCCTTTGTCTCCGATGTCGGCCAATCATAGCCGACGCCATATCCGCTTCCTCTTCGTTTGCGGCCCCTATTCTCTTCCTCTCACCTCCCTACATCTTCCTGCACCCTTAGACCTTAGGATTGAGCATAATCACACCCGCAGCACCTCCATCTTCCTCCGCTCCAGCCAAGCCTCCGGCAAGGCCTCCCACACACTACAGATCACCAACTACAACGCCATCACCTCCACCACCTTCATCTTGCCACCCTCTTCAAACCCTCAACAAATTTTGTTTTCCGCTTACTAAAACTCCTCCCTGAACACCAGCTTCTTCGTTCGCCTTTTCCTCCGTCACCATCAGAGCTCCACCAACCACCCAACACCTTCAAACCACCACCAGCACACTCGCCACTTCATGGTGAAGCTTTTGAGTTGTTTTGACGTGGCCGCAAGGCAGTATTTGTGGTTTCAGGTATTTCGTTGAATGACCACCGCCGCCACCACCTTCTTCGACTCCAGCTGTAGTTCTCCAACCGTGTTCATCTTCAATTCCACCTCCAGGTGACGTGGCTCCAGTCCCTGAAATGCTCTAGGCATCCAATTGCCACAGAGCATGTAGACTTTGAGCACAATCAAAAGCAACGCCCAGCTGCCAGCTCGCGCGAAGAACCAGCTTGCGGATAGTGCCACATCGTTCGTGGACAGTCGTAAAGATGCACATATTTTGATTTCGTGCCTTATCCCCATTGCCTCAGTAAGCATGGGGTGAGGTCCCTCTCCTTGCACATGCCTACACATGCCCTCGCTCACCATACATGGCAGCGGATCTGGGCTTTGGATCCGATCACTTGGGTCTAGATTAAGCTAAAGAGAAAGAGAATCAGAGAGAGAGAGTGTGTGTGTGGGTTTTGCTTTGCCTCGAGATTTGTGCCCCCCCCAGCTCTCTATACTTAGCTTTTGAGGAGGCCCTTGAACCTCTGTTGGGTCTCTGTTGTGCCATGCCTTAGCTCCTAAAGCTCTTAAGAGAGCCTTGTGCACTTGAGAAAGGCCCTTGTGCCTTTTGTGGTGTTGTGCCTCTTCTAATAAGGCATCTGATGCCTTGTTCTATCATCTAAGGTATTTTGGTTACTGTGGGAATATTTGAGTACTTAGCTGAAGTGGATTATTAGTTGAGGTTTACTATTCAAATATTTGAGTAGATTAAGAGCTTAACATTGAAGGTTAAATTGGTGATTCAAATCACCATTTTAACCTAATCATTTTGCATTGATACTCTATTCTTCATCGAAATATCATTCTAAGCATTTTCTTGATTCCAATTGCATATATATTTCTTGCTAAATTGTGATTGATGAATTGAATTGCACAATTGCTCCTGCGAACGATCTCAAACTCACTTCTGGTTCTGAGTTTTATAAATTTAAGTATTTTGCACGATTTTGTCAACTACACTATGACGTATATATTAAATAACGACGATTTTGTGTAAACATCTATAAAGAGTACCTGAACTCCTACTATCCAAATTAGTCCAATCTGGCCCCAAGATCTTCTTCTTGCTTCTCTCTCCAGCCAACTCCGCTGCGACTTCGGCGAGCCCTAAATTCCCCTTCGTCGCCCTCTGTCACATACAATAGGCAAAGGGAACATCTTGCTTGAATTCATCTGCGCTTGGTGGGCCAAAACCAGGGCTGCCTCGACGCCTTCCTCCTCCTCGTCCTCATCTTTGGAGTATTCACCTTCTCTGGCGGCGACCAATCATAGCTGGCACTAATTCTTCCCTCCATTTGTCCGTGGCTAAGCTCTCCCTCTCTAGCGTCTCTCTAACATCTTATCTTCCTAATTTGATCGCTGAATCACCTCCTTCCCTTCTATCTTCTCCACTACCGATGACGCCTCCGGTCGCTACACTTAACAAAATGCCATGCCGTCACCGCCAAAAGTTCCGCCTCATCTCACTCATCAAAACCTCTCACAAAATTTCACCTTCCATTCGCTCCTTTGCCCCTCCGAACAACCCACCCCCCATATGCCATTATCGATGTTGACAAACCTCTACACTTCACAACACACCACAAGAACACCATCACCTTCGCCACCACTTGGCGAAGCCACTAAGCATTCTAATTGGGGCGAATAGCCCGTATCTCATCTTTTCAAGTCATCGCCAAACATCAGTACGCCGCCGTTCATCATCGCCACCCCTTTGTCGTCGATTACCCTCCTCCGACCAAGCTACTACTACAATCGATGCGAACTACCCCCAAGCAGCTTCCCCAATCTTCAATTGCGTGAAGAAGCTTTAGTCACCGCCTCAATTCTTCATGTCAACTAGCTACTACTCGCGAAGGAAATACGAAGAGGAAGAACTCTTCTTTAGTCCCACCTCAGGGACTCAATAGCATTTGAAGGCGCTTGTTAGAGATTTGTGCTGAAGACTGCTTGCCCAAGACACAAGGGTCGGGTCTCTATGCATGTGCTCTCACACGCCTCTATGCACTCCTTACCTGCGATACACTACCCACGGGCCTAGACCATGTATTCGACCTAAATAGCGACCCGATTAGGAGAATATCTGAGTAAGGGGGTTTGCCTCGAGTTTCGTGTCCTGTGCCTCAAGATGCGTGCCTATTCATGCCTAACACTTAGCATCTCTAAGATATCTTCTCTATGCTTGGCACCCTTGTGCCTGTTCTGAGGTTTGGTGATACTTAAGTTGTCTGAAGTGCCTTACCAACGTCTGATTTGGTTGGTTTTGTGGGATTATTTGAGACATATTCGAGTGTTGTGCTGACGTGGCAAGTGGTTGAGGCACCATTGGAAATTTTGAGTTGTGGGATATACGCTTAATTTGAGGGATTAATTGGTGATTTACATCACCATTCTTTTTAGGGCTCCTCATTTCTTTTTACCTTACTAACTCTTGAGATACATTTGTTATTAGTGAATACATTTTTCAAGTATATTATTCATTGAATATCTTGATTGCATATCTTTATTATTGTACTCATTATTTCTAAATTGTAATTAGTGTTGTGAATTTCAATTTGCTCCCTGCGAATGACCTCGGACTCACTTTTGTTTTTAAGCACTTATAAATTTTAAATGTTTTTACAATTTTTGTTACTATGCTATGATGCAATCATTTCCTAAAACATACGAGCATATATGAGCATATTGAACAGTGTTGGGTCGGGGTCCGTGCATTGTAGTGGGCCTATTGTGGGCCTGAATGAGCCTGAGAAAATGGATAAAAATGCACGCTAATTAAACTAGGGTCGGTTCATAGTAGTGGTCTGGTCCCACCCCTATGAGGTGCTGTGTATCCCATGAATTGAATCGTCCCACCCATTAAAAACCCAAATTTTGGGTGAGTGAATAGTGAGTTGACTAATGTGAAGAGAGAAGAGGGGTGAGAGAAAAACTAAGTGTTTTAAGAAAGAAGAGTGAGAGGGAAGACCTAAAAATTTGGCTAAGTGTTGAGGGTCGAGTGTGTGTGTGTCGAGTGTGTGTGTAGCGTGTGTGTGTGTATTTGTATATATGTACAATAAGTATATGTATAGAGTGTAGTATATATATGTACGTAAATATGTATAGTATAATATAATAGTAATGTATATGTATAATTAATAAAAAATGTATATGTAAATAATGTATACGTATATAGGTAATATATGTATATATAAATATAATTAGAACAACAGAGTATTGTTTGAGCCTTATACATATATACATAAAACTTTAAGGCTTTAGTAACGTATGTATCTGTCATTGTAGATATGTATATATGTTAGTAAACGTATTCGTTTGCCCTATGTTTCGTACATACTTTACTAAGGCTATAGTGACACATATTTATGTTACTATATATATATATAGTATATGTTACTAAATAAATTAGTATGTGTTAATATAACTTAATATAGTACCTATTAGTAGGTATTTTTGTACCTATATTTAGGTACTATTTAGAGTAGTTGTATATAACTAACATAGTATAGTATTAATTAGTTTTTAATGCATGTTGAGTTGTAAATTTATTTAAAACATTGTAGTCTTAATAATGATTCTTTTGTATATAATTAACCAATTCATTCATTGTTTGATTCATTAATTCATGTTGCAAATAAAATTGACATTTTTGGGATAAAAGAACATTTTTGGAACATAGAGAGTGATGTAAATCAATAACTACCTCCTAGTGAACGACCTGAAATAAACCAGTAAAAATTAAGTAAATAAATAAAATGACGCGACATATATTTGCATTGTGGTAGATATACTACAATAACGACATTTAAAACGCCATTTTTATTGCAACATGGTTATCGACAATCATATTTTTGGCGTTGTTGCTGGGGACAAAAATTATGATTGATGATGTCAGTCATGTCAGAAAGACTTATCACACCTGCCCAAGCTCCACAGACCCTACATCTAATCTTGCCTGACATCCTAAAGAGAGAAAATTTGCATAATCTAAATACTGCCCCTACTTAGTATAATCAATATTCTAAGGTTTTTTATGGTTCACCAGGGTCCTACACATATCCAAATCTCCACCCCATTGAAAATATTACTACCTAACTCACTCCTGGACCAACCCGGTTCCCTTCCAAAAACCAAATCAATTTGGAGGGCATGGGTTGAATCAGACTTTTTATCAACTTGGGTCATCTCAAGAAGACATCAAGGCTCAGGTTATGAAAACTTTGTAGGGAATGCAAAGCTAAATGTTGGAAGTAACCTGCGTTATTACAAATCTACATGATCAAATTGGGGTTACTCCAACCTAGAGACCAGCAAGACATTTACCATCCCAGTCCATACCCAACCCTGTTAATCAAAGGACTTGATATCAAGGCGGAAATCTAAATTAGAACCACACTAATCAGTGTCCTATTAACTCTGTACCACAACACCAACCTAGTTTTCATCAACAACAAGCCCCCCAACCTCCTCCCAGTAATAACCAAACTGCGAATGCAGTTACATTAAGGAGTAGGAAAACAACAACCGATGCTGGGTCTTCACAACAACTTGATGAAACCCACATTATTCCTATGCAAGTTGACTCTCATCCCCCCACTCAGGAAGAAGAAGACACACAAAAATCACAAGATTCAAATCCTATTCCTTACCCTTAAGCACTACAATACAATCCTTCTAAGAAAAAGAAATCTGAGCCCTCTCACCAAGATCTTATGGACTTATTTGGGCATGTCGAGATAAACATCCCCCTTCTAGATGCCATCAAGTACATCCTCACCGATGCTAAATTTTTGAAAAATATGTGTAGTCCAAAGCGGTAGTCCAAAAATCTCGGACGAGTGGTCCTTTCTGAGACAGTAAGCTCGGTTGTACAGAGCAAGCTGCTTCTCAAGAAAAGGACCTGGGTGCACCGCTCATTTCAGTTGTCATAAATGACACCACCTTTGATTGTGCCTTTCTTGACTTAGGTGCCTCTATAAATCTCATCCCCATGGTCTTCTTTGAGAAATTTCAATTCGATGAATTAAAACCCATTCAGGTTCAATTACAATTGGCAGATCGATCTACTATTAAACCTCGAGGAATTGTTGAGGAGATTATTGCCAACATCCAAAATTGTCTATTTCAGATTGATTTTCTGGCCCTTGACATAGAGGTACCTAAGACACTCAAGAATGCCTTTATTATCCTTCGAAGCCCTTTTCTGGCTACCGCAAAAGATAATATCAATTGTCATTCTGGAAAAATGGATATAACTTGCAGTAATGATATGGATTTTACGCGGTTTGTTAAAAATACATTGTTGTAACACGTAAAATCAATCAACTCTTAAATTTATAGCCTAGATAGTGGAGTATCTAGGGTCATCCAAGGAGGCCAATTTGTTTGCTAAATCAAATCTCTTGCTTTAAAAGGAACTCAACTTTTTTTTTGATGTTTTATATATATGATTTTTATAGGCTTTGAAATAACGGAAACAATGCGGGTTTGTTGACAGTGAGAAAATTCTCTATACTAATCCACTACACTACTATTATAGTGACAAGTAGAGCCTCTCCCTAAGCTCACTGTAGGCACGTGGAGGCCTAGAGTAATTAGGGAGAGGGAGTAAAAAATGTTAAACAAGAATTCTACAAGACTATGCAACAAAATGATTAAAGAAGGCAACTTTGATTGAAAGAGAGAGTGTTTTACAAAAACCCTAGTAGATGAATTCTTCTACTACTAGATAATTGCAACAAATAAAATAAAACACAAGTCCTCCTGAATTGTTGGTGAAGAGGGGAAGCTCCTTGTTCCAAGCTTGGTGGTTCTTAGGCTTGAAAAGGGCTCCTCCTTCTCCTTCCTTGATGTCCTCCAAAGGCAAACCCTAGATGGGCGTGCTTTCTCCTTCCTATAGTGGATGGCGCCAAAGGGGAAGGTTTCTTGAGGTGGTAGTTATGGTGGAGTTAAGGGAGTTGGCGCTACTTTAGGTGGGTTAAGGGGAGCTCAATTACTAAGCTTAGCTACTTAGTTCTTATGCAAGTAGCCAAGCCTGGGTAGTTGAGCTCAGTTGAGCTGACCTCAACCTTGCTAGAGCTAGGTTAAGCTAGAACTACCTCTGATGAGAATTCTAGAGCTAGCTAAGCTACTAGTTGACAAGTAGTAGCTCAGCTAGCTTGGAGTCCAGTTGCCATGAGTTGGGTGGAGCTGGGATGAGCTGGGGTTGAGTTCAGATGGACTCTTGTCAGCTTAGTTGATCTTGCTAGAGCTCCCAGTGAACTAGTGGGAGCTGAGATGAGCTAGACTCAACTAAGTTGAGCTAGATCTGAGCTGAGGTGAACTCTAGTCAACTCAATTGAGCTAGCTAGAGCTCCCTGTGAACTAATGAGAGCTAAGATGAGCTAGATTTAACTGAGTTGAGCTGGATCTGAGCTAACCTAAGCTAGGGTGAGCTAAGATGAGCTCTCTTGAGCTACCATTCAGCTAAGGTGAGCTGAATGGAGCTGAATGGAGCTAACCCTAGTCCAAAGGAGCTGGTATCCAGCCATGATGAGTTGGAATTAGCTGAGTCCTAGCTTGATTGACCTTCCTCTTCATTAGTTGCCTTCCCAAGTACTAGGGTTCCGAGGATCTAACTTTTTGCTTACCCCTAACACTCCAAGAAACACATCAAAAATAAAGTAACAAATGCAATGCATGCCTAACCTAATTTATGCCAAAATGCAACCCAAAAACCCATTTGCGGATCAAAATCCTAAGAGCTAGGTTTGTTTTAATGCATAAGAATGATGATAAACTGGCATTTATCAGGTAACCAGATTTTCTCTTTAGATATTTTCAATGCTTCCAGATGGTCCCTTGATCATGATTTTTTTAAGGACTTTGATGATGAATTGGAAGCAGTAATTAAGGAATCTATGATGATCCATTCATGCTTTGCTTTGACCACTACTGAACAAGATTTCATTAATTCAAATTCTGAATATGATTATGTGGTCAAAGACATTTCGGATCGATTAGGATTTGACCTTTACCCTTTTGATTCTCCTAAGTTATCACCAGAAACACCCACTCTAATTTCACCCCACCCTTGGACACTAACTTCACCCAACCCTCATCACACTAACTTCTCTCCCACTCCCTTTTCCTTGGACCTACACCTGAGTTTGGCTTTCATCATGAACTCAAACCATGGCTAGACTCAGGTCACTCTTCCAATTTTCCATCTCATTCAAATCCCCAAATTTCTACTAGCCATCCTTTTAGGGGTTCCAGACGAAAACATCTTTTATGAGGGCATTCACATGTCCAATTTTTTACATGATCGTTCGTCTTCTATGCATTGCTTCATGCCCAGCTGAATGATGTAAAAGATAGCACTGGATGGGAGGTAACACATTATTTTTCCTGCTTTCCTGTTTATCTTTCTTTTTTTTTGTTTTGATCATCCTGAACCTGACCACTATTCACTAAGGTGATCTCTTTTCCCTCATAATGCATAAGGATATTGCATATCGTAAAGATGAGAGGGTGTTTTGAAATTGACGATTGATATAGGATTTCAAAACATAAAAATATTCAATTTTCTTTTGCATGTATCTTCATAATAGAAAAATCATAAAACTTTTTGAGGAAAATTTTGAAAATCGGGACCTAAGGTACAATGGGATTTAATCTTCAACAAACTAGGGACTAGAATGTGGATCCAATTTTTACAATCTCTGGGTCGATTTTTAGATTAGATCAAGTATCCTTCTCTGAGCTCAAGCTAGTTCACCTCAGCTCCATTAATCTCACCTCAACTAGATGGTAGCTCAAACTAACTCAAAATAGTTGATCCTAGCTCCATTCCAGCTCCTCCAGCTCAAAATAGTTCACTGGAAGCTCTATCTAACTAGGACTAGCTACTGCCATCAACTAGCTAAGCCTAGTCAGTTGAAGAAGACCACAACTAGCTCAGGCCAACGTAAGTCTAGCTCCCGAAGACTCAACTCAGCTCAACTTGGTTGAGCTGAGCTACTTGACCTAAGTTACCTACTCCAGCTAGCTAGGTAATCTCTGAGAGGACTAGACCCAACTCACCTTAGCTCACATTTGCAGAAGCCAACTCATTTTAGCTTGACTTAGCAGCTAACAAAGAACTAACTAGCTAAGCCAACTAAGGTAGCACCTAACAACTCTCTCCAGCAGCTATTAGCTCCAGTGTAGCTCAGAAGCAGCTCCTCCTCAGCTCTTCCTCCAAAACCCTAGCTCCCTCTACATCCTACTCCATTCATCTACTAGCTAAGCTAGCTTACCTTAGTTCGTCCACCTCCATGGCACCCCAACCTAACCATAAAACCCACCTAACTAGCTCCACCAAATAAGCCTACCTAAGCTCCACCTAAGCTACCCCCATTTCCACCTCATCTTGCAGCCATGTCAACCACACCCCTTCACACCACCACCACCTCCAAAAGGCACCATATTGTTGGTGCCAACAAGCCTACAACCACCTCACCTTGGCACCAACATTTTCCCTCCAAAAACCCCTAAAATCCAACCCTACACCTACCTCCTAAAGCCACCCAACCCTACACCTAACCCCCCTTCTAGAAACTCCCATGGTGGTGCCAAAACCAAGGCATCTCCCGCTAGTTGGCACGACCTTTAGGTGCCTCTCCATCAACCTAACCACCGCCTACACAGCCCCCTACTTGGGGCCAATTAACCTTAGCCTTAGCCTTAGAATCCACCAACCACCTCCATCAAACCATCCTAACCGTCCATCTCATTCACACCATCTACCCCCTCTCCACTCCTATATCTACCCCCCTTAACCACCACCACATAATCATCCTCCCTTAGTTCTAATTCCACCTACACCACCTACATCTCACGGCCAAGGAAGAAGAAGAGAAGAAGATCAAGGGGGTAACCTACCTGCCCCCTTGGTGCCTTCTTCCTCTCCCTTGTACCACACCAAGAAGGAGGAAACTTTCATCTTGGAGGGACGGCCAGGCAAGAGGAGGACCAAGGTGGTTGACGCCCACCTTGGAGGAAAGCTTGGAGGAGTATCAACTTGCAGGCAAGGAGGAGATCTTTGTAGGCATAGGAGCTGATCTACTTGGAGCAACACCTACCTCTTCCTTTATCATCTTTGGAGGAAACTTTTCTTTTCATTTATTTTCCTTGTATTAGCTAAGTGTGTTTTTGTTTCGTCCATATAACAAGCTTTCCGCTACAGTTCACGTTTTGCTAGTAATAAAAGTTTCAACTTTGCCTTCCAATTTCATATTTTAATCTTAGTGTGTTTTCTTGTTCTAGTAGTTTTAGTGCACCACACTCTCATCTTCTAATTACCCTAGGTGCACTTGCCCAGGGTAAGCTTAGAAGAGAGGGTTTCATTCTTGTCACTTAGGCGTAGGTTTAGCGTAGTAGTTCGTCTCCGCTTTCAAGTGCCTGCTATTTTTGAAAACCCTAAAAGCAACAAAATTGAAAATACAAAAAGATAAGTGTAGATTTGAGAGGCGAGAGAGAGAATCATTTCATGTGACTAACAAATTGGTCTCCATGAACGACCCTAGATACTATCTAGGAATATAAATTGTAAAAGTTGATTGCGACTTTACGCGTTGCACCGACATAAAAACCCACATTTACAAAACACGTAAAATCTCGTACCAGTCCTCCATGGATGGTCACGTTTTCAACTCAAGGCCCACATGCTCTCACCGTTGGATGAAGATCCAACGGCCGAGACTGCATGGATTTGTTCCTTCATGTAATGCTTGGCTTGAGGAGAAGCGTTGCATGGCAAATTCTTGGTCGTTGGATGAGGATCCAACAGCTGAGATCTCACGATGGAAGAGCTTTTGAGGAAGAAGGGCATTGTGGATGGCCGTGGGTAGCTTGGAGGATGCCACGTGGCATCATCTGAGTCATCCATCTTTTGCTCATAGGAGGTGCCACGGATGTCAGATTGGACCGATTTTCATGCCGTTAGGCTGTGATTGTCGATCCGAACCCATCCATGCAGTTGGATTCTTCACCTAAGGTCCAAATTTTCACCACTTTGCCCTGTTGCTTTTAATCTTCTATGGCTTGTACGTGATGCTACAGATGTTGGATTTGAGTGATTTCAGAGGCGTTAGACTTTGACCATCACCCTACTTACATCAACAGAGTCTGATCTTCAATCAGAAGCTCAGAAAGATATCGCCCTATTTCCTAGCCAATAAAATGAGAAAATTAATATACAATTTATACAAATTAAGCTGAATGTATGATAATGCATGTTATGCAATATTTATAATGCATGAAATTATATGTACATAGGAACATGCATAAATAGGCATTTTAACATAGATAAATGTAGATCTATCACACCCCCATGCCTATCTTTTGCCAGTCCTTAGCAAAACTACATGCTATTTATAAACAGAATTAGGATCAAATTACTTGGGCAACACTAATTTCTCAACAATAAGAAGTTTCTACTAAAGACCTACATTACAAAGACTCAACAGTGCCTGGGTGTTTGCCAAAATGCTGACCACCCCAAGCCCTCGCTATATTTAAAAGCAAATACATTTTTTCCTTTTTCTTCTTTTATAATATATTTGGATTTGTGAGTTTAGAGTTTCGGGGCAACTTTCTATGGCTACCCAACCCACCTAAGACTTAAAAAGAACTTTAAGTGTTAAGCATCTTTTTGTGAAAATGTGATAGACTTACTAATAGGCAACTAGAGCAGACTTCAAGTTTCTACGCCCCTAGGTGACCTTAAGAAGAACTTTTGCTTAAAGGTTTATCTTTTTGATCAGTAGCTTTGTCTCTACTTTATTTTTTTGGTGGTCAACACAAGGGCAAACCTAGTGTATATCTCCCCGATTTATTCTACCTCCCTATTTCTTCCTAAGTATTTAGGAATTAAATGTGCATTTTGTGAGCTAGGTTCTGGACAACCAACTAATGGGTTGTCAAACCCACAACAACTTGCCAACCATACCTGTGCAGTGAAGTGTGGCTTATTTATATATATTTTACTCCTTTTCTTTTTTGTTTCTTTTTCTAAGTAATTCAATTTCATGATCTAAGATTTACCTAAAGGCAACAGAAAGAGAATGGTCGTGTAGTTGGAATCTAGACAATCGGCCAATGGATTGTTACCCATAACAACTTACTAGCCATACTACCCAAGAAAGTTCATTAGCTACCTAATTTCTGTTAAAACTATCAAAAAGTGAGTCAATTTAAATAGTGTGCAGATTCTTAGACTATAAATCCCCTCAAATCAAAGGGTGGGTTGATAAATCGTGTACTTATCACCCTAACTTAGTTAACCAATTAGAAATGAATTTAAGAATGGCGAGGACTTGAGAAACAAGTCCACATTTTAGTGGACACTCGGGCTAATTAAGCCCGAAGACCTAAAGAGTCTAAGTGTTCAGGTCATATTGTATTCTTTTCCTGAAGTTGAAAATTTCTAATGCCCAAGTTTTCGTTTCCAAATTTAATTTTTTTAATAAAAGGAAAAATAAGATAAATTTACAAAAAATCCACAGAGCTAACAATATAATTCAAAAATGAATCCACCCCTCCATGCCTAGCTTATGCAATGTCCTTATTGTAAATAAAAGGCATGAGAAAAGGGTAGAATACGAAAAACATCACCTGTATTCCATGATGCTCTAGTCAACTCTGAGTCAGATTGTACAAATGTTGAGTTTAGTGCCATCAGCTAGGCAGGGTTCAACCAAAGAAGTCAAACCAAGGTCAAAGAACCTTGTCTGAGATAGGCTCCAGAGTAACGAGATCAACATAAAGTTTAAGATGTTGTTCGTTGACATTAAAAGAATTACCCGTCTTTGGGTCAGAGATTTCAACAACTTCGTTTGGGAATATTCGATCAATGTTGAACAAGTCATTCCATTTGGACCTAAGCTTGCAAGGAAAGAGCTTAAGTCGAGAATCAAAGAGCCAGACCTTCTAGTTTGACTCAAAGCTCTTTCATGAAATCAGTGATGTAAACATGTTTATATTACATAAAATATCTATTTATGCATGTTCTTAAGCATAGAATTGCATTACATACTATAAATATTGCATAGCATGCATCATCTTGCATTTAGATTAGTCTGAATAAAAAGGAGGTTAATTGTCTCCTTTTATGGTCAGGGATAGGGTGACTTTTTATTGGGGCCTCGGATCGAAGATCCAACCGTACGAATCTGATCAGGGCGATAATTAGAGTTCAACGACTCTAAGATCACCCTAATCGGATATCTGTAGCATCAAATAGAGATCGAGGAACCCTAGAAGATTAAGGGCCAAGATGGTGTTAATCTACACTTCAGATGACAAATTTGATCGCATGGATAGATTCGGATCGACGATCACAGTCTAACAGCACGAAAATAGACTCAATACGATACCCGTGGCACCATCAACATCACCCAGAAGATGGACGGCCAAGATGGCGCCACGTGGTGCCATCTCGGCCGCCCAACAAGCCACACGCAATCGCTGAAGCCTTAGCGCCAATGCCTCTCCGCCGTTGGATCAAGATCCAACGACTGTGAATCACCCGTGTTAAGCGCTCGACGCAAACGCACCCACAGCGTGTTGGTTGAGCGCCTTAACTCAGCATTGAGGCGTGGGTTCGAGCCGTGAAGCGCATCACCTGGAGCGGGAGAGTGAGTGCATTCGATCGCGTGATGGAGATCGGGCGGCTGTGCTCGCCCAATCGGATCCACGCGCCATTTGACGCGGTGAGGCAATGCGGCATCTCACTTGATGAGGCATGCGAATGAGGCGGGGGAGGATGCGCTCTTAGCCGTTCGATCTCACGATCGAACGGTCGGGATTAGGAGATAGTGGACACGCGTTGAGGCATGGGGAGGCGAGTGGGCGCGTGCACGCCGCCCAGTATGGCCACGTTCAGGCCTTTAGTGACAGATTTATCCGTCACTAAAGGTCTTAAATTAATGATTTTCAACATGTAATGACCAAATTGCCCTCACTCCTTGCAACTATAAAGGGAGACCCCCTCCATACGAAATTCTCATCCCTTCTTTTTTCTCCCTCTCCAAAGCTCAAGAGAAGCTTGTCCCACACCCAGGATGCTCCTCAAGAGATAAAGTCAATTTTTCGCCCCCATTTCAGAAGCGGATCCCGCAGCAACGATGACATGCTGCCCCGTTCTCGTTCTTCCTGCCTCGACCTCCTTCTTCCCGCTCCGTCCTTCGTCTTCCAGGCGTCGTCCCATCCAGCTCGTCCTCCAAGCGATCATCGAGGAGGATAACTTCTCTCTCCCATTCCTTTTTCCTGCTTTTTAGAGTAGAATTTTCCTGCTTTCTAGTGTAATAGTTTTCCTGCTTCCTAGTGTAATTTCTCGCTTGCTTAATTGTATAAACATTTTGAAGTATTAAGTGAATGTTTTTTATTTCTCTCTCTCTCTTATGCTGATTGTTTATAGTGCTTCATTGTAATTACTTCGCTTTTAACAAAAATCCTAAAAAATATAATTGCGAATTTAGATCGACGTAGCCTCCCTGAGCTCGACCGGGGATTTCTATTCCGGTATAAATTTTATTTGTTGAACACGAGTTCTTTACTTTCAAACTACAACGACAAATTTTCAAAATCAAATTCGATAGCGTAGTAACCTGTAGCTTCAACATTTTGGCGCAGTTGCCGGGGAGGTAACAGTTGCCGGGGAGGCAACGATTTCCGATCTTCTTTTCGCATTTCACACCCTTTATTGTCTTCTAACTTGCTTTCTCTTGTGTCTATTCTTTTGCAGAGACCTCCATCAGGGAATCATCAAGCGGTAGATCGGAGTAAAGTACAGTTGAAGACGACCGTAAGTGCTCCCCATTCTTTCCCCTCCATAGATTTCATTTATCACATTAAATTCAAATTCCAATTAACCTAGGTGTTTGCATAAATCCTAGGATTAGTTTGGTTGTTTGGATTTTCACTCACACTCATTCCACCCACGAGGTGCCGAAATGGCAACTCGTGCAGATCTTCTACCACGGGTTGACTGAGTAACTCAGAAATCACGTGGATGCTCCTTGCAGAGGCAATTTCCTTAACAAAGACGCAGATAGTGCACACGATTTGTTTGAGGAAATGAGCGAGAATTCAATCAATCATGCCTCCATGGATACTTTTAACTGATCCCAGCAGCCCAAATCAAATGTTAATGAAGTCCATGACTCTCATTCATTTGATATGGAATTGATTTGTAACAAATTTGATAAGGTGTACTTGGTTGCTAAGAGAATGGAAGAGTGGATGGCTAGAAATTCTATGAACAACTCTCGATCCACTCAATCCCAGAATTCGAGATTCCATTCGTCGCAAGCTCCTTCTGGCAAGAGTTCGTGAATCAACTCGATGAGGCTCAACCTATGAGTCAACATTATTCGAAACCCCACAGGTTCCAAATTGGAGCCTTTGATCCCAGTTTTTCTGATCCTTCCCTTTCTTTCTCTCCATCCTCACCCTATGAGGATGTCTGTGTTATACAGGAGAACATTAGATCCAACCCCTACTCTAATGCTTATAATCCAGGTTGGAGAAACCACCCTAACTTCTCCTGGAAAAACCCGGAGCAACAGACCCAATTCCGACCCAGCAACTATGCTCCGCAACGACTAATGGGTCAGGGTCATGTGTATACTCAGTTGCCCCTAAATCAGGTCAACCAGCCAGCTTGGAATGCCCGTCAACCTGTAGGGTAGGCTGATTTGAACTGGCAAATGGTAGAGATGCAAGGATCCATGCTCCAGCTCATGCAGCAAATGAAAACCTCGCTAGACAACCTGCACACAGGGCTCATAGCTAACTCTCGTCAACCCGGATCTCTACCATCCCAACTCGTACACAACCCGTGAAATATTCTGAATCCAGACAACCAAGCCCATGGGTATGGAAATCAGAGGGACCCACACGCACATGCTTAGGTGGTTGAGTAGGGCCTTCCTCTTCTTCTTCTTCTGCACATTAACAATTCTTGGCTAATCAAGCCCTCCAATCTTTCCTAACCCTCCCTAAGACCCAAACTCTTATGCATCTGCAAATTCTGTTACCTTGAGGAGTGGTAAACAAACTCAGGATCCACAACCACACTGTTCTGATTTACCAAATCCTGAAGAACCAAAGGAGAGATAGGAGAATTCTGGAGAAGAAATCAAGGCTCAGGAACCTGATTCCAAAGATCTAACTCATGTTCATTTTCTTGAAGCCTTGATCAAATCAAAGAAGTCTATTGATAGTAATGAGGAGCTTCTGAATATTTTTAAGAATGTTGAGATTAATATCCCGCTCCTTGATGCTATCAAGCATATGCCGGCTTACGCGAGATTTTTAAAGGATTTATGTACACAAAAGCGTAAGTCGAGAGAATCTGTTCCGAGGAAGGTGGTACTCTCCGAGCAGGCTAGTTCTGTTATCCTGCACCACCTCCCTCAGAAAAAGAGAGATTAAGGTGCAACGTTGATTTCTTGTGCCATCGGATATTACACTTTTGATAGAGCACTTCCGCATCTAGGTGCATCCATCAACCTAATTCCGACTTCTCTTTACGAGAAGTTTGGATTAGGTGAACTTAGGTCGACTTCAGTAACACTGCAGTTGGCGGACCGTTCAGTCACAAATCCGTAAGGCGTTATTGAAGATGTTATAGTTAAGGTCAAGGATTTCTATTTTCCTGTAGATTTCCTTAACCTTGACATGGATGTACCGGAAAATCTGAGGAACATGCCCATCATTCTGAGGTGTCCGTTCCTGGCTACAGCTAAGGCCAACATTAACTGTGAAAGCAGTAGCATGAAAATCACCTTTGGGGATCAACGAATGAAATTGGATATTTTTAAGGTGATTAATAAATTTGAGGATTGTGGATTTATTGAGGAACTTGAGGAGGATAATGTGAACATTGAAACTTGTTTAATGGTTTCTTCAATTGAAAGTTACTCCTTTGATGATGAATTGGACCTGCAACCCTCCATGGCAGACCTGCCATCTTCTGAAGAGGTTATTGATTTTATTCACTCTTAACCTCTTCCTCTTGATGAGTCATCAGCATCTTCCTTACCTTAAACTATCAACCTGCCCCAGCTTGAACTGAAACCATTGCCTGAGAATTTGAAATATCAATTTTTAGGATAACAAAAGATGCTAACTGTGATTATTAGTGCTAAATTAACAAAGGAGCAGGAGATTAAATTGATCAAGGTCCTAAAGGAACATAAGGAGGTAATTGGTTGGACCATTCATGACCTTAAGGGAATCGAGCCATCTTACTACAATCATAGAATATTCTTGGAAAATGGATCCCGCCCTTCTCGCCATATGCAGAGGAGATTAAATCCAAATATGCAAGAAGTGGTCAAAAAGGAAATCATTAAGTTGCTCGATGCAGGAATTATTTATCCAATCTTTGATAGTCCCTGGGTAAGTCCCGTGCATATTATTCCCAAGAAAGCCAGGATTACCGTTGTGACTAACAAGAGAGGAGAATTTGTCACAACTCGTTCAGCTTCCTCTTGGAGGGTTTGTATCGATTACAGGAAGCTGAACACAACCATAAAAAAGGATCATTTCCCTCTACCTTTCATTGATCAATCTTGGAAATACTAGCCGGGTAGAAGTACTTCTGTTTTCTTGATGGCTACTCGGGATACAACTAAGTTCCTATCCATCCCAAGGATCAAGAGAAAACTACTTTCACCTGTCCCTACGGAACCTTGCTTTCCGTAGGATGCCTTTCGGTTTATGCAATGCACCTGCGAGTTTTCAAAGGTGTATGTTAGCCATATTCTCTGAAATGGTGGGAGAGTTTATGAAAGTTTTCATGGATGATTTCTCTATTTTTGGAGAATCGTTTGACTCTTGTCTGGCTAATCTTGAAATGATTCTTAAGCAATGCATCAAAACACGATTGGTCCTTAGCTGGGAAAAGAGTCATTTCATGACACAAGAAGGCATCGTCTTGGGTCATGTAATCTCTGAATGGGGAATTGAAGTGGATAAAGCTAAGGCTGATACTATCACTAAACTTCCTCCTCCCACATCTGTTAAACAAATTTGATCATTTCTTGGTCATATGGGATTCTACAGAAGATTCATCAAGGATTTCTCAAAGGTTGCTCATCCTCTTAGCAATCTTCTCGCCAAAGAAACGTTGTTTGTTTTCGACGAATCATGTTGTAAGGCATCTGATTTCATGAAAACGGCAGTCACTTGTGCTCTGGTGTTGCAACCACCGGTTTGGACAACCCCTTTTGAGATCATGACCGACGCTTCTGATTACGCGGTCGGGGCTGTTTTGGGTCAGAAAGTGGACAGGAAGCCCTCTTCGTCTACTACTCTAGTAAAACTCTGGATGAAGCCCAGAGGAATTACACTGTTACTGAAAAGGAATTACTAGCCGTAGTATTTGCTTTGGAAAAATTCAGGGCTTATCTCTTAGGGTCTTATGTCATCATTTATACTGACCACTCGGCCTTGAGACATCTCTTGGCCAAAAAGGATGCCAAACCCCGGCTTATTCATTGGATTCTTCTGCTTCAAGAATTTGATCTTGAAATCAAGGATAAAACTGGGGTACAAAATGTGGTGGCGGATCATTTGTCAAGACTTCTAAGTGATTCTTCTCGTCCAAACATCCCGATTACTGATACTTTTCCGGACGAAACCATCCTTATAGTTTTAGGTGTCCAAACCCCATGGTTTGCTGACATTGTTAATTATTTGGCCGTTGGTTAAATCCCCCAGGATTGGATCAAGCAACAACGGGATAGACTCAATCTGAGGCTAAATACTACTTCCGGGAGGACCCTGAACTGTACTGCATCGACTCGAATCAGATTATTCGCCGATGCGTTTCGGAGAACGAATTCAATAGTATACTTGAGTTCTGCCATGCATCTGCGTGTGGTGGACATTTCTCCGGGAAAAAGACGGCTGCAAAGATTTTGCAATCTGGCTTCTATTGGCCGTCTTTATTCAAGGATGCCTAGGATTTCTCAAGGTCGTGTTCCCGATGTCAAGCACTCGGGAGCATAACTAAGAGAGATATGATACCCTTAAACCCAATTCTTCTTGTCGAAATCTTCAATGTTTGGGGCATCGATTTCATGGGACCCTTTCTTCCTTCATTTGGACATCAGTACATTTTTGTCGTTATTGATTATGTGTCCAAATGGATTGAGGCGATTCTTACCCGAACCAATGACCACAAGGTGGTCATTGATTTTGTCAAGAAAAATATCTTCAGCAGGTTTGGGATTCTGAGGGCTATCATTAGTGATGGTGGCACTCATTTTACTAATGCCTAGTTCTGTAATTTGTTGGCCAAATATGGGGTTAATCACAGAATCTCCACACCTTACCATCTCCAGACGAATGGATAGGCCAACATCTCCAATCGGGAGATCAAGAATATTCTACAGAAAACGGTTAGGCCTGATCACAAGGACTGGACTCAAAAGCTTGAGGACGCTTTTTGGGCCTACCGTACGGTGTATAAAATGCCCATCGGCATGTCTCCGTTTCATTTGGTGTATAGAAAGGCATGTCATTTACCCGTAGAGATTGAACATAGGGCATTTTGGGAAATCAAGAAATGCAATTTAGATCTGAATTTAGCTGGGAAGGCTAGAAAACTCCAACTATCTGAGTTGGAAGAGCTTAGAAATGATGCATATGAGAATGCCAAGATCTACAAGGCTCGAACCAAAGCTCTACATGATCAATTGATTTCCCACAAGAGCTTTGAGCCGAATCAGAAGGTCTGGTTATTCAATTCTAAACTTAAGCTCTTTCTTGGCAAACTTAGATCTAAATAGAACGGCTCGTTCATTATCGACCAGATTTTTCCAAATGGAGTCATTCAGATCTCTGACCCAAAGATGAATAACACATTTAAAGTCAACGGTCAATGTCTAAAACCTGTTATTGACCGTACTCTTCTAGAATCCGTCTCAAACACGGTTGTTCTAGCCATATTGTGACTTCTTTGGCTGGACTTCGCCTAGCTGACGGCATTAAATTCAGCAGTTGTACATATGACACAAAGCTAACCCGAGCTTCATATTCAGGTGATATCTTTCATACTCTACCCTTTCTTTCATGTCTCTTTTTCTCAATGTGGACATTGCATTAGCTAGGCATGGGGGGGTGGATTCATTTTTGAATCATTTTGTTAGCTTTATGAAATTCTTGTAAATTGTATTTCTCTTCTTATATATACATAAAATAAAATTGAATTAGGAAGGAATACTTGGACATTAGGACTTTTCAATCTTAGGAAATATTACATTAGGATCTGAACACAAAGACCCTTCAGGTCTTTGGACTTGATCGGCCCGTGTATCCTCTAAAATGTGGATTTGTTTTTCGAGTCCTCGCCATCTTAATTCTATTGTAATTTGATTAAATAAGTTTGGGTGATAAGTACACGACTTATCAACCCACCCTCTAATTTGAAGGAACTTTGAGTCGAAAGCATCTACACATTTTCTTTTCACTGACTTGTTGATCGGCAATTTTAACGAAAATTAGGTAGCTAATGAACCTTCTAGGGTGATATGGCTGGCAAGATATCATGGGTAACAGTCCATAGGTAGGTTGTCCAGAGCCTAATCACTGGACCATTCTCTTCTTGCTGCCTTTAGGTAAATCCTAGACCAAGGAAGCCACCTACTTAAAGAAAAGAAAAAAAGTCAAAAAGAAAAGAAAAAGAAAAGGAGAAAAGAAAAAGAAAATAATAGAAATAAGCCACACTTCGCCACGCGAGTATGGCTGGCAAGTTGTCAGTGGTAACAACTCATCGACTGGTTGTCTAGAACCTAGCTGAAGAAATTCACTGAAAATTCCCAAAACAGTTAAGAAGAAGTGGAGAAGTAGAATAAATCGGGGAGATATACACTAGATTCACCCTTGTGTTGACCCCATAAAAAAATAAAAGTAGGGAGAAAGCTACCAGTCGTAAAGATACAACTTTAGGCAGAACTCTCTTTTTAAGGTCACCTAGAGGTGCAGAAACCTGAAGTAAGTTCTAATTGCCGATCAATGAGTCTATCACATTCACAATAAGATGCTTAGAACTTAGGGTTCTCACCAAATCTTGGGTGAGTTGAATGACCGTTGAAAGCCACTCTTTAACCTTAAACTCAAAATCCAAAAAAAAAAATAGAAAAGAAGAAAAAGAGAAAAAGAGAAAAAGAAAATTTTTTCTTTGAATAAGGCGAGGGCTTGAGGCGGTCTGCATTTTGCCAGATACCCGAGCGTTGTTGTGCCTTTGAAAGTTTAGATCCTAAGTAAACATTTTCTTAATGTTGAAAACAACTTATACCAAAATAATCCAACCTAATTCTTTTATAAATAGCAAGTAGTTTTTGCTAGGGACTAGCAAAAGATAGGCATGGGGGTGTGATGTAAACATGTTTATATTATATAAAATATCTATTTATGAATGTTCGTAAGCATAGAATTACATTACATACCATAAATATTGCATAGCATGCATCATATTGCATTTAGATTAGTCTGAATAAAATGGAGGTTAATTGTCTCCTTTTATGGTCAGGGACAGGGTGACTTTTTATCGGGACCTCAGATTGAAGATCCAACCGTACGGATCTGATCAGGGCAACAATTAGAGTTCAACGACTCCAAGATCACCCTAATCGGATATCCGTAGCATCAGATAGAGATCGAGGAACCCTAGAAGATCAAGGGCTAAGATGGTGTTAATCCGCACTTCAGACGACAAATCCTACCACATAGATGGATTCGGATCGACGATCGCAACCTAACGGTGTGAAAATTAACTCAATCTGATACCCATGGCACCATCTACATCACCCAGAAGATAGACGGCTAAGATGGTGCCACGTGGTGCCATCTTGATGGCCCAACTGGTCATACGCAACTGCTGAAGCCTTAGTGCCAATGCCTCATCATCGTTCGATCAAGATCCAACGGCTGTGAATTGCCCACGCTTAAGTTAAGCGCTTGACGCAAACGCACCCACAGTGCGTTGGTCGAGCGCCTTAACTTAGCGTTGAGGCACCGGTTCGAGCCACGGGGCACATCTCCTGGAGCAGGCTAGCGGGCGCATTCGACCACGCGATGGAGATCGGGCGGCTGTGTGCGCCCAATCGGATCCACGCGCCATCTGATGCGGCGAGGCGATGTGGCATTACACGCGATGAGGCACGTGGATGAGGCGAGCGAGGATGCACTCTCAACCGTTTGATCTCACGATCGAACGGCCGAGATTAGGAGATCGTGGACGCGCGTTGAGGCAGGGGGAGGCGAGCAGGCGTGTGGGTGCCGTTGTTAACGGCACTTGGTCGGGGTTTTAAGTTAGTCGCGTTGTAGTACAGTTGATCAAGCATTGAAAACAAATAAGAAGTTTTTATTACTCAAATGTTGAGTCCGAGGTCAAACACATGGAGCAAATGGAATTCATTGACTAATCTTATCAATGTAATTTGAATACTTAAATCTACTCAAAATCTAATTCAGAGTATAATGCAGGAGTTTATGGATATTAAAATGTAGCAATAAAATAGAGAGATTGAATCAGATGTAAAAATATTTGATTCTTCTTTGGATCTTCTCTAGTCTTTCTCTTCTTCCTTTCTTTGGCACTTCTTTCCCTCTTCTCCTTCTTGGCTTCTCCTTTTTCTTCTTTCTCTGATGTCTTCCTGCAACAGTGCCTTTTCTTTTTCTTTGTCTTCTTCTTCTGCGTTGACTTCTTTCTTTTCCTCTTTGTCTTTAGTCTGCTTCTTTTCTTCTTCCTTGATTTCTCCTTTCTTCTTATTCTTCTTTTCCTCTGCCTTAGACTTGCCTTTCTTCTTCAGCTGCGCCTCCTCTGCTACAGTGCCTTCTCTTTCCCTTGGCCTTGGCTTTCTTGTTCAGCTTCCTTCTTCAGCCTTGATTTCTCCTTCCTTCTTTGACTTTAGCTCTGGGCTTCTTCTTCCTTGCTGCCTTCTCCTTCTCTTCAACTGCACCTCCTTTCTTCCTTTTTCCTTCTGCCTTCAGCCTTCAGTCCTTCTGCTTTTCCTCCTTAGCTTCTCTGCAGCTGCAGCTTAGCTTCCTCTTCCTTTTTGCCTTAGCTTCTTAGCTTCTTCCTCTCCCTGCACACACGAGAGTGCAAAACCTATCCCCTTCCCTCCCCACGTACACTCTCTCTATTTCTCTCTTCGGTTCGCTCTCCCAGAGCCAATCGAGTACTCGAGTCGGGTTACGTGCACCTCAGTCTAGGCGCACCAGCGTGGGTGGTGCGTGAGGAGTGCAGGGTAAACGGGTTGGCCAGGTCTGCGGAGGCGTGGGTCGCAGACGAGGCGGGTAACGTGGGCGAGGGGACCTCACCCCGTGTTCTGAGGTGACCAATAAGAAACACAAATTCAATTTAAGGGACTCACCGCACTCGTAACTTTCTGAGGTGGGACTAAAGAGTCCCACCCACTTCGCTCGCGCTCCCGCAGGGGTGTTCTGCCTAATTGCTGTAGCTGGGCTCTCTCTCAAAGCCAATTGCCTGCTGAATGCGTGCGCGAGACCAACCTGCGTCACCTGGACCTGGAGACCTGGAGCAATGTGGCCTGGAGCGAGCTTGCAAGCTCCTTCGAGCTAGTGTTAATGGCGGCGGAGGCTTAGACCTAAACTTCAGAAATACGGCCTTGCGACCCTGTCAAACCACGTGAGTAGCTTCGCCGTGTCACTGCGAAGGTGAAGTAGTAGGTGGCTGGCCGCGGGGTGGCCTAGGCGTGCATGCCTAGGTCGCTCTGTAGCCATGAAGGTGCGTGTGTTCGGTGGGAGTGTAGGGCGTGTGTGGCGGTCAATGAAGGGGTGGAAGATGATCAGTGGGTGATGGAGGAGGTTATGAGGAGTCTGGCGAGGTGGATGGAGGTATGGAGGTGACAGAAACACCTCGTCGGTGGTCTGCTGAAGATGAGAACGATGGTGGTGGTCTGCAGAGTCGAGGGGTCGAAAGTGAAAATAAAGAAAGGGGAAATGATGAGAAGAGGGAGAGAAGAGTTCTAACCTAATTTAATGGATGAAGGGGGACAGAAGGCGGCTGGCCATACCTATCGCTACCGAAGAAGATGGTTCCAGTGGAGGGAGAACGACGATGATGAAGGGGCTGGAGGCACACGTGCAGGTATGCCGCAGCACGGAGGAAGGAGGTGAAGATGTCTTTGCCACTAGTATTGTGGCAGAGCGACGAGAAGGAGGAGGAGTCGACGAAGCCTGCTGGACACTTGGCCGAAGGAGAAGGGAAGAAATTGTAGGTGGTTCTCCTGCCAAGCCAAGTTGGATCAGAGTGGCCGGATCAGGGGGTCTTTTTATAGGTGCTGGCAAAGGCTCTTGTGCTTGGAAGGCAAGCTTCCAAGCGCAAGAGTCCTCGCTAGAGAAGGAATGTGGGAGATACCCTGTCAGCGAGGCGAGATTGTGGTTTTAAAAGATGTTTGTTGTAGTTTAGATGAAATCGCCTCAAAAACAAATAGAAGTTTTTATTACTCGAAAACTTAAGTATCCGAGGTCGAACATAGGAAGCAAATGGAATTTATTCACTAATCTCAATCAATGTAATTGAACACTTAGAGTTACTCAAAACCTAATTCAGAGTATAAATGTAAGAGTTTATGAATATCAAAATGTAGCAAAATAGAAGAGATTGAGAAGAATTGGATAAAAAGGGTGATTCTTGGCTTGGCTCTCTCTTCAGCTTCTTTCCTTTCTTCTTCTTTAGCCTTCTCTTCTCTTTCTTGCTTTCTTTGGCTCTTTCTTCTTCTCTTTGCCTTCTTCCTTTGGCCGTCTGCTTCTTCTTCCTTGTCTTCTTCTTCTGCCTTGTTCTTTGGCCTTCTTCTTTCTTCTTTCTTTCTTCTTCTACTCTTTGGCTTTCTTCCTTCTCTTACTTCTCTTCTTCCTTAACTTTCTTTCTATGACTTTGATTTCTTTCTTTCTTCTTTCTTCTTCAGTCGCACCTCTACTACAGTGCTTCTCCTTCCCTTAGCTTCTGCCTTCCTTCTTCCTTTTCCTCCCTTGGCTTCTGCCTTGTTTTCCTCTTCGACCTTTGCCTTCAGTCGCACCTTCTTCTTCCTTGTCTTTTCCTTCTGCCTTCTTCTTCCTCTGTAGTCTTCTTCCTTCACTTCTTTCCTACACACAACGGAGCAAAACCTACCCCTACCCTTCCCCGCGTCGCTCTCTCTCTATTTCTCTCTTAGGTACGCTCTCCCAGAGCCAGGTAATCGGGTCGGGTATCGCGCACCCGGGTCCAGGCACACCAGTGTGGGTGTGGTGCGCGAGGAGTGCGAGGGTTAATCGGGTCGGTCAGCCAGATTCGTGGGGCATAGGTCACGGACGAGGCATGCGTGTGTGGGCGAGGGACCTCACCCCATGTACTGGAGGCGGTAAGCGAAAAACACAAATTCAATTTATCCTACACACCGCGCTCTTGCATCCACGAGGTGGGACTAAAAGTCCCACCCACTTCTTTGCACACACCCGCAGGAAGCCTTCTTCATTTTCCACTGCTGCGATCTCTCTCAAAACCAATTCCCTGGCTGGGCGTATATGCGAGTCCAACCCGCACCTCTTGGAGCGCATCACCTAGGTGGATACGGCCTGACGTGAGCTTACGAGCTCCTTGGTCTTGCTCCAATGGCGGAATGAAGGCCTAACCTGAAATCACTCAACATGGCCTTGCGGCCCCATTAAAACACCTGAGGAGCTTCGTCGTGTCTTGGCAAAGGTGAGACGGTGGGTGGCTGGCCGCGGGGCGACCTAGGCGTGCGTGCCTAGGTCACTCTGTGGCCATGAATATGGGTTAGGTCAGGGGGCGTTTAGGGAGGTGTTGGCGGTCGATGGAAGGGCGGATGATGCTTAGTGGGTGATGGCGGAGGTGATGATGTGTCTGGCGAGGCTTGTGGAGGTGCGGAGTGGTAGATGCGCCTCGCTGGTGGTCGGCCGGAGGTAGAGACGATGGAGGTGCATGATAGTAGAAATTAAGAGAGGGGAAATGAAGAGGGGAGAGAGGGGAATAATTCTAACCTAGCTAAGTGGACGAAGGGAGAGAGGAGGCGGCTGGCCGTACCTACCACCGCTGGAGAAGAAGACGTCCAATGGAGGGAGAGAGGCGACGACGAAGGGGCTGGAGGCATGCGCGCGGGTATTGCACGATGCGGAGGAAAGTGATCAAGGCGGCTCTGCCACTGGTATTGTGGCAGAGCGACGAGAAAGAGGACTCGCCGGAGCTTGCTGGACATCTGGCCGGAGAAGGGAAGAATTTGGGGTTGATTCTCCAGCCAAGTCAAGCTGAAGAGATGCGGTCGGAGGTGGTTGTGCTTTTATAGGCGCTGGCAGGGACTCTTGTGCTTGGAAGACAAGCTTCCAAGTGCACGAGTCCTCACCGGAGATGGAATGTGGAAGATACTCACATCTCTCGTGCATTCACACGAGAGATTGGGTGCAAATCAGACCTTGCAATCATGCTCAGATGGAAGGGAATTCCACAAAGAATCTCCCTTCCAAATCTGGGAGGAGATCTCTGAGGAATCAGGGAGTGATCCCCCTCAATTCCTCGCCGGAGTAGGATTCCTCCGCTTAAATGGTGGAGGGACCTGATTGTAAGAGTGGCTAGGAAGTTAGGAGGGTGTACGTCAGAGTTTTCAAAAGTTAGGGGCCAGAATGTAATTGGGTAGACTGAGTCATGTGAGCTGAGGTCGTAGATTGGCTTGTTGTAATCAGGAAGCAGATTTTTTTCCGATGTTATGGTCAGATTCGAAATCGTCGGAGAGTTTGAGAAAATCAAAATATGAATGAGATTTAAGATCATAAGTTCCACCATAGAATAAATCATATGATGTGGATTCAGCAGCCTGATTGGGGTCTAGCCTAGATGTCAATTCTGAGCTTAAAAATATGTCCTTATCTGGTATAGGCTTAGGTTCCAAGTTGGTAGGATAAACCCAATTGAAACCCCACTAGTCCAACTCCTCAGTTTCTGTATCGTAAATTGGTATGACTTCCGAAAAATCAATTTGTTTCTCTAAGGATGTTGGTGAGGGATATTCATCAAATAAAGGCCCAAAATCATATTCTTCATTGAAAAATTGATCTTCCTCATATGGGGCCTTGAAATCTTCCCAATAGGTTTCAGATCTAGATTCTGGGCTTAGGATGTAAGTTGAATCATTAGAATCTAGGTCTGAATAACCTTCGAGGGTCACCTTATCAGAATCAGGGGTGGAATTTACGCCCTCGAGAGGTTTAGTTCTACTCTCATCATTGCAGGAGTTTTGGAATTCTAAGCTTGGTGATTCATGGTTTAGGGTTGGCTCAACATCGTGTTCTCCTGCAATTTCCCAACCTAATTCAATATCAGGCATGTTGTCTTCTATTTGGGTTCGGAATCCACAACCACTCTGTGCCTCAATCCCGAGGTCTGGGAAATCGAATTGATCCTCGATATTGTTCTAAGATGGTTCATCATTTGTTTGGGGTATGTACGGGTATTGTTGATCGATAATTTGTTTCAATAATCTCATCATTTCTTCTCATTTTTCAAGATCATCTTGGTGTTGTTCCCAAATTACAGGATTTGTCATGCATTGAAGGTATTCAAGATTGTGCAATTTTTCTATCTCAATGTATCCTGTGATGAGCATTCTCGAGTTGATCCTTTGTGGCTTCTACCAATAGCACTTGGGCACAAGTTATGATGAAGGTTGTGGTTGTTGGGACATCAACCTGAATGTTTTCTACTGGTGTTGAGGTTTTGCCTTCTTTTTCATAGAATTTCAAGGCATCCTCAATCATCCTATCTCTCATGGATCTCCAGGATTCAGGTTTCTTGAATGGTAGTCCTAAGTGGTTCGGCTGCATATTTGGATCGAGTGGTGGAATCAAGATGTAGAATCAGAGTTTGAATCAAGATGTAGAATCAAGTTGTGAAGTGAATAGATCTGAATAAACAGTCCCACTGAAATTTTGTGTGTGCTCTAAAGAAAGGAAATGATGGACTGGAGATGTTTTTGACCCAATCAAGGCACCCAAAGACGTTTGGATGACTATGGAGGTTCAGAGCGGATGATACCCCTGGATCAAAAGGTCGTCCACCTGAGAATTACCTGGGCAGCTAGAGAGGGAGAGTCTCGCAAAGACCCCTACATGGTAGAGCATCCCCACGGGTTACAGGGTTTCCCCCACCCGACCTCTCTTGTCACTGAGATTCCAAGTAGACCAGAATGGGGACCTTGACCTCTTAAGTCTACCACTTTTAAGATCAAAGGTGCTTTAGGGTTCTCACTTGAACTTTAGATGCTTTGATTTTGTGACCTAATTTGGAGGTTAAGATGGCAGAATGATTCTAAGTCAAGACCTAAAATCACCCTGATGTGACTCCCAGGTTATTAGGTCCAATGTTTTTAAAATTCAAGTGCATTTAGAGCTTAATTTTTAGGGTTTGTCTTGTTTAGATCTCTTCAATTAAGGGCTTGGGTAGCACACTGATGCGGGAGGGTTTATTTCCTTTTAAACAGGCATGTGTGGCTAGCACTCCAAAAACCCTATTGTTGAAACCCTAATTTGGTTCTATTTCCAATCGTCTTTTCTTTTCACAAAAGTTCTCTTTGGACTTCAAAACAAGAAATGTGGTGTCTGCAGAGATTAAGCATGATTTCTATTAGGCATTAGGAATTTTGTGGGTTGGCTTTTAAAAATTGCCTCAACTTCAATAAGTTTTGAAAATTTTTCGCAAAATCAGGAAACCTTTGCCTTAAAGATGGTAATTACTATAAAGAGAAGGCAATTGGTTCCTATTTTGATTACTTTCTTTTGTCTTTCAAGTGATTAGGAGATGGATTAGGGAAGAAAAGAAATTACCTACCTTGGAGAGGTTGACTTGCGTAGGAGATCTTCTCATGAAATACTCCTGCAAGATCAGAACAAAACAATAGGGCAAGTTAGTGCTCAAATAGAATAAAAAATAATGCAGAGACTAGTGATAAACTACGCGTTGCTCCCTGGCAACGGCGCCAAAATGTTAGCGAGATGAGATCGTGGTTTTAAAAGATGTTCGTTGTAGTATAGATGAAATCGCCTCGAAAACAAATAAGAAGTTTTTATTACTCTAAAACCTAAGTATCCGAGGTCAAACACAGGGAGCAAATGAAATTTATTCACTAATCTCAATCAATGTAATTGAATACTTAGAGTTACTCAAAACCTAATTCAGAGTATAAATGCAAGAGTTTATGAATATCAAAATGTAGCAAAATAGAAGAGATTGAGAAGAATTGGATAAAAAGGGTGATTCTTGGCTTGGCTCTCTCTTCAGCTTCTTCCTTCCTTTCTTCTTCTTTAGCCTTCTCTTCTCTTTCTTGCTTTCTTTGGCTTTCTTCTTCTCTTTGCCTTCTGTCTTTGGCCGTCTGCTTCTTCTTCCTTGTCTTCTTCTGCCTTGTTCTTTGGCCTTCTTTCTTCTTTCTTTCTTCTTCTACTCTTTGGCTTTCTTCCTTATCTTACTTCTCTTCTTCCTTGTCTTTCTTTCTTTGACTTTGATTTCTTTCTTTCTTCTTTCTTCTTCAGTCGCACCTCTACTACAGTGCTTCTCCTTCCCTTAGCTTCTGCCTTCCTTCTTCTTCCTTTTCCTTCCTTGGCTTCTGCCTTGTTTTCCTCTTCGACCTTTGCCTTCAGTCGCGCCTTCTTCTTCCTTGTCTTTTCCTTTTGCCTTCTTCTTCCTATGTAGTCTTCTTCCTTCACTTATTTCCTGCACACAACGGAGCAAAACCTACCCCTACCCTTCCCCGCGTCGCTCTCTCTCTATTTCTCTCTTAGGTATGCTCTCCCAGAGCCGGGTAATCGGGTCGAGTATCACGCACCCGGGTCCAGGCACACCGGTGTGGGTGTGGTGCGTGAGTGCGAGGGTTAATCGGGTCGGTCAGCCAGATCCGTGGGGCATAGGTCGCGGACGAGGCATGCGTGTGTGGGCAAGGGGCCTCACCCCATGTATTGGAGGCGGTAAGCGAAAAACACAAATTCAATTTATCCTACACACCGCGCTCTTGCATCCACGAGGTGGGACTAAAAGTCCCACCTACTTCTTTGCACACACCCGCAGGAAGCCTTCTTCATTTGCCACAACTACGATCTCTCTCAAAACCAATTCCCTGGCTGGGCGTATATGCGAGTCCAACCCGCACCTCTTGGAGAGCAGCACCTGGGTGGATACGGCCTGACGTGAGCTTACGAGCTCCTTGGTCTTGCTCCAATGGCGATACGAAGGCCTAACCTGAAATCACTCAACATGGCCTTGCGGCCCCATTAAAACACCTGAGGAGCTTCGTTGTGTCTTGGCGAAGGTGAGACGGTGGGTGGCTGGCCGCTGGCCGCAGGGCAGCCTAGGCGTGCGTGCCTAGGTCACTCTGTGGCCATGAATATGGGTTAGGTCAGGGGGCGTTTAGGGAGGTGTTGGTGGTCGATGGAAGGGCGAATGATGCTTAGTGGGTGATGGCGGAGGTGATGATGTGTTTGGCGAGATGTGTGGAGGTGCGGAGTGGTAGATGCGCCTCGCTGGTGGTCGGCCGGAGGTAGAGACGATGGAGGTGCATGATAGTAGAAATTAAGAGAGGGGAAATGAAGAGGGGAGAGAGGGGAATAATTCTAACCTAGCTAAGTGGACGAAGGGAGAGAGGAGGCGGCTGGCCGTACCTGCTGCCGTCGGAGAAGAAGACGTCTAGTGGAGGGAGAGCAGCGACGACGAAGGGGCTGGAGGCATGCGCGGGTATTGCGCAATGCGAAGGAAAGTGATCAAGGTGGCTCTGCCACTTGTATTGTGGCAGAGCGACGAGAAAGAGGACTCGCCGGAGCTCGCTGGACACCTGGCCGGAGGAGAAGGGAAGAATTTAGGGGTGATTCTCCAGCCAAGTCAAGCTGAAGAGATGCGGCCGGAGGTGGTTGTGCTTTTATAGGCGCTGGTAGGGACTCTTGTGCTTGGAAGACAAGCTTCCAAGCGTACGAGTCCTTGCTGGAGATGGAATATGGAAGATACCCACATCTCTCATGCGTTCGCACGAGAGATTGGATACAAATCAGACCTTGTAATCATGCTCAGATGGAAGGGAATTCCTCAGAGAATCTCCCTTCCAAATCTAGGAGATCCCCGAGGAATCAGGGAGTAATCCCCCTCAATTCCTCGCCGGAGTAGGATTCCTCCGCTTTAATGGTGGAGGGACCTGATTGTAAGAGTGGCAAGGAAGTTAGGGGGGTTTGTGCAAGAGTTTTCAAAAGTTAGGGGCTAGAATGTAATTGGGTGGACTATTTTGCAATGTAGGTCAAGATGACCTCCCCTTAGGTCCAAATTTTGGTACAAACCTAATTTGGACCTAAGGAATCTAATGGTAAAGTTGGATTTTAGGTTTGACCACGTTTGACTTCACATTTTACGCAAAAACCCAAATTAGGTCAAATAATGAGCTAGGACCCCAATCTAGGTCAAAATAGGTTCCAAAGGCCAAATTGATGGTTCTAAATCCTAGGGGATATTTTTTCATGAATTTTAGAGGGTTTAGTTGATTTTTATCCTTTCCAGAACCTTGTTGAATTACGTGAGTCTGTTTTAAGGTTATAAGATGTCATTTAATTCCTAGACTGCACATGAACCCATTTCTGACTGAACCAACCCACTTTTTATCTTGTTTAGACCATTTGACCTATGTTTAGCTTCTGAGAAATCCTGTTGATGCACTGCCATGGTAAAATTGCAGTTTTAACCTTTGTTTCATGTTTTCTTTTCAGAACATTAATTCCTTGAATTAGGCCCTTCTTTAGGTTATGTAGGAGCTCTTATTCTCTTTCTTAGGTCAAAATGAGATAGTTAGGACTCATGATGAGGCTCTCATCATACCCATATCTCTCATGTGTTCGCACGAGAGATTGGGTGCAAATCAAGCCTTGGAATTACGTTCAGACGAAAGAGAATTCCTCAGAGAATCTCCCTTTCAAATCGTAGAGGAGATCTCTGAGGAATCAGGGAGAAATCCCCCTCAATTCCTCGCCAGAGTAGGACTCCTCTACTTTAATGGCGAAGGGACCTAATTGCAAAGGGTGGCGAGGAAGATAGGGGGTCTGCGCAATGATTTTCAAAAGCTGAGGTTCAGAATGTAATTAGGTGGATTGTTTTGCAAAGTAGGTCAAGGTAACCTCCCCTTAGGTCCAAATTTTGGTACAAACCTAATTTGAACCTAAGGAATTTAATGGTGAAGTTGGATTTTAGGTTTGACCACGTTTTGACTGGACATTTTACATAAAAATCCTAATTAGGTCAAATAATTAGCTAAGACCCCTACTTAAGTCAAAATAGGTTCCAAAGGTCAATTTGAAGGTTCTAAACCCTAGGGGATATTTTTCCATGAATTTTAGAGGGTTTAATTGATTTTTATCTGTTAAGACTCGTGCCATTAAAGCCCTTTAAGATGTCTGGGACTTGGGTCAGATGTCTGGTCAGACGTCTAGACACCTTCCCAGACGTCTGGAAATCAATTTTTGTGTGCATACGTCCTCGAGTTTGTGCGCATGCCATGCGCAGACTGTGCACAGTCGCCTTCTTCTCTCCCCTCTCACCAACAGAACCCTCCCCCGAGCCTACTTATACCCCCTCCTCTCCCTCACGCCACCCCACTCCCATCCACCTCCCATCTGAGAGCGAGAGCGACGAGTGCAGCCGAGTGCAGCGGCAAAGAGGAGCAGCGAGGGAGAAAGAAAGGAGACCACATGAGCTCACGAGAGAGCTCGCCGGAGAAGCTCACGATCGGTAGGGAGTGCACAAGGCGAAGAGGTGCCCGGGGAGGTTTTTCCCGACGCTGCTGCAGCTAGAGCAACAGACGAGCGAGCGCGGTGTGGCCGCACGCAGCACGAAGAAGACGAAGAAGCTTTTGGTTGTGGGATTTTTCCCAGAATCAGACATCTGGATCTACATCCAAACGACGTAGATGACGTCTGGAGGAGGCTCCAGGCGATTGAGAGGTAAATCCTGCACCCTACACCTCCCTTTGTGGATACGGCCATGCAGGCCGTTCCACTGAGGCTTTGATACGTGCCGTATTGAGGAGATTTATGTTACGCGTGCAGGATTCACTTCAGGAAGGTGCGAGACACTCCCACACAATTTAGACGTCTGGGCGAGGCACCAGATGGCGGGGAGCATCTCCAGATGTCCGGAGAGGTGGTCGGTCGTCTGGAACTAGGTCCAGGCGGTTCAGAAGGATCCCTGGACATCTGAGGAGCAGCACAGAGTGAGATATGATTCTGGGCTTCTTTGAAGACATCTGGAAGGTGTTTCAGACATTTGATTTGAGTCAAGATTATCGTTTTTGACCCGTTTAGGATCCGTTTGAGGTCCGATTTCTGCAATTAAGATTTCGTTCTTCTTCGTATAAGTTTCTCTACTTGTTAAAATGCTTTTATCATGTTCTGAGAGGTTTCTTGTGGTTGATCCTTATGTTAGGACCTCGTTTCGTTGCAGGTTTAGGGGTTGCGGAGGCACGTGGACCTGCCGATCAAGCCCCCATTAACTCCTAGTTTTGCAGGTAGAGTGGCTTCCCCTAGTTGATTACAAACATGAATGCATATCTGGAATGAATATTAAATCCTAGGGTATGACATGAATCCTAGGACTAGAAACACTGGATTTAATGTTAGATCCTAGGGTATGGCATGAATCCTAGGAGTAGAAACACTGGAATAATTATATTGAATGCATGAATTACAGTCTTGGACGAGTAAATAAAATAATAACCATTGCTTGTAATTGGATAACAGCTGTCTATAAAATTTAAAGTACTGTTGTTAACAATTGTTGCATGTAAATTTCTGTTGTTGCAATTAAAGACGAGTTGCCTAGATATGATTTGGAAATGAAAGATTGAATGTTGGAAACACGAGCTACCTGCGAAATAAACTGGAAGTAATGAAACCTAGTATGGCTTGGCTTTGGAAACATGAGCATGAACCCTACGGGAATTAGGAGTAGAGCTCCTGGAAAATAAATGGAATGGAACGGGAAATGTGAATGGGGAAGTGAGCTAGCCCTTGAGTACGAAGTACCAAGGAGAGTGACTGTCCCCCTATTTAGTGCAGAGCAGAGCTAGCCGCCCTAGGGTGTGGACCCGAGGTTAGGACTGGCCACTTTGTACCGACTTTTTGGCCCTCGCGTACACAGTACCAGGGAGAGCTACTAGTGTAGGGAGAGAGCTAGCTACCCCACGGGGCTCGGGGTTCAGCTAGCCGTCCTACACCGACTTGTTAGGCCCACTGGGCAAACCAGGGTAGTCAGGCGAGGGTGCGCGGACTATGGAGGGGCGAGACCCCTGTTTGGTTCTTAAGGGCTAGACCCCTGTTACTAAAAGGGCTATGCCCTATACTGGTTTCGTGCTATGCTTTGAGCGCACCCGTTAACGGAATCGACTAACCGCGTGCCAGTGCGGGGTAGCTACCTGTGCATTTATCACACTTGCCGCAGTCATTGTTACGTTTGTCATTGACCTTGGGTAGTTGACTAAGTGTAGGACCACCACGGGGAACTCTCCCGGCCAGGAGAGCACCACGTGCTACTTCTACTCTTTGGAAAAGACTGCAATCAAGATCATTCTCACGAGGAACATTCGAGATCAAGAAAAAGACCTGATAAATAAACCAAGTGATGAAAGAAAGAATAATTAGTTAAATAAAGGAAGAAATTGAAAACAATAGTTACCTGTCCCCTTTACTGTTTTTAGTTAGCTGGTTGCCACTTTACTCAGCGTTCGCTGATTTCATATACTCATAACCTTTTTCAAGTCCAGGTGTTGAGCAGCCAGAGTCTACGACTGCAGAGGGTGCTGGGCCCAGTAGAACCCAGTAGTTGTACCTTTTGTTTGTATCCCGTTTCTGTTGTAGTGAGTATTTTTGTTACACTTCTGTACTCTTTTATTGTAAACTTTATATTCCTGTACCTTTTTAAATTCTCTACTATTGTGGTGGTGTGTACTGTAGCAGTTTACTTCTTTACTACTGTACTTTTGTTACTGTTAGTTGCTTGTATAGTGAATGTGATTTATTTTTACTGCTTTTTGGTTACTTCCTCGTTGGACGACTGGGTCTTTGGGTCAGTCGAGTCGGTCTGGTCCCGTGTCCTGTAGGGATTCGAGAACTGAGTCGTAACATTATCCTAACCAGAACCTTGTTGAATTAAGTGAGTCTGTTTTAGGATTATAAGATGTCATTTAATTCTTAGATTGCACATGAACCCATTTCTAACTGAACCAACTCACTTTTTATCTTCTTCAGACCATTTGGCCTATGTTTAGCCCCTGAGAAATCCTTTTAATGTACTGCAATGGTAAAATTACAGTTTTACCCTTTGTTTCATGTTTTCTTCTCAGAATAGTTCTTCCTTGAATTAGGTCCTCTAGGTTATGTAGGAGCTTTTATTCTCTTTCTTAGGTCAAAATGAGCTAGTTAGGACTCATGACGATGTTCTCATCAGCTGCCCATTACGACCACGTTCAGGAGCTAAGTATTAGCCATTGGTCTTTAAAGCAAAACCCCCTTGTCCCCTCACACTCTCTCTCTTTCTCACTCTGGGATCCATTCTCCCAGAGCCTCGGGCAATCAGATTCAAATCTAAGCGTACCCAAGACCAGGGTTGTGGGCATGATATCGTAGCCGAGGAGTGAAAGCAGGTTAGGCAGGTTGGGTCAGCGCCAGGCCCGTGTGAGCAGTGTTACGGGCGAGGCGGTGTCGGGTGAGCGAGGACCTCACCCCCATGTGTTGAGGAGATATGCCTACAACACAAAATCAACTTATGCAATGCCACACCCTCACAGATCTCCGAGGTGGGACTAAATGTCCCACCTTCCTCGCACACACTACTCCAGTGGATGATGAGTCCAATTGAGGGAGCTACAGCTGTAGAGATCCTCAATTGAGGACCTGGAGACCTCCCTAGAGAGGTTCTACGTCACCTAGAGGCTTGACCTGGAACTTGCAACAGCTGAAGAAGGCTTCAAGCTTCGCTCGAAGTTACGTCAATGGTGGTGGAGTGAACACCTAAAACCCAAAATACAGCCTCTTAGCCCTATTAAATAGTTACAGGAGCTTTGCCGTAGGGCGTGGAGTGCGTTGGTGGTGGTTGTGTGGTGGATGGTCATGTGTGGTGGCCGGACAATGATGGAGACGGTCATGCGAAGGTAGGGTGTTCAGGGGTGTGTTTGAAGGAGCAATCAATGAAATAGGTAGAGGGCTTTTGCTTCTTGGGTCGAGGCAGAGGTGTGAGGATGAACGGCAGCCAATTTGGTGGAGCATAGTGGCCATACGAACTTGCCGGAGGTACGCCGACGAGGTAGAAGATGGAGGGCGTTAAGGCGAGTCGACAGTTGAATCGAAGTGTGGTTGGTGTGTGAATGAAGTAGAGGAGTTAGGAAACTTATCTGAGTGGTTGGCAGACGATGGGGAGTAGAGGCGACGCCAGTTGCGGTGTGGTCGGCGCCGGGGAAGAAGGCGCTCCAGTGAGGGTATGGTGGGAGGATGGAGATAGTGGCGCCTGCTGGTATGGCACAACGCAAAGGAAGGCAGGGAAGGAGGATCTGTCGCTTGTATTGCGGTTAGACGAAGGAAGGAGTCGTAGGAGCTCACCAGACATCGAGAAGCTTCGACCGGATAAGGAGAGATGAAATCAGAGGGGAATCTGGCCGAATTCGAGCGTAGGGAATTCGGTTTAATTTGGGGATTCTTTTATAGGCCTCTGGAGGGTGTTATGAGCTTGAGAAGCAAGCTTCCCAAACTTGGAATGTCGTTGGAGTTGGAAATCTCTATGCTACCTGAATCTCTCATGCATTCACATGAGAGATTCCGAAGGTTTTAGGGATTAGGATCTAACTCAAAAGGAAGGGAATTCCTTGACGAACTTCCCTTTCAAATCTGAGAGGGATTCGTCAAGGAATCAAGGAGAACATGCCAAAATAAGCTCACCGGAGTTGTAGGATTAGGATTTCATGGCGGCAGAGACATATTTGAAGAAAACGATGATAAAGATTGTGGCATTTTTGTAAGAAATTCAAAAGCTAAGGGGCCATGTGAAATAAAGAAAATTAGACTTGGACCAAAGTGCAAACTAGGTCAAAACAATCTCATATTAGGCCCAAATTTTGGTACAAACCTAATTTGTACCTAAGAAATCTAATGGTGAAGTTGGATTTTGGTTTTGACCTAGTTTGACTGGGTAATTTACATAATTACCCAAATTAGGGCAAATGTCTATCTGAGACTCTATTTTAGGTCAAGATGGGTTTCAATGGTCAAATTGAAGGTACTAAACCCTAGAGAATATTTTTATATGATTTTTAGAGGGTTTAGGTTAATTTTATCCTAACCAGAACCTCAATAGATTAAGCAGGTCTGTTTTTAGGATTTCATATGTCCATTAATTCCTGTAACGCATGAAAATCCTTTTCTGTCTGTTCTAACCCACTTATTAGACTCTTAAGATCATTTGACCTTTGTTCCACCCCTGATAGAACCTGTGGTTATTCTGTTTTTGTGATAGAATGGTAAATTTGTAGAAATAACCCTGTATTCTTGTCTTCTTCTCAAATCAATGTTTTGTGCCCTTAAGACTTCTGATGGATATATAGGAGCTTTTATTGACTTAATCAGATCAAACTGAGCTAGTTATGGCTCATGATGGTGTTCCCATCAAGGTACCAAGGAGACAGAGTGTCCCCTTAATCTTCTTCTTCTCCTCCTCTTCTCCTTGGTCGTTGGGATGCTGGAATGAAGGTAGAAGAATATGAATATGTGTAGCCAAGGATAGGTTTATGTGGTGATTATAAGGTATATTTATTGGAAAGGAGTGGAAGGGTTGGCACCATATGAGATAGGTTAGGTTAAGGTGACGTGTAGGGTGGTTGAAGGGCTAGGATTATGTTTTGGAGTGGTGGTTAATTTATGAACGGTGGAGGAGAGTTGGCGCCATGTGTAAGGGTGTGTAAAGGAGAGTTGGTGCCAACTCTTAGTGTGGTTAAAGTTAAGGTGGCATGGAGGGTAGGTGTAGGGTTAGGATGATGTTTTAACTGGTGGTTATGAGATGGAGGGCTAGGGTTTATTGGAGCCAAAGGAAGGGATGTATGGAGGCATGGTTAAGGGAAGTTGGGCATGGTTGGTGCCAATTTTTGGGTGGTTAAGGCTAGGTGTTTGTGGTGCCAACTTATGGATGGTGGAGATAGTTTAAAGCGGTTATGTAGGGTGTAGATTAAGGGGCTTCTTGGAACCAAAAGGAGGGCTTCTAGATGTGTTCTTTTGGCACCAAAATTGGTGGCTCTTGGTGTTGGTTGTGGGGTCAAAGGTTGCCTCAATTTGGCTCCAAAATGAAGGGATGCAAGAAGTGTGTTTTGGCGCCAAATTGAGTGGGTTAAGGTTAGGTTTAGGTTGGGTTAAGTGAGAAGGGTGGACGGCCAAGGGGAGGAGCTAATGTTGAGCTTAGCTAAGCTAGCTTAGCTAGTAGGGTAATAGTGGAGGAGCTAAAGTTTAGCTGAGAGGAGGTGGCTTTGAGCTGCTCTGAAGCTTGTGGGAGCTAATAGTTGCTAAAGAAGTCTTCTTGGGAGCTTAGCTATTCAGCTTTAGCTAGCTAGTTCCTTACTAGCTGCTAAGTTGAATAGGTTGAGCTGAGTTGAGCTGGTCTCAACAATTCTGGAGCTAGGGGAAGCTGGTTGTGGACTTCTTTGTTGTCCTAGCTTAGATAGCTGAAGATTAGTAGCTAAGCCAAGTTGACTGGAGCTCCTGTGGACTGAGTAGAGCTAGGATGAGCTGAGTTGGAGGTGGAATTAACTCCCGTCAACTAAGCTGAGCTAGCTAGAGCTCCCAATGAACTGATTTGAGTTAAGATAAGCTACATTCAACTAAGTTGAGCTGGATTTGAACTGATTTGAGGTGAGTTGAGTTAAGTTGAGCTACCCTAGGCTACCATCCAACTAAGATGAGCTAAATGAAGCTGGGAAGAGCTAAACCTTATTCAGGTGAGCTGATATCCAGCTAGGGTTCAACTGATTTGATCTTCTTCTTCACTTTTTGCCTTCTTGAGTGCTAGGGTTTTGGAGTTCCGATCATCTGCTTATCCTTAACTCTCAAGTAAATATGTTAAAAATACAAAAAATATGCAATGCATGCCTATCCTAGGTAATGCTTAAATGTAACCCGAAAACCCGTTTGCAGAGTTAAAAAGCTAAGAGCTAGATCTGTTTTAAGGCAAAAACTTATGATACAATGGCATTTATCATAGGGGCCATCGCTGAGATTTGAAGTACGAAAACGAAATCGAATGATAATCATTTTCCATTGATGGCATCAATTGATCGGGCTCTTCCGTTAACGAAGGATCCGACTCAACAATCACACACAATCAATCACACAAAAGAGATAATGAAATTGGTGATCCAGTTTCACCGCAAGGGGTGTACGTCTATAGGGAGGGTAATGCTCCCGAATATCCACTAGAATTAACGGTAATACAAAGTCTCTCTTTCTCTCTCTCTCGGATTGCGTAAAGAGGACCTTCAATGGTCCCTTTTCCCTATTTATAGCACAGGAAATATCCTAACAACGTAAGATCTTCCACAACGGTCCTCGCCAATAGCGCTGGTACTGCCCTTGTTACTGTCGATGTAGGCATAGTAGGTGTTATTGCCACCTCTTTGACTCTAATCAACCCGGGCCCTTCGGTAGGTCGATCCTATCCAGATCTGCCTGGATAAAGTTGAGTCTAGATCCATTCGAGCATAGGTGGGTCGGGCGAAGTCAGATCCACCTGTCTGCCTCGTATCTGAGTAGACAAATCCTTTTTTGGACTTCATGTAGAATTTTAAGTTCGATGTCACATTTTGTCCCTCATCACATGCCATCACTCTCTAGCTAACAGATGCTGATGAAAGAGTAGTCAAGATATTTAAAATTTCACAATACACTATAATTAAGTGACCCTCATCCGTACTTAAGAGGAAAAAAAATTGAATATTTACAATTAGCATTCCTATATTATGTACTATAAGATAAAATAATTAAATAATAATAATAATATTATTATTATTATTATTATTATTATTATTATTATTATTATTATCTGTCCATGAACTTGTCGTGCATAGGCCATGCAAATCTTCTTTGAATTATTTAAATTTATCGGATATTTCTGAAGGAAGCTCTACTATTGATAATGAAGCTTCCATTATTGTTGATGGAGATGTCTCTGATTCCACTAGTGTTAGATGTCGACCATACAATTCCACCATTGTTGATAAAGATGTCAAATTAATATTCTATAGGGGCTTCCTTGATGGTAGGACGAATAGGCCTATGTTGGGCCCTCAACTGTGAATGGCACTACTACCATCAACTACATTGGAATACCAAACAATATCCAGGTATGACCACATTTAGCCTACAGTTTAAACAGAAGAAGTGATGTCTTTTCCATCGTCTTTTGTTGGGAGCTGTGCTTTTCGATCCGTTGGCAATCAGGCACGTCAATTGAGGAAACAAAATGTGCCTTCCTATTAGATTAAGATTCCCCCCTTTCCTTGGGTGTACCCTTATGTAACGATCACGATCTATAACTATAGACCACACATTGAGAAAAATGGCTTTGATACTTGTTGAATTCGGGTCCTAGGAACGCAAATCAATGGCCAAAATAGTTAAGTTCATGTTTAGCCAAATTCTTAAATTCTCACTGTGGTATCCTTCTAGGATACAATCTCCTTCAATTAAAATTCTCAAATCCTCATCATGGTTGATGCCATTAATCAACTAGCTCGGGTTTTTACTTATAATTTTATCTTACGTGACATGACTAACTACTACAATTAATAAATAGTATAGGATAAACGCAAGTGGCTATTACAATAACTTTCACTATTATTCACGATATATTAATTTATTCATCACATCAGCATCTACCCATCATTCCAATGCAAATAAAGACAAGAACTATTTACAATAGTAACTCTCTATCCCTATTAAGTTACTTTTAACACAAATAAAAATAAAATTTACCAATTATATCTGCCCGTTAACCCTGCCACCACCAATACAACAACAAATCAAAGAAATGCTCATGATGGAAAAAGATATATTGGATAAGGTTAACCCATGGGATCCCAACTGAGGGAAGGATAATTAAAAAGAAAACCAATGACGTATTTAGAAACAAATACAGTAGGACCCGAAAAGGGTGGAACCCTCGGGCCAGCAGGGTAATATTGACCGCTGCTAAATCTTACACCTTCGTAAATTATATACAATGTTAAATTTTCAATTTCTACTAAATAGGACCTTGGCTCCTCCAACTCTTTTTTTTTTTTTTACTTTGAACATTTAGGCAAATAATGCCTAAATGTGTATGCATAACAAGCAAGGTAAGAAGAGCAAGGGTAATGTTTCTATTTGGATCTTAACAAATCACGTTTCCCCAAAATCCGAATGAATAACGGTGGTAGGAGACAATATTTAATTTTAGGCCATCACAGGAGCGATCTAGGTAATTGGTAGAAAAGTAAACTACTGTCATAATCTTGAGAATGAAAATTGAGTCCAATCTAATTTAAGCCTTATTGCTTTGCTAGTTTCCTTAGATTTAGATGGCCTGAAGAAAGGAGGCATTATGAGCTTCTTGAAATAGGAGGTAGGGATCCCATTACTGTCTTACAACAAAGAAAATAGATTGAAAGGGAAATTTATTGCCTAAAAACACCCTCCCCTGAACCAAACTAGAGCACCAAAGCAATTTGAGAAGTAGTCATTGTATTAAAAGCATGATAGGCAAGAGAGATATCATGCTTTTGAATGTTATCATTGGTTGGGTGTTTCTCTTTTAAACATCCCAACAATTTGAGAAGACAACGAAGTTTGTTCTAATTCAAAGACCTTGAAGGGATAAAGAAAGTTGAATGAACAATATTATAAGTAGATGGGACCTTAAACGTTTCATCTCTTGAGGACAACCATTTGAGAATATCAAAATGGGAGGTATGACTTGCACAAGGGTGAGAGTACAAGGAATGTTGTGCCCAATTAGCAACACTCAAACTATATGGTCTTAAAACAAAAGGGAAATTTAAGGATAGGTCTTCTCCAATCCAGTAGTCTAATTAAAATCAAGCTTTCTATAATGACTTAGTCTTAAATCCATAGGTCTAATCGAGAAAAATTAATCTTAACTTGTTAGGTATGAATCTAATGAATTTTTGACAACTACCTAAAATGTTTAAGTCAAATTATCAAGTAGTAATCATTAATCCTTTATAACCTATTACTTCTTTTAATTAGTTTTTCACATAAGACTATTTTTAAGTGTTATAACCTTCCCAACTTGAAATCTTGTTGTTCTTGTTAGGATCCATATAATCAATCAATTAATCATTTACTAAGTAATATGACATTCTAGTTGGCTCCTACCATCACTTTTATGGTATAGCATTTAGCCTTGCACAACATTAATCCCACACTTCCGATCGATTCATAACACAATCTCATTCATATGGGCTTAAAACTAAACCCGATCTTAACTAAAAAAAGAACTAAGCTTGATAACTTGTTAATTGTAAGCCCAATGAACCCATGAAACTACCTAAAATGCTTAAGATTAAGTTATCTGATTGTTGTTTTCAATCCATTATAATCCACAGCTTATTTTATGAGTTTCTTATGTAAGTCTATTTTTGGAGTGATACACTTTCTATTCTTCAACTTCCCATAAAATGTGTAGTTGCATTTGTGTCCAAGCATCCCTTAGAAGATATTAATGGGAGGGAGAAATATTTGAGAGCAGCTGTTGACATCACTATAGATACACCCAATTGGTGGACTTATATCTAAACCAGAGATCCACCGTAGAACTATGAATCTCAAAAATAGGCAAGACATACATGTATAGATATGAAGGATCTTACACACAATTGATTAGGAGTCTCCTAGCCATGTAAAGAGAGACAAATCACAAAAATAGGCCAACTTTTTTTAATTCTCTTGGATGAGTGGTCCTGAATAAGTCTCCTTGGCCCTTCCCTCTAAGAAGGGGCATCCACGATAGGTGAAAAGAAATGGGTTTATAAGTTTAGCTGATTATGTTCATGATAGTCTAGCCCAACATCGACTTCGAGGGGTGAGCCCACATAAAATTCTTTTTTTCATAATTAGGTAAGTTGTCAACAGGATTAACCCATGGCATAGAAGCACTTGTTTCAAGGTAAATGAGCAAGGAGATAAGAGGTTCTCTTACTAGAAGACATGGAAACAGTTGAAGAAATGAGAAGATCCATTGATTAGGCCATAGAAACACAATAATCTTTGACGCAGCTCTCAATAATTCTCACAAAATTAATTGAGAACCTAAGGTTGACGAGTAGTTCACCCTAGAACACCTTTTGCATGTAAGGTTTGGAGGTAATCTTGGAGATGTGAATGCATATGTAATATCTAGAACTCTATGGGACTAAAAGTTAAAGCAATAAAAGCTAAGGATAGGTAATAAGAGTGTCCAAAATAAGAATATATATAGAGGGGCCTTCAAAAAGTTTTTTCTTTTCAATAAAACCAATAGCCTATCTTATTCACCACCTTGCTCCCTGGAGGCACTAAAAAAATGCAAGGGGACTACACCAAAACCTGTCAGTACATACAAAGAAGCGGATCACAACTTATGACCTTACAAAGGCAAAACAAAATAGTAAAATTGAAAACAACTAGGAAGAAAAAATGCAAACAACAAAGAGACTAGGAAGAATGACGAGATACCAACAAAAACTTGAGGCATGAAGTACCCAAAATGCAAAGTAGGGAGACCGACTAGTGGAGATAGACGAGCTAAGCTAGATGTGAATATAAGGCAAGTGTATGTGGTTTGGAAGGAAGGTTCCATGAAACACACTTCAAATAATATAAAATAGTCTTCCCTTGTTGGAATGATTCTTGTCCATGGGAGGGACCCCATTAAATTCTCACTAGTACTTGGGGCATGGAGAGGCAAGTGTGTGTGTGTTACATTAGAGAGCAAAATTAGCCTTTCTTGTTGGGTTTAGGGATCAAAGGCCCAACACGGGTCATCTGAGCTAAAAAGGCTTTTATGGGCTTTATCTTAACTAGATATGGTATTAACAATGATTAAGTGAGATGTTTCACAGGTAAGAACACAACAACAAAAGAAATGAGGGAGAAACAACAACCAAGGTGTAAAAAGGAAAGACTCTTCGCAACTTCGCATCCGGTGGCAAATCTAAAGAATCGAATAGAAATCCAACTTTGGCACAAAGTAACATTCCCTACTTTTAAAACTAGTTTACTTGGTGGGTTAACCCTCCAAAATAGAAGTTAGCCCCTGTTTACTTGAGAGATCAATCTGTATGGTGAAAATTCGAGTTATGGGTCCTTAACACCAATTGTGCTAACATCAATTCTAAGGGGTATTAGCAAAACAGATGTTAACTTGGTAACTCCCCACACTTGAACCCTACTTCTCAGAAACTGCTATTAACACTAATTGAAATAAACACTACAAAAGTTAACATCATAGCTTAACATTAGTTCAAAAAACACTGATGTTAACACCACTCTGTAAATAAATAGAAATAAAAGTTAACATCAATTTTACATTTCTTAATACTAATTTCCTAACCCCCAACTAAACTAGCCTGTAGTGCTTATTTAGGAGAATGATGCCCCCGTTCCTTGTTTGATTATGTCTATTCCATAATTCACTTATTTTGACTTTTAGCTGCCAATTTTTGATGGACTCTTGAGTTAATTTCTTGACAAGGAGTTAAAACTAAGTATGAGTTTTCCATAATGTGGCTCAACACATAATGTTTTGTTGTCATTATCATATTTTATCTTTTAAACCAAATGTAAATCAAAATATATTCCTTATATTCCTTAGTATGACCACAACATATGAGCGATGAATTCCTAAAATATCCTTTTTACCTTGCTAAAGTTCTCTTTGGACATTCCTTAGATGAAACATTGGTCCTTTGGTTAAGAGATCCTCATAGCCGCCTTTCAGAGTAAAGATAAAAAAAGGAAATAGATGAAAAAAAGGCCATAGACGCATACATCTTACATTTTATATATTTTATAGAGAAAGTACATTGAAGTCCCTAATCTTGTTACGAGATTTCAATATAATCCCTATTCCTCAAATACCATTAATGTCATCACTAAACTTTTTGTTCTTTCAATGAAATCTCTCTGTTAGGATACAGTAAGTGTTCTCCTGAGTTGATGGTGAAATAAGCAACTTTCGAACATATTTGGATGAAAAATATATCGATAAATTCTATATAAAAGTTACGAGAGGATTTTCATTTTACATACAAATTTAGAGAAATTCTCTACTCTCCCTCCCGCTCTCATTCTTATTAACATCAAATTCATAAATAGTCTTCAATCAAATTTGTCAATCTCGCACTAAAAGTTCGAAAGTGATCCACGAGAGGTATTTGTTTAATCGACCAATTAAATTAGTTGATCAATTTGGAATTTGATTTATTAACCAAATTACTCCAGCTTCATTTTTTCATGGTGATTCTCAAGGACGTCCAAGTTTGAAGTGTGTCAAACCTTGAAGGTGAATTATTGTATCCTAATAAAAGTTCGTCAAATCCTAACACACTAGTATTGTAGGAGACGATATCTTCTTTAAGAGGAATCCTTCATAGATGTTTCGATCAGAGTAATTTCTAATCTTTATTTATTTTATTTATTTATATGATTGTATATTCTTTATTCTTTATTTTATTCTACATTTTATCATATCATATTTGACTTCCTTGATTTAATATTTTTAATTTATGCTGAAAATGCACATAATCTTATTTATTTATTTCCTTTACATTCACCACACATAACCACTTTATTTGCGGTAAACATGTCCAAGGTCAAACATAAGAATGATGGTTACCTGAATGGAAGCTGCTTCAAGCTCACATTGAAGATGGACTTCCCAGGTAAGTCAATGTTAGATCTTTGGTAGGACTCACCTGCAATCGAGAATATTGTGACGATGTTGTATAATGGCAATGAGTACTCTAACTTTACTAATCACAAAACTTGATCGAACCAATATTCACCCACCTAATATATCCCAAAGAAGGTAAAGACTTCACACATGTATATCTCTGTGTGTGTGCGTGGATTCCATGTCCACTAAACTGACCGAATGGAGTTGCAAGATAATTTTCCAATAGAAAAATGGAGTCTAGGGTACCTGCATGGTGATGTGTTGGGTAGAGATTGTCGAGAAGGGAGTCTAGGGCATCTGCATTGTATTAGGAACCACTGACATTTCCATTTGTTTATGAAAGGGATATAATATCAATCTTTAACGGCTCATACGTGTAACCTAGGACAAAGAGGTTAGACAATAGATAAAAAGTAGAGTTACCAGTCAAGTAAGACCTAAGTACTCAAAGTCCTATCATAACCTTATAAGGTTAACTTTATTAGAGAATAATATTCTTCTTTTCAAGAATGTTAAAATCATATAAAACACGTATCTTGTAGTCAAAGATGACATACATAGAGAGTCCTAAGAGAGCACCATGTACGGTATTTATTGAAAGGGAGGTATAAGAAACATTGTAAATTGTAAAATTTAGCGTGTAAGGAAAAAAAAGGCCATGATGGGCATGATAGTAACTCTACAATTACAAATAGAAATGTTTAACACTTAGCAACTTGGACAGCATACTTTGGTTTAGCAAAAAGATCTACTAGCAAATAATTAAGTACTCTGCATGGGAGTGAAATAAAGGAAGTTAAACATGCATAAAACATATGATCAATTGTTGCAAGTTAATGTTCGTACATACTTTTTTTTTTAAAATGGGAGCAAATATTAATCATCCTCCACTCCTTGGAGGTAGGTCAAAAGACAGGAGGATTTGGTCAAAACCTGTCAGTACAACAAAAAAAGGAACCATGACTCATGGTGTAGTACATCAGATCAAAACCCAAAAGAAGCAAAAAGAAACAAAAAGAGAGTCAAAAGATGATATACGAAAGCTGAATTTTGTCCATCTGGTAAGTGCCCCTTAGTCTTTGAGGAAGATCAGAGATTTCGCTAAAGAACTGCCGGTTGCTGTCAGCATACTCTGCAAGCTTAGAAGCCAAAATATTCACTAAATAATGAACATAAGAGAAAGATTGAATTTGATTTTTCCTTTCCGAGATGCAATTGAAATCCCTGGAAGCCTTCCATGCTACCTAAATCTTACCATTCCACCAGTAATATAAAAGAGTAGAGTCCACTTCAAACTGTAAGGGAAAATTAACCAAAGGAAGGGACAAAGCATGGTAAAGAGCTCTAAGAATCCCCACTTCCTTGGGAACCCAAGGAGTTTTGTTGTAATTCCCAACATGATCCCTAATAACCTAGCCCAACATCGAATTAAGATTATCAAACTTAACAGCCAAATTAATCTTATATCCAAAAGTGGGGTGAGTCCAAGAGAGAGTCATATTTTTGGGACGTTGATCCTTAATCCAGTTAGTTATTTGAAAAGTATTCCAACCATGCTGAAGGAAACTGTCAAGGCAATTCCAATTAAAGTTATGACGAGTTTTGTTCCTCACCTACCAAACATAATACCAAATAAAGCAAATCATGGCTTTGATGATATTCCCCCTTCTATGAGAGGAGCAAGCCTCCATAATAGAGAAGAAAAGGGCAGGGTCGATCGGAGAAATAAAATTTTTGTGAAACACCCAAATTAGAAATTCTAAGAGCAAGCTAACTATGGGAGAATGTGCATGGATGTCTCAAGCGAAGGCCTTCAGGCGCAGCAAGAGCATTTAGAGACCAGCAGGAAGACAAGTTTACAAATATTATCATCTGTAGGCAATTTGTGAGACAAAACCCGCTAGGTGCAAGTGACATCTAACGTGAAAGCTTGAGACTCCACAAATTTTTGAAGGTAGAATTCTCGACAGCACTCCTAAAATTCAAATGATACGTCGAGGAAACAGAGAAGGAGACAGAGGATTGGGGACTCCAAATAGGCATATCCTTAGTCTCATCAATTAAGATATTATCAATATGATCCTGCAAATGATGAGGGATGAAATCTCTAAGGGGATTAGAATTAAAACTAGTAATAACCTCTTTGACAGGGGTACCATGAACATGAATATCCTCAAGAATGAAGTCCCTAAGAGCAATATTGCCGACCCATATGTTAAACCAGAAGTCCACATTGCCCTCATGGATCTCCCATCGAATAAAAGGTTTCATGTCCTCATAAGCATGGTACAATGCACAAAATCTGGAAGGGAGAGTAGAGAAGCTTCCACTTCTCTAGAGATCATGGGCAAGGCTAGAAAAGATGGAATCATCATGAAGAACATTCCAGACCCTCTTCATTTTCATGGCTTTGATGAATAGAGTCAAACTCCTAATGCCAAGACCCCCCAAGTTTTGAGGGGAGGTAATGTTGTTCCAGGAGACCCAATGATGGTGTGACCCATCAATTGCATTACCCTAGAAAAAATTAGCAAAGATTGATACCATTTTTCGAATCACAGAAGAAGGAACATCAAGAACGGCCATGATATGTATCGAGACAGAGGTGAGCACATGTTTTATCAAGAGAAGTCTGGCTATAGGCGAAAGGAGATTGGCTTTCCAACCCGCTAATTTAGATTGGACCTTCTCAATAATAGAAGTAGGAGATCTTCGCCCATCCAGAAAAAATGGAATAGCCAGGATACGTATAAGGGAAGGAGCCAATTTGGTATCCTATGATGGAAAGAAGACGAGGAAGCCTACCACTAGGAAAATTTTTCCTAACATAGCAAAAACTCTTGTGGAGGTAAACCTTTTCGCCAAATGCTTCCTCAAAAGAGGAAAAAAACTTGGAAAGATTATGAATGGAGTTAAGATTCCCATTGGTAAAAATGATAATGTCATCAAAATAGAGAAGTGAAATCAGAGGAGAAATATTTCTCCTAATAGAGTAAGTTTGAATTCTCCCTAGCTCCACCAGGTGCTTCAGGTTCCTAGTAAAAGGTTCCAAGAAAATGTTGAATAAAAAAGGAGAGATAGGATCACCCTAACGAAGAAGCCTTAAAGAAAGGAGACGAGCTCCCATTAATAAGAATGGAGGACCCCTCATGACAAACAAAGGCCTTAATCAAATCAATACAACGGTAGGAAAATCCAAAGGCCTGAAGAATTTTGAAAAGAATCCCCTACTCCATTCTATCATAAGCATTTTCAAGATTTAGTTGAAAGATAACATTGGAACCATGAACCTTCTTATCCAGACGTTGGGTGAGCTCAAAGGTAGTGGTAATATGGTCAAAGATGGATCTACCTTTGATAAAACTAGCCTGCTCAGGAGAAATTAGTTTGGGAAGATGGGTTTCCAGCTGTTTGGCAAGGATACCCGAGGTGATTTTGTAGACAACGGCCTATAGTCAACCAGATCAAGAACTTCCGCTTTTTTGGGGATAAGGGCAATGAAAGTATTATTGAAGGATCGGGGGGCCCTACAAGTGCTAAAGAAACAGTAGATTGCCTCCTTGACATCAATTTTCATCAAATCCCAACAATGTTTAAAGAATTCAACATTAAACCTATCTGGGCCAGGGGTCTTATTGGGGGCATCTAGGACAAAACCTCAAGGATTTTAACAAGACCCTCAGAATCAACAGTCGTGATCAAAGAAGGAATATGATGAATGAAAGGCTTCTAACCAGTAGGAGTTTGGGAGGCAAGGAGGTTCTCAAAGTAAGAAATCGACTTTTGGGTAGCAGCCAATCTAGAACCGTTCCCAATTTTATCCACCAACAATGATGTAGAGCGTTTAGCAAATTTCCTTTTAATGGTAGCAAAGAAAAACCTATTGCAGCCTTCGCCATATTTTAACCAGTTGACTTTGGCTTTTTGCATATAAAGATCATTTAATTTCAAGATGGCACCATCAAGTTGAATGCATATATTATTGAGCTCAACGGAGGTGTTGTCATCCCAAATGGATGCTAAGGAGGCATCAAGCTCATGATGGTGAGACTCAAAGTGATTAACCGACTTCTGAATGTCTCCAAAAGTCGATCTATTCCAGGTCTTCAGAGCCCTTTTAAGAGAACCAAGTTTCAAGTAGAGTCAAGTAATAGGATCACCATGAAAATGGGGCAAAAGTTGAGACTAGACAGAATGCACCAGCTAAGAAAACTTTTTATACCTTAACCACATGTTCAGAAAGCGGAAAGGATAGGGGTGAAACGTAAACACAAGATTGAGGGTAAGGATCATAGGGGAATGATCTGAATTACAACGGGAAAGGTATTTTCCAGACGGAGAGAGAGTCATGGCTTCAGGGTTGAGGAGGATCCGATCGAGTTTTTGATAAATAAGAGAGCTTCCCGAATGATCGTTGCACCAAGAGAATTGGTTACCTCCAAACAGAAGATCAATCAAAGCTAAATTACTAATGAAGGATTGGAAATCAGTCGATTAGGAATCACGGTAAGAAAGGCCACTTCTCTTCTCAGAGGTATTGAGGATACAATTGAAATCTCCACCAAAGACCCAAGGAGCGAAAACATTGGTGGAGAGATGACTTAAATGAGTCCAAAGATTGGCTCTAAGGTCCTCCTCGTAAGTGGCATAAATAGCAGAAACAATCACCAATTTTCCTTGCATAGAACATTCCACTATAAGAGATTGGAGCATGGAAATTCTAAGGGAAATGTTCAAATTATTTTTCCAAAAACATCATATGTTGGAGAAAGAGGAATCTGCCAAATAATGATCAAAAGCAATATCAACCATAATTTGCAAGGCATCATTTAGAGCAACAAAAGGTTTCAAGAGGAAAATGAAGTTTAAGGAGTGCTCCATGATCAAAGATTTAAGACGATTTAAGGTGGATATATTTTATATAACCCGACAATTCCAAAAGAGATAATTATAATAAAGAGGTAAACCTGGAACTAGATCAACTACGGGCAATCCTATTTGAACCCTTGGCAGGTTGACCACCACAGGCTCCTCTTGACCTTAGGGTAGAGTGTGCCAGCACCGGCTGGGAACCAAAATTAGTAAGGTCTGAACACTAGGAGTCTAGCCATCCAAGTTCGACACATCTGGGTTCCCATGATTTTTCAAAATAGGAACAATAGGAACATTAACCTTCTCAAGAATTTCCTCTATCCACGGAGGCATAGGATTAAGAGTAGGAGTAGGGATCGATTGGTAGATACCCCAATAAAGAACATGATATTTAGACTACTCGATGCTTTTAACATAAGACTCTTTTTTCAACAGATCATTAGAAAATAGCTCAGCCCTCAATTTTGAACAGGGAAATCGAAAGATTCAGCGTTAACAAATTATTGACTATAGAAGATTGTTGAACACTCGAAGCATTTTCCGAAAGGATGTTAGGACATTTGGCATCTTGAAAATTAGGGTAAGAATAAGTCATATTCGAGCACAGAGGGATATCGATCGTTCAATGAAAACATTCGAGATCCTTCAAAGTTGAGATGTCATCGTTTGCAATAGAACTCACAACCACAGAACAAACAGGTAAAATAGTAGACGAAGAAATATCAGCAGCAATCTCATCGATCAAAGGAGAAGCATTCACCTGAGCGGTTCCCTAAGACTCTGGCGCGAGGAGGGCCAAAGTCTCAATCCTCGTAGGTAAGACCTAGTAGAATGGTTTCAACGATGTAGACTCCTTTTTTTCCACTTTCTCCTTCCTAGATCTTCAGGAGAAATCTCAGGTCCAGGACCCCCTAAAGGAGAAGAGATATTATTATTACAATCACGATACAACACATCAATCGAACCATTCCAATACAAAATCAGAGACAACTGATCGAGATCACAAGAGGGGACCTGATCTCCTCCACCAAGATTAGGATGAGAATCAGGAGTGCACTGGATTTCAGGTTCCTTCAAGATACGAGGATCATCGGAGGGCAAATGAGGAGGATCCTTAGGAGCATCAGATGAACTCTTCGACGAGGATCTAGAACTTGTAGAAAAAGAGCAAGTCAAACTATAGTGGCAAAATCTATAGCATTTAGCACAAAAAGAGGGTATTTTCTCATAGACAACACGTTGCTTAATTTTATCATCACCAAAAATCCAAACAAACTTAGAGCGAGAGGCTAGCAAGTTAATCTCCACGCAAACCCGAGGGTAACACAATTTAAAACCACCAACCGTACAGCAATCAACACAAACCGAGTTTCCAATCTAGTACACTATGGACAATAAAGCATTCGGGTGAACCAAATGCAGAATAAGCCCAGGGAATCCCAACCAGACCGGAGCAACTGAGATCGGAGCATCAGTTTTGAAGGTGGTCGTCCAACGGATGAACTGAACTCGCACTTTCAATTGAACAACTGAATCCAAAGCAAATGTCTGGCAGAAATCAGAGAACGAAGCACAAGATACCAACCAGTGTCTCAGATCCAGCGAAGTAAGAGAGTAATCAGCCATCAAAACCACCTTCTTGGAGAAAAAACTCCTAATGGTCTGAGAATGGGGCTTGCGGCCCCACACACGAATAACGACCGCGAAGGAGAAGTTACGAGCTAGATCAGAAACCTCCTCGGAAGAAAAACGTGTGCCCAAGACCCCATCGACCTCCACAAGTTTACGAACTTGAAGAGCAAGTTTGTTGAATGGAGGGGACACCGAAGGACCAGGACCCGCAACCACCGAAGCAAAAGAGGGCTTTGATGGAGGAGGGTCGGGCCCCTCACGAGGGAGAGAGGAGGATGAGGACCCAGAGGATTTGGCCATCTCCCCAGAAGGAGAGAGTCCTACCTCCCAGAGCCAAGGAAGCAAAGGCAAAAAGTGGAAAACCAGAGGGAAAGCCAAAACACGACAAGGGGGGCCAAAGCACCAGGAAACTAAGAAAGTAGCATAGCCAAAGGAAGATATGCCAAAGACGCAAAGCCTTCTCGAAGCTCCTACCAAAGGAGACAAGGTCAAAGCGAGGCTCGCCCAGAAAGAGAGAAGATAAGCAAAGAGCAGAAAACCTCCAAAAGGCCAGCACAAACAAGGCGAAATGACAAAACAACCAAGAGAGCAGAGCAGGATTGGGGAAAATCAGAGGCGCAAACCAACTAAAAACCACCAAAAGAGGCGAGCAGAATGGCTCAGCAAAAGGAGGAGAAAAATGCCAGAAAACGCACAACCCAGGCGATCAACGCCACAGAACCCAGAGGAAACCAGACTGAAGCACACAAAGCGAAAAAAAATGAAAGAAAAAGACGAACGAGAAAGTAAAACCTAAAGAAAACAGAATAGAGAGGACCCCTCAGCAGGAGCTCAACACAGAGGCCCCGCCAAAGGTGAGAGAAGCCTCTCGAACCCCCTCCAGGGACAGAAGGAGGAGAGGACTCACCAGAGCAAAGAGGGGGAAAGTGTTGCTCGATTTGAATCGGAATTTTAAAAGTAACGTGTTATACTATAATCGATAAATTACGAAGAATACTTAAAATTTATAATTTGAAAGAAATTTGAGGTTGAATGTAGGGAGTAATATGATAATTTATCTCAATATCATAATTTTAAATAAGAATATAACATTATAATAGCAATTTCAAACACAAATGATGTAAATATAAAATCAAGAGTCAATGTGGCAAAAAAGATTAAGGTAAAATGGTAATTTGAATTACCATATTACCCTATTACAATAATGGCAAATAATGCAATAGTATCAATCAACCAAAGCCACGTATGATGACTGCACAGTACACTTCTCTCTAATGCTCCAATGCGTAAGCACTGTTCCTTTTTTGGCTACTTCTTCTCTTCTTCTGATTTGGCTTCTCTTCTTCCTCCTCTTCACGCACTGAGGGGGGACACTTCGTGAATTTCGCTAAGTGTTAGGATCTCTCTGAAGCAAAACCCCCCCTTAACCACGCGCACTCTCTCTCTACTGTCCTCTTTCTCAATATCCAGGCATATATTCAGGTAATCAGGTATCCGGATTTTCACGTACCTGGGACCAGGGTTGCAGGTATGGGTCACAGCCGAGGTATGAGAGAGTAGGCGGGCAAGTGAGCGGGTAATGGGGATCGGACCCCCGTGTCTTGGGTGAGGGGTCGGGGTGATAAATTCCTTTTATCTCGCACTGAGGGTTGAGTCACGCATGATGTGGGACTAAATGTCCCACAGTTCTCGCAAAGTTGCTGACAATGGTTCTTCCAATTGCGGTCGGAGATGAGTTCGTGGCTTCCAATTGAAGGCATGAAGGGTGACCTGGAAGCCTTCCGCACGCCCTGGAGGTGTCACCTGGAGGTATCATGGCTAGAACACCATGAACGATGTCGAAAATAGTGGTGCGGTGGCGGAGGTCCGGTGATCTACTTGACATAGAAAATATGGCCTCTCAACCATGTCAAAAATGCTCAGGAGGATCGTATGAGCACGACTGATGTATTGGTGGGTGTTGCGTGCAATGAGGATGCTTGTGCGTGAGTAGTGACGTCGGAGAAGGTGAGTGCAGGTGGTGGTGATTGGTGGGTTGTTTGGAAGAGCAATCCCCTAAATTTCTTGAGGGGTTTTGCTCACGAGGTTACGACGAAGGTGTAGGGACCGATGGCGAGCGGAAAGATGATCTGTGGTGGCAAGAATGCTTCGCCAGAGGTATGCCGGCGAGATGGAAGACGAATTCGTGGGAGGCGATGCAGTGGTCGAGTCAGAGTGGCGAAGATGAAGTCGTGAAGTAGTAGATCTAGGGAGTTGATCTGAGTAGGTAGCGGACGATGAGGAAGAGGAGTCACACTGGGTCTGATATGGCCGGTGCCAAAGACGAAGGGAGCTCTGGTGGGAGAGAATGGCAACGACAAAGGGGGAGGAAGCGCCTCGGGGGTATATCAAGGTGCGAAAGAAGCTAGGGAGTCGAGACTAGCCAGTTATAGTCTGTGACGGCCGGTGAAGAAGCTTGGAGGAAGGGGTCGCCGGAGCGAGCTGAGGAGGAGAGGAAATAGGGCTAGATTTGGCTCAATTTCTCGCTAAGGAGGTAAGCAATGCCATGGGGGGTCTTTTATAGGCCAGGGGGCTAGCTTTCAAGCTTGGAAACCAAGCTTAGAAGCTCCCAAGATTGACAAAATAGGAGAACCGAATCTTTGAAGGATTCGCACAAGCTTTTTAGAGAGATTTGGAGACTTGGACATGGCTCAATAGGAAGGAGATTACCTGACGAATCTCCCTTTCAATTTTGAGAGGGATTCGTCAAGTAATCATAGGGTTCTTGCTAAATGAAGCTTGCCGGAGTAGGACTTCACGAAAATGGCGGAAGGACCTTTTGTAAAGAGTGACAACAAAGATAGGGGGTATTTGCAAGGCATTTCAAAAGCTGAGCGGTTGAGTAAGAGAGAAAGAGTCATACTGGACTAAATTGCAAATTAGGTCAAAATGATCTCTGATTGGAGCCAAATTTTGATACAAACTTCATTTAGACCTAAGGAATCTAACGGTGAAGTTGGATTTTTGCTTTTACCTAGTTTGATAGGGTAATTTATGCAAAAACCCAAATTAGGGCAATAGTCTGTTTGTAACTCTATTTTGGATCAAAACGGGTTCTGATGGTCAATTCAAAGATGCTAAACCCTAGTGTTCATTTGAAAGTGAAATCGGGTTTGTAAATATCACATTGCAGTATAGGTGAAATCATTTCGAAGAATAAATAAGAATTTATTACTTGAAAAATTAAGAATCCGAGGTCGAACATAGGAAGCAAATTGGTATTTAAGAACTAAGAACACAATCTCAAATTGATAAAATGTGATGTTCAATAATTTATGAGCAATAGAAATAAGTTCAATGTATATAAATGCTAAAAAGATGAATAGAGATGTAAAAAGAAATTCAGATGCTTACTCTTCTTTCTTCTTCTTCTCTGATGTCTTCCTCTTTCTCTTCCTTTTCTTCCTTCTCTGATTTCTCCTTCCTTCCTTTGCAGCTTCTTTTTCTTTTGTCTTCTTCTTCTTTCTTTTCGTCACTTGGTTTCTTTCCTTCTTTCCTTTGCCTTGGCTTCTTTCTCTTTCTCTGTCTTCTGCCTCTGGTTTCTTTCTTTCTACAACTCCTTCCTTCTCTTCTTCTTCCTTCAGTTGTGCCTTCTCCTTCCTTCCTTTAGCTTCTTCTCCTTCAGCCTCTGATTTCTTTCTCCTTCAGATCTGCCTTCAGGACCTTAGCTTCTTCCTTAGCAGTGCTTTCTTCTTCTCTAGCTTTTCCTTCCTTAGCTCTTTCTTCTCTGCGGCTCCTTCCTTCGGCTTCCCTTCCTTTTTTCTCTTCCTGCATAGAAGTGCAAAACCTACCCTTACGCTCCCCCATGTACGCTCTCTCTCTTTTCCCTCTTAGGTTCGTTCTCCCTGAGCCAATCGGGTATATGGGTCGAGTCAAGTGCACCTGCGTCCAGGCGCACCGGCGTGGGTGGTGTGCGAGGAGTGCAGGGTTATCGAGTCAGGGTAGCCAGGTTCGCGAAGGGGTGAGCGCGGACGAGGCGGGTGATCGGGCGAGGGGACCTCACCCCGTGATCGGAAGCAACAAGCCAATATCACAAAAACAATATAAACCGCTTACCTGCACTCAAAGTGTAACGACCCGATTCCCAAGTCCCTACGAGACACGAGAACCGGACCGACTCGACTAATCCCAAGACCCAGTCGTCCAACGAGGAAGTAACCAAAAGAGCAGTAAAATAAACCACATTCAGCATGAATATAACTAACAGCAAGGAAATACAGCAGTAAGGAAAGAAACCACTACAGTAGAACAACATTCATAACATAATATGAACTGCAGGTAAAGAAAAGTACAGCGGAAACAAGAACTACTCACTATAACGGAACAAAAAAGAGGTACAAGAGAACAGTGGTAACTCTACTGGACCCTACTCGGCCCAGCGTCCTCTGCAGCCGCTGACCCTGGCTGCTCAACACCTGGTCCTGAAAGGTAACGAGTGTAACACGTCAGCAAAACGCTGAGTAGAGTGGCAGCTAAACTAAAGAAACAGTAAAGTGTACAGTAGCTGTTTTAAATTTTCTTTCTTCCTTTATTTACGTCTTTCTATTGTTTCACAATTTATCTATTTCTCAGATCCTCTACTTGATCTCGAATGTTCCTCGTGGGAACGATCTTGATTGCAGTCTTTTCCGAACAGTAGAAGTAGCACGTGGTGCTCTCCTGGCCGAGAGAGTCCCCCGTGGTGATCCTACTCTCAGTCAACCACCCCAAGGTCACTGACAGACGTAACGGTGACTACGGCACGCGCGATAAACGCACGGGTAGCTAACCCGCACTGGCACGCGGTCAGTCGTTTCCGTTAACGGGTGCGCCCAAAGCACAGCACGGAACCAGTACAGGGCAGAGCCCTCTCAGTAACAGGGGTCCAACCCCTCCACAGTAACCAAACAGGGGCCTTGCCCCTCCACAGTCCGCGCACCCTCACCTGACTACCCTGGTTTGCCCCAGTGGGCCTAACAAGTCGGTGTGGGAGGCTAGCAGAACCCCGGGGCCCGTGGGGTAGCTAGTACCTCCCTACACTAGTAGCTCTCCTCGGTACTACGTACACGAGGGCCAGCAAGTCGGTACAGAGTGGCCAGTCCTAACCCCGGGTCCCTGGGGCGGCTGGCTCCGCTCTGCACTAAACAGGGGGACAGTCGCTCTCCTTGGTACTCCGTACTCAAGGGCCAGCTCACTTTCCCAATTCTATTCCATTCACTTTCCAGGAGTTCTACTCCTAATTCCCCATAAGGTTCCAGCTCTTTTAACTCAGAACATCCAGGTTTCACTTTCCAGTTTCATGTTCTTACAATCCATATTCTCAATCACGTTTATTTATTCATAACAGGCAGCTGTTAATTCAATTCACAGGCAGCTAGTATTTCCTTTCCACATTTTCCAAGACTGCAATATTCATACATTCCACTAGTTTTCCCATCCTAGGATTCATGCCATATCCTAAGATCTATCATACAATCTAGTTTCCAACCCTAGGATTCATGCAACACCCTAGGAATCTATCATTCAATCTATTTCTCATTCCTAGGATTCATGCAATGTCCTAGGTTCTATTTATGGTTTCATAATTTAACAGATTATACTTAAAGCCACTCTACCAGGTACAACGGGAGTAATGGGGGCGTGGTCGGGAATCCCGCGTGCCTCCGCGACCCCCGAGACTGCAACGGAACGAGGTCCTATCACAAGGATCAAACACAAGGAGTGTCTCAAAACAGTGTACAGCTACTGTAGACGGGTAGAGGATGTAATTCCGAAAAGAATGCAACTCGAAACGCGGAAAACGGAACCCGAACGGGCCCTAAACGGGTAGAAAACGATGAAACAGTGCAAAATCAGACGTCTGGAACTTATTCCAGACGTCTTAAAAAGTGAAACATGGTTTACCTTGCTCTGCGTGGTCTCTCAGACGTCCAGAAGCCTGCGGGGGCGTCTGGCCTAGTTCCCAGACGTCCGATGGTTACCCCGGACGTCTGGATGTCGCTACAGTTGTCTGGCACTGCAGCCAGACGTCTGATTCGCATTGGATGCGAATCTCAAACCCTGCGCGTACCCATTTCCTCTCTCTTAGTACGGTCAATCGAAGGGAAGGAAGAAGACGGAAAATCTCACCTTTCAGACGTCCGGACAGTCTTCCAGACGTCGTGCCCGTCGTCTGTCTAGAAGCACAGACGTCTGATTCTGGAAAATTTTCCAGAACCATGGCGCGACTCGCCCTCCGCTTGTGACGCCCGGCCGCATCGCGCCTCGTGCGCCTGCTGCTCGAGCTGCAGCAGTCCCCCCCCCCGCGTCGCCTCGCGCCCGCTGCGCCCCCCGCCGGCCGGCCCTAGCAGCCCAGGCGAGCTCGCCCTCATGGCCGAGCGCCTCTCCCACGCGCAGCACCTCCTCCCACGCTCGCCGCGGCTGTCACTGCCGCTGCACCCTCGCGCTCGCTCTCTCGCACTGGCTGAAGGAGAAGAGGAAGGAGGCGGAGGTGACGGGAGTGAGGGAGAGGCGTGGCCCTTTTAAGGCCGCGCGAGGAGGAGAGAGAGAATGCGACAGAGGCGTCTGCGGCCGCAGGAGAGAGGGAAAAAGAGGGAGAGAGAGAGAGAAAATGCAGGTCTACACGCTCAGGCGCGCAGACAAATAGTAGCTTGCCAAAATAACCGATTTCCAGACATCTGGAAATGATCCCAGACGTCTTGTCCGATGTCTGTAAGTGATTCCAGACGTCTGGTACGACGTCTGGGCCACCTCCCAGACGTCTTAAAAGACGTCTAGAGCGCTCGTTCGTAACAATATAACAAACTCAAAGGAAGTTTCGTCCCCGAAACTTGCGCTAACTAGGGTGTGGGATAACGTCATAAAAACCATAACAAACTCAAAGAGGACCGAAGCCGGTCCGAAAAGACGTACCCGCGAAGAGTTCCGGGTACCGCTCCCGCATTGCCACCTCAGGCTCCCAGGTAGCCTCCTCGTACCGCTGGCTCCTCCACAAAACCTTTACCAGGGGTACTTGCTTTCGTCTCAAACTGCGGACGGCACGGTCTAGAATCTGCATTGGCCGCTCGGGGTAGGTCAGGTCGTCGCCCACCTCGACGCTCTCATGACTCAGTACGTGACTGGGATCGGCTACGTACTTCCTGAGGTTGGACACGTGGAACACGCCGTGCACACCAGAAAGCTGCGGGGGGAGGGCAAGCCTGTAAGCAATGGGTCCAACCCGCTCAAGGACCTCAAAGGGCCCCACAAACCTCGGTGCGAGCTTCCCCCTCACCCCAAACCGCTGCAGGCCCTTCATGGGCGAAACACGAAGGAAGACGTGGTCCCCAACCTCAAACTACACCTCTCTGCGTCTCCGATCCGCGTAGCTCTTCTGTCTGCTCCTGACAGTGCGGAGTCGCCTGTGGATCTGCTCGACTACCTCCTGACTATGCTGGATCAACCTGGGGCCAACCTCCCACTTGGTCCCCACCTCAACCCAACTCAAGGGTGCCGTACACTTCTGTCCGTACAGAGCCTCGTAGGGAGCCATGCCGATGCTCGAGTGATAACTGTTGTTGTATGCAAACTCCGCCAGGGGCAGGTGCTCCTCCCAAGAGCCCCTCCAATCCAGTACACAGGCACGCAAAAGGTCCTCAAGTGTCTGTATCGTGCTCTCAGACTGTCCGTCCGTCTGGGGGTGGTAAGCTGTACTAAACCTCAACCGCGTCCCCATGGCCTGCTGAAACTCAGCCCAAAACTGGGACGTAAAGCGGGTATCCCAGTCGGATACGATCTCCCGCGGAACTCCGTGTAGTACCACATCCCGGATATACCTCTCTGCCAACTGTGCTGGTCCCAAAGTAACTCGGATCGGCAAGAATCGCGCCGTCTTCGTCAGTCTATCCACTATTACCCAGACTACGTCGTGTCCCCGCTGGGTAACAGGTAAGCCCACCACCAAGTACATGGTGATGCTCTCCCACTTCCACTCTGGCACTGGAAGCGGCTGTAGCGGCCCTGCAGGCCTTTGATGCTCGACTTTCACCTGCTGGCTGATGAGAACCTCATCATAAGCCATAACTAGCTCATTTTGACCTAATACAGAGAATAAAAGCTCCTACATAACCTTAGAAAGGCTTGGCTCAGAGAGATTCTGAGTTTGCAAAGAAAACATAAACTGAGGGGTAAAAATGTAATTTCACCAATCCAATCTGAAAACAGGGTAACTCAGGGTCCAAACATGGGTCAAAACAACCTAATAAGAAGAAAAGTGGGATGAAATGACTCAACAAGGGCTACAGCAACTCCGAAGAATTAAATGACATCCTATAACCCTAAAAACAAATCCACTTAAATACACGAGGTTCGAGGAAAAGTAAAAATAGAATAAACCCTCTAAAATTCATAGAAAAATAATCTCTAGGGTTTAGAACCTTCAATTTGGCCTTAGGAACCCATTTTGACCTACATTGAGAACCATGCCCAATTAACAACTTAATTTGGGTTTTTGCATAAATTGACCGATCAAACAAGATTTAATCTAGAAATAAAATTCACCATCAGAATCCTTAGGTCCTAATTAGTCATGTATAAAAACTTGAGCCTAAGAAGAAACCTTCTTGACCAACTTTACACTTTAGTCCTCATACATTTACTTTCTGGCCCTCAACTTTTGAACCCTCACATTTTGGCTCCTAACTCTCCTTCGTTCTTTGCATTTAGGTCCCTCCTGCAAAACCTGAGCAGCACCATTCTCCGGCGACCTTGCGCGGAGCATGGCGCCGCGCAGGGTAAGGGAGGGAGCCTGCCAAGTCAAATGGGGGTGCCCTGCGTCGTCAGCCGTCGCAGGAACACCCCCCTGTTGGCTGCAACCACCCATACCGGCCGTGCGAACGCACATACGGTATGGGTATCCTTCCTCCGGCGTCCTCCGACGAGGGAGACACGTCGTCTCCCTCCGCCCTCCTCACTGGTTCTGCCCCTATAAATACCCCCGTCGCTCCGCCGTTCTTCCCAGCTCGGATCTGACGGAGATACCCCCTCACTTCCTCTCTTCCCACTCCGACAGACGCCCCCTTGCTCCGGTGGCTTCTCCTCCTCTTCGCTCTGCCACAATACCAGCAGCAGAGAATTCTTCCTAATTCTCCTCCGCGTCGCGCAATACCGGCGCGCGCTGCCTCTGCCCCGTCGTCGCCGCCGTCCTCCCCCACTGGGCATTTCTTCTCCAGCTCCGGTAGGTACAAGCCGGCAGCCTCTTCGTCCCCTTCGTCAGTTTAGCTAGGTTAGAATTAGTCTTCTCTATCCCCTCTTTCTTTTCCTCCCTATTTTACAGTCAATTACACCCTCGACCGACCTAATCACCCTCACCTTCTCCACCTCCGGCCACACTCCGGCGATCCGCTCCCATCTCTCCAGCACCCCACACGGCTCGCCGACCCATGCATAACCTCCGCCTCCTCACCCTGATCCTCTTCCGCCCTTCCACTTCCCACCAAACGCCCTCTGCAGACCCCCCGAACAAACCCATTTCCCGCGCTGCAGTTTGACCTAGGGCGGCCCTCATGCTCCGCCCCGCCGCCTGCTAGACCCCCCACCACCTTCGCCGTGCCACGGCGAAGGTTCTCCGCGTATCTGATTAGGTCGAGAGGCCATTCCTCTGTGGACAGGTATCTCGACCGCCGTCGCCATTGCTGCGTTGAACAAGCACCTTCAACCTATAGCTCCAGGTGCGCTTCGCCCAGGTCCGACTCCCAGGCTGCGCGGGGCATCTCCGCGAAGAGTCCCAGGCTCGCAGCTGGGGCGAAGGCCTCACGTGAAGCCGCGATTGCCAGCTGCCTCCTCCGCTGCAGGCACTCAATTGGGGTGGGACATTTAGTCCCACCTCGGAAACTTTGAGAGGCACGCGGGCGCTTAAAGGCAAAAAGTGCCTTAAGCTGTTCGCCTCCTGATCACGGGGTGAGGTCCCTCTCACCCGCCCGACTACCCGGCCTCGTCCGCGCTCACGCCCCGCGGACCTGGCCCGACCCGATTAGCTCGACCTGCACTCCTCGCCCACCACCGCACGCCGGTGGGCCTGGACCCGAGCGCGACCCGCGTACCCGATTAACCGGTTGCTCTGGGAGAGCTTTCCTAAGAGTGAATTCTGAGAGAGAGAGAGACGCGGGGGGAGGGTAGAGTAGGTTTTGCCCTCTGACGTGTAAACCGTGAAGTGTGCAGGCACAGGTGAAGAAGGACTGCGGAAGAAAAAGAAGAAGAGAACACAAAGCAGAAGAAGAAGGAAGCTAAGGAAGACACTGTAGCTTTAGCATTTAAGTCATCTGATTGGAAAATCAGACGACGTCCTAAAGGCAAAAAAAGAAGAAGGACAGAAGGACTGAAGAAGAAGAAGAAGAAAAGAAGAAAGAAGGAGAGACAACGTCCTGAAAGCAAAAGAAAAGAAGAAGAAGAGCACAAGAGGAAGATCTGAAGAACAGAAGAAGAAGAAAAGAAAACAAGGAAGAACAGAAGGCAGAAGAGAAGACCACGAGGAGATAGACAAAGAAGAAGAAATCAAGAGCCAAAGAGAAGAGAAGACAAAGAGGAAGAAAGAAGAGAAGAAGAAGAAGCCAAATTTTCATCTCTCTCTATTTTTGTAATAAGAAATACTGTACTTCTAGAATACGACTTGCTCTCTGAGTTCGACCTCGGGGACTCTTTTATTTTTCGAATAAAAAAATATATCTGTAATGATGGCAATAACTAGCTGTACTACAACGTAATTTCTACAACAAAAGCTAGTCACAACCAACGCCACCATCACCTTGGCGCCGGGGAGCAACGGCTATTCTAGAAGCTTTGAATTTCTTTTTAACAATTGCTAATCGTCTCTCTTGTGTGCAGGTAAAGGAAAATCAAGCAGCCGCACAATAACCACTCCGAGGACAGGTAATTTTTATTTCTTCTATCCTCACTTTAACCCTCAATTCTAAAGAGGTAGAAAAAGAAAAGAACAAGCAATATAGCTACAACCTGTCTTCCATACCTAGTAAACCATCAAAGCTGCATGTTTTCAAATTTCAACCCACCATTCCTGCACACACTATTAAGGTAATTAAGGGCTAACACCTTCTTGCCTGAGCCCTAATTACCCAACAAAGAGCTAACTGGACCAAGTAGAGCCAACTCAAGGATTGAAAAGCTAGGGTTTTTAGAGACACACCCCTTAATCAAGAATTGAGAAAATCCAAAAGAAGTGTGCCTAAGCTATTGATTGAAAATACTTATTCAGAGAAACCCTAAGCAATTGGCTCTCTAAACACTTGAACCTTAAAATACAAGACCCAAAAACTCTCAAAGGAACAAGAGGTAAAGTTGACCCCTTGGGTCAACCAACCTTAAAATTAGGTCACTTTCTCACTCAAAATACCTAAGAGTTCAAGTGTAACTTTAAGCACCCTGATCTTAAATTAAAATTGGTAGACTTAAGAGGTCAAGATCCCCATTCTGGTCTACCTGGAATCTCAGTGACAAGAGAGGTCGGGTGGGGGAAACCCTGTAACCCGTGGGGACGCTCTACCGTGTAGGGGTCTTCACGGGACTCACCCTCTCTGGCTGCCCAGGTAATTCTCAGGTGGACGATCTTTTTGATCAAGGGGTCCATCTGCCTCGCACCTCTATAGTCACCAAACAATTTTTGGGTGTCTTGATTGGGTCCAGCACCTGCTTATCTCATCCAGTCCTTCAGTATTTTGCAGGAGGTCCTTGAAACCTCCTATAGAAATTCACTCTCCCCGAGGTAAGCCTCGGCTCCCTTGTTTTTGCAGAAATCATTCACATAGCCCCTCTTTCCTCTGATTCTGAACAAAATCCCCTTCTTCCATCTTGATTCAAACTTCGATTCTATATCTTGATTCCACCACCTGATTCAAAGATGCAGCCACACCAATTAAGACTACCATTCAAAAAACCTGAATATCTGAGATCCATGAAAGATAAGATATTGAGGATGCCCTTGAATTCTATGAAATCAAATGTAAACCCTCAACACCAATAGAAAACATTCAGGTTGATGTCCCAACAACCACAGCTTTCATCATAAACTGTGCCCAAATTCTATTGACAGAAGTTACAAAAGGATCAACCCGAGATATGCTCATGACAGGATACATTGAGATAGAAAAATTACACCAAACTGAATACCTTCAATGCTTGACAAATCCTGTACTTTGGGAACAACACCAAGATGCCCTTATAAAACGGGTAAAAATGATGAAATCAGTAGAACAAATTATCAACCAAAAATACCCGTATATACCAGAAACAGAGGATGAACCATCTTGCAACAGTAGTAAGGAACAATCCAGTTTCCCAGATCTCGGGACTAAGGCACAAAGTGGTTGTAGAATCCCAACCTAGATAGAAGACAATGTTAAATTAGGTTGGGATATTGCAGGAGAACACAATGATGAGCCAAACTTAGACCATGAATTGCCAAGCCTAGAATTCCAAAACTCCTGCAATAATGAGATCAGAACTGAACCTTTTGAGGGTATAAATTCCGCCCCTTATTTTGATAAGGTGGCCCTCGAAGGTTATTCGGACTTAGGTTCTAATAATTCTACCCACATCCTAAGTCTAGAACCTAGATCTGAAACTTATTGGGAAGATTATGAGGCCCCTTATGAAAAAGATCAAATTTTTACAGAATATGATTCCCGGCCTCTATTTGATGAATATCCCTCTCCAACATCCTCAGGAAATTTGATCGATTTTTCGAAAGTCATGCCAATTTATGATACAGAAACTGAGGAGTTGGATGAGCAAGGTTTTAATTGGGTCTATCCTACCAGCTTGGAGCTCGAGCCTAGATAGAATACCTTTTCGAGCCCAGAATTGACATATAGACTAAACCCCAGTCAGGCTGCTGATTCCACATCTGATGATTTATGCTGCGGTGGAATTCATAATCATGAATCTCATTTTCGCAAACTCTCCGACAACTTCAGATCCGACTATAATTGCGGAGAGATTCTCCTTCCTGAACACGCCAGGCCCATCTACGACCTCAGTTCACATGACTCTGACTCCGACTCTGAGGTCCTGATTCCCGAGATCACTGATAACACAGAATCATTCCTTTTCGATCCTCATGAACCAAAAACAGAAAATGCCAAGAATGATTGCAACCCAGAATTCAAATCTTTTCTCAATTCAGATTTCTTTCATCCTACAGACACTCTTCAGGCATTTGATAGTTACCCAGAGGATTCTTTACAGAAAATCACATGTCATTCCTTTCTAGAAGAGCCCTCATACACAGTTGCCACCTCGTCTGCGCACACAGAACTAATCAAAACCTCTTCCCAACCCCGACCCGCAACCGGACTCAATTTCTATTCAGATTCACCTCTCACCGAGCCGATTGCATTTCCACATCGGGTTTGGAACACTGATCAGACTACATATCATGCTCCATCATTCTCTGATCACCCCTGTAGGGTTTCCACGTCATTCATTGATTATTCTACGGGTCCCTACTCTGACCAGGCTGATTCGACTCAGCCAAACCCTGCGTTTTCACTTCCACATCCATCTGAGCTTCATAGTATATGGTGGGTTTCACACCTTTTTATCCACATTTATCAACCCACCAGATTGATTAGGTTTGGGCTGCATCATCAGCCTGTTGATCTGAACAAGCACCTGGTTGGACCAACCAGGTTCTTAATCAAGGTGCTTGTATTACAAAACTCTGCTGATTTCACCATCCCCTCTCCATCTCATTTCCCGCTTGGCTGAAGGCATCAAATTTAGCGCTCAATGGGAGGTAGCCCGTCATTCTCTTTAAAAACCTGAAACCTTTTCTAAAACCTTTGTGCACTTGAAATTCACACTTTAGGACAGCCGACTCCACCTCAGATGCTTGCATCTGAGATTAAAAATCGTCCGCAACAGTCACCCCGACCCATTCACTCATCAAAACATCTGTCCTAATGTATGAACTAAGTTGAATAAAAACCCCCTAAGTTACAATGAGGACATTGCAAATCTTAGGCATGGGGGGGTATGAAAGTGCAAAACGTGTAAGAAAAGGTTTCAAACAAAAAATTCACATATGCCAAAAACACATAAAAATTAAAAATTTTTCGAAAAAGAATAAGAGAATAAGAGGAGAAAGGAAATTTTGTGAAGGAGAAGGAAAAAATAAACAAAAGGAAAAAAGGAGCACAAAATATGAGAAACAAGTGATAGTCATTAGTAAGGAACTAAGGAATTAACCTAAGTTCTAGACCTCATTAAAGAAAATAACTGAAAAGTGCATAATGAGATTAGTAAGAACGCAAACCTTAGGCATTCTTGAATAGACTCTTAGTACCCATTAAGATCTGGACACTCCTCAAGAGGTTGAGGAAAATGAAAAGCTGAAGTATTAGGTCTAAGGCTTAGGGTGTATTTGGCCTCATTAACTAATTTTTGGTTTACGGGACTCAGTAACCTAAGCACCCTAACCTCACACACAGCCTGGTTCAGTAAGCGTAAAAATCAAAATCACGCAGAAGCGTCGTAAAATTCTGAAAAGTACACCTAGAGTAGGAGCGGCCGATCAACACAAGTTGATTTGGACGAGTTTCCAGCGCAGAGAGGCGGGAAATCCCCTCGAAGATGCGTAACAAAATATCATCTCCTCGGTGCTTGTCTCTTAGGATATTTACATATCCTACTGGGGGCATGTAAGCACTCCACTGGTTCAGATTCCATGGATGGCATTATCTCGAAGTGTCAATTGCCAGGGTCTGAATTCAGCCACGGAACACCATGGATGGGATTATCTCGAAATCTCAATAGGCAGGGTTCCAGGGGTTGCCATGGGCAGTGCTATCTCGAAGCATCGATCGCCAGGAACCCTTGAGGATTGATGATGGGAGCAATGAATCTGATACAGACCGTGTTGAAAAGCCAATCCTAAGCTAGAACTAAAAAGAAAAAGAGAGAGAAAACTCTCCAAACAGAAAAACTTTCTATCTCTCTCTTATAAAACGCACTGCGAACTGAACCAAGGCTAAAATCATTTCAAGCACGGGTGCTTTAACCACAAAGTCCAATAGACCTTAGGTTAGTTCTTGTGGGCCTTAAAAACCTTTGCTAAGGACTGAGGCTGAGGCTAGACAGATTTGGATCTTGATTGGTACTAGAGTACCTTTTAAGCCTATGGTCAGCATTCTAACCTAATCTAGGTTTAAATGAAAAAGCACTTATCTGAAGCTATTAAGAACTTCATGGTCTAGACCAAGGGTTGAAACCTTAAGTTTTTGCTAAGGGACTAGCAAAAGCTAAGCATGGGGGTATGATGAGAACCTCATCATAAGCCATAACTAGCTCATTTTGACCTAATACAGCGAATAAAAGCTCCTACATAACCTTAGAAAGGCTTGGCTCAGAGAGATTCTGAGTTTGCAAAGAAAACATAAACTGAGGGGTAAAAATGCAATTTCACCAATCCAATCTGAAAATAGGGTAACTCAGGGTCCAAACATGGGTCAAAACAACCTAATAAGAAGAAAAGTGGGATGAAATGACTCAACAAGGGCTACAGCAACTCCGAAGAATTAAATGACATCCTATAACCCTAAAAACAAACCCACTAAATACACGAGGTTCGAGGAAAAGTAAAAATAGAATAAACCCTCTAAAATTCATAGAAAAATAATCTCTAGGGCTTAGAACCTTCAATTTGGCCTTAGGAACCCATTTTGACCTACATTGAGAACCATGCCCAATTAACAACTTAATTTGGGTTTTCACGTAAATTGACTGGTCAAACAAGGTTTAATCTAGAAATAAAATTCACCATCAGAATCCTTAGGTCCTAATTATTCATGTATAAAAACTTGAGCCTAAGAAGAAACTTTCTTGACCAACTTTACACTTTGGTCCTCATACTTTACTTTCTGGCCCTCAACTTTTGAACCCTCACATTTTGGTCCCTAACTCTCCTTCGTTCTTTGCGTTTAGGTCCCTCCTGCAAAACCTGAGCAGCACCATGCTCCGGCGACCTTGCGCGGAGCATGGCGCCGCGCAGGGTAAGGGAGGGAGCCTGCCAAGTCAAATGGGGGTGCCCTGCGTCGTCAGCCGTCGCAGGAACACCCCCCTGTTGGCTGCAACCACCCATACCGGCCGTGCGAACGCACATACGGTATGGGTATCCTTCCTCCGGCGTCCTCCGACGAGGGAGACACGTCGTCTCCCTCCGCCCTCCTCACTGGTTCTGCCCCTATAAATACCCCCGTCGCTCCGCCGTTCTTCCCAGCTCGGATCTGACGGAGATACCCCCTCACTTCCTCTCTTCCCACTCCGACAGACGCCCCCTTGCTCCGGTGGCTTCTCCTCCTCTTCGCTCTGCCACAATACCAGCAGCAGAGAATTCTTCCTAATTCTCCTCCGCGTCGCGCAATACCGGCGCGTGCTGCCTCTGCCCCGTCGTCGCCGCCGTCCTCCCCCACTGGGCATTTCTTCTCCAGCTCCGGTAGGTACGAGTCGACAGCCTCTTCGTCCCCTTCGTCACTTTAGCTAGGTTAGAATTAGTCTTCTCTATCCCCTCTTTCTTTTCCTCCCTATTTTACAGTCAATTACACCCTCGACCGACCTAATCACCCTCACCTTCTCCACCTCCGGCCACACTCCGGCGATCCGCTCCCATTGCTCCAGCACCCCACACGGCTCGCCGACCCCTGCATAACCTCCGCCTCCTCACCCTGATCCTCTTCCGCCCTTCCACTTCCCACCAAACGTCCTCTGCAGACCCCCCGAACAAACCCATTTCCCGCGCTACAGTTTGACCTAGGGCGGTCCTCATGCTCCGCCCCGTCGCCTGCTAGACCCCCCACCACCTTCGCCGTGCCACGGCGAAGGTTCTCCGCGTATCTGATTAGGCCGAGAGGCCATTCCTCTGTGGACAAGTATCTCGACCACCGTCGCCATTGCTACGCTGAAGAAGCACCTTCAACCTGCAGCTCCAGGTGCGCTTCGCCCAGGTCCGACTCCCAGGTTGCGCGGGGCATCTTCGCGAAGAGTCCCAGGCTCGCAGCTGGGGCGAAGGCCTCACGTGAAGCCGCGATTGCCAGCTGCCTCCTCCGCTGCAGGCGCTCAATTGGGGTGGGACATTTAGTCCCACCTCGGAAACTTTGAGAGGCACGCGGGCGCTTAAAGGCAAAAAGTGCCTTAAGCTGTTCGCCTCCTGATCACGGGGTGAGGTCCCTCTCACCCGCCCGACTACCCGGCCTCGTCCGCGCTCACGCCCCGCGGACCTAGCCCGACCCGATTAGCCCGACCTGCACTCCTCGCCCACCACCGCACGCCGGTGGGCCTGGACCCGGGTGCGACCCGCGTACCCGATTAACCGGTTGCTCTGGGAGAGCTTTCCTAAGAGTGAATTCTGAGAGAGAGAGACGCGGGGGGAGGGTAGAGTAGGTTTTTCCCTCTGACGTGTAAACCGTGAAGTGTGCAGGCACAGGTGAAGAAGGACTGCGGAAGAAAAAGAAGAAGAGAACACAAAGCAGAAGAAGAAGGAAGCTGAGGAAGACACTGTAGCTTCAGCATTTAAGTCATCTGATTGGAAAATTAGACGACGTCCTGAAGGCAAAAGAAGAAGAAGGACAGAAGGACTGAAGAAGAAGAAGAAGAAGAAAAGAAGAAAGAAGGAGAGACGACGTCCTGAAAGCAAAAGAAAAGAAGAAGAAGAGCACGAGAGGAAGATCTGAAGAACAGAAGAAGAAGAAGAGAAAATAAGGAAGAACAGAAGGCAGAAGAGAAGACCACGAGGAGATAGACAAAGAAGAAGAAATCAAGAGCCAAAGAGAAGAGAAGACAAAGAGGAAGAAAGAAGAGAAGAAGAAGCCAAATTTTCATCTCTCTCTCTCTCTCTATTTTTGTAATAAGAAATACTGTACTTCTAGAATACGACTTGCTCCCTGAGTTCGACCTCGGGAACTCTTTTATTTTCCGAGTAAAAAAATATATCTGTAATGATGGCAATAACTAGCTGTACTACAATGTAATTTCTACAACAAAAGCTAGTCAACCAACGCCACCATCACTGGCACACTAAGCACTGCTGCATGAACTCTCCCACATCCCGCTTCATCCCTCTCCACCAAAACTCGCGTCTCAAGTCGTGGTACATTTTCGTGTTTCCGGGATGTATGGTGAATCTGGAACCGTGTGCCTCAGTCAGGAGCTCTCTCAATAGCTCCCTGTCTCTGGGAACGCACAACCGTCCCCTCAGGCGCAGCACCTGGTCTGTGAAAGAGAAGTCCCCTGGGTCTCTCGACAGTACTCTGTCACGCAAAGACTGCAAGTACGGATCAGCCATCTGTCCTGTGATGATGCTGTCTACAGCTCTGGCCTAGTTTGCTGTGTCACCGTCACTGCCCCACAGTACCCTCGCAACTCTAGAGGTCGCCAACTGCCCACCTCCTCCAAAAGGCTCCAACTCTGTAACTGTAGACTGGCCAAGTGTGCGGGCGCCTTATGGCTCAAGGCGTCAGCCACCACATTGGCCTTTCCCAGGTGGTAGGAGATGCTGCAGTCGTAGTCCTTTAGGAGCTCCAACTAACATCTCTGTCTCATGTTGAGCTCCTTCTGATCAAAAAGGTATCTGAGGCTCTTGTGATCTGTGAAAATCTCGAAGGTCTCACCGTACAAGTAGTGCCTCCAGGTCTTCAGCACGAAGACAATAGCTGCCAACTCTAGGTCGTGGGTAGGGTAGGTATGCTCATGGGGCTTCAGTTGCCGTGAAGCGTAAGCGACAACGTGACCCCTCTGCATGAGCACACCTCCTAACCCCTGCAAGGAGGCATCCATGTACACAACGAACCCGCCACTACTGTCAGGGATGGTGAGCACGGGAGCCGAGGTCAACCTCTCCTTCAGCTCCAAAAAACACGCCTCACAGGCATCTGTCCAAGCGAAGGGCACGTCCTTCCGGGTCAACTGTGTCATAGGACGCGCAATCTGTGAAAATCCTCTGATGAATCGTCTGTAGTAGCCTACCAGTCCCAGGAAACTGCGAATCTCAGTGACTGAACGCGGTCTCTCCCACCTGAGTACTGCCTCGACCTTGGCTGGGTCCACCGCCAAGCCGTCTCCAGAGATCACATGACCTAAGAAGGTCACCTCCCTCAACCAGAACTCGCACTTGCTGTACTTGGCGTACAGCCTGCGTCGTCTCAGAGTGTCCAGAACCATCCGCAAATGCTGTCTGTGCTACGTCCGATCTCTAGAATAGACGAGTACATCGTCTATGAAAACCACCACGAACTGGTCCAAGTACGGTCTAAACACCCGGTTCATCAGATCCATGAAAGCAGCGGGGTCATTGGTCAGCCCAAACAGCATGACCAAAAACTCGTAGTGTCCGTACCGGGTGCGGAAAGCTGTCTTGGAGACGTCGGTCTCCCTGATCCTCAACTGGTGGTATCCAGACCTCAAGTCGATCTTGGAAAACACCGTGGCACCCCGCAACTGGTCAAACAAGTCGTCGATCCTCGGCAGCGGATATCTGTTCTTGATGGTGACCCTATTCAGCTATCAGTAGTCCACACAAAGGCGTAGGGTACCATCCTTCTTCTTCACAAACAGTACCGGGGCTCCCCAGGGAGACGCACTGGGCCTCACGAAACCTTTCTCCAAAAGGTCCTGCAACTAGGACTTGAGCTCTCGCAGCTCAAGCAGTGCCATCCTGTATGGCGCGGTGGAGATGGGGCTGGTCCCTGGTACTAGTGAGATCTCAAACTCGATCTCACGCTCGGGCGGTAGTCGTGGTAACTCGTCTGGAAACACGTCAGGGTACTCTCTGACCACCGGGATACTCTGGAAGTCTGCCACAGGGCTGGGCTCTACCACCACACAAGCTAGGAAGCCCTCACACCCCTGGCTCAAAAGTCTCGCCGCCCGAAGTGCCGAAATGCACCTGAAACCTCCGTCCACTAGCTGTCCGTGAAACTCGAAAGAAGGCAACTCTGGCATGGAGAAGACAATCTTCCTCTCAAAACAGTCCACCAAGGCGTGGTAAGCGGATAGCCAATCCATCCCCAGAATCACTCCAAAGTCCTCCATCTGTATCATAATCAGGTCAGCTGGCAGGCTATGTCCCCCGACGCTGACCTCGCAATCTGTGTACACCTCCTCAGCTACAAATAGCTGACCACTCGGACCTCTGATTACGAACGGATTTTCTAATGCTGTATAATCCTGGTCCAAACTAACTGCGAAACTGGCTGCGACAAACGAGTGCGTAGCGCCGGAATCGAAAAGCGTGTAAACGAGTTTGCCGGAAACTAGAACCATACCTGCCACCACCGATCCCGAAGCTCTGGCGTCCCTGTGTGTCAGGGCGTTGATACGCCCTTCAGCTCTAGGTGCGGACGAAGCAGCCACACTCTGCGTCGGACGGGTAGGTGCTGGCCGGTACCCTCCTCGCGACTGCTGTCCTCCTCCTCGCGCCTAGGAACCGCGGCCTCCTGCGCGCCCTCCAGTGCTCTGCGCGGGAAGTATCTGCTGACCGCCTGCCCTAGACGGGCAATCCCTCCTGATGTGGCCCGGCTGGCCACACAGGTAACAGAGGGGAACCCGACTCCCACCCTTAGTGGGTCCCTGCTGTTGGCTTGGAGGGGGTCCGGTGCTGGCGACCGGCCCCTGTCGAGGGCCCCCAAAGGCCACTGATGGCCCTGTAAAACGTGACGGCTCTCCTGCGGACGCCACGTGTCTCCTCTCTCGCCGGCCCTGTGAAAAGTCTGGCTGAAAGTGCCTCTTCCGCCCGCCGTCAGTGTCTCGCGCGGGCGGGTTGGTCTCCTCGTAAGTCATCGCTGCCTCTACCACCCTCGAAAACGTAGGCAGCTTCAGGGGTTTGACATACCCCCGAATCGCAGGCCAGAGCCCCTCGGTGAACCTCCAAAGGCGCTCCTCCTCAGTAGCTACCGCTGTCGCTGCAAAGCGGGACAGCTCCAGGAAACGTGTGCGGTACGCGCTCACGGTCATCGTCCCTTGGCGGAGAGTGTGGAACTCCCGCCTCCTCTGGTCCTGCCACGTCTGGGGAAAGTACTGCTCGCAGAAGAGGGCAACGAACCGGTCCCAGGTCGGCTCGTCCCTCTCCTGTTCCCGGACCGCCCTCCACCACCTGTGTGTCGCACTCTCCAGCTGGTACGTGGCAAAGGCCACGCGGCACTCCACCGGGGGCGAAGGGTGTCGAAAATCTTCTCCAGCTGCTCAAGCCAGTCCTCTGCCTTGGTCGGGTCCTCATCCCCCTTGAAGGAGGGGAGCTTCAGCTTCCGGAACTGCCCGAAGAGCTCGGAGTGGTGCTACAATGGGGATGCTGGTCCACCCCCAGGGAACGGTGCCTCGTGCACAGAAGTATCGGAGGAAGGTGGGGGCTGCGGCGGCCCATCCCCTCCCCCGTGTCCAGCTCCACGTCCATCGAGTGGTCCCACAGAGGACTCCCCCTCCGCAGCCCCAGGGTGAGGCGCTCGGGGCGGTGGGTGGAGCTCCTCTCGTACAATGTCTCGTATCAGCCGGGCGAGGTCCTGGGCCTGGACGCCCGGGAGTAGTGGCTGGTCCACTGGGGTGTCGGCAACGGCACGCCCACCTCGCCGACCTCGTCCTCGGTCGCGCCCGCGGCCCACCTCACTGGTCCCACGACGAGGCATCTCCTGCAAGGAGACGCGAAACAAAACGGAACACGTCACTACGGAACGATACCGAACGGAAATGTCTAAGAGCTCATGTCAAAAGATATGTTGTGGTGGCTACTCTAGTTATAGACATGTGAATTGGTTATTTTCCAGTCAGTTGATTCACTTCTCGGGATGATCTTGCTCTGATACCATCTTGTAACGACCCGATTCCCAAGTCCCTACGAGACACGAGAACCGGACCGACTCGACTAATCCCAAGACCCAGTCGTCCAACGAGGAAGTAACCAAAAGAGCAGTAAAATAAACCACATTCAGCATGAATATAACTAACAGTAAGGAAATACAGCAGTAAGGAAAGAAACCACTACAGTAGAACAACATTCATAACATAATATGAACTGCAGGTAAAGAAAAGTACAGCGGAAACAAGAACTACTCACTATAACGGAACAAAAAAGAGGTACAAGAGAACAGTGGTAACTCTACTGGACCCTACTCGGCCCAGCGTCCTCTGCAGCCGCTGACCCTGGCTGCTCAACACCTGGTCCTGAAAGGTAACGAGTGTAACACGTCAGCAAAACGCTGAGTAGAGTGGCAGCTAAACTAAAGAAACAGTAAAGTGTACAGTAGCTGTTTTAAATTTTCTTTCTTCCTTTATTTACGTCTTTCTATTGTTTCACAATTTATCTATTTCTCAGATCCTCTACTTGATCTCGAATGTTCCTCGTGGGAACGATCTTGATTGCAGTATTTTCCGAACAGTAGAAGTAGCACGCGGTGCTCTCCTGGCCGGGAGAGTGCCCCGTGGTGATCCTACTCTCAGTCAACCACCCCAAGGTCACTGACAGACATAACAGTGACTACGGCACGCGTGGTAAACGCATGGGTAGCTAACCCGCACTGGCACGTGGTCAGTCATTTCCGTTAACGGGTGCGCCCAAAGCACAGCACGGAACCAGTACAGGGCAGAGCCCTCTCAGTAATAGGGGTCCAACCCCTCCACAGTAACCAAATAGGGGCCTTGCCCCTCCACAGTCCGCGCACCCTCGCCTGACTACCCTGGTTTGCCCCAGTGGGCCTAACAAGTCGGTGTGGGAGGCTAGCAGAACCCCGGGACCCGTGGGGTAGCTAGTACCTCCCTACACTAGTAACTCTCCTCGGTACTACGTACACGAGGGCCAGCAAGTCGGTACAGAGTGGCCAGTCCTAACCCCGGGTCCCTGGGGCGGCTGGCTCCGCTCTGCACTAAATAGGGGGGACAGTCGCTCTCCTTGGTACTCCGTACTCAAGGGCCAGCTCACTTCCCCAATTCTATTTCATTCACTTTCCAGGAGTTCTACTCCTAATTCCCCGTAGGGTTCCAGCTCTTTTAACTCAGAACATCCAGGTTTCACTTTCCAGTTTCACATTCTTACAATCCATATTCTCAATCACGTTTATTTATTCATAACAGGCAGCTGTTAATTCAATTCACAGGCAGCTAGTATTTCCTTTCCACATTTTCCAAGACTGCAATATTCATACATTCCACTAGTTTTCCTATCTTAGGATTCATGCCATATCCTAGGATCTATCATACAATCTAGTTTCCAACCCTAGGATTCATGCAACACCCTAGGAATCTACCATTCAATCTATTTCTCATTCCTAGGATTCATGCAATGTCCTAGGTTCTATTTATGGTTTCATAATTTAACAAATTATACTTAAAGCCACTCTACCAGGTACAACGGGAGTAATGGGGGCGTGGTCTGGAATCCTGCGTGCCTCCGCGACCCCCGAGACTGCAACGGAACGGGGTCCTATCACAAGGATCAAACACAAGGAGTGTCTCAAAATAGTGTACAGCTACTGTAGACGGGTAGAGGATGTAATTCCGAAAAGAACGCAACTCGAAACGCGGAAAACGGAACCCGAACGGGCCCTAAACGGGTCGAAAATGATGAAACAGTGCAAAATCAGACGTCTGGAACTTATTCCAGACGTCTTAAAAAGTGAAACATGGTTTACCTTGCTCTGCATGGTCTCTCAGACATCCAGAAGCCTGCGGGGGCGTCTGGCCTAGTTCCCAGACGTCCGATGGTTACCCCGGACGTCTGGATGTCACTACAGTCATCTGGCACTGCAGCCAGACGTCTGATTCGCGTTGGATGCGAATCTCAAACCCTGCGCGTACCCATTTCCTCTCTCTTAGTACGGTCAATCGAAGGGAAGGAAGAAGACGGAAAATCTCACCTTTCAGACGTCCGGACAGTCTTCCAGACGTCGTGCCCGTCGTCTGTCTAGAAGCACAGACGTCTGATTCTGGAAAATTTTCCAGAACCATGGCGCTACTCGCCCTACGATTGCGACGCTCGACCGCATCGCACCTCGTGCGCCTGCTGCTTGAGCCGCAACAGTCCCCCCCCCGCGTCGCCTCGCGCCCGCTACGCCCCCCGCCGGCCGGCCCTAGCAGCCCAGGCGAGCTCGCCCTCATGGCCGAGCACCTCTCCCACGAGCAACACCTCCTCCCATGCTCGCTGCGGCTGTCACTGCCGCTGCACCCTCGCGCTTGCTCTCTCGCACTGGCTGAAGGAGAAGAGGAAGGAGGCGGAGGTGACGGGAGTGAGGGAGAGGCGTGGCCCTTTTAAGGCCGCGCGAGGAGGAGAGAGAGAACGCGGCAGAGGCATCTACGGCCGCAGGAGAGAGGGAAAAAGAGGGAGAGAGAGAGAAAATGCAGGTCTGCACGCTCAGGCGCGCAGACGAACAGTAGTGTGCCAAAATAACCGATTTCCAAACATCTGGAAATGATCCCAGACATCTTGTCCGACGTCTGTAAGTGATTCCAGACGTCTGGTACGATGTCTGGGCCACCTCCCAGACGTCTTAAAAGACGTCTGGAGAGCCCGTTCGTAACACAAAGTTACCGAGGTGGGACTAAAGTCCCACCCGCTTCTTTGCGTGCGTCCACAGGGAGTTTCGCTTGATTGCTGCAGCTGTGGATGGTGTTGGTTTCAATCACTGGGTGCAAAGGGATCATGGAGTGTTTTCGCCCACCTGGGGTTCAACCTCCTGGAGCATAGTGACCTGGAGCAAGCTTGCGAGAAAGCTTTGCTCCTGCTCCAATGGTGGCTGTGGGTCAAACTTGCAAATCACAAATATGGCCTCGTAGCCCTGTCAAAGCACTTAGAAAGCTTCGCCTGTCACGTTGAAGGTGGTGCAATGGGTGGAGTGGTGCAGAATGGCTTAGGCATGCGTACCTAGGTCGAACTGTGACCGTGAAAGTGTGTTTGTTTGGGAAGAATGTAGGGTGCTTGTGGCGGTCAATGAAAAGGAAGGTGATGATCAGTGGATGATGGTGAAGCTTCTGTAGTAGTTGGCGAGGCGTGTGGGTGCGTGGAGTGACAGTTGGGCCTTCACCGATGGTCTGTCGGAGATGAGGAAGATGGAGGTGGTCTGTGGCTGTCGAAGGTGATTTTGTGAAATAAAAAGGGGGAAAATGAAGACTAGGGACAGAGGAGTTATCTAAGAGTAGCTGGATGAAGGGGGGAGATGGAGGGCAAACGGTGCGTATTTGCCGTCGCCGGAGATGAAAGCCCTGAGATGAAGAGGCGGCGACAACGAGAGGGTTGAAGACTGATAACACTACACAAGGGGGTGATAATTATGTTGAATATGGCCCATCTTTAGAATAAAAGGCACAACATAAGTAGAATAGGAGCATTGCATGCATCATGTACCAAGATTGCTTATAAACTGCATTAATGGCCATTTGTGTAAGCATTTGTCAAAGCAGGCCTTAGATGAGCAATCGGACCGCACGGATGGATTCAGAACAACAAACGGAGTCCAACGGACTCAAGATCGGCCAAATCCGACATCCGAAGATCCTACAATGGGCCCAAGAAGTTCTGACAGTTGATCTGGAGATCAACGGCCCAGATTGCGACACGTCAGCCCCGCCCCATCTCGCGCCGCGCCTTTAGCCAGCTGAGATCAAATCTCGGTCGTCGATCTTCGATCGAACAGCCGAGACTCGCGCGCCCGCCCGCGGTTGCCGCGACAAAGTGCGGGCGTGGCACAACAGTTAGCGCGCACGCCCGCACCCACGCGACGCGGGTTCGAGCCGCGTGGAGTGGGAATTGAAGACAGGCGATAGGCGCGGAGAAATTGGGCCACCTGATCAGCAGTGGGCAGCCGGGATCCTGCCACGCGGCGCGACCGCAGCTCACGAGCGTCCATGCCCGCGCGCACGCTAGGCGGAGACACGCGCGCCCGAGGCGCGATCCCAGCGCAGCCGAGGAGGATTCTCAGATCGGACGGCTCTCATTCAACAGCCATGGATCGCGCGAGGAGAAGGAACGAGGCGGGCGGCTGACCAGCGGCTGGAGGGCTTCACCGATGTTTTTGGGAGTGGTTTTAGCGATGCTCTGGATGTCGCTAAAGCCCCTTCTTCTTTTAGGAAGCCCTTAACTCTACTTAAAGCCCCTCCAACCACCATTCAAGGCATTTACTCCCCCTTGCAACTACTCCACCCCTCTCTTAGCTAGCTTTAGGCACTCTTGTAATCGCCGGAGACGACGAGCCGCTGACGGAGCCTCTTCCACCGTCGTGGCTGCCTCGTCACTCTCCACACACACACACACTCTCTCTCTCTTTTAGGCATTTTATTACTTTTGTTGAAGCATGTATTTAATGTTGTAAGTTATGAACTACAAGTGCATGCTTAATGAAGTTATTTTCCATTCAATTGCCATTTTAATTTCTGTTCAAGTCGCATGATCAAAACAAAGAGCTTTCTAACCCTAAACCTTCTCTCTCTCTCTATCTCTCTCTCTCGCTTTTCAAAACCGCATCTTTCGCAAGCAAAACTCCGCACTTTCCGTGACAACAAGTGATAAGCAAAAATCCGATTTCCACACCTTCGTGAGACCGACACTCGGACTCACCTCCATTTAATTATTTTAAAACTGACATTGCAAGTGCGACTATAGCGACACTCCTTAACACACACGCACTAAAGCACATCAGTTTTTGGCGCCGTTGTCGGGGAGGCAACGGATTTGTTTTATCACCCCTATTCCTCATTCATTCTCACATCATCTAATGCCCTATTTTCCTTTTTACTTGACGGTTGCAGGAATTCGGTGCATGGACGGCGAAGCGACGCATCCCACGATGGTAGCAAGGGAGTAGGCGCTACGAGGACCGATAGTGAGTAATCTCTCTCTCATTGTTTGCTTGCGTGAAAAAACTAAAAAAATTGTAAAAACTGAAAAAAATTGGCGTGGTGTATGATTTCTTGACCCACATCCTTAACACATCACCCCACAAAAAAATGTACACTCTAACATTCTAAATAAATTCTTGGAGTGTTCTTTTCTTTTTCTTGAGTGGTGTTTGTGAAGCCACCGTGAGTTGACTTGGGCCGCACCACTCAACCTTAAAACTGACTCATCTAATAGAAGTTGCATGATCATTAGGATGAGTACACTAAGGTTTTAGAGCCTCTACAAAATAAAAAGGAAATCTACTTTCACCAAGTTGTATGCAGAACTTGACGTGCCCATTGAAACTTGTTTGAAAACATTAAGACACGTCAACCCTAAAGAGTACTAAAGTAAGGATGAAACACTAAAAGACACCACATCTTAACAAATCCTTGCTTGAAAACCATGTTTTGCTAGAAGTACACACTTTGAAATTGGAAAATTAAGAGGCACCACCCAATCAACGCCTCATCACATAACCCTAAGCACAAGCACTATCCTAGCCCTTTAAAACTGAGTAGACGTGCCCTAGGCAGGACTGAGTTAAGTCTCAAAAGGCGAGGTTTTGTTCGCTAGGCACTTGGCTTTCATTCCCTTGGTAGAATTTGGTGACTAAGCTGCGGGGCAGTGTCAAACGACCGCGGTTGTGGGGTCTATGGAACCGGAGGCGCAAGCCAAAGGAAGAACCTTCCCTGCAATCCCCTCGTAATCAACCTGGCCATATTAGCCTTGGGAAGAGGAGCCCAGTGCTTACGGACTTAATCACCCTTTGTGAGATTTCTAGGTCTCCTAAGGAATACACCATAAGGATTAGACTTGTGTGCTTGATTGAAACACATTTCTCGCATCTGTCACCCTCCGCATCCCCTCCTGTTCTTCTCTAGTGTATGCACGGGAGACGCTCACTGAGTTGTGTGTTTTAGGGCAGGAATCTAGGCGACGTAATTCTGTTGAGAACATGGCTGAACCTAAGGTAGATGAGGCTGAAGATCAACCCCCACCAGACGCTATGGCCATCATCCAAGCTCAAATCAATGCTAACCACCGGCTTCAACAACAACAAATCCACACCATCATGCAAGCCATACAACGGTTACAGAACCCACAAGAACAACCACCACCACCTTTCCACGACATACCAGGGAAACCACCACTTGATTTACCGCCATTTCAGGATCAACCGAGGCCCCTCCACGATTTCTATAATCCCTTTGCTATTAGAGTCGAGTCACACCTTAGGATCCCCGAGGGGGGAGATGATTTTGAGCCGAAATCGAATGTCTTAAGTTTGATCCAGAGCCACTTTCATGGAAGCTCAAATGAGGACCCCTTTCAGCACCTAGAGGATCTCGACCGCATAGCACGAACTGTGAAACCTAGGAACATTAGCCTTGACATTGTTCTAATCAAGATGTTTCCCTTCTCCTTAAGAGACAAGGCTTCTCATTGGCTTAGAATCCTAGGTAGACCCATCACCACCTGGGAAGAACTGAGGCATGCATTTTTAAGGAAATTATTCCCCATAGGAAAGACCAATGCCCTCAGAAGAGCTATCACTACCTTTACACTCTAGGGTGGGGAACAATTTCATGAGGCGTGGGAAAGATTTAATGAACTTTTGAGGAAATGCCCACACCACGAAGTTCCAAGGTGGCAATTGGCCTAAATCTTCTACCATGGTCTAGACAGCAACCTACGGAACTTCGTCGATGCCTCATGCGGGGGAAACTTCCTGAACAAAGACGAGGAGAGCGCGTTTGAGCTCTTTGAGTCTATGAGCGAGAATTCGCTCAACAATGCCTCCATGAACCAGTTTAACAGGTCTAGTCAACGCCGTAGCGGGATTTATGAGGTGCAAGCAAATTCTGGAATGGTTGACATGGACATCATTGCCAAAAAGTTGGATCGAGTGGAATTGGTGGACAAAAAGATTGATGAGCTACTGAACCAGACCAGGAACCCCTTGCAGACTTTCTCCCTAGCAAAGGGAGCACATAATGTTGACCTGGTCCAGCCCTTCACCCAACTGAACCTGGAACAACCCCTGACCACGTTCCAGGGAGGGACCTTTGCTCCCTCAACCCTTGATTACTCCCTTCCCTCTTCATCAACATTAGCTATCTTAGAAGATGTGCAAGTTGTCCAAGGTTATGCGAAACCTGACCCTTTCTCCAACACTTACAACACTTGCTGGCGTAACCACTCCAACCTTGGTTGGACAAACCAGAAACCATCGCAATTCCAAAACCAGCCTAGGCCAAACCAGCAGCCACACTTGCCCCCTATCAGCAAGGACCACAAGTTAGACCTCAATATAATCAGAATAGGGCGGCCCCTCCCCCACAAAATCAAATGGATACCTTAATAAAGATGATGGCTGACATGAACCAGAAACATTAGGAGGAAATGGACTTGGTAAAGGGACAGTTAAGCCAACTCTTGGACTGTAAACAACAAGGATCCCTACCTTCCCAACCACAACCGAACCCACGAAACATAATTAACAGAGGCCCCAATTTGCAAGGGTTCCAAAGCAACCTCGGGCAGGCTCACATGGTCCAGCCAGCCCCGCAAACACCTCCTGGGTTTGGTGCTTCTTCGTCCTCGTCTTCTCAAGAATCAACCCATGGCCCCAATGCCTCTACAAATGCGGTGACCTTGAGAAGCGGCACCGAAACCCAGGATCCCAAATGGCCGACTCTCCCTGAGACTTCACCCGCTGAAATACCTGACTCAGAAGAAGCACCAACCAAGGACTCAGACATGGAACCAATCAACATTCAGACACCCTACCCTGAGGCCTTGGAAACAATCAAGAAAAATAAGAATACTGTGGAAACTGAGGAGCTGTTGGAAATGTTTAAGCAAGTACAGATTAATATTCCACTCCTAGAAGCCATTAAACACATCCCTGCTTACGCCAAGTTTTTAAAGGATGCCTGTACACCCAAGCGTAAGCTGAGACCTCAAGCACCTAGGAAGGTTGTACTCTCTGAGCAAGCAAGTTCTGTGATATCAAGCAACCTTCCACTCAAGCAAACTGACCCAGGAGTGCCCCTGATTTCCTGCAATATCGGGGACATGACGTTTGATAGAGCGCTCCTGTACCTAGGTGCTTCTATCAACCTAATTCCAACAACCCTGTACCACCAATTTGGTTTTGGGGAGCTGACACCAACCCCTGTCACCATTCAGCTGGCTAATAGATCAGTAAAAACCCCGAAGGGGGTTGTCGAGGACGTAATTATACGGGTCAAGGACTTCTATTTCCCGGTCGACTTTTTGGTGCTCGACATGGAAGTCCCTGAAAAATTACAGAACGCACCCATAATCTTAGGCAGACCTTTCTTAGCTACGGCTAAAGCAAACATTGATTGCGACACGGGATGTATGGAAATCGCCTTTGTTGACAGGAAAATGCAATTGGATATCTTCCGGGCGACAAAGTCTTTTGATTGCGATTACATTAAGGAACATGATCCCGTGGAAACTTTAATCGAGGAATGCCTCACCCTCAGTTCTGTCTCAGACCACCAAACCCGTAGTGACTGTTCTGACCCGTCACCATCATTACCCGTGGACCTTTGTAAGGCTGAGTATCATCACATGACACCATTTGAAGAGATCGATGTTGATCAACTTCCGCCTTTTCCCTTCCCATCGACTGTGGTCCCACCCGCACCTGACTTAAACCATTGCCTGAGAATCTCAAGTACGTCTTCTTGGGACCTGAACAGACCTTCCCAGTGATTATTAATTCTCATCTAACCAAGGATCAGGAACTCAGGTTGACTGCGACCCTTTCAGAACATCGGGCTGCCATTGGTTGGACCATTTCGGATTTAAGAGGAATTAACCCCACCTATTGCACCCACAAGATTTACCTGGAAGACGGGGCCCGACCTTCCCGCCAAATGCAGAGACGTTTAAACCCAAATATGCGGGAGGTCGTTAAAAAAGAAATTATCAAGTGGCTCGACGCGGACATCATCTACCCTATCTCCAATAGCCCTTGGGTGAGCCCCACTCAAGTGGTTCCAAAGAAAGCTGGGCTCACCGTTGTCACCAATGATCATGACGAATCCATTCCTACCCGCACCACCACCGCATGGCGGGTGTGTATTGATTATAGGAAGCGTAATGAAGCCACTAAGAATGACCACTTCCCCTTGCCATTCATTGACCAAATCCTTGAAAGATTGGTAGGGCAGCAGTATTTTTGCTTCCTGGATGGATATTCAGGATATAACCAAGTCGCAATTGCTCTGGAAGATCAGGAAAAGACCACATTCACTTGCCCGTATGGCACGTTTGCATTCCGTCGAATGCCGTTCAGGTTATGCAACGCACCTGCGACCTTCCAGCGTTGCATGCTAGCCATTTTTTCAGAAATGGTGGGTGAATACTTGGAGGTCTTTATGGATGATTTCTCTGTATTTGGGAATTCATTTGACCATTGTTTGAGCAACTTGGAGAAAATCCTGAAACGATGTATCGAGGTTAACTTGGTGTTAAGTTGGGAAAAGAGCCATTTTATGGTTCAAGAAGGAATTGTCCTCGATCACATCGTTTCGCATAGGGGCATCGAGGTAGATCGAGCTAAGGTTGATTTAATTTCCAAACTTCCTCCACCTAGTTCGGTTCGGCAAATTCGCTCCTTCCTAGGACATGTTGGCTTCTACCGAAGGTTCATTAAAGACTTTTCCAAGCTTTCCAAACCCTTGACCGACCTTCTAGCCAACGACGCCATATTCCACATGTCTCATGATTGCATCCAAGCTTACCACACCCTCTAGGACTTAGTCTCCACCGCACCTGTACTTCAACCCCCAGACTGGTCCCAGGACTTTGAGATTATGTGTGATGCATCAGATTTTGCCATAGGCGCTATCTTGGGACAAAGGCAAGACAAGAAGCCCGTGGTGATCTACTACGCGAGCAAAACATTGGACGAGGCCCAATGTAATTATACTGTCACAGAGAAAGAGTTGCTCGCTGTAGTCTTTGGACTTGAAAATTTTCGATCATACTTGCTGGGATCCCACGTGACTATTTACATTGACCATTCAGCCATCCGGCACCTGTTGGCCAAAAAGGACGTAAAGCCCAGGCTCATCAGATGGATCCTGCTTTTGCAGGAATTTGACCTAGAAATCCAAGACAAGGCCGGATCGAAGAATGTGGTGGCTGACCACCTATCGAGACTTCATCCAGACCACATTGGACCCTCCCTACCTCTATCTGATGCCTTCCCTGATGAACACATCCTAGCCGTGCAAGACAAGAAAATGCCATGGAATGCTGACTACGTCAATTACCTGGTTGTAGGACAAACCTCGCACAGCTGGTCCAAACAGCAACGGGATAGGTTCTTGGCTGAGGCCAAGCACTATTTTTGGGTTGATCCCATGCTGTTTCACCTCTGTGCTGATAAGATCATCAGGAGGTGTATCCCCGAAGATGAAGTTCAGAGTGTGCTTTCCTTTTGTCATGACCAAGCCTGTGGCGGCCACTTCTCTGGAAAGAAAACAGCTACAAAAGTTTTGCAATCTGGATTTTACTGGCCGTCCCTATTTAAGGATGCACACATCTTTGCCAAGACTTGCTCACACTGCCAAACACTGGGGACCATGACCAAGAAAGATATGATGCCCCTTCAGCCCATTTTGATTGTCGAAATCTTCGACGTTTGGGGTATCGATTTTATGGGTCCCTTTCCACCATCCAACGGCTTCGAGTACATCCTGGTCTCGGTAGACTATGTTTCCAAATGGATTGAAGCCGTCGCCACCCGACGATGCGATCACAGGACTGTCATGGACTTTGTTAAGAAGAACATCTTTTCCCGATTTGGAATACCCAAGGCCATGATCAGTGATGGTGGAAGCCATTTTATCCATTCCCAATTCCGTGCCCTGCTTAGAAAATACGGGGTAAACCACCGCATTGCCACCCCGTATCATCCACAAACAAATGGGTAGACTGAGGTCTCAAATAGACTAATCAAGAACATTTTACAGAAAACTGTGAGACCTGATAGGAAAGACTGGTCCACACGACTTGATGATGCCCTGTGGGCATACAGGACCGCTTTCAAGACCCCGATAGGCATGTCACCTTATCGCCTGGTCTTTGGCAAGGTCTACCATCTTCCTGTCGAATTGGAACACCGGGCTTACTGGGCTGTCAAACAAAGTAACATGGATCCCCAGTTGGCCGGTGCGCAGAGGATGCTTCAATTATCTAAGCTCGAAGAAATTCGTCGGGACGCCTTTGACAATAGTCAACTGTATAAGGAGAAAATGAAAGCCGTCCACGACCGACTCATTCATAGAAAAACCTTTGAGCCTAACCAGCAAGTTTGGCTGTTTGATGCACACCTGAAACTCTTCCCACGGAAACTCAGGTCCAAATGGACAGGACCATTTCGGGTGGTTAAGCCCTATTCTAATGGGGCGATTGAAATCGCTGATCTTAACACTGGGCACACTTTTACAGTTAATGGTCAAAGATTGAAGCATTTCCTGGCCCAGGTACCCCCCAAGGAAAGTATCACCCTCTTTGAGGACTAACACCGAGCACCGCCCAGTTGGAGGCGTTAAACTCAGTGCTTCCTGGGAGGCAACCTAGAGGATTCAGACTGATCTGGCAGTTTACGCCACTCAGGTACTATCTTTTTGAACCCTTTTGCATCCATGAATCTGCCAATGAGGACATTGTCCAACTTAAGCATGGGGGGTGGTAAATTGCATAATCCTGAGCTCAATTAATCAGTCTGAATGAATAAATTAATTAAAAAAAAAATTGAATTTTGGAAGAAAACTTAGGTATTAGAAACTTGTCAATAGTGGGAAATAATACAAAAAGAACTTAAACACTTAGACTTTTCAGGCCTTCAGGCTTAATCAGCCCTGGTGTCCATTAAAATATGGATTTAGCGGCAAATCCTTGCAACCTTAAGCTATTCTAATCCACCTACTAAATAAGGTAATAAGTATACGACTTATCAACTCACCCTCTAACTCAAGAAAACTTTGAGTCTAAACATCTGCACACATTTTTGCATAGACTCACTTCTCGGAGATTTTGACAGAAATTGGGTAGCTAATGAACTCTCTAGAGTGTTATAGCTGGCAAGTTGTCGTGGGTAACAGCCCATTGGCAGGTTGTCTAGAACCCAGCCATAGGCCATTTCGTTTTCGTTGCCTCTAGGTACATTTGAGATTAGGGAAGCCACCTATGAAAAAAAAAAAAAGGAAGAAGAAGAAAAGAAAATGAACCACACTTCACCACACAAGTATGGCTGGCGAGTGATCATGGGTAATAGCCCATTGGTCGATTGTCCAGAGCCCAGCTCAATAATTGCACAAAAAAAGACCAAAACACCTAAGGAAGAAGTGGGGAAGTAGTACAAACCGGGGAGATATACACTGGAAAAATCCTTATGTTGACCCCAATTAAAGCAAACGTAGGGAGAAAGCTACCAATCGAACAAATACACCTTCAGGCAAAATTTATTTTCTTTTCCGGTCACCTAGAGGCTTAGAAACTCGAAGTCTGTCTCAATTACCGTTAAGTCTATCACAACATTCACACCAAGATGCTTAGCACTTAGGGTTTTGACCAAGTTTTGGGTAGGTTGGGTAGCCGTAAAAAGTTACCAACCCACACTGAATTCCGAAAAAAATTCTAAAAAAATATATATATACGTATACATATGTATAGTTATATATACATTAAAGCAAGGATTCAGGCAATTCGTATTTTGGCAGACACCCTAGTGCTGCTTAACCTTTGTAGATTAAGATCTTCGTATATTTCCTCTTATTAACAAGTAACGAAGTGCCTAAGCAATTACTTCTTGAATTCTGCAGGGAAATAATGACTAGAATAAACCTTGCTAAGGACTAGCAAGGAGTAAGCATGGGGGTATGATAACACTACACAAGGGGGTGATAATTATGTTGAATATGGCCCATCTTTAGAATAAAAGGCACAACATAAGTAGAATAGGAGCATTGCATGCATCATGTACCAAGATTGCTTATAAACTGCATTAATGGCCATTTGTGTAAGCATTTGTCAAAGCAGGCCTTAGATGAGCAATCGGACCGCACGGATGGATTCAGAACGACGAACGGAATCCAACGGACTCAAGATCGACCAAATCCGACATCCGAAGATCCTACAATGGGCCCAAGAAGTTCTGACAATTGATTTGGAGATCAACGACCCAGATTCCGCCACGTCAGCCCCTCCCCACCGCGCGCTGTGCCTTCAGCCAGCTGAGATCAAATCTCAGCCGTCGATCTTCGATCAAACAGCTGAGACTCGCGTGCCCGCTCGCGGTCGCCGCGACAAAGCGCAGGCGTGGTGCAACGGCTAGCGCGCACGCCTGCACCCACGCGACGTGGGTTCGAGCCGCGCGGAGTGGGAATTGAAGACGGGCGACGGGCGCGGAGAAATTGGGCCGCCCGATCAGTAGCGAGAGGCCGGGATCCTGCCACGTGGCGCGACCGCAGCTCACGAGCATCCACGCGCGCATGCACGTCGGGCGAAGACGCACACGCACACGCGTGCCCGAGGCGAGATCCCAGCGCAGCCGAGGAGGATTCTCAGCCGTCCGATCTTCGATCGGACGGCTCTCGTTCAACAGCCACGGATCGCGCGAGGAGAAGGAACGAGGCGGGCGGCTGACCAACGGCTGGAGGGCTTCACCGACGTTTTTGGGAGTGGTTTTAGCGACGCTCTGGATGTCGCTAAAGCCCCTTCTTCTTTTAGGAAGCCCTTAACTCTATTTAAACCCCCTCCAACCACCATTCAAGGCATTCACTCCCCCTTGCAACTACTCCATCCCTCTCTTAGCTAGCTTTAGGCACTCTTGTAATCGCCGGAGACGATGAGCCGCTGACAGAGCCTCCTCCACCGCCGTGGCTGCCTCGTCGCTCTCCACACACACACACTCTCTCTCTTTTAAGCGTTTTATTACTTTTGTTGAAGCATGTATTTAATGTTGTAAGTTATGAACTACAAGTGCATGTTTAATGAAGTTATTTTCCGTTCAATTGCCATTTTAATTTCTGTTCAAGTCGCATGATCAAAACAAAGAGCTTTCTAACCCTAAACCTTCTCTCTCTCTCTATCTCTCTCTCTCGCTTTTCAAAACCGCATCTTTCGCAAGCAAAACTCCGCACTTTCCGTGACAACAAGTGATAAGTAAAAATCCGATTTCCATGCCTCCCTAAGACCGACACTCGGACTCACCTCCGTTTAATTATTTTAAAACCGATGTTGCAAGTGCGACTATAACGACACTCCTTAACACACACGCACTAAAGCACGTCAAAGATGTGCGTGCAAGTATAGCGGGATGCGGAAGAGCAAGGCGGAGAAGACTCTGCCACTGGTATGGTTGCAAAGCGATGAGAAGAGGGAGGAGAGATCGCTGGAGCTTGCGGGCTATTCGGCCGGAGATGGGAAAGGAGGAATTTTGGGGGTTTCTTCGGCCAAATCAATTTTGGAATGACCGGCTAGGCTTGGGGTTTCTTTTATAGGCATCGGTAAAGGGCCTTGTGCCATGGGTTTCCTCGCCGGAGTAGGAAATTCAAGAGATACGCATATCTCTTGTGTGTTCACATGAGAGATTGGGTGCGAATCAGAGCATGTGATTGAGTTCACATGGTCGGAAATTCCTCAAAGAATCTCCCTTTCAAATCTGAGAGAGATTCTCTGAGGAATTAGGGAGAACTTCCCTCTTGAATCCTCGCCGGAGTAGGACTCCTCCGCTATAATGGCAAAGGGACCTAAAAGAGTGGCGAGGAAGATAGGGGGTTTCTGCAAAGCTTTTGAAAGTTAGGGGCATAAAAGTAATTGGGTGGACTATTTTGCAAAGTAGGTCAAGGTGACCTCCCCTTAGGTCCAAATTTTGGTACAAACCTAATTTGGACCTAAGGAATCCAATGGTGACGTTAGAATTTAGGTTTGACCACGTTTGACTAGACATTTTACACAAAAACCTAATTTAGGGCAAATGCTTGACTAGGACCCCTATTTAAGTTAAAATAGGTTCTAAAGGTCAAATTGAAGGTTCTAAATCCTAGAGGATATTTTTCTATAAATTTTAGAGGGATTAGTTGATTTTTATCCAGACTCGAACCTTGTTAAATGAAGTGGGTTTGTTTTAGGGTTACAAGATGTCATTTAATTCTCAGATCTCATATTAACCCTTTTCTGATTGAACCATCCCACTTTTCCTCTTGTTAATTCCCATTGACCCATTTTTAACCCCTGAGAAATCCTGTTGTTGTACTGCGATGGTAAAATTGTAGTTTTACCCTTTGTTTCTTACTTTTCTCTCAACTTAGTTATTCTTTGAGTTAGGCCCTTCACTTGGTTATGTAGGAACTTTTATTCTCTTTTCTAGGTTAAGATGAGCTAGTTAGGGCTTATGATGGTGTTTTCACCATGCCCCATGCCTAGCTTTTGTTAGTCCCTTAGTAAGATTTCAAGGTTTTAACTTCTGTTCTAGACCATGAGTTTCTTTCATAATTTATGATAATTGCTTTTTCTTTTTTCTTTGTGACTAGGTTTGAATGCCGACAGTATGCCTAGAGGTACTCAAGTACCAACCAAGATCCGGATCTAATTAGCTTTAGCCTCGATTCTCTATGAAGGTTTTTAAGGCCCGTAGGAACTATCCTAAGGTTCATTGGACTCCTCGGTTAAAGCACCCGTGCTTAAGACATATTTTAGCCTTGGTTTAGTTTGCAGTGTATTTTTGTAAGAGAGAGACAGATGATTTATTTGTTTGGAGAGTTTTCTCTCTCTTTTATTTTTATTTCTAACTTCGGATTGGCTTCTCAACACGGTCTATATCAGATTCCTCATCTCCATCATCAATCCTCAAAGGTCCCTAGCAATCAATGCTTCGTGATAGCACCGCCCATGGCAACCCCCAGAACCTTGGCTTTCGAGATTTCGAGATAATCCTGCCCATGGCGTTCAATAGCCAAATCCAGACCCTGGCAATCGACATTTCGTGATAATGCTGCCCATAGTATCTAAACCAGCAGAGTGCTTACGTTCCCCTGGTAGGATATGTAAATATCCTAGGAGACAAGCATCGAGGAGACGATATATTACGCATCTTCGAGGGGAATTTCTCACCTCTCCGCGTCAGGAACTCGTCCAAATCAACCTGTGTTGATCGGTCGCTCCTAATCTAAGTAACTTTTTTCAGAATATTTAAACGCTTTTGCGTGATTTTGATAGTTATGCACACTGAACCAGACTGTGTGTGGATTGTGGTGCTTAGGTTATCGAGTCCCGCAAATCGAAGGTCAGTTAACGAGGCCGAATACTAAATAAGCCTTAGATCTAATACTTAAGTTTTGCATTTCCCCCAACCTCTTGAGGATTATCTAGATCTTAGTGGGTACTTGAATTTTTAAGCCTAAGAGTCTAGTCCAGAAGGCCTAAGATCAGCATTCCTATTAATCTCTTTATGTGTCTCTTTAGGACTTTTTTTTCTTTTCTTTTTTCTATTTTTCTCTTTTCCTTGATGTGATCTAGAACTTCGATTAATTCCTTAAATTCTTACTAATGACTATTCTTTTTCTTTTTCATCTTGTGCTCCTTTTTGTCATTTTGTTCTTTTCCTCCTCATGTTTTGTATAGCCTCAAAAATTTTCTCTCCCCGCCCCTCAGTTTTTTCGTTCTTTTTCAAGATCTTTTCATTTTTTTGTGTTTTTTGTGATATGTGATTTTTTGTTGAAACCTTTTCTTGTGATATGAGCTTTCATAATGTTTTGCACTTTCATACCCCCCCATGCCTATGATTTTTAATGTCCTCATTATAAATTAGGTGGGTTCGAATTCAGCTTAGTTCATTCATTAGGACAGGTGTTGGGTGGGCGAACAGATCGAGGTGACTGTTGCGAACAATTTTTAGACTCGGGTACGGGTATTTGAGGTGGAGTCGGCTGTTCTAATGGATGAACCCTAAAGTGCAATATGAATTTAGCATAGAAATGTCAAGAAAGGTTTCAGGATTTTCAAAGAATGATGGGTTGCCTTCTGTTAAGTACTGAGTTTTATGCCATCGGCTGGGTGCAATGAGCTTAGGGAGAATGGAGGGTAAAGGATATCTCAGCCAAATTTGTATTGGTCACGTCAATGAATGGTTTGAGTCTCTAACCATTCACGACGAACGGTTCAGAATTGTGGCTGAGTGGACTGATCTCAATGGATCCATTTCCAAAGATTCGTTAGACTAAGTAGGGTCCGATTCATTTAGATCGTAGTTTTCCTGGGAATAACTTGAGTCTGGCATCAAAGAGTAGGACCTTTTGACTAGGATGAAATATCTTTCTAGATATATGTTTGTCATGGAAGGCTTTGACCAGCTCTTTGTAAATTCGCGAGTTCTCATATGTGTCGTGACGTAATTCATCGATCTCGCTCATTTAAAGCTTTCTATGGGTTCCAGCCTTAGAAGGATCTAGGTTGTAGTTTCGTACTGCCCAATAGGCTTTAGGCTCTAATTCGACGGGGAGGTGATATGCCTTCCTGTACACCAGTCTGAGAGGAGACATACCTAATTGGGTCTTGTGGGTGGTCCTATAAGCCCACAAAGCTTTCGGAAGTCGGGATGACCAATCCTTCCTGTCAGGTCGAACAGTAGCCTGGAGGATTTTCTTGATCTCCCAGTTTGATAGCTCAGCTAGACCATTAGTTTATGGGTGGTAAGGAGTAGAGATTCGGTGCGACACCCCGTATTTGGTCATCAGTGACCTGAACTGAGCGTTTGTTAAATGGGTCCCTCCATCGGAAATTATTACATGTGGAATCTCAAACCGTGAGAAGATGTTCTGATGAATGAATTTGATAACAACTTTGTGATCATTAGTTCGGGTCGGAATGGCTTCGATCCACTTGGACACATAGTCAACAGCGAGTAAAATGTATTCGAAGCCGTCCGAGATAGGGAAGGGTCCCATAAAATCAATCCCCCAAATGTCAAAAATTTCGCATACCAGAATCGGCTGTAAAGGCATCATATCTCGATGGCTCATGTTGCCCAAGGTCTGGCAAGGGGTACATGCCTTACAGTGATTGTATGCATCCTTGAAAATTGTGGGCCAGTAAAAGCCACACTAGAGGACTTTTGCTGTGGTTTTATGTCCTGAAAAGTGTCCACCGCATGTCTGGTCATAGCAGAAAGAGAGTATGTCTTTGATTTCCGCTTCTGTGACACATCGTCGAATTATTTGATTGGCACCAATGTGGAACAAATACGGGTCTTCCCAAAAGTAATACTTGAAATCGGAAACCAATTTATCCTTCTTGGCCTTCGGCCAATCGGACAGGATTTGATGTGATGCCAAATAGTTTACTATGTTAGCAAACCATGGAAGCCCTGTATTGATAGTCAGAAGGTACTCATCAGGAAAATGTTCTGTGATGGGTCCGGAAGGGTCAATGATCTTAGAAGAAAAGCGGGACAAGTGATCAGCTACCACATTTTGTTTTCCCACTTTTTCATGAATCTCGAGGTCAAATTATTGCAACAGTAAGATCTAGCGGATTAATCGAGGTTTCGTGTCCTTTTTTGCAAGGAGATGCCTTACACCTGTGTGATTCGAGTAGATGATAACATGGGAACCCAGGAGGTAAGATCTGAATTTTTCTAGGGCAAATACTATGGCTAGCAGCTATTTCTCAGTAACTGTGTAGTTACGCTGAGTCTCGTCAAGTGTTTTGCTAGCATAGTAAGTGACCACGGGTTTCTCGTCAATTTTCTACCCCAAAACCGCTCCTACCGCGAAATCAGATGCATCACACATGATCTCAAAGGGTTGAGACCAATTAGGGGATTGTAGGATCGACGCTTGGGTAACTCGGTCACAGAGGATCTCAAATGCTTGAGTGCATTCCTTGGAGATTTTGAAAGGTACATCCTTGGAGAGAAGAATAGTCAGGGGGTGCACGATTTTCGAAAAGTCAAGGATAAATCAATGGTAAAAACTGGTGTGCCCCAGAAAAGATCGGATGTCCTTGATTGAGCTAGGCATAGGGAGTTTGGAAATCAGATTCACCTTGGCTTGATCAACTTGGATGCCTTTCTCTGAAATCAGATGTCCTAAGATGATTCTCTCAAGCACCATGAAATGGCTCTTTTCCCAGGAAAGAACCAGATTCACGTCAATGCACCGCCTGAGGATTTCGACCAAGTACTAGAGGCAATCGTCAAATGATGCTCCAAATGCTGAAAAGTCATCCATGAAGACTTCCAGATAATCACTTACCATATCTGAGAATATGGCAAGCATGCACCGCTGAAAAGTTGCGGGTGCATTGCAAAGATCGAACGGCATCCTTCGGAACTCATATGTCCCGAAGGGGCAGGTGAAAGTGGTCTTTTCTTACTCCTCAGGATGGATTGCCACTTGGTTATAATTGGAGTATCCATCAAGAAAGCAGAACCTATTTCCCACCAGTTTCTCGAGGATCTAATCAATAAACGATAGTGGGAAATGATCCTTCTTCGTGGAGGAATTGAGTCTTTTGTAATCAATGCAGACTCTCCACGAATTAGCTACCCGAGTCGGTATGACCTCTCTGATTTCAGTCGTAATGACGATGAGTCCTGCCTTCTTAGGCACAACCTGGACTAGACTCACCCACCAACTGTCGGAGATCGGGTAGATGATCCCTGCATCTAACCACTTAATGATCTCCTTTTTACGACCTCCTGCAGATTAGGGTTTAAACGTCTCTGCATTTCTCGCGGAGGTCGTGTGCCCTCTTTGGTGTAAATTTGATGCGTGCAATAAGAGGGGCTTATGCCAGTCAAGTCATCGAGAGTCCATCCAATGGCTCTTCGATGTTGCTGGAGAACAGTAATCAGACGGGATTCCTGGTCAAGTGTGAGTGTGGAGTTGATAATCACAGGAAACGTCTGATTGGAACCCAAAAAGACGTCTTTAGATGATCAGGAAGGGACTTGAGTTCTAGGATGGGGTTATCAGCAACAGCGGGCGGTTCAGGGTGTGTGTCACGAATAAGGGTAAGAGTTATGGGTGTATCTAGATCAGGTTCAGACTCCTCTGTTTGCGGGTTTTGATCTTCTGGTGGTTGATCTGAAATAATCAGGTTGTCCTTGATATACGGTTCATCAACCACGACTTTGATATCACATATTTATTCTATAGCACCGCAATTAATCCCTTGTTGGGCCTTAAAGATGTTAATCTTTAGAGTTTGGTTCCCAAATTTTAGTTCTATTTGGCCCTCCTCACAGTTTATGTTGGCCTTAGCAGTGGCCAGAAAAGGTCTCCCAAGTATAATCGGTGTATCCCTTGGGTTCTCAGGTGCATCCATATCTAGAACTATAAAATCCACTGGGAAGTAGAAATCCCGTACCCTAACAATGACATCCTCGAGTATTCCTTTAGGTGACTTGATGGATCTATCGGCTAACTGCAATGTCACCTCTGTCGGTTTAAGCTCAGATTCTTCAAGGTGGTCAAGGAGGGATGTAGGTATTAGGTTTATAGAGGCACCTAGATCTAATAAGGCTCTGTCGAATTGGGTATCACCAATTTTACATGAAATCAGGGGAGTACCTGGGTCTTTAGCCTTAGGTGGGAGTTTACTGAAGATTACAGAGCTGGCTTGCTCTGATAGTATGATCGGATTCCCACTTTTGGTTCGCGACTTACACTTGGGTGTACACACGTCTTTTAGAAATCGTGCGTAAGCTGGTATATGGTGGATTGCATCCATCAAGGGGATGTTTATCTGGACCTGTTCAAAGAGCTTCACCAGATCCTCCTTAGGAGCCACAGGTTTGGTTATCCTCTTCCCCTTGGTCAAGGCCTAAAGAAATGGAACCTTGGTTGGTTCCTCTAGAATAGGTCCAGGTTCTTGATCTGAGATAGGGGTATCCTGGATAACTATCCTAGGGCTTAGGTAACTAACAGGCTTGGAGTGGTTTGGATAAGGTGGGTCTTGGGTTGCTTTACAACTGTGGGTTGTTACGGAGTTTAGTCCTGCCTGGTTTTGGTTTGGGGTTGGCAAGATGGGTGGCTGCTATTGAAATACCGCGTAAGATGTCCAAGCTTCCATCTCGTCGGGTGATGGAACAGAAGGGTCCTGATAAATCATATGTGCGTGGCCTAGATTTGGGTTCATAAGGCGCATCTAGGTCAGCACGTTATTTGGATTCGACAGAGGTTGCGAAGGAAGTGTGCTAGGTTGGCGGGAATTCGCCATCTGGGTGAGTTGATTGCGAACCTCTGTGATCCCGTCCTTGTGCTATTTTTGTATTGCCGCATTCATCTTCTGAATGTCAGCCAGTGTTTGAAGGATAAGAGTCATTTAATTTGCTTGGTTTGGCACAGATTGATAGGTGGGGTTGGGCTGAGGCTGAGGCGACTGATATAGACAAGGAGCTTGTGGATGGGGTTGATAAGGTGGACTTTGATTCTAAGGATTTCCCGTCCACAGGAAGTTGGGATGATTCCGCCATCCAGGGTTGTAGGTATTGGAGAATGGGTCATTTTGGATGGCGTTGAGGTCCTTGCAGGTCTGAGGAGCCTCAGGAAAGTCAGAGTACGAGGGTTCAAAGCTCCCCTAACTAGAATAGAGTGGATCGGTGGTCCCTCCGGTCCTGGAGTCAGATGGGGGTGGATACGGGTCCATCCCCTGAGAAGATCGGTGATAGATGTTCTACACAGTTTCCCTCGCAAGAGGTGGCTGTGCAAACGAGTTTTGCGCAGAGGTGGCTCGTTGTAGATGCCGAGTCAGCTCGTCTACCTTCTTCTCTATGATAGAGACCTTGTCCAATCGACTGGCCATCAGCTCTAAGTCGACGGATGTGGACAGGCCCTACAACTCATGTGCTCCCTTAAGATTCGTCGATGCACGGGCATTCGTCCGGTCGAATAAGCCATGGAGTCATTATTGATGGAGTTCTCTCACATATTCTCGAGAATTTCCCACACCGTGTCCTCATGTTGGCCAATAATGTTTCCTCTGCAGGTTGCATTGACGAACAATCGAATGTCTTCACAGAGTCCCTGGTAAAAAGACTGGCTTTTTCCCATTTAGGAACTCCATGATGGGGCACTTTCGCATGAGATACAAGAATCGATCCCATGCCTCATGAAGAGGTTCTCCCGATTGTTGAGTGAAGTGAGTGTTCTGGTGGCGCAAGGCATTCGTCAGGCCAACGGGGAAGAACTTTTTCAAAAATTCAGACTGGAGTTCGACCCATGTGTTGATCGGACGAGTTTGAGTCTGATACCAATGAGTAGCCTTGTCCATGAGGGAGAAAGAAAACATCTTCATGAGTAGAATATCCCGATTTTGTACATTTGACCCAAAGGTCTGGGCCAGATGTTTGAGTTGCTTGATGTGCTGGAAGGGATCCTCGGAGATAAGCCCATGGAATTTTGTAATGGCATGAATCATATTGGGCTTGAATTCAGAATTAGGAACTCCAATCGGGATTTGGACTCGAGGCTCGATTGCCACCGCAGGGGGATTACAGTGATCTCGCATCATAGGATGCTGCGGTGGGTTTACAAAGTTTTGAAATAGATCATTTAAGCGCTGAAGTTGGTGCTCAAGGTTGTTCTCTTCTTCAATTGGTTGTGCCATGATGGATGAAGAAGGAGAACTTGGTTCTGATGAATCAGAGGAGAGATCTATGTGGTGGGGTCGCTGCACAAACGCAGGCATTGAGGCTTGGCCTCGGCAGGAGTGGATTTCTAAAGGAGGTCTTAAGGACCTCCTACCAAACATGCACTGAAGGATTTGATGAGATTAGAATGTGTTGGACCTAATCGAGACACCCAAAAAATGTTGGGTGACTATAGAGGTTCGGAGCGGATGATACCCCTTAGTCAGAAAGGTCGTCCACCTGAGAAATACCTGGGCAGCCAGAGAAGGAGAGTCTTACAAAGACCTCTACACGGTAGAGCGTCCCCACGAGTTACAGGGTTTCCCCCACCCAACCTCTCTTGTCACTGAGATTCCAGATAGACTAGAATGGGGACCTTGACCTCTTAAGTCTACCACTTTTAATTAAGATCAAGGTGCTTAGGATTCCACTTGAACTTTAGATCTTTTGAGTGCAAAAAGTGACCTAATTTCAAGGTTGGTTGACCCAAAGGGTCAACTTCACCTCTTTGTCCTTTGAGAGCTTTTAGGTCCTCTCTTTTAGGGTTCAAGTGAGTTAAGAGCTTGGTTTTCTTAGGGTTTCTCTTGGATAAATCTCTTCAAACAAGGCTTAGGCACACCTCATGTAATTTCCCTACTTGGAGGGGTGAGATCAGTGTGACGTAAAAAATGCGTAAATGAAATATAAAGCAATCTCAAAAAGACAATCACACAATGTACACAAAAAGTTTTTTTAGGTGGAAACCCAAATCGGGTGAAAACCACCACCTAACCCTCTCGAGTTAGGATTTTCCGATCAACCTAGTTGATCAAATCCACTAAACGAATCACTTTAAAACGAGGGTGATTCAACCTCAGTACAACCACGCTACAAGTACGAGGGTAGCGTTCCTCAACCCCTTCTCTCCACGAGAAGGATTTTGTCCCACGAAGGAGACGGGAATTCGCAAAGCGAATACCCAACCAAAAGACAAAGGTAAAATAAACAACAAACCTATAGAGCCAACAAAGTAATAAACCTAAGCTTCTATAGGATTTAGGAAACTCCCCTTTGCAAGGAGTGCGTTGACGATGACGCGGTGCGTGAGCCACGCGACGGCGCAACTTCGCTCTCGTGAACTACGGCGGGAGAGCGACTGCGCAACAGCTTGATGCTCTCAAGAGAATGGTGCTTGAGCTTGGAGAGCAAGAGCTAGCTAGGACACAAGAGAGTGGAAAGTGTAATACAAATTATTTCTTGTGTATCTTGGTCTCTCTAGGTGTATATCTTGTGTGTTTTTGTGTTGCAAAGACTCCCCTCTATTTATAGAGGCCTTAGGAAGGCTTTGGAAGGCTTGGAAAAGCTTCCATAGCCGTTGGGAACAAAGCCCAAGTGAATCAGCCCGAAATCAGGAACAATCATTGTTCTGACAGGCTTATCAGACGTCTAATTCTAGCATCAGACGTCTGGAAGTTCACTATAAGACGTCTGATTCAAAGGTCAGACGTCTGATTTTGGGCGGGTCTCTCCCTGACTTGGATCAGATCTAAACAGGGTTTCTACGCAAGTCCATCAGACGACATACAGGACGTCTGGCTCTAAGTCAGGACGTCTGGAAACCTACTTTTACTGTGGGTATTGATTTCCAAACGTTACAACGGCTAGAAAATCTCTGAGAAGAGATTTTGGGTCAGCCGAGGCAAAATGGTCATTTATCAGACGTCTGGACAGTCCTATGGACGTCTGATAAGGCTCTAACGGTCATAACTGGAGTGTTTGCGAAGCCAGCCAACGGTCCACTAATTGGACGTCTGGCAAAGTCATCAGACGTCTCCTAAGACGTCTAGTATAAGGTCTGGACGTCTGATTTCATCAGACAGAACTAACTATGTCCAGCCTAACAGTTATCAGACGTCTGAAACAACAGTCAGACGTCTTAAAATACATTATCAGACGTCTGATTTGTGAATTAGACGTCTGGAAAGTCTGTTTGAACCCTATATTGGTTTTCTAAGTATTCTACAGAAAACCTAAGTATCCTAGGGTTGTGCCGGTGTTCCTAGGACTACTGTTAGGGTTCTTTGAGGCTCTTTAACATGAAATATCTAAGGAAATAAAGAGCAACAAAAGAAACGAAAAATACAACAAGTACAAAAGAAGGAAATCTATCCTATTCTTCATTTCCTTCCATCTTCAATCTTTCGCTCCACGCGAACCTCCTCTGTTTTCCGTCAAGCTCCTCCAATCCGTCTTGGATGCGAGCTCGAACTCCGTCTAAACACGTCCACATTTGCAATTGACCTGAAATCTAGGACTCAAATTGCAAATGTTAAATAACACGTGTTTTGTTATCATCAAAACAAATGATCGTGGTGCTCTAGCACCAACACCTCCTTTTGAAAATTTTGATTCTTTGCTTAGAGAAGATGTGTCTCTAAAAACCCTAGCTTGTAATCCTTAAGTTGGCTCTATTTGGTCCAATTTAGTTGCCTCAAAGATGGTGTCTAGGGCTCAATCAAGAAGGTGCTAGCCCTAGTTACCTTGAATGGATGTGCAATTCAAATATGTGTTGAAATTAAAATCAGGCAACTTTGGTGGTTGTTGTGCGGCTGTTTTTCTTTTCATCCCCTGAAACAATCACAACAAAAGAAAGAGAGTTAGTACTGAATCAAAGGTTGTGATCAAGTTTCTAAAATGCTCGTTGCTCCCCGGCAACGGAGCCAAAATGTTCATTCGAAAGTGAAATCGGGTTTGTAAATATCGCATTTCAGTATAGGTGAAATCATTTCGAAGAATAAATAAGAATTTATTACTCGAAAAATTAAGAATTCGAGGTCGAACACAGGAAGCAAATTGGTATTTAAAAACTAAGAACACAATCTCAAATTGATAAAATGTGATGTTCAACAATTTATGAAGCAATAGAATTAAGTTCAATGTATATAAATGCTAAAACGATGAATAGAGATGTAAAAAGAAATTCAGATGCTTACTCTTCTTCTTTCTTCTTCTCTGATGTCTTCTTCTTTCTCTTCCTTTTCTTCCTTCTCTGATTTCTCCTTCCTTCCTTTGCAGCTTCTTTTTCTTCTGTCTTCTTCTTTCTTTTCGTCTCTTGGTTTCTTTCCTTCTTTCCTTTGCCTTGGCTTCTTTCTCTTTGTCTGTCTTCTGCCTCTGGTTTCTTTCTTTCTCTGACTCCTTCCTTCTCTTCTTCTTCCTTCAGTTGTGCCTTCTCCTTCCTTCCTTTAGCTTCTTCTCCTTCAGCCTCTGATTTCTTTCTTTCTCCTTCAGATCTGCCTTCAGGACCTCAGCTTCTTCCTTAGCCGTGCTTTCTTCTTCTCCAGCTTTTCCTTCCTTAGCCTCTTTCTTCTCTGCGGCTCCCTCCTTCGGCTTCCCTTCCTTCTTTCTCTTCCTGCATAGAAGTGCAAAACCTACCCTTACCCTCCCCCGTGTACGCTCTCTCTCTTTTCCCTCTTAGGTTCGTTCTCCCTGAGCCAATCGGGTATACGCGTCGGGTCAAGCGCACCTGCATCCAGGTGCACCGGCGTGGGTGGTGCGCGAGGAGTGCAGGATTATTGGGTCAGCATAACCAGGTCCGCGGAGGGGTGATCGCGGATGAGGCAGGTGATCGAGTGAGGGGACCTCACCCCGTGATCGGAGGCAACAAGCCGATATCACAAAAACAATATAAACTGCTTACCTGTGCCCAAAGTTACCGAGGTGAGAGTAAAGTCCCACCCGCTTCTTCACGTGTGTCCGCAGGGAGTTTCGCTTGATTGCTGCAGTTGCGGGTGGCGTTGGCTTCAATCACTGGGTGCAAAGGGATCGTGGAGTGTTTCCGCGCACCTGGGGTTCAACTTCCTGGAGCGTAGCATCCTGGAGCAAGCTTGCGAGAAAGCTTTGCTCCTACTCCAATGGCGGTTGTGGGTCGAACCTGCAAATCACAAATATGGCCTCGGAGCCCTGTCAAAGCACTTAGAAAGCTTCGCCGTTGTTTACGTGGCCAAATTGTGTTTTAAAAGATGTCTCGTTGGAATATAAATGAAATCGCCACAAAAACAAATAAGAATTTATAACTCGAAAATCAAAGTATCCGAGGTCGAACATAGGGAGCAATTGGGTATTTCAAAACTTAAGAACACAACTCTCAATAAAAAACAATAACTAATTCAACCAAAATTGAAGAGTAATGTTATGTAGAAATAATGCTCAAAAGAATTGGACATCTGATATTTTATCAGACGTCTTAAAAAATCTTGCTACAGTGCTTTGATTTGTGATTTTGGCCTTCTGTGTCTTCTCTTTCTCTCTTCTTTCTCTTTCTCTTTGCTCTGCGGCTGTTCTTCTTCTGCCTTGTTCTTTGGCTTCTTCTTTTCTTCTTTGTCTTTCCTTGTCTTCTTCTTCTTCTACTTGGTCGCTCCTGCTTCTCTCTTTCTTCTGCCCTTGCCTTCTTCCTTGCTTCTGCGGCTAAGTACCTGCTTCTCTTCTTCACCAGCTACTTTCCTCTTCTTCTGCTTGGCCACTCCTCTGCTACAGTGCCTCTCTTTTCTTCTCCTCCTTTTTCCTTCCTTGCGGTGGCTACCTTCTTCCTTGCTAAGTCCTTCAGCTACCACCTTCTTCTTCTTCTTCTCTGCTATGCCTCTTCCTACACAACACCACGCAGCAAAACCTACCCCCTACCCCTCCCGTGCCTCTCTCTCTCTCTATTTCTCTCTTTGGTATGCTCTCCCAGAGCTGGGTAATCGGGTCGAATGCGTGCTCGGGTCCAAGCTCACCGACGTGGGTGTGATGCGCGAGGAGTGCTAGGTTTAGGTAATCAGGTCGGGTGCCAGGTCCGCAGGGGCAGGTCGCAGATGAGGCGTGAGTGAGGGCGAGGGACCTCACCCTTGTATACTGGAGGCAATTAGTTGAAAGCACAAAAACAACTTATATCACACAAGCAGCTCGAAACTTACCAAGGTGGGACTAAAAAGTCCCACTCGCTTCTTCGCGTGCTTCCGCAAGGGATGTCTCCTAATTGTTGTAGCTGTGGAGTGCTTTGGCCCTCGATAGATGGCTGATGCGGTTCGCAGAGGAAAGCCACACACCTGGGACTTGGTCTCCTGGAGTAGGGCCACCTGATGCAAGCTCGCGAGCAAGCTTCGCTTTTTCTCCAATGGCGGCACGAAGTTAGACCTGTCAACACAAATACGGCCTCACAGCCCTGTCAAACAATAGGAAAACCTTCGCCATATCGTGACAAAGGTGAGGTAGGAATCAGTGTGCCTCAGAATGACCTAGGCATGCGTGCCTAGGTCGTGCTGTGGCTGTGAAGGTGGGGTTGTTCGGTGAAAGTGTGGAGCGTGTGTGGCGATCAGTGGAGGGGCGGAAAGTGAGTAGTGGGTGATGGCAGAGGTGAAGAGGTTGGTGGCGAGACGTGTGGAGGTGCAGAGTGATGGATGCGTCTCGCCAGAGGTTAGCCGGAGATGAAGAAGATGACAGTGGACAGTGGCTGTGAGGGGTCGAAAAGGGGACACAGAAAGAGGGGAATTGAAGAGGGGATATAGAGGAGTAATTCTAACCTAACTAAGTGGATGAAGGGGGAGAGTTGGCGGCTGTCTATACCTGCTGTCGCCGGAGAAGACGGTGTCTAGTGGAGGGAGAGTGGCGACGACGAAGGGTCTAGAGGCGCGTGCACGGCTGTTGCACAATGCGGAGGAAGAGGGTGAGGGCAACTCTGCCACTAGTAGTGTGGCAGAGTGATGAGAAAGAGGAGCAGGGCTCGCCGGAGCTCGCTGGACTTCCTGACAAGAGGAGAAGACGCAATTGGGGTGATTCTCTGGCCAGGTCGAGCTGAAGGGATGCGGCCGGGGTTGAGGATACTTTTATAGATGCTGGCAGGGGCTCTTGTGCTTGGAAGACAAGCTTCCAAGTGTAAGAGTCCTTGCCGGAGTAGGAAATTCGTTGGATACCCAAATCTCTCACGCTTTCACACGAGAGATTGGGAGTGATTCAGATCTTGTGATTGTGCTCAGATGGAAGGGAATTCCTCAGAGAATCTCCCTTCCAAATCTGGGAGGAGATCTCTGAGGAATCAGGGAGTACTCCCCCTCCATTCCTTGCCGGAGTAGGATTTCTCCCCATTAATGGTGGAGGGGCCTGTTTGTAAGAGTGGCGAGGAAGTTAGGGGGGTCTACGTAAGAGTTTTCAAAAGTTAGGGGTTAGAATGTAATTGGGTGGACTATTTTGCAAAGTAGGTCAAGATGACCTCCCCTTAGGTCCAAATTTTGGTACAAGCCTAATTTGGACCTAAGGAATCCAATGGTAAAGTTGGATTTCAGGTTTTACCATGTTTGACTGGACATTTTACACAAAAACCCAAATTAGGTCAAATAATGAGCTCGAACCCCAATTTAGGTCAAATTAGGTTTCAAAGGCCAAATTGAAGGTTCTAAACCCTAGGGGATATTTTTCCATGAATTTTAGAGGGTTTAGTTGATTTTTATCCTTTCCAGAACCTTGTTGAATTACGTGAGTCTGTTTTAAGGTTACAAGATGTCATTTAATTCCTAGACTGCACATGAACCCATTTCTGACTGAACCAACCCACTTTTTATCTTATTCAGACCATTTGGCCTATGTTTTGCCTCTGAGAAATCCCGTTTATGCACTGCAATGGTGAAATTGCAATTTTTACCTTTTAGTTCATGTTTCCTTCTCAGAACAGTAAACCCTTAACTTAGGTCTTCCTTTAGGTTATGCAGGAGCTTTTGTTTACTTTCTCAGGTCAAAATGAGCTAGTTAGGGCTCATGATGAGGCTCTCATCAGCCGTGTCACGGCGAAGGTGGTGCGGTGGGTGGCGTGGCGCAGAATGGCTTAGGCGTGCATGCTTAGGTCAGACTGTGGCCGTGAAAGTGCATTTGTTCGGGGAGAGTGTAGGGTGCGTGTGGCGGTCAATGAAGAAGCAGGTGATGATCAGTGGATGATGGTGAAGCTTCTGTGGTAGTTGGCAAGGCATGTGGGTGCGTGAAGTGACAGTTGCGCCTTCACAGGTGGTCTAGCGGAGATGTGGAAGATGGAGGTGGTCTGTGGCTGTCGAAGGTGATTTTGTGAAATAAAAAGGGGGAAAATGAAGAGTAGGGAGAGAGGAGTTATCTGAGAGTAGTTGGACGAAGGGGGGAGGCGGAGGGCGAATGGTACGTATTTGCTGTCACCGGAGATGAAAGCCCTGAGATGAAGAGGCGTTGACGACGAAAGGGTTGAAGACGCACGCATAGGTATAGTGCGATGCGAAAGAGCAAGGCAGAGAAGACTTTACCACTGGTATGGTGGCAGAGCGACGAGAAGAGGGAGGAGAGATCGTCAGAGCTTGCGGGCTATTTGGCCAGAGATGGGAAAGGAGGAATTTTGGAGGTTTCTTTGGCTAAATCAAGTTTGGAATGATCAGTTGGGCTTGGGGTTTCTTTTATAAGCATCGGCAGAGGGCCTTGTGCTTGGAAGACAAGCTTCCAAGCACGGGTTTCCTCACCGGAGTAGGAAATTCAAGAGATACCCATATCTCTTGTGCATTCGCACGAGAGATTGGGTGTGAATTAGAGCGTGTGATTGAGTTCACATGGTCAGGAATTCCTCAGAGAATCTCCCTTTCAAATCTAAGAGGGATTCTTTGAGGAATCAGGGAGAACTTTCCTCTTGAATCCTCGTCGGAGTAGGACTCCTCCGCTGTAATGGTGGAGGGACCTAATTGCAAAGAGTGGCGAGGAAGATAGTGGGTTTATGCAAAGTTTCAAAAGTTAGGGGCATAAAAGTAATTGGGTGGACTATTTTGCAAAGTAGGTCAACGTAACCTCCCCTTAGGTCCAAATTTTGGTACAAACCTAATTTGGACCTAAGGAATCCAATGGTGAAGTTGGATTTTAGGTTTGACTGGATATTTTGCACAAAAATCTAATTTAGGGTAAATGTTTGACTAGGACCCCTATTTAGGTTAAAATAGGTTCTAAAGGCCAAATTAAAGGTTCTAAACCCTAGTGGATATTTTTCATGAATTTTAGAGGGTTTAGTTGATTTTTATCTAGACCCGAACCTTGTTAAATGAAGTGGGTTTGTTTTAGGGTTACAGGATGTCATTTAATTCTCAAATCTCGCATTAACCCTTTTTTGATTGAACCATCCCACTTTTCCTCCTGTTAAGTCCAATTGACCCATATTTAACCCCTGAGAAATCTTGTTGTTGTACTGCAATGGTAAAATTATAGCTTTACCCTTTGTTTCTTACTTTTCTCTCAACCCAGTTATTCTCTGAGTTAGGCCCTTCACTTGGTTATGTAGGAGCTTTTATTCTCTTTTCTAGGTCAAAATGAGCTAGTTAGGGCTCATGATGGTGTTCCCATCACCAAGAGAATATTTTTCTATAAATTTTAGAGGGATTATGTAAATTTTATCTTGACCAAAACCTCAGTAGATTAAGTGGCTCTATTTTTAGGATTTCATATGTCATTTAATTCTTGAAATACGTGAAGACCCATTTCTGTCTGCATAAACCCCCTTATTAGACTTAAATGCATATTTGACCTTTAGTAACCCCTAAAAAATCCTGTGGTTTATTCTGTATTTGTGGATTACTGGTAAAGTTGTAGAAATAACCTTTTATTATTCTTTTCTTCTCAAAACAACTCAACCTTCCCAAGAGACCTTCTGATTGATATGTAGGAGCTTTTATTGACTTTATCAGATCAAATTGAGCTAGTTATGGCTCATGATGGTGTTCCAATCATACCCCCATGCCTAGCTTTTGCTAGTCCCTTAGCAAAATTCTATGAATCAAACCAGTTATCTAGGTCGGATGTAATCGTCAAGATGCCCTACTAAGCCGCGTCTCTAGGAATCATATATTAATACCAACAATAGGCCTGAGGTACTCAAGTATCAGCCCAGATCCAGACCTGACTAGCTTTCGCCTCAATCTGTAGCGAAGGTTTCTAAGGCCCCCAGGAACTATCCTGAGGTTCATTGGACCTAGCAGTTAAAGCACCCATACTTGAAACATGATTAGCCCAAGTTCAGTTTGCTAGTGCATTTTTGTAAGAGAGAGGGGTAGAAGAATATTCTCATTTTTGGAGAGTTCTCTCTTTTTTTTGTTTTATATTTTTCCTTAGATCTAGCCTCGGATTGGCCCTAAACACAGTCTATATCGCGTTCCTTATCCCCACCATCAATCATCGAAGAGTCCCTAGCTTTTGATGTTTTGGTATAACACCATCCATGTCAACCCCTAGAACCTTGGCTTTCGACACTTCGTGATAGTGCTACCCATGGTGTTTTGTAGCTAAATCCAGGCCCTGGTAATCGACATTTCATGATAATGTTGCCCATGGCACATGAACCAACACAAGGTGCTTACATGTCCTCAGTAGGATATTTAGATATCCTAAGAGACAAGCACAGAGGAGACGATATGTTATTGCACATTTTCGAGGGGAATTTCCTACTCTCCACGCTGAGAACTCATTCAAATCAACTTATGTTTTTGAGCCACTCCTAATCTAGATCTTAGAAACATTTTCAGAATAGATTAAATGCCCTTTGGCATGATTTTATTATTTAAAGCGCACTAAACCAGACTGTGTGTGATTTAGGGTGCTTAAGTTACTGAGTCCCATAAATCAGAGGTCAGTTAATAAGGTCGAATACTCCCTAAGCCTTAGACCTAATACACAAGCTTTGCATTTTTCCTCAACCTCTTGAGGATTAATCCGGATTGTGACAGGCATGCGAATGTTTAAATCAAATCGATCTAAGAGGCCTAAGGTAGGCATTCGCCACTAATCCCTTAAGTTTTAGCCTTTTAGGTCTTAATTCATCATTCGATCCAATCTAGAAGGTAGCTAGGTTCCATATTACTTTGAAGGGCCTCAGTTTTTTTTCTTTATCTTTTAGCTCCTTTCTTGTTTTTCTTTTTAATTTTCCTCCCTCTTTTTCTCATTTTTTTCTCAAATGGCTCTTCTTTTTCCTCAACCTCCTTTTCTTTTTTTCTATTTTTCATTTTTTTTTCATTTTTATGGTTTTTGGAATATGTTTTTTTTTATGAAACCCTTTTTGTGAATTGATTCTCATGCCATTTTGCACTTTAATACCCTCCCATGCCTATGATTTACAATGTCCTCATTGTAAATTAGGTGGGTTCGAGTTCAGCTTAGATCGTACATTAGAATAGGGTCAAAAGGGTGGGTAAATGGGTCGGGATGACTATTGCGGATGATTTCAAGCTTTGGTATGAGTACCAGAGGTGGAGTCGGTTGTTATAATGGACAAATCCTAAAGTGTAATAAGAGTTCAACAAAGAGATGTGTCAAAAGGGTTTCAGGTTTTTCAAAAGATGATGGGTTGCCTCCCGTTAAGCGCTGAGTTTAATGCCATCAGCCAGGCGCAATCAGCTCAGGGAGAATGGAGATCAAAGGATAATGCAGCCAAGTTTGCATCAGTAAGTTCGATGAACGACTTGAGTCGCTGGCCATTCACAATGAAAGGTTTAGAATCAAGGCTGGGTTGACTGATTTTGATGACTCCATTTCCAAATATTCATCTCATCAAGAGTGGTCCAATCCATTTTATCTGAGTTTGGCATCAAAGTTTGAGCTTGGCATCAAAGAGTAGGACCTTTTTACCAGGATGGAAAGTTTTTCTAGATATGTGTTTGTCATGAAAAGCCTTCACCTGCTCTTTGTAAATTTGCACGTTCTCATATGTGTCATTGTGTAGTTCCTTGATCTCGCTCATTTGAAGCTGATGGTGGGTTCCAATCTTAAGTAGATCTAGATTGCACTTCCGTACTACCCAACAGGCTTTGTGCTCCATCTCGACGAGGAGGTGACATGCCTTCTCGTACACCAATCTGAATGGAGAAATACCTAATTGGGTTTTGTGGGCAGTCCTATAAGCCCACAAATCTTGCAGAAGTCGGGTTGACTAGTCCTTCCTGTCAGACCTAACAGTGACCTGGAGGATTTTCTTGATCTCCCGATTAGACAGTTCAACCAATCCATTGGTTTGGGGGTGGTAAGGAGTCGAGATTTGGTGCGACACCCCGTACTTGGTCATCAGGGATCTGAACTGTACATTTGTAAAATGGGTCCCTCCATCAGAGATAATGGCACATGGGACACAGAACCGAAAAAATATGTGCTAATGAATGAACTTGATTACCACCTTATGATCATTGGTCTGGGTTAGGATATCTTTGATCCATTTAGACACATAGTCTACAACAAGGAGAATGTATTCGAAGCCGTTTAATTTAGGGAGGGTCCCATGAAATCAATCCCCCATATATCGAAGAATTCGCATACGAGAATAGGCTATAAAGGCATCATATCGCGGTGGCTCATGTTGCCCAAGGTCTGGCAACGAGTGCATGATTTACAGTAATCGTGTGCATCCTTGAAGATCGTGAGCCAATAAAAGCTGCACTAGAGGACTTTAGCTACGGTTTTATGTTCGGAGAAGTGTCTGCCACAGGCCTGGTCATGGCAAAAGGACAGAATATCCTGAATTTTTGCTTCTGGGATGCATCGTCTAATGATCTGAGCAGCACCAATGCGGAAGAGGTACGGGTCTTCCCAAATGTAGTACTTGACTTCAAAAAGTAATTTGTCCTTCTTGGCCTTCAGCCAATCAGACGGGATCTGATGTAACGCCAAGTAGTTAACCAAATCAGCATACCCGGGAAGTCCTACACCAATAGTCAGGAGGTGCTCATTAGGAAAGTGTTTTGTGATTGGTCTGGAAGGGTTGATGATATCAGAAGGAAGGTGGGACAAGTGATTAGCTGCTACATTCTATTTTCCTGCCTTGTCGTGAATCTCGAGGTCAAATTCTTGCAACAGCAAGATCCAGTGAATTAGTCGAGGTTTCACATCCTTCTTTGCGAGGAGATGCCTTACTGCGGTGTGATATGAGTATATAATAACACGGGAACCCAAGAGATACGATTGAAATATTTCTAGGCCAAAGACTACGGCTAGCAGCTCTTTCTCAGTAACTTTATAGTTATGCTGAGCCTCTTCAAGTGTCTTGCTAGCATAGTAGATGATCACAGGTTTTCCGTCTATTTTCTGTCCAATTACCGCACCGACTGCGTAGTCAGACGCATCGCACATGATCTCAAAGGGTAGAGACCAGTCAAGGGATTGCAGGATTGGTGCTTGAGTGACCCGGTCATGTAGGCTCTCAAATGCATGAGTGGACTCGGTGATTTCGAAGAGGACATCCTTTGATAACAAATTAGTCAGGGGGCACGATTTTCGAGAAATCAGGAATGAATAGACGGTAAAAATCGACGTGCCCCAGAAAAGAGTGGATGTCCTTGACTAAGCTAGGCATGGGTAGTTTGGAGATCAAATTAACCTTGGCTCGATCAACCTGGATGCCATTTTCTGAAATAAGATGTCCCATGACAATTCCCTCAGGAACCATGAAATGGCTCTTTTCCCAGGAAAGAACCAAATTCACGTCAATGCAACGCTTGAGGATCTAGACCAAGTGCAGGAGGCAATCATCAAAAGATTCCCCAAACATCGAGAAGTCATCCTTGAAGACTTCAAGGTATTCACCTACCATATCTGAGAATATGGTAAGCATGCACCGCTGAAAAGTAGCGGGTGCATTGTAGAGACCGAATGGCATCCTATAGAACGCATATGTCCCGAAGGGGCAGGTGAAGGTAGTCTTCTCTTGGTCTTCAGGATGGATTGCCACCTGGTTATAATCAGAGTACCCGTCCAAGAAGCAAAAGAATCGGTTTCCTACCAATTTTTCAAGTATCTGATCAATAAATGGCAGTGGGAAATGATCCATTTTCGTGGAGGCATTCAATCCTCGGTAATCAATACAGACTCTCCATGAGTTCACTATACGAGTCGGTATAGTCTCTCCAGTTTCAGTCGTAATGACGGTGAGTCCTGCCTTTTTGGGCACAACCTTGATTGGACTCACTCAACGACTGTCAGAGATCGGGTAGATGATACCTACCTCTAACCACTTGATGATCTCCTTTTTCATGACATCCTGCAAGTTTGGATTTAGGCGTCTTTGCATTTCACATGATGGTCGTGAGCCCTCTTCGGTGTAGATGTGATGCACGCAATATGAGGGGCTAATGCCAGTCAGGTCATCGAGAGTCCACCCAATGGCTCTCCGATGCTACTGAAGGATAGAAATCAAGTGGGTTTCTTGATTAGAGGTAAGGTGGGAATTGATGATCATAGGAAACGTCTGATTTGAACCCAGGAAGACATATTTTAGATGGTCAGGGGGGTTTCAACTCCATGACTAGATTTTTAACAGCAATAGGTGGTTCAGGAGTAATGGCAGGAGCTAAAGGTATCTCTAGGTCTGGTTTAGGCTCCTCTAAGTGTGGGGTTTGATCCTCTTGTGATTGATCATCAGAGATAAGTAGGGTTTCCTCGACACATGGGTCGTCAACCATGGACTCGATGTCATAAATTTGTTCGATAACCCCATAATTAATTCCTCCTTAGGCCTTAAAGATATCGATCTTTAGTTCTTATTCCCAAATTTTAACTCAATTTGGCCCTCCTCACAATTGATATTGGCCCTAGCTGTGGCCAGAAAAGGTCTCCCTAAAATGATTGGTGTGTTCTTCAAGTTCTTAGGAGCATCCATGTCTAAAACTATAAAGTCCATGAGGAAGTAGAAATCTTGAACCCTAACTATGACATCCTCAAGAATTCCTTTAGGTGACTTGATAGATCGATCAGCCAATTGCAATGTCACCTCTATCGCCTTGAGCTCAGTTTCTTCAAGGTGGTCAAGTAGGGATGTGGGTATTAAGTTTATGGAGGCTCCTACATCCAACAATGCATGATCAAACTGAATATCATCGATTGTACAGGAGATCATAGGGATACAGGAATCTTTTGCCTTAGGCAGGAGCTTACTCAAAATGATGGAGTTGGCTTACTCCAACAATATGATCGGGCTCCCGCCTTTGGTTCTCGGCTTACTCTTTGGTGTACGTACATCTTTCAGGAATCTTGCGTAAGCCGGTACATGGCGTATCGCATTCATCAAAGGAATGTTTATTTGGACCTGCTTGAAGAGCTTGACCAGGTCCTTCTCAAGTGCCATGAGTTTAGTTTTCTTCTTTCCCTTGGTCAAGGCCTCAGGAAATGGAACCTCAGATGGTTCCTTTAGAATTGGCTCAGGCTCTTTATCAAGGATGGGTGTGTCTTGAATAACCAATCTAGGGTTAGGGTCTACAATCTCAGGTGAGTTGTGGCCAGAGAAATATGGGTCCTATGTTGCTTTGCCACTATGGGTGGTGACGAAATTTAATCTACCTGATTCTGGTTTGGGCTAGGGAGGATAGGTGTCTGCTATTGAAATCCAAAATAAGAGGTTGAAGCACCCATCCCATCAGGGATGGAGCAAAATGGGTCTGATAGACAAAGTGGGCTTGGCCCTGATTTGGATTCATAACACGCCTCTGGTTCGGCATGTTATTTGGATTCGAAAGAGGACAAGAAGGGAGTGCACTCAGCTGGTGACCACTTGCCAGCTGGGCCAATTGATTGCGTAACTCAGAGATCTCTTCTTTATGTCATTTTTGCATGTCAACCAAGGTCTGGAGAATCAAAGATGTTTGATCTTCCTTAGGTGGTCCAAATTGGAAATTTTGATTGGGCCTTGGTTGAGTGGGTTGGTAGGGACGTCGGATTTGCAGTCAGGGTTGGAATTGAGGTCTTGGATTTGGGTTATTTCCTGACTGATGAGCCCATATTTGTGGGCTAATTAGTTACTTAAGTGCCTAGGCATTAGATTAATATTAGCGTATACATAGCATGCATTAAGATATAAATAATTTAGTTTATATATATTTGCTTGTATTCATTACATTCATATATAAATTATTTAGCATGCATTAGAATAACATGCACTAGTCTTTAGGTTGCATTATATGCATGTATTAGAATTAATATTTCATGTGAGGTTTTGTACATAAATAAACCAATCTTTTTATTATTCATTTTTATTCTTCTTCTCTACAGGGAATACACCGCCTTCTTGTTGCCAGCTATGCGCCATTGAAGATGGTAGTCAAGGAGGAGTGGGAGAAGTGGATCTAGTCTCCTCGACTACAATAAAAAGAAGATGGAGGCAGCCGCGCTCGATGAGGCCATCATTCCACTCCACCACCGTGGGCCTCCACGGCCAAGCTCTGTTGTACAGTGGGCCGGCGAGGTGACAGACCGCCACGTCAAGAGGATGGAGTTGGCTGCCACCATGCATGAGATCCTTGAAGCTCACCTACCGTGAGTGCATCTACTGATGCACGACTTGCTACCCTGCTTCCCCTATTCACCATCACCATCACTCCATCGCAGACCACCTTACTAGTCGCCGCATCACCGTGAGTGCACCGACAGGTACACGACCACAACAACAACACCCACACCTCCACCAAGATCATTCCATACCACCAACACCACCATTCCCCTTTCCTCCTTCCATTCTTCTTCCTCTATTTCCCTGTTACCCACCAAAAAGAACCCAAACTGTCATCACCATCTCCACCACCTCACCACACACATAGCCCTCCTCTCCACGCGCACCTGCAGAGCCATCGGGCGATGTAGCCACCCTCACGTTCGCACCCAGTAGGGCCAGTTCCCCCTCGTCGACTCACCATGTAGCCGCGCGCACGCATGCGTGCCTCCTGCGGGCACAACAAAAGCGTGGGTGCACGACTCTCCGCTCCTCCTCACCCCAGCTGTGAGCACGCACCCCTTCGAGCGCATCTCTAGCAGCAGCGTGTGACCTCCACACGTAAGCTCCTCACAACAGCAGTACCGCCTCCCTTCAGCTGTGCATAGGGCAGCTCCTCATAGCAGCAACCAACCCGCCGCCGTCGCTCCTCTCTGCTCCGTTCCGCTGCCTCCGGTCACCATCCTTCACGCCCAACCACCACCGGATGTGCACCGACCTCGCCCACCTTCGGTGAGCTTCTCGTGGTCAGCATCGGCTCCTTACGCATGCGTGCTTGAGCACAAAATGCTCTGTTTCAACTCATATATCTTTTTACATCTCTTGCCATTGCTACATCAAATTTATTATTAAATGAATTAAATATTGTGGTGCAATTGTTAGTTACTCCCTCCTATTTCATGTAAATGCTATTTCAGCATTATCTCACAATATTTCCTTAATCTAAAGGGGAGTTTGATATGATTTATTTACGAAATCATCGGTGAATATTTTACTTTAACTCGTGCAAGTTTTAATAGGCCACTGCCTCTCTGTGGATAGGACCTGCTCCTCTTGAGTGTTTTATTTTAATTCATTACTTTGATTAGTCAATTTTCCACCACTTAGAAATACAAATGTCAAATCATTTTAATTATCATCTTATTAAGTGTAAATCTTATTTTCACTGACCACGCAAAGTTTGGATGATTCCGCCATCTAGGGTTGTAGGTATTAGAGAAGGGATTGTTTGGATGGCGTGGAGATCCTCACAGGTCTGAGGATCCCCAGAATAATTAGGGTATAAGGGTTCAGAGTTCCCCCAACTGTGGTAGGTTGCCCTGGAGTTGCCTCTGAAACTGTAATCAGGAAAGGGTGGATACGCATCCATCCTCAGAGAGGGATAGATAGTGTGTGCAGCTTCCCTACCTAGGGGTGGGTGTGTATATGTGCATTGTAGTGTAGAGGTGGTCTTGTGTAGATGTTGAGTGATATTGTCCACCCTCTTCTCAATGATGTAGACCTTATCCAATTGATTGGCTACCAACTCCCAAGTCAACAGATGCGGAAAGGCCTTGAGATTCGTGTACCTCCCGATTGTTTGTCAATGCGCAGTGGATGTCCGGTCATACTCACCTAGTGACTCATTGTTCAGGGAGTTCTCACACATGTTCTTGAGAATTCCCCAAATCTTGTCTTCATGCTGACCCATGATGCTGCCACCACAGGTTGCATTGATAAATATCTTGATGTCATCACGGAGCCTGTGGTAAAAGGATTGGACTTGTTCCCACTTTGGGACTCCGTGATGGGGGCATTTGCACATGAGATCCAGAAAATGATCCCATGCCTCGTGTAGAGATTCTCCCTCTCCTTAGGAGAAGTACATGATTTGGTGCCGCATAGCGTTTGTGCGACCAATGGGATAAAATTTTTGTAGGAAGGCGGTTTAAAGTTCTTCCCATGTATTGATCGTGTGTGGATAAGTTTGAAACTAGTACACAGCTTTGTCGATTAGAGAGAAGGAGATCTTTAAGAGCAAGCCGTCTCAATTCTGCATGTCTGCCCCAAAGGTGTGGGCCAGATGCTTCAGATTCTTGATGTGTTGGAAAGGATCCTAGGAGTTCAAGCCATGGAATTTTGGAGTCATGTGAAGCATACTAGGCTTGAGCTCCACCTCGGGTCCTCCCGTAGGGATATTGATTCGTGGTTCGATCTCCATTGTCGCAGGATTGTAGTGATCTCGCATTTGAATGCGCAACGGTGGGTTGAAGGCATTGATTTGATCTCTGAAATCAAAAAATTATTGTGGTTAAAAGTTAAGTCGTTCTGCACCTTTTTATGCTCAAATGTGTGCTTTCTTTTGTAGATTAGGTCAGAATGCCGATAGTAGGCCTAGAGGTACTCAAGTACCAACCAAGATCCGGACTTGACCAACTCTAGCCTCAGTCCGCCACGAAGGTTTCTAAGGCCCACAGGAACTAGCCTAAGGTTCGTTGAACTCCGCGGTTAAAGCACCCGTGCTTAAGACATGTTTTAGCTCAGGTTCAATTTGCAATGCATTTTTGTAAGAGAGAGATAGAAGATTTTTTTTATTTTTGGAGAGTTTTCTCTCTCTTCTCTTTCTTTATTTCTAGCTTCGGATTGGCTTTACAACATGGTTTGTATTGGATTCCTAACTCCCACCATCAATCCTCGCAAGGTCCCTAGCAATCGATGCTTCGAGATAGCATTGCCCATGGCAACCCCCAGAACCTTGGCTTTCAAGATTTCGAGATAATCCCACCCATGGCGTTCTGTAGCTAAATCTAGACCTTGGAAATCGACATTTTGTGATAATTCTGCCCATGGCATTTGAACCAGCACAAGGTGCTTACATGCCCCCGGTAGGATATTTAGAGATCCTAGGAGACAAACACCGAGGAGACGGTATGTTATTGTGCATCTTCGAGGGGAATTTCCAGCCTCTCTGCGCTGGGAACTCTTCCAAATCAACTTGTGTTGATCAGCTGCTCCTAATCTAGATAGCTTTTTCATAATAGAATTATCGCATTTGTGTGATTTTGATACTTAAGTGCACTGAACCAGACTGTGTGTGGATTGGGGTGCTTAGGTTACCGAGTCCCACAAACCAGAGGTCAGTTAACGAGGTCGAATAATCCCTAAGCCTTAGACCTAATACTTAAGCTTCGCATTTTCCCTAACCTCTTGAGGACTATCCAGATCTTAACAGATACTTAAATTTTTAAGCCTAGACACAAGCCCAAGAGGCCTAAAATCAATGTTCATACTAATCTCTTTTATCCCTTAGCACTTTTGCCTTTTTATTTCTTTCTTTTGATTTGGTCTAGAACTAAGTAGATTCCTTAATCTTTTACTAATGACTATCTCTTTTTTGTTTCAAATTGTGCTCCTTTTTTGACATTTATCACCTCCCCTTTTTCTCCTCAAGAATGGTATGCAATTTGATTCACTCAAAATTTCCTCCCTTCTCTATTTTTTTTTTCAATTCTATTTTTTTTAGTTTTTTGGAATATGTATTTTTTTGTGAGAACCCTTCCAAACTGTGAATTTTTTTATGTTTGCACTTTACCACCCCCCATGCCTAAGTTTTGCAATGTCCTCATTGTAAACGGAGGGTGTGAAATAGTTTTGGGTTCAGGAATTAGAACAAGATTTATCGGGTGGATGAACGGGTTGGGAATGACTATTGCAGATGATTTCAAGCCTTGATACGAGTACTAGAGTTAGGATCACTTGTTCTAAAGCTGAACTCAGAGTGCAATAGACATGAAGTACATAAGGATAATCAGAAGGATCTCGAGTTTTTGGAATGATAGGTTGCCACCCATTAAGCACTAAATTCAACGCCTTCAGTCAAGCGGAAAATGGTATGGAGGAGTGGTCAAATCAAATGAGTTTTGTAGAATAGGCACCTTGATTAATAGTCTGGTTGGTCCAACTAGGTGCTTGTTCAGATCAACAGGTTGATGATTGTTGAACGTGTTTTGCGAATCGCTACGCTTACGTGTTTGGTTTTGGAAAACCTGTCATTGTAGTTCGAAAGCAAAGAATTCATGTTCAACAAATAAAAATTTATACCGAAAAGAATTCCGGGTCGAACACAGGGAGGCTACGTTGATCTATTTTCGCAATTATATTTTTTTTAGGATTTTTTTTATAAGCAAGGCGATATAATTACAATGGAGCTATCAGACTAAAAGAGAGAGAGAGAGAGAAAGAGAAAGAGAACATGCATTCAATATTTCAATTGTTTATAAAAGTTACACTAGAAAGCAGAAAATCAATTACACTATAAAGTAGGAAAATTGTACACTAGAAAAGCTGTAAATAAGAATGGGAGAGAGAAATTATCCTCCTCGACGATTGCTTGGAGGACGAGTCGGACGGGATGACGCCTGGACGAAGGAGAACGAAGCAGGACAAAGGAGGACGAAGCAGAAGAACGGGAACGGAGCAGCACACCGTCGTCGTCGCAGGATCCACTTCCGAAGGGGAACAAAAATTGGACTTTATCTCGCAAGAAGCATCCCGGGTGTGGGACAAGCTTCTTTTGAGCTTTGGAGGGGTAGAGAGGAGAAAGAAGGGATGAGAATTTCGTATGGAGGGGGTCTCCTTTTATAGTTGCAAGGAGTGGGGACAAAATGGACATTACAACTTTAAAACAATAAATAAGGGGTCTTTAGTGACGGATAAATCCGTCACTAAAGCCCCAACGTGGGCGTAGTGGCCGGCTTGCGCGCGCCTCCTCGCCTGCTCGCGCGCTCAATGGCCACGCACGTTTGCCGCTTTTCAGCGGTCCGATCGCGAGATCGGATGGCTTAAGATTCGTTGCGCGCCCGCCCCCGTGTCTGATTGCGCGTCTGATTGCGTGTCCAATTGCGCGTCGACGCTATCAGGCGCATGCGGCCGTCCGATCTCCATCTGACGCTCCATCCGCGCCCAATCGCCACGCCTTCCAGCCCCCTCTCCACGGCTCGAACTTGCGCCCCGCGCTCTCGATAGCGCGCTCGACCACTGCGCTTTGGGGCGCGGATGGTCGAGCGCACGTTTTTAAATGCGAACGCCCACAGCCGTTGGATTAAGATCCAACGGCGGAGAGCGTTCGGGCGCAGGGCCTTCACAAGATGAAGCGACTGTTTGGGCGGCTGAGATGGCACCACGTGGCGCTATCTTGGCCGTCCATCTTCTGGAAGTTGTAGATGGTGCCACGGATGTCGGATTGACTCGATTTTTGTGTTGTTGGGCTGCGATCGTAGATCCGAATTCATCCGTGCGGTCGGATTTGTCATCTGAAGTGCGGATTTTCACCATCCTGGCCCTTGATCTTCTAGGGTTCCCCAGTCATTATCTGCTGCTACGGATGCCTGATTAGGGCAATCTTGGAGTTGTTGAACTCCAATCGTCGCTCTGATCACATCCATACGGTTGGATCTTTGATCCGAGGTCCCGACAAAATGTTTGCCCTGTCCAAGCATATAAAAGGAGACAATTAGCCACCATTTTATTCAAACTACTCTAAATGCAAGATGATGCATGTAATGCAATATTTATATCATGAAATGTAATCCTATGCTTAAGAACATGCATAAATAGACATTTTAAGTAGTGTAAATGTGTTTACATCATACCCCCATGCCTATCTTTTGCTAGTCCCTAGCAAAAACTATATGCTATTTACAAAAGAATTAGGTTAGATTATTTGGACTTGAGTTATTTTTCAATCATTAAGAAATTGTCTACTTAGGAACTGAACTTTCAAAGACACAACAATGCCCGGGTATCAGCCAAAATGCAGACCGCTTCAAGCCCTCGCCTTATTAAAAGAAAATTTTCTTTTTTTTCTCTCTTTTTCTCTTTTCTAATTTTTTTTTTATTTTCAAATTTTCAGGTTTAAGAGTGGCTTTCTACGGCCATTCAACTCACCCAAAATTTGATGAGAACCCTAAGCTTTAAGCATCTTATTGTGATTGTGATAGACTCATTGACCAGCAATTAGAACGGACTTCGGATTTCTACGCCTCTAGGTGACCTCAAAAAGACTTCTGCCTAAAGGTGTATCTTTACAACCGGTAGCTTTCTCCCTACTTTTATTTTTTTACGGGGTCAACTAAGGGTGAATCCAGTGTATATCTCCCCGATTTATTCTACTTCTCCGCTTCTTCCTAAGTGTTTTGGAAATTTTTTAGTGCTTTTACTGAGCTGGGTTCTGGACAACCGGTCGATGAGCTGTTACCACCGACAACTTGCCAGCCATACTCGTGCGGGGAAGTGTGGCTTATTTCTTTTTGTTCTTTTCTCCTTTTCTTTTTGATTTTTTTTTTTTTAAATAGGTGGCTTCCTTGGTCTAAGATTTACCTAAGGGTAGGAAAAAGAGAAAGGTCCAGTGACTGGGCTCTGGACAACTTACCTATGGGCTGTTACCCATGATAACTTACCAGCCATATCACCCTAGAAGGTTCATTAGCTACCCAATTTCCGTTAAAATCACCGAACAACGAGTCAGTGCAAAGAAAGTGTTACGAACGCACCCAAGACGTTTTTTTAAGACATCTGGGAGGTGTCCCAGACGTCTGGAACCACTTCCAGACGTCTGGGATCTATTTTCGGTGGCACGCGGGACTGCGTCTGCGCGCAGGCGCGCACAGACCCGCAACCGTCTTCCTCTCTCTTTTTCCATCTCTCCTCCTGCGACCGCAGGCGCAGCGCTGTCCGCTCTCTCTCTCTCCTCCTCGCGCGGCCTTAAAAGGGCCACGCCTCTCCCTCACTCCCGTCACCTCCGCCTCCTTCCTCTTCTCCTTCAGCCAGTGCGCGAGAGCGTACGCGAGAGTGAGCGCGAGGGTGCAGCGGCGGCGGCGACAGCCGCGGCGGGTGCGGGAGGAGGTGCTGCGCGGGGGAGGAAGCGTTGGCCGTGAGGGCTCGAGCCTGCCGGGGCGGCGGGAGCCGGCCGGCGGGGGCGCAGCGGGCGCGGAGTGGCAAGGGAGGCCTACTGCGGCTCGAGCAGCAGGCGGAGCACTCGCAGCGCGGACGTGCGTCGCGAGCGGAGGGCGAGAGGTGCCCTGGTTCTGGAAACTTTTCCAGAATCAGACGTCTGGGCTGATATCCAGACGACGGGCACGACGTCTGGAAGACTGTCCAGACGTCTGAAAGGTGAGTTATTTCCGTCTTCTTCCTTTTCTTTGACTGACCGTACTGAGAGAGAGATATGGGTAAGCGCAGGTTCGGTGATTCACCATCCAACGCGAATCAGACGTTTGGCTCCAGTGCCAGACTGCGGGAACGACTTCCAGATGTCCTGGGTGACCATCGGACGTCTGGGAACTAGGCCAGACACCCCCGCAGGCTTCTGGATGTCTGAGAGCCCACGCAGAGCGAGGTAATTCCCTGATCCACTTTTTAAGATGTCTAGAAGAAGTTCCAGATGTCTGATTTTACACTGTTTCGTCGTTTTCGACCCGTTTCGGGCCCGTTCGGGCTCCGTTTTCCGCATTTCGAGTTGCGTTCTTTTCGGAATTACATCCTCTACCTGTCTACAGTAGCTGTATACTATTTTGAGAAGTTCCTTGTGTTTGATCCTTGTGATAGGACCCCGTTCCGTTGCAGTCTCGGGGGTCGCGGAGGCACGCAGGATTCTCGACCACGCCCCCATTACTCCCGTTGTACCTGGTAGAGTGGCTTTAAGTATAATCTATTAAATTATGAAACCATAAATAGAACCTAGGACATTGCATGAATCCTAGGAATGAGAAATAGATTGAATGGTAGATTCCTAGGGTGTTGCATGAATCCTAGGGCTGGAAAACTAGATTGTATGATAGATCCTAGGATATGGCATGAATCCTAGGATGGGAAAACTAGTGGAATGTATGAATACTGCAGTCTTGGAAAATGTGGAAAGGAAATACTAGCTGCCTATGAATTGAATTAACAGCTGCCTGTTATGAATAAATAAACGTGATTGAGAATATGGATTGTAAGAACGTGAAACTGGAAAGTGAAACCTGGATGTTCTGAGTTAAAGAGCTGGAACCCTACGGGGAATTAGGAGTAGAACTCCTGGAAAGTGAATGGAATATAATTAGGGAAGTGAGCTGACCCTTGAGTACGGAGTACCAAGGAGAGCGACTGTCCCCCCCATTTAGTGTAGAGCGGAGCTAGCCGCCCCAGGGACCCGGGGTTAGGACTGGCCACTCTGTACCGACTTGCTGGCCCTCGTGTACGTAGTACCGAGGAGAGCTACTAGTGTAGGGAGGTACTAGCTACCCCACGGGCCCCGGGGTTCTGCTAGCCTCCCACACCGACTTGTTAGGCCTGCTGGGGCAAACCAGGGTAGTCAGGCGAGGGTGCGCGGACTGTGGAGGGGCAAGGCCCCTGTTTGGTTACTGTGGAGGGGTTGGACCCCTGTTACTGAGAGGGCTCTGCCCTGTACTGGTTCCGTGCTGTGCTTTGGGAGCACCCGTTAACGGAAATGACTGACCGCGTGCCAGTGCAGGTTAGCTACCCGTGCGTTTACCGCGCGTGCCGTAGTCACCGTTACGTCTGTCAGTGACCTTAGGGTGGTTGACTGAGAGTAGGATCACCACGGGGGACTCTCCCGGCCAGGAGAGCACCACGTGCTACTTCTACTGTTCGGAAAAGACTGCAATCAAGATCGTTCCCACGAGGAACATTCGAGATCAAGTGAAGGATCTGAGAAATAGATAAATTGTGAAACAATAGAAAGACGTAAATAAAGGAAGAAAGAAAATTTAAAACAGTTACTGTACACTTTACTGTTTCTTTAGTTTAGCTGCCACTCTACTTAGCATTTTGCTGATGTGTTACACTCGTTACCTTTCAGGACCAGGTGTTGAGCAGCCAGGGTCAGCGGCTGCAGAGGACGCTGGGCCGAGTAGGGTCCAGTAGAGTTACCACTGTTCTCTTGTACCTCTTTTTTGTTCCGTTATAGTGAGTAGTTCTTGTTTCCGCTGTACTTTTCTTTACCTGCAGTTCATATTATGTTATGAATGTTGTTCTACTGTTGTGGTGGTATATACTGTAGTGGTTTCCTTCCTTACTGCTGTATTTCCTTACTGTTAGTTATATTCATGCTGAATGTGGTTTATTTTACTGCTCTTTTGGTTACTTCCTCGTTGGACGACTAGGTCTTGGGATTAGTCGAGTCGGTCCGGTTCTCGTGTCTCGTAGGGACTTGGGAATCGAGTCGTTACAGAAAGTGTGTAGATGCTTAAGACTGAAAATTCCCTCAAATCAAAGGGCGGGTTGATAAGTCGTGTACTTATCACCCAAACTTTATTTACTCTAATTAAAATAAAATTCAAGTTGGCAAGAACTTGAAAAACAAATCCACATTTTAGTGGATACATGGGCTGATTAAGTTCAAAGACCTGAAGTGTCTTTGTGTTCAGATCTTAATGTAGTTTTTCCTAAGATTGAAAATTTTCTTAAACCCAAATTCTCTTTCCTAATTTCGATTTTTTTTATTTTTAATCAAAATAAAACAAATCTACGGAGCTGACGAATGAATTCAGAGATAAATATCCACCCCCCCATGCCTATCTAATGTAATGTCCTCATTGTATTAAAAAGACATAAAACAGAGTGGAAAAGCGAAGAAAGCACCTGAATTGCGTGAATGTTAGGTCCGCTCCGAGATGAAAAATTAAAAAGAACTGTATATGTGCTGAGTTTAGTGCCTTCAGCTAGGCACACTATACAAAGAAAAGATATGAAGAATTCACAAGTGTAGGTCAGAATTAGAAAAAATAGAAGAATTCTCTGACCTATCAGCAGAGGTCCACAGATGTGGACCAGATTGTGGTGCAGGCCCACACCCCATAATTGAGAATATCTTAGGTTCTGGATAAAAATTACCCAAAACCTAAAATCAGAATGTAAGCTGGGTCGGGCCTGCGATTTATGAGGATGTAACCCAAGACCAAAAAGTCGGGTTACAGAGAATTGAAGCTCAAAAGGATAATCGTTGAATGTGTGCTTGAGTTGAACATCCTCGAAACAAATGTCGTAAGGGTTATGATTTGATGGTTTCAGCTTAAAAGGAACCCTTCGACTCAATCTTCCATTTCCTCTAGAATTAACTTCCCAAATCAAAACTTCCCATCTCCTATCCTCCTCATTTAGCATATCAAATTCCAGGACCTCTTGTATATTCATCACCCCGTCTGAAATCTCCAAGTCTAAATGATGTGGCAGAATCAAAATTGACTTGGGTCTAATTATCTTAGAATTATAATCATCAATAAGCTCAACAGGGTGTAACTGATAACCAGGGCATTGAATTGATTCCTCCAGAAAATGTGATTCTGGATCCATAATGTGTGCCCTAATAAGATCAGTGTCCTCAGTTATTGGGCTATTAAATGATCTGTCAGATTCCTCAGGCCCAATAGTCTCACAGAAATCGTGTTTAGAAAAATCGCGTGAGACTTCGCAACTTGAATCTTCACCATCAGGATCCGTATCAATGTATGTCCCAAAATCATTTGTCACTTTCTATTCCAAGGAGACATACGTTTCCTCGTAACCCGGCTTAGGGATCTCAGGTGAAGAAATCAGATCATCCTTCATTGGTTGTTTTAATTCAATCTGGTCAGCCTCGTAACACGTGTCCCCCCCAACAGGTGCCTGAGCGGGTTCTGTCATTGGCTTTCCTGAAGAGGGTTCATCCTGGGAATTATTCCAAGATTGAATCAAAGCAACCACGAATCTCATCCTCAATTTCGCTAATTTCCCAAGTAGAAACTCACTCGGGTTCTTATCCTTAACATTCTGGAGCCAATCCAACAAAGACTTGTTTAAATCATCAATCATTTCAATCAGGGGCTCCAATCTCTCAATGCAAGGTATTGGCTGAACTTCTAAAGATTGAATGATATTCCTCAAGTTAGCCAGAACCTTATCTTGAACCTGGTTAACCTGAACCAAATGAGTTGGTTCATGGTTGGGCGGGTTTGGGTTCAATGTAGGGGAATTAACGAATTGAGATTCGTTATACCCTTCCTGATAATAGGTCATTTCAGATTGTTGAAAAGATGGTGATGACCTAAAGGCAGTGAAATCAAAGGATGAGTAAGGATCGGTGTATCCTTCTTGATTGTAGATCGTATTAGGTTGTGCATGAAAGGAAGACGATCTATAATCTATGTAGCTTTGAGAAGGATAGAAATCAGAATCAAAGTGTTCAGGGTTAGACCCTAAACACGGGGGTCCGAAATTGTATCCCCAATCCGAATTATCCCAACTAACTGATGGTTGATTACAATACGAGTTGGGATAATCATCATGTTGAGGATAATTCTCAACAGGAGGGAAAGAGCAAGAATGCGTGAAATATGTGGAAGGATTCATGAGACACGGGAGGAAGAAAGGTACCCTGCAATACAAACAATCAAACCTGTCCTTAAATAGGTTAGCCTACAGACCTACAGACTCCCAAAACCCGTCTTGAGATAAAGGAACGATTTGATCTACTTCTGTCTGTTCAATCCAACTAGTTAGAAGGAGGGACTGGGGAGAAGGTTCTTCCTTCGGCTTGCGCCTCTGGTTCCTAGTGTACCCCCCAGCTGCGATCGTTTGACTCTACTCCCCTAGCTAGACATTAGATTGAACAGTAGAAACAGACTAATCGAAAATAATCTGGTTCTGGGTTTTGAAGAGCGAGTCTAATCCTTAAGGCCAACGTCTACTCTGTTTTATTTAGAGCTAGGTTTGAATGTGCATTGGAATGTGATGGGCCCTTTAAATGGGTTGTGCCCTTAATGATTGATTGATTTGTGTGTGTGTGCACAACCAGTGATTTTCAAGCAAGATTATTTTTGATGTGGTGAATTTGAAGGTTCAAATCTTGCTTAGTAGCTTTTAGGATTCAACTTTAGGTATTTTCTAACAGGTTTCATTGGCACACCAGATTTTGCAAACACAGGTGAAGATGTTTTCCTTTAAAGTTTAAAAAGAATGTGGAGTGCCTGGTAAATCCCTAAGAGTTGAACCTAATTGGCAGCTACTTGATGAGTTGGTTTTGAAATAAAGTGGTGCGACCCAAACAACTTAAACAACTGGCCACAAATGCACCACTAAGTTAGGCACTCAAAGATGATTAACCTAGAATGATTTCTACTCTGTTATGTGTTGCTTTGTGTGTACCGGTTCCACAGATCAGAACCCGATTGAGTAGAAAACAAATCAAGTTGATCAAGTGCCTTGAATGTGGGTGTGTGTTGTGTGTTTGTTGAAAATTACCCCACAAGATTATCTTTTTGTTATTTTTTTTTATGGATGAGGGTGGAATGAATGTGAGTGAAAATCCAAACAACCAAACTATTCCTAGGATTTATGCAAACACCTAGGTTAATTGGGATTTGGATTTAATGTGGCGAATGAAATCTATGGAGGGGGAAAGAATGGGGGAGCACTTACAGTTATCTTCAACTGCACTTTACTCCAGTCTACCCCTTGTTGATTCCTTGATGGAGGTCTTTGCAAAACAATAGACACAAGAGAAAGCTAGTTAGAAAACAAATAAAGTGGAAGAAATGCGAAGAAAAGATCGGAAATCGTTGCCTCCCCGGCAACGGTGCCAAAATGTTGAACCGTGTTTTGCGAATCGCTACACTTACGTGTTTGGTTTTGGAAAACCTGTCGTTGTAGTTCGAAAGCGAAGAATTCGTGTTCAACAAATAAAAATTTATACCGAAAAGAATTCCGGGTCGAACACAGGGAGGCTACATTGATCTATTTTCGCAATTATATTTTTTTTAGGATTTTTTTTATAAGCAAGGCGATATAATTACAATGGAGCTATCAGACTAAAAGAAAGAGAGAGAGAGAGAGAAAGAGAAAGAGAACATGCATTCAATATTTCAATTGTTTATAAAAGTTACACTAGAAAGCAGAAAATCAATTACACTATAAAGCAGGAAAATTCTACACTAGAAAAGCTGTAAATAAGAATGGGAGAGAGAAATTATCCTCCTCAACGATTGCTTGGAGGACGAGCCGGACGGGACGACGCCTGGACGAAGGAGGACGAAGCAGAAGAATGGGAACGGAGCAGCACGCCGTTGTCGTCGCGGGATCCACTTCCGAAGGGGAACGAAAATTGGACTTTATCTCGCAAGAAGCATCCCGGGTGTGGGACAAGCTTCTTTTGAGCTTTGGAGGGGTAGAGAGGAGAAAGAGGGATGAGAATTTCGTATGGAGGGGGTCTCCTTTTATAGTTGCAAGGAGTGGGGGAAAAATGGACATTACAACTTCAAAACGATAAATAAGGGGTCTTTAGTGACGGATAAATTCGTCACTAAAGCCCCAACGTGGGCGTAGTGGCCGGCTCGCGCGCGCCTCCTCGCCTGCTCGCGCGCTCAACGGCCACGCACGTTTGCCACTTTTCAGCCATCCGATTGCGAGATCAGACGGCTTAAGATGCGTCCGCGCCTGCCCGCGCGTCTGATTGCGCGTCCAATCGCACGTCGACGCTATCAGGCTCGCGCAGCCGTCCGATCTCCATTTGACGCTCCATCTGCGCCCAATCGCTGCGCCTTCCAGCCCCCTCTCCACGGCTCGAACTCGCGCCTCGCACTCGCGATAGCACGCTCGACCACTGCGCTATGGGGCGCGGATGGTTGAGCACACGTTTTTAAATGCCAGCGCCCACAGCCATTGGATTAAGATCCAACGGCGGAGTGCGATCGGGTGCGGGGCCTTCACAAGATGAAGCAGCCGTTTGGGCGGCTGAGATGGCACCACGTGGCGCTATCTTGGCCGTCCATCTTCTGGAAGTTGTAAATGGTGCCACGGATGTCGGATTGACTCAATTTTTGTGTCATTGGGCTGCGATCGTCGATCCGAATTCATCCGTGTGGTCGGATATGTCATCTGAAGTGCAGATTTTCACCATCTTGGCCCTTGATCTTCTAGGGTTCCTCGGTCATTATCTGATGCTACGGATGCCTGATTAGGGCGATCTTAGAGTCGTTGAACTCCAATCGTCGCTCTGATCACATCCATACGGTTGGATCTTTGATCCGAGGTCCCGACAAAATGTTTGCCCTGTCCAAGCATATAAAAGGAGACAATTAGCCACCATTTTATTCAAACTACTCTAAATGCAAGATGATGCATGTAATGCAATATTTATATCATGAAATGCAATCCTATGCTTAAGAACATGCATAAATAGACATTTTAAGTAGTGTAAATGTGTTTACATCAATGATGCTGCCCAAACCCAATCAATCTGGTGGGTTGATAGATGTAGATCAAGAGATGTGGAACCCACCATATGCTGTGGAGCTCAAGAAGATGTGGAAGTGTATAGCTAGGGTTTAGCTGAGTCGGATCAGCCTGATCAGAGTAGGGTTCCTTAAATGAAAATGAATTAGTGGAGGATGTAGGAACCCTACGAAAATGATCAGAGAAGGATGGAGCATGATTTGTAGTCTGATCGATGTCTGAAACCTGATTGGAATGTGGAGGAGAATCATCTCCAACAGGCTCTTTGAGAGGAGAATCAGAGTAGTAATTGAGTCTGGTAGCGGGTTGAGAACGGGTTTGGGAAGGTTCTGCATATGTAGAAGAGGTGGCATCAATAAGAATTGTGTGTGAGGGCTTCTCTAGAAAGGAATTAAAGATGGGTTCATTTAGAGAGTCCTCATAGTAGCCATCAAACTCAAAGGTAAATGCCTGAAGAGTGTTTATAGGATGAAAGAAATCTGAGTCAAGAAAAGAATCGAACTCTGGGTTATAGACACTCTCGATAATTTATGTTTCTGATTCCTGAGTATCAAAAAGAAATGATTCCATCTCAATGGAACCTGATTTTGAATCAATGATCTCGGAATTAGAGACCTCAGAGTCAGAGTCGAAGAATGGATCATGTATGTTGAGTTGTAGATTGGCTCATAGTCATTAGGAAACAACGGTTCTCTGAAATCATAGTAAGATTCGAAATCGTCGGAGAACTTGCGAGAATCAAGTTCTGAATTTAATTCGAGATAAGAGGTTCCACCATAGAATAAATCAAAAGATGTAGACTCAGCAACCTGACTTGGGTCTAGCCTATTCTCAGATTCCAAGCACAAAAAGGTGTCCCTACTAAGTCTGGGCTTGGGTTCTTGGTTTGTAGGGAAGACCCAATCAAAACCCAACTCTTCCAACTCCTCAGTTTCTATATCGTAGATTGGCATGAATTTTGAAAAATCAATATGTACTTCTGAGAATGTTGGAGAGGTGCATTCATCAAATAAAGGCCCAGAATCATAATCCCAATTCAAAATCTGATTTTCATCACATGGGGCCTTGTAATCCTCCCAAGAAAGCTCAGATCCAAATTCTAAGTCAAGAGTGTGGGTTGGATTAATAGAATCTTGGTTGGGCTCCACAGGGATGTCAGAATTGCTCTCGAGTGTCACCTTACCAGAATAAGGAGCAGAATTTACACCCTTGAGGGGTTCTGATTCAATTTCATTATCACAGGAGTTTGGGAAATCTAAGCTTGGTGACCTAGGGTTTTGTATCTCTAGGGCTGGCTCAAAATCATGTTCTCCTACAATTGGATCCTCCCAACCCATCTCAAGATTAGGAATGTTTTGTTTGTAATTTGAATCAGGTTCCATTTGGGTTGGCGGTCCATAACAAGCTTGATCACCAAACCTGGGATTTGGAAAATTGTGTTGATCACTAGTCTCACTCCAAGATGTTTTGTTAGTTTCTAATGTGTATTTTTGATCAATTGTTATATATAACTTATTCAGCAATTCTCCCCGTTTTTCTAAAAATTCATCGAATTTTTCTGGAAATGAAGGGTTTGACCAACATTGCAGACAATCATTATTGTGTAATTTCACCAATTCACCATGTTTTGCTAATATGAGATCCCGGGTTGAACCATATTTCATTTGTGTCCATATTATCTCTACACAGTTCGTGATGATTTCTATTGTTTTTGCAAATGCTTCCTGAATGTCCCTTGCATAATATTCTTCATGGTTTCTATAGGCATTTTCAAGTATCTTTTCTTTCAAGTTCATTTGGGACTCAGGTTTCTTAAATAGTCTTCCTATATAGCCAGGCTGCATTTTGAATCAAATGGTGAAATCAAGATGTCGAATCAAAACTTAGGTTCAGATTGGAGTTGATCAGATCTGAAAGAATTCCCTAAGATAATCGTTGTATGTGCTCTAAATAGAAGGGATGAGGGACTGGATGTGAAATTTGACCCAATCAAGGCACCCAAAAGATTCTTTGGATGACTAAGGCAATTTCGAGGTGGATGATACTTCTAAATCAAAAATTCGCACACCCGAGAAATATCTGGGCAGCCAGGAAGGGAGAGCCCCGCAAAGACCCCTACACGGTAGAGCGTCCCTACGGGTTACAGGGTTTCCCCCACCCGACCTTCCTTGTCACTGAGGGTCCAGGTAGACTGGAATGTACAAACTTAAGTCTTTAAGTCTACCAATTTTATGTCCTAATTTGTGCCTTGAGTTTCACTTGATTAGAAGTAAATTTCAACTTGTGACCTAATTTGGAGGTTGGTTGGCCTACAATGTAGGCTAACTTCACCTGACCCGCCCTTAAAGATGGCAGAATGAGATCTAGGTCAAGACCTAGAAATCACCCTGATTTGACTCCCAGGTTATTAGGTCCAAGGATTTTAGGGTTCAAGTGAATTTAGAGCTTGATTTTTTTTAGGGCTATTGTTGATTAGATCTTTTCAACCAAGGACTTGGGTAGCACACAAATGCTGGTGGATTTGTTTCCTTCTATGTAGGCAAGTGTGAACTAGCACTCCAAAACCCTAAAAATTGAAACCCTAATTGGCTCTATTTCCAAGTCCAATTGATCTTTAAAAATGTTCACCTTGGGCTTCAAGCAAGAAATGTGTTAGCCCAGAGTGATTAGAAATTAAGCGTAGGCCCTAATAGGCACAGGCAATTTAGGGTAGGGAATTCTAAACAAAATCGTCTCAATCTTCAATTAAATTTGAAAATTTTGCAAATCAAGAAACTTGCCCTTTAAATGATGATTACTATGAAAAATAAGGGAGGTAATTCCTAATTGATTATTTCTTTTTTTTATCTTCCCAAGATTAGGAGGTTGATTAGGGAAGAATAGAGATGTTACCTGCCCTGTTGTGGCTGTTTTGCACGGAAGATCTTCTCGTGAAGTACCTCGCAAAATCACAAGAAAGCAAATAGGGCACGACAGTGCTCAAATATAATCAAATAATGTAGAGAATAGTGGTGAATTGCACATTGCTCCTTGGCAACGGTGCCAAAATGTTCATCACTCTGAAATGAGTTTTAAAATCGTCGCGTTGTAGTATAGATCGAATCAGCGCAAAAAACAAAGAATATTTATTACTCGAATGAAAATCCGAGGTTGAACACAGGGAACAAATAAGAATTCACACACTAATCTCAAATAAGATAAATGAGCACAAGAATTTAAACCACAAAATGATATTCAATAAATACTAATCTGTCACATTAGATATTCAATGAATTCTCATGTGTTTTGAGACAATAAAAAGGTAAAGAAGCTAAAATAATGGTGATTTAAATCACCAATTATTCTCTAAGCATATATATTAAGTATTCAATATCTCAACAGTATCAAGTATCAAGCCTCAAATCAAATGTCTGCTGGTAGGATCAGACGTCTTAAACATCAGATGCTACAGTGCTTCTCTAGCATTGTTCTCCTCTTTCTTTCCTTCCTTGGCTTCTTCCCTTTCTCTTCTTTAGCTTTTCTTCTTCTTCTTCCCTTTCTCTTCTTTAGCTTTTCTTTTTCTTCTCCCTCTTCTCTTCTGCAGTTGAGCCTTCTCTTTTCTTCTTTTCTCTTCTTTAATTCTCTGCTTTCTCTTCCATCTCCTCTTCTTTCTTCTTACGCACAAGGGAAGCAATCCCTCCAGCGACTAAGTGTCATAGAGAGCAAAATCCCCCAACCCCCGCTCTCTCTCTCTTGTTCCTCCTCTTCTCTCTCAAATCAGGCTAGTATACGAGTAATCGAATCAAAGCCCAGACCTGCGTGGCATGGCCGCAGGCGAGGGCGTGCATGGGCACGTGCGAGGGGACCTCACCCCGTGCTTACTAAGGTGAATAAGCTATAGCACAAAATAAATTTAAGTCCGCGCACCGCTTCGTCAACTACCGAGGTGGGACTAAAGTCCCACCCTTTCTTCACGTGCACTGCTGCAATGATGATGCCTCAAATTGGTGCAACTGCAAAGGACGATGCCTTCAATTGGCACCCTGGGATCCTTCCTAGATGTGTTCCATGCGACCTGGGCGTAGCTCCTGGATCTGCGAACTCAAGAATGTGATGAAAGCTCGGTCGAAGCAGCTGCAGCAATGGCAGCGAAGGTCCTGAACCTAAAATCCAAAGAACGGTCTTTCAACCCAATTAAACCAGCTCAGTAGCATCATCGGATGATGACAAATTTGATGGTGGCCGTGCGGTGGTTGGTGGGGTGAGGAGGTCGTACGACCTCAAAACGTGGGTGTAGTGAGCATGGAGTTTGGTCTAGTCGTACAGTGGCCAATAAGGTGAATTGGTAGAGGTCTTTTATTGATTGGAGCACGACGAAGCTGATGGAGGTGATAGCGGCAAGTTTCAAGCAGTGTGGCGGTGTGTAGGCGTAGCTGGAGCTTTGCCAGAGTGGAAGAAGACGGAGGGGGAGACGTGTGGTTGGCGGTCATTTTGAGAGATAGAAATAGGGAAAAAGAAAGAGGGAAGTAGGGGAAGTTAAAGAACCTAGTTTTAGAGATGAAAGGGGAAGGAGGACGCTAGCTTTGATTGGCTGACGCCTGTTGAAATCGTAAAGAGCATTTCTGATGGGAAAAGCGTCGTAGTATAGCATGCAACACGATCAAACAAAGAAATTTTTTTCTAAAGATAACGAGACTTGAGTCCCGGTCGTTCGTCTCTGGGAGTCATTATTTTACTTTAGAATTCGATCTTTTACCGCTCTACCTTGTTTAAATTCACACGTCGGTTTCCAATCTCCTGATTAAGATTTCACCACTTCTATTATGAACCTTGATTACGTGCGCATTTGTTAAATAAATCACAAAGGTGAGCGTGTGAGTTTCTGTGCGCACGATTCTAGTGAGGTGGTGATTATTTACGGAAAATGCTTCTATCGTTAGATTCTCTATATTTTTAGGAAATGACATGCTTGTTGAGGAATAAATAAACAATTGTAGGCAACTCAAATCACGCAAAAAGAATGGCAATCATCAAGCTCATGGTGATTTCAAACATATAGAGATATATATAAAAATGCATTTTTTTCATTCATTCCATTGGAGAGTTGTTTGCAACAAGAACTGTAGAGGAAAGCTTGTACATAAATGCTTAAAATGGAAATCTAGCTACCAGAAAACGATCACATACAAGAATCTACGGGGGGATTTTGCATGCATCATTCGAGGAGAATAAGGACTACGCTACTAAGCAGTAATAAAAAGCAGTAAAATTATGAAGTGCATAAACTACTAATCTAGATCTAGTAGAACAAAAGGGCATTCGGGGGTGGTCCCCGATGGCCTTGGAGTGGTTGAGAGGAGAATGAGGGATGGCCAATGGAGCTTAGGCTGACCCTTGGAGAGAGAGAGAGGAGTGATCCAGCATCCCGGCATGGTGTCCTTCATGGTGGTGGTGAACTCATGGAGATAGAGTGGCTATCCTAAGTGGAGGTGGATGTGAATGGAGCCAATGGAGTGAATGGGTGCCAAGAATGTGAATGGGTGCAAATGGCCACCCATTGGGTCTTTTTATAGACCCAAGGGCTTCTCTCTAGAGAGGTGTGGAACTCTCTAGATAGAGTCCAAGAGTGGCCAGCCATATGGTTATGAGATCCAAAAAATGTGGATCTCATTTTGAATGCCTCTTGGTTGCTAAATTTGGCAACCAAGAGGTGGAGCCACTTCAAGAGAGTTCTATAGAACTCTAGAGAAGTGTGTGTGCGTGAATGGGTGTGTGTGTGTGTATGGTCGTGCTCTAAGTGTCTAAGAGGTTTAGGTTAGGTCCTAAGGGGATTAGGTAGGTGTATGTCTTGAATTAGGGTTACAAACCCTAATTGCTAAGGGGAATTTACAATTAAACTCAACCCAAGTTTAATTGAATGAGTGTGAAGCTAATTAAGAGTGAAATACTCAATTAGATTGGGTTTAGGTCAATTGGACTCTCACTAAGTCCAATTGAACTTGTGTGGGTTGAGATCTAAGCTCAATTGGACTCAATGAGTGCAATTGACTTAGGTGAAGGTAATTGACTTTGATCTAAGTCAATTGGGTTTGGTGAGGACCTAATTAGGTCCTTAGGTAGGTCTAGAGGTGATGTACTAGGGTTAGGACACCTTAATTTAGGTTCCTATGGGGTTGGGATTAGGTCTAGGGAGCTAGAGATCCAAGATCAAGGCTTGAATCTCAAAATAGGGACTGGAGACCAGTACCAGATGTCCAAAAATATGATCAGACGTCTTATACTCAAAAATCAGAAGTCCAGACTTCAGTTCTGAATGTCCAATCTGAGTCAGGGGGAAATCTAGGTTCTGTTTTGGGTATTATGTAGAAATTGGACATCTGACAAAGTGTCTAGACGTCCAATAACATTGCAGAAGTGGGTTTGAGGTGTGCGGGAGATGGCTAAGGGTCCTGGACGTCCTATAACTTATCTAGACGTCAGATAAGGGTTGGAACTAGGGTTTTAGTACTTCCTAGGGTGTTGTGACCTAATCTAAGGGTGGCTAAGGCTTGGGCAAGTCTCTAGGCTAACCTAGGGCTAGGATGGATCTAAGCTCTTCACATTTTACTGCTTTATTTCTACTTAATAGAATAGCAAACCTTTAACTCCCTTACATCATTATTCCTACATCTAATCTAAGCCTTCTACTCTAGCTCTACTACAACTCCCGTTATTCTTGATCCAGCTTCAGATCTTGCTCCAGATCCAGCTCCTCATCAGTTTATTACCTGCAATTGACATAATGCTCTTAATCATCACATTATAACATATTTCATGCATAGCTAAAGTAAAGCAATGGAGATGCAGATAATGCTTATGCATGCATGAATTACCCTAACTTATGCTAAGTTCTTGTTACGAACGTGGCATCAGACGGATTTTAAGACGTCTGGGAAGTGGCCCAGACTTCTGTCCAGACGTCTGGAACCCTTCCTAGACGTCTGGTAATAAATTTTTTCGGCGTACCAGGTTGTGTCTGCACGCGTGCGCGCGCAGACTACCCCCGCCGCCTTCGTCTTCTTTTCCTCTCTCTTCCTGCAGACGCACCATTTCTCTTCTCTCTCTCCCCGTGCTGCCTTATATAAACCCTCGCCCTCTCCCTCACCTTTATCTCCTCCGCCTTTCTCTTCTCCTTCTCCCTGCCAGCGAGAGCGCGACCGAGCGAGTGAGCGGCGGCGGCAGCAGCGGCTGTGGCAAGCGTGCAGGAAGGAGGGTTGCGAGAGGAAGAAGCTCGACCGCGAGGGTGCGAGCTTGCCGGGGCAGCTAGAGCACCCGGCGGGGGAGCGACAGGCGTGGGGTGTCGTGGAGGGGCTGCTGCAGCTCAGGCAACAGGCAGATGGGGCGCGGCGCGGCAGTACGTCGCGGGTGGAGAGCGAACCAGGTCCTGATTCTGGGAAGATTTCCCAGAATCAGACGTCTGGACTTACGTGCAGACGACGTCGAAGATGTCTGGAGGACGGTCCAGACGTCTGACAGGTACGATATTTCTTATCTTCTCCCTTTTACACGTGTACGGCCATGAAGTCGTTCGCTGCATCCTTCTGCGCTTCGTCGTGCTGAGAGCAGGTGTGTGTGTGTGCGCAGGTTCTGGTCGGGAGGGTGCGAGGGCTCCCCATTCCACGTGAATTAGATGTCTGGCCATAGTGCTAGACGACGGAGAGAACCTCCAGACATCCGGGGTGACAATCGGACGTCTGGAAACCAAGGCCAGACGTTCCAGTGGGCTTCTGGACATCTGAAGGACTGCGCAGACTGAGGTACGACCTGATCCACCTTTTAAGACGTCTGGAAGAGGTTCCAGACGTCTGATTTTGGACAGATTCGTCGTTTTAACCCGTTTAGGGTCCGTTCGGAGTCCGTTTTCCGCGTTTCGAGTTGCGTTCTTTCCAGAATTAATTCCTCTATCTGTTTACAGTAATTGTGTACTATTCTGAGAAACTCCTTGTGATTGATCCTTGTGTTAGGACCCCGTTCCGTTGCAGTCTTGGGAGATGCGGAGGCACGCGGGATTGCCGACGACGCCCCCAGTACTCCCGATTTCGCTGATAGAGTGGCTTTTTAATTTATTTACCAAAATTTGTTACAATTATGAAACAATTAATAAAGTCTAGGGCATTGCATGAACCCTAGGCTTGAGAAATTAGATTGAATGATAGATCCTAGGGTATTGCATGAATCCTAGGATTGGAAAACTGGATTTGAATGATAGATCCTAGGGTACGACATGAATCCTAGGACTGGAAAACTAGTTGAATATATAAATATTGCAGTCTTGGAAAAGTAGAAAGGAAATGATAACTGCCTGTAAATTGATTAACAGCTGCCTGTTATGAATGAATAAATACGATTAAGAACAAGGGTTATATAAAGATAAAGCGGGAACGGTGAAACCCAAAATGGCCAAACAAAAAGAACATGAACCCTACAGGGAATTAGGAGTAGAACTCCTGGAAAGAGAATGGAATGGAACTGAGAAAGTAAAATGTGGAAGTGTGTTGTCTCTTGGGTACGTGGAACCAAAGAGAGCATGTATTACCTCTTAGTGTAAAGGGGAGCTTGCCGCCCTCAGGTTGAGACTGGTGTGGGTTTGGCCACTTTACACCGACTTGCTGGCCCTCGCGTACGTAGTACCGAGGAGAGCTACTAGTGTAGGGAGAGCACTAGCTGCCCCACGGGCCCCGGGGTTCTGCTAGCTCTCCTACACCGACTTGTCAGGCCCACTGGGCAAACCAGGGTAGTTAAGCGAGGGTGCGCGGACTGTGGAGGGGTTGGACCCCTGTTACTGAGAGGGCCCTGCCCTATACTAGTTCCATGCTGTGCTTTGGGCTCACCTGTTAACGGAAATGACTGACCGCGTGCCAATGCGGGGTAGCTACCAGTACGCTTATCGCGCGTGCCGTAGTCACCGTTACGTCTGTCAGCGACCTTGGGGTGGTCGACTGAGGGTAGGACCACCATGGGGGACTCTCCCGGCCAGGAGAGCACCACGTGTTACTTCTACTTTTCGGAAAAGACTGCAATCAGGATCGTTCCCACGAGGAACATTCAAGATCAAGAGAAGGATCTGAGAAATAAATCAATAGTGAAAAAATAGAAAGACATTAATAAAGAAAGTAAAATATAACAGCTACTGTACACTCTACTGCTTCTTTAGCTTTTAGTTGCCACTCTACTTAGTGTTTCGCTGACGTGTCACCCTCGTTACTTTTTCAGGACCAGGTGTTGAGCAGCCAGAGTCAACGGCTGCAGAGGACGCTGGGCCTAGTAGGGTCCAATAGGGTTACCTGTAGTACTTTCTGTACTTTTCTTCCACTGTAGTGAGTAGTTTTTTTTTTTTGATACTCCCTATACTTTCTCTATTGAAAACTTTATGTTATGTACATGTATATTTTCCTTTTGTTGTGGTGGTGCATACTGTAGTATTTCCTTTCTTTACTACTGTATTTTGTTACTGCTAGTTATATACATGTGAATGTGGTTTATTTTACTGTTCTTTTGGTTACTTCTCGTTGGACGACTGGGTCTTGGGATTAGTCGAGTCGGTCTAATTCTCGTGTCTTGGGAATCGGGTCATTACAGTTCTAGCCTAATCTAGGTCAATTAAGACCTATGATTGCTGCGCAATCAGTGCCGTGGAAGAAAACTTCTCCATTGAGGTTGATGGTGAGGAAGAGAGGGGAGGATGACCTTGGCTTTGGCACACCAGGCATGAACAAAGGAGACGAAGATATTGGCGCTCCCAAGTTGGTGGTTGGGAGGCCAGAGACGACGGAGGAAGAGGCTTGTCGGAACTAAGGCAGAGCGGGGTCGGAGGTGGAGTTTTGAAGAGGGTTTTTGCCCCAAACCTTGCTAAAGAGCACGACCATGCCCTGGGGATCTTTTTTTAGGGCTTAGGAGGGAATTTTAAGCTTGGAAGCCAAGCTTCCAAGCTAGGAAATGTCATCGGAGTAGGAAGTTTTAAGATACACAAATCTCTCATGCGTTCGCATGAGAGATTGGGAAAGTTATAGGGCACATGGACGGATTCAATGGGAAGAGGACTCCTCAAGGAATCTCCCTTCCAATTTTGGAAGGGATTGAGCTAGAAATTAGGGAGATCTTCCCATTTGAAGGTCGTCGGAGTTGTAGGAATAGGATTCATGGCAGTAAGGACCTTTCTGTGAAGAATACAAAGAAGTTGGGAGGCTATTTGTAAGGAATTCAAAAGTTAAGGGTCTGAATGAGATAGAAAGAGTTTGACTGGACCAAAATGCAAACTTGGTCAAGATGATCTCAGATTGGGCCCAAATTTTGGCAAAAACCTAATTTGGACCCAAGGAATCCAATGGTGAATTTAGATTTAGGTTTTGATTTTGTTTGACTAGGTAATTTATGCAAAAATCCAAATTAGGGTAAATGTTAATTTGAGACTCTGTTTTGGGTCAAGACGGGTTTTGATGGTCAAATTGAAGGTACTAAATCTTAGATGATGTAAATACATTTACACTACATAGTTTTTAAATCAAATGTCCGCCTCCCTGTGTTCGACCCGGAATTCAAATTTCGGTATAAATTTTATTTGTCGAACATGAATTCTTCGCTTCCAAGCTACAACGACAAGGTTTTAAAACCAAACACATTAGCGTAGCAATTCGTACGTTCAACATTTTGTCACCATTGCTGGGGAAGCGACGCTCTTTGATTTCTCTTCGCATTTTCTAACTTACAAATCATTTACCTCACTTCTCTCCTTTCTTATTGTGATTGCAGGTACTCTTTCAAGATGAGCAAACGCGGTAGATTGGAGTAAAGGGCTGTGAAAGATTTTGTAAGTTATCCCCCACCTCCCACCCATTAGATTTCATTTCACCACATAATAATACAAACATCAATCAACTTAGGTGTTCTTATAAACTCTAAGGTTAGATTGTTTGTTGTTTGACGCCCACACCCACCCCAACCCCCACATTAAAAAAAGAAAAAAATTTTAAAAAAAAATCTCACAGAGGTACACAACCTCATCTGATTTTCAAACTCAACCGGTAAACCGATCTTTGTAGCCGGTACACACATCCAAACACATAATTGAGTAGAAATCAGATTAGGTAATCACTTGTGTGCCTAGTTAAGTGGTGCAACAGGCCAATTGTTTGAGTTGATTGGGCCATACCACTTCAAATAAAATCAACTCATCAAGTAGCTGCCACTTAGGTTCAACTCTTAGGGATTTACCAGGCACTCCACACTCTTTTTAAGCTTTAAAGGAAAACATCTTCACCTGTGCTTGCAAAACCTGGTGTGCCAACGAAACTTTGAAAACATCTAAAGTTGAATCCTAAAAGCTACTAAGCAAGATTTGAACTCTAAAATTCACCACATCAAAAATAATCTTGCTTGAAAACCATTGGTTGTGCACGCACACACAAATCAATTAATCATTAAGGGCACAACCCATTTAAAGGGCCCATCACATTCCAAAGCACATTCAAACCTAACCCTAAATAAAACAGAGTAGACGTTAGCCTTAAGGATTGGACTCGCTCTTCAGAATCCAGAATAAGATTATTTTCGATTAGTCTGTTTCTACTGTTCAATCTGATGTCTAGCTAGGGGAGCATAATCAAATGATCGCGGCTGGGGGGTACACTAGGAACCGGAGGCACAAGCCGAAGGAAGAACCTTCTTCCCAATCCCTCCTTCTAACTGGTTGGATTGAACAGACAGAAGTAGATCAAATCATTTCTTTATCTCAAGACTGGTTTTGGGAGTCTGTAGGTCTGTAGGCTAACCCAATTAAGGATAGGTTTTTATTGTTTGTATTGCAGGGCGCCTTTCTTCCTCCCATTTCTCATGAATACTTCCACATATTACACGCATTCCCGGTCTTTCCCTCCTGTTTTGAATTATCCTCAACATGACGATTATCCCGACTCGTACTGTCATCAACCATCAGTTAGTTGGGATAATTCGGATTGGGGATATAATTCCAGACCTCCGTGTTTAGGGTTTAACCCTGAACACTTTGATTGCAATTTCTATCCTTCTCAAAGCCACATCAATTATAGATCGTCATCCTTTCATGAACAACCTAATATGATCTACAATCAAGAAGGATACACTGATCCTTACCCATCCTCTGATTACACTGCCTATAGGTCATCACCACCTTTTGAACAATCTGAAATGACCTATTATCAGGAAGGGTATAATGAACCTCAATTTGTTAATTCTCCTGCATTAATCCCAAACCTGCCCAACCCTGAACCAACTCATTTGGTTCAGGGTAATCAGGTTCAAAATAAGGTTCTGGCTAACTTGGAGAATATCATTCAATCTTTAGAAGTTCAGCCAATACCTTGAATTGAGAGATTAGAGCCCCTGATTGAAATGATTGATGATTTGAACAAGTCTTTGTTGGATTGGCTCCAAGATGTTAAGGATAAGAACCTGGGTGAGTTTCTACTTGGGAAATTAGTGAAATTGAGGATGAGATTCGTGGTTGCTTTGATTAAATCATGGGATGATTCCCAGGATGAACCCTCTTCAGGAAAGACAATGACAGAACCCACTCAGGCACCTATTTTTAGGGGACACGTGTTACGAGGCTAACCAGATTGAATTAAAGCAACTGATGTAAACACAATTACACTACTTAAAATGTCTATTTATGCATGTTCTTAAGCATAGGATTGCATTTCATGATATAAATATTGCATTACATGCATCATCTTGCATTTAGAATACTTTGAATAAAATGGAGGTTAATTGTCTCCTTTTATGTGCTTGGACAGGGAAAATATTTTATCAGGGCCTCGGATCAAAGATCCAACCGTATGGATGTGATCAGGGTGACGATTGGAGTTCAACGACTCCAAGATCACCCTAATCAGGCATCCGTAGCATCAGATAGTGACCCGGGAACCCTAGAAGATCAAGGGCCAGGATGGTGTAAATTCGCACTTCAGATGACAAATCCGACCGCACGGATGAATTCGGATCGACAATCGCAGCCCAACGACACAAAAATCGAGTCAAGCCGACATCCGTGGCACCATCTACAACTTCCAGAAGATGGACGGCCAAGATGGCGCCACATGGTGCCATCTCAGCCGCCCAAACGGCCGCTTGCATTTTGTGAAGGCCCCCGCCTGATCGCTCTCTGCCGTTAGATGGAGATCCAACGGCTGTGGTCGCTCACGCTTAAAAGCGTCCGCGCAACCATTTCGTCCGCGTAGCGCAGCGGCGATGCAACCGCGGGCGAAGCAGAGGTCGCGGGTTCGAGCCGCGGTGAGGGGGTGGAAGGCGCGGGCAAGCGGGCACGGACGAGCGTTAGATGGAGATCCAATGGCTGCGCGCGCCCGTTAGCGTCAACGCGCGATTGGACGCGCGATCGAACGCGCAGTCAGACGCGCGGGGGGCGCGCTACGCAACGGGGGCGGACGTGATTTAAGCCGTCCGATCTCGCGATCGGACGGCTGAAAAGCGCTGGACGTGCACGGGCGTTGAGGAGTGGGCAGCCGAGGAGGCGCGCGTGGGCGCGGCGGCGACGGCCACATCGGGGCTTTAGTAACGGATTTATCCGTCACTAAAGACCCCTTATTTATTATTTTGAACATGTAATGTCCATTTTGCCCCCACTCTTTGCAACTATAAAAGGAGACCCCCTCCATACAAAATTCTCATCCCTTCTTTCTCCTCTCTACCCCTCCAAAGCTCAAAAGAAGCTTGTCCCACACCTGGGATGCTTCTTGCGAGATAAAGTCCAATTTTCGTTCCCCTTCGGAAGTGGATCCCGCGACGACGATGGCATGCTGCTCCGTTCCAGTTCTTTTGCTTCGTCCTCCTTCATCCTACTTCGTTCTCCTTCGTCCAGGCGTCGTCCCATCCAGCTCGTCCTCCAAGCAATCGTCGAGGAGGATAATTTCTCTCTCTCATTCTTATTTACAGCTTTTCTAGTGTAGAATTTTCTGCTTTATAGTGTAATTGATTTTCCGCATTCTAGTGTAACTTTTATAAACTATTGAAATATCGAATGCATGTTCTCTTTCTCTCTCTCTCTCTCTTTCTCTCTCTCTCTCTCTCATAGTTTGATAGGCCCATTGTAATTATAATGCCTTGCTTAAAGAAAATCCTAAAAAAATATAATTGCGAAAATAGATCAACGTAGCCTCCCTATGTTCGACCCGGAATTATTTTCGGTATAAATTTTATTTGTTGAACACGAATTCTTCGCTTCCGAACTACAACGACAGGTTTTCCAAAACCAATCTCGTAAGCATAGCGTTCGCAAAATCCGTTCAACAGCAACTAATTAAGGAAGATCTGATTTCTTCACCTGAGATCCCTGAGCTGGGTTACAAGGAAACGTATGTCTCCTTAGAACAGAAAGTGACAGATGATTTTGGGACATACATTGATATGGATCCTAATTTCTTTGATGGTGAAGATTCAAGTTGCAAAGTCTCACACGAGTTTTCAGAACATGATTTTTGTGAGACGATTGGGCCTGAGGAATCTAATAGATCATTTGATGGCCCAATAATTGAGGAAACTGATCTTAGGGCACACATTATGGATCCAAAATCGCATTTTCTGAAGGATTCAATTCAATGCCCTGATTGTCAGTTACACCCCGTTGAGCTTATTGATGATTCTATTTCTGAGATAATGAGACCCAAGTCAATTTTGATTCTGCCACATCATTTAGACTTGGAAATTTCAGATGGGGTGATTAATATACAAGAGGTCTTGGAATTGGACATGCTGAATGAGGAGGATAGGAGCTGGATAGAAGATTGAGTCGAAGGGTGCATATTAAGCTGAAACCATCAAGTCAGAACCCTTACGACATCTATTCTAAGGATGTTCAACCCAAGCACACATTCAATGATTATCCTTTTGAGCTTAAATTTTCTGTAACCCGACTTTTTGGTCTTGGGTTGCATCCTCATAAATTGTAGGCCCGACCCTGCTTGCATTCTGATTTTAGGTTTTGCGTAATTTTTATCCAGAACCTAAGATATTCTTGAATATGGGGGATGGGTCTGCACCACAATCTGGTCCACATCTGTGGACATCTACTGACAGGTCAGAGGATTCTTTTGTTTATTCTGATTCTGACCTGCACTTATGAATTATTCATTTCTCTTCTTTGTACAGTGTGCCTAGCTGAAGGCACTAAACTCAGCACATATATAGTTCTTTTTAATTTTCATCTCGGAGCGGACCTGACATTCACGCAATTCAGGTGCTTTCTACCCTTTTCCACTCTGTTTTATGTCTTTTTAATACAATGAGGACATTGCATTAGATAGGCATGGGGGGTGGAAATTCATCTCTGAATTCATTCGTCAGCTCCGTAGATTTGTTTTATTTTCTTTTATTAAAAAACAAAATTGAATTAGGAAAAAGAACTTGGGTTTAAGAAAATTTTTAATCTTAGGAAGTACTACATTATGATTTGAACACAAAGACCCTTCAGGTCTTTAGACTTAATCAGCCCGTGTATCCACTAAAATGTGGATTTGTTTTTCGAGTTCTCGCCAACCTGAATTTTATTTTAATTGGAGTAAATAAATTTGGGTGATAAGTACATGACTTATCAACCCGCCCTCTGATTTGAGGGGATTTTGAGTTTCTAGCATCTACACACTATCTTGTCACTGACTCGTTGTTCAGCGATTTTAACGGAAATTGGGTAGCTAATGAACCTTCTAGGGTGATATGGCTAGCAAGTTTCGTGGGTAACAACCCATAGGTAGGTTGTCCAGAGCCCAGTCACTGGACCTTTCTCTTTTTCCTACCCTTAGGTAAATCTTAGACCAGGGAAGCCACCTACTTAAAAAAAAAAAATCAAAAAGAAAAGGAGAAAAGAAATAAACCACACTTCTCGCACGAGTGTGGCTGGTAAGTTATCGGTGGTAACAGCTCATCGACCGGTTGCCCAGAACCCAGCTTAATAAATGCACTAAAAATTCCCAAAACACTTACGAAGAAGCGGAGAAGTAGAATAAACCGGGGAGATATACACTGAATTCACCCTTGTGTTGACCCCGTAAAAAAATAAAAGTAGGGAGAAAGCTACTGGTTGTAAAGATACACCTTTAGGCAAAATTCTTTTTTGAGGTCACCTAGAGGCGTAGAAATCCGAAGTTCATTTTAATTACCGGTCAACGAGTCTATCACATTCACAATAAGTTGCTTAGAACTTAGAGTTCTCATCAAATCTTGGGTGAGTTGAATGGCCGTAGAAAGCCACTCTTTAACCCTAAAACTTGAAAATCCGAAAAAATTAGAAAAGAGGAAAAAGAGAAAAAGGAATTTTTCTTTGAATAAGGCGAGGGTTTGAGGCGGTCTGCATTTTGGCAGATACCTGGGCATTGTTGTGTCATTGAAAGTCCAGATCCTAAGTAGACAATTTCTTAATGATTGAAAATAACTCATGCCCAAATAATCCAACCTAATTCTTTTATAAATAGCATATAGTTTTTGCTAGGGACTAGCAAAAGATAGGCATGGGGGTATGATATAAACACATTTACACTACTTAAGATGTCTATTTATGCATGTTCTTAAGCATAGGATTGCATTGCATGATATAAATATTGCATAACATGCATCATCTTGCATTTAGAGTAGTTTGAATAAAATGGAGGTTAATTGTCTCCTTTTATGTGCTTGGATAGGGCAAACTTTTTATCAGGACCTTGGATCGAAGATCCAACCGTACAAATGTGATCAGGGCAACGATTGGAGTTCAACGACTCCAAGATCACCTTAATTAGGCATCTGTGGCATCAGACAGTGACCGGGGAACCCTAGAAGATCAAGGGCCAGGATGGTGTAAATTCATACTTCAAATGACAAATCCGACTGCACGGATGAATTCGGATCGACGATCGCAGCCTAACGACGCAATCAAGTCAATCCGACACCCGTGGCACCATCTACAACATCCAGAAGATGGACGGCCAAGATGGCGCCACGTGGCGCCATCTCGGTCGCCCAATCGCCCGCATGCAACCATTAAAGCCTTTGCATCCGCCGTTGGATCTCGATCCAACGGCTGTGAATGGCTACACCTCAAATCGTCCGCTCGACAATCCGTGCTCTGCAGCATAGTGGGCGAGGGCGTTAGAGCGAGCAGCGGACGCGAGTTCGAGCCGCAGCGAGGAGGCGAAGGGCGCGGGCGAGCGTCGAATCCTGATCGGACGACCGTCTGCACTCAATAGTGATGAAGCGCTATTGGACGCCAGCGCCTCACGCGGCATCGCACACGTTGGGGTGGGCGTGCAACGAGCAGGGAAGGCGCAATCACAGCTGTCTAATCTCGCGATCGGACGGCTGTGGATGGCTGAACGTGCGGCGGGTGTTGAGAATGAGCAGCCGAGGAGGCGCGCGTGGGGAGCAGCCACTACGCCCACGTTGGGACTTTAGCGATGATTTTATCTGTCACTAAAGACCCCTTATTTAATGTTTTAAAGATGTAATGACCAATTTGCCCCCACTCCTTAAAACTATAAAAGGAGACCCCCTCCACACGAAATTCTCATCCCTTCCTTCTCTTCTCTACCTCTCCAAAGCTCAAGAGAAGCTTGTCCCACACCCGGGATGCTTCTTGCGAGATAAAGTCCAAATTTTCGTCCCCCTTCAGAAGTGGATCCCGCGACGACGACGACGTGCTGCCTCATTCCCGTTCTTCTGCTTTGTCCTCCTTCATCCAGGCATCGTTCCGTCCAGCTCGTCCTCCAAGCGACCGTCGAGGAGGATATCTCTCTCTATTCTTTTTACTGCTTTCTAGTATAGATTTACTGCTTTCTAGAGTAATTCTACTCGTCCTCCAAGCGATCGTCGAGGAGGACATTTCTCCCTCCATTTTTTTAATGCTTTCTAGAGTAAATTTATTGCTTTCTAGTGTAATTATTTTATGCTTTCTAGTTGTAATAGTGAAATGAACAATCTCCTTAATGATAAATTCTCTATTTATTCTACATCTCATTTTGATTTCTGTGTATAATATTCTCTCTCTCTTTCTTACTCTCTCTCTCTTCTATTTATTGTAAATAGTTAGATAGTTTTAAATTGAATTACTTCGTGACAAATAAAAAGAAACGCATAGTTTTTAAATCAAACGTCCGCCTCCCTGTGTTCGACCCGGAATTCAAATTTCGGTATAAATTTTATTTGTTGAACATGAATTCTTCGCTTTCAAGCTACAACGACAAGGTTTTAAAACTAAACAAGTTAGCGTAGCAATTCGTACGTTCAACACTAGAGAGTATTTTTCTATAAATTTTAGAGGGTTTAGGTAAATTTTATCCTTACCAGAACCTCAGTTAATTAGGTGGGTCTGTTTTTAGGGTTTTAGAAGTCATTTAATTCTCAAAACATGCGAAAACCCTTTTCTATCTGTTCTAACCCACTTGTTAGACATTTAAGACCATTTGACCCTTAATTATCCCCTAGGAAAACCCGTGATTGTATTGCATTCTTGATATGATGGTCAAATTGCAGTTTTGACCCTATTTTCTTGTCTTTCCCTTAGAATGCTTATGCAATGAATTATAGTCCTCCGACAATTATGTAGGAGCATTTATTCTTTGATAATAACTAACTTGAGTTAGTATGGCTCATAATGGTATTTCCATCATCTGGCTGATCCATGGTTGCTTAGAATATGAGGAAGTGTCAATATGATTAGGTTGTTGCACAAACATGGATGTCGAGGCTTGGACTCGACGTGAGTGAATAACTAATGGAGGCCTCAAGGGTGGTCTTAAGGACCTCCTCCCAAACATGCACCAATGGAGAAGATGAGGGATAGGATTTCAGATGGACCCAATCGAGGCACCCGAAGATTTTTGGATAACTATAGAGGTTCGGGGCGGATGATACCCCTGGATCAGAAGTCGTCCACTAAGAATTACCTAGGCATCTAGGAAGGGAGAGTCCCGCAAAGACCCCTACACAGTAGAGTGTCCCCACGGGTTACAGGGTTTCCCCCACCTGACCTTCCTTGTCACTAAGGGTCTAGGTAGACCAAAATGGTGACTTGACCTCTTAAGTCTACCAATTTTAAGTTAAGAGCATGGGTGTTTATGATTTCACTTGAACTATAAGAGATTTTTGTGCAAGGTGACCTAATTTGAAGATTGATTGACCCCTCAAGGTGGGTCAACTTCACCTGTTTGTTCTTTGAGATTATTAGGTCCAGATTTTTAAGATTTAAGTGGATATTTAGAGCTTGATTTTGGTGTTTGCTTGATTAGGTCAATTCAAGCATAGATTGGGCCACACACAAGTTGGGAGAATATATTCTTGATTAAGCAAGTGGAGCCCTCAACCCTAGGATAGAAATCCTATTTTGGCTCTAATTGATCCAATTAATTCCGTCCAAATTTGGTACCTAGGGCACAAGCAAGAAGGTGATAGCCCTAGATACCTTAAACCCTAAGTAGGTGTAGAAATCAGGGTTAGGGTTTTTCTACAAAAGAATCAAATTAGGCAACTTGTGAGGATTGATTCTAAGAATGAAAAGCAAGTTGTCCCTAATTGATTTTCTTCCTTTTTATCTCTTCTCAGAATTAGGGGCTTTTAAGGAAAAAGGGAATGGAATTTACCTGCCCCTGGAGTGTTCTAGTGTGTGGCTGACTCTCCTCGATTGGATTCCCTATTATAATAAAAGAGATAGAGCAAGTTAGTATCAAATTAGAAATCGCAATCAAGAGATCAAATTGCACGTTGCTCCCCGGCAACGGCGCCAAAATGTTGCTTGCTCTGAATCGGGGTTTTAAAAGTAATGGGATCTAGTATAACTAATAAATCGTGAAGAACACTTAAAATTTATAGCTTGAAAGAAATCTGAGGTCGAACGAAGGGAGCAATATGGAAATTTATCTCAAGATCACAATTTTAAGCAAGAATATAATAATATAATAGCAATTTGAAGCACAAATGATGTAAATATAAAATCAAGAGTCAATGTAGCAAAAAAGATTAGAGCAAAATGGTGATTTGAATCACGATATTACCCTATTACAATAATGGCAAATAATGCAATAGTATCAATCAAACAAAGCCACGTATAATGACTGCACAGTACACTTCTCTCTGATGCTATAGTGCGTAAGCATTGTTCCTCTTTGGCTACTTCTTCTCTTCTTCTGCTTTGGCTTCTCTTCCTCCTCCTCTTCTGCTTTTGCTAAGTGTTAGGATCTCTCTGAAGCAAAACCCCCCTTAACCCCGTTCACTCCCTCTCTCTCTTGTCCTCTTTCTCAATATTTAGGCATATAGTAGGGTAATAAGTATTTAGATTTTCACGTACCCAGGACCAGCACTACGGGCGTGGGTTGCAACAGAGGCGTGAGAGAGTACGCGGGCAAGTGAGTGGGTAATGGGGACCTGACCCCCTTGTCTTGGGCGAGGGGTCGAGGTGATAAATTCCTTTTATCTCGTACTGAGGGCTAGGTCACGCACGATGTGGGACTAAATGTCCCGCAGTTCTCCTCTCGAAGCTACTAACAATGGTTCTTCCAATTGCAGTCGGAGACGAGTTCATGGCTTCCAATTGAAGGCTTGGAGGGTGACCTAAAAGCCTTCCACGCGCCTTGGAGGTGTCACCTAGAGGTATCATGGCTAGAACACCATGAACGATGTCAGAAACAGTGGTGCGGCGGTGGAGGTCCGATGATCTACCTGAAATAGAAAATATGGCCTCTCGGCTCTGTCAAAAATGCTCAGGAGGATCGTATGAGCATGGCGGATGTACTGGTGGGTGTTGCGTTCGATGAGGATGCTTGTGCATGAGTAGTGACGTCGAAGAAGGCGAGTGCAGGTGGTGGTGTTTGGTGGGTTGTTTGGAAGAGCAATCCCCTCAATTTCTTGAGGGGTTTTGCTCACGAGGTTACGGCGAAGTTGTAGGGATCAGTAGCGAGAGAAAAGATGATCTGTGGCGGCAGGAATGCTTCATCGAAGGTATGCTGGCAAGATGGAAGATGAATTCGCTGGAGGCGGTGCGGTGGCTGAGTCGGAGTGGCAAAGACGAAGTTGTGAAGTGGCGAAGCTAGGGAGTTGATCTAAGTAGGTAGCAGACGAGGAGGGGGAGCGACGTCGGGTCTGATATGGCCAGCATCAGAGACGAAGGGAGCTCCAGTGGGAGGGAACGGTGACAACGAAGGGGAGGAAGTGCCTCGGGGGTATGTCGAGGTGCAGAAGAAGTTGGGGAGTCGAGATCGGTCGGCTATAGTCCGTAACGGCCGGTGAAGAAGCTCAGAGGAAGGGGTCGTCGGAGTGAAGCGGAGCGAGTTGAGGAGGAGAGGAAATAGGGCTAGATTTGGCTTAATTTCTCGCTACGGAGGTAAGGAATGACATGGGGGTTCTTTTATAGGCCAGGGGGCGAGCTTTCAAGCTTGGAATCCAAGCTTAGAAGCTCCTAAGCTTTGTGAAATAGGAGATTCGAATCTTGGAAGGATTCATACGAGCTTTTTAGAGAGATTTGGATAGTTAAACATGGGTTAATAGGAAGGAGATTACCTGACGGATCTCTCTTTCAATTTTGGGAGAGATTTGTCAAGTAATCGCAGAGTTCATGCCAAATGAAGCTCGCTGGAGTAGGACTTCTCCACGAAAATGGTGGAAGGACCTTTTTTTAAAGAGTGACGACAAAGATAAGGGGAAGGGGGTATTTGTAAGGCATTTCAAAAGTTGAGTGGTTGGGTGAGAGAAAAAGAGTCAAACTGGACTAAATTGCAAACTAGGTCAAGATGATTTCTAATTGGGCCCAAATTTGATACAAGGCTCATTTGGACATAAGGAATCCAATGGTGAAGTTGGATTTTGGTTTTGACCTAACTTGACTGGGTAATTTATGCAAAAACCTAAATCAGGACAATAGTCTATCTGTGACTCTATTTTGGGTCAAAATGAGTTTTGATGGTCAATTCAAAGATGCTAAACCTTAGGGAATATTTTTTTTATGAATTTTAGAGAGTTTATGTGAATTTTATCCTAACCAGAACCTCAGTGGATTAAGTGGGTCTATTTTTAGGATTTAAGATGTCATTTAATTCTTGAAATACGTGAAGACCCATTTCTGTCTGCATGGACCCCTTTATTAGACTTAAATGCATATTTGACCTTTTGTAACCCCTAAAAAACTCCGTGGTTTATTCTGTATTTGTGGATTACTGTAAAATTGTAGAAATAACCTTTTATTCTTCTTTTCTTCTCAAAACAACTCAACCTGCCCAAGAGACCTTCTAACTGATATGTAAGAGCTTTTATTAACTTTACCATATCAAATTGAGCTAGTTATGACTCATGATGGTGTTCCCATCATAAAGGCACAAGGAAACCCTAGGTAGGGGAGAAGGGAAGAGAAAAAGTTTTCACAATGTTCATACATACTTAGTTCATAAATAAACTCAACTCAACTAAAAAAAATTGATCAGAGTAATTCTGTAGTAAAAGGAAAGGGGTCAAGCTTTCTATCATAATTTTTTTTTTCTTGAAAAGCCCATCATTAGAAATGAAGAACTTTATAATGAACTTGCCATCATAAGATTCTAAATCAGTTAGATAAAAGTTAAAAATTACAAATAAAATAGGTTAAACATATTAAAACTTCTAATATCAAGTTCAGATGGATTATTACAACCCCATCACTATCTTTACTTTCTTCTAGGAATTTTATACGTTGCACCTCGTACGATAGTACTACATCTCAATATTCTTAAAACACCACAAAATAGGAATTAATCATCATTCAAAGCCTAAAATTAATAAAAAAAGTCAAATATGAAAAAGAAAATGCTTTATGAGATGGAATCCATCTCTTGCCAGCAAGCATGCCAAAATTTTCCAATAATGTACTCTGCAGGAGAGAGGGAAAAATATCGAGAAGAAATCACTTTATGAGATGGAATCCATCTCCTGCCAAAAAGCATGCCAAAATTTTCCAATAATGTACTATGCATGGGAGGGGAAAAAATCAAGTTAAATAACTTAAATTAACAATACAATAACATTGAAATGCTATATACTATTTCCTCATCTTCTGTTGCATTCTCTGTCCTAAATGTGAGCATGAAAAGCCGAACATCCATCTCCATCCTCATCCTTCAACGCTAAACTTCCTTCTCTAATCTCCAAACCATCCACCCCAACCCAAGAATCCACCAACTAAGCAACAAAGATCAACAAAAACCAAAACCCACCAACACAAACCAACAAAAGACACGATCTTTATCAAAGAGCAAACAAAACAGCCAAAAATATTCTCATACACCTCAACTTTTCCCCTGCCGCCAATAGCGTGCAGGACACTCGACTCGTGGGCATCCCTGAATGTGAGCACATCCTCGAGGTATGTCACGAGGAGCTCCTTGAGGATCTCAAGGTTGCCCCCTTAACTCGTCATTGGGAACTTTCGTTGAACATATAGTGGGCATCATCCCATGCTCTAGTAGCACTACTAAAAACAAACAAAACACATACCACATGATGGATGATACCCTTTGAAGATCACGAGGGTAGATGTACCTGCACCTTAAAACAAATAAACATTATATTCCATTCTGCCAAAACCACACACCATAAAGCATTGGTTGCTGATGATACTTACTATTTCCTCCATCGAAAGATAAATGAAACACCTAGAATGGATTTCCTAAATTCCCCTTCCCCGAACGCCTCGAGGAAGCGGGGGTCGTTGTCCCACATGGTCTTGAGGCGGCGAATGCAGCAGGGTAGGGCAAGGAGAGGGGATCGGGAGGTCGGGAAGAGCGCAGTGTGAACACACAGATGGCATCAACAGTGAGCCGAGCATGGAGGGTGCTAGCGTAGAGGGGAGGGGAGGGCTGTGGAGGGTGTTCCAATTGGATGGGGAAGACTAGAAGAGGAGAGAAGCGAGCATAGAGATCTGGTAAAGAAAACATGTGCGATTGTCTCAATTTTCACGGGTAATGCCACTTACAGCACTTTTCTTTTTTTACATAAGCTTTCTATTGAAGGGAAGAATCTGATACAAGAGATGTGCCATAGAGGGGAAGGAAAAGATGGGGAAGCCTCACCCACAAAGGGGGAAAAATGCCCCATAGAATGGGGGAACTCAAAAAATAAAAAATGAGATAAGAAACAAAGGAGAAAGAAAAAAAAAGCATCCCCAAAATCGAGACGAATCTCAAAGAAACGCACCACGAGATAGAATAGATCATCTAAAAGGTCGAATTCAATCTCAACAGTAATAGCACGAGGTCACACATTGTCCCAATCAAAGCAAAACTACACTAAAAAAATAAGAAAAAGAATGGATCTAACCACCAACAACGATCAAAACACACGTCCACAGTAACATATGACCGACACACAAATCGAGACAACTACACCATGCAACAGCACTTGACCCATGATCGCATGCAGCATAGAGAACACACGTCGATCGTATACTGTCATGCTGAAGCCTCCTTTGCACACTACATGTCACCTTCGCCGTCGCACATCTCCATGCTTGCCGACGAAGAGCCTTGACGAAGCTTCCCAGCGCATACTGATGGGAACACCATCATGAGCCATAACTAGCTCAATTTAGTCATTATCAAGGAATAAATGCTCCTACATAACTGTGAGAGAGCTATAATTCATTGCATAATCATTCTGAGGGAAAGATAAGAAAATAGGGTTAAAACTGTAATTTTACCATCATATCATGAATGCAGTACAATCATAGGTCTTCTCAGGGGGTAATTAAGGGTCAAATGGCCTTAAATGTCCAAAAAGTGGGTTCATACAGACAAAAATGGATTTTCGTGTGTTTTGAGAATTAAATGACTCCTGAAACCCTAAAAGCAAACCTGCTTAATTAAATGAGGCTCTGGTCAGGATAAAATTCACCTAAACTCTCCACAATTCATAGAAAAATATTCTCTAAGGTTTGATACCGTCAATTTGACCATCAGAACCCATCTTGACCCAAAATAGAGTCTTAGACTGACATTTGCCCTAATTTGAGTTTTTGCATAAATTAATCAGTCAAACGAGGCCAAAACCTAAATCTAACTTCACCATTGGATTTCTTGGGTCCAAATTAGGTTTTTACCAAAATTTGGACCCAATCTGAGATCATCTTAACCTAGTTTGCAATTTAGTCCTATCTGACTCTTTTATTTCACACACATGCCCCTAACTTTTGAAATTCTTACAAATAGCCCCCCATCTTTGTCTTCTTCACAAATAGGTCCCCATCGCATCAAAATCCTATTCCTACAACTCCAGTGACCTTCAAATGGGAAGATCTCCCTGATTTCTTGCTCAATCCCTTCCAAAATTGGAAGGGAGATTCCTTGAGTAGTTTTCTCTCCAATGAATCTGGTCATGAGTCTAAAAGGCTTCCCAATCTCTCATGCGAATGCATGAAAGATTAGGGTACCTTAAAACTTCCATCTCCAGCAACATTTCCTAAGCTTGGAAGCTTGGCTTCCAAGCTCAAAACCCCTTCATGAACCCTATAAAAGGATCCCCAGGGCACGGCTGTGTTCTTCAGCAAGGTTTAGGGCCAAAACCCTCTTCAAAACTCCACCTCCGGCGAGCCTCTTCCTTTGTCGTGTCTTGCCTCCCAACCACCAAATTGGGAGCGCAATATCTTTCTCTACTTCATCTGCTCCTTGACGACCAAATCAGGGGCCTCTCTACCTAATTCTTCACCACTGCTACCTCATGGAGTGGTTCCCTTTTCCGGTGCCGGCCTACCAACGCCGGCGTCGTTCTCCCTCCTTTCGTCCACTTAGAATAGGTAGTTAGTTTCCTTAAATCCTTAGATTAGTTTTATACCATCAAAACCCAAAAATATCCCCTCAAAGCCGTGAATCATCCCCATCTCCTCCATCTCTGGTGACCACTCCAGCGAGGACTTCCTCTCACTACACAACTCCATCCCCCTCTCCGACAAGTCCCCGACCTCCACCACATCCACCCGCACAAAAGCCCTAACTCTATTGAGCTGCTTGATCACTGATGGGAACACCATCATGAGCCTTAACTATCTCATTTTGACCTAGAAAAGAGAACAAAAGCTCCTACATAACCAAATGAAGGGCCTAACTCAAGGAATAATCAGTCTGAGAGAAAAGCAAGAAACAAAGGGTAGAATTGCAATTTTACCATTTTAGTGCAACAACGGGATTTCTCAAGGGATAGACATAGGTCAAACGATTTTAACAAGATAAAAAATGGGTTGGTTCAATCAGAAAAGAGTTAATATGAAATCTGGGAATTAAATGACTTCTGGTAACCCTAAAACAGACCCACTTAATTTAACAAGGTTCTGGTAAGGATAAAATTGAACTAAACCCTCCAAAATTCATGAAAAAATATCCTCTAGGATTTAGAACCTTTAATTTGGCCTTTGGAACCTATTTTGACCTAAATAGGGGTCCTAGTCAAATATTTACCCTAAATTGGGTTTTTGTATAAAATACTTAGTCAAACATGGTCAAAAATAAAATCCAACTTCACCATTGGATTCCTTAGGTCCAAATTAGGTTTATACCAAAATTTGTACCTAAGAGGAGTTCACCTTGACCTACTTTACAAAATAGTCCAACCCAATTACATTTATGCCCCTAACTTTTGAAAACCCTTGAAGACACCCCCCAACTTCCTCGTCGTTCTTTGCAATTAGGTCCCTCCACCATTACAGCGGAGGAATCCTACTCCGGCGAGGACTCAAGGGGGATATCTCCTTGATTCCTTAGAGAAGCCCTCTCAAATTTGAAAGGGAGATTCTCTGAGGAATTCCCGTTCGTATGAACCCAATCTTGAGCTTTGATTTCCACCCAATCCCTCATGCGAACGCATGAGAGATTTGGGTATCTCTCAACCTTCTAAGTTTGATGAGGTTTCCATGCTTGGAAGCTTGCTTTCCAAGCACAAGACCCTCTGCCTGCGACTATAAAAGAGACCCCAAATCCTCCCGTTCATCTCAAGCTTGTTTTGGCCTGAGAATACCCCAAACTTCCTCTCTTCCCCTCCGGCCAAAATGCCCAACAAGCTCCGGCAACTCCTACCTCCTCTTCTCATTGCTCTGCCACCATACCAGTGGCAAAGTTATCTTCACCTCCTTCGTCCATGTCGCACCACACTTGCACCTGTGCCTATCTCCCTCTCGTCGTCGCCGCATCTCTCTCTCTGGGTCTTCGTCTCCGGTGATGGCACATACGAGCCGTCTGCCTCTCCCGCTCCCCCTTCGTCCATCACCTCGCAGATAAGTCCTCTTCCTCTACTCTTTCTTTTCCCCTCATCTATTTCTAGTTTCATGGCCCGACGACCACATATCGCTGTCACCTTCTCCACCTCTGACAGACCACCGGCGAGGTGCTCCAGCCATTCCACGCACCCACCCACCTTGCCAGCCACCTCGAAAGCATTGCCTCATCCCACTGATCATTTTCCCCTTCTCCATTAACCGCCACAACCTACACACACTTCCCCCGAACACACCCAACTCCATGGTCATAGAACGACCTAGGCACGCATGCCCAGGCCGTCCTACACCATGCCAACACCCAGACTACCTTCGCCGTGTCACGGCGAAGCTTTCTAAGTGATTTGACAAGGTCGTGAGGCCGTTTTTGTGTCGATAGGTATAGGTGCCTTGCTCGCCATTGGAGCGAGCTTGAAGGAGCTTGCTAGCTTCATCTTCAGCTCTAGGCTTCAGGATTCTAGGTCCCAGACATGTAGAACCTCTTCGCGAACAACTCCAACCCATCAATTGAAATCCAAAGCCCCGCAGCCTCAGCAATTGAGTGACGATCTGCTGCGGGCGTGCGCGAGAAGTGGGTGGGACATTTAGTCCCACCTTAGAAGTCTGTGAGCGGGTGAAGCGGAATAAATTGTAAAAGTGCCAGGGGCTTAGCACCTCCTGACACGGGGTGAGGTCCTACTCGCCCACCATGCCTCATCCGTGACACACGCCTCCACGGACCTGGTGTTCGACCCGACTACCCGCGCACTCCTCACCCACCATGCACGTCGGTGGGCCTGGTCCCGGGCATGCTAACCCGACCCGTTTACCCGAGAAAGGCTCTGGGAGAGCGAGCCTAAGAGAGAAACGAGAGGAGAGTTCGCAGGGAGGGTAGGGGGTAGGTTTTGCTCTCAGGGACAAAGAAGAAGATAGGTAGAAGTCCGAGAAGGCTCAGCTGAAGTCAAAAGCAGAGAAGAAGGAAGAAGGAAGGAGAAGGAAGCCTCAAAGCCAAAGGAAGAAGAAGATAAGTAGACTCTGAGAAGGATCGGTTGAAGTCAGAAGAAAAGGAGAAAGAAGAAAGAAAGAAGGAGCCAAAGTCAGAAATCAGAGAAGGAAGAAGAAGAATAAAGAAAGCAATAGACAGAGAAATCTAAAGAGAAATTGCAGAAGCACTGCACTGTAGCAATGAATATTTAAGGCGTCTGATTTTTACATCAGACGTCCTTATTTCCTTTTTTAGCTTCTATACACATTGATATCATTTTTGCTTCATAACTTTGATTGGTCATTGCATTTTATAAAGTTGAAAGTAGTATTCTTGGTTTTTAAACCCAATTTGCTCCCTGTGTTTGACCTCGGATTCATATTTTTCGAGTGATAAAACTTTCATTTGTTTTCAAAGCGATTTTGACTATACTATGATGCATTCATTTTAAACCCGATTTCACTTTCGATAAAAAAATCACCCCAGCCACCTACCAACCAACCCATAGTTCTCCACCCCAAATCCTTCATCGTCCGGCCACCACAGACCGCCATCCTCCACAAAACCACCGCCACCACGTTCCACGACCCTCGGTGATTCTCCTGAAGTGTTTTAACATGGATGAGAGGCTTTATTATTGATTTTCAAGTTTCCTCCTCCAGCCGCCATTAATGAGCTTCTCCAACAAGCTCTGGAGCAAGTTCTTGAAGGCACTACTCCAGGTACTTGTCCCAACCGAAGTGGATTCACTCTAGGATCGCAAGTGGACCATCTATTGGAGTGGTTGACCGTAGCTTTGACTGAAATCGCAAGAAGAAGCTGCTGTCGCTGCTGTGCAAAGGAAGGGTGGGACTTTAGTCCCACCTCGGTAGCTGATGAAGCGGCGCACAGACTTAAATTGATTTTCTGCTACAGCCTGTTTGCCTCAGTAAGCACGAGGTGAGGTCCCCTCGCACGTGCCCACGCACGCTCTCGCCCGCAACCACGCCACGTGGGTTTGGGCTTTGATTCGATTACCTATATTCCCGCCTGATTTGAGAGAGAAGAGGAGGAACTGGAGAGAGAGAAATAGAGAGTGGGGGAAGGGGGGTTTTGTTCTTCTGTGCATTGGCTAACACTTAGCCAAAATTTGAGCCCTTTCCCCTGTGCTTGAAGAAGGAAGAAGACGAGCAGAAGAAGGCCTGAAGAAGAGAAGGAAGAGAAAGAAGAGAAGAGGAGGAAGAAGAAGAAAAGCTAAAGAAGAGAAAGGGAAGAAATCAAAGGAAGGAAGAAGAAGAAGAAGAACAGCTGAAGAAAAAGAAAGGAGCACTGTAGCAATGCACTTTAAGTCTTCTGATTGTAAAATCAGACGTCTGATTATCTGTTCCTTCATTTGATTATATTCAGTAAATATTATATATGTGTTAGGCTAAAAATTGGTGATCCAAATCACCATTATTTTGTCTATAATTCTTTTTATCTCTTCATATACTCATGTTATATATTGCATATTAATTTTTGAGTAATTAATTGTGCTCATTTATATTATCTATTGAGATTAGTGTGTGAATTTCTTTTTGCTTCCTATGTTCGACCTTGGACTTCAAATTCGAGTAATAAATTATATTTGTTTTCAAAGCAATTTCGGCTATACTGGAATGCAACATCTATAAACATCAATCTCGCTCTGTTAATATTTTGGCGTTGTTTCCTGGGAGCAACACGCAATTCACCACTATTCTTTACATTATTTGATTATATCTGAGCACTAACTTGCACTGTTTGCTTTCTTGTGATTTTGTGAGGTACTTACCGAGGAGATCTTCTACGCAAAACAACCACACCAGGGCAGGTAACATCTCTATTCTTCCCTAATCAACCTCCTAATGTTGGGAAGACAAAAAAAAAAGAAATAATCAATTAGGAATCACCTGCCTTATTTTTCATAGTAATCATCATTTAAAGGGCAAGTTTCTTGATTTGCGAAAATTTCAAATTTAATTGAAGATTGAGATGATTTTATTTATAATTTCCTACCCCAAATTGCCTATGCCTATTAGGGTCTATGATTAATTTCTAATCACTCTGGGCTAAAACATTTCTTGCTTGAAGCCTAAGGTGAACATTTTTAAAGAACAATTGGACTTGGAAATAGAGCCAATTAGGGTTCCAATTTTTAGGGTTTTGGAGTGCTAGTTCACACTTGCTTGCATAAAAGGAATAAACCCACCTGCATTTGTGTGCTACCCAAGCCCTTGGTTGAAAAGATCTTATCAACAAAAACCCTAAAAAAAGAATCAGGCTCTAAATTCACTTGAACCCTAAAATCCTTGGACCTAATAACCTAGGAGTCAAATTAGGGTGATTTCTAGGTCTTGACCTAGATCTCATTCTGCCATCTTTAGGGCAGGTCAGGTGAAGTTGGTCTACATTGTAGGCCAACCAACCTCCAAATTAGGTCACAAGTTGAAATTAACTTCTAATCAAGTGAAACTCAAGGCATAAATTAGGATATAAAATTGGTAGACTTAAGGAATTAAGTTTGTACATTCTGGTCTACCTGGACCCTCAGTGACAAGGAAGGTCAAGTGGGAGAAACCCTGTAACTCGTGGGGATGCTCTACCGTGTAGGGGTCTTTGCGGGGCTCTCCCTTCCTGGCTACCCAGGTATTTCTCAGGTGTGCGAATTTTTGATTCAGAGGTATCATCTACCTCGAAATTGCCTTAGTCATCCAAAGAATCTTTTGGGTGCCTTGATTGGGTCAAATTTCACATCCAGTCCCTCATCCCTCCTATTTAGAGCACATACACAGATTATTTTAGAAATTCTTTCAGATTTGATCAACTCCAATCTAAACCTGAGTTTTGATTCTACATCTTGATTCCTCTGATTCAAAAATTCAGCCTGGCTATATAGGAAGACTATTTAGGAAACCTGAGTCCCAAATGAGCTTAAAAGAAAAGATACTTGAGAATGCCTATAGAAATCATGAAGAATATTATGCAAGGGACATTCAGGAAAGATTTGCAAAAACAACAGAAATCATCTTGAATTGTGTAGAGATAATATGGACACAAATGAAATACGATTTAAACCGGGATCTCCTATTAGTAGAACATAGTGAATTGGTGAAATTACACAGTAATGATTGTCTGCAATGTTGGTCAAACCCTTCACTTCCAGAAAAATTTGATGAATTTTTAAAAAAACGGGGAGAATAGCTGAATAAGTTATATATAACAATTGATCAAAAATACCTGTTAGAAACTAACAAAACATCTTAGAGTGAGACTAGTGATCAACACAATTTTCCAAATCCTGGGTTTGATGATCAAGCTTGTTATGGACCCCCAACCCGAATGGGCCCTGATTCAAATTATGAACAAAACATTCCTAATCTTGAGATGGGTTGGGAGGATACAATTACAGGAGAACACAATTTCGAGCCAGCCCTAGAGATACAAAACATTGGGTCACCAAGCTTAGATTTTCCAAACTCCTGTGATAATGAGATTGAATCAGAACCTCTCGAGGGTGTAAATTCCACTCTTTATTCTGATAAGGTGACTCTCGAGAACAATTCTGATATCCCTATAGAGCCTAACCTAGATTCTATTGATCCAACCCACACCCTTGACTTAGAATCTGGATCTGAGCTTTTTTGGGAGGATTACAAAGCCCCATGTGATGAAAATTAGATTTTGAATCGGGATTATGATTCTGGGCCTTTATTTGATGAATGCACCTCTCCAACATCCTCAGAAACACAGATTGATTTTTTGAAAGTCACGGCTATCTATGATACAAAAATCGAGGAGTTAGAAGAGTTGGGTTTTGATTGGGTCTTCCCTACAAGCCAAGAACCCAAGCCTAGACCTAATAGGGACACCGTTTTGAGCTCAGAAATTGAGAATAGGCTAGACCTAAGTCAGGTTGCTGAGTCTACATCTTTTGATTTATTCTATGGTGGAACCTCTGATCCCAAATTAGATTCAGAACTTGATTCTCTCAAGTTCTTCGACGATTTCGAATCTTACTATGATTTCGGAGAACCATTGTTCCCTGACGACTATGAGACAATCTACGACCTCAGCATACATGATCCATTCTTCGACTCTGACTCTGAGGTCCCTGATCCCGAGAACATTGATTCAAATCAGGTTCCATTGAGATGGAATCATTTCTTTTTGATACTCAGGAATCAGAAACAAAAATTGCTGAGAGTGTCTACAACCCGGAGTTTGAATCTTTTCTTGACTCAGATTTCTTTCATCCTATAAACACTCTTCAAGCATTTACCTTTGAGTTTGATGGCTACTATGAGGATTCTCTAAATGAACCCACCTTTAATTCCTTTCTAGAGGAGCCCTCACACACAATTCTTATTGATGCCACCTCTTCTACATATGCAGAACCTTTCCAAACCTATTCTCAACCCCGACCCAGTACCGAACTTAATTACTACTCTGATTCTCCTCTCAATGAGCCAATTGCAGATGATTCTCCTCCATATCTTTATCGGGTTTCGAACATCGATCAGACTACAAATCACACCCCATCCTTCTCTGATCACTCTTGTAGGGTTCCCACATCCTCCACTGATTCTTTTTCATTTGAGGATCCCTACATGGACCATGCTGATTCGACTCAGCCAAACCCTAGCTATACACTTCCACATCCTTTTGAGCTCCACAGTATCTGGTGGGCACCACATCTCCTGATTCACATCTATCAACCCACCAGATTAATTGGGTTTGGGCTACATCATCAGCTTGCTACTCTGAACAAGCACCTGGTTGGACCAACCAGGCTATTAATTAAGGTGCTTGTTGTACAAAACTTGTCTAATTTGACTACTCCTTCTCCATACCATTTTTCGCTCGGCTGAAGGCGTTGAATTTAGCACTTAATAGGAGGCAACTCGCCATTCCAAAAACCTGAGATCCTGCTGATTATCCTTTTCTGTCCTTCACGTCTATTGTGCTCTGAGTTTAGTTTTAGAGTAAGTGATCCCACCTCTGGTACTTGTACCAGGGCTTGAAATCATCCGCAATAGTCATACCCGACTCGTTCGCCCACTCAATAATCCTATTCTAATCTTTGAACCCTAATTATTTCATACCCTCCATTTACAATGAAAACATTGCAAAACTTAGGCATGGGGGTTGGTAAAGTGCAAACATACAATAATTCAAAGTTTGGAAGGGTCCTCATAAAAAAAATTACATATTCCAAAAACCAAAAAAAGAGAAACTTGAAAAAGAACAAAAAAATGGGGAGGGAAGGAAATTTTGAGTGAATTAAATTGCATACCTTTCTTGAGGAGGAAAAGGGGAGGTGATATAAATGTCAAAAAAAAAGGAGCACAATTTGAAAAGAAAAAAAGAGATAGTCATTAGCAAAAAATTAACGAATCTACTTAGTTCTAGACTAAATCAAAAGAAAAAAATAAAAATAAAAGTGCTAAGAGACAAAAAGAGATTAGTATGAACGCTGATCTTAGGCTTCTTGGGCTCGTGTTTAGGCTTAAAAATTCAAGTATCCGTTAAGATCTGGATAGTCCTCAAGAGGTTGGGGAAAATGCGAAGCTTAAGTATTAGGTTTAAGGCTTAGGGATTATTCGACCTCGTTAACTGTCCTTTGATTTGCAGGACTCGATAACCTAAGACCCCAATCCACACACAGTCTGGTTCAGTGCGCTTAATTATCAAAATCACACAAAATGCATTAAATCCTATTTTGAAAAAGCTGCCTAGTTATTAGCGGCTGATCAACACAAGTTGATTTGGAAGAGTTCCTGGCACAGAGAGGAGGGAAATTCCCCTCGAAGATGCACAATAACATATCATCTCCTCGGTGCTTGTCTCCTAGGATATCTAAATATCCTACTGGGGGCATGTAAGCACCTTGTGCTGGTTCAGATGTCATGGGTGGCATTATCACAAAACGTCGATTGCCAGGGTCTGGATTTAGCTACAGAACGCCATGGGCGGGATTATCTCGAAATCTCGAAAGCCAGGGTTCTGGGGGTTTCCATGGGCGGTGCTATCTCAAAGCATCGATTGCTAGGGACCCTGCGAGGATTGATGGTGGGAACTAGGAATCCGATACAAACCATGTTATGAAGCTAATCCAAAGATGGAAATAAAGAAAGAAAAGAGAGAGAAAACTCTCCAAAAATAAAAAATTCTTCTGTCTCTCTCTTACAAAAACGCACTTCAAACTGAACCTAGGCTAAAACATGCTACAAGCACAGGTGCTTTAACCGCGGAGTTCAGCAAACCTTAGGTTAGTTCCTGTGGGCCTTAGAAACCTTCGCGGTAGATTGAGGCTAAAGCTGGTTAGATCTGGATCTTAATTGGTACTTGAGTACCTTTAAGCCTACTATCGGCATTCTAATCTAATCTACAAAAGAAGGTACATAGCAGAAATTTGAGCATAAAAAGGCATATGGTCTAGAATTAAAGTTAATTCCATGAGATTTTGCTAAGGGACTAGCAAAAGCTAGGCATGGGGGTATGATGGGAACACCATCATGAGCCATAACTAGCTCAATTTAATCATTATAAAGGAATAAATGCTCCTACATAACTACAAAGAGCTATAATTCATCGCATAATCATTCCGAGGGAAAGACAAGAAAACAAGGTTAAAACTATAATTTTACCATCATATCATGAATGAATACAATCAAGGATCTTCCCAGGGGTAATTAAGGGTCAAATGACCTTAAATGTCCAACAAGTGGGTTCATACAGACAGAAATGAGTTTTCACATGTTTTGAGAAGTAAATGACTTCTGAAACCCTAAAAACAAACCCGCTTAATTAATTGAGGTTTAGGTCATGATAAAATTCACCTAAACCCTCTACAACTCATAGCAAAATATTCTCTAGGGTTTGGTACCTTCAATTTGACCATCAGAACCCGTCTTGACCCAAAATAGAGTTTGAGACATACATTTGCTTTCCAAAGAATGCCATCTGGGCTTTACAACGCACCCGCAACTTTTCAGCATTGCATGTTAGCCATTTTTATCGAGATGGTGGGTGAATATATGGAGGTTTTTGTGGATGATTTTTTAGTCTTCAGGGAAACATTTGATATCTATCTGGATAATTTGTCGAAGATTCTCAAGAGATGTATAGAAGTGAATCTTGTCCTCAGCTGGGAGAAGAGCTATTTTATGGTTCTAGAGGGCATTGTACTTGGCCACCTTGTGTCTGAACGAGGTATCCAAGTAGATCGAGCCAAGATCAATCAAATTTCAAATCTTCCAATTCCTGACTCGATCAAAGGCATCAGATCTTTTCTCGGGCATGTGGATTTTTATAGAAGATTTATACTTGACTTTTCGAAGATTGCCCAACCACTTGCAAACCTCCTCACCAAGGATACGACTTTTGAGATGAGTGAGGAGTATATATCTGCATTTGAGACATTGAGAGACAGAGTTACACAAGCTCCAATCTTGCAACCACCTAATTGGGATTTACCATTTGAAATCATGTGTGATGCATCAGATTATGCAGTTGGAGCTATTTTGGGACAAAAAATCGAGAAGAATCCGGTAGTGATTTACTACGCTAGTAAGACTTTGATGAGGCACAAAGGAATTACACGGTTACAGAAAAGGAATTAATAGCGATAGTATTTGAATTAGAAAAGTTTAGATATTATATACTCAGATCTCAAATCATTGTGTACTCTGATCGTTCAACTATTCAACACCTTCTATCTAAAAAGGACACAAAACCCAAGTTGATCAGATGGATCTTGCTTTTGCAAGAGTTTGACCTAGAAATTCGTGATAAGGTAAGACGATAGAATGTTATTACTGATCATCTTTCTTGCCTTCTTTCTGATACTATTGAATCATCTCCTCCAATCACTAAACACTTTCCTAATGAATATCTTTTGACTATATCGTCAGATCTTCCTTGGTATGTAGATACTATCAACTATTTGGTTACACATCAATTCCCGCAAAACTAGGATGGGAATCGCAAATCACGACTCAGATCAGAAGCCAAATACTATTTCTGGGAAGATCCATATCTATTTCGACTTTGCAATGATCAAATCATCAGGCGTTGTGTTTCTTCTTCTGAGATTGATTATATTCTTTCTTTTTGTCATGACCAGGCTTGTGGTGGTCATTTTTCTGGTCGTAAGACCGCTGCAAAAGTTCTGCAATGTGGGTTTTATTGGCCCACTTTATTTGCAGATTCACAGACATATTGTAAGGCATGTAGTCGCTGCCAAACTCTTGGTAGCATGTCCCGAAAAGAAATGATGCCTTTGAATTCGATTGTCGTCTGTAAAATCTTTGATATTTGGGGCATAGATTTTATGAGTCTGTTTCCGTCCTCTTTTAGCTTCGAGTATATTTTACTCGCTGTTGATTATGTTTCTCATTGGATTGAAGCCATACCCACACACACAAATGATCATCGAGTTGTCATTCCTTTCATAAAGAATCATATGATTGCTCGTTTTGGGGTACCTCACAATATCATTTCTGACGGCGGATCCCATTTTAATAATGCCCAGTTAAGGAACTTACTTAGAAAATATGGGGTTACATGTTGTATCTCTACTCCTTATCATCCCCAAACCAATGGGCAAACCGAGGTCTCTAATCGGGAGATCAAAAAGATTCTTCAAATGACAAACCGACCTGATAGGAAGGATTGGTCTTCCTGTTTAGATGAGGCTTTGTGGTCTTATAGGACTTCCCATAAAACACCAATAGACATGTCACCATATAGACTTTTTTACGGGAAACCCTATCATCTTCCCATAGAAATTGCACACAAGGCCTATTGGGCAATTAAAGCCTTTAATTTGGACCTCACGAAGGCTGGTGATCATCGTAGGTTGCAGCTTAGTGAACTTGAGGAATTACGTCATGATTCTTATGAGAGTTCAAAGCTATATAAGGAAAAACTTAAAGCCTTCCACGATCGACATATTTCCCGCAAATCTTTTACACCTGGTCAGAAGGTGTTGCTCTTTGATGCCCATTTAAAGCTCTTCCCTGGGAAACTTAGATCTAAATGGTAAGGACCATTTATTGTTGTTAGAGTCCTCGACAATGGAGCTTTTGAAATCACCGAACCCAATAAGGATCAACCCTTCAAAGTTAATGGTCAACGTTTAAAACCTTTCTTGGAACCACATGTTTTGGGTTCTTATTAGAGACTATTACATGCTCCATTAGGGCTTTTCATCCATCCATCCACATTTTGTATATAACTATTTCCTGCTTTCTACATTTTTCTCTTCCTATACACTTGAGTCTGTATTTGATTTATCATTTCATTTTACACTGATTACTTTCACTTAGTCCGACTGACCACTCTGACCTTTGGTCAGAATAGAAATCGTCTGCATAGAGATCTTTGATCTCCTCTATCTGACTCCTTCCATCACCCTACACTAAGTGAAGTGTAATATCCTTTTCACCCTTCTTACAATGAGGACATTGTAAAATCTTGGCTTGTGGGGTGTGAAGTGAAATTTTCACTTCAAGTGTATTTATAAAGAAAATAAAAAAACATATAAAAAATTAAATACCCACGAAATTTAAAAAAAATGAAAATACCAGAAGTTAAAAAAATAGAAAAATAATAAAAAATACCCTAAAAATTTGAAAATTTTTGAAAAATTCATAAAAATTTGAAAATTTTATAAAACATAAAAATAAAAATACACAAATATAAAAATTTGAAAATTACAAAATCATAAAAATAATAAAGGGGTTTTATAATAAAGAAGAATAAGAAGAAGATATCAAAAATATATTTATATTTATTTATACTAGTAATTAAAAGCTTAATTTTTCTTTTAGGTCAAAAACTAAAAATATATATTATAAATAGTATCTATAAGAGCATAGAATTCTCATTTAGATTTTTACTTATAACATTTTTCAAAACACGCATCTGTTTGCGAAAATTTAAATGGGATTTTATTTAAGTTAAAGTCTGAAACCCTAAGGATCTGTTTTTCTACTCTCTACCCTGAAATAAGGTAACTAAGGTGTATTAAGTCTAAACCTTGAGTTTTGGAATTAAATTGTAACTTTTTAGTCAATTAGACTAAGTAATCCTTTTGCTTTTTGGACATCTATTTTTATTATCAAGTTAAGTAAAAAGGCTAGATATTTAGAGTTAATTAAGTAAAGAGTTGGTAGAATCTTAGTTTTAAGGTCTATCAGGCTATAGTTGGCTTAATCAACTAAGGACGTTCAGCTAGACTTGGTGAGTTGTGTCTAGACAGATCCTGTAGGAGGAAACTAAGAGTTTAAAGGACTTGAGAGTGAGTGGCTTTGCTGTCCAAGCTCTGGTTTGAGAGCTAAATAACCTAAGCATCCAAAATTCACACACATAGAGTTGTCTTATTGGCATCTCAGACCGTGAAAACATAGAGGTTAAGAGATCGATTCTAAATCCTCTTTAGTCCAAGGATTTCCATGGGGCGGCTCTTGAAAGGGTGAAGGATGTGCCACTCACCTAGAAAAAGGATATGGAGTATTATGATAGTAAGGAAAATGAGAAGAAAATAAAATTAAAAGAATAAAACACCATGCAGTTAAGTACCTCGCTACAAATGGGTGCTTATGCAGTTTATCCACCAAATAAATCATCTCGGTACAAATGGATGCTACCCTTCCTTTCATCAAATAAAAGAGCACCTCACTACATATGGGTGTTCTATCCTATAGAAAAGAATTTAAAAAATATGGAGATAAAAATTAGGAATAAGAGACTCAGTGATCCACCGGGGAGATATACACAAAAAGTGTTGACCTTGGGATAGAAAACTGGTGAGGAGAAAGCAACCAAATCTAAGTAAGGCCAAGCCAAAGGCTTGAATTGGAATAACCTGGATTGGAAATTGATGTCTTAAGATCTGAATTTTTGCAACTTTGGATGCCTTTAGGACAATTCTCTTCACAAGCATGGATGCTTTAAAATCATAGCTACTGAACCTTTGTATTGGGTAGTGAAGCCTAAGAAATCAGGTTTTGAGGACTTGCAGTTGAGGCCTAAAGGAGAAAGATTGACTAAACCCTAGGTCTAGAAGTTTGTCCTTGGTGCTGTAGGCTGGCAGATTAGGGTTTTAATACTCTAAATTTGGTTAATAATGAGTATCTGGTTAATTTACTTAAACTTAGATTGATAGAAATTAGATTTCATAAACTTAAGAATTAACTTAAGTCTATTGAGTTTTTCTTTTAGTTAAAATTTAATTTCCAACTCTTAAGTTTTGTTTTCTTAAAACACTTTGAATTCTGAGTTTCTAGGGTTTAGAGTGATTACAGAGAATAATTGATTTTTTTGGGGATTCTGATTTTTGATAAAATTCCCGTAAAAAACTCTATATTTAATAGTGTGTTTTGAGAAGTGTTTTTGAGTTGTAAGTCTAAGGAGATTCCTATAGAATGCTCTGTATATTTATAAATACTTATTTATATATACATAAAAATCTAAAAAAAATTGAATATTCAAAATTCTGACCTAGGTATTTCTCTACTTAGTTTTTATTTATAATAATTTAGACCCTGGTGTTTAAATCATCATATTTCTGGTTAATTTTGCTAGGGACTAGCAAAACTTTGGCTTGGGGATATGATAAGAGGCTCATCATGGCTATTAATTACCCCTAATTAACTAGTCTTCCTAGTTAATTAGCTAGGAATATATATATAAGGGTTAATTATAGAATAAGGGATAGATCATTAAAAGACCTTAAAATAAGCTAAAAATGCTAAATTATAAGTCAATTAATATTATTAATAATTTATTCAATAAATGGACTCGAAATATCATTAATTATTTACCCAATTAATGTGTTAATTAACTTAAGCATAATTTATACAAAGTATGTAATAACTTAAGTAACTTTACTTAAGTAAATAAATTAAGCTAAAAAGGTCAAAAATGTAAATCCAAGGTTTATATATAATATTTTTCTAATTTATAATCATATATAAAATGTTAAAAAACATTTAAATTAAAATAAGCCTTGAAAACCGTAGTTTACATTTTAGTCCTTAGGTTTTATTACAATCGAGTCCTTTTTCCTTCACTTAGGTCCTTATCTTTATTTACATATAGGTCCCTATGAACATCTTCTCCTTTTCTTCTTTAGATATTTTGACGGCTGACGACAGGAGGTGCTGTCATCCTCCGATCACTATCTATCTAACGTCCTTCCACCCTCGTCAAGCTCCTGGAGCTTGCACTCACTGTCACTTTTTCATTCATCGGTCTGAAGGAATCTGTAATCCTAATTAGGTCACGGCGTTAATCTCACTAGCGTCGGAGAAGATGCCGGAGGTTAGGCCACACCTAGACACATTTGCGTCCATATTCAACCTCCTACTCAGCCACCGCAACCTATAAATACCCCTCGATTCCTCCGATTCGTGCAGTTAGCTCCCTACCCTCTTCCCCCTACTGTGCTAGCAGATAGGCTATTCACTCCAAATCCAACGACTTTCTCTCGCTTCCACCATCTTCCTCCAATCATTTCCACTCGCCTCTGATCTCCGCCATCGTTCGCTGCGTCTTTTGACGAAGCGCTGACGACAGACTCCACCTCCACTTCTCGCAAACACCTATCGAACTTCTTCCTCCACCCCTCTTATTTCCTCCTCTGTTATGATGATCGACGGGGACTTCTTTATCCCCTTCGTCCAGGTAATAGTAGGATAGGTAAGATAGAGTAGTTAGTTTAGTTAATTAGGTTAAATATTAGTTCTTTCTGTCATCTTCTTCAGCTCCTGTGAGCTCTTTGAGCTTGACTGGAGCATCTTTTTTTCTTTTGAAATCACTGATCACACTCTATAATCTTCCATGATCATTTTTGACGTATCGATTTCTTGATTATATCACTTAAACGCCTTATCCACCTCCACCTTCACCGGTGGCTTCTGCTGTCCATGGCAAAGGTTACCGAGGGTAATTCACATTCACTAGGGCTCTCCATCACCTTGTCATCATCTAAGGGCCTCTATTTTCACATTAATTTGACAAATAATTGCCTACACCTAAAATGCCTAAATTTCACCTCATTTCTGAGCTTGCTGTCAATGGTAGCTCAGAGATGAGTTATTCACTTAAATAAATAGTCCATTACCATTGCCACACCCCATTAACATGTTCCCTCTACTAAATTGAGTGAGAGAACTCGATCTGAGTTCCAGTGAACTCAGATCATAATTTTTATGAATTCACTGCATATCTTTTGTTTTAATCTTTCAATTGATAAATTGATGAGCTCCTGAGGTTCCTTGTGACCTCAGGAAACTTTTTAAATTCTTAATGGTTAGTTTTAAGGTCTTCTATGCACTGTCAGTCACTGTCTGAACTCATTAGAGTCCAGTGAGTCAAAATTGTTCTTCAGCCAATAGAACTCCATACAAAGCTCCAGATTGCTTAGTAATGACCTAAGGATTCTGTATTGATTATTAATTTGATATTTTGAGGTCTGGAGCTCTACATAGACCTCTGTCTTCTCCAACTCCGACGGAGTTGGAGTTGATTTTTTGTTAGGGTTTAGTTTAATTTAAGAGGTCTAGAAGCATCAGGAAGGTGTATTGAGATTAGTCATGTTGATCATTTACTCAGAAAGGCCGTAGTTTGTTCTGTTGAACAAACTCAATTAGGATCTTAGGCGACGAGTCCTGAAACCCTAGCATTCTTGACTAAAGTTACCTCTTGACATTCAAATAAGTTCCTGAGGCAAAATAGAGTTGATCTGAGGCGTTAATTTCATTTGAGTGAGCATAACTTAGAAAGTCAACTCTGAGCTCACCAAGGTCAATCTCAGGTTTAATATGAAGGTTAAGCATTTAATTCTATGAATTTAAAGATTGAAATTCTTTCTAGGATGATTTAGAGTATGTTGGGGTAGATTTAATTGAGTTTTGTTGAGGATTTAGTGTAGATTAGATCACTGTTCAGTTTGGGTCATTTTTGAACCCAAACTGATTTCAATGCATTGTTGGCGAGAATTGGATGCAAATTTTGCTCAGTTAGAATCTTAACAACCTTCAGAGGTTGTTTGATCTGATGCTGTTGATCTTTAGCTATATGTCGAGCTGATCAAAGTGTAGAATGAAGTTCTAAAGCTCTTGTTAGAAGCTCTTGAGCTTCTTCTTCTTTCTGAAGCCTTACAGCACTCCTATCTCCATTAAATAAGTGTGGAATCATATATTGAGATGGTTCAGGACCTCATCTGGCGGTCTAAAGCTCTCCCTGCATGTCTTTAGACCTGAGTTTCATCTCTGTAGGCCAGAATGGCCATGAGAACCTTCCACTTTCACCCTTCAAATCGTAGGGCAAGATCTGTTCTGAGCATCAAATTGATGCTATAATCTTGTAGAGCACTTATAGAGCTTTCCAACAAGCCCTTGATTGCTCATTTTGGAGTTCTGTGCTGCTAGGAATCGCCGGCTAAAGTTTGGCTTGGAAGGAACAAGTATAGTCCCACATTGGTAGAATTAGAACACATGCACTGGTATAATAGGAAAAAGTGCCGATGACGTTTCGGTCGTCAGTGTTGGGCGCAAAGAAAAGAGTTTGTGTGCGGGTGCATGCATTGCGCATGCCTGTGCAGGTGTGTGCATGTGTGTGCGCAGGCGTATGCCTGTGTGCGTGGGCCCATGAGTAGGTGTATGTGGGCCTGGGAGGTCGGAGACTGTGCATGTATCTGAACCGGAAATAAACCATCTAAAATTAACTAGGCTTGGACCTAGTAGGGTCTGGTCCCACCCTGCGAGAGGTGCTGTTTATCCCCGACCGATCCGAACCGCCAATCAGAAAACCAAATTTTTGGTTTAAGTGTGGCTTAGTCTGCACAGTTAAAGAACTGAAAGAAAAAGGAAGAGAGGAGAATTAAGAGAAATAAAAGAGAAGAAGAGCATATACAGAAGAGAAGAAAAACTAGAGAGAGAGTGTGTGAAAGAAAGAGAGACGGTAGAACTAGAGAAATAAAGAGAAGAATTGAGGCTGAAGATTAAAGAAGAAAAGATGGAAATAAAAGAGATTCAGACATCTGATAATGTAATTAGCCTTTAAATGTTTACCTTTAAGATGTCCAATTTTCTCATTAGACATCTGATTTTGTATTTTTACTCCAACAACATGTCTTTTTGAGCTTAATTAATGTAATAAGGCACTTGTATTCATTTGAATAACTATTTCTTACCTTAATCTTTTGTAAATAAGTTGTAATTAGTGTAATAAACATGTTTACTTGATTTTTAATGACAAATTATATGTGTAAATATGTTTTTCCTTATGGAATGTTTCGTGTTCTTTTAAGCGAATGTCTTTTATGCAAGATTCATGTACTTAAAGTAATCTAATTATAATTCTGATTGATTAAATAATTAGTAATTTATGTTTAGGAGTTAATGGTGAATTAAGATAAGTTATGCCTCCCAATGAATGACCTGGACTCAACCAGTTAAAAAGAATTAGAAATCTAAAATGTTAGGTTAACTTGACCCTATACTACACAACTGACATTAATTCGAGTTAACGTAAGTTACTTTCTCTTGTGATTAATTAAGTCTAAATAACTTAATTAACTGTGGTAAGAAATTTAATCGACCACCAACCCATAGTTCTTCACCCAACTCCATTGTTCGGCCACCATAGACCACCATCCTCCACGAAACCACCACCACATTCCATGACCCTCGGTGATTCTCCTGAAGTGTTTTAACATGGCTGAGAGGCTTTATTATTGATTTTCAGGTTTCCTCCTCCGGTCGCCATTAACGAGCTTCTCCAACAAGCTCTGGAGCAAGTTCTTGAAGACACTGCTCCAAGTACCTGTCCCAGCCGAAGCGAATTCACTCCAGGATCGCAAGTGGACCATCTATTGGAGCGGTTGACTGCAGCTTTGATCAAAATCGCAAGAAGTTGTTAACGCAGCATTGAAGGAAGGGTGGGACTTTAGTCCCACCTCGAAAACTGATGAAGTGACGTGCGGACTTAAATTGATTTTGTGCTATAGCCTGTTTGCATCAGTAAGCATGAGGTGAGATCCCTTCGCACGTGCCCACACACATCCTCGCCTATGGCCACACCACGCGGGTCTGGGCTTTGATCCGATTACCTGTATACCCGCCTGATTTAAGAGAGAAGAGGAGGAATAGGAGAAAGAGAAAGAGAGAGTGGGGTAAGGGGGGTTTTGTTCTTTTGTGCATTGGCTAGCACTTAGCTAAAATTCGAGCCCTTTCCCCTATGCTTGAAGAAGGAAGAAGACGAGCAGAAGAAGAAGGCCTGAAGAGGAGAAGGAAGAGAAAGAAGAGAAGAGGAAGAAGAAGAAGAAAAGCTAAAGAAGAGAAAGGGAAGAAATCAAAGGAAGGAAGAAGAAGAAGAATAGCTGAAGAAAAAGAAAGGAGCACTGTAGCAATGCACTTTAAGTCATCTGATTGTAAAATCAGACGTCTGATTATCTGTTCCTTCATTTGATTATATTTAGTAAATACTATATATGTGTTAGGCTAATAATTGCTTATCCAAATCACCATTATTTTGTCTAGAATTCTTTTTATCTCTTCATATACTCATGTTATATATTGCATATTAGTTTTTGAGTAATTAATTATGCTCATTTATATTATCTATTGAGATTAGTGTGTGAATTCCTATTTTCTCCCTATGTTCGACCTTGACAAAAATGCTGTTTTCGCGCATTTGGAAGTCGTCAGAAATCGTAGTATAGTCGAGCAAAAACGTTCGTCAAAAATTGATTTTTAAAGATAATGAGACTTGAGTCCCGGTCGTTCGTCTCTGAGAGGCGTTACTTTTACTTTTGAAATTGATCTTTTTGCCGCTCTACTTTGTTTAGAATCGCATGCCGGTTTGTAATTATTACGTATTTACGTACGACATGCTTAGTTGCAAGAATATTAAGAGTTAGAAACATGCAACATTAATCATGCAAAAGATAATAGCAATCATTAAGCTCATGGTGATTTCAAACAGATAGAGATATATATATAAAAATGTGTTTTCATTCATTCATTTGGGAGTTGTTGCACAAGGAATCTAGAGTAAAGCTTGTACATAGATGCTTGAAAATTAAATCTAGCTACCAGAAAATGATCGCATACAAGAATCGATGGGGGGATTTCGCATGCATCATTGGGGGAGAAGTAAGACTACACTACTAAGCAGTAAATAAACGTAGTAAATATACGAAGAGCATAATCTAAATTTAGCAGAATGGAAGGGCATTCATGGGTGGTCCCCGATGGCCTTTGATTGGTTGAGAGAAGAAGGAGGGGCAGCCAATGGAACTTAGGCCAGCCCTTGGAGAGAGGTTGGGGAGATGATCCAGCTTCCTGGCATGGAGATGGTGGCCTCCATGGTGGTGCTCAACTCGTGGACGTGGAGTGGAGATGGAAGTGGCTATTCTAAGTGGAATGGATGCCAAGGAAGTGAATGGGTGCAAATGGCCACCCAAGGGGTCTTTTTATAGACCTAAGGGAAGCTCTCTAGAGAATTATGGAATTCTCTAGAGAGGCCTATGGTGGGAGCTCGTGGGAGAGTGAGAGAGAGAGGGTGGATGGTGGATTTTAGATCCACCAAATATGGATCTAAAAATTGAATGGCTCTTGGTTGCTATTTTTGGCAACCAAGGCAACCACACATGGTAGAGAGTTCTAGAGAACTCTAGGCTAGATATTTTCGTGTGGATGGTGTGTGTGGGTGTGTGTGGGTCGAAACTTAGGTGGCTAGGTTGATTAGGTTAGGTTCTAGTGGGTATAGGTCAAGGTATGTCTCAAATTAGGGTTATAAACCCTAATTCACTAAGGTAAAGTGCAGTTAAACTTAATACAAGTTTAATTGGGTGTGTGGAAACTTAATTGAGAGTAAAAAAACTCAATTAAGTCAGGTCTAGGTCAATTGGACTCTCACTGAGTTCAATTGGACAGTGTGTGTTGAGATCAGGGCTCAATTGGACTCAATGAGTCCAATTGAATAGGCTTATGGAATTGACTAAGATCCAAGTCAATTAGGTTTAGTGAGGACCTAATTAGGTCCTTATGGAGGTCTAGAGGTGGTGTACTAGGGTTAGGGCACCTTAATTTAGGTTCCTATGGGGTTGGAATTGGGTTTAGGGACCTAGAGATCCAAGTCAAGGCTTAAATCTCAAAACAGGAATTGGAGAGCAGTATCAGACGTCTAATAATATAATCAGACGTCTTATACTCAAAAATCAGATAATCAGAGTCAGGAAGGATTTCGGGTTCTGTTTTGGGTATTCTGCAGAAATTGGACGTCTGACAAAGTGTCTGGACGTCCAATAACACTGCAGAAGTGGGTTTGAAGTGTGTGGGAGTTGGCTAAGGGTCCTGGACGTCTTAAAACTTATCTGGACGTCTAGAGAAGGGTTGGAACTAGGGTTTTAGGGCTTCCTAGGGTGTTGTGACCTAATCTAAGGGTGGCTAAGGCTTGGGGAAGTCTCTAGGCTATCCTAGGGCTAGGATGGACCTAAGCTCTTCACATTTTACTGCTTTATTTCTACTTAATAGAATAGAAAATCTTTAACCCCCTTACATTATTATTCCTACATCTAAACTAGGCCTTCTGCTCCAGCTTCAAATCCAGCTCCTGATCAGCTTATTCCCTGCAATCGACATAATGTACTTAATCAACGTATTATAACATTATTTTATGCATAGCTAAAGGAAAGCAGTAAAGATGCAAATAATGCGTATGCATGCATGAATAACCCTAACTTATGCTAAGTCCTAGCCTAATTTAGGTCAATTAAGACCTATGATTGCTGCGCAATCAGACCTCAGACTTCAAATTCGAGTAATAAATTATATTTGTTTTTCGCACTGATTCAACCTATACTGCAACACGGCGATTTTAAAACCCGTTTCAGAGCGACAAACACATACCGATTGCAATTCGGAGATGCAACTGGCTGAACTTCGAGTGAAGAAGCTCCTGCCATCACAGCACGTGCCTACCGAAGTGGATCGCCAGCCACTACGCTGCCACCACCACTCCTAAGACCAACCGCTACACACTACTAGTGACTTTGCATGTCGCGCTTGTCGAAAATGGAGAGATCCGGAAGGGGGTGAGGAGATCCGGCAGGAGGAGGGGGCTCGATCTGTCCCATGTGACTGATCGGGGCCCTATTATTACTAGGGCTTTTTTGCACAAGAAAGAGGGGAGAGGAGCGAAGCGGCAAGATGATAGGGGAGGATGGGGAGGTTGTGTTTATCACTTACAACACTTAATGTAGATATATTAATGGTAAAATTTGTAAATAGGAGAATCAACGGTGCATCGTGACTGAAACGACCACGACGCTTAATATAGATATATTGATTGGAGTCAAAAGTCAACCTCTCCAACACATCACCATGCAGGTGCCCTACACTCCATTTTTGTTAATTGATTTACTTTTTTTTTCCACCAAACAATGAAAATTTGTATTGCCAAACTAAAATAGCATTGTCAAAGATCTTGGCATTAAGCGAATTGAAGGCAAGTCTCAGTGACAGAACTTCTATAAGATTGTAATACAGAAGCAAACATCAAAGTACCAAGGCTTCACTCTCTAGTTTTAAGTCTGATAACAAAAAGCTATCAATTCCTTGTAGAGCAAATGCTTCTACTCAAATAAATGGCTGGTAAAACTGTCATTCAACATTATACAATCATCAAAAACAACAAAGATGATAATAGTGCCATGAGTTATGCTTATTTTCCCCAAGGGGATGTGCCAACAAACAAAAGCAAACTTTTAGGCCCCATTTGGTAAGGAGAATAAGTTTATAGAATAAGTTAAAGGAGTGGAATAAATGGTGGAATAAGTGAGTTAATCTGTTTAGACATTTTGGTGGGTTAAAGTTATTCCACAGAGAGGATGGAACAACTTTATGTCAGGTTAAGTCCATTTAACCCAATGTAAATAGGAGGTGGGTTAAGTGCCAGATTAAATACTTTACCCACCAACCAAACACAACCTTAGAGGGGAATGGAAAGTTCCTTCTTCATGTTCTCTACCTCCAAATAAATAGTGGAATATAGTAGAAATTATGAGAAGTGGTGCAACATCACATCATTGATGGCAATCACAACCTTGGGAATTTTCACAATTTCCTCGTGGGTGAGTTTCCGCTTAAACTTCGCAGGATTTTCGTCCCAGAGCTCACTAGAGGGAATCCTTCTGCCAGGAGGGAGTAGAAGCATTTCCTTGCTATTAATCCTTATATCTCTATAATTAGGTGGTTTTCATGACAACTTATCTTGCAAAACTTATTGACCGCTCATAGATATATATATAGGGGAATGATCTTATGAGAAGGATTCTTTGGTGAGAACATGAGAAAACTTAATATTGATCATTGGATAGTGAATGGTTGAGATTAAAACACTTTCTCTACACTATCCAATGGTCAATATTAAGTTTTCTCATGTTTTCACCAAAGAATCCTTCCTTCTGATAGGATCATTACCATATATATATATATATATATATATATATATATATATATGGTAAAAGGGATTGTCTGGTCACCTGTATGGACGTTGGGTGCGTGTCATCACTTTTCAACCGTCGGATTCGTTGAATGGCTAAGATTAATTCTTGATCACCTTCCCTCCCCTCTCAACTTCGACGATCTCCACTCCCTCTTGCTCATACTGGTGGCCCCATCACCATAGCTCATCTCTCCATCACAGTAGCCTCTCCCCCTCACCTGTAGTAGTGGTCCGCATCCTCGCCCTTGTGGTGGCAGTCGCTCTCACCGATAGCCCTATCACGGTAGCCTCTCCCCCTCACCCATTGCGGTGGCCCGCATCCTTAGCCTTGTAGCAGCAGTTGCTCGCATCGACGGCCCCATCACTGTAGCTGCGATCTCTTACACAAACAACCCCATCATCACAGTAGCAGTCTTCTTCTTCACCTTCCCTCCACACCGAAGCCCTCTCGACTCCTCCAATCTCCACTCCCTGATAGCCCTCTCCTCCATAGCTCTCTCGCTTGCACTCCCCCCTCTCCATTCCTGGATAGCCCCCTCCTTCTCGATTGCACTCCCCACTCCCCCTCGTAGGATCAGTCCCCTCCTTCCCTCCCCATCGCACTCCCTGCTCCCCGTCACTAGATTTTCCCTTGATGTGCATACATTTAAATAGCCAAAAATGTCTATTAATGCATGTTCTTAATATCATATAAGCATCAAGCATTGTAAATATTGCATAACATGCATCATCATGCATTTAGGTCAAATTGTACAAATTGTATAGTAATTTCTTCTTCTTGGTGGCCAGAGACAAGGTGACATTTAATTGGGGCCTCAGATTGAAGATCCAACCATACAAATTTGATCAGGGTGAAGATCGAAGTTCAAATACTCCAAGATCGCCCTGATCGAACTTCTATAGCATCAGATATAATCTGAGGAAGATCAGAGATCAAGGGGCCAAGATGGTGTAAATTTGTACATCAGATGACAAATCCGACCACATGGATGAGTTCAGATCGACAATTGCAGCCTAACGGTGCAAAAATCGATTCAATCTGACATTCGTAGCACCATCTACAAGTCACAAAAGATGGACGGCCAAGATGGCACCATCTCAACCACCCACACCGGCCAAAGGCACTCACTCCCTCTCTCTCCTCAACCATGCGATCAGATCTGGGCCGTTGGATCTTGATCCAACGACCATGGACTCTCGTGTCTTAATTCGTAACTACGAACAAATGGCAGTCATAGCACAGCGGTCTCGAAGCCACGGGCGACGGGGAGGTCGTACATTTGAGCCCCTGCAAGCACCTCAAATCAGCTGAACGTGGGGCGCGGTTGATTTCAATCGTGCGATGCACATCGGGCGGCGGCAGGAGCACCATGTGGTGTGCCCAAATGCAAGGAGCACCACACGTGCGATCAGACGTGCCTCTACACGTGCCATCGCACGTGGGCAAGGCATTATGAAGGCACAGTGTGATGCAATCTTAGCCGTCGATCGCAAGATCAGACAGCTAAGGTTGTCTACACATGCGCGAGCATTGTTGAGCGCGAGAAAGGAAGAGGTAGTGCATGCACGCGAGCTAAGGCCACATTCAGGGTCTTTAGTAATGCTTAAATTTGTCACTAAAGGCCCCTACATTAATTTTCTAACTTGAAATGACCTTTTTGCCCCCAACCTCTACACTTATAAAAAGACCTACACCCTCCACATTTCATTCATCCCTTCCTTTACCTCCCTTCCTCTCTAAAGCTCTAAAGAAGCTTATCCCAAACCCAGGATGCTCCTCTTGAGCTAAAATCAAAGTTTTCTCATCCCTCTTGAGTTAAAATCAAAGTTTTCTCATCCCCATTCCGAAAGTGGATCCCGCGATGATGACGCCCTGCCTCGCTCTTGGTTCTTTCTGCTTCGTTCTCTATCTTCTGTCTTCACCCTCCATTTTCCAGGCGTCGCCCCATCTGGCTCTTCCTCCAAAAAGCCGTCGAGGAGGATAACTTCTCACCTCCTTTCTCTTTACTGCTTTCTAGAATAGATTTTACTGCTTTTTAGTTGTAATATTTCCCGCTTTCTAGCTGTAATATTTCCTGCTTTCTAGTTGTAAAAACATTATCCATATTATTAATTTTTTGCTCTCTCTCTCTTTCTCTCTCTTATTGTTAATATCAAATTCATTGTGATTATCTCTCTTTCTAAACAAAAACAACAAAAAAATATTATCGCGGATTTCAAATTGACGTAGCCTCCTTGTGTTCAACCCGGACTTCTTTTCAAGTTTCGGTACAATTTATTTGTTGACGGATTTCTTCACAAATTACACTACAACAACGGGTTTTCAAAACTCAACTTCTGTTTACGACGATTTTCCGATTCAACATTTTGGTGCCATTGCTGGGGAGGCAATGAATCTCGATTTTCTTTCCGCATTTCACGCACTTAATTATTTTCTAACTTGATTTTATTTCTCTTCTATTGTTTTGTAGGTACCTTAATAGGGAATCTTCAAGAGGTAGAAAGGGGTAAAGTACAGTTGAAGACAACTATAAGTGCTCCCCATTCTTCCCCTCCATAAATTTCATTCCACAACCCTAATTCAAACCCTAATTAACCTAGGTGTTTGCATAAACCCTAGGATTAGTTTGGATGCTTTGATTTCCACCCCCACTCATCTCACCCTCGTAAAAAAAAATAAACAAGCAAAAAGATACTTCTTATGGGACAAATTAACAGACACACTACATACACCCACATTCGAGGCACATAACCTAACTTGATTTTTATCTACTCAACTGGGATTCCAACTTTTGGAACCTATACACACACCTAAACACATAATTGAGTAGTAATTAGATTAGGTAACCACTTGTGTTCCTAACTCAGTGGTGCATTAAGGTCAATTATTTGAGTTGTTTGGACTGCACCACTCCATCTAAAATAAACTTATCAAGTAGCTTCCCCTTAGGGTTTACAATTTAGGTCAATACTAGATACTCCACTTTACTTTTGATTTCAAAAGAAAAATATCTTCATCCGTGTTTTGAAAATCTGGTTTGCCTCTTGAACTTGATTGAATTTACTTAATTCTAAACCCTAAAATCTACTTAAGCAAGATTTGAATCTTAAAATCCACTCATCCAAATAAGCTTGCTTAAAAACCTTGGTTGTGCATGCACTCACACATATTCAATCAATCATTAAGGACACAACCCATTTTAAGGGCCCACCACATTCCATAAGCACTACAATCCTAAGCCTAAGTTAAAATTGATTAGACGTTGCCCTTAAGGATTGATTCACTCTTCAAGTCCCAGATTGAGATTATTCATGATTAACCTGCTTGTACTGGTCAATCTGATGTCTAGCTAGGGGAGTAGCATCAAACGACTATGGTTGGGGGGTTCACTAGGAACTGGAGGTGCAAGTTGAAGAAAGAACCTTCTCCCTAGCCTCTCCTTCTAACTAGTTGGATTGACTAGATACAAGTAGAGTAAATCGTCTATAATCTTAAGATGGATTCTGAGAGTTTATAGATCCTTAGCCTATCCAACTTAAGGATAGGCTTGTTTTGTTGTGCTGTAGGGTTCTTATCCCTAGTCCTTCTGACCTCTTCCTAGTTTATACCTGGAAGGAGGTCATTGAATCCCCGATTGGAAGGATCATTAGATCATTCTAGGAGACGTAGATTGAATTTTGGCCAAATTGATCCCATGACCGATCAACAACCTCCTCTGCCTCATAATCAACAAGAGATGTTTCAAAGGTAGTTGGAATAAATGCAAAAAATGCAAGAATGATTCCAAAGAATGTAGGGCGCTCAGCCCTAGAAGGATTTTTATGATCCTTCAAATTACGAGGAATGTCCCAATGTCCAGATTCTAGCCGGAGATGTTGAAATCAAGCCCCAGGTGTTAAGCCTGATCAAACATTTTCATGGGCTTGGCTCTAAAGACCCATTTCAGCATTTGGAGGACTTGACCACTTTGGTCCAGACCACCAAAGCACGAAATGTGAATGAAGAGCAAATGATCATGAGGCTCTTTCCCCACTCTCTTAGGGATAAGGCTGCTCATTGGTACAGGACCATAGGAAGGCCGATAGCAACTTGGAACGATCTTAAATTGGCTCTTTTAAAGAAATTCTTTCCAATTGGGTGTACCAATGCACTAAGGCAGGCGATTACTACTTTCGCTCAGCGGCAAGGGGAGCAGTTTCATGTTGCCTCAGAGCGATTCCAGGACTTATTGCGGAAGTGTCCACACCACGAGATGCCGAAATGGCAACTCATGCAGATCTTTTACCATGGGTTGACTAAGCAACTCAGAAATCACATGGATGCTTCTTGAGGAGGCATTTTCCTCAACAAAGATGCAGATAGTGCGCATGATTTGTTTAAGGAAATGAGTAAAAATTCAATTAATCATGCCTCCATGGATACATTTAATCGGTCCCAACAACCCAGATCAAATGTTAATGAGGTCCATGACTCTCATTCATTCGATATGGAGCTAATTTGTAATAAATTAGATAAGGTGAACCTGGTTACCAAAAGGATGAAGTGGATGGCTGGAAACTCTGTGAACAATTCTCGATCCACTCAATCCCAAAATTCGGGATTCCATTCTTTGCGAGCTCCTTCTGGACGAGAGTTCGTGAATCAACTGGATGCGGCTCAACTTGTGAGCCAGCATTGCTCGGAACCCCACGGATTCCAAACTGGGGCCTTTGATCCCAGTTTCTTTGATTCCTCTCTTTTTTTCTCTCCATCCTCGCCCTATAAGGATATCTATTCTGTACAGGAGAACATTAGGTCCAACCCATATTCCAATGCTTATAATCTGGGTTGGAGGGACCACCCTAACTTCTCGAAAAATCCGGAGTAGCAAACCCAATTCCGACCGAGCAACTATGCTCCACAAAGACCAATGGGTCAGGGTCATGTTTATACTCAGCCGCCCTCGAATCAGGTTAATCAGCCAGTCTGGAATGCTCGTCAACCCATAGGGCAGGCTGATTTGAACCGTCAGATGGTAGAGATGTAAGGATCTATGCTCCAGCTCATGCAACAAATGAAAACCTCACTAGACAACTTGTAAATCGGGCTCATTGCTAACACCCATCTGCCCAGATCTTTGCCATCTCAACCCATACCCAACCCGCGCCACATACAGAGTCTGGGCAATCAAGCTCAAGGGTATGGGAATTAGAGGGACCCACACGCACATGCTCAGGTGGTTGAGTAGGGTCCTTCCTCTTCTGCTTCATCAAATCTGAGGTTTTTGGCTAATCAAGACCATCCGATCTTTCCTAACCCTCCCCAAGACCCAAACCTGTACGCATCTGCCAACTCTATTACTTTAAGAAGTGGAAGGCAAACCTAGGACCCACACCTACCTTGCTCTAGTCAAGAAAATCCTGGTGAGCCTGATGAAAGAAGGAGAATTCTGAAGCAGAAATTAAGGCTCAGGAACCTAATTCCGAAGATCTGACTCATGTTCCTTTTCCTGAGGCCTTGATTAAACATAGGAAGAAGTTGTTAATAGTAACGAGGAGCTTTTGAATATATTTAAGAATGTTGAAATCAATATCCCCCTCCTTGATGCTATCAAACACATACCAACTTATGCTAAATTCTTAAAGGATTTATGCACCTAGAAGCGTAAGCCGAGGGAATCTGTTCCTAAGAAGGTGATACTCTCTGAGGAGGCTAGTTCTGTTATCCTGTATCACCTTCCTCCAAAAAAGAGAGATCTAGGTGCCCCTTTGATTTCATGTGTTATCGGAGATTACACCTTTGATAGGGCACTCTTGGATCTAGGTGCATCCATTAACCTAATTCTAAATTCTCTTTACGAGAAGTTTAGATTAGGTGAACTTCGGCCGACCTCAGTAACACTGTAGTTAGCGGACTGTTCGGTCACAAATCCGAGAGGCGTTATTGAGGATGTTATTGTCAAGGTTAAGGACTTCTATTTTCCTGTAGATTTCCTAGTCCTTGACATTGATGTACCTGAGAATTTAAGGAACACACCCATCATTCTAGGCCGTCCGTTCCTGGCTACCGCTAAGGCCAATCTCAACTGTGAGAGAGGTAGCATGGAAATCACCTTTGGGGATTGGAAATTGAAATTGGATATTTTCAAGGCGATTAATAAATTTGAAGATTGTGGATTTATAGAGGAACTTGAGGAAGATAACTTGAATATTGGGACATGTATGGTTGTTTCTACAATTGAAAGTTCCTCCTGTCTCGATGAATCTAACCCACAACCCTCTATGGCAAACTTGTCACATTCTGAAGTGGTTATTGATTTTGTTCACTTTCAACCTCTTCCTCTTGATGAATCTTCATCAGCATCATCCTTACCTTCCATCTTAGACCGGCCTCATCTTGAATTGAAACCATTGCCTGAGAGTTTGACATATCAGTTTTTAGGACCTAAAAAGATGCTCCCTATGATTATCAATGCTAGATTGACTAAGGAGTAGGAGATTAAATTGATCAAGATCCTAAAAGAACACAAAGAGGTAATTGGTTGGACCATCCATGACCTTAGGGGGATTGAGCCATCTTACTGCAATCACAGAATTTTCATGGAAGATGGATCTCATCCTTCTCACCAGATGTAGAGGAGACTAAACCCTAATATGTAAGAAGTGGTCAAGAAAGAAATAACTAAGTGGCTCAACGTAGGAATCATTTATCCGATCTCAAATAGTCCTTGGGTAAGTCCCGTGAAAATTATTCCCAAGAAAGCCAGGATTACCGTTGTGACTAATGAGAAAAGAGAATCTGTCACAACCATTCAGCTTTCGCTTGGAGGGTTTGTATCGATTATAGGAAGCTAAACACAGCCAGGAAAAAGGATCATTTCCCTTTGCCCTTCATCGATCAAATTCTTGAAAGACTAGCCGAGCAAAAGTACTTCTGTTTCCTAAACAGTTTCTCAGGATACAATCAAGTCCCTATCCATGGCAAGGATCAGGAGAAAATAACTTTCACCTATTCATACAGAACCTTTGCTTTCCGTAGAATGTCATTCTGCTTATGCAATGCACCTGCGACTTTTCAAAGGTGTATGCTAGCCATATTCTCTAACATGATGGGAGAGTTTATGGAAGTCTTCATGGACGATTTCTCTATTTTAGGAGAATCATTTAATTCTTGCTTGGCTAATCTCGAATTGATCCTTAAAAGATGCATCAAAATGAGATTGGTCCTTAGCTAGGAAAAGAGCCATTTCATGACACAAGAAGGTATTGTCTTGGGTCATGTAATCTCTGAATGGGGAATTGAAGTTGACAAAACTAAGGTTGATGCTATTTCCAAACTTCCTCCTCCCACATCTGTTAAACGAATTCAATCATTTCTTGGTCATGTGGGATTCTATCGGAGGTTCATCAAGGATTTCTCCAAGGTTGCTCGCCCTTTGAGCAACCTTCTCACAGAAGGTCTGGCTCTTTGATTCTCGACTTAAGCTCTTTCTCGATAAGCTTAGGTCAAAGTAGGACGGCCCGTTCATCATCGATCGAATATTTCCTAACGGAGCCATTGAGATCTCTGACCCAAAGACAGGTAATTCTTTTAAGGTCAACAAACAACATCTGAAACCTTATGTGATCGTGTTATTCTAGAACCCATCTCCGATAAGGTTGCTTTAACCTTAATGTGACTTCTTTGGCTAGACTTCGCCTAGCTGATGGCATTAAACTCAACACTTGTACAGTCTGACTCAGAGCTGACCCGAGTGATGAGAACCTCGTCATAAACCCTAATTAGCACCATATAACCCAGATTTGCAAGAAAAATCTCCTACATAACTCTAGAAAGGCTTGGCTCAAAGAAATTCTAAGTTTGTAAAGAAAATAGAAACTAAGGGGTAAAAATGCAATTTCACCAATTCAATCTGAAAACAGGGTAACTCAGGGTCCAAACATAGGTCAAAATAACCTAATAAAAAGAAAAGTGGGATGAGATGATCCAATAAGGGCTACAACAACTACAAGAAATTAAATGACATCCTGTAACCCGAAAAACAAATCCACTTCAATTCACGAGGCTCGAGGCAAATAAAAAATTGAATAAACCCTCTAAAATTCATAGAAAAATCATCTCTAGGGTTTAGAACCTCCAATTTGGCCTTAGGAACCCATTTTGACCTACATTGAGAACCATGCCCAATTAATAACTTAATTTGGGTTTTTACGTAAATTGACCGGTCAAACAAGGTCTGACCTAGAAATAAAATTCACCATTAGAATCCTTAGGTCCCATTTAGTCATGCATAAAAACTTGAGCCTAGGAAGAGACCTTCTTGACCAACTTTTCAGTTTGGTCCTCATCCATTACTTTTTGACCCTCAACTTTTGAAACCCTCGCATTTTGGCCCCTAATTCTTCATCATTTTTTGCATTTGGATCCTCCCTGCAAAACCCTGAGCAGCGCCATGCTCCGGCGAGGCATGGCGCCGCACAGGGTGAGGGCGACCCCCTGCCAAGACAACGGGGTGTTCCCTGCGACGTCTGCTGTCGCAGGGACACCTCCACGATCTCTGCCCTCGCCCACACCTTCCGTGCGAACGTGCGGAAGGTATGGGTCGCGATCCGGCCATCCTCCGGCGAGGGAGGCACGTCGTCTCCCTCCGCCCTCCTCTCTAATTTCGCCTCTATAAAAGCCACCACCGTCTACCGCTTTCAGTAGCACGATTCTGACGGAGAACCACCCACAACTTTCTTCTCTTCCCACTCCGACAGACACCCAGCGAGCTCTGGCGAGCTCCTTTTCCTTTCCTCTTCGCTCTGCCACAAAACCAATGGCAGAGACTTCTTCCTGATTCTCCTCCGCGTCGCGCAATACCCGCGCGCGTTGCTTCAGCCCCGTCGTCGCCGCCGTCCGCCCCCATTGGGTACCTTCTTCTCCGGCGACAGTCGACACGACTGCCGCCCTGCTCCTCCCCCTTCGTCCCTGCAAGTAGGTAACAGTTACTTCTCTTCCACCCCTCTTTCTTTTCCCTATTTTAATTTGCTCAATCAAACCCTCGACCGACCCGACCACCATCATCTTCCACGCCTCCAGCCCACCTCCGGCGAGTCGCTCCCATCATTCCGGCACTCCATACGACTCACCGACCGACCCAAAACCTCCGCCTCGTCCCACTGAACCGTTTCCGCCCCTTCACTGCCACTCCTCACCTCCACCATACTCCACCGAACAAACCCATTCTCGCGGCTACAGTCCGACCTAGCCCCGCCACCAGACGTCGACCCACGACCTGCCACACCCTGCACCACCTTCGCCTTGCCACGGCGAAGGTCCCCCGCGTGTTTGATTAGGCCGAAGGGCCGTATTCCTGTTTAACAGGTTCGTTGCTCCAGCCGCCATTAGCGACGACTGAAGCAGCTTCAAGGCGAGCTCCAGGCCCTGCAGCCCCAGATTCCCAGGTGCTGCAGGTTGGGGCGAAGTCCGCAAAGGCTTCTGCCTCTTCAGTTGGCCCAGACATCGGCTGCAGCTGATCAGAGGGCGAGGTGGAGTCGTCCTGCGGGCGCACGCGAAGACAGCAGAAGATAGTCCCACATCGTGGGATTTCGAGGCCGCGCGCCCGCATAAAGGAAAAAAGTGCCTTAGTCTCTTCGCCTCCTGACCACGGGGTGAGGTCCCTCTCACCCGCTCGACCCGGCCTCGTTCGTGACCACCCCCCGCGGACCTGGCCCGACCCGTTTACCCGACCTGCACTCCTCGCCCACCACCGCACGCCGGTGGGCCTGGACCCGGGCGCGACCCGTACCCGAATACCCGGTAGCTCTGGGAGAGCTATCCTACGAGTGAATTCTGAGAGAGAGAGACGCGGGGGAGGGTAGAGTAGGTTTTTGCCCTCTGACCAAACTGCGAGTGTGCAGGCACAGGAGAAGAAGAAGAAGAAGAGAAGGCAGACCGCAGAGGAAGAAGAAGGACTATGAGAAGAAGAAGAAGAGAACCACAGAGAGAAGAAGGAAAGAAGATGCACTATAGCAAAAGCTACTTAAGTCGTCTGATTGAAAAATCAGACGACGGCCTGCAGGAAGAAAAGAAGAAGCTTGGAAGAAGAAACGAAAGAAAGAAGGCATAACCTCAAGCAAGGAAAGAAAAGAAAGAAAGAAAAAAGAAGAGGAGGATCACCACTGCCGCAGAGAAGAAAAAGAGAAAGAGAAGAAGAAGCTCTGAAGAAGAAAGAAATAAGAACAGAAGGAAGAAGACTGAAGAACCCAAAAGAAGAGAAGAGAAGAAGACAACGACGAGAAAGAAGAGAGAAGAAGAAAAAGCCAACAAAATAAATCTCTCTCTCTCTCTCTTTTCATTTTGTAATAAAAACTTTGTATCTCTAGAATACAGTTTGCTCCATGAGTTCGACCTCGGGAGATCTTTTATTTCCGAGTAAAAATTGTAATAGTGGCAATGACTATCTGTACTACAACGCCATTTCTATAACAAACAACAAAACCTAGTCATACCGCCATTATTTTTGGCGCCGTTGCCGGGGAGCAACGGCTATTCTAGAAGTTATATTTGTAAGTTTCTAATAATCTCTCTCTCTTTTGTGCAGGTACAGAAAGAAAAAGACGCAGCCGCATCACAGCCACTCCAAGGACAGGTAACTTCCTATTAAACCCTAAAATTTTAAAGAGGAAAAAGAAAGAAAAAAATAGGTATAACCTGTCTTTTATACATAGTAATAGCTGCATATTCTCAAAAACTATCATTCCTGCACACAATATTAAAGGTAATTAAGGGCTAACACTTTCTTACCTGAGCCCTAATTACCTAGCAAAGAAGTAACTGGACCAAGTAGAGCCAACATAAGGTCAAACATTAAGATTTCAGAGACACACCCCTTAATCAAGAATTGAGGAAATCCAAAAGAGGTGTGCCCAAGCCATTGATTGAAAATACCTAATAAGAAAAACCCTAAACAATTGGCTCTCTAAACACTTGAACCCTAAAAAGAAACAAGGCCTAAATTCTCAAAGGAATCACTAGGTAAAGTTGACCCCTAGGATCAACCAACCTTCAAATTAGGCCACCTTGTTCACAAAAATACCTAAGAGTTCAAGTGAAACCTTAAGCACCTTGATCTTAAAGTAAAAGAGGTAGACTTAAGAGGTCAAGATCCCCATTCTGGTCTACCTGGAACCGCAGTGACAAGAGAGGTCGGGTGGGGGAAACCCTGTAACTCGTGGGGACGCTCTACCGTGTAGGGGTCTTCGCGGGACTCACCCTCTCTGGCTGCCCAGGTAATTCTCAGGTGGACGATCTTTCTAATCAAGGGGTCCATCTGCCCCACACCTCTATAGTCACCCAACATTTTGGGTGTCTTGATTGGGTCCAGCACCTGCTAAACTCACCTTCTCCTTCAATGTATGTTTGGCAGGAGGTCCTTGAAAGCTCCTTTAGAAATTCACTCTCCCCGAGGCCGAGCCTCGGTGCCCTTGTTTGTGCAACCAAACATTCACACAACCCTTTTCCTCTGATTCTGAACAAAGTCCCCTTCTTCCATCTTGATTCAAACTTCAATCCTATATCTTGATTCCACCACCTGATTCAAAGATGCAGCCACACCATTTAAGATTACCATTCAAAAAACCTAAATATCAGAGATCCATGAAAGATAAGATGATTGAGGATGCCCTTGAATTCTATGAAATCAAATGTAAACCCTCAACACAAATAGAAAACATTCAAGTTGATGTCTCAACAACCACAGCTTTCATCATAAACTGTGCCCAAATTCTGTTGACAGAAATTACAAAAGGATCAACCCAAGACATGCTCATGACAGGATACATTGAGATAGAAAAATTACATAAATCTGAATACCTTCAATGCTTGACAAATCCTGTACTTTGGGAACAACACCAAGATGCCCTTATAAAACGGGTAGAAATGATGAGATCACTAGAACAAATTATCAACCAGAAATACCCGTATATACTAGAAACAGAGGATGAACCATCTTGGAACAGTATTAAGGATCAATCCAGTTTCCCAGATCTCGGGACTGAGGCACAGGGTGGTTGTAGATTCCCAACCTAGATAGAAGACAACATCGAATTAGGTTGGGATATTGCAGGAGAACACACTGATGAACCGACCCTAGACCATGAATTGCCAAGCTTAGAATTCCAAAACTCCTGCAATAATGAGGTCAGAACTGAACCTTTTGAGGGCATAAATTTCGTCCCTTATTTTGATAAGCTGACCTTCGAAGGTTATTCGGACTTTGATTCTAGTAATCCTACCCACATCCTAAACCTAGAATCTAGATCCGAAACTTATTGGGAAGATTATGAGGCTCCATATGAGAAAGATCAAATTTTTAAAGAATACGATTTTGGGCCTCTATTTGATGAATATCCCTCTCCAACATCCTCAGGAAATCTGATCGATTTTTCAGAAGACATGCCAATTTATGATACAGAAACTGAGGAGTTGGATGAGTGGGGTTTCAATTGGGTCTATCCTACCAATTTGGAGCTTGAGCCTAAATAGAACACCTTTTTAAGTCCAGAATTGACATATAGGCTAGACCCCAGTCAGGCTGCTGATTCCACATCTGATGATTTATGCTGCAGTGGAATTCATGATCATGAATCTCATTTTCGCAAACTCTCCAACAACTTCGGATCTGACTATAATTGCGGAGAGACTCTCCTTCCTGAACACACCAAGCCCATCTACGACCTCAGTTCACATGACTCATTCTCTGACTCCGACTCTGAGGTCCTGGTTCCCGAGATCACTGATAACACTGAATCATTCCTTTTCGATCCTTAGGAACCAAAAACAGAAAATGCCAAGAGTGATTACAACCCAGAATTCAAATCTTTTCTCGAGTCAGATTTCTTTCATCCTACAGACACTCTTCAGGCATTTGATAGTTACCCAGAGGACTCTCTACAGAAAATCACCTGTCATTCTTTTCTAGAAGAGCCCTCATACATAGTTGCCACCTCTTCCGCACACACAGAACTGATCAAAACCTCTTCGCAACCCCGACCCGCAACCGGACTCAATTTCTATTCAGATTCACCTTTCACTGAGCCGATTGCATTTCCACATCGGGCTTGGAACACTGATCAAACTACATACCATGCTCCATCATTCTCTGATCACCCCTGTAGGGTTCCCGCGTCAATCACTCCTTATTCTACAGGTCCCTATTCTGACCAGGCTAATTCGACTCAGCCAAACCCTGTATTTACACTTCCACATCCATCTGAGCCACATTGCATATGGTGGGTCCCACACCTTTTGATCTACATCTATCAACCCACCAGATTGATTGGGTTTGGGCTGCATCATCAGCCTGTTGATCTTAACGAGCACCTGGTTGGACCAACCAGGCTCTTAATCAAGGTTCTTGTTATATTAAACTCTGCTGATTTGACCATCCCCTCTCCATCTCGTTTCCCGCTTGGCTGAAGGCGTTAAATTTAGTGCTCAACGGGAGGCAGCCCGTCATTCTCCTTGAAAACCTGAAACCTTTTTTGACACCTTTGTGCACTTAAGGTTCGCCCTTATAGACAGCCGACTCCACCTCAGATGCTTGCATCTGAGATTAGAAATCGTCCGCAAAATTCATCCCGACCCATTCACTCATCAAAACATCTGTCCTAAGGAATGAACTAAGTTGAATAAAAACCCCCTAAGTCACAATGAGGACATTGCAAACCTTAGGCATGGGAGGGTATAAAAGTGCAAAACTTGTAAGAAAAGGTTTCAAACAAAAAAATTCACATATGCCAAAAACACCATAAAAATTAAAAAATTTCTCAAATAAAATAAAATAAAATAAAAAAATAAAAGAATAAGAGGAGAAAGGAAATTTTGTGGGAGAAGGAACAAAATGAAAAAGGAGCACAAAAATGAAAGAAAAGAGTAATAGTCATTAGTAAGAAGCTAAGGAATTGATCTAAGTTCTAGACCCTATTCAAGAAAAGAAATGAAAAGTGCATGGTAAGATTAGTAAGAACGCAAACCTTAGGCATTCTTGGATAGACTCTTAGTACCCATTAAGATCTAGACAATCCTCAAGAGGTTGAGGAAAATGAAAAGCTTAAGTACTAGGTCCAAGGCTTAGGGAGTATTTGACCTCACTAACTAACTCCTGGTTTATGGGACTCAGTAACTTAAGCACCCCAACCCCACACACAGCCTGGTTCAGTAAGCGTAAAAAATTCAAAATCACGCAGAAGCTTCGCAAAACTCTGAAAAATACACCTAGAATAGGAGCGGCCGATCAACACAAGTTGATTTGGACGAGTTCCCAGTGCGGAGAGGCGAGAAATCCCCTCGAAGATGCGTAACAAAATATCATCTCCTCAGTGCTTGTCTCTTAGGATATTCACATATCCTACTGGGGGCATGTAAGCACTCTGCCGGTTCAGATTCCATGGATGGCATTATCACGAAGTGTCAATTGCCAGGGTCTGAATTCGGCCACGGAACACCATGGATGGAATTATCCCGAAATCTCAATAGCCAGGGTTCTGGGGGTTGCCATGGGCGGTGCTATCTCAAAGCATTGATTGGCAGGAACCCTTGAGGATTGATGATGGGAGCAATGAATCTGATACAGACCGTGTTGAAAAGCCAATCCTAGGCTAGAATTAAAAAGAAAAAGAGAGAGAAAAACTCTCCAAACAGAAAAACTTACTACCTCTCTCTCTTACAAAACGCATTGCGAACTGAACCAGGGCAAAAATCGTTTGAAGCACGGGGTGCTTTAACCACGAAGTCCAATAAACCTTAGGTTAGTTCTTGTGGGCCTTAAAAACCTTTGCCAAAGACTGAGGCTAAGGCTAGACAGATCTGGATCTTGGTTGGTACTAGAGTACCTTTTAAGCCGATGGTCAGCATTCTAACCTAATCTAGGTTCAAATGAAAAAGCACTTATCTGAAGTTGTTAAAAACATCATGGTCTAGAACAAAGGTTAAAACCTTAGGTTTTTAACTAAGGGACTAGCAAAAGCTAGGCATGGGGGTATGATGAGAACCTCGTCATAAACCCTAAACTAGCACCATCTAACCCAGATTTGCAAGAAAAAGCTCCTACATAACTCTAAAAAGGCTTGGCTCAGAGAAATTCTGAGTTTGTAAAGAAAACAGAAACTAAAGGGTAAAAATGAAATTTCACCAATTCAATCTGAAAATAGGGTAACTCAGGGTCCAAACATAGGTCAAAATAACCTAATAGGAAGAAAAGTGGGATGAGATGATCCAATAAGGGCTACAGCAACTGCAAGGAATTAAATGACATCCTATAACCCGAAAAATAAATCCACTTCAATTCACGAGGCTCGAGGCAAATAAAAAATCGACTAAACCCTCTAAAATTCATAGAAAAATAATCTCTAGGGTTTAGAACCTCCAATTTGGCCTTAGGAACCCATTTTGACCTACATTGAGAACCATGCCCAATTAATAACTTAATTTGGGTTTTTGCGTAAATTGATTGGTCAAACAAGGTCTGACCTAGAAATAAAATTCACCATTAGAATCCTTAGGTCTCATTTAGTCATGCATAAAAACTTGAGCCTAGGAGGAGACCTTCTTGACCAACTTTTCATTTTGGTCCTCATCCATTACTTTTTGACCCTCAACTTTTGAAACCTTTGCATTTTGGCCCCTAATTCTTCATCATTTTTTGCATTTGGGTCCTCCCTGCAAAACCCTGAGCAGCGCCATGCTCCGGCGAGGCATGGCACCGCGCAGGGTGAGGGCGACCCCCTGCCAAGACAATGGGGTGTTCCCTGCGACGTCTACTGTCGCAGGGACACCTCCACGATCTCTGCCCTCGCCCACACCTTCTGTGCGAACGCGCGGAAGGTATGGGTCGCGATCCGGCCATCCTCCGGCGAGGGAGGCACGTCGTCTCCCTCCGCCCTCCTCTCTGATTTCGCCTCTATAAAAGCCACCACCGTCTGCCACTTTCAGTAGCTCGATTCTGACGGAGAACCACCCACAACTTTCTTCTCTTCCCACTCCGGTAGACACCCAGCGAGCTCCGGCGAGCTCCCTTTCCTTTCCTCTTCGCTCTGCCACAAAACCAATGGCAGAGACTTCTTCCTGATTCTCCTCCGCGTCGCGCAATACCCGCGCACGCTGCTTCAGCCCCGTCGTCGCCATCGTCCGCCCCCACTGGGTACCTTCTTCTCCGGCGACAGTCGACATGACTGCCGCCCTGCTCCTCCCCCTTCATCCCTGCAAGTAGGTAACAGTTACTTCTCTTCCTCCCCTCTTTCTTTTCCCTATTTTAATTTGCTCAATCAAACCCTCGACCGACCCGACCACCATCATCTTCCACGCCTCCGGCCCACCTCCGGCGAGTCGCTCCCATCATTCTGGCACTCCATACGACTCGCCGACCGACCCAAAACCTCTGCCTCGTCCCACTGAACCGTTTCCGCCCCTTCACTGCCACTCCTCACCTCCACCATACTCCACCGAACAAACCCATTCTCGTGGCTACAGTCCGACCTAGCCCCGCCACCAGACGCCGACCCACGACCTGCCACACCCTGCACCACCTTCGCCTTGCCACGGCGAAGGTCCCCCGCGTGTTTGATTAGGCCGAAGGGCCGTATTCCTGTCTAACAGGTTCGTTGCTCCAGCCGCCATTAGCGACGACTGAAGCAGCTTCGAGGCGAGCTCCAGGCCCTGCAGCCCCAGATTCCCAGGTGCTGCAGGTTGGGGCGAAGTCCGTAAAGGCTTCTGCCTCTTCAGTTGGCCCAAACATCGGCTGCAGCTGATCAGAGGGCGAGGTGGAGTCGTCCTGCGGGCGCACGCGAAGACAGCAGAAGATAGTCCCACATCGTGGGATTTCGAGGCCGCGCGCCCGCATAAAGGAAAAAAGTTCCTTAGTCTCTTCGCCTCCTGACCACGGGGTGAGGTCCCTCTCACCCGCTCGACCCGACCTTGTTCGCGACCACCCCCCGCGGACCTGGCCCGACCCGTTTACCCGACTCGCACTCCTCGCCCACCACCGCACGCCGGTGGGCCTGGACCCGGGCATGACCCATACCCGAATACCCGGCAGCTCTGGGAGAGCTATCCTACGAGTGAATTGTGAGAGAGAGAGACGCGGGGGAGGGTAGAGTAGGTTTTTGCCCTCTGACCAAACTGCGAGTGTGCAGGCACAGGAGAAGAAGAAGAAGAAGAGAAGGCAGACCGCAGAGGAAGAAGAAGAAGGACTGCGAGAAGAAGAAGAGAACCACAGAGAGAAGAAGGAAAGAAGACGCACTGTAGCAAAAGCTACTTAAGTCGTCTGATTGAAAAATCAGACGACGGCCTGCAGGAATGAAAGAAGAAGCTTGGAAGAAGAAACGAAAGAAAGAAGGCATAACCTCAAGCAAGGAAAGAAAAGAAAGAAAGAAAAAAGAAGAGGAGGATCACCACTGCCGCAAAGAAGAAAAAGAGAAAGAGAAGAAGAAGCTCTGAAGAAGAAAGAAATAAGAAGAACAGAAGGAAGAAGATTGAAGAACCCAAAAGAAGAGAAGAGAAGAAGACAACGACGAGAAAGAAGAGAGAAGAAGAAAAAGCCAACAAAATAAATCTCTCTCTCTCTCTCTCTTTTCACTTTTGTAATAGAAACTTTGTATCTCTAGAATACAGTTTGCTCCATGAGTTCGACCTCGGGAGATCTTTTATTTCCGAGTAAAAATTGTAATAGTGGCAATGACTATCTGTACTACAACGCCATTTCTATAACAAACAATAAAACCTACTCATACCGCCATTACCGAGCATCATGGAATACAGGTGATATTTTCTTCATTCTACCCTGCTTCTCATGCATTTTATTTTCAATGAGGACATTGTATCAGGCATGGGGGGGTGGATTCATTTCTGAATCATTTTGTTAGCTCTGTGGAATTCTTGTAAATTCTACTTATTGTTCTCTCTCTAAAAAAAAAAATGAATTAGGAAAGAATAATTGGGCATTAGGACTTTTCAACCTTAGGGAATAATGCGGTAGGATCTGAACACTTAGACCCTTCAGGTCTTTGGGCTTAACCAGCCTGGGTGTTCACTAAAATGTGGATTTTTTTATCGAGTCCTTGCCATTCTGAATTTACTTCAATTTGGTTAAATAAGTTGGGGTGATAAGTACACGACTTATCAACCTGCCCTCTGATTTGAGGGGATTTTAAGTCTAAGCATGTACACACTATTTGCATTGACTCATTTTTCGGCAGTTTTAACGAAAATTGGGTAGCTAATGAACTTTCTATTGTGGTATAGCTGGTAAGTTATCGTGAGTAATAGTCCATTGGTAGGTTGTTCAGAGTCCAGTTACACGACCATTCTTTTCCTGCTGCCTTTAGGTAAATCTTAGATCAAGGAAGCCACCTACTTACAAAAAAAAGAAAAAAAAAGAAAAGTATCAAAAAAAAAGAAAAGGAGAAAAAAATAAAAAAGAAATAAGAAATAAGCCACACTTAACCGCACGAGTATGATTGGTAAGTTATTGTTGGTAACAACCCATTGGTAGGTTGTCTAGATCCCAGCTCAAGAAATGCACGTATAATTACAAAACACTTAGGAAAAAGTGGAGAAGTAGAATAAGCCGGGGAGATATACACTGGGTTTACCCTTGTGTTGACCCCATAAAAATAGAAGTAGGAAGAAAGCTACCGGTCGAATAGATACATAGTGGCGGTATGGCTAGGTTTTGTTGTTTGTTATAGAAATGGTGTTGTAGTACAGATAGTCATTGCCATTATTACAATTTTACTCGGAAATAAAAGGTTTCCCGAGGTCGAACTCAGGGAGCAAACTATAATTCTAGAAGTACAATATTTCTATTACAAAAATGAGAGAGAGAGAGAGAGGTAGATTGGTCTCCTGGCTTTTTCTTCTTCTCTTCTTTCTCTCTTGTCTTTGTCTTCTTCTTCTTTCTCTTCTCTTTGCTTGATCGTCCTTAGTTCTTCTTCTTCTTTACCTTCTTTCTTTTTCTTTCCTTCTCTCTTTGATCTTCTTCATCTCTTTATCTTCTGTTCTTCTTCTTTTCTTTCTTGTTGCTTTCAGCAGCGGCGCCTGTTCTTCTTTCCTTCTTCTTTTCTTTTCCTTCAGAGCGTCGTCTGATTTCTCAATCAGACGACTTAAGTAGCACCTGCTACAGTGCTTCCTCGGTGCTCTTTCTTCTGCTTCTTTCTTCTTCTTCTCCTTCCTCTTCTTCTTGCAGTCCTTCTTCTTCTGCTTTGCTTCGAGCAGCCCTGGCTGCTTCTTCCTTCTTTTTCTTCTTGCAGTCCTTCCTCTTCTGCAGTCTTCTTTCTCCTCTTCTTCTTCTCTGCCTGCACACTCACTTAGCTTGGTCAGAGCAAAACCTAACCCTACCCTCCCCCGCGTCTCTCTCTCTCAGATTTCGCTCGTAGGATCGCTCTCCCAGAGCTGGGTATTCGGGTACGGGTTCGCGCCCGGGTCCAGGCCCACCGGCGTGCGATGGTAGGTGAGGAGTGCAGGTCGGGTATACGGGTCGGGCCAGGCCGCGGGGGGTGGTCGCGGACGAGGCCAGGTGAAGCGGGTGAGAGGGACCTCACCCCGTGTTCGGAGGCGAAGAGGCTATGTCACTTTTTTCATTTATTTGGCTGCAGGGCTTCCAAAACTACCGAGGTGGGACTAAATGTCCCACCCAAATTGGCGCCTGCAGCTAAGGAAGTTGCAGGCAATTGCGGCCGTGTGCGAGGCTTTCCCCCAGCTGCAGGCCTGGGAAGCTTCGCGGGGGCAAGCCGCGCATCCTGGAGTGCAAGCCTGGGCGAGGGCGAACCTGTAGCTGCAGGTGAAAGAGCTTCACCTGCTCAGCAATGGCGGCAAAGAGGGCGTGACCTGAAATCAAGCATACGACCTCTTGGCCTAGTTAGAAGGTGCAGGGAGCTTCGTCGGAGTGCGGCGAAACTCGTGCGGGTGGTGGCAAGGCGTGAGGTGATGTATGGTGGCAGCCCTAGGTCAAACTGTGGTCGGAGGAATGGGTTTGTTCGGGGGGTCGTTAGGTGGCATGTGGCAAGGAATGGAAAGGAGGAAGCTGTTGAGTGAAGTGAGGGGAAGCTTCTGAGAGGGTCGGCGAGGCGTGTGGGGCTGTGGAGTGATGGGGGCGTCTCGCCGGAGGGTAGCTGGAGACAAAGGGGGTGACGGACAGGAGTGGTCGAGGGCTTAATTGAATGTACAATAGTGAGGAAAAGAAAGAGGGGGAGGTGGGGAGAAGTTCTGACCTAGTAGCCGGAGACGAAGGGGGCCGAAGCAGGGCGGCAGTCGTATCGACTGTCGCCGGAGAAGAAGATGCCCAGAGGGAGAGGGCGGCAGCGAGGAGAGAGCAGGAGGGCGCGCGCTGGGTACGGCGCGACGCGGGAAGAGCGGACAAGGGTGGCTCTACTGCTGGTATTGCAGCAGAGCGACGAGGAGGGGGAGGAAGAACCACCGGAGCTGGAGGGCTTCTGCTGGAGTGGGAAGAGAGGAAAGATGGGGGTGGGCGGAGGGAGGCGACGTGCCTCCCTTGCCGGAGGACGGCCGGAGTAGGGACCCATACCTTCCGCACGTTCACACGGAAGGTATGGGCTGCTGCAGAGACCATGGAGGTGTCTCTGCGACAGCAGACGTCGCAGGGAACACCCCGTTGTAAGGGCAGAGGTCCTCCCTCACCCTGCTCGGCGCTGATGTAAACATATTTACACTACTTAAAATGTCTATTTTTGCATGTTCTTAAGCATAGGATTGCATTTCATGATATAAATATTGCATAACATGCATCATCTTGCATTTAGAGTAGTTTGAATAAAATGGAGGTTAATTGTCTCCTTTTATGTGCTTGGACAGGGAAAACATTTTATTGGGACCTCGGATCAAAGATCCAACCGTATGGATGTGATCAGGGCGACGATTGGAGTTCAACGACTCCAAGATTGCCCTAATCAGATATCCGTAGCATCAGATAGTGATCGGGGAACCCTAGAAGATCAAGGGCCAGGATGGTGTAAATCCGCACATCAGATGACAAATCTGACCGTACGGATGAATTCGGATCGACGATCGCAGCCCAACGACACAAAAATCGAGTCAATCCGACATCCGTGGCACCATCTACAACTTCCAGAAGATGGACGGCCAATATGGTGCCACGTGGCGCCATCTCAGCCGCCCAAATGACTGCTTGCATTCTATGAAGACCACGCACCCGCCCCCTCTTTGCCGTTGGATCTCGATCCAACGGCTGTGGATGCGGCTCTTTAAAGTCGTCCGCGCGACCTTTTGGGCGAGGCAGCGCAGCGGTCCAGCGCCTTATCGTGAGGCGCTGGCGCGCGTTCGAGCCCCGCCAAGCGATTTCTGAGGCGAGCGGGCGCGCCTTCATCAACCGTCAGATTGCAATCCAATGGCCGCGCGTGCCCAATAGCGCCGACGCGCGATTGAACGCGCGGCGCAGACGCGCAATCGGACACGCGGGTGGGCGCACAATGCAGTGGGAGAAGGCGTGACTTAAGCCGTCTAATCTCGCGATCGGACGACTGAGGATTGCTGGACGTGCGTGTACGTTGGGCGCGCGGGCAGCTGAAGCGGTGCGTGTGGGTGCGGAAGCTACGCCCACATCGGGGCTTTAGTGACGGATTTATCCGTCACTAAAGACCCCTCATTTATTGTTTTGAAGTTGTAATGTCCATTTTGCCCCCACTCCTTGCATCTATAAAAGGAGACCTCCTCCATACGAAATTATGATCCCTTCCTTCTCCTCTCTACCCCTCCAAAGCTCAAGAGAAGCTTATCCCACACCCGGGATGCTTCTCGCGAGATAAAGTCAAATTTTCGTTCCCCTTCGGAAGTGGATCCCGCGACGACGACGGCGTGTTGCTTCGTTCCCATTCTTTTGCTTCGTCCTCCTTCGTCCTGCTTCGTTCTCCTTCGTCCAGACGTCGTCCCGTCCGGCTCATCCTTTAAGCAACCGTCGAGGAGGATTTCTCTCTCCCTATTCTTTTTACTACTTTCTAGTATAGATTTACTGCTTTCTATATTAATCTACTCGTCCTCCAAGCGACCGTCGAGGAGGACATTTCTCCCTCCATTCTTTTAAAGCTTTCTAGAGTAAATTTATCACTTTCTAGAGTAATTGTTTTATGCTTTCTAGTTGTAATGAACAATCTCCTCAATGAAAAATTCCTTGTTTATTCTACATCTTATTTTGATTTCTCTGTGTAATATTCTCTTTCTCTCTTACTCTCTCTCTCTTCTATTTATTGTAAATAATTAGATAGTTTTAAATTGAATTATTCTGTGAAAAATAAAAAGAAACGTGTAGTTTTTAAATCAAACGTCCGCCTCCCTGTGTTCGACCCGGAATTTTAATTTCGGTATAAATTTTATTTGTTGAATACGAATTCTTCGCTTTCGAACTACAATGACAGGTTTTCCAAAATCGAACACGTTAGCGTAGCGATTCGTAAACGTTCAACAGGCGCCATACTCCACGCAAAGTCGCCGGAGCATGGTGCTGCTCAGGGTTTTGCAGGGAGGACCTAAATGCAAAGAACGATGAAGACTTAGGGGTCAAAATGCGAGGGTTTCAAAAGTTGAGGGTCAAAAAGTAATAGATGAGGACCAAAATGCAAAGTCGGTCAAGAAGGTCTCTTCTTAGGCTCAAGTTTTTATGCATGATGAAATGGGACATAAGGATTCTAATGGTGAAATTTATTTATAGGTCAGACCTTGTTTGACCGATCAATTTACATAAAAACCCAAATTAAATCATTAATTGGGCATGGTTCTCAATGTAGGTCAAAGTGGGTTCCCAAGGCCAAATTGAAGGTCCTAAACCCTAGAGATTATTTTTCTATGAATTTTAGAGGGTTTAGCCGATTTTTTCTTTGCCTTGAACCTCATGAATTGAAGTGGGTTTGTTTTAGGATTATAGGATGTCATTTAATTCCTTGGAGTTGTTGTAGCCCTTGTTGGATCAAATCATCCCACTTTCCTTCTTATTAGGTTAGTTTGACCTATGTTTGGACCCTGATTCACCCTGTTTACTGATTGTGTTGGTGAAATTGCATTTTTACCCCTTAGTTCCTGTTTTCTTCACACACTCAGAATTCTCTGAGTCAAGCCTTTCTATAAGTTATGTAGGAGCTTTTTCTTGCAAATCTAGGTTAGATGGTGTTAGTTTAGGGTTTATGATGAGGTTCTCATCAATACACCTTTAGGTAGAATTTCTTTTCAAGGTCACCTAAGGGCGTAGAACCCGAAGTCTGCTATAATCGCCGATCAATGAGTCTATTACATTTCACACATAAAGATGCTTATAACTTAGGGTTCTCTTCGAATCTTAGGTGGGTTGAGTGGTCGTAGAAAGCTGCTCCGAAACCCTAAACTCAAAAATCCAAAAAAAAATTAGAAAAGAATAAAAGGATCCTTCTTTGAATAAGGCGAGGGCTTGAGGTGGTGTGCATTTTGGCAAACACCCGGGCGTTGCTGTGTCTTTGTAGTTCAGGTCCTTAGTAAAAATCTCCTAGTGATGAAGAATAACTTTTGCTCAAGAAATCCAACCTAATTCTCTCCTAGTGTTGAAGAATAACTTTTCCCTAAGAAATCCGACCTAATTCTTTTATAAATAGCATATAGTATTTGCTAGGAACTAGCAAAAGATAGGCATGGAGGTGTAATGTGCATACATCTGAATAGTCAAAAATGTCTATTCATGCATGTTCTTAGTATCATATAAGCATCATGCATTATAAATATTGCATAACATACATCATCATGCATTTAGGTCAAATTATACAAATTGTATAGTAATTTCTTCGTCTTGGTGGCCAACGACCGGATGATGTTGAAGATCCAACTGTACAGATTTGATTAGGGTGACGATCAGAGTTCAACAACTCCAAGATCGCCCTAATTGGACTTCCGTAGCATCAGATATAATCTGAGGAAGATCATATACCAAGGGGCCAAGATGGCATAAATCCATATATCAGATGACAAATTCGACCACACGAATGAGTTCGAATCGATGATTGCAACCCACCGACGTGAAAATCGATCCAATCCAACATCTGTGGTAGCATCTACAAGACACAAAAGATGGACGGCCAAGATGGTGCCGCGTGGCACCATCTCAGCCACCCACACCAACAAAAAGCGCTCGCTCCCTCTCTCTCCTCAATCGTGCGATCAAATATGGACCGTTGGATCTTGATCCAACAGCCATGGACTATTGTGCCTTAATTTGTAATTGCGACCAAATGGCAGCCATAGCATAGTAGTCTCGAAGCCACGGGCGATGCAAAGGTCGCACGTCCGAGCCCCCGCAAGTGCCTCAAATCAGCTGAATGTGAGGCGTGGTTGATTTCAGCCATGCGATGCACATCGGGCGGTAGCAGGAGCGCCACGTGGCGCACCCAGAAGCAAGGAGCGTCTCACGCATGATTAGACACGCCTCTACATGCACCATTACACACGAGAGAGGCATTATGAAGGCACGGTGAGATGCAATCTCAACTGTCGATCACAAGATCGGACGGCTGAGGTTGTCTGGACACGAGCGTTGTTGAGCACAGGAGAGGAAGAAGCAGCGAGTGTGCATGAGCTAAGGCCATGTTAAGGGTCTTTAGTGATGCTTAAATCCGTCACTAAAGGCCACTACAATAATGTTTTTAACTTGAAATGACCTTTTCTCCCCCAACCTCTACACCTATAAAAAGGCCTACATTGCCCACATTTCATTCATCCCTTTCTTCACCTCTCTCCCTCTCCAAAGCTCTAAAGAAGCTTGTCCCAAACTAGGGATGCTCCTCTAGAGTTAAAACCAAAGTTTTCTCGACGCCATTCCGGAAGTGGATCCCATGATGATGACGCCCTACCTCACCCCCGGTTCTTCCCACTTCGTTCTCCATCTTCCCTCTTCGCCCTCCATCTTCCAAGCGTCGCCCCATCCGACTCGTCCTCCAAGGAGTTGTCAAGGAAGATAACTTCTTACCTCCTTTCTCTTTACTGCTTTCTAGAGTAGATTTTACTCCTTTCTAGTTGTAATATTTCCTGCTTTCTAGCTGTAATATTTCTCACTTTCTAGTTGTAAGAACATTATCTATATTATTAAGTTTTTGTTCTCTCTCTTATTGTTAATATCGAATTCATTGTGATTATCTTGCTTTCTAAACAAAAACAACAAAAAAATATAATCGCGGATTTCAAATCAACGTAGCCTCCTTGTGTTTGACCTGGAATTCTTTTCAAGTTTTGGTAAAATTTATTTGCTGATGGATTTCTTCGCAAATCACACTACAACGATGGGTTTTCAAAACTTAACTTCCGCTTGTGACGATTTTTCGATTCAACACCCCCTCCCTCCCAACCCCCTCCAGAAAAGGGCATCTTTAAGGTGTCCTGATAGCCTTTCATTGAAGTACTTGCTTAACGAGTCTATTATTCTCATGCAGAGACTACATTGGCTTTGTTATGGAACCCAGATTGTTGCATGTCTGGCTACACATTAGTAAGTTCTTTCTAATTGAAAAAATGTTCTAAATTACTTAGCTTTTGCAAATTATGTTATATCATTCAGATGCCTACAACTTGGTTATTGACATGTTGACTATCTGAATTTCGATTTTGACTAGACTAAACTTTATCCTTCTTTTGAAGCAAGATATTTTAGGAAGAGTGAATTCTTAATCTTTTCTACTCTTACTAGTTAATTTAGAGTCAAAACTCTCATTTTTCTGACCTATCACTTACAAGGTCGATGTTTAAAGAAGCATTAAGGATGGAGAAAAATGCTTCAACCAACTTTCAATTGAGAAATGTGGGGTGAACGTGAATAGCATCAGTAGGGACAACACAAGCTCACAAAGGCTTAAGGGCTTCAGTAATGAATACATTATGGCTGGAAACATGAATTTTCTCTAAAGTTTCATTTATTTCAATTTCTTGTTCATAAACTCATTTTGCAAGCATTGAATTTTGGAATATTTATGAATTTATTCCTCTATTTCTGTTGAATTAAATGGGGAGATGTTTTTTGGCTTCCCTACGGATCTTGTTTATTGTCCGTTGCATCTCTTTGTTGAATTATCCCATTCTTATCTTGTGTTTAAGGGCCTTCTTTACTTTCTACTACAATTAGTAATTATCTTGAGAAACATATTTGCATTTGCATGTAGCTTTAGTATATTGCATTGCTGAGATAAGCAAGTTGGTTGTAAACTAGAAGTTAGAAATGAACATGGTTATACAAGCTAAGGACACTGCACAATATAAGCTAAAGCAGATCAGGTTTTTATTTGTTAAAGGACTTGGGCTCTTCCATTGTAGGATAACAAGGAAACTATTCTTGCTTTTGCTCTAATGGGTGGGAATTTTGGTTCTGGTTGTAGGTATCCACAGAATAATAGTGCTTTTCCCTGGCCACCCTCTTCCTTTGAGCTTCCTTAATAGCAAAGTTAGAAGGAACACTTGGTTTCTTGCGAATTAGTTCATCCTCCATAAATAATTGGGAAGCAAAGCTTTCTTGAATAGCTGGAGCTGGAAATGTAGTGGATAGAGGGGGCATATTCATTTGAACAGACAGGTTATATGATGCCAACATTGATTTAATTGCATCTATTTCATCCAAACTTGAAGGTATGATGTTTTGGTAATACGAGTCAAAAAGTTACTATCATCACCTTTCCATTTGTGTAATCATGTTGGCACATCACAATGTCTTAAACATTCATTGACACTTTCCTTCACAAAGCTAAATTGGGCGTAGGCAAATTGTTTTGTTTGACAATCCCCTTCAAAGTATGGAGCAGGGAGAAGCTAAGAAACATATGAAACAGATCTTTCACTGGATAGAGCAGGTGCTGTGGATGTAAAATAATTACTTGCTTTGGGATTGCTTTCATGCAAATCACTAACTTCAGAACTTCATAGATGTTGATTAACAAGGGTTGGCTTCAGCTAAACTTGGTTTTGTGGTTGATTACTATGATTGAAAGATGAGGAGACCATTCTCTTTGATTATTGTGCTTTTTTGCTTCCATATTCGAAAATAGTGCATTTCGATCAATGAAAGTACACTTTAATAAACATTTCATATCTTTGATTCGCCCATTGACCTGCAACATGTTATGCTCTATGATAGCCCATGCTAGCTTTATTTCTTTAAAATTTTCTTGAACTATGGATTCCTTGTTTGACCATGACCACTCTAGATCGATAGCACTCATCACCTCAGAGTAAGTCCCTCATCTGCCTATGGTCCCTCCATTCTCAGTTTTAATATCGCCATTAACTTTTGTTTTCTCTCCTACAATCTAATGCTTTCCAACTTGATGATGTTTTGCAACCAATGTCTCAGCTATAATTGGAGTTGATAAATGGTGATCCCCATGAGAATTTGTATTTTCTTTGTATTCTTTTACTATAAAAGAAGTCAAATTTGTCTGTATGTAGCATTCATGCAAGAACCTTTGTTATCTCTCTCAAAGCACGTGAGATTGATCGCATGGTATGTATTATCTATTATAAATACTATGTCTACATTTTTTTAATTCATTCGTATCTTGTTTTGCAATTGTCTATAAGAGGGTTAGGTTCCTATGTATAGAAGGATGGTCAATGTTGATGACCAGGGGTCTGGATCTTTAATTATAACATGGGAGGAACTCCAGAGCTTCTTCGCAATCACCTGTAAAAGCATAAAAGACAATGAGATTTCCCCTGCCCTATCCAGCCTCTTCGCTATACTGAAGGAATTGAAATTAGCACCTCAGTCACGATTCGCCCTTTTGTTAGTAGCACTTAGAAAAGAGGATTTAGATGCATTTCAATGTCTTTAATAGGAAGAATCAGTTTCTTAATAGTCCTTCTTGTGGTGCTGTTATTGGAACTTAGGAGGAAAATGTAGCACTCATATTATATATAATAAGAAGAATCCGGTGTTGTTATTGCTGTTCTTCTTAACAGTTCTTCTCAGATGCGAACTATTATTTTAGTGAAGAGATTGATTGGGTTTTGATGTGTGTTCCCTTATGATTAACCCACAATTTGTGTATCTCTAATTTTTCCTCGAAAATTTAGTGCGTTATCAATGCAAAGATGGAATTCCATGTAGTTTATATCTGAAGTGTGAACTGCGGCATCACATGATGCCCTCATGAGCTAGACAAAAATATGGTTTAACAGGTGGTTCTAAACAAAGTTCCTGCTTTGTTTACAAGATTAATGATTTTATACAAGCCAATAACTGATGGTAATCTTATCTCCTTAATACATCCAACTACAGGTAGTAGTTCAAACTTAAATGTAGAAACTCTTTGCTCTACTTCTACAATATTTGTAGATTTCTTAAGCAATTACTTCACAACCAGCATAGTAATAGTGAAGTATTTTAGCATCGAAGAATTTGATTTAGGTTTTTAGTGACAATTTTCCAAGAATGTGAACAGAAGGATCTCAATTGAATTGCTGTTTGATATGCGAAGTAAATTAAAGGTATCCAAACAAAAATAAAAAAGTACAGAGAAGATGCCCTCTCTCACACACTCTTTATTTGCATTCAAAGTCAAGGACTCTCTTCATATAAATAAATTAACAAACTAGGTATAAATGCATTAGGACTCATGACTTGGGATACCAATGCATATATATACTTGGATACTTGTGTTAAAAACTTAAATTATTTGCTAAAAAATTTAACTATGTGTTACTGATTTAAATTATTTGTTGTAAACTTAAATAATATGTTCCTAACTTATATAATGTGTTACACCCATACAAATCTTAAAATGCACATGACTTAACATTTTTATGACTAACTTCATAATCTCTATATTACTTATCATCATGGATAACTTCTGTTAAAAAGTTTAATTATTTGCTTAGAAATTAAACTGTGTCACCGATTTAAATTATGTGTTATAAACTTAAATAATATATTCCTAATTTAAGTAATGTGTCACACTCATACACAACTCAAATTGTACATGGCTTAACATATTTGTATCTAACTTAACAAACTTTATATTGCTCACCATCGTGGGTAACTTGTGTTAAAAACTTAAATTATTTGCTTAAAACTTAAACCGTGTCATTGATTAAAATAATTTATTGTAAATTTAAATAATACGTTCCTAACTTAAATAATGTGTCACATTTATAAAACATCAAATTGCATGACTTAAACTATTTGTGTTTAAATTAACAAAGTCTACATTACTAACCATAGTCGGTAACTAGTGTTGAAAATTTAAATTATTTGTTTAAAACTTCAACTATTTGTTACTAATTTAAATCATTTGTTGTAAACTTAAATAATATGTCGCACTCATACAAACATCAAAATGCATGACTTGAACTGTTTGTGTCTAAGTTGACAAATTGTATATTGCTAACCATAGTGGGTAACTTGTGTTAAAAACTTAAATTATTTGTTGGAAACTTAAATTATATGTCAATGATTTAAATTATATGTTGTAAACTTAAATAATATGTTCCTAATTTAAATAATGTGTCACACTCATACACAACTCAAAATGCATGACTTAACATATTTGTATCTAACGATACTAATTAATACCTAAGTGCGTAAGTACAAAAATACTAACGAAATGTACTAAAGTAAACTCTAGTAGCACATCAACTATCTATACTGGCATATAATGTACTTACAGTGATAGTTATATACGTCAATAAAGCTTTAGAAAACTTATGGACATTGTGTAAGGTAAAAAGTGCAAACGTTACTAACATATAATCTATCTACAGTGACGAATATAAATATCGCTAAAGCCTTAACTTTGCAAAATTATTTGGTTGGCATGCCCAAGATTCTTCGCAGGATCAACAACCCACCAGGGATCGGATCATTATCACTACTAGGCCCAGGCCCTAATTTGATTAGGGTATGTATATTTTTGTTCAATTTAGGCCCTTATACACCCGCACCCATGCGCCCATGCGCGCCCACACATGTGCCTAATATCTGGTACCTGTATGCTCAATTGTGCCAAACGCTATGACGACTGGGCAGTAAATGCAGTAGAAACCTTATATGTAGCATTAGCTACCGATCAGTGCCCGACGTGGCACCATGTTAGTTCCCAAATCAGGAGTGTGCAGCATGATCTGGAGGCCATTTTGGGCCTTGATTTAAGTGCCATAATTAAGTTCAAATTCAAATTAAATTATATCATTAGAAAGCCCTTACATAGGGCTACATAATTGTATAGTTAATTTACAAAAATAACTTATTTAAATATATTTAAAAATTACTTAAAGTTAGTGGATTATACATGTTAATTTAGAACTTATTTCTATAATTAATGTATAAATTAATAAATTTTATCATTCAATTGACCTATAAATTAGTTAATTTAAATAATAAGGTATTTATTACATATTTTTACTTTATGTTTGATCATTTATTTTAATTTATGTACAATTATATACATGTCTTTATTAGATATATACATAACTAGTTATAAATTCTATTATATAGGATAAATATATTATAAAGAGGTTGAAAATATTTAAAACTAATATATACAACTATATGACTTAAATTACTTCAATAATAACTTAAATTACTAATTTATTGAATTTTAACTTAATTGCACGCATGACCACTGTTCATCTTCTCCAACGAACTGAACCCATTACACCACCGTTACCCCAGCAGCACCATCATCGCCTCTGGCCATCATCCTCAACATCAAGTTCACCAATATGGTCACTGCATCTCACCGTCGACCATCACGTCCACCACTATCACCCCAGCCACCGTGAATACCCACTCGACCACTCATCTCTGCCACGGCCCTTTCCCTCCAGCCAGCCACCTCTGACTACTATCTTTGAAACTGTCACCATTGTCGGCGTCCCCTCGCTCCAGCCGACCTTCACCAGCAACACCTCCCCCGATAAAGCCTCCACGTGTGTATGGCAGGGAAGAAGAACTCACATGATTTGCTATAGTAACTCACCTATTAAAATTTACGTATTTTGCCATTGCAAAATTCACTATTCACTTATCTAAAGGATATTATATTGAGGTGATTTTGCATGTGAACCCCTACATTCTTAATTAATTGCATAGAATGATGATTTATGTTGGAAATGAGTTTGTAATAGTTTGAATGCTTACCTATTGATTTCCCGAATATACAAGGCACCATTAATTATTTTAATAGGCTAGTACCTCCCTATGGAGATGACCTAATTAATTTTGTGGTTAGATTTCAAATATTAAATATTTTGAAAAGTGATTTTCGACCATGTAACTAAATACAATGATGTGATATTTCATTTGCAAAAAATCATTGAAAGCAAAGATCGTCTTTTCAATGCAAATGACTTAAAACTATTTGTCCCTAGGTTGACAAAGTCTATATTGCTTACCATCATAGGTAATTTTTGTTAAACACTTCAATTATTTGTCCAAAACTTAAACTATGTGTCACTAATTTAAATAATTTGTTGTAAATTTAAATAATAAGTCCTTAATTAAAATAATGTTTCACACTCACATAAACCTCAAATTGCACGACTTAAACTATTTGTGTCTAAGTTCAGAAAGTCTATATTATTCACCATCGTCGATAACTTGTGCTAAAAACATAAATTATTTGTTCAAAACTTAAACTATGTGTCACTTATTTAAATAATTTATTGTAAAGTTACATAATATGTCACTAATTTAAATAATGTGTCACACTCATACAAACCTCAAAATACACGACTTGAACTATTTGTGTGTAAGTTGACAAAGTGTATATTGCTAACCATAGTAACTTTTATTAAAAAGTTAAATTATGTGCCACTGATTGAAATAATTTGTTGTAAACTTAAATTATATGTCCCTGACTTAAATAATGTGTCACACTCATACACAACTCAAAATGCACATGACTTAACATATTTATATCTAGCTTCACAGACTCTATATTACTCACTATAGTGGGTAACTTGTGTTAAAAGCTTAAATTATTTGCTGAAAAGTTAAACTATGTGTCACTAATTTTAAAAATTTCTTGTAAACTTAAATAATACGCCCCTAACTTAAATAATGTATCCACTCATAGAAACCTCAAATTGTACATGACTTAAACTAGTTGTGTCTAAGTTGGCAAAGTCTATATTGCTAATTGAAATGACCCTTCCCAAGGGCCATTCGTAGTTTTCCAGAAAGGTGGGGGTGTAAGTGCAATTTTAAACCCCCTGGGTTTAGGTGTGTGGGCCTTACAGGAAGAAAAAGGTTCTGCGGGGGAGATTCCATAATTTTCACACTCTCTCTCTTCCCACCCAACACACACCCACGCACACACCCCTCACAAACCCTCACCCCCTCCCTATTTAAACCCCCCACCACCCTCACCATCTCCACCACCTCTCCACACCACCACCACCTCCACCTTTGTCCTCCACCACCCTGTCGGCGACCACTCCTCTTCTGCATCCCCTTGCAGCCACAAGTAGGGGAAGGAGGGAAGCTCGAGATGGAGGAGAAGTAGGGAGGGAGAAGCATGGGTGAGGGAGAAGGAGAGCAAGGAGCTTGTAGGAGCTCGGGAGAGAGGGCGAAGGGAGGAGCCGGAGTTGCGGCCGAGGGAGCTCATGGAAAGGAGCTCCACGACCTCCTGTAGCCACGGGAGGAGCTGCTGCGGCCTCTGCAGGCGGAGGAGAGTGCGAGGAGAAAGCTCGCTGGAGGGTACTGTGGAACCATTTTCTACAGTATTAGACGTCTGGGACCATATATAGACGTCTGGAGGAGCCTCAAGATGTCCGAAGCTGGCGTCGAACGTCTGAAAGCACGCAGAGTGATGAGGTATATCCTTTGTACGTGCCTGCATGCACGTACTTAACCTTTTACGTGTCATGTTTTTAAACCCGCGCGCATGCGTAGGTACAGGATGTGGGAAAGGTGTGTGGCGCACCTTTCGAGGTGCTTTAGGATGTTTGGAGATAGTGCCAGACGTCAAACTGCACTCCTAGACGACCGGAGCGGGGTAGCTACCCTTGCGCTTATCTCGCGTGCCATAGTCACCACTACGTCACTACCGTGACCTCAGGATGGTAGACCGGGTGTAGGACTACCACAGGGGCTCTCCTGGCCAGGAGAGTACCACGTGTACATCCTACATCGCGGAATAAACTATAATCAAGATCGTTCCCCTAGGGAACAAGAGGATTAAGAAATGTTGTGGATCCTTATTAGAATAACCGAAACAGAAACACCTAATTGAGATAAATGAAAATGAATGATTAGTTACTTGATTATTTCTTGAAGTTAAATTGCATGTAAATGGCTTAACTACCACTCTACTCAGCATTAGTTGACTACGGATTGTATAACCATGTTCAGGTCAAGGAGTTGAACAGCCAGCGCCACCGGCTGCTAAGGGTGCTGGCCCAGCCGAGCCGAGCTGTAGTGTTGCTCCTTTTTTTGTTCCAGAGTTGTTTTGTAGTAGTGAGTACTTTTAGTATGTGTTAGTTGTTTCTGCTACATTTCTGTTCATGTTATATTTCCCTCTATTGTAGTTGTGATGGCTATGTATGTTATAATACTTTTCTGCTTGTGACATGTAATATGTTTGAGATTTCTCATCCTGTTTTCCCCTACTGTCTGTTATTTAATTCTGCTTAGTTACATTGCATGTGTGGTTGTAGTATATTTTATGCTTTTGGTTATTTCTCATTGGACGATTGAGTCTTGAGATTAGTTTAGGTGAGCCGATGTCACGACTCGATCCTAAATCCCTACAGGATCTGAGATTGGCTCGCTTCGATTTATCCCAATATCTAGTCGTCCAACAAGAAATAACCAAGTAACATTCAACAAACCACAATCACACAAGTACAGTAACTAAGCAAAAGAAAGTTTCAACAGGGGGAAAGAGAATAGTGATATTACAGCCATCACATTAAAGAGTACATGTAACAGAATTCAAGCTATAAAAACTCACTATCAAGCAGTAGAACTAAAACTAGGCTCGACTAGGCCCAGTGTTCTCAGTAGCCGGTGGCTCGGGCTGCTCAAATCCCTGACCTGTATAGAATATATTTGACTGGAGTTAGCTAACACTGAGTAGAGTGGTGGCTAAGAAGTAACATGCATTTAACATAGAATTTTACCATTTTTCAATTATATTATACATGTGGGTGCGTAGAGATCTCTAATTAGGATTTGTTAACTAATCTTCTGGTTCCCTATAGGAATGATTTTGCTTGCAGCTTCCCGTGATATAGGATGCCCATGTGGCACTCTCTTGGCCGGGTGAGTCCCACTGTGGTAGTCCCATACTCGGTCTACTACCCCGAGGTCACGGTCGTGACATAGCGGTGACTATGGCACACGTGATAAGCATGCGGGTAGCTACCCCGCACTGGCACGCGGTCAGTCGTTTCCGCTAGCGGGTATGCCTCAATGTACAGTGCAGAACAGTGTAGGACCTTGCCCTCTCAGAACAAAATAGGGGTCTTGCCCCTCAGGGGTCTTGCCCCTCCTCAGTCCGCGTACCCTCGTCCGTCTACCCCGGTTTGCCCAACGGGCTGACGAGAGTCGGTGTAGGGTGGCCATTCTTAGCCCCGGGCCCCCTGGGGTGGATAGCTCCCCCTTACACTAAGTAGCTCACCTCGGTACCAAGTACACGAGGGCCAGTAAGAGTCATCGTAGAGTGGCCAAACCCACCCCGGGTCCCAACCCAAGGGCGGCAAGCTCCCCTCTACACTACAAGGGATAGTTGCTCTCTTCGGTACCACATACACGAAGGTCAACTTACCTCCATTAACAGTTGTCCATAAGCAACAAATTCCCAGAACCATCTGGTTCTTCGAGGTACGGTGTTCATGTTTACATTCCCCGTAGGGTTCGTACAGGAATTTCTTTATCACATCCAAGTTAGAATGTTCGGGACAACAGTTCAATTTCCATTTTATTACAGTAGGGGTCCATTTTAGCTAAAAATAGGTAGTTTCCGATTACATGCAGTAGGGATCCATTTTAGCTAAAAGCAAACAGCTCTTGATTACTCAATCATTCACATGTAGTTTCCTCTAACACTAGTGTTCATGCCAAGACCTAGGGTTCAAGAATTTATTCTCGAATATACATTTATTCTTTCCTAGGGTTCATCTCAAGTCCTAGGATTACTTACTCGCATGTATTTAATTATAGATTAAGGTTGTAACCACTCTACCTGGGTAACCGGGTGGAATGGGGGCTTGTACAATGGCTCCCGATGTCTCCACAGGTCCCGTACACCCAACGGACTGGAGACCTACAACATGGATTGATGGGCCAAAAGGTTCAGAAAGATATAAACAAGGTATCATTATACAGAGAAACTTGTATGGAAAACAGAGACGGTTCGTTTGCGAAAATGCGATAATAATAGGGCCTTATACGGCCTAAAACATGCTATTAGACGGAAATCAGACGTCTAGGAAAGGTCCCAGATGTCTTAAAACAGTTCTCAGGGATACCTCTCTTGGTGTTCCGCTATCAGACATCTGGAACTCAATGCCGACGTCCAAGGACTTTGTCAGACATCTGGGGGTGCTCTCGGACGTCTAAAACTACCTCGGCTATGCTCCCACCCTCTAACACATACGTACGCTGTCAGGACTTGTCAGAGAGGAAAAGTACGGAAAGTAGATCTCTACCAGACGTCTTGCCCTACCTTTGGATGTCCGATAAGATGTTTGGGTGTCTCCCCGACCTCCTGATTTCATGGAAAAAGGTTTCCGTGGATCCGCTCTTGGCTCCCCTTGCCTACAGGTGCCGCGGCAGAACGACACTGCGCCCTCCGCTCTCGCACTTCCTCTCGCTCGGGTGCTCCGCTCTCACTCGCTCTCGGCTATGGGGTGGCAATGAAGGGGAGGGGGGAGAGGTATATAAAGGGAGAGGAGGTGAGGGGAATGGAGAGGCGAGGTTGGAGCGGGGTGGCATAGCATGAGAGGGCGCGGTGAGGCACAGTGAGGTGCGGTGAGGGAGGAAGTATGGAGCACGCACGTTGCATGCTAAAAGCATTTCCAGACATCTGGTGAACATCCCAGATGTCCTGATAGACGTCTGATGAACATCCCAGACGTCCAGACAGATGTCTGGTGAACATCCCAGATGTCTTAAATGGCCAAAGGGGTGGTGGGTCGTTTCAATATAATAAATTTAAAGGAAGTTTCATCCCCGAAACTTGAACTTACTAGGGTGCGAAAAATATAACGTAGCAATGTATAACAAACTTAAAGAGGACTGAAGTAGGTCAGAAGAGTCATACCTTCAAAGAGTTCCAGGTACTGCTCTCGCATCACCGACTCAGGTTCCTAAGTTGTCTCCTTGTACTGCTAGCTTTTCCATAGAACTTTCACCAGGGGTACTTCCTTTCGCCTCAACCTCTGAATGGCTTGATCCAGTATCTGTATTGGTCTCTTAGGGTAGGTTAGGTCATTTCCCACTTCGATGCTCTCGTGGATAAGGACATGCTGGGGTCGGCGATGTATTTCCTGAGGTTGGACACGTGAAATATGTTGTGCACTCCAGAAAGCTGGGGAGGAAGGGCAAGCTGGTAGGCGACGGGTCCTACCCGCTCTAAGACCTCAAAGGGTCCCACATATCTTGGTGCAAGCTTCCCTCTCATCCCAAACTGCTGCAAGCCTTTCATCGGTGAAACACGGAGAAAAGCGTGATCTCCAACCTCAAATTGTACCTCCCTACGCTTCAAATCGGCATAATTCTTTTGCTTGCTCCGGACAGTACGCAGTTGTCGATGGATCTGCTCGATTAGCTCCTGACTTTGGCGTATCAGACGGGGGCCGACCTCCCATTTGGTCCCCACCTCTACCCAACTCAAGGGGGTCGTACACTTTCTCCCGTACAGAGCTTCATATGGTGCCATGCTGATGCTCGAGTGGTAACTGCTGTTGTATGCGAATTCTGCCAGTGGCAAATGCTCCTCCCAGGAGCCTCTCCAGTCCATTGTGCAAGCGCGTAGAAGGTCGTCAAGGGTCTGAATGGTGCGCTCTGACTGTCCATCTGTCTGGGGGTGATAGGCTGTACTGAACTCCAGATAAGTCCCCAAGGCTCGCTGAAATTCTGCCCAGAACTGGGAAGTGAAATGAGTGTCCTTATCTGAAATAATTTCGCTGGGAACCCCGTGAAAGCGTACTATGTCTCTGATGTATCTCTTCGCCAACTGTGCTGGTCCATAAGTGACTCGGATTGGCAAAAACCGTGCCGTCTTCGTTAATCTATCCACAACCACCCAGACTGCAACGTGCCCTCTCTGTGTCACAGGTAACCCCACTACCAGATCCATAGTGACACTTTCCCACTTCCATTCTGGGATGGGAAGTGACTGCAATGGCCCTATGGGCCTCTGATGCTCGGCCTTCACCTGCTGGCATGTCAGACACTGCTGGACGAAAAGGCCAACATCCCGCTTCTTGCCTCTCCACCAGAAATCACGTCGTAGTTCGTGATACATTTTCATGTTCCCGGGATGTATGGTAAATCTGGATCCATGAGCCTCGATCAAGAGCTCCCTCAACAGCTCCTTATCTCTAGGAATGCACAAGCGTCCCCTCATACGCAGAACTCCGTCAGTGAAAGAGAAATCTCTTGGGTTCCCTACCAATACTCGGTCCTACTATGCCCGTAGATATGAGTCCATCATTTGTTTAACCATGATGCAATCCACCAACTCTGGTCATGTCTGCCTCACAACTATCATTGCCCCACAAAACCCCTGTGTCTCCTGGAGTCTCCAGCTACTCAACTCTTCCATGAGCCTCCAACTTCGTGCTTGTAAGCAAGCCAAGTGGGCGGGCGCCTTTCGGCTCAGGGCGTCAGCCACCACATTGGCTTTTCTTGGGTGGTAGGAGATGTTGCAATTGTAGTCTTTCATGAGTTCTAACCAGCATCTCTACCTCATGTTGAGCTCCTTCTAGTCAAATAGATATCTGAGGCTCTTGTGGTCAGTGAAAATCTCGAACGTTTCTCTGTACAAATAGTGCCTCCAGGTTTTCAATGCTAGGATGACTGCTGCCAGTTCTAGGTCATGGGTGGGATAGTTATGCACGTGGGGCTTCAGTTGCCGCGAGGCATATGCGACAACATGACCCCGCTGCATAAGTACACCCCCTAATCCCTGCAACGAGGCGTCTGTGTAGACGACGAATCCGCCGCTGCTGTCAGGGATGGTGAGTACAGGAGCTGAAGTCAACCTCTCTTTTAGCTTCTGAAAGCAAGACTCACACTCGTATGTCCAGGCGAAGGGTACATCCTTCCGAGTCAAATGAGTTAGAGGATGACCAATTTGCGAGAACCCTTGGATAAATCGTCGGTAATAACCAGCCAGCCCCAGGAAACTGCGTATCTCAGTCACCGAACGCGGTCTCTCCCACCTGAGTACTGCCTCTACCTTGGATGGATCCACAGCAAACCGTCCTCTGAGATCACATGGCCCAGGAAGGTGACTTGTCTCAACCAGAATTCGCATTTGCTGTATTTGGCATACAATCTATGCTGTCTCAATGTGTACAAGACCATGTGAAGGTGTTTCTTATGCTGCATCTAGTCTCGTGAATAAATGAGCACGTCATCAATGAAAGCAACCACGAACTGATCCAGATACGACCGAAAAACGTGGTTCATCAAGTCCATGAAGGCGGCAGGGGCGTTGGTCAAGCCAAATGGCATGACCAAGAACTCATAGTGGCTGTACCGTGTATGATAGGCTGTCTTGGAGACATTGGTCTCCCTAATCCTCAGCTGATGGTATCCTAACCTCAGATCTATCTTTAAAAATACCGTGGCATCCCTCAGCTGGTCGAAGAGGTCATCTATGCGTGGTAACGGGTACTTGTTCTTGATGGTGACCCAGTTCAGCTGTCTGTAGTCAATGCACAGTCGAAGAGTACCATCCTTCTTTCTCACGAACAGGATGGGGGCTCCCCACGGAGAGGCACTAGGCCTTATGAAGCCTTTCTCTAGCAGGTCTTGTAGCTGTGTCTTGAGTTCTCGCAGCTCAAGCGGGGCCATTCAGTACGGTGATGAAGAAATGGGGCCTGTTCTTGGTATCAGTGAGATCTCGAACTCGATCTCACACTTAGGTGGCAGTCCTGGCAGCTCCTCTGGGAAGACGTCGTGGTACTCACAGACCACCGGGATACTCTGTATATTGTCCACGGGGCCGGGCTCTGCTAGAACGCAAGCAAGGAAGCCTTCGCATCCTTGACTCAATAGCTTCGTTGCTCGAAGTGCAGAGATGCATTTGAATCCTCCGTCTACAGGCTGGCCATGGAACTCGAAGGGAGGCAGTTGTGGTATGGAGAAAATGATCTTCCTCCCAAAACAATCTACAAGGGCGTGGTATGCGGCCAACCAGCTCATCCCTAAGATTACACCGAAGTCATCCATCGGGATTATGATAAGGTCTATCGGGAGACTGTATCCCCCTATCATGACCTCACAGTCAGCGAGAACCTCCTCGGCAACAAATACCTGCCCACCTGGTCCTCTAATCAGGAAGGGCTCCTCTAAAAGCACACTGCTCACTCCCGTGCAGACAGCGAAACTTGTAGAAACAAACGAATGAGTGGCTCCGGAATCGAAAAGAGTGTAGACAAGTCTGCTGGAAATAGTAACCATACCTGCCACTACAGAGCCCGAAGATCTGGCATCTCCGTGAGTTAGGGCGTTAACACGCCCTTCAGTCCTTGGGGCAGAGGAAACAGTCGTGCTCTGGGTCGAGCGGGAGGCAACGGGCCAGTATCCTCCTCGTGACTGCTGTCCTCCTCCTCGGGGCTGGTGTCCGCGATCGCCAGATCGGCCTCCAATGCTCGGTGCTGGGAGTGTCGGCTATGCTCCAGTCCTAGATGGACAATTCCTCCGTATGTGACCTGGTTGGCCACAGTGATAGCAGAGGGGTACGCGACTTCCCTCTGTCTGTTGTCCCTGCTGGTGACTGGGCAGGGGTCTGCTGCAGTCGGCTGATCCCTGTCGGGGACCCCCATAGGTCCCTGGTGGACCCACAGAATGGAACAGTTCCCCTGCCGGTGTCTAGTGCCTCCTCTCCCGACGACCCTGTGAGTGCTCCTACGGGTAGGGCCTCTTCCATCCTCCTCCATCAATATCTCGTGCGGACGGGTTGGTTTCCTCATAGGTCATGGTAGCCTCAACTATGCGGGAGAAGGTAGCCAGCTGTAGGGGTTTTACGTACCCCCGGATGGCGGGTCGGAGACCCTCGGTGAATCTCCATAGGTGCTCTTCCTCGGTGGATGCGGCTGTCGGGGCGAAGCGTGACAGCTCCAGAAAACGCGTACGATATGCACTGACTATCATTGCCCCTTGGCGGAGAGTGTGGAACTCCCGCCTCCTTTGATCCTGCTAGGTTTGTGAGAAGTACTGCTCACAAAAGAGAGACACAAACCGGTCCCACGTCAGTTCTCCCTCCTCCTATCCTCTGACTACCTTCCACCACCTGTGGGCTGCACTCTCCAGCTGATACGTGGCGAAGGCCATGCAGCATTCTGCAGGATGACAGAGGGTGTCGAAGATTTTCTCCATTTGTTCCAGCCAATCTTCTGCCTCAGATGGGCTTTCCTCCCCTTTGAAAGAGGGGGGTTTCAGCTTCCTAAATTGGCTAAAGACCTCATGGTGTAGCCGTAGTGGAGGAAGGGATGACCTCTAGGCAAGGAAGACTCATGCCCCGAAGTGTCTGAAGGGGGTGGTAGAGAATCACCCCCTCCCCCTATAGCTCGTCCAACGCCGTGGCGGCTTGCCTGCCCCACGGAGGATTCCCCCTCCGCATCCCCAGGAAGTGAAGGTTGAGGAGGAGGCTGATGGAGCTCCTCACGGATAAGACTCCTGATCAGTTGGGCAAGGTCAAGGGCTTGGATGCCCGGGAAGAGAGGTGGAGTGGCTCTATCTTCAGCCATCGCTTGTCCTCCCCTGCGACCACGTCCTTGGCCACGACCACGTCCGCAGCCTGGCTCAATAGCTCCCTGGCGAGGCATTTCCTACTCAAAGATTGAGGAGGAACGAGATTATTGGTGCCTGTTTAACCAAAGAGGAGACGTGAGACTCGGATACAATAACCAAGAGAAAATGTTGTGATGGCTATCTTAGTTACATGTACAAGTGTGGTGTTTTCTAGACTACTTGGTTCATTTCTCGGGATGACCTTGCTCTGATACCTCTTATCACGACTCGGTCCCAAATCCCTACAGGATTTGAGACTGGCTCGCTTCGGTTTATCCCAAGATCTGGTCGTCCAAAAGAAATAACCAAGTAACATTCAACAAACCACAATCACACAAGTACAGTAACTAAGCAAAAGAAAGTTTCAACAAGGGGAAAGTGAATAGTGATATTACAACCATCACATTAAAGAGTACATGTAACAGAATACAAGCTATAAAAACTCACTATCAAGCAGTAGAACTAAAACTAGGCTCGACTAGGCCCAGCATCCTCAGCAGCCGGTGGCTCGGGCTGCTCAAATCCCTGAATTGTACATAATATATTTGACTGGAGTCAGCTAACGTTGAGTAGAGTGGTGGCTAAGAAGTAACATGCATTTAACATAGAATTTTTCCATTTTTCAATTATATTATACATGTGGGTGCGTAGAGATCTCTAATTAGGATTTGTTAATTAATCTTCCGGTCCCTATAAGAACGATTTTGCTTGTAGCTTCCCATGATATAGGATGCCCATGTGTCACTCTCCTGGTCGGGGGAGTCCCACCGTGGTAGTCCTATACTCGGTCTACTACCCCGAGGTCACGGTCATGACGTAGTGGTGACTACGGCACACGTGATAAGCGTGTGGGTAGCTACCCCGCACTGGCACGCGGTCAGTCGTTTCCGCTAGTGGGTACGCCTCAACATACAGTGCGGAACAGTTCAAGGCCTTGCCCTCTCGGAACAGAACAGGGGTCTTGCCCCTCCTCAGTCCGCGTACCCTCATCCGACTACCCCGGTTTTCCCAACGGGCTGATGAGAGTAGGTGTAGGGTGGCCATTCCTAGCCTCGGGCCCCCTGGGGTGGATATCTCCCCCCTACACTAAGTAGCTCACCTCAGTACCACGTACACGAGGGCCAGTAAGAGTCGTCGTAGAGTGGCCAAACCCACCCCGGGTCCCAACCCAAGGGCAGCAAGCTCCCCTCTACACTACAAAGGATAGTTGCTCTCTTCGGTACCATGTACACGAAGGTCAACTTACCTCCCTTAACAGCTGTCCATAGGCAGCAAATTCCTAGAACCATTTGATTCTTCGAGGTACGGTGTTCATGTTTACATTCCCCGTGGGGTTTGTACAGGAATTTCTTTATCACATTCGGGTTGGAATGTTCGGGACAACAGTTTAACTTCCATTTTATTACAGTAGGGGTCCATTTTAGCTAAGAATAGGCAGTTTCCGATTACATGCAGTAGGGATCCATTTTAGCTAAAAGCAGGCAGCTCTTGATTACTCAATCATTCACATGCAGTTTCTTCTAACCCTAGTGTTCATGCCAAGACCTAGGGTTCAAGAATTTATTCTTGAATATACGTTTATTCTTTCCTAGGGTTCATCTCAAGTCCTAGGATTACTTACTTGCATGTATTTACTTAGAGATTAAGGTTGTAACCACTATACCTGGGTAACCGGGTGGAATGGGGGCTTGTACAATGGCTCTCGATGTCTCCACAAGTCCCGTACACCCGACGGACTGGAGACCTAAAACATGGATTGATGGGCCAAAAGGTTCAGAAAGATATAAACATGGTATCATTATACAGAGAAACTTGTATGGAAAACAGAGACGGTTTGTTTGCGAAAATGCAATAATAATAGGGCCTTATACGGCCTAAAACATGCTATCAAATGAAAATCAGCCGTTGAAAGAGCGATCTTCGTTTTCGTTGAAAATTTTATCATAAAATGATGTGTCGTTGTATTTAATCGCGTGGTAGAAAATCGCTTTTCAAAACATTTAAATTTTCGAAATCTAACGACAAATAGTTAGGTCGTCTCCACAGGGAGGAATTAGCCTATTTAAATTAATAAATAGTGTCTTGTTTATTCAGGAAACTCAATAGATATGCATGCTACTTCGTGCTTTTCTTTTTCTCACCTAAATGCTTGTTTTAACCAATTAATCAAGAATGTAGGTGCTATTATGCAAATTCACCATAATATAATAACATGTAAAATAGTGATCTCTATACTGGTAAGCACCGTAAATACTAATTTCTAAAACATAACTTATTCTCCATAATCCATGCATTCAATCATTCATGTGATATATATATGTGTGCAAATAATTTAGGTGAAGTAGAAGGACGACTATGCAATTTCACTGCAATAATGTAATGCATAAAATAAATGAATAGGAACTTCCGCAATGGCATTTAAGGTAAATATTAATGGACTAATCATTGTAGCAAAACAGGGGATTCGTTCCCTCGTGTGCACGCGGAGGAGAAGGCGCAGCTGGAGGTGCGGTGCTCGGAGTCGATCGGCCGGGATGTGGGCTTCGTGTTGGTGGTCGTGGCGTCGACGGAGGTGATCGGCGGTGGCCGGTCGGAGCCTTGGATGCTGTCGGCGGCGGCTTGTGCGCGGGATGCGTAGGGACGGCGGGAAGGGCTGCCGCGAGTGTGGGCAGCCTTGTGAGGGCAAGGCGGAGTCGATGGCGCTGTTGGAGTGAAGCTTCGTGGCGCGTGGAGGTGGCTGCACTTGGAGGTGGATGGCCGGCGATGGGTTCTTTTGGGGAAGAAGATGAACAGTGGGGTGGCTGTGGGCGCTGCGCGAAGGCGACTTGCGCGCGAGCAGGTTGTGCGTGCTGCAGGGTTGTGTGCGGCACAGTTGCGCACTGCGCGTGGCCACAAGGGCGCGGCGCCTGCGCTGTGGCCGTGGAGGTGGCTGATGGTGTGGCGTCTGCGGGCGCTGCAAGGGTGCTTGCGTATGGCTGGGTTGTGCGTGCTGCAGGGTGCAAAGGCGGGAAGGCGCGAGTGATGGCGTGCAGGGGCTGCGGTCTACTTGCAGGAAGGAGGCGCGCGGGCGGAGAGGACTTGCGGGCAGAGAGGGCACGCGGTCTTGAGCGGTGCAAGCTTGAAACACAGGGTGCGCTTGTTCCACAGTGGTGAGAGGGAGAAGATCCCCGCCAGGGGAGGAAGATCTGCCCCTATCCTCGGAGGACGCCGCTTCTTTTTGAACCCTACTCTCCTCCTTTTCCTTCGGCCGCAAGCATCTCCAACTACTCGCGACGATCGTGAGTGGTTGGAACGTTAGATAAGTACGGGTGGTTCCTTCTTCAGACGTCTATCTGGAGCATCAGACATCTTAAAAATATAATGCCGCGGATTTGTAATCAATAATTCCAGACGTCCAATCCAAGTCCCAGATGTCTTATATAAGTAAAAATTAGCTCCTGATCTTGCACCTAACCTGCATTTATCAAATAAATTATATTATCATAACGTATGCTATTAAATGTAAAAATTGAAGCATAAAATTAAATGCAGGCCAAGATGAATTGCCATATAACTCCTAATTAATTAACAACTAAGAACAAATAATTAAATAGTACTTAAGCTAAATAATAGTCCACAAAAGTGGACTTATCAGACGTCTAGGAAAGGTCCCAGACGTTTTAAAACAATTCTCAGGGATACCTCTCTTGGTGTTCCGCTATCAGACGTCTGGAACTCAATGCCGACGTCCAAGGACTTTGTCAGACATCTGGGGGTGCTCTCGGATGTCTGAAACTACCTCGGCTACGCTCCCACCCTCTAACACATACGTACGCTGTCAGGACTTGTCAAAGAGGAAAAGTACGGAAAGTAGATCTCTACTAGACATCTTGCCCTACCTTCGGACGTCCGATAAGATGTCTGGGTGTCTCCCTGGCCGCCTGATTCCGTGGAAAAGGGTTTCCGTGGATCCGCTCTTGGCTCCCCTTGCCTATAGGTGCCGCGGCAGAACGGCGCTGCGCCCTCCGCTCTCGCACTTCCTCTTGCTCAAGTGCTCCGCTCTCACTCGCTCTCGGCTATGGGGTGGCAACGAAGGGGAGGGGGGAGAGGTATATAAAGGGAGAGGAGGTGAGGGGAACGGAGAGGCGAGGTTGGCGCGGAGTGGCATCGCAGGAGAGGGCGCGGTGAGGCGCGGTGAGGTGCGGTGAGGGAGGAAGTATGGCGCACGCACGTTGCGTGCTAAAAGCATTTCCAGACATCTGGTGAACATCCCAGACGTCCTGACAGACGTCTGATGAACATCCCAGACCTCTGGACAGACGTCTAGTGAACATCCCAGACGTCTTAAATGGCCAAAGGGGTGGTGGGTCGTTTCAGCCGATCTTGGGTCTTGTAGGGAGCTGGGATCGGGTTGTAACAAAGATGGTATCAGAGCAAGGTCGTCCTGAAAAATGAACCAAATGATCTGAAAGTAACCACTCATGTGCACGTAGCTAGCATAGCCACCACAATGTATTGCCTTAATCTTCGCTTCCAAGTCTAAATTACTTATGTAACCCTCGACGAGGCTCTCCTAGCTAGCATTCATTTCACATTATCTCATGTAGTTTCCATTTGATTGCAAGGGATTAACGCAAATGGAAACTACATGAGATAATATAAAATGAATGCTAATGTATGCTTTAAACCCTAAATGCACATGCATGCTAAATGCAATGAAATAATACAATACAGTTGACAAAATTTTAGGAACTAGATGTAAATGGATGCTAAGGATGATGATAAATTGACGTTTATCACATATCGGCCAATGGTTCAGTATACCTTGAAACTTAATAAGAGAATCAAATATAAAAAAACACCAAAAATAATTCTTCCAAATATCAAAAAACACCAAAAATAATTCTTCTCTCTTATCTCTTTCTTTCTCTCTCATCCCTTATCTCTACTATGTATATAAAACCCATAAAAATCAGAAAAACAATAAAAACTCCCAAAAATACTATGTATACTGTGTATATATTTGTATATATTAATTAAAACTAAGCTATATGTAAATGTTGCTTAATATGTATAAACTAACTCTATATAACTTATATATGTATTCTACATATTAAATTAAGTATTTCGAATAACTTATTGTATATATAACTTAATTGTATTGTTATATATTAATTTATATAACTTAAATGTATAATAACTAAGTAATTATATAAACTTATTTAAATGTACATATTTATATCTCATACTGTACATACGTATTTATCTACGTATTATGAATAATACAATACCTGTAATTTAATTTAATTATATATTTACAGTAAATAATTAAGTTATTAAGTTAATTTGGTAATTTATTAAGTTAAAATAGAATAAATTAGTAATTTAAGTTAATACTGAGATAATTTATAATGTATACTTGTACTATATTATATTAAGTATTTTCAACTTATTTATATCATATTTATACTGAATTATAGTATTTATAGTTTATTTATATGAAAAACCATCTTAAACAAATATTTAATTGTATATAAATTAAAATAAAGCTTCTAAAATATAATAAAAATATGTAATAAATAATTTATTATGTATACGAATACTGTATTAAGTCAATTTCACTATTAATTAACCAATTTGTACTTTAATTAACAAATTGACATATAATTTAATGTATAGAAACTATAAAATTTACCTAATTTTATTATATAAGTAAATAATTTATTTATGTAAAGTAAGTATAATTTATTTTAAATTAAAATAATTTATGACCCTCAAATTAAGGGCCAACATAGTGAAATCAGGACACGCTAGACGCAGCAAGAGCGCTCAATTGAACGCTCTATTTTGTGTCACATCGGTGGCTGAGGAAGAGCCGCGTCGATATATCAGTAATTTGTGTTCATGCCTCTTCGGTTGTCAGGTGCTCAGCACCAAAGAAATTCTATGTTACTGATTCTCGATATACGTGTCACATGCGCCTGTGAGCGTGCGTGAGTGCGTGCGTGTGCGTGTGAGCGCACAGCGTGTGGGCTAATGTAGGTTGTAGGATGTGCTCTGAAGCGGATTTAATGTGACTAATTAAGAACTAAAATGACCATAGGAAAGGTGTATTCTCATCTTATAAAAAATATTATATATCCCTTAAAAAAATCACCCACCCACTGATCACTGCAAAAAAAGAGTCCTACACCGACGACCTATTTACACCCACAGCAAACGTACGTCACTAGATTACTTATACGTTGCTGCTGTTTAATCTTACCGCAACGGTTGCCAATCCAACAAGAAAATAAAAAATTAAGCACAATGTATCTTCTGACATCTTCCGGCCCTTAACCCTCGGGCTTCATCATACGACTCTCTCCACAAGCGGCGCCTCTTCTCGTCGGCGCCTGCTCCCGACGCTTCTCCGCACCTGAGGAGATGCACTTCTCCTAATCGCCTCCACCATCATGTGCCCTCCCTTCTGAACTCGTCACCACCATCCACTGATCACTAACCCCTGCTATCTACCGATCCCCAACCTTCCTCATTGCGCGCACAACTCCTCCCAACCCCTTGTGACTTCAACATCGTGAACTCCGGATCACACTTGCAACGCCACCTCTTGTCGATGCCCCTGCATCACCGCCAATCAGATATATATCTCATTCTCACCAAGTTAGGTCAGTCTCATTCTCAATCTCTCACATTCTTGGAGATTGCTGAAGGAGATGATGGGATCTCTAATCTCAGATCTGTACTCAAATTTTCTCTTTTAGGGTTTTGAATCTCAAATTTGATTCGTAGGCAGCAATCTTAGATCCGCGCTCTCGCTTACTCCTCTATTTAGATTCATCAGTCTATCTCTCTTTCTATGTGTATGTGTGTGTGTCCGCACGTGCGCGTGTTGATCTCTTTCAATCGCTCACAAGGGCTAGGATTAAGGTTTAGGGTTAGGAGGTGGATTTTGCTTATGGTTTGGGTTCGAGAATTTGGATCAGTGCGGGTTTCATCGTTAGAGAGGTGTTCGATGAAATGTGTAAGTGGGATTTTGTTGGTTGTGGTAAGCGGATTTTTTTGAAGGATCTAGGAGATATCCTCCCAAATCAACAGAATTATATTGCTGTGGACATCCTTGATAAGATGCCAACATTGTATGAAAAAGTAAACACTTCCATTAATTCAAACTTTGCTTCTGGGACAATGTTATTGATGGAAAAGGGATAAAATTATTTTTAAATCCTCCTCAATCGATCCGCATTCTTAAATCTAGCTCGATCGATAAGGCTTCATCCACTTCCTTTTTCTTTTAACATATGAACATAAAAATTGATATGAAGTAGTAAATGAGCTCGTAGGTGAGATCGTGGAAGTGGCAGGAGATAGAGTTTGAACTAGAGGGTAACCACGTTGGATGTGGCCTTCATTGTGTTGGTTAGGTCAGGTAACAGCACGCTGCCCTCAAGGTGTTCAACAAAATGTCAAAGAGGTATGTGGTGTTGTGAAACACAGTGTCGACCTTCCCACAAGGCCCTTGCCCATTGCCGTTAACATGTAGGTATACATATATATTTCCATGTTTGCAGATGCCAAATTGCTTACATCCTTTAACACTATTCTAAATATGTGAATATTTTTTCCTTATGGAATGGTTTGTATGGATTGTCTCATTTCTAACACAGTCTAGTTGTTTCTTTATTAGGAAAAAGGCAGAAATGTCCTGAAGAAGCCAAGACATTAGGTCGTCCTAAAACTGCTGCAGAAGCAACCTCACAAATGCTCAACACAGAAGGTATCACTTGTTTGCCTATAAAAGGCTATGGAAATTCTATACAAACATGTTAGAAACATGTTACAAGTGGAAGGTATCACTCTTCTTAGATTAATGCTATGGAAATTCTAAACAAACATGCAAGGACATCCCATTCATCCAAAGTGGGATTAAATTTTTATTTCTCATACTATTACTTGTGATTTTCAACGTAATTCAACCTGTCAGCCACTTCATTGGAAAGGATATGATGACTGATCTTAAGTACCCATTGCAAAGCAACATTGTGCCAGTGTAAGCTATTCCAGTAAGCTCTTCTTGATACTTTTTTGATATAATCTCTATTAATGTGAGATCAGTAACCATTTACAGTTAACTATTTCATTTTCGGTCTAACAGGTGATCGCTGTCTTATTGCCAATTTATATTTGCATGCTTTTTTTACTATGGGAAAGAATGATGTCTATGATTTACATTATGTTGTTTTAGGTTAGCATATTTATCATCTATTCATGCCCTATTATCCATTGTATGTTCTTGTGCATGTTTGAAATTTATTCTACAAAGGAGGTGGAATAAGTTTGCGTCAAATTAACTTCTTTTAACCCGATTCAAATGAGAAGTAGGTTAAGTGATGAATAAACATGAATCAACTCACACTTAACCTATCTAGCAAACACTACCTATATCCATTTCAAATTTTGATGCTTATACCCTTGTCATTTTCGTTTTGTGGTCAAACTGGTCCTACAAGGAAGCCAATATTACAGGGATCGTTCTCTCATGCAAAACCTTTTGGAGAATAATTACTTGGGTCCCTTTCAATTCCTACTGGCAGCCATCACACATCCAGTGGCTGCATCTTATGGTGCGCATCATCACCCACCAAGTTTTCATTTAATGGGCATCCATTTTTTTCTGTTTTAGCTAAAGTACATCTTTAGGGCTATGTTTCAATATTTGATAGGAGTTGTTGCTTGACATATGATGTTTTCCTTGTGAACATTGGAGCAAGTCTTTGTCTAAAACAATGATTTGTTTTTTTTTTTAATTACCTTCTTAATTTCGTGTTCATGTGTGATGCTCTCAAATGAAAATACTCTGCAAACAAAGCACACTAATAAATTGACAGTCCTATAAGCAAACCAAATTGCTAGTCAATGGCAGGCAAATTGCCGATCCTTTTCTTGCAACATCTTAAATGACATTTTTTCTTAGTGCTTCATATCATAGTGATCATGGCAAGAGCTCTGAGAGCAAAAAGAAACATGAATCAAAAGAGAAGGATTTAACAAGCTATTCTGATGCATCCACCTTTTTAGATGAAAATTGATTCTACATCAGGAATCGGCTTTAAAAGCAACTGCTTGATTGGTTTTATCTATGGTTTGTGAATTCTGAATAAGGAATAAGGAACTGATATCATTATGATTTTATCTATGGTTTGCTTCCAGATCTGAGAACCTCACTGTATTCAGGTGCAGAAGAACTTGACATTATCTTCTCAATAGCAGAATAGCTCAATATTATTCATTTTGGAAGTAGAATTGACAGAAGTAATATGCCATTGGTACATTTGTTATCATCTTTGCCAATAATGGATATGATTTACCAACCAGTTCCATAGATTCATGTTTCCTTCTTTTGTTTGGCCCCATATCATATCTTCACTGCCACATGGACTGTCCACGTCGCAACTGTGCCTTGTGGTCTACCACGTGGCATTATTCCTTCACAGTTACATGGACAATCATCTACTCATTTTAAAGCTAATTTTAAAGGAGTTGCACCTCAATGTGCTTCAACAATGCAATCTAAGTGCAAAACAAGATTAATATGCCAAACTAATGCAAACTTAATAAAATTCAGGGATGAAAACTTAAATAAATCACGACAGATTGTCCTCGCACTTCCAATCAACCACAAACTTTGTGCTGAACTTTGGCAGTGAAGAAATATTGAGAAATTTAATATGCGTTTTGCACAATCAAACTTAATCCCCACAGCGATCTGCAATGAACAGGAGCATAGAAATTCTTTGTAAATAAATTGGCTCTTATAGTACAAAGAAATTTACTCCAACATAACAGAATTCACACAACAGCCACCAGGTCTGTTCCCTTCCTTCAATAGGGTTGCACTACGGAACTGTGGAGATTGTGGTTGGTTTATGCTTTTAGGGGCCATTTGTCACCTTGGAATAAGGTTAATAGATTAGCATGACGAATAAGGATTTGTTCCATGTTACATGATTCTTTCTTTTTATGATGATGTGGGTCACATCATAGAGCAAGCTTAAAATAGTATTTAGGCTAAGTAAACCAAAGTAATTATGATAGAGGTAAGTACACTTTAAATCACATCACATATAATATATGAAGACAAATCATGGCATAAATTAGCTTAACAACTTTCTTGAAAAAGTTGTCTAAATATCTGTGGACCTCTGCCAGCATATAGTAGCAAGCAAAGTCCTCAAAAGGAGTAACATCTTCTATATGGGAAAGGCTGTGAAGTACTTTCCCTACATAACGATCCAAAAAATAGGTACAATATGCAGATACCCTGTAGGTTCTTTTCCAAAAAATAAAATGGAATTAAATAAAACAAAAGCTGGCTTCTCTTAACAGTTTCCCCCAAATATGACTTCTAAGCCCAACATGTCTTGAGGCACTGCATAATGTCAATCAGTGGGTAAACAGCTTGCACAACAAAGACATTCTACTAGGAATTTGGCTACATAAGCGAGGCCTTTTGAAGGATCTTGCATGCACAAACCTTTACGATCTACTAGGAAGCTGGCTTCTGTTAACAGCTTTGCATGCAAAAACCTTTACGATTTCTCCAGCACATTGCTGAGCAGGAAGCAAAGTTGACGAAAACTTTCGCCACATTATCGAGAATTAATGTAAAAGTTGGGAAGATAAATTATTGTATCCAACTTCCTCCTCTCCTCTGGCAGAACTGTATTTTACAATTCAAAAAAAAAAAAAACTTCCATCCAGGAAGAGGCCAAAATCAACCTTAAATGATTCCGTGAGAATTTTTTAGATTTTCTCTTCAAGTTTGTGCTTCTTTATATCTCTTTGTTATTGGTTTCATCTATTCTACAGTTAATTTCTTGTGTAAGGATGCTGTGCGTTTCTATGTGATATATAAGAGTACTGTTAGTTCTCTCGCATTTCCCATTGTATCATAATTTAGATCCATCTTCTTCTCTCTTCATTACATTATCATTGTTGGTCTCTAACTTGTAAAGTTTGTCTCTGCCCTTTGTCGATCAAATAGAGTGGCATGAAATTTAACTGACTGAAGACATTCGGAAGTTATTGCGTAACCTGCAGAGGCAGAAGTCTACATCAAAGACATGACATATCCAAAGTTTGGTGATGTAAAGGGTGCTGCTATACATGAAAGTAAGGGTGGTAAATTTGTAAGATTAAGCATAGCTTTGGATATCCATAAGCCATTGAAGGAAATTTTTATTCGTTGTTTAATTATCCCTAATTCAGTTTGTCATATAATTAGAGACGTATTATCCCTAATTCAGTTTGCCATAATTTCTGACGTGCATTTTTTGTTCTCAGTCACTCATGAGCAAGTTTGGTGTTCAAGGCTTTCCTACTATCTTGGTGTTTGGTGCCGGCAAGGACAGTTCTTTTTCTTTTTGAGGGTGTAAGAAGTGCTTCAGCAATTGAATCATTTGCACTTGAGCAGCTTGACACTAACATCCCAGTAAGTTCCTGTTGTTTATGTTATTGCTATTCCCTGCAAGGCAGTAGAAAACTAGACTAACCTCAAAGATGCTATAGGATGTCATGGAAGAGAAGTGTGCTTCTGCTGCCATATGTTTGTTGCTTTCTTGCCTGATATTTTGGATTCTAAGGCCGAAGGAAGGAACAAATATATTAGCCTCTTATTATCAGTTGCAGATAAATTCAAAAGAAGCCCTTACAGGTGACTGTTAATGCATTCTTCAATACAAATAAGATGACTTTGTTAGAATGGTAAGTTGATATTTCACATGCAAGAATTTTAATTCTCATTAAAAAATATACTTTACATGACTTTGTTTATTGATTAATCAGCCTCTCATAATAACTAAGGAACTACAATCAGATTTGCATATATAGAAACCTTGATTTCAACTTATTTATTCAAAAACCTTCTAAGGCATTTTTTGCATTTGTTTACTGTCAATCTAGGTCCACCATTTCTCTACAAACTATTTGACTATAATTTCAGGCCTCTTAATATAAGGAGCTGCTGACGGCATGGTGGGAGAAGGTGTTAGAAAAGAAAAAGTAGATTACAATGATAAACTACTACAAGGCGATGTTACTTATGCATTTTTTTTTTTTTGAATGAAATATAGTATGCTTGACAAAAGCCAGAATCAATCATCACCAATCAAGAACAAAGTTCTTTGGATAGCATATGCTACCCTCTTTGGATAGCATATGCCACCCATCAAGAACAAAGTTCAAATCTTACCTTACCAAATAAAAAAACAAAGAAAGAAACTTAATGTATATCCCTATCTTGTTTTCTTGCATAAAGAGCAGGAGTGAGATTGGCAATGGCCAACCATCCAAGATCAGTAGCTTTCCTTGGAACTAGCCACATATGCAGAGCAGATTGACATGAACTTGGCTCCTGCTTAAAAAGTAGGTTCTGAATAGCATCAAGTTATTGTTTTTCTGTCCATTTCTTGATGGAGTATTGCACAATCAAACGTGCGCTTGTTGTTTGGACAGATGGCTATACACACTGACCATGAAAAAGAAAAGAAAAAAGGATGCATTTCCTGAATCCTGATGTATCCATGAAAATGAGGTGATGAATACCATGGAGATTAATACCCCTTTTCTAATACATTGTTTGTTTATTTGCATTTCGTTAATCACATTTCCTGATTAATGTGCAGTCTTGGTGGTAAAAACATAGCCTTGCTGCATAGGAGTAAAGAGTCTTCCTAAGATAAAACACCACGAGGAAGTAACCTCTTTTCACATTATATTAAAACACCACAAGGAAGGAAGTAAGTAAACATCACGAGGAACTTGCTTCCTCTATGTCGTTTGATATAAAAAGACCAGTTGCTCCCCTCATGTAGCTGTCTGGTTGTCATGATATCAAAAGATGTGATAATGATGCATGTTTTTTCCTTTAACAACTTTTTGAAATTGGCTTTTGTAACTTACAAACACGAGGAAAACAAGCTTCCCTTGTGTTTTGGGTACATATTCCAGTTCATAACCATTACAGTGATGGTTGGGAAGGTTTTTGTGGTCTTTCTTTGAATTCTTTTACAAGCCAGGGGTTGGAATTGCTAAATTTAAACGTTGTGGAATTGCAATAGGCACGTATATGCTTCACTGTAATGGAAGCATATAGTAAACTAGTTTGTGATAATCCCTTTATGTTTAAGCTTGTGATAAAAAAAATTATTATGAAGGACTTCAATATTATTTATTTTCTGATCACTCCTAATTTGTATTAATTGAGGTTCATGAAATATGAATAGAACCAATGGTTTAATGGTAGAATAGTATCCTTTCATGGTACAGATCCAGGTTCGAATCTCGATTGGTGCATCTTTTCTTTAGTTTACCCAATAACTCGTGCAATTTGCTCTGGGTGGCAGCTGGAAAATGCTGAATCCCAGCCCATTCCTGGATTAGTTGAGAAGCCATAGAATACTCACATAGAAATTAAGCAATCATATAGTAAAAGCATGACAAGTGCAATGGTCCATCTAACAGCACATTTGAATGACAAACTTTCAGTGGTTTTGCCACTTTGATTCTCTATGATCATGCACTTTTTTTATACTTTTTCATTGATGCAATGGTTGTCAAAATTTTCTGAGGTTGGGGACTAAAAGTTCAATTAGCATTCAGTCAAATTCTTATCAATCAAACTTGAAGTGGAGCGAAAAGTTCGATTTGTTGTCATTCGGTTCAGACTTGCACCAATCAAACTTAAAGAAGTTTACGCTTGCTAAGTAAATGAGCTTAATCTGAGGAAGCTGCATTCACTGGGATTCTTTTCAGTAAGAATCTGCTACATAAATATCTACAGGAATACTTGGTGGTTTACTCTTAAATTACATCGATGTGCGATGAACGTAATGGAAACCACCACCTACACAAGAAGTATTGAATGCTTGACCTCCCAACCTACACTTGCAAAACTGCAAGAGTCAACCAGGCCGATCATCCAAAAGAGTAGATAAAACCAAACAAACTCGCATAAGGCAGGTAGGTCTAGTCAGCCAGGTTTGGTCCGTATACAACCTTCTTTTTTTTATCCGAAATTGAAACGACAAACAAACGAACAAAGAATTCATGTCTAATTCCTGATAGATAGATAGATAGATGGTTTGTTTGTTTCCTACAGTTATAATACAGAAGCGGTGTGTGCAGTAGGAGATTATGTAAATAGGTGCTGCTGCACACACACACACATACACACACATAGTATTCTATTCTATTATCTATTTCTGACAGAAATTTGTAGGTCCAAATCGGTGCATCATATGTTTGTTATCCTGATGAATCCCAAACCCTACTAAATAATAAAGGGATCTATAATTTCCATTCCGGTGCATGGTATGGTGCATAAAAAAAACGTCTGGTATGGGATACACAAAAAAGCTATTCCACTTCTATTTGGGATGTATAAGTTCTTATGTGGGGCATGGGATCTATAATTTCCCAAACTTAAGCAAAATCCGGTTGTATACTTAACGGATCTTATAAGAGGAAGTTTCATTTATACATAATATATAATAAAAAATTAGATTTTAAATATAGGGATGTCTCAACTATGATACATTAGGAATATATTTTTTTTATATTATCAAGTGTTGAGTAAATAGAAAAGAAGAGGGAAGGAAAAGAAGTGGCTAAGTGTTGAGACATGCCTGTGGCTATATAGTATGTATATATGTATACGTATAAGTATGATAGTATGTTTGAGTTTTTATATATATATAAATAAGAGCTTTAGTGACAGATATATATGTCACTGCATATATGTATATACGTTAGTGTAAGTAACAATTTTTACCTTAGGTTATGTAAATATATTCCTAAGGTTTTAGTAATGTATATTTACGTCAATGTAAATATAGTTATATATTAGTATAGGTAGTTATTTTGTATTATGTTATGTATATAATTTTACTAAGGTTTTAGTGACACTTATATATGTTATTGTATATATTATATATATTATTATAGATATTAGTATGTTATAATGATTTATTATAGTATATATTATTAATTATTTTTATACCTATACTTAGGTATTCTTTATAGTTGTTATATATAACTAATATAGAGTAATTATATATAGTTTTTTATTCTTGTTTGTGTACATATGTTTTCAAACATTGTAATGTATTTTAATTAATTCTTTTGTAAACAAGTAACCAAATTCTTTCATTTATTTATTTTTGTAAATAAAATTAGGACTTTTTAAAATAAAAGAATGTTTTTGGACCTAAAGAGTAATGTATATCAATAACTGCTTCCTAGTGAACGACCTAAGTAAAAATTAATTAAATAAATAAAATTGATGCAGTATTAGTTTGTATTTGTGACATATACTACAACAACGACATTTAAAACATCATTTTTAGTGCAAATCGGTAGTCGATGATCATTTTTTTTGCACTGATAATGCTTTCTTATGATTGTTGCGTGTTGTCCCATCAGTTAGCAATATAGACTTTGCCAATTTAGACACAACTAGTTTAAGTCATGTGCAATTTGAGGTTTCTATGAGTGGATACATTATTTAAGTTATGGGTGTATTATTTAAGTTTACAAGAAATTTTTAAAATTAGTGACACATAGTCTAACTTTTCAGCAAATAATTTAAGTTTTTAACATAAGTTACCAACAATAGTAAGCAATATAAAGTTTGTGAAGCTAGATACAAATATGTTAAGTCATGTGCATTTTGAGTTGTGTATGAGTGTGATACATTATTTAAGTCAAGGACATATAATTTAAGTTTACAACAAATTATTTCAATCAGTGGCACATAATTTAACTTTTGAACAAATAATTTAAGTTTTTAACAAAAGTTACTATGGTTAGCAATATATACTTTGTCAACTTAGGCACAAATAGTTCAAGTCGTGCATTTTGAGGTTTGTATGAGTGTGACACATTATTTAAATTAGTGACATATTATGTAACTTTACAATAAATTATTTAAATCAGTGACACATAGTTTAAGTTTTGAACAAATAATTTAAATTTTCAACACAAGTTACCCACTATGGTTAGTAATATAGACTGTCAACTTAGACACAAATAGTTCAAGTCATGTGCAATTTGAGGTTTGTATAAATGTGACACATAATTTAAGTTAGGGACATTATTTAAGTTTACAATAAATTATTTAAATCATTGACACAGTTTACGTTTTGAGCAAATAATTTAAGTGTTCAACAGGTTATCCACAATGGTGAACAATATAGAGTTTGTCAAGTTAGATACAAATATGTTAAGTCATTTGCATGTTGAGTTGTGTATGAGTGTGACACATTATTTAAGTTAGGGACATGTAATTTAAGTTTACAATAAATTATTTAAATCAGTGATAAATAGTTTAAGTTTTGAACAAATAATTTAAGTTTTCAACACAAGTTACCCATTATGTTTTGTAATATAGACATTCAACTTAGACACAAATAGTTTAAGTTGTGTGTAATTTGAGGTTTGTATCAATGTGATACATTATTTAAGCCAGTGACATTATTTAAGTTTACAAGAAATTATTTAAATCAGTGACAAATAGTTTAAGTTTTGAACAAATAATTTAAGTTCTCAACACAAGTTACCCATTATGGTTGGTAATATAGACTTTATCAACTTAGACACAAATAGCTTAAGTCGTGTGCAATTTGAGGTTTGTATCAATGTGACACATTATTTAAGTTAGGGATATATTATTTAAGTTTACAACAAATTATTTAAATTAGTGACACAGTTTAAGTTTTGAACATATAATTTAAGTTTTTATTGTAGGTTATCCACGATGGTGCTTAAAACTTAAATTATGTGTTACTGATTTAAACTGTGTTGTAAACTTAAATAATGTCCCTGACTTAAATAATGTGTCACACACATACAAACTTCAAATTGTACATGACTTAAACTATTTGTGTCTAACTTTTAAGCGTATTATTTAAGTTTAGAACATAACCTAATTGAGGTCATTATGATTACTTGTTGGACTTTAATTTTTGATTGGGTTTGATAAATCTCCATGTCCTCTATTCAATTCCAACCATTCTGGCCAAGCAAAATCATGTGATTTAAGTTGGTTATGCGATTCACTAGTTTGTATATTTAATTTGAAATGATGACATTAACATCAAACCACGGAATGTCAACCTATTATTTCCACTCGTTCATTTTCTCTCTCAAAACTTTAAAGCAAAGACTTCTAAGCAAATAAAGGCCTTTCATCACTTTTTCGTATAAAGGGAGAAAGAATTATTCTTGGTAGTTACCAATTCCATGGTAAAATCCACTTGATTTCCACTTAAAGGATAATAGTAATTTTGTAAATCTTTTATTTTGACAAGCGACAAAGAACCAGACATCGATCTCAGATCTCCACTGACAGCCAGCAATAGAACCTCAGTCGTTACCTGAGGGAACTTATCTCAATTCGAATGCTTACGGGCCTACAGGTGCATATCCAATTAAAGAGCTTTTGGCGTATAATCCCCAAAGAAACCATCCTAAAATTAAACAATTCAATTCAAGTGCACATTCCTCATTACGAACATCCTAATAAACAGAGAGAAAATTAGCCAGGCTTCCTATTGAAGAATTGTGGGACTCGTCTTGCTGAGTAAACATTCTCCTAAGGCAGAGATTGATCAAAAGCAAATAGCATACAAGTCCATACATTCCCAAATGTGAAATTACTACCTTCAAATAATCATTGCTGTGTTCGTACATAATAGTTCTGTTCTGTTCCCTCTACAATTGATGTTCTACTATAGAAATATAAATGTAGAAAGGAAGAATGACAATAGCTAAAATGAGAGCAAGCATTACTCCCTAGAGTTGTCCATTGAAGACAGCAACAAACTGCATCCAACTAGGAAAAATGTAAAACACCATGAAGATATGAAAAGTAAAACATTTTTGAATTGCATAATAAATCAGCGCCACATGCTTCTACTCTTTAAACATTAAAGGTATGCCTCTCCTTAATATCAAATAATCAAATAAGCATCAAACTTATTCATTCTGTATTGAACCTCTCCACTGTAATTTACCTCCACTAATCATCTAAATCTACCTTAGACGCCTGTCTTTTATCTATATTAAACAGAAGTTGAACCTCAACAGAAAAGGCCGCTTAATATGTCAGTGCTAACTAGTATACAACATCACAATGGAGGTGGCCAACAGGTGCCTTAGGCATCCAATATTCTAGGCCCCAGGTTATGAACTTGCTAAAAATGCATCCGTAAGGTAGAGTGTTATGATTGGCAACTTTTAGCCAATGCCTCGGGCATGTGCATGTCTGGCTGGCTGGAGATTTTCCCTGAATTCTGACACTCAGGTCTTCGGCACTGGCTGGTGATTCAACATTCCACTCTCCAGATCCCACTCTAGTTTGTTATTTGCCATAACCCCTAGAGGGCAACACTCCCTTAAGGGGAAAGCAAATGAGAAAGATTGATAAAAAGCATGTTAGACGTCATGCTATTTCTCCAAACTTCCTCCTCTTCCGAAAACAACAAAACAATCAAGAAAAGAGGGCTAATAAAGTCACATGTTTGCATGCAAATAGAAATAGAGAGAGAACAAGAAAGAGCTTTTATGGTATGTGCGCAAATAGAAATAGAGGGAGAACAAGAAAGAGCTTTTATGGTATGTGCAAAAGGGTATACCATTAAAGTATGTTCCACTTTCCTGATCTCAGCAAGTAAGTAAGCTTTATCAATAAATGGCAACTTTGCAACACCCTTCAGAAATGAATAAGGAGAGGATATATTAAGATTATAAGAAAGCGCAAGTTTCTCATATGATCACAATCAAGATCAAGAACATATCGAACATGCAACTAGAGATTCATGTTGATCAGCAATACAACATGCCAACCCACATGATAGTATCCAAGTTAGCAAGCCAATGAACATCAATATGAACGTTCAGTTGGGAAAAGAGAACAAATTCATTTTCCATAGAAAGTGCACAAACTTCACAATAACTAAATATGAAAAATAAATATGTCCTAGCATGTTGATAAAGATGTTTTCCCTACTTATGTATGATACGCTTGAAGACTTGGTCTTTCTAGCAATCAAATAGGTCCACATAGACATGACATTATAAAAATCAAAGTAAGAAAACCACAAACAAAAATATGGGAAGAATCTTAAAGAAGAAAAATCAACCTTTATTAAGCCTAGACTAAATGTAAGTTTCCACATGAACTCAATCCTATCCAGGAAAACAAGCAATCTTATAGCAAATAGCAATATACTAATGCAAAATAGAATTAACTAGGACTTTCTAGATATGTAAAAGTACAAGCTTACCATCTTTGCAATAACAATAGTAGGATCCTTTTCAAAGGGAGTTACTACCACCATTTCTTGAGAAAAAATGTTGAAAAAAATGTTGTGATGCTACCAACATTTCTATACTACTTTATACAAACAAGAGATTGAAAATATTACTTTATGTAAAAAACGATATTGCTTACCCTTTAAAAAGAAGAGCAAGAAGAAGAGTGCGGGAAGAAGAAGAAGACTGTTGCGAGGGAAGAGCCCTACAATGAGGGCCATCAATGCAAAGGGTGGGGATGCAGGCTACCGCTATGGGTGAGGGGGAGTTTAGGGTTGCGGTGATGGGGTGATGGGATGCGGTGGGGTCTCCAAACAATCAAGGAAATTCCATTCATTCTCCACATGTGTTGGTCGTCTGTAATCATGTAAAGGACAACAAAATAAGTCCACTATGCGCAAATAGCTAAAAGAAATGGGGAGAAATAGGTGGCTCTTTGATTCTCAATAGGTTGAACCTGAAATTACCATGAGAAAAAGAGTTGTACAAATTTTTAATCTCTGAACATAGCAAAATATATACATAAAATTCACCAATATCCACAAGTACAGAAATCAGTTCTAAACTATTCCAAAATATATACATACAATTAACCAATACACCAAATATTCACCAATACATATTTGAGTTGTATACAAAAAAAAATATTTCTAATCAGTTAATGTAAGTTGCTGCTGTTGGGTGATATCAGTCCCACTAAATTTGAATAATCAGCCTTGATTGCCTCATGTTTCCTGCCTGTGACAGGGTCAACCTCCTCTATGTATTTGAAATTTGCAAGCTACAATGAAAGCATTACAAAAATTTTAGGACATTTTCGGAAATGCGAGCATTAAAAATAGTAAGCCAGTAAAGATCCAAATGAAAGCAATACTTCTCATACACTATAAATGAAAAGGTAAATTTTCCTTACCCACAAAAGTGTATCGTGCCCGTCCTCCCCATTTTATTAACCTACATGCGAGATCAACACTATAAGTAGTCACATCTTCATTGTTGAAATCCATCCCTCGACCACCCAAAAGACATTCTACAAATTTTATCACAAATAGCTCACAATTCAAGCTTATATCTGATTGAGTTGGGCAATGTTCGTTAAATATGACATTCCAATTACTAGCATATGGAAATTGAAATTGCTCTTGTATAAAAGTTCCTTGAGTTAACTCCTATTACAGGGTGGTCAACTTGTTAAAAAAATAAGTAAATTTAAATCGTAAAAAAAAGAGCAAAAAGTATAATGCAAGATATCATACTCACCCAATCTAACGTTAATTTCTCCTGCAAAGCTTGGCCTTTGATTGAGTTTAAAGAACATAAAACCTTTGCCTCACAATCACAAACTAACAGGTACCAATGAATGTCACAATGTAAAATAAAAAATATTTTCTTCACACCTAATTCAGGATTACTCATCCCATAATAACCATCCTTCAAGTTTTTCTATCAATTTATCCATTTGATTTTCTTTCTTATACCGTTGAAATGTCAATGTTGCACACATCGAGAATATGAGATGATTACATAAATTTGGCAACCCACGACACTAATCTTCATGAATGTTGTATAAGCTAACATCAATTAAACACCAATCTTCATGAATGTTGTATAAGACAACTCTAAAATCTTCACAACACTAAACAACAAGCACAACTATGGCAGTCGTATAACTAACCACATATCTGGATTGGATGAGACACATCTCAATTACAACTAAAACAGTAGTGGGTTTCAATGGAGGGAGTTACTACCAGCATTTCTTGAAAAAAAAATTTGTTGAATCCCTTATCTTGAACAAAAAATCACTGTGATGCTACCAACTTTCCAACACTACTTTATACAAACAAGAGATTGAAAAAATTATTCTATGTAAAAGAAGGATAATGTTTACCCTTTCATAAGAAGAGGAAGAAGAGTGCAGGAAGAAGAAGCTCGTTGCGATCGTTGCAAGGGAACCTGTGATGGGGGCCACCACTGTAGGCGAGGGGGAGAAGGTTGTGGTGAGGGGGCTATGGCGACGAAGGGAGAACCTTGCAGTGAGTGAGAGGAGAGGGTTGCGCTGAGGGGGCGATGGCAACGGAGGGAGAGAGAGTGCAGCTGGTGAGGGCAATTGGCAGTGAGGGCTATCTGTGGCAAGGGCTATCGGGTCTTGTGATGTGGGGAGAGAAGGCTATCAGGGGCAAGGTGCTGAGGGCTATTGGGTGAGAGAGGGGGCGAGGGCTATCGACGACGAGCGCTGAGGAATGCACTTGCTATGGGGATGTTGAAGGGTTTGGTGTTGGGGTGCAGTGAGTGGGTTTGTAGGAGTGATTCTCGTCCATTGATTGTATCCAATGGTGTAAAATGGGCACCTGTTAATGCACGAAATCAGGTTTTAAAATACTTTGTCGTAGTATAGTCGAAATCACACGAAAAAAAATAAAATTTATACTTGAATTTGAAGTCCGAGGTTGAATGCAGGGAGTAAGTAGCAATTAATCTCAAGATCACAATTTAAGCACAAGATAACAATATTTAATTAGAAATCCAAGCAATAATGATGTATATATAAGAGAAAATGTCAATGATGCAAAAAGATTAAGGTAAAATGGTGCTTTGAATCACAATTACCCTGATTACAATAATAACAAATATTTGAACAGTGTTAAGCAATTTAATCCACGCAAGCCAAGTGCACAGTGCACTGTGTTAGAGGCAATCAGACGGTGGAACACCAATCAGATGAGTTAAATCGCCTTCAACTACAATACCTCCGCTTATTCTTCTTTTCTTTTTCCCTTCTCACGCACAAGGCAAAGTCTCTTCCCTTCTTCTCAAGCACAAGGGGAGGCACAACACAGAGGCACGATTGCCTCTCAATGGCTAAGTGTTGAGAGAGGGTCAGCTAAGGCAAAACCCCCCTCTCTCTTTCTTCTCTTCTCTCTTAGAAACCCGAACGGATCCGGGTAATCGGACCCACGCCCAGACCTACGTGGCATGAGCACGAGCGAGGGCACATGCATTGGAGAGTGCAAGAGGGACCTCATCCTAGTGCTCTTGGAGGCAAATGGCCAAGGTCACAAAAACAATTTAAGTAGCGCGCGAGCTTCAGCAACCCACGATGTGGGACTAATTAGCCTCGTCTTTGGCGAGGCTACAACAAAGTCTTCCTCGAGCAATTGCAGCTATGGCTGATGATGTGCGGCCTAATCAATGTACCAGGAGTCTTCATGGAAGTCTTTCGCAGCTATTGGGAGTGTTGCCTGGAAGTTTTGTGGTCGGAGCACTGCGTACGACGTCGAAGGAATCGAGGCAGCGACGGAGGTTCGATGAGGCACCTAAAAGCACGAACATGGGTTAAATGTCCCAGTTAAAATGCTCGGAAGGTTTATCGGAGGTTGGCGAATGTAGTGGCGATGCTTGGAGGGTGTGCAGAGGTCGGAGGGTGCCTGTTGGTGATGGAGGTGTTGTGAAGGTGGGTTGGTCGGTGGAGTGGGTGAGTGGTTGTGAAGAGGAATTTGTTGAGCGCTTTTGTTGTGGGAGTCAAGGTGGAGCTAATCGAGGTGGCGGTGGTGAGTTTCGTGCGGTGGAGTGAATGGGAAGGCGTCGCCGGAGCTTCATTGGAGCGGAAGAACGTGAGGGCGTCGGGGTGTGTTGCATGGTCGATTGCGAGTGTATGTGATGGGGAAATGATGTAGAGTAGAAGAGTAGGTATAGGGTATTAGGGGAGAGGGAGAAGTCCGGGGAGCTCTGGTTGTGGTTTGACTGGAGTCGGAGAAGGAGATGGAGACAGTGAGGCGGCGACGGTGAACGAGGCAGAGGAATGACCTCTCTTTGTCCGGAGAGGGTCGTGAAGATGAGGGGAAGAAGATAGGTCGTCTAATTTGATGGTTGGGCAGTCGAAGGAGGGGGATCGAGGGTGGTCACCGAAGCAGAGGTTTTGGTGACCAGAGGAGGGAAAATAGGGGTATTTGGTTCGCCAAAACTTGCTAAGGAGGTGAGGTTGTTCATGGAGGCCCTTTATAGAGCTTGGGTTGAGCTTCAAATCAGGAAACAGCTTGCGTGAGCTTGCAACTCAAGGAATAGGAGTCTTTGAAATCCTAATGTTCGCATGGCTTGTAGGGTTGATTTCAAACCCTAAAAAGATGTTTAATGGATTCCTGATTACCTAAACGTTCATCCTTCCAATTTTGGAAGGATTTGGAGTTGAAATGAGAGAGATCTTCTCTCTAGAAGCTCGGATCTTTGGGTTCACACCTGCCATGGTGGTAGGGACCCAAATGTGAAGGTGATGAAAAAGTAGGGGGATTTTTGCAATAGACTGCAAAAGTTAGGGGTACACATGTGAAAAAAGAGTTAGATTGGACTGAATTGCAAACTAGGTCAAGATGATCTCTGATTGGGTCCAAATTTTGGTACAAACCTAATTTGGACCTAAGGAATTTGATGGTGAAGTCATATTTAGGTTTTAACCAAGTTTGGATAGGTAAATTATGTAAAAATCTAAATTAGGGCAACTGTCTGTCTGAGACTCTATTTTAGGTCAAAATGGGTTCCAATGGTTAAAGCAAGCATACCAAACCTTATATAATATTTTTCTATGATTTTTAGAAGGTTTAGGTGAATTTTATCCTGATCGGAACCTCAATTATTTAAGTGGGTCCATTTTTAGGATTTTAGACATCTAATAATTCTCGAAACACGTGAAAACCCGTACAAACTCACTTATTAAACATTTATGATCATTTGACCTTTAATAAACTCATAAAATAGCTCGTAGTTATTCTGTATTTATGAAGTGTTGTTAATTTTGCAGAAATAACCTTGTAATCTTCTCTTCTTTTCAAAATAGAATATTGTTCCCTTAGGACCTTCTGATAGATAAGTAGGAGCTCTTATCAACCTTGTTAGACCAAATTGAGCTAGTTATGGCTCATGATGGTGTTCCCATCATACCCTCATGCCTAGCTTTTGCTAGTCCCTTAGCAAAACCTTATGGATCAAACTAGTTATCTAGGTCGGATGTTGTTGAAGCTACGAGTTGCTACGCTAATGTATTTGGTTTTGAAAAACTTGTCGTTGCAGTTTGAAAGCGAAGAACTCGTGTTCAACAAATAAAATTTATACCGGAATAGAAATCTCAGGTTGAACTCAGGAAGGCAGACGTTTGATTTAAAAATACGCGTTTGTTCTATTTGTCACGAAGTAAATTAATTGATTAAAAACTATCTATCTATTTACGCTAAATAGAAGAGAGAGAGAATGAGAGAGAGAGAATATTACAAACAAAAATAAAAAAAAAGATGTAGAATGAACATGGAATTCATTATAAAAGAAATTGTTCGTTACACTAAACATTATGAGTAGAAAGTAGAAAATAATTACACTAGAAAGTAGTAAATCTACTCTATAAAGCATTAAAAAGAATGGAAAGAGAATTATCCTCCTCGACAGTCGCTTGGAGGACGAGCTGGACGGGACGACTCCTGGAAGACGGGGAATGGAGCAGGACGAAGGAGGACGAAGTGGGAAGAACGGGAACGGGGCAATACGTCGTCATCGTTGCGGGATTCGCTTCCGAAAGGAGGATGAAAATTTGACTTTATCTCTTGAGAAGCATCTCGAGTGTGGGACAAGCTTCTCTTGAGCTTTGGAGAGGGAGAGAAGAGAAGGAAGGGATGAGAATTTCATGTGGAGGGGGTCTCCTTTTATAGTTGCAAGGAGTGAGGGCAATTTGATCTTTTAAATCTGAAAACATTAAATAAGGGGTCTTTAGTGACGGATAAAATCGTCGCTAAAGCCCCATCGTGGGCGACGTGTGCCACCCGCCCATCTTCCTTGCACTCAACTTCTTTCCACGTTCATCAAATCTCGACTGCTCGATCGTGAGATCAAACGGCTGAGAGTGCTCCTCACGCCCGCTCCTCAGCGCGCCCTCGCGCGTGTGATCCAGCATCTTCACTGCGCATCTAATTGCACGTGAGATCTATCTAGCGCGTGCAGCTGCTCGATCGCGATCGAGCGCTCCTCACGCCCACTCACCCGCGCGCCCCTCGCCTTCTCCTTGCGACTCGAACCCGCGCCCAACCGCGAGTGAGCACTCTATCCACTATGCTTCGTGCGTGGATGGGCGGGCGATCCAATCTCTGAGCACGCGATCAAAACCGTTGGATTGAGATCCAACGGTCGAGATAGCTCCTTCCAGCGATTCTTCAAGGTCTTCAAGCGTCGATTGAGCTCCTCTCTCAGCTGTTGGATCTTGATCCAATGGCGGAAATTCGTGGGTGCTAGAAGCTTCAGTGGTTGAGGGTGGCTGGTTGGGCGGTCGAGATGGCACCACGTGGCGCCATCTTGGCCATCCATCTTCTGGTTGATGTAGATGGTGCCACGGTTGTAGGATTGAGCCGATTTTCTCATCGTTAGTGTTGAACGATTACGAACCTACGCTAACGTGTTCGGTTTTGGAAAACCTGTCGTTGTAGTTCGAAAGCGAAGAATTCGTGTTCAACAAATAAAATTTATACCGAAATTAAAATTCTGGGTCGAACACAGGGAGGCAGACGTTTGATTTAAAAACTACGCGTTTCTTTTTATTTGTTACAGAATAATTAAATTTAGAACCATCTAATTATTTACAATAAATAGAAGAGAGAGAGTAAGAGAGAAAGAGAATATTACACAGAGAAATCAAAATGAGATGTAGAATAAACAAGGAATTTTTGTATTGAAGAGATTGTTCATTACAACTAGAAAGCATAAAATAATTACTCTAGAAAGCGATAAATTTACTCTAGAAAGCATTAAAAGAATGGAGAGAGAAATGTCCTCCTCGACGATTGCTTGGAGGATGAGTAGCTTAATCTAGAAAGCAGTAAATCTATACTACAAAGCGGTAAAAAGAATAGGGAGAGAGAAATCCTCCTCGACGGTTGCTTGGAGGACGAGCCGGACGGGACGACGCCTCGACGAAGGAGAATGAAGAGGGACGAAGGAGGACGAAGCAGAAGAACGGGAACGAAGCAGCACGCCGTCGTCGTCGCGGGATCCACTTCCGAAGGGGAACGAAAATTGGACTTTATCTCGCGAGAAGCATCCCGGGTGTGGGACAAGCTTCTCTTGAGCTTTGGAGGGTAGAGAGGAGAAAGAAGGGATGAGAATTTCGTATGGAGGTCTCCTTTTATAGTTGCAAGGAGTGGGGGCAAAATAGACATTACATCTTCAAAATAATAAATAAGGGGTCTTTAGTGATGGATAAATCCGTCACTAAAGCCCCGACGTGGCCGTCGCCGCCGCGCCCACGCGTGCCTCCTCGGCTGCCTGCTCCTCAACGCTCGTGCACGTCCAGCGCTTTTCAGCCGTCCGATCGCGAGATCAGACGGCTTAAAACGCGTCCGCGCCCGCTGCAACCCGCCCGCCTGCGCGTGCGATCGCGCGTTACGCGGGGCGTCCAATCGCGCGTCGGCGCTATCGGGTGCCCGCGACCGCACGATCTCCATCCGACGCTCCACGCGCCTCAATTACTCGCGCCTCCAATCCCCTCGCCGCGGCTCGAACCCGCGCCCCGCGCTCGCGTAAGCGCGCTCGACCGCTGCGCTGCGGGGCGCGGATGGTCGAGTGCATGTTTTAAGCGCCGGGCGGTCACAGCCGTTGGATCTCCATCTGACGGCGGAGAGAGATCGGGCGGGGGCCTTCACAAAATGCCAGCGGCCGTTTGGGCGGCTGAGATGGCGCCACGTGGCGCCATCTTGGCCATCCATTTTCTGGAAGTTGTAGATGGTGCCACGGATGTCGGATTGACTCGATTTTTGTGTCGTTGGGCTACGATCGTCGATCCGAATTCATCCGTGCGGTCGGATTTGTCATCTGAAGTGCGGATTTACACCATCCTGGCCCTTGATCTTCTAGGGTTCCCCGATCTCTATCTGATGCTACGGATGCCTGATTAGGGCGATCTTGGAGTCGTTGAACTCCAATCGTCGCCCTGATCACATCCATACGGTTGGATCTTTGATCCGAGGCCCCGATAAAATGTTTGCCCTGTCCAAGCACATAAAAGGAGACAATTAACCTCCATTTTATTCAAACTACTCTAAATGCAAGATGATGCATGTTATGTAATATTTATATCATGAAATGCAATCTTATGCTTAAGAACATGCATAAATAGACATTTTAAGTAGTGTAAATGTGTTTACATCATACCCCCATGCCTATCTTTTGCTAGTCCCTAGCAAAAACTATATGCTATTTATAAAAGAATTAGGTTAGATTATTTGGACCTGAGTTATTTTCAACAATTAAGAAATTGTCTACTTAGGAACTGAACTTTCAAAGACACAACAGTGCTTGGGTATCAACCAAAATGCAGACCGCCTCAAGCCCTCGCCTTATTCAAAGAAAAATTTCTTTTTCTTTTTACTCTTTTCTATTTTTTTTTTTTGGATTTTCAATATTAGGGTTTAAGAATGGCTTTCTACGGCCATTCAACTCACCCAAAATTTGATGAGAACCCTAAGTTTTAAGCATCTTATTGTGATTGTGATAGACTCGTTGACTGGCAATTAGAACGGACTTCGGATTTCTACGCCTCTAAGTGACCTCAAAAAGAATTCTGCCTAAAGGTGTATCTTTACAACCGGTAGCTTTCTCCCTACTTTTATTTTTTAACGGGGTCAACACAAGGGTGAATCCAGTGTATATCTCCCCAGTTTATTCTACTTGTCCACTTCTTCCTAAGTGTTTTGGGAATTTTTAGTGCATTTTCTGAGTTGGGTTCTGGACAACCGGTCGATGAGCTGTTACCACCGACAACTTGCTAGCCATACTCGTGCGGCGAAGTGTGGCTTATTTCTTTTTGTTCTTTTCTCCTTTTTGATTTTTTTTTTCTTTTTTTTTTAAGTAGGTGGCTTCCCTGGTCTAAGATTTACCTAAAGGCAGCAAAAAGAGAAAGGTCCAGTGACTGGGCTCTGGACAACCTACCTATGGGCTGTTACCCACGATAACTCGCCAGCCATATCACCCTAGAAGGTTCATTAGCTACCCAATTTCCATTAGAATAACCGAATAACGAGTCAGTGCAAAGAAAGTATGTAGATGCTTAAAACATCAAAATTCCCTCAAATCAGAGGGCGGGTTGATAAGTCGTGTACTTATCACCCAAACTTATTTATTCCAATTATAATAGAACTAAAATGGCGAGGACTCAAAGACAAATCCACATTTTAGTGGATACACAGGCTAATTAAGTCCAAAGACCTGAGGGGTCTTTGTGTTCAGATCCTAATGTAAAATTTCTTAGGATTGAAAAGTCCTAATATCCAACTAATCCTTCCTAATTTTTTTTTCTTTTTTATAAGAAGAGAAACAATTTAAATGGATTTCACAAGGCTGACCAAATAATTCAAGAATGAATCCACCCCCCCATGCCTAGCTGATGCAATGTCCTCATTGAAAAAGAGACATGAAAGAGAGGGTAGAATATGAAAGATGTCACCTGGATATGAAGCTCGTATCAGCCTTGTGTCATATTTACAATTGCTGAGTTTAATGCCGTCAGCTAGGCGAAGTCTAGCCAAAGAAGTCACAGAATGGTTAGAGCAACAGAGTCTGAAACAGGTTCTGGAAGATTACAGTCAACAACAGGCTTCAGACGTTGACCGTTGACTTTAAAGGTGTTACCCGTCTTTGGGTCAGAAATCTGAACGGCACCATTTAGAAAAATCTGATCAATTATGAATGGGCCATTCCATTTAGATCTAAGTTTACCAGGAAAGAACTTAAGTTTAGAATCGAATAACCAGACCTTCTGGTTTGGCTCAAAGCTCTTGCGGGAAATCATTTGATCATGTAGAGCTTTGGTCCGAGCCTTGTAGATCTTAGCGTTCTCATAAGCATCATTTCTAAGCTCCTCCAACTCAGATAGTTGGAGTTTCCTGGTCTTCCCAGCTAGATTTAGATCTAGATTGCATTGTTTGATTGCCCAGAATGCCCTGTGTTCAATCTCTACGGGTAGATGACACGCCTTTCCATACACCAAACGGAATGGAGACATGCAGATGGGCGTTTTATACGTCGTACGGTAGGTCCAAAGAGCGTCCTCAAGCTTTTGAGTCCAATCCTTGCGATCAGGCCTAACCGTTTTTTGCAGAATGTTCTTGATCTCTCGATTGGAGATCTCGGCTTGTCCATTCGTTTGGGGATGGTAAGGTGTGGAAATTCGATGATTAACCCCGTATTTGGCCAATAAATTTCGGAATTGGGCATTAGTAAAATGAGTGCCACCATCACTGATGATAGCCCTCGTAATCTCGAACCTACTGAAGATATTTTTCTTGACAAAATTGATGACCACCTTGTGGTCATTGGTTCGGGTGGGAATTGCCTCAATCCATTTGGACACATAATCAACAGCAACAAGAATATACTGATGTCCAAATGAAGGGATAAAGGGTCCCATGAAATCGATGCCCCAAACATCGAAAATTTCGACAGGAAGAATAGGGTTTAGGGGCATCATGTCTCTCTTAGTTATGCTCTCGAGTGCCTGACATCGAGAACATGACCTTGAGAAATCCTGGGCATCCTTGAATAAAGATGGCCAATAGAAGCCAGATTGCAAGATTTTTGCAGTCGTCTTTCTTCCGGAGAAATGTCCACCACACCCAGATGCATGGCAAAACTCGAGTATACTGTTGAATTCATTCTCCGGTATGCACCAGCGAATAATCTGATCAGAGCCGATGCGATACAGTTCAGGGTCCTCCCAAAAGCAGTATTTGGCCTCAGATTTGAGTCTATCTCGTTGTTGCTTGGTCCAATCCTGGGGGATTTGACCAACGGCCAAATAGTTAACAATGTCAGCAAACCATGGGGAGTGGACACCTAAAACTGTAAGAATGGTTTCATCCGGAAAAGTGTCAGCAATCGGAATATCCAGACAAGAAGAATCACCTAGGAGTCTCGACAAATGATCCGCTACCACATTTTGTACCCTGGCTTTATCCTTGATTTCAAGATCAAATTCTTGAAGAAGAAGAATACAACGAATAAGCCGGGATTTAGCATCCTTTTTTGCCAAGAGATGTCTCAAGGCCGAGTGGTCGGTATAAACAATAACATGAGACCCCAAGAGATAAGCCCTGAATTTTTCCAAAGCAAATACTACAGCTAGTAATTCCTTTTCAGTAACAGTATAATTCCTCTGGACTTCATCCAGAGTTTTACTAGCATAGTAAATGACAGAGGGCTTTCGGTCAATTTTCTGACCGAGGACAGCCCCGACCGCGTAATCAGAAGCGTCGGTCATGATCTCAAATGGGGCTATCCAAATTGGTGGTTGCAAAATTGGAGCATAGGTGACTGCTGTTTTCAGAAAATCAAATGCCTTTCGGCATGATTCGTCAAAAACAGACGGCGTTTCTTTGGCAAGAAGATTGCTCAAAGGACGAGCAACCTTCGAAAAATCCTTGATGAATCTTCGATAAAATCTCACATGGCCAAGAAATGATCTGATTTGTTTAACAGATGTGGGATGAGGAAGTTTAGCGATAACATCAACCTTAGCTTTGTCCACTTCAATTCCCCGTTCAGAGATTACATGACCCAAAACGATGCCTTCTTGGGTCATGAAATGACTTTTTTCCCAGCTAAGGACCAGTCGTGTCTTGATACATCGCTTAAGAATCATTTCTAAATTAGCCAAACAAGAGTCAAATGATTCTCCGAAAACAGAGAAATCATCCATGAAGACTTCCATAAACTCTCTCACCATGTCGGAAAATATGGCTAGCATACACCTTTGAAAAGTCGCAGGTGCATTGCATAACCCAAAAGGCATCCTACGAAAAGCAAAGGTTCCGTAGGGACAGGTGAAAGTAGTTTTTTCCTGATCCCCGGGATGGATAGGAACTTGATTATATCCCGAGTAGCCATCAAGAAAACAGAAGTATTTCTGCCCAGCTAATTTTTCCAGAATTTGATCAATGTAGGGTAGGGGAAAATGATCCTTTTTAGTGGCTGTGTTCAACTTCCTGTAATCAATACAAACTCTCCAAGAGGAAGCTGAATGAGTTGTGACAGATTCACCTCTCTCATTAGTCACAACAGTAATCCCGGCTTTCTTTGGAACAATCTGAACGGGACTTACCCAGGGGCTGTCAGAGATTGGATAAATAATTCCTGCATCGAGCCACTTGATGGTTTCCTTTTTGACCACTTCTCGCATATTTGGATTTAATCTCCTCTGCATCTGGCGAGAAGGGCGGGATCCATCTTCCAAAAATATTCTATGATTACAGTAAGATGGCTCGATCCCCCTGAGGTCATGAATGGTCCAACCAATTGCCTCCTTATGTTCCTTTAGGACCTTAATCAATTTAATCTCTTGCTCCTTTGTCAATTTAGCACTAATAATCACAGTGAGCGTATTCTGCGGTCCTAGAAATTGATATTTTAAATTCTCGGGCAATGGTTTCAATTCAAGCTGGGGTGGGGTAATGATTGATGGTAGGGTAGATGCTGAAGATTCAACAAGCGGAAGAGGTTTTGAGTGAACAAAATCAGTAACCTCTTCCGAAAATGTCAGTTCAGAGGGTTGCAGGTCAAATTCATTAACCAAAGAGGAACTTTCAATTGAAGAAACTGTCAAACAAGTTTCAATATTAACATTATCCTCATCAAGTTCCTCAATAAATCCACAATCCTCAAATTTGTTTATCACCTTAAAAATATCCAATTTCATTCATTGGTCCCCAAAGGCGATTTCCATGCTACCGCTTTCACAATTAATGTTGGCCTTTGCGGTAGCCAGGAACGGATGCCCCAGAATGATGGGCGTGTTCCTCAGATTAACTGGTACATCCATGTCAAGGACAAGGAAATCTACAGGAAAATAGAAATCCTTGACCTTAACTATAACATCTTCAATAACACCTCGCGGGTTTGTGACCGAACGGTTCGCTAACTGTAGCGTTACTGAAGTTGGCCGAAGTTCACCTAACCCAAACTTCTCATAAAGAGAAGTCGGGATTAGGTTGATGGATGCACCGAGATCCAAAAGTGCTCTATCAAATGTGTAAGCTCCGATAACGCAAGAAATCAAAGGAGCACCAGGATCTCTCTTTTTCTGAGGGAGGTAATGCAGGATAACAGAGCTAGCCTGCTCAGAGAGTACCACCTTCCTCGGAACAGATTCTCTCGACTTACGCTTTTGTGTACATAATTCCTTTAAAAATTTTGCGTAAGCCGGTATGTGCTTGATAGCATCAAGGAGCGGAATACTGATCTCAACATTCTTAAATAAATTCAGAAGCTCCTCATTGCTATCAACAGACTTCTTCTTTGCTTTGGCTAAGGCTTCAGGAAAAGGAACATTAGTCAGATCTTTGGAATCAGGTTCCTGAGCCTTGATTTCTTCTCTAGAATTCTCCTCTCTCTCCTCAGATTCTTCAGGATTCAAAAGATCAGAATAGTGTGGTTGTGGATCCTGAGTCTTCTTACCACTCCTCAAAGTGATAGAATTTGCAGAAGCATAAGAATTTGGGTCTTGGGGAGGGTTAGGAAAGATTGGAGGGGCTTGATTGATCATGAATTGTTGATTAGCAGAAGAAGAAGACGAGGAACCCTGCTCAACCACCTGAGCATGTGCGTGCGGGTCCCTCTGATTTCCGTACCCTTGGGCTTGATTACCCGAATTTATAATGTTTCGCAGGTTGGGTACGGGTTGGGATGGTAGAGATTTGGGTTGACGAGAGTTAGCAATGAGCCCGGATTGCAAGTTGTCCAGCGAGTTTTTCATTTGCTGCATAAGCTGGAGCATAGATCCTTGCATCTCTACCATTTGACGGTTCAAATCAGCCTGCCCTGCGGGTTGACGGGCATTCCAAGTTGGCTGATTGACCTGATTCGGAGGCAACTGAGTATATACTTGACCCTGACCCATTGGACGTTGCGGAGCATAGTTGCTGGGTCAGAATTGGGTCTGTTGTCCCGAATTTTTCCAAGAGAAGTTAGGGTGGTTTCTCCAACCTGGATTATAGGCATTCGAGTAGGGGTTGGATCTAACATTCTCTTGTACAGCACAGACATCCTCATAGGGTGAGGATGGAGAGAAAGAAAGGGAAGGATCAGAAAAACTGGGATCAAAGGCCCCAGTTGGGAACCCATGGGGTTCCGAGAAATGCTGACTCATAGATTGAGTCACATCGAGTTGATTCACGAACTCCCGTCCAGAAGGAACTCGTGGGGAATGGAATCCCGAATTTTGGGATTGAGTGGATTGAGAGTTATTCATAGAATTGCCAGCCATCCACTCTTCCATTCTTTTAGCAACCAAGTCCACCTTATCAAGTTTATTACAAATCAATTCCATATCAAGTGAATGAGAGTCCTGGACTTCATTGACATTTGATCTGGGTTGCTGGGACCGGTTAAAAGTATCCATGGAGGCATGATTAATTGAATTCTCACTTATTTTCTCAAATAAATCATGTGCACTATCTGCATCTTTATTGAGGAAATTGCCTCCGCAAGAAGCATCCACATGGTTTCTGAGTTGCTCATTCAACCCATGATAGAAGATCTGCACAAGTTGCCATTTCAGCACCTCGTGGTGTGGACACCTCCGCAATAAGTCCTGAAATCGCTCCCAGGCCACATGAAACTGCTCCCCCGGCCGCTGGGTAAAAGTAGTGATTGCCCGTCTCAAAGCATTGGTACGACCGACTGGGAAGAATTTCTTCAGAAAGGCCGATTTCAACTCATTCCAAGTTGTAATTGGTCTTCCTATTATCCTATACCAATGCGCGGCTTTATCCCTAAGAGAGTGGGGGAAGAGTCTCATGATCATTTGCTCCTCGTTAACGTTTCGAGCCTTGGTGGTCTGGACAAAAGTGGTCAAATCCTCCAAGTGCTGAAATGGATCTTCGGAGCCAAGCCCATGATAATGTTTAATCAGGCTTAACACCTGGGGCTTGATTTCTACGTTACCGGCTGGAATCTGGACGCCGGGACATTCCCCGTAATTCGAAGGATCATAAAAATCCTTCAAGGGCTGAGCGCCCTGCATTCTCTGGAACCATTCTTGCATTCTCTGCATTTGTTCCAGCTGCCTTCTAAATTTTTCCTGTGGATTTTCAAGCAGAGGAGGCTGTTGTTCGGCCATGGGATCGAATTGACCAAAATCTAACTTGCGCCTCCTAGAATGTTCTAATGGTCCTTCCAATCAGGGATTCAATGGCCGTCTTCCCAGCAAAAACTAGGAGAAGGTCGGAAGGACAGGGGATATGGACCCTGCAGCACAACAAAACAAGGCTGTCCTTAATTGGGGTAGCCTAAGGATCTACTGACTCCTAAAACCAGCCTTAAGACTGTAAGTAATTTACTTTACTTGCGTCTGTTTAATCCAACCAGTTAGAAGGAGGGACTGGGGAGAAGGTTCTTCCTTTGGCTTTCGCCTCCGGTTCCTAGTGTACCCCCCAGCCGCGATCGTTTGACTCTGCTCCCCTAGCTAGACATCAGATTAATCAGTACAAGTAGGTTAATCAAAAATAATCTCAGACTAGGCCCTGAAGAGCGAATCAAACCTTAAGGCCAACGTCTACTCAATTTTATTAAGGCCTGGGATTGTGGTGCTTATGGAATGTGATGGGCCCTTACAATGGGTTGTGTCCTTAATGATTGATTGAGATTTGTGTAAGTGCGTGCACAACCAGGGCTTTCAAGCAAGATTATTTATTATGCGTGAATTTTAATGTTCAAATCTTGCTTAAGTAGCTTTTAGGGTTTCAAATTAGGTGAATTGCAATGAAGTTTCTAGGCAAACCAAGTTGTAAAACACGGGTGAAGATAGTTTTCCTTTAAAATCAGAAAGAAAGTGGAGTGCCTAGAGTATACCTAGATTGAAAATCCTAAAGAGGAGCTACTTGATGAGTTGGTTTTAAATAAAATGGTGCGGCCCAAACAACTCAAACAATTGGCCACAATTGCACCACTAAGTTAGGCACTCAAAGATGGTTAACCTAGAATGATTTCTACTCTGTTATGTGTTGCTTTATGTGTACCGGTTCCACAGATCAGAACCCGGTTGAGTAGAAAACAAATCAAGTTGATCAAGTGCCTTGAATGTGGGTGTGTATTGTGTGTTTGTTGGAAATTACCCCACAAGATTATCTTTTTGTTATTATTTTTTTTATGAACGAAGGTGGAATGAATGTGAGTGGAAATCCAAACAACCAAACTATTCCTACGATTTATGCAAGCACCTAGGTTAATTGGAATTTGGATTTAATGTGGCGAATGAAATCTATGGAGGGGGAAAGAATGGGGAAACACTTACAGTTGTCTTCAACTACACTTTACTCCAGTCTACCGCTTGCTGATTCCTTGATAGAGGTCTCTGCAAAACAATAGACACAAAAGAAAGTTAGTTAGAAAACAAATAAAGTGCAAGAAATGCGAAGAAAAGATCGAAAATCGTTGCCTCCCCGGCAACGGCGCCAAAATGTTGAACGATTACGAACCTACGCTAACGTGTTCGATTTTGGAAAACCTGTCGTTGTAGTTCGAAAGCGAAGAATTCGTGTTCAACAAATAAAATTTATACCGAAATTAAAATTTCGGGTCGAACATAGGGAGGCAGGCGTTTGATTTAAAAACTACGCGTTTCTTTTTATTTGTTACAGAATAATTAAATTTAGAACCATCTAATTATTTACAATAAATAGAAGAGAGAGAGAGTAAGAGAGAAAGAGAATATTACACAGAGAAATCAAAATGAGATGTAGAATAAACAAGGAATTTTTGTATTGAAGAGATTGTTCATTACAACTAGAAAGCATAAAACAATTACTCTAGAAAGCGATAAATTTACTCTAGAAAGCATTAAAAGAATGGAGAGAGAAATGTCCTCCTCGACGATTGCTTGGAGGACGAGTAGCTTAATCTAGAAAGCAGTAAATCTATACTACAAAGCGGTAAAAAGAATAGGGAGAGAGAAATCCTCCTCGACGGTTGCTTGGAGGACGAGCCGGACGGGACGACGCCTGGACGAAGGAGAATGAAGAGGGACGAAGGAGGACGAAGCAGAAGAACGGGAACGAAGCAGCACGCCGTCGTCGTCGCGGGATCCACTTCCGAAGGGGAACGAAAATTGGACTTTATCTCGCGAGAAGCATCCCGGGTGTGGGACAAGCTTCTCTTGAGCTTTGGAGGGTAGAGAGGAGAAAGAAGGGATGAGAATTTCGTATGGAGGAGGTCTCCTTTTATAGTTGCAAGGAGTGGGGGCAAAATAGACATTACATCTTCAAAATAATAAATAAGGGGTCTTTAGTGATGGATAAATCCGTCACTAAAGCCCCGACGTGGCCGTCGCCGCCGCGCCCATGCGCGCCTCCTCGGTTGCCCGTTCCTCAACGCTCGCGCACGTCCAGCGCTTTTCAGTCGTCCGATCGCGAGATCGGACGGCTTAAAACGCGTCCGCGCCCGCTGCAACCCGCCCGCCTGCGCGTGCGATCGCGCGTTACGCGGGGCGTCCAATCACGCGTCGGCGCTATCGGGTGCCCGCGACCGCACGATCTCCATCCGACGCTCCACGCGCCTCAATTACTCGCGCCTCCAATCCCCTCGCCGCGGCTCAAACCCGCGCCCCGCGCTCGCGTAAGCGCGCTCGACCGCTGCGCTGCGGGGCGCGGATGGTCGAGCGCATGTTTAAGCGTCGGGCGGTCACAGCCGTTGGATCTCCATCTGACGGCGGAGAACGATCGGGCGGGGGCCTTCACAAAATGCCAGCGGCCGTTTGGGCGGCTGAGATGGCGCCACGTGGCGCCATCTTGGCCGTCTATCTTCTGGAAGTTGTAGATGGTGCCACGGATGTCGGATTGACTTGATTTTTGTGTCGTTGGGATGCGATCGTCGATCCGAATTCATCCGTGCGGTCGGATTTGTCATCTGAAGTGCGGATTTACACCATCCTGGCCCTTGATCTTCTAGGGTTCCCCGATCTCTATCTGATGCTACGGATGCCTGATTAGGGCGATCTTGGAGTCGTTGAACTCCAATCGTCGCCCTGATCACATCCATACGGTTGGATCTTTGATCCGAGGCCCCGATAAAATGTTTGCCCTGTCCAAGCACATAAAAGGAGACAATTAACCTCCATTTTATTCAAACTACTCTAAATGCAAGATGATGCATGTTATGTAATATTTATATCATGAAATGCAATCTTATGCTTAAGAACATGCATAAATAGACATTTTAAGTAGTGTAAATGTGTTTACATCAGTTAGGCTGCGATCATCGATCCAAATCCATCCGTGCGGTCGAATTTGTCGTTTGAAGTGCGGATTCACACCATCTTGGCCCTTGATCTTCTAGGGTTCCCCGATCTCTATCTGATGCTACAGATGTCTGATTAGGGCGATCTTGGAGTCGTTGAACTCCAATCGTCTCCCTGATCACATCTGTACGGTTGGATCTTCAATCCGAGGTCCCGATAAAAAGTTTGCCCTATCCCTGAACATAAAAGGAGATAATTAACCTCCATTTTATTCAAACTAATCTAAATGCAAGATGATGCATGTTATGTAATATTTATAGTATGCAATGCAATTCTATGCTTAAGAACATGCATAAATAGATATCCTAAGTAGTGTAAACATGTTTACATCATACCCCCATGCCTATCTTTTGCTAGTCCCTAGCAAAAACTATATGCTATTTATAAAGAATTAGGTTGGATTATTTGGGCATGAGTTATTTTCAATCATTAAGAAAATATTTACTTAGGATTTGAACTTTCAAAGACACAATAGTGCTTGGGTATCTGCCAAAATGCAGATTTCCTCAAGCCCTCACCTTATTGAAAGAAATTTTCTTTTTCTCTTTTTCCTCTTTTCTAATATTTTTGGATTTTCGAGTTTTAAGGTTTAAGAGTAGCTTTCTACGGTCATTCAACTCACCTAAGATTTGATGAGAACCCTACGTTCTAAGCATCTTATTGTGAATCTGATAGACTCGTTGACCGGCAGTAAAAACGGATTTCAGATTTCTACACCTCTAGGTGACCTTAAAAAGAGAATTTTGCCTAAAGGTGTATCTTTACAACCGGTAACTTTCTCCCTACTTTTATTTTTATGGGGTCAACACAAGGGTGAATCCAGTGTATATCTCCCCGATTTATTCTACTTCTCGCTTCTTTCTAAGTGTTTTGGGAATTTTCAGTGCATTTATCGAGCTGGGTTCTGGACAACCGGTCGATGAGCTGTTACCACCGACAACTTGCTAGCCATACTCGTGCGGCGAAGTGTAGCTTATTTCTTTTTTTATTATTTTCTTTTCTCCTTTTCTTTTTCTTTTCTTTTTGACTATTTTTTTGAGTAGGTGGCTTCCCTGGTCTAAGATTTACCTAAAGGTGGCAAAAAGAGAAGGGTCTAGTGATTGGGCTCTGGACAACCTACCTATGGGCTGTTACTCACGATAACTTGCCAGCCATATCACACTAGAAGGTTCATTAGCTACTCAATTTCCGTTAAAATCGCCAAACAACGAGTCAGTGACAAGATAGTGTGTAGATGCTTAAAACTCAAAATTCCATCAAATCATAGGGCGGGTTGATAAGTCGTGTACTTATCACCCAAACTTATTTACTCCAATTACGATAGAATTAAGATGGTGAGGTCTCAAAAAATAAATCCACATTTTAGTGGATACACAGGCTGATTAAGTCCAAAGACCTGAAGGGTCTTTGTGTTTAGATCATAATGTGGCTGCCAGAAAGAAAGAGAGAAAGGCAAAGGAAGAAAAGAGAAAGAAGAGAAGAAGACAGGAAGAGCAGAAGAAGAAAGAAGAGGGAAGAAGATAGGATCAGAGAGAAATCACAAAGAGAAGAAGAAGAAGCCAAGACAAAAATCTATCTCTCTCCCTCTCTCTCTCTCTCTTATTTTTGTAATTCAATAGGGAAACTTTGTACTTCTAGAATTCCAGTAGCTCCCTGAGTTCGACCTCGGGAAAACTATTTCCGAGTAAAAAATTTTCTATTGTAATGACAATCATAGCTGTCTTGTCTTATACTATAACGATTATATGATAATAAACATAAAGACGCCAAAAATAGAGCCGCAGTTAGCCATTAACTTTTTGGCGCCGTTGCCGGGGAGCAACGGCTATTCTAGAAGCTATAAAATTCTCTATTTAAGAGTTTCTAATAACCTCTTCTCTCTTGTGTGCAGGTACAAAAAAAAAATTAAGATGCAGCCGCACCACAGCCACTCCAAGGACAGGTAACTTCTATCCTCTCACTATTAACCCCTAGATCTTAAAGAAGAAGAAAAAGAAAAGAACAAACAATATAGGTATAACCTGTCTTTCATACCTAGTAAACAGCTGCATATGTTCAAACTACTATTCCTGCACACACTGATAAGGGTATTTAAGGGCTAACACCTTCTTGCCTGAGCCCTAATTACGTCATGGAAAAATGAGATCACGTTGTTGACCTTATCGTCAGGAATGCATCTCTAGATCACTTGATCATTGCCAATGTAGAAGAGATACGGATCCTCCCAAATATGGTACTTAGCCTCAGAAATCAGCTTGTCCTGCTTGGAAGTCGCCTAATTTGGCGGGACTTTCCCCGTAACCAAGTAGTTTACCATATCAGCATACCAAGGGAAACCGTGAATAGTCAATAGATGCTCATCCGGAAAATCCTTTGTGATTAGACCGGATGGGTCAGTGACAGAAGAAGGAAGACTGGACAAATGATCAGCTACCACATTCTGTTTTCCCACCTTATCGCGAATCTCGAGGTCGAATTCTTGCAACAGCAAGATCCAGAGAATTAGTCGAGGTTTCGCATCCTTCTTCGCAAGTAACTACCTCACTGCAATGTGATCTGAGTAGATGATGACACGGGAACCCAGAAGGTATGATCTGAATTTTTCCAGGCCAAATACTACATCCAGCAGCTCTTTCTCAGTAACCGTGTAGTTATGCTGAGCCTCGTTAAGCATCTTGCTGGCGTTGCAGTTGACCATGGGTTTCCTGTCAATTTTCTGCCCAAGCATTGCACCCACTGCATAGTTAGATGCATCGCACATGATCTCAAAGGGTAGAGACCAGTCAGGGGATTCTAGGATCGGTGCTTGGGAGCTCAGTCATGCAGGCTTTCAAATGCATGAATGCACTCATCTGTGATCTCAAACGGGACATCTTTTGATTGGAGATTAGTCAGGGGGTGCACGATTTTTGAGAAATCAGAAATGAATCGACGGTAAAAATTGACGTGCACTAGAAAAGGTCTAATGTCCTTGATCGAGCTAGGTACAGGTAGCTTGGAAATCAGATTTACCTTAGCCCGATCAACCTGGATGCCTTTTTCAGAGATGAGGTGTCCCAAGACAATACCCTCAGGAACCATGAAGTGGCTCTTTTCCCAAGAAAGAACTAGATTCACGTCGATGCAACACTAGATGATTTGGACCAAATGCGGGAGGCAATCATCGAAAGATGCACTAAATACTAAAAAGTCATCCATGAAGACTTCAAGGTACTCACCTACCATATCAGAGTATATGGCGAGCATGCACTGCCAAAAGGTGGCGGGTGCATTGCAGAGCCCAAACGGCATCCTGCAGAACGTGTACATCCTGTAGGGGCAGGTGAAGGTGGTTATCTCTTGGTCCTCAGGATGGATTGCCACTTGATTATAACCGGAGTACCCATCCAAAAAATATAAGAATCGATTTCCCACTAGTTTCTTGAGTATTTGATCAATGAACGGTAGTGGGAAATGATCCTTCTTCGTGGAGGCATTCAATCTTCTGTAATCATCACAGACTCTCCACGAGTTTGCTATATGGGTCGGTAGGGTCTCTCCAGTTTCAGTCGTAATTATGGTGAGTCCTACCTTCTTAGGAACAACCTGGATCGGACATACCCAACGACTATCGGAGATCAGGTAGATGATCCCAGCATCTGACCACTTAATGATCTCCTTTTTCATGACATCCTACAGGTTTGGATTTAGACGTCTCTGTATTTCACGGGATGGTCTGAGCCCTCTTCAATGTAGATGCGGTGCATGCAATACGAAGGGCTAATACCAATTAGATCATCAAGAGTCCATCCAATGGCTCTCCAATGCTGCTGGAAGACAAAAATCAGCTTCGTCTCCTGATCAGATGTGAGTGGGAATTGATAATTACAGGAAATGTCTGATTGGAACCCAAAAAGACATACTTCAGATGATTGGGAAGAGGTTTTAGTTCCATGACAGGATTTTCAGCAGTTGAAGGTGGTTCGGGATGAGCGTCAGAAGGTCAGGTGGGTGCTATGGGTGGTTCTAGATTGATACTAGGCTCCTCTATCTCCGGGACATAATTTTCTTAAGATTAAGGATCAGGGGTATTCAAGTCTTCTTCGAGAGACGAGTCCTCAATCACAGCACTAATGTTGGACACTTGCTCTATTACCCCACAGTTAATTCCCTTCAGGGCCTTGAATATATCGATTTTCAGTGTTTTGTTCCCAAACTTCAACTCAATCTAGCCCTCTTCACAATTGATGTTTGCCTTAGCAGTAGCTAAGAATGGTCTTCCAAGTATAATCAGTGTATTCTTAAGATTCTCAAGAGTGTCCATTATCTAATACTATGAAATCCACAGGAAAATAAATGTCATGGACCCGAACCAGAACATCCTCGAGAATTCCTTTAGGTGACTTGATTGATCAGTTAGCTAACTGTAAAGTCACCTTAGTTGGTTTGAGCTCAGTTTCTTCGAAATGGTCTAGTAGGGAGGTAGGGATCAAATTTGTGGAAGCTCCTAAGTCTAATAAGGCTCTGTCGAATTCTAGATCACCGATTTTGCAAGAGATCAGAGGGGTACCAGGGTTTGCTCAAAATGATGGAGCTGTCTTGCTTCGACAGTATGATTGGATTCTCGCCTTTGGTTCGCAACTTACACTTAGGGGTACACACGTCTTTTAGAAATCTCACATAAGCTGGTACATGGTGAATCGCATCCATCAATGGGATGTTTATTTGGACCTGCTCAAAGAGATTGACCAGGTCTTCCTCGAGTGCCATGGGCTTAGGTTTCCTCTTTCCTTTGTCAAGGCCTTCGGAAATGGGACCTTTGTGGGTTCCTCTACAATTGGTCTAGGTTCTTGATCTGGGAAAGGTGTATCCTAGATAACCAACCAAAGGTTTGGGTTTGAACTACCAGGCTAAGAGTGGCTCGGATAAGGTGGGTTATGAGTTGTTTTGCCACTACGGTTAGTAACGGAATTCAGTCTTGGATGGTTCTGGGTTGGGGTTGGCAAAAGAGGTGGTTGTTACTGATAACCCAAATATGATGTCAAAGCCTCCATCCCGTCAGGTGATGGAGCGGAAGGGGCCTGATAGATGCAGTGAGCTGACGTGCTATGGATGTACTTGTTTAAATCGGTCATTGTAGTTCGCATTTACTACTTCAGTTTTAAATAAAGAAAACAGATGTGAGTCCGAGTGTCGAACACAGGGAGGCGTGAAATCGGGTTTTTCTGTCACTTGGTTATTGTTAGCAGAGGGCGAAGTCGGCTTTTAAAGTAAAAGATAAATGCTGCATCGTAGTATAGTTGAAATCGCCTTGAAAACAAATAAATTTTATTATTCGAATGTTAAGTCCGAGGTCGAACACAGGGAGAAAATGGAATTTATGCACTAATCTCAATAGATGTCATTTGAACACATAAAATTACTCAAAACCTAACTCAGAATGTAAAGCATGAAGTTATGAATAATAAAATGTAGCAAAAGAGAGAAGTTTGGAAGAATTGGATGAAAAGTGTTTCTTTTGCTTCTTCTCTGCCTCTCTCTTTTTTCTCTGCCTTTTTCTTCTTTCTCTGGCTCTTCTTTGGCTTTTCTTCTTTCTGATGTCTTCTGCCTTCTTCTTCCTTCCTTGGCTTCTTTCTTTAGCTTCCTCCTTAGCTTTCTCTTCTTTGTCTTTTTCTAACTTCAGCTGAGCCCTCTTCTTCTTCTGACTTCTCCCTCAGCTTCCTCTTTCTCCTTCAGTGGTGCCTTCTCCTTCCTTGGCTCTTCTTTCTTTTTTCTACCTTCTCTGCTACAGTGCCTTCTCCTTCCTTCCTTAGCGTCCTTTGTAGCTTCTTCTGCCTTAAGCCCTCAGCTCCTTCTTTCTTCAATTTTGCCTTCAGATCCTCAGCTTCCTCTGTGGCTCCTCCTTTCCCTGCACACAAGTGCAAAAACTACCCCTACCCACCCTCGCGAACTCTCTTTACTCTCTTAGGCTCGCTCTCCCAGAGCCATTCTCGGGTTTTCGGGTCGGGCAAATGAACCCAGGTCCAGGCGCACCAGCGTGGGTGATGCACAAGAAGTACAGGGTAAACGAGTCAGGTCAGCCAGGTCCACGGAGCGTGGATCACAGACGAGGCGGGTATGTGGGTGAGGGGACCTCACCTCGTGTTCGGAGGCAACGAGCCTAAAACACAAAATCAATTTAAACTGCTTCGCATCTTCCAAACTTTCCGAGGTGGGACTAAAAGTCCCACCCGCTTCGCTTGCACTCGTAGGAGGATGACTCGCCTAATTGCTATGGCTGCAGTGCTCTCTTAAAGCCAATCATTGGCTGAATGTGCGCATGTGGTAATTCCGTGTCACCTGGGCTTGGGACCCTGAAGCGCGATGCCTGGATTGAAGCTTGCAAGCAAGCTTCACAACTGCACTAATGGCGGTGGAGGTCAGAACCCTGTCAACATGAATACGGCCTCACAGCCCTGTTAAAATACTTAGAAGCTTCGTCGTGGCACGGCAAAGGTGTCTAGGTGGGTGGCATGGCGCGAGGTGGCCTAGGCGTGCGTTCCTAGGTCGGTCTGTGGCCGTGAAGGTGCGGTTGTTCAGGGGCAGTGTAGGGCGTGTGTGGTGGTCGATGAAGAGGTGGATGATGGTGAAGCTTCTGCGGTAGTTGGCGAGGCGAGTGGGTGTGTGGAGTGGTGGATGCGCCTTCGCCGGTGGTCGACCGGAGATGAAGAAGATGAGGGTGGTCTGTGGCTATCGAGGGTGGTTTTGTGAAATAAAGAAGGGGAAAATGAAGAGTAGAGAGAGAGGAACTTATCTGAGAGTGATTGAACGAAGGGGGGAGGCGGAGGGCGAACGGTGCATATTTGCCGTTGCCGGAGACAAAGGTTCCAATAGAGGGGTGATGACGACAATGAGGGGTTATTTGGTGCGTGCACAGGTACGGCGCGACGCGGACGAAGGAGGCAGAGATGTCTCTACCACTTGTATTGTGGCAGAGCAATGAGAGGAGGGAGGAGGAGTCGGAGCTCGCTGGATGCTTGGCCGGAGGAGAAGAGACAAAGTTGAGGGTTGTTCTCCGGCTAAACCAAGCTAAGAATGGACAGTCGGGCCTGGGGCTGCTTTTATAGCCTCTGGGAGAGGGCCTTGTGCTTGGAAGACAAGCTTCCAAGCACGGGTATCCTCGCTGGAGTAGGAATGCGAAAGATACCCAAATCTCTCATGCGTTCTCATGAGAGATTGGGTGGGAATCAAGGCTTGAGATTGCGTTTAGATGATCAGGAATTCCTTAGAGAATCTTCCTTTTAAATTTGAGAGGGAGTCTTTGAGGAATCAGGGAGAAATCCCCTCTGGAATCCTCGCCAGAGTAGGACTCCTTTGCTATAATGGTGGAGGGACCTAATTGCAAAGAATGGCGAGGAAGTTAGGGTGGTCTCTGCAAGGTTTTCAAAAGCTAGGGGTCTAAAAGTAATTAGGTTGGACTGTTTTGCAAAGTAAGTCAAGGTGAACTCTCCTTAGGTCTAAATTTTGGTACAAACCTAATTTAGACCTAAGGAATCCATTGGTGAAGTTGGATTTTAGGTTTGACCACATTTGATTGAACATTTTACATAAAAACCTAATCTAGGGCAAATAATTAGCTAGGACCCCTACTTAGGTCAAAATAGGTTCCAAAGGCTAAATTGAAGGTTCTAAACCATAGAGGATATTTTTACATGAATTTTAGAGGGTTTAGGTGAATTTTATCTTGGCCAAAACCTTGGTAATTAAGTGGGTCTATTTTAGGGTTACAAGAAGTCATTTAATTACCAGATTTCACATTAACCCATTTCTGATTGAACCAACTCACTTTTTATCTTGTTAAGATCAATTGACCTATGTTTAGCCCCTGAGAAATCCTGTTGATGTGCTGCAATGGTAAAATTACAGTTTTATCCTTTGTTTCTTATTTTCCTTTCAGAACAGTTATTCCTTGAGTTAGGCCCTTTACTTGGTTATGTAGGAGCTTTTGTTCTCTTTTCTAAGTCAAAATGAGCTAGTTAGAGCTCATGATGGTTTTCCCATCAGTTGTCATGGAAATGGCAGGTTTTGCTTGCGAAAAAACGTAGGAGAAAAGCGAGTGAGAGAGAAAGAGAGAGAAAGAGTAGGGTTAAAGTCCTATAGCATGCAACTTAAACACTAAAAGAGAGCAAATAACTAGATAAGAAACATCATCATTTAACATGCACTTGAGTTTTACAAATACAACACTAGCTAAATGCTTAAGCACAAGTAAAGTAAAGCTAAGATAGAGAGAGAGAGAGAGAAGACGGTGAGGCAGCCACAGTGGTGGAGGAGGGCTCTGTTGGAGGCTCGTCGGCTCCGGTGGTTACAAAAGGGTGCTAAAGATGGCTAGGAGTAGGATATGAGGCTTGCAAGTGTAATCAATGAATTACATGGGTAGTTGGAGGAGGTTTATATAGGAAGAAGAGGTTTCTGTAAATTTCCCTACTAGGAGGGGGGTGACGTAATAAATTTTGGAAATAAAAAGTAAAGCAATCTCACAAAATTCAATCACACAAGGTACACAATTATTTTTAGGTGGAAACCCAAACCGGGTGAAAACCACCACCTAACCCTCTCGAGTTAGGATTTTCCAATCAACCAAGTTGATCAAATCCACTAAACGAATCACTTAAACGAGGGTGATTCAACCTCAATTACAACCCCTACAAGTGCGAGGGTAGCGTTCCTCAACCCCTTCTCTTAACGAGAAGGATTTTGTCCCACGAAGGAGATGGGAATTCGCAAAGCGAATACCCAACCAAATAACAAAGATAAAAACAACAATCCTATAGAGCCAACAAAGTAATATTTAACCTAAGCTTCTATAGGAATTAAGATGCTTCCCTTTGCAAGGAGTGTGTCAAATCGATGATGCGGGTGCGTGAGCTACACGACGGTGCAACGTCACTCTCGTGAACTATGGTGGGAGAGCGGGTGCACAAAGGCTTGATGTTCTCAAGATGTAGAACTTAAGCTTGGAGAGCAAGAGCTTTTCTTGGACACAAAAGAGTGTGAAAGTGTGTTACTAGGTGTGTCTTGTGTATCTAGGTGTGTGTTGAGTGGCAAAGGCTCCCCTCTATTTATAAAGGCCTTAGGAAGACTTTGGAAGGCTTTGGAAAGCATCCATAGCCGTTGGGAGCAAAGCCCAAGAGAATCAGGCCGAAATCAGGAACAATGATTGCACTGACAGGGTTATCAGATGTCTGATCCTGGCATCAGATGTCTGGAAGATCAGTTTAAGACGTCTGGGATCAAAGTCAGACGTCTGATTTTAGGTGGGTTTCTTCCTGACTTGAATCAGATCTAAACAGGGTTCTAGTGCAAGTCCATCAGACGACATATAAGACGTCTGGCACTATGTATGGATGTCTGGAAACCTACTTTTCTGCGGGAATGGATTTCCAAGAGTTGCAACGGCTAAAAAATCTCTAAGAAGAGATTTTGGGTCAGACGAGGCAAAATGGTCATTTATCAGATGTTTGGAAAGGCTTAAGGACGTTTGATAAGGCTTTAACGGTCATATCTTTAAGCCAGCCAATGGTCCACTAATTGGATGTTTGGCAAAAACATCAGACATCTTCTAAGACTTCTGGTCTAAGGTCTGGATGTCTGATTTCATCAGACAGAGCTAGCTAAGTCCAGCCTAAAAGTTATCAAACGTCTGAATCAACAGTCAGACATCTTAAAACATATTATCAGACGTCTCATTTTGAAATTAGATATCTGAAAAAGCTGTTTGAACCCTATATTGGTTTTCTAAGTTCTTCACAGAAAACCTAAGTGTCCTAGGGTTGTGCAGGTGTTCCTAGGACTACATTAGGGTACTTTGAGGCTCTTTAACATGATGTTCTAAGGAACAAAAGGAGAAAGGAAATAAAGACAAAAGTACATGAAAGAAATAAATAGAATTCTATCCTATTCTTGTTGTCCTTCCATCTTTAATCTATCGCTCCTCGTGAATCTCGTTTTTTCTCCATCAAGCTCCTCCAATCAGTCCTGGATGCGAGCTCGAACTCCGTCTAATCACGTCTCCATTTGTAATTTGCCTGAAATCTAAGACTTCAAGTGCAAATGTTAAATGACACGTGTTTTGTTATCATCAAAACAAATGATTGTGGTGCTCTTGCACCAACAGTTTCTAACTTAAGTAGGGGCTTTAGAGACATCCGAGACTTTGTTAAAACCCTTCCCAAATTGTTAGTGAAGCCTCCCTTCGGTCGATTCGTTACGCGTGCTCGTTCTTCTTCTCGCGTGATCTGCATGTGCCTGCTGTGGATCATCCAATCAAAGATCGGATGGTCGAGATCGTGCGCTGAGAGTGCTTCAGATCGTGCCTCACGAGCGTTGTGCGCACGCGTCATCACGTGTGTCTGGCTTGGACACTTGCGATCGCGTCACGTGGTTGCCTTCACGTCATTCGATCGCGGATCGATGGCCTTAATCGACCACGCCTGCGTGAGGAGTTGATTTGGTAGCGTGCGGGGTTTCGAACGCCCGCCACTGCCTTCGCAGACGAGGTGTAGCCCACTGCGCTGTGCTCGCGGATGGTCGCAGAGGGGGGTTAGGTTCAGCTGCTGTCGATCGTTGGATGGAGATCCAACGATCAGATCTTCATGTGAGAGCTCGGGTGCGTGAATGCGGAGAGACGAGCGTGGGTTCTCAGCCGTTCAATCGAAGATCAGACGACTGAGATTTACCCTGCGCACGACGGAGGAGGTGGGGCGGTGGGCTGGATGTGCAGAGCTCGCAATATGTGGCAGCTTTGTGGCCGTTGATCATCAGATCAACGGTCAGAACTTCTTGGGCTAGTTGCGGGAGCTCGGATGTCGGATTTGGTTGATTTTACGTTCGTTAGACTCCGTTCATCATTCTGAATCCATCCGTGCGGTCTGATTTCTCATTTAAGGCCTATTTTGACATTGAACTCGTGCAAATGGCCATTAACACTGGTTTATAAGCAATCTTAATGTGCGATGTATGTAATGCTCCCATGCCCATTTATGATGTGCCATTCGTGCATGTTATCCTTAAGATAAACCCCGATTGGTAGAATTATGGCCATAAAATGTAGTGTTATCATATCCCCATGCTTACCCCTTGCTAGTCCTTAGCAAGGTTCATCCTAACCATTATTCTCAGTCAGAATCCAGGAATTGATTACTTAGACATTTTGTTACTTGTCAACAGGAGGAAATATACTAAGACCCTGATCTACAGAGACTAAACAGCGCCGAGGTGTTTGCCAAAATGTGAATCGCCTGAATCCTTGCTTTAAGGCATATATATATTTTTTCTCTTTTTCATCTTTTCTCATTTTTTTGGATTTTTGGAGTTTAGAGTGTGTTGGTAACTTTTTACGGCTACCCAACCCACCCAAAACTCAAAAAAGACTCTAAGTGCTAAGAATCTTGGTGTGAAGATTGTGGTAGACTCACTCAATGGTAATTCAGGCAAACATCAGGTTTCTACGCCCCTAGGTGATCGAAAAAGGAAGTGTTTTCCTGAAGGTGTATCTCTTCGATTGATAGCTTTCTCCTTACTTTTATTTTATTTGGGGTCAACACAAGGGTGTTTCCAATGTATATCTCCCCTGATTGCTCTACTTCCCTGCTTCTTCCTTAAGTGTTTTGGATCTTTCTATGCATTTTGTGAGCTGGGCTCTCAACAACTGGCCAATGGGCTGTTACCCATGACCACTTGCCAGCCATACTCGTGCGGTGAAGTGCGGCTTATTTTGTTCTTTTTTCTTCTTTTCTTTTTGTTTAGTAGGTGACTTCCCCGATCTCAAATTTACCTAGAGGCAATATGAGGAAAGTAGTCCTGTGGCTGGGCTCTGGACAACCAGCCAATGGGCTATTACCCACGACAACTTGCCAGCCATACCACTCTAGAAGGTTCATTAGCTACCCAATTTCTGTCTGAATCTCCGAGGAGTGAGTTAGTGCAAAAATGTGTGCAGATGCTTAGACTAAAAGTCCCTCCAAGTCGAAAGGTGGGTTGATAAGTCATATACTTATCACCCTATTTCATTGGTGGATTAAAATAAATTAAGCCTGAAGTCTAAGTGTTTAGGTTCTTTTCGTATTATTTTCCACTGTTGACGAGTTCCTAATGCCTAAGTTTTTCTTCCTAAATTCATCATTATTTATTTATCTATTTTATTTTATTCATATTGATAAATTAAACTCAGGACATGCAAATTACCACCCCCCCATGCTTAAGTTGGACAATGTCCTCATTGACAAATTAACTAATGCAATGGGAGTTCAGAAAGAAATCACCTGAGTAATGCAGTATACCTGATCCGTCTGAATCTTCTAGGATGCCTCCTAGGAAGCATTGAGTTTAACGCCTTCAGCTGGGTGATGCTTTGTGTCAACCTTCAATGAGGGTGACAACCTCCTTTGGGGGAACCTGGGTAAGGAAGTGCTTTAGTCTCTGACCGTTTACCGTGAACGTATGCCCAGTGTTTGGATCTGCAATCTCGACTGCCCCATTGGAATAAGGTTTGACCACCCTATACGATCCGGTCCACTTGGATCTGAGCTTCTTGGGAAAGAGTTTAAGTCAGGCGTCAAAAAGCCAGACTTGCTGATTGGGCTCGAAGGTCTTTTTGTGGATGAGTCGAACGTGGACGGATTTCATCTTTTCCTTGTAAAGCTGACTATTCTCAAAGGCATCTCGACGAATTTCCTCAAGCTTGGAGAGTTGGAGCGTCCTTTGCGCACTGACTAACTGAGAATCCATGTTGCATTGCTTAACAACCCAGTAAGCCTGGTGTTCCAACTCAACAGAAAGGTGACAAGCTTTGCCAAAGACCAGGCGATAAGGCGACATGGATATCAAGGTCTTGAAAGTGGTCCAGTATGCCCACAGGGCATCATCCAGTCGTGTGGACCAGTCCTTCCTATCAGGTCTCATGGTCTTTTGTAGAATGTTCTTGATCTGTCTGTTTGAGATCTCGGTTTGCCCATTAGTTTGCGGATGATACGGGGTGGTAATGCAGTGGGTAACTGATGAGAGCCTCATCATGAGCCATAACTAGCTCATTTTGACCTAATAAAGAGAATAAAAGCTCCTACATAACCTAGAAGAGGGCTTAATTGAAGGAATAAGTGTTCTGAGAAGAAAACATGAAATAAAGGTTAAAACTGTAATTTTACCATTGCAGTACATAAACGGGATTTCTCAGAGACAAAACATAGGTCAAATGGTCTAAATGAGATAAAAAGTGGGTTGATGCAATCATAAATGGGTTCATGTGCAATCTAGAAATTAAATGACATTTGGTAACCCTAAAACAGACCCGCTTAATTCAACAAGGTTCTGGTCAGGATAAAAATCAATTAAACCCTCTAAAAGTTATGGAAAAATATCCCCTAGGGTTTGGAACATTCAAATTGGCCTTTGGAACTTAGTTTGACCTAGATTAGGGTCCTAGCTCATCAATTGACCTAATTTGGGTTTTTACGTAAAATATCCAGTCAAACGTGGTCAAACCTAAAATCCAACTTCACCATTGGATTCCTTAGGTCAAAATTAGGTTTGTATCAAAATTTGGACCTAAGGGGAGGTCATCTTGACCTACTTTGCAGTTTAGTACACCCAATCACATTTTGGTCCCTATCTTTTGAAAACCTTCACATTGAAACCCCTAGCTTCCTCGCCAATCTTACAATCAGGTCCCTCCACCATTATTGGGGAGAGATCTTGCTCCGGCGAGGATTAGAGAGGGAATACTCTCTGATCCCTCAGAGATCCCCTCCCAGAAATGGAAGGGAGATTCTCTGAGGAATCCCCTTTCATCTGAGCCCGACCATGATCCCAGATTTGCACCCAATTTCTCGTGCGAACGCACGAGAGATTTGGGTATCTAACCACCTTCCATCTCTGGTGAGATGTCGACGACAGAAGGCGTGCCCTCCACGCACTAGACGCACGGCCAAACACTTATAAATTAAACCCTAACTTCGGCTGCACCTCCTCAGCTTGACTTGGCCAGGATTCCACCTCAAATTCATTTCTTTCTTCTCCGGCCAAGGTGTCCAGCGAGCTCCGGTGAGCCCCTCTCCCCTTCCTCTTCGCTCTGCCACAAAACTAGTGGCAGAGTCGTCTTCCTCATCCTCCTCCGCGTCGTGCAACACCTGCGTGCGCTGCCCTAGCCCCGTCATCGCCGCCGTCTTCCTCCACTGGGCGTCTTCTTCTCCGGCGACAGCAGGTACTGCCGTCCGCCTCTTCGTCCCCTTCGTCCCTTTAGTTAGGTTAAAATCATTCCCCTCTATCCCCTCTTTCATTTCCTCACTTTATTTCACTCAATCGACCCCTCGACAATCGATGTCCACCGTCACCTCCCTCATCTCCGGCCACCCTCCGGCGAGGCGCTCCCATCACTCCGCAGTCCCACACGCCTCACCGACCATCAAATAATCTCCGCCTCACCTCACTGAGTAACGTCCGCCCATCCACAGTCCCTATAAGCCTACCCAATGGTCCCTCGAACTCACCCATCCATCCGACCACAGGGCGACCTAGGCACGCACGCCTAGGCCACCCCGCAGTCTGCCACCTTACTCTTCACCTTCGTCGTGACAAGGCGAAGGTTCCCTGGTAATCTGATTAGGCCGCGAGGCTCTTTTCGTGTCTGACAGGTTCCACACCCCGGCCTCCATTAACGGCGACTCGAAGAAGCTCCACGCTTGCTCCAGGCTTCAGGACCACAAGGCTCCAGGTGCTGCGAATGTGGGCAGGCCTTGTGAAGCCAAGGGGCTTAGCGAGCAACGCAACGAAGGCTGCAGCTGTGGAAATTGAATGAAGGAGTTCTACGAGCGTGCGAGAGAAGGCAACAACCTTTAGTCCCACATCGATAACTTATAAGGCGCTGGAGTGGTTTAAATTGTTTTTGTCATATCTGCCCGGTGCCTTTGAATGCACCTGGGGTGAGGTCCCTCACCTATCTCACGCCGCCTCATATGTGGTTTCACCTCATGGATTTGGCGTGCGACCCGACCCGACCCTAAGCACACCTCGTGCACCACCCTCACGCCGGTGCGCCTGGTCACGGGCGCGTGATCCGACCCATTTACCCAGCTCTGGGAGAGCATCCTGAGAGTGGTTTACAGAGAGAGAGACGCGCGGGTGTGGGTAGAGGGTTAGGTTTTGTGCTTTGCTGTGGTTGTGCAGGGAAGGAAGGAGTGAAGCAAACACTTAGCCGCTGTTAGCAAAGGGAAGAAGAGAAGGAGGCAGAAGGCAAACAGAGGCAAAAATGAAGAAGAAGGAAGGAAGCCATTGAAAAGAGAAGGAAGAGGCGAAGGAAGAAGAGAAGAAGAACTGAAGAAGAAAAGAAATAGAAGACAAGCAGAAGAAGAAGAAGAAGAAGAACTGAAGCAAAGAAAGCAGAGACAAGTTAGAAGACCCGTAGAAGACAGAAGAAAATAAGAAGAAAAGCAAGGCGCTGCAGAGAAAGAAGAAAGCACAAAGAAGAAGAAAGAAGGGAAAACACACTTTTAAGACGTCTGATCCCATGATCAGATGTACAATTCTTTCTTTTTTCCATAATTGCTTTTCAAACTCATGCATTTACATTTGAATTAAAGTTTTGAGTAATTATAGTGTTCAACTACATTCTTGTGATTAGTAATAAATTTTAGTTGCTCCCTGTGTTCGACCTTGGATACTTAGGTTTTCGAGTAATAAAACTTTTATTTGTTGACGACGCTTGATCACATATACTACGATGTAATTAACTGTTAAAAGACGACCGAGTCAAATGCATGTCAGCAGTAACCCCATATTTTCTGAGTAGGGCACGGAATTGGGTGTGGATAAAATGACTTCCACCATCACTGATCATGGCCTTCGGTATTCCAAACCGAGAAAGGATGTTCTGCTTAACAAAGTCTATGATAGCATTATGATCGCAACGACGGGTGGCGACAGCTTCAATCCATTTGGAGACAGTCTACAGAGACTAAGATGTACTCAAAGTCGTTGGATGGTGGAAAGGGGCCCATGAAATCAATGCCCCAAAGTTAAAGATCTCGACAATTAGAATGGGCTGGAGGGGCATCATGTCTTTCCTGGTCATGGCCCCCAAAGTCTGGCAACGAGAGTAAGTCTTAGCAAAGTTGTGTGCATCTTTGAATAAGGAAGGCCAGTAAAATCCAGACTGCAAATCCTTTGCAGTCGTCTTCTTCCCCGAAAAGTGGCCACCACAAGCTTGGTCATGACAAAAAGATAACACACTTTGAACTTCTTCCTCCGGAATACACCTCCTAATAATTTGGTCGGCACAGAGGCAAAATAGCATGGGATCATCTCAGAAATAATGTTTGGCTTCAGCCAAGAACTTATCCCATTGCTATCTGGACCAGCTGTGCGGGGTCTGTCCTACTACCAGGTAGTTGATGAAGTCGGCATACCAAGGTAGTTTCTCGTCTTGCACAGCCAGGAGTTGCTCATCAGGAAAGGTGTCAGATAAGGGCAAGGAGGGCCCAATGTGGTCCGGGTGGAGTCTAGACAGGTGATCGGCCACAACATTCTTTGACCTGACTTTGTCACGAATTTCTAGGTCAAATTCCTGCAAGAGCAGGATCTATCTGATGAGCCTGGGTTTAGCGTCCTTCTTGGCCAAAAAATGTCGAATAGTCGAGTGGTCTGTATAGATGGTCAAGTGGGATCCCAGAAGGTAAGATTGGAACTTTTCGAGTCCAAAAACTATGGCGAGCAGTTCTTTCTCTGTGACCGTATAATTCTGTTGGACCTCGTCCAACATCTTGCTTACGTAGTAGATCACCACGGGTTTCTTATCTTGTCTCTTGATGAGAACCTCATCATGAGCCCTAACTAGCTCATTTTGACCTAAGAAAGAGAATAAGAGCTCCTACATAATCTAAAGAAGGGCCTAATTCAAAGAAGAAATGCTTTGAGAAGAAAACATGGAATAAAGGGTAAAACTGTAATTTTACCATTGCAGTACATCAACGAGATTTCTCAGAAGCTAAACATAGGTCAAATGGCCTTAATAAGATGAAAAGTGAGTTGGTTCAGTCAGAAATGGGTTCATGTGCAGTTTAGGAATTAAATGACATCTTGCAACCCTAAAATAGACTCACATAATTCAACAAGGTTCTGGGTAGGATAAAAATCAACTAAACCCTCTAAAATTCATGGAAAAATATCCCCTAGGGTTTAGAACCTTCAATTTGGCCTTTAGAACCTATTTTGACCTAAATTGGGGTCTTAGCTCATTATTTGACCTAATTTGGGTTTTTGTGCAAAATATCTAGTCAAACGTGGTCAAACATAAAATACAACTTACCATTGGATTTCTTAGGTCAAAATTAGGTTTGTACCAAAATTTGAACCTAAGGGGAGGTCATCTTGACCTACTTTGCAAAATAGTCCACCCAATTACATTCTGACCCCTATCTTTTGAAATTCATTGGGCAAACCCCCTAGCTTCCTCGCCACTCTTACAATTAGGTCCCTCCACCATTAAAGTGGAGGAATCCTACTCCGACGAGGAATGGAGGGGGATTACTCCTTGATTTCTCAGAGATCTCCTCCCAGATTTGGAAGGGAGATTCTTTTTGAGGAATTCCCTTCCATCTGAGAATGATTGCAGGATCTGATTTACATCAAATCTCTCGTGCGAATGCATGAGAGATGTGGGTATCTTCCACATTCCATCTCTGGCGAGGACTCTTGTGCTTGGAAGCTTGTCTTCCAAGCATAAGAGCCTCTGCAAGTGCCTATAAAAGGCCCACCACCTCTGACCGCTCCCATTCAGCTTGACTTGGCTGGAGAACTACCCCCAATTTCGTCTTCTCTCCTCCAGCCAGGTGTCCAGCGAGCTCCGGCGAGTCCTCCTTCTCGTCGCTCTGCCACAATACCAGTGGTAGAGCTGTCTTCACCACCTTCCTCCATGTCGCGCAATACCTGCGTGCGTGCTCCAGCCCCTTCGTCATCACCGCTCACCCTCCACTGGACATGTTCTTCTCCGGGAGCAGTAGGTACAGCCAGCTGCCTCCTCTCTCCCTTCGTCCACTTAGCTAGGTTAGAACTACTCGTCTCTCTCTCCTCTTCATTTCCCCTTCGCACCGACAACTGCAGATCACCACCACCTTTTCCATCTCCAGCCGACCATCGGCGAAGGCACTTCCATCGCTCCGCACCTCCACATGCCTCGCTAGACCCTTCATCACCTCCGCCATCACCGACTGATCACCTTCCGCCCTTCCACTGGCCTCCATCACCTCCCTAAATGCCCACCGAACACACCCATAAACACAACCATAGAGCGACCTAGGCATGCATGCCTAGGCCACCCTGTGGCCAGCCACCCACCGTCTCACCTTTGCCGTGACACGGCGAAGCTCCCCACGTGGTTTAACAGGGCCGCAAGGCCGTACTTGTGTGTTTCAGGTCAGGCCTCCTGCCGTCATTGAAGCACGAAGCAAGCTTTCTTGCAAGCTTCGCTCTAGGTCGCGTGTCCCAGGCAGAGGAGTCCCAGAAGGCGCGGGTTGGTCTCGCGCATACTCCTATCCAAACAATTGGCCTTACGAGGACTGCAGCTGCCCCAATTGGGTGAAGGCCTCCTGAGTGGTTTATATTGAATTTTTGTTTTTAGCTTATCGCCTCAAACGACACGGGGTGAGGTCCCTCGTCGACGCCCCCGCCTTGTCCGCAACCCACACCTACACAGACCTGGTAACCGATCCATATACCCTACACTCCTCGCGCACCACTCCCACGTCGGTGCGCCTGGACCCGGGCGCGTGAAATCCAACCTGATTATCCGGCTGGCTCTGAGAGAGTAGAAAGAGAAATAGGGAGAGTGTACGTGGGGAGGGTAGGTTTTGCTCTGCTGTGTGCAGGGAAAAGAAAGAAGGAAGAGGAGCTAAGGCGCAGCCACAGTGAAGGAAGAAAGAAGGAAGGAAGAGGAGCTAAGGAAGGAAGGAAGCCAGAGGCAAAGAGGCTAAGGAAAAGAAGAAAGGAAGGGGAAGGCACAGCTGAAGCCAAGAAGGAAAAGAAGAAGATGCAGTCGCAAGCAAAGCATGGAAGGAAAAGGAAGAAAAAGGAAGACAGAAGCCAAGAAAAAGAGAAAGCACTGTAGCAAAGGTGCGGCTAAAGAAGAGGAAGGCAAAGGCAGAAGCACAAGGCAGAGAAGAAGGAAGGAGAAATCAAGGAAGAAGAAAGACTAAAGTCTGAGAAGGAAATCAAAGAAGAGAAGAAGGAGAAGAAAGGCAGAAGCATAAGGTAGAGGAACGGAAGAAGACTGTAGAGGAAGAAAAAGGCAGAAGAAGACAAGGAAGAAGAGCAGACGGCCAAAGTCAGAAGGCAAAGAGAAGAAGAAAGAGCCAAAAAAAGCAAGAAAGAAAAGAGAAGGCTAAAGAACAGAAGAAGAAAAGAAAGAAGAAAGGAGAAGCTAAAGAAGAGAGAGAGAATCAGACTTTTTTCCCTAGTCATCTTACTCTCTCTATTTTTGCTACATTTCAATTTATAAACTCATGCATTATATTCTGAATTAGGTTTTGAGTAACTTTAAGTGTTCAAATTACATTATTGAGATTAGTGAATAGATTTCATTTGCTCCCTGTGTTCGACCTCGGATACTTAGGTTTTCGAGTAATAAAAATTCTTATTTGTTATCAAGGCGATTTTGTTTATACTACAACGCACATCTTTTGAAACCACAATCTCGCCTTGTTAACATCTCTGTCCCAGGACTGCACTGATGGCAAAATCTGATGCATCACACATGATCTTAAAATCCTAGACTAGTCTGGGGGCTATAACACAGGTGCGGTGGAGACTGATTCCCTGAGAGTGTGGTAAGATTGGATGCAATCAGGTGTCATGTGAAATAGAGTGTCGTTGGCCAGGAGGTCGGCCAAGGGTTTCGAGAGTTTGGAGAAGTCTTTGATGAACCTTCTATAGAAGCCAACATGTCTAAGGAACGAGTGGATTTGCCGGACCGAGCTAGGTGGGGGAAGTTTGGAAATCAAATCAACTTTAGCTCGATCTACCTCAATGCCCATATGTGATATGATGTGATCGAGGACAATTCCTTCTTGAACCATGAAATGGCTCTTTTCCCAACTTAACACCAAGTTAACCTCGATACATCGCTTTAGAATTTTCTCCAAGTTGCTCAAACAATGGTCGAATGAGTTCTCAAATACTGAGAAATCATCCATAAAGATCTCCAGGTGTTCACCCACCATCTCTGAAAAGATGGCTAGCATGCAACGCTGAAAGATAGCGGGTGCATTGCATAGCCTGAATGGCATACGATGGAATGCGAACGTGCCATACGGGTGAGTGAATGTGGTCTTCTCTTGATCTTCAGGAGCAATTGCGACTTGGTTGTATCTTGAATATCCATCCAGGAAGCAAAAGCATTTTTGCCCTGCCAATCGTTCAAGAATCTGGTCAATGAATGGCAGGGGAAATGATCTTTCTTGGTCGCTTCATTGAGCTTCCTATAATCAATGCACACCCACCATGCAGTGGTGGTGTGGGTGGGGATGGATTCGCCAAGCTCATTGGTGACAACGATGAGCCCGATTTTCTTGGGGACCACTTGAGTGGGGCTCACCCAGGGGCTATCAGAGATTGGGTAAATGATGTCAGCATCAAGCCACTTGATAATTTCCTTCTTGACGACCTCCCGCATATTCGGGTTTAATCGTCTCTGCATTTGATGGGAAGGTCAAGCCCCATCTTCTAGGTAAATCTTGTGGGTGCAATAGGTGGGGCAATTCCTCTCAAATCTGAGATAGTCCATCCAATGGCGGCCCGATGTTCTGATAGGGTTGCGGTCAACCTGAGTTTCTGATCCTTGGTTAGATGGGCGTCGATGATCACTGGGAAGGTCTGATCAGGTCCAAGGAAGACGTATTTGAGATTCTCGGGTAGCGGCTTCAGCTCGAATGTGGGAGGAACAACACTTGACGGACAGGGGAAAGGTGGGAGTTGATCAGCATCAATCTCCTCGAACAGTGGTTGCTAATGGTAATCAGCCTTGCAGAGGTCAGTATGCACAGTCAGGGACGGGTCAGAACAGCCGTCATAGGGTTGGGTCTGATGGTTAGCTAAGGAACTAAGAGTAAGGCATTCCTTCACCAGAGGCTCCACGGAATCGTGCTCCTCAATCCAGTCATAATAGAAAGACTTGGTCACCCTGAAGATATCCAACTGCATCTTTCTGTCTCCGAAGGTGATTTCCATGCATCCCGTGTCACAATCGATGTTCGCCTTAGCCGTAGCTAAGAAAGGTCTACCTAGGATGATGGGTGTGTTCTGTAGCTGTTCAGGGACTTCCATGTCAAGCACCAAGAAGTTGACTGGGAAATAGAAGTCCTTGACCCAAACAATCACGTCCTCGACAACCCCCTTCGGGGTCTTCACGGATCTATCAGCCAACTGGATGGTCAGAGGTGTAGGCGTCAACTCTCCAAATCCAAATTGGTGATACAGGGTTGTCGGGATCAGATTGATTGAAGCACCTAAGTCCAGGAGTGCTCTATCAAATGTCATGTCCTCGATATTGCAAGAGATCGGGGGTGCTCCTAGGTCAGTTCGTTTGAGAGGAAGGGTGCTTGGGGTTGGGGCTTAGGCTTCGGCATACAGGCATCCTTTAGGAGCTTAGCATAAGATGGGATGTGCTTGACTGCCTCGATGAGCGGGACATTAATCTGAACCTGCTTGAAGATTTCCAAAAGCTCCTCATTTTCCATAAAAACTTTCTTTTTCTTTATCTTCTCCAAGGCCTCTGGATATGGTGTCTGGATGTGAATAGGGTCCATCTCCGGGTCCTTGGGTTTTTCCTTCTCATCTTCAGAGTCGGGTATCTCAGGGGGTGAAGTCACGGGAGGAGTCGGCCATTTGGGCTCTTGGGTTTTAGTGCTGCTTCTCAAGGTCACTGAATTTGTAGAGGCATTGGGACCATGGGTTGATCCTTGAGAAGAAGAGGAAGAAGAAGCACTGAACCCAGGGGGTGTTTGTGGGGCTGGCTGGACCATGTGGGCCTACCCAGGATTGCCTTGGAACCCTTACGAATTGGGGCCTCTGTTAATCACATTTCGCGGGTTTGGTTGTGGCTGAGAAGGAAGGGATCCCTGTTGTTTACAATCCAACAGCTGGCTCAGCTGTCCCTTCACTAAAGCCATTTCCTCCTGGTGTTTTGGGTTTATTTCAGCCATCATTTTTATCAGGGTGTCCATTTGATTTTGTGAGGGAGGGGCCACCATATTTGGGTTATAGGGGGGTCTAACCGGTGGACCTTGATGATAGGAGGGTAGGTTTGGTTGATGGTTTGTCCTGGGTTGGTTCTGGTTCGTCTAAGCAAAGTTTGGGTGATTATGCCATCAGACATTGTAGGTGTTGGAGAAGGGGTCAGGTTTGGAATAACCTTGGATAGCCTGGACATCTTCAAAGATAGAAGGTGTCGAGGGGGAGGGAAGGGAATAATCAGGGGTTGAGGGAGCAAAGGTCCCTCCCTGGAACATGGTCAGGGGTTGCTCCAGGTGCATCTGGCTTAGTGGCTGGACCAGGTCTATGTTGTGAGCTCCCTTTGCTATGGAGAGGGTCTGTAGCGGGTTTCTGGTTTGGTTCAGCAGTTCATCTATTTTCTTATCTACCAAGTCCACTCGATCCAATTTCTTAGCAATGATATCCATGTCAACCATTCCAGATTTTGCTTGTACCTCATAGATCCCACCACGGGGTTGACGGGATGGACTAAACTGGGTCATGGAGGCATTGTTGAGCAAATTTTCTCTCATAGACTCGAAGAGCTCAAACGCGCTCTCCTCATCTTTGTTCAGGAGGTTTCCCCCACATGAGGCATCGACGAAATTCCGAAGGTTGCTATCTAGACCGTGGTAGAAGATCTGGGCCAATTGCCACCTTGGAACTTTATGGTGTGGGCATTTCCTCAGTAATTCATTAAATCTCTCCCATGCCTCATGGAACTATTCCCCACCCTAGAGTGTAAAGGTGGTAATGGCTCTTCTGAGGGCATTGGTCTTTCCTATGGGGAAGAATTTCTTTAGGAATGCATGCTTCAGTTTTCCCCAGGTGGAGATGGGTCTTCCTAAAGTTCTAAGCTAGTGAGACGCTTTATCTCTCAGCGAGAAGGGGAACATCTTGATCAAAACAATGTCTAGGCTAGTGTTTCTGGGTTTTATAGTCTGGTCAATCCGATCAAGATCCTCTAGGTGCTGGAAGGGGTCTAAATTTGAGCTCCCATGAAAGTGGCTCTGAATCAGGCTTAGGACTCTTGGTTTCAGCTTAAAATCATCTCCCCCCTTGGGGATTCTAAGGTGTGGCTCAATCTGAATCACAGAAGGATTGTAGAAATCGCGGAGGGGCCTAGGTTGGCTGATGTAAACATGTTTATACTACTTAAGATGTCTATTTATGTATGTTCTTAAGCATAGGATTGCATTACATACTATAAATATTGCATAACATGCATCATCTTGCATTTAGAGTAGTTTGAATAAAATGGAGGTTAATTGTCTCCTTTTATGTTCATGGATAGGGTAAACTTTTTATCGGGGCCTCGGATCGAAGATCCAACCGTATAGATGTGATCAGAGCGACGATTGGAGTTCAACGACGCCAAGATCGCCCTAATCGGACATCTGTAGCATCAGATAGTGATCAGGGAACCCTAGAAGATCAAGGGCTAAGATGGTGTGAATCCACACTTCAAACAACAAATCCGACCACACGGATTGATTTGGATCGACGATCGTAGCCTAACAACGCAAAAATTGACTCAATCCGACACTCGTGGCACCATCGACATCATCCAGAAGATGGACGGCCAAGATGGCGCCACGTGGCACCATCTCAGCCATCCAACTGGCCCTCAGGACCGCTGCTGCCTCTCTAAAGAAAATCCAACATGCGATCTGGGCCGTTGGATCTTGATCGAATGGTCCTGATCGCATGTTCAAAAGTTCAACCGCCTACCCATCCACGCGCGCAACGTAGTGGATAAGGCGCTTGGCTGCCTTCAGATGCACGTTCGAATCGCAGGGCGCGGGTGTGGGTGAGTGGGCATGATTGGCCATTCGATAGAGATCGAATGGTCGCGTGTGTGCAATTGCGCTCACGCTGTATCGCACGCAGTGCCTCACGCGGAATCACACGCAGGTGGGCGTGTAGAGGAGGCGGGCGGAGGCACGATCTAAGTCGTCCGATCTTGTGATCGGACGACTGAGATCGACTGGACGTGCGTGTGCGTTACATGCGAAGAGGTGAGCGGGCGTGCGTTGGTCGCCCACTATGCCCATGTTTGGACCTTTAGCGACGGTTTTATCCGTCACTAAAGGTCCTGAATTAATGTTTCTAGAGTTGTAATGACCAAATTGCCCCCACTCCTTGCAACTATAAAAGGAGACCCCCTCCACACGAAATTCTCATCCCTTCCTTCTCTTCTCTACCTCTCCAAAGCTCAAGAGAAGCTTATCCCACACCCAGGATGCTCCTCGCGAGATAAAGTCAATTTTTCGTCCCCCTTTCGAAAGCGGATCTCACGACGACGACGATGTGCTGCCCCGTTCCCATTCTTCCACTTCGTCCTCCTTCGTCCTGCTCCATCCTCCTTCGTCCAGGCATCGTCCCGTCCGGCTCGTCCTCCAAGCAACCATCGAGGAGGATATCTCTCTCCCCATTCTTTTTACTGCTTTCTAGAATAGATTTACTGCTTTCTAGAGTAGATTTACTGCTTTCTAGTGTAATCATTTTTCCTGCTTTCTAGTGTAATGAACAATCATTCTGATGATGAAATTCCATGTTTATTCTACATCTCTTTTTGGTTTTCATTTGTAATATTCTCTCTCTCTCTCTTACTCACACTCTCTCTCTCTTATATTTATTGTAAATAGTTAGATAGTTCTAAACAATTGAATTACTTCGTGACAAATAAAACAAACGCATGTTTTTAAATCAAACGTCCACCTCCCTGTGTTCAACCCGGGATTTTCTATTCCGGTATAAATTTTATTTGTTGAACACGAGTTCTTCGCTTTCAAACTACAACGACAGGTTTTTCAAAACCAAACACGTTAGCGTAGCAACCCGTACATTCAACATTTTGGCGTCGTTGCTAAGGAGGCGACGCTCTTTAATTTTTTTCTTCACGTTTTCTAACATACAAATCATTTACCTCACTTCTCTCCTTTCTTATTGCAGATACTCTTTCAAGACGAGCAAAAGCGGTAAATTGGAGTAAAGTGCTGTGGAAGGTTTTGTAAGTTATCCCCCACTTCCCACCCATTAGATTTCATTTCACCACATAATAACACAAACATCAATCAATCTAGGTGTTCTTATAAACTCTAAGGTTAGATTGTTTGTTGTTTGACATCCACACCCGCCCCAACCTCCACATTTAAAAAGAAAATAAAAAAAAATCTCACAGAGGTACTCAACCTCATCTGATTTTCAAACTCAACTGGTAAACCGATCTTTGGAGCCGGTACACACATTCAAACACATAATTGAGTAGAAATCAGATTAGGAAATCACTTGTGTGCCTAATTAAGTGGTGCAACAGGCCAATTGTTTGAGTTGATTGGGCCGCATCACTTCAATTAAAATCAACTCATCAAGTAGCTGCCACTTAGGTTCAACTCTTAGGGATTTACCAGGCACTCCACATTCTTTTTAAGCTTCAAAGGAAAACATCTTCACCTGTGCTTTCAAAACCTGGTATGCCAACAAAACTTGTTTGAAAACACCTAAAGTTGAATCCTAAAAGCTACTAAGCAAGATTTGAACCCTAAAATTCACTGCATCAAAAGTAATCTTGCTTGAAAACCACTGGTTGTGCACGCACACACAAATCAATCAATCATTAAGGGCACAACCCATATAAAGGGACCATCATATTCCAAAGCACATTCAAACCTAACCCTAAATAAAATAGAGTAGACGTTGGCCTTAAGGATTTGACTCGCTCTTCAGAGCCCAGAACGAGATTAGTTATGATTAGTCTGTTTCTACTGTTCAATCTGATGTCTAGCTAGGGGAGCATAATCAAACGATCACGACTGGGGGGTACACTAAGAACCGGAGGCACAAGCCGAAGGAAGAACCTTCTCCCCAGTCTCTCCTTCTAACTGGTTGGATTGAACAGATAGAAGTAGATCAAATCGTTTCTTTATCTCAAGATGGGTTTTGGGAGTCTGTATGTCTTTAGGCTAGCCCACTCAAGGACAGGTTTGATTGTTTGTATTGCAGGGTGCCTTTCTTCCTCCCATCTCTCATGAATCCTTCCACATATTACACGCATTCCTGCCCTTTCCCTCCTGTTTTTAGTTATCCTCAACATGACGATTATTCTGACTCGTAGTGTAATCAACCATCAGTTAGTTGGGATAACATGGATTGGGGATACAGTTCCGGACCTCCGTGTTTGGGGTTTAACCCTGAACACTATGATTGTGATTTCTATCCTTCTCAGAGCCACATCGATTATAGATCGTCATCCTTTCATGAACAACCTAATACGATCTACAATCAAGAAGGATACACTGATTCTTACCCATCCTCTGATTACACTTCCTTTAGGTCATCACCACCTTTTGAACAATCTGAAATGACCTATTATCAGGAAGGGTATAACGAATCTCAATTCATTAATTCCCCTGCATTGACCCCAAACCCGCCCAACCCTGAACCAACTCATTTGGTTCAGGGTAATCAGCTTCAAGATAAGGTTCTGGCTAACTTGAGGAATATCATACAATCTTTAAAAGTTCAGCCAATACCTTGCATTGAGAGATTGAAATAATTGATGATTTGAATAAGTATTTGTTGGATTGGCTCCAGGATGTTAAGGATAAGAACCCGGGTGAGTTTCTACTTGGGAAGTTAGAGAAATTGAGGATGAGATTTGTAGTCGCTTTGATTCAATCATAGGATGATTCCCAGGATGAACCCTCTTCAGGAGAGCCAATTTTAGAACCCGTTCAAGCACCTGTTGGGGGGACATGTGTTACGAGGCTGACCAGATTGAATTAGAGCAACCAATTAGGGATGATCTGATTTCTTCACTTGAGATCCCTGAGCCAGGGTACGAGGAAACGTATGTCTCCATGGACCAGAAAGTGATGGATGATTTTGAGACATACATTAATACGGATTTCTATTTCTTTGATTCTGATGGTGAAGATTCGATTTGCAAAGTCTTACATGAGTTTACAGAACACGATTTTTGTGAGACGATTGGGCCTGAGTAATCTGAAAGATCATTTGATAGTCCAATAACTGAGGAAACTGATTTTATTAGGACTCACATTATAGATCCAGAATCGCATTTTCTAGAGGATTCAATTCAATGCTCTGATTGTCAGTTGCACCCCAATGAGCTTATCGATGATTCTGTTTCTGAGATAATTAGACCCAAGTCAATTCTGATTCAGCCACATCTTTTAGACTTGGAAATTTCAGATAGGGTGATTAATATGCAAGAGGTCCCGGAATTTAACATTTTGAATGAGGATAGAAGCTGGGAAGTTCTGATCTGGGAAGCTAACTCCAGAGGAAGTAGAAGACTGAGTTGAAGGGTTCCTATTAAACTGAAACCATCAAACCAGGACCCTTACGACATTTGTTCTGAGGATGTCAAACCCAAATACACATTCAATGATTATCCTTTTGAGTTTGAATTCTCTGTAACCCGACTTTTTGGTCCTGGGTTGCATCCTCATAAATCGCAGGCCTGACCCCACTTGCATACTGATTTTAGGTTTTGGGTAATTTTTATCCAAAACCTGAGATATTCTCGATTATGGGGTATGGGTCTGCATCACAATCTGGTCCACATTTGTGGACATCTATTGATAGGTCAGAGCTTTCTTCTGTTTATTCTGATTCTGACTTGCACGTGTGAATTCTTTATTTCTCTTCTTTGTATAGTGTGCCTAGCTGAAGGCACTAAATTCAGCACATATACAGTTCTTTTTAGTTTTTATCTTGGAGCGGACCTGACATTCATGCAATTCAGGTGCTTTCTACTCTATTCTACTCTGTTTTGTGTCTTTTTAATACAATGAGGACATTGCATTAGATAGGTATGGGGGGTGGATATTCGTCTCTGAATTTATTCGTCAGCTCCGTATATTTGTTTATTTTCTTTTATTATAAAAAAAATTTGTGGAATTAGGAAAGAGAACTTGGATTTAAGAAAATTTTCAATCTTAGGAAATACTACATTATGATTTGAACACAAAGACCCTTTAGGTCTTTGGACTTAATCAGGCCGTATATCCACTAAAATGTGATTTGTTTTCCAAGTCCTCGCCAACCTAAATTCTATTGGAGTAAATAAGTTTGGGTGATAAGTACACGACTTATCAACCTACCCTCTGATTTGAGGGAATTTTGAGTTTTAAGTATCTACACACTATCTTGTCACTGACTCATTGTTCGGTGATTCTAACGAAAATTGGGTAGCTAATGAACCTTCTAGGGTGATATGGCTGGCAAGTTATCGTGGGTAACAGCCCATAGGTAGGTTGTCTAGAGCCCAGTCATTAGATCTTTCTCTTTTTGCTACCTTTAGGTAAATCTTAGACCAGGGAAGCCACCTACTTAAAAAAAAAGAAATCACAAAAGAAAAGGAGAAAAGAAAGAAAAAGCCACACTTTGCCGCACGAGTATGGCTGGCAAGTTATCAGTGGTAATAGCTCATTGACCGGTTGTCCAGAACCCAGCTCAATAAATGCACTGAAAAAATCCCAAAACACTAAGGAAGAAGCGGAGAAGTAGAATAAATCGGGGAGATATACACTGGATTCACCTCTGTGTTGACCCCGTAAAAAAATATATAAGTAGGGAGAAAGCTACCGGTTGTAAAGATACACCTTTAGGCAGAATTCTTTTTTAGGTCACCTAGAGGTGTAGAAATTCGAAGTCCGTTTTAACTGTCGGTCAACGAGTCTATCACATTCACAATAAGATGCTTAGAACTTAGGGTTCTCATCAAATCTTGGGTGAGTTGAATGACTATAGAAAGCCACTCTTAAACCCTAAAACTTGAAAATAAAAAAAAATTAGAAAAGAGGAAAAAGAGAAAAATAAAATTTTCTTTGAATAAGGCGAGGGCTTGAGGCGGTCTACATTTTGGCAGATACTCGGGCACTGTTGTGTCTTTGAAAGTTCAAATCCTAGGTTGACATTTTCTTAATGATTGAAAATAACTCATGCTCAAATAATCCAACCTGATTCTTTTATTAATAGCATATAGTTTTTGCTAGGAACTAGCAAAAGATAAGCATGGGGGTATGATGTAAACATGTTTACACTACTTAGGATGCCTATTTATGCATGTTCTTAAGCATAGAATTGCATTGCATACTATAAATATTGCATAACATACATCATCTTGCATTTAGAGTAGTTTGAATAAAATGGAGGTTAATTGTCTCCTTTTATGTTCATGGACATGGCAAACTTTTTATCGGAGTCTCGGATCGAAGATCCAACCGTACAGATGTGATCAGGGTGACGTTTGGAGTTCAACTACTCCAAGATCGCCCTGATCGGACATCTGTAACATCAGATAGTGACCAGGGAACCCTAGAAGATCAAGGACTAAGATGGTGTGAATCCACACTTCAAATAATAAATCCGACCGCATGGATGGATTCGGATCGATGATCGCAGCCTAACAGCATGAAAATCGACTCAATCCGACACCCATGGCACCATCTACATCATCCAGAAGATGGACGACTAAGATGGCGTCACGTGGTGCCATCTTAGCCATCCAATCGGCCCTCAGGACCGCTGCTGCCTCTCCAAAGAAAATCCAACGCGCGATCTGGGCTGTTGGATCTTGATCCAACGGTCCTGATCGTGTGTTCAAAAGTTCGGCCGCCCGCCCATCCACGCGCGCAGCACAGTGGATAAGGCGCTCGGCTGCCTTTAGATGCACGTTCAAATCGTAGGGCACGGGCGAGTGGGCGTGATTGGCCGTTCGATCGATACCGAATGGTCGCGCGCATGCAATTGCGCTCATGTCGTATCACATGCCGCACCTCACGCAGAATCACACGCTGGCGGGCGCGCAGAGGAGGCAGGTGGAGGCGCGATCGGCTGGACGTGCGCGTGCGTTACGCATGAGGAGGTGAGCGGGCGCGCGTGCGCCACCCGCTACGCCCACGTTCGGACCTTTAGCGACGGTTTTATCCATCACTAAAGGTCCTGAATTAATGTTTTTAGAGTTGTAATGACCAAATTGCCCCCACTCCTTACAACTATAAAAGGAGACCCCCTCCACACGAAATTCTCATCCCTTCGTTCTCTTCTCTACCTCTCCAAAGCTCAAGAGAAGCTTGTCCCACACCTAGGATGCTCCTCGCGAGATAGTCAATTTTTCGTCCCCCTTTCGGAAGCGGATCCTGTGACGACGACGACGTGATGCCGCATTCCCGTTCTTCTGCTTCGTCCTCTTTTGTCCTGCTCCATCCTCCTTCGTCCAAGCGTTGTCCCGTCTGGCTCGTCCTCCAAGCAACCGTCGAGGAGGATATCTCTCTCCCCATTCTTTTTACTGCTTTCTAGAATAGATTTACTGCTTTCTAGAGTAGATTTACTGCTTTCTAGTGTAATGAACAATCGTTCTGATGATGAAATTCCATGTTTATTCTACATCTCTTTTTGGTTTTCATTTGTAATATTCTCTCTCTCTCTCTTACTCACTCTCTCTCTCTTATATTTATTATAAATAGTTAGATAGTTCTAAACAATTGAATTACTTCGTGACAAATAAAACAAATGCGTGTTTTTAAATCAAACGTCCGCCTCCCTATGTTCGACCCGGGATTTTTTATTCCGGTATAAATTTTATTTATTGAACACGAGTTCTTCGCTTCCAAACTACAACGACAAGTTTTTCAAAACCAAACACGTTAGTGTAGCAACTCGTACATTCAACATTGGCCCTAGAATTGTGGTGGATCAAGTGGTGGTTGCCCTTGCGGGTCCAGCAAAGGTGGTGGTGGTTGCCCCTGCGGGTTCTGCAACTGGTGTATGGCTTGCATGATAGTGGGGATCTGTTGCTGCTGAAGCTGGTGGTTTGCGTTGATTTGGGCCTGGATGATGGCCATCATATCTGGTGGAGGTTGGTCCTCAACCTCATCTACTCTAGGTTCGGCCATATCTCTAGCAAGGTCAAGTTTTCTGGATTCCCATCCCAAAACAAATAACTCAGGATGAAGTGATCGTCTTCCGTGCATACACTAGAGAAGAACGGGGGAGGGATGCGGAGAGAGATAGATGCGAGAAGCATGTGTGCACAACCAAGCAGACAAGCTTAGTTCCTTACAATGTATTCCTTAGGGGACCTAGAAATCTCCAAAGGAACGATCAAGTCTGTAGGCACGGGACCGCCCTTCCCAAAGCTAATCTAGCCAGGTTAATTACGAGGGGATTGTGGGGAAGGTTCTTCCTTGGGCTTGCGCCACCGGTTCCGTAGACCCCACAACCGTGGTCATTTGACACTTCCCCACAGCCTAGTCACCAGATTTTACTAAGGGAATGAAGGCCAAGTGCCTAGCAAACAAAACCACGCCTGTGCTTAACCCAGTCCTGCCTTGGGCACGTTACTCTATTTTAATGGGGCTAGAGCAGTGCTTGTGCTCGGGTTATGTGATGAGGCGTTAAAAGGGGTGGTGCCTCTTAGTTATCCAATTCAGATGTGTGTGCTCCTAATCAAGACATGGTTTTCCAGCAAGGATTTAAGATGTGGTGTCTTTTAACATTTGTCCTTACTTTAGTGTCTTTTAGGGTTGATGTGTCTTAGTATTTTCAGACAAGTTTCAAGTGGGCACGCCAAGTTTTGCACACAATGGGTGAGAGTGAATTTCATTTAACGTGATGAGGCTCTAGAACCCTAATGTGCTCACCCTAGTATTCATGCAATTTCTACCAGGTGAGTCAATTTTAAGGGTGAGTGGTGCGGCCCAAATCAAGTCATGGTGGCTTCGCAAACACCACTCAAAAGGAAAAAGGAACACTCCAAAAAGATTAGGTCTTTCCGAATGTTAGAGTGTATATTATTTTGTTGGGTGATGAGTTAAGGATGAGGATCAGGCAATCATTTACCACGTCAATTTTTCTTTGATTTTAATTTTTTTTAGATTTTTTTTAAGAAGTAAACAACCATGGGAAATGAAATACTCACAACCGGTCCTTGTTGCGCTTACTCCATGATGTAAACATGTTTATATCACATAAATTGTCTATTTATGCATGTTCTTAGGCATAGAATTGCATCACATACTATAAATATTGCATAACGTGCATTATCTTGCATTTAGGTTAGTCTGTATAAAATGTAGGTTAATTGTCTCATTTTATAGCCAGGGACAGGGCAACTTGTTAATCATGGCCTCAGATCGAAGATCCAATCGTAAGGATCTGATCAGGGTAACGATTGGAGTTCAACGACTCCAAGATCGCCCTGATCGAACATCCGTAGCACCAGATAGAGATCGAGGAACCCTAAAGATCAAGGGCCAAGATGGTGATAATCCACACCTCAGATGACAGATCCAACCGCATGGATGGATTTGGATCGACGATCGCAGCCTAACGACGTGAAAATCGATCCAATTCGACACCCATGGCACCATCTACAACATTCAGAAGATGGACGGCCTAGATAGCGCCATGTGGTGCCATCATAGCCGCCTAGTACCAGCCGTAGCTCTTCTTCTTCATCCGCTCGACAAATCTCTGCCGTTGGATGCCCATCCAACGGCGAGAATGTGCCACATCGCCGCTCATCCAGCGTCTCTCCTCATCTGAAAACATAAGCAATGCTTGATTTCGACCGTCAAATGAAGATCCAACGGCCTAGATCGGCTGTGCACAAAATCATCAACGCGCCTCAACCGCATGCTTAGCGCAGCGGTTAAGGCGCTGCAAAGGTAGGAGATGAAGGTTCGAATTGCAAGAGCGGCTCCCCTCCTCGCGTGCGGGCACGCCATCACAACCGCTCGATCGACATCGAGCGGTGCGGATCAGCCGATAGCGCCCACGCGTGATCAGACGCATAGCGTGCACGCCCGATCGCACGTAGGTGCTTGGTGCTGGCGAGGAGCAGTTTAAGCCGTCCGATCTTAAGATCGGATGGCTGAGCGTGCGTGAACGTGTGCATGCGTTTAAGGCACTGAAGGTGAGCGGGCACATGCATGTCGACCACATTCAGGCCTTTAGTGTCGGATAAATCTGTCACTAAAGGTCCTAAATTAATGCTTTTGATGTTGAAATGTCCAAAATGGCCCCACTCCTTGCAACTGTAAAAGGAGACTCCTACCACATGAATTTCTCATCCCTTCTTCAATTCTCTCACCCCTTCCAAAGCTCTAAGAGCTTGTCCCACACCCGGGATGCTCCTCTAGAGTAGAAATCTTAATTTTTCCACCTTCGTCCCCCTTCGTGGAGCATCCTGTGGTTGTCCTCTCTCTGCATTCAGGAAGCGGATTTCGTGACGACGACGTGCTACTTCATTCTCGCTCCTCCCACTTTGTCCTTCTTCCTACGCCGTTCCCCGTCTTCCAGGCGTCGTCCCATCTGGCTCATCCTCCAGGTGATTGTTGTGGAGGATACTTCTCTCTCCATTCCTTTTACTGCTTTCTAGAGTAGATTTACCACTTTCTAGTATAGATTTCCCACTTTCTAGTCGTAATGAGTAGTATAATGAACTTCTTATAATGAAATCCATGTTTATTCTACATCCCTTTTATTTTTATTTGTAATATTCTCTCTCTCTTCTATTTATTATTTGTTAAATAGATAGCTAGTTTTCGACCAGCTATTCTGTTTCGTGACAAAAAAAATAAATGTGTATTTTTAATCAAACGTCCGCCTCCCTGTGTCTGACCTGGAACTTCTTTATGACTTTTCGGTATAAATTTTATTTTTTGAACGGATTTCTTCGCGACTTGAACTACAACGATGGGTGTTCAAAACCAATTGCAAACGCGTAGTTTTCCGCACTTCAACACTCCATCTCCATCGTCACAAGTCGTGCTCCTTCGCCGTCCAAGCGTCGAGTTCCTGCAACCATCAAGTAGAGGGAGAAAATGCGTTAGATGATGTGAGCATGGATGCAAAATGGAAGTGAGACCAAAAGCTGACACGCTACGGACGTGCTTGTTTAAATCGGTCGTTACACCTCGCGTTCGCTGCGTCGGTTTTAAATAAAGAAAATGAACGTGAGTTCAAGTGTTGAACACAGGGAGGCATGAAATCGGATTTTTCTGTCACTTGGTTGTCACGGAAATGGCAGGTTTTTCTTGTGAGAAAACACAGGAGAAAAGAGAGTAAGAGAGAGAGAGAGAGTAGGGTTAGAGCCTTGATTACGCAGCAATCATAGGTCTTAATTAACTTAAATTAGACTAGGACTTAGCATAAGTTAGGGTAATTCATGCAAGCATAAGCATTACTAGCACCTTTACAACTTTCTTGTAGCTATGCATAAAATAATGCTATAATGTACTGATTAGGTGCATTATGTCAATTACAGGTGATAAGCTGATCAGAAGGTAGATCTGAAGCTGGATCAGAAGAATAAAGGAATAATTGGTGTTGCAGCAGAGCTGGAGCAGAAGACCTAAAATAATATGTAGTAGACAATAATGTAAGGGAGTTAAGGTATGCTATTCTATTAAGTAGGAATAAAGCAGTAAAATGTGAAGAACTTAGGTCCATCCTAGCCCTAGGACAGCCTAGAAGCTTCCCCAAGCCTTAGCCACCCTTAGATTAGGTCACCACAACCTAGGAAACCTTAAAACCCTAATTCCAACCTCTATCTGGACATCTAGATAGATTATAGGATGCCTAAAACCCTTAGCCAACTCCTACACACTTTAAACCTACTTCTGCAGTGTTATTGGACGTCCAGACGCTTGTTCAGACGTCCAATATCTATAGAATACCCAAGAGAGAACCTAGAATCCTTCCTGACTCTGATTAGACGTCCAGGATTGAAGTCTAGACTTTTGATTTTTGAGTATAAGTTGTCTGATGCTATTATTGGACGTCTGGAACTGTTCTCCAGTTCCTGTTTTAAGATTCAAGCCTCGATCCTGGATCTCTAGCCCCCTAAACCCAATTCCATCCCCTTAGGAACCTAAATTAAAGTACCCTAACCCTAGTACATCACCTCTAGACCCCCCTAAGGACCTAATTAGTTCCTCACTAAACCTAATTGACTTAGATCATAGTCAATTACCATTACCTAGTCAATTGGACTCATAGGGTCCAATTGAGCTCAGATCTCAACCAATACAAGTCCAATTGGACTCAGTGAGAGTCCAATTGACCTAAGCCAAACCTAATTGAGTTATTTTACTCTCAATTAGGTTCACACCCATTCAATTAAACTTGTGTTGAGTTTAATTGCAATTCCCCCTTAGCAATTAGGGTTTGCAACCCTAATTTAAGGCCTACACCAACCTAAACCCATTAGGACCTAACCTATATCCCCTAGACACCTAGGGCACGACCACACACACACACACACACCCACTCATGCACTCCCACACAACCTAGAGTATTCTAGATTCTTCCAAAGGTGGCGCCACTCTTGGTTGCCAAAATTAGCAACCAAGAGCCATTCAAATTGAGATCCACTTTTTGTGGATCTAAAAACCACCATGGCCGACCACTCTTGGAGATCTCTCTAAAGAGTTTCACACCTTTCTAGAGAGCTTCCCTTAGGTCTATAAAAAGGCCCAAGGGGTGGCCATTTGCACCCATCCATCTCTTGGCATTATTCACTTCCATCTAGGTTAGCTACATTCATCTTCACTCCACCTCCACGAGTTGCTCACCATGTCCACCACCATCTCCACGCCAGGATGCTGGATCACCTCTCCAACCTCTCCCCAAGGGCCAGCCTAAGAACCATTGGCCACCCCTCCTCCTCTCAACCATTCAAAGGCCATCGGAGCCCACCTCCGAATGCCCTTATTTCTGCTAGATTAGTAACTAGTTCTTTATAATTTACATGCTTTTATTTACTGCTTAGTAGTGTAGCTCTTTACTCTCCCCCAATGATGCATGCAAAATCCCCCCATAGATTCCTGTATGCGATCGTTTTCTGTTAGCTAGATTGATATTTTTAAGCTTTCCTCTATGAGCTTTCCTCTAATTCCATGTTGCAAACACCCTCCTGAATGAATGAATGAAAGAAATATTATATATATATCTCTGTTGAGAATCACCATGAGCTTGTTGATTGCAATATATTTTGTGTGATTCAAGTTGCCTACTCTTCATTATTATCTATTGCAACCAACATGTCGGTACCAGAAAATATTGAGGATTTAACTATTAGTACATTTTCCGTAAACAACCACCACATAATTTTAATCGTGTGTACTGAAACTCACACTTTCACCTTAGTCATCTATCTAACACATGCGCATGTAATCAGGGTTCATAATGAAAGTGGCAAAACTTTAATCCGACGATTGGAAACCGACGTGCGATTTTAAACAAGTAGAGTGGAAAAGATTGATTTCAGATTTGCATAAACACCTCCCAAAGACGAAGACCGAGACTCAAAGTCTCCTTATCTTTACAAAATCACTTTTTGACGAACGTTTTAGTGCGACTATACTACGATTTTTGATGACTTTAAAATGCGCAAAAACAGCATGCAACTTAAACACCAAAAGAGAGCGAATAACTAGATAAGAAACATCATCATTTAACATGCACTTGAGTTTTACAAATACAACACTAGCTAAATGCTTAAGCACAAGTAAAGTAAAGCTAAGATAGAGAGAGAGAGAGAGAAAGAAGATGGTGAGGCGACCATGGCAGTGGAGGAGGGCTCCGTCAGCAACTCATCGGCTCCGATGGTTACAAAAGGGTGCTAAAGATGGCTAGGAGTAAGATAGGAGGCTTGCAAGTGTAATCAACGAATTACATGGGTAGCTAGAGGGGGTTTATATAGGAAGAACAGGTTTCTAATTTAAGTAGGGGCTTTAGCGACGTCCAAGACGTCGCTAAAATCCTTCCCAAAATGTCGATGAAGTCTCCCTTCGGCTGGTCCACTGTGTGCGCCCATTCTTCTTCTCGCGTGATCCGCGTGCACCTGCTGTCGACCGTCTGATCGAAGATCGGACAGTCAAGATTGTGCGCTAAGAGTGCTTCAGATTGCGCCTCACGAGCGCTGTGCGTGTGCGTCATCATGCGCATCTGGCTTGGATGCTTGAGACCATGCCGCATGGTTGCCTCCGCGTCATTCGATCGTGGATCGATGGCCTTAATTGGTCGCACCTGCGTGAGGAGTTGATTTGGCAGCACGTGGGGTTTCAAATGCCCACCACTGCCTTCGCAGACGAGGCGCAACTCGCTTCACTGCACTCGTGGATGGTTACGGAGAGGAGATCAGGTTCGACTATTGCCGACGATTGGATGGAGATCCAATAGTCGGATCTTCGTGTGAGAGCTTAGGTGCGTGAATGTGGAGAGGCGAGTGTGGGTTCTCAGCCATGATCGAAGATTGGACGGTTGAGATTGACCCTGTGCACGATAGAGGAAGTGGGTCAGTGGGCTGGATGAGCTGAGCTCTCGACATGTGGCAGCTTCGTGGCCATTGATCATCAGATCAACGGTCAGAACTTCTTGGGCTAGTTGCAGGAGCTCTGGATGTTGGATTTGGTTGATTTTGAGTCCGTTGGACTTCGCTCGTCATTCTGAATCCATCCGTGCGGTTCGATTGCTCATCTGAGGCCTATTTTGACATTGAACTCGTGTAAATGGCCATTAACATTGGCTTATAAGCAATCTTAATGTGCGATGCATGTAATGTTCCCATGCCCATTTATGATGTGTCATTCGTGCAAGTTATCCTTAAGATAAACCCCGATTGGCAAAATTGTAACCATAAAATGTAGTGTTATCATGAGCATGGCCCTGAGTCAGGTTCATAACGTGCCTCTGGTTCAGCATGTTATTTAGATTAGGCAGAGGTTGAGAAGGGAGTGCACCAGGTTGGCGAGAATTTGCCATTTGGGCGAGTTGATTTCAAACCTCTTTGACCTCGGCTTTGTGTTGTTTTTGCATAGTCACATTCATCTTCTAAATGTTAGCTAGGGTCTGAAGGATAAGGGACATTTAATCTTCCTACGTTGGCCCAGATTGATAATTCAGGTTGGGCCGAGGTTGAGGTGGTTGATATGGACGAGAAGCTTGTGGTCGGGGCTGATATTGACGTCTCTGATTTTGATTGTTCCCTGACCACATGAAATTAGGATGATTACACCATACAGGGTTATAGGTGTTCGAGAATGGATCATTCTGGACAGCACTGAGGTCATCGTAGGTCTGAGGGACCACGGAGAAATCAGACAAGGGTTCAGAGCTCCTCCAACTAGAGTAGGAAGATCCAGAGTTTCCTCTGAACCCTAGATCAGACAGGGGTGGATATGGATCCATTTGCTGAGAAGATCGGTGGTAGATGTTATGCACAGCATCCCTCCTAAAGGGCGGTTGTGCAAACGGCTTTTGTGCAGAAGTGGCTCGCTGCAGATGTCGAGTCAGTTCATCCACCTTTTCGATGATTGAGACCTTGTCCAGGCGACTAGCCATTAATTCCGAGTCTACGGATGAGGATAGGCCCTGAGTCTCATGTGCTCCCCATGTATTCATTAATGCATGAGTAGTCATCTGGTCGAACATGCCCATGGATTCATTATTGGTGGAGTTCTTGTACATATTCTCAAGAATCTCCCATACGGTGTCTTTGTGTTGACCCATGATGTTTCCTCCACAAGTCGATTGACGAACAATCTAATTTCCTCACAAAGTCCCTAGAAAAAAGACCGAACTTGTTCCCATTTAGGAATTTCGTGATGGGGGCACTTTCGCATGAGATCCAGAAAGCGATGCCATGCTCATGAAGCGATTCTCCTGCATTTTGCGTGAAATGCATGATTTGGTGCCTCAGAGCACTTGTTCGACATCGGGAAAGAACTTTTTCAGAAACTCGGATTGCAGTTCAGCCCATGTGTTGATTGGATGAGTTAGGGTTTGGTACCAGTGAGCCGCCTTGTCCATGAGAGAGGAGAACATTTTCATGAGCAAGATATCCTGATTTTGAGCTTCTGACCCGAAGGTTTGGGCCAGATCTTGAGTTGCTTGATATGTTGGAAGGGATCTTCGGAATTAAGCCCATGAAATTTATAAATAGCATGAATCATGTTGGGCTTGAGTTCAGTATCAGGACCTCCAGCCGAGATTTGGACTTTAGGTTTGATTGCTACCGCAGAGAGATTGTAATGATCTCCTATCATAGGATGTTGCGGTGGATTCATAAAGGCTTGGAATAGATCGTTGAGGTGCGGAAGCTGATTCTGGAGATCGTTTTCTTCTCCTGTTGGTTGCTCCATGATTATGGATGAAGGAGATCTAGGCTTAAATGAATAAGAAGAGATATCGATCTGATTGGGAGGTTGCACAAACAAGGAGGTCGAAGCTTTGCCTCGACTAGAGTGAATAGCTAATGGAGGCCTCAAGGGTGGTCTTAAGGACCTCCTCCCAAACATTCACCGATGGAGAAGACAAGGGATAGAAAGTATGATGGACCCAATCAAGACAACCAAAGATTTTTGGATGACTATAGAGGTTTGAGGCAAATGATACCTCTAGATCAAAAAGTCGTCCACCTGAGAATTACCTGGGCAACCAGGAAGGGAGAGTCCCGCGAAGACCCCTACATGGTAGAGTGCCTCACGGGTTACACGGTTTCCCCCACCCGACCTTCCTTGTCACCGTGGATCCAGGTAGACTAGCATAGATGACTTGACCCCTTAAGTCTACCAATTTTAATTTTAGAGAGAGGGTGCTTATGATTTCACTTGAACTTTAAGATGTTTTTGTGAGTGGTGACCTAATTTGAAGATTGGTTGACCCCACAAGGTGGGTAAACTTCACCTAATTTGTCCTTGATTATTAGGTCCCACTTTTTAGGATTCAAGTGATGTTTAGAGCTTGATTTTAGGGTTTGCTTGTTTAGGTAAGTTCAACCAAGGCTTAGGATGCACACAATTTGGGAAGGTTGATTCTTTTTTAAGCGAGTCTTTAAAACCCTGAAATGGAAACCCTAATGTGGCTCTACTTGGTCCAATTAATTTCTTCCAAATCAGGCACCTAGGGCTCAATCAAGAAGGTGTGTAGCCCTAGGTGTCTTAAATCCCTAAATAGGAGTAGAAATCAAGTTCGGGATGTTTCTAGAAATGAACCAAATCAGGCAACTTCTGATAATTGAATCTAAATATAGAATGCAAGTTGGTCCTAATTGATTTCTTTTTTTTAGCTTTTTCAGAATCAGGGGCTTAATGAAGATGGAAAACGAGATTACCTGCCCCTAGAGTGGCTGTCGTGCGGTTGATCTTTATCCTCGACTGAATCCCTTAACAAATCACAACCAAAGAGATAGATCAAGTTAGTAGTAGATTAGAAATTGTAATCAGAGAGATCAAATTGTGCGTTGCTCCCCGGTAACGTCGCCAAAATGTTAACGGAAGACATCGGGTTTTAAAATACTTCATCATAGTATAGTCAAAATCACACGAAAACAAATAAAATTTATACTCAAATATGAAGTCCGAGGTCGAACGCAGGGAGCAAGTAGTAATTAATCTCAAGATCACAATTTAAGCACAAGATAACAATATTTAATGAGAAATCCAAGAAATAATGATGTATATATAAGAGTAAATGTTAATGATACAAAAAGATTAGGGTAAAATGGTGATTTGAATCACCAATTACCCCAAGTACAATAATAGCAAATATTTCAATAGTGTCAAGCAATTTAATCCACGTAAGCCAAGTGCACAGTGCACTGTGTTAGAGGCAATCGGATGGTGGAACACCCAATCAGACGACTTAAATCTCCTTCAGCTACAATGCCTCCTCTTATTCTTCTTTCCTTTTTCCCTTCTCACGCGCAAGGAAAAGCCTCTTCCCTTCTTCTCAAGGACAAGGGGAGGCACAACATAGAGGCACGATTGCCTCTCAATGGCTAAGTGTTGAGAAAGGGTCAGCTGAGGCAAAACACCCCCTCTCTCTTTCTTCTCTTCTCTCTCAAAAACCCAAACAGATCTAGGTAATCGAACCCACGCCCAGACCAGCGTAGCGTGAGCACGGGCGAGGGCACGTGCATTGGAGCGTTTGAGTAGGACCTCACCCCGGTGCTCTTGGAGGCAAACAGCCACGAGTACAAAAATAATTTAAGTAGCGCACGGGATTCGGCAACCCACGATGTGGGACTAATCAGCCCCGTCTTTGGCGAGGCTACAACAGAGTCTTCCTTGAGCAATTGCAGCTATGGCTGATGATGCGCGGCTTGATCGATGAACCAAGAGTCTTCGTGGAAGTCTTCTGTAGCTACTGGGAGTGTTGCTTGGAAGTTTTGTGGTCAGAGCACTGCGTACGACGTTGGAGGAATTGAGGATGGAGGTCCGATGAGGCACCTGAAAGCCCGAACACAGGCTAAATGCCCCACTTAAAATGCTCAGAAGGTTTACCGGAGGTTGGCAAATGCAGTGGCGGTGCTTGGAGGGCGTGCGGAGGTCAGAGGGTGCCTGTTGGTGACGGAGAAGGTGTTGCGAAGGTGGGTTGGCCGGTGGAGTGGGTGAGTGGTTGTGAAGAGGAATTTGTTGAGGGATTTTGATGTGAGAGTCGAGGAGGAGCTAATGGAGGTGGCAGCGGTGAGTTTCGTGCGATGGAGTGAATGGGAGGGCGTCGCCGAAGCGGAAGAAGCTGAGGGCATTGGGGTGTGTTGCATGGTCGATTGGGAGTAATGATGTAGAGGAGTAGAAGAGTAGGTAGAGGGTCTTAGGGGAGAGGGAGAAGTCCAGGGAGCTCCAGTCGTGGCTTGACTGGAGTCGGAGAAGGAGATGGAGATGGCGAGGCGACGACGGCGTACGAGGCAGTGGAGCAACCTCCCTTTGGCCAGAGAGGATCGTGAAGACAAGGGGAAGAAGATAGGCCATCCAATTTGATAGTTGGATAGTCGAAAGAGGGGGATCGAGGGTGGTCACCGGAGTAGAGGTTTCAATGGCCAGAGGAGGGAAAATAGGGGTATTTAGCTCGCCAAAACTTGCTAAGGAGGTAAGGTTGTTCATGGAGGTCCTTTATAGAGCTTGGGTCGAGCTTCAAATCAGAAAGGAGCTTGTGTGAGGTTGCAACTCAAGGAATAGGAGTCTTTGAAATCCTAATGTTCGCATGGCTTGTAGGGTTTATTTCAAACCCTAAAAAGATGTTTAATGGATTCCTAATTGCCTAAACATTCATCCTTCCAATTTTGGAAGGATTTGGAGTTGAAATGAGAGAGATCTTCTCTCTAGGAGCTCGGATCTTTGGATTCACATCTGCCATGGAAGTAGGGACCCAAATGTCAAGGTGATGACAAAATTAGGGGGGATTTTGCAATAGATTTCATAAGTTAGGGGTACACATGTGATAAAAGAGTCAGACTGGACTGAATTGCAAACTAGGTCAAGATGATCTCTGATTGGGTCCAAATTTTGACACAAACCTAATTTGAACCCAAGGAATCTGATGGTGAAGTTAGATTTAGGTTTTGACCAAGTTTGACAGGGTAAATTATGCAGAAACCCAAATTAGGGCAACTATTTGTCTGAGATTCTATTTTAGGTCAAAATGGGTTCTAATGGTCAAAGCAAGCATACCAAATCTTATAGAATATTTTTATATGATTTTTAAAAGGTTTAGGTGAATTTTATCTTGACTGGAACCTTAGTTATTTAAGTGGGTCTGTTTTTAGGTTTCAGATGTCAATAATCTCGAGACACGTGAAAACCTGTTTCTGTTTGCACAAACCCACTTATTAGACATTTATGATCATTTGACCTTTAATAAACCCTTGCAATTCCCCATGGATATTCTGTATTTATGAAGTGCTGCTAATTTTGTAGAGATAACCTTGTAATCTTCTCTTCTTTTCAGAATAGGATATTGTGCCCTTAGGACCTTCTGATAGATAAGTAGGAGCTCTTATCAACCTTGTTAGACCAAATTGAGCTAGTTATGGCTCATGATGGTGTTTCCATCAGCACCTGCACCCAAATTATGTGCTGGTGACCAGCACAATCCCCATCCCCTATATATAATAATAATAATGATAAGGAACCACTAACATTTCTGTTTATTTTTTTCTTTTAGCCGAGATTCGAGGAAACATCCCCTTTCAGCGCTCTTCCTCATTTCACTTGTAGACGAAAACCCAAAAAAGTTGGGGCTCCGATTGGCCATCATAAGCTGATCGAAGCCCACCCCCTCCCTCCTTGCCTCCGGATCTCCTCCTCCCCTCGTGCTTTCCCTCTTCCATGATAAAAGCCTCTACTCGACATGCATCGTTCTTGATACTCGTGGTGCCCGATCACGTTGGCTATGCTCGTGGAGGTTTCCTCACCGACGTTCGTCATCGTGGTGCTCTCGATCGGCGCAACGGAGGTGGTGGTGGTCTCGACGTTGGGGCTCACAGCTGCATTGCTCTCGGTCGTGCCACTGCGGTGTCGAGTCGCGATCATGTGTAGAGGGTGTGTGGCCTCGTCGTTTTCGATCGCGTGGTCATTGCGATGCCCATTCGATCATCCTCGATGTACAGTTGTGCTACTCTAGTGGTTGCGACTGCACTACGGCGGCATTCGATTGACGGCAGCTGAGTGGGCACGATGTGGATGTTGCAGGTACCCTTGGCGGTCTGTTTGTTGTTGTGGTTGTTTTGTGATGTGGGAGTTGATAGGTCTTTCTTTTTCTTATTTTTTAGTTTAGTTTAAATTTTGTTGGAGACTACTTGTGACCTCGCATCTTTTTACGGACAAGATTCTAACACAAGTCAGTGGTCAAATTCGGCCTTTAGGTCATTTTATTTCGCCTTTCTCTTTAGTGCAGTCTTTGAGATTTTTCTCATTTGCATTTTGTTGTATCTACAAGTGTGGGGGTCGCACTCCTTCTAGGAGGCCTTCGGTTCCCAATCTTAGGGTGTTTCTTCTTCTTTTTCCTTTATTTTTTATCTTATTTTTTGTGTTCTGCGCTCCCCAGTTCTATGGGACGTATTTCCCTCTTTCGTGGGTGAGTATTCTCCATCTCTCCCTTCCCCTCAGGAGCTCATTCTCTTGTATCGGGTACTTTCCCTTTAATAAAATGTTTATTTTCAAAAGGAAAAAAGATGGATAGGGGAAGGGTTTGAAGCGTAGATGTGACATGACAATTATCATATCTAGGTCAAGAGCTGATACTCGGCTAGGTCTACCCCAAACTCACAATTAAAGGATGGACTTGGAAGTAAAGATTTCATTTTTTTAAAATATTAATCTTGATCAAGTCTCAAGGCAACGTAAATTTGTCCCTGCCTAATATATACTACAAGGTAAAATTTTTGTAACTATTCATTAAAATGGCTATCAAAATCATTTATCTTTTCGATCAAATTTCATATATAACATATCTAACCAATAAACTTTTAATTCATATGGCTTTGCAACTTATCTAATGAATAATCTTTCAATCTCATTCAGTTGGATGCTTGTTCTCAAAGCCATTCTCATTTGTTTTAGTATTGATGATGAAGGGGAGGTTTTCTTTTTTTTTTTAGTAATATGGGAGTAAGTGTTATTCATCCCCTACTCCCTAGAGGCAGGGAAAAGAAGGCAGGGGAACCAAATTGATAATATTATAAATCATTGGTAGAATGATAACTTATATTTCCTTACCTTTGGTCATGTTTTCATTGAAACAGAAGTATTGCACTTGGATCCATATCAAGGATCCTTATCTATGACATGTATAGAAAAGTGTGCATTGAATCCCTTTCATCTACAAAAAAAATTTATACAAATTTAAGTCACAATTCCCTTGACATGTGTCATGTTTTCATTGTCAAGTATAAGTTGTTATTTGATGCATGTTAATTAGTAATTGGGATTGCTTAGATATAGCTTGCATGTTTTAATCGGTTCAATTGGAAAATAATTAAGATATTCTCGAAAATTAGTTATGATACCTACTTTATTTGGACCAGTGAAAAATATTAATATTGCTAAAAGCATCATTTGCAAGTACTTTTTTAAAGAGATTAGAAATTGTAGATACTGTATTTATGATAATCTGCATTGAAGATGAAGTGTGGTTTGTTGGTATACCAATTGTGGTTTGAGATGATTATGCTTTTCAGTTGTGCCTTGTGTTGTTCTCGCATGCTTCTTGAGATTCGCAAAGTATTTGGTTTTTCCTTCCTTATTACAACCAAGTACAAGTGTTACTTGATGCATGAGAGTTTGTAATTGAGATTTTTTAGATATGGTTTGCAATATTCAATTAGTTTAGCTGCATCTAGAAACCAAGTTATTGAGTAGTTTACATCCATGTTTTGTCTCCTCCATGCCAATCTGTTGCCCATTTTCCATGTTTGAAAGAGTGGATGGACCCTGGTTAGTAATGGAACTCAATTTTGGGAGTAACTAAATTGATTTTAAAATAAAGATGCTTTTGTATGGAGTTGTAGGATAGGGAGTTCAAGGTCCGGGACATCAGACTTCCCCAAGGTATGTCTGATACAACATTTGCTGATTTTCAGCATTTAATTCAAACATTGGTAGATTTTTCTCCAACGTCAGTAGAATTAGATTGCTATATTTGGAAACATGGGAAATTTAGTGTCAGAAATACTTATAAATTACATGAAGCAAATGAGATGCAACGGTCTGCAGTTGACAGTGATTCAAAACTACTATGGAGGATCAAAGCTCCCCTAAAAATCAAATTATTCCTATGGTTGTTTAGAAGGAAGTGGTTGGTCAGCAAGTCGTATAGATCAAAATGGTGCACGGATGGTGATGTTGCTTGTGCAAACAATATCCTTTTTCGCATTATCCTGACCAGAGTGACTTCCAACTGACATGCTTCTACTTGAATCTTCAACACTAACTTCACCCTGACCATTGGTGTCATTTTCCACCATTCTTGCTCCAACAGTATGCACTTTTGCATCATCTTGACTAGTGAATTTCCCATTGGAACACTATAGGTTCCAAGTTTCACACTAACTTTTCCCCCCAACATGGAATCTTGAACATCCTCCTAACCATTTGTGTTCTCATTCTGGCCACAACTACTATTTTCAACAAAACCATTGGCGAAGGTTGGCCTAACCAACTTCCATTCACTACAAGAATATTGAGTATTCTCGACTGTTAAAAATGGTTGCAAATGTTCAAATAACTGTTGAGAATAAGGATCGAGGAATCTACAGTCGCAAATGGATTTTCTCAATCGTTCTTGAACAATACGGTCGAGAAAAAGGTGCACCTACACTTGACGTTTGGGCAGTTCTCTTGTCAGTTTTCTATGGTCGGTAACGCTATTTCCTAACTGTTTAATGTCCATGGTTGGTGAAAGTATTTACCTCAGCCGTTATTTAGATAGTCAAATAAGAGTGTATTTCCGACCGTTTATTAATAATGGTAAAAAATATTGACCTTTTGCGACTGTTATTAACGGTCGAGAAAACTCGTATTGTAGACCATTTTTAATAGTTGAGAATGTTAAATATTGGCGACGATTATTTGGTTACAGTCAGGAAAACTCATATTAGCGACCGTTTTTAACAATTGATAATATTAACAATTCTCGACCATATTTAAATAATGGTCGAGAATAATAAAGATTTTTTTTTGAAATATATTTGATTTATGTGAAAAACCTGTAAATAATGCCCAAATCTATTAAGAGTATAAATCAATCACACAACTTAAAAATTTATGCATTTAAATAAAATAGAAGAAATGAAAATTAAATTTTATAAATAAAAGTAACGTATACAAAGTTCATTACAAACGGTAATGCATATAAAAAATACAATTATTCTGTCGCACCAACACCTTCAGCACCGCTACCACCTAAATTGTCATCATCATGACGATCTCTAAACCCATGAAGGGTAGGGTGATCAATTCCTCTCTTCAGAAGTAATGCCAGGAGCTCCTTTATGGTCTTGTTGGATTCCTTAAACTGCGTCGCGTTCTCCTTAACCAACGTCGTCAACTCCTCGATTTGCAACGCATTCTCCTCCTCTCTACTGCATAATGCCGCAATCTCCTTCCTTATCTCCTGCACCTTAGCTGAAGAGGATGATGCTCCCCTTCTCCCATACCACCCCAAGATGGTCTCGCTCCTCCTTGCGCTACGGACGTACCCGCCATGCTTAGGTGGCATGACAGCCCGGTAGGCCTCCTCTGCTGTCAGTGGCTGCTGAATTGTACCAGAGTTTGCATCTTCAGGAGGATGCATTAAGTTGATCATATTATCTTGAAAGATATTAAATTACATTAAGTAATTTCATTTAATTATATAATTACGAAATAAAATAAAAGTATTGTATTTTTTTAACTTACGTGTCTCTGTTGGTATGTATCATGAAGCCACTCTCTACTTCCCTCTTCACTCATCTTGCTATGAGTGGCCTCATATACTCCCACCCGATCAAGCTGGGCACCTTGATGCATGGCGGACTACAATAATTTGAAACAATTAATTTTAAAAAATTATAAATTTTTTTAAGGTTTAAAAGAAAATATTAATTAAAGATACTTAAGTATATAGATTTCATCCCGTCTATGCTCCTCCTACTCAGGACATGGGTCTTCGGTGGAGCCTTAGCCCTATTTTCCTTATTTTTCTTGGCTTGCTCCTGAAAATGAAGGTACAATTTATTAACTTACAAATTGTTTAAATAAATGATAATAAATGAAATACTTTTACTTGCGTCACTTGATCATGCCATTGCTCGCACGTTTCCTTCTAAGTGTGCAGCTGTATCAAAAGAGGCGTATTATGCAATGCCTCATCATGATTCTTGTTCTTATAATGCTAAAAAAATATAATTTTAATGTTAAAAATAATATTTGAATTGTGGTAAAGGTAATAAAGAAATATTGTTAAAATTTATCTTTTACCTTATTCTTCATCTTCAATCTCCAATCGTTATGAATCTTCGTTGCGTGCTTGAGGATATACTTGGAGATGTTCGGATCATCGCCCCATTCAAACGTGGCCTACGTTAGAAAGAGAACAGAAATTGTTACATAATTTAAACTTATATAAAGCAATTTACAAAAGTTATTAGTTTTTACCAATTACTTCTAACTCTCGAACAAGCTGTCTTTTCAGCTCGTTTGGCACCTTCTTCCAATCAAAGTAGGATAGTGGGATGATCGCCTTCGTCAGCATACCCAGTCTGCTGACAAATGGAGGATAGTCCACTGCTTCCCCTGCTGGTGTGATCCGCATTGAAATGTAGGCCCCATGCGGAATTCTCTCTAAGTCCCTGTTCCGTGTGGGACCTCTCCCCCTACGTGCTCTTATAAGACAAAATTATAACATAAAATTAAATAACAAAGAAAAAACTCTGAGAACATAACATTTACCAAATCTTAAATTCATACCTAAAGTGCAGGTGGGTGGTGGTGGTGCAGAACATCCTAACTGAGAAGGATCTGGGTTAGTCGTCTACTATGGCTGATCATCCAATCTAACGTTCTCCTCATCAAATGAAGTACCATCCTCCTCATTAGTGGGTGCATCCTCCTCGTAGTCAGAATCTTCCGCTGAGAGATCCGTTGGAGGAGGCATCGGACTCTTCCCCTTCCCCCTACCTCCCTTCCCCTGACTCTGGAAATATCGAGCTACATCTCTAGGCCTCAGAAACTACTGGTGAGGTGCCTGGGGCTGAGGCTGAGGATGCTGGCGGGGGGCCTCAGGTCGCTGTGGGGGGGCCTCAGGCTGCTGGGAGGCCTGAGCCTCCTCCCTGCTCCTCCTATTAGCTTTTTCTTGAAAATAACCTCCGTAAAAATATCATAAATAATCAGATATTTTTTTTAAAAATTCAGCAGTGTTTCCCCTATATATTGTGATATTTCAAAAATCCGGTATGAAATAAGTATACAAATAATTGAAAATGAAATGAGTGTATATAAATGAAATAACCTTACCTTTCTCCATTTCCCTCCCCTTCCTCTTTCTCTCATTCTGTCTCCCCTTCCCTTACCCTCTCATTCCTCTTTCTTCTCTTTCTCCCTTTCTCCTTAACCTCCCCTTCCCCTTCTCCTTCTCTTTCTCCCATTGCCTTTCCCCTTCCTTTACCCTCCCCTTCTCTTTCTCCCTTTCTCCTTAACCACCCCTCCTCTTTCTCCCTCTCCTTAACCTCCCCTTCCTCTTCTCCTTCTCTTTCTCCCATTCCCTTTCCCCTTCCCTTACCCTCCCCTTCTCTTTCTCCCTTTCTCCTTAACCTCCCCTTCTCTTTCTCCCTTTCTTCCTTAATTACCCTCCCCTTCTTATTTCCTCTCCTCTTTCTTCTCATCTTTCTTCAACATAAAACATTCAAGATATAAAAAAAAAAGCATCATTCCACACAAGAAATAAATCTAAGTGGGCACACCCCACAAAAAAAATGAATCTAAGTGGACACACCCCATACAAAAAATGAACCTAAGTGGGCACACCCCACATCTAATATGATAATAGCATTTTAAAAAAAAAAGTAGTAAGAAACTCACCATAGTGACGAAATGGAAACAATCGGTGCACAAACAGTAGGAGAATGTGAAGAACCTATATGAGAAAGCAATAAAAAAAAATTCAGTTTTGATATATAAATGAACGTAACCTTTAATAAAAAATAAAATAATTTAAAGGAAATTTAAACAAAAAAACTAAGAATTTCATAATTTATTTATATTTATGGTTATGAATTAATACTTTTGACAATTTACCTTATATGTCAATGTCAGTTGCACCAGGGGCAAGTTCTTCACTTTGTGGGTTTTTTTGATATGCTTTAAATTCAACATCTGGGTGTAGATCTTTTCCTGCATCGTATTGTTCACGTGGTTGACCTTTAACTGGTATAATCCACCCATTTCTGCTATTATCAGACACATAAAATACTTGTGCTACCTGACAAGCTAGTGTGAATGGTTCTGATGATTGGAGGATGCGACGGTTCTTACTTAAGTTCAAGAATCCATGTTTCATATCGGTTTTGAATCCAATGCCTTCTTTAAAAACATCAAACCAATCACACTTGAATAGAACCACCTTACAGTCAAACCTGAAACTCATTTCCATAATCTCTTCAATTTGACCATAATACCCATCACAACCAGTGCTTAGGTCACAACTGATAAGAACTCCCACCTGTTGCATGGCCTTCGCATCATCAATGGATCGTACTCTGAATCTAAAATCGTTAATTATGTATTCGGAATGGTAACGTCCGTATGTCAAAGGTGTATTAGCAATTACATCAAAATCCTGTACCTACTGTGGATCCCCATCTTCTTTCAGTTTATTTACACAATTCTTGAACCAATGAAGGAACTGCAAGTCGTGTGTAGATGTATTAGATGATTCTTTGAATTCATTGTAAAATTCATTCACTTCTGGAATTTACTTCAAAATGTACAAGTGTGCCAAACGTCGGTCCATTTCTGAGATGGACTTGACCTTCGTCTGTAGGATCGACCTTCCTCCGATGTTAAATATGGACAGACAATCTCCATCATTACCATTAAATTCTCCTTTATAGTTTCATTCAAGATGATTAAATCTATTTTCTGTTTTATTTATGTACATGGCACAGAAGTTAATACATTCTTCTACAAGATAGCCTTCAACAATTGACCCTTCTGATTTACCCTTATTCAAGACATAATCCTTCAATTTCTTCAAATATCATTCAATTAGATACATCCATCTATACTGCATGGGTCCAATAATTCTCGTTTCATTTGAAAGATGAAGCGTGACATGAACCATAATGTCGAAAAATGCAGGTGGGAAAATCTACTCCATTTTACAAAGTGTGATCATAATTTATTTATCCCAATAGTCTAGCAATTCGATATCTAATGTCTTTGAACAGATAACTTTAAAATATCTGCTCATCTCTGTGAAATAATCGACTACCGGATCAGGCATCACTCCATGTATCGTTAGTGAGAATAAGATTTGCATGTATGCATGAGAATCTTGACTTTTTAACGTAGTAATCTTCTTTTGCGCTTCATTTACGCAACGTGAAAGTTGCAAAGAATACCCATCTAGAACCCGAATGTCTTTAAGGAACGAAAAAATCCTTTGCCTCTGCTCTCCAGTAAGACTATGCATAACATCTAAATTATGTCGCACTGTCAAATCCTTCCAATATGGAAGCTTCATAAAAAATATACTTTTCTTCTTAAACCCTGAGTGTCTCAAGGAAGCCAAGTCATTCTTGAAAAGACGATTCAAACGTATTTCTCCGAGATGTTGTAATGTCTCCATGATTTCCATCCCCGACAACCTAATAGAATTTGTACTGAGTTTATTCTTCGGATTCCTTGACGAATACCGACATGCTTTACCATCAAATCTGTCCTTAAATTGTGACGTTCGCCATCTATGTTCAATGGGCAAAAACCTGCGGTGCCCTAAGTAACAAAACTTCTTGCTTTTAGGGAATCTCTGGTGATGAGTATCATCCATACAGATTGGACAGGCGAACTTCCCCTTCGTACTCCATCCTAGAAAATTCACATATGATAGAAAGTCACTGATTGTCTACAGTAATGCTGCGTGCAACTGGAAAAATTGTTTCTTGTGTGCATCATATGTTTGAACACCACTATGCCACAACACTTTTAATTCATCAACCAATGGCTAGAGATAAACATATATTGTATTTCTTGGTTGCTTGGGTCCTAGGATAAGGAGTCTTAACATCATGAATGAAGATCGCATGCATAGCCATGGGGGTAAGTTGTAAGTTACCATGGCCACCGGCCATATGGAATATGATGGATACATGCTCTTGATTGGATTGAATCCATCACTTGCAAGACCTAGTCTTACATTCCATGCCTCCTCTGCGAGTAATGCATGATTCTCATTAAATATGTTCCACTCATCAGAATCTATTAGATGACGGATGCATCCATCTTTCGATTTATTATCCTAATGCCATGACATCAGTTTTGCTGTTCTACTGGAAATGAATAGGCGTTGTAGCCTAAGAATCAGTGGAAAATAACGGAGAACCTTCTCTGGTTGTTTCTTTCCATCGATGTTTGTTGACTTACTCACCTTATATCTCTCCTCACCACATTCAGGACAGTTAGTCAACCTTGAGTACTCATTCTGTACAGGAAGTAGTCATTATGATAGGCATCAATCTTCTCGCATTTCAGTCCGAGCCCACATATCTGCTTCTTCGCATCATACCATTACTTAGGATATCAAGCAGGATTATTCAACATATCTCCATTGAATTCCAGAATCTCAGACATTAATTTTGCTGTGGCTCGATTCATCACTTTCATCTGAAACAATTTCAGAAGGAATGACAACTTCGACATTGACGTTATTCCAGGAGCAATTGGATCCTCTACTGCCTTGACTGTATCGTACAACTCATTACAATTTTGTAATGCCTCATTATCATCTACATCCTCATGGTCTGCTGCTCTCATATCATGTAACATTTCATCCAATTCATCTCCTCGATTATCATCACTTCCTTCAAAGTCTTCAATTGTCTCATTCCTAACTTCTCTCATTTGTTCATCATGAGTTGTCCATTTTACGTAATGTTGCCATCAACTGTTACATATTACATGCTCCAAAACTGTGTCTCGGTCATAGATAAACCCATTCAAACATTATCAACATGGACATAAAATCAGCTGAAGGAATTCATCTCATCTAAATGTCTTCCTATCATCATAAAATGTCCACTCCAGAAACAAAATCAGTCCACTCTTGTAGTCGTGGTAATTCGAATTCCTCATACTGATCCATGACTTATCCATGATAATTATCCCAAATGTAAAAGACAACCACTCATAAGTTGGACTTGAATAAGGTAAGAATGTGTATTTTTAGATCATTCATAAGTTATACTCGAATAAAGAAGAAATGTGTATTTAAAAAGATTTTCACTTGATAGCCCATCCTTGAAGATTTGATCACAACATTACTTCTTACATGCAACCAGTATTTGAAGAAATTTCAGCAGCATTTCCCGGGCTAGTATTTTGACACAATTATATCCCTCCCACGACCTATTGTTTGTCATACCGTGCATCTAAATTTGTGCAAGTATGTGTATCTACAAAGTTGTAATAAAAATTTCATAATCAAACATAAATAACAAATAATTCAAACAATTTGGGAACACAATTCAAACATACAGTTTAGAATTATCAAAAGAAAGCTCCCCATTTTCCAATTTTTTTTCCTTTTAAGGTGTTGAAAATAAGTAAGATTTCTTTGAACGATCTTATTTTGTAATGTTGGTATTTTCTTTTCCAAAGGGATACAACTTGCTTACCTTTGCATAGAGAAGGAGGAAAACTCAGCCAATAGAAGGTTTGAACTCATTAAAGATTCAAGCTACTTTTTTACACTTTTAATTTCTAGGAGGAGGCCTTACAAACCATGGAAAGGAGTATGGCAATGCTCTCACATTTGAGAGCGTGTCGCTTGTCCGGTGTACTTGTTGTAGTTTGGAGAACTAGAGAAGAACTATGATTTGGAGACAAGAAGAATTGAAAGGGTGTAAGGGTGTGTGATTTTGCAAGAGCCAAGCAAAGGAGAGGAAGGCACTTACCTACAATTCAGATTGTGATTGTAAAAATTGTCAACACTGATGGAGCTTGATCATTTATTATGACCATATAAGGTGAAGTTTTATAGTAACAACTACATTAATTTAGAAGTGTGGAAGAACTGCCTTGAGCTCCAATCCAGGCTTTCAAAAATTGAACTTTGGGAGCCTTTAACATTGCTGTAATCAAGATCGTCAAACCTAAACTAAAATCAAAAAACCTAAACTTAAACCTTAAATCAAAAACCCTAAATCTAAAATAAACACCCTATAACCTAAATCCAGAACTCAAAACCTAATACCAAAACCCAATAAAAAATCCTAAACCTAACCTTAAACCTTAAACACTAAACCCTAAAACCTAACCTAAAAACAAATAACCATAATTAAACCCTACTCCTAAACACAAAACCCTAAACACAAAACCATAAACCCCAAACACAAAACCCTACATATAAAATGTAAAACCTAATCATAAACCCTACTCCTATACTTGTAGCAAATCGTAAGCCAAAAATATTTGGCAGAGTTTCCACTATAATATGGGATTTCTCTCAAATCTACATACACAATCTGTCACAATAGATGTGGGTACACAAATAACAATTACCAACAATTTCACTAAACTATATGTGTGCACATCCCATAATGACAATTACTAACAATTACTAACAATTATCCTACATATGTGGGCACACCCCACAAATAACAATTACTAACAATTTAACTAAACCAAAAATATAAACTAATAACATGTTATTGCATTCACAAATAAAAATCAAATCTAAGTACTTAATAAAAAAAATAACCTAGCTATTTAAGAGGAGGGGGGAAGTGGTAGAGGGTGCTGGTGGTGGGGGCAAGGGGTGGTGGTGCTGGTGGCGGGGGCAAGGGGTGGTGCTGCTGTTGGCGGGGGGATGGGGTGGTGGGCTGTGGTGGTGCTAGTGGTGGTGGCTGCAGGGGGAGTGGCCGTGGTGGCGGGGATGGTGGCAGGGGGTAGTGGTGTTGGTGACAGGTGGTGGTGGTGCTAGTGGTGACAGCAGGGGCAGGAGGTGGTGGTGACAAGTGGTAGTGGTGGTGGTGCTGGAGGTGCTGGTGGTGGCGGCAGAGGTGGTGGCGGCGTGTGGTGGTGCTAGTGGTGGGTGAGGGTCAGGGAAGGCCGACGATGATGGGGAGGGGAAGGAGGAGGCGGGCGGAGGAGGAAGAAGAGGAGGAAGGCTACCCCTTGAGGTCGCAAAGGAGGAGCTGCAGCGACGCTCGCAAAGGAGCTGAGGGGAGGAGGTCTCACGAAGGGGAGGGGCAGGAGGAGGCCGTGTGGTGGAGGAGCCGCTTCAGATTTGGGACGAAGGGGGAGGGAGTCGGGTCTTGTTATCGAGTGAAATCGAGGTTATAAAAGCTGCATCGTAGTATAGGATGAAATCGCTTGAAAACAAATAGAATTTTATTACTCGAATAGAAGTCCAAGGTCAAAAACAAGGAGCAATTAGCAAAATCGATTTTCAAGATTGCAATTCAACACACATATATGAGTAATAGAATTCCAAGCAATAATGATATATGAATGAAAGTGTATGTCAAATAATGCAAAAAGAATGGGGTAAAATGGTGATTTGAATCACCAATTACCCCTCACAATTATATCAAATATTTCAACAGTAACAATCAATCTAAAGTCACGTAGGATAAGTGCACAGTGCACTTCAGACGTTTGCTCAACCAATCAGATGGCTTAATCTGCTCACTGCTACAGTTCCCTTCTGTCAGTTGCTCCAGCCCTTCTTCTTATTCTTTTGTGCCTTCTCTTATTCCCCTTCTTAGTGGCTTCTTCTTTTTCCTTTTCACACACAAGGGGGAAAGATTCCTTAAATAGCTAAGTGTCAGCTGTTGAACCACAGAGCAAAACCCCCCTACCCCTATGCACTCTTTCTTTATCTCTTTGGGTTTTCTCTTCTTCGCCTTCCCAAGGCCACAATGGGTTATCGGATTAACGGGCACACGAACACCCGGGACCAAGCTCACCAGCAGTGGGTGGTGAGCGAGGAGTGCTTAGATTAGGCGGATAATCGAATGCGCCAGACCCGTGAGGGACATGTCACAGGTGAGGTGTGCGTGGGTAAGGAGGACCTCACCCTCGTGTTAGGAGGCGAAGAGGCTAAGGCAGAAATTCAATTTATGCGCCTGTAGGAGCTTGCGAGTTTATGATGTGGGACTAAAGTCCCACACCATCTTCTTTGTTCACAGTAGCAGCTATCTTCGGCTAATTCGTGCGAGGGAGGCGGTCAACACCGCAATTGACTGGCCAGAAGCAAAGCTGGGTTGATTCCGTGTTGCCTGATGTGGATACCTGGAACTGCAGTTACTGAAGAAGGCTTTAAGCAAGCTCAAAGCTTGCACGTTAATGGCGGCTGGAGGTGAAAACCTAAAATATGAAATAAGGCCTTGTGGCCATGTTAGAATACCTCAGGAGCTTTGCCGGACCACGGCGAGTGTAGCGGAGGTGGTTTCGTGGAGGTTGGTGGTCTGTGGTGGCCGATCGGAGTCGAGGAAGGAAACTGGTGATGGGTTTGCTCGGTGGCGTGATTGGGTGTGTGAATGGAGAAATAAGGAAAGGGCTTTTGTGCGGGAGGATGAGGCGAAGGTTATGAGGTGGTCGGCGAGGCATTTGGAGTAGTGGAATGAGTGGAGAGCCTCGTTGGAGGAGCGGTCGAAGACAGAGAAGACCAGGATTTGCAGCGACATCGAGGGTCGAAATTGGGATTTGGAGAGTAGGAAAGATAGTGTAAACCTAACTAAGCCTTACTAACCTAATCTAAATGGACGAAAAGGGGGGAGAATTCGCACCGGGGGTACGTCAGCAATGGAGAAGACGAAGTGCTCCGATGAGGGTAGGAACGGTGACGACGACGAGAAGGAGGCTCCTGCTGGTACGGAAAAGAGCGAACGAGAGAGAGGAAGGAAATCTAGCCGCTAGTATTGCGGATGGTCATTTCTTATCTCAATTCAGTTAATTAAGTTAATTTTACTTAATTAAGAGTAGAGAAAAGTCACTTAGGTTAACTCAAAGTTGTGTCGATTAGTAGTATACGGTCGAATTAACTTAACATTTTAGAAAATTTTTACTGGTTGAGCCCAGGTCGTTCGCTGGGAGGTATAATTCATTCTAAAGTCACTAGTTATCTTTAATTGTTATTTATAAGTATAGGAGGTATATTTAAATTAATTATGGAAGCATGAATTTTGCTAAAAATTGATTAAAATGGATAACAAGAAAAATCCCATAGAAACTTTTATCTACAACATTTATTTCAAATGATTAAAGGCAAATAAGAGTTTATACATTCAAAACATATGCCTTATTACAATTAAAAGCAAGAAAATACAAGAAAGTAAATCCTTTATTATCTTTTCTTTATTTCTTCAGCCTCTCTCTCTCTTTTCTTCTTCTTTCTTTCTTTTACTTCTCTTTATCTTTATTCTTTCTCTTATATTTTTGATTTCTTTCCTTTTTCCTTTCTATCTCTTTCTTTCTTCTCTTTTGCTTCTCCTCCTGTCCTTCTCTTCTTAAGTATTTCCTTATGCCTACCTTCTTCTTCTTCCCCCTCAGCCTTCCTTCTTCAGCCCCTACTCTTTTAGCCTTCGACACTTAGCCATCATAAGCTTTAGCACTTCAACTCTTCTTTCTTTTCTTAAGTATTTGTTGAACCGGGTTAAATTTGTCTTCAACCAAAAGTTTGTTTGAGATTTGCGGTGAGATCCTTTTGAGGATACACAACACCTTGAGATCAGGGTGGGACCAGACCCTACTCGGTCCTCGCCTAATTTCGTTAGGGTTTATTTTCAATTTTTTTTTCTCTTGAGCCAAACCAGCCCTCTCTCAAGCCGAATCGGCTCAATGCCTCCCAGGCCTCGCCCTCCTAGGGCTAATTGCACACACACGCCCACTCGGGTGCACACCCGCAGGCGCACTCACCCACACACACATACGCAATGATCAAATGGTCAGGTTTCAAATTCGTGCTGAGCACTTGACGACTGGCATGCCTTAAACACAAATTAGTTTTATACTAAGGTGGGCACTCGAAAACTTCCGGTATGGGACTCAACTTTCCCCCTTCAGTGCCAACTTCAAACGACGATTACTCCCTACTTAGAGCTCCAAATCAAGCGAAATAAAGCTTGATGGAGAGCTCTAAGGTGGTTCTACAGAATTCCAGGGTCAATTTGAAGTTTATAGGATGATTTCCTCCTTGATTTGATAGGTGAAATTAGGGGGTTCGTACAGGTTAAACATGCTTGGAAAGTGAAATTAGAGTTACTGTGTCCATAAGATGGGTATTTTAACTTGTCTAAGGGTCTGAATAGGTTATATAGGTGGTTTCATAGTTGTTTATATAGGTTTAAAGCTCTCCAGAGCTTCAGGTGGAGCACAGAAGCTCAAAGCTTCTTTGAAAGCTTCAGGAAGAGGAATTTTAAACTCTGAAAAGTACAACAGACAGCTAAGGACATTTCTAATTGATTGGGATAGTGATAGCTACTGGATGCGAGAGATAACCGGGTTTGATTGTTATGTCGATGTAATATAGCCAGTTATTGCCATCATTTCAAATATATAAATTTTTTTACTCGGGAAATAAAAGAGTTCCCGAGGTCGAACTCAGGGAGCAAGTTGTACTCTAGAGATATACATGTTTCTTTTACAAAAAAATAACAAAGAGAGAGAAAGAATTTGGTGTCTTTTTTTTTTCTTTGTTTCTCCTCGTCTCCGATCTTCTTCTTTCTTCTTTGCAGAGGTGATGTTCTTCTTCTTGTTCCAGCAGTTCTTCCTTTTTCTTCTGTCTTCCTTCAGATCTTCTTCTTTCTTCTTTTCTTTTTCCAGTCCGGACGTCGCCCCTCCTTCTTTCTTCTTTTTCCCTTCAGGACGTCGTCTGATTTCCAAATCAGACGACTTAAACTGCCTGTTGCTACAGTGTCTCCCTCAGCTTCCTGCTTCTTCCGCAGTCCTTCTTCTTCACCTGTGCCTGCACACTTCAGAGTTTTGCGTCAGAGGCAAAACCTACTCTACCCTCTCCCCCCGCGTCTCTCTCTCTCTGAAACCACTCTTGGGAAAGCTCTCCCAGAGCTGCCGGGTAATCGGGTACGGGTCGTGCCCGGGTCCAGGCCCACCGGCGTGCGTGGTGGGCGAGGAGTGCAGGTCAGTCTAAGTCGGGTCGGGTCAGGTCCGCGGGGCGTGAGCGCGGACGAGACCGGGTAACCGGGCGGGTGTAAGGGGACCTCACCCCGTGTGCTGAGGCAGTAAGGCTAGTGCAAAAAATCAATTTAAACAGTGGAAAGTGTGTGAGGCTTACCGATGTGGGACTAAACGCAGACCTTTCCTCGCGTGCGCCTGCTGGGAGACCGCGGCCTGGCTTCTGCAGCTGCGGCTTTGATTTGCGTAGGTTGCTGGCTGGCTGCCTTCGCAAGACTCCCCGTAATCTGCAGCAGCTGGAGACCTGGAGTCCTCAAGCCTGGAGCGCGGGAGAAGCTGCTTCAATGTGCGTTAATGGCGGTCGAACCTCAAAACCTGTCGGACACGAATATGGCCTCTCGGCCTGATCAAACCACTGGGGAACCTTCGCCGTGGCACGGCGAAGGTGAGGAGCTGCGCGGCAGGCCGCAAGGTGGCGTCTGGCAGCAGCCCTAGGTTGGACTGCAACCGGAGGAATGGGTTTGTTCGGGGGAGTGTTACGGAGGTGTGGAGTGGCAGTGGAGGGGTGGGGGGTGCTCAGTGTGAGGAGGCGGAGGTTCGGTGAGGGTCGGCGAGGTGTGTGAGGCTGTGGAGCGATGGGAACATCTCGCCGGAGGGTGGCCGGAGTCGAAGGGGGTGACGATGGTCAGGGTCGGTCGAGGGCGTAATTGAACAAATTGGAACCGGGGAAAGAAAGAGGAGAAGAAGGGAAATAGTTCTAACTTACTTGCAGGGACGAAGGGGGAGGAATAGGGCGACAGTCGTATCGACTGTCGCCGGAGAAGACGATGCTCAGGGAAAGGGGCGGCGGCGAGCAGAGAGCCGGAGAGACGCCAGCTGGGTGCGGCGTGGCGCGGGAAGAGCGGGGGAGGAAGTCTCTGCTGCTGGTATTGCGGCAGAGCGAAGAGGAGAAGGGGGAGGAACCGTCGGAGCTGGTGAGCGTCTGCCGGAGAGAGAAGAGAGGAAAGTTGGGGGTTTTCTCCGTCAGATCCGAGCTGCCCCGGTCGGTGGAGCAACGGGGGATATTTATAGGGATCAAACAGGGAGGAAGGCGGAGGGTGACGACGTGTCTCCCTCGCCGGAGGATGGCCGGAAACAAGAACCCATACCGTCCGTGCGTTCGCACGGCCGGTATGGTGGGTTATAACGACCAGGGGGGTGTCCCTACGACGGCTGACGACGCAGGGCACCCCTGGTTTACTTGCCAGGTCCCCCCCCCTCACCCTGCGCGGCGCCATGCTCCGCGCAAGGTCGCCGGAGCATGGTGCTGGCAGGTTTTGCAGGGGGGACCTGATCGCAAAGAACGAAGGAGAGTTAGGGGCCAAAATGCTAGGGTTCAAAAGTTGAGGGCCAAATAGTAAATATATGAGGACCAAAGTGTAAAGTCGGTCAAGGAGGTTTCTTCTTAGGCTCAAGTTTTTATACATGACTAATTAGGACCTAAGGAATCTGATGGTGAATTTCATTTCTATATTAAACCTTGTTTGACCGGTCAATTTACGCAAAAACCCAAATTAAGTTATTAATTGGGCATGGTTCTCAATGTAGGTCAAAATGGGTTCTGAAGGCCAAATTGAAGGTTCTAAACCCTAGAGATTATTTTTCTATGAATTTTAGAGGGTTTATTCTATTTTTACTTTGCCTCGAACCTTGTGAATTGAAGTGGGTTGTTTTAGGGTTACAGATTATCATTTAGTTTCTTAGAATTGCTGTAGCCCTTGCTAGATCATTTCATCCCACTTTTATTCTTATTAAGTTGCTTTGACCTATGTTTGGGCCATGAATTACCCTGTATGCAGATTATACTGGTAAAATTGCATTTTTACCCCTTATGACTTGTTTTCTCCTTAAACTCAGAATTCTCTGAGTTAAGCCTTTCCTTGAGTTATGTAGGAGCTTTTATCCTTTGTATTGGGTCAAAATGAGCTAGTTATGGCTCATGATGAGGTTCTCATCATACCCCCATGCCTAGCTTTTGCTAGTCCCTTAGCAAAAACCTAAGGTTTCAACCCTTGTTCTAGACCATGAAGTTTTTAATAGTTTTAGATAAGTGCCTTTTTTATTTGAGCATAGATTAGGTTAGAATGCTGACCATAGGCCTAAAAGGTACTCTAGTACCAATCAAGATCCAAATCTGTCTAGCCTTAGCCTCAGTCTTTAGCAAAGGTTTTTAAGGTCCACAAGAACTAACCTAAGGTTTATTGGACTTTGTGGTTAAAGCACCCGTGCTTGAAATGATTTTAGCCCTGGCTCAGTTCGCAGTGCGTTTTGTAAGAGAGAGATAGAAAGTTTTTCTGTTTAGAGAGTTTTCTCTCTCTTTTTCTTTTTAGTTCTAGCCTAGGATTGGCTTTTCAACACGGTCTGTATCAGATTCCTTGCTCCCATCATCAATCCTCAAGGGTTCCTGGCGATCGATGCTTCGAGATAGCACCGCCCATGGAAACCCCCGGAACCCTGGCTATTGAGATTTCGAGATAATCCCATCCATGATGTTCCGTGGCCGAATTCAGACCCTGGCAATTGACACTTCGAGATAATGCCATCCATGGAATCTGAACCAGCAGAGTGCTTACATGCCCCCAGTAGGATATGTAGATATCCTAAGAGACAAGCACCGAGGAGATGATATTTTGTTACGCATCTTCGAGGGGATTTCCTGCCTCTCCGCGCTGGGAACTCGTCCAAATCAACTTGTGTTGATCGGCCGTTCCTATTCTAGGTGTTCTTTTCAGAATTTTGCGACGCTTCTGCGTGATTCTGATTTTTACGCTTACTGAACCAGGCTGTGTGTGAGGTTAGGGTGCTTAGGTTACTGAGTCCCGTAAACCAAAAATTAGTTAACGAGGCCGAATACTCCCTAAGCCTTAGACCCAATACTTCAGCTTTTCATTTTCCTCAACCTCTTGAGGAGTGTCCAGATCTTAATGGGTACTAAGAGTCTATTCAAGAATGCCTAAGGTTTGCATTCTTTACTAATCTCTTTGTGCACTTTTCTTGAATGAGGTCTAGAACTTAGGTTAATTCCTTAGTTCCTTACTAATGACTATCACTTTTTCTCATAATTTTGTGCTCCTTTTTCATTTTGTTTCTTTTCTCCTTCACAAAATTTCCTTCTCCTCTTTTCCTCTTATTCTTTTTCGAAAATTTTTTAATTTTTATGGTTTTTTTTTTTTTGGCATATGTGAATTTTTTGTTTGAAACCTTTTCTTACAAGTTTTGCACTTTCATACCCCCCCATGCCTAAGATTTGCAATGTCCTCATTGTAACCTAGGGGGTCTTAGTTCATTCCTTAAGACAAAAATTTGGATGAGTGGATGGGTCGGGTTGAATTTTTGCGGACGATTTCAAATCCCAGATGCAAGCATCTGAGTTGGGGTCGGCTGTCTACAAGGGTGAACTTCGAGTGCTAAAAGGTGTCAGAACAAGTTTCAGGTTTTCAAAGAGAATGACGGGCTGCCTCCCGTTAAGCGCTGAGTTTTACGCCATCGGCTGGGCGCAATAAGCTCAAGGGGAAAGGAGGATATAAGATGCCTCAGCCAAATTAGTAGAAGTTACATCGATGAACGGCTTGAGTCTCTGACCGTTCACGATGAAAGGTTCAGAATCGTGGCTGAGTGGACTGATTTCGATTGCTCCATTTCCAAAAACCTATCGGACCAAATATGGTCCGACCCACTTAGATCTCAGTTTTCCTAGGAAGAGTTTGAGTCGGGCATCAAAGAGTAGGACCTTTTGACCAGGATGAAAGATCTTTCTCGAGATGTGTTTGTCGTGGAAGGCTTTAACCCGCTCCTTGTAGATTTGCGAGTTCTCGTACGCGTCTAGGCGTAATTCATCGATCTCGCTGATTTGGAGTTTTCTGTGGGTCCCAGCCTTGGAAAGATCTAGATTACAGTTCCGTACTGCCCAATAGGCTTTATGTTCCAGTTCTACGGGAAGGTGGCATGCCTTTCCGTACACCAGTCTAAAGGGAGACATGCCCAATTGGGTCTTGTGGGCGGTCCTATAGGCCCACAATGCTTCTGGAAGTCGGGACGACCAGTCCTTCCTGTCAGGTCGAACAGTGACTTGCAGGATTTTCTTGATCTCCCGATTAGACAGCTCAGCTAGACCATTAGTTTGGGGGTGGTAAGGAGTAGAGATTCGGTGAGACACCCCGTATTTGGTCATCAGTGACCTAAACTGAGCATTTGTGAAATGGGTCCCCCCATCAGAGATTATTGCACGAGGAATCCCGAACCTTGAGAAAATGTGTTGATGAATGAATTTGAGAACGCTTTTGTGATCACAGGTTCGGGTCGGTATGGCTTCGATCCATTTGGACACGTAGTCCACAGCCAACAGAATGTATTCGAAACCATCCGAAACAGGAAAGGGGCCCATAAAATCAATCCCCCAAACATCAAAGATTTCGCATACTAGAATCGGTTGCATAGGCATCATGTCGCGATGGCTCATGTTGCCCAAAGTCTGGCAACGACTGCATGCCTTGCAATGACTGTATGCGTCTTTGAACAGTGTGGGCCAGTAAAAGCCGCACTGGAGGACTTTTGATGCGGTTTTATGTCCGGCAAAATGGCCACCGCATGCCTGGTCATGGCAGAAAGAGAGGATATTTTTGACTTCCCCTTCCGGGACACATCTCCGGATGATCTGATCGGCACCTATGCGGAAGAGGTACGGGTCTTCCCAAATGTAATACTTGGCATCGGAGCGTAATTTGTCTTTCTTGGCCTTCGGCCAATCGGACGGGATCTGATGAGATGCCAAGTAATTTACTATATTAGCAAACCATGGAAGGCTAGTACCAATAGTCAGCAGGTGCTCATCGGGAAAATGCTCAGTGATGGGTCCGGAAGGGTCAATTATTTCAGAAGGAAGACGGGACAAGTGATCAGCTACCACGTTTTGCTTTCCCGCTTTGTCGCGAATCTCAAGGTCAAATTCTTGCAATAGCAAGATCCATCGGATTAATCGAGGTTTCGCGTCCTTCTTTGCAAGGAGATGCCTCACAGCTGTGTGATCCGAGTATATGATGACACGGGAACCCAGAAGGTACGATCTGAACTTTTCTAGGGCAAATACTACAGCTAGCAGCTCTTTCTCAGTAACCGTATAGTTACGCTGAGCCTCATCGAGTGTTTTGCTGGCGTAGTAAATGACCACAGGTTTCTTGTCAATTTTCTGTCCCAAAATCGCTCCTACAGCGAAGTCGGATGCATCACACATGATCTCAAAGGGTTGAGACCAATCAGGGGACTGTAGGATCGGGGCTTGGGTGACTCGGTCATGCAGGATTTCAAATGCTTGAGTGCATTCCTTGGAAATTTCGAAGGGAACATCCTTGGAGAGAAGAGTGGTCAGGGGGCGTGCGATTTTTGAAAAATCAGGGATAAATCATCGATAAAAACCGACATGCCCTAAAAAGGATCGGATGTCCCTGATCGAGCTAGGCATAGGAAGGTGAGAGATCAGATTAACCTTAGCTCGATCCACTTGGATACCTTTCTCCGAAATTGAGTGTCCCAGGACAATTCCCTCAGGCACCATGAAATGGCTCTTTTCCCAGGAAAGAACCAAATTCACATCGATGCACCGCCTGAGTATCTGGACCAAGTGTTGGAGGCAATCGTCGAATGATGCTCCGAAAACTGAAAAGTCATCCATGAAGACTTCCAGATAGTCACCTACCATATCTGAGAATATGGCAAGCATGCATCGCTGAAAAGTAGCGGGTGCATTGCAAAGACCGAAAGGCATCCTTCGGAAAGCGTATGTTCCGAAGGGGCAGGTGAACGTGGTCTTTTCTTGGTCCTCAGGATGGATTGCCACCTGGTTATAACTGGAGTACCCGTCAAGAAAGCAGAAGAACTTATTTCCCGCTAGTTTTTCGAGAATTTGATCAATGAAGGGTAGTGGGAAATGATCCTTCTTCGTGGAGGAATTGAGTCGACGGTAATCTATACAGACTCTCCACGAGTTGGCTAATCGGGTAGGAATGATTTCTCCGGTCTCAGTCGTTATAGTGGTGAGTCCTGCCTTCTTGTGCACGACCTGAATTGGGCTCACCCAACGACTATCGGAGGTCGGGTAGATGATTCCGGCATCTAACCATTTGATGATCTCCTTTTTCACGACCTCCTGCAGATTGGGGTTTAAGCGTCTCTGCATTTCACGAGAAGGTCGTGTGCCCTCTTCTGAATAGATATGATGAGTACAATAAGAGGGACTTATTCCAGTCAGATCATCGAGAGTCCATCCGATGGCTCTGCGATGTTGCTGGAGGACAATAATCAGACGGGATTCCTGTTCAGGACTGAGGTTGGAATTGATAATCACAGGAAAGGTCTGATTAGAACCCAAAAATACGTATTTCAAGTGAGCGGGAAGGGGTTTCAGTTCGAGGATGGGGTTTTCAGCAGCAGCGGGTGGTTCAGTATAGATGTGAGGTTCAAGGGTGGGAGTTACTGGGTTGTTCATATCTGGATTCAACTCCTCTGTTTGCGGGTCAAGATCCTTCTGTGGTTGATGAGGCATAATTGAGTCATTCTGGAGGTGTGATTCATCAACCAAAGTCTTGATGTCACAAATTTGTTCGATGACGCCGCAATTAATTCCTTGTTGGGCCTTAAATATATCAATTTTCAATGTTTGATCTCCAAACTTAAGCTCTATTTGGCCCTTCTCACAGCTGATGTTGGCTCTAGCAGTAGCCAAGAAAGGTCTCCCTAGAATGATTGGTGTATCCCTAGGGTTCTCAGGTGCATCCATATCTAAGACTATAAAGTCCACTGGAAAATAGAAATCCCGTACTCTCACGATAACATCTTCGAGAATCCCTTTTGGTGACTTTATAGATCGATCTGCTAATTGTAATGTCACCTCGGTTGGTTTCAGCTCAGATTCTTCTAGATGGTCAAGTAAGGATGTGGGTATCAGGTTTATGGATGCACCCAAGTCTAACAATGCTCTATCAAATTGGGTACCACCTATCTTACAGGAAATCAGGGGAGTTCCAGGATCTTTTGCCTTGGGTCGGAGTCTACTAAGGATTACAGAGCTGGCTTGCTCTGACAGAACAATTGGGCTCCCTCCCTTGGTTCGCGGCTTACGCTGGGGTGTACATATATTCTTTAGAAATCGTGCGTAAGCTGGTACATGGCGGATTGCATCCATCAAGGGGATGTTTATGTGGACCTGCTCAAAGAGCTTGACCAGGTCCTCCTCAGGGGCCACGGGTTTGGTGGTCTTCTTTCCCTTGGTCAGGGCCTCGGGAAACGGGATCTTGGTTGGTTCTTCTAGGATAGGTCCAGGTTGTGGATCTGGAACAGCGGTACCTTGGATAACTATCCTAGGGTCATGGTTATCAGGCTGGGAGTGGTTTGGATAATGCGGGTCTTGAGTTGTCTTACCACTACGTGTTGTTACAGAATTTAATCCGGCCTGATTTTGGTTTGGGTTTGGTAGGAGGGGTGGCTGCTGCTGAAATCCCGCATAAGAAGTTGAGGCTTCCATCTCGTCTGGAGATGGAGCAGTAGGAGCCTGATAAATCCATTGGGCGTGGCCTAAATTTGGGTTCATAACGCGCTTCTGGGTTGGCACGTTATTTGGGTTAGGAAGAGGTTGGGAAGGGAGTGTGCCTGGTTGGCGAGAATTTGCCAACTGGGCCAGTTGAGTTTTAACTTCTGTAAGCTCGTCCTTGTGCTGTTTCTGAATAGCCGCATTCGTTTTTTGAATGTCAGCCAGAGTCTGAAGGATTAAGGACATTTGATCTTGATTTGGCCCTGATGGATAAGTAGGGTTGGGCCGAGGCTGAGGCGGCTGGTAGTGACGAGAGGGCTGTGGGCGGGACTGAAAAGGTGGTCTTTGGGTTTGGGAATTTCCCGCCCACTGAAAATTGGGATGGTTTCGCCATCCAGGGTTGTAAGTGTTGGAGAATGGGTCGTTCTGGATGGCGTTGAGGTCCTCGCAGGTCTGAGGAACCTCCTGAGAATCAGGGAAAGGAGGAATGGAGTTCCCCCGGCTGGTGTAGAAAGGATCGGATGATCTTCCAGTCCAAGAATCAGATGGGGATGGATATGGATCCATCCCAGGGGAAGATCGGTGGAGGATGTTTTGCACAGTCTCCTGTGTGGAAGGAGGTTGTGCAAAGGAGTTACGCGCGGAGGTGGCTCGCTGCAAGTGCTGAGTCAGCTCATCCACCTTCTTTTCAATAATTGAGACCTTGTCCAATCGACTGGCCATTAATTCCAGGTCGACTGATGCGGACAGGCCCTGCGTCTCATGTGCTCCCTTAAGATTCGTCGCTGCGCGGGTATTCGTCCTGTCGAATAATCCCATGGAGTCATTGTTGATGGAGTTCTCGCACATGTTTTCGAGAATCTCCCATACGGTGTCTTCATGTTGACCCATGATGTTTCCTCCGCAAGTTGCATTGACGAAAAGGCGGATGTCCTCACGGAGTCCCTGGTAAAAAGATTGGACTTGTTCCCATTTAGGAACTCCGTGATGGGGGCACTTCCTCATGAGATCCTGAAAACGATCCCATGCCTCATGAAGAGGTTCTCCAGATTGTTGAGTGAAGTGTGTAATCTGATGGCGCAAGGCGTTGGTCCGACCAACGGGAAAGAACTTTTTCAAAAACTCGGATTGAAGTTCTTCCCAAGTGTTGATCGGCCGGGTCTGCGTTTGATACCAATGGGCGGCCTTGTCCATAAGGGAAAAGGAGAACATCTTCATGAGAAGAATATCCCGATTTTGCGCATCTGATCCAAAAGTGTGGGCCAGATGCTTTAGCTGTTTGATGTGCTGGAAGGGATCTTCAGAATTAAGCCCATGGAATTTAGGTATAGCATGAATCATGTTGGGCTTTAGTTCGGAATCAGGTCCTCCAGTCGGGATTCTGACTCGAGGCTCAATGGCCACCGCAGCAGGATTGTAGTGGTCCCGCATCATAGGACGCTGTGGTGGGTGCACGAAGTTTTGGAAGAGGTCATTGAGTCGCTGGAGCTGGTGTTCTAGATTATTTTCTTCCTCAACTGGCTGAGCCATGATGGGGGAAGAAGAAGAACTTGGTTCTGAATCAGAAGAGAGAATAATGTGAGGGTGTTTCTGCACAAACACGGGCGTCGAGGCTTGGCCTTGACGAGAGCGAATTTCTAAAGGAGGTCTTAAGGGTGGTCTTAGAGACCTCCTTCCGTACATGCACAGTTGGAAGAGGTAAGTTTAGAAGGTGCTAGACCCAATCAAGGCACCCAAATATGTGTTGGGTGACTATAGAGGTGCGGGGCAGATGGACCCCTTGATCAGAAAGATCGTCCACCTGAGAATTACCTGGGCAGCCAGAGAGGGAGAGTCCCGCGAAGACCCCTACACGGTAGAGCGTCCCCACGGGTTACAGGGTTTCCCCCACCCGACCTCTCTTGTCACTGCGGGTCCAGGTAGACCAGAATGGGGATCTTGACCTCTTAAGTCTACCAATTTTAGCTTAAGATCAGGGTGCTTAAAGTTACACTTGAACTCTTAGGTATTTTGAGTGAGAAAGTGACCTAATTTTAAGGTTGGTTGACCCAAGGAGTCAATCTTTACCTCTTGTTCCTTTGAGAGCTTTTTGGGTCCTTTCTTTTAGGGTTCAAGTGTTTAGAGAGCCAATTGTTTTAGGTTTCCTTTGAATAGGTATTTTCAGACAAGGGCTTGGGCACACTTCATTTGGTTTTCTCAATTCTTGCTTAAGGAGTGTGTCTCTAAATCCCTAGTGTTGGATCCTAGGTTGGCTCTACTTGGTCTAGTTAATTCCTTGTTGGGTAATTAGGGCTCAAGCAAGAATGTGTTAGCCCTTAAATACCCTTAATAGTGTGCAGGAATAATGAGTTGAAAACATGCAACTTTTATGATTACTAAGTATGGAAGACAGGTTAGCCCTATATTGCTTGTTCTTTTCTTTCTTTTGAGTTTTAGGGGTTAATAGCGAGAGGAAAGAAAAAAAAAAAAAATTTACCTGTCCTCGGAGTGGTTGTTGTGCGGTTGCTTGTCTTCTTGGTTTCCTGTAGTTTTCTGCACAAAAGAGAGGAGATTATCAGAAATTAAAAAGAAACAGGAATGTTTACCTCTAGAATAGCCGTTGCTCCCCGGCAACGGCGCCAAATTGATAGCTACTGGATGCGAGAGATAACCGGGTTTGATTGTTATGTCGATGTAATATAGCCAGTTATTGCCATCATTTCAAATATATAAATTTTTTTACTCGGAAAATAAAAGAGTTCCCGAGGTCGAACTCAGGGAGCAAGTTGTACTCTAGAGATATACATGTTTCTTTTACAAAAAAATAACAAAGAGAGAGAAAGAATTTGGTGTCTTTTTTTTTTCTTTGTTTCTCCTCGTCTCCGATCTTCTTCTTTCTTCTTTGCAGAGGTGATGTTCTTCTTCTTGTTCCAGCAGTTCTTCCTTTTTCTTCTGTCTTCCTTCAGATCTTCTTCTTTCTTCTTTTCTTTTTCCAGTCCGGACGTCGCCCCTCCTTCTTTCTTCTTTTTCCCTTCAGGACGTCGTCTGATTTCCAAATCAGACGACTTAAACTGCCTGTTGCTACAGTGTCTCCCTCAGCTTCCTGCTTCTTCCGCGGTCCTTCTTCTTCACCTGTGCCTGCACACTTCAGAGTTTTGCGTCAGAGGCAAAACCTACTCTACCCTCTCCCCCCGCGTCTCTCTCTCTCTGAAACCACTCTTGGGAAAGCTCTCCCAGAGCTGCCGGGTAATCGGGTACGGGTCGTGCCCGGGTCCAGGCCCACCGGCGTGCGTGGTGGGCGAGGAGTGCAGGTCAGTCTAAGTCGGGTCGGGTCAGGTCCGCGGGGCGTGAGCGCGGACGAGACCGGGTAACCGGGCGGGTGTAAGGGGACCTCACCCCGTGTGCTGAGGCAGTAAGGCTAGTGCAAAAAATCAATTTAAACAGTGGAAAGTGTGTGAGGCTTACCGATGTGGGACTAAACGCAGACCTTTCCTCGCGTGCGCCTGCTGGGAGACCGCGGCCTGGCTTCTGCAGCTGCGGCTTTGATTTGCGTAGGTTGCTGGCTGGCTGCCTTCGCAAGACTCCCCGTAATCTGCAGCAGCTGGAGACCTGGAGTCCTCAAGCCTGGAGCGCGGGAGAAGCTGCTTCAATGTGCGTTAATGGCGGTCGAACCTCAAAACCTGTCGGACACGAATATGGCCTCTCGGCCTGATCAAACCACTGGGGAACCTTCGCCGTGGCACGGCGAAGGTGAGGAGCTGCGCGGCAGGCCGCAAGGTGGCGTCTGGCAGCAGCCCTAGGTTGGACTGCAACCGGAGGAATGGGTTTGTTCGGGGGAGTGTTACGGAGGTGTGGAGTGGCAGTGGAGGGGTGGGGGGTGCTCAGTGTGAGGAGGCGGAGGTTCGGTGAGGGTCGGCGAGGTGTGTGAGGCTGTGGAGCGATGGGAACATCTCGCCGGAGGGTGGCCGGAGTCGAAGGGGGTGACGATGGTCAGGGTCGGTCGAGGGCGTAATTGAACAAATTGGAACCGGGGAAAGAAAGAGGAGAAGAAGGGAAATAGTTCTAACTTACTTGCAGGGACGAAGGGGGAGGAATAGGGCGACAGTCGTATCGACTGTCGCCGGAGAAGACGATGCTCAGGGAAAGGGGCGGCGGCGAGCAGAGAGCCGGAGAGACGCCAGCTGGGTGCGGCGTGGCGCGGGAAGAGCGGGGGAGGAAGTCTCTGCTGCTGGTATTGCGGCAGAGCGAAGAGGAGAAGGGGGAGGAACCGCCGGAGCTGGTGAGCGTCTGCCGGAGAGAGAAGAGAGGAAAGTTGGGGGTTTTCTCCGTCAGATCCGAGCTGCCCCGGTCGGTGGAGCAACGGGGGGTATTTATAGGGATCAAACAGGGAGGAAGGCGGAGGGAGACGACGTGTCTCCCTCGCCGGAGGATGGCCGGAAACAAGAACCCATACCGTCCGTGCGTTCGCACGGCCGGTATGGTGGGTTATAACGACCAGGGGGTGTCCCTGCGACGGCTGACGACGCAGGGCACCCCTGGTTTACTTGCCAGGTCCCCCCCCTCAGCCTGCGCGGCGCCATGCTCCGCGCAAGGTCGCCGGAGCATGGTGCTGGCAGGTTTTGCAGGGGGGACCTGATCGCAAAGAAAGAAGGAGAGTTAGGGGCCAAAATGCGAGGGTTCAAAAGTTGAGGGCCAAATAGTAAATATATGAGGACCAAAGTGTAAAGTCGGTCAAGGAGGTTTCTTCTTAGGCTCAAGTTTTTATACATGACTAATTAGGACCTAAGGAATCTGATGGTGAATTTCATTTCTATATTAAACCTTTTTTGACCGGTCAATTTACGCAAAAACCCAAATTAAGTTATTAATTGGGCATGGTTCTCAATGTAGGTCAAAATGGGTTCTGAAGGCCAAATTGAAGGTTCTAAACCCTAGAGATTATTTTTCTATGAATTTTAGAGGGTTTATTCTATTTTTACTTTGCCTCGAACCTTGTGAATTGAAGTGGGTTGTTTTAGGGTTACAGATTATCATTTAGTTTCTTAGAATTGCTGTAGCCCTTGCTAGATCATTTCATCCCACTTTTATTCTTATTAAGTTGCTTTGACCTATGTTTGGGCCATGAATTACCCTGTATGCAGATTATACTGGTAAAATTGCATTTTTACCCCTTATGACTTGTTTTCTCCTTAAATTCAGAATTCTCTGAGTTAAGCCTTTCCTTGAGTTATGTAGGAGCTTTTATCCTTTGTATTGGGTCAAAATGAGCTAGTTATGGCTCATGATGAGGTTCCGTAAGATGGGTATTTTAACTTGTCTAAGGGTCTGAATAGGTTATATAGGTGGTTTCATAGTTGTTTATATAGGTTTAAAGCTCTCCAGAGCTTCAGGTGGAGCACAGAAGCTCAAAGCTTCTCTGAAAGCTTCAGGAAGAGGAATTTTAAACTCTGAAAAGTACAACAGACAGCTAAGGACATTTCTAATTGATTGGGATAGCTTCTAAGGATTATTATAAGCTTGTTGGGGTAGGAGTTAACTTCAAAATTCATCAAAAATCTACTGTCTTCAGTTTGGGTTCAACAATAACCCAAACTAACAGTAATTGAAATCCAATAGAATTAACCATCAGAGCTCACTCAAATCACTTTAAAATCATTCACAGACATTGATGAGAGCCTCATCATGAATCCTAACTAGCACAATTTAATCTAAATAAGTGTGAAGAAGCTCCTACAAAACCTAAAGAAAAGCCTAACTCAGAGAATTCTAAATTGAAGAATAAAACAAGTGATGAAGGGTAAAACTGTAATTTTAACAATGCAGTACACAATCAGGGTGTTTAGGGATCTAAACACAGGTCAAATGAGCTTAATAAGGAAGGAAGTGGGATGATCTGATCTGAAAAGGGTTATAGCAACTTCTAGGAATTAAGTGACATTCTCTAACCCTAAAAATAAACCCACTTTAATTCACGAGGTTCTAGGCAGAGTAAAAATCAAATAAATCCTCTAAAGTTCATGGAAAAATACTCCCTAGGGTTTAGAACCTTCAATTTGGCCTTTGCAACCTATTTTGACCTAAATTGAGAACCATGCCCAAATTTTAACTTAATTTGGGTTTTTACGCAAATTGACTGGTCAAACGTGGTCAAACCTAAAATCAAACTACACCATTAAATTCCTTAGGTTTAAATTACGTTGGTACAAAAATTTGGGCCTAAGTGAAGTCCATCTTGATCGACTTAACAAATTGGTCCTCTTGAATTACTTTTTGAAACTTATCTTTCAAAACCTTGCATCTAGCCCCCTATCTTCTCCTTCGTTCTTTGCAGAACGGTCCTCCCTACCACCCTACGCAGGCACCATACCTTCGGCGACCTTGCGCGGAGGATGGCGCCGCGCAGGGTAAGGCAACCACTCTCAAGAATGAACAGAGGGTTCCCTACGTCATCCTCTGTCGCAGGGACCCTCCCCCGTGACCTGCGGCTACCCATGCCTCTCGTGCGAACGCACGACAGGCATGGGTCTCCTTCTCCGACCATCTCCGGCGAGCACCCCACGTCGCTCCCTCGAAACCCTCTCCTCGCCAACACCTTTATAAGGAGCAGCAGGGGCAGCCGTCTCCTTCAAGCCTAATTTGGCCGAGGATCCCTCCCGAATTTTGTCTCCTCCTCCCACAGTCAAAACGCCCACAGGCTTCGGTGGCCCTTCCTCCTCCTTTCATCGCTCTGCTACCATACCTGCAGCAGAGCCCACTCCGCCTTGTCTTCCCGCGCCAGGCCGCACCAGCTGGTGCCTTCCCGACCTCTTCCTCGCCGCCGTTACTCCCCTCTGGGCTCCTTCATCTCCAGCGTCGGCAGGTACGCACCGAGTGCTGCCTCTCTCCCTCTTCGTCAATTAGGTAGGTAAAATCTTTCCCCCATCTCTCTCTGTTGTTTCCCACTCTTTAATTCACTATTTCAACCCACCGACCACCACTGTCCATCACCACCTTCTCCATCTCCGGCCGCCCTCCGGCGAGGCATTCCCGCCACTCCACGCCTCCATCTGCCTCGCCAATCACCCCTTAAGCACCGCGACACCTCACTGACACGAATTCCGCCCTCCATTCACCACCTCGCACCTCCTGACCACCCCACGAACACACCCACTCCTACGCACGCAGGTTGCCCTAGGCACATGGCCACAGGCACTCTCACAGCACGCCACCCCCTGCATCGCATTTTCCGCGCTCTGGCGAACCTCCATGAACCTTTTTGACGTGGCCGCGAGGCCATTTGCGTGTTTCAGGTTTCGCCCTCCTCGCCGCCATTGACGAGCAGTAGGAGCTGCTTGGCAGGCAGCTCCAAGCCTCTTCAGCTCCAGGAGTGAGCCCTAGGCGACGCGGAAGGAATTCACGCACACACCCAGGACTTCAATTGCGGACAGAATCCTCGGCTACTGCCCCAATTGCTCGAAGCTTTCTCCCGCAGGTGCCCGAGATCGAAGGTGGGACTTTAGTCCCACCTCGAAAGTGTGTGGGTGCACTCCCACACATAAATTAGAAAAGTGTTATCAGCTGGTTGCCTCCGGTAACACTGGGGTGAGGTCCCTTACCTATTCACCAAGTCTCGTCCGTGACACGCACACGTGGATCTGACCCGACCCGACTTCCCACTCCTGTGCACTCCTCGTGCACACCCACGGCGGTGCGTCTGGACCTGGGCACGCGACCCGACCCAATTACCCAGCTCCGGGAGAGATTACCAAAGAGAGATTTAGAGAGAGAGAGATGCGAGGAAGGGGTAAGGTAGGTTTTGCACTGACATTTGTGTGTGTGCGCAAGAAGGAAGAAAGGAGAAGAGGAGCAACGGCCGGGACTTAGTAGCGCAAGGAAGAAGGAAGGAGAAGAGTAGAGGAAGCCAAGAGGAAAAGGAGAAGGAGAGGCTGATTAGATAAGGCGTCTGAGCTCTGAATCAGACGTCGGCGAAAAAGAAGAAGAGGCAGCAACAAGAAAAAGAAAAGAAAGAGAAAAAGAAGAAGCCGCAGCAAGAAGAAGGAAGAAGGACGAAACTGCTGAAGACAGAAAACAGAGAAGAAGAGTAAAGAAGAAGGGCCAGAGCAGAAGAAAGAAGAAAAGAGAAAGAGGAACTGTAGCTGCTAAGAAAAAGAAAAAAAGAAGAAGCAGAGAAGCCCTTCAGAGAAGAAAAGAAAAGAAGAGAAGAAGAGCTTGCCGCAGAGAAGGAAAAGGGAAAAAGAAAGAAAGGAGCAATTTTTACTCTTTCTCTCTCTCTCTCTTTCTTAATTTTTGTAAAACATTATATATTGTGAATTTATATGCTTCTGGAATTATAGTTTGCTCCCTGAGTTCGACCTTGGGAAACTTTTTATTTCCGAGTAATAAATTGTATTAAACTGGTGACTGTTTCTTTGTACTATACTACGACGAAACCCTAGAGAGCAGAACCAGTTTTTGGCACCATTGCCGGGGAGCAATGGCCATTCTAGAAGCTATTAATTCACAATTTTGATTTCCTATTGTCTAATCTCTTCTCTTTTGTTTTGCAGGCACAGGAAATCAAGAGGAAAACAAGCAGCCGCACAACAACCACACCAAGGACAGGTAAACCCCTAAATTCTATCCTCACATTTAAACCCCTAAATTCTAAAGAGGAAGAAAAAGAAAAAAAAAGCAATTTAGGAATAACCTATCTTTTATACGTAGTAAAACACCAAAGTTGCCTGTTTTCAGATTTCAACATACTTTATCTGTACACCATTAAAGGTAGTTAGGGCTAAAACCTTCTTGCTTGAGCCCTAATTACCCAATCTAGAGGCAACTAACTAGACCAATTAGAGCCAATATAAGATTCAAAGCTAGGGTTTTAGAGACACACTTTTCTAAGCAAGAATGAAAAACTCTCAAAAGAAGTGTGCCTAAGCCATTGCTTGAAAACATCTATTAAGAGAGACGCTAAGAAATTTGGCTCTTAAAAACACTTGAACCCTAAAAGACAAGACCTAATAAGCTCTCAAAGGAACTAGTAGGTGAAGTTGACCCATTGGGTCAACCAACCTTGAACTTAGGTCACTCTTTGCACTCAAAAGGTTAAAGTTCAAGTGAAAACCTAAGCACCTTGATCCTAACCAAAAGTGGTAGACTTAAGAGGTCAAGGTCCCCATTTCGGTCTACCTGGAATCTCAGTGACAAGAGAGATCGGGTGGGGGAAACCCTGTAACCCATGAGGGCTCTCTACCGTGTAGGGGTCTTCGCAGGACTCACCCTCTCTGGCTGCACAGGTAATTCTCAGGTGGACGACCTTTTGATCAAGGGGTTCATCTGCCCCGAACCTCTATAGTCACCCAACATTTTGGGTGTCTTGATTGGGTCCAGCACCTGCTAAACTCATCCTCTCCATCAGTGTATGTTTGGTAGGAGGTCCTTGAAACCTCCTTTAGAAATTCACTTTCCTCGAGGCCGAGCCTTGGTGCCCTTGTTTGTGCAACCAACACTTCACATAGACCTCTCCTCCGATTCCGAACCCAACTCACCTTCTTCTTCCACAATGGCTCAGCTAGTTGAGGAAGAGAACAATCTAGAGCACCAGCTCCAGCGACTCAATGACCTCTTCCAGAACTTCATGCACCCACCACAGCGTCCCATGATGCGAGATCATTATAATCCCGCTGCGGTGGCTATTGAGCCTCGAGTCAGAATCCCGACTGGAGGACCTGATTCTGAACTGAAGCCCAACATGATTCATGCCATACCTAAATTCCATGGGCTTAATTCTGAAGACCCCTTCCAGCACATTAAATAGCTAAAGCATCTGGCCCAGACTTTCGGGTCAGATGCGCAAAATCGGGATATTCTCCTTATGAAGATGTTCTCTTTCTCCCTTATGGACAAGGCCGCCCATTGGTACCAAACACAGACCCGGTCGATCAACAATTGAGAGGAACTTTAGTTCGAGTTCGTGAAGAAGTTCTTCCCCTTTGGTCGGATCAATGCCTTGCGCCATTAGATTACCCACTTCACGCAACAGACGAGAGAACCTCTTCATGAGGCATGGGATCATTTTCAGGATCTCATAAGGAAGTGCCCCCATCACGGAGTTCCTAAATGGGAACAAATCCAGTCTTTTTACCAGGGACTTCGTGAGGATATTAGATTGTTCGTCAATGCAACTTGCAGAGGGAATATCATGGGTCAGCATGAGGACACCGTGTGGGAGATTCTCGAGAATATGTGCGAGAACTCCAATAATGACTCCATTGGATTATTCGACAAGACGAATACTCGTGCATCGACGAACCTTAGGGGAGCACACAAGACACAGGGCCTGTCCGCATCAGTCGACCTAGAATCGATGGCCAGTCGATTGGACAAAGTCTCTATTATTGAGAAGAAGGTGGATGAGCTGACTTAGCACTTGTAGCGAGCCACCTCTGCGCATAATTCCTTTGCACAGCCTCCTTCCACACGGGAGACTATGCAAAACATTTTTCGCCGACCTTCTCCTGGGGTGGACCCGTATCCACCCCCATCTGACTCTTGGATTGGAGGAACCTCCGACCCTTTCTATACTAGCCGAGGGAATTCCACTCCCCCATTCACTGACTTTTCTGAGGCTCCTCAGACCTGCGAGGACCTCAACACCATCCATAATGACCCATTTTCCAATACCTACAATCTTGGATGGTGAAACCATCCCAACTTCCAGTTGGCAGGGAATTCCCAAAATCCAAGACCATCCTTTCAGTCCCGTCCACAAGCACCTTGTCCTTACCAGCAGCCTCAGCCTTGGCCCAACCCTATTTATCCATCCGGGACAAACCAAGACCAAATGTCCCTCATCCTTTAGACTCTGGTTGACATTTAGAGAACAAATGCGGCTATTCAAAAGCAACAAAAGGACGAAATCACAGAGGTAGGAAACCAACTGAACCAGTTGGCAAATTCTCGCCAACCAGGCACACTTCCTTCTCAGCCTCTTCCTAACCCTAATAGCGTGCCAACCCAGCAGCGTGTTATGAACCCAAACCTGGGCCAAGCACACATGATTTATCAGGCCCCCTCTATTCCTTCACCTGACGGGATGGAGGCTTCAACTTCCTATGCGGATTACCAGCAGCAGCAACCCATCCTACCAAACCCTAACCAGAACCAGGCAGGGCTGAATTCTGTAACCACCCGTAGTGGTAAGGAGACCCAAGATCCACCTTATCCAGACCACTCCAAGCCTAGTAGTGACCCAAATCCTAGGACAATAATCCAAGACGTTCCTATCCCTGTCCCAGATCAGAAACCTGGACCTATCTTAGAGGAACCAACCAAGGTTCCATTTCCCGAGGCCTTGACCAAGGGAAAGAAGACAACCAAATCCGTGACTCCTGAAGAGGACATGGTCAAGCTCTTTGAGCAGGTCCAAATAAACATCCCCTTGATAGATGCGATTAGCCACGTACCGGCTTACGCACGATTCTTGAAGAATGTGTGTACACCTCAGTGTAAGCTGCGAACCAAGAGTGGGAGTCCAATTACACTGTCAGAGCAAGCCAGCTCTGTAATCCTGAGCAGACTCCCACCGAAGGCAAAAGACCCAGGCACCCCCTTGATTTCATGTAAGATAGGTGAAATCCAGTTCGACAAAGCATTGCTAGACTTGGGTGCTTCCATCAATTTGATACCCACATCCTTACTCAACCACCTAGAAGAATCTGAGTTAAAATCGACTGAGGTGACACTACAGTTAGTAGATCGATCTATAAAATCACCAAAAGGAATTCTTGAGGATGTTATTGTAAGGGTGCGAGATTTCTATTTCCTTGTAGACTTCAAAGTCTTAGACATGGATGCACTTGAAAATCCAAGGGATACACCGATCATTCTGGGGAAACCTTTTCGGGCCACTGCTAGGGCCAACATTAGTTGTGAGGAGGGCTAAATAGAACTGAAATTTGGGAATCAAACCCTCAAAATTGGTATCTTTAAGGCCCAACAAGGAATCAATTGCGGTGTCATTGAACAAATCTGTGATATTAGAACTTTGGTTGATGAAACATAATTTGAGAATAACCTGATTATACCTCATCAACCACAAGAAGATCTTGAACTGCAATTAGAGGAGTCAGACCCTGATTCAAACAAACCCATAACTCCTATCCTTGAACCTCACACTCACCCTGAACCACCTGCTGCTGTTGATAACCCCATTCTTGAACTCAAACCCCTTCCCGATCATTTGAAGTATGTCTTTTTGGGTTCTAATCAGACATTTCCTGTGATTATAAATTCCAAGCTCACTCCTGATCAGGAATCCCGTCTGATTGCTGTTCTCTAGCAACATCGCAGAGCCATTGGTTGGACTCTCGATGACTTGACTGGAATAAGTCCTTCTTATTGCACACATCGTATCTATTTTGAAGAGGGCGCACGACCTTCCCGTGAGATGCAGAGACGTTTGAATCCCAATCTACAGGAGGTCGTGAAAAAGGAGATTATTAGGTGGTTAGATGCAGGGATCATCTACCTGATCTCCGACAGTCGTTGGGTGAGCCCAATCCAGGTTGTGCCTAAAAAGGTAGGGCTCACCACCATTACGACTGAAACCGGAGAGGTCATACCTACCCGAATAGCCAACTCGTGGAGAGTCTGCATAGATTACCGAAGACTCAATTCCTCCACGAAGAAGGATCATTTCCCACTCCAATTCATTGATCAGATTCTCGAGAAGTTAGTAGGAAATAGATGCTTCTGCTTTCTTGACGGGTACTCCGATTATAACCAAGTGGCGATTCATCCTGAGGACCAAGAGAAGACCACGTTCACCTGCCCCTTCGGAACATACGTGTTCCGAAGGATGCCTTTCGGTCTCTGCAATGCACCCGCGACTTTTCAATGGTGCATGCTTGCCATATTCTCATATATGGTAGGTGATTATCTGGAAGTCTTCATGGATGACTTCTCAGTTTTCGGGACATCATTTGATGATTGCCTCCAGCACTTGGTTCATATACTCAGGCGTTGCATCGATGTAAATTTGGTTCTTTCCTAGGAAAAGAGCCACTTTATGGTGCTTGAGGAGATCGTCCTAGGTCATTTAATTTCTGAAAAGAGCATCCAAGTGGATCGGGCCAAGGTTGATCTGATTTCTCGACTTCCTATGCCTAGCTCGATCAGGGACATCCGTTCTTTTCTGGGGCACGTCGATTTTTACTGTCGTTTCATCCCTAATTTCTCGAAGATCGCGTGCCCCCTCACTACTCTTCTCTCCAAGGATGTACCCTTTGAAATCTCCAAGGAATGTACTCAAGCTTTTGAGAGCCTTCGTGACCGAGTCACCCAGGCCCTGATCCTACAATCCCTTGATTGGTCTCAACCCTTTGAGATCATGTGCGATGTGTTTGATTTCGCTGTAGGAGCAGTTCTGGGGCAGAAAGTTGACGAGAAACCCGTGGTCATCTACTACGCTAGCGAGACACTTGACGAGGCTCAGCATAACTATACAGTTACGGAGAAAGAGCTACTAGCCATAGTATTTGCCCTCAAAAAATTCCGATCCTATCTCCTGGGTTCCCACATCATCATCTACTCGGATCACACAACTGTGAGGCATCTCCTTGCCAAGAAGGATGCGAAGCCTCGATTAATCCGATGGATCTTGTTGTTGCAAGAATTCGACCTCGAGATTCGCGACAAGGCAGGAAGACAGAACGTGTAGCTAACCATCTGTCTCGCCTTCCTTCTGAGATCATCAACCCTTCTGGACCCATTACGGAGCATTTTCCTGATGAGCACCTACTGACTATTGGTACTAGGCTTCCATGGTTTGCTGACATAGTAAACTACTTGACATCTCATCAGATCCCGTCTGATTGGCCAAAGGCCAAGAAAAACAAATTGCGCTCTAATTCCAAGTATTACATCTGGGAAGACCCGTACCTTTTTCACATAAGTGCTAACCAAATTATCTGAAGATGTGTCCCGGAGGGCGAAATCAATGATATTCTCTCCTTCTGTCATGACTAGGCATGCGGTGGCCACTTCTCTAGGCACAAAACCGCATAAAAAATCCTCCAGTGTGGCTTTTATTGGCCCACTTTATTTAAGGACGCATACAATCACTGCAAGGCATGCAGTCGTTGCCAAACTTAGGCAACATGAGCCATCGCGACATGATGCCTTTGCAGCCAATTCTTGTATGCGAAATCTTTGACATTTGGGGGATTGATTTTATGGCCCCCTTCCCTGTTTCGGATGGCTTCGAGTACATTCTGCTTGCTGTGGATTACATGTCCAAATGGATCGAAGCCATTCCAACCCGAACCTATGATCACAAAATCGTTATCAAATTCATTCATCAGAATATCTTCTCATGGTTCGGGATTCCTTGTGCAATCATCTCTGATGGAGGGACCCATTTCACGAATGCTTAGTTCAGGTCACTGATGACCAAATATGGGTGTCTCACCGAATCTTTACTCCTTACCACCCCCAGACTAATGGTCTAACTGAGCTATAAAATCGAGAGATCAAGAAAATCTTTCAGGTCATGTTCGGCCTGACAGGAAGGATTTGTCGTCCTAACTTCCAGAAGCGTTATGGGCTTATAGGACCACCCACAAAACCCAATTAGTCATGTCTCCTTTTAGACTGGTGTACGGGAAGGCGTGTCCCCTTCCCGTGGAACTAGAGCACAAAGCCTATTAGGCAGTACGGTGCTGTAATTTAGATCTTTCTAAGGCTGGAACCACAGAAAGCTTCAGATAAGTGAGATCGATGAATTATGCCTTGATGTGTACGAGAACTCACAAATCTACAAAGAGCGGGTTAAAGCCTTCTATGACAAGCACATATCTAGAAAGATCTTTCATCCTGGTTAGAAGGTCCTACTCTTCGATGCCCGACTCAAACTCTTCCCTGGGAAACTGTGATCCAAGTGGGTCGGACCATATCTTGTCTGACAGGTTTTTGGAAATGGAGCCGTAGAAATCAATCCGCTCAGCCACGATTCCGAACCTTTCATCGTGAACGGTCAGAGACTCAAACCGTTCATCGATGTAACCTCTACAGATTTGGCTGAGTCATCATTTATCCTCCATTCTCCTTGAGCATATTGCGCCCAGCCGAAAGCGTAAAACTCAACGCTTAATGGGAGGCAGCCCGACATTCTTTTTGGAAAAACCTGAAACCTTTTCTGACATCTCTTCGCACTTAAGGTTCATCATTTAGGACAGCCGACTCCACCTCAGGTGCTTGCATCTGAGATTAGAAATCGTTCGCAACAGTCACCCCGATGACGGTCGAACCCGGTTAGGTTGTTAATATGGTGATTTTATCATTGAAGTGTGTATAGTGGTTAACCTAAATCGGACTGAACCATCTCTTTACAAAATTTTTAACCTGGCCTACTTGATTTTATCTTGGTTACTTTTAGGCCTAGGGTCGAACTTAGGGAAGTGGGGTTACAAGTCAAGTTTCTACGCCTTTCCTACAACGAATCTCTTCCGTTCGTTTATTGTGTTTTTGGTGTTTTTCTATTTAGATTTTTTCTCTAGTAATCTTTGTCCTTGAGGCACACCTTCAAAATTAGGTTTTTGGCTTTGAGCCAAATCAGGGTTCCAAAACAGGCCTTGCTATTCGCAAGACGGAGTACCTGCAAGTCAAAGATTATCTTTTCTCTTATATATATATATTTTTATCTTTTTATGGGCATGCAAGAGAAATAGGAATAAAGTAAATATAGTATAGATATATATGTATATACTATATATGTATAAAGGGGTGGGGCTGGAGGCGGAGATGGAGTGTAGCACGATGTCGAGTCGGTCGTTGTCTAGAAAGATGCAACCGACAGGACGAGGTGCCGCATGGAGTGTAAGGTGGATGGCGGAAGATGTGTGCGACCACGCTTTTTGTACGCGTGTATCGGGGAATATCAGCAACTGGCGCAGATATTCCCGCGATACAACGTATGATAAGTAATGTGAAAATATATTTATATGTACATATGTAAATATATCTATATGTATATATGGTTATAAATATATAGGTATATATGTAGTTATATGTATATATATATATGTATATATGTATATGTAGTTATATATATATATATATGTATGTATGTATGTATAAGTATGTGTATATAACTATATAGATGTAAATATATATGTATGTATATGTATATAGTAATATATGTATATATAGATATATGTAGCTAGATATAGATATATATGTATATATGTATGTATATTTGTATATATATATATATATATGTATATGTATGTATATAGACTAATACATAGTTATATAAGTACTAATATATGTATATATATATATATGTGTGCGTGTGTATAAGTATATGTATATATGTATATATATATATATTTATGTATGTATGTATGTATGTATGTATACTAATACTTAAGTATATAGGTACTACTATATGTATAAATATAAGAATATATATATATGTGTATATATATATATGTATATAAATATATGTATATATATCAATATATATATGTATACGTATATATATACGTATATAATAGTGTATAGGTGTGTGTGTATTTGTAGAGAGAGAGGGAGAGTGTGCTGTGAGAGAGAGGGAAAGGGCGTTTAAGCTATCTGCGGGCGAAGGGGCATCGTTTGAGGGTTCAAGCTCGCGCGCAGGTGCGTATGCGTGCAGAGAAGCATGTGCTGGAGGGCGATGGGTGCGGAGAGAAGACCGCAGTGCACAGTGCTGCGCGGAGAGGTGTACGCGGGCGAAGGGAGCGGGCGAAGGCAGGCACTGGGAGAGGCAGGAGCACGTAGGCGTACACGGGCGGGTGCGGGCGACGTGGGCCGAGACGCCCGCGCGGGCTGCGGCCAGTTGCGGCGCACCGAGTGACCAGTTAAGTGAGAAACACACCGGTCACCCCCATTGTAGCCACAGTGTTCCGCAGACTGGCGTGAACAGTTGCTACAGTGTAAGGCCAAGCCGCGCGACCGGGAGCGAGCGGTGCTGTGAGTGCGGACGGCTTGGCTTGCGCGGAAGTGGCTCTGGCTGGTGGCTTGTGGGTGGGATGTCGTGACAGAGCGTGCGGAGAGGGCTGCTGGCATGCACGGTGGAGGGCGAGGGCGACCTGCTGCTTGCGCGGAGGCTTGCGGGTGCTGCTGGCGTGCGGTGAAGCTTGGCCGGCCGTTGCAGTGGCGCACGGTGGTCGGTTGCGGAAGAGAGAGCGCGACAGGGCACTTGCGTCAGGAAGCTGGAGGCGAGGGTGCCTGCAGGTGCACGCGGAAGACCTGCGTGCGCTGTTGCAGCCTTGCTGCTGCTGCTGTGGAGCTCGGCTAGCTGCTGCAGGGCGTGCGGTGGTCGGTTGAGCTTCACAGCTGAAGCTCTACGATAATGGCTGACGGTGCTTCAAATGGTGACACAAGAAAAGAGCCACCATGCCGACCAGCTCTTTGATGAGCTGGGTGGTGGTGGACTCACGGTGGTGGTTGTGCACCATCGTAAGGTGCTCCTGTCTGCCGGATGACTCCTCTGAGGAGGAGGTCCTGCTTATGGAGGGAGAGGGAGGAGATGGCCTGGAGAAGAAGATGGTGCTGCGTTGGGTTTTCTCTGTGGGGGACCAGGCTCCTTTGCAAGAAGGCAGCTGAGCTCTTTTTATAGAAGGAGAGAGCATGCACAGCCATGCCCTGGCTGTGCATGCGGCTGCATGGGGCTCGGCAGGGAGAGGCAGCCGCAGGGAAGGGTCTAAGCAGGGAATGGCGCAAGGAGAAAGGTTCATCCATCCATGCAGCCGCAAGAAGAATTCAAAATTAAGTAGAAATAAAAAATAAAAAGATGGTGAATTTTGCAAAGATGCACTTGAGGAAAAATGTTAAATGCAAGGCCATTTATTTACTCTCCTCCCCTCTCAATTAAATGCATGTATGCATGTATTTTTACAAATGCGACTATGGAACCCTAATATGCATAGGTAATGCTAGGAAATAGCACAAGACGACACAATTACATGTGTATTTTTGCGGTGCAATCATACCCCCATGCCTATCTTTTGCTAGTCCCTAGCAAAACATTTTTTGTAGTATTTAGAAATGATTTTTAAGCTGAAGATTTTCTCCTGAGGCATCATAGGTGTGTTTATTGTTGGATATTGTGAGAACCAATTGTAGAGAAGACTACTAGTACTTTAAGTCTCACATGTCATAGATCATCTCTCAACTAACCAGGATTCTTAATATTTAAACCTTAAGTACGATTTCCAGGACCCAGGAGGTTTTTTCCATACTCAAGAGCTCAAGAGATTATGGCTTGTGCTTAGTGAAGGATCAAGACTGACCAGATGAACATTAAGACAGCCTAGGGTTTCACAAATTTTTAAGTACAGGTTGGTCCCAGTTTCAGCTTGTGTCTTCGGATTGACCCTTAAAAAGATGATGGAAACTCAACTCCCATTTTCTGACATTTGTGGCTCAAAGGACAAATAGGGTATTTGCGACTTGCCTTGAAGAACTTTTTTAAGGTAGAGACTTTACAGACATTTGCGAGATATACTGACTTATTTGCATTTTTTTTTTTGAAACACATGTCAGTATATCTCTTACAACATTATTTGGAGGAGCACACTTTTCTTTTTGGTGGGAGAGTTTCTTTTTGGTGGAAAGAGTTTCTCCTAAACACAAGACTAAAACCTGGGATAAAAAGTCTACCTGTGCGCACAGGTAAGGACTCCACCTTCCCTAATGAACACTAGGGTTGGATCTTATGTTCACCTGGTCTTTTTAGATATGTGTAGTGTGAACCAAGTTTACTTAAGCTCTCAAGTAGAAGCAAACCAACGGATCCTGTACTGGTATCTTAGGTACAAGAGTACGTCCCTAGTTAGGAGAGATTCCGATCTATCTTGTCAATGCTCATGTGAATTAAGCCGAGCCTGAGCGAATCAAGCTTCTGTGGCCTAGAAAGTCTTCAAAACAGTTGTTAAATATCCATAAACACTTATTGTATTTTTGTTTCAGCCTTCAGATCATTACTAAACACCATTTTCATTTTGCATTCATTTTTTTTTTTATATATATAGATAGAAACTATATGATACCATAAAATACCCAGATCCTATGGATGCCTATCCACCCCCCCATGCCAAACGATGCTATGTCCTCATATGCATGCAGGGAAGGGTAGAGAAAGGACGAAAGATCGGGTAATGAGAGCTGAAGTGCAGGGTATACAATAGGGTGGTAGGGTGGGTGGATGGTTGGTGGTGAAGTGAAAAGTGAAGTGATCTTGACAGTGAAGTGAAAAGTGATGGTGGATGGTGAGTGTTGTTAGGGTGCCTGTTGAATGATTACGAATCTACGCTAACGTGTTTGGTTTTGGAAAAACCTGTCGTTGTAGTTCGAAAGCGAAGAATTCGTGTTCAACAAATAAGATTTATACCGAAAAAGAATTCCGGGTAGAACTCAGGGAGGCTATGTTGATCTATATTCGCAATTATATTTTTTTTAAGATTTTTGATAAACAAGGCGAAATAATTACAATGGAGCTATCAAACTAAGAGAGAGAGAGAGAGAGAGAAAGAGAACATGCATTCAATATTTCAATTGTTTATACAAGAAAACGAAATGAAAGTTACACTAGAAAGCGGGAAATCAATTACACTATAAAGCAGGAAAATTCTACACTAGAAAAGCTGTAAATAAGAATGGGAGAGAGAAGTTATCCTCCTCGACGGTCGCTTGGAGGACATGCCGAACGAGACGACGTCTGGACGAACGAGAACGGAGCAGGATGAGGGAGGACGAAGCAGAAGAGCGGGAACGGAGCAGCACGCCGTCATCGTCGCGGGATCCACTTCCGAAGGAGGACGAAAATTTAGACTTTATCTCGCGAGGAGCATCCCGGGTGTGGGACAAGCTTCTCTTGAGCTTTGGAGAGGTAGAGAGGAGAAGGAAGGGATGAGAATTTCGTATGGAGGGGGTCTCCTTTTATAGTTGCAAGGAGTGGGGGCAAAATGGACATTACAACTTCAAAACAATAAATGAGGGGTCTTTAGTGACGGATGAAACCGTCGCTAAAGCCCCCAGCGCGCGTCGCTTCCGCGCCCACGCGCGCCTGCTCAGCCGCCCAGGCGTGTAACGCCTACGCGCGCCCGCTCAGCCGCCCGCGCGTGTAACGCCTACGCGCTTCTATTGATTTTCAGCCGTCCGATCGCAAGATCGGACGGCTTAAAATCGCGCCTTCACCGCTGCCGCCCGCCCGCCTGCACGTGCGATCGCGCGTCCCCGCGGGCGTCCAATCGCACGTCGTCCTGATTGAGCGCGCGCGGCCGTTGGATCTCCATCTGACGCTCATCCGCGCCTGCTCAATCGCGCCTTCCGCTCCCTCGCCGCGGCTCGAACTCGCGCCCCGCGCTCGCGTAAGCGCGCTCGACCGCTGCGCTGCGGGGCGCGGATGGTCGAGCGCATGTTTTAAGCGCCGGGCGGCCACAGCCGTTGGATCGAGATCCAACGGCGGAGAGGAGACGGGTGCGCGGTCTTCACAAGATGCACGCGACCGTTTGGGCGGCTGAGATGGTGCCACGTAGCGCCATCTTGGCCGTCCATCTGCTGGAAGTTGTAGATGGTGCCACGGATGTCGGATTGACTCGATTTTTGTGTCGTTGGGCTGCGATCGTCGATCCGAATTCATCCGTACGATCGGATTTGTCATCTGAAGTGTGGATTTACACCATCCTGGCCCTTGATCTTCTAGGGTTCCCCGGTCTCTATCTGATGCTACGGATGCCTGATTAGGGCGATCTTGGAGTCGTTGAACTCCAATCGTCGCCCTGATCACATCCATACGGTTGGATCTTTGATCCAATGCCCCGATAAAATGTTTGCCCTGTCCAAGCACATAAAAGGAGACAATTATCCTCCATTTTATTCAAACTACTCTAAATGCAAGATGATGCATGTTATGCAATATTTATATTATGAAATGCAATCCTATGCTTAAGAACATGCATATATAGACATTTTAAGTAGTGTAAATGTGTTTACATCATACCCCCATGCCTACCTTTTGCTAGTCCCTAGCAAAACTATATGCTATTTATAAAAGAATTAAGTTAGATTATTTGGACTTGAGTTATTTTCAATCATTAAGAAATTATCTACTTAGGAACTGAACTTTCAAAGACACAACAGTGCCCGGGTATCAGCCAGAATGCAGACAGCCTCAAGCCTCGCCTTATTCAAAGAAACATTTCTTTTTCTCTTTTTACTATTTTCTTTTTTTTTTTTATTTTCAACTTTTAGGGTTTAAGAGTGGCTTTCTACGACCATTCAACTCACCCAAGATTTGATGAGAACCCTAAGTTTTAAGCATCTTATTGTGATTGTGATAGACTCGTTGACCGGCAGTTAGAACGGACTTCGGATTTCTACGCCTCTAGGTGACCTAACCAGAATTCTGCCTAAAGGTGTATCTTTACAACCGGTAGCTTTCTCCTTACTTTTATTTTTTTTTTACGGGGTCAACACAAGGGTGAATCCAGTGTATATCTCCCCGATTTATTCTACTTCTCCACTTCTTCCTGAGTGTTTTGGGAATTTTTAGTGCATTTTCTGAGCTGGGTTCTGGACAACCGGTCGATGAGCTGTTACCACCGACAACTTGCCAGCCATACTCGTGCGGCGAAGTGTGGCTTATTTCTTTTTATTCTTTTCTCCTGTTCTCAATTTTTTTTTTTTTAAGTAGGTGGCTTCCCTGGTCTAAGATTTACCTAAAGGCGGCAAAAAGAGAAAAGTCCAGTGACTGGGCTCTGGACAACCTACCTATGTGCTGTTACCCACGATAACTTGCCAGCCATATCACCCTAGAAGGTTCATTAGCTACCCAATTTCCGTTAGAATCGCCGAGCAACGAGTCAGTGCAAAGAAAGTGTGTAGATGCTTAAAACTCAAAATTCCCTTAAATCAGAGGGTGGGTTGACAAGTCGTGTACTTATCACCCAAACTTATTTATTTCAATTATAATAGAATTAAGATTGTGAGAAATCAAAGACAAATCCACATTTTAGTAGATACACAGGCTAATTAAGTCCAAAGACCTGAGGGGTCTTTGTGTTCAGATCCTAATGTAAAATTTCTTAGGATTGAAAAGTCCTAATGTCCAACTAATCCTTCCTAATTTTTTTTTTTTTTTAGAAAGAGAGCAATTTATATGGATTTCACAAAGCTGACCAACTAATTCAAAAATGAATCCACCCCCCCATGCCTAGCTGATGCAATGTCCTCATTGAAAAAGAGACATGAAAGAAAGGGTAGAATATGAAAGATGTCACCTGGATATGAAGCTCGTATCAGCCTTGTGTTATATGTACAACTGCTGAGTTTAATGCCGTCAGCTAGGCGAAGTCCAGCCAAAGAAGTCACAGAATGGCTAGAGCAACAGAGTCTGAAACGGGTTCTGGAAGATTACGGTCAACAATAGGCTTCAGACGTTGACCGTTGACTTTAAAGGTGTTACCCGTCTTTGGGTCAGAAATCTGAACGGCACCATTTAGAAAAATCTGATCAATTATGAATGGGCCATTCCATTTAGATCTAAGTTTACCAGGAAAGAGCTTAAGTTTAGAATCGAATAACCAGACCTTCTGGTTTGGCTCAAAGCTCTTGCGGGAAATCATTTGATCATGTAGAGCTTTGGTCCGAGCCTTGTAGATCTTGGCATTCTCATAAGCATCATTTCTAAGCTCCTCCAACTCAGATAGTTGGAATTTCCTGGTCTTCCCAACTAGATTTAGATCTAGATTGCATTGTTTGATTGCCCAGAATGCCCTGTGTTCAATCTCTACGGGTAGATGACACGCCTTTCCATACACCAGACGAAATGGAGACATGCCGATGGGCGTTTTATACACCGTACGGTAGGCCCAAAGAGCGTCCTCAAGCTTTTGAGTCCAATCCTTACGATCGGGCCTAACCATTTTTTGCAGAATGTTCTTGATCTCTCGATTAGAGATCTCGGCTTGTTCATTCGTTTGGGGATGGTAAGGTGTGGAAATTCGATGATTAACCCCGTATTTGGCCAATAAACTCCGGAATTGGGCATTAGTAAAATGAGTGCCACCATCACTGATGATAGCCCTCGGAATCCCGAATCTACTGAAGATATTTTTCTTGACAAAGTTGATGACCACCTTGTGGTCATTGGTTCGGGTGGGAATTGCCTCAATCCATTTAGACACATAATCAATAGCGACAAGAATGTACTGATGTCCAAATGAAGGGATAAAGGGTCCCATGAAATCAATGCCCCAAACATCGAAAATTTTGACAGGAAGAATAGGGTTTAAGGGCATCATGTCTCTCTTAGTTATGCTCCCGAGTGCCTGGCATGAGGGCATGACCGTGAGAAATCCTGGGCATCCTTGAATAAAGACGGCCAATAGAAGCCAGATTGCAAAATTTTTGCAGCCGTCTTTTTCTCGGAGAAATGTCCACCACACCTAGATGCATGGCAGAACTCAAGTATACTGTTGAATTCATTCTCCGATATGCATCGGCGAATAATCTGATCAGAGCCGATGCGATACAGTTCAGGGTCCTCCCAAAAGTAGTATTTGGCCTCAGATTTGAGTCTATCCCGTTGTTGCTTGGTCCAATCCTGGGGGATTTGACCAACGGCCAAATAGTTAACAATGTTAGCAAACCATGGGGTGTGGACACCTAAAACTGTAAGAATGGTTTCGTCCGGAAAAGTGTCAGCAATCGGAATGTCCGGACAAGAAGAATCACCTAGGAGTCTCGACAAATGATCCGCCACCACATTTTGTACCCCGATTTTATCCTTGATTTCAAGATCAAATTCTTGAAGAAGAAGAATCCAACGAATAAGCCGGGGTTTAGCATCCTTTTTAGCCAAGAGGTGTCTCAAGGCCGAGTGGTCAGTATAAACAATAACATGAGACCCCAAGAGATAAGCCCTGAATTTTTCCAACGCAAATACTACAGCTAGTAATTCCTTTTCAGTAACAGTGTAATTCCTCTGGGCTTCATCCAAAGTTTTGCTAGCGTAGTAAATGACAAAGGGCTTTCGGTCAATTTTCTGACCCAGGACAGCCCCGACCGCGTAATCAGAAGCATCGGTCATGATCTCAAATGGGGCTGTCCAAATAGGTGGTTGCAAAATTGGAGCACAGGTGATTGCCGTTTTTAGGAAATCAAATGCCTTTCGGCATGATTCGTCAAAAACAAACGGCGTTTCTTTGGCAAGAAGATTGCTCAAAGGGCCGGCAACCTTCGAGAAGTCCTTGATGAATCTTTGATAAAATCCCACATGGCCAAGAAATGATCTGATTTGTTTAACTGATGTGGGAGGAGGAAGTTTAGCGATAGCATCAACCTTAGCTTTGTCCACTTCAATTCCCCGTTCAGAGATTACATGACCCAAAACGATGCCCTCTTGGGTCATGAAATGACTCTTTTCCCAGCTAAGGACCAATCGTGTCTTGATACATCGCTTAAGAATCATTTCCAAATTAGCCAAACAAGAGTCAAATGATTCTTTGAAAACAGAGAAATCATCCATGAATACTTCCATAAACTCTCCCACCATGTCGGAAAATATGGCTAGCATACACCTTTGAAAAGTCGTAGGTGCATTGCATAACCCGAAAGGCATCCTACGAAAAGCAAAGGTTCCGTAGGGACAGGTGAAAGTAGTTTTTTCCTGATCCTCGGGATGGATAGGAACTTGGTTGTATCCCGAGTAGCCATCAAGAAAACAGAAGTACTTCTGCCCGGCTAATTTTTCCAAGATTTGATCAATGAAGGGAAGGGGAAAATGATCCTTTTTAGTGGTAGTGTTCAGCTTCCTGTAATCAATACAAACTCTCCAAGAAGAAGCTGAACGAGTTGTGACAGATTCTCCTCTCTCATTAGTCACAACAGTAATCCTGGCTTTCTTTGGAACAATCTGAACGGGACTTACCCAGGGACTGTCAGAGATTGGATAAATAATTCCTGCATCGAGCCACTTGATGATTTCCTTTTTGACCACTTCTCGCATATTTGGATTCAATCTCCTCTGCATCTGGCGAGAAGGGCGGGATCCATCTTCCAAGAATATTCTATGATTACAGTAAGATGGCTCGATCCCCCTAAGGTCATGAATGGTCTAACCAATTGCCTCCTTATGTTCCTTTAGGACCTTAATCAATTTAATCTCTTGCTCCTTTGTCAATTTAGCACTGATAATCACAGGGAGCATATTCTGAGGTCCTAAAAATTGATATTTCAAATTCTCGGGCAATGGTTTCAATTCGAGCTGGGGTGGGGTGATGATTGATGGTTGGGTAGATGTTGAAGATTCAACAAGAGGGAGAGGTTGTGAGTGAACAAAATCAGTAACCTCTTCCGAAGATGTTAAGTCAGAGGGTTGCGGGTCAAATTCATCAACCAAAGAGAAACTTTCAATTGAAGAAACTGTCAAACAAGTTTCAATATTAACATTATCCTCATCAAGTTCCTCAATAAATCCACAATCCTCAAATTTGTTGATCGCCTTAAAAATATCTAATTTCATACGTTGGTCCCCAAAGGCGATTTCCACGCTACCGCTTTCACAATTAATGTTGGCCTTTGCGGTAGCCAGGAACGGACGCCCCAGAATGATGGGCGTGTTCCTCAGATTATCTGGTACATCCATGTCAAGGACAAGGAAATCTACAGGAAAATAGAAATCCTTGACCTTAACTATAACATCTTCAATAACGCCTTGCGGGTTTGTGACCGAACGATCTGCTAACAGTAGCGTTACTGAAGTTGGCCGAAGTTCGCCTAACCCAAACTTCTCATAAAGAGAAGTCGGAATTAGGTTGATGGATGCACCGAGATCCAAAAGTGCTCTATCAAATGTGTAATCTCTGATAACGCAAGAAATCAAATGAGCACCAGGATCTCTCTTTTTCTGAGGGAGGTAGTTCAGGATAACAGAACTAGCCTGCTCGGAGAGTACCACCTTCCTCGGAACAGATTCTCTCGACTTACGCTTTTGTGTACATAATTCCTTTAAAAATCTTGCGTAAGTCGGTATGTGCTTGATAGCATCAAGGAGCGGGATATTGATCTCAACATTCTTAAATAAATTCAGAAGCTCCTCATTGCTATCAACAGACTTCTTCTTCTTTGCTTTGGTTAAGGCTTCAGGAAAAGGAACACGAGTCAGATCTTTGGAATCGGATTCCTGAGCCTTGATTTCTCCTTTAGAATTCTCCTCTCTCTCCTCAGATTCTTCAGGATTCAAAAGATTAGAATAATGTGGTTGTGAATCCTGAGTCTTCTTACCACTCCTCAAAGTGACAGAATTTGCAGAAGCGTAAGAATTTGGGTCTTGGGGAGGGTTAGGAAAGATTGGAGGGGCTTGATTGACCATGAATTGTTGATTTACAGAAGAAGAAGATGAGGAACCCTGCTCAACCACCTGAGCATGTGCGTGCGGGTCCCTCTGATTTCCGTACCCTTGGGCTTGATTGCCCGAATTTATAATGTTTCGCGGGTTGGGTACGGGTTGGGATGGTAGAGATCCGGGTTGACGAGAGTTAGCAATGAGCCCGGATTGCAAGTTGTCTAGTGAGTTTTTCATTTGCGGCATGAGCTGGAGCATAGATCCTTGCATCTCTACCATTTGACGGTTCAAATCAGCCTGCCCTGCAGGTTGACGGGCATTCCAAGCTGGCTGATTGACCTGATTCGGAGGCAACTGAGTATATACTTGACCCTGACCCATTGGTCGTTGCGGAGCATAATTGCTGGGTCGAAATTGGGTCTGTTGCCCCGGATTTTTCCAAGAGAAGTTAGGGTGGTTTCTCCAACCTGGATTATAGGCATTCGAGTAGGGGTTGGATCTAACATTCTCTTGTACAGCACAGACATCCTCATAGGGTGAGGATGGAGAGAAAGAAAAGGAAGGATTAGAAAAACTGGGATCAAAAGCCCCAGTTGGGAACCCATGGGGTTCCGAGAAATGCTTACTCATAGGTTGAGTCGCATCGAGTTGATTCACGAACTCCTGTCCAGAAAGAACTCGTGAAGAATGGAATCCCGAATTTTGGGATTGAGTGGATTGAGAGTTGTTCATAGAATTGCCAGCCATCCACTCTTCCATTCTTTTAGCAACCAAGTCCACTTTGTCAAGTTTATTACAAATCAATTCCATATCAAATGAATGAGAGTCATGGACTTCATTGACATTTGATCTGGGTTGTTGGGACTGGTTAAAAGTATCCATGGAGGCATGATTAATTGAATTCTCACTCATTTCCTCAAATAAATCATGTGCGCTATCTGCATCTTTATTGAGGAAATTGCCTCCGCAAGAAGCATCCACATGGTTTCTGAGTTGCTCAGTCAACCCATGATAGAAAATCTGCACGAGTTGCCATTTCGGCACCTCGTGGTGTGGACACCTCCGCAATAAGTCCTGGAATCGCTCCCAGGCCACATGAAACTGCTCCCCCGGCCGCTGGGTAAAAGTAGTGATTGCCCGTCTCAAAGCATTGGTACGATCGACTGGGAAAAATTTCTTCAGAAAGGCTGATTTCAACTCATTCCAAGTTGTAATTGGTCTTCCTATTGTCCTATACCAATGTGCGGCCTTATCCCTAAGAGAGTGGGGGAAGAGCCTCATGATCATTTGCTCCTCGTTTACGTTTCGAGACTTGGTGGTCTGGACCAAAGTGGTCAAGTCCTCCAAGTGTTGAAACGGATCTTCGGAGCCAAGCCCATGATAATGTTTAATCAGGCTTAACACCTGGGGCTTGATTTCTACGTCACCGGCTGGAATCTGGACGCCGGGACGTTCCCCGTAATTTGAAGGATCATAAAAATCCTTCAAGGGTTGAGCGCCCTGCATTCTCTAGAACCATTCTTGCATTCTCTGCATTTGTTCCAGCTGCCTTCGAAATTCTTCCTGTGGATTTCCAGGCAGAGGAGGCTGTTGTTCGGCCATGGAATCAAATTGACCAAAATCTAACTTGCGCCTCCTAGAATGTTATAATGGTCCTTCCAATTGGGGATTCAATGACCGTCTTCCCAGCATAAACTAGGAGTAGGTCGGAAGGACCGGGGATAGGGACCCTGCAGCACAACAAAACAAGGCTGTCCTTAAGTGGGGTAGCCTAAGGATCTACTGACTCCCAACACCAGCCTTAAGACTGTAACTGATTTACTCTACTTGCGTCTATATAATCCAACCAGTTAGAAGGAGGGACTGGGGAGAAGGTTCTTCCTTTGGCTTTCGCCTCCGGTTCCTAGTGTACCCCCCAGCCGCGGTCGTTTGACGCTACTCCCCTAGCTAGACATCAGATTAATCAGTACAAGTAGGTTAATCAAAAACAATTTCAGACTAAGCATTGAAGAGCGAATCAAACCTTAGGGCCAACGTCTACTCAATTTTATTACGGCCTGGGATTGTGGTGCTTATGGAATGTGATGGGCCTTTACAATGGGTTGTGCCCTTAATGATTGATTGAAATTTGTGTAAGTGCATGCACAACCAGGGTTTTCAAGTAAGATTATTTATAATGTGTGAATTTTAATGTTCAAATCCTGCTTAAGTAGCTTTTAGGGTTTCAAATTAGGTGAATTGCAATCAAATTTCTAGGAAAACCAAGTTGTAAAACACGGGAGAAGATAGTTTTCCTTTAAAATCAGAAAGAAAGCGGAGTGCCTGGAATATACCTAGATTGAAAACCCTAAGGAGGAGCTACTTGATGAGTTGGTTTTAAATAAAGTGGTGTGGCCCAAACAACTCAAACAATTGGCCACAATTGCACCACTAAGTTAGGCACTCATAGATGGTTAACCTAGAATGATTTCTACTCTGTTATGTGTTGCTCTGTGTGTACCGGTTCCACAGATCAGAACCCGGTTGAGTAGAAAACAAATCAAGTTAATCAAGTGCCTTGAATGTGGGTGTGTGTTGTGTGTTTGTTGAAAGTTACCCCACAAAATTATCTTTTTGTTATTATTTTTTTTTATGAATGAGGGTGAAATGAGTGTGAGTAGAAATCCAAACAACCAAACTATTCCTAGGATTTATGCAAACACCTAGGTTAATTGGAATTTGTATTTAATGTGGCGAATGAAATCTATGGAGGGGAAAGAATGGGGGAGCACTTACAGTTGTCTTCAACTGCACTTTACTCCAGTCTACCGCTTGTTGATTCCTTGATGGAGGTCTCTGCAAAACAATAGACATAGGAGAAAGCTAGTTAGAAAACAAATAAAGTGCAAGAAATGCGAAGAAAAGATCAGAAATCGTTGCCTCCCCGGCAACGGCGCCAAAATGTTGAATGATTACGAATCTACGCTAACGTGTTTGGTTTTGGAAAAACCTGTCGTTGTAGTTCAAAAGCGAAGAATTCGTGTTCAACAAATAAGATTTATACCGAAAAAGAATTCCGGGTCGAACTCAGGGAGGCTACGTTGATCTATATTCGCAATTATATTTTTTTTAGGAGTTTTGATAAACAAGGCGAAATAATTACAATGGAGTTATCAAATTGAGAGAGAGAGAGAGAGAGAAAGAGAACATGCATTCAATATTTCAATTGTTTATACAAGAAAACGAAATGAAAGTTACACTAGAAAGTGGGAAATCAATTACACTATAAAGCAGGAAAATTCTACACTAGAAAAGCTGTAAATAAGAATGGGAGAGAGAAGTTATCCTCCTCGACGGTCGCTTGGAGGACGAGCCGAATGAGACGACGTCTGGATGAACGAGAACGGAGCAGGATGAGGGAGGACGAAGCAGAAGAGCGGGAACGGAGCAGCACGCCGTCGTCGTCGCAGGATCCACTTCCGAAGGAGGACGAAAATTTAGACTTTATCTCGCGAGGAGCATCCCGGGTGTGGGACAAGCTTCTCTTGAGCTTTGGAGAGGTAGAGAGGAGAAGGAAGGGATGAGAATTTCGTATGGAGGGGGTCTCCTTTTATAGTTGCAAGGAGTGGGGGCAAAATGGACATTACAACTTCAAAACAATAAATGAGGGGTCTTTAGTGACGGATGAAACCGTCGCTAAAGCCCCCAGCGCGCGCGTCGCTTCCGCGCCCACGCGCGCCCGCTCAGCCTCCCGCGCGTGTAACGCCTACGCGCTTCTATTGATTTTTAGCCGTCCGATAGCGAGATCGGACAGCTTAAAATCGCGCCTTCACCGCTGCCGCCTGCCCGCCTGCACGTGCAATCGCGCGTCCCCGCGGGCGTCCAATCGCACGTCGTCCTGATTGAGCGCGCGGTCGTTGGATCTCCATCTGACGCTCATCCGTGCCCGCTCAATCGCGCCTTCCGCTCCCTCGCCGCGGCTCGAACTCGCGCCCCGCCCTCGCGTAAGCGCGCTCGACCGCTACGCTGCAGGGCGCGGATGGTCGAGCGCATGTTTTAAGCGCCGGGCGGGCACAGCCGTTGGATCGAGATCCAACGGCGGAGAGGAGATGGGTGCACGGTCTTCACAAGATGCATGCGGCCATTTGGGCGGCTGAGATGGCGCCACGTGGCGCCATCTTGGCCGTCCATCTTCTGGAAGTTGTAGATGGTGCCACGGATGTCGGATTGACTCGATTTTTGTGTCGTTGGGCTGCGATCGTCGATCCGAATTCATCCGTGTGGTCGGATTTGTCATCTGAAGTGTGGATTTACACCATCCTGGCCCTTGATCTTCTAGGGTTCCCCGGTCTCTATCTGATGCTACGGATGCCTGATTAGGGCGATCTTGGAGTCGTTGAACTCCAATCGTCGCCCTGATCACATCCATACGGTTGGATCTTTGATCCGAGGCCCCGATAAAATGTTTGCCCTATCCAAGCACATAAAAGGAGACAATTAACCTCCATTTTATTCAAACTACTCTAAATGCAAGATGATGCATGTTATGCAATATTTATATTATGAAATGCAATCCTATGCTTAAGAACATGCATATATAGACATTTTAAGTAGTGTAAATGTGTTTACATCAGTGCCTCCCAACGAGCGCTGAATTTAACGTCCCCAGCTGGACTCAGAATGAGGCAAAGAATTAGTTACCCTCCAGCAGGACAATGGTTTCTCCAATAGGGGCAGGTTCATGAGTCAGATAGGGTTTCAAATGCTGCCCGTTGACCGTAAATTTATGCCCAGATTTGGGATCTTCGATCTCGACAGCCCCGTTGGGGAATGGTCTTGAGACCAGGAAAGGACTAGTCCATTTGGACTTCAATTTCCCTAGAAGGAATTTGAGTCGGGCATTATAGAGCCAAACTTGCTGAGATGGCTTAAATTCTTTCCGCCGAATACGACTGTCGTGAAAAGCCTTAGTGCATTATTTGAAAGTTAAAGCAGAATCATAGGATTCACGACGGAGCTCTTCCAGCTCCTGAATTGGAGTTTCCTTTCTCGACCACACAGGTCTGGGTCGAGGTTGACGGTCGAACCCGGTTAGGTTATTAATATGGTGATTTTATCGTTGAAGTGTGTATAGTGGTTAACCTAAATTGGACCGAACCATCTCTTTACAAAATTTTTAACCTGTCCTACTTGATTTTATCTTGGTCACTTTTAGGCCCAGGGTTGAACTCAGGGAAGTGGGGTTACAAGTCAAGTTTCTACGCCTTTCCTACAACTAATCTCTTCCATTCGTTTATTGTGTTTTTGGTGTTTTTCTATTTATATTTTTTTCTGGTAATCTTTATCCTTGAGGCACACCCTCAAAATTAGGTTCTTGGCTTTGAGCCAAATCAAGGTTCCAAAACGGGTCTTGCTATTCGCAAGACGGAGTACCTGCAAGTCAAAGATTATCTTTTCTCTTTTATATATATATATTTTTATCTTTTTATGGGCATGCAAGAGAAATAGGAATAAAGTAAATATAGTATAGATATATATGTATATACTATATATGTATAAAGGGGTGGGGGTGGAGGCGGAGATGGAGTTTAGCACGGTGTCGAGTCGGTCGTCGTCTAGAAAGACGCAACCGACAGGACGAGGTGCCGCATGGAGTGTAAGGTGGATGGCGGAAGATGTGTGCGACCATGCTTTTTGTACGCGTGTATCGGGGAATATTAGCAACTGGTGCAGATATTCCCGTGATACAGCGTATAAGTAATGTGAAAATATATTTATATGTATATATGTAAATATATCTATATGTATATATGGTTATAAATATATAGGTATATATGTAGTTATATGTATATATGTATGTGTGTATATATATATATATATATATATATAAGTATGTGTATATAACTATATAGATGTAAATATATATGTATGTATATGTATATAGTAATATATGTATATATAGATATATGTAGCTAGATATATATATATATATATGTATATATGTATGTATATTTGTTTGTATATATATATATATACTTAGTTATATAGGTAATAATATATATATAGATATAAATATATTTATATATATATATGTATATATGTAAGTATATATATATGTGTGTGTGTGTATAAGTATATGTATATATGTAAATATATATATATATATATATGTATGTATGTATACTAATACTTAAGTATATAGGTACTACTATATGTATATGTATATATATATATGTATATAATAGTGTATAGGTGTGTGTGTGTGTGAGTGTGAGTGTGTGTGTATTTGCAGAGAGAGAGGGAGAGTGTGCTGTGAGAGAGAGAGAGAGAGAGAGCATGCGGAGGTAGGAAAGGGCGTTTAAGCCATCTGCGTGCGAAGAGGAATCGTCTGAAGGTTCAAGCTCCCGCACAGGCGCGTATGCACACAGTGAAGCGCGCACTGGAGAGAGATGGGTGCGGAGAGATGACCACAGCGCACAACGCTGCGCGGAGAGGTGTACGCGAGCGAAGGGAGCAGGCGAAGGCAGGCGCAGGGAGAGGCGGGCGCACGCAGACGTATGCGGGCGAGTGCGGGCGACGTGGGCCGACACGCCCGCACGAGCTGCGGCAGGTTGCAGCATGCCGGGTGATCGGTTAACTGAGAAACTCACTGGTCACCCCACTGTAGCCACAGTGTTCCGTAGACTGGCGTGAACAGTGGCTACAGTGTAAGGCCAAGCTGTGCGACTGGGAGCAGGCGGTGCTGTGAGTGCAGATGACTCGGCGCGCGTAGAAGAGTGGCTCCGGCTAGTGGCTTGCGGGCGGGATGTCGCGAGAAAGCGCACGGAGAGGGCTGTTGGAGTGCATGGTGGAGGGTGAGGGCAACCTGTTGCTTGCGCAGAGGCTTGCGGGTGCTGCTGGCGTGCGATGAAGCTTGTCCGGCCGCTGCAGTGGCGCTTGGTGGCCGGTTGAGGAAGAGAGAGCGCAACAGGGCACTTGCGCGAAGAAGCTGGAGGCGAGGGCACCTGCAGGCACGTGCGGAAGACATGTGTGCGCTGCTGCCACCCTACTGCAGGGTGTGCGGTGGCCGGTTGAGCTTCACAGCTGAAGCTCTGCGGTAATGGCTGACGATGCTTCAAACGGTGACACAAGAAAAGAGCCACCACACCCACCGGCTCTTTGATGAGCTGGGCGGTGGTGGACTCACGGTGGTGGTTGTGCACCACCGTGTGGTGCTCCTATCCCCCGGGTGTCTCCTCTGAGGAGGAGGTCCTGCGTATGGAGGGAGAGGGAGGAGATGGCCTGGAGAAGAAGATGGTGCTGCATTGGGTTTTCTCTGTGGGAGACTAGGCTCCTTTGCGAGAAGGCAGCCCAGCTCTTTTTATAGAAGGAGAGAGCATGCACAGCCATGACCTGGCTGTGCATGCGACTGCATGGGGTTCGGCAAGGAGAGGCAGCCGCAGGGAAGGGTCTGAGCAGGGAATGGCGCGAGGAGGAAGGTTCATCCATCCATGCAGCTGCGGGAAGAATTCAAAGTTAAGTAGAAATAAAAAATAAAAAGATGGTGAATTTTGCAAAGATGCACTTGAGGAAAAATGTTAAATGCAAGGCCATTTATTTACTCTCCTCCCCTCTCAATTAAATGCATGCATGCATGTATTTTTACAATGCGACTATGGAACCCTAATATGCATAGGTAATGCTAGGAAATAGCACAAGATGGCACAATTGCAGGTGTATTTTTGCGATGCAATCACTCGACCAATTCACTCACCAAAATACCTGTCCTAATGTATGAACTAAGCTAAATAAAAACCCTCCTAAGTTACAATGAGGACATTGCAAATCTTAGGCATGGGGGGGTATAAAAGTGCAAAACTCGTAAGAAAAGGTTTCAAACAAAAAAATTCACATATACCAAAAACACCATAAAAATTAGAAATTAAAAAAATTGAAAAAGAATAATAAAATGAGAGGAGGGAGGAAATTTTTGTAGACTTTACAAAGGAGGAGGAGAAAAAGAACAAAATGATAAAAAGGAGCACAAAATAAGAAAGAAAGAAAAGAGATAGTCATTAGTACGAAATTAAGAAATTAACCTAAGTTTTAGACCACATTCAGGAAAAGAAAAGGAAAGTGCACAGTAAAATTAGTAAGAACGCAAACCTTAGGCATTATTGTATAGACTCTTAGTACCCATTAAGATCTAGATATTCCTCAAGAGGTTGAGGAGAATGAAAAGCTTAAGTATTAGGTCCAAGGCTTAGGGAGTATTTGGCTTCGTTAACTAACTTTTGGTTTGCAGGACTTAGTAACCTAAGCACCAAAAGTTCACACACAGCCTGGTTCAGTAACCATAAGTATCAAAATCACGCAAAAGCGTTTCAAAAATTCTGAAAATGTCACCTAGAGTAGGAGCGGCCGATCAACACAAGTTGATTTAGACGAGTTCCCAGCGTGGAGAGGTGAAAAATTCCCCTCGAAGATGCGTAACAAACTATCATCTCCTCAGTGATTGTCTCTTAGGATATTTACATATCCTACTGGGGGCATGTAAGCACTCTGCTGGTTCAGATTCCTTGGATGAAGTGACAATTGCCAGGGCTTGAATTCGGCCACGGAACACCATGGACGGGATTATCTCGAAAGCCAGGGTTCTGGGGGTTACCATGGGCGGTGCTATCTTGAAGCATCGACTGCCAGGAACCCTTGAGGATTGATGATGGGGACAAGGAATCTGATACAGACCATGTTGAGAAGCCAATCCTAAGCTAGAATTAAAAAGAAAAAGAGAGAGAAAACTCTCCAAACATATAAATCTTCTACCTCTCTCTCTTACAAAATGTACTGCGAACTGAACCGAGGCTAAAATTATCTCAAGCATGGGTGCTTTAACCACGAAGTCCAATAAACCTTAGGTTAGTTCCTGTAGGCCTTAAAAACCTTTACTAAGGACTGAAGCTAAAGCTAGACATATCTAGATCTTGGTGGGTACTAGAGTACCTTTTAGGCCTATGATTGGCATTCTGACCTAATCAAGGTTACAAGAGAAGAAGCACTTATCTAAACTTGATAAGAAATTCATGGTCTAGAACAAAGGTTAAAACCTTAAAATTTTGCTAAGGGACTAGCAAAAGCTAGGCAAGGGGGTATGATGAGAGCCTCATCATGAACCCTAACTAGCATAATTTAAACTAAATAAGTGTGAAGAAGCTCCTACAAAATCGAAAGAAAAGCCTAACTCAGAGAATTCTGAATTGAAGAATAAAATAAGTCATGAGGGGTAAAACTGTAATTTTACCAACGTAATACACAATCAGGGTGTTTAGGTGTCTAAACACAGGTCAAATGAGCTTAATAAGGAAGTGGGATGATCTGATCTGAAAAGGGTTATAGCAACTTCTAGGAATTAAATGACATTCTGTAACCCAAAAAAAATCCACTTTAATTCATAATGTTCTAGGCAGATTAAAAATAAACTAAACCCTCTAAAATTTATGGAAAAATACTCCCTAGGGTTTAGAACCTTCAATTTGACCTTTGCAACCTATTTTGACCTAAATTGAGAACCATACCCAAATTTTAACTTAATTTGGGTTTTTACGCAAATTAACCAATCAAACATGGTCAAACCTAAAATCAAACTACACCATTAAATTTCTTAGGTTCAAATTACGTTGGTACAAAAATTTGGGCCTAAGTGAAGACCATCTTGACTGACTTTACAAATTGGTCCTCTTGAATTACTTTTTGACCCTTATCTTTTCAAAACCTTGCATCTAGCCCCATATCTTCCCGTTCGTTCTTTGCAGAACGGTCCTCCCTGCCACCCTACGTAGGCACCATACCTCTGGCGACCTTGCCCGGAGGATGGCGCCGCGCAGGGTAAGGCAACCACTCTCAAGAACGAACGGAGGGTTCCTTGCGTCGTCCTTTATCGCAGGGACCCTCCCCTGTGACCTGCAGCTGCCCATGCCTCTCATGCGAACGCACGACAGGCATGGGTCTCCTTCTCCGACCATTTCCGGTGAGCACCCCACGTCGCTCCCTCGAAACCCTCTCCTCGCCAACACCTTTATAAGGAGCGGCAGGGGCAGCCGTCTCCTTCGAGCCTGATTTGGCCGAGGATCCCTCCCGAATTTCGTCTCCTCCTCCCACGGTCAAAACGGCCGCAAGCTCCGGCGGCCATTCCTCCTCCTTTCATCACTCTGCTACCACACCTACAGCAGAGCCCACTTCGCCTCATCTTCCCCGCCGGGCCGCACCAGCTGGCGCCATCCTGACCTCTTCCTCGTCGCCGTTACTCCCCTCTGGGCTCCTTCGTCTCTGGCGCTGGCAGGTACGCGCCAAGCACCGCCTCTCTCCCTCTGCGTCAATTAGGTAGGTAAAATCTTTCCCCTATCTCTCTCTATTATTTCCCACTCTTTAATTCACTATTTCAACCCACTGACCACCGCTGTCCATCACCACCTTCTCCATCTCCGGCCGCCCTCTGACGAGGCATTCCCGCCACTCCACGCCTCCATCCGCCTCTCCAATCACCTCTTAAGCACCGCGACACCTCACTAACATGAATTCCTCCCTCCATTCACCACCTTGCACCTCTTGACCACCCCCCGAACACACCCACTCCCACGCACGCAGGTTGCCCTAGGCACACGGCTACAGGCACTCTCACAGCATGCCACCCCCCACATCGCCTTCGTCGCGCTCTGGCGAACCTCCCTGAACCTTTTTGACATGGCCGCGAGGCCATTTGCGTGTTTCAGGTTTCGTCCTCCTCGCCGCCATTGACGAGCAGCAGGAGCTGCTTGGCAGGCAGCTCCAGGCGTGAGCCCCAGGCAACGCGGAAGGAATTCACGCACACACCTAGGACTTCAATTGGGGATGCAAGCCTCGGCTGCTGCCCCAATTGCTCGAAGCTTTCTCCCGTAGGCGCCCGAGATCGGAGGTGGGACTTTAGTCCCACCTCGGAAGTGTGTGGGCGCACGCCCACACATAAATTGGAAAAGTGTTATCGGCTGGTTGCCTTCAATAACACTGGGGTGAGGTCCCTTACCTATTCACTGGGTCTCGTCTGCGACACATCCACGCGGATCTAACTCGACCCGACTTCCCACTCCTGTGCACTCCTCGCACACCACCCACGCCGGGGCACCTGGACCCGGGCACCCGACCAGACCCGATTACCCGGCTTTGGGAGAGCTTACCAAAGGGAGATTCAGGGAGAGAGAGAGATGCAGGGAAGGGGTAGGGTAGGTTTTGCACTGACATTTGTGTGTGTGCACAGGAAGGAAGAAAGGAGAAGAGGAGCAGCGGCAGCGCAAGGAAGGAGGAAGGAAGGAGAAGAGCAAAGGAAGCCAAGAGGAAAAGGAGAAGGAGAGGATGATCAGATAAGGCGTCTGAGCTCTGAATCAGATGTCAGCGAAAAAGAAGAAGAGACAGCAATAAGAAAAAGAAAAGAAAGAGAAAAAGAAGAAGAAGCCACAGCATGAAGAAGGAAGAAGAAGAAGGACGGAACTGCTGAAGACAGAAGATAGAGAAGAAGAGTAAAGAAGAAGGGCCAGAGCAGAAGGAAGAAGAAAAGAGAAAGAGGAAGAAAAAGAAAGGAAGAAGAAGTAGAAAAGACCTTCAGAGAAGAAAAGAAAAGAAGAGAAGAAGAGCTTGCCGCAGAGAAGAAGAATGAAGAGAAGGAAAAGGGAAAAAGAAAGAAAGGAGAAATTTTTACTCTCTTTCTCACTCTCTCTCTTTTTCTTAATTTTTGTAAAACATTATATATTGTGAATTTATATGCTTCTAGAATTATAGTTTTCTCCCTAAGTTCGACTTCAGGAAACTTTTTATTTCCGAGTAACAAATTGTATTAAACTGGAGATCGTTTCTTTGTACTATACTACAACGAAACCCTAGAGAGCAGAACCCAACATCTCAGAATCTATTTAGACTTATCAACACATCAGATTGAATCCAGAATTGAAGAATCAAACTCAGAGTTGATTGGAAAGCCTCGAATTTTGACTTTCTATTTTAAACCTTTTTACAAGGAATTAAAACCTAAAATCTCTTTTCCTCAACCTCATAAACATGCTCAGGCCTCTAAACAGATGTTTGGACCTTGAATTCTAGAGTTTCAGGTTCGTCGCCTGAACTCTTAAAGTGGTTTATTCGTCAGAAGATCTGGGAAGTTGTTACAATTAATTGAGGTCAGAATCAGCTTCAGTGCACTGTACTGAAGCTTCTAGGCTCTTAAAATGCTTCTTTAAAACCTCTGTGCAGGCCCTATCTCAGGCTCCAAACACTTAAACCTCAAATAAACAACCTCAGAATAATCAGTGATCCTTAAATCATTAATATGGAGCTTCACACCAAGTTCTACAGGCTGAAGATCAAAAATGACTCGTCGAAGCTCCGGTGAGTCCAGAAAAATACAAATTGTGTGCAAAAAGGATGAATCTGTGCCATTTTTTATTTAAAAAGGTTCCTAAGGTTGCAAGGAACCTCAAAAACTCATTAAATTCTTTAATTGATCATTAAATGAAAGATTAAGCAATGAAATCAGTTAAAATGGATTTTGAGTGAGTTGAAGCTTGGGACTTGGTCTTCCACTCAGAAGAGTGGTCAAAACAAGTCAAAAGTAATTTGCGATGCTAAATATATAATTAATTTAAGATTTCAACTACTCCTGAGCCACCATTGACGGCAAGCTCAGGAGCTTAAATAGATTTAGGCGTTTAGGTTATAGGTGGTAATTATTCAAATTGAAGTGATAATTAGGATCCTTAGAATGTGAATAGGTGGTGGAGGACCCTATGAAGGTGGATCTATGCTCAGTTACTGTCACCATGGACAGTGACAGTAGCTGTGAATGTGAAGGTGAATTAGGCGAAACAGTGATCAATTTAGTGTTTTAATGGATTAGAAATGGTTGTGAGGGTTAAAGGAAGGTGGACAACGGCTTAAGAAGAAAAAATTAAGGCTCAGGCGAGCTCAAGGAACTCGTCGGAGTCGAAGAAGATGAACATTAAACTCTGAAATTATGACTAAACTACCTAACTAACTACCTACCTAAACTACCCTACTGCTACTCCTCTTAATCTACTATTACCTAGACAAAGGGGTCAACGGGATTCCACCGATGTTTCATGGCGGACGACGAAATCAGAGGGTAAAAGAAGAATCTCTAGCGGGCGGATGTGAGGTGAAGCAGAGGATCTCCTCGGTTGTTTCCTTTGTCCAGAGATGCGGCTGACCTCGGCGAAGCTCCTCAGCTGATCAGGAAGGATGAAGGAAGTCGGAGAATGATGTGGGGAGTTGCCAGAGTTGCAGAGAGAATATCCTATCGAAGTCGGCTGCAGTGAAGAAGAGGGAAGGGAGCCAACTTGAGAGAAATTGAAGGGGTGAGGGAGTATTTATAGTGAATGGCAACGAAGAAGGTGGCGAGGTCTGAACGAAGAAGCTTAGGGAGCCTAACCTTCGGCATCGTCTCCGACGACGGTGAGGTTAACTCCCACCAGAAATTAGGATTTTCGAGTAATCCAAACCGATGGATGAAGATAGAGTGGTGAGCGCAAGCTCCAAGAGGTTGGAGAAGGAAGGATGATGTCGGCAGGGTGATGATCGCGCGGTGGAGTCACTCTCCATCGTTAGCCGTTCAATCGGCTGAAGAAGAAGAAGAAGAAGACGAAAGGGACCTAAGTGCATGAAAATTAAGGACCTATATGAAGATTAAGGACCCGATTGCAATGAATTTTAAGGACCAAAATGTAAACCCAGGTTTTAGAGGTTTATTTTAACTTAGATCTTTTTCAACTTTTTATATATGTTAGTAAATAAGATAGCTATTATGTTTTCACCTTGAATTTACATTTTTAACCTTTTTAAGTTAATTTATTAAATTAAGTAAAATTACTTAAGTTATTATATACTTAGGTATATATTATGTTTAAGTTACTTAACTTATTAATTAAGGAAATGGTTAATAAGATCTCAAGTCCAATTATTAATTAAATTGTTAATAATATTAATTGAATGATAAAATATCATTTTTAACTTATTTAAAGGTCATTTACTAAATATCCCTTATTTTATAACTAACCCTTATATATTCATATCCTTAGCTAATTAACTAGGAAGACTAGTTAATTAGGGGTAATCAGATATCATGATGAGTCTCTCAACATACCCTCAAGCCAAAGTTTTGCTAGTCCCTAGCAAAATTAACTAAGTCTATGTTGATTTAAAGCACTTGGGTTTAAATTATTATAAATAGTAACTATGTAGAGGAAAGCTTAGGTCAGAAATTTTTAAGTTTAGTATAGATGATTAATATATAGAGCACATGTGAAAATTTTCTTTCTTAGATTTATACTTATACCATTTTCAAAACACACTTAAAATAATTTGTTAACAAGAATTTTATTCAGAATTAGAATTCTTCAAAAATCTCTTAATCTTTGTAACTATTCTTAACTCAAATTAGAATACAGAGTGTTTTAAGAAAATAAAACTTAAGAATTGAGAATTAAATTTGAACTCAAAAACTCAATAGAATTAAGTCAATTCTTTGTTTATGATATTTGACTTTTATCAATATAAGTTTAAGCAAATTACCCAGATACTCATTATTAATTAAACTTAGAGTAGTAAAACTCTAATTTACTAGCCTACAACACTAAGAATAACTTCTAGACCTAGGATTCTGTCAATTCTTCTCCTTTAGGTCTCAACTTAAAATCTTCAAAACCCGATTTCTTAGGCTTCGCTACCCAATACCAATGTTCAGTAGCTATGATTTTAAAACATCTATGCTTAGTGAAGAGATTTGTCGTAAAGGCATCCAAAGTTGCAAAAATCCATATCTTAAGACATCAATTTTCAATCCCAATTAATCCAATTCAAGCCTTTGGCTTGGCCTTACTCAGGTTTGGTTGCTTTCTCCTCACCATTTTTCTATCCCGAGGTCAACACTTTTTGTGTATAGCCCCAGTGAACCACTGGGTCTCTTATTCCTAATATTTTTATCTCCATATTTTTTTCACTTTTTCTATAGGTTAGAACACCCATTTTAGCAAGGTGTTCTTTTTATTTGATGAAAGGAAGGGTAGCATCCATTTGCATTGAGATGCTTTATTTATTATGTGGAAAAACTGCATAGCACCCATTTGTAATGAGGCACTTAACTGCAGGGTGTTTTATTTATTTATTTTTTATTTTTCTTTTCCCTCATTTTTCTTACTATCATTATTCTCCAAATCCATTTTCTAGGTGAGTGGCACATCCTTCACCCTTTCAAGAACCTCCCCACGGAAATCCTTGGACTAAAGAGGATTCAGAACCGATCTCTTAACCTCTGTGTTTTCGCGATCTCAGATGCCAACAAGACAATTCTATGTGTGTGAATTTAGATGTTTAGGTTACTTAGCTCTCAAGCCAGAGCTTGGACAACAAAGCCCTTCACTCTCAGGTTCTTCAAATTTTTAGTTTCCTCCTATAGGATCCGTCAAGACAAAATTTACCAAGTCTAGTTATTTATCTTTAGCCTATAAGTCTTGTAAACTAAAATTTTACTAACTCTCTATCTAATTAACTCTGAATATCTAGCCTTTTTACTTAACTTTATGATAAAATCAAATTTTCATAAAGCAAAAGGATTACTTAATCTAATTGATTAGAAAGTTATAATTTAATTCCGAAACTTAAGTTTAAATCTTAATACACTTAGTTTCTTAATTCAAGGTAAGAATAGAAAAATAAATCTTTAAAAGATTTAAAGATTCCTAATTCAAATAAAATCTTGTTTTAAAAAAATTTAAAACCAAAAGTGTGTTTTTTTACAAAATGTTTAAGTAAAAATCTAACTAAGAATTAAATGCTCTTAAATATTCTATATATATTCTATATATATTTTAATTTCTTACCTAAAAGAAAATTAAACTCTTAATTATAGTAAATATATATATATTTCTTCTTTTCTTCTTTATTAAAAGATGAATATAACCTCTTATTATTTTTATTAATTTTCTTTTACAAATTTTTGTATTTATGTATATAAGATTTTCCAATTTCTATGAATATTTTAAAAAAAAATTCAACTTTTTATGAAATTTTTTATTTTTTTTTAAATTTTTATCATTTTAGAAATTTCTATTTTTTAATTTTCATGGATATTTAATTTTTATGTTTTTTTTTTAATTTTTTAACCCACACTTAAAGTGAACATTTCACTTTAACACCCCCCCAAGCCATGATTTTACAATGTCCTCATTGTAAGAAGGGTGAAAAGATATTACACTTCATTTAGTATAGGGTGATGGAAGAAGTCGAATAGAGGAGATCAAAGATCTCTGTGCGGACGATTTTAAGTCTGACCAAAGGTCAGAGTGGTCAGTCGGACTACATGAAGGTAATCAGTAAAATATGAAATGAAAGTTCAGAGTAAGTGTAGAAGAAAATCAAAAGGTAAAAACAGGAAACAGCTACATACAAATGTTGTGGATGGATAGAAAAAACCCTAGTGGAGCACGTAACATTCTCCAACAAGGCCCAAAGGATGTGATTCCAAGAAAGGTTTTAAACGTTGACCATTGACTTTGAAGGGTTGATCCTTGTTGGGTTCAGTGATTTCGATAGCTCCGTTGTCGAAGACTCTAACTACAACAAATGGCCCTTGCCATTTAGACCTAAGTTTACCAAGGAAGAGCTTCAAACGGGCATTAAATAACAACACCTTCTGACCAGGTGCAAAGGATTTGTGGGAAATGAATTTGTCGTGGAAGGCTTTAAGTTTCTCCTTATATAGCTTTGAACTCTCATAAGAATCATGACGTAATTCCTCGAGTTCGCTAAGCTGCGATCTATGATTTTCACCAGCCTTCACGAGGTCTAAATTACAGGCTTTAATTGCCCAATAGGTCTTGTGTTCAATTTCTACGGGAAGATGACAGGGTTTCCCATAAACAAGTCTATATGGCGACATGCCTATTGGTGTTTTGTGGGCAGTCCTATAAGCCCACAAAGCCTCATCTAAATGGGAAGGCCAATCCTTCCTATCAGGTTAGATTGTCATTTGAAGGATCTTTTTGATCTCCCGATTAGAGACCTCAGTTTGCCCATTAGTGTGGGGATGATAAGATGTAGAAATACGATGTGTAACCCCATATTTTCTAAGTAAATTTCTAAACTGGGCGTTAATAAAATGGGAACCGATGTTAGAAATGATAGCATGAGGTACTCCAAAACGAGCGATAATGTGACTCTGTATAAAAGGAATGACAACTCGATGGTCGTTTGTGCATGTGGGTATGGCTTCAATCCAATGAGAAACATAACCTACACCAAGTAAAATATAATGGAAGCCAAAAGAGGATGGAAACAGACGTATAAAATCTATGCCCCAAATGTCAAAGATTTCACAAACTATAATTGGGTTCAAAGTCATCATGTCTTTCCGACACATGCCACCAAGTGTTTGGCAGCAACTACATGCCTTACAATAAGTCTGAGAATCAGCAAATAACGTAGGCCAATAAAACCCACAATGCAAAACTTTTGCAGCGGTCTTTCTGCCAGAAAAGTGACCACCACAAGCCTGGTCATGACAAAAAGATAGGATAGAATCAATCTCAGACGAGGTGACACAACGCCTGATGATTTGATCATTACAGAGTCGAAAGAGATATGGATCTTCTAAAAATAGTATTTGGCTTCTGCTTTGAGTTGTGATTTGCGATTCCCATCCCAGTCTGACAAAAATTGATGTGTAACCAAATAATTAACAATATCTGCATACCAAGGAAGATCTATGGATATAGTCAAAAGATGTTCATCAGGGAAGTATTCTGTGATTGGTGGAGATGATTCAATTGTATTAGAAGGAAGACGGGAAAGATGATCTGCAACAACATTTTGCCTACCCACCTTATCATGAATTTCTAGGTCAAATTCTTGCAAAAGCAAGATCCATCTGATCAACCTAGGTTTCGTGTCCTTAGAAAGAAGGTGTCGGATAGCTAAGTGATCAAAGTACACTATGATTTGAGATCCAAGTATGTAAGATCTAAACTTTTCTAATCCAAATACTATTGCTAGTAACTCTTTCTCTGCAACTGTGTAATTTCTTTATGTCTCATTCAATGTTTTACTAGCATAGTAAATTACCACCAGATTCTTCTCAATTTTCTATCCCAAAACAGCTCCTATTGCATAATCTGATGCATCACACATGATTTCAAATGGTAAATCCCAATTAGGTGGTTGCAAAATTGGAGCTTGTGTAACTCTGTCTCTCAAGGTTTTAAATGCTAAAACACACTCCTCATCTCAAAAATCACATCCTTTGTGAGGAGGTTTGTGAGTGGTCGGGTAGTTTTTGAAAAATCAAGGATGAATTTTCTAAAAAATCCTATATGCTCGAGAAATGATCTAATGCCTTTGATCGAGTCAAGGATTGGAAGATTTGCAATTTGATTGATCTTGGCTCAATCTACTGGATACCTCGCTCAGATACAAGATGGCCAAGTACTATGCCCTCTAGAATCATAAAATGGCTCTTCTCCCAACTAAGGACGAGGTTTACTTCAGTGCATCTTTTTAGAACGCTCTACAAATTATCCAAGCAAATATCAAATGTCTCCCCGAAGACTGAAAAATCATCCATAAAAACCTCCATATATTCACCCACCATTTTGGTAAAAATGACTAACATGCAACGCTGAAAAGTCGCGGGTGCATTGCAAAGCCCAAATGACATTCTTCGGAAAGCAAAGGTTTCGAAGGGGCAGGTGAAAGTCGTTTCTCTTGATCTTCGGGATAAATTGCAACTTGATTATATCAAGAATAACCATCTAAAAAGCAGAAGAACCTATTACCAGCTAATCTCTCAAGGATCTGACCAATGAATGGTAAAGGAAAATAGTCCTTCTTTGTAACAGTATTCAGCTTACGATAATAATACAAATCCGCCACGAATTTGCAATTCGTGTGGGAATGGTTTCTCTAGATTCAGTTTTGATTATGGTGAGTCTTGTCTTTTTAGGTACCACTTGAACTGGACTCACCCAAGGGCTATCAAATATAGGATAGATAATATCAGCATCAAGCCACTTGATTATTTCTTTCTTAATGACCTCCTTTAGATTTGGGTTTAGGCATCTTTGAGCTTCTCTTGAAGGTCGTGCCCCATCTTCAATATAGATGCGATGAGTACAAAAATTGGGGCTAATTCCGGTGAGATCATGTAAAGTCTACCCAATTGCCTTCTTGTGATCTCGAAGAACTTTGATCAATTTAGATTCTTGTGATTCAGATAGATGAGAATTGATTATTACAGGATATGTTTGATCGAATTCGAGATATACATATTTAAGATTATCAGCAATGGTTTCAATTCAAGCAGAGGAGATGAATCAATGGCAGGAATTAGGGCGGGATTTTCAATTGCGAAAAGTGAATTAGATGAGTCAGATTCAGAGTCAGATTTGGGATTGAGTAGAGATTCCAATAACATTTCATTGCTTTGAGGGTATGGGATATCAAACGTGTTGGAACCTTGTTCCACATCTTGTTTTGGTGTTAATAAAATTATTATGGATTAATGTTTGCAATTAAGTGTTTTTCAGATTTAGGTGAAGGAGCAAGGCAAACAGGAAATGATGGAGGCTTGATGAGAAAGAGAAGATGACAAGGAAGAATCGAGGAGAAGAAGATCATTTTAGACCTTTAGTTTATTTAGTTTAGATTTTATTTTTATAGATTGTATTTGCCTCTTAACAAAGAATCATAACTTAGATCGTAAAATCAATTAGAGATAAATTAGGATTTATGTGGCAATCGTTTTCAAAGTATGTAATGAATTAAAATACCTAAAAAAGGTACTTGCTAACCCACAAGTACCGGTACTAAAGTTTAGTACCGGTACATGTGAGTTACAGGTTTGGGTTTTGTCAAGAAACAAACCTGTACCCTGCAAGTACCGGTACTCATGATCAGTACCAGTACTGGAGGTAACGAGTACCGATACTAATGATCAATACTGGTACAGGTGGGTTACAGATTTGTGTTAAGAGTTTGAAACCCAAATCTGGAAGTAATGAGTACCGGTATAGGTACTTTAGTACCGGTATCAGGTAGCCGTTGGCTCATTTCTGAACGGCTAGAAATTAATTCCAACAATGTGAACGTTGGGAATTAATTCTCAACGTCTAGTAGACGAGTATCCTAGGTCCTAAACTCTATATAATGACCCTAGGACTCTTTGTTTGCATACAAGAAAGATTAGAAATACAAGGAAAATTCCTAGAGCTATATTTCCCAAATTTCCACCACATATTGAAGAGAGAAAGAAGAAGCTTGTCATTCACTCTCTACATTCTTGCAAGCTCAATGGAGTGATTTCTTTTACACATTGTCAAAGCGATTCACATCCTTTCTAGGCTCTCAAATTGGTATCATCATTTAATTATTGTTGAAAGGCTTAGGTTCTTGTTGTAAGAGTTTTCTTTCTTACACCAGTTTTCACTTGTATTTTAAGCTTGTTGCTCATTGGGTTGTAACAAATCCATTTTTGTAATTGGGTTGAGGTAACCCGTTAATTACCTCGGTTAGTAAATTGATTCTCTCGGGGTTGAGAGAATCAGGTTAAAAATCCTAAGCTAGGAGGCTTAGGTAGTGGAGTACCCAAGGGAGGGGAACCACTATACATCTTGTGCATTTTCTATGATTTGATTATTTGTGCAAATTATTTCTTGTTATTACTGATTTGTTTGTTTGAGTTTTTGTACGTGTAGCCATATCCTATATTCCACAGATCCTACAAAAAGATGTGCTTTCTAGTTCTAAAGAACTAATGTCATCCTCAAAAGCTTCTATTGATTTTATTTTCTCAATCCATTCACAATCAAATCCACTAAAAGCTCTAAATATATCTAACTTAATTGTCTTCTCCCCAAATTTTAGTTCAATCTTTCCTGATTCACAATCAATATTGGCTTTTGCAATAGCCAAAAAGGGTCTCCCTAAGATAATTGGGGTGTCTTTAATGTGTTCGGGTACTTCCATATCAAGAACAATAAAATCTACAGGAAAGTAAAAATCTCGAACTCTCACAATAACATCCTCCAACATTCCTTTAGGTGACTTAATAGATCTATCAGCTAATTGTAAAGTCACATTGGTAGACTTAAGGTTTTTTATTTTAAAGTGTTTTACCAAAGAGAAAGGAATGAGGTTAATAGAAGCACCTAAATCTCGGAGGACTCTATTAAAACATTGAACCCCAATTATACAGGAAATAAATGGAGATCCTGGATCTGTCTTTTTCAAAGAAAGCGTACTTGAAATAATAGAGCTCACATGCTTTGAAAGTACAACAGTGCTTCCTTTCTTCGACTTACACTTAGGAGTACACAATTCCTTAAGAAATCTTGCGTAAGTTAGAATATGTTTGATAGCATCTAGGAGTGGGATATTAATGTGTACCTGTTCAAAAATCTTAATCAAATCTTCATCTAATGTAATAGGTTGTTTCTGTTTCCTAGTCTTCTTCAAAGCTTCTGGGAATGGAACGTGGATTTCCTGTTCTACTGAGGTATTACCCTGATCTCGCGAATTAGCGGGAATTGTGAGATCAAGTTCTGCACCTCTTCCAGGTGTAGAAACAGGGGTTGATCTAGCTGTATTAGGGTCTTGGGATAGGTTCCTTGGACAAACTGGATCCCTAGTGGAAGTTCCACAGTGGGTTGTAACAGAGTTAACACCCGCATGAGAAGAAGAAGCAGCTGATGAAGAAGAAGATGCTTGTGCACTTTGGAAAGATGGATTATTGATAATGGTTGATTCACAATTGATTGGTGTTGATTTGGATATTCAAAATCAAGATTAGAAATAGGTGGATTCAGATTTGGATTTAAGGGTAATTGATTAAGATGGACATGTCCCTAATTCGAATTTTGAACTCCCAGGTGTTGTCTTTGCTGGATATTCCTAGGGTTTGGAATTGGTTGGGATGGAAGGGTCCCTAGCTGACGAGATTCAACTAACTATGTGATTTGACCCTTAAGATCAACCAATTCCGTTGAACATTGCTGTTGGACTTCAGCAAGAGCCTCAACATTTTGTCGCTAGCTCTCAGTCACAGCTCTCAAAATCTGGTCTAGCTGTGAATCTCTATTTGACCCTACAGGGTTTTGCGAACCCACGTAAAATGGCCTCGCATTGTGTTGCTGAAATGACAATGTAGGCAGGTTTTGTCTGGTCTGAGTCAAATATGATGGTCTTTGTGTGTGGTCAGACAAAAAAAATTAGGATGATTACACCATCCAGGATTATAGGAATTTGAATATGAGTTTGATCTTGATGTGTATCCCTGAATGGCATTCAAGTCAAGAGGATAAGGCATGTTTTCTGTAATAGGAAAGGGTGGGGAAAAGGGTGGGTAAGATTGTAGGAAAAAGGTCCCACCTTGGGTTGGTGAAGGAGTAGATAGAAAACCCAAGGAAGATGGATCTCTAGAATCTAGATTATTCACAAATTCCCTCCCCGCGGGAATTTGCAAAACAGGTAGATGGCGGGATTCGTAGCAAGTAGAGGTGTAAGAGTCTTCAATGTATTTCTGACCTCGTCGAGATGCTTTGCTACGATATCAACTTTGTCCAGTTTTTCTGCAATTATCTCTAAATCCTTTGAACTGGACGGGTTACCGATCTCGTGAATGCCCTTGTGCGGATTCTGATGATTCGTGTTTGCGCCCTGCGTAAATTGCAACATAGATGCGTTATTGATCGAGTTTTCCACCATCCCTTCAAATAATTCTGAGGCAGATTCTGCGTCGTGATTTAGGAAATTCCCTCCACAAGAGGCATCGACTAGATTGCGAATGCCCTCTTGTAAGCCATAGTAAAAGATGTGCATGAGTTGCCAATGAGGGATGTCATGATGTGGGATTTCCTTTGTAATTCATGAAAGCATTCCCATGCTTCATGAATTGGTTCTTCTTGGTTTTGATTGAAAGTAGTAATAGCTCGCCTTAAAGCATTAGTTGACCAATTGGAAAGAATTTCTTCAGAAAAGCAGATTCGAGTTCAGGCCAAGTTGAGATTGGTCTTTCAATAGTTCTATACCAATAAGCAGCTTTATCTTTAAGGCTAAAAGAGAACATTTTCATAAGTAGGATTTTCCTATTTTGATTTCGAGGTCCAAGAGTTTGAGATAAATTCTTTAGATCTTTTATATGTTGAAATGGATCCTCGGATGCAAATCTGTGAAAGTGAGGGATTAGACCAATGATGTTTGGCTTCAATTTAGGATCATTTTCCCCATAAGTATCCTAACATTAGGCTCTACTAGTGCATTAGATGGGTTGTAATAATCTCTAAGTAGAGGCCTTGGATGAGGAATCGGTAAATTAGGGATATCAAAACCCACCTCAGGTTGAGGTGGACGAGTTTGAAGAGTCTGTAAATTATTTAGGGCTGCCGTTAAAAGATTGATCTGTCTAGTCTACTCAAGCATCCTAAGATTATGGTTCAAGAGCACCTCATGAACATCAAAAGGCGGCATCTCCCCCTGACCAGAAGAGGAAGGGATCTCGGGATTTTGATTCTGCATCTGATCCATAGAAGTAGATGGATCAGACAGGAAAACCCTTGGTTGCTTATCTGCAACCGGCTTGGGATCACCTGTCAACGATGGTGCAAGAGGCAGATGCAAGGATCACCTCCCATCCATAAAATGGAAAATAATGTGCAAAGGCACATGCACACCACCGATAAAAATAGCGGAACAAAAACCTGCAAAACAGCGCAAAGACGTGGGTTTTGCCCTCCTTTCAAAGAAAAGAAGAGCTTCCTAAGATGCACAAAAGTAATTTGACACAAGCAAATAGAGTAACAGTATCAAAATACGTGTCCTCATCTATGTCTACGCAGGTGCGTAACCTTAAGAATCAAAGGTCTAAGGTCTAGGATCGAGACCGCTCACTACTGGTTCCCCGGGGCTCTAGTAGTGAGACGGACTTGTTGATCTTCAACCAAAGCCCTAAGAGGTGCAAAGAGGAGATAGAAAAATAGACTCGTGTGACTCTAGTGATCATGCTGTGTACGCGATAGCATGCAACAGACGATAGCGATAAAACCCGCATGCATTCTGCAATCAGATTTAGTCACAAATTTTAACTTCCTCTTTTTAGTTAATCTTTTACAAAAATATATCAACTAAAATTCAATGGTCGCTTTTTAAGTCTTTTCAAACAAAAATATCATCTTTTTAAATCTCAAAGGACAGGAATCTACGTGGATTTTCTCGTGTTTTCCCGCTGATGCGAGAAAAATAGTAAAAATTTCTCGAGTCAGATTCGCACTAATATTAGCAGGAAATGCACTCCTAAGAGTGTATGCCTATTGTATGCTGCAGCTAGTCAGATAAAATGTATTTTTGTATTTTTTAATTTTTAATGCAACAAAACAAAAGTATAGAAATACTCACAAAAGAAGAAACAGCAAAACAAATTCCCACCTTCTCCTGAGATCACCTGCAAAGGTAAACCTGAAAAGAAGACAGAAAACAAAAACAAAACAAAACTAATTAGAACAAAAACATTAAAAACAAAAATATAATTACAAATACTTCCTAATTATAAAATTAAACCAACTAAATTCTAGTGAATTAAGGGATTGCCTCCCAACGGCGCCATTAAAATGGTCGTTTCTTATTTCAACTCAGTTAATTAAGTTAATTTTACTTAATTAAGAGTAGAGAAAAGTCACTTAGGTTAACTCGAAGTTGTGTCGATTAGTAATATAGGGTTGAATTAACCTAACATTTTAGAAAATTTTTACTAGTTGAGTCCAGGTCATTCGTTGGGAGGTATAATTCATTCTAAATTCACTAGTTATGTTTTATTTTTCTTTATAAGTATAGGAGGTATATTTAAATTAATTATAGAAGCATGAATTTTGCTAAAAATTGATTAAAATGGAATAACAAGTAAAATTCCATAGAAACTTTTATCTACAACATTTATTTCAAATGATTAAAGGCAAATAAGAGTTTATACATTCAAAACATATGCCTTATTACAATTAAAAGTAAGAAAATACAAGAAAGTAAATCCTTTATTATCTTTTCTTTATTTCTACAACCTCTCTCTCTCTTTTCTTCTTCTTTCTTTCTTTCTTTTACTTCTCTTTATCTTTATTCTCTCTTATATTTTTTATTTCTTTCTTTTTTCCTTTCTATCTCTTTCTTTCTTCTCTTCTGCTTCTCTTCCTACCCTTCTCTTCTTAAGTATTTCCTTATGCCTGCCTTCTTCTTCCTCCTTAGCCTTCCTTCTTCAGCCCCTACTCTTTTAGCCTTCAACACTTAGCCATCAGAACCTTCAGCACTTCAACTCTTCTTTCATTTCTTAAGTATTTGCTTAACCAGGTTAAATTTCTCTTCAACCAAAAGTTTGTTTGGGATTTGTGGTGAGGTCCTTTCGAGGATACACAGCACCTTAAGATCAGGGTGGGACCAGACCCTACTCGATCCTCGCCTAATTTCGTTAGGGTTTATTTTCAATTTTCTTTTCTTAAGCCAAACCGACCCTCTCTCGAGCCGAACTGGCTCAATGCCTCCCAAGCTGTGCCCTCCCAGGGCCAATCGCACATGCCCACTCAGGCGCACTCACCCACACACACATACGCAATGCTCAAATGGTCAGGTCTCAGATTCACGCCGACCGCTTGACGACTGGCATGCCTTAAACACAAATTAGTTTTATACTAAGGCAGGCGCTCTAAAACTTCCGGTATGGGGCTAAACTTTCCCCCTCCAGTGCCAACTTCAAAGGACGATTACTCCCTACTCAGAGCTCCAAATCAAGCGAAATAAAGCTTGATAGAGATTTCTAAAATGCTCTACAGAATTCCAAGGTCAATTTGAAGTTTAGAGGATGATTTCCTCCTTGATTTGATAGGTGAAATTAGGGGGTTCGTACGGTTAAACATTAATGGAAAGTGAAATTAGAGTTACTGTGTCTATAAGATGGGTATTTTAACTTTTATAAGGGTTTGAACAGGTTATATAGGTGGTTCCATAGCTGTTTATATAGGTTTAAAGCTCTCCAAAGCTTCAGGTGGAGCACAGAAGCTCAAAGCTTCTCTGAAAGCTTTAGGAAGAGGAATTTTAAACTCTGAAAGGCACAACAGATAGCTAAGGACATTTCTAATTGATTGGGATAGCTTCTAAGGATCGTTATAAGCTTGTATGGGTAGGATTTAACTTCAAAATTCATCAAAAATCTATTGTCGTCAGTTTGGGTTCAAGAATAACCCAAACTGACAGTAATTGAAATCCAATAGAATTAACCATCTAAGCTCACTCAAATCACTTTAAAATCATTCACAGACATCCCAGAATCTATTTAGACTTATCAACACATCAGATTGAATCCAGAATTGAAGAATCAAACTCAAAGTTGATTGGAAAGCCTCAAATTTTGACTTTCTGTTTTAAACCTTTTTACAAGGAATTAAAACCTAGAATCTCTTTTCCTCAACCTCAGAAACATGCTCAGGCCTCTAAACAGATGTTTAGACCTTGAATTCTAGAGTTTCAGGCTCTTCGCCTGAACTCTTAAAGTGGTTTGTTCGTCAGAAGATCTGGGAAGTTACAATTAATTGAGGTCAGAATCAGCTTCAGTGCACTATACTGAAGCTTCTAGGCTCTTAAAATGCTTCTTTAAAACCTCTGTGCAGGCTTCTCCAACTCTGCCGGAGTTGAAGAAGACAAAGTCCTATCTCAAGCTCCAGACACTTAAACCTCAAATAAACAACCTCAGAATAATCAGTGATCCATAAATCATTGATCTGGAGCTCCACACCAAGTTCTACAGGCTGAAGATAAAAAATGACTCGCTGGAGCTCCGGTGAGTCCAGAAAAATACAAATTGTGTGCAAAAAGGATGAATATGTGCCATTTTTTATTTAAAAAGGTTCCTAAGGTTGCAAGGAACCTCAAAAACTCATTAAATTCTTTAATTGATCATTAAATGAAAGATTAAGCAATGAAATCAGTTAAAATGGATTTTGAGTGAGTTGAAGCTTGGGACTTGGTCTTCCACTCAGAAGAGTGGTCAAAACAAGTCAAAAGTAATTTGCAATGCTAAATCTATAATTAATTTAAGATTTCACTACTCCTGAGCTGCCATTGACAGTGAGCTCAGGAGCTTAAATGGATTTAGGCGTTTAGGTTATAGGTGGTAATTATTCAAATTGAAGTGATAATTAGGATCCTTATATTGTGAATAGGTGGTGGAGGACCCTATGAAGGTGGATCTATGCTCAGTTACTGTCACCATGGATAGTGACAATAGCTGTGAAGGTGAAGATGAATTAAGCGAAACAGTGATCAATTTAGTGTTTTAATGGATTAGAAATGGTTGTGAGGGTTAAAGGAAGGTGGACAATGGCTTAAAAAGACAAAATTAAGGCTCAGGAGAGCTCAAGGAACTCGTCGAAGTCGAAGAAGATGAACATTAAACTCTGAAATTATGACTAAACTACCTAACTAACCACCTACCTAAACTACCCTACTCTTAATCTACTATTACCTAGATGAAGGGGTCAATGGGATTCCGTCGATGGCTCATGGCAGATGACAAAATCAGAGGGAAAAAGAATCTCCAGCGGGCGGATGTGAGGTGAAGTAGAGGATCTCCTCGGTCATCGCCTTTGTCCAAAGATGCGGCTGACCTCGGCGAAGCTCCTCAGCTGATTAGGATGGATGGAGGAAGTCGGAGAATGGTGTGGGGAGTTGCCGGAGTTGCGGAGAGAATAGCCTATCAAAGCCGACAGCAGTGAAGAAGAGGGAAGGGAGCCAACTTGAGAGAAATCGAAGGGCTGAGGGGGTATTTATAGTGAATGGCGACGAAGAAGGTGGCGAGGTCTGGACGAAGAAGAAGCTTGGGGAGCTTAACCTCTGACATTGTCTCCGACGACGGAGAGGTTAACTCCCACCAGAAATTAGGATTTTCGAGTAATCCAGACCGATGGATGAAGATGGAGTGGTGAGCACAAGCTCTAGGAGCTTGGAGAAGGAAGGATGATGTCGGCAGGGCGATGATCACGCGGTGGAGTCACTCTCCATCGTCAGCCGTTCAATCGGCTGAAGGAGAAGAAGAAGAAGAAGATGAAAGGGACCTAAGTGCATGAAACTTAAGGACCTATATGAAGATTAAGGACTCGATTGCAATGAATTTTAAGGACCAAAATGTAAACCCAGGTTTTAGAGATTTATTTTAACTTAGATCTTTTTCAACTTTTTATATATGTTAGTAAATAAGATAGCTATTAGGTTTTCACCTTGAATTTACATTTTTAACCTTTTTAATTTAATTTATTAAATTAGGTAAAATTACTTAAGTTATTATATACTTAGGTATATATTATGTTTAAGTTACTTAACTTATTAATTAAGGAAATGGTTAATAAGATCTCAAGTCCAATTATTAATTAAATTGTTAATAATATTAATTGAATGAGAAAATATCATTTTTAACTTATTTAAAGGTCATTTACTAAATATCCCTTATTTTATAATTAACCATTATATATTCATATCCTTAACTAATTAACTAGGAAGACTAGTTAATTAGGGGTAATTAGAGATCATGATAAGTCTCTCATCAACGGACAACCAAGGAGGTTAGGAGAAATCACCGGAGCTTGTGGAGCTTCTCGGCTGGAGTGGAGAGAGGAAGAGAGGGGTTTCACGGCAGGAATCAAGCTTTGGATCTTCGGTTTGATCTGAGGGTCCTTTTATAGGCCACTGGACGGTGTTTTGGGCTAGGAAAGCTCACCAGAGATAGGAATTCTATGATACCCGAATCTCTCAGAGATAGGGTTTAGGATTTGGCTTAAAAGGAAGAGAATTCCTTGACGAACTTCCCTTTCAAATCTAAGAGGGATTCGTCAAGGAATCAAGGAAAACATGTCATTTTAAAGTCACCGGAGTTGTAGGATTAGGGTTCATGGCGGCAGGGACCATTTTGAAGAAAATGATGATAAAGATAGGAACCTTTGTGTAAGAAATTCAAAAGCTAAGGACCCATATGGAATAAAGGAAATCAAACTTGGACTAAATTGCAAACTAGGTAGAAACAATCTCATATTGAGCCTAAATTTTGGTACAAACCTAATTTGGACCTAAGGAATCCAATGGTAAAGTTGGATTTTGATTTTGACCTAGTTTGACTAGGTAATTTGCATAATTACCCAAATTAGAGCAAATGTCTGTCTGAGAATCTGTTTTAAGTTAAGATGGGTTCTAATGGTCAAATTGAAGGTACCAAACACTAGATAATATTCTTATATGAATTTTAGAGGGTTTAGGTGAATTTTATCCTGACCAAAACCTCAGTTATTTAAGCGGTCTATTTTTAGGATTTCAGATGTCCATTAATTCTTGTAACGCATAAAAATCCTTTTCTGTCTGTTCTAACCCACTTATTAGACTCTTAAGATTGGAACTTTGTTCCATTCTTGAGAGAACCCGTGGTTATTATGTTTTTGTGATAGAATGGTAAATTTGCATAAATAACACTGTATTATTATTTTCTTCTCAAATCAATGTTTTGTGCCCTTGTGACCTTCTGATGGTTACATAGGAGCTTTTATTAACTTAATCAGATCAAACTGAGCTAGTTATGTCTCATGATGGTGTTCCCATCATACCCCCATGCCTAGCTTTTGCTAGTCCCTTAGCAAAATCTCATGGAATTAACTTAAATTCTAAACCATGCCTTTTTATGCTCAGATTTTTGATGTGTTTTCTTTTGTGGATTAGGTCAGAATGCCAATAGTAGACCTAGAGGTACTCAAGTACCAACCAAGATCCGGACCAGACCAGCTCTAGCCTCAGTCCGTTGCGAAGGTTTCTAAGGGTCACAGGAACTAACCTAAGGTTCGTTGAACTCCGCGATTAAAGCACCCATGCTTAAAACATGTTTAATCCCAGTTCAGTTTGCAGTGCATTTTTGTAAGAGAGACAGAACATTTCTTTTGTATTTGGAGAGTTTTCTCTCTCTTTTCTTTCTTCATTTTTAGCTTCGGATTAGCTTTACAACATGGTCTGTATCAGATTCCTAGCTCCCACCATCAATCCTTGCAGGGTCCCTGGCAATCGATGCTTTGAGATAGCACCACCCATGGCAACCCCCAGAACCCTGGCTTTCAAGATTTCGGGATAATCCCTCCCATGGCATTCTGTAGCTAAATCCAAACCCTGGTAATCGACATTTCGTGATAATGCCTCCCATGGCATCTGAACTAGCACAAGGTGCTTACATGCCCCTGGTAGGATATTTAGATATCCTAAGAGATAAGCACCGAGGAGACAGTATGTTATTACGCATCTTTGAGGGGAATTTTGTGCCTCTTTGTGTCGAAAACTCTTCCAAATCAACTTGTGTTGATCAGCCACTCCTAATCTAGGTAGCTTTTCATAATAGAATTAACATATTTACGTGATTTTGATAATTAAGCACACTGAACCAGACTGTGTGTGGATTGGGGTGCTTAGGTCATCGAGTCCCGTAAACTAGAGGTCAGTTAACATGGCTGAATAATCCCTAAGCCTTAGACCTAATACTTAAGCTTCGCATTTTCCTCAACCTCTTAAGGACTATCCAGATCTTAACGAATACTTGAATTTTCAAGCCTAAACACAAGCTCAAGAGGCCTAAGATTAGCGTTCATACTAATCTCTTTTGTCTCTTAGCACTTTTGGTCTTTTATTTCTTTCTTTTGATTTGGTCTAGAACTAAGTAGATTCCTTAATCTTTTACTAGTGACTATCTCTTTCAAATTGTTGCTCCTTTTTGACATTTATATCACCCCCCCTTTTTCCTCCTGATGAGAACCTCATCATGAACCCTGGCTAGCACATTTTGACCTAAATAAGTATACAAAAGCTCCTACAAAACCTAAGGGAAAGCCTAAATCAGAGAACTATAAATTTGAGTATAAAGCAATTCACAAGGGGTAAAATTGTAATTTTACCAATGCAGTACAGAAATGGGATTTCTAAGGGTTTAAACACAGGTCAAATGGGCTTAGTAAGAGAGAAAGTGGGATGATTTGATCTGAAAAGTGTTATAGCAGCTTCTAGGAATTAAATGACATTCTGTAACCCTAAACCTAAACCCTAAACCCTTTAATTTACGAAGTTTTAGGCAAGATAAAAATCAATTAAACCCTATAAAATTCATGAAAAAATATCCCCTATGGCTTAGAACCTTCAATTTGGCCATTGGAACCTATCTTGACCTAGATTGAGAACCATACCCAATTTTTGACCTAATCTGGGTTTTTATGCAAATTGACCAATCAAACGTGGTCAAACCTAAAATCCAACTTCACCATTAGATTCTTTAGGTCAAAATTAGGGTTATATCAAAATTTGGACCTAAGGAAAGTTTGCCTTGACCTACTTTACAAATTGGTCCTCAATAATTACTTTCTGACCTTTAACTTTTTAAACTTTTGCATTTACCCCCTCAACTTTCCCTTCGTTTTATTTAGACTGGTCCCTCTGCCACCCATAGTAGCAGCCCATGCCTCCGGCGACTTTGCACGGAGGATGGCGCTGCGCAGGGTATGGGGACAGGCCCCAGAAACGAGAGGAGGGTCCCCTGCGTTGTCTTTTTCCGCATGGACCCCCTCCCATGCCCTGCCGACACCCATACCTCTCTTGCGAGTGCACGAGAGGCATGGGTCTCTTTTCTGGCCATGTCTCCAGCGGCCTATCCATGCCTCCTCGTGTTTCCCTCCTCGCCAACACCTATTTAAGGAGCGGCAGGGGCTGCCGTTTCTTGCAAGCTTAATTTGGCCAGAGAACTCCCCTAAATTCATCTCCTCCTCACTCTGGCCAATAGCCCGAAGCTTTCGACGAATCTTCCTCCCTCTTCTCATCGGTCTGCCACCATACCAGTGGCAAAGCCAGCTCCGCCATTCTCCTCCGCGCCACGTCATACCAGCTGGCATACTCTGACCCCTTCTCCTCGTCGCCACCCCCTCCTTTGGCACCTTCGTCTCCGGCGACGGCGCCAAAAATATTTGATCGAAGCCATTCCAACCAGAACCTGTGATCGGAAGATCGTCATCAAATTCATTCATCAGAATATCTTCTCGCGGTTCAGGATTCCTTGTGCGATCATCTCTGATGGAGGGGCCCATTTTACTAATGCTCAGTTCAGGTCACTGATGACCAAATACGAGGTGTCCCGCCGAATCTCTATTCCTTACCACCCTCAGACTAATGGTCTAGCTGAGCTATCAAATCGGGAGATCAAGAAAATCCTACATGTTACTGTTCGACCTGACAGGAAGGACTGGTCGTCCCGACTTCCGGAAGCTTTGTGGGCTTATAGGACCGCCCACAAGACCCAATTAAGCACGTCTCCTTTTAGACTAGTGTACGGGAAGGTGTGTCACCTTCCCGTCAAACTGGAGCACAAAGCCTATTGGGTAGTACGGAGCTGCAACTTAGATCTTTCTAAGGCTGGAACCCATAGAAAACTTCAGATAAGTGAGATTGATTTATTACGCCTTGATGCGTATGAGAACTCGCGAATCTACAAAGAGCGGGTTAAAGCCTTTCATGAAAAGCACACATCTAGAAAGATCTTCCACCCTGGTCAGAAGGTCCTACTCTTCGATGCCTGACTCAAACTCTTCCCTGGGAAACTGCAATCCAAGTAGGTCGGACCGTATCTTGTCCGCCAAATCTTTGGAAATGGAGCAGTTGAGATCAGCCTACTCAGCCACGATTCCGAACCTTTCATCGTGAACGATCAGAGACTCAAACTGTTCATTGACGTAACCATTACAGATTTGGTTGAGTCATCATTTATCCTTCATTCTCCCTAAGGTTATTGTGCCCAGCCAATGGCGTAAAACTCAGTGCTTAATGGGAGGCAGCCCATCATTCTTTTTGAAAAACCCAAAGCCTTTTCTGACGTTTCTTTGCACTTTAGGTTCATCCTTTGGGACAGCAAACTTCACCTCAGGTACTTGTACCTTAGATTAGAAATCGTCCACAACAGTCACCTCGACTCATCCACTGACCAAATACCTGTCCTAATGCATGAACCAAGCTAAATAAAAACCCACCTAATGTACAATAAGGACATTGCAAATCTTAGGCATGGGGGAGTCTGAAAGTGTAATGAAATGACATAACAAGAAAAGATTTCAAAAAAAAAAACTTTGAAGGAGGAAGAAATTGCTGGAAAACTTTACAGAAAGAGGAGAAGAGCAGAATGATAAAAAGGAGCACAAAATGAAAGAAAAAAAGGATAGTTATTAGTAAGAAATTAAGGAATTAACCAAAGTTCTAGACCACATTAAGGAAAAGAAAAACAAAAGTGCACAACAAGATTAGTAAGAACGCGAACCTTAGGCATTCTTGGCTGGACTATTAATACCCGTTAAGATCTAGATATTCCTCAAGAGGTTGAGGAAAATGAAAAGCTTAAGTATTAGGTCCAAGACTTAGAGAGTATTCGGCCTCGTTAACTGACTTTCGATTTATAGAACTCAGTTACCTAAGCACCCAAATTCACACACACAGTCTAGTTCAGTGAGCATAAATATCAAAATCACGCAGAAGCGTTTCAAATATTCTGAAAATGTCACCTAGATTAAGAGTGGTCGATCAACATAAGTTGATTTGGACGAGTTCCCGACGCGGAGAGGTGGGAAATTCCCCACGAAGATGCATAACAACATATCATCTCCTCGGTGCTTGTCTCCTAGGATATTTACATATCCTACCAGGGGCATGTAAGCACTCTGCTGGTTCAGATTCCATAGATGGCATTATCACAAAGTGTCAATTGCCAGGGTCTGAATTTGGTCACGAAACACCATGGATGGGATTATCTTGAAATCTCGAAAGCTAGGGTTCTAGGGGTTACCATGGGCGATGCTATCCCGAAGCATCAACTGGCAGGGACCCTTGTGGATTGATGGTGGGGACAAGGAATCCGATACAGATCGTGTTGTGAAGTCAATCCTAAGCTAGAATTAAAAAGAAAAGAGAAAGAAAACTCTCCAAACAAATAAACCTTCTGTCTCTCTCTTACAAAATGCACTGCAAACTGAACTAAGGCTAAAAATATCTCAAGCACAGGTGCTTTAACCACGGAGTCCAATAAACTTTAGGTTAGTTCCTGTAGTCCTTGAAAACCTTTGCTAAGGATTAAGGCTAAAGCTAGACAGATCTGGATCTTGGTTGGTACTAGAGTACCTTTTAGGCCTATGATTAACATTCTGACCTAATCAAGGATACAAGAGGAAAAGCAATTATCAAAATTTGATGAAAGAAATTCATGGTCTAGAACAGAGGTTAAAACCTTAAACTTTTGCTAAGGGACTAGCAAAAGCTAGGCATGGGGGTATGATGGAAACCTCATCATGAACCCTAAATAGTACATTTTGACCTAAATAAGTATACAAAAGCTCCTACAAAACCTAAGGGAAAATCTAAATCAGAGAACTATAAATTTGAGTATAAAGGAATTCACAAGGGGTAAAACTACAATTTTACCAATGCAGTACAAAAATGAGATTTTTAAGGGTCTAAACATAGGTCAAATGGGCTTAGTAAGAGAGAAAGTGGGATGATTTGATCTGAAAAGGGTCATAGTGGCTTCTAGGAATTAAATGACATTCTATAATCCTAAAATAAACTCATTTTAATTCATGAAGTTTTAGGCAAGATAAAAATCAATTAAACCCTCTAAAATTCATGAAAAAATATCCCCTAGGGTTTAGAACCTTCAATTTGTCCATTGGAACCTATCTTGACCTAGATTGAGAACCATATCCAATTTTTGACCTAATCTGGGTTTTTGTGCAAATTGATCAGTCAAACGTGGTCAAACCTAAAATCCAACTTTACCATTGGATTCCTTAGGTCCAAATTAGGGTTATATCAAAATTTGGACCTAAGGAAAGTTTTCCTTGACCTACTTTACAAATTGGTCCTCAATAATTACTTTCTGACCCTTAACTTTTTAAACTTTTGCATTTACCCCCTCAACTTTTCATTCATTTTCTTCAGACCGGTCCCTCTGCCACCCGCAGTAGCAGCCCATGCCTCCGGCGACTTTGCACGGAGGATGACGTCGTGCAGGGTATGGGGACTGACCCCAGAAACGAGAGGGGGGTCCCCTACGTTGTCTTTTTCTGCATGGACCCCTTCCCATGCCCTGCCGACACCCATACCTCTCGTGCGAACGCACGAGAGGCATGGGTCACTTTTTCAGCCATGTCTCCGGTTGCCTGCCCATGCCTCCTTGTGTTTCCCTCCTCGCCAACACCTATTTAAGGAGCGGCAGGGGTTGTCGTTTCCTGCAAGGTTAATTTGGCCAGAGAACTCCCCCAAATTCGTCTCCTCCTCACTCCGGCCAACAGTCCGAAGCTTCCGACGACTCTTTCTCCCTCTTCTCGTCGCTCTGCCACCATACCAGTGGCAGAGCCAGCTCTGCCATTCTCCTCCGCGCCATGCCATACCAGCTGGCACTCTCTGACCCCTTCTCGTCGCCGCCCCCTCCTCTGGCACCTTCGTCTCCGGCGACGGCAAAGACGCGTCGATCGCCATCTCCTCCCTTTCGTCCTCTTAACTAGGTAAAAACTCTTCCTCTTACTCTCCCCTTTATTTCCCCCTGTTAATTTGTCGTTTCGACCCCTCAACGCTAGTGTCCACCCTCACCATCTCTACCTCTGACCACCAACTCCGGCAAGGCCATTTCCTCACCACAGACCACTCCACCCCTCGCCAACCGGTCCCTGAGCTTCACCACTTCCCACTGACCACCTCTCACCCTTCCACCGACCACGCCACCCACTGAAACTACCTCCTGAACAAACCCATCCTCACGGCCGCAGAGCGACCTAGGCACGCACGCCTAGGCCACCCCGTGGCCAGCCAACCCCCGCCTCACCTTCCCCGTGATATGGCAAAGGTTTTCTGATGTTCTGACAGAGTCGCGAGGCAGTATTCGTGCTTTCAGGTTCTGCACGCTAGCCGCCATTGCTGCCGAGCTTGGAGCGAGCTTGCTAGTAGCTCTAGGCCTCTGCAGCCCCAGGTGGGAGTCCCAAGCCGCGCGGGAGAGACTCACGCACAGTCCCAGGTCCCCAATCGAAGGTGAGGGCTCGCGTATCACTACAATTGCGAGGATTCCTGCTGCAGGTGAGGGCGTGAAATTTAGGTGGGACTTTTAGTCCCACCTCGTAAATGTCTGAGCGCGGCGCTTTGAATAAATTGAAAACGTGTATTGGGTTTATCGCCTTCAATACACAGGGGTTAGGTCCCTCGCCTACGCACGCAATGCGCCACGTGCTCGCACCCACCCTCGCCCGCGCTCACGCCCCCCAGGCCTGGGCCGAACCTGATTACCCAACCAAGCACTCCTCGCCCACCACCGCACACCGATGGGCCTGGTCCCGGGCGTGTTACCCAACCCGTATACCCGCGAATGCTCTGGGAGCGAACCTTTGAGAGAGAAATAGAGAGAGAGAGACGTGGGCTGGGTAGGGGTTAGGTTTTGCCTAACCTTGTAATGTGCAGGGAAGTAGGAGAAGAAGAAAGGAGGAGCGGCTGAGGACTTAGCCACACAGAGTAGCAGAAGTTGAAGAAGGAAGAGGAGGGAGCACAGTAGAGAAAAGAAGAGAAGAACCAGCCAAGAGCTGCAACAGAAGAAGGATCTGAAGAAGAAAGCCAAAGGAAAAGAGGAGGTAAGCCTGCCGCACAGAGGAAAGAAAGAAGAAGGCCAAACAGAGAAGAGAAGAAGAAGAAGTCAAGAGGAGAAGAACCTGCAAAGGCACTGTAGAAAGAGGCAAATAAGGCATCTGATTCAAAGAATCAGACATCTGAGAAAAAAAAGGCAGAGAAAGAAGAGAAGGAAGAGAGAAGAGAAGAAAGAAAAAGAAAAAAAAAAAGAGAAAAGGATTTTTGTTCACTCTTTAATTTTTGTAAAGTAGTCTATTTTAGCTAATTGTGAATTTGTATGCTTCTCGAATTAAGTTTGCTCCCTGAGTTTGACCTCGGAACATTCTAAATTTCAAGTAATAAAATTAAAATAAACTGATCATCGTTTTTCGCAACATACTACAACGAACATATCTTTAAAACACCGCGAACGGCAACCGTCACCTCAAAAATGTTATGCAAATTGATCTTTCAAATTCCTCCCTTCTCCATTTTTTTCTTTTTTTCATTTTCTTTATTTTTTTGGTTTTTAGGAATATGTATTTTTTAATGAAACCCTTTCTTGTGAAGTGATTCTCACAACGTTTGGCACTTTAATACCCCCCATGCCTACGATTTGCAATGTCCTTATTGTAAATTAGGTGGGTTCGAATTTAGCTTAGATCGTACATTAGAACAGGTTTTGGGTAGGTGGAAGGGTTGGGATAACTGTTGCGGACGATTTCAAGCTCTGGTACAGATACCAAAGGTAGAGTCGGTTGTTATAATGGATGATCCCTAAAGTGCAATATGAGTTCAGCACGAGATGTGTCAAGAGGGATTTCAGGTTTTTCAAAAAGATGATGGGTTGCCTTCCATTAAGTGCTGAGTTTAATGCCATCAATCGGGCGCAATGTGCTCAGGGAGAATGGATTGACTGCATGAATGATATGATCGTGATGAATGAGAATTGGATGGCCACAAATAAGTATCAAAGCATGGTGGAGAGTCATTTCAGAATATCTCAAATATAAGTCAGGTTGACTCGTTTATGGATGATCTTTCTTAAGTTTCTATGGAGAAACTAGTTGGAAGGTATAGTGATCATGGGATTCTGTAGTAGGATTGTGATGATTCCAAGGCTCAATAGAAATGGGTCTAGTTAGTGTATCCCAGATGTGTGGTTCCTCTCGTGCTCTGTGACCTATCAAATCGATACCTGATGAGTCATTTTGATTCTTTCCCTCTGGGTTTGAGATTATCTCCTCAAGAAATGACTCATAGATTGGGTCTTCAAATGAATTTTCCCTATAATCTTCATCCCAATCAAAAGTGAATGCTTGGAGAGTGTCTTTTGAATCATAAAACTTGAAATCTGTTAAGGATTCATATTATTGGTGAAGGTCGCTCTTAGAATCGGCCAATCCTGATTCCTATTGGTCCTCAAAACAAAAAGTCCCCATATCCATGGACTCTGAATCTAGTCTGACATTTCTGGGTATATCCTCAAGTTCGAAGGTGAAAGCCTCCATTGTGCTCATATCATTATGCTCGACTAGATCATCATCTAAGATGTGAAAGGTTTCTAATTCAGGTTTTAGGTTTTCTACTAAGGATATGGTCATGAGATTCTGTATAAAGCCTAGTTGTTCTGTCAAGCATTTCCCTTTTGTTGCCTCAAAAATAGTAATCTCAGCATGTTGATCTCTGGAGGCAATTGTCATATGCCCTGATTCGTAATTGATTATGGCTCTTGCAGTGGCCAAGAATGGTCTTCCCAAAATCACGGGCATATCCTGTACCTATTGTGGTGTCTCCATGTCAAGAATTAGGAAATCTGCTAAGTAGTTGAAATCCTTAACTTTAATTATCACATCCTCTATCATCCCAACTGGTGTGATCAGGGTTCAGTCAGCTAATTGCAAAGTGATATGAGCGGGTTTTAGTTGTCCAATCTGTCATTTTTCAAATAGGTTGGTAGGGATGAGGTTGATCGAAGCACCTAGGTCTAGTACAACTCGCTTGAAGATTGTATTACGCATATTACAAGGAATTAGTGGGGTGCTTGGATCAAATTTCTTAGGCGGTAGACTGTTTTGGATTATGGCACTTATATTTTCAGACAATACTACCTTTCCTAGTGTTTGTTCTTTCATCTCCCTTCTGGGTAAGTCAAGTGCGATCAGGTTGAGAGTGAGGATGTCAACTAGTGGAATCGTGACTTGTGCATTCCTCAAAGGTCCCGTTATATCACTTTCTAACAATCCTTTGGTGTGGAGGTGAGATATGATCTGGGATAGGGAAATGGATTGGCTAGGGATGGGTTTCTGTCCTTTCATAACATTGATCATAGCACAATCATGGTGCGGAGGTGGATGGGGAAAAGTCGGATCTTGTTGTTGCTGTTGGGGTGGGGTTGGGTAAGTCATGGTGTGTTTTAGCTCAGCTGAGGTGGGTGGAGAAAACACGCAGGTATGAGTTGCTGGACTAGGTTAGGTATAACATGCTTGACCTTAGATTTGATTTACAATGTGTTTTTAAGTCATTATGTTGTTAGGATTTGGCAGAGGTTGGGAAGGAAGTGTGCCAAGCTGGTAAGAACTTGCCAGCTGGGTCATTTGATTACGAAGTGCAGTAATTTCTTCTTTGTGCTATTTTTGCATGTCAACTAAGGTTTGAAGAATTAAAGATGTCTGATCTTCCTTAGGTGGTCCAGATTGGAAATTGAGTGGGTGATGAGAACCTCATCATGAACCCTAACTAGCACAATCTAACCTAGATATGCGAGAAAAAGCTCCTACATAACTCAAAGAAAGGCTTGACTCAGAGAATTCTGAGTCTAAGAAGAAAACAAGTCATAAGGGATAAAAATGCAATTTCACCAACACAATCTGCAAACAGGGTAACTCAGGGTCCAAACATGGGTCAAACTAACCTAATAAGAAGGAAAGTGGGATGATCTGATCCAACAAGGGCTACAGCAACTCCCAGGAATTAAATGACATTCTGTAACCCTAAAACAAACCCACTTCAATTCACGAGGTTTGAGGTAGGGTAAAAATTGAATAAACCCTCTAAAAGTCATATAAAAATAATCTCTAGGGTTTAGAACCTTCAATTTGGCCTTAGAAACCCATTTTGACCTATATTGAAAATCATGCCCAATTAATGATTTAATTTAGGTTCTTACGTAAATTGGCCGGTCAAACAAGGTCTGACTTAGAAATAAAATTCACCATTAAAATCCTTAGGTCCAATTTAGTCATGCATAAAAACTTGAGCCTAAGAAGAAACCTTCTTGACCGACTTTGCAATTTGGTCCTCATCTATTACTTTTTGACCCTCAACTTTCGAAACCCTTGCATTTTGGCTCCTATTTTCTTTGTCGTTCTTTGCATTCAGGTCCCTCCTGCAAGTCTCTGCGTAGCGCCATGCTCCGGTGACTTTGTGCGGAGCATGGTGCCGCGCAGGGTGCGGGAGGTGTCCTGCAGATTGAACCCGGTGTTCCCTGCGACGTCTGCTGTTGCAGGGACACCACCATGCCATCTGTCAACGCCCACACCTTCCGTGCGAACGAGCGGAAGGTATGGGTCACACTTCCGGCCATTCTCCGGCGAGGGAGGCACGTCGCCTCCCTGCGCCCACCCCTCCGCCACCGCCTTTATAAAGGCCAGCGTCGCCAGCCGATTCTCCCAGCTCAGTCTTGACGGAGAATCCCTCAACCCTTCCTCTCTCCCCACTCCGACAGGAACCCACCAGCTCCGGTGGCTCCTCCTCCTCCTTTTCATCGCTCTACTGCAATACCAGCAGCAGAGCCACCTTCGCCTGATCTCCCCGCGTCGTGCTGTACCTGCTGGCGCTTCCCTGCCCTCTTCCTCGCCACTGCTCTCTTCCTCTGGGTATTTCTTCTCCGGTGACAGTCGATACGACTGCTCGCCTCTCCGGCCCTCCTTCGTCCCTGCAAGTAGGTTTTAATTACTCCCCATCTTCCCCTCTCTCTTTTCCCCACATTATTTCATTCAAACCGACCCTCGACTGTCCCTGACCACCATCACCTTCCCCGCCTCCGGCCACTCTCTGGTGAGTTGCCCCCGTCGATCCGCAGCTCCACCCAACTCGCCGACCGTCGCAAAAGCTCCGCTTCATCACGCTGAACATCCTCCGCCCACCCACTGCCGCTCTACACCCACTCAACGCACCACCGAACACACCCATATTTCCGGCCACAGGATGACCTAGGCACGCACGCCTAGGCCATCCTGCAACCTACTACACCTCGCACCACCTTCGCCGTGCCACGGCGAAGGTCCTCCTGTGGTGTGATTAGGCCGAGAGGCCCTGTTTGTGTTCAGCAGATCTGCAGCCCCGGCTGCCATTGGAGACAAGGCGAGGAGCTTCCAAGCGAGCTCCAAGCATTGAAGCAGCAGGATTCCAGCTGAGGCGAACTGGAGGGACTTGGGCGAAGGCAGGGAGCGAGTCTGCGAAGAGAAACGAGGGCGTTGCTGCTGAGGCCAGGTCGCGCCTTCCTGCAGGTGCGCGCGAGCGAGGGACAAAGTTTAGTCCCACATAGTGGGATTTCGAAGCGCTGCACCCATTTAAGTTGATTTTGTGTTTTCACTTAAGCGCCTCAGAACACGGGATGAGGTCCCCTCGCCCACTCGCCCGCCTCGTCCGCAACCCACGCCACGCAGACCAGGCCGACCCGTTTACCCGGCACTCCTCGTGCACCACCCACGCCGGTGCGCCTGGTCACGGGTACGCTACCCGACCCAATAACCCGGCTCTGGGAGAGCTTCCTATGAGCGGTTTACAGAGAGAGAGAGAGACGTGCGGGTAGAGGGAAGGGTTAGGTTTTGCTGTGGTTTGTGCAGGGACAGGGTGCGAGGGAAGAAGGTTCACACTTGGCCGCAGGAAGAAGAAGAGGAGCGGAAGAAGAAGAAGCCTTGCAGCTGAGCAAGGCAGAAGGCCAAAGAAGAAGAAGAAGAAAAGAGAGGGAAGCACTGTAGCAGACCGCCGTTTAAGTCGTCTGACTGAGATATCAGACGACGGATGAAGCTTCAGAGGAGACAAAGAAAAGAAAGAAGATAAAGAAAATAAGAACAAGAACTGAAGAAGAAAGGAAATGGAAGACAAGCAGAAGAACTGAAGGCAATCAAAGCCAAGGAAGAAGACCCGTAAAGAGAAAGAAGAGAAGAAGACAAGCAAAGAGAGAAAGAAGAGAAGAAGAAAAAGCCAAAAGACAAAATATCTCTCTCTCTCTCTCCCTCTCTCTCTTATTTTTGTAATAAAGAAACTTTGTACTTCTAGAATTCCAGTAGCTCCCTGAGTTCGACCTCGGGAAACCATTTCCGAGTAACAAATTTTTTATGGTAACGACAACCACAGCTGTCTTATCTTATACTACAACGATTGTACTATAATAACATAAAGAAACGCAAAAACAGCGCCGCGGTCGGCCGTTAACAGTGGGCCTTGGTTGGGTGGGCAAATAAGGATGCGGAGCCTGTGGTCGAGGTTGAAATTGAGGTCTTGGATTTGGGTTATTTCCCGACCATGAAAAGTTAGAATGATTATGCCATCCAGAGTTATAAGTGTTGGAGAATTGATTATTCTGGACGACGTGAAGATCCTTGCAGGTTTGAGGAGCTTCGAGATAATCAGGGTACAGAGGTTCGGAGTTCCCCCAACTAAGGTGGGTTGTCCCGGAGTTGCCTCTGAAGCCATAATCAGACAGGGGTGGATGTGCATCCATCCCCAGGGAGTGGCAGATGTTGTGCGCAACCTCCCTTCCTGTGGGCGAGAGCGTGTATGTGCTTTAAGGAGCAGAGGTGGATTTATGTAGATGACGAGTGATGTCGTCCACCTTCTTCTCGATAATGGAGACCTTATCCAATTGACTGGCTACCAACTCTAGATCAACGAATGCGGAAAGGCCTCGGGATTCATGTACCCCTCGATTATTTGTCAATGTGCAGGTGGACGCCCGATCGTATGCACCCAATGACTCACTATTCAGGGAGTTCTCGCACATGTTCTCGAGAATTTCCCAGATCGTGTTCTAATGTTGACCCATGATGCTACCACCACAGGTTGCATTGACAAAGAGCTTGATGTCTTCGCAGAGCCCATGGTAAAAGGATTGGACTTGTTCCCACTTCGGAACCCCATGATGGGGGTACTTACGCATGCGATCCAAAAAGCGATCCCATGTCTCATGTAGAGATTCTCCTGCTCCTTGGGAGAAGTCCGTGATTTGGTGCCGCATTGTATTTGTACGACCAATGGGGTAGAATTTTTGCAAGAAGGCAATTTGAAGTTCTCCCCATGTGTTGATCGTGTGTGATTGAGTTTGAAACCAGTGAGAGGCTTTGTCAGCCAGAGAGAATGAGAAGAGCTTTAAGAGTAATCTGTCCTGATTCTGCACATCTGTCCCAAAAGCATGGGCCAGATGTTTTAGGTTTTTGATGTGCTGGAAAGGATCCTCAGAGTTCAAGCCATGAGATTTTGGGGTCATATGAAGCATGCTAGGCTTAAGATCCACCTCAGGTCCTCCCACGGGAATGTTGATTCGGGGTTCAATCTCCACCGCTGCAGGATTATAATGATCTTGCATTTGAGGATGCAATGGTGGGTTGATGATGGCATTGATTCGATTTTGGAAATCATGGAATTGTTGCTCAAGATTAGGTTGATCTTGTTGGTGATCCATAGCTGATGAAGGGGAAGTAGGTTCTGAATCAGAGGATATGTCAATGTGATCTGGTTGTTGCACAAACACAAAAGTCGAGGCTTGACCTCAATGAGAGTGAATAGCTAATGTAGGCCTCAAGGATGGTCTTAAGGACCTCCTCCCAAACATACACCGATGGAATAAATGAGAGATAGTAGGTGATCGACCCAATCAAGACACCCAAAAAAAAAAATTTGGATGACTATAGAGGTTCGGGGCAGATGATACCTTTAGTCAGAAAGTTGTCCACCTGAGAATTACCTGGGTAGCCAGAGAAGGAGAGTCTCACGAAGACCCCTACACGGTAGAGCACCCCCACAAGTTACAGGGTTTCCCCCACCCGACCTCTCTTGTCACTGAGGATCCAAGTAGACTAGAATGGGGACTTGACCTCTTAAGTCTACCAGTTTTAAGTTAAGAGGTGCTTATGATTTTACTTGAACTTTAAGATGTTTTTGTGCAAGGTGACCTAATTTGAAGATTGGTTAACCCAACAAGGTGGGTCAACTTCACATGTTTTGTCCTTTGAGAAATTTAGATCCCTCTTTTAGTGTTCAAATGAAATTAAAAGCCTGATTTTTAGGGTTTGCTTGAATAGATCAATTCAACCAAGGCTTAGGCACACACTGTTTGGGCGGGTTAATTCTTGATTAAGCAAGTGTGTCTCTAAAATCCTAAATTGGAAACCCTACTTGGCTCTGATTGGTCCAATTTAAGCCATCCAAATGTGGTACCTAAGACTCAAACAAGAAGGAGATAGCCCAAGATACCTTCAGCCCTAAGTGGGTGCACAAATCAGGGTTTAGATGTCGTCTAAATAGAATGTATCAAATCAGGTAACTTGATGATTAATCTAATAATAGAATGCAAGTAGCCCTAATTGATTTTTTTTCGTTTTTAGCTTTTCAGAATCAGGGGCTTAGAAGAGGGTGGATGGAGTTTACCTGCCCCTGGAGTGGTTGATGTACGGCTGATCTTCCTCCAATGAGTCCCTGAAACATATCACAGTCAAAAGAGATAGAGCAAGTTAGTACCAAACTAGATCTTGCAATCAAGAGATCAAAGTACGCGTTGCTCTCCGGCAACAGTGCCAAAATGTTATCGAGCAAAATCGAGGTTATAAAATCTACATCGTAGTATAGATCAAAATCGCTTGAAAACAAATAGAATTTTATTACTCGAATAGAAGTTCGAGGTAGAACATAGGGAGTAATTAGCAAAAATGAATTTCAAGATTGCAATTTCGCACAAATATATGAGCAATAGAATTCTAAGAAACAATGATTATGAATGAAAGTGTATGTCAAATAATGCAAAAAGAATGGGGTAAAATGGTGATTTGAACCACCAATTACCCCACACAATTATATCAAATATTTCAGCAGTAACAATCAATCTAAAGTCACGTAGGATAAGTGCACAGTGCACTTCAGACGTCTGCTCAGCCAATCAGATGGCTTAACCCGGTCACTGCTACAGTGCCCTTTTGCTGGTTACTCCAGCCCTTCTTCTTCTTCTATGCCTTCTTCTCTTATTCCCCTTCTCTGTGGCTTCTTCTTCCTTTTCAAGCATAAGGGGGGAAGATTCCTTAAATAGCTAAGTGTTAGCCGTTGAACCATAGAGCAAAACCCCCCCTACCCCCACGCACTCTTTCTTTCTCTCTCTGGGTTTTCTCTTCTTCGCCTTCCCAAGGCCCAGCAGGTTATCGGGTTAACGGGCACACGTGCACCCAAGACCAGGCTCACTGACAGTGGGTGGTGAGCGAGGAGTGCTTAAATTAGGCAGGTAATCGGATGTGCCAAACCCGCGGGGGACATGTCACGGGTGAGGCGTTCGTAGGTAAGGAGGACCTCACCCTCATGTTAGGCGACGAAGAGGCTTTGGCAGAAATTCAATTTATGCACCTGTAGGAGCTTGCGAGTTTACGATGTGGGACTAAAGTCCCACACCATCTTCTTTGTTCATAGTAGCAGCTATCTTTGGCTGATTCATGCAAGGGAGGCGGTCAACACCCCAATTGACTGGCCAGGAGCGAAGCTGGGTTGATTTTGTGTTCGCTGATGCGGATACCTGGAACTGCAGCTGCTGGAGAAGGCTTTAAGCAAGCTCGAAGCTTGCACATTAATGGCGGCTGGAGGTGAAAACCCGAAACATGAAACAGGGCCTCGTGGCTGTGTTAGAATACCTCAAAAGCTTCACCGGACCACGGCGAGTGTAGCGGAGGTGGTTTCATGGAGGATGGTGGTCTGTGGTGGTCGGTCGGAGTCGGGGAAGGAAACCGGTGATGGGTTTGTTCGGCGGCGTTATTGGGGGTGTGAATGGAGAGATAAGGAGAGGGCTTTTGTGCGGGAGGATGAGGTGAAGGTAATGAGGTGGTCGGCGAGGCATTTGGAGTAGTGGAATGAGCGAAGAGCCTCGCCAGAGGAGTGGTCGGAGATAGAGAAGACGAGGGCCGAGGGTCGAAATTGGGATATGGAGAGTGGGAAAGATAGTGTAAACCTAACTAAGCCTTACTAAGCTAATTTAAACGGATGAAAAGGGGGTAGAATCTGCACTGGGGGTACGTTGGCGACGAAGAAGACGAAGTGCTCCGGTGAGGGTAGGAACGACGACGACGACTGGAAGGATGCTCCTGCTGGTATGGCCAAGAGCGGACGAGAGAGAGGAAGGAAATCCGATCATTGGTATTGCTGACGGACGACGAAGGAGGTCAGGAGAAATCACCGGAGCTTGCGAAGCTTCTCGGCCAGAGCGGAGAGAGGAAGGGAGGGGTTTCACAGCCAGAATCAAGCTTCGGATCTTCGATTTGATCTGGGGGTCCTTTTATTAGCCTCTGGATGGTGTTTTGGGCTTGGGAAGCTTGCTGGAGATAGGAATTCTATGATACCCAAATATATCATGTGTTCGCATGAGAGATTAAGAAGGTTTTAGGGCTTAGGATTTGGCTCAAAAGGAAGATAATTCCTTGACGAACTTCCCTTTCAAATCTGAGAGAGATTCGTCAAGGAATCAAGGACAACATGCCATTTTAAAGTCGCCGGAGTTGTAGGATTAGGATTCATGGTGGTAGGGACCTTTTTGAAGGAAACGATGATAAAGATAGGGACTTTTGTGTAAGAAATTCAAAAGCTAAGGACCCATGTGGAATAAAGGAAATCAAACTTGGACCAAATTGCAAACTAGGTTGAAACAATCTCAAATTGGGTCTAAATTTTGGCACAAACCTAACTTGGACCTAAGGAATCCAATGGTGAAGTTGGATTTTGGTTTTGACCTAGTTTGACTGTGTAATTTGCATAATTACCCAATTTAGGGTAAATGTCTATCTGAGAATTTATTTTGGGTCAAGATGGGTTCCAATGGTCAAATTGAAGGTACCAAACCCTAGATAATATTTTTCTATGAATTTTAGAGGGTTTAGGTGAATTTTATCTTGACCATAACCTCAGTTATTTAAGCGAGTCTGTTTTTAGGGTTTCAGATGTCCATTAATTCTTGTAACAAATGAAAACCCTTTTCTGTCTGTTCTAACCCACTTATTAAACTCTTAAGATCATTTGACCTTTGTTCCACCCTTGAGAGAACCCGTGATTATTATGTTTTTGTGATAGAATGGTAAATTTGCAGAAATAACCCTGTATTCTTATTTTCTTCTCAAATCAATGTTTTGTGCCCTTAAGACCTTCTGATGGATATGTAGGAGCTTTTATTAACTTAATCAGATCAAACTGAGATAGTTATGGCTCATGATGGTGTTCCTATCAAGTCTGCGCTAAGGATTTAACTCAACATTCTCGACCGTTCCTAATAAACGGTCGGTGATACTCTTAGTACCGATTATTAATAACGGTCAGGAATAACTCCTTTTCCAACCGTTAAGGTCGAACGGTCGATGATAGACTGATAATTTGCCCTCCTGTGCTCGCGGGTTATGAAAACATTATCATCGACCGTTAATATGGAAACAATTGACTATATTAAGACGTCTTGTTGACACCATTATCGATCGTTTATATAACAACGGTCAAGTAAATTTTTAGTCTTGACAATTTATAACGGTCGAGAATCGTCTCAACCTCCATGACTATTTTCCAGATGACAAAGTTAATGACCGGAATTTTGGCAATCGTTCCTATTGAAACGTCGAGAATAATATTATTTCCGACCGTTACTTGAACGATCAAAAATATCCATCGCGAACAATGCTTTTTCTACTAGTGGTCTCTTGTGTTCACAGGCCACACACAAGACCAGGACTGATGTAAACACATTTACACTACTTAAGATGTCTATTTATGCATGTTCTTAAGCATAGGATTGCATTGCATGATATAAATGTTGCATAACATGCATCATCTTACATTTAGAGTAGTTTGAATAAAATGAAGGTTAATTGTCTCCTTTTATGTGCTTAGACAGGGAAAAATTTTTATCGGGGCCTCGGATCAAAGATCCAACCGTATAGATGTGATCAGGGAGACGATTGGAGTTCAACGACTCCAAGATCGCCTTAATCAGGCATCTGTAGCATCAGATAGTGACCGGGGAACCCTAGAAGATCAAGGACCAGGATGGTGTAAATCCACACTTCAAATGACAAATCCAACTGCACGGATGGATTCGGATCGACGATCGCAGCCTAACGACGAAAAAATCGAGTCAATCCAACACCCGTGGCACCATCTACAACATCCAGAAGATGGATGGCCAAGATGGCACCACATGGCGCCATCTCAGCTGCCCAAACGCCCGCACACACCCGCAGAAGCTCCCATATCCACCCTTCCCCGCTGTTTGATCAAGATCCAATGGCTGTGGATGTGGCACCTTGAAATCAACCGCACGACCATTTGGGCAAGGCAGGGCAGTGGTCCAGCGCCTTAACGCGAGGCGTGGACGCAAGTTCGAGTCGCGGCAAGCGAGAGAGTGGCATGGAATCGTGCGAGTGGGAGAGCATCAGATCTTGATCGGGCGGCTACGGGCGCTCAATAGCGTCGACGTGCTATCTCACGCCCGCGCCTCACGTGGCATCGCACGCGGGCGGGCGCGCATTGAGGAGCGGAGGAGGTGCATCTTAAGCCGTCCGATCTTGCGATCAGACGGCTGAGATTCGACGAACGTGTGGCATGCGTTTAGCGCGCGTGGAAGCTAGCGGCCGTGCGTTCAAATCCCACTATGCCCACGATGGGGCTTTAACGACGATTTTATCCGTCATTAACTAAAGACCCCTTATTTAATGTTTTAAAGATGTAATGTCCAATTTGCCCCCACTCCTTGGAACTATAAAAGGAGACCCCCTCCACACAAAATTCTCATCCCTTCCTTCTCTTCTCTACCTCTCCAAAGCTCAAGAGAAGCTTATCCCACACTCGGGATGCTCCTTGCGAGATAAAGTCCAAATTTTCATCCCCGTTTGGAAGTGGATCCCGTGACGACAACGACGTGCTGCTCCATTCCCGTTCTTCTGCTTCGTCCTCCTTCGTCCTGCTCCGTCCTCCTCCGTCCAAGCGTCGTCCCGTCCAGCTCGTCCTCCAAGCGATCGTTGAGGAGGGTAACTTCTCTCTCCCGTTCTTCTTTATAGCTTTCTAGTGTAGAATTTTCCTGCTTTCTGGTGTAGCTGATTTCCTGCTTTCTAATGTAATCCTTATTTGGTTTTATTGTATAAACATTTTGAAATATTGAATGCATGTTTTCTCTCTCTCTCTCTCTTCCTTTTAGTCTGATAGCTTCATTGTAATTACATCACCTCGCTTTTTAAGGAAAAATTCTAAAAAAAATAATTGCGAATATAGATTGATGTAGCCTCCCTGTGTTCGACCCGGAATTTCAATTTCGGTATAAATTTTATTTGTTGAACACGAGTTCTCCGCTTTCAAACTACAACAACAGGTTTTCCAAAACCAAACATGTTAGCGTAGCAACTCGTGCGTTGAACATTTTGGCGCCGTTGCCAAGGAGGCAATGATTTCCGATCTTCTTTTCGCATTTCTTGCACTTTATTGTTTTCTAACTTGCTTTCTTTTGTGCCTATTGTTTCACAGAGACCTCCATCAAGGAATCAACAAGCGGTAGACTGGAGTAAAGTGCAGTTGAAGACAACTGTAAGTGTTCCCCATTCTTCCCCCTCCATAGATTTCATTCGCCACATTAAATCCAAATTCCAATTAACCAAGGTGTTGGAATAAATCCTAGGAATAGTTTGGTTGATTGGATTCTCACTCACATTCATTCCACCCTCATTTAAAAAAAAAAAAACAGAAAGATAATCTTGTTGGGTAATTTTCAACAAACACACAACATACACCCACATTCAAGGTACTTAATCAAATTGATTTGTTTCTACTCAACCGGGTTCTGATATGTGGAACTGGTACACACAAAGCAACATATAAAAGAGTAGAAATCATTCTAAGTTAACCATCTTTGAGTGCCTAACTTAGTGGTGAATTTGTGGCCAATTGTTTGAGTTGTCTGGGCCACACCACTCTATTTAAAACCAACTCATCAAGTAGCTCCTCCTTAGGGTTTTCAATCTAGGTCTATTCCAGGCACTCCACTTTCTTTCTGGTTTTAAAGGAAAACAATCTTCACTCGTGTTTCACAACTTGGTTTGCCTAGAAACTTGATTGCAATCCACTTAATTTGAAACCCTAAAAGCTACTTAAGCAAGATTTGAACATTAAAATTCACGCATCACAAATAATCTTGCTTGAAAACTTTGGTTGTGCACGCACTTACACAAATCTCAATCAATCATTAAGGGCACAACCCATTTTAAGGGCCCATCACATTCCATAAGCACCACAATCCCAGGCCTTAATAAAATTGAGTAAACGTTGGCCTTAAGGTCTGATTCGCTCTTCAGGGACTACTCTGAGATTGCTTTTGATTAACCTACTTGTACTGATTAATCTGATGTCTAGCTAGGGGAGTAGCATCAAATGACCGCGGCTGGGGGGTACACTAGGAACCAGAGGTGAAAGCTGAAGGAAGAATCTTCTCCCTAGTCCCTCCTTCTAACTGGTTGGATTAAACAGACGCAAGTAGAGTAAATCATTTGCCGCCTTAAGGTGGGTTTTGGGAGTCAATAGATCCTTAGGCTATCCCACTTAAGGACAGCCTTATTTTGTTGTGCTGCAGGGTCCCTATCCCCAGTCCTTCCGACCTTCTCCTAGTTTATGCTGGGAAGACAGTCATTGAATCCCCGATTGGAAGGACCATTAGAACATTCTAGGAGGTGCAAGTTGGATTTTGGTCAAATTGATCCCATGGCCGAACAACAGCCTCCTCTGCTTGGAAATCCACAGGAAGAATTTCGAAGGCAGTTGGAACAAACGTAGAGAATGCAGGAATGGTTCCAGAGAATGCAGGGTGCTCAGCCCTTGAAGGATTTTATGATCCTTCAAATTACGGGGAACGTCTCGGCGTCCAGATTCCAGCCGATGACGTAGAAATCAAGCCCCAGGTGTTAAGCCTGATTAAACATTATCATGGGCTTGGCTCCGAAGATCCATTTCAGCACTTGGAGGACTTGACCACTTTGGTCCAGACCACCAAGACTCGAAACGTAAACGAGGAGTAAATGATCATGAAGCTCTTCCCCCACTCTCTTAAGGATAAGGCCACGCATTGGCATAGGACAATAGGAAGACCAATTACAACTTGGAATGAGTTGAAATTGACCTTTCTGAAGAAATTCTTCCCAGTCGGACGTACCAATGCTTTGAGACGGGTAATCACTACCTTTACCCAGCGGCCGGGGGAGCAGTTTCTTGTGGCCTGGGAGTGATTCCAGGACTTATTGCGGAGATGTCCACACCACGAGGTGCCGAAATGGCAACTCGTGCAGATCTTCTATCATGGGTTGACTGAGCAACTCAGGAATCATGTGGATGCTTCTTGAGGAGGCAATTTCCTCAATAAAGATGCAGATAGTGCACATGATTTATTTGAGGAAATGAGTGAGAATTCAATTAATCATGTCTCCATGGATACTTTTAACCGGTCCCAGCAGCCCAGATCAAATGTCAATGAAGTCCATGACTATTATTCATTTGATATGGAATTGATTTGTAACAAACTTGATAAGGTGGACTTGGTTGCTAAGAGAATGGAAGAGTTGATGGCTGGGAATTCTATGAACTCTCGATCCACTCAATCCCAAAATTTGGGATTCCATTCCTCACGAGCTCCTTCTGGACGGGAGTTCGTGAATCAACTCGATGCGACTCAACCTGTGAGTCAGCATTTTTTGGAACCCCACAGGTTCCAAACTGGGGCCTTTGATCCCAGTTTTTCTGATCTTTCCCTTTCTTTCTCTCCATCCTCACACTATGAGGATGTATGTGCTGTACAAGAGAATGTTAGATCCAACCCCTACTCGAATGCCTATAATCCAGGTTGGAGAAACCACCCTAACTTCTCTTGGAAAAATTCGGGGCAACAAACCCAATTCCGACTCGGCAACTATGCTCCGCAACGACCAATGGGTGAAGGTCAAGTATATACTCAGTTGCCTCCAAATCAGGTCAATCAGCCAGCTTGGAATGCCCGTCAACCCGCAGGGCAGGCTGATTTGAATCGTTAAATGGTAGAGATGCAAGGATCCATGCTCCAGCTCATGCAGTAGATGAAAAACTCGCTGGACAACTTGCAATCCGTACTCATTGCTAACTCTCGTCAACTCGAATCTCTACCATCCCAACCTGTACCCAACCCGCAAAATATTATGAATTCAGGAAACCAAGCCCATGGGTATGGAAATCAGAGGGACCCACACGCACATGCTCAGGTGGTTGAGCAGGGTTCCTTGTCTTCTTCTTCTTCTGCAAATCAACAATTCATGGTAAATCAAGTCCCTCCAATCTTTCCTAACCCTTCCCAAGACCTAAATTCTTATGCATCCGTAAATTCTGTCACTTTGAGGAGTGGTAAGAAGACTCAGGATCCACAACCACACTATTCTGATCTTTTGAATCCTGAACAACCTGAGGAGAGAGAGGAGAATCCTGAAGGAGAAATCAAGGCTCAGGAACCTGATTCCAAAGATCTGACTCATGTTCCTTTTCCTGAAGCCTTAGCCAAACCAAAGAAGAAGAAGTCTGTTGATAGCGATGAGGAGCTTCTAAATCTATTTAAGAATGTTGAGATCAATATCCCGCTCATTGATGCTATCAAGTACATACCAGCTTACGCAAGATTTTTAAAGGAATTATGTACATAAAAGAGTAAGTCGAGAGAATCTATTCCGAGGAAGGTGGTACTCTCCGAGCAGGCTAGTTCTGTTATCCTGCACTACCTCCCTCAGAAAAAGAGAGATCCTGGTGCTCCATTGATTTCTTGCGTTATCGAAGATTACACATTTGATAGAGCACTTTTGGATCTGGGTGCATCCATCAACCTAATTCTGACTTCTCTTTACGAGAAGTTTGGGTTAGGTGAACTTCGGCCAACTTCAGTAATGCTACAGTTAGTGAACCGCTCAGTCACAAACTCGCAAGGCGTTATTGAAGATGTTATAGTTAAGGTCAAGGATTTCTATTTTCCTGTAGATTTCCTTGTCCTTGACATGGATGTACCAAATAATCTGAGGAACACACCCATCATTCTGGGGCATCCGTTCTTGGCTACCACAAAGGCCAACATTAATTGTGAAAGTGGTAGCATGGAATTCGCCTTTGGGGACCAATGAATAAAATTGGATATTTTAAGGCGATCAACAAATTTGAGGATTGTGGATTTATTGAGGAACTTGATGAGGATAATGATAACATTGAAACTTGTTTGACAATTTCTTCAATCGAAAGTTCCTCTTTGGAAGATGAATTTGACCCACAACCCTCTATGGCTTCCCTGACATCTTCGGAAGAGGTTATTGATTTTGTTCACTCACAACCTCTTCTTCTTATTGAATCTTAGCATCTACCCTACCATCAATCATCAACTTGCCCCAGCTTGAATTGAAACCATTGCCCGAGAATTTGAAATATCAATTTTTAGGACCTCAGAAGACGCTCCCTGTGATTATCAGTGCTAAATTGACAAAGGAGCAAGAGATTAAATTGATCAAGGTCCTAAAGGAACATAAGGAGGCAATTGGTTGGACCATTCATGACCTAAGGGGGATCGAGCCATCTTACTGTAATCGTAGAATATTTTTGGAAGATGGATCCCACCCTTCTCTCCAGATGCAGAGGAGATTGAATCCTAATATGCGAGAAGTGGTCAAAAAGGAAATTATCAAGTGGCTCAATGCAGGAATTATTTATCCAATCTCAGATAGTCCCTGGGTAAGTCCCGTTCAGATTGTTCCGAAGAAAGCCGGGATTACTGTTGTGACTAATGAGAGAGGAGAATCTGTCACAACTCGTTTAGCTTCCTCTTTGAGGGTTTGTATTGATTATAGGAAGCTGAACACAGCCACTAAAAAGGATCATTTTCCCCTACCCTTCATCAATCAAATCTTGGAAAAATTAGCCGGGCAGAAGTACTTCTGTTTTCTTGATGGCTACTCGGGATACAACCAAGTTCCTATCCATCCCGAGGATCAGGGAAAAACTGCTTTCACCTATCCCTACAGAACCTTTGCTTTTCGTAGGATGCCTTTCGGGTTATGCAATGCACCTGCAACTTTTCAAAGGTGTATGCTAGCCATATTTTCTGACATGGTGGGAGAGTTTATGGAAGTCTTCATGGATGATTTCTCTATTTTCGGAGAATCATTTGACTCTTGTTTGGCTAATTTGGAAATGATTCTTAAGCGATGTATCAAAACAAGATTGGTCCTTAACTGAGAAAAGAGTCATTTCATGATCCAAGAAGGCATTATTTTGGGTCATGTAATCTCTGAACGGGGAATTGAAGTGGATAAAGCTAAGGTTGATGCTATCGCTAAACTTCCTCCCACATTTGTTAAACAAATCCGATCATTTCTCGGCCATGTGGGATTTTATCGAAGATTCATCAAGGATTTCTCGAAGGTTGCTCATCCTTTGAGCAATCTTCTTGCCAAAGAAACGTCATTTGTTTTTGACGAATCATGCCAAAAGGCATTTGATTTCCTGAAAACAGCAGTCACCTGTGCTCCAGTTTTGCAACCACCAATTTGGACAACCCCTTTTGAGATCATGACCGACGCTTCTGATTACGCAGTCGGGGCTATCTTGGGTCAGAAAATTGATAGAAAGCCCTCTGTCATTTACTACGCTAGTAAAACTCTGGATGAAGCCTAGAGGAATTACACTGTTACTGAAAAGGAATTACTAGCTATAGTGTTTGCTTTGGAAAAATTCAGGGCTTATCTCTTAGGGTCTCATGTTATCATCTATACCGACCACTCAGCCTTGAGACATCTCTTTGCCAAAAAGGATGCTAAACCCCAGCTTATTTGTTGGATTCTTCTTCAAAAATTTGATCTTGAAATCAAGGATAAAATCGGGGTACAAAATATGGTAGCGGATCATTTGTCGAGACTCCTAGGTGATTCATCTTGTCCGGACATTTCGATTGCTGACACTTTTCTGGACGAAACTATTCTTACAGTTTTAGGTGTCCACACCCCATGGTTTGCTGACATTGTTAACTATTTGGCCGTTGGTCAAATCCCCCAGGATTGGACCAAGCAACAATGGGATAGACTCAAATCTGAGGCTAAATACTACTTCTGGGAGGACCCTGAACTGTATCGCATCAACTCTGATCAGATTATTCGCCGATGCATACCGAAGAATGAATTCAATAGTATACTCGAGTTCTGCCATGCATCTGGGTGTGGTGGACATTTCTCCGGGAAAAAGACAACTGCAAAAATCTTGCAATCTGGCTTCTACTGGCCATCTTTATTCAAAGATGCCCAAGATTTCTCAAGGTCATGTTCTCGATGTCAGGCACTCGGGAGCATAACTAAGAGAGATATGATACCCCTAAACCCTATTCTTCCTGTCGAAATTTTCGATGTTTGGGGCATCGATTTCATGGGACCCTTTATCCCTTCCTTTGGACATCAGTACATTCTTATTGCTGTTGATTATGTGTCCAAATGGATTGAGGCGATTCCCACCCGAACCAATGACCATAAGGTGGTCATCAATTTTGTCAAGAAAAATATCTTCAGTAGGTTCGGGATTCCGAGGGCTATCATCAGTGATAGTGGCACTCATTTTACCAATGCCCAATTCCAGAATTTATTAGCCAAATACGGGGTTAATCACCGAATTTCCACGCCTTACCAATCCTAGACGAATGGACAAGCTGAGATCTTCAATCGAGAGATCAAGAACATTCTGCAGAAAATGGTTAGGCCTGATCGCAAGGATTGGACTCAAAAGCTTGAGGACACTCTTTGGGCCTACCGTACGGCGTATAAAATGCCCATCGGCATGTCTCCATTCCGTTTGGTGTATGGAAAGGCATGCTATCTACCCGTAGAGATTGAACATAGGGCATTCTGGGCGATCAAACAATGCAATTTAGATCTGAATTTAGCTGGGAAGACAAGGAAACTCCAACTATCTGAGTTGGAGGAGCTTAGAAATGATGCTTATGAGAATGCCAAGATCTACAAGACTCGAACCAAAGCTCTACATGATCAACTGATTTCCCGCAAGAGCTTTGAGCCAAACCAAAAGGTCTGGTTATTCGATTTTAAACTTAAGCTCTTTCCTGGCAAACTTAGATCTAAATAGAATGGCCCATTCATAATTGACCAGATTTTTCCAAATGGAGCCATTCAGATTTCTGACCCAAAGACGGGTAACACATTTAAAGTCAACGGTCAACGTCTGAAGCCTGTTGTTGACCGTATTCTTCCAGAACCCATCTCGGACTCAGTTGCTCTAGCCATTCTGTGACTTCTTTGGCTAGACTTCGCCTAGCTAACGGCATTAAACTCAGCAGTTGTACATATGACACAAGGCTGATACGAGCTTCATATTCAGGTGACATCTTTCATATTCTACCCTTTCTTTCATGTCTCTTTCTCAATGAGGATATTGCATCAGTTAGGCATGGGGGGGTGGATTCATTTTTGAATCATTTGGTCAGCTTTGTGAAATTCATGTAAATTATTTTTATCTTCTTATTTATACATTAAAAAAAATCAAAATTAGGAATGATTAGTTGGACATTAAGAATTTTCAATCTTAAGAAATTTTACATTAGGATCTGAACACAAAGACCCTTCAGGTCTTTGGACTTAATTAGCTCGTGTATTCACTAAAATGTGGATTTGTCTTTCGAGTCCTCACCATTTTAATTCTATCGTAATTGGAATAAATAAGTTTGGGTGATAAGTACACGACTTATTAACCCACCCTCTGATTTGAGGGAATTTTTGAGTTTTAAGCATCTACACACTTTCTTTGCACTGACTCGTTGTTCGGCGATTGTAACAGAAATTGGGTAGCTAATGAACCTTCTAGGGTGATATGGCTGGCAAGTTATCGTGGGTAACAACCCATAGGTAGGTCGTCCAGAGCCCAGTCACTGGGCCTTTCTCTTTTTGCTCCCTTTAGGTAAATCTTAGACCAGGGAAGCCACCTACTTAAAAAAAAAAATCAAAAAGAAAAGGAGAAAAGAAAAAAAAGAAATAAGCCACACTTCGTTGCATGAGTATTGCTGGCAAGTTGTCGGTGGTAACAACTCATCGATCGGTTGTCCAGAACCCAACTCAGTAAATGCACTAAAAATTCCCAAAACACTTAGGAAGAAGAGGAGAAGTAAAATAAATCGAGATATAGACTGGATTCACCCTCGTGTTGACCTCGCAAAAAAATAAAAGTAGGGAGAAAGCTATCGGTTGTAAAGATATACCTTTAGGCAGAATTCTTTTTAGGTCACCTAGAGGCATAGAAATCTGAAGTCTGTTTTAAGTACCGGTCAACGAATCTATCACATTCACAATAAGATACTTAGAACTTAGAGTTCTCATCAAATCTTGGGGTGAGTTGAATGGCTATAGAAAGCCACTCTTTAACTCTAAAAATTGAAAATCCAAAAAAATTAGAAAAGAGGAAAAAGAGAAAAAGAAATTTTTCTTTGAATAAGGCGAGGGCTTGAGGCGGTCTGCATTTTGGCAGATACTCGGGCACTATTGTGTCTTTGAAAGTTCATATCTTAAGTAGACAATTTCTTAATGATTGAAAATAACTTATGCCCAAATAATCCAACCTAATTCTTTTATAAATAGCATATAGTTTTTGCTATGAACTAGCAAAAGATAGGCATGGGAGTATGATGTAAGCACATTTACACTACTTAAGATGTCTATTTATGCATGTTCTTAAGCATAAGATTACATTGCATGATATAAATATTGCATAACATGCATCATCTTGTATTTAGAGTAGTTTGAATAAAATGGAGGTTAATTGTCTCCTTTTATGTGCTTGGATAGGGCAAACTTTTTATTGGGACCTCGGATCGAAGATCCAACCATACAAATGTGATCAGGGCGATGATTGGAGTTCAACGACTCCAAGATCGCCCTAATCAGGCATCTGTAGTATCAGATAGTTACCGGGGAACTCTAGAAGATCAAGGGCCATGATGGTGTTAATCCGCACTTCAAATGACAAATCCGACCACACGAATGGATTCGGATCGACGATCGCAACCTAACGACGCAAAAATCGAGTCAATCCCACACCCGTGGCACCATCTACAACATCTAGAAGATGGACGGCCAAGATGGCGCCACGTGGTGCCATCTCGACTGCCCAAACGCACGCACTCACCTGCTGAAGCTCCCGCATCCGCCCTCCCCGCCGTTGGATCAAGATCCAATGGCTGTGGATGCGGCGCCTTGAAATCAACCGCACGACCATTTGGGCGAGGCAGCGCAATGGTCTAGTGCCTTAACTCGAGGCGCAGACGCAAGTTCGAGTCGCGGCAAGCGGGCGAGCGGCGTGGAATCACGCGAGCAGGCGAGCGTTAGATCTTGATCGGGCGGTTGCGAGCGCTCAATAGCGTCGACGCGTTATCGCACGCCTGCGCCTCACGCGGCATCACACGCGGGCGGGCGCACGTTGAGGAGCGGAGGAGACGCATCTTGCGATCGAACGGCTGATATTCGTCGAACGTGCAGCATGCGTTGAGTGTGTGTGGAAGCCAGCGGCCACACGTTCAACGCCCACTACACCCACGATGGGGCTTTAGTGACGGTTTTATCCGTCACTAAAGACCCCTTATTTAATGTTTTAATGATGTAATGTCCAATTTGCCCCCACTCCTTGCAACTATAAAAGGAGACCCCCTCCACACGAAATTCTCATCCCTTCCTTCTCTTCTCTACCTCTCCAAAGCTCAAGAGAAGCTTGTCCCACACCCAGGATGCTCCTCGGGAGATAAAGTCCAAATTTTCGTCCCCGTTCGGAAGTGGATCCTGCAATGACGATGACGTGCTACTCCATTCCCATTCTTCTACTTCGTCCTCCTTCGTCCTGCTCCGTCCTCCTTCGTCTAGGTATCGTTCCATCCGGCTCATCCTCCAAGCGATCGTCGAGGAGGATAACTTCTCTCTCCCATTCTTCTTTATAGCTTTCTAGTGTAAAATTTTCCTACTTTCTAGTGTAGCTGATTTCCCGCTTTCTAGTGTAATCCTTATTTGATTTTATTGTATAAACACTTTGAAATATTGAATGCATGTTTTCTCTCTCTCTCTTCCTTTTAGTCTGATAGCTTCATTGTAATTATATCGCCTCGCTTTTTAAGGAAAAGTTCTAAAAAAAAATAATTGCAAATATAGATCGACGTAGCCTCCCTGTGTTCGACCCGGAATTTCAATTTCAGTATAAATTTTATTTGTTGAACACGAATTCTTCGCTTTCAAACTACAACGACAAGGTTTTAAAACCAAACACGTTAGCATAGCAATTCGCACGTCCAACAAGGACCAATGAGGTCAGCCTCTATATCTCCAATGCTAATATCAACATTTTCCAATGTATATTTCATGGCTACTAAATACTTCAATGGCATCACCATTGCAAGATAATCCATTAGTTTTAATACTTGAATCTTAACATGGTTCAACTTTAGTAGTGGTGCGCACATGATCCCGAAACAGGATCAATGAGCTTCGACTTTGCATAAGCAACAATATTGCTGCTTGTTTACTTTTCATGAACAACAAAACTACTTTTACTTTTCATAATCAGGAGCACTATTGCATTTTTGCTTCTACATTGTAGCAACAAGATTTTGGAAATGGGTTTGTTCTCCAATTGTTTTTCTTGAACAACCAAATCTATACTTGTTCTAGTAATGAATCTTCATCTAAGTCTTATTCGTCCACCTTTAGGGCATTGGGTATGCGAGCAAAAATGCTATTCCTCTGCCTTTTTCTACCCTTCTTGTAATAGTTTGCAGGGCATTTATCAAAACGACTCTGAGAATCCATTTCCCATTCTTTATCATTGTAACAATCTTCGTACTCAATTGTATAGCAGCATTGTTCATCCCATTAGTTTATTTTTCGAATGACTTGATACCAATATATCATCATTACATTCGATCCCTAGCAAATTCAAGAAGTCATGGTCCTGATGTTTGAGTGGACTAGAACCACCACTAGACTACCAAAATTTGGAAGGTTAATGATTCAAACACCTTGATGAAACTAGAATTACAAAAATTCTAGTTTCAATGGGAGATTGGAAGAAGGAAGTAAGGATCAAACACAACTTGATCATGAGGGTTTTCGTGAAATCTTTGCATTACTGCGAATGGCAGATGAAGATGTCAAAAGATTGGTTAGTCCCTGATTGCAGATGATCCAACCCTTGTAAACTTCCATGCTTCTAGAATTGTCTATTGGTAGGTAACTGCAAGAGATAGTGGTTCCTGCATCTAATTACTCTTATAAAATTTATCCTAAGAAAGAGGTTCAATACAACTATTATTTTTAGGAACATTTGCAAGATCTTGTAGGGGAATGCCTACTCTGACACTAGAAGGTATCTCTTCATGCTAAAAACCACCAATCATGTGGAAGCCTTGAGAATGTTGGGACTTAGGAAGGGCATGATGTCCAATTAAAGGAACATTTCTTTGAGGTAGCAAATAAACAAGATCCTCAGAATATGAGCTATCAAGATTAGGGAAATTATCAATATTTTGAAAAGTTGGATATGAAAGGACTTCATTTCTAGCAAAATAGTCACCACAATCTAAAGCAGATTCTCTATGAGATGAATCTATTATATTAGGGTAGAGAGACTCTCTATGTGAAGACTGTTGCTGTTGCTAACTAATAAACTTTTGAAGCCTCATTAATCTAGATCTACCTATGGCAGAGTTCTCAAAAGCTATCTTGGCTTCACTTGATGAAGCTAGACTTAGCCTGTTTGAAATTCTAATCTTCCTTCAAGCAAACAATTTTAAGAGATTGACTACCTGGATGAAAACACAAAGGTTTTGCTTATAACCTGTATGCTACTATTAAACTATTGTTGGCAATTTAGAATTCTATCAACACAAGGGAGCAGACCTACTCAGGTGAAAGACTCAAATTGAACTTTCTTGGAGTGTAATAGTTGCCTCTGATGGCACCTTTGAATTCATCTTCCTTAAGAGGATAGCAGTTCCATAATGTCTTGAAATGAATCTATTTACAACTCCAAAAGGGAAAATAAAGATGCTTAAATTAAACAACAGTTGTATTAGTTTTCCAGGAAGGGATGATGATTTCAACACACTTTTATAGAGATTGGCTAAAGGTTGTTTATTTATTGTAAAGTAGGTGAAGGAAAATTACCTAGAGCTACCAAAAACTATAAGGAATTGTTTCCTTTGGGATGGTAAGAGGAACAACTATCAGAAATTATAAAAGCAACAAATAAAGACTCTAGAACTGAACAAAAACAAAATAAATTTTATAATATATGCAAGGAGAAATACAAAGGTCCTAATAACAAGCTACTTTGAAGCAAAAATAATCATCAAAAGAGTAATTAGGTATTGAGGGATTCATCAGCTATAGGTATTATTACATATACAAGATGGGTGTGCCTATACTTGTAAATGCTTTTTTTTTTCTTGTGATTTGTTAATGTGATTGTAGGGTGTACCCACCTTATTATTATATATTCTTGCATAGGTCACTACTTTACAAGTATAGATTTTTGGAAAAAACATGATAAAATAGGGAAAATTTTATCAGATTTTGGGTAGAATTTAACCCTTGTTACAACTAGTAGTTATAGCTTTCACTTTTGAATGGCCTCTAACCCCCTTGCTGGGGAGGAGAAAAGGAGGGGAGGCACAGGAGGAGAAGGTGATCCCCCCTCCTCTGCTCCCTTTTGCAATGCAATCGCATATCATCAACTTAACTTCTCTAAATCCATGATCCAAATGTGTGCCTAAAGTTGGGGAAATATCAGTTATGTTCGATTTTCTTTTTGTGAAAGTTATGAAAAAATGGGGTTAACATGCTTTAGAATAGGACTTCAACTTCAACATGTTGCATGTTTTTTATCTAATGACTCCTTGGTTTAGGCCCTTAGTTTTTGTATAACACTGTAAAATGTGATGTAATACTTTTTTTGGAGGGACCTTTTTTTTTTAACAAATAGTATGTGGGTAGGTGTGCCTATACTTGTAAATGCTTTTTTTTATGTTTCTCGTGGGTTGTGAATGTGATTGTGTGGTGTACCCACCTTATTATTTTATATTCTTGCATAAATCACTTCTTTATAGGTATAGGTTTTTGGGAAAAACACAATAAAACAAGGGAAACTCCGTCAAATTTTTTGTAAAATTTAGCCCTTTAGTTATTTAGATTCCCTAAACTTGGATTGTCAATTATAAATCCAACCCTACTGAAAATTGCTTGAAAACAAGATGTCCACCACAGCATTTTCCCCCAAGGAAATCTATTTGTGTTTTGTTCATTGTTATGCACTTCATCTACATGTTAATTGGTTTTGATTTTTATTTTTCTAGGTGTTAGTGCTTTACACACTAAACTTTTCCTTTGATTTTCACTTAAATGTATCATTAATGATAAATATCCTTTTCAGGATATGATATTCTTCTGCTAAATAAAGTCAATGGATAAAAGTTGGATATATGAAGATAGGTCAAGTAGTAAATATTTGGTGGGTGTTGTAAATTTCATTGAGTTTGCATTTAATAAAGTGGCCAAGGAAGGAACCATTGCTTGCCCTTGTCGAGACTGCGCTAATACTATTCGAGTTAATCGACAAATAGTTGTTGAACATTTATTATGGAGACGGCTTTCCAAAGGTTATACTAAGTGGATTTTACATGGTGAAGAGCTTGAAAACATCCAAGAAGAAGAAGTCAGTGACAATCAAGAAGTTAGGGATGATGTGCATGATTTGCTAGATGAAGCTTTTGGGTTTCAAGATATGGACAAGGATGCATCTTACATGGAATGCAATTTGCCAAATAATATTAATAAAGATGCAAATACGTTTTTTGAATTATTGGAGGATGCCAAGCAAGAGCTATATCCATGATGCAAGAAGTTTAGTAAATTAATCTTTTTTGGTGCAACTTTATCACATAAAGTGCCTTGGCGGATGGATAAACAGATCTTTTACCATGCTGCTTGAGCTTCTTAAAGATGCATTGCCAGAGGGAGAAACCCTTCCTAATTCTTTCTATCAAACCAAGAAAATTATAGCTAAACTTGGCCTTGCTTATGAAAAAATTGGCATATGTCCAGAGAAATGTATGCTATACTGGAAAGAGCATGCAAATGATAATTCATGCCATATATGTGGTACCTCAAGATGGAGACAAAGAACATCACAATCTAAAGTTGATGAAACTCTTCAACTTAAACCAAATAAAGGAATTGCTTCTCAAGTTATGTGGTACTTTCCATTAAAACCAAGGTTACAAAGACTATTCATGTCATTGAAGACATTGCACCTAATGAGATGGCATTCTAAAGGTCGATTAAAAGATAAAATGCTTAGACATCCTGCAAATTCCCTAGGATGGAAGACATTTGATAGTAAATATCCTTATTTTGCTTCAGAGCCTCGAAATGTTCGCCTTGGTTTAGCTATTGATGGGTTCAATCCTTTCAGGACGATGACAACATAACATAGTACTTCACCTGTTATCATAATTCCCTACAATTTACCTGCATGGTTATGCATGAAGCAATCAAATTTCATATTATTGACATTAATTCCCGGTCCATCTAGTCCAAAAGCTCATATAGATGTATTTTTGCAACCATTAATCGAGGAATTGAAAGATTTATGGGAGATTGGTATTCCAACATTTGATGTTGATCGCAAAGAACTGTTTCAGTTGCATGCTGCAATAATGTGGACTATCAATAACTTTCTGGCATATGCTAATATTTCAGGATGGGCCACAAAAGGATATCTTGCATGTCCTTGTAATAAAGACAATGATTCACAATACTTGGAAGGTAGTCGAAAGGTATGTTACATGGCTCATCGTCATTTTCTTCCAATGAATCATAGATTTAGAAGGCAATCAACACCCTTCAATGGAAAGCAAGATTTGAGGTGTATACCAAAAAGATTATCAAACATGTTGATAATGACACAATTAGAAAAAGTTCTAGTGTTATTGGCATAGATCTCAAAAAGAGGTGCAAGTATTGACCTAACTAGACAAAATTAAGTATATTTTTTCAGTTGCCATAATTGAGAGAGAATGCTATATATCATAATCTTGATGTCATGCATATTGAGAAAAATGTATGTGACGGTATAATAGGAGCTTTATTACAATTGGAAAAGAAAAACAAAGATGGTATAAAAAGTCGTATTAACTTACAAAAGTTGAACATTAGACATGCACTTCATTCCAAAGAGTTTGGAAATAAGACTATCTTGCCTCCAGCATGTTATAACTTAGACAAGAATGAGAAGTCAAATCTATGTGAGATCTGTAAAAGAGTCAAAGCTCCAGATGGGTATGCATCTAATATATCAAGATGTGTAAATCTGCATGATCGTAAGATTTCAAGCTTGAAAAGTCATGATTGGCATATACCGATGCATCAACTACTTCCCATATCATTACAAGTTGCCATATCAAATGATATTGTTCGATCAATATTGATAGATTTCTGTAGCTTTTTTCGAGATATATGTTCAAAAGAGTTTGATCCAAAATATCTTGAACAGTTAAAGCTGAAGATTGTCATATTGATTTGTCAATTGGAGAAAATATTCCCACCATCATTTTTTGAAATTATGATACATTTAGGAATACATTTCGCCACAGAAGCAAAGATAGTTGGACCATTTCAATATCGATGGATGTATGCCATAGAAAGGTATACTCCTACAGTATTTTAAAAAAGTCAATATAAATACTTTTTAACATATTCTTTAACTCTTACATGGTTACTTAATACGTATCTTCTTAAACTAAAAAAGTATGTTCGTAATAAGAATCATCTAGAAAGCTTTATTGCGGAAGGGTATATAGCAGATGAATGCTTGATATTTTGTGCACGATATTTATCAGGTTTACATCAAGAAACTTTCCAGATGAATTCCGTGATGTGGATCAAGGGTTTTCTATATTTTCACAATCTGGTCATGCAATAGGAAAGAGGACTCCCAAGAAATTAAATTTGATTACGATAAAATAGGCACATTAATATATCTTATCCAATTGTGATGCTATCCTTCCATTTAAAGAGTAAGCACTTGAAACTCATCTCCTTTGAATTATTCATGTTACATGTTCTATCATAACCTTTTAATAATTATTGTAAATTTGCAGAGAACATCGTCATATACTTAGGAACTCATATCATCGATTATCACAGAAGGAACTTTATAACAAACATAATGACACTTTTAGCGAGTGGTTCAAGAGATATGTATGTTTCATAAATATCCACCAATCTAGTAGTTTTAATATCTTGAGACACTTATTGTTACTTTTTGTGATTCAAATTGAAGAAAAGGCAAAAAAGGACTTTGTATTAGAAGATCTTCGAGTGCTTACTTGAGGCCATCATGAAGTAGCGATGTATTATAGTGGCTATATTGTTAATGGCTTTAGATTTCATATGAAAAATAGAGAGAAGAATCGACAAACACAAAATAGTGGTGTTGTTGTTAATGCCCTGACTGAGAGCTTTTCCAAAGCATTAGAAAAAAATCCTTCAGTTGGTGAAGTTGATTATTATGGGGTGATCACAGCCATAATTGAGTTGAATTATTATGAAAAGTTTAAAATAGTATTATTCAAATGCCAGTGGATAAATAGTAAGTCAAAAAATGCAATTGGGAAAGCAAATGGATTAACATCAGTGAATTTATCTTATTTAAGACATGAAAATGATCCATTTGTATTAGCAACTCAAGTACAACAAGTGTTTTATGTCTAACATCAGATACACAAGGATTGGCATTTCATTGTTAGAACAAGACCTAGAGATTTATTTGCTATGGAAGAAAAAGTCGACTTAGATAATGATGATACAGTAAATGGCTACTCCTATGATTTGAATGAAAGTGAGATGGATATAAATGACAACGATGATGACATTGATGTTGTATGTACAGACATTGATGGTGTTTCTTTTTCTAGAGAGAATTGGGAACAACATGTTAGTGATATTAGTAGAGCAGATAACAATGAAAGCGAGTCTGATGATGACAACTAGATTGATTTAAGTTATTTGTTGTTATTTGGTATGAATATAATTTTTCACAAGTCATTTTTTTCATTGTTGTATGTTTTGACTTTATTTTGTTGATTGTTTAACTTATTTCCTTATTATGATTCATATAGGATGTCAAAGCGACCATGATTTGATTCTCAAGTTATTCTAGTTCTAGGAGGATATCAGTAGAAGAAAATTTTGGCAGCCCTGAACAAAGAAAATGTTGAGCAAGCACGTAATGATAATAAAACTAGAGCTACAACTTCTACATTGAGAATAATCCAGTGTTACTGAAGAAACAATCTAAGGAAAAACAAATTATAAGGAAAGATCATTCCATGCTTAGGAAAACAAAAAAGGTAAAGCATGTTGCCATTGAAACATTCGAAGAAGAATAACAACATAACATAGTGATGCAAAGTGTTTCACATGTTTGAAATCGAGGTTAAGAGTAACCCATTGTTGTAGTCGCAAAACTCGTTATCAAATAAAATTTTACCGAAACTCCAAGAGAGTCCCAAGTTGAACACAGGGAGGCGACATTTACTTTAATTAAAAATTGCGCTTCATTTTGTTTATTTTTGGTGTTTTTGTTTTTGTTTTTTTTTTGTGTTTTTGAAATAAGAAGACAAGCAGAGTAAATTCTCAAGAGAGATGGAACAATTATGATATATATCACTCCAATGTCAATTACAATGATCTATGAAAGCATAAAAGAGAAAGAAGTGAGAAGGAATCTCCTGAATCAGCTGTTTGGCAAGACAACGGCACCTGGCGGAAGCTTGGACGAAGGAGGTGAGGAGCAGGATGATGGAGGTGAGATGCAGAAGGACATCAGGTAGAGGAAAGCTTCAGCATGGCTCTAGAATGGAGGTGAGGAGGCAGAGATGATTTGCTACCGAAATGGAGGTGAGAGGATGGCTCCAAGGCAACCTATGAACGGGGATGGGAAGATGGAGGAATATTTGGTGGTGCAGAGGTTTGTTACACTAATAAGAGCCTTGGAAGCTTGAGAGTAAGCTCTAACGGAGTATTGGTAGGCTTGCTAGAGCTTAAGAGTAGGTGGGAGTAGACTAGGTAGAGATGAAGAGGAATGGGGGGTGTAGGGGCGTTTATATAGTGATGGGAGGATGAGCATCCCGCTCATCGACATTCAGTGACAGCTACAAGCGTCACTAAAGGTCGCTCATGCTATCACCAAAAGATCTGCGCCTCTTCATTGCCTTAGTTGGCACACGCACTACACAGGACATTTAGTGATAGTTGCAAGTGTCACTAAAGGCCCGCACTTCTGTCGCAGCAAATCCCATACCCGCTGCTCACGTTCGCTTGCTGTCGTTGAGGTTGGATGCACCACAGCCATTGGATTTAGAAGTGAACAGCTGAGATGGCACGAAGATCACGCCTCTTGATCGCGCGTGAGATGACGCGTTCTCGAGGAGCGTCGATGACAGCGTGCAGCATCCACGCTCATACAATGGTGCCATGTGGTGACGCCTTCGCCACTTGATTGCATCTGCGCTCATCCAACGGGCGCAATTCTATCGCGCCTGCTCTTTGCGAGATTGCCTCCCCCTGCCGCGGCTCGAACTTGCACTCATGGTTTGCAAGCGTGTGTCTTCACCAATGCGCCAAGGCCGCAGTTTTTCGAGTGGAGGGAGCGGTGTAGTCGCACATCTCAACCATTGGATGAAGTTCCAACGGCTGAGATGAGGCCATCCTTGAGCCGCCTGAGGCCGGGTGAGGAGTTCAATTGTGGAGCGCACATCTCAGCCGTTGGATTGAGATCCAACGGCTAGGATCTCATCTTGCGGCGGGCTTGGGGATGCCTTGTGTTATGACCCGTCATCTTTTTTGCCTTTTAAGACATCTAAAGTCTCAGTCAGACGTCTGTCCAGATGTCTGGACCCTTCCCAGATGTCTAAAAATGAAATTTTTGTACGTACACTATGCCCGACGCACGGGCGGCACGCAAGACCCTCTTCTTCTCTCTCCCTCCTTTCTTCCCCAAACCCTAACCCCACGCCTTCTATATAAACCCCTCCCTCCTCCTCTGCACTCCACACACTAGCCACCGCCACCTTCAGAGCTGTACGGGAGTGGCAAGAGGAGCTGAGCAAGGGAAAGCGAGAGGGAGAAGGAGAGCACGAGTGGAGGAGGCTGAGGTCGAGGAGCTGCGGTGGAAGCTCGGCAAAGCTCGCATGGCCACCGCAAGAACATGTGGGAGGAGGAGAAAGCTCAGAGAGACGGCCTCCTGACACTCTGCAACAGCTGGAGCTGCAGCGGCGCAAGGCAGAGCGAGCGGAGAGCGCTGAAAGGAGGTCCTGATATTGGAAGTTTTCCAGTATCAGACGTCTAGAGTGGAGTCCAGACGGCTGACGGAGTACCTAGACGTCTGGAGCTAAGGCCAAACGTCTGAAAGCTCATTTATCGCGAAGGTACGTAACCTCCCTACGCCATGCATATCACAGCGCAGGGATATTTGTTGGCTGACCACACCTGTGTTGTCGTACGTAGGTGTAGCCTTGGGAAGGAGCACAGACACCACACTTTTGGACATCTAATCAGACCATCAGACGTCCGGAGGTGCATCCAAACGACCGGAGGCCTTATCCGACGTCTGGAACTGCCTTCAGACGATCGCAGAGAAGGCCTGGATGTATGAGGACACTGTAGAGACATAAGGTAAGGATCTAGCACCTTTTAAGACGTCTGGGAACATCCCTAGACATCTAATTTTGAACAGTAGGCACATTTTTGACCCGTTTGGGGTCCGTTTTACTTAAACGAAAAACCTGTATTTTCCTCATGAGTTTCTCTACATACTAGAGTCCTTTGTGTACTGTTCTAAACTCTTCTTCTGTGATGTATTCCTTGGTATAGGGTTTCAGCCTACTACGTGTTTGGGGCTCGCAGAGATGCCTGGGTATGCGGTTCGAGCCCCCATTACTCCCATGTTGCCTAGTAGAGTAGTTAATTCTGTTAATAATATTTAAATAAGAATGTGCTTGTGGAAATAGCAAAATGGAACCCTCGGATGTGGCATGAACCCTAAGATAGAGAAATGAATGAATCATTGTGCTGTATAATATACTTGCATGCATGATTGAGATAAACTGCTAGTAATTGCAAGTATTATAATTGTGAGTTGCCTGCTAGACTATGAGCTACCTGTAATTAATGAACAATCACCTATGAAATCAACAGTTGCATGTATCGAATTATGGAAACACGAGCTACCTATATATGCTTGAGAGATAAATTGTGAATGGTGACATCTGGATCGGAATAAACGAGGTGAACATGAGCACGAACCCTATGGGGAATTAAGAGTAGAACTCTTGTGGATAGATGGAAACCTAGAATGTAGACAGGAAGTGTACTGGCCCTTGAGTACGTGGTACCAAGGGAGCAACCGTCCCCTTTTTTTGTGTAGAGTGGAGCTAACATCCCTTGGGTTAGCCACTCTATACCGACTCCTGTTGGCCCTCGTGTATGCGGTATCGAGGCGAGCTACTAGTATAGGGAGAGAGCTAGCCACCCTACGGGGCCCAGGTTTTAGCTAGCCACCCTACACTGACTTGTTCGGCCCTCTGGGCAAACTGAGGTAGTTAGACAAGGGTGCACGGACTGTGGAGGGGCGAGACCCCTATTTGGTTCTGAGGGACGAGACCCCTGTTTCGAGAGGGCAAGGCCCTATACTGTTCCGTGTTGTACTTTAGGTGTACCTGCTAGAGAAAATGATTGACCGCATGTCAGTGCGGGGTAGCTACCCATACGCCTATCACGCATGCCGTAGTCACCTCTACGTCTTGACAGTGACCTCGAGGTGGTTGACTGGGTGTAGGACTACCACGGGGGACTCTCCCGGCCAAGAGAGCACCACGTATACCTTCTACTCTACAGAAAAGATTGCAATCAAGATCGTTCCCACGAGGAACATGCAAGATCAAGAATCTCTGGATGTTTGAGAGAAATGGGTGAAATGGAAATACATATAAAACAGATAAATAGAAATGAGAATTAAACCTGTTGCTTTTTACTGCTTTTAGATAATATAGATACCACTCTACTCAGCGTTCGCTGACTCTGTCTTTTCATAATACTGTTCAGGACCAGTAGTTGAGCAACTCGAGCTTCCGGCTGCGGAGGATGCTGGGCCCAGTCGAGCCCAGCCGTAGTTTTCATCACTTCCTTTTTGTTCCTTTATTGTTGTAGTAAGTATTGGACCTTTAGTTACTATTTGTCTCTACTGTTTACTTCTATTTTCCATTATTTTTGTTGTTGCGATGGTACATACTAAAACAGCAAATTTACTTTCCTTTACTACTTTGTACGTTTCTTTTGCTTAGTTATATTGCATATGTGAATGTGGTTTACTTTCCTGCTTTTGGTTATTTCTTGCTGAACGACTGGGTCTTGGGATTGGTCGAGGCGAGCCGGTCTCGGGTCCTGTAGGGATCCGAGAATCGGGTCGTAACAAGATGGTATCAGAGGAAGGTCGTCTCGAGAAATGAACCAATTGGCTTGAGAATAACCATTCACGTGCATATAACTATGATAGCCACCACAACATATCGCCTTGACATTCGTTCCTAGTCCTTTCTCGAAGAAATTCGGTATCGTTGACCTTCTCTTTCTATTTTTCGCGTCTCTTTGCAGGAGATGCCTCATCGGGGAGTTCTCTATGCGGGCCATGGTCGCGGCCGTGGACGAGGTCGGAGGGGTGGACATGTCGAGCGTGAGGTACCAGTTGGCCGAGCTCTTCTCCCCGGCATTCAGGCCCAGGATCTCGCTCAGTTGATCAGGACATTGTGCGAGAGGAGCTCCACCAGCCTCCATAGGCACCTCTCCCTGAGGACGTGGAGGAGGAGTCCTCGGTGGGACAGAGGGACCGCCACAGCACTGGACGAGCAAGAGGGGGAGGGGGTGGTCCTCCACTGCCCCCACCGCACTCTGACACTTCTGAGCACGAGCCCTCCTTACCTGAAGGCATGCCCGTTCCCCCACTACAGCTGTACCATGAGCTTTTCGAACAGTTCCGGAAGCTGAAGCCCCCCTCCTTCAAGGGAGATGAGGACCTGTTTGTCGCGCTTTTGTGCGGTTTGTTAAAAGATAATATCGCGTTGTAATATAGCCGCTAAAGCGTTCAAAACAAATAAAGATTTTTATTACTCGAAAACCGGAGTATCCGAGGTCGAACACAGGGAGCAATCTCAGTACTTTGTAAAACCCAAGAATACAACTGTTACATGCAAATATAATTGATTCAAAGAGTTTTTAGAAAAAGTAGAATTAGACGTCTGATTTATGTATCAGACGTCTTAAATGTGATCTTTCTTTCTTTCTTCCTTCTTCTCCTTTCTGCTTCTGTATCTTTCCTTCTGCTTTGCCTTTCTGATCTCTTTGCAATCTTCCCTTGTCCTTCTTCTTCTTCTCTGCGAAGACTTCTAATCTTTCTGCTTTCCTTCTCCTGCGAAGGCTTCTTTCTTCTTCTTTTGTCTTCTTCTTTGGCTTGCTTTTCCTTCTTCTGCAGCGGCCAAGTCCTTCTCCTACGTTCAACCTGCCTGCACAGGAGCAAAACCTAACCCTTCTCCCTCTACCTGCGCATCTCTCTCTCTCAAGCAATTCACTCGGAGCTGCTCTCCTAGAGCCACAGGCATTAATCGGGTCGGATCGTACCTGGGACCAGGCACACCTGAAGGTGGTGTGATGCACGAGGAGTGCATAGGTCTAGGTCGGGTCGGATCCGCCAAGTCCGCGTGGTCAGGTCGCGGACAAGGCGGGTGTGGGGTCAGTGAGGGACCTCACCCCTGTGCTTACTGAGGCGATAAAGCTATATCACAAAAACTCTTTATACCATACCTGTGCCTTGAGATTCCACGATGTGGGACTAATGGTTTCGTCCTTCCCCCACGCGCGCCCGCAAACTCTCGTGTGCAATTGCCCACGCTGAAGGCCCTGCTGGTGCTCCTTGCTGAACTCAGTCACCTCGCGACACTTGCGAGAGCCTGCTGCACCTGCCGCCTGGGAAGCCTGACGCCTGCTGCTGCTCCAAGCTTCCTGCTGCTTCGGCTGTTAATGGCGGCCGGGGCGTTCACCTGAGATTCCACAGAACGGCCTATTGGCCCAATCAGAATAGCTGGAAACCTTCGCCGTAGCACGGCGAAGGTGGTGGGCGATGCTGCAGGTTGCCGGTCGGCCTAGGCGTGCGTGCCTAGGTCAACCTGTGGCCGGAGATGGTGGGTTGTTCGGGGGGTGGTTATGGAGGTCTGGAGTGGCAGTTGTGGGGTGGAGCGAGTTCCTGGTGGTGAGGCAGAGCTCCCGAGGTGGTTGGCGAGTCGTGTGGAGTGGCGGAGTGGTGTGGGCGGCTCGCCAGAGTGAGGTCGGAGGCGAGGAAGATGAAGGCGGTTAGGTACTATCGAGGGGTAATCAAGTAAAATAGTTGGGGGAAAAGAGAGAGGAGAGGGTGGAGAACGTATCTGGGGTTGTCTGGAGGGAAGGGAGGCGGCGGAGAGGATGGCTCGTAACTGCCGTCGTCGGGGAAGAAAGACCTGAGGGAGGAAGCGGCGACGAAGACGAGGTCAGAAGCGCGCGCGCGGGGTACAGCGCGACGCGGGAAGAAGCGGCGGAGAGGACTCTGCTGCTGGTATGGCAGCAGAGCGACAAGAAGGAGGGAAGGAGGTCGCCGGAGCTTGTGGGTCGTTTGGCCGGAGATGGGAGAGGGAGGAATTTGGAAGGGATCTCCGTCAAAATCAAGCTTAGCCTCTTCGACCGGAGTTGTGGGTTCTTATATAGGCACTGGACTGGGTGTGCAGGGCGTAAAGGGCACGTAATTGCCTGAGGTTGGTCGCCGGAGATGGAAAGGAGTTAGGATACCCAAATCTCTCGTGCGTTCGCACGAGAGATTGAGTTCACACCAGCGATTGTAATTGACTTTATAAGGAAGGGAATTCCTCAGAGAATCCTCCTTCAATTTCTGGGAGGGAATCTCTGAGGGATTAGAGAGCAATCCCTCTCCAAACCTCACCGGAGCTCGGTTCTGCCCTAGCAATGGCGGCAGGACCGGTTTGCAAAGGAGGCGAAGAACCTAGGGGGTTCTCTGCATGGTATTCAAAAGATAGGGACCAATTTGTGATTTGGGTGTACTAAATTGCAAAGTAGGTCAAGATGACCTCTCCTTAGGTCCAAATTTTGGTACAAACCTAATTTTAACCTAAGGAATCCAATGGTGAAGTTGGATTTTAGGTTTGACCTCGTTTGACTGGACATTTTGCGTAAAAACCCAAATTAGGTTAATTGAAGAGCTAGGACCCTAATCTAGGTCAAAATAGGTTCCAAAGGCCAAATTAAGTGTTCTAAACCCTAGAGTATGTTTTTCCATGATTTGTAGAGGGTTTACTTGCTTTTTGTTCTGATCGGAACCTTGTTAATTTAAGCGGGTCTGTTTTAGGGTTACCAAGTGTCATTTAGTTCTTAGATTGCACATGAACCCATTTCTGATTGACTCAACCCACTTTTTATCTCATTTATACCATTTGACCTCTGTTTTGCCTCTGAGAAATCCCGTTTACGTACTGCAATGGTAAAATTACAGTTTTAACCTTTATTTCATATTTTCTTCTCAGAGCACTTGTTCCTTCAGTTAGGCCTTCTTCCAGGTTATGTAGGAGCTTTTATCTTCTTTATTGGGTCAAAATGAGCTAGTTATGGCTCATGATGAGGCTCTCATCATACCCCCATGCCTAGCTTTTTCTAGTCCCTTAGCAAAATTTCAAAGTTTTAACTTCCATTCTAGACCCTGAGTGTCTGTCAACAATGATAAGTGCTTCTCCTTTTCTTTTGTGATTAGGTGGGAATGCCGACAATAGGCCTAGAGGTACTCAAGTACCAACCAAAATCCGGACCTGTTCCGCTTTAGCCTCAGTCTTCTGCAAAGGTTTCTACGACCCACAGAAACTAACCTAGGGTTTGTTGGACTCCGCGGTTAAAGCACCCGTGCTTGAGATATTTTTAGCCTAAGTTCAGTTTGCAGTGTGTTTTTTTTTTTTTGTAAGAGAGAGATAAAAGATTTATTTGTTTGGAGAGCTTTTCTCTCTCTTTTCTTTTTATTTCTAGCTTCGGATTAGCTTCTCAACACGGTCTGTATCGGATTCCTCGTCCCCATCATCAATCCTCAAGGGTCCCTAGCTTTCGAGATTTCGTGATAATGCCGCCCATGGTATCTGAACCAGCAGAGTGCTTACATGCCCCCGGTGGGATATTTAAATATCCTAAGAGACAAGCACCGAGGAGACGATATGTTGTTACGCATCTTCGAGGGGAATTTCCCGCCTCTCCGCGCTGGGAACTCGTCCAAATCAATTTGTGTTGATTGACTGCTTCTAATCTAGGTGACTTTTTCAGAACATTAAACGCTTTTCGCGTGATTTGGATGTTTATGCGCACTAAACCAGACTGTGTGTGAATTTGGGTGCTTAGGTTACCGAATCCCGCAAACTGGAGGTCAGTTAACGAGGCCGAATACTTCCTAAGCCTTAGACCTAATACTCAAGCTTCGCATTTTCCTCAACCTCTTGAGGATTATCCAGATTTTAATGGATACGTGAATTTTTAAGCTAAAGGTACTAGCCCAAAAAGCCTAAGGCCAACGTTCCCGCTAATCTCTTGTTATATCTCCGTGGCACTTTTCTTTTCTTTTTCTTGATTCGGTCTAGAACTTCAGTTAACCCCTTAATCTTTTACTAATGACTATTTCTTTTCATTTTGTGCTCCTTTTTGTCATTTTTTCTTCTTTTCCTCCTCTCATTTGTATGACCTTGAATTGTTCCTCCCCTTTATCAAGTCTTTTTTTTTTTTTTTATGTGAAACCCTTTCTTGATATGAATTTTCTGACATTTTGCACTTTCATACCCCCCCATGCCTAAGATTTGCAATGTCCCCATTGTAAATTAGGTGGGTTCGAATTCAGCTTAGTTCATGTATTAGGACAGGTGTGTGGTGAGTGAATGGGTCGAAGCGACTTGTTGCGAACGATTTCTAATCTCGGGTAGGTATACCTGAGGTGAAGTCGGCTATTCTAATGGATGAACCCTAAAGTGCAATATGAGTTTCGCATAGAGATGTCAGAAACGGTTTCAGGTTTTTCAAAGAATGATGGGTTGCCTCCCGTTAAGCGCTGAGTTTTACGCCATCGGCTGGGCGCAATGAGCTCAAGAGGAATGGAGGGTAAAGGATGACTCAGTCAAATCTATATCGGTCATGTCAATGAACGGCTTGAGTCTCTGCCCGTTCACGACAAAGGGTTCAGAATCGTGGCTGAGTGGGCTGATTTCAATAGCTCCATTTCCGAAGATTTGGCGGACTAGGTAGGGTCCGACCCACTTGGATCTTAGCTTTCCTGGGAATAGTTTGAGTCGAGCATCAAAGAGTAAAACTTTTTGACCAGGATGAAAGACCTTTCTAGAGATGTGTTTGTCGTGAAAAGCTTTAACCCGTTCTTTGTAAATTTGCGAGTTCTCATACGCGTCGTGGCGTAATTCATCGATCTCGCTCATTTGAAATCTTCTGTGGGTTCTAGCCTTAGAAAGGTCGAGATTACAGGTCCGTACTGCCCAATAGGCTTTATGCTCCAATTCGACGGGGAGGTGACATGCCTTCCCGTACACTAGTCTGAAGGGAGACATTCCTAATTGGGTCTTGTGGGCGGTCCTATAGGCCCACAATGCTTCCGGAAGCCGAGAAGACCAATCTTTTCTATCAGGTCGAACAGTAACCTGAAGGATCTTCTTGATCTCTCGGTTAGATAGCTCAGCTAGACCATTAGTTTGGGGGTGGTAAGGAGTAGAGATTCGGTGTGACACCCCGTATTTGGTCATCAGTGACTTGAACTGAGCGTTCGTAAAATGGGTCCCTCCGTCGGAAATTATAGCACGCGGAATCCCGAACCTTGAGAAAATGTTTTGATGGAGGAATTTTATAATGACTTTATGATTGTTGGTTCGGGTCGGAATGGCTTCTATCCACTTGGACACATAGTCAACTGCGAGTAAGATGTATTCGAAGCCATCCGAGTTCGGAAAGGGTCCCATGAAATCAATCCCCCAAATATCGAAAATTTCGCATACCAAGATCGGCTGTAGAGGCATCATGTCTCTATGGCTCATGTAGCCCAGAGTCTGGGAACGGGAACATGCCTTACAGTGTTCGTATGCATCCTTGAAAATTGTGGGCCAGTAGAAGCCACACTGGAGGACTTTCGATGCGGTTTTATGTCCAGAAAAATGTCCATCGCATGCCTGGTCATGGCAGAATGAGAGTATGTCTTTGATTTCCACTTCCGTGACGCACCGTCGGATTATCTGATCAGCACCAATGCGGAAAAGATACGGGTCTTCCCATAGGTAATACTTGGCATCGGAACGCAATTTGTCCTTTTTGGCCTTCGACCAATCGGGCGAAATCTGATGTGATGCCAGGTAATTAACAATATCGGCGAACCATGGAAGACTTGTACTGATAGTCAGGAGGTGCTCATCAGGGAAATGTTCTGTAATAGGTCCGGAAGGATCAATAATTTCAGAAGGAAGGCGGGACAAGTGATCAGCTACCACATTGTGCTTTCCCGCCTTGTCGCGAATCTCAAGGTCAAATTCTTGCAATAGCAAGATCCAGCGGATTAGTCGAGGTTTCGCATCCTTCTTGGCAAGGAGATGCCTTACAGCTGTGTGATCCGAGTATACGATAATACGGGAACCCAGAAGGTATGATCTGAATTTTTCCAGGGCAAATACTACGGCCAGCAGCTCTTTCTCAGTAACCGTATAGTTACGCTGAGCCTCATCCAGTGTTTTGCTGGCGTAGTAAATGACCACAGGTATCCCGTCAATTTTCTGCCCCAAAATCGCTCCTACAGCAAAGTCAGATGCATCGCACATTATCTCAAAGGGTTGAGACCAATCAGGGGACTGTAGGATTGGGGCCTGGGTGACTCGGTCACGTAGGATTTCAAATGCTTGAGTGCATTCCTTGGAAATTTCGAAAGGTACATCCTTGGAGAGAAGATTAGTCAGGGGGCGCACGATCTTGGAGAAATCAGGGATGAATCGATGGTAGAAACCGACGTGCCCCAAAAAAGATCGGATGTCCTTAATCGAGCTAGGCATAGGGAGCTTGGAAATCAGGTTAACCTTAGCTCGATCCACTTGGATGCCTTTCTCTGAGATTAAATGTCCCAGGACAATTCCCTCAGGCACCATGAAATGGCTCTTTTCCCAGGAAAGAACCAAATTCACCTCGATGCACCGCCTGAGTATATGGACCAAGTGTTGGAGGCAATCGTCAAATGATTGTCCAAAAACTGAAAAGTCATCCATGAAGACTTCCAGATAATCACCTACCATATCTGAGAATATGGCAAGCATGCACTGCTGAAAAGTTGCAGGTGCATTGCAGAGACCGAACGGCATCCTTCGGAACGCGTACGTCCCGAAGGGGCAGGTGAATGTGGTCTTTTCTTGGTCCTCTGGATGGATTGCCACCTGATTGTAACCGGAGTACCCGTCAAGAAAGCAGAAGAATCTATTTCCCGCTAGTTTCTCGAGGATCTGATCAATAAACGGTAGTGGGAAATGATCCTTCTTCGTGGAGGAATTTAGTCTTCTGTAATCAATGCAGACTCTCCACGAATTAGCTATTCGGGTAGGAATGACTTCCCCGGTTTCAGTCGTGATGATGGTAAGTCCTGCCTTCTTAGGCACCACTTGTGTTGGACTCACCCAACGACTGTCGGAGATCGGGTAGATGATCCCTGCATCTAACCACTTAATGATCTCCTTTTTCACGACCTCCTGTAGGTTAGGGTTTAGGCGCCTTTGCATTTCTCTTGAAGGTCGTGAGCCTTCTTCCGTGTAGATTCGATGTGTGCAGTATGAAGGGCTTATACCAGTTAAATCATCTAGAGTCCATCCAATGGCTCTACGATGTTGTTGGAGAACAGAAATCAAACGGAGTTCCTGGTCAGGTGTGAGTCGAGAATTGATAATCACAGGAAACGTCTAATTTGAATCCAAAAAGACGTATTTTAGATGTTCAGGAAGGGGCTTGAGTTCCGTGACAGGATTGTCAGCAGCAGCGGGTGGTTCGGGGTTTGTATCGGGAGCAATGGTAGGAGTCATAGGTGTGTCTAGATCATGTCCGCACTCCTCTGTTAGCGGTTTTTGATTCTCTAGTGGTTGATCAGGAATAATCAGGTTGTCCTCTATATGCAGTTCATCAACCACGGCTTCGACATCACAAATTTCCTCTATCACCCCGCAATTAATCCCTTGATGGGCCTTGAAAATGTCAATCTTCAGATTTTGATTCCCAAATTTTAATTCTATCTGGCCCTCTTCGCAGTTTATATTGGCCCTAGCAGTGGCCAAAAAGGGTCTCCCTAATATGATTGGTGTGTCCCTTGGGTTCTTAGATGCATCCATGTCCAGTACTATGAAGTCCACTGGGAAATAAAAATCTCGTACCCTAACAATGACATCCTCGAGTATTCCTTTGGGTGACTTGATGGATCGATCGGCTAACTGCAATGTCACCTCAGTGGGTTTAAGTTCAGATTCTTCAAGGTGGTCAAGGAGGGATGTAGGTATTAAATTTATGCTCTATCAAGTTGGGTTTCACCAATTTTACAAGAAATCAAGGGAGTTCCTGGGTCTTTAGCCTTAGGTGGGAGTTTGCTCAAGATGACAGAGCTGGCTTGCTCTGATAGTACGATTGGGTTCCCATCCTTGGTTCGCGGCTTATGTTTAGGTGTACATATGTCTTTCAAGAACCTTGCGTAAGCCGGTATGTGGCGGATTGCATCCATCAACGGGATGTTTATCTGGACCTGTTCAAAGAGCTTGACCAGATCCTCCTCAGGAGCCACAGGTTTGGTTGTCCTTTTTCCTTTGGTCAAGGCCTTCGGAAATGGGATCCTAGCTGGTTCCTCTAGGATAGGTCCAGGTTCTTGATCTGGGACAGTGGTATCTTGGATGACTACCCTAGGGTCTTAGCGATTATCAGGCTTGGAGTGGTTTGGATAGTGTGGGTCTTGTGTTGTTTTACCACTGCGTGTTGTTACGGAGTTTAATCCGGCCTGACTTTGGTTTGGGTTAGGTAGGAGGGGTGGCTGCTACTGCAATCCTGCATAAGATGTTGACGCCTCCATCCCGTCTGGTGATGGAGTAGCAGGGGCCTGATAAATCAAATGTGCGTGGCCTGGATTTGGATTCATAACGCGCCTCTGGGTCGGCACGTTATTTGGGTTGGGCAGAGGTTGCGAAGGAAGGGTGCCAGGTTGGCGGGAATTTGCCATCTGGGCCAGTTGGTTGCGAACCTCTGTAATCTCATCCTTGTGCTGTTTTTGCATTGCCGCATTCGTCTTTTGAATGTCAGCCAGTGTTTGAAGGATAAGAGTCAGTTGATCCTGATTTTGCCCGGATTGGTAGGTGGGATTGGGCCGAGGTTGAGGCGGCTGATATGGACGAGGAGCTTGTGGGCGGGGTTAATATGGTGGTTTTTGAGAATTTCCTGCCCACTGAAAGTTAGGATGATTTCGCCATCCAGGGTTGTAGGTATTGGAGTATGGGTCATTCTGGATGGCGTTGAGGTCCTCGCAGTTCTGAGGAACCTCAGGAAAGTCAGAATACGAGGGTTCAGAGTTCCCCCAACTCGAATAGAAGGGATCAGAGGTCACTCCGGTCCGAGAGGTAGACGGGGGTGGATATGGGTCCATCGCCTTGGCAGGTTGGTGATAGATGTTTTGCACTGTTTCCCTTGCCAGAGGAGGTCGTGTAAAATAATTTTGTGCAGAGGTGGCTTGCTGCAAATGTCGAGTTAGCTCGTCCACCTTCTTTTCTATGATAGAGACCTTGTCCAACCGACTGGCCATCAGTTCCAGGTCGACAGAAGTGGACAGGTCCTGCGTCTCATGTGTCCCTCTTAGATTCGTCGATGCGCGGGCATTCGTCCTGTCGAATAAGCCCAAGGAGTCATTGTTTATGGAGTTCTCGCACATGTTTTCGAGAATCTCCCATACCGTGTCCTCGTGTTGGCCCATGATGTTTCCTCCACATGTTGCATTGACGAATAGATGAATATCCTCACGGAGTCCCTGGTAAAAAGACTGGACTTGTTCCCACTTAGGAACTCCGTGATGGGGGCACTTTCGCATGAGATCTAGAATCGATCCCAAGCTTCATGAAGAGGTTCTCCCGGTTGTTGAGTGAAATGAGTGATCTGGTGGCGCAAGGCATTTGTCCGGCCAACAGGAAAGAATTTTTTCAAAAATTCGGACTGTAATTCCTCCCATGTGTTGATCGGGCGGGTCTGAGTCTGATACCAGTGTGCAGCCTTGTCCAAGAGGGAGAACGAAAACATTTTCATGAGTAGGATATCCCGGTTTTGTACATCTGACCCGAAGGTCTGGGCCAAATGCTTGAGTTGTTTAATGTGTTGGAATGGATCCTCAGAGTTAAGCCCATGGAACTTCGGTATGGCATGAATCATATTGGGCTTCAGATCAGAATCGGGTCCTCCAATTGGGATTCGTACTCGGGGTTCGATTGCCACCGCAGCAGGATTATAGTGATCTCGCATCATAGGTCGCTGCGGTGGGTTTACAAAGTTCTGAAAGAGATCGTTCAAGCGTTGAAGTTGGTGTTCAAGGTTATTCTCCTCTTCAATGGGTTGTGCCATGATGGGAGAAGAAGGGGAATCAGGGTCTGAGTAAGATGAAAGATTTATGTGGCGGGGTTGCTGCACAAACAAGGGCGTCGAGGCCTGGCCTCGACGAGAATGAATTTCTAAGGGAGGTCTTAAAGGTGGTCTTAAGGACCTCCTACCGAACATGCACCGAAAGATGTGATGAGATTAGAAGGTGCTGGACCCAATCAAGACACCCAAGAATTGTTGGGTGACTATAGAGGTTCAGGGCAGATGGACCCCTGGATCAGAAGATCGTCCACCTGAGAAATACCTGGGCAGCCAGAGAGGGAGAGTCCCGCAAAGACCCCTACACGGTAGAGCGTCCCCACGGGTTACAGGGTTTCCCCCACCCGACCTCTCTTGTCACTGCGGTTCCAGGTAAACCAGAATGGGGATCTTGACCTCTTAAGTCTACCTTTTTTTATTTTAAGATCAAGGTGCTTAATGTTCCACTTGAACTTTTAAGTATTTTGAGTGCAAAAGTGACCTAATATTAAGGTTGGTTGACCCGAGGGATCAACTTCACCTCTTGTTCCTTTGAGAGCTTTTAGGTCCTTCCTTTTATGGTTCAAATGGATTATCAGCCTGATTTGCTTAGGGTTCCTCTTGTATAAATCTTTTCAAACACGGTTTAGGCACACCTCTTTTTGGAAAGTTTGTTTCTTTGTTTTAGAGAAGATGTGTCTCTAAAAACCCTAGCTTTGCAATCCCTAACTTGGCTCTAGTGGGTCCAATTTAGTTGCCGTAGAAATTAGCACCTAGGGCTCAATCAAGAAAGTTTTAGCCCTAGTTGCCTTAGTTGGATGAACAGATAAAAATATGTTGAAATGAAAATCAGGCAACTTGATGAGTTACTAAATATGAGACAGGTAGCCCTAAGTTGATTTCCCTCCTTTTTTTAGATTGTGAGAGGGTTAAGAGAGAGGACTTATGGAGATTACCTGTTCCTTGGAGAGTCTGTTGTGCAGTTGCTATTCTTTCCTTTTTGTTTTGCCTTCCCTGAATGAACACAGCAAAAGAGAGAAGTCAAGTCGGATATTAGATAGAAAAGTTGTACTCAAAAGTTTTAAAAGTGCCCGTTGCTCCCCGGCAACGGCGCCAAAATGTTTGTCGCGCTTTTGTGCGGTTTGTTAAAAGATAATATCGCGTTGTAATATAGCCGCTAAAGCGTTCAAAACAAATAAAGATTTTTATTACTCGAAAACCGGAGTATCCGAGGTCGAACACAGGGAGCAATCTCAGTACTTTGTAAAACCCAAGAATACAACTGTTACATGCAAATATAATTGATTCAAAGAGTTTTTAGAAAAAGTAGAATTAGACGTCTGATTTATGTATCAGACGTCTTAAATGTGATCTTTCTTTCTTTCTTCCTTCTTCTCCTTTCTGCTTCTGTATCTTTCCTTCTGCTTTGCCTTTCTGATCTCTTTGCAATCTTCCCTTGTCCTTCTTCTTCTTCTCTGCGAAGACTTCTAATCTTTCTGCTTTCCTTCTCCTGCGAAGGCTTCTTTCTTCTTCTTTTGTCTTCTTCTTTGGCTTGCTTTTCCTTCTTCTGCAGCGGCCAAGTCCTTCTCCTACGTTCAACCTGCCTGCACAGGAGCAAAACCTAACCCTTCTCCCTCTACCTGCGCATCTCTCTCTCTCAAGCAATTCACTCGGAGCTGCTCTCCCAGAGCCACAGGCATTAATCGGGTCGGATCGTACCCGGGACCAGGCGCACCTGAAGATGGTGTGATGCGCGAGGAGTGCATAGGTCTAGGTCGGGTCGGATCCGCCAAGTCCGCGTGGTCAGGTCGCGGACGAGGCGGGTGTGGGGTCAGTGAGGGACCTCACCCCTGTGCTTACTGAGGCGATAAAGCTATATCACAAAAACTCTTTATACCATACCTGTGCCTTGAGATTCCACGATGTGGGACTAATGGTTTCGTCCTTCCCTCACGCACGCCCGCAAACTCTCGTGTGCAATTGCCCACGCTGAAGGCCCTGCTGGTGCTCCTTGCTGAACTCAGTCACCTCGCGACACTTGCGAGAGCCTGCTGCACCTGCCGCCTGGGAAGCCTGACGCCTGCTGCTGCTCTAAGCTTCCTGCTGCTTCGGCTGTTAATGGCTGCCGGGGCGTTCACCTGAGATTCCACAGAACGGCCTATTGGCCCAATCAGAATAGCTGGAAACCTTCGCCGTAGCACGGCGAAGGCGGTGGGTGATGCTGCAGGTTGCCGGTTGGCCTAGGCGTGCGTGCCTAGGTCAACCTATGGCCGGAGATGGTGGGTTGTTCAAGGGGTGGTTATGGAGGTCTGGAGTGGCAGTTGTGGGGTGGAGCGAGTTCCTGGTGGTGAGGCGGAGCTCCCGAGGTGGTTGGCGAGTCGTGTGGAGTGGCGGAGTGGTGTGGGCGGCTCGCCAGAGTGAGGTCGGAGGTGAGGAAGATGAAGGCGGTTAGGTACTGTCGAGGGGTAATCAAGTAAAATAGTTGGGGGAAAAGAGAGAGGAGAGGGTGGAGAACGTATCTGGGGTTGTCTGGAGGGAAGGGAGGCGGCGGAGAGGACGGCTCGTAACTGCCGTCGTCGGGGAAGAAAGACCCTGAGGGAGGAAGCGGCGACGAAGACGAGGTCAGAAGCGCGCGCGCGGGGTACAGCGCGACGCGGGAGGAAGCGGCGGAGAGGACTCTGCTGCTGGTATGGCAGCAGAGCGACAAGAAGGAGGGAAGGTGGTCGCCGGAGCTTGTGGGTCGTTTGGCCGGAGATGGGAGAGGGAGGAATTTGGAAGGGATCTCCATCAAAATCAAGCTTAGCCTCTTCGGCCGGAGTTATGGGTTCTTATATAGGCGTTGGACTGGGTGTGCAGGGCGTGAAGGGCACGTAATTGCCTGAGGTTGGTCGCCGGAGATGGAAAGGAGTTAGGATACCCAAATCTCTCGTGCGTTCGCACGAGAGATTGAGTTCACACCAGCGATTGTAATTGACTTTATAAGGAAGGGAATTCCTCAGAGAATCCTCCTTCCATTTCTAGGAGGGAATCTCTGAGGGATTAGAGAGCAATCCCTCTCCAAACCTCGCCGGAGCTCGGTTCTGCCCTAGCAATGGCGGCAGGACCGGTTTGCAAAGGAGGCGAAGAACCTAGGGGGTTCTCTGCACGGTATTCAAAAGATAGGGACCAATTTGTGATTTGAGTGTACTAAATTGCAAAGTAGGTCAAGATGACCTCTCCTTAGGTCCAAATTTTGGTACAAACCTAATTTTGACCTAAGGAATCCAATGGTGAAGTTGGATTTTAGGTTTGACCTCGTTTGACTGGACATTTTACGTAAAAACCCAAATTAGGTTAATTGAAGAGCTAGGACCCTAATCTAGGTCAAACTAGGTTCCAAAGGCCAAATTAAGTGTTATAAACCCTAGAGTATGTTTTTCCATGATTTGTAGAGGGTTTACTTGCTTTTTGTTCTGATCGGAACCTTGTTAATTTAAGCGGGTCTGTTTTAGGGTTACCAAGTGTCATTTAGTTCTTAGATTGCACATGAACCCATTTCTGATTGACTCAACCCACTTTTTATCTCATTTATACCATTTGACCTCTGTTTTGCCTCTGAGAAATCCCGTTTACGTACTGCAATGGTAAAATTGCAGTTTTAACCTTTATTTCATGTTTTCTTCTCAGAGCACTTGTTCCTTCAGTTAGGCCTTCTTCCAGGTTATGTAGGAGCTTTTATCTTCTTTATTGGGTCAAAATGAGCTAGTTATGGCTCATGATGAGGCTCTCATCAGGACCCGTCTGAAGCAGAGGACTGGCTGAAGTAGATAGAGTAGGTGTTCGACACCCTTCGCACTCCCGCAGAGTGCCGCGTGGCCTTTGCCATGTACCAGCTAGAGAGCGCGGCACACAGGTGGTGGAGGGTAGTCAAAGGCCAGGAGAGGAGAGAGCCGACATGGGACCAGTTCGTGACTCTCTTCTGCAAGCAATACTTTCTGCAGACCTGGTATGACCAGAGGAGGTGGGAGTTCCACACTCTCCACCAGGGGACGATGACTGTTAGTGCTACTGCACGCATTTCCTGGAGCTGTCACGTTTTGCCTCGACAGCCATGTCCACGGAGGAGGAGCGCCTTTAGAGGTTTACTAAGGGGCTCTGACCAGCTATTCGGAGGTATGTCAAACCCCTGAAGCTGCCCACCTTCTCACGAGTGGTTGAGGCAGCCATGACCTACGAGGAGACCAACCTGGCCGCACGAGGCACCGACAGTGGACGGAAGAGGTCCTATCAGCCAGAGTACTCTCAGAGCCGTCGGGAGGGGAGACACGCAGCACCTGCAGGAGAGCCATCTCATTTTACAGGGCCATCAGTAGCCTTTGGGGGCCCCAAATAGGGGCCAGCAGCCAGCACTGGACCCCCGCCCAGCCGCCAGCAAGGACCTACTAAGGGAGGAGGTCGTGTTCCCCTCTCCTACTAGTGTGGCCAGCCGAGCCACATTAGGAGGGACTACCCATCTAGGGCCAGAGCATAGCAGATGCTCCCTGCACTGAGCATTGGAGGTCGAGCTGTTGGTCGTGGTCACCAAGCATGTGGGGGAGGGTAGCAGTCACGAGGAGGGTACCGACCAGCGGTTGCTCGCCCGACCCAAAGTGTAGCTACTTCATCTGCACCAAGGACTGAGGGGCGTATCAACGCCTTGACACACAGAGATGACAGGGCTTCCAATTTAGTGGTGGCAGGTATGGTTACCGTTTCTGACATATTAGTGTACGTACTTTTTGATTCTGGCGCGACACTCTTTTGTTGCTGCGAGTTTTACCGTCAGTTTGGGATAGGGCAGTGTATTGTTAGAGGACTCGTTTGTGATCAGAGGCCCAGGTGGCCAGTTATTTGTAGTTGAGGAGGTCTACACGGACTGCGAGGTCAATATAGGGGGACACAGTTTCCCCGCTGACCTGATTGTGATACAGATGGAGGATTTTGGCATTATCCTAGGGATGGACTGGCTGTCCGCTTATCATGCCCTGGTGGACTATTTCGGGAGGAAGATCGTCTTCTCCATACCGGAGTTGCCTCCCTTTGAGTTTCACGAATAGCTGGTGGATGGAAGTTTCAGATGCATCTCCGGTCTTCGAGCAGTGAGGCTTTTGAGCCAAGGGTGTGAGGGCTTTCTAGCCTGTGTAGTGGCAGAGCCTAGCACCGTGGCTGACCTTCAGAGTATTCCGGTGGTTTGCGAGTACCCCGATGTTTTTCGAGAGGAGCTACCAAGACTACCGCCCGAGCGTGAGATCGAGTTTGAGATCTCACTGGTACCAGGGACCTGCCCCATTTCTACTGCATCATACCGGATGGCACCACTTGAGCTGCGAGAGCTCAAGTCATCGTTACAGGACCTATTGGAGAAGGACCAGTGCGTCCCTGTGGGGAGCCCCTGTACTGTTTGTAAAGAAGGATGGTACCCTGCGACTTTGTGTCAATTACCGACAGCTGAATAGGGTCACCATCAAGAACAAGTATCCGCTGCCGAGGATTGACGATCTCTTCAACCAGTTGTGAGATACCACAGTGTTCTCCAAGATAGATTTAAGGTCAGGCTACCACTAGTTGAGGATCAGGGAGATCGATGTCTCCACGATAGCTTTCCGTACTCGGTACAGGCACTACGAGTTCTTGGTCATGCCGTTTGGGTTGACCAATGCCCCCACTGCCTTTATGGATTTGATGAACCGGGTTTTCAGACCATACTTGGACCAATTTGTGGTAGTGTTCATCGATGACGTACTCGTTTACTCGCGGGATCAGGTGCAGCACGGACAGCATCTACGGATGATTCTGGACACTTTGAGGTGACGTAGGCTATATGCCAAGTATAGCAAGTATGAGTTTTAGTTAAGGCAGATGACTTTTTTGAGCCACGTGATCTCAGGGGATTGTTTAGCTATGGACCTAGCCAAGGTTGAGACCTTACTCAGGTGGGAGAGGCCACATTTAGTGATAGAGATACGCAGCTTTTTGGGACTGGCAGGTTATTATCGACGGTTTATCAGAGGATTCTCTTAGATTACGCGTCCTATGACTCAGCTGACTTGAAAAGACGTGCCCTTTGCCTGGACAGATGAGTATGAGGCAAGTTTTCAGGAGTTAAAGGAGAGTCTGACCTCAGCTCCTGTGCTTACCATCCCAGATAGCAGTGGCGATTTTGTGGTTTACACAGATGCTTCGTTGCAGGGGTTAAGGGGTGTGCTCATGCAATGGGATCATTTGTCACTTATGCTTTACAGCAACTGAAGCCCCTTGAGCATAGCTACCCTACCCATGACTTAGAGCTGGCAGTTGTTGTCTTCGCGCTAAAGAACGGTGAGACTTTTGGGATTTTCACTATCATAAGAGCCTCAGGTACTTGTTTGACTAGAAGGAGCTCAACATGAGACAGAGACGTTGGTTAGATCTCCTGAAGGACTACGACTGCAACATCTCCTACCATCTAGGGAAGGCCAATGTGGTGGCTGATGCCTTGAGCTGGAAAGCGCCCGCCCACTTGGCCAGTCTACAGGCACAGAGTCGAAGACTTATGGAGGAGTTGGGCAGTTGGCGACCCCTGGAGTCACAGGGGTATTGTGGGACAGTGACAGTGACGTGGCAGACATGGCCAGAGCTGATAGACCGTATCATTGCAGGACAGATACTACGGGACAGGGTGTTGACAGGAGACCCAAGAGACTTTTCCTTTACAGACGAGATACTGCACATGAGGGGATGCTTATGTGTTCCTAGGGACGAGGAGTTACTAAGAGATCTCCTGGCAGAGGCGCACGGGTCCAGGTTCACCATACATCCCGAGAACACAAAGATGTATCTTGATCTGAGATGCGATGTTTGGTGGAGAGGGATGAAGTGGGATGTTGGTGAATTTGTGCAGCAGTGTTTGGTATGCCAGCAGGTGAAGGCCAAGCACCAGAGGCCTGCAGGGCCATTGCAGCCACTTCCTATGCTAGAGTGGAAGTGGGAGAGCACCACCATAGACTTGGTGGTGGGTCTATCGATTACCCAGAGAGGACACGATGCAGTCTGGGTGATAGTGGACATGTTGACGAAGACGGTGCGTTTCCTGTCAATCCGAGTCACCTTGGGACCAGCACAGTTGGCAGAGAGGTGCATTCGCGATGTGGTATGCTTGCACGGAGTTCTGTGTGAGATTGTATCTGACAAGGATACCCATTTTACTTCCCAATTCTGGGCTGAGTTTCAGTAGGCTTCAGGGACACGTTTGAGGTTCAGCACCGCATACCACCCCCAGACGGACGGACAGTCAAAGTGCACCATATAGACACTTGAGGACCTTTTACGTACCTGTGTACTAGACTGGAGAGGCTCCTGGGAGGAGCATTTACCTCTAACAGAGTTTGCATATAATAACAGTTACCACTCGAGTATTGGTAAGGCACCTTACGAGGCTCTATACGGACAGAGGTGTACTGCACCGTTAGTTGGGTCAAGTTGGGGACCAAGTAGAAGGTTGGCTCCCAGCTGATCCGGCAGAGTCAGGAGGTGATAGAGCAGATTCACAGATGACTTCACACTGTCAGGTGCAGGCAGAAGAGTTACGCTGATCGGAGGCGCAAGGAGGTGCAGTTTGAGGTTGGGGATCACGTCTTTCTCCGTGTTTCGCCCATGAAGGGCCTGCAGCGTTTTGGGGTGAAAGGGAAGCTTGTGCCGAGGTTTGTAGGGCCATTTGAGGTCCTGGAGCAAGTAGGACCCGTTGCTTACCAGCTTGCCCTTCTCCCAAACTTTCTGGAGTGCACGACGCATTCCACCTATCCAACTTCAGGAAGTACGTCACTGATCCTAGTCACATTTTGAGCCACGAGAGCGTCGAGGTGGGTGATGATCTGACCTACCTTGAGAGACCAGTGCAGATACTAGACAGAGTTGTTTGGAGTCTGAGATGGAAGCAGGTACCACTGGTGAAGGTCCTATGGAGAAGCCAGCAGTACGAGGAGGAGACCTGGGAACCTGAGGCGGCGATGCGAGAGTAGTATCAGAAGCTTTTTGAAGGTACGTCTTTTCGGACCTACCTCAGGCCTCTTTTAGTTATGAGTTTTTGTTCCTTTTTTCGCACCCTAGCTAACTCAAGTTTCGAGGATGAAACTTCCTTTAAGTTTGTTATGATGTTATGACCGATCATTTTGTTAGCCTTTTAAGACGTCTGGAGTCTCACTCAGACGTCTGTCCAAACGTCTAGACCCTTTCCCGAACATCTGAAAATGAAATTTTTGTACGCACGCTGCGCCCTGCGCATGGGTGGCGTGCATGACCCTCTTCTTCTCTCTCCCTCCTTTCTTCCCCAAACCCTAACCCCACGCCTTCTATATAAACCCCTCCCCTCTCCTCTCCACTCCACACACCAGCCACCACCACCTTCAAAGCTATACGAGAATAGTGAGAGGAGGTGAGCGAGGGAGAGCGAGAGGGAGGAGGAGAGCGCGAGAGGAGGAGGCCAAGGTCGGGGAGCTCGCACGGCCACCGCGGGTGCGTATGGGAGGAGAGAGCTCAGGGAGACGGCCTCCCGACCCTCTACAGCGGCTGGAGTTGCGGCGGCGCAAGGCGGAGTGAGTGGAGAGCGCTGGAAGGAGGTCCTGATACTGGAAGTTTTCCAGTATCAGATGCCTGGAGTGGAGTCTAGAAAACTGACAGAGTACCTGGACATCTGGAGTTAAGGCCAGATGTCTGAAAGCTCATTTATCGCGAAGGTACGTAACCTCCCTGCGCAATGCATATCACAATGCAGAAATATTTGTCGGCTGACTGCGCCTGCATTGTCGTACACATGTGCAGCCTTAGGAAGGAGCATGGGCACCGTTCTTTTAGATGTCTGATCGGATCACCAGACATCTGGAGGTGCGTCCAGACGGCCGAAGGCATTGTCCGATGTCTAAAACTGCCTTCGAACGATCGCAGAGAAGGCCTGGACGTCTGAGGACACCGCAGGGACTTAAGGTAAAGATCTAGCACCTTTTAAGACATCTGGGAGCATCCCTAGACGTTTGATTTGAATAGTATGCATGTTTTTAACCCGTTTGGGGTCCGATCGAGGTCCGTTTTACGCAAATCAAATACCTTTATTTTCCTCGCGAGTTTCTCTACGTACTAGAGTCCTTTGTGCACTATTCTGAACTCTTCTTTTGTGATGTATTCCCTGGTATAGGGTTTCATCCTACTACATGTTTGGGGCTCGCAGAGACGCCTGGGTCTACGGTTCGAGCCCCCATTACTCTCATGTTGCCTGGTAGAGTAGTTAATTCTGTTAATAATATTTAAATAATAATGTGCTTATGGAAATACCAAAATGGAACCCTAGGATGTGGCATGAACCCTAAGATAGAGAAATGAATGAACCATTGTGTTGTATAATATACTTGCATGCATGATTGAGATAAACTGCTAGCAATTGCATGTATTATAATTGTGAGTTGCCTGTTAAAATATGAGTTGCCTGTAATTAATGAACAATCACCTGTGAAATCAACAGTTGCATGTATCGAATTATGGAAACACAAGCCGCCTATATATGCTTGAGAGATAAATTATGAATGGTGAAATCTGGATCGGAATAAATGAGGTGAACATGAGCACGAACCCTACAGGGAATTAGAAGTAGAATTCCTGTGAATAGATGGAAACCTAGAATGTAGACGAGAAGTGTGCTGGCTCTTGAGTACGTGGTATCAAGAAAAGCAACTGTCCCCCTTTTTTGTATAGAGCGGAGCTAGCCTCCCTTGGGTTGAGACCCGGGGTTAGAATTACCCACTCTATATCAACTCCTGTTGGCCCTCGCGTATGCGGTACCAAGGTAAGCTACTAATGTAGGGAGAGAGCTAGCCACCCCACAGGGCCCGGGGTTTAGCTAGCCACCCTACACAGACTTGTTAGGCCCTCTGGGCAAACCGGGGTAGTCAGACGAGGGTGCGCGGACTGTGAAGGGGCAAGACCCCTGTTTGGTTCTGAGGGGCGAGTCCCCTGTTCTAAGAGGGCAATGCCTTATACTGTTCCGTGTTGTACTTTGGGCATACCCGCTAGTGGAAACGACTGACCATGTGTCAGTGTGGGGTAGCTACCGGTGCGCTTATCACGCGTGCCGTAGTCACCACTACGTCTTGACAGTGACCTCGGGGTGGTTGACTGGGTGGACTTCCACAGGGGACTCTCCTAGCCAGGAGAGCACCACGTGTACCTTCTACTCTATGGAAAAGATTGCAATCAAGATCGTTCTCATGAGGAACATGCAAGATCAAGAACATCTGAACATTTGAGAGAAATGGGTGAAATGGAAATGCATATAAAACAGATAAATAGAAATGAGAATTAAACATGTTGCTTTTTACTGCTTTTAGATAATATAGATACCACTCTATTCAGAGTTCGCTGACTCTATCTTTTCACAATACTGTTCAGGATCAGGAGTTAAGCAGCCCGAGCTTCCGGCTGCAGAGGGTGCTGGGCCCAGTCGAGCTCAGTCATAGTTTTCAGCACTTTCTTTTTGTTCTTTTACTGTTGTAAGTATTGAACCCTTAGTTACTGTTTGTCTTTACTGTTTACTTCCATTTTCCATTGTTTTTGTTGTTGTGGTGGTATGTACTGAAACAACAAATTTACTTTCCTTTACTACTTTGTACGTTTCTTCTACTTAGTTATATTGCATATGTGAATATGGTTTACTTTCCTGCTTTTAGTTATTTCTTGCTGGACGACTGGGTCTTGGGATTAGATAAGGTGAGCCGCTCTTGGGTCCTGTAGGGATTCAGAAATTAGGTCGTAACACCTTAGCTCAGGTGGGGTGGCCTGGATGGTACCACGTGGTGCCATCTAGGCCATCCATCTTCTTCTTGCGGAGGTGCTACAGAGCTCTGATCGAGGTGATTCTCGCGTTGGTGGACTGCGATCGTTGCTCTGAATCCAGTCATACGGTTGGATTCTTCATCCGAAACCCATAAAGATGTCGCACTACCTCCTGGTCATGTAAAATGATGGAATTAATGTACATAATAAACAACTATCCTAAATATAATGCAATGGATGTTTGTGCAATATTTATATCATGATATGCAATGCTAGGACTAGGAACTATCGTAAATAAGCATTTTACGGTGAATTTATGCGTGTTTATCACATAGCAAGTTGTACACATTCTGCAGTTGGAGAAAATGATGAAATTGACCTTCAAGACATTGGTAAGATATTTCATGTGTGAAAATTTATTTCTATATATCATACATATATTAAATTTGAATTCATTTAATAGTGTTCTTTTGCCATTAAAATTCTAGATTCTAATTCAAAAGGAAATCGTAAGAGAGGACCTACTATGTGCCTGAAAGTATGGAACAATTAAGATGGAAAGAAGATATTTGCCGAGTTGAATGATTCATACCAACCAATTGGAGAGAATCAAAATCATTTGAAAAATTTTTGTGGAACTATTGCACGCAATTCAGATTTGGCCCCATTGGATTATGATGATTGGAGGAAGATGCTTATAGAATACAAGAATAAAATGATAGAATTTGTAGACGTAAATTCTTAATCATAATAATTTTGTTAATTATATTTAAGTTTTGATGATTTAACATTTTTTATGATGTAGTGTAAATTTCAATATAATGAGAAGATGCAACCATGGGTGCTTCTAAGCATAGCTAAGAAATGGAGAGAATTTAAATGTTATCTCAAGGAGAAATATTATTAACCACAACTCTCCATGGAAGAAAGATTAGAGTATTGTGATCCACCGGTAACTAAGGAACATTGGAAGTTTCTTAATGAGCATTGGGATTTAGAGAAGTCAAAGGTAATTAAAATTGTATTTTTTTTCTTTATCTTAACTTAGAAAATAGTTCTAAAAAATTATGATTCTTGTAGTTATGTTGTTCTAAAAATAAAGAAAATAGAGGAAAATTAATGCTTCATCATATTATAGGGACAAAAAGCTATGCATGTATAAGAGATGAGTTACATTCTTTATTCTCAAAATTTTCACTTTTTAAGTTGATGATTTAAGTGTTATAATTTGTATTACTTTTAGATGGAGAAAAAAATGGGAAGAAAGGTAAACAAGAATGATTTATTTGTAAATGTTTATAAAAAGAAGGATGGCAAACCAACGGATGAAAGAGCAGCTTCTATGACGGTAAGTTAAACACATTATATAACTTATTATTAATGTGTAATTTATCTTTTGATCTTTGTTTACATTTATCATTTATAGTATCAACCTTTTCATGCAATTAGGAGAACAAATACTAATTTTTTATATGTAAGATATTTGAAATATTAAGTAGAGGTAAAATTATAATTCTTTTGAATAAATGATAATTTTTTTTACTTTAATGTATGCTTTTAATCAAGAATAAACTTTTTAATTTGACCTTTTTTATGCCATTTTAGTTGAGATTTTTATTAGCTTCAATTTCTTCATAACTATTTTAATAGCTTAGAGGATTATATGATGACAAGTTTTTCTTATAGGAACAATTTAACACGACAACTGAGAAGATGGATGGTTCAGAAGATCCTTCATTAGTTGATGAAATTTATGTAAAAGTTGTTGGAAAAGATAAATGTGGTCGTCCTAAGGGATATGGATTAATATTGCCACATTCTGATTTGTGGAGGAAAAAAGAAAGTGAGGAACGAGAACAAAGGAAAGAGTAGGAAAGACAAATTGAGATGTGATTTATGGAAGAGATAAAAGAAATGAAAGAAACCCAAGCAAACTTTCAAGAAATGCTACTCCAGGCTTTAGGAAGAGCAGATTTGTAGGCTTCCCCATCATTAAAGAGGTCATAGGTATTATGATTTTTAGATAAATAATTGAGTATATTTAAGTTAAGAAACTAATCATATCATTTATAATCAGGCTACTCAAGATGCGGCTATGCAACAAGGTAACATTTGTGCAAGTTTAAAGAAGACAAAGAATCAGCATAAGGATGGGACTCATTTTTTGTTGGTTGAAGGCTAGGTAAACTTTTATATAAAAGTACATTAAAATTTTAAATTCAATATTAAACTTTTGGTAAAAACTATAACTAAATTGATCTTCATACTATCATTTTATTACTATATTATTTCACATGTAGGATGTGGATCTACCAAGCATGGTAGACATGCAGAGGAAAGTTGCACTTGCACGAGTGCATACTATTGATCCTAGTGCAATTATTGGAGGAGCCGCCATTGGTTCCACTTGTACAGGGGTTTATATTGAAGTTGCCATCTAAGAGGAAGAGATGATGATCAAGCCATATTGTAAATATGAAGTTTTAGGTGATACAATTGGAGCTATCATTGCTTGGTATATGATGTTTGTTATTTCACAATAGGTATTGTAATAAAATTATTTTGAACCATGATATTTAGATGTAACTCTTCCTTTATTAATGTATCTTAGAATTATTTTCTGACAAACTTTTTCTTCTTTTTTCACGATCTTTTAAAATTGCTAATAGAAGATGCACATGAGTTATCGACAGAAATCTTTTTACGTACTTTTAATTTAGTCAAAATATTTTTTTAGACTTTTTTTTACTTTATCTTAGACATGTATCTTTTTTGGTTATGTTACTCTAAAACTTTGACTTGTTTATGATTTTTTTTTCCTAATAAAAGACTTGGTTGATGAATGAATATTGTATATGATCGACATGCTATTTTGGATGTTTACTCTTTTTTACTATCATTAAATTATAAAAAGGTGTTGGTTTAGACGACTTATCACTTTTTCATTATTTAATTTTAAAATGAAAATATTTATTTTTATCACAATAGATCTTTATAATATTGTTCCGTTGTTTAAATATTTATTTATTTCAATTTAGGAGTCATATACTTCATAATTAAAGTTAATGTAAGATAAAGTGTAATAATGACCTTTAAGATATAGCATTAGGAAGCAATCAAAGTTAATTTATTAGTATATAAAACAATGAAGCTATTAGTGATGATGTTGAATGAAATGTTTATTATTTAAAATTAGCAATAGATTTAACTACCCTTAATAATCTCCATTAGCGGCATCAAATTTTGTCGTAACAAGAATTAAAAGAATTGTGAGATTAATTAGCGACAAAAAGTGATTGCCTCTAAAGCATCTTATATCATTAATTTGTTGTGACAATTATTTTTGTCGCGATTTTTCCTTTACAATAGCATCACTTGTGGCAACAAAAAGATAGTCGTTAAAAGTAACATTTACCGACAAAAATATCAACAAAAGTAATTACTGCTAAAGATTCAACAAATACCGATAGTCTAAAATTAGCGATAAATCTTGAACGACACTAGTTATACCGACGGAAAGTGATGAATTCAACAAGTGTCGGAAAATGTCTATAACGACAAATATTAATGCTTTAGAGATATATCTCTTTTGTTGGTAAAAATTATTTTTGTTGTAGTGAATAAAAATATTACACTTGGATCCATATCAAGGATCCTTATCTATGACATGTATAGAAAAATGTGCATTGAATCCCTTTCATCTAAAAAAAAATTATACAAATTTAAGTCACCATCCCCTTGACATGTGTCATGTTTTCACTGAAACATAAGAATTGCACTTGGATCCTTGTCAAGGATAAAGAAAAGTGTGCATTGGTTCCCATAAATTACTTTGCATCTTCCTCCCTCCACCTTGCCTATATAAAGAAGGATAGGCTATGCATCTAAAAGATATCAGCAAGAGTGAGACGATGTACCCATCTCCTCTCTCTGCTCTCCCCCCTCCCCTCTTTTCCCCCTCGCTCCCCCCTTCCCCTTTTCTCTCGTCCTTTTCCCTTTCTCCCTTGCTAAGGTTTTGCTCTCTCTTTCTTAGCGCGGCCGTCGCTACTCCCTCCCCGTGGGGAGGGGTGTAGCCCTTCGCCTATGTGCGCTCCTCGTGGGGCGTCGTCGAGAGCTACTCTGGGTTTTAGGGTTTTTTGTTTTCTTTGTTTTGTTGTGCCTTATGGTTCTTCATTTTCTTTGTGGCTGTGTTGTGCTTTCCCTGTGGCTTTGCAACTTCATTTCTGTCATTTTCCTCACCTTTTGTCTTTCTGTTGGTTGCATCTGGAGCCTGTTAGCCCCTATTGCCGCTCAATCGTCCATCGAGCCTATCCCCTTTGTGAGTCTTCTAGCTAGCAGCTCTTTGTGCTACCTCTTCTCCTGTTGTTTTCTTTTTTCGCTCCTCATTTTTTGTTTCTCTTGTCTGGTTCTTTTGCGATGCCATCTTCCCTCCATCCCCCCTCCTCCCTCATCTCCGGTGAATCAGGCCTCTGAACTAAAGAAATCTTTTGCTTCGGTGATTGCTGGCTCAGGTTCTTCGGACCCCCTTTGTGTTGCTAGCCCTACAGATCCGACATCCTAAGATGTGGGATGGCGTGTTGAGTACCTCATTCTCGAGCGTTGAAATTTTTGAGATGAGTCATGCTTTTCCTTCCTCGGTTGTGGTTTGGGCCTGGGGTCCAAGCCTCCTCTTCCAAGGTTATACGTTTTTCTCACTAAGCACTCGAATATTGGTGCCAATGTTTCCATTCTTCTGTTGGATTTTTTCCATTGGCTCATCTATTGTGGATCGTACCTTGATTTTTGAAAGATCTATGCTTTGGCATTGGTTGTTCTTGATCGGATTAGACTCCAATTTGTTCGTTGGATTCTGTCCTTTCGAACTGACTCTTCAATCTCCATAACTCTGATCTGGGTTTTCTTTCCTGGTATCAACCTTCACCTTCTTCACCCTAATGCATTGATTTCTTTATCTTACCAGTTGGGTCACCCCATCTGTGTGGACCAACAAACCATCTAATGGGTTAGACTTGGCTACCCTAAGGTCTGTGTTGAGGTTGATCTTTTGGATTCTCGATTGGAATCTGTCATTATCTTTAATGGCAATGGTCGGATTACTTAAAGTGCGATTAATGAAAAGATTCCTTCATTCTATCCTCGTCTAAAGCTTGGTCATGTTCTGTTTACTTGTCCCAATTTCTCTTTGCCTATAGAGAAAAAGGTAGCTTCTCGTGAAGCTCCTACCACTCAAAATGACCCTCAGACTTTCTATATAGGTCATAAGAATCTGGCCGACAGTGGTGTGGTTGAACTGGGAGGCCAAATGGTGGTTCGGGAGCCTCTCTTGTCTCCCTTTGAAGACTTTCCCCCTCTGGAGGATCAGGATAGGAATGTTCTACCTTCTAATCTGGTCTGTATAACTTCTTAGTCTCATTCTTCCATTAGGGGGACTTCTATTTTCTTCACCTCTTATGATTGTCCTCTGGAGGGGAAAAAGAAGCACTGAGCTCATCTCCAACGCCAACCACGATGCTCCGCTCAATCTCCTTCAACCTCGGGGAAGGAAATCGTGAGCTCTACTGCACAAACATCCTTGGCCCCTCAGGTGAAAAGTTCCAACTCTTGTGTGATGTCAGACGTTAGATTGGTTACTATTACTTGTGAAAATTCTTCGCTGCTTCCCAATCCTGATTCCCAAGTTTTTTCCAAAGATGGTCAGGTTAAAAGAGATCTTAAGAACTCGGATAATGATATTTCCCCTAATGATAACAACGGTGAGGTTTCCAAACGTGATCCATCTAAAGACTCCCAGGTTGTTACTTTTGTTAGATTCGACAATGAGGTTACAATTTTTAAAAATGGTAATTCAAATAATACTAGTGGCTTATCCTGGGGCATCTATCTTCCGCTGCCTTCGCTTCCTCCTGATCCTGATCCTCCGTCCATTACTAAGATTCAGGACCAAAAGAGGCCGTTGGACGTGAGCAATGATGCTAACTTTATTGATAATTTGTCAAATGTGGAGCCTTAAGGGATGTTGGATTTCTTCGATGTCAAGCCCCTGTTTCTCCAAGATTCGGCACATGAGGCACACTCGTGATAAATGGCTAGAGGAGCCTGTACAGATTAGGTCCTAAAGGACATGGGTCGAATGACTCGTAATCGAGCTAGATCCCTCTCTAAAATCATGTCCTTATGAATTGTCTTATTCATTCTCATGAACTTAACTTGGTTTTCCTTATGGAGCCCTTTGCTGATCCCTCTACTATAGACTCGATTAAGCGTTCCATCTCCTTCCAATCTTGCTTGGCTTTGTCAGACTTCCCTAAAATATGGTGTTTGTTGAGGGGATCATTATCCATTTCCTTTCTCTCCTCTATTAACCAGGCCATGCAATCTATTGCTGGATAGGCAATGCCCAATTCAACACCAAGTGTATTGGGATTATGCCTAGTCTGATGTTGTTCAACACGAAGTGCTTTTGGATTATCTCTCCACTACCTCAACCCTTCTTCCTAGTCTTTGAATTATCAGGGGTGATTTCAATTGTATCCTTAGGCCTTTGGAGAAGTCAGGAGGTCTATTTGTTTCCGATTCTCAACAGCCCCTTTTAGATCTTGTATCCATCGATTGGCTCTCCTTAAAATGGCATTATCTGGCCCCTAGCTCTCTTAGTGTAACAGCCGATGTGGCACTACTCATATCTACCAAAAACTTGATCGTACCCTCATCAATACCGAAGCATTAGCAGAGATCAACTCAGGGTCTTACATTTCTAGACGAAACTCTGATCATGCCCCCATGATTCTTACCTATACCTTTAATACTAACCCTCGACCCCAACCTTTTCGGTTCCAAAATATGTGGCTTAGAGATCCCTCCTTCCACAGTCTTGTTGAGAACTCTTGGAAAGGTATCTATGTGAACCCTTCTCAGGATCCTATCTCAATTTCTACACTAAGCTTTCCTCTCTCAAAAGATCTCTTAGACATTGGAACAAATCTATTTTCAGGGACATTCAGGCAATTGTTGAAAACCTTGAGGCCTACTATGATGATATTGATTCTAAACTAGTCTCCTAATGGGATGACACTCTTGCTGCTGAGCTTAAATCCTTCTAGATGATGCCCTAGCTAAGCTTAATGATTTTTTGCTTCAAAAGGCTAAAATTGATTAGATTACTAATGGGGAAACTAATACTAAGTTCCTTTTCTCCATCATCAAAAGAAAATTTACCAAGCACCATAAAATTGACCTCACTACCACCATTGGTGCCAGCTCTTGGGATGAGGCCTTTTGTAAATTCGTTGGCTACTTCAAGACTTTTCTGAAAAGGGATTTTCCTCAAGGCTCTTCTTTTTTGGATGTGATTCTTCATATTGTCTCCCATGTTGAGTCCAAACTCTTGCTGGCTTTTCCTACGCATAATGAAGTTTAGGAAACCCTTTCTTAAATGCCCGATAATCATACCCCTAGGCCAGATAGCTTCAATGTTGATTTTACACCAACTTCTGGACCCTTTTGAAGGATGAGTTAACCCAGGCTATCTTTTATTTCTTCACTCATCATTGGGGACCAAGATCTTTCAAAAATACTTTTATCTCTCTTATAACCAAAAAGCCTGATGTTGTAAATTTGTCTTATTACCACCCTATCAGCTTATGTAATGTCATTTATAATATTGCTTCAAGTATTGATAAATACGCATGTATTCATGATAAATACACATGAGCTAGAACTTCTCGGAACCTTATGGGTTCCAAACTGGGGACTTTCATCCCAATTTTTCTGATCAATCCTTCTCTTCTTCCTCTCCCTATGAGGATGCATATGCTATACAAGAGAATGCTAGGTCAACCCATATTCCAACACTTATAACCTGGTTGGAGGAACCACCCTAACTTCTCCTGGAAAAATCAGGGGCAATAAACCTAAATACAACCCAGCAACTATGTAGCTCAAAGACCTGTGGGTCAGGGTCAAGTGTACACCTAGTTGCCCCCGAGACCGATTACTCAGCCATCCTGGAATGCCCAACAACCAGCAGGGTAGGCTGATTTAAATCGGCAGATGGTAGAAATGCAAGGATCTATCTCCAGCTGATGTAGTAAATGAAAACATTGCTGGACAACTTGCAATCTAGGCTTATTGCTAATACTCGTCAACCCAAATCTCTACCATCTCAACCAGTACCCAATCCTTGCAATGTACAAAATCAGGGAAATAGAGCCCTAAGGTATGAGAATCAAAGGGACCCACACACTCAGGTGGTTGAGCAAGGTCCTTCCTCTACTTCTGCTCCTAGATTTTGGCCAATCAAGGCCCTCTAATCTTTCCTAACCATCCCCAAGACCCAAACTTGTATGCCTCTACAAACTCCATCACCTTTAGGAGTGGGAAGCAAACCCAAGATCCCGAACTACATTCTTCTAGCAAGCAAGACCTTGGGGAGCCCGAGGAAGAAAAGGAGAAGGTTGAAGAAGAAAACAAGGCTCGAGGACCTGAAATTGAGGACACCACTCACATCCCGTTCCTTGAGGCCTTATTAAAAACAATGGGGTCGTGTTGCTAAATTGAAGCCAAACATTATAGCACTTATTCCTCACTTCCATAATCTTGCTTCTCAGGACCCTTTTCAGCATTTAGAGGAGCTGAAAAATCTTGCTCAAACCTTGGGTCCGCGGGTCATGATTAGCACATGCTTTTGACGAAAATGTTCTCATTTTCATTAAAAGATAAGCCAGCCTTCTGGTTTAGAACTTTAGCACGGATGAAACCAATAGAAGACTGAGCTTCTTTGGAACATGAGTTCCTAAATAATTACTTTCCTGTAGGCTACACAAACAATTTAAGGCGTGGCATCACTACCATCACCCAAAATACAGAAGAACAAATGCATGAGGCTTAGGAGAGATTCTACGAGCTACTTAGAAAATGTCACCACCATGGTGTCCCACGCTGGCAACAGATCCAGATCTTCTATCATGGGCTCCATGATGACATAAGGAATTTTATTAACGTCGTTTGTGGAGGCAATTTTTTGTGTTGGGACGAGAACTCAACTTTTAAGCTCTTGGAAGGCATGGTAGAAAACTTTATTAATAATACTTCAATGAGTGTTTTTAAAAGAAAGTCCTCTCATTCCCACTCACACACGAGGGTACATGAAGCCCAATCCAGCAATAGAGACTTAGAGATAGTAGCTAGTCAGCTGGATGAGGTGGGCTTAATAGAGAAGAAAGTAGATGAAGTATGGAAATTCCTATCTAAACCTCCATCATCTTCTTTTCAGTCACCTGCACCTCATACTTCTCAATTTCCCACAGGGAGGGAAACTGTGAACAATATTTCTGTGACACAACCTGCACTACCGGATTATACTTTTTCCTATACTTCACTGGTTAAAGGAATCTTTATTCCTCCTTACACTGACTTCCCTGCACATCCATTCACAATGACCCTTATTAACAAACCTATAACCCTGGATGGTGTAATCATCCAAATTCTCATGGTCGGGAAAATCATAAAGAACCACTTATCAACAACCCTTTGCACCACCACTTCACAACCCAATCCGAGCATCACCTCCACAACCACACGGGTATCCATTGCGTGCCTACCAACAACCCCAACCCAGGCACGGCCAATACTCTCAACCTGGGCCAACACAAGATGATCAATTGGGGAATATCATGAAAGCTCTTGCTAACATGCAACAACAAAATATTGCTATGCAGCAGAGAAAGGACGCGGCATTAGCTAAGATGAGACCCCAGCTATCACACTTGACAGAATCCCGTCAACCACATTCACTCCCATCTCAAGAAGAACCCAACTCGATGAACATACCTACCCAGAGGTATGTCCAACCAAGACCTAATCCTCCCCAAGGCTAAGCACATTTCATATCACAATCCTTGCTCAACTCTAATCCTTCTATACCTTACTCAAATCAGCAACCACCTCTTCTTCCCAACCCAAATTCATCTTCTTCACCTTGACTCTACATTAACTTATTAAAGAGGTGGAAGCTGTTGATTTTTCTGGATATACTATTTCTTTCCTTGGACCTTGAGACAAGTATCTCTAATTTGATACCCACTTTCTACTTGGGCCTTGTACCAAGTAGCTTATTCTAATTCTAATCAACTATGGAGCTATTTTCACCTTTGAGATTGACAAAACTTCCACTATATTCATCATGTTTTGAATCCTTCATTAAACTTCATTGACTTGTCAATTCTCAATCCATCTTTTTGGTTCCTACATTTTTGACAACTTTTACTGGGTTTACTCCTAGTTAAAGACATTAAACTTAGCAACCTATCCCTTGTATATAGTTGTTTTCACCTTTCTTGCATTAGGTGTCTACCTATGTATTTTTAGCACACATTCATTGTCACATATGTCTTGCATTTCACTTCTTAGCCTGACTTTCCACTCTGATCTTGTATCAGACTTAGAATCGTCCTCACAGATATTTTTATCTCCTCATTCCAACTTCCTTCCATTACCTAATCTAAGATAGTGAAAAGCAAAGCATGCATTTACATCCACCCTATTCATACAATGAAAACATTGCATCATTTAAATATGGGGGGTGTAAATGGTGAATTGTTTACTAAAATGCAATTGTAAGCACACCTGTAGTGTATATTATATAGTATTATCAAAAATACCAAAAAAATTAAAAAATTTTGAAAAATTTGAAAAAAAATTACAAAGTCAAAAATACAAAAAAAAATTACAAAAACAAAAATTCCAAAAATACAATAAGGGACTTGACCTGATCTTTATTGTTGAGGGAAAAGTCCATAACTGAGAAATTGAGGGTAGAAAAAGCAATTGAAAAGAATATCAGTGTTTAATTATGATCTTCTAGCTGAAAAAAAAAAAAGAATAAGTGTTTATGGGCATTCAACCTTTGCTGGTTAGACTTTCCGGGCCACTGTAGCTTCATTTGTTCAGGCCTTGGCTTAATACACTTTAAGTTTTGACAAGATAGACCAGGATCTCTCCTAACTTAGGACGCATTCTTGTACCAGAGTCAACAGTACAGGATTCACTGGTTTGCTTTGGGTTAAGAGTCTAAGTAACATTGGTTTACACGACACAATGTCGGGAAAGACCTTGTGAATTTGAAATTCAACCCTAGTGTTCCTTGGGGAAGGTGGAATCCTTACTTGTGCGTGTAGTTAGACTCTTTATCCCAGTCTTTAGTCTTGTATCTAAGAGTAGCTCTTTCCACCAAAAAACTCACCCACCAAATAAAGTGTGCTCTACCAAATAAAGTTGTTGGAGACATACTGACAGTTATTTGTGAAAAAAAAGTCTTAAAAATGGAAATTCTTTGGAATAATTCAAGTATGCTTTTCAAGTCTTGTAAATAGTTTTCCACCAAAAAGAAAAAAATATTTTCAAGGTGCAATAAAAATACCCTGCTTCCACCAAATATTCTTCGAACCACAATGCAATAAGAGTTGGGCTCGAGTCTTCATTTTTGAGAGTCAATTCGAAAACATGAGCTGAAGCTAGACCCAGGGATTGAGTTTTGAAATTCACCTGGTTAGTCCTGACCTATTACTAAACACAATGTTGCTCGCTCTGAAACGGGATTTAAAATCGTTGGGTTGCAGTATAAGTCGAATCAGTGTGAAAAACATATAAAATTTATACTCGAAAAAGTCTGAGGTCGTTCATTGGGAGCAAGTAGGAATTCAGTTCTCAAAATTGCAATTTAAAACAATAGAGATACGGAATTGTAATCAGAAATTGATTCAGAATAATATAGCAATAAGATCAAGTATCAAACTACGAAAAGAATGGAGTAAAATGATGATTTGAATCACCAATTACTACCTACAATAATGGCAAATAGAACTCAATAGTTATATATGAAATGATCTCAGCCATCTGAATATTCAATCAGACGTCTTAAACGTTTGATGAACAGTGCTTTTTCTCTGATTTCTTCTTCTTCTTCTTGGTTTCCTTCTTTCTTCTTCTGCTTTCTTTCTCTACTCTTCTTCTTATGCGGCTCCTCTTCTTTTCTTCTTCTTTCTTCTCTACTCTTCTATTCTTCTTTTCTTCATGCAGAGGGGGAAGGATCCTCAATTTTAGCTAAGTGTCAGCCAATCCTTCTCAGAGAAAAAACCCCCTACCCCCGCACACTATCCGCTCTTTCTCTCCTTGGGTCACGCTCTCCCAGAGCATCCAACAGTACCAAGTTATCAGGTTTTCAGACCTAGAGAGCACCCGGGTCCAGGGCTGCAGGCATGGGTCGCAACCGAGGAGTGTAAGGTGTAGGCGGGTTATCAGGTCGTAGCCAGATCCGCGAAGTTAGAGTCGCGAACGAGGCTGTGTGAGGGTGCGGGGGACCTCACACCCCAAGTGATTTGAGATGATAAGCCTCCATCACTTTTTCCTCTTATGTGGCCACAAGCACTTGTGAACTTCTGAGGCGGGACAAAAGTCCCACCCTTCTTTGCGTGACCGGCAGCAGGTGGAAGTCTCCTCAATTGAAGCTAAAGCGGATGATGTGGTGCCCAATTGACTACCTAGGTGTGTGCTTGGAAGCCTTCCGCACAACCTGAAGAAGTTGCATGGGGCTCACGATGCCAGGAGCAAGGTTTCAAGGTTTGCTTGAAGCTTTGCCAATGGCGTCGATGACCTATTACCTGAAACTCAAGAAATAGGGCCTTACGGCCGCGTTAGATGGTTCAGCAGGATCGCCATGAGATGGCAAGTGTGACGGTGGCAATGGCGTGTCGTGAGAGGGTATATGGTGGTGTGTGGAGGTTGAAGACGGTGGTGCGGCAGTGGGTAGGTTGTCGGGGGGTTAGGATGGGTAATAGGAGAGGAGATGTTAGGGCTTTTGTGCGGTGGAGCACGGCGAAGCTAATGATGGTGGTAGCGGCGTGTTTCGAGCAATGTGGTGGTGAGTAGGAGTCGCCGAAGGCGGAGAAGATGAAGTGCATTGGTGGTCGTGTGTGTGTAGAGAGTGGAAAAGCAAAATAGAAAGAGAGAGAGAGCAACAGAGGAGCTTAGCGAGGTGATAGGGAGGCGGAGGGCTCTAGTGTTGATCGACCGAAGCCGGAGAAGTAGGAAGAAGTGGTGGAGCGGTGACGGTGATGCAGACGGAAGAACGTCCTCCCTTTGGCTGGGGAGGGTCATGACGAAGAAAGGGAGAGCTTAGGTTGTCCAATTTGATGGTTGGACAGCCGGAGGAGGAAAATCCAGAGAGGTTGCCGGAGAAAGGTTTTTTGGTGGCTGGAGGAGAGGGATTAAGGTGATTTGGCTCCCAAAAACTTGCTGAAGAATACGACCATGCCCTGAGGCTCCTTTTATAGGGTTCAAGAGGTCAGTTTGAGCTTGGAAACCAAGCTTAGGAAATGTCACCGGAGAGGAAAGTTTTAAGATACCCAAATCTCTCCTACGTTCGCATGAGAGATTGAGAAAGTTTTAGGGCACATGGATGGATTCAATGGGAAGAGGACCCCTTAAGGAATCTCCCTTCCAATTATGGAAAGGATTGATTAAGCAGAGGAGTTCTCTTCAGTCAAAGGTCACCGGAGAAGGATTCCTCCACGATAATGGCGGTGAGACCTATTTGCCAAGAGTGATAACAAATATAGGGGCCTTTTAGTAAGGAATTCAAAAGTTAGGGGCATGTGTGTGAGAGAAGATTCAGACTAGACCAAATTGCAAACTAGGTCAAGATGATCTCAGATTGGATCCAAATTTTAGTACAAACCTAACTTTGACCTAAGGAATTTAATGGTAAAGTTGAATTTTGATTTTGACTATGTTTGACTAGATAATTTATGCAAAAACCCAAATTAGGGCAAATGTCAATCTGAGACTTTGTTTTGGGTCAAGACGAGTTCTAATGGTCAAATTGAAGGTACTAAACCCTAGAGAATATTTTTCTATGAATTTTAGAGGGTTTAGGTGTATTTTATCCTGATCAAAACCTCATTTAATTAAGCGAGTCTGTTTTTAAGGTTTCAAAAGCCATTTTATTCTAAAACACGCAAAAATCCTTTTCTGTCTATTCTAACCCATTTCGCAAATTAAAAATTGGGGTTTGGAGGGCCCATCGTCGTATCTTGCAAAACGCGTCTACCAGATAAATTTATAACTAAAATTCGAAAAGCGAGTCTCGGGTCGAACACGGGGAGGCGAACGTTTGGTTTTATAAAAATCCGCACTTTGCTTTTATTTGTTTTTGGTTAATTTTATCTTTTCTAATTTTTTTGGTATTTTTAGCAAGCAAGAGGTCAGGTCGATAAAAACTTTATCTACTTGCAAAAATATATGAGAAAGGGAGAAAGAGAGAGAGAAACAATCATCTATTCATGAAGAATTATTTGTTACAACTATGAAAGTAGGAAAATCTACACTACGAAAGCGTAAAAAGATAGAATGAGGTGAGAGAAATCCCCATCGACGGTTGCTCAGAAGACGACTCGCTCTGACGTCGCCTGAAGGAAGGTGGTAAGAAGAGGGAGGAAGGAGCACGAAGCCGAAGGACAGAGGATGGGGCAGGACGACGTCGCGGCGAGGATCTTCTTCCCGAAGGACGATGAGAAGACGACCACGAGATGCTCCATGAATGAGGATGAGGAGAGGGAAAACTATTTGATTTTCTACTCTAGAGGAGCATCCTAGGCTTGGGACAAGCTCTCTCTAGAACCTTGGAGGTGGTGAAAGGAAGAAAGGAAGAGATGGTTTGGAATGGTGGTGGATAGGTCCTTTTATAGTGGAGGTGGAAGAACAAATTCGCATCTGGGTCATTATTGACGTCCGTAAACGTCGCTGCAGCTGTCGCTAAAGATCTGGCCTTCAATCCCTCTTGCTAGTGCACACAGACCATTAATGATAGCTGCAAGCATCACTAAAGGCGCTCATCGCTGAAGATCCGTGCCTATCCTTCGCTGGCACCCACTCCGCTGGCACGCACATCGCACGCTGCACGCTTCACGCGCTCGCGCTCTCCACTGCGTGCGCGCGTGCGCGCAGGCATGCGCTGCGCTGCTGCTACGCGTGGCTGCGGCTGTGGCTGTGCACGGTGCGCGGCTCCGGCTATGCGTGGTGCGCTATTGCTGGCTGGCGTTGGGCAACCTAGATGGCGCCAGGCGTTTGGCGCAAGTTTCGGGGATGAAACTTCCTTTGAGTTTGTTATATTGTAACGAACGCGTGCCCCAGACGTCTTTTAAGACGTCTGGGAGGTGGCCCAGACGTCTGTGATCACATCCAGACGTCTGACCAGACGTCTGGGATTGTTTCCAGACGTCTGCAAATCCGTTAATTTCGACACGCGTGGGTCGTCTGCGCGCCTGAGCACGCAGACCGGATATTCGCTTATTCCCTCTTTCTCTGCAGTTGCAGACACCTGCCGCATCCTCTCTCCTCCTCGCGCGGCCTTAGAAGGCCACGCGCTCCCTCCCGTCGTCTCCACCGTCTCCTCCCTCTTCTCCTTCAGCCAGTGAGAGCGAGTGAGAGCGCGAGGGTGGCAGCGGCGGCCGCAGTGAGCGCGGAGGAGGTGCTGCGTGCGAGAGCGGAGCTCTGCCGTGAGGGCAAGCTCGTCGGGGCTGCTAGCACCGGCCGGCGAAGGGCGCAGGGGGCGCGGAGCAACGGGGAGGGGGGACTACTGCGGTCTGAGAAGCAGGCGTGCGAGGTGCGACGCGGGCGGCGTCGCGAGCGGAAGCCGGGAGGTGCCCTGTTCTGGAAAAATTTCCAGAATCAGACGTCTGGGTTGATAGCCAGACGGCGAGGGCGACGTATGGAAGACCTTCCAAACGTCTGAAAGGTGAGTTTTCCGTCTTCTTCTTCCTTCCTGTCGACTGACCGTACTGAGGGAGGGAGATGGGTGTGCACAGGCTCGGTGATTCGCCATCCAACGCGAATCAGACGTCTGGCTGTTGTACCAGACAGCGGGAGCGACCTCCAGACGTCCGGGGTGACCATCGGACGTCTGGGAGCTAGGCCAGACGTCCCCACAGACTTCTGGACGTCTGGGAAAACACGTTGAACAGGTAATTCTCTGATCCACTTTTTAAGACGTCTGGAAGAAGTTCCAGACGTCTGATTTTGCACAGTGTCATCGTTTTTGACCCGTTTAGGGCCCGTTCGGGTTCCGTTTTCCGCGATTCGAGTTGCGTTCTTTTCAGAATTAATTCCTCTACCTGTCTACAGTAGCTATACACTGTTTTGAGACACTCCTTGTGTTTGATCCTTGTGATAGGACCTCGTTCAGTTGCAGTCTTGGGAGTCGCGGGATTCCCGATCACGCCCCCATTACTCCCGTTGTACCTGGTAGAGTGGCTTTAAGTTATTAATAAAATCTGTTGAATTATGGAACCATAAATAGAACCTAGGACATTGCATGAATCCTAGGAATGAGAAATAGATGGAATGATAGCTCCTAGGTGTTGCATGAATCCTAGGGCTGGAAAACTAGATTGTATGATAGATCCTAGGATATGGCATGAATCCTAGGATGGGAAAACTAGTGCAATGTATAATACTGCAGTCTTGGAAAATGGAAAGAGATATAAAGCTGCCTGTAATTTGAATTAACAGCTGCCTGTTGTGAATAAATAACGTGGTTGAGAATATGGATTGTAAGAATGTGAAACTGGAAAGTGAAACCTGGATGTTTGAGTAAAAAGGATGGAACCCTACGGGGAAGTAGGGGTAGAACTCTTGGAAAGTGAATGGAATAGTATTGGGGAAGTGAGCTGGCCCTTGAGTACGGAGTACCAAGGAGAGCGACTGTCCCCCTGTTTAGTGCAGAGCGGAGCCAGCCGCCCCAGGGACCCGGGGTTAGGACTGGCCACTCTGTACCGACTTGCTGGCCCTCGCGTACGTAGTACCGAGGAGAGCTACTAGTGTAGGGAGGTACTAGCTACCCCACGGGCCCCGAGGTTCTGCTAGCCTCCCACACCGACTTGTTAGGCCCGCTGGGGCAAACCAGGGTAGTCAGGCGAGCATGCGCGAACTGTGGAGGGGCAAGGCCCCGGGTTGGTTACTGTGGAGGGGTTGGACCCCTGTTACTGAGAGGGCTCTGCCCTGGACTGGTTCCGTGCTGTGCTTTGGGCGCACCCGTTAACGGAAACGACTGACCGCGTGCCAACACGGGTTAGCTACCTGTGCGTTTATCGCACGTGCCGTAGTCACCGTTACGTCTGTCAGTGACCTTGGGGTGGTTGACCGAGGGTAGGATCACCACAGGGGACTCTCCCGGCCAGGAGAGCACCACGTGCTACTTCTACTTTTTGGAAAAGACTGCAATCAAGATCATTCCCACGAGGAACATTCGAGATCAAGTAAAAGATCTGAGGAATAAATGAAATAGTGAGACAATTGAAAGATGTGAATAAAGAAAGTAATAGAACATAACAGCTACTGTACACTCTACTATTGTCTTTAGTTTTAGTTGCCACTCTACTCAGCGTTTTGCTGACGTGTTACACTCGTTACCTTTTTCAGGACCAGGTGTTCAGCAGCCAGGGTCAGCGGCTGCAGAGGACGCTGGGCCGAGTAGGGTCCAGCAGAGTTACCACTGTCTTTTGTACCTCCTTGTTTCCGTTATAGTGAGTAGTTCTTGTTTCCGCTGTACTTTTCTTTACTTGCAGTTCATGTTATATGATAAATGTTATTCTACTATTGTGGTGGTATATACTGTAGTAGTTTCCTTCCTTACTGCTGTACTTTCTTACTGTTAGTTATATTCATGCTGAATGTGGTTTATTTTACTGCTCTTTTGGTTACTTCCTCGTTGGACGACTAGGTCTTGGGATTAGTCGAGTCGGTCCAGTTCTCGTGTCTTGTAGGGACTCGGGAACCGGGTCGTTACAGCCGCACATTGGTATCGTACCATTGGAAGACCGATTGCTACCTGAACAGCTTTGAAATCGGCCTTCCTGAAGAAATTCTTCCCAATTTGGCGAACCAATACATTGCGACGGGTAATTACCACTTTTTCCTAGCAACAGGGGGAACCATTTCATGAGGCCTAAGAGAGATTCCAGGATCTGTTGCAGAAGTATCCACAACTTGAGGTGTCTAAATGGCAACTTGTGTAGATTTTTTATCACGGGTTGAATGATCAACTTCGTAATATATGGATGCTTCTTGCGGAAGCAATTTCCTCAACAAGGACACAGATAGCACGTATGATTTGTTTAAGGAAATGAGCGAAAATTCTTTAAACCACACCTCCATGGAAACCTTCAACCGATCCCAACAAATTAGATCAAATGCCAACGAGGTCCAAGATTCTCATACATCTGATATGGAATTGATCTGCAATAGATTAGATAAGATGGATCTAGTTACTAAACGAATGGAAGAGTGGATGTCTGGAAACTTTAATTTTTCTAGATCCACTCAATCCCAAGGATCAGGATTCCATTCTTCGCAAGCTCCTACGGGGAGTTTATGAACCAACTGGAATCGACTCGACCTTCGAGCCAACTCTTATCGAAACTTTATGGGTTCCATACTGGGGCCTTTGATTCTAGTCTTTCTGATCCTTCTTCATCCTCATCTTATAAGGATGTTCATGCTGTGCAAGAGAATGTTAGGTCCAACCCTTATTCGAATTCCTACAATTATGGTTGGAAAAATCATCCTAACTTCTCTTGGAAAGATCAGGGGCAACATACCCAATATCGACCCAACAATTATGTACGGCAAAAACTAATAGGTCAGGGTCATGTATATACTCAGTTGCCCCTGAATCAGGTTAATCAACTCATGTGGAATGCTCAACAACCCATCGAGCAGGCTGACTTGAACCTGAAAATGGTAGAAATGCAAGGGTCAATGCTCCACCTCATGCAACAGATGAAAACTTCGCTGGACACCTTGCAATCCGGACTTAGTACAAAAAACTGATAGCCCGGATCTCTACCATCACAATCTGTACCAAACCCAAGGAATGTTCAGAATCGAGGAAATGGGCCTCAAGGGTTTGGTAATGATGGGGAGTCGCATGCTCAAGCTCATGCTATCTATCAGGCTACCCCAGCCCCTCCCGGAGCGAACCGAGTTCCTACCATAATCAACCAGGAGCCTCCTATTTTGCCCAACCCTCCCCAAGGCACTAACCAACAGCATTTTGTCACGGCAAACACCATCACCTTGAGGAGTGGTAGTAGACACAAGGGATCGACCCAACCACATGTCAGCCCCATTAGGCCCCGTAGCAAGAATTCCAAACTCCCAACTAAGAATGTGATCAACAAAACATCGGAGTCTGATTTGGGAGTATGTTGTTGTATGAGCAAATAGAAAAAGTCGAAGGAGAAATTGGAGGAAAGGATGTCCTTACTTTAGGCTTTCAAATTGACAATCATTTTACTTCTTGCGGCTATCGGATCAATCCCCGCCTACACCATAGGTTTACTGAATGCATATAAAGAAAGGCGTAGAGTGAAATCTGAAATCAATAAGAGAGTAGTTTTGTTCGATAACACAAGCACATTGATCCTAAATAAGCTACCTCCTAAGAAGTAGGACTCGAGAGCCCCACTGATTTCCTACACAATAGGAAACATTACTTTTGACCTGGCCCTCCTCAACTTTGGTGCTTCCATTAATGTGATCCCCACCTCACTGCACATGGAATTGGGTCTAGGCTACCTAAAACACACTGACATAACCTTGCAGTTAGCTGATAGATCCATTACAAAACCAAGGGGTATTTTGGAGGGTGTTTTAGTCAAGGTTAATGATTTGCATTACCTTGCTGATTTCATGGTCCTGGACATGGAAGCCCCAAAACAACTCAACCACACCCCATTTATTTTGGGAAGACCTTTCCTAGCTACTGCCAAGGCGAGGATTGATTGTGAATCGAGAAATATAGAAATGGCCTCAAGGGATAAGACAAATCGATTCAATATTTTCAATGTCTCAAAGAAGAATAAAATTAAGTGTGGTTCGATGGAGGAGCTTGGTAGAATAGAGGAAGTAATGGCCATACATACCTTGACAACCTTTTAATAGCCAACTTAACCCAAACCCGGGAATAAGATCACATGGTTGCGGAAATAATTGAGGACAAAGAAAAAATGCAACCAATTGTAGCAACATGGGATGAGGAAGATATACATGAAATCAAAAATTTGTTGGATGATTCACGTGATCAAGATAAAATCCAACAACATCCTTATCCTAAATGCTTAGAATTTGAGGTCCAACTTGTGGGTGGGAATTCTGAGGATCAGGATGGTTGGTTTAAGAACCTAGAGTGTGAGGATGAAATTGAACATTGGGGAAGAACTCTTCAAACATTAGGTATTCTAGAGCACTCGCAAATCTCCAGCACAACACAAAACCCTCACCGTCCTTTTTCTCCCAACCACTGCACAAATTCTATACCCAACCACACTTCCTCTTTAATAAATCAACAAAACTCCTATTGGAGACCATTTGGGCTCTCCCTGCACCACCAGCTTGCCACTTTCATTATTCATCTCTTTGAAAAGCCCATTTTCACTCTCCAGGACCCATACCTGGGGGCCCAGAAACTATGTTGTTGTGGCCTCAAAGGTCAGTTATTTTTTATTGAGGACTTTGCCTAGCTGAAGACACTAAACTCAGCACATGTAAAGACTGTTCCAAGCTGACCAGAGTCTCTCGGAAACCAGGTGTTATTCTTCCACTTCTACTCTCCTGCATGCTTTCATTTTTCACAATGAGGACATTGCAATAGTTAAGCATGGGGGGTGGACAAATTTTATAACCTTTTTGTCAACTGTAACAGTAATTTCCTGTTATTTGATTCTTGTAAAAAAAAATAAAAATTAAAAAATATTAAAAGAAAAAAAAATTAAGAGAAGAGAACTTAGGCATTTGAAAGTTATTAATTTTAGGAAATGATACGAGAGAACCTAAACACTTAGACTCTTCATGTCTTCGGATTTAATTAGCCAGGATGTCCACTCAAATGTGGACTTAGTCTCGAGTCCTTGCCAAGTCAATCTTATTTTAATTCGGTAAATAAATTGAAGTGATAAGTATACGACTTATCAACCCGCCCTCTGATTTGAGGGGACTTTAAGCCTAAGCATCTATACACTTTTTGCACTGACTCACTTTTTGACGGTTTCTTCAGAAATTGGGTAGCTAATGAATTATCTAGGGTGGTATGGCAGGCAAGTTGTTGGTGGTAACAGCTCACCGATCAGTTGTCCAGAGCCCAGCCACAGGACCATTTTCGTCGTACTACCTTTAGATAAATCTTAGATAAGGAAAGCCACCTACTTAGAAAGAAAAATAAGAAAAAAGGAATAAAAAAAATATAGAAAAAGGAGAAAAAAAAACAAATAAAACCACATTTCAACGCACGAGTATGGCTGGTAAGTTACTGTGGGTAACAGCCCATTGGCCGGTTATCCAGAACCCAGCTCACAAAAAAATGCATAATAATTCTCAAAACACTTAGGGAAGAAGTGGGGAAGTAAAATAAACAGAGGAGATATACACTGGGTTCGCCCTTGTGTTGACCCCATAAATAAAAGTAGGGAGAAAGCTACCAATCGAAAAGATAAACCTTTAGGCAAGGTCACCTAGGGTCGTAGAAACTCGAAGTCCATTTCAACGACCACCTAGTGAGTCTTTCACTATTTTCACAAGATGCTTAGCACTTAGTCATTTTCAAGTCTTGGACGAGTCGGGTAGCTGTAAAAAGTTATCCTGGAACTCTCAAACTCCAAAAGTACAAAAAAATTAGAAAAGAAGAAAAATAAAAAAATGTATCTTCCCTTTACAAATAAGGCAAGGACTTGGGTGGTCTGCATTCTGGCAGACACCTGGGCACTGTTGAGTTTTCGTTGTTTAGGACCTTAGTTGAAATTTTCTGTTGTTAATAAACAACTTAGGCCTAAGCAATCTAATCCTAAATCTACTTTTATGCATAGCATGTAGTTTAATTTTGCTAGGGAATAGCAAAAGATAGGCATGGGAGTATGATGTAAACACATCTATTTGGGTTAAAATGCCTATTCATGCATGCTCCTAGGCTTAGACTTGTATTTCATGTTATAAATATTGCATAGCATGCATCATTCTACATTTAGAGTAGTCGTATATAATTTAGGTTAATTGCATCCTTTTTGTGATCAGGAGAGAATGATATTTATTTCAGAGCCTCGGATTGACGATCCAACCGTACGGATCTGATCAAGAAAATGATCAGAGTCTAACGCCTCCGAAATCGCCTCGATCGGAGTCCCGTAGCACCATATGCAGTCTGAGAAAGATCAACAGCCAAGGGACTAAATGACATAATTTGAAGCTTCAAATGACAAATCCGACCACGCGGATGGATTCGAGTCGACGATTGCAGCCCAATGGCGCAAAAATTGACTTAATCCGACCTCTCTAGCAGCCCCTACAACGAAAAGAAGATGGATGGCCCAGATTGCGTCATGTGGTGCAACCTCGGCCTCCCATGCGCACGTACGCACCACCGCACTCGCGTAGCAACATGGGTGCGCGTGCGTGCGTGGAGGCATGCATGCACACAGCGCAGCACCAGTTCCGCGTGTGCCAACGCAACAATAGGGTGGGCACGTGGGTTGTCTTTAGCGACATTTGCAGCGAATCTTCAGTGACGCTTACAGCCGTCTCTAATTATTCGCACACAAGCAAGGCTAGCTGCGCACGCCAGCGAGCATGAGATGCCTATAGAGACACTTCCAACGACAGTCTGGAAGTCGCTAATGGTCACATACCTATTTTTGTCTCTTCTCCACTACAAAAGGACCTACACCCCCTCCCTTCCAAGTCATCTCTACCTACTCTACTCCCACCTACTCCTAAGCTCTAGCAAGCCTACCAATGCTCCATTAGTGCCTACTCTCAAGCTCCTAAGGCTCCTATTAGTATAGCGAACCTCTGCCTCACCAAATATTCATCCCTCTTCCCATCCACATTCATAGGCTACCTTGGAGCCATCCTCCCACCTCCATTTCGGTAGCAGATCATCTCCGCCTTCTCACCTCCATTCTGGAGCCACACCGAAGGTTTCCTCTACCCCCCATCCTCCTGCATCTCACCTCCGTCGTTCCACTCCTCGCCTCCTTCGTCCGAGCTTCCGCCAGGCGCTGTCATCTCACCAAACAGCTGCTTCGAGAGATTCCTTCTCACCTCCCTCGCTTTTTATGCTTTCGTAGATTATTGTAATAGACATTCATGATATATAACATATTTTTTCCATATCTCTTGTAATTTATTCTGCTTGTCTTCTTTCAAAAACATAAAAAAATAACAAAACTTTAAAATACCAAAAACAAACAAAACAAAGTGCGATTTTCAATTAAAGTAAATTTTGCCTCCCTGTGTTCGACCTAGGAATCCCTTAGAGTTTCGGTATAAATTTTATTTGATCACAAGTTTTGCAACTACGACGACGAGTTACTTTTAACCCTGATTTCAAACTTGTGAAACACGTGCGATCAATATCTCATCACACTTACCTTACTGATACTTAAAATGCTTTGTGCTTTAATGAGTTGTTTGCTAAGGGACTAGCAAAACCTAAGCATGGGGATATGATGAGGTGTGGTTCATCATAGCTAAAATATCCAAGTTAAGTTAGAAACTAGGTTAAACACTATTGAATTAACACATGAAATGGTTAAGTGTGGGAAATAGTGAAAAAGACCTAAAACATCAAATCTGTGTTAAAAATGTGAAATTAGGTCATTAAATGAGGTATTCTATTCATTATTGTAATTTAATGATCCAATTGTAAATTGAATAAACATTTGAGTCCAAAAGTTCAAATCAAAAGTAAAACTAAGTTAATGTTCATTTATGCTTAAATAAAAACTTAGTTGCATTTGGACATCATTAGGACCTTACATTTATTAGATTATATATAGGTCCTTAGGTCATATACATTTTCTTCATTTAAAAACTTCCAGGGACCACTTTGATAACCGCAGGGGCCTCTTTGTAAAACCTGAGGACGGCTCTACAGAACTTCTTAGCCACTTATGGACTTCTATGGTATTGTTTTACCCCTTTACCCTCAGAGGGCTTCTTTGCAAATCCGCCAATGCACCGATGCCGTGAGTCCACTGTAGCCACAAGAACACCCTCGATCGCAGCCGTTCACTCTTTGATCTCACGATCTGATGGCCATCCCTAATTCGAACCTTCGTGCGTTTTGGCACATGTGATCACCTGTTGCCCAAGATCCCATCTAACAGTCGATCTTTGATTTGGACTTCGCGTGCATCTCTCTTCACATCCCACCACCTAAGCCCTAGGTGAGTGATCGCACCTCGCTGTGAATCCATTCACTCCTTAAGCCTACTTAAGTCCCTACCCAGCTCGCATGCATGACCATTAGCTCCCTCCTACTCTCTCGAGTTGAGCAATTTCATCCTCTCCAATTTCTTCTCCCCATACACCTCCATTCCTATGCCTATGCAATGGAATTCTACCTCCTACGACCACTCCTCGCCGCTAAGGACTGTTGGCACAGCAATCATAGGTCTTAATTGACCTAAATTAGGTTAGAACTTAGCATAAGCTAGTGTAATTCATGCATGCAAAAGTATTATTTGCATCCTTACTGCTTTCCATTAGTTATGAATGAAATAATGATATAAGGTACTAATTAAGTCATTATATAAATTGCAGGTAATAAGAAGCTTAGGAGCTAGATTTGAAGCTGGATCTGGAGCTGGACCTGAAGCTAGTGCTGCATCAGAGCTGGAGCGGAAGATTAGAATAAAATGTAGTAAAGAAATAATGTAAAGGGTTGAGGTATGCTATTCTATTAAGTAGAAGTAAAGCAGTTAAATTATGAACTTAGGTTCAATCCTAGCCCTAGGACAGCCCTAGAAGCCTTCCCAAGCCTTAGCCACCCTTAGATTAGGTCACCACAGCCTAGGAAGCCTTAAAACCCTAGTTCCAGCCCATATTTGGAGGTCTAGATAAGTTATTAGATGTCTAGGACCCTTAGCCACAACCCGCACACCTTAAACCCATGTCTGTAGTGTTATTGGATGTCCAGACACTTGGTCAAACGTCAAATTTCTACCGAATATCCAAGATAAAACCCTGAATCCCTCCTGATTCCGATTAAACATCTAGACAAGTCTGGACTTTTGATTTTTGAGTATAAGTCGTCTGATACCTTTATTGGACGTCTGGAACTATTCTCTAGTTCCTGTTTTGGAATTCAAACCTTGATTTTGAGTTCCTAGGTCCCTAAACCCAATTCCAACCCCTTGGGAACCTAAATTAAGGTACCCCAACCCTAGTACACCACCTCTAGACCTTCCTAAGAACCTAATTAGGTTCTCACTAAGCCCAATTGACTTGGATCATAGTCAATTACAATTGTGTAGTCAATTAGACTCATAGGGTCCAATTAAGCTTAGATCTCAACCCACACAAGTCCAATTGGACTCAGTGAGAGTCCAATTAGCCTAAGCCCAACTTAATTGAGTTATTACATTCTCAATTAAGTTCACACCACTCAATTAAACTTATCCCAAGTTTAATTGCACCTTCTCCCTAGCAAATTAGGGTTTGCAACCCTAATTTGAAACCTAGACCAACCCAAACCCCTTAGGACCTAACCTAGATCACTTAGCCACCAAGGGCACGACCACATACACACACACACACATTCACGTACCCACACACTCACTAGAGTTCTCTAGAACTCTCTCCACTTGGGCGCCACCCTTGGTTGCTATTTTAAGCAACCAAGGAAGGGTCATATTTTAGATCCACATTTTTTGGATCTAAAAGAACCACTCCACCCTCTGTCTCTCTCTCATGAGCTCCCACCATAGGCCTTCTCTAGAGAATTCTAATTCTCTAGAGAGCTTCCCTTAGGTCTTTTGGGTGACCATTTGAACGATCTATGCTACATCCAATCTTGGCTCCATTCCACCTTCCATCACCACCACCTTAGTATACCTCCATCTCCACGAGCTCCACCATGACTCTACCACCTCCATGCAAAGCTTGGATCACCTACTCCTCATCTCTCCAAGGGTTAGCCTAAACCCCATTGGCCGCCCCTCCTCTCAACCAACTCAAAGGCCATCGGATCCCACCTCCGAATGCCCTTATTTCTACTAGCTAAGTAGATAGTAGTTCTTCGTAGATTTATTGCTTTATTACTACTTAATAGTGTAGCTCCATATTTCTCCCCCAATGATGCATGCATAATCCCCCATAGATTCATGTATGCAGTCGTTTTCTTGTAGCCAGTAGTTATTTCAAGCTTTCCTGTACCAAGCTTTCCTCTAGTTGTGCTCTGTAACTCTGATGCAATCAATGAAATCATCTTTCTATATATATGTGTGTGTGTGCGTGTGTGTGTGTGTGAAAATAACCATGTGCTTGACTGCCATATCTTTCGTGTGATAATTAGTTTCCTGCACTCATTTTATATTTCTATTGCAACAGCATGTCGAGCATGAATACGTACTTATTATAAATCGACATGCGATCTTAAGAAAGTAGAGAGGAAAAGAGATCGAATTCATTTTGCATTTCCTAAACACCTCCCAGAGACGAACGACCAAGGCTCCAAGTCTCTTTATTTCAGAAATTATTTTTGACGAGTGGATTTCACGACTATACTACAAAGAACGACAGTAGTATTTTCAAACTTGTGATTTCCCCTCTCCATCAAGGACCACATAGCACCTAAGGGCGACACTAAGTCCTACCAGTGGACTTTCAATCCATTGGAGATCCTTCCCCCTTTGTCGCTGCAGCCACCAGCTGCTGATCTTCTCAACAAGTCCCATCTTCTATTAGATTAGGATTTCCCTGCTTTCTAGAGTAATGTAGAGTAGTGACTAGTGTAATTAGATTAGTTAAGAATAGCTTAGATACAAAATTCAGCGATTGATTTGGCATAGATTAGAGTAGTTTAGAGTGCTTCCGCCCTCTCTGATCAATTCAAATCAGAGAGGAGATTTTTCGCTTTCACGTCGATTTCCTTGACCTCCTTCCACATCTCACTATCCACCTTCACTAATTTGTGCATGTTTTTCGCCAATCACCCACTCATCAAAGCATCAAATCAGATATGATGCTCTTGAGCATTCAGATCTGATTTGATTGCTCAAATTCATTTGAGGGTTACTCCCTTCACTCCACTTGTTCACAATGACCCTCTCTTGGTTTTGAATGAATCTAAGGATTTAGGGTTTCATTTCAGTGGATTTTATCGTAGGATTTAAACTCTCTTTTCGTGTTGTCTATAGCACAAGAGAGAGAGAGTAAATCAGATTTCCCCTTGGTTTTTGAGCTTTCCTCTAGAGGAAATGAATCCCAAATCTTTCAGAAAATATTTGAAGTACTTCTGATGTGGATTTATTGTATTGAAATCCTGGTTTGCATCCTTATCTTACATTGTCTATAATATAAGATGAGGAGCACACTAGGATTTCAAGGTTTTTGTGGTGAAGACTTATCTGAATTTCTGTTGATTTTCTCGCTGATTAGAAGAATTTTCAGATTTGTCTCATGAGATTCAAAGTGTTTGATGAGAATTGCATAATTTGAACTTACTTTTGAATGGGTTTTCATTACTTGAAAATGTGATTTTTTATTTTAAATCCCCTTATTTCAGCACATTAAATAGTTGCTCAGTAGCAACATTGTATGGGATTAACTCATGTTTCAAGCATTGGAAAGTTTGAACATGGTTTTTAGTGGAATTCATGGTCTGATATGATCTCCCTTACTCTACTGTCTATAGTAGTAGTAGGCTGATTAGATTAGGTTCTTCAATGAGTTTGAACCCCTATTGTTGATGACTACCTTCACACCGTCTATAGTGGAAGGTGAGAATCACATAGGAATTTGTTTATCACTTAAACATTTAATCAGGGACTGAATCTGAGGATGGATTTAGATTTGACTCAATTTAGACCTGATTTGGTTTGATTTAAGCCGCCTAATCTCATCCAGATAACAGCTCTTAGCTGCTGATTCTAATTGAAAAATTGGCTGCTGAAAATGGCTACAGCAGTAGCAGTTGTGATATTTTGAAGTTTACTGAATAGCAACTCAAATGTTTGGACTGAAGTGATGCAGTAGTAGTTGCAGAAATTGAGTTTCAATAGCTAATCTGGCTTCTGCAATAACTGCTACAGGTCTAGAATTAAGGGTCTGAATTGAATTTTGGCTGGGTTTTGGAGTGTTTTGTGAGCTGACATGTATTTAGTGTTAGAACCTAATTTTTACAAGCATTCATGTACTGAAAGTATGTGTGAATTCAACTTAAATTACTTGATATCTTATTTAAATTTCTTTGTCAACTACTTATTTCTTGTAAAATCTGTCAAAACTGAAAATTTTAATGAAATCACAGCAAAAATCAAATTTAATTGTTGATATATTTTTCACATAGTGTGTTGAATGATTTTAAGTGCTTATACTGTTTGTCAAGCCACTCAAACTGATTTCAAGGCCTTAGGTTTCCTTTAGAAACTCTTGAAGGCCTAAAATTGGTGAATTTTGTAAATAAATAAAAATCATATAAAAATTTCAAAAAAATAAAATAAACCTGTTGTGGTTAAGATTGGGAACTTTTTTAGGTGTGTACCAAGTTTCAAGACATTCTGAACTCCCAGCTTGGTAGAACATACTAGCTAACGGTTTAGTATACCTTGAATCTTAATAAAAGTACTCAACATCAAAAACACCAAAAACATGTCTCTCTCTCTCATCTCACTCTTTCTCTCTCATCCCTTACCTCTACTATATATATAAAACCGATAAAAATCAGAAAAACCCCAAAAACTTCTAAAAATACTATGTATACTATGTATATACTTGTATATAGTAATTAAACCTAAGCTATATGTAAATATTGTATAATATGCACAAAATATCTATAAATAACTTATATATGTATTCTATATAGTAAATTAAGTATTTATAGTAATTTAATGTATATGTATCTTTATTGTATTATGTTATATTAATTTATATAAGTTAATTGTATAATAAGTAAATCGACAAACCTATTTAAATGTACATATCTATACTTAATAATGTACATATGTACCCATAGATGTATTATGAATAATATTATACTTGAACTATAATTTAATTATATTTATAGAGTAAATAATTAAGTTATCAAGTTAACTAGGTAATTTAGTAAGTTAAAATAAAATAAATTAATAATTTAAGTTAATACTGAGATAATTTATAGTGTATACTTGTACTATATTATATTAAGTATATTCAACTAATTTAAACTGTATTTATACTGTATTATAGTATTTATAGTTTATTTATATGTATAACTAGCTAAAACATGTATTTAAATCTATATAAATTAAAAAAAAGCTTATAAAATATAATAAAAATTTGTAATAAATAATTTATTATGTATATTAATACTGTACTAAGTCAATTTGATAATTAATTAACTAATTTATATTGTGATTAGCATATAAAACTCTAATTTAGTATGTATAAATTGTAATTTTACCTAATTTATTTATATAATAAAATAACTTACTTTTGTAAAGTAACTGCATGCTTATGTAACCCTATGTAAGGGCTTTACAACCCTATAATTTATTTTTAATTTAAGATAAATTATGACCCTCAAATTGAGGGCCAAATTCACCAAATCAAAATAGCAATTGCATAGCTACAGTGCCAATCAGGCATTTGTTTTAGTGTCGCATCGATAGATTGCAACCACCTGCAATGCCTTATTATGTTTGTCTTCTGGCCTTACCGATCGTCAGGCACCAGGTGTCCTCTTATACACATTGCTCTCTTTCTCAATCTAATATGGCATATGAGATACATTTGGGTGCGATGCATTGGGCCGAGGGCCGTGCACTGTGTGCGGGCTTGTGTGGGCCCAATAACGAGCATTAAACTGGATATAATACAGCTAATAATAAACTAAGGTTGCCTTAGTAGAGGTCTGGTCCCACCTAGAAATGGGTGCTGCGTATCCCTCGAAAAGGTCGCCCACCCACTAAATTAATTTTTGAACCGATCCGAGCCGGTCTGAACCGGGTGTGAAGAGAAGAGAAGAGTGAACCGGTTGAGAAGAGAGGAGAGCGAGGTTGAAAATCGCCTAAGTCTTGATCCCCCCTGTGCATAAGCGTGAGATATGTGTGCTACGTGTGTTGAGTGAGTGAGTTGTATGTGTTAACTATGTATGTGTGTCTGTGAGTATGTATATATACATATATAAAGTATATGGTATATAAGGTATATGTATATAAATAATGTAATGTAAATAAATAATGTATACTATAAATAATATAGTTCAGTGTATATAAGCATATATAGAGTAGGTTGTTTGAGCTCTTACATGTATTTATATAACACTAGAGCTTTAGTGACGAATACATCTATCACTGTATATATATGTGTATGTTAGTATAAGTAGTTTTTGCCTTAAATAGTGTAAATATGTTACTATGGCTACACTAACATTTATATATGCCACTGTACATATGATTATATGTTAGTATAGATAATAGTTTTTGCCTTATGTTAGGTATATAATTATACTAAGGTTTTAGCGACACTTATATATGTTACGGCATATATTAATATGTTACTATAGATATTAGGATGTTATAATGAGTTAATATAGTAAATATTATTAACTATTTTTGTACCTATACTTGGGTATTAACTATATTAGTTGTAAATAATTAACAGAGTATTTGTACATAGTTTTTTATGCCTGTTTGTGTACATTTGTTTTCAAGCATTATAATATGTCTTAATTCATTCTTTTATATATAATTAACCAAATTCCTTTATTCACTAATTCTTTCGTTCATTTTTGTAAATAAAATTAACATTTTTGGAATTAACGAATGTTTTTGGACTTAGTGATGTACATCATTAACTGCTTCCAAGTAAACGACCTGAAATAAATCAGTAAAAATTTATATAAAAAAAATTGATGCGACATCGGTTTGTATTTGTGACATATACTACAATAATGACATTTTAAAACCCCTTTTTAGTGCGAACCAGTCGTCGACGGTTATATTTTTGGCACCGTTTCCTGGGACAAAAACCCATTGATAAGAGACTCATCATGGCTCTTAAATATCCCTAATTAACTAGTTTCCTTAGTTAATTAGCCAAGAATATGTATTATGAAGGGTTAATTATAATAAAAGAGGTAAAGTAGTAAGGACCATTAAAATAACATAAAAATAATAAATTAAATATCTATTAATCATAATCATAATTTAATTACTAATTTGGACTCAAATACAAAATATTTAGCTAGTTAATTAATATCTGAATTAACTTAATCAATATTTAACACTAAGTACTTAATTAACTTAATAATTTAATTAAATAAAGCTAAAGAGGATAAAAATGTAATTTTGAGACATAAATATATTATTTATCTAATTTACAACAACATATAAAAAGTTGAAAAAGAAATAAATTAAAATAAGCTTTAAATGCCTCGGTTTACGTTTAGGTCCTCAGGTTTTATTCAATTGAGTCCTTCTAATAATTATAAGTCCCTCATTTTTATTACACTTTAGTCCCTGTGTGCACCGTCTTCTTCCTCTTCTTCTTTATCAGCTCTGGATGGCCGACGTCTGCCGGTCACCATGTCACCTGATCAACGCACATCCAGTGTTAATACGCCTTCGTCTCTGCTCTGGAGCTTCAGCTCACCACCTCCAACTCATCTGACGGTCTGGATTCATCCCTAATCCTATTTTCCCTAGGCATCTAAGCTCACCGGCATCAGAGATGGTGTCGGTCGTTAGGATGCATCTACCCTATTTCCCGTCCAGGTTCAAGCTCCCTTACCTCCACTACCACCTATAAATAGGTCACCACTCCTTCGATTTCCGGTGTCAACTCCCTTCCCTCTTCCCCACACCGAGTTGACAATAGGCTATTTGTCCTCAACTCCAACTACCTTCTTACCCACCTTCGGAGCGCCTCCAGTAGAGGTGATTGTCTACCTCACCCCCTCTTCCTCTCCCGCAGCTGTGACAGGGCATGAGAGCCCTGCCACCATCCTTCTTCTCCGCTTCTTTTCTTGCCAAAGCTCTTCCCACAACCCTCAAATTTCTTCCTCCGTCATGATCCTTTCGACGGAGATCTCTTCTCCTTCCTTCTTCTAGGTAACAATAGATTAGCTAGGATTTGGTTTAGCTTAGTTAGGTAGTTAGTTACTATAATGTTAGCTTAGTTTTCATATCATCTAACAACCTAAAGAAGTTTTTTTTTTCAAAATATGCAGATTTTTTTTTCAAAAGGAAAATTCTAGCTAATAAAAATAATCTAACCTAGGGTTCAAAAAAAAAATCCTAAGCTAAGAGAGAAGAGATGTACACCTGCATTTTTTCTCCACGCTTGATGTGTGTGTAGATCCTGTTTTTCCTGATTTCTTGCACATCCAAAAACAAGTAGACGAAGATTTGTCACTAAAAGCTTTATATCAAAACTCAATGGCGTTGCCTCCCCAGCAACAGAGCCATTTGTGGAGATGCGATTTTCACGATTTTAGGGAAAGCAATGTCATTATTCGTAGTATAGCAATGAAATCTGGTCAACAAAGATAATTTCTAAAATAATGACTTGGAATCCCGATCATTCATCTCTGGGAGGTGTTATGAAAATGCAAAATGCATTTCGATCTCGCTTGCTCTACTTGCTTAAGATCGCATGTTGATTTATAATAAGTACGTATTTATGCACGCATGCTGTTGTAATAGAAATATAAAATGAGTGCAGGCAACTGATTATCACGCGAAAGATATGGCAGTCAAGCACAAGTTGATTTTCATGCATAGATATATATATATATATAGAAAGATGATTTCATTGATTGCATCAAAGTTATAGAGCAAAGTTAAAGAAAAGCTTGTAGAGGAATGCTTGAAAACATAAAACCAGCTAGTAGAAAATGACTGCATAAATGAATCTATGGGGGGATTATGCATGCATCATTGGGGGAGAATATGGAGCTACACTACTAAGCAGTAATAAAGCAATAAATCTATGAAGAACTATCTACTTAGCTAGCAGAAATAAGGACATTCGGAGGTAGGCTCTAATGGCCTTTGAGTGGATGAGAAGAGAAAGAGGGGTGACCAATGGAGGTTAGGCTGGCCTTTGGAGAGGTGAGGAGGAGGTGATCCAAGCTTTTGTCTTCGAGCTGTTGCTGGCCATGGTGAGAGATCATGGAGATGGAGGTGTGAAGGTGGAGCTATGCTATGGAAGGTGGAATAATGGAGCCAAGCTTGAATGGGTGAAAATGGCCACCCCTTAGGTCTTTTTTAGAGACCTAAGGGACACTCTCTAGAGAAGTATGGAACTCTCTAGAGAGAGTCCCAAGTGTGGTCATCCAAGGTGGTTTTTAGATCCACCATTTGTGGATCTAAAAATTGAATGGCTCTTGGTTGCTAATTTTAGCAACCAAGAGTGGCGCCACCTTGAAGAGAGTTCTAGAGAACTCTAGGTTGGTGTGTGTGCGTGAATGGGTGTGTGTGTGGGTGTGACCTAGGTGCCTAAGTGGTTTAGGCTAGGTCCTAAGGGGTTTGGTTTAAGGTAGGTCTCAAATTAGGGTTGCAAACCCTAATTTGCTAAGGAGAAAGTGCAATTAAACTTGGCATAAGTTTAATTGAGTGGTGTGAACTTAATTGAGAGTGTAATAACTCAATTAAGTTGGGCTTAGGTCAATTGGACTCTCACTGAGTCCAAGTGGACTTGTGTGGGTTGAGATTTGAGCTTAGTTGAACTCTATGAGTTCAATTGACTAGGCAATGGTAATTGACTATGATCCAACTCAATTGGGCTTAATGGGAACCTAATTAGCTTCTTAGAAAGGTCTAGATGTGGTGTACTAGGGTTAGGGTACCTTAATTTAGGTTCTTAAGGGGTTGGAATTGGGTTTAGGGACCTAAGAACTCAATATCTAAGCTTGAATTCCAAAACAAGAATTGGAGAGCAATTCCAGACGTCTAATAATAATATCAGATGACTTATACTCAAAAATCAAAAGTCCAGACCTCTTGTTTGAACGTCCACTTTGAGTCAGGAGGGAATCAGGGTTCTATCTTGGGGATTCTGTTGAAATTGGACGTCTAACTAAGTGCCTGGACGTCCAATAACACTGCAAACTTGGGTTTGAGGTGTGCAGGTTGTGGCTAAGGGTCTTGGATGTCCAGATAAGGGCTGGAACTAGGGTTTTGAGGCTTCCTAGGCTATGGTGACCTAATCTAAGGGTGGCTAAGGCCTGGAAAGGCTTCTACAACTATCCCAAGGCTAGGAATGAACCTAAGTTCTTGATAATTTACTCTGCTTTACTTCTACTTAATAGAATAGCATACCTCAACCCTTACATTATGTTTCTACTACATTTATTCTAAGGTCTTCCACACCAGCTCTAATGTAGCACTAGCTTCAGGTTCAGCTCCAAATCCAGCTTTAGAGCTTCTTATTACCTGTAATTTATATAATGCACTTAATTAGTACATATATCATTATTTCATGCATAGCTAAAGGAAAACAATAAAGATACTAGTAATGCTTATGCATGCATTTATTGTACTAGCATATGCTAAGTTCTAGCCTAATTTAAGTCAATTAAGAACTATGATTGTTGCGCAATCACCTACGCTGGCAACAGGTCCAGATGTTCTATCATGGGCTCCATGATGACACAAAGAATTTTGTTAATGCCGCTTGTGGAGGCAATTTTTGTGTCGAGACAAAGACTTAGCTTTTGAGCTCTTCGAAGGCATGGTAAAAAACTCTTTAATAATGCTTCGATGAGCGTTTTTAATAGAAAGTCCTCTCATTCCTACTCACACATGAGGTTACATGAAGCCCAATCCAGTAATAGAGACTTAGAGATAGTGGCTAGTCAGTTTGGATAAGGTGGGCTTAATAGAGAAGAAAGTAGATGAAGTAGGCAAATTCCTATCTAAACCTTCATCATCTTCTTCTCAGTCACCTGCACCTTCCACTTCTTAGTTTCCCACAAAGAGGGAAACTGTGAACAATCTTTCTGTGACACAACCTACATTACCAGATTATACTTTTTCCTATCCTTCACCAGTTGGAGGAACCTTTGTTCCTCCTTACACTGACTTCCCTGCACATTCTGGAGCTTTGGAGGAGCTCCACGCCATTCACAATGGCCCTTATTCACAAACCTATAACCCTGGATGGCGCAATCATCTAAATTTCTCGTGGTCAGGAAATTCACAAAGAACCACTTACCAACAATCTTTTGCACCACCACATCACAACCCGATCCGAGCACCACCTCCAGCAACCCCAACCCAGGCCCGCCCAATACTCTCAACTTAGGCCTACACGAGATGATTAATTGGGGAATATCATGAAAGCTCTTGCTGACATGCAACAACAAAATATTGCTATGCAGTAGAGACAGGATGCGGCATTAGCTGAGATGAGACCCCAGCTATCACACTTGACAGAATCTCGTCAACCACATTCACTCCCATCTCAAGAAGTACCCGACCTGATGAACATACCTACCTAGAGGTATGTCCAACCTAGACCTAATCCTCCCCAAGGCCAAGAACATTTCATATCAGAAGCCTTGCACAATTCTAATCCTTCTACACCTTACTCAAATTAGCAACCACCTCTTCTTACCAACACAAATTCATCTTCTTCATCTTGACTTTGCGTTAACTGATTGAAGATGTGGAAGCATTGATTTTTCTGGATATACTATTCCTTTACTTGGACCTTGAGCCAAGTAATTATGAGATGTTCTATTTCTGTTTACTTAGACCTTGAGCCAAGTATCTTTGATTTGATACCAACTTTCTACTTGGGCCTTGTACCAAGTATCTAATTCTAATTCTCACTGACTATGGAGTTATTATTCACCTTTGAGATTGACAAAACTTCCACTATATTCATCATGTTCTGAATCCTTCATTAAACTTCAATGACTTGTCAATTCTCAATCCATCTTTTTGGCTCCTACATTTTTGACAACTTTTACTGGGTTTGCCCCTAGCTAAAGACATTAAACTTAGCAACCTATCCCTTGTATATAGCTGTTTTCACCTTTCGTGCATTAGGTGTCTACCTATGCAATTTTAGCATACATTAATTATCACATATGTCATGCATTTCACTTCTTAGCCCAACTTTCGACTCTGATATTGTATCAGGCTTAGAATCGTCCGCATAGAGATTTTTATCTCCTCATTTTGACTTCCTTCCATCACCCAGTCTAAGATAGTGAAAAGCAGAGCATGCATTTACATCCACCCTATTTATACAATGACATTACATCATTTAAGCATGGGGGTGTAAATGGTGAATCATTTACTGAAATGCAATTGTAGACACATGTGTAGTATATATAGTATAGTATTATCAAAAATATCAAAAAAATTGAAAATTTTGAAAAAAAATTACAAGGTCAAAAATACAAAAAAATATTACAAAAATAAAAATTTCAAAAATACAATAAGGGACCTGACCTAATCTTTATCGTTGAGGGAAAACTCCAGAATTGAAAAATTGAGGGTAGAAAAAGCAACTGAAAAGAATATCAGTGTTTAATTATGATCTTCTAGTTGAAAAAAAAAAAAAAAAATGTTTATGGACATTCAACCTTTGCTGGTTAGACTTTCCTGGACAGTGTAGCTTCATTCGTTCAGGCCTTGGCTTAATACACTTTAAGCTTTGACAAGATAGACCAGGATCTCTCCTAACTTAGGACATATTCTTGTACCTGAGTCAGCAGTACAAGATTCGCTGGTTTTCTTTGGCTTAAGAGTATAAGTAATATTGGTTTACACTACACAATGTCGGGAAAGACCTTGTGAATTTAAAATTCAACTCTAGTGTTCATTAGGGAAGGTGGAGTCCTTACTTGTGTGTGCAGGTAGACTCTTTATCCTAGTCTTTAGTCATGTGTCTAGGAGAAACTCTTTCCACCAACCAAATAAAGTTGCTGGAGACATACTGACAGTTATTTGTGAAAAAAAAAGTCTTAAAAAAAGAAATTCTTTGGAATAATTCAAGTATGTTTTTCAAGTCTTGTAAATAGTTTTCCACCAAAAAGAAAAAAATATTTTCAAGGTCCAATACAAATACCCTGCTTCCACCAAATATTCTTCGAGCCACAACGCAATAAGAGTTGGGTTCGAGTCTTCTTCATTTTTGAGAGTCAATCTGAAAACATGAGTTGAAGCTAGAACTGACTTGGACTTAAACAGACGTGAAGCCCCGAGATTGAGTTTTGAAATTCACCTAGTTAGTCCTGACCTATCACTAAGCACAACCATAGCCACTTAACTTCTGAGTCGTGCAAAACCTTCTGAGTCCTAGAAATCGCACTTAAGGGTTAAATATCAAGATTCCTTGTTGATCGAGGATGATCTATGTCATATCAGTCTTAAGTTCTAGTCAGTCTTCCTAAGCGACAGGTTCTCACAATGTCCAGACATAAACATAGTTAGCTTATCGGAAAAATCTTTCAGCTTAAAGATCATCTCTAAACACTTAACACTTAACAATTTTAGAATAGAAAAGAAAAATAGATATCTCATCACACTTACCTTACTAATACTTAAAATGCTTTGCACTTTAATGAGTTGTTTGTTAAGGGACTAGCAAAACCTAAGCATGGGGGTATGATGAGGTATGGCTCATCATAGCAAAAATGTCCAAGTTAAGCTAGAAACTAGGTTAAACACTATTGAATTAACACATGAAATGGTTAAGAGTGGGAAAAAGTGAAAAAGACCTAAAACATCAAATCTGTATTAAAAACGCGAAATTTGGTCATTAAATGAGGTATTCTATTTATTATTGTAAATTGATGATCCAATTGCAAATTTAACAAACATTTGAGCCCAAAAGCTCAAATCAAAAGTAAAAATACTTCCTTGATGTTCAATTATGCTTAAAAAAAACTCGATTGCATTTGGACTTCATTAGGACCTTGCATTTATTAGATTACATATAGGTCCTTAGGTCATATACATTTTCTTCATTTAAAAACTTCCAGAGACCACTTTGATAATCGCAAGGGCCTCTTTGTAAAACTTGAGGAAGGCTCTGCAGAACTTCTTAGCCACTTATGGGATTCTATGCTATTGTTCTACCCCTTCGCCCTCAAAGGGCTTCTCTGCAAATCCACTAATACACCTGATGCCACGAGTCCACTACAGCTGCAAGAACACCCTCGATCGTAGTCATTCACTCTTTGATCTCACAATCTAATGACCATCCCTAATTCAAACCTTCGCGTGCTTCGGCGTGTGTGATCACCTTTTGCCCCAGATCCCATCCAACGGCTGATCTTTGATTTGGACTTCGCACGCGTCTCTCTTCCCATCCCACCGCCCAAGCCCTAGGTGAGTGATCGCACCTCGTGGTGAGTCCATTCACTCCCTAAGCCTATTTAAGTCCCTGCCAAGCTCACGCGCATGACCATCAGCTCCCTCCTACTCTCTCAAGCTGAGCAATTTCGCCCTCTCCAATTTCTTCTCCCCATACACCTCCATCCCTATGCCTATACAATGGAATTCCACCTCCTGCGATCACTCCCCGCCGTTAAGGACCACATAGCACTTGAAGGTGACACTAAGTCCTACTAGTAGACTTTCAATCCACTGGAGATCCTTCCCCCTTCGTCGTAGCAGCCACCAGCTGTAGATCTTCTCAACAGGTCCCATTCTTCGGTTAGATTTGGATTTCCCTGTTTCTAGAGTAATGTAGAGTAGTGATTAGTGTAATTAGATTAGCTAGGAGTAGATTAGATACAAAATTCAATGATTGGTTTGGTGTAGATTAGAGAGTTTAGAGCACTTTCACCCTCTCTCATCAATTCAGATCAGAGAGGAGATTTTTCGCTTTCACGTCGATTTCCCTGATCTCCCTCCACATCTCACTGTCCACTTTCACTGATTTGCGCATGTTTTTCGCCAATCACCCACTCATCAGAGCATCAAATTAGATCCAATGCACTTGAGCATTCAGATCTGATTTGATCGCTCAAATTCATTTGAGGGTTACCCCATTCACTCCACTTGTTCACAATGACCCTCTCTTGGTTTTGAATGAAGCTGAGGATTTGGGGTTTCATTTTAGTGGATTTTATTGTAGGATTTAAACTCTCTTTTTTTGTGCAGTCTGTAGCACAAGAGAGAGAGAATCATATTTCTTCTTGGTTTTTAAGCTTTCCTCTAAAGGGAATGAATCCCAAATCTTTCAGGAAATATTTGAAGTACTCCTGATGTGGATGTATTGTATTGGAATCCTGATTTGCATCCTTATCTTACATTGTCTATAATGTAAGACGAGGAGCACATTAGAATTTCAAGGTTTTTGTGGGGAAGACTTATTTGAATTTCTGTTGATTTTCTCGCTGGTTAGAAGAATTTTTAGATTTGTCTCATGAGATTTAAAGTGTTTGATGAGAATTGCATAATTTGAACTTGCTTTTGAATGAATTTTCATTGCTTGAACATGTGATTTTTTATTTTAAATCCCCCTATTTTAGCACATTAAATAGCTACTATTACGACCTGGTTCTCAAATCCCTATAGGACCCGAGACCAGCCCGACTCGACTGATCCCAAGACCCAATCATCCAACAAGAAATAACCAAAAAATAGGAAAATAAACTACATTCACTATGCTATGCAACTAACAGTAAAAAGAGTACAAGCAGTAAGGAAAGAAAAGCTGTTAACAGTACATATTATTACCACAACAGTAAAATGGCAACAAGGTACAGAAAACGTAAAGGTATAAGAGTCTGAAATTCACTACAACAGAAAGAACTACAGAAAGCTACTTCTACTGGGCTCTACTGGGCCCAGTACCCTCTACAGCTGGAGACTCGGGCTACTCAACACCTGGACTTGAAAAGGGTTATGAGTAACAAAGTCAGCGAACGCTGAGTACAGTGGCAACCAAGTTAAAGCAGTAAAAGTGAACAGGTAGCTGTTTATTCCAATTACTTTATTTTACAAATTATTCCTTTTCACACATTGGTTTATTTATCAAATATCTTTCTTGAACTCAAAAGTTCCTCGTGGGAACGATCTTGATTGCAATCTTTTCCGAAGAGTAGAAGTCGCACGTGGTGCTCTCCTGACTGGGAGAGTCCCCGTGGTGGTCCTACATCCAGTCAACCACCCCAAGGTCACGGACAGACGTAACGGTGACTACGGCATGCGCGATAAGCGCACGGGTAACTACCCCGCACTGGCACGTGGTCAGTCATTTCCACTAACGGGTACGCTCAAGTACAGCACGAAACAGTATAAGGCCTAGCCCTCTCAGTAACAAGGGTCTAGCCCCTCAGAACCAAACAGGGGTCTTACCCCTCCACAGTTCACGCACCCTCGTCTGACAATCCTAGTTTACCTAGTGGGCCTAGCAAATCGGTGTAGGGTGGCTAGCTGAACCCCGAGTCCCATAGGGTGGCTAGCTCTCCCCCTACACTAGTAGCTCTCCTCAGTACAGTGTACGCAAGGGCTAATAAGTTGGTGCAGAATGGCCAATCCTAATCCCCGATCCTAACCCAAGGGCGGCTAGCTCCGCTCTACACTAAATAGGGGACAGTCGCTCTCCTTGGTACCACATACTCAAGGACTAGCACACTTCACACTCACATTTCCAGATCTATTCCACTTATTTCCAGGAGCTCTACTCCTAATTCCCCGTAGGGTTCATGCTCATGTTTCTCATGCCATTCCATACCAGGTTCCATCATTCCCATTTCCGTGTTCAGGTTATTCACATGCAGCTCGTATTTCTATCATTCACATTTCTAATCTCAAGTTATACACATATAGCTCGTATTTCCATCATTTAATGTATACAGCAGGTATGTCGCATGTAACTGTTTAACTAGCACAGGTAATTCATTTTTTACAGGCAGTTCTTATTCATTAACAGGTAGTTATTATCATTTCTCTTTATTTATTCAAGACTGCAAATCAACCACGCATACAGACATTTCCAGGGAACTTCTCGTCCTAGGATTCATGTCATACCCTACGTTCTAGTCATTCAATCCACATATGCATTCAGGTTTATGATTAAATTAGGGAAAGCCACTCTACCAAACCACCCAGGAGTATTGGGAGCTCGAACGGCAGGCTCACGTGCCTTAGTAAGCCCCGAACCCGCAATGGAACGAAGTTCTATAACAAGGAACAATCTCAATGGAACATTCAGAATAATATAAAAAGTCTTCTAACAAGTAGAGGAACTCACAAGGAAAACATCAATATCTCGTTTGCGTAAAACAGACCTCAAACGGACCCTAAACGGGTCAAAAATAAAGTTACTGACTCAAATCAGACAACTGGCACAATGTCCAGACGTCTTAAAAGTGACTAGAAATGCACCTCAGGCTCTGCATCGACTTCAGACGTCCAGGACCTCTTCTGGATCGTCTGGACCCAGCTCCAGACGTCTGACCTCCTCTCTGGATGTTTGGGAGTGCTTCCCGCCGTCTGGTGAGCTGCCCAGACATCTGAAATGCGTGGGAGGGCGTATCCTATGCCTTCCCGAAGCAATCCCTTCACGCGATAGCAAAACTCTAGCAATTAGCCACGCAAAGTGTAGCTGCAGAGCGGCCTGTATGGCCGTATCCGCAAAAGGAAACGTACCTTCGAGAAGATCTGTCTTCAGATGTCTGGAGTCGTCTCCAAACGTTCACTCCGTCGTCTAGACATCACTGCAGACGTCTGATTCTGGGAAATACCTAGAACTAGGGCCTCCTCCTGCTCGCCCTCGCCGCGCGCAACCGCGCCTTGCCTCCTCACCTGTAGCTCCGACTGCAGCAGTGTCGGGGATGACTCCCTCGACGCTCTCCTCCCGCACGCGCCACTCAGGCCGTGCACCCTCCGGCGAGCTCAAGCTCTCCCTCCTCTCCTCACGTCGCCGCTCCTCCTCGTCGTCGCTCTCGCACTCTCTCTCACTCGCTTCTCTCGCTGCAGTGAAGAGGCAAGTAACGAGGTGCCAATTGGGTGAAGTGAGGGAGGAAGAAGAGGGGAAGGCGGCCTTTTATAAGGCTCGCTAGTGTTGGGAAGGAGAGAGGCGGGAAAAAGATAGGAGGGTACTGTCTGTGGGCAGCACGTGCACAGATGCGAAGCTCATACCCAAAAATTTTGATTTCCAGACATCTGACCAGATGTCTGACCGATAGTCCAGACGTCTTAAAAGGCTTAGGACAGAACGGGTCTTTACATCATAACAGACTTAAAGGAAGTTTCGTCCCTGAAACTTGAGCTAGCTAGGGTACGGAAAAAGAACTATATACACATAACAAACATAAAGAGGACAAAGCCGGTCCAAAAAGACGTACCCTCAAAAAGCCCTGGGTACCGCTCTCGCATCGCCGCCTCAGAATCCTAGGTAGCCTCCTCGTACCTCTGGCACCTCCACAAGACCTTCACCAAGGGTACCTGCTTTTGTCTCAGACTCCGGACGGCTCTATCTAGTATCTGTACAGGTTGCTCGGGGTAGGTCAGGTCGTGACTCACCTCGACACTCTCGTGGCTCAGAATGTGATTGGGATTGGCAACGTACTTCCTGAGGTTGGACACGTGGAACACGTCGTGCACACTAGAAAGCTGGGGAGGAAGGACAAGCCTGCAAGCAACGGGTCCTACCCGCTCCAGGACCTCAAAGGGCCCCACAAATCTCAGCACAAACTTCCCTTTCACCCCAAACTGCTGCAGGCCCTTCATGGGCGTAACGCGAAGAAAGACGTGATCCCCAACCTCGAACTGCACCTCTCTGCGCTTCTGATCGGCATAATTCCTCTGTCTACTCCAGACAGTGCGAACTCGTCTATGAATCTGCTCAATCACCTCCTGACTCTATGATGTAAACACATTTACACTACTTAAGATGTCTATTTATGCATGTTCTTAAACATAGGATTGTATTGCATGATATAAATATTGCATAACATGCATCATCTTGCATTTCGAGTAGTTTGAATAAAATGGAAGTTAATTGTCTCCTTTTATGTGCTTGGACAGGGCAAACTTTTTATCGAGGTCTCGGATTGAAGATCCAATCGTATAGATGTGATCAGAGCGACGATTAGAGTTCAACGACTCCAAGATCGCCCTAATCAGGCATCTGTAGCATCAGATAGTGACCGGGGAACCCTAGAAGATCAAGAGCCAAGATGGTGTAAATCCGCACTTCAAACGACAAATTTGACCATACGGATGGATTCAGATCGACAATTGCAGCCTAACGACACAAAAATCGAGTCAATCCGACACCCGTGGCACCATCTACATCATCCAGAAGATCGACGGCCAAGATGGCGCCACGTGGTGCCATCTCGGCCGCCCAATCGCCCGCACGCAACCGCTGAAGCCCCCGCATCCACCCTTCTCCGCCGTTGGAACTTGATCCAATGGCTATGGACGCATGCGCCTCAAATCGTCCGCGCGACACATTCCTTCGCGTAGCGCAACGGTCGCGAGGCGTTGCGCGTTCACAAGACACGGGTTCGACTCGCGATCTGCAGGCACGCGCAATTAAAGGTGACCGCCCGATCGGCTGTGGGCGGCTCAGATCATCCAATAGTGCCCACGCGCTATTTCACACAAGGGGAGGACGCGCCATCGAACGTGGGCGGGCGTGCAGCGAGGCAGGCGAAGGCGCGATTTAAGCCGTCCGATCTCGCGATCGGACGACAGAAATCATCTGGACGTGCGGCGAGAGTTAGGCTCGCGTGGAAGCCAGCCACCATGCATTCAACACCCACTACGCCCACGATGGGGCTTTAGTGATGGTTTTATTCGTCACTAAAGACCCCTTATTTAATGTTTTAAAGATGTAATGACCAATTTACCCCAACTCCTTGCAACTATAAAAGGAGACCCCCTCCACACGAAATTATCATCCCTTCCTTCTCTTCTCTACCTCTCAAAATCTCAAGAGAAGCTTGTCCCACACCCGGGATGCTTCTCGCGAGATAAAGTCCAAATTTTCGTCTCCCTTCAGAAGTGGATCCTGCGACGACGACAACGTGTTGCCTCGTTCCTGTTCTTCTGCTTCGTCCTCCTTCGTCCAGGAGTCGTCCCGTCCGACTCGTCCTCCAAGCGACCGTAGAAGAGGATATCTCTCTCCTTATTCTTTTTACTGCTTTCTAGTATAAATTTACTACTTTCTAGAGTAGTTCTGCTCGTCCTCCAAGCGACCGCCGAGGAGGATATTTCTCCCTCTATTCCTTTAATACTTTCTAGAGTTGATTTATTGCTTTCTAATGTAATCATTTTCCCGCTTTCTAGTGTAATGAACAATCGTTCTAATGATGAAATTCTATGTTTATTCTACATCTCATTTTGATTTCTGTTTGTAATATTCTCTCTCTCTCTCTCTTACACTCTCTCTCTCTTCTATTTATCTTAAATAGTTAGATAGTTTTAAATTGAATTACTTCGTGACAAATAGAAACAAACGTGTAGCTTTTAAATCAAACGTCCGCCTCCCTGTGTTCAACCCGAAATTTTCATTTCGGTATAAATTTTATTTGTTGAACACAAGTTCTTCGCTTTCAAACTACAACGATAGGTTTTTCAAAATCGAACACGTTAGCGTAGCAATTCGTACATTCAACATTTTGGCGTCGCTGCCGGTGAGGCAACGCTCTTTGATTTCCCTTCACGTTTTCTAACTTACAAATCATTTACCTCACTTCTCTCATTTCTTATTGTAATTGCAGGTACCCTTTCGAGACAGGAAAAAGCAATAGATAGGAGAAAAGTGCTGAAGAAGGTTCTGTGAGTTATCCCCCACCTCCTACCCATTAGATTTTATTTCACCACATAATAATACAAACATCAATCAACCTAGGTATTCTTATAAACTCTAAGGTTAGAGCGTTTGTTGTTTGACACCCACACCTGCCCCAACCCCCACATTAAAAAAAGAAAAATAAAAAAAATATCTCACAGAGGTACACAACCTCATCTGATTTTCAAGCTCAATCGGTAAATCGATCTTTAGAGTCGGTACACACATTCAAACACATAATTGAGTAGAAATCAGATTAGGTAATCACTTATGTGCCTAATTAAGTGGTGTAACAGGCCAATTGTTTGAGTTGATTGGGCCGCACCACTTCAAATAAAATCAACTCATCAAGTAACTGCCACTTAGGTTCAACTCTTAGGGATTTACCAGGCACTCCACATTCTTTTTAAGTTTCAAAGGAAAATATTTTCACCCGTGCTTTCAAAATCTGGTGTGCCAACAGAACTTGTTTGAAAATACCTAAAGTTGAACCCTAAAAGCTACCAAGCAAGATTTGAACTCTAAAATTCACCACATCAAAAATAATCTTGCTTGAAAATCACTGGTTGTGCATGCACACACAAATCAATCGATTATTAAGGGCACAACCCATTTAAAGGGCCCATCACTTTCCAAAGTACATTCAAACCTAGCCCTAAATAAAATAGAGTAGACATTGGCCTTAAGGATTCGACTCGCTCTTTAGAGCACAGAACGAGATTATTTTCGATTAGTCTGCTTCTACTGTTCAATCTAATGTCTAGCTAGGGGAGCAGAATCAAACGATCGCGGCTGGGGGGTACACTAGGAACCAGAGGTGCAAGTCAAAGGAAGAACCTTCTCCCTAGTCCCTCCTTCTAACTGGTTGGATTGAACAGACAGAAGTAGATCAAATCGTTCCTTTATCTCAAGACGGGTTTTGGGAGTCTGTAGGTCTGTAGGCTAACCCACTTAAGGAAAGGTTTGATTGTTTGTATTGCAAGGTGCCTTTCTTCCTCCCATTTCACATGAATCCTTCCACATATTACGCGCATTCCCATTCTTTTCCTCCTATTTTAAATTATCCTCAACATGACGATTATCCCGACTCGTAATGTAATCAACCATCAATTAGTTGGGATAACTCAGATTGGGGATACAGTTTCGGACCTCCGTATTTAGGGTCTAACCCTGAACACTTTGATTACAATTTCTATCCTTCTCAGAGACACATTGATTATAGATCGTTATCCTTTCATGAATAACCTAATACGATCTACAATCAAGAAGGATACACTGATTCTTACCCATCCTCTGATTACACAACCTTTAGGTCATCACCACCTTTTGAACAATCTGAAATGACCTATTATCAGGAAGGGTATAACAAATCTCAATTTGTTAATTCCCCTACATTAATCCCAAACCCGCCCAACCCTGAACCAACTCATTTAGTTCAGGTTAACCAGGTTCAAGATAAAGTTCTAGCTAACTTGAGGAATATCATTCAATGTTTAGAAGTTCAGCCAATACCTTGCATTGAGAGATTGGAGCCCCTGATTGAAATGATTGATGATTTGAACAAGTCGTTGTTGGATTGGCTCCAGGATGTTAAGGATAAGAACCCGGGTGAGTTTGTACTTGGGAAATTAGCGAAATTGAGGATGAGATTCGTGGTCGCTTTGATTCAATCATGGGATGATTCCCAGGATGAACTCCCTTCAGGAAAGCCAATGACAGAACCCACTCATGCACCTGTTGGGAGGGACACGTGTTACAAAGCTGACCAGATTGAATTAAAACAACTAATTAAGGATTTGATTTCTTCACCTGAGGTCCCTGAGCCGGGGTATGAAGAAACGTATGTCTCCTTGGAACAGAAAGTGACAAATGATTTTGGGACATACATTGATACGGGTCTTGATTTCTTCGAAGGTGAAGATTCAAGTTGTGAAGTCTCACGCGAGTTTTCTGAACATGATTTCTGTGAGATGATTGGGCCTGAGGAATCTGATAGATCATTTGATAGCATAATAACTGAGGAAACTGATCTTACTAGGGCTCACATTATGAATCTAGAATTGCATTTTCTGGAGGACTCAATCAAAAGCCCAATTGTCAATTACACCCCTGTTGAACGTTTACGAACCTACACTAACATGTTCGATTTTCGAAAACCTGTTGCTGTAGTTCGAAAGCGAAGAATTCGTGTTCAACAAATAAAATTTATACCAAAATTAAAATTCCAGGTCGAACACAGGGAGGCAGACGTTTGATTTAAAAACTACGCGTTTCTTTTTATTTGTTACAGAATAATTCAATTTAGAACCATCTAATTATTTACAATAAATAGAAGAGAGAGAGAGAGTAAGAGAGAAAGAGAATATTACACAGAGAAATCAAAATGAGATGTAGAATAAACAAGGAATTTTTATATTGAAGAGATTATTCATTACAACTAGAAAGCATAAAACAATTACTCTAGAAAGCGATAAATTTACTCTAGAAAGCATTAAAAGAATAGAGAGAGAAATGTCCTCCTCGACGGTTGCTTGGAGGACGAGTAGATTAATCTAGAAAGCAGTAAATCTATACTAGAAAGCAGTAAAAAGAATAGGGAGAGAGAAATCCTCCTCGACGGTTGCTTGGAGGACGAGCCGGACGGGACGACGCCTGGACGAAGGAGAATGAAGCAGGACGAAGGAGGACGAAGCAGAAGAATGGGAACGAAGCAGCACGCCGTCGTCGTCGCGGGATCCACTTCCGAAGGGAACGAAACTTGGACTTTATCTCGCGAGAAGCATCCCGGGTGTGGGACAAGCTTCTCTTGAGCTTTGGAGGGGTAGAGAGGAGAAAGAAGGGATGAAAATTTCGTATGGAGGGGGTCTCCTTTTATAGTTGCAAGGAGTGGGGGCAACATGGATATTACAACTTCAAAACAATAAATGAGGGGTCTTTAGTGACGGATAAAACCGTCGCTAAAGCCCCAATGTGGGCGTAGCCTCCGCGCCCACGCGCCCCCGCTCGGCTGCCCGCGTGCGTAACGCCTACGCACGTCCACGAAGTCTCAGCCGTCCGATCGCGAGATCGGACGGCTTAAGGCGCATCTTCGCCCGCTGCGCTACGCGCCCGCCCGCGTGCGATCGCACGTTACGTGCGGGCGTCCAATCGCGCGTCGTCCTGATTGAGCGCGCGCGGCCGTTGGATCGCGATCGTGCGGTCGATCGGAGGCGCGCCACCGCTCCAAATTCTGCGTGGCGAGGCTCGAACGCGCGTCCCTTCTTCGCGTTAGAGCGCTCGAGCAACGCGCTGGGGTCGCGTTTGTGTCGAGCGCCTGACTTCAGCGCGGGCGCGTCGCAACCGTTGGATCCTAATCCAACGGCGGGGAAAGGCGGATGCGGAGACTGCTGAGGTTGCGTGCGGCCGTTTGGGCGGCCGAGATGGCACCACGTGGCGGCATCTTGGCCGTCCATTTTCTGGAAGTTGTAGATTGTGCCACGGATGTCGAATTGACTCAATTTTTGTGTCGTTGGGCTGCGATCGTCGATCCAAATTCGTCCGTGCGGTCGGATTTGTCATCTGAAGTGCGGATTTACACCATCCAGGCCCTTGATTTTCTAGGGTTCCCCGGTCTCTATCTGATGCTACGGATGCCTGATTAGGGCGATCTTGGAGTAGTTGAACTCCAATCGTCGCCCTGATCATATCCATACAGTTGGATCTTTGATCCGAGGCCCCGATAAAATGTTTGCCTTGTCAAAGCACATAAAAGGAGACAATTAACCTCAATTTTATTCAAACTACTCTAAATGCGAGATGATGCATGTTATGCAATATTTATATCATGAAATGCAATCCTATGCTTAAGAACATGCATAAATAGACATTTTAAGTAGTGTAAATGTGTTTACATCATACCCCCATGCCTATCTTTTGCTAGTCCCTAGCAAAAACTATATGCTATTTATAAAAGAATTAGGTTAGATTATTTGGACTTGAGTTATTTTCAATCATTAAGAAATTGCCTACTTAGGAACTGAACTTTCAAAGACACAACAGTGCCTGGGTATCAACCAAAATGCAGATCGCCTCAAGCCCTCGCCTTATTCAAAGAAAAATTTCTTTGTCTTTTTACTCTTTTCTAATTTTTTTTAGATTTTCAAATTTTAGGGTTTAAGAGTGGCTTTCTACGGCCATTCAACTCACCCAAGATTTGATGAGAACCCTAAGTTTTAAGCATCTTATTGTGATTGTGATAGACTCGTTGACCGGCAATTAGAACGGACTTCGGATTTCTACGCCTCTAGGTGACCTCAAAAAGAATTCTACCTAAAGGTGTATCTTTACAACCGGTAGCTTTCTCCCTACTTTTATTTTTTAACGGGGTCAACACAAGGGTGAATCCAATGTATATCTCCCTGGTTTATTCTACTTCTCCGCTTCTTCCTAAGTGTTTTGGGAATTTTTAGTGCATTTTCTGAGCTGGGTTCTGGACAACCGGTCGATGAGCTGTTACCACCGACAACTTGCCAGCCATACTCATGCGGCGAAGTGTGGCTTATTTCTTTTTGTTCTTTTCTCCTTTTTGATTTTTTTTTTCTTTTTTTAAGTAGGTGGCTTCCCTGGTCTAAGATTTACCTAAGGCAGCAAAAAGAGAAAGGTCCAGTGACTGGGCTCTGGACAACCTACCTATGGGTTGTTACCCACGATAACTTGCCAGCCATATCACCCTAGAAGGTTCATTAGCTATCCAATTTCCGTAAAAATCGCCGAACAGGGAGTCAGTGCAAAGAAAGTGTGTAGATGCTTAAGACTCGAAATTCCCTCAAATCAGAGGGCGGGTTGATAAGTCGTGTACTTATCACCCAAACTTATTTACTCCAATTAAAATAAAATTCAAGTTGGCGAGAACTCGAAAAACAAATCCACATTTTAGTGGATACACGGGCTGATTAAGTTCAACAACCTGAAGGGTCTTTGTGTTCAGATCTTAATATAGTTTTTCCTAAGATTGAAAATTTTCTTAAACCCAAATTCTCTTTCCTAATTTCGATTTTTTTTTAATCAAAATAAAACAAATCTACGGAGCTGACGAATGAATTCAGAGATAAATATCCACCCCCCCATGCCTATCTAATGCAATGTCCTCATTGTATTAAAAAGACATAAAACAGAGTGGAAAAGCGAAGAAAGCACCTGAATTGCATGAATATCAGGTCTGCTCCAAGATGAAAATGAAAAAGAACTGTATAAGTGCTGAGTTTAGTGCCTTCAACTAGGCACACTATACAAAGAAAAGAAATGAAGAATTCACAAGTGCAGGTCAGAATTAATATAAACAGAAGAATCCTCTGACCTATCAACAGCGGTCCACAGATGTGGACCAGATTGTGGTGCAGACCCATCCCCCATAATCGAGAATATCTTAGGTTCTGGATAAAAATTACCCAAAACCTAAAATCAGAATGCAAGCAGGGTCGGGCCTGCGATTTATGAGGATGCAACCCAAGACCAAAAAGTCGGGTTACAGAGAATTGAAGCTCAAAAGGATAATCGTTGAATGTGTGCTTGGGTTTGACATCCTCGAAACAAATGTCGTAAAGGTTCTGATTTAAAAGTTTCAGCTTAAAAGGAACCCTTCGACTCAATCTTCCATTTCCTCCAAAATTAACTTCCCAAATCAGAACTTCCCCCCTCCTATCCTCCTCATTCAGCATATCAAATTCTAGGACCTCTTGTATATTCATCACCCCGTCTGAAATCTCCAAGTCTAAATGATGTGGCAGAATAAAAATTGACTTGGGTCTAATTATCTCATAATTAGAATCATCAATAAGCTCAACAGGGTGTAACTGATAATCAGGGCATTGAATTGATTCTTCCAGAAAATGCGATTCTGGATCCGTAATGTATGCCCTAATAAGATCAGTGTTCTCAGTTATTGGGCTATCAATTGATCTATCAGATTCCTCAGGCCCAACCGTCTCACAGAAATCGTGTTCAGAAAACTCGCGTGAGACTTCGCAACTTGAATCTTCACCATCAGGATCTATATCAATGTATGTCCCAAAATCATTTGTCACTTTGTGTTCCAAGGAGACATACGTTTCCTCGTAACCCAGCTCAGGGATCTCAGGTGAAGAAATCAGATCATCCTTAATTGGTTGTTTTAATTCAATCTGGTCAGCCTCGTAACACGTGTCCCCCCCAACAGGTGCCCGAGCAGGTTCTATTATTAGCTTTCCTGAAGAGGGTTCATCCTGGGAATTTTTCCAAGATTGAATCAAAGCAACCACGAATCTCATCCTCAATTTTGCTAATTTCCCAAGTAGAAACTCACCCGGGTTCTTATCCTTAACATCCTGGAGCCAATCCAACAAACACTTGTTTAAATCATCAATCATTTCAATCAGGGGCCCCAATCTCTCAATGCAAGGTATTGGCTGAACTTCTAAAGACTGAATGATATTCCTCAAGTTAGCTAGAGCCTTATCTTGAACCTGGTTAACCTGAACCAAATGAGTTGGTTCAGGGTTGGGCGGGTTTGGGCTCAATGCAAGGGAATTAACGAATTGAGATTCGTTATACCCTTCCTGATAATAGGTCATTTCAGATTGTTGAAAAGATGGTGATGACCTAAAGGCAGTGAAATCAGAGGATGGGTAAGGATCGGTGCATCCTTCTTGATTGTAGATCGTATTATGCTGTTCATGAAAGGAAGACGATCTATAATCGATGTAGCTCTGAGAAGGATAAAAATCAAAATCAAAGTGTTCAGGGTTAGACCCTAAACACGGGGGTCCGGAATTGTATCCCCAATCCGAATTATCCCAATTAACTGATGGTTGATTACAATACGAGTTGGGATAATCGTCATGTTGAGGATAATTTACAACAGGAGGGAAAGAGCGGGAATGCGTGAAATATGTGGAAGGATTCATGATACACGAGAGGAAGAAAGGTGCCATGCAATACAAACAATCAAACCTGTCCTTAAATAGGTTAGCCTAAAGACCTACAGACTCTCAAAACCCATCTTGAGACAAAGGAACGATTTGATCTACTTCCGTCTGTTCAATCCAACCAGTTAGAAGGAGGGACTGGGGAGAAGGTTCTTCCTTCGGCTTGCGCCTCCGGTTCCTAGTGTACTGATGAGAACCTCATCATGAGCCATAACTAGCTCATTTTGACCCAATACAAAGGATAAAAGCTCCTACATATCTCAAGGAAAAGCTTAACTCAGAGAATTCTGAGTTTGAGAAGAAAACAAGTCATAAGGGGTAAAAGTGCAATTTTACCAGTATAATCTGCATACAGGGTAATTCAGGGCCCAAACATAGGTCAAAACAGCTTAATAAGAATAAAAGTGGGATGAGATGATCTAGCAAGGGCTACAGCACTTCCAAGGAACCAAATGATAATCTGTAACCCTAAAACAACCCACTTCAATTCACAAGGTTCGAGGCAAAGTAAAAATAGAATAAACCCTCTAAAATTCATAGAAAAATAATCTCTGGGGTTTAGAACCATCAATTTGGCCTTTAGAACCCATTTTGACCTACATTGAGAACCATGCCCAATTAATAACTTAATTTGGGTTTTTGCGCAAATTGACCGGTCAAACAAGGTTTAATATGAAAATAAAATTCACCATCAGATTTCTTAGGTCCTAATTAGTCATGTATAAAAACTTGAGCCTAAGAAGAAACCTCCTTGACCGACTTCACACTTTGGTCCTCATATATTTACTCTTTGGCCCTCAACTTTTGAACCCTCGCATTTTGGCCCCTAACTCTCCTTCGTTCTTTGCAAACAGGTCCCTCCTGCAAAACCCTGCCAGCACCATGCTCCGGCGACCTTGCGCGGAGCATGGCGCCGCGCAGGGTGAGGTGGGGGACCTGGCAAGTGTACCGGGGGTGCCCTGCGTCGTCAGCCGTCGCAGGAGCACCCCCATGGTCACTGTAGCCCCCCATACCGGCCGTGCGAACGCACGGACGGTATGGGTTTGTATTCCGACCATTCTCCGGCGAGGGAGACACGTCGTCTCCCTCCGCCTTCCTCCCTGCTTCAACCCTATAAATACCCCCCGCCGCTCCACCGACGAAGGCAGCCTGGATCTGACGGAGAAAACCCCCAGCTTTCTTCTCTTCTTTCTCCGGCAGACGCTCACCAGCTCCGGCGACTTCTTCCCCCTCCACCTCTTCGCTCTGCCGCACTACCAGCAGCAGAGATCTCCTCCCCTGCTCTTCCCGCGCCACGCCGCACCCAGCTGGCGCCTCTCCAGCCCTCTGCTCGCCGCCGCCCCTCTCTCTGAGCATCATCTTCTCCGGCGACAGTCGATACGACTGTCGCCCTGTTCCTCCCCCTTCGTCCCTGCAGTTAAGTTAGACTTACTCCCCTTCTCCTCCTCTTTCTTTCCCCGCTTTCGATTTAGTCAATTAAGCCCTCTACCGACCCTGTTCACCCTCATCCTCTCCGCCTCCGACCACCCTCCGGCGAGCCGCTCCCATCACCTCAGCGACCCACACGGCTCGCCGACCACCGCAGAACCTCCGCCTCCTCACCCTGATCCTCTTCCGCCCCTCCACTTCCCACCAAACACCCTCTGCAGACCCACCGAACACACCCACTCCCTCGCTCACAGTTTGACCTAGGACGACCTGACAGCTCCATCTCGCCCCCTGCAGACCCCCTGACCACCTTCGCCGTGCCACGGCGAAGGTCCCCCGCCTGTCTGATCTGGCCGAGAGGCCGTGCCATTGGTTTCAGGTTCCAGGCCTTGACCGCCATTGGCGAGGAAGCTCGAAGCCTGCTCGAGGTTGCTCCAAGCCGAGATATCCCAGGTTGAAAAGCCACGGCCAGCGCGAAAGAGTCTCGCGCACACACCCCGGCCCTCAATTGGAGCTGTGCGCCTCAACAGCTGATGCAATTGGGAGCACCATCCCTGCTGCAGGCGTGAGAGAATTGGGGTGGGACATTTAGTCCCACCTCGGAATCTCTCGAAGGAGCGCGGATGCATAAAGGCAAAAACTGCCTTATGCTGTTTGCCTCAGTTACCACGGGGTGAGGTCCCTCTCACCCGACCCGACCCGACTCGGCCTCGTCCGTGACCACGCTCCGCGGACCTGGCCCGACCCGATTAGACTGACCTGCACTCCTCGCCCACCACGCACGCCGGTGGGCCTGGACCCGGGCCTGACCCGAACCCGATTACCCGGTAGCGCTCTGGGAGAGCTTCCGAAGAGTGATTTCAGAGAGAGAGATACGCGGGGGAGGGGGGTAGAGTAGGTTTTTGCCTTGACGAATAAACTCTGAAGTGTGCAGGCCAAAGAAGAAGAAGCAGACCCGCTGAAGAAGAAGGAGCTGCTGCACTGTAGCGAAGGCATTGTTAAGTCGTCTCAGCACTGGCGCAGACGACGGAAGGTCAGCAGCCAAAGAAGAAGAAGACCCGCTGAAGAAAAAGGAAGAGCAACGGCCATCGCGAAAGAAGAAAAAGAGAGGTCAAGGCAGGTGAAGACAAAGAAGAAGAAGGAATGAAGAGAAGCAAGAAGCAAGAAAAGAAGAAGACGATCTGACGAAAAAGAAAGAAAGGAAACAAGGAAGAACAGAAGAAGAGCACGAGGGGAAAATCTGAAGAAAGCAGAAGAAAAAGAAGAAGAAGAAGAAGAAGAAGAACAGGAAGAACCAAAGACAAAGAGGAAGAAAGAAGAAAAGAAGAAGAAGCCAAATTTTCATCTCTCTCTCTCTCTTTATTTTTGTAATAGAACTTGTATATCTCTAGAATACAACTTGCTCCCTGAGTTCGACCTCGGGAACTCTTTTATTTTTCCGAGTAAAAAATTTTATATGAAAACGTTGGTAACAACCGGCTTTACTACAACGATATAACCGAAACCGGTCGAAAACCCGACCGTTATCATTTTGGCGCCGTTGCCGGGGAGCAACGGCTATTCTAGAGGTAAACATTCCTGTATCTTTTAATTTCTGATAATCTCCTCTCTTTTGTGCAGCTACAGGAACTCAAGAAGACAAGCAACCACACGACAACCACTCCGAAGACAGGTAAATCTTTTCTCTCACTATTAACCCCTACACTCTAAAGAGAAAGAAAAGAAAAGAACAAGCAATATAGGGCTAACCTGTCTTCCATATTTAGTAACCATAAAAGTTGCATGTTTTCAACTCATTATTTCTGCACACTATCAAGGGTATTTAAGGGCTAACACATTCTTGCTTGAGCCCTAATTACCCAACAAAGAATTAACTGGACCAAGTAGAGCCAACCTAGGATCCAACACTAGGGATTTAGAGACACACTACTTAACTCAAGAATTGAGAAAACCAAATGAATTGTGCCCAAGCCCTTGTCTGAAAATACCTATACAAGAAAAATCCTAAACAATTGGCTCTCTCTAAACACTTGAACCCTAAAAGACAGGACCTAAAAGCTCTTAAAGAAAATAATAGGTAAAGTTGACCCCTTGGGTTAACCAACCTTAAATTAGGTCACTCTTTGCACTTAAAAAGACTAAAGTTCAAGTGAAACCTTAAGCACCCTGATCTTAAAATTGGTAGACTTAAGAGGTCAAGATCCCCATTCTGGTCTACCTGGAACCGCAGTGACAAGAGAGGTCGGGTGGGGGAAACCCTGTAACCCGTGGGGACGCTCTACCGTGTAGGGGTCTTCGCGGGACTCTCCCTCTCTGGCTGCCCAGGTAATTCTCAGGTGGACGATCTTTCTGATCAAGGGGTCCATCTGCCCCGCACCTCTATAGTCACCCAACACATTTTTGGGTGTCTTGATTGGGTCCATCACCTTCTAAACTTACCTCTCCCAACTGTGCATGTACGGAAGGAGGTCTCTAAGACCACCCTTAAGACCTCCTTTAGAAATTTACTCTCGTCAAGGCCAAGCCTCGACGCCCGTGTTTGTGCAGCAACACCCTCACATTATTCTCTCTTCTGATTCAGAACCAAGCTCTTCTTCTTCCCCCATCATGGCTCAGCCAGTTGAGGAAGAAAATAATCTGGAACACCAGCTCCAGCGACTCAATGACCTCTTCCAAAACTTCGTGCACCCACCACAGCGTCCTATGATGCGGGACCACTACAATCCTGCTGCGGTGGCAATTGAGCCTCGAGTTAGAATCCCGATTGGAGGACCTGATTCCGAACTAAAGCCCAACATGATTCACGCTATACCTAAATTCCATGGGCTTAATTCTGAAGATCCCTTCCAGCACATCAAACAGCTTAAGCATCTGGCCCACACTTTTGGATCAGATGCGCAAAATCGGGATATTCTTCTCATGAAGATGTTCTCCTTTTCTCTTATGGACAAGGCCGCCCATTGGTATCAAACTCAGACCCGGCCAATCAACACTTGGGAAGAACTTCAATCCGAGTTTTTGAAAAAGTTCTTTCCCGTTGGTCGGACCAACGCCTTGCGCCATCAGATTACACACTTCACTCAACAATCAGGAGAACCTCTCCATGAGGCATGGGATCGTTTTCAGGATCTCATGAGGAAGTGCCCCCATCACGGAGTTCCTAAATGGGAACAAGTCCAATCTTTTTACCAGGGACTCCGTGAGGACATCCGCCTTTTCGTCAATGCAACCTGCGGAGGAAACATCATGGGTCAACATGAAGACACCGTATGGGAGATTCTCGAAAACATGTGCGAGAACTCCATCAACAATGACTCCATGGGATTATTCGACAGGACGAATACCCGCGCAGCGACGAATCTTAAGGGAGCACATGAGACGCAGGGCCTGTCCGCATCAGTCGACCTGGAATTAATGGCCAGTCGATTGGACAAGGTCTCAATCATTGAAAAGAAGGTGGATGAGCTGACTCAGCACTTGCAGCAAGCCACCTCTGCGCGTAACTCCTTTGCACAACCTCCTTCCACACAGGAGACTGTGCAAAACATCCTACACCGATCCTCCCCTGGGATGGATCCATATCCATCCCCATCTGATTCTTGGACTGGAAGATCATCCGATCCTTTCTTCACCAGCCGGGGGAACTCCATTCCCCCTTTCCCTGATTCTCAGGAGGTTCCTCAGACCTGCGAGGACCTCAACGCCATCCAGAACGACCCATTCTCCAACACTTACAACCCTGGATGGCGAAACCATCCAAATTTTCAGTGGGCGGGAAATTCTCAAACCCAAAGACCACCTTTTCAGTCCCGCCCACAGCCCTCTCATCACTACCAGCCGCCTCAGCCTCGGCCCAACCCTACTTATCCATCAGGGCCAAATCAAGATCAAATGTCCTTAATCCTTCAGACTCTGGCTGACATTCAAAAATCGAATGCGGCCATTCAAAAACAGCACAAGGACGAGCTTACTGAAGTTAAAACTCAGCTGGCCCAGTTGGCAAATTCTCGCCAGCCAGGCACACTCCCTTCCCAACCCCTTCCTAACCCAAATAACGTGCCAACCCAGAAGCGCGTTATGAATCCAAATTTAGGCCAAGCTCAATGGATTTATCAGGCCCCCACTGCTCCATCTCCAGACGAGATGGAAGCCTCTACTTCTCGTACGGGATTTCAGCAGCAGCCGCCCCTCCTACCAAATCCAAACCAAAATCAGGCCGGATTAAATTCTGTAACAACACGTAGTGGTAAGACAACTCAGGACCCGCGTTATCCAAACCACTCCCAGCCTGATAATCATGACCCTAGGATAGTTATCCAAGGTACCGCTGTTCCAGACCCACAACCAGGACCTATCCTAGAGGAACCAACCAAGATCCCGTTTCCCGAAGCCCTGACCAAGGGAAAGAAGACCACCAAACCCGTGGCCCCTGAGGAGGACCTGGTCAAGCTCTTTGAGCAGGTCCACATAAACATCCCCTTGATGGATGCAATCCGCCACGTACCAGCTTACGCACGATTTCTAAAGAATATATGTACACCCCAGCGTAAGCCGCGAACCAAGGGAGGGAGCCCAATTGTTCTGTCAGAGCAAGCCAGCTCTGTAATCCTTAGTAGACTCCCACCCAAGGCAAAAGATCCTGGAACTCCCCTGATCTCCTGTAAGATAGGTGGTACCCAATTGGACAGAGCATTGTTAGACTTAGGTGCATCTATAAATCTGATACCCACATCCTTACTTGACCATCTGGAAGAATCTGAGCTGAAACCAACCGAGGTGACATTACAATTAGCAGATCGATCTATAAAGTCACCAAAAGGGATTCTCGAGGATGTTATCGTGAGAGTGCGGGATTTCTATTTTCCAGTGGACTTTATAGTCTTAGACATGGATGCACCTGAGAACCCTAGGGATACACCAATCATTCTAGGGAGACCTTTCTTGGCTACTGCTAGAGCCAACATCAGCTGTGAGGAGGGCCAAATAGAGCTTAAGTTTGGAGATCAAACACTGAAAATTGATATATTTAAGGCCCAACAAGGAATTAATTGCGGCGTCATCGAGCAAATTTGTGACATCAAGACTTTGGTTGATGAATCACACCTCCAGAATGACTTGAGTATTCCTCATCAACCACAGAAGGATCTTGACCCGCAAATAGAGGAGTCCAATCCGGATGTGAACAACCCAGTAACTCCCACCCTTGAACCTCACATCTATACTGAACCACCCGCTGCTGCTGAAAACCCCATCCTTGAACTGAAACCCCTTCCTGCTCATTTGAAATACATCTTTTTGGGTTCTAATCAGACCCTTCCTGTGATCATCAATTCCAACCTCAATCCTGAACAGGAATACCGTCTGATTGTTGTCCTCCAGCAACATCGCAGAGCCATCGGATGGACCCTCGATGATTTGACTGGAATAAGTCCCTCTTATTGTACTCATCATATCTATTCAGAAGAGGGCACACGACCTTCTCGTGAAATGCAGAGACGCTTAAACCCCAATCTGCAGGAGGTCGTGAAAAAGGAGATCATCAAGTGGTTAGATGCCGGGATCATCTACCCGATCTCCGATAGTCGTTGGGTGAGCCCGATTCAGGTCGTGCCTAAAAAGGCAGGACTCACCACTATAACGACTGAGACCGGAGAAATCATTCCTACCCGATTAGCCAACTCGTGGAGAGTCTGTATAGATTACCGTCGACTCAATTCCTCCACGAAGAAGGATCATTTCCCACTACCCTTCATTGATCAAATTCTCGAAAAATTAGCGGGAAATAGGTTCTTCTGCTTCCTTGACGGGTACTCCGGTTATAACCAGGTGGCAATCCATCCTGAGGACCAAGAAAAGACCACATTCACCTGCCCCTTCGGAACATACGCTTTCCGAAGGATGCCTTTTGGTCTTTGCAATGCACCCGCTACTTTTCAGCGATGCATGCTTGCCATATTCTCAGATATGGTAGGTGATTATCTGGAAGTCTTCATGGATGACTTTTCAGTTTTCGGAGCATCATTCGACGATTGCCTCCAGCACTTGGTCCAGATACTCAGGCGGTGCATCGACGTGAATTTGGTTCTTTCCTGGGAAAAGAGCCATTTCATGGTGCCTGAGGGAATTGTCCTGGGACACTCAATTTCGGAGAAAGGTATCCAAGTGGATCGAGCTAAGGTTAATCTGATTTCTCGCCTTCCTATGCCTAGCTCGATCAGGGACATCCGATCCTTTTTAGGGCATGTCGGTTTTTATCGACGATTTATCCCTGATTTTTCAAAAATCGCGCGCCCCCTGACCACTCTTCTCTCCAAGGATGTTCCCTTCGAAATCTCCAAGGAATGCACTCAAGCATTTGAAATCCTGCGTGACTGAGTCACCCAAGCCCCGATCCTACAGCCCCCTGATTGGTCTCAACCCTTTGAGATCATGTGTGATGCATCCGACTTCGCTGTAGGAGCGGTTTTGGGGCAGAAAAATGACAAGAAACCTGTGGTCATTTACTACGCCAGCAAAACACTCGATGAGGCTCAGCGTAACTATACAGTTACTGAGAAAGAGCTGCTAGCTGTAGTATTTGCCCTAGAGAAATTCAGATCATACCTTCTGGGTTCCCATGTCATCATATACTCGGATCACACGGCTGTGAGGCATCTCCTTGCAAAGAAGGACGCGAAACCTCGATTGATCCGATGGATCTTGCTGTTGCAAGAATTTGACCTCGAGATTCACGATAAAGCGGGAAAACAAAACGTGGTAGCTGATCACTTGTCCCGTCTTCCTTCTGAAATGATAGACCCTTCCGGACCCATCACTGAGCATTTTCCCGATGAGCACCTGCTGACTATTGGTACTAGCCTTCCATGGTTTGCTAATATTGTAAATTACTTGGCATCTCATCAGACCCCGTCCGATTGGCCGAAGGCCAAGAAAGACAAATTACGCTCCGATGCCAAGTATTACATGTGGGAAGACCCGTACCTCTTCCGCATAGGTGCCGATCAGATCATCCGGAGATGTATCCCGGAAGGGGAAGTCAACAATATCCTCTCTTTCTGCCATGACCAGGCATGCGGTGGCCATTTTGCCGGGCATAAAACCGCATCAAAAGTCCTCCAGTGCGGCTTTTACTGGCCCACACTGTTCAAAGACGCATACAGTCATTGCAAGGCATGCAGTCGTTGCCAGACTTTGGGCAACATGAGCCATCGCGACATGATGCCTATGCAACCGATTCTAGTATGCGAAATCTTTGATGTTTGGGGGATTGATTTTATGGGCCCCTTTCCTGTTTCGGATGGTTTCGAATACATTCTGTTGGCTGTGGACTACGTGTCCAAATGGATCGAAGCCATACCGACCCGAACCTGTGATCACAAAATCGTTCTCAAATTCATTCATCAACACATTTTCTCAAGGTTCGGGATTCCTCGTGCAATAATCTCTGATGGGGGGACCCATTTCACAAATGCTCAGTTTAGGTCACTGATGACCAAATACGGGGTGTCTCACCGAATCTCTACTCCTTACCACCCCCAAACTAATGGTCTAGCTGAGCTGTCGAATCGGGAGATCAAGAAAATCCTACAGGTCACTGTTCGACCTGACAGGAAGGACTGGTCGTCCCGACTTCCGGAAGCATTGTGGGCCTATAGGACCGCCCACAAGACCCAATTGGGCATGTCTCCCTTTAGATTGGTGTACGGAAAGGCATGCCACCTTCCCGTCGAACTGGAGCATAAAGCCTATTGGGCAGTACGGAACTGTAATCTAGATCTTTCCAAGGCTGGGACCCACAGAAAACTCCAAATCAGCGAGATCGATGAATTACGCACAGACGCGTACGAGAACTCGCAAATCTACAAGGAGCGGGTTAAAGCCTTCCACGACAAACACATCTCGAGAAAGATCTTTCATCCTGGTCAAAAGGTCCTACTCTTTGATGCCCGACTCAAACTCTTCCCAGGAAAACTGAGATCTAAGTGGGTCGGACCATATTTGGTCCGACAGGTTTTTGGAAATGGAGCAATCGAAATCAGTCCACTCAGCCACGATTCTGAACCTTTCATCGTGAATGGTCAAAGACTCAAGCCGTTCATTGATGTAACTTCTACTGATTTGGCTGAGGCATCTCATATCCTCCTTTCCCCTTGAGCTTATTGCGCCCAGCCGATGGCGTAAAACTCAGCGCTTAACGGGAGGCAGCCCGTCATTCTCTTTGAAAACCTGAAACTTGTTCTGACACCTTTCAGCACTCGAAGTTCACCCTGAACTAAGACCCCCTAGGTTACAATGAGGACATTGCAAATCTTAGGCATGGGGGGGTAGGAAAGTGCAAAAACTTGTAAGAAAAGGTTTCAAACAAAAAAATTCACATATGCCAAAAATACCATAAAAATTAAAAAAATTTGTCGAAAAAGAATAAGAGGAAAAGAGGAGAAGGAAAATTTTGTGAAGGAGAGAAGAAACAAAATGAAAAAGGAGCACAAAATTATAAGAAAAGAGTGATAGTCATTAGTAAGAAACTAAGGAATTAACCTAAGTTCTAGACCTCATTCAAGAAAATAACTGAAAAGTGCACAATGAGATTAGTAAGAATGCAAACCTTAGGCATTCTTGAATAGACTCTTAGTACCCATTAAGATCTGGACACTCCTCAAGAGGTTGAGGAAAATGAAAAGCTGAAGTATTAGGTCTAAGGCTTAGGGAGTATTCGGCCTCGTTAACTAATTTTTGGTTTACGGGACTCAGTAACCTAAGCACCCTAATCTCACACACAACCTGGTTCAGTAAGCATAAAAATCAGAATCACGCAGAAGCGTCGCAAAAATCTGAAAAGAACACCTAGAATAGGAATGGCCGATCAACACAAGTTGATTTGGACGAGTTCCCAGCGCGGAGAGGCGGGAAATCCCCTCGAAGATGCGTAACAAAATATCATCTCCTCGGTGCTTGTCTCTTAGGATATTTACATATCCTACGGGGGGCATGTAAGCACTCTGCTGGTTCAGATTCCATGGATGGCATTATCTCGAAGTGTCAATTGCCAGGGTCTGGATTCGGCCACGGAACACCATGGATGGGATTATCTCGAAATCTCAAGAGCCAGGGTTCCGGGGGTTGCCATGGGCGGTGCTATCTCGAAGCATCGATCGCCAGGAACCCTTGAGGATTGATGATGGGAGCAAGGAATCTGATACAGATCGTGTTGAAAAGCCAATCCTAGACTAGAACTAAAAAGAAAAAGAGAGAGAAAACTCTCCAAACAGAAAAAACTTTCTATCTCTCTCTTACAAAACGCACTGCGAACTGAGCCAGGGCTAAAATCATTTCAAGCACGGGTGCTTTAACCACGAAGTCCAATAAACCTTAGGTTAGTTCTTGTGGGCCTTAAAAACCTTTGCTAAAAGACTGAGGCTAAGGCTAGACAGATTTGGATCTTGATTGGTACTAGAGTATCTTTTAGGCCTATGGTCAGCATTCTAACCTAATCTATGCTCAAATAAAAAGGCACTTATCTAAAACCATTGAAAACTTCATGGTCTAGAACAAGGGTTGAAACCTTAAGTTTTTTTGCTAAGGGACTAGCAAAAGCTAGGCATGGGGGTATGATGAGAACCTCATCATGAGCCATAACTAGCTCATTTTGACCCAATACAAAGGATAAAAGCTCCTACATATCTCAAGGAAAAGCTTAACTCAGAGAATTCTGAGTTTGAGAAGAAAACAAGTCATAAGGGGTAAAAGTGCAATTTTACCAGTATAATCTGCATACAGGGTAATTCAGGGCCCAAACATAGGTCAAAACAGCTTAATAAGAATAAAAGTGGGATGAGATGATCTAGCAAGGGCTACAGCACTTCCAAGGAACCAAATGATAATCTGTAACCCTAAAACAACCCACTTCAATTCACAAGGTTCGAGGCAAAGTAAAAATAGAATAAACCCTCTAAAATTCATAGAAAAATAATCTCTGGGGTTTAGAACCATCAATTTGGCCTTTAGAACCCATTTTGACCTACATTGAGAACCATGCCCAATTAATAACTTAATTTGGGTTTTTGCGCAAATTGACCGGTCAAACAAGGTTTAATATGAAAATAAAATTCACCATCAGATTTCTTAGGTCCTAATTAGTCATGTATAAAAACTTGAGCCTAAGAAGAAACCTCCTTGACCGACTTCACACTTTGGTCCTCATATATTTACTCTTTGGCCCTCAACTTTTGAACCCTCGCATTTTGGCCCCTAACTCTCCTTCGTTCTTTGCAAACAGGTCCCTCCTGCAAAACCCTGCCAGCACCATGCTCCGGCGACCTTGCGCGGAGCATGGCGCCGCGCAGGGTGAGGTGGGGGACCTGGCAAGTGTACCGGGGGTGCCCTGCGTCGTCAGCCGTCGCAGGAGCACCCCCATGGTCACTGTAGCCCCCCATACCGGCCGTGCGAACGCACGGACGGTATGGGTTTGTATTCCGACCATTCTCCGGCGAGGGAGACACGTCGTCTCCCTCCGCCTTCCTCCCTGCTTCAACCCTATAAATACCCCCCGCCGCTCCACCGACGAAGGCAGCCTGGATCTGACGGAGAAAACCCCCAGCTTTCTTCTCTTCTTTCTCCGGCAGACGCTCACCAGCTCCGGCGACTTCTTCCCCCTCCACCTCTTCGCTCTGCCGCACTACCAGCAGCAGAGATCTCCTCCCCTGCTCTTCCCGCGCCACGCCGCACCCAGCTGGCGCCTCTCCAGCCCTCTGCTCGCCGCCGCCCCTCTCTCTGAGCATCATCTTCTCCGGCGACAGTCGATACGACTGTCGCCCTGTTCCTCCCCCTTCGTCCCTGCAGTTAAGTTAGACTTACTCCCCTTCTCCTCCTCTTTCTTTCCCCGCTTTCGATTTAGTCAATTAAGCCCTCTACCGACCCTGTTCACCCTCATCCTCTCCGCCTCCGACCACCCTCCGGCGAGCCGCTCCCATCACCTCAGCGACCCACACGGCTCGCCGACCACCGCAGAACCTCCGCCTCCTCACCCTGATCCTCTTCCGCCCCTCCACTTCCCACCAAACACCCTCTGCAGACCCACCGAACACACCCACTCCCTCGCTCACAGTTTGACCTAGGACGACCTGACAGCTCCATCTCGCCCCCTGCAGACCCCCTGACCACCTTCGCCGTGCCACGGCGAAGGTCCCCCGCCTGTCTGATCTGGCCGAGAGGCCGTGCCATTGGTTTCAGGTTCCAGGCCTTGACCGCCATTGGCGAGGAAGCTCGAAGCCTGCTCGAGGTTGCTCCAAGCCGAGATATCCCAGGTTGAAAAGCCACGGCCAGCGCGAAAGAGTCTCGCGCACACACCCCGGCCCTCAATTGGAGCTGTGCGCCTCAACAGCCGATGCAATTGGGAGCACCATCCCTGCTGCAGGCGTGAGAGAATTGGGGTGGGACATTTAGTCCCACCTCGGAATCTCTCGAAGGAGCGCGGATGCATAAAGGCAAAAACTGCCTTATGCTGTTTGCCTCAGTTACCACGGGGTGAGGTCCCTCTCACCCGACCCGACCCGACTCGGCCTCGTCCGTGACCACGCTCCGCGGACCTGGCCCGACCCGATTAGACTGACCTGCACTCCTCGCCCACCACGCACGCCGGTGGGCCTGGACCCAGGCCTGACCCGAACCCGATTACCCGGTAGCGCTCTGGGAGAGCTTCCGAAGAGTGATTTCAGAGAGAGAGATACGCGGGGGAGGGGGGTAGAGTAGGTTTTTGCCTTGACGAATAAACTCTGAAGTGTGCAGGCCAAAGAAGAAGAAGCAGACCCGCTGAAGAAGAAGGAGCTGCTGCACTGTAGCGAAGGCATTGTTAAGTCGTCTCAGCACTGGCGCAGACGACGGAAGGTCAGCAGCCAAAGAAGAAGAAGACCCGCTGAAGAAAAAGGAAGAGCAACGGCCATCGCGAAAGAAGAAAAAGAGAGGTCAAGGCAGGTGAAGACAAAGAAGAAGAAGGAATGAAGAGAAGCAAGAAGCAAGAAAAGAAGAAGACGATCTGACGAAAAAGAAAGAAAGGAAACAAGGAAGAACAGAAGAAGAGCACGAGGGGAAAATCTGAAGAAAGCAGAAGAAAAAGAAGAAGAAGAAGAAGAAGAAGAAGAACAGGAAGAACCAAAGACAAAGAGGAAGAAAGAAGAAAAGAAGAAGAAGCCAAATTTTCATCTCTCTCTCTCTCTTTATTTTTGTAATAGAACTTGTATATCTCTAGAATACAACTTGCTCCCTGAGTTCGACCTCGGGAACTCTTTTATTTTTCCGAGTAAAAAATTTTATATGAAAACGTTGGTAACAACCGGCTTTACTACAACGATATAACCGAAACCGGTCGAAAACCCGACCGTTATCATGTACCCCCCAGTCGCGATCGTTTGACTCTACTCCCCTAGCTAGACATTAGATTGAACAGTAGAAACAAACTAATCGAAAATAATCTCGTTCTGGGTTCTGAAGAGCGAGTCCAATCCTTAAGGCCAACGTCTACTTTGTTTTATTTAGGGCTAGGTTTGAATGTGCTTTAGAATGTGATGGGCCCTTTTAATGGGTTGTGCCCTTAATGATTGATTGATTTGTGTGTGAGTGCACAACCAGTGGTTTTCAAGCAAGATTGTTTTTGATATGGTGAATTTTAAGATTCAAATCTTGCTTAGTAGCTTTTAGGATTCAACTTTAGGTGTTTTCAATCAAGTTTCGTTGGCACACCAAGTTTTATGAGCACAGGTGAAGATGTTTTCCTTTAAAGTTTAAAAAGAATGTGGAGTGCCTGGTAATTCCCTAAGAGTTGAACCTAATTGGCAGCTACTTGATGAGTTGATTTTATTTGAAGTGGTGCGGCCCAATCAACTCAATCAATTGGCCTGTTGCACCACTTAATTAGGCACACAAATGATTACCTAATCTGATTTCTACTCAATTATGTGTTTGGATGTGTGTACCGGCTCCTAAGATTGGATTACCGGTTGAGTTTGAAAATTAGATGAGGTTGTGTACCTCTGTGAGATTTTTTTTTTTCTTTTTAATGTGAGGGTTGGGGTGAGTATGGGTGTCAAACAACAAACAATCTAACCTTAGAGTTTATAAAAACACCTAGGTTGATTGATATTTGAGTTATTATGTGATGAAATGAAATCTAATGGGTGGGAGGTGGGGGGTAACTCACAAAACCTTCTACAGCACTTTACTCCAATCTACCGCTTTTGCCTACCTCGAAAGAGTACCTGCAATTACAATAAGAAAGGAGAAAAGTGAGAAATGATTTGTAAGTTACAAAACGCGAAGAGAAATCAAAGATTGCTACCTCCCCAGCAACGGCGCCAAAATGTTGAACGTTTACGAACCTATGCTAACGTGTTCGATTTTGGAAAACCTGTCGCTGTAGTTCGAAAGCGAAGAATTCGTGCTCAACAAATAAAATTTATACCAAAATTAAAATTCCGGGTCGAACACAGGGAGGCAGACGTTTGATTTAAAAACTACGCGTTTCTTTTTATTTGTTACAAAATAATTCAATTTAGAACCATCTAATTATTTACAATAAATAGAAGAGAGAGAGAGTAAGAGAGAAAGAGAATATTACACAGAGAAATCAAAATGAGATGTAGAATAAACAAGGAATTTTTGTATTGAAGAGATTGTTCATTACAACTAGAAAGCATAAAACAATTACTCTAGAAAGCGATAAATTTACTCTAGAAAGCATTAAAAGTATGGAGAGAGAAATGTCCTCCTCGACGGTTGCTTGGAGGACGAGTAGATTAATCTAGAAAGTAGTAAATCTATACTAGAAAGCGGTAAAAAGAATAGGGAGAGAGAAATCCTCCTCGACGGTTGCTTGGAGGATGAGCCGGACGGGACGACGCCTGGACGAAGGAGAACGAAGCAGCACGCCGTCGTCGTCGCGGGATCCACTTCCGAAGGGGAACGAAACTTGGACTTTATCTCGCGAGAAGCATCTCGGGTGTGGGACAAGCTTCTGTTGAGCTTTGGAGGGGTAGAGAGGAGAAAGAAGGGATGAAAATTTCGTATGGAGGGGGTCTCCTTTTATAGTTGCAAGGAGTGGGGGCAAAATGGACATTACAACTTCAAAACAATAAATGAGGGGTCTTTAGTGACGGATAAAACCGTCGCTAAAGCCCCCAACGTAAGCGTAGCCTCCGGGCCCACGCGCCCCCGCTCGGCTGCCCGCGTGCGTAACGCCTACGCATGTCCGCGAAGTCTCAGCCGTCCGATCGCAAGATCGAACGGCTTAAGACGCATCTTCGCCCGCTGCGCTGCGCGCCCGCCCGCGTGCGATCGCGCGTTACGCGCAGGCGTCCAATCGCGCGTCGTCCTGATTGAGCGCGCATGGCCGTTGGATCGCAATCATGCGGTCGATCGGAGGCACGCCACCGCTCCAAATTCTGCGTGGCAAGGCTTGAACGCGCGTCATTGCTTCGCGTTAGAGCGCTCGACCAACGCGCTGGGGTCGCGTTTGTGTCGAGCGCCTGACTTCAGCGCGGGCGCGTCGCAACCGTTGGACCTTAATCCAACGGCGGGGAAAGGCGGATGCGGAGACTGCTGAGGTTGCGTGCGGCCGTTTGGGCGGCTGAGATAGCGCCACGTGGCGGCATCTTGGCCGTCCATCTTCTGGAAGTTGTAGATGGTGCCACGGATGTCGAATTGGCTCAATTTTTGTGTCGTTGGGCTGTGATCGTCGATCCGAATTCATCCATGCAGTCGGATTTGTCATCTGAAGTGCGGATTTACACCATCCTGGCCCTTGATTTTCTAGGGTTCCCCGGTCTCTATCTGATGCTACGGATGCCTGATTAGGGCGATCTTGGAGTCGTTGAACTCCAATCGTCGCCCTGATCATATCCATACGATTGGATCTTTGATCCGAGGCCCCGATAAAATGTTTGCCCTGTCCAAGCACATAAAAGGAGACAATTAACCTCAATTTTATTCAAACTACTCTAAATGCGAGATGATGCATGTTATGCAATATTTATATCATGAAATGCAATCCTATGCTTAATAACATGCATAAATAGACATTTTAAGTAGTGTAAATGTGTTTACATCAACCCCATTGAGTTTATCGATGATTTTATTTCTGAGATAATTAAACCCAAGTCAATTCTGATTCAGCCACATCATATAGACTAGGAGATTTCAGACGAGGTGATTAATATGCAAGAGATCCCAGAAATTGACATGTTGAATGAGGATGATAGGAGCTGGGAAGTTCTGATTTGGGAAGCTAGTTCCGGAGGAAGTACAAGATTGAGTCGAAGGGTTCCTATTAAGCTGAAACCATCAAACCTGACTTTTTGGCCTTGGGTTGCATCCTTAAATCGCAGACCCGACCCCGCTTGAATACTGATTTTAGGTTTTGGGTAATTTTTATCTAGAACCTAAGATATTCTCAATTATGGGGTATGGGTCTGCACCACAATCTAGTCCACATCTGTAGACCTCTATTGATAGGTTAGAGGATTCTTCTGTTTATTCCGATTCTAACCTGCACCTGTGAATTCTTCATTTCTCTTCTTTGTATAGTGTGCCTAGCTGAGGCACTAAATTCAGCACTTATACAGTTCTTTTTAGTTTTCATCTCGGAGCGGACCTGACATTCACACAATTCAAGTGCTTTCTACGCTATTCCACTCTGTTTTATGTCTTTTTAATACAATGAGGACATTGCATTAGATAGGCATGGGGGGGTGGATATTCATCTCTGAATTCATTCATCAGCTCCGTAGATTTGTTTTATTTTCTTTTATTAAAAAAAAATTGGAATTAAGAAAGAGAACTTGGGTTTAAGAAAATTTTCAATCTTAAGAAATACTACATTATGATTTGAACACAAAGACCCTTCAGGTCTTTGGACTTAATCATTCTGTGTATCCACTAAAATGTAGATTTTTCCTTCGAATCCTCACCATCTTAATTCTATCGTAATTGGAGTAAATAAGTTTAGGTGATAAGTACAGGACTTATCAACCCGCCCTCTGATTTGAGGGAACTTTAAGTTTTTAGCATCTACACACTTTCTTTGCACTGACTCGTTCAATGCTTTTAACGGAAATTGGGTAGCTAATGAACCTTCTCGGGTGATATGGCTGGCAAGTTATCGTAGATAACAGCCCATAAGCAGGTTGTCCAGAGCCTAGTCATTGGACCTTTCTCTTTTTGCTGCCCCTAGGTAAATCTTAGACCAGGGAAGCCATCTATTTAAAAAAAAAATCCAAAAAGAAAAGGAGAAAAAAAAATAAAAAGAAATAAGCTACACTTCGCCGCACGAGTATGGTTGGTAAGTTGTTGGTGGTAACAGCTCATCGATTGGTTATCCAGAACCCAGCTAAATAAATGCACTAAAAATTTCCAAAACACTTAGAAAGAAGAGAAGTAGAATAAACCGGGGAGATATACACTGGATTCACCCTTGTGTTAACCCCGTAAAAAAATAAAAGTAGGGAGAAAGCTACCAGTTGTAAAGATACACCTTTAGGCAGAATTCTTTTTTGAGATAACCTAGAGGCATAGAAATCTTAAGTCTGTTTTAACTGCCGGTCAACAAGTCTATCACATTCACAATAAGATGCTTAGAACTTAAAGTTCTCATCAAATCTTGGGTGAGTTGAATGGCTGTAGAAAGCCACTCTTTAACCCTAAAACTTAAAAATCCAAAAAAATTAGAAAAGAGGAAAAAGAGAAAGAAATTTTTCTTTGAATAAGGTGAGAGCTTGAGGCGGTCTGCATTCTAGCAGATACTAGAGAACTGTTGTTTTTGAAAGTTCAGATCCTAAGTAGACAATTTCTTTATGATTGAAAATAACTCATGCACAAATAATCCAACCTAATTCTTTTATAAATAGCATATAGTTTTTGCTATGGATTAGCAAAAGATAGGCATGCGGGTATGATGTAAATACATTTATACTACTTAAGATGTCTATTTATGCATGTTCTTAAGTATAGGATTGCATTACAGGATATAAATATTACATAACATACATCATCTTACATTTAGAGTAGTTTAAATAAAATGGAGGTTAATTGTCTCCTTTTATGTACTTGGATAGGGAAAACTTTTTATCGGGGTCTCGGATCGAAGATCCAACCGTACAAATGTGATCAGAGCGACAATTAGAGTTCAACAAATCCAAAATCGCCCTAATCAGGCATCTGTAGCATCAGATAGTGATCGGGGAACCCAAGAAGATCAAGAGCCAAGATGGTGTAAATCCACACGTCAAATGACAAATCCGACTGCACGGATGGATTCGGATTGACGATTGCAGCCTAACGACACAAAAATCAAGTCATTCCGACACCCATGGCACCATCTACATCATCCAGACGATGGACGGCCAAGATGGCACCACGTGGTGCCATCTCGGCCGCCCAATCGCCCGCACGCAACCGCTGAAGCCCCCGCATCTGCCCTTCTACGCATGTACCTCAAATCATCTGCACGACACATCCTTCGCGTAGCGCAGCGGTCGCGAGGCGTTGCGCGTTCACAAGACGAGGGTTCGACTCGCGATCTGCAGGCGCGCCCGATTAAAGGTGACCGCCCGATCGGCTGTGGGCGGCTCAGACCATCCAATAGTGCCCATGCGCTATTTCATGCGAGGCGAGGAAGAGCCATCGAACGCGGGCGGGCGCGCAGCAAGGAGAGCGAAGGCGCGATTTAAGCCGTCCGATCTCGCGATCGGACGGGTGAAATCATCTGGACGTGTGGCAAGTGTTAGGTGCGTGTGGAAGCCAGCCGCAGCGCGTTCAACGCCCGCTACGTCTAGGATGGGGCTTTAGCGATGGTTTTATTCGTCACTAAAGACCCCTTATTTAATGTTTTAAAGATGTAATAACCAATTTGCCCCCACTCCTTGCAACTATAAAAGGAGACCCCCTCCACACGAAATTATCATCCCTTCTCTTCTCTACCTCTCCAAAGCTCAAGAGAAGCTTGTCTCACACCTGGGATGCTTCTCACGAGATAAAGTCCAAATTTTGGTCCCCCTTCGGAAGTGGATCCAACGACGATGACGACGTGCTACCTCGTTCCCGTTCTTCTGCTTCATCCTCCTTCGTCCTGCTTCGTCCTCCTTCGTCCAGGCATCGTCCCATCCGGCTCATCCTCCAAGCAACCGTCGAAGAGGATATCTCTCTCCCTATTCTTTTTACTGCTTTCTAGTATAGATTTACTGCTTTTTAGTATAGATTTACTGCTTTCTAGAGTAGTTCTACTCGTCCTCCAAGCGACTGCCGAGGAGGATATTTCTCCCTCTATTCATTTAATGCTTTCTAGAGTAGATTTATTGCTTTCTAGTGTAATCATTTTCCCACTTTCTAGTGTAATAAACAATCATTCTAATGATGAAATTCTATATTTATTCTACATCTCATTTTGATTTCTGTTTGTAATATTCTCTCTCTCTTACACTCTCTCTTCTATTTATTGTAAATAGTTAGATAGTTTTAAATTGAATTACTTCGTGACAAATAAAAACAAACGCGTAGTTTTTAAATCAAACGTCCGCCTCCCTGTGTTCGACTCGGAATTTTCATTTCGGTATAAATTTTATTTGTTGAACACGAGTTCTTCGCTTTCAAACTACAATGACAGGTTTTTTAAAACCAACACGTTAGCGTAGCAATTCGTACGTTCAACACTCTACCGGATCAGCCTAAGGCCAACCTCCCACTTGGTCCCCACCTTAATCCAACTCAAGAGCACAGTACACCTCCGTCCGGATAGAGTCTCGTAGGGTGCCATGCCGATACTCAAGTGATAGCTATTATTATATGCAAACTCTGCCAGGGGCAAGTGCTCCTCCCAAGAGCCCCTCCAATCCAGTACACAGGCATGTAAAAGGTTCTCCAGTGTCTATATCGTGCGCTCTGACTGTCCGTCCGTCTGGGGGTGGTATGCCGTGCTGAACCTCAATTGTGTCCCCAAGTCCTGCTGAAATTCAGCCCAAAACTAGGAAGTAAAACGGGCACCCCGGTCGGATACAATCTCATGCGGGACTCCGTGCAGACGTACCACGTCACGAATATACCTCTCTGACAACTGCGTTGGTCCCAAGGTGACTTGGATCAGCAAGAAACGTGTCATCTTCGTCAATCTGTCTACTATCACCCAGACTGCGTCATGTCCTCGCTGGGTAACGGGCAAGCCCACCACCGAATCCATGGTGATGCTCTCCCACTTCCACTCTGGGATAGGAAGTAGCTGTAATGGCCCTGCAAGCCTCTAATTCTTGGCCTTCACCTGTTGGCACACCAAACACTACTGCACGAACTGACCTACATCCCGCTTCATCCCTCTCCACCAAAAGTCGCATCTCAGATCATGGTACATCTTCGTGTTCCCAGGATTTATGGTGAACCTGGACCCGTGTGCCTCAGTTAGGAGCTCTCTCAACAACTCCTTGTGTCTGGGAATGCAAAAACGTCCCCTCATGCGCAGTACCTCATCTGAAAAAGAGAAGTCTCTTGGGTCCCTTGACAGTACTCTGTCTCTCAACGACTGCAGATACGGATATGCCATCTGTCCTGTGATGATGTGGTCTATTAGCTCTGATCTCATTTGTCGTGTCACTATCACTACCCCACAATGCCCCTGTAACTCCAGGGGTCGCCAATTGTCCAACTCTTCCATAAGTCTCCAACTCTATGCCTGTAAGCTGGCCAAGTGGGTGGGCACCTTCTGGCTCAAGGCGTCAGCCACCACATTGGCCTTCCCTGGATGGTAGGAGATGCTGCAATCATAGTCCTCCAGAAGCTCTAACCAACGTCTCTATCTCATGTTAAGCTCCTTCCGATCAAACAAGTACCTGAGGCTCTTATAATCCGTGACTATCTCAAAAGTCTCACCGTAAAGGTAGTGCCTCCATATCTTCAGTGCGAAGATGACAGCTGCCAATTCTAAGTCGTGGGTAGGGTAGCTATGCTCATGGGATTTCAGTTGCCACGAAGCGTAAGCGACAACGTGACCCCGCTGCATGAGCACACCCCCTAACCCCTGCAACGAAGCATTTGTGTAGACAATGAAACCGCCGCTGCTATCTGGGATGGTGAACACAGGAGTCGAAATCAACCTCTCCTTCAACTCCTGAAAACACTCCTCACAAGTGTCTGTCCAAGCAAAGGGCACGTCCTTCTGGGTCAACTAGGTCACAGGATGTGCAATCTGTTAGAAACTACTGATAAACTGCCGACAGTAACCTGCCAGTCCCAAGAAACTGCGGATCTCCGTCAATGTACTTAGCCTCTCTCACCTGAGTACTGCCTCTACCTTAGCTGGATCTACAGCCAAGTCATCCCCTGAAATCAGGACCCAAGAAGGTCACCTGCCTCAACCAAAACTCGCACTTACTATATTTTGGCATACACCTTACGTCATCTCAATGTATCCAGAACCATCCACAAGTGTTGTCTATGTTGTGCCTGATCCCGTGAGTAAATGAGCACATCATCGATAAACACCACCACAAACTGATTTAGATACGGTCTGAATACCTGGTTCATCAAAACCACGAAGGCAACAGGGACGTTGGTCAACCCAAACGGCATGACCAAAAACTCGTAGTGTCCATACCGAGTGCAAAAAGCTATCTTGGAGACGTCGGTCTCCCTGATCCTCAACTGGTGGTAGCCTAATCTCATATCTATCTTGGAGAATACCGTGGCACCTCGTAACTGGTCAAACAAGTCATCAATCCTCTGCAGCGGATACCTGTTCTTGATGGTAACCCTATTCAGCTGTCTGCAATCAACACAAAGGCGTAGGGTACCATCCTTCTTCACGAATGACACAGGGGCTCCCCATGGGGATGCACTAGGCCTCATAAAACCCTTCTCCAACAGGTCCTGCAACTGGGACTTGAGCTCTCGCAGCTCAAGTGGTGCCATCTTGTACGGTGCCGTAGAAATGGGGCTGGTCCCCGGTACCAATGAGATCTCAAACTTGATCTCACGCTTAGGCAGTAGTCCTGGCAGCTCCTCGGGAAACACGTTAGGGTACTCTCTGACCACCAGGATGCTCTGAAAGTCTGCCACAAGGCTGGGCTCTGCCACTACATAAGCCAAGAAGCCCTCACACCCCCGGCTCAAAAAGTCTCGCTACTTGAAGTGCAGAAATGCACCTAAAACCTCCATCCACCGGTTGTCCGTGAAACTCAAAATAAGACATCTCCGGTATGGAGAAGACGATCTTCCTCTCAAAACAGTCCACCAACGCATGGTAAGTAGATAGCCAATCCATCCCTAGAATCATGCCAAAGTCCTCAATAGGTATCACGATCAGCTCAGCGGAGAGGCTGTGTCCCCAAATACCAACCTCACAGTCTATGTAGACCTCCTCAGCCACAAACAGCTGACCACCCAGACCTCTGATCACAATAGGATCCTCTAACAACAAAGTCATGTCCCAAACTGATAGAAAAACTCACAGCAACAAACGAGTGCGTGGCGTCGGAATCAAAAAGTACATAAATTAATCTGTCGAAAACTGTAACCATACCTGCCACCACTAAACCTGATGCCCTGGCGTCTCTGTGTCAGGGCATTGCTCACCCCTCAGCTCTCAGTGCGGAAGAAGTAGCCACACTCTGCGTCGGACGGGCAGCCACTGGCCGGTACCCTCCCCGCGACTGCTATCCTCCCCCATGCGCCTGGAAAACCACGACCACCTGCTCGGCCTCCAATGCTCGGTGCAGGGAGCATCTGCTGTGCTCTGATCCTAAACGGGCAGTCCCACCTGATGTGGCCCGGTTGGCCACACAGGTAGTAGAGGGGGACTCGACTCCCTCTCTCGGTAGGTCCCTGCTGACGGCTGAGTGGGGGTCCAGTGCTGACAGCTGACGGTCCCGCAAAATGTGACGGCTCTCCTGCGGGAGTCGCGTGCCTCCTTTCTCGCCGGCCCTGTGAGTACTCTGGCTGGTAGGGCTGCTTCCGTCAGCTGTCAGTGTCTCGTGCGGCCGGGTTGGTCTCCTAATACGTCATAGCTGCCTCCACCACTCTCGAGAACATGGGCAGCTTCAGGGGTTTGACATACCCCCAAATGGTCGGTCGAAGCCCCTCAGTGAACCTCCACAGGCTCTCCTTAGAAGCCACAGCTGTCCCAGCAAAACATGACAGCTCCAGGAAGCGCGTGCAGTACGCACTAATAGTCATCATCCCCTGGCGGAGAGTGTGGAATTCCCGCCTCTGGTCCTGCCACATTTGGGAAAAGTACTGCTCGCAGAAGAGGGTCACACACTGGTCCCACGTCGTCTCTGCCCTCTCCTAACCTCTAACTGCCCTGCACCACCTGTGTACCGCACTCTCTAAATGGTACGTGGCAAAGGCCACGCAACACTCTGCAGGGGCGAAGGGTGTCAAACACCTTCTCGATCTGCTCGAGCCAGTCCTCCGCCTCTGACGGGTCCTCATCCCCCTTGAAAAAAGGGGGCTTCAACTTCCGGAACTGTCCGAAAAGCTTGTATTGCAGCTGGAGCGGGGAAACAAGCATGCCTCCAGGCAATGAGGGCTCGTGTTCGGAAGTGTCTGAGTGCGGTGGGGGCGGTTGAGGACCACCCCGTCCCCCACGACCAGCATTGCGTCGGTCTCGTGGTCCCACAGAGGACTCCCCCTCCACGTCACCAGGGAGAGGCGCTCGTGGAGGCGGGTGAAGCTCCTCTCGTACTATATCTCATATCAACTGCGCGAGGTCCTAGGCCTGAATGCATGGGAGGAGTGGCCGGTCAACTGAAGCCTCAGGCCTAGCACGTCCACCCCTCCAACCTCGTCCACGGCCACATCCACGACCTGCCTGAAGGACTCCACATCGAGGCATCTCCTGCAAGGAGATGCAGAAACAAAACAAAAGAAGTCAACTCTAATGGACTTCAGCAAGGAAACTCAGAACAGATGTCAAGCGGTACGTTGTGGCGGTTACTCTAGTTACATGCACATGAATTGGTTATTTTCAAACCAGTTAGTTCATTTCTCGAGACGACCTTGCTCTGATACAATCTTGTTACGACCCGGTTCCCGAATCCCTATAGGACCCGTGACCGACACGACTCGACTAATCCCAAGACCCAGTCATCCAATAAGAAATAACCAAAAAGTAGGAAGATAAACCACATTCACTATGCTATGCAACTAACAGTAAAAAGAGTACAAGCAGTAAGGAAAGAAAAGCTGCTAATAGTACATATTACTACCACAACAGTAAAACGGAAACATGGTACAGAAAACGTAAAGGTACAAAAGTCTGAAACTCACTACAATAGAAAGTACTACAGAAAACTACTGCTACTGAGTTCTACTGGATCCTGTACCCTCTGCAGCCAGAGACTCGGGCTGCTCAACACCTGGACCTGAAAAGGGTTATGAGTAACAAAGTCAGCGAACGCTGAGTAAAGTGGCAATCAACTAGGTAAAGTAGTAAAAGTGAACAGGTAGTTGTTTATTCCAATTACTTTATTTTACAAGTTACTCATTTTCACCCATTGGTTTATTTATCAGATCTCTTTCTTGATCTTGAATGTTCCTCGTGGGAACGATCTTGATTGCAGTCTTTTCCGAAGAGTAAAAGTCACACGTGGTGCTCTCCTAGCCGGGAGAGTCCCCCGTGGTGGTCCTACACCCAGTCAACCACCCCAAGGTCACGGATAGACGTAACGGTGACTACAGCATGCACGATAAGCGCACAGGTAGCTACCCCGCACTGGCACACGGTCAATCGTTTCCGCTAACGGGTACGCTCAAGTACAGCACGGAACAGTATAGGACCTAGCCCTCTCAGTAACAGGGGTCTAGCCCCTCAGAACCAAATAGGGGTCTCACCCCTCCACAGTCCGCGCACCCTTGTCTGACTACCTTGGTTTTCCCAGTAGGCCTCGCAAGTCGGTATAGGGTGGCTAGCTAAACCCTAGGTCCTGTGGGGTGGCTAGCTCTCACCCTGCACTAGTAGCTCTCCCCGGTATAGTGTACGTGAGGGCCAAGAAATCGGTGCAAAGTGGCCAATCCTAACCCTGGGTCCCAACCCAAGGGCAGCTAGTTCTCCTCTACACTAAATAGGGGACAGTCGCTCTCCTTGTTACCACGTACTCAAGGACCAGCACACTTCACACTCACATTTCCAGATCTATTCCATTTATTTCCAGGAGCTCTACTCCTAATTCCCCGTAGGGTTCATGCTCATGTTTCTCATGCCATTCCATACTAGGTTTCATCATTCCCATTTCCGTGTTCAGGTTATTCACATGTAGCTCGTATTTCTATCATTCACATTACTAATCTCAGGTTATACACATACAGCTCATATTTCTATCATTTAACGTTTGCAACAGGTATGTCGCATGTAACTGTTTAACTAGCATAGGTAATTCATTTTTTACAGGCAACTCTTGTTTATTAACAGGCAGTTGTTATCATTTTTCTTTATTTATTCAAGACTGCAAATCAACCATGCATATAGACATTTCTAGGCAACTTCTCGTCCTAGGATTCATGTCATACCCTAGGTTCTAGTCATTCAATCCACATATGCATTCAGGTTTATGATTAAATTAGGGAAAGGCACTCTACCAAACAACCCAGGAGTATTGGGGGCTCGAATGGCAGACTCACGTGCCTCAACAAGCCCCGAACTTACAACGGAACGAAGTCCTATAATAAGGAACAATCATAATGGAACATTCAAAATAGTATAGAAAGTCTTCTAACAAGTAGAGGAACTCACAAGGAAAACACCGATATCTTGTTTGCGTAAAAAAGACCTCAAATGGACCCTAAACGGGTCAAAAACAAAGTTATTGACTCAAATCAGATGTCTGGCACAATGTCCAGACGTCTTAAAAGTGACTAGAAATGCACCTCAGGCTCTGTGTCGACCTCATACGTCCAGGACGTCTTCTGGACCGTCTGGACCCAGCTCCAGACGTCCGACCTCCTCTCCAGACGTCTAGGAGTGCTTCCAACAGTTTGGTCTGCTGCCCAGATGTCTGAAACGCGTGGGAGGGCATGTCCCATGCCTTCCTGAAGCAATCCTCACACGCGACAGCAAAACTCTCGCAATTAACCACGCAAAGCGTAGCTGCGGAGCGGCCTGCATGGCCGTATCCGCAAAACGAAACATACCTTAGCGAAGATCTGCTGCAGACATCTGGAGTCGTCTCCAGACGTCCACTCTATCGTTTGGACATCAATCTAGACGTCTGATTCTGGAAAAAGCCCAGAACCAAGACCTCCTGCTTGCCCTCGCCGTGTGCAACCGCGCCTTGCCTCCTCGCCTACAGCTCCAGCTACAACAGTGTCGAGGACGACTCCCCTGATGCTCTCCTCCCGCACACGCCACTCCAGCCGTGCGCCCTCTGGCGAGCTCGCGAGCTCAAACTCTCCCTCCTCTCCTCACGCTACCGCTCCTCGTCGCCGCTCTCACTCTCTCTCTCTCTCTCTCTCTCACGCACTCGCTCCTCTCGCTGGGGTGGAGAGGAAGGGAAGGAGGTGCCGACTGGGTGAAGTGAGGATGAAGAGGGGAAGGGGGCTTTTATAAGGCTCCCTAGGGTTGGGAAGGAGAGAAGGAAAAAGAGAGGGTAATGTCTGCGCATAGCACGCATGCAGATGCGAAGCTCGTACCCAAAAATTTTGATTTCCAGACGTCTAGGAAGTGGTCCAGATGTCTGACCAGACATCTGACCAACAGTCCAGACGTCTTAAAAGGCTCAAGACAGAATGGGTCTTTACAGCTACTTAGCAGCAACATTGTATGGGATTAACTCATGTTTCAAGCATTGGAAAGTTTAAACATGGTTTTCAGGGAATTCATGGTCTGATATGATCTCCCTTACTCTACTGTCTATAGTAGCAATAGGATGATTAGATTAGGTTGTTCAATGAGTTTGAACCCCTATTGTTGATGACTACCTTCACACCTCTATAGTGGAAGGTGAGAATCACATAGGAATTTGTTGACGACTTAAGCATTTGATTAGGGACTGAATCTGAGGATGGATTTATATTTAACTCAATTCAAACCTGATTTGGTTTGATTTAAGCCGTCTAATCTCATCCAGATAGCAGCTCTTAGCTATTGATTCTAATTGAAAAATTGGCTGCTAAAAATGGCTACAGCTGTGATATTTTTAAGTTTACTGAAGAGTAGCTCAAATGTTTGGACTGAGGTGATGCAACAGTAGTTGCAGAAATTGAGTTTCAGTAGCTGATCTAGCTGCTGTTATAACTAGTGCAAGTCAAGAATTAAGGGTCTGAACTGAATTTTGGCTGGGTTTTGGAGTGTTTTGTGAGCTGACATGTATTTAGTGTTAGAACCTAATTTTTACAAGCATTCACGTACTGAAAGTATGTGTGAATTCAACTTGAATTACTTGATATCCTATATAAATTTCTTTGTCAGCAACTTGTTTCTTGTACAATCTATCCAAACTGATAATTTTAATGAAATCACAGCAAAAATCAAGTTTAATTGTTGATATATGTTTCACATAGTGTGTTGGATGATTTTGAGTACCTATACTATTTGTTCAGCCACTTAAACTGATTTCAAGGCCTTAGGTTTCCTTTTGAAACACTCTTAAACGCCTAAAATTGGTAAACTTTATAAATAAATAAAAATTATATAAAAATTCTAAAAAAATACAATAAACCTGCCTTGATCAAGATTGGGAACTTTTTTAGGTGTGTGCCAAGTTTCAAAGCATTCTAAACTCCCAACTTAGAAGAACATACCAACTAACAGTTCAATATACTTTGAATCTTAATAAAAGTACTCAACATCAAAAACACCAAAAACATGTCTCTCTCTCTCTCTCATCTCACTCTCTCTCTCATTCCTTACCTCTACTATATATATAAAATCGATAAAAATCAGAAAAATCCCAAAAATTTCTAAAAATACTATGTATACTATGTATATACTTGTATATAGTAATTAAACCTAAGATATATGTAAATATTGTATAATATGTATAAAATATCTATAAATAACTTATATATGTATTCTAGATAGTAAATTAAGTATTAATAGTAATTTAATGTATATATAACTCTATTGTATTATTTTATATCATTTTATATAACTTAATTGTATAATAACTAAGTAAATCTACAAACCTATTTAAATGTACATATATGCACTTAATAATGTACATATGTATCCATAGATGCATTAGAAATAATATTATACCTATCCTATAATTTAATTATATTTATAGAGTAAATAATTAAGTTATTAAGTTAACTAGGTAATTTATTAAGTTAAAATAAAATAAATTAATAATTTAAATTAATGTTAAGATAATTTATAGTGTATACTTATACTATATTATATTAAGTATATTCAACTAATTTAAACTGTAATTATACTATTTTGTAGTATTTATAGTTTATATATATGCATAACTAGCTAAAGCATGTATTTAAATATATATAAATTAAAATAAAGTCTACAAAATATAATAAAAATCTGTAATAAATAATTTATTATGTATATTAATACTGTACTAAGTGAATTTGACAATTAATTAAATAATTTATACTATAATTAGCAAATTAATCTTTAATTTAACTTGTATAAACTATAAATTTTTACCTAATTTAATTATATAATAAAATAACTTATTTTTGTAAAGTAACTACATAATTATGTAGTCGTATGTAAGGGGTTTACAACCCTATAATTTATTTTTAATTTAAAATAAATTATGACCCTCAAATCAAAGGCCAAATTCACCAAATCAGAACAGCAATTGTGCAGCTGCAGCGCCAATCGGTAGATTGTGACCACCCGCAGTGCCTTATTATGTTATCATCTTCTGGCCTTACCAGTCGTCAGGCGTCGGGCACCCTCTTATACACATTGCTCTCTCTCTCTATCTAATATGGCATATGCAATACATTTGGGTGCGATGCATTGGGTCAAGAGCCGTGCATTGTGCGTAGGCTTATGTGGACCCAAGAATGAACATTAAACTGAATATGATACACCTAATAATAAACTAGGGTGACCCTAGTAGAGGTCTAGTCCCACCTAGAAATGGGTGCTGCATATCCCTCGAAAAGGCCACCCGTCCACTAAACCAATTTTTGAATAGAATCGAGCCAGTCTGAACTGGGTGTGAAGAGAAGAGAAGGGTAAACCAGTTGAAAAGAGAGGAGAGCGAGGTTGAAAATCGCCTAAGTGTTGAGCCCCCCTGTGCATAAGCATGAGATATGTGTGCTGCTGTGTTGAATGCGTGAATTGTATATGTTAGCTGTGTATGTGTGTCTGTATGTGTATATATACATATAAGTATACGGTATATAAGGTATATGTATATAAATAATGTAATGTAAATAAATATTGTATACTGTAAATAATATGGTATAATGTATATAAGCGTATATAAAAGAGGCTGTTTGAGCTTTTATATGTATTTATATAACACTGGAGCTTTAGTAACGAATACATCTGTCATTGTACATATATATGTATGTTAGTATAAGTAGTTTTTGCCTTAGATAGTGTAAATATGTTACTAAAGCTACATTGATGTTTATATATGCCACTGTACATAGGATTATACGTTAGTATAGATAATAGTTTTTGCCTTATGTTAGGTATATAATTTTACTAAGGTTTTAGTGACACTTATATATGTTACTGTATATATTAATATGTTACGATAGATATTAGTATATTATAATGAGTTAGTATAGTAAATATTATTAACTATTTTTGTACCTATACTTAGGTATTAACTGTATTAGTTGTAAATAATTAACATAGAGTATTTGTACATAGTTTTTATGCTTGTTTGTGTATATTTGTTTTCAAGTATTGTAATATGTTTTAATTTATTCTTTTGTACATAATTAACCAAATTCTTTTATTCATTGATTCTTTAATTCATTTTTGTAAATAAAATCAACATTTTTGGAATTAAAGAATGCTTTTGGACTTAGAGAGTAATTTATATTAATAACTGTTTTCCAATGAATGACCTGGAACAAACCAGTAAAAATAAGTATATAAATAAAATTTATGCAACATCGGTTTATATTTATGACATATACTATAACAATGATATTTTAAAACTCCTTTTTAGTATGAACCGATCGTCGACAGTCAATAGAGCACTATTGGATCTAAGTGCGTCCATTAACCTAATCTCGACCTCTCTCTATAAAAGGTTTGGGTTATGTAAACTTAGGCCAACCTCAATAACGCTACAGTTAGCGGACTGTTCAGTCACCACACCAAAAGGCGCTATTGAGGATGTTATTGTCAAGGTCAAGGACTTGTATTTTCCCATAGATTTCCTAGTCCTTGACATAGATGTACCTGAAGATTTGAGGAACATGCCCATCATTCTGGGGTACCCATTCCTACCTACCGCCAAGGCCAACATTAATTGTGAGAGCGGTAGTATGGAAATCGCCTTTGGAGATAGGAAATTGACACTTGATATTTTCAAGGCAATAAAAGGATTTGAGGATTGTGGATTTATTGAAGAGCTCAAAGATCATGATTTCAATGTTGAGACATGTATGTTAATCAATGTACTCAAGGACTCTACCAGCACTAGCGAATGTAACCCGCAACCCTCCGTGGCAGACTCGCCACACCCTAAAGAGATTGTTGATTTTGTTCACTCCCAACCTCTTCCACTAGACCGTCCTGATGAATCTTCATCAGCATCCTCCTTACCCTCTATCTTGAACCCACCTTGGCTAGAATTGAAACCATTACCTGAGAATTTAAAATACGAGTTCTTAAGACCTAAGAATACGCTCCCTGTGATTATTAGTGCTGATTTGACTATGGAGCAAAAATTGAGATTGATTAAGGTCCTTAAGAAAAATAAAGAGACAATTGGTTGGACCATCCACGACCTTAGGGGGATTAAGCCATCTTACTGTAATCATCATATTTCCATGGAAGATGGATCCCTCCCTTCTCGCGAGATGCAAAGGAGACTAAACCCTAATATGTGAGAAGTGGTCAAGAAGGAAATAGTCAAGTGGCTCGATGTAGGTATTATTTACCCGATCTCAGATAGCCCTTGGGCTAGCACCGTTCAGATTGTGCCCAAAAGGGCGGGGATAACCGTCATGACTAATGAGAAAGGGGAATCTTTCACCACCTGTTCAGCTTTCACTTGGAGAGTTTGTATTGATTATAGGAAAATGAACACAACCACCAAAAAGGACCATTTTCCTTTGCCATTCATTGATTAAATCCTAGAAAGGTTAACTGGGAAAAAGTACTTTTACTTCTTGGACGGTTATTCGGGATATAACCAAGTCCCTATTCATCTCGAAGACCAAGAGAAGACAATTTTCACATGTCCCTATGGAACCTTCGCATTCCGTAGGATGCCTTTTGGGCTCTGCAATTTACCCGCTACTTTTTAAAAGTGTATGCTGGCTATTTTTTCTGACATGGTGAGAGATTGTCTTGAGGTGTTCATGGATGATTTCTCCATTTCGGAGATTCCTTTGAGTCATGCCTAGCTAACTTGGAATTGATCCTCAAGAGATGCATCAAGACACAGCTGGTCCTTAACTGGGAAAAGAGCCACTTCATGACTCAAGAAGGCATTGTCTTGGGTCATGTGGTCTTTAATTGGGGAATTGATGTTGATAAAGCTAAGGTGGATGCCATCTCTAAACTTTCTCCACCCACATTTGTGAAACAAATCAGATCATTCTTAGGTCATGTGGGTTTTTATCGGAGATTCATCAAGGACTTTTCGAAGGTTGCTCAACCCTTGAGTAACCTTATGGCTAAAGACACGCCGTTCAAGTTTGATGAATCGTGCCGCAAGACATTTGATTTATTGAAAATGGCAGTCACCTGCGCCCCGGTGTTGCAACCACTGGTCTGGATAGCCCCATTTGAGATTATGGCTGACGCATCTAATTATGCGTTCGACACTGTCTTGGGTCAGAAAATAGATAAGAAGCCCTCTGTTATCTACTATGCTAGCAAGACTCTAGACAAGGCCCATAGGAACTACATCGTTACTGAAAAAGAGTTGCTAACTGCAGTCTGTGCTTTGGAAAAATTTAGGACTTATCTTTTAGGTTTTCATGTTATCATCTACATCGACCACTCAGCCTTGAAGCATCTCTTGGCCGAAAAGGATGCCAAGTCCCGGCTTATTTGCTGGATTCTTTTACTTCAAGAATTTGATCTTGAATTCAAAGACAAATCCGGGGCATAAAACGTAGTGGCAAATCACCTTTCGAGAATCCTGATTGATTCTCCTCATCCAGATATCCCTATCTCAAACTCTTTTCCAGATGAGACTATCCTTACAGTCACGGGTATCCGAACCCCCTGGTTTGTGGAAATCGTTAATTATTTGGCCGTTGGTCAACTCCCCAAGGATTAGACCAAACAACAACAAGATAGACTTATGTCTGAGGCCAAATATCATCTTTGGGATGATCCTGAGCTATACTACATCAGCGCTGACTAGATTATTTGTCGATGCATCTCGGAAAATGAGTTCCTTAGTATACTTGAGTTCTGCCATGCATCTACGTGTGGTGGATACTTTTCTGGGAAAACAACGGGGGCAAAAATTCTGCAATCCGGATTCTATTGGCCGTCATATTTAAGGATGCCTAGAAATTCTCAAGGTTGTGCACTAGATGCTAGACACTCAGGAGCATGGCCAAGAGAGACATGATGCCCCTAAACCTGATTCTTCCTGTCGAAATTTTTGACGTTTATGGCATTGATTTCATGGGACCCTTTCCTCCTTCATTTGGACATCAGTATATTCTGGTTACTGTGGATTACGTGTCCAAATGGATTGAGGCAACTCCCACTTTGACTAATGACCATAAGGTGGTCATCGATTTTATGAAGAAAAATATCTTCAATCGGTTCAGGATTCCTCGAGCCATTATCAGTGATGGTGGCATGCATTTCACTCATGCCTAGTTCAAGAATCTACTAGCAAAATATGGGGTGAATCATCAAATTTCCACACCCTACCACCCCCAGACGAACGGATAGGTCGAGGTCTCCAAGTAGGAGATCAAGAACATTTTGCAGAAAACTGTTTGGCCTGATAGAAGGATTGGACCCAAAAGTTGGATGATGATCTTTGGGCTTACCATACAGCATACAAAATGCCCATCGATATGTCTCCATTCCGTCTGGTGTTTGGAAAGGCATTTCACTTACTCGTAGAGTTAGAACACTGGGCATTTTGGGCCATCAAGAAATGCAATCTTGACATAGAGTTAGCCGGGAAGACCAGGAAACTCCAACTATCTGAGTTGGAGGAGCTTAGAAATGATGGCTACGAGAATGCCAGAATCTATAAGGCAAGGACCAAAGCTCTTCATGACCAGATGATTTCCCATAAGAGCTTTGAGCCAAACCAGAGGGTCTGGCTTTTTGATTCTTGACTTAAGCTCTTCCCCGGCAAGCTTGGGTCTAAGTAGAACAACCCATTCATTATTGATCGGATTTTTCCTAACGGAGCCGTCAAAATATCTAACCCAAAAATGGGTAATTCCTTCAAGGTCAACAGGCAACGTCTCAAACCCTATGTTAACCATGTGCTCCCTAAACCTGTCTCGGACAAGGTTGCTCTCACCTTAATCTAACCTTTGTTGGCCGGACATCACCTAGCTGAAGGCACTAAACTTAGCACGTGTATAGGTTGTTTTCGAGCTGACTGGATTTTCACGGAATTCCGGTGATATTCTTCGTATTCTGCCCTCCTTTATGCTTTTATTTTACAATGAGGGCATTGCATTAGCTAGGCATTGGGGGGTGGATACTTTGTGATTTAATCATTTTGTCATCTCATAAAAATAATTTCCTATTATTTAAAGAAAAAGAAAACTAGAATTAGGAGAAGAAAACTTAGGCATTAACAATTGCAAACTTTAGGAAATGATACTTTAGGACCTGAACACGAAGACTCTTCAGGTCTTAAAACTTAATCAGCCTGGGTGTCCACTTAAATGTGGACTTGGTCTCGAGTCCTCACTAAGTAATTTTATTCTTACTTGGTCAATAAATTGGGGTGATAAGTACACGACTTATCAACCTACCCTCTGATTTGAGGGGACTTTCAGTCTAAACATCTGCACACGTTTTGCACTGACTCGCTCCTCGACTGTTCTAACAGAAATTGGGTAGCTAATGAACCTTCTAGGGTGGTATGGCTGGCAAGTTGTTAGTGGTAATAGCTTATTGGCCGGTTGTCCAGAGCCCAGCCACATGTCAATTCTCTTCCTACTGCCTTTAGGTAAATTTTAGATCAGGGAAGCCACCTACCTAGAAAAAAAATGTATAAAAATACCCAAGAAGAAAAAAATTTTAAAAAATAAAATAAAAAATATGCCACACTTCACTGCACGAGTATGGCTGGCAAGTGATTAGTGGTAACAGCTCATTGGTCAGTTATCCAGAACCCAGCTCACAAAATGCACAAAAATTCCATAGTACTTAAGGAAGAAGCGGGAAGTAGAATAAACTAGGGAGATATACACTGGGTTTGCCCTTGTGTTAACCCCATGAAGAAGAAATCAAGTAGGGAGAAAGATACCGGTTGGATAGATACACCTTTAGGTAGAATTTCTTTAAAGTCAACTGGGGACGTAGAAACCTAAAGTCCATTTTAATTGCCGTCGAGTGAGTCTATCACAACTTTCATAATAAGATGCTTAGCACTTAGAGTCCTTTTCGAGTCTTAGGTGGATTGGGTAGCCATAAAAAGTTATCCCGAAACTCTCAACTCCAAAATTTCAAAAAAAATTAGAAAAGAAAAAATAAAAAAAAATGTATCTTCCAGTTTCAAAATAAGGTGAGGACTTAGGCAGTCTGCATTTTGGCAGACACCCAAGCATTGTTGAGCTTTTGTAATTAGGTCCTTAGTGAAATTTTCTAGTGTGAACAATAAATCTTGCCTAAGTAATCAAACCTTGATTCTATTTTATACATAGCATTTAGGTTAATTTTGCTATGGACTAGCGAAAGATAGGCATTGGAGTACGATAAATACGCATGCATTCATGATAAAGTGCCTACTTATGTCAGTTCCTAAGCTTAGCATTGCATTCCACAGTATAAATAATGCATAACATTAATTACATTACATTTAGTATGATTTGCATAATTTGTATATTAATCTTTACATTTTGTGTGGCTGGGAGATAATGCGACATCTTTATGGGTTTCGAATGAAAAATTCGACTGTATGGATGGATCCGAAATGATGATCACAGTCTGACAACGTAAAGATCATCTCGATCTGACATCCGTTGCAGTCCCAACATAGGAACAAAGATGGATGACCTAGATGGTGCCACGTGGCGCCATCTGGGTCATCCATCTTTGTTGGCGCCATCCAGGCCACCCAACATTGACCGCAGCACCTGTTGTCTTACCTTAAGAAGAGATCCTAACCGTTGGATCTCAATCCAACAGCCGAGACTCATCGTTGCTCACCTCTCACTTCCAAAAGAGAAGCGCTGATGAGATCTCGACCATTGGATCTTTATCCAACAGTCGAGACCGAGGCTACGGCAGCTCTTCGGCGCGACAAAGCAGTGCTTTGCCACAATGGTAGCGTGCCTGCTTCTCAAAGAAGAGGCGCGGGTTCGAGCAGTGATTCGCCGCAACCTCGCCGACGCCAGTGAAATTGGACTGCTTGATCTCAAACGAGCGATCAGGATTTGCACGCGTAGATGGACACTCGCTCGATAACGCACGGAGGCATGCTGAATCAAACGTGCATGGTTGAGAGCACTCAGTTAAGTCGACCACGCGCACTCTCCACCATCTGATCTTGGAGAGGCGCGATGTGCTCGCATTCAAAATTTGCAGGGGCGTGTGGTGAGATGGCCAACCGTGGTGCTGCTTTGTGCCTTTATATTTATTATAATACAGAAGTTATAGTATAAGATGAGACAGCTACGGTTGTCATTACCATACAAATTTTTTACTCGGAAATAGTTTTCCCGAGGTCAAACTCAGGGAGCTACTGGAATTCTAGAAGTACAAAGTTTCTTTATTGAATTACAAAAATAAGAGAAAGAGAGAGAGAGAGAGAGAGAGAGAGAGAGAGAGAGAGATTTGTCTTGTCTTCTTCTCTTTGTGCTCTCTCCTCTTCTTTCTTCTACTCATCTCTGTCTTCTTCTCTTCTTTCTCTTTTCTTCCTTTGCCTTTCTCTCTTTCTTTCTGGCGGCCAAGTCTTCTTCTTTCTTTTTCTTCCTGGCTTATCATCTTCTTCTTCTGCTCTTCAGCTGCAAAGTGTTCTTCTTCTTCTCTGCTTTATCTCCTCTGAAGGCTGCTCATCCGTCGTCTGATACCGAGTCAGACGACTTAACTGCAGTCTACTACAGTGCTTCTCCTCTTTTCCTTCCTTCGCTGCTTCTTCTTCTTTGACGAGCCTTCTTCTTCTTCTCTTCTCCTTCCTACGGCTAAGTGTTGAGCCCTTCTCCTTCAGCGCTCCTATCCTGCACACAAGGGGGAAGCAAAACCTATCCCCTCCATCTACCCGCACATATCTCTCTCTCTCTACAAACCGCTCACAGGAAGCTCTCCCAAAGTCGCAGGTTAACGGGTCGGGTTGCGTACCGGGACCAGGCGCACCGGCGTGATTTGGTGCGCGAGGTGTGCGTGGGTAGTATCGAGTCGGATCCGTTGGGTCCGCGTGGTGAAACCGCGGACGGGGCGTGTGATGGGGCGCGGGACCTCACCCTAGGTGCATCGGAGGTGATAAGGTAAAAACACAAAATCAATTTAAATGGGTGCGGCGCTTCGAGAACTTACGATGTGGGACTAAACTTCTGCTTCTTCTCGCGCGCGCCCGCAGGAAGACCGCGACCTCACTTCAGCAGCTGCATCCTTGTTTCCCCTCGCGTGCCAACTGCCTGCCTTCACCCGAGTCTCCCCAATTCGCATCAGCTGGAGACCTGACGCTCTGAAGCCTGGAGCTCGCTTGGAAGCTCCTTGAGTCGTCGCCAATGGCGGCTGGGGCAGCAGATCTGTCCAGCACAAAAAGGGCCTCTCAGCCTAATCAGACCACAAGGGAACCTTCGCCGTGGCATGGCGAAGGTGGTGCGAGGTGCAGCAGGCCGCGGGACGGCCTAGGTGTGCGTGCCTTGGTCGTCCTGTGGCTGGAAAAGTGGGTTTGATCGAGGGTGAGTTATGGACGTGTAGAGTGGTAGTGGAGGGGCGGAGAGTGTTTAGTATGATGAGGCGGAGCTTTTGGGACACTTGGCGAGTCGTATGGGGTTGTGGGATGACGGGGGCGACTCGCCGGAGAGTGGTCGGAGGCGGGGAAGGTGAGGGTGATCAGGCGTGGTCGTGGGGCAATCAAGCAAAATAGATTGGGGAAAAGAAAGAGGGGAAGAAGGGGAGTAACTGCAACCTACCTACAGGGACGAAGGGGGGAGGGCGGAGCCGCCGGCTCGTACCTGCCGGAGCTGGAGAAGAAGAACCCAGGGGGGAGAGCGGCGGCGAGGAAGTGGGCAGGGAGGCGCACGCTTGGTACGGCGTGACGCGGGAAGATTGGGTGAAGCTGGCTCTGCTGCTGGTATTGCAGCAGATCGACGAGGAGGAGCGGCCGCCAGAGTTGGTGGGTTTCCTGTCGAAGTGGGGAGAGAGGAAAGGTTGGGGGTTTCTCCGCCAAGACCAGACTGCGAGAACCGGCTGGCGATGCTGGTTCTTATAAAGGCGATGGCGGAGAGGCGGATGCAGGCTGGCGACGTGCGCCCCTCACCGGAGTATGGTAGGAGACGAGACCCATACCTTCCGTGCGTTCGCACGAAAGGTGTGGGGGTCGTCAGGCAGCATGGCTGAGTCCCTGCGACAGCAGGCGTCGCAGGGAACTCCGCATTCACTTTGTAGGACGTCCCCCTCACCCTGCGCGGCGCCATGCTCCGCGCAAAGTCGCCGGAGCATGGTGCTACGCAGAGACTTGCAGGAGGGACCAAAATGCAAAGAACGACGAGGAAATTGGGGACCAAAATGCAAGGGTTTCGAAAGTTAAGGGTCAAAAAGTAAATGATGAGGACCAAATTGCAAAGTCGGTCAAGGAGGTCTCTTCTTAGGCTCAAGTTTTTATGCATGACTATGTTGAACCTAAGGATTTTAATGGTGAATTTTGTTTCTAGGTCAGACCATGTTTGACCGACCAATTTACATAAAAACTCAAATTAAATCATTAATTGGCATGATTCTCAATGTAGGTCAAAATGGGTTTCTAAGGCCAAATTGAAGGTTCTAAACCCTAGAGATTATTTTTCTATGAATTTTAGAGGGTTTATTTGATTTTTACCCTTCCTCAAACCTCGTGAATTGAAGTGGGTTTGTTTTAAGGTTACAGAATGTCATTTAATTTCTTGGAGTTGCTGTAGCCCTTGTTAGATCAGATCATCCCACTTTCCTTCTTATTAGGTTTGTTTGACCTATGTTTGGACCCTTAATTACCCTGTTTGCAAATTACGTTGGTAAAATTACATTTTTACCCCTTATGACTTGTCTTCTTCTTAAACTCAGAATTCTCTAAGTTAAGCCTTTCTTTGAGCTATGTAGGAGCTTTTTCTTGCATATCTAGGTTAAATTATACTAGTTAGGGTTCATGATGAGGTTCTCATCAGCGTGATCTACACGATTTGCCTCCAGCCACACGATCGAAAATCCAATGACTATCAATACCCGCTCCAGCAGGAGCGCGATCTCCATGATTTGAGAAGCACAAGCCACACAATCTCTGGACCATGCAATGGAAATCTAGCGGCTGTGGTGCTCCCCGCATTGTGCCAACTACAGTGGCTCCACTTCACGCCAGCAAGGGTTGGTGATGGCTTCAGTAACGTCCAAGGCAGGTCTTTAGCGACGTTTTAAATGTCGCTATTGACCCATACACGCAAATACACCCCCTTCCTTCACCTATATAGACCCCCCTACACCTCCCATTTTTCCCTATCACTTTCTATGCTATTCCCACCTACTCCAAAGTTCCAAAGAGCCCTCCAAACTCCCAAGAGCTCTCCCAAGCTCCAAGGATTCTCCTATTAGTGTAGAAATTCCTTACTCCACCAAATATTCATCCTTTACCTCACCACCTTCAAAGGAGATCCTAAAGTTGTCCCCTCACCTCCACTCAAGAAGCTGATCACCTCCACCTCCTCATCACCATTCCCACAAGCTTGGCGAAGATTTCCTCTACCTGGAATCATCTTGCACTCATCCTCAATGTCGAGCATCTCTCCTCCTCCATCCAAGCTGCCGCAAAGCGCCGTTGTCTCACCAGACATCCGTTTTGGGAGATTCCCTCTCACCTCTATCTCTTTTAGTTTATTTCACTTATTGTAGTTGTAATAAACATTATTACATTATTTCATCTCAAGTATCAAGTTTCATCTCTCTACTCTCTTTTTATTCATTCTTAAAGTAGCTAGTTTTATCATTCCCTTAAAATACCAAAAAAAATAACAAAACCCTAAAACACCAAAAAGAAACAAATCAAAACTCGGATTTCAAGAAACAAAACGACACCTCCTCGTGTTCAACCCGGGACTCCCTTTCGATTTTCGGTAAATTTTATTTGACAGCAAGTTTTGCGACTATGACGATGAGTTTCTCAAAAACCCTGGCTTTCCATTATGAAAATTCGCTAATCATTTGGCGCCATTGTCGGGGAAGCAACGGCGTTTGCTTTCTTTTTCCGGGTTTCTTTGCATTTACTTATTGACTAACCCCTCTTGACTCTGATTTGCTATCTTGCAGGTATCCTAGCAAGGAGATCCAAGTGCAGTAGACCAGAGTAAAGTGCGAGTGAAGTGGTTTGTAAGTGTATCCCCACATTTCCCCACCACTAGTTTCACTTTCCACCATAGAAATAACCAAGACTTAATCTATTTAGGTGTTTGCATAAACCCTAGGATAGAAATTGTTTGTCTTGCTTGCCACCTCCACGCATCTCATCCCTGCTTGTAAAAAAAAAAAATTCTTCTGAATGTGGGACAAAATTAACATGCACACTACATGCACTCACATTTGAGGCACATAACCTCACCTGATTTAATCTACTCAACTAGGATTCCTACCTATAGAATCGGTACACACACCAATACACATAAAAGAGTAGAAATTAGACTAGATTAATCACTTTTTGGTGGTGCATAAATTGGCCACAATCGGTCTAAGGAGTGCCTTAATTGGTGGTGCATCAAAGCCAATTGGTTGAATTGTTTAGACCGCACCGCCTAATTTAAAATTGATTCATCTTGTAGCTGCCCCATAGGATTTAAATAGTTAGGTCAAGCCAGGCACTCCATATTTTCTTGATTCATAAAGGAAAATACTTAAACTCATGCTTTCAAACTTGGTTTGCCTCTCAAAATTTGGTTGAATATACCTAATATTTGAATTCTAAAAGCTACTAAGGAAGATTCAAACCCTAAAACTCATTTCATCCTCAATAATCTTACTCGAAAACATTTGGTTGTGCACATATACACATTCTCAACAAATTATTAACGGCACAACCCATTAACAGGGTCCATCACAGTTCAAAAGCACTACTATCCTAGACCTTAATTAAAATTGAGTAGACGTTGGCCCTAAGATTCATAGAGTCCGTTTCAAGGTACTCTCTTGAACACACTTCAAATTAGTATCCTTACTAATCAAGTATCCTTACTTAAGAGACTCGCTACTATCATCCCTAAATTAATCTCCCCTAAGTTGGTTTTGTTAAAGACCATTCCATTTTCGACCATATTGCTATAGCTTTTGAACTTACTCAAAGAATTAATCACAAGGTCTATGGCTCTAAACTTATTACCCAATTGGATTTACAAAAAGCCTTTGACAAAGTGGAGTGGAATATCCTTTATAAGATTCTTGAAAGATTCGGCTTCTCTTCTCCTACGATCTCCTTGATTAAAGCCTTTGTTGAACATGAGGGTTCCTTGATCCTGGTCGATGGTGTTTCGTCACCTTTTTTTAAGTTGTCCCAGGGCTTGAGGCAGGGAGATCCTTTATCACCCTAACTTTTTGATATTTTCATGGACCCCTTCATCAGAGGTCTCAAAGAACTTGCTTTTCAGAAAAAAATCATGCCTTACTCTATCAAACATGGAGTTTGCACTTCACTTTCCCTTCTCTATGCAGATGACATTATCTTATTCCTTAATGGCAATCTCCAGTCCATATCTAATTTTTCCTTATTCCTGAATTCTTTCCAAGAAGCCTTTGGCCAACATATTAATCTCTCTAAAAGTTTCTACTTTGTTGGAAAGAACTTCCCTTCGGATAGGCATAACCGTGTCATTCAAACTCTTGGTATCCAACCTGGATCCTTCCCTTTCACCTATCTTGGTTGCCCTATCTTCTCAGGTTGTGCTAGAATTTCGTACTTCTACCCCATCATTGAAAAAATTCAGTCTAAGTTAACTGGGTAGAAAGCCAATTTGCTTTCCTCTACTTCCAGGTTACCTTTCATTAAGCATGTCCTCTCTTCTATCCCTATTCATATCTTGTCTGTGTTAGAGGTTGTGAAATTTATTGTCAGGAAATTGCACTCCATTTTGGCTGATTTCTTTTGGGGATCTTCTATTGAAGAATCCAAGCACCATTGGATTTCCTGGAAACATATCACCAAGCCACTCCATCTTGGTGGCCTTGGTATTCATGACCTCAATTTATTCATCTCTGCTCTTAGGATGAAGAGAGTTTAAAACATCCTTTTCTCGGACTCTCCCTATGCCCACCTCATGCAACAACATTATGGGAGTGCCCCCTCTCATTCTCCTTTCCTTCTTGCCAGAATTAAAGCTCCCTAGGATGCGTACATTAAAATGAAACCTCCAATCCATTGGGAAGTCCATGGAGTAGTGGATTTTTGGTTGGACCTTTGGATTGGTGACTTGACCCTTAGAGAATTTCTTCCACACTCTGTTAACATCTCTCCTATTAGTATCCAAGATTTTCTGAATATCTCCTAAAATCATCCTCTTATGAGTCACATCCCTAATGATCTCAGAAGCCAAATAGTCCAAGCCAACCTTGAGCATGGTAAGGATGTTCCCATTTGGACGACCAACCCAAATGGTAAGTTGTTTGTTACCTCTGCCTATCACTCTAATTTCTCATCCTCTCCAGTTGACGCTAATGCCAAAGCCCTTTGGAGTCTCAAACTTCCCCTTCAAATCTCCTTACTGGCTTGGAGAATCCTTCTTTCTAGACTTCCCATTGACGATAACATCACTAAGCTTGGTATTTCCATCACCTCAAAATGCTCTTGTTGCAACTTCGATCCTAAGATTGAGATTTCCAAGCACATCTTCTCTCAAAGCCATCTTGTTAATCAGGTCTCTAAATGGGTTTTTTCTAAACATCTTATCTCCCCTATTAATCCTTTCCTTTTCTTTCAGATCATGAAGTCCCATAATAATACTTCCAAAACCTGCATTATGAAAGGTAACTTCATGGGCAAAGACGAGGACACCATTTGGAAATTCCTGAGAATATGTCTGAGAATTCCATAAACAATGCGTCCATGGGTATGTTCGACGGGACGACTACCCGAGCATCGATGAACCCATGCGGGGCACATAAGGCACGAGACCTATCCTCCTCTGCTGACATGGTGATTGTGGCCAGTCAACTAGACAAGGTCTCCATTATAGAGAAGTTAGATGATTTGACTCGCCAACTGCAAGCAGTCACTTCTTCTCAGTAGAACATGCATGCATGATCGTCCACACGTAAGGAGGCCGTGCATAAGATTCACCACTTTGGGATGGATGTATATCCATTCACTTATGACTCAGGTTTTGGAGGAAACTACGAATTTGTTTATTCTAGTTGGGGGTCCTCTTAACCCCAATATTCTGATTTCTCTCAAGTTGCTCAACCTGTGAGGAACTTCACACCATCTAGAACAATCCTTATTCAAATTCTGATAATCCTAGATGGCGTAATCATCCTAACTTTTCTTGGTTGGGGAACTCTTATCCTCAAAATCCTAAACCCCATTATCAACCTCAACCACAAAATCCGCACTCATATCAGCCCGCTCAACTTAGGCCCAATTCGAATTTCCAATACAAGCCTAGCAAGGATGACTAGATGAGCCTGATTTTATAGACCTTGGCTAATATGCAGAGATCTAATGCTACTATGCAGAAGCAGCATACTACGGAGATGGCAAATATGCGCAACCAAATTGTGCTGATAGCTAGGACTCGCCAACTGGGCACATTACCCTTGCAATCTCTGGCAAACCCGAATAATGTACCAAACCAGAGGTACGTTGTGAACCCAAAATTAGGATTTGCAAGGATGACCAGATGAGCCTGATTTTATAGACCTCGACTAATATGCAGAGATCTAATGCTGCTATGCAAAAGTAGCATACTACGGAGATGGCAAATATGTGCAACCAAATTGTGCAAATGGCTGGGACTCGCCAGCCAGGCACATTACCCTCGCAATCTCTGCCAAACTCGAATAATATACCAAATTAGAGGTATGTTGCGAACCCAAAATCAAGCCTAGCAAGGATGACTAGATGAGCCTGATTTTATAGACCTTGGCTAATATGTAAAGATCTAATGCTGCTATGCAAAAGCAGCATACTACAAAGATGGCCAATATGTGCAACCAAATTGCCCAGATGGCTGGGACTCGCCGACCAGGCACGTTACCCTCTCAATCTCTACTAAACCCGAATAATGTACCAAACCAGAGGTACGTTGCGAACCCAAAATCGGGTCAAATCCATTATGTGCAACCTAGCCTATCTGCACCTATACATCAAGATGTGTTAGATGCATCAACTTCCGTACCTGATGCGTCTCAGTAGTAGCAACCACCAATCCTACCTACCCCTCCATACCCTGCGGGATTACATTCTGTAACAACCTGCAGCAGTAAAAGTACTGAGGACCCTGAGCCTAAGAGATACACTAAACCTAGCCCTAGTACTTCTCAACCTAGGGTGGTTATCAAGGATAACCGAGGATCAACAGAAACCATCCCTGAGGAATCTAGGACGACACCGTTTCCTGTGGCCTTGACCAAGAGAAATAAGGGTAGGAAAACACCTTAGATTTACGAGTACTTGGTCAAGCTCTTTGAATGAGACTAGATTAGCATCCCCTTGATGGATGCAATTCATCATGTACCGACCCACACGAGATTTTTGAAGAATTTATGTACACCTAAGCAGAAGCCGAGAAGTTCTGAAGGAGGTCCTATTGTGCTATCAGAGCAGGTTAGATCCATTATTTTAAGCAAGCTTCCTCAGAAGTTGAAAGACCCTAGCACCCCACTGATCTCCTGCAAGATCAGATATTTAGAATTTAACCGAGCTCTTTTAGATTTACATCCGTCCTAGAATATTTCGAGAATTTAGAACTTAAGCCCACGGAAGTGACTTTGCAATTAGCAGACCAATCTATTAAGTCACCACGTGGAGTTTTGGAGGATGTAGTTGTTAGAATCCATAATTTCTATTTCTCGATTGATTTTACTGTCTTGGATATGGATACACTAAAGAATATGAAAGAGACACTTATTATCTTGGGGAGACCTTTCTTAGATACAACTAGAGCAAACATCAATTGTGAGGAGGGCCAAATGGAGATTAAATTTGGGGATAAGATGATGAAGATTGTTATCTTTAAGGCCCATAGAGGAATTAATTGTGGTGTTATTGAGGAATTGAATGGAATCAACTCACTTCTTGAGGGCCTGATTTCTAATAAATTGGAATTGATTAGTCCTGAGCAAAAGCCTCTAGAGGTCCAATCTCAATTACACCCTGAGGAACCAATTCCGTCTATAGTTCCCCCTCAGGCTAACCCCGATCTTCCTGCTGCTGCTGAGAAATAGGTATTTGAGTTGAAATCGCTTCCTGACAACCTCAAGTACGTCTTTTTGGGTTCGGATAGCACGTTTCCTGTGATTATCAATTCTTCTCTATCCATAAATCAAGAAACACGTTAGATTTTTATCCTTCGGAAGCATCGCAAGGCCATTAGATGGACCTTGGATAATCTTACCAACATAAGCCCTTCTTACTGTACACTGCATTTTTACAGAAGAAGGCTCGAGACCTACATGCAAAGGACAACGCCAACTCAATCTCAATCTTCAAGAGGTCGTGAAGAATGAGATAATCAAATGGCTTGATGCAGATATTATCTATGCCATATCTAACAACCCTTGAGTGAGCCTAATTCACGTGGTGCCTAAGAAGGCCAGGCTCACCATCATAAAATATGAGTTAGGAGAATCCATTTCGGCATGTATTGTGAATTCGTGAAGAATCTACATAGATTACAGGAAATTGAATACCTCTGTAAAGAAGGATCATTTTCCGCTACCCTTTATTTATCAGATTCTCAAAAAATTAGTGGGAAATCAGTACTTCTATTTCTTGGATGGATACTCTAGCTATAATCAAGTGGCCATTCATCCTAAAGATCAGGAGAAAACCACATGCACCTGCCCCTATAAGACGTTTGCATTGCGTAGGGTGCCATTTGGACTCTGCAATGTACCTGCCACCTTCCAGCGGTGCATTTTGGCAATATTCTCTAATATGGTAGGTGAATTTTTAGAAGTCTTCATGGATGATTTCTTTATTTTTGGAAGGACTTTTGATGAATGTTTAGGCCACTTGACTAAGATCCTCCAACAATGCATTGATGTAAATCTGGTCCTAAGTTAGGAACAGAGCCATTTTATGGTTCCCCATGGCATCGTTCTTGGACACCTTGTGTATAAACAAGGTATTCAGGTTGACCGAGCGAAGATAGATTTGATATCTAAACTTCCTCCTCCCTCCTTGGTTAAAGATATTAGATTCTTCTTGGGGCACGTCGAATTTTACCAACAATTTATCTCTAATTATAATGGATAATGACTCGTGACCCATTACAAAATAGCAAAGCATAGCAAAATAGAAAAGAAAACAAAACAACCCAGATCAAAAGTAGAGCAGACTACACCCATCACAATAAAAATGCCAATCTTTCCTACCAAGTCTTGCCTTTAATTGTGGGTTTGGCCTTGGGCAGGGCAAGTAGGTTCGGCCCAAGCTAGGATAGGCTGACCCAACTTAATTTCAGCTCTTGACCTAGTACCCTTCCCTTTTCATATGTTTCCTCAAATCTCAGTTTTTCCTTAACTCTACAATATCCACTCTGGAGAAAAAAATAAAAAAAATAGAGAGAAATGTCAGTGGTTCCTTATCCTTAAAGTACCTGGTGCAATTAGGATCGGTTCTTATTTTATTTAAGCTCCTTATCTTTAGTCTGTTGCAAAATCTGTTAGAGACAAAGTGCAGATACTCATGAATTCTTACGACCACTTTTGGATTCACAAGTAATGCAAATCCATATACATATGTATGTGATTAATATTACCATTAATATTGGATCAATTAACCTCTACCTCAACAATGCATGCATGTGTTGCTGTAGAACGAGTTGTTTGCAATTATGAATCAATGGGAGGTAGCTGATTAGATTAGGGCTTTGTTTTATTTTATTTATCTAAGCTATACCTTATATAAGTCATAATACATCTCGCTTTCCTCAATCTAGTATACAAGGTGGGCCTTGTCCTAATCCTTCTACTCTTCTTTGTCGAAATTAAAACACCTCCAAGTTAAGAAGACAAATAAAATGATCTCTCCGAAAAAAGTCAAAAAGTAAAAAAATGCATTATGCAATACATTTTACAATGCATGAATAAGAGTGGTGGTTTCAACCGGTATATTTTAATTTCCACTAGTGGAAATCACTTTTCACCGATGAAAAATCACTTTCCAATTGAAAATTACTTCCCATAGATGTAAAAATCATGTTCCAAGTGAAAATTCATTTGCCATCAGTGAAGAGACAAAATACACCAATGTATTTTAATTTTCAATTGATGTGTTTTACTTTTCAACCAGTTAAAAATCATTTCCATCCGGTGTTTTTAGTTTTTTAATTTTTAATCGGCTGATTTTCATTTTCAGCCAGTTAATTCATAAACCAGTTAATTTTGATTTTCAACTGGTTGATTTTTGACTGTACGTTGAAAATTTCATTACAACGTATGTTTCCATACTCGCATCCTAAATAAAATTTTAAGAATTCAATTGCAATATATGTGATCATAATCCCAAACCTATATGGTAAGTTATCCGATGAAAGTAATTAATTCAAATACTTGGAAATTGGATTGGAGTAGATTGTGCATACCGATCTTTGAACCTATTGCCAAACCATTACATTCTTGTTAATTGGAGTTAAAAGTAAACCTATCCAACACATCACCATGTAGGTGCACTAGACTCCATTTTTGTTAATTAATTTACTTGCTATTAATCCTTATAGCTCTCTAATTAGGTGGTTTTCATTCTCATGGAAAATTATCATGCAACACTTATTGACCGTTAATATATATATATATATATATATATATATATATATATATGCCAGGTTGCACATAGAGATGAGCTAATTGATGGATTTATCTGAATGAAAATCCTAATTAAATATAAATAAAACATAGTAACGAAGGTTTTCATAAATCCTAGAATCACTGATTTTATTGTATCGACAATCCGAAACCAAAATTGGAGAGATGGAAGATTTACCTAAGTTCATCACTAAGATGGTGAATAGAGGACACGTCTAATGATCCTTTGATTTCTGTAGAGGTTCCCTACGATTTTGGCGATGGAGCTTCCAAGGGTTTAGAGAGAGTGCATAAGAAAAGAAAATGACGTTATGTCCCTTCATTCTCACCTTCAGGGCCTTATGTTTTCTGCGATGAGGTGCAGGAAACCCAAAAATCGCTCGTTCCTCGCATACCCCCAGAGACCATAACCGTTGTATTAGAATTAGCGATTCTCATCAAAGAACCTGATTCCCCTAAAGGTTTCTACATAATTAATCCCATATTATAAGAAGTACAATTTACCCATTTTTTATTAGATCAAATAACATATATATATATGTAAGTTTTCTTGTAATTATATAATGTATGCCTAGGTAATTATTCTAGCACTAATACCAAAACATAACAGTTTTTACCTACACCGATGGTCAGAAATCGTCGATGTAAGTCTAAAATACTGTCGCTATAGATACATATGCCTATTCTAATGATCAACCTTGACATTCTCTTAAGAGGCGTCACTGTAGGTTATGCTGATGGTAAAAATCATCAGTGTTGTACCTCACTCTGAAGCAATGGTAAAATTTCTAAAGGTTATCTAATTTAACTTCATGCTAGTAGCAACGTTTTTATTCATCGGTATAGCTCAAGGCTATCAACTGCAACAATGTTAAATGTCGACAATACCGTCGTTATAGGTAAGTACTCTATTTTTAAATTAATATTTGGTAATAGAAAAAATGTTACTATAGAAAATAAAGTTTTGATGAACACATAGTGACATTTTTCCTTTATTGTTGCCAAAACTTTTTAATATACTAATTTATAAATGTATTGTTAGGTATCATCTACTCTATTTTTTTTCTATATTATATAAGATACACACATGTAACTTTTTCATATACTACAACAAAAATAAGAGAATTGATAAAGTTAATAAAAATCAAATCTATTCTATTAAGCCAAAAGTACATCAAGTCTCAAAAGAGAATCAATAAAAGTAAATAAATATTGAAACAAAATTTTAAATATCTACCTTTGCAAAATAGTAAAAAAAAGAAATAAATCTAATAAAAAATATCCAAGCTTTCTAGGATGAATATAACATTTCCCTGAAATTCAAATTATAAGTTACATCATTGTCATAAAACATGCAAGAAATTAATGTCACGTAATTATTTATAATTCTAATTTCTTTAAACAACCTCTCATTTTTTTGCTTAAAGTAAAAAAATTTAAGAAGCATAAAGATTAAAAATGAATTCTCCAACTTCGAACCAAAAGAAGACGCACCTCCTAGGAATTGAACCCAAATTTGTATCATGTAAGAGTATCATTTTACCATTAAACCACTACTGCTATTCATTTTCATGAACCTAATTAAATTACACAAATGAAGAATGGTCAAAACATGAATAATCTCGAAACAACCTAGATAAGACATCTCACCTTATCCTCTTGAATACCAAGAAATCAAGGCAAAGATAACACACAAGATCTCTCTAAAAGCAACATTGAATATTGCCACCTTTGGCAACATTTCAAGCTCATCATTTTTTCTTACCTATAAGAATATCACCAATATCCAAAGGTACCCACCCATCAAATCTAGACACTTTAGCCGTCTATATCAAAGAATTCAATCCACAAAAGAAAAAGAGTAGATTAAGCAAAGTACTTGGCAGATGAAAGAATTAATATAACTGATACCCCATCTTTTGGCAAATGAGAGTGTTGGCAGATGTTCCTAACAAATCAAAGAATTAATTGGCCACAAAACAAAACCTGAAAAAATCTTTTGTGAGTAAATTATAATTGACGCACCATCTACATTCTCCAACTCCAATAAAGTGATGTTTGTTTCTTTTACATACCAATTCTTCCCATTGAGCAGTCATAACTGGAGCAAATAGCACAACTGGCTTTGAATCTATATCAATAAAAAGCTGCCTCTGAGGAACATCCTTGTTACCATGACCTAACTCAACCAAGTCATTGTAAACACATTAGAAGTACTTGATCCATGGATACTTAGGCAATCAAAAAAGAACAAATTTGACATTGACCAATTGATTCTCACTAATTGGGTAACTACTTCTAATATGTCTTACATCAACAATACAACCATATCATGCTTAGATGAGTCACCATCTTTCTGCAAAAAGAAATGAATTCCATTATCAAGCAAAAACATGTGATTAGTATCACTAATCTTTGGAGTGGTGCAGCATACCTATTTTGGAAAAAAGAACAAAGAAACGTAGATCATTGACAAAATCTGATGGAAAGATAACTTGCCCCATAATAGGCCACACTTGCAACTTCAAGGGAGTCACAAAGGCATAAATCTCATAAAATCCATCTACTTTAGGTGGGAAAAATTGTTGATTTGTTGGTGTCACTTCAGTGTGGCTACAAATTACTCACCAGGTATTGCAATATTTGTCATCAAGTGATGGCCAAGTACTATTAAAGATTATTAGCACCATAACTATCTTTAAAGGACTGTTTATAAAAGATGTAATCTTTTCGGTATGTATCCTATTTTGCATATTTAATGCATGTTGGGACTCACCCCTAAAAAGGTGCATGAGATCGATCTCAACTTATCTCTATGTTGCTTCATATTTTGAAGTTAAGCAAAGTCCTCTAATGCATTTCGATGGCCCATGATGTTAATTACCACATGGATAATGGTAGATGTTGAACTGAAAATAAAATATCTGCCTGGAGTATTTGCCCACATCGCAGATTGCCACATAAAAACTTACCAATAAATCCTCTGGAGTTGCAATTGGAGTTTGTTGCCGCCCATCCATCCACTACAACAAAGAAGGGTTTTGGTCATGGTTCAAAACCGTCACCAATTAGCGTTAACAAAAGTTACGTTGCGGAAGGGTCTTTGGTGACGGTTCCACCCAAAACCATCACCAAAGCCCCCACGGTTAGCTAGGTTCAACAGCTTTGGTCATGGTTATAAACAATGACCAAAGACATTTAGTCACAGTTGTAGAACCATGACTAAAAAGAAAGCTTTGGTCACGATTCCTTAACCGTCACCAAAGGCTACCTTTGGTCACGGCTCATAAATCATGACCAAAGATCTCTTAAAATAAAAATATTAATCCCATTAGATTCTTGTCCATCTTGTTGTGGCCACATATCAACCTCATCAATTACACCTAAGTAAAATCCTTAAAAGTATTCTAGAGATAATGTCACCAACTTAAATACCAAGAAATTTCAAAAAAAATGAAAACCAACTTAATCAAACCAATTGTCTTTCCTTGATACATATGCATGTAGAACTGCACTTAACTCGCACCATAATTTACAATTTCTTTCGTACACCCTTCAAATTACAAAATATCATAAGTGATATTTGAATGCAACAGTAAAGGTACCTTTTCTATAAATAGTGATTCCAGAGGCATATTGGTTTAGGAAATTATTTAGATGAGAGTCAATTCCTTGCATATTATCATTCCATAATATAATTAGAAAGAAACTTAAGGGCATATCAACTTTGATGTGGACAAATGTTTGGCAGCAACTCATTATTTTTTCAACCATGGCCAAGCTGATCTTAACCAGCATTTTAGAGATGGTATAAATTTTGAGTTTTCCATAATCAACAAAAGCTTCTTCAGATAAATAGGACAAAGATCAAGTATAGTAATTTTCAGAATCAAATACAGAAGCAAAGTGCTGAGCAGACTGCAGATTACTGGATGTGGAATTCCAGAGTCAGCCATCTAAGTTGAAAAAGAGGCCATCTCTTGGAATTCTCACAGAACATTTGAAATGTAAAAATTTGCAGACTTATTTAAATAGAAGTGCAGTATTCAACAAAAAGAGTGGTGGCAGAACTAGGCCATAACCAATTTATAGAATTACAGGAGGCAAATAGAACCGTTCCGATGGAAGTACAGTAGAAATAAAGAACCAGATGATTGACATGGAAGACAGAACTAATGGAAGAAGTTTGAAGCGGTTGCTCATGCATAGGAAAAAAATGGTAAATGGCACTTTCAGGTAGAAAAAAAATGCACAAAGGCATTACACTTCTATGTTGCCTAAGGTTACAAAAAGATCAAACGAAATCTTAGATGCAAGCATAATTTAGGGACGACAGCATTTGATTTCAGATGAGATGTATGCAAGTTGACTAACACACCATTTTCAATACTCAGTATTCTCAGGTCTAACTGAAGCAACCAACAAAAGGGACTGGAGCAGTTGGTGAAATTTCTATAGATGGTGAAATTTCTATCTTATTTTACAAGAATATACTTAAGTGTAGAACATACCAACATCTGTCAGAAAAAATTGAATCTGTAACTTTCATCAAAATCTTATTATGCCAAAAAAAGGAATATTTAAGGCATCAATAGTCAAAATAAAAATCAAACCTTGCCATAGCATAATCAGCCAATGAGGATGTAAAAATATAGGAACATTTCTAGAAGAAATAAAATCAGTTATGATCATTTTATCAGTATACCTGTTAGAGAAAGAAATAGTATACAAGCTATCTCCATTCTTGCCATTTCGTTATGGTTGATGGAGAATTTCAATTACAACTTACTGTAACAGATTCACTTACCTTTATCTTGCTGCATCACTTGTGTCACACTAACAATGTCAAAAGCAACCACAAATGCATAAGGCAACAGAAGTGACCTACAGAATTACCTGTTATCATCGTAAAATTCAGTCAAATTCTGAACCTCAATGTATTCCAGACCAGCTTCTCTAGCCAACCTGGTTCAACAACAGTTCAGTGTCACATGATCGGAAGCCATCACAATAACCAGGAATCATTAGAAATTAAAGGTAAAGCTAGACACAACTTTAAGTGGGTCTGCATTCATCACTTGAAACCCGACCGACGAACCAAATGAACCCAAATAAATTAACACCAAACAAATCCATAGATCCACGAGTCTGCAAGTCGAAAGTTTACAAAGAAGATCTCTCCAAGATTCCCGAGCTTTTATAGAATTCCAACAATTTCTCCAACTCCTCGATAGTCCAAGGGAAACAACCCATTCGCCAAACGATCCAATGCTCACCTGAGTCCCTACTCGTTAACCAAATGGGGTCCAATCTATCAAGTCAGGCAGGTCTATTGGGTCAAGTTATTTTCGACAACCTGAGTCTATATATGCCTATTGATGGTTGACACACAAGGCCTAGTTAGCAAGCTTAAACCATTTGCACCTAAATGGATGACAGCCCAAATTGATCAAGTTATGTACAAATATACAAATCTTATTCATTCTGCAACACAGATGCATCCTAATGTCAGGACTTGCTTTACAACAAAAATACAAATAAAACTAGGTTTATAAACAATAATCACATCTCATGCCATGGAGAAAATCTGATGGAATTTCACTTACCCAGCATCGCCCCAGAACATGCTGCATAGCCCACAACTCATTCTTGCGAAAGTATTCAATCGACTTCACCATTTTTATCGTACGATTCAACAATCTGCTTCGCATAAGATGGCATGTCTGTTGACCCTGCTTCCATCAAATTTAAAGTGGTAATGGGTCAGCATAGTTCGCAGTAAGATTTGGTGGTGATGACAGGATTCCATCACTGAATGCAAATCGACCTCTCTCATCCCCATTGCCAGCTCACGTGCAAGTAGTTCCTTATTGTGTGGTAATCAAGAGAATACCGCGCGAACACCAAACCTTTAGGCCCAATCTGGCAAAGAGCATTGGCTTTTATAATATTTCAATTTATAACCCAGATATCCAAATATAATGAAACAGAAGTTAAACAAAAAACTTACCAAGTTCAGCACAAAAGCAAGCAAATTGCCAAGGAACCTAGGAGCTGGTTTTGATGGACCTTTTCCTAGAATTTTTTGGGATGGATTAGAAAATGCCCATAAATTTTCTCGCAAGAAGATTACATAAAAAGTATCTGAAGCAGCCCAGACAGCATCCTAAATTTGTTATCTCCAGACAAGTCTCAGTCAAGTTAGGTATTCAGATTTTCCAAGCAAGTCCAAAATTTGGTTAATCTATTTTTTTTTTAGTTTACATCACATTATTTATTTTTGCTGACGCTGGCAAGTTCTGATTGCTGTAGCAGATAGATTTTGGATAACAGATTTTAGTGATTGCCAGTTGCTTCTACGAGAGTCCAATGCACACATATCAATTGCATTCAGGGTGAAGATGATAATGGAACATCAGACTTTTAAAGGTTCACTAACATGGAGTTTCACTAATTTGACAATTGAGGCATTACACATGTTAATGAAGAAAGACAAGAAAAGGTAGATGTATAACTACAGTTCGTGGTTCTTACATCCTTGAATTCTGAGGAACTCCTAAATGTCTCAGGTGCCTCACCTGCAAGAACAAGGATGCTACTACACCCCCAAAGCACCTGATAATTTGAATATGAAAATCTTATATGTGACGGTACATCACATGTGACAAGACATAGAAGCCAGCAAAGAAACCTTACGTGATGGGAAACGTATGACAGCACCATGTGTGAATCCATCATCTCTGACATTTAAATTTGCACCTGGGAATTGGGCAGAAATTGTAAACACTACTAGGAGATGCCATCTCAATGAAGTTGCGTGAATCACTTGTATACATCAGTTTGGCTTACTCACTATGTAGTTCAGGGCAACACACCAAACTACGTAGTTTCAGCTTGTATATGATCAATTCAACTGGCAACACACCAAAAGCTGTCACCATATTTCTTGACCAATTCAGGTTGGAAGACGTTGGAAGATGTTGAGGCGATAGCAAATGGTAAATGGCCAAAAAATCTAGTAGCACAACTCACATGAATACATTTCCAAATAGCAGTGAAAGATCCAATTGCGATGACATAGTCAAAAGTTCTTCCCCTTATAGACATTGAGATTATAATGTCACATAAAAATAACAAACCTTTAGTGCAATAGGTGATAGAAAGCAAGCACAAGACGTTCTCACAGATGGAGAGTTTCCCAATGATCAAGCCATTGGAGATCCTCGAACTCCATTCTCCACGATTGAGGTAGTGGAACCCAGTAGTAGGGAAAAAGCCCATCTGCAGCTTGTTGAGGTGGAGATTTGAAAGACATCCTGAAATGAGCATGCTTTACTCTCTGTACGCCTGCATAAGTGGTCACTAGAAGAAAGCATGTGGGGCTGCTATTAGGCTGCAGTAGATCAAGCCTAAAAGGAAATAATTTGAAAGCTTGTGATTGAGTAGATGCATATTAGTAAGATAAAACTTGTGATTGAGTAGACATCTTGATTGTATTTTTAAAATTAGTGATGGGTTAATTTGATTTCAAGTGATTACAGTGATTAAACCTCTAGATTTAATCTGATTAAATCTAGTTTTCTTTTTGGTGTAGAAAACTTGGTTCTAGTTTTCTTTTTGGTGTAGATTTAGTTTGATTGGTAGAAAACTTGGTTTTAGTTTTCTTTTTGGTGTAGGAATTAATCTGATTTAATATGGTTGTAGTGACCAATCAGAGAAAATAATTCAGAGCTATTAGGATCAAATAAATCAAGTAGATAAAAGCCTCATTAATTTTGAAGTCGTGCAGGGCTGCTGTTGCTGGGCCCAAGGGGGTGGTTTAAGGGGAACATCGAGAGAGGGAGCTAGCTATCGAGGTTTAACTCGAAGCTCTATGAAAGCCACAGATTTTTACTCTGCAGTGAAAGGGAAGAACAACTCGACCAACCACGTACTAACACACGTGACAGTTTACAGCATATTAGGCTCATTACCTGAAAGGAAATAATTTAAAAATCTGTTAGATAACTAAATCATGTTTCCCTGCAAAATCCATATCAGTGGGGCGAAATTTGAGATTACATAGAAGCATATCAGCAAGATGAAACTTGGAATTAAGAGAATTCTTGCTTCTAGTTTCCTGTGTGAGATCAAGATATCATCTTTCCTTTAAGGAAAGTTCCAGTGATTAGCATTCACTGTTAAGAAGTCAGTGTTGAAGCATTGCAATTGGAAGGAAACAATATAATGATAGATAACATATTCGTTCATAGGAGGAATAGTAAGGATCAAACCATGACTTTTCAAATCACATGGATTTACACTTGACGCATAAAGATTATCCTATAGGGATAACATGAGCACGTGTAACAATAAGTTACTGAGTCTAAGTTAAGTTTGGATGTGTCATATATTTGCCTGTCTATTGTATCCTTAAACCCATGGAGAGAATGCATAGTTTTACAAGGTTGAACAATAAATATATTTCTCTTATATACAACATGGCAACCTAGAGATTAGTGCTATGCTTTTTTTGTAAAGAACAAAAATGGTAAAAGACAAGGGTCTTTGATTAGTAGAATCAAACTGTGTTTCTCAATATAAAACCAGAACAAATGTAATTCTATGACAGGTCAATTTCAGTACCTAAAACTGTGTAATTTTCATGCCCATATATTTTTTGATCTTTATATTCCTTAATTATTGTCATCCTGTAAGCATTGTCTTCTCCTATTTTTGCTTGGCATACTCTATTGTCAAGTAAGAGGTGCAACCTTCTTTCGCGGTGAAGATTCAACATGGCCTCCTTTTGAATCTGGATCATATATGTTTAGGAAACACAAAAAAAGAATGTATCCAATAATTTTTAATTGAAGTGTTCATAATCTAGTGAAAGATTTATTAAAAAGAACAATGACAACAACATGCAAGTGGTTGGCATAGAGGTGTCTAGTGTCCAAATATCAACACACTGAAACCAATGCCAAATGGAAATCAAAAATATAATATTAACAGTAGTGTAATGAGTCCTTGGGATTTGTTCACCCTACTGAGATAATGTGATCATAGTCTTGGTAGTATGTTCTCTAATATGATGTTAATGTCACCAATAAACAATTAAGCATTTGAAGATCTACAAGGAAACAAAATTATTTAAATGACAACAATTTTATTCCAAAGTCAAAAAAAGAAACATTTATATGATGTCAATTTCATTCAGAATTAGGAAAAAAAAATCATCAAGGAGGGAGTGGTCTACTTCGGTCTAATTATTTTGTTTAATTCTGAATTCCTTCGGAAATGCATTTCAGCTTTAGGTTCTATTTCTAAAATTCTGAAATGTTCATTAGGAAAGCATCCAGGTTGATGCAACATCAACTCTAAAATGCACATCCAGTATATTTCATAAGTCATATGCATGTGATCTCCCAAGTTGATGTCCATCAAATCCTAGAAACATCAGCCAACTAAAAGCCTATCCAATCATCATAAAGATTGCACAAACAATTTACTTACTACTCTATGACTAGCCTGATTCAAAAACCAACTAATCCAAAGCTTGGACCAATACTATATTTTGTAATATCTGCAAGTAAGCAAGACTTTTAGTTAATAAAGTGGAACAACTTGATGATCTTTTCTTTTGAACAAGATAAAAGAGATGCTTTAAAGATGAAATTACTTTCCAACCTACGTGATTGGATAATGTTGCAATTTATTTAAGAGGTAAATTTTTCCTTACCGTCATCATCTTTCCATAAGCACCTTTTTCAACATTCCACGAAATACATAGATTATTTGTGAAAGCATTTGAAACTAAAGATCAATTAGCACTGGCTAAAGAGATCCTTTATCCATGGAAGAAAAAGGAAATAAGAATCAATTGGCTTACTCAATTGCACAAATGATCTTCCCACTAATATCTTCACATGGAAGACCATCAAATCCAGAAGAGGATGAAGATATATCAGGTGCAGCTTTTACAGTCTTCTTTGGAGCAGCAGCCACACCCTTTTACAAAAAAAAAATTAATTTAATATGTTACGAAAAGGCACTTAATCATATGAAACCCTCCTCTTCTTCCAAAATACACCCCTACGAAACCCTCCTCTCTCCTTCGATGCTTTTCCAAGATGGAATGACTCAAAGTACCAGGGATGGCCCCTGTTCATGTGAATAAAGAATGAAGTCCAATAAGCTTGGACCCACGATCATAGCCTAATTTAACAATTAGTTTGCACTAGAAATGAGTGTATTTCAAGTTAGATGCAAACCTAATAGAGTGTCAGAATCCTTTGAAACAATTAAGAATATAGTAACACTATCAGTAAAGTCCCTAGGAAGAAGACTTGAAAGTCCACAAACCCTTTGATGTAAACATGTTTATATTACATAAAATGTCTATTTATGTGTATTCTTAAGCATAGAATTACATTACATATTATAAATATTGCATAGCATGTATCATCTCGCATTTAAATTAGTCTAAATAAAATGTAGGTTAATTGTCTCCTTTTTATGGTCAGGGATAGGGAGACCTTTTATCGAGACCTCAGATCGAAAATTCAACCGTACGGATCTGATCAAAGCGACGATTGGAGTTCAACGACTCCAAGATCGCCCTAATCGGATATCCGTAGCATTAGATAGAGAGTAAAGAACCCTAATAGATCAAGGGCCAAGATGGTGTTAATCCGCACTTCAGACGACAAATCCGACCGCACAGATGAGTTCGAATCAACAATCACAGCTTAACAGCACGAAAATTGATCCAATCCGATACCCGTGGCACCATCTACATCACTCAAAAGATGGACGGCTAAGATGGCACCACGTGGCGCCATCTCAGTCGCCCAACCGGCCCCACGCACCCGCCTTAGCTCATCTGGCCAACGTTTCTCCACCGTTGGATCGAGATCCAACAGTTGCGGGGCGCGCACCCTTGAGATGAGCGCTCGACATAAATGCGCCCGTAGCACGTTGGTCGGGGGCCCTATCAAGATGAGGCACAAGCTCAAGCCCCTGCATGCCTCAAATTGGAGCGGGCACGTGGGTGCGATCAAGATCCAACGGCGCCGCACTGCTAATAGTGCCCACGCGCTATCTGACGCCCTCGCGTGACGCGGGATCACACATGCAAGGCGCAGATGAGGCGCAACGAGGAGAGATCTTAACCGTCTGATCTCACGATCGAACGGCCAAGATTTGGAGGATGCGGAGCGCGCGTTTGAGGCACGAAAGGCGAGCGGGTGCACGAGTGCCGCCCACGAAGGCCACGTTCAGGCCTTTAGTGACGAATTTATACATCACTAAAGGTCCTGAATTAATGTTTTTTAAAATGTAACGACCAAAATACCCTCACTCCTTGCAACTATAAAAGGAGACCCCCTCCATACGAATTTCTCATCCCTTCGTTCTCTTCTCTCCTCCAAATCTCAAGAGAAGCTTGTTTCACACCTGGGATGCTCCTCAAGAGATAGTCAATTTTTCGCCCCCATGTCATAAGTGGATCCCGCGATGACGACGACGTGTTGCCTCGTTCCCGTTCTTCCTACCTCAACCTCCTTCCCGCTCTGTTCTTCATCTTACAGGTGTCGTCTCGTCCTGCTCGTCCTCCAAGCGATCATCGAGAAGGATAACTTCTCTCTCATTCCTTTTTCCTTCTTTCTAGAGTAGAATTTTCCTACTTTCTAGTTATAATTTTCCTACTTTCTATTGTAATTTCTCGCTTACTTAGTTGTATAAACATTTTAAAGTATCAAGTGGATATTTTCTCTTTCTCTTTCTCTCTCTTTCTCTGATTATTTATAATGCTTCATTTTATTGTAATTACTCTGCTTTTTAACAAAAACACGAAAAAAATATAATTGCAAATTTGGATTGACGTAGCCTTCTTGAATTCGACCCGGAATTTCTATTTCGGTATAAATTTTATTTGTTGAATCCTAGTTCTTTGCTATTCAAACTTCAACGACAGATTTTCAAAACCAAATTCGATAGCGTAATACTTCGCCGTTTCAACACCTCTGTAAAATTTGAACAAATGTTTTTTCAAAAAAAAGAAAAGGACAAAATGTCATATTATTGGCACCAATTCTTAAGAGTCTAGTATATGACTAGTGTCATGTAAGTGCCTCAAAATAATTTTCAAATAGCATAAAAATTTCTGACAGGCTAATGTTAATTATTTTTTAACTCTGCCTTTATGAACATCATGTCATACTTTTTATTATAGAATTATTAGACCTTATCAACACATTTAAACATAAATAACTAGTCATTCAATTTTCCCATCTCGATCAATTTCATGTGTGCAAATGTCAACATAAGCCATAGTATGTATTTGCATAGCTTGTTGCTATGGAAACAATATTAATGTCACTACCAACATAAAAGATAGTACATGTTTTGGAAACTTTTTCACATTCAATGCAATATGGCTACTTACTTCAAGCACTTGTTGTTGGACATGCAAAGTATGATATACACATTCAATTAAACCAAGCAACAACCAAACTAACAAACCAAAATTTAAAGAAATGTACCGCCACATTTTTCTCTCAGACCATCCAGGGACAACATAAAGAAAGAATTGATGTCTTGCTAACATGATCCTTAAAACAACTTGAGAATTTGATTATCTTGATCAAGTCTGACCTGTTGATCAAGAACAAGAAATTGCGATTAAAATGACCTTTACTAAAAGAACACGGTGACTGGAATCTATTTGGTGCTTCATGAGAGTATACCTCCTGAGTGTCTCTACTGTTTGTCACAGGCTTATTCTCATTGTTTTCCAAAATAATAAGCTTGAGAGTACTTTAGCACATCAAACACATCAAGCATGATTATTACTTTAGCACTACCTAAGAGTGAACTAATGCATAATATGACTAATTAACATACACAACTATTGGAAAACATAATCACAAAGGCAATGGAAAGTACCAAGCTCGGGGAATTGGCTCCCTCATCATGCAGATAAGCACACCCTCGAGCCATCCCAAGAATTATGTTGAATCTTTATTTCCAGTTAAGGATCTATGTTGTCCACCTATTACGTAACCGCTAAAAAAAACACCACATATCAGAGTTAAACAAAAAAGGGTGACAGAAGGAAAAAATGGTAGGTAGATCTGATACCTGAGCTCTTTATTGCCAATTACAAAATAATAACCAGAGTCCACTACTGCTGTTGGCGCTACTACCACTGTGAAAGCTTCATACATTGACCTACCTCAGTTATACTTTACAAAGAAATATGTTAACCTGCCTCATACATTCACCACAAATGCAAACATACTGATATCATTATTTCAAAATTCATATACCACAAATGCAAACATAATCATATCATTATTTTCCACATTCATATACCACAAATGCAAATATATATTCTATCATTCATACATATTTTCCATCCGTCACCACATGCATGATACTCATTCATAAATAAAACACATGTATACATCACATGTTTTGAAATGTATACATAAAACTAGACATGTGAAAATAAAAAAAAATCTAGGCAACTATGTAATGGCTTCTATGCTGCCTGTTCTAGAACCTCCGCAGTCATCATCAGGTGAATGAGGTGGGAAGTGAAAAGAAGAATGATCTGCACCACCTCATCCCAATGCACCTAAGATTGCTTGAAACTGTGCCAGCATCTGTGCCTGCATCTGCTCACATTCTTGTTGTGCTTCATGTCTGTCACTTTAGTATATCATTTGTCTTCTCCAACTTCGACGTAACATTGTTTAATTTCTCTTGAAAGGTCTCCACTTGTGTCTGTAACTGTTGTAACCTTTCTGAACCCCCTATCCCTTTCTTCCATACCAACTAGTAACAGTCTCACTCGCACCAGCACTACGAACAAAACCACCATACTTGGGGGGTATAACTATCCTAAATGCTTGCTCTACTGTCATAGGCGGTAATGGGCCAGTCTCTGAGTGCTCATCTATATCATCACTAGAAGGATGCATCAACTCCATCATGCGACCCTACACATAGTTGAGCTTATGGTAAGTTCTCCTAAATGTTTTTCACTAAGTTATTCATTACTTGTTTCAATGAGATTACATGTCTATCTTGATATAATGGATCAATCCAAACACGGGGGCCATCAGTAGTAGACTTGATATGACTCCTCTTATAGATCGAAACATGATCAAGTTGTACAACATTATGGATATCTGACTGCATATTTGAGATGTGGTTATAAATTAAGTTATCCTAAATTTTAGCTTCTCTTATTTAAGTCTCCTAACTTGTAAGTTTTATAATAGATATTATAATCAATAGCTTTTATATCATCAATTAAGCTGGTGAAAGTGTACTTACATAATTATCCCTCAAGGTATCTATGCTCATTCGTCCCAAGCAATGGGTTGCAGTTGAAACTTTCGCCTACTAGCTTTATTTTTCTTAGCTTGCTCCTATAATAGCAAATTATTGAAATTATGCCATATTCATTTTGCTTTTAGAATAAAAGTAATTAATATAAAATATTAATTACCTTTGTGTTTTCCTGATCCCAATATTCACAGCACTCCACCCAATGACTAGCTTGTACTCCTGATGTCACGTCTCTCAATGCATCCTCACAATTCTTACCAATAAAAAACTATTTATATATACAGAAAAGTTAGCAACACCTAAAAGTAAATAGTTATGTTATTGTGTTATTATGAATTCTATATCTATGCTTATGTCTTACTTGACTTTTATGCACCTCTCTGATTACAAAGTGCCCACCCTACTGCTTGGAGAATATATGTATTCTTCATTGGATTTGTTCCCCAATCATACGTCACCTGCATTTTATATTATAATGAATAATTAGATAAAGGATTTTAAGTCAACCAAATGAATGACATAACAATATCATATTAATACCCTTAACTCACGAATGAACTCATCCTTATGTTGCTGAAGAACCTGCCTCCGATCAAAATAGCATGGGGGTATCAATAGTCTTACAAGTGTAGAGATCCTGCTATTAAAGGATGCGTAACGTGAACATCTTCCGCTACAATTTACTTCAACCGTTATTCGAGTCCCTTCAGTTGATTTTCTCAATTCCAAATTCCTTGTCTTACCCCTTGGCTTTTGAAACGTTGGCTTCGAGAGATAACCGGGTTTTATTGTTATAGCGTTGTAGTATAGCCAGTTATTGCCATCATTTCAAATATATAAATTTTTTTACTCGGAAAATAAAAGAGAGTTCCCGAGGTCGAACTCAGGGAGCAAGTTGTATTCTAGAGATATACATGTTCTATTACAAAAAAAAAAAAGAGAGAGAGAGAGAGAGGGAGAGAGATGAAAGTTTGAGTTCTTCTTCTTTTCTTCTTTTCTTTCTCTTTGTCTTTCTCCTCTTTAGCTTTTGTTCTTCCTGTTCTTCTTTTGTGTTTATCTCCTTGTGGTCCTCTTCTTCACCTGTGTTGCTCTTCCTTATTCTTTTGTTCTTCTTCTTCTGTTGTTCTTCCTTGTTCTTTTGTTCTTCAGATCTTCTTCTTTCTTCTTTTCTTTTACCTATCAGGACGTCGTCTCTCCTTCTTTCTTCTTTTCCCTTCAGGACGTCGTCTGATTTTCCAATCAGACGACTTAAACCGCTTGTTGCTACAGTGTCTCCCTTAGCTTTCTTCTTCTTCCGCGGTTCTTCTTCTTCACCTGTGCCTGCACACTTACACAGCTTGATCAGAGAGAGGGGCAAAACCTATCTCTACCCTCCCCCCGCGTCTCTCTCTCACAGAATCCGCTCATAGGATAGCTCTCCCAGAGCTGCCGGGTAGCCGGGTACGAGTCGCGCCCGGGTCCAGGCCCACCGGCGTGCGTGGTGGGCGAGGATTGCAGGTCAGTCTAAGTCGGGTCGGGCCAGGTCCGCGGGGCGTGAGCGCGGACGAGACCGGGTAACCGGGCGGGTGAAGGGGACCTCACCCCGTGTGCTGAGGCAATAAGCCTCCAGCACTTTTTCACTTTATACCACTGCGCCTCTTCAGAGATTTCCGAGGTGGGACTAAATGTCCCACCCCGAGTTGGCGCCCACACGGAGGAGACAACTGGTAATCGCGGCGTTACGCGAGGCCTTCGCGTGAGGGCTTCGCTTCAGCTGCAGCCTGACGCTTTGTCAAAATGCCTCACAAAGCCTGGGAGTCGAATCTGGGCATGGCGCGCCTGCAGCTACAGGCGGAAGCAGCTCCTTCTGCACGGCAATGGCGGCGGAGGTCGGGTGACCTGTTCACAGAAAAATGGCCTCTCGGCCTAATCAGAAGGTGCCGGGAGCTTCGCCAGAGTGCGGCGAAGCTCGTGTGGGTGGTGGCGAGGCGTGGGGAGGCGTGCAAGGGCTGCCCTAGGTCGGACTGTGGGTCGGAAGATGGGTTTGTTCGGTGGGGTTGCAGAGGGTGATGTGGGGGAAGTGGAAGGGCGGGGGTTGATCAGGGTGAGGAGGCGGAGGTTCTGCTGTGGTCGGCGAGCCGTGTGGGTTGCTGGGGTGATGGGAGCGGCTCGCCGGAGTTTGGCCGGAGACGAAGGGGGTGACGGTGGACAGGAGCGGTCGAGGGTTTAATCAAATAAAAGACAGTGAGGAAAAGAAAGAGGGGGAGATGGGGAGAAGTTCTGACCTAGCTATGGAGACGAAAGGGGCCGGAGCAGGGCGACAGTCGTATCGACTGTCGCCGGAGAAGAAGATGCCCGGGGGAAGGGGCGGCGGCGAGCAGAGGGCCGGAGAGGCGCCAGCTGGGTGCGGCGTGGCGCGGGAAGAGCAGGGGAAGAAGTCTCTGCTGCTGGTATTGCGGCAGAGCGAAGAGGAGGAGGAGGAAGAACCGCCGGAGCTGGTGGGCGTCTGCCGGAGTGAGAAAAGAGGAAAGTTGGGGGTTTTCTCCGTCAGATCCGAGCTGGGAAGAACTGTGGAGCGACGGGGGTATTTATAGGGACCGAATCAGGGAGGAAGGCGGAGGGAGACGACGTGTCTCCCTCGCCGGAGGACGCCGGAGATGGAAACCCATACCGTCCGTGCGTTCGCACGGCCGGTATGGTGGGTTACAGCGACCAGGGGGGTGTCCCTACGACGGCTGACGACGCAGGGCACCCCCGGTTTACTTGCCAGGCTCTCCCCCTCACCCTGCGCGGCGCCATGCTCCGCGCAAGGTCGCCGGAGCATGGTGCTGGCAGGTTTTGCAGGGGGACCTGAACGCAAAGAACGAAGGAGAGTTAGGGGCCAAAATGCGAGGGTTCAAAAGTTGAGGGCCAAAAAGTAAATATATGAGGACCAAAGTGTAAAGTTGGTCAAGAAGGTTTCTTCTTAGGCTCAAGTTTTTATACATGACTAATTAGGACCTAAGGAATCTGATGGTGAATTTTATTTCTAGATTAAACCTTGTTTGACTGGTCAATTTACGCAAAAACCCAAATTAAGTTATTAATTGGGTATGGTTCTCAATGTAGGTCAAGATGGGTTCCTAAGGTCAAATTGAAGGTTCTAAACCCTAGAGATTATTTTTCTATGAATTTTATAGGGTTTATTCCATTTTTGCTTTGCCTTGAACCTCGTGAATTGAAGTGGGTTTATTTTAGGGTTACAGATTATCATTTAGTTCCTTGGAATTTCTGTAGCCCTTGCTAGATCATCTCATCCCACTTTTATTCTTATTAAGTTGCTTTGACCTATGTTTGGACCCTGAATTACCCTGAATGCAGATTATACTGGTAAAATTGCATTTTTACCCCTTATGACTTGTTTTCTCCTTAAACTCAGAATTCTCTGAGTTAAGCCTTTCCTTGAGTTATGTAGGAGCTTTTATCCTTTGTATTGGGTCAAAATGAGCTAGTTATGGCTCATGATGAGGTTCTCATCATACCCCCATGCCTAGCTTTTGCTAGTCCCTTAGCAAAAAAACTTAAGGTTTCAATCCTTGTTCTAAACCATTAAGTTCTTAATAGCTTCAGATAAGTGCTTTTTCATTTGAGCTTAGATTAGGTTGGAATGCTGACCATAGGCCTAAAAGGTACTCTAGTACCAATCAAGATCCAAATCTGTCTAGCCTTAGCCTCAGTCTTTAGCAAAGGTTTTTAAGGTCCACAAGAACTAACCTAAGGTTTATTGGACTTTGTGGTTAAAGCACCCGTGCTTGAAATGATTTTAGCCCTGGCTCAGTTCGCAGTGCGTTTTGTAAGAGAGAGATAGAAAGTTATTCTGTTTGGAGAGTTTTCTCTCTCTTTTTCTTTTTAGTTCTAGCCTAGGATTGGCTTTTCAACAGGTCTGTATCAGATTCCTTGCTCCCATCATCAATCCTCAAGGGTTCCTGGCAATCGATGCTTCGAGATAGCACCGCCCATGGCAACCCCCGGAACCCTGCTATTGAGATTTCAAGATAATCCCATCCATGGTGTTCCGTGGCCGAATCCAGACCTGGCAATTGACACTTCGAGATAATGCCATCCATGGAATCTGAATCAGCAGAGTGCTTACATGCCCCCAGTAGGATATGTAAATATCCTAAGAGACAGGCACCGAGGAGATGATATTTTGTTACGCATCTTCGAGGGGATTTCCCGCCTCTCCGTGCTGGGAACTCGTCTAAATCAACTTGTGTCGATCGGCCGCTCCTATTCTAGGTGTTCTTTTCAGAATTTTGCGACGCTTCTGCGTGATTTTGATTTTTACGCTTACTGAACCAGGCTGTGTGTGAGGTTAGGGTGCTTAGGTTACTGAGTCCCGTAAACCAAAAATTAGTTAACGAGGCCAAATACTCCCTAAGCCTTAGACCTAATACTTCAGCTTTTCATTTTCCTCAACCTCTTGAGGAGTGTCTAGATCTTAATGGGTACTAAGAGTCTATTCAAGAATGCCTAAGGTTTGCGTTCTTACTAATCTCATTATGCACTTTTCAGTTATTTTCTTGAATGAGGTCTATAACTTAGGTTAATTCCTTAGTTCCTTACTAATGACTATCACCTTTTCTTATAATTTTGTGCTCCTTTTTCATTTTGTTTCTCTTCTCCTTCTCCTTCACAAAATTTCCTTCTCCTTTTATTCTTTTTCGAAAAATTTTTTAATTTTTATGGTGTTTTTGGCATATGTGAATTTTTTGTTTGAAACCTTTTCTTACAAGTTTTGCACTTTCATACCCCCCCCATGCCTAAGATTTGCAATGTCCTCATTGTAACCTAGGGGGTTTTATTTAACTTAGTTCATTCCTTAAGACAGAAATTTGGATGAGTGGATGGGTCGGGTTGAATTTTTGCGGACGATTTCTAATCCCAGATGCAAGCATCTGAGGTGAGGTCGGCTGTCTACAAGGGTGAACCTCAAGTGCAAAAAGGTGTCAGAACAAGTTTCAGGTTTTCAAAGAGAATGACGGGCTGCCTCCCATTAAGCGCTGAGTTTTACGCCATCGGCTGGGCGCAATAAGCTCAAGGGGAAAGGAGGATATAAGATGCTTCAGCCAAATCAGTAGAAGTTACATCAATGAACGGCTTGAGTCTCTGACCGTTCACGATGAAAGGTTCAGAATCGTGGCTGAGTGGACTGATTTCGATTGCTCCATTTCCAAAAACCTGTCGGACCAAATATGGTCCGACCCACTTGGATCTCAATTTTCCTGGGAAGAGTTTTAGTTGGGCATCAAAGAGTAGGACCTTTTGACCAGGATGAAAGATCTTTCTCGAGATGTGTTTGTCGTGGAAGGCTTTAACCCGCTCCTTGTAGATTTGCGAGTTCTCGTACGCGTCTAGGCGTAATTCATCGATCTCGCTGATTTGGAGTTTTCTGTGGGTCCCAGCCTTGGAAAGATCTAGATTACAGTTTCATACTGCCCAATAGGCTTTATGCTCCAGTTCTACGGGAAGGTGGCATGCCTTTCCGTACACCAGCCTAAAGGGAGACATGCCCAATTGGGTCTTGTGGGCGGTCCTATAGGCCCACAATGCTTCCGGAAGTCGGGACGACCAGTCCTTCCTGTCAGGTCGAACAGTGACTTGCAGGATTTTCTTGATCTCCCGATTAGACAGCTCAGCTAGACCATTAGTTTGGGGGTGGTAAGGAGTAGAGATTCGGTGAGACACCCCGTATTTGGTCATCAGTGACCTAAACCGAGCATTTGTGAAATGGGTCCCCCCATCAGAGATTATTGCACGAGGAATCCCGAACCTTGAGAAAATGTGTTGATGAATGAATTTGAGAACGATTTTGTGATCACAGGTTCGGGTCGGTATGGCTTCGATCCATTTGGACACGTAGTCCACAGCCAACAGAATGTATTCGAAACCATCCGAAACAGGAAAGGGGCCCATAAAATCAATCCCCCAAACATCAAAGATTTCGCATACTAGAATCGGTTGCATAGGCATCATGTCGCGATGGCTCATATTGCCCAAAGTCTGGCAACGACTGCATGCCTTGCAGTGATTGTATGCGTCTTTGAACAGTGTGGGCCAGTAAAAGCCGCACTGGAGGACTTTTGATGCGGTTTTATGCCCGGCGAAATGGCCACCGCATGCCTGGTCATGGCAGAAAGAGAGGATATTGTTGAATTCCCCTTCCGGGACACATCTCCGGATGATCTGATCGGCACCTATGTGGAAGAGGTACGGGTCTTCCCAAATGTAATACTTGGCATCGGAGCGTAATTTGTCTTTCTTGGCCTTCGGCCAATCGGACGGGATCTGATGAGATGCCAAGTAATTTACTACATTAGAAAACCATGGAAGGCTAGTACCAATAGTCAGCAGGTGCTCATCGGGAAAATGCTCAGTGATGGGTCCGGGAGGGTCAATTATTTCAGAAGGAAGATGGGACAAGTGATCAACTACCACATTTTGCTTTCCCGCTTTGTCGCGAATCTCAAGGTCAAATTCTTGCAACAGCAAGATCCATCGGATTAATCGAGGTTTCGCGTCCTTCTTTGCAAGGAGATGCCTCACAGCTGTGTGATCCGAGTATATGATGACACGGGAACCCAGAAGGTACGATCTGAACTTTTCTAGGGCAAATACTACAGCTAGCAGCTCTTTCTCAGTAACCGTATAGTTACGCTGAGCCTCATCGAGTGTTTTGCTGGCGTAGTAAATGACCACAGGTTTCCTGTCAATTTTCTGCCACAAAACCTCTCCTACAGCGAAGTCGGATGCATCGCACATGATCTCAAAGGGTTGAGACCAATCAGGGGACTGCAGGATCGGGGCTTGGGTGACTCGGTCACGCAGGATTTCAAATGCTTGAGTGCATTCCTTGGAAATTTCGAAAGGAACATCCTTGGAGAGAAGAGTGGTCAGGGGGCGTGCGATTTTTGAAAAATCAGGGATAAATCGTCGATAAAAACTGACATGCCCTAAAAAGGAACGGATGTCCCTGATCGAGCTAGGCATAGGAAGGTGAGAAATCAGATTAACCTTAGCTCGATCCACTTGGATACCTTTCTCCGAAATTGAGTGTCCCAGGACAATTCCCTCAGGCACCATGAAATGGCTCTTTTCCCAGGAAAGAACCAAATTCACATCGATGCACCGCCTGAGTATCTGGACCAAGTGTTGGAGGCAATCGTCGAATGATGCTCCGAAAACTGAAAAGTCATCCATGAAGACTTCCAGATAATCACCTACCATATCTGAGAATATGGCAAGCATGCATCGCTGAAAAGTAGCGGGTGCATTGCAAAGACCGAAAGGCATCCTTCGGAAAGCGTATGTTCCGAAGGGGCAGGTGAATGCAGTATTTTCTTGGTCCTCAGGATGGATTGCCACCTGGTTATAACCGGAGTACCCGTCAAGAAAGTAGAAGAACCTATTTCCCGCAAGTTTTTCGAGAATTTGATCAATGAAGGGTAGTGGGAAATGGTCCTTCTTCGTGGAGGAATTGAGTCGGCGGTAATCTATACAGACTCTCCACGAGTTGGCTAACCGGGTAGGAATGATTTCTCCGGTCTCAGTCGTTATAGTGGTGAGTCCTGCCTTCCTGGGCACGACCTGAATTGGGCTCACCCAACGACTATCGGAGATCGGGTAGATGATTCCGGCATCTAACCACTTGATGATCTCCTTTTTCACGACCTCCTGCAGATTGGGGTTTAAGCATCTCTGCATTTCACGAGAAGGTCGTGTGCCCTCTTCTGAATAGATATGATGAGTACAATAAGAGGGACTTATTCCAGTCAAATCATCGAGAGTCCACCCGATGGCTCTGCGATGTTGCTGGAGGACAACAATCAGACAGAATTCCTGTTCAGGACTGAGGTTGGAATTGATAATCACAGGAAGGGTCTGATTAGAACCCAAAAAGATGTATTTCAAGTGAGCAGGAAGGGGTTTCAGTTCGAGGATGGGGTTATCAGCAGCAGCGGGTGGTTCAGTATAGATGTGAGGTTCGAGGGTGGGAGTTACTGGGTTATTCATATCTGGATTCGACTCCTCTATTTGCGGGTCAAGATCCTTCTATGGTTGATGAGGCATAATCGCGTCATCCTGGAAGTGTGATTCATCAACCAAGGTCCTGATGTCACAAATTTGTTCGATGACGCCGCAATTAATTCCTTGTTGGGCCTTAAATATATCAATTTTCAGTGTTTGATCTCCAAACTTAAGCTCTATTTGGCCCTCCTCACAGCTGATGTTGGCTCTAGCAGTAGCCAAGAAAGGTCTCCCTAGAATGATTGGTGTATCCCTAGGGTTCTCAGGTGCATCCATATCTAAGACTATAAAGTCCACTGGAAAATAGAAATCCCTCACTCTTACGATAACATCCTCGAGAATCCCTTTTGGTGATTTTATAGATCGATCTGCTAATTGTAATGTCACCTCGGTTGGTTTTAGCTCAGATTCTTCTAGATGGTCAAGTAAGGATGTGGGTATCAAGTTTATGGATGCACCCAAGTCTAACAATGCTCTATCAAATTGGGTACCACCTATCTTGCAGGAAATCAGGGGAGTACCAGGATCTTTTGCCTTGGGTGGGAGTCTACTGAGGATTACAGAGCTGGCTTGTTCTGACAGAACAATTGGGCTCCCTCCCTTGGTTCGCGGCTTACGCTGGGGTGTACATATATTCTTTAGAAATCGTGCGTAAGCTGGTACGTGGCGGATTGCATCCATCAAGGGGATGTTTATGTGGACCTGCTCAAAGAGCTTGACCAGGTCCTCCTCAGGGGCCACGGGTTTGGTGGTCTTCTTTCCCTTGGTCAAGGCCTCGGGAAACGGGATCTTGGTTGGTTCTTCTAGGATAGGTCCAGGTTGTGGATCTGGGACAGTGGTATCTTGGATAACTATCCTAGGGTCATAGTTATCAGGCTTGGAGTGGTTTGGATAATGCGGGTCTTGAGTTGTTTTACCACTACGTGTTGTTACAGAATTTAATCCGGCCTGATTTTGGTTTGGGTTTTGCAGGAGGGGTGGCTGCTGCTGAAATCCCGCATAAGAAGTTGAAGCCTCCATCTCGTCTGGAGATGGAGCAGTAGGGGCCTGATAAATCCATTGTGCGTGGCCTAAATTTGGATTCATAACGCACTTCTGGGTTGGCACGTTGATGTGAGTCGGTTGGGACAACCGGGTTTTATTGTTATAGCGTTGTAGTATAGCCAGTTATTACCAACATTTCAAATATATAAATTTTTTACTCGGAAAATAAAAGAGTTCCCGAGGTCGAACTCAGGGAGCAAGTTGTATTCTAGAGATATACTTGTTTCTTTTACAAAAATAAAGAAAGAGAGAGAAGGAATTTGTTGTCTTCTTTTCTCTTTGCTTCTCCTCGTCTCAGATCTTCTTTTATCTTCTTCTTCTTTGTCTGCAGAGGTGATGTTCTTCTTCTGCAGTGGTGATGTTCTTCTTCTTTCAGCTGTTCCTGCTCTTCCTTTTTCTTCTGCAGAGCGGTCCTGCGCTTCTTCTTTTCCTTTCTTCAGATCTTCTTCTTCTTTGTTCTTCTTCTTTCAGTTCTTCCCTTGTTCTTTTGTGTTCTGCCTCGCCTTCTTCTGTTGTTCTTCAGATCTCCTTCTTTCTTCTTTTCTTTTTCCAGTCAGGACGTCGTCCCTCCTTCTTTCTTCTTTTCCCTTCAGGACGTCGTCTGATTTTCCAATCAGACGACTTAAACTGCTCGTTGCTACAGTGTCTCCCTCAGCTTCCTTCTTCTTCCGCGGTCCTTCTTCTTCACCTGTGCCTGCACACTTCAGAGTTTACATCAGAGGACAAAACCTACTCTACCCTCCCCCCCCCGCGTCTCTCTCTCTCTCTCTGAAACCACTCTTGGGAAAGCTCTCCCAGAGCTGCCGGGTAGTCGGGTACGGGTCGCGCCCGGGTCCAGGCCCACCGGCGTGCGTGGTGGGCGAGGAGTGCAGGTCAGTCTAAGTCGGGTCGGGTCAGATCCGCGGGGCGTGAGCGCGGACGAGACCGGGTAACCGGGCGGGTGAAGGGGACCTCATCCCGTGTGCTGAGGCAGTAAGCCTCCAGCACTTTTTCGCTTTAAACCGCTGTGGCTCTTCAGACTTTTCCGAGGTGGGACTAAATGTCCCACCTCAATTGAGCGCCCGCAGCGGAGAAAGCAGCGGGCGATCGCGGCTTCACGCGAAGCCTTCGCCCCAGCTACGAGCCTGATGTTTTGTCGAAATGCCTCGCAAGGCCTGGGGGTCGAATCTGGGTGTGGCGCTGGGCGTGGCGCGCCTGCAGCTGCAGGCGGAAGCAGCTCCTTCTGCACGGCAATGGCGGCGGAGGTCGGGTGGCCTGTTCACAGCAAAACGGCCTCTCGGCCTAATCAGAAGGTGCCGGGAGCTTCGCCAGAGTGTGGCGAAGCTCGTGTGGGTGGTGGCGAGGCGTGGGGCGGCGTGCAAGGGCTGCCCTAGGTCGGACAGTGGGTCGGAGGATGGGTTTGTTCGGTGGGGTTGCAGAGGGTGATGTGGGGGAAGTGGAAGGGCGGGGGTTGATCAGGGTGAGGAGGCGGAGGTTCTGCTGTGGTCGGCGAGCCGTGTGGGTTGCTGGGGTGATGGGAGCGGCTCGCCGGAGGATAGCTGGAGACGAAGGGGGTGACGGTGGACAGGAGCGGTCGAGGGTTTAATCAAATAAAAGACAGTGAGGAAAAGAAAGGGGGAGATGGGGAAGAGTTCTGACCTAGCTACGGAGATGAAAGGGGCCGGGGCAGGGCGACAGTCGTATCGACTGTCGCCGGAGAAGAAGATGCCCAGGGGAAGGGGCGGCGGCGAGCAGAGGGTTGGAGATGCGCCAGCTGGGTACGGCGTGGCGCGGGAAGAGCAGGGGAAGAAGTCCCTGCTGCTGGTATTGCGGCAGAGCGAAGAGGAGGAGGAGGAGGAACCGCCGGAGCTGGTGGGCGTCTGCCGGAGTGAGAAGAGAGGAAAGTTGGGGGTTTTCTCCGTCAGATCCGAGCTGCCCAGGTCGGTGGAGCGACGGGGGGTATTTATAGGGATCAAAACAGGGAGGAAGGCGGAGGGAGACGACATGTCTCCCTTGCCGGAGGATGGCCGGAGACGAAGACCCATACCGTCCGTGCGTTCGCACGGCCGGTATGGTGGGTTACAGCGATCAGGGGGGTGTCCCTGCGACGGCTGACGACGCAGGGCACCCCCGGTTTACTTGCCAGGCTCTCCCCCTCACCCTGCGCGGCGCCATGCTCCGCGCAAGGTCGCCGGAGCATGGTGCTGGCAGGTTTTGCAGGGGGACCTGATCGCAAAGAACGAAGGAGAGTTAGGGGCCAAAATGCGAGGGTTCAAAAGTTGAGGGCCAAAAAGTAAATATAAGAGGACCAAAGTGTAAAGTTGGTCAAGGAGGTCTCTTCTTAGGCTCAAGTTTTTATACATGACTAATTAGGACCTAAGGAATCTGATGGTGAATTTCATTTCTATATTAAACCTTGTTTGACCGGTCAATTTATGCAAAAACCCAAATTAAGTTATTAATTGGGCATGGTTCTCAATGTAGGTCAAAATGGGTTCTGAAGGCCAAATTGAAGGTTCTAAACCCTAGAGATTATTTTTCTATGAATTTTAGAGGTTTTATTCTATTTTTACTTTGCCTCGAACCTCGTGAATTGAAGTGGGTTTATTTTAGGGTTACAGATTATCATTTAGTTCCTTGGAATTGCTGTAGCCCTTGCTAGATCATCTCATCCCACTTTTATTCTTATTAAGTTGCTTTGACCTATGTTTAGGCCCTGAATTACCCTGTATGCATATTATACTGGTAAAATTGCATTTTTACCCCTTATGACTTATTTTCTCCTTAAACTCAGAATTCTCTGAGTTAAGCCTTTCCTTGAGTTATGTAGGAGCTTTTATCCTTTGTATTAGGTCAAAATGAGCTAGTTATGGCTCATGATGAGGTTCTCATCATACCCCCATGCCTAGCCTTTGCTAGTCCCTTAGCAAAAACTTAAGGTTTCAACCCTTGTTCTAGACCATGAAGTTTTTAATAGTTTTAGATAAGTGCCCTTTTTTATTTGAGCATAGATTAGGTTAGAATGCTGACCATAGGCCTAAAAGGTACTCTAGTACCAATCAAGATCCAAATCTGTCTAGCCTTAGCCTCAGTCTTTAGCAAAGGTTTTTAAGGTCCACAAGAACTAACCTAAGGTTTATTGGACTTTGTGGTTAAAGCACCCGTGCTTGAAATGATTTTAGCCCTGGCTCAGTTCGCAGTGCGTTTTGTAAGAGAGAGATAGAAAGTTTTTCTGTTTGGAGAGTTTTCTCTCTCTTTTTCTTTTTAGTTCTAGCCTAGGATTGGCTTTTCAACACGGTCTGTATCAGATTCCTTGCTCCCATCATCAATCCTCAAGGGTTCCTGGCGATCGATGCTTCGAGATAGCACCGCCCATGGCAACCCCCGGAACCCTGGCTATTGAGATTTCGAGATAATCCCATCCATGGTGTTCCGTGGCCGAATCCAGACCCTGGCAATTGACACTTCGAGATAATGCTATCCATGGAATCTGAACCAGCAGAGTGCTTACATGCCCCCAGTAGGATATGTAAATATCCTAAGAGACAAGCACCGAGGAGATGATATTTTGTTACGCATCTTTGAGGGGATTTCCCGCCTCTCTGCGCTGGGAACTCGTCCAAATCAACTTGTGTTGATCGGCCGCTCCTATTCTAGGTGTTCTTTTCAGAATTTTGCGACGCTTCTGCGTGATTCTGATTTTTACGCTTACTGAACCAGGCTGTGTGTGAGGTTAGGGTGCTTAGGTTACTGAGTCCCGTAAATCAAAAATTAGTTAACGAGGCCAAATACTCCCTAAGCCTTAGACCTAATACTTTAGCTTTTCATTTTCCTCAACCTCTTGAGGAGTGTCCAGATCTTAATGGGTACTAAGAGTCTATTCAAGAATGCCTAAGGTTTGCATTCTTACTAATCTCATTGTGCACTTTTCAGTTATTTTCTTGAATGAGGTCTAGAACTTAGGTTAATTCCTTAGTTCCTTACTAATGACTATCACCTTTTCTCATAATTTTGTGCTCCTTTTTCATTTTGTTTCTTTTCTCCTTCACAAAATTTCCTTCTCTTTTCCTCTTATTCTTTTTCGAAAAATTTTTAATTTTTATGGTGTTTTTGGCATATGTGAATTTTTTTGTTTGAAACCTTTTCTTACAAGTTTTGCACTTTCATACCCCCCCCATGCCTAAGATTTGCAATGTCCTCATTGTAACCTAGGGGGTTTTTATTTAACTTAGTTCATTCCTTAAGACAGAAATTTGGATGAGTGGATGGGTCGGGTTGAATTTTTGCGGACGATTTCAAATCCCAGATGCAAGCATCTGAGTTGGGGTCGGCTGTCTACAAGGGTGAACTTCGAGTGCAAAAAGGTGTCAGAACAAGTTTCAGGTTTTTAAAGAGAATGACGGGCTGCCTCCCGTTAAGCGCTGAGTTTTACGCCATCGGCTGGGCGCAATAAGCTCAAGGGGAAAGGAGGATATAAGATGCCTCAGCCAAATCAGTAGAAGTTACATCAATGAACAGCTTGAGTCTCTGACCGTTCACGATGAAAGGTTCAGAATCGTGGCTGAGTGGACTGATTTCGATTGCTCCATTTCCAAAAACCTGTCGGACCAAATATGGTCCGACCCACTTGGATCTCAGTTTTCCTGGGAAGAATTTTAGTCGGGCATCAAAGAGTAGGACATTTTGACCAGGATGAAAGATCTTTCTCGAGATGTGTTTGTCGTGGAAGGCTTTAACTCGCTCCTTGTAGATTTGCGAGTTCTCGTACGCGTCTAGGCGTAATTCATCGATCTCGCTGATTTGGAGTTTTCTGTGGATCCCAGCCTTGGAAAGATCTAGATTACAGTTCCGTACTGCCCAATAGGCTTTATGCTCCAGTTCTACGGGAAGGTGGCATGCCTTTCCGTACACCAGTCTAAAGGGAGACATGCCCAATTGGGTCTTGTGGGCGGTCCTATAGGCCCACAGTGCTTCCGGAAGTCGGGACGACCAGTCCTTCCTGTCAAGTCGAACAGTGACTTGCAGGATTTTCTTGATCTCCCGATTAGACAGCTCAGCTAGACCATTAGTTTGGGGGTGGTAAGGAGTAGAGATTCGGTGAGACACCCCGTATTTGGTCATCAGTGACCTAAACTGAGCATTTGTGAAATGGGTCCCCCCATCAGAGATTATTGCACGAGGAATCCCGGACCTTGAGAAAATGTGTTGATGAATGAATTTGAGAACGATTTTGTGATCACAGGTTCGGGTCGGTATGGCTTCGATCCATTTGGACACGTAGTCCACAGCCAACAGAATGTATTCGAAACCATCCGAAACAGGAAAGGGGCCCATAAAATCAATCCCCCAAACATCAAAGATTTCGCATACTAGAATCGGTTGCATAGGCATCATGTTGCGATGGCTCATATTGCCCAAAGTCTGGCAACGACTGCATGCCTTGCAGTGATTGTATGCGTCTTTGAACAGTGTGGGCCAGTAAAAGCCGCACTGGAGGACTTTTGATGCGGTTTTATGCCCGGCGAAATGGCCACCGCATGCCTGGTCATGGCAGAAAGAGAGGATTTTGTTGAATTTCCCTTCCGGGACACATCTCCGGATGATCTGATCGGCACCTATGCGGAAGAGGTACGGGCCTTCCCAAATGTAATACTTGGCATCGGAGCGTAATTTGTCTTTCTTGGCCTTCGGCCAATCGGATGGGATCTGATGAGATGCCAAGTAATTTACTACATTAGCAAACCATGGAAGGCTAGTACCAATAGTCAGCAGGTGCTCATCGGGAAAATGCTCAGTGATGGGTCCGGAAGGGTCAATTATTTCAGAAGGAAGACGGGACAAGTGATCAGCTACCACGTTTTGCTTTCCCGCTTTGTCGCGAATCTCAAGGTCAAATTCTTGCAACAGCAAGATCCATCGGATTAATCGAGGTTTCGCGTCCTTCTTTGCAAGGAGATGCCTCACAGCTGTGTGATCCGAGTATATGATGACACGGGAACCCAGAAGGTACAATCTGAACTTTTCTAGGGCAAATACTACAGCTAGCAGCTCTTTCTCAGTAACCGTATAGTTACGCTGAGCCTCATCGAGTGTTTTGCTGGCGTAGTAAATGACCACAGGTTTCTTGTCAATTTTCTGTCCCAAAACCGCTCCTACAGCGAAGTCGGATGCATCACACATGATCTCAAAGGGTTGAGACCAATCAGGGGACTGTAGGATCGGGGCTTGGGTGACTCGGTCACGCAGGATTTCAAATGCTTGAGTGCATTCCTTGGAAATTTCGAAGGGAACATCCTTGGAGAGAAGAGTGGTCAGGGGGCGCACGATTTTTGAAAAATCGGGGATAAATCGTCGATAAAAACCGACATGCCCTAAAAAGGAACGGATGTCCCTGATCGAGCTAGGCATAGGAAGGTGAGAAATTAGATTAACCTTAGCTCGATCCACTTGGATACCTTTCTCCGAAATTGAGTGTCCCAGGACAATTCCCTCAGGCACCATGAAATGGCTCTTTTCCCAGGAAAGAACCAAATTCACATCGATGCACCGCCTGAGTATCTGGACCAAGTGTTGGAGGCAATCGTCGAATGATGCTCCGAAAACTGAAAAGTCATCCATGAAGACTTCCAGATAATCACCTACCATATCTGAGAATATGGCAAGCATGCATCGCTGAAAAGTAGCGGGTGCATTGCAAAGACCGAAAGGCATCCTTCGGAAAGCGTATGTTCCGAAGGGGCCGGTGAACGTGGTCTTTTCTTGGTCGTCAGGATGGATTGCCACCTGGTTATAACCGGAGTACCCGTCAAGAAAGCAGAAGAACCTATTTCCCGCAAGTTTTTCGAGAATTTGATCAATGAAGGGTAGTGGGAAATGATCCTTCTTTGTGGAGGAATTGAGTCGGCGGTAATCTATACAGACTCTCCACGAGTTGGCTAATCGGGTAGGAATGATTTCTCCGGTCTCAGTCGTTATAGTGGTGAGTCCTGCCTTCTTGGGCACGACCTGAATTGGGCTTACCCAACGACTATCGGAGATCGGGTAGATGATCCCGGCATCTAACCACTTGATGATCTCCTTTTTCACGACCTCCTGCAGATTGGGGTTTAAGCGTCTCTGCATTTCACGAGAAGGTCGTGTGCCCTCTTCTGAATAGATATGATGAGTACAATAAGAGGGACTTATTCCAGTCAAATCATCGAGAGTCCATCCGATGGCTCTGCGATGTTGCTGGAGGATAACAATTAGACGGGATTCCTGTTCAGGACTGAGGTTGGAATTGATAATCACAGGAAGGGTCTGATTAGAACCCAAAAAGACGTATTTCAAGTGAGCAGGAAGGGGTTTCAGTTCGAGGATGGGGTTTTCAGCAGCAGCGGGTGGTTCAGTATAGATGTGAGGTTCAAGGGTGGGAGTTACTGGGTTGTTCATATCTGGATTCGACTCCTCTGTTTGCGGGTCAAGATCCTTCTATGGTTGATGAGGCATAATCGAGTCATTCTGGAGGTGTGATTCATCAACCAAAGTCGTGATGTCAAAAATTTTTCGATGACGCCGCAATTGATTCCTTGTTGGGCCTTAAATATATCAATTTTCAGTGTTTGATCTCCAAACTTAAGCTCTATTTGGCCCTCCTCACAACTGATGTTGGCTCTAGCAGTAGCCAAGAAAGGTCTCCCTAGAATGATTGGTGTATCCCTAGGGTTCTCAGGTGCATCCATATCTAAGACTATAAAGTCCACTGGAAAATAGAAATCCCGCACTCTTACGATAACATCCTCGAGAATCCCTTTTGGTGACTTTATAGATCGATCTACTAATTGTAATGTTACCTTGGTTGGTTTTAGCTCAGATTCTTCTAGATGGTCAAGTAAGGATGTGGGTATCAGGTTTATGGATGCACCCAAGTCTAACAATGCTCTATCAAATTGGGTACCACCTATCTTACAGGAAATCAGGGGAGTCCCAGGATCTTTTGCCTTGGGTGGGAGTCTACTAAGGATTACAGAGCTGGCTTGCTCTGACAGAACAATTGGGCTCCCTCCCTTGGTTCGCGGCTTACGCTGGGGTGTACATATATTCTTTAGAAATCGTGCGTAAGCTGGTACGTGGCGGATTGCATCCATCAAGGGGATGTTTATGTGGACCTGCTCAAAGAGCTTGACCAGGTCCTCCTCAGGGGCCACGGGTTTGGTGGTCTTCTTTCCCTTGGTCTGGGCCTCGGGAAACGGGATCTTGGTTGGTTCTTCTAGGATAGGTCCAGGTTGTGGATCCGGAACAGCGGTATCTTGGATAACTACCCTAGGGTCATGGTTATCAGGCTTGGAGTGGTTTGGATAATGCGGGTCTTGAGTTGTTTTACCACTACGTGTTGTTACATAATTTAATCCGGCCTGATTTTGGTTTGGGTTTTGTAAGAGGGGTGGCTGCTGCTGAAATCCCGCATAAGAAGTTGAAGCCTCTATCTCGTCTGGAGATGGAGCAGTAGGGGCCTGATAAATCCATTGTGTGTGGCCTAAATTTGGATTCATAACGCGCTTCTGGGTTGGCATGTTATTTGGGTTAGGAAGGGGTTGGGACGGGAGTGTGCCTGGCTGGCGAGAATTCGCCAACTGGGTCAGTTGAATTTTAACTTCTGTAAGTTCGTCCTTGTGCTGTTTTTGAATAGCCGCATTCGTTTTTTGAATGTCAGCCAGAGTCTGAAGGATTAAGGACATTTGAGCTTGATTTGGCCCTGATGGATAAGTAGGGTTGGGCCGAGGCTGAGGCGGCTGGTAGTGACGAGAGGGCTGTGGGCGGGACTGAAAAGGTGGTCTTTGGGTTTGGGAATTTTCCGCCCACTGAAAATTGGGATGGTTTCGCCATCCAGGGTTGTAAGTGTTGGAGAATGGGTCGTTCTGGATGGCGTTGAGGTCCTCGCAGGTCTGAGGAACCTCCTGAGAATCAGGGAAAGGGGGAATGGAGTTCCCCCGGCTGGTGTAGAAAGGATCGGATGATCCTCCGATCCAAGAATCAGATGGGGATGGATATGGCTCCATCCCAGGGGAAGATCGGTGGAGGATGTTTTGCACAGTCTCCTGTGTGGAAGGAGGTCTTGCAAAGGAGTTGCGCGCGGAGGTGGCTCGCTGCAAGTGCTGAGTCAGCTCATCCACCTTCTTTTCAATGATTGAGACCTTGTCCAATCGACTGGCCATTAATTCCAGGTCGACTGATGCGGACAGGCCCTGCGTCTCATGTGCTCCCTTAAGATTCGTCGCTGCGCGGGTATTCGTCCTGTCGAATAATCCCATGGAGTCATTGTTGATGGAGTTCTCGCACATGTTTTTGAGAATCTCCCATACGGTGTCTTCATGTTGACCCATGATGTTTCCTCCGCAAGTTGCATTGACGAAAAGGCGGATGTCCTCACGGAGTCCCTGGTAAAAAGATTGGACTTGTTCCCATTTAGGAACTCCGTGATGGGGGCACTTTCTCATGAGATCCTGAAAACGATCCCATGCCTCATGGAGAGGTTCTCCTGATTGTTGAGTGAAGTGTGTAATCTGATGGCGCAAGGCGTTGGTTCGACCAACGGGAAAAAACTTTTTCAAAAACTCGGATTGAAGTTCTTCCCAAGTGTTGATCGGCCGGGTCTGAGTTTGATACCAATGGGCAGCCTTGTCCATAAGAGAAAAGGAGAACATCTTCATGAGAAGAATATCCCGATTTTGCGCATCTGATCCAAAAGTGTGGGCCAGATGCTTTAGCTGTTTGATGTGCTGGAAGGGATGTTCAGAATTAAGCCCATGGAATTTAGGTATAGCATGAATCATGTTGGGCTTTAATTCGGAATCAGGTCCTCCAGTCGGGATTCTTACTCGAGGCTCAATGGCCACCGCAGCAGGATTGTAGTGGTCCCGCATCATAGGACGCTGTGGTGGGTGCACGAAGTTTTGGAAGAGGTCATTGAGTCGCTGGAGCTGGTGTTCCAGATTATTTTCTTCCTCAACTGGCTGAGCCATGATGGGGGAAGAAGAAGAACTTGGTTCTGAATCAGAAGAGAGAATAATGTGAGGGTGTTGCTGTACAAACACGGGCGTCGAGGCTTGGCCTTGACGAGAGCGAATTTCTAACGGAGGTCTTAAGGGTGGTCTTAGGGACCTCCTTCCATACATGCACTGTTGGAAGAGGTAAGTTTAGAAGGTGCTGGACCCAATCAAGGCACCCAAAAAATGTGTTGGGTGACTATAGAGGTGCGGGGCAGATGGACCCCTTGATCAGAAAGATCGTCCACCTGAGAATTACCTGGGCAGCCAGAGAGGGAGAGTCCTGCAAAGACCCCTACACGGTAGAGCGTCCCCACGGGTTACAGGGTTTCCCCCACCCGACCTCTCTTGTCACTGCGGTTCCAGGTAGACCAGAATAGGGATCTTGACCTCTTAAGTCTACCAATTTAAAGATCAGGGTGCTTAAGGTTTCACTTGAACTTTAGTCTTTTAAGTGCAGAGAGTGACCTAATTTAAGGTTGGTTGACCCAAGGGGTCAACTTTACCTCGTGTTTTCTTTGAGAGCTTTTAGGTCTTGTCTTTTAGGGTTCAAGTGTTTAGAGAGCCAATTGTTTTAGGTTTTCTTTGAATAGGTATTTTCAGACAAGGGCTTGGGCACACTTCATTGGGTTTTTCTCCATTCTTGATTTAAGTAGTGTGTCTCTAAAACCCTAATGTTGAATCTTAGGTTGGCTCTACTTGGTCCAGTTAGTCCTTTGTTGGGTAATTAGGGCTCAAGCAGGAATGTGTTAGCCCTTAAATACCCTTAATAGTGTGCAGGACTAATGAGTTGAAAACATGCAACTCTTTATGGTTACTAAGTATGGAAGACAGGTTAGCCCTATATTGCTTGTTCTTTTCTTTTCTTCCTCTTTAGAGTTTAGGGGTTAATAGCGAGAGGAAAAATTTACCTGTCCTCGGAGTGGTTGTCGTGCGGTTGCTTGTCTTCTTGCTTTCCTGTAGCTTTCTGCACAAAAGAGAGGAGATTATCAGAAATTAAAAAGAAACAAGAATGTTTACCTCTAGAATAGCCGTTGCTCCCCGACAGCGGCGCCAAAAATGATGTGAGTCGGTTGGGACAACCGGGTTTTATTGTTATAGCATTGTAGTATAGCCAGTTATTACCAACATTTCAAATATATAAATTTTTTACTCGGAAAATAAAAGAGTTCCCGAGGTCGAACTCAGGGAGCAAGTTGTATTCTAGAGATATACTTGTTTCTTTTACAAAAATAAAGAAAGAGAGAGAAGGAATTTGTTGTCTTCTTTTCTCTTTGCTTCTCCTCGTCTCAGATCTTCTTTTATCTTCTTCTTCTTTGTCTGCAGAGGTGATGTTCTTCTTCTGCAGTGGTGATGTTCTTCTTCTTTCAGCTGTTCCTGCTCTTCCTTTTTCTTCTGCAGAGCGGTCCTACTCTTCTTCTTTTCCTTTCTTCAGATCTTCTTCTTCTTTGTTCTTCTTCTTTCAGTTCTTCCCTTGTTCTTTTGTGTTCTGCCTCGCCTTCTTCTGTTGTTCTTCAGATCTCCTTCTTTCTTCTTTTCTTTTTCCAGTCAGGACGTCGTCCCTCCTTCTTTCTTCTTTTCCCTTCAGGACGTCGTCTGATTTTCCAATCAGACGACTTAAACTGCTCGTTGCTACAGTGTCTCCCTCAGCTTCCTTCTTCTTCCGCGGTCCTTCTTCTTCACCTGTGCCTGCACACTTCAGAGTTTACATCAGAGGACAAAACCTACTCTACCCTCCCCCCCCCCGTCTCTCTCTCTCTCTGAAACCACTCTTGGGAAAGCTCTCCCAGAGCTGCCGGGTAGTCGGGTACGGGTCGCGCCCGGGTCCAGGCCCACCGGCGTGCGTGGTGGGCGAGGAGTGCAGGTCAGTCTAAGTCGGGTCGGGTCAGATCCGCGGGGCGTGAGCGCGGACGAGACCGGGTAACCGGGCGGGTGAAGGGGACCTCACCCCGTGTGCTGAGGCAGTAAGCCTCCAGCACTTTTTCGCTTTAAACCGCTGTGGCTCTTCAGACTTTTCCGAGGTGGGACTAAATGTCCCACCTCAATTGAGCGCCCGCAGCGGAGAAAGCAGCGGGCGATCGCGGCTTCACGCGAAGCCTTCGCCCCAGCTACGAGCCTGATGTTTTGTCGAATTGCCTCGCAAGGCCTGGGGGTCGAATCTGGGTGTAGCGCTGGGCGTGGCGCGCCTGCAGCTGCAGGCGGAAGCAGCTCCTTCTGCACGGCAATGGCAGCGGAGGTCGGGTGGCCTGTTCACAGCAAAACGGCCTCTCGGCCTAATCAGAAGGTGCCGGGAGCTTCGCCAGAGTGCGGCGAAGCTCGTGTGGGTGGTGGCGAGGCGTGGGGCGGCGTGCAAGGGCTGCCCTAGGTCGGACAATGGGTCGGAGGATGGGTTTGTTCGGTGGGGTTGCAGAGGGTGATGTGGGGGAAGTGGACGGTCGAGGGTTGATCAGGGTGAGGAGGCGGAGGTTCTGCGGTGGTCGGCGAGTCGTGTGGGATGCTGGGGTGATGGGAGCGGCTCGCCGGAGGATAGCCGGAGACGAAGGGGGTGACGGTGGACAGGAGCGGTCGAGGGTTTAATCAAATAAAAGACAGTGAGGAAAAGAAAGAGGGGGAGATGGGGAAGAGTTCTGACCTAGCTACGGAGACGAAAGGGGCCGGGGCAGGGCGACAGTCGTATCGACTGTCGCCAGAGAAGAAGATGCCCAGGGGAAGGGGCGGCGGCGAGTAGAGGGCCGGAGATGCGCCAGCTGGGTACGGCGTGGCGCGGGAAGAGCAGGGGAAGAAGTCCCTGCTGCTGGTATTGCAGCAGAGCGAAGAGGAGGAGGAGGAGGAACCGCCGGAGCTGGTGGGCGTCTGCCGGAGTGAGAAGAGAGGAAAGTTGGGGGTTTTCTCCGTCAGATCCGAGCTGCCCAGGTCGGTGGAGCGACGGGGGGTATTTATAGGGATCAAAACAGGGAGGAAGGTGGAGGGAGACGACGTGTCTCCCTTGCCGGAGGATGGCTGGAGACGAAGACCCATACCGTCCGTGCATTCGCACGGCCGGTATGGTGGGTTACAGCGATCAGGGGGGTGTCCCTGCGACGGCTGACGACGCAGGGCACCCCCGGTTTACTTGCCAGGCTCTCCCCCTCACCCTGCGCGGCGCCATGCTCCGCGCAAGGTCGCCGGAGCAGGGTGCTGGCAGGTTTTGCAGGGGGGACCTGATCGCAAAGAACGAAGGAGAGTTAGGGGCCAAAATGCGATGGTTCAAAAGTTGAGGGCCAAAAAGTAAATATAAGAGGACCAAAGTGTAAAGTTGGTCAAGGAGGTCTCTTCTTAGGCTCAAGTTTTTATACATGACTAATTAGGACCTAAGGAATCTGATGGTGAATTTTATTTCTATATTAAACCTTGTTTGACCGGTCAATTTATGCGAAAACCCAAATTAAGTTATTAATTGGGCATGGTTCTCAATGTAGGTCAAAATGGGTTCTGAAGGCCAAATTGAAGGTTCTAAACCCTAGAGATTATTTTTCTATGAATTTTAGAGGGTTTATTCTATTTTTACTTTGCCTCGAACCTCGTGAATTGAAGTGGGTTTGTTTTAGGGTTACAGATTGTCATTTAGTTCCTTGGAATTGCTGTAGCCCTTGCTAGATCATCTCATCCCACTTTTATTCTTATTAAGTTGCTTTGACCTATGTTTGGGCCCTGAATTACCCTGTATGCAGATTATACTGGTAAAATTGCATTTTTACCCCTTATGACTTGTTTTCTCCTTAAACTCAGAATTCTCTGAGTTAAGCCTTTCCTTGAGTTATGTAGGAGCTTTTATCCTTTGTATTAAGTCAAAATGAGCTAGTTATGGCTCATGATGAGGTTCTCATCACACGTTATTCGGGTTAGGAAGGGGTTGGGAAGGGAGTGTGCCTGGCTGGCGAGATTTTACCAATTGGGCCAGTTGAGTTTTAACTTTTGTAAGTTCGTCCTTGTGCTGTTTTTGAATAGCTGCATTCGTTTTTTGAATGTCAGCCAGAGTCTGAAGGATTAGGGACATTTGATCCTGATTTGGCCCTGATGGATAAGTAGGGTTGGGCCGAGGCTGAGGCGGCTGGTAATGACGAGAGGGCTGTGGGCGGGACTGAAAAGGTGGTCTTTGGGTTTGGGAATTTCCCGTCCACTGAAAATTGGGATGGTTTCGCCATCCAGGGTTGTAAGTGTTGGAGAATGGGTCGTTCTGGATGGCGTTGAGGTCCTCGCAGATCTGAGGAACCTCCTGAGAATCAGGGAAAGGGGGAATGGAGTTCCCCCGGCTGGTGTAGAAAGGATCGGATGATCCTCCGATCCAAGAATCAGATGGGGATGGATATGGATCCATCCTAGGGGAAGATCGGTGGAGGATGTTTTGCACAGTCTCTTGTGTGGAAGGAGGTTGTGCAAAGGAGTTACGCGCGGAGGTGGCTCGCTGCAAGTGCTGAGTCAGCTCATCCACCTTCTTTTCAATGATTGAGACCTTGTCCAATCGACTAGCCATTAATTCCAGGTCGACTGATGCAGACAGGCCCTGCGTCTCATGTGCTCCCTTAAGATCTGTCGCTGCGCGGGTATTCGTCCTATCGAATAATCCCATGGAGTCATTGTTGATGGAGTTCTCGCACATGTTTTCGAGAATCTCCCATACGGTGTCTTCATGTTGACCCATGATGTTTCCTCCGCAAGTTGCATTGACGAAAAGGCGGATGTCCTCACGGAGTCCCTGGTAAAAAGATTGGACTTGTTCCCATTTAGGAACTCCGTGATGGGGGCACTTTCTCATGAGATCCTGAAAACGATCCCATGCCTCATGGAGAGGTTCTCCTGATTGTTGAGTGAAGTGTGTAATCTGATGGCGCAAGGCGTTGGTCCGACCAACGGGAAAAAACTTTTTCAAAAACTCGGATTGAAGTTCTTCCCAAGTGTTGATCGGCCGGGTCTGAGTTTGATACCAATGGGCGGCCTTGTCCATAAGAGAAAAGGAGAACATCTTCATGAGAAGAATATCCCGATTTTGCGCATCTGATCCAAAAGTGTGGGCCAGATGCTTTAGCTGTTTGATGTGCTGGAAGGGATGTTCAGAATTAAGCCCATGGAATTTAGGTATAGCATGAATCATGTTGGGCTTTAATTCGGAATCAGGTCCTCCAGTCGGGATTCTTACTCGAGGCTCAATGGCCATCGCAGCAGGATTGTAGTGGTCCCGCATCATAGGACGCTGTGGTGGATGCACGAAGTTTTGGAAGAGGTCATTGAGTCGCTGGAGCTGGTGTTCCAGATTATTTTCTTCCTCAACTGGCTGAGCCATGATGGGGGAAGAAGAAGAACTTGGTTCTGAATCAGAAGAGAGAATAATGTGAGGGTGTTGCTGCACAAACACGGGCGTCGAGGCTTGGCCTTGACGAGAGCGAATTTCTAAAGGAGGTCTTCTGGGTGGTCTTAAGGACCTCCTTCCGTACATGCACTGTTGGAAGAGGTAAGTTTAGAAGGTGCTGGACCCAATCAAGACACCCAAAAATGTGTTGGGTGACTATAGAGGTGCGGGGCAGATGGACCCCTTGATCAGAAAGATCGTCCACCTGAGAATTACCTGGGCAGCCAGAGAGGGAGAGTCCCGCGAAGACCCCTACACGGTAGAGCGTCCCCACGGGTTACAGGGTTTCCCCCACCCGACCTCTCTTGTCACTGCGGTTCCAGGTAGACCAGAATGGGGATCTTGACCTCTTAAGTCTACCAATTTTAAGATCAGGGTGCTTAATGTTTCACTTGAACTTTAGTCTTTTATGTGCAAAGAGTGACCTAATTTAAGGTTGGTTGACCCAAGGGGTCAACGTTACCTCTTGTTTTCTTTGAGAGCTTTTAGGTCTTGTCTTTTAGGGTTCAAGTGTTTAGAGAGCCAATTGTTTTAGGTTTTCTTTGAATAGGTATTTTCAATCAATGGTTTAGGCATACTTCTTTTGGATTTTCTCCATTCTTGATTTAAGTAGTGTGTCTCTAAAACCCTAATGTTGAATCTTATGTTGGCTCTACTTGGTCCAGTTAGTTCTTTGTTAGGTAATTAGGGCTCAAGCAAGAATGTGTTAGCCCTTAAATACCCTTAATAGTGTGTAGGACTAATGAGTTGAAAACATGCAACTCTTTATGGTTACTAAGTATAGAAGATAGGTTAGCCCTATATTGCTTTTTCTTTTCTTTTCTTCCTCTTTAGAGTTTAGGGGTTAATAGCGAGAGGAAAAATTTACCTGTCCTCGGAGTGGTTGTCGTGCGGTTGCTTGTCTTCTTGATTTCCTGTAGCTGCACAAAAGAGGGGAGATTATCAAAAATTAAAAAGAGAAACAGGAATGTTTACCTCTAGAATAGCCGTTGCTCCCCGGCAACGGCGCCAAATGAAACGTTGGCTTCGAGAGATAACCGGGTTTTATTGTTATAGCGTTGTAGTATAGCCAGTTATTGCCATCATTTCAAATATATAAATTTTTTTACTCGGAAAATAAAAGAGAGTTCCCGAGGTCGAACTCAGGGAGCAAGTTGTATTCTAGAGATATACATGTTCTATTACAAAAAAAAATAAATAAAGAGAGAGAGAGAGAGGGAGAGAGATGAAAGTTTGAGTTCTTCTTCTTTTCTTCTTTTCTTTCTCTTTGTCTTTCTCCTCTTTAGCTTTTGTTCTTCCTAGTCTTCTTTTGTGTTTATCTCCTTGTGGTCCTCTTCTTCACCTGTGTTGTTCTTCCTTGTTCTTTTGTTCTTCTTCTTTTGCTGTTCTTTTGTTCTTCAGATCTTCTTCTTTCTTCTTTTCTTTTACCTGTCAGGACGTCGTCTCTCCTTCTTTCTTCTTTTCCCTTCAGGACGTCGTCTGATTTTCCAATCAGACGACTTAAACCGCTTGTTGCTACAGTGTCTCCCTTAGCTTTCTTCTTCTTCCGCGGTCCTTCTTCTTCACCTGTGTTGCTCTTCCTTATTCTTTTGTTCTTCTTCTTCTGTTGTTCTTCCTTGTTCTTTTGTTCTTCAGATCTTCTTCTTTCTTCTTTTCTTTTACCTATCAGGACGTCGTCTCTCCTTCTTTCTTCTTTTCCCTTCAGGACGTCGTCTGATTTTCCAATCAGACGACTTAAACCGCTTGTTGCTACAGTGTCTCCCTTAGCTTTCTTCTTCCGCGGTTCTTCTTCTTCACCTGTGCCTGCACACTTACACAACTTGATCAGAGAGAGGGGCAAAACCTATCTCTACCCTCCCCCCGCGTCTCTCTCTCACAGAATCCGCTCATAGGATAGCTCTCCCAGAGCTGTCGGGTAGCCGGGTACGGGTCGCGCCCGGGTCCAGGCCCACCGGCGTGCGTGGTGGGCGAGGAGTGCAGGTCAGTCTAAGTCGGGTCGGGCCAGGTCCGCGGGGCGTGAGCGCGGACGAGACCGGGTAACCGGGCGGGTGAAGGGGACCTCACCCCGTGTGCTGAGGCAATAAGCCTCCAGCACTTTTTCACTTTATACCGCTGCGCCTCTTCAGAGATTTCCGAGGTGGGACTAAATGTCCCACCCCGAGTTGGCGCCCACGCGGAGGAGACAGCTGGTAATCGCGGCGTTACGCGAGGCCTTCGCGCGAGGGCTTCGCTTCAGCTGCAGCCTGACGCTTTGTTGAAATGCCTCGCAAAGCCTGGAAGTCGAATCTGGGCGTGGCGCGCCTGCAGCTACAGGCGGAAGCAGATCCTTCTGCACGGCAATGGCGGCGGAGGTCGGGTGACCTGTTCACAGCAAAACGGCCTCTCGGCCTAATCAGAAGGTGCCGGGAGCTTCGCCAGAGTGCGGCGAAGCTCGTGTGGGTGGTGGCGAGGCGTGGGGCGGCGTGCAAGGGCTGCCCTAGGTCGGACTGTGGGTCGGAAGATGGGTTTGTTCGGTGGGGTTGCAGAGGGTGATGTGGGGGAAGTGGAAGGGCGGGGGTTGATCAGGGTGAGGAGGCGGAGGTTCTGCGGTGCTCGGCGAGCCGTGTGGGTTGCTGGGGTGATGGGAGCGGCTCGCCGGAGTTTGGCCGGAGACGAAGGGGGTGACGGTGGACAGGAGCGGTCGAGGGTTTAATCAAATAAAAGACAGTGAGGAAAAGAAAGAGGGGGAGATGGGGAGAAGTTCTGACCTAGCTACGGAGACGAAAGGGACCGGAGCAGGGCGACAGTCGTATCGACTGTCGCCGGAGAAGAAGATGCCCGGGGGAAGGGGCGGCGGCGAGCAGAGGGCCGGAGAGGCGCCAGCTGGGTGCGGCGTGGCGCGGGAAGAGCAGGGGAAGAAGTCTCTGCTGCTGGTATTGCGGCAGAGCGAAGAGGAGGAGGAGGAAGAACCGCCGGAGCTGGTGGGCGTCTGCCGGAGTGAGAAGAGAGGAAAGTTGGGGGTTTTCTCCGTCAGATCCGAGCTGGGAAGAACGGTGGAGCGACGGGGGTATTTATAGGGACCGAATCAGGGAGGAAGGCGGAGGGAGACGACGTGTCTCCCTCGCCGGAGGACGCCGGAGATGGAAACCCATACCATCCGTGCATTCGCACGGCCGGTATGGTGGGTTACAGCAACCAGGGGGGTGTCCCTGCGACGGCTGACGACGCAGGGCACCCCTGGTTTACTTGCCAGGCTCTCCCCCTCACCCTGCGCGGCGCCATGCTCCGCGCAAGGTCGCCGGAGCATGGTGCTGGCAGGTTTTGCAGGGGGGACCTGAACGCAAAGAACGAAGGAGAGTTAGGGGCCAAAATGCGAGGGTTCAAAAGTTGAGGGCCAAAAAGTAAATATATGAGGACCAAAGTGTAAAGTTGGTTAAGAAGGTTTCTTCTTAGGTTCAAGTTTTTATACATGACTAATTAGGACCTAAGGAATCTGATGGTGAATTTTATTTCTAGATTAAACCTTGTTTGACTGGTCAATTTATGCAAAAACCCAAATTAAGTTATTAATTGGGTATGGTTCTCAATGTAGGTCAAGATAGGTTCCTAAGGTCAAATTGAAGGTTCTAAACCCTAGAGATTATTTTTCTATGAATTTTAGAGGGTTTATTCCATTTTTTCTTTGCCTTGAACCTCGTGAATTGAAGTGGGTTTGTTTTAGGGTTACAGATTATCATTTAGTTCCTTGGAATTTCTGTAGCCCTTGCTAGATCATCTCATCCCACTTTTATTCTTATTAAGTTGCTTTGACCTATGTTTGGACCCTGAATTACCCTGAATGCAGATTATACTGGTAAAATTGCATTTTTACCCCTTATGACTTGTTTTCTCCTTAAACTCAGAATTCTCTGAGTTAAGCCTTTCCTTGAGTTATGTAGGAGCTTTTATCCTTTGTATTGGGTCAAAATGAGCTAGTTATGGCTCATGATGAGGTTCTCATCAGCTTTGATTTTATACCTTCAGTAAACAAATAGTCAAAATAAAATTGTTATAAAGAATTAATATCAAAGAAAATTAATGTAAGAATATATATACCATTAGACCTTGCTTGACTCTGCTCCTGAGATTGGCTCTGTGACTGACTATGTGGCTGACTATTCCACTGAGATTGGCGGTGACTGATCTGAGGAGGGTCTACGAAATGAGATGGTAACTGCTGCTGCGACCGACTTTGGGGAGGGTGTAGGGGATGAGATGGTGTCTACTGCTGGGACTAGTTCTGGGGAGGGTGTAGGGCCTGAGCTCGTGTCACTGCTAGGACTGGCTCTAGGGATGGTGTAGGAGCTGAGCTCGTGTCTGCTATTGGGACTGGCTCTGGGGAGGGTGTAGGGGTTGAACTGGTGTCCGCTGCTCGGACTGGCTCTAGTGAGGGTGTAGGGCCTGAGCTCGTGTCTGTTGTTGGGACTGGCTCTGAGGAGGGTGTAAGGCTGAGCTAGTATCTGTTGCTGGGACTGTCTCTAGGGAGGGTGTAGGGGCTGAGCTGGTGTCTGCTACTGGTACTGGCTCTGGGGAGGGAGTAGGGGTTGAGATCATGTATGCTGCTGGGACTGACTCTGGGGAGGGTGTAGCAGTTGAGCTAGTGTCCGCTGCTGGGATTGTCTTTAGGGAGGGTGTAGGGGCTGAACTGTTGTCCGCTGCTGGTACTGGCTCTGGGGAGGGTGTAGGGGCTGAGATCGTGTCCGTTGCTAGGACTGACTTTGGGGAGGGTATATGGGCTGAGCTGGTGTCCGCTGTTGGCACTGGATTTGGGGAGGCTGTAGAGGCTGAGTTGGTGTCCACTGCTGAGACTGGCTCTGGGGAGGGTGTAGGGGCTAAGCTGGTGTCCGATGCTGGGACTGGCTCTGGGGAGGGTGTAAGGGATGAGCTAGTGTCTGCTGCTGGGACTGTCTTTGGGGAGGGTGCAAGGGATGAGCTGGTGTCAACTGCTAAGACTGGCTCTGGGGAGGGTGTAAGGGCTGAGCTGATGTCTACTGCTGAGACTGGCTCTGGGGAGGGTGTAAGGGCTGAGCTAGTGTCTGTTGCTGGGATTGGCTCTGGGGTCAGTGTAGGGGCTGGGACTGGCTCAAGGGAGGGTGTAAGGGCTGAGGGTATGCATGCCTAAGTGGAAGCTGAGTGTGAAGCTGTGTATTTTGTTGAGGTCTGTACTGAGGCCTAGATTTTACAAGATATGAGGTGGGATCATGGCATGTCGAGTATGAGATCGAAGTCGAGTCTCAGGTAGTGGCAAAGTTTGAAGATTGGGCACGTGGGAAGGCAACTAGAGTTAATGGTCATGTGTGTAGGGTTGAGGATCATGTTGGGGCTCAGGCTAGGAGTCGATGCCACCCTCGTGTCCTTAGACCAGGTCATCTGGCTTAAATGAAGAGTCATCACTGCACATATCAAAACGACGCTTTTTGTATGCCATCAACTTCTTAGGTGCCATCTATAGATATAAAAAAAATTATTAATTACAAAAAATACAATAAAAGGATGATTACATCATCAAATATATTTATCAAAAGATAAATTTTGATAAAGTGAATAAGCACATCTTCTAAATGAAAGGTACTATTAAATTCTCCAAATTTCAGAGCTACTGAATGTGACCAACTTGATGCCACTATATGTAAAAAATTTCACTTCGATTATTCCAATAGAATAATTTCAGTTTGATTATACTTCATGCCATTATGTATAAAAAGTACAAGGATGAAAATAGAAAGCCTACTCTTATAGGATTCATTCAAGAAAAAAATCATAACTTTGGTTACAGGAAAGAAGAGAATTACAAATTATAAAAAGATGATGTCATACTTTTTATATAGTCAACTATGACAAAATAAGTATGCCAAACAAAGTAAAAGATTAGCCTAGTATAATAAGAAAACCAAAAATGGAGAAAATATATGAAAAAAATTTTAAGAATGAAATAGTTAAACTCTAGAAAATAGCTTAATTGAAAACGTTTACCTTAAATATCAATATCCATTACACCATGACCTATTTCTTCATCTTGTGTCACATCTTGGTATGCTTCAGAATTAAAGTCGGTATCCTTATCATATTGTATATCATAATAATCACGTAACATTGTTCTTATTAGTACTACCAGCCATTTCTACCATTATCAGGCACATAAAAAACTTGTTCAACTTGATAAGATAATGTAAATGGTTCAGATGCTTAAAGAATTATATGATCCTTATTCAAACTTATGACACCAGTTTCTTTGTCCACTTTAACACCATATCTGCTGTTAAAAATATCAACCAGTCACACTTAAATAAGACGATTCGACGATCACGACTATAGCTGACTTCCACAATCTCTTTAATTTTCCCATAGTAACCATCACAACCAGTTTGTATGCCATCACATTTCACAATAACGACTGAATGTTGTGTCGCCTTGAAATCAACTGATTGCACTCTAAATCTGAACTCATTTATTATATATTCAGAGTGATAATGTACATGACTTAAAGGTATGTTGATCATTACATCAAAATCTTCTATCCATTACGGATCATTGTTTTATTTCATTTCTTGCACACGAGTTCTGAACCAATCAATGAAGTCTTCTTCACATCTAGAAATGTGTGAAGATTGTCGAAATTCATTGTAAAAATCTGGAATCCACTTTAATATATATATGAGATAATCATCGATCACATTGGTTTAAATTCCATTCGTATGATTGGCCTTCGTTGGATATTAAATACTGAAAAATAATCTTCCGCATTTTCACTATTTTTTCTATCATTCATTTTCAATTGATTGAATCGATTATCTGGACCATCCATATACGTTGCACAAAAGTTGATGCATTCTTTTACAAGATACCCTTCGACAATTGAACCTTCTGGTTTAGCCTTATTAAAGATGTAGTCTTACAATTTTTTCGAGAAGCGCTCAACTGGATATATTCACCTATACTGAACTGGTCCAGCAATCCTTGCTACATTCACTAGGTGGAGTATATGATGTACCATGACATCGAAAAATACAGGAGAGAAAATCTGCTCCATCTTGCATAGTGTGATCATAATTTTCTTGTCTCAATAGTCTAACAATTGAGAATCCAATGTCTTTGAACATATAACCTTGAAGAATTGACTTATCTCCGTCATAGAGTCAACCACTGATTGAGGAAGCACTCCATGAATTGGTAATGGGAACAAGATTTGCATATAAATGACAATCATAACTCTTTAACCTACTTACCTTCTTCAATGCTTCATTTACACGCAGAAAGTTGTGATGAGAATCCATCTGGAATCTTGATATTTTTTAGAAAAGATAATATCTTCAATCGTTGCTCATCCTTCAAAGTATATAATGCCTTAGGAAAGTCATAACTGCCATCATCTTTATGATTTACGTGCAACTCAAGACGAATGTCCAACATCTTCAAACCATTACGGGTCTTCAACGTGTCTTTTAGATTATCCGTTAAATTTAACATATCTAAAATGTTATCCATAACATTCTTCTCGATATGCATCGCATCATGATTGTGACGAACTGTGAGATCTTGCTAATAAAAGAGCTCTATGAAGAATATGCTTTTCTTTTTAAATCCAGAATTACGTAAACCTTTAAGAACTTTTTGAAACAGACGACCCAATCGAATATTACTAATCTGTTGTAACTTCTCCATTATTTTTTATCCTAATAGCCTGATTGTATCTGTTCTTAGAAAATTTCTTAGATTCTTGGATGAATAGCGACATGATTTACCATCAAATGTCTTTAAACTTGGATTGTTGCCATCTATGTTCAATTGGTAGGAATCTACAATGCCCTAAATAACACAATTTATTGCTTTTAGGTAAACGCAAGTAATAAGTTTAATCCATACATATAGGACATGCTAACTTGCCTTTAGTGCTCCAACAAGATAAATTTGTATAAGTTGGAAAATCATTAATAGTCCATAACAGTGTTGCATGCATCTTAAAAAATAGTTTTCCAGTTGCATCATATATTTCAACCACGTTATACCATAACAATTTCAACTCATCGGTGAGTGGTTGCATGTAAACATCAATTACATTTCCTGGTACCTTTTCCCAAGGATGAGAAGTGTCGGCATCATAAACGAAGATCTCATACACATTCATGGCGACAAGTTATATGTAAAGATCACCACTGGCTATATTGAATATGACGAATGCATGTTTTTGAAAGGATTGAATCCATCACTTGCAAGACCAAGCCTAACATTACATGTTTCCTCTGCAAATAAAGCATGTTTCTTATCAAATGCAGCCCACTCGTCAGAATCTGTCGGATGACACATAAGTCCATCTCGTGATTTGTTATTATGATGACATGTCATCTATTTTGCAGTTTTACTCGACATGAAAAGACGTAGCCTATGAATCAAAGGAAAGTAACGTAGTACCTTCCTTGACCATTTCTTCCCTCGTGTATTTGAACTAGTATTTTCTTCATATCTTCCTTCTCCACATTGCAGGCAACCATTCAAGCATGCATTTTCTTTAGTGTACAACATACAATCATTCTTACAAGCATTAATCTTTTCACACTTCAAGTCAAGTACGCAAAACTGTTTCTTCGCATCATACCATGACTAAGGAAAATCTTTGGGATTATTTAACAACTCTTCTATGAACTTAAGGGCATCAGACATTAACTTAGATGTTGCCTTATTCATCACTTTAATTTGAAACATTCTTAAAAGAAATAACCTTGACATGGAGTTAATTCCAAGAGTAATGAGTTCCTCCGCTGCCTTCAATGCATCATAAAAATGATTACAATCTCCAAACATATTATCATTATCTATATTATCAGCATTTGCAACCCTCATATCTTTTAACATCTCTACAACATTATCACCTCCAATATCTTCAATGTGATTCTCAACATCATTATCAATAGAAGGATAAGTGATTTCTTCTCCATGTGAGGTCCAGACTGTGTAGTGAGGCCACAAACTGGTACAAATAAGATGCTCAAATACTGTGTTACAATTATGCATAAATGCATTCAAACAACATTTGATGGACAGCAAATTCTCTCATAGAATTCTCCTCTTCTATTTTGCTTCATATATTCATGGAATGCCCAATCTAAGAATGAAATCATTCCACTCTTATATCAAAAATAATCAGAAATCCTCAAACCAATCCAAGACTTATCCATGGAAACCTATAATCAAATAAACCCACAAACAATGAAAGTAAGTTACATAAACATCAGATATTTGTATATTTTAGTTATTATTTTCACTTGATAGCTCATCTTTGAAGATTTAATCACAATATTACTTGTTACATGAAACCCGTGCCTGGAGAAATTTTGACAACATCTCCCTACACTTCTCTAGTATACCCCCAAGACTAACCTCAACTAAATTCTTTTAACACCCAATTTAAGGTGCTTAAGAAACCTAGGTACGTTTAGTTAGTATACCAGAAAAGAGAAAAAAAAATGTCACCAAGATTTCTCCAAACACAGATTACATGTAACAAGTAACACCTAAGTTGCGATCAAATCTTCAAGAACCCTCTTTAGTTCGGAACTTTACCGAATTGAGGACGATCAAGACTTATGGCATATTATAAAGATAATACATCATGCATGTATGTGAGATATACATACATTAACGCATTGTCCGTATGACATGATTATAAGTCTTGAATGAGCAAGAATATTAATATAATTTTACCTAACCTTCCAACTTGTACCCTAAGGGCTATATGTCTTATTGTTTGTCATCGAGTGCATCTAAGGTTGTGCAAGTGTGGATATCTACAAATTACATAAATAAATACTAACAAAGAAAAGAATAGTAATAACATAAGTCAGCTATTATGTTTTAAAAATTCACAAAATCCATAATCATAACAACCGCAATCCACAAAATCCTTCTCCCACAAAAAAAGAGTTTTTCAAAAATCCCCATTAAAGTGTTAACTTAGAATCATATCAATTTTCAAGTTGCTAGGTACTAGGTGTTTAACAACAAACAAGATAGTTATAGTTCCTAATGCTTCACTAATTAAGGAATAATGTTGACCATCTTTGAAAATTTTTGCAAAGAATAGCGACAATTATTGGCTAGCTACTACTAAGAATGGAATAAAAATGCATGAATACACAAACATATATGAATCCCACACCCTTACAGAGAAATGAACTGTTGGTTTACAAACTTGTGAAGATATTGAACACACTAACCACAACAACCTATCAGTCTTGATGCATTCAAGTTGAGTTTTGTCACTCATGAGGTTAAAGGACTTGTAAATGTAACAAATGATATATCATCTCTAATACATTTCTCTGAAGAATAAGATTAATGTAACGTGTCTTTTGATAGGCATATACATTTGAAAGTATATATGTCTTTTGTAATGTCCCCATATGCATATATGTAATTATCTTTTACGAAGATAGTAGCATTTAGACAGAAAACTTGGTGTGAGGAAATGATATATTACAATATAAAAGTTAGGTGGTCATTTTTTAGTCAATTTTAAAGATCACTATAACCAAGTCTAGCATGTTTACAACTTTCATATATCAAAATTAGTAAAATATTTTAGTTATCGTTGCCATTAATAATGACTAAATTACTCCTAAGTAGATATCACTCATCACTACTATTTCCATTACCAAGGATGTACATGAATCAGGAAAGATCTTTGAGTCTATGACCCCATCCTATTTAAGGCTATCTTGTGGTATTTGAATTATCGTTAGGGATTGAATTATATTGTCAAATGAACTCACTCATAAATAAGCCCTTATTTATAACTTAGAACCTTGGGCCCACCACTGCTTCATGATGGTGAGAGCAAAGGGGAAAATTTACCATCTTGTCTCTTGAATGCACTGATGGAAAATGATATGTGGGTTCACTCAACTCAGTAATTAAGTTAATTTCACTTAATTAAGAGTAGAAGAAATCACTTAGGTTAACTCGAAGTTGTGTCGATTGTGTAGTATAGGGTCGAATTAACCTAACATTTTAGAAATTTTTACTGGTTGAGTCCAGGTCGTTCACTGGGAGGCATAATAATTTTCTCCAAATTCACCAATTTTCTTTTATCTCTTTTAAGTTTAGGAGGTAAAACTAGTTTAATTTTCAAAACATGAATTTTGTCAAAATATTTAAACTATAAAGAACATACAAAATTCCATATGCAAACATATTTACTCAAAATGTCGTACTTTATTAACAAGTAAACATGCTAGTTTTTTTCAATTTTATTTCATTCTAAGAAATTAAGGCAATTAAAAAGTTATCCAATTAAAGCATGCCTTTTACAATTAAGAACAAAAAGATACTGATGCAAGAGAAAATTATTTATTTTCATCTCTCTACAACCTCTAATCTTCTTTCTTTTCTTTCTTCTCTCTCTTTTATTTTCTTCTCTCGAACTTTCTTTCTTCTTACCTTTCTTGTGTTGTTCCTGCCTTCTTATCCTCCTCTTCTTTCCCTTTAATCTTCTCCTGCCTTCTCTTCTTCCCTTAGTTTTTCTCCTTTGTTCCTTAGTCTTTTTCCTTAGCACTTAGCGCCTACGCCTTCTCCTTTAGCATCCTTCAGCGGCTTCTCTTTTCCTTAAGCTTTCAGCTGAACCGGGTTTTTTGTACTTTTTTAACCAAAAGTTTTTTTATTTGCAGCGAGGTCCCTTTCAAGGATACACAACACCCTAAGACCAGGGTGGGACCAGACCCTACTCGGCCTCGCCTAATCTCAGTTAGGTACGTTTTGGTTCATTTGTTAATCGGTTCACAATCTCGAATCGCATCGGCTCAACCGGGCCTCCCAGGCCACACTCGCCCTCCCAGGGCACAATCATTTCCGCACGCCCCCAAGGGCACACACCTGCAGGCATAAGCCCGCACACACAGACATACAATGCTTAGATCAGATCAGAAGGAATCGAAACTGGTGTGCCGAGCGCTGACGACTGCATAGCCAAGGGAACAAATCAGTTTTATCCCCAGGCGCGCACTCGTGAATATCCGAGGTGGGACAAAGCTAACCCTTCCAGACCCGAATTCAAACGATTGTAACTTTCTACCCAGAGCTCCAAATTGAATGATTTAAAGTTTGTTGGAACGCTCTAAGGGTAATCTACATAATTTTAGGGTCAATTTAATGTTTTAATGATGTTTGGCTCTTCAATTTAAGAGATGAAATCAGGGGTTCCTACGGGTTTTAAAAAGCCTGAAAGCAAAATTAAAGTCAGGGGAGTCCTCAGATGGACTTTTCTCATCTATTTAAAGGTCTGTATATGTGATATAAACAATTTCGCTTCTGTTAGGATAGATTTTAAACTCTAAAGACCTTCAGAACCTGCAGAGAAGCTTTTCTCTTCTCTGAAAACTTCAGAGGTTGATTTTCAGATTTCAATAACTGCAACAGACACTTTAAAGTGTTTCTCATCTTTTAGATTAATTCTAAGGATTATAACAAATCAGTCTGGGCAGGTTTTAAGTTTGAATTTCATCAGAACAGTACTCCTGTTGGTTTGGGTTCGAGAGTAGCCCAAATTAGCAGAAACAAAATCTTTATTAATTACATCATCTGAGCTTACTTTAATGAATTTCAAATCATAAAATAAGATCCCAGAAACAATTTCCACATCTCAATATCTCAATTCAAGCTCAGAACACCATTATCAGACTCAGGTTTGACTATGGAAGCTCAAAGATTGACTTTCTGTTCTGAGCTTCCTCTTAAGAAATTTATGCCTCAATCAGAGTCTCTTTATCATTTGGAACTTACTCAGATCTTTAGATTTATGTTCTGTCCTTAATTTCTAGGGTAAATAGGTGTGTGTTCAACAGAATAAAGGAAAGATTGCTACAATGATTTGAAGGTTAAAATATCTTCAGTGCATCGCACTGAGCTCCTTAAATGTTTCTCAAATCCTTGCTAACATACTTCTCCAACTCGACAGAGTTAGGGAAGATGAAGTTACATCTAAAGCTCCAGTGGTTAAAACCTCGAACAAATATCTTTAAAATAATCAGTAATCCTTATTTTATTGTTCTGGAGCCACTTAGCAAGTTTAAGAGGCTGCAACACAACTTTGGCTCGTCGGAGCTCCGGTGACGGTGAGTCCAGAAAATGTAAATTGTATGTACAAATTGACAAAATTAACCATTTTTGATCCAGAAATGATCCTGAGGTTACAAAGAACCTCATTATCACTTTAAATTCCTCATTTGTTCATTAAAATGTAACATTTGACAGTAAGTTTGTTTCTTAAAAGATTTAAGTGGTTTAAGCTCAGAACTTGATTTAACTACTCAATTGAGAAGTTAAATCAAGTGAAAAGGTGTTATTATTCATAAATATATATTTAATTTATAGTTTGAACTGTTCCTGAGCTGCCATGGACAACGAGCTCAGGAGCTTAATTAAGATTTAGGCGTTTAATTATAGATGATAATAATAGGTAATATAATGTCGATTAGAGTTCTAAAGTGGTGATAGGTGATGAAAGAACCCAGTGAAGGTAGAATTAGACCTATTACTGTCACCATAGACAGTGTTAGTAGTTGGTGAAGGTGAGATTTGAATTAGGTGTTTAGGTGATTTAATTAATGATTAAGTGAATTAGAAATGAACATGGAAAATACAGGAAGGTATACAGTGAATTAAAAGACAAAATTAAAGCTCTGGCGAGCTCAAGGAACTCGCCGGAGTCGGAGGAAATGAAGCTAAAATCTAAAATTACTCTAACCTAACTAACTAAACTAACTAACTAAGCTAGCCTACTCCTACTACTCCTAGTCTACTGCTACCTGGATGAAGGGGTCAATAGGGTTCCGCCGAAGTCTCATGGCAGACGACGAAATCAGAGGGTGGAAGAAAGATCTCCGGCGGGCGAATTTGAGGTGGAACAGAGGAATCCTTAGGTTAGCGCCTTTGTCAGAGGTGCAGAAGACCATGGCGGATCTCCTCGGCTAATTAAGATGGATGGAGGAAGTCGGAAGATGGAATGGGAAATCACTGGAGGTTTGGAAGAATAGCCTATCGGGTCGACTACAGTGTTAGAAGAGGGAAGGGAGCCAACTTGCTTAAAATCGAAGGTGTGAGGGGGTATTTATAGCAGTTTGCAGCGGAGAGAGGGGCGGGGTCTGGCCGAAGGAGATCGAGGAGCTTAACCTCCGTCGTCGTCTCTGACGACGGTGAGGTTATCTCCCACTGAAAAATAGGATTCTCAGTTAATCCAGACCAATGGATGAAGTGGAGGTGGTGAGCGTAAGCTGCAAGAGATTGGGCAAAGCGGAATGATGCCGGCAGGGCGGTGATCGCGTGGTGGGATGACTCTCTGCTGCCAGCCGTTCATTCGGCTGGAGAAGAAGACGAAGAGGGACTTAGAAGTAATAAAACTTAAGGACCTATGTGAGAAATAAGGATTCGAATGTAATGAAAAGTAAGGACTAAAATGTAAACCCAGGTTTTGAAGGTTTATTTTAACTTAAATCTTTTTCAACTTTTTATATATGTTAGTAAATAAGGTAAATATTATGTTTACACCTTGAATTTACATTTTTGACCTTTTTAGGTTAATTTATTAGATTAAGTAAAATCACTTAAGTTATTACATGTTTAGGTATACATTATATTTAAGTTACTTATCTTATTAATTAAGGAAATGATTAGTAAGATTTCGAGTCCAATTATTATCTAAATTATTAATAATGTTAATTGAATGATAAAATGTCATTTTTAACTTATTTTAAGGTCCTTAACTAAATATCCCTTATTCTATAATTAGCCCTTATATATTCATAACCCTAGCTAATTAACTAGGAAGACTAGTTAATTAGGGGTAATTAGAGATCATGATGAGTGTCTCATCATGAACCCAAGACCCTTTTACCAAATTGACCTTTGACGTCAAGGGCAATTACAAATATCTTGTTAGTCAATTTGAAGTAGATTTGGTCAAGATCTGCTTGTTAAAAGGATGATTTATATGGATTCTTATTTAGAGTAATATGGCAATTTGACCTAAATTAAAACATCAAAGATTGCTTAACCCTCTGATGCGTAACACCTACCATGCCAGTTTGCCCATCCACGTTGAGCCACCAGTTTGCCTAACTCAACCTATCCTACTTAGCCTAGATAATGCTGCTCCTCTCTTCCATCCTCTCTTCTCGACATTTACGATTCTATAGGGATAATATAAATGTTGCAATAACATTCATAAACTTTCAAAAGTTTATGATGTACATTTAGGAAAGAAAACAAAGGAAACCAGTTGTTTTGTTTTAACTGACCAAAATAATCCAATCAAATCAAAAAGTATTTGAATTATATCAAATGATAGGATAAGTTTTTTAGAATATTAGACACGTGGATTATATTACGTGAACTTCAGGGCAAATTGTATTAAGCCCTTATAGGCAAGACCATTTTTTCATTTGCATCCAATACATGATTGCAAGACAGCTACCCTCTACTCCTCTTTAGCCTTAGACCAGTGTTCTTTCTCCTTTCCCATGAAGTAAAATGAAATGATTGATCTTCAAAAAGAAAAGAATCCAATAAACATAATATAAATGCCATTGTTTAGACCCTGTAAATCAAATAACTTAAAGAGTGAAAATACAAGGTCCAACTCAAGGTTTGTATTTGAAATTCCCTTCTCATTTTTGTGCTTTTCATCAAGACCAAAACCCTTGAAAGATTGATCGTACCACCACGAAGTATGATTATTTCAATGCCCCTTATAGAAAAGTCAATACCACACAACTTAGAAATATTACCCTCCACAAAAAAAAATAGCCCTCAATGAAGCTACACTGGTGACTATATTAATGGAGATAAAAATCATGTGCAGATCTTAAAGCAGAATGAAAGATCCTTGTATTACCATCCATTTCTTCCCAAAATTAATAAATCTTCAAAAATTAAACATCACCGTAGCTTATGATGCTATTAGTGGTCTACGAGGTTAAGCTTAAGGCTGGGAGTTCTGAAATGAAATTGAGTTTGATTGAACTCCAAGTGGACTTTGAGCTCTGCGTAAGGTCAGACTTGACTTTTAATGTTGGAACTTATAACTTCTGAGTGCAAAGCATGTGAAAAATATTAGCAATGCCAATCCCTTTTACACACATGTGATTCTCTCATTGTCAAGGGTGCAAATAGATGCATTGCTTGCATGACAAAGGGATTTACCGAAAGTGTACAATTTATTTCTTTCAATGGTAGATCAAATTGACAGTAACTTTCAACAATGTCTTTTTCATAAAAAAATTATCAACAATGCCCTGTGTGTAACACTCACAAGTAATATTTCATTACTGACATAATGGGCATTTAACTTTCTAGTAGCAAATGCAACTATAGCGAAAGTGCAAACTTACAAGGGGTTTCAATTATAGAGATGTTTTTTCCTATGAATAATTACCCATCCAATTTCCAATGGAGATTTTAGATAAAAACCAATACAGAAATGCTGGCAAATAATGATTTCCATCCTAGTGAAATTAAATTGTTTAGTGTGTAGGAGAAGGATTGTTGGGGCTGTCTTGGGATAGATGGGCAAGATTACACATAAGGGTGTACAACATTCTTCTTTGTTATGGAAGCACACCTTGGCACTTATTCAATTGATTGTAAAGAAAGGACTTCTCTACTTAGAACTGCTTGCAACCTAACCCTATCTAGGTCTTGACATGCTAGTTTCCATCATTTCAAATGAATAATGCCTGAAAAGAGAGCTGAACACAATGAAGCTTTTTGAAGTGGATGTTTTTGTTCTGACTAGCTTTTTGAATCTGTATTACTCTAGGGTTTGGAAAATTGGCAAGTTTGAGATATTGAGAGGAGATATATGTGGTCTTACAAAGTCAAAGTTAAACAAAAAAAACTCTTTTAATTAGATATCTTCAGCCCTTACGGTTTGCTCAGCACCATCTTGATTATGCCAGAGATTAACTATGTCTAAATTTATTGAACGGACATAAGAACTAGGTAAATGCTTCCTTTCTTTGCTTTGCTGATTCATTTTTCTTATGATTTAGGAATCATAAAGAATTATATTCATTCTATGATCAATACTTTGAGAACAGGGAAAACACGTGTGAGCTTTCTTCACTCTGATTATAAAGGACTATGCTTACCATCTAGCCATGCTATTTTGACATGGAAAGTGCCTTTTCTATTATATATGTTTATGAGATTTGTCCATTTAAAGAAGCTTCTCAGATTGAAGGATACAGTACAACATGGCTAGGGTATGTTCTTTGATCTTACTTATTAATAATGTAGAATGTTGTAATCTTGACACTATTATAATCTTAAAGCTTCCTAGATGCATGCTGTCTATGACCAAAAAAAGCTTCCTAATTTCAAAACTTGTTGGCATACCATTAAACACCAGGCATGCGTGTTAACCCTTAAGCCAATCGAGGTCAGTAGATCTCCTTAAGCCACTCCGCAGCCAATAGATTCACCAAGTACTGCAACAACAATAATAACAGGAGATCAAGAGAAGTGGAGTTGGAGGAGGAGGAACGAAATGAACGAATAAATAAAAAGGAAGAGTGGTGGATTAACCTAGTTGTAGCAGCAGCAGTGGTAATGGAGGTGCTGCTAGGGAAGATGAGGGAGGGAGAGAGGTAGCGGTCTTGAGGGGGAGGAGACGTTCTGCTGGGGAGGGGATGGTCAGGGGAGGTGCCTTCGTCAAGAGAGGGAAGGGGTTGGGAATGGCAAGGGGAGGTGATGTCGTCTGGGAGGCAATCGAAGAGTCAAGGGAGGGGGAAGGTAATGGCAGCGGGAGTTGATTTTTGGTGGTGATCTTAAGGGGTAGGAGAGGTGCTGCTGGCAATCTTGAGGGGGAGTGAGGGGAGGCACCACCATCGTTAGGAGAGAGAAGGTGGCAAGCGATGGTCGGGGGAGCTAACGTCGTCAAGGAGGGGGCTGGGGAGTCGGGGGGGAAGGTGATGGGGTCAAGAGTGGGTTTTGGGGAAAGTTGGCGGTGAGGAAATTCAGAAGAGGGTGTGTGGGAGGGAGGGAAATTTTTGGAGGGAGCAATGGTCAATGTTCCACTTGAAACTGTCACCAAAGGGAATTCTATGGTCATGGTCTTACTTGGAACCATCACCGAAGGGAAGCCTATGGTCACAGTTCCACTTGGAACCATCACCAAAGGAAGCCTATGGTCACAGTCCTACTTGAAACCATCACCAAAGCCTTTTGTCACGATTCTCAAACCCGTCACAAAAGGTTATAATAGAAAACAAATCTCACTCTCCCACAATGGTCACAGTTTTGAGTGAAACCGTCACCATAAGTTACTTTTGGTCACATTTCCCAAAACCGTCACTAAATACTTGTCACCAATTCTCACTTTCCTAGTAGTGATCATTACATCTTCACTTCCACAAGTTTGTCTATGGGTATGTCCAAGATTCTCAAAAGGATCATTTGCACTTTCAAATGCTTTTTCCAGTAGAAATCCCTTCAACCAACTTAGAGACTCAAGTGCCTTGAGTGAGAAATATTCATTGAGTACTATTTCAAAATCCTCAATTTGCAAGGCAAGAAAAGGTTTTATATGAATAAGTCACATGAATGGTTTTTACAAAGTTGAAAATTTTGTTGACAACCTTAAAAAGAGCTTTTCTTAAAATAATGAAAATAAGAGCATATTAAATCTACATCTGAAATGCAAGATACAAAAAATCAACACTAATGAATTCCAGATTCACCTCAAGCATGAGCTACCAGAAACCATTTGAATCCAATGCCTTCAAGTCTTTTGTCTTGAATTCATGGAAAAGGTCGATAAAAGTGTCAATCAAACCTTCCACTAAAATGCCAAGAGCCTTCTCCAAAAGGGGCTTAGCTCCATAAGAATCCTGCAAAATTTGAATGCAAAGATCGATAACTATTATTATCATGAATTGCAATCAATCTATAATTCTATATTAGAATCCATAAATATACATTGTCAGGGTTCATGAGATTGTTCTCTAGGAACATTCAAGGCTCAAACAAGGGGCTTCCATAGGAGGACACATTGATCTTTCTCCATAGGAAGCTACATAACATTCAACAAAAATAAAAAACTCAAGAAGCCACCTTCTACCTTATAAAAAAGGAAAAGGCATATACTACTTATAAATAGCTAATAGAACTATAAGTAGCCTTCTTTTCATCATAAAATTGCATATGACTTCTATTTGCGGTAGTGGAAAAGGAAACTTTTGTGGATTTTGACTTCACATCAAGAACTTAATTTTCTCCATGGACAACATAAAGCACATATACTTTGTTATCATCAAATTCCATGACCTTGATACTTATCCACCAACAGGTTAGTCTCCAAATAAATAATATAAAGCACATATATTTCATTATCATCAAAATCGATGACCTTAGTGCTTATGCACCAATAGGTATTGTTTAGAGCACTAAATCGGTGTTTAAGAGTATTACGTTATAGTACAGCCGAAAAAGCATTCAAAACAAATATTATTTTATTACTCGAATATATTCCGAGGTCGAACACAGGGAGCAAATGGAATTCACACACTAAACTTGGCAATTAATGCAATTTGAACATAAATGATTACTCAAAAACTAATCATGAATGTAGAGCATATGAGTATGTCATTAGACCAGATAATAGTTACTCAAATTAATTAAAGAAGAAAATATAAATTCAGACGTCTAATTGCAAAATCAGACGTCTTAAATGACTTTGGCTACAGTGCCTTTTTCTTCTTTTCTTCTTCTCTGCCTTCTCCTTCCATCTTCTTCTTCAACCTCTTCATTCTTCTCTATCTTCTCCTTCTTTCTTTTCTACCTGACCTCCTCTTCTTCCTTTGCTTCTTCCTAACTTTACCTTTCTTCTGCCTTGGCCTTGTGCTAGCCTTCTCTTCTTCTTCTTCTTCCCTTCTTCCTTCAGCCCTGCTCTTTCTCTGAATTCGACTAAGTGTCGAAGGTAAACTCCTCAGAGCAAAACCCCCCCTTCCCCTGCGTAGCTTTCCTCTCTCTTTCTCTCTTTTCTATTTTAGAACCGCTCTCCCAGAGCCTTTAACTGGTTGGGTAATCGGACCTAACGAAGACCCGGGTCCAGGCTCACCGCCGTGTGTAGTGAGCGAGTGAATAGGGCAGGTAGTCGGGTCATGGCCAGGTTTGCAGGTTATATCGCGGACGAGTCCATGAGAGAGGAGAGGAGGACCTCACCCTCGGTGTTGAAGGCGAAGAGCCTCTGGCACAAAATCAATTTATGTACACAGAGGCGCCTTTCCACTTCCGAGGTGGGACTAACATCCCACCTTCTTCCGCTCGTCTGCCGCAGAGAGGACTTGGCCAAATTGAAGGGCTGCAGCAATTGGAGTCTTCGCGTGAGGGCTTGGACATGTGCACGCCTTAAGTCTGCACAGCCTAGAGGTCTCACCTAGAGCAGCGCAAGGCCTGGGACCGCTTGAAGCTTGCTTCAAGCTCGGCAATAATGGCGGACCATGGCCTGAACCTAAAATCAACAGCACAGCCTCGCAGCCAAGTTAAATTTCTCATGGAGCGTCGCCGAACCATGGCGAATGTGATGGGGATGTCAGCGTGGCTCGGGGGTGCGTGTGCGTTCGTGCCTAGGGCACACTGTGGGTGTGTTAGTGGGTATATTCGGTGGGGTGTTTGGGTGGTCGATGGAGAGATTGGAGTGAGAGGATGTGATCAGGGAGTCAAGGCGGAGGTCGTAGGGTGGTTGGCTAGGTGGATGGAGGTGCGGAGCAACGGGAGCACCTCGTCGAATGTATCGCCGGAGGTGGAGAAGGTGATGGTGGTCAATGGCGTCAAGGGGTGATTTAGGGAAATAAAGAGAAGGAAAGAAAGTGTGAGAGAGAGGGGACCTAAGAGTCTACTCTAAAGGACGAAAAGGGATAGAGAACCCACACTGGTATGGTTTCCGGACGTGGGGAAGACGAATACCTCCGTAGGTGAGGCGGCGACGAAGACAGGGCAGAGGCGACATCAGCCAGTGTTGCGCGACGCGGAAGAATGTGGCAGAGTTAACCTAACCACTGGTATTGTGGTTGGGCGATGAGTGAGTGAGGGAAGAGCCGCCGAAGCTTGCGGAGATTGTGGCTGGCGAGAGAGAGAGAGGAATTGAGGGGGAACCGACCCAATTTCAAGCTGAGGAAACATCGGTTGGATCTGGGGTTCTTAAATAGGTCATGGGAGAGGGATTTGTGCTTCCGCCGGCGATGGAAACTATCAAGAGACCCAAATTTCTCATGCACTCGCATGTGCAATTAGGAAACAATGAAGGCTCATAGATGGGTTCAGATTGGAGGGGATTACTCAGATAATCTCCCTTCCAATTATGGAAGGAATTCCCTAAGCAATCAAGGTGAAACCTTCTTACAAAGCTCGCCGGAGTAAAATTCCTCCACTATAATGGCAGAGGAACTTATTTGTAAAGATGACGAGAAAGTTAGGGGGTTGTTTGTAATGAGTTTTGAAAGTTAGGGGTAGAAATGTAATCGGACAGGACCTTTTTGCAAAGTAGGTCAAGATGAATTCCCCTTAGGTCCAAATTTTGGTACAAACCTAATTTTGACCTAAGGAATCCAATGGTGAAGTTGGATTTTGGGTTTGACCATGTTTGACTGGGGAATTTATGTAAAAACCTAAATTAGGGTAAATATCTATCTGAGACCCTATTCTAGGTCAAGATGGATTCCCATGGCCAAATTGAAGGTACCAAATCCTAGAGGATATTTTTCTATGATTTTTAGAGGGTTTAGGTGAATTTTATCTTGACCAGAACCGTAGTTAATCAAGTGGGTCTGTTTTAGGGTTTCAAGAAGTCATTTAATTCATAAAACATACACAAATCTTTTTGTCTGATCCAACCCACTTATAATCTTATTAAGACCATTTGACCTTTATTTAGCCCTTGAGAAAACCCGTGGTTGCATTGCATTGGTAAAATTACAGTTTTAACCCTAATTTCTTGTTTCACTCTCAGAAAGGTTATGCAGTGAATTAAGACCTTCAGCTGGTTATGTAGGAGCATTTATTCTCTTCATTGGGTCAAAATGAGCTAGTTAGGGCTCATGATAGTGTTCCTATTAGGTATATCTTTTAATTTTCTATCTTTTAGTTTCTATATCATTTAGTGTTTGTTTGTGCTTTCTATAATGCATGGCAGACCAATCAAAGACCTCTATTAAAACCTAGGGCATTCCACTTGGTGCAGAACAAGGATTGGGAGATAAATTCATGGAACATGTGGACTTTAGCAAATAAGCCACTGTAGCTATCCCTATCACATGAACATAAAGCTTGTTCTGGCAAAATGTCCACTCCCTCCAATGGGACCATCACAACCCCTTGGTGCAGCAAATAGCCCTGCACTAAAGATTGGTTGTCTCGTGTACATAGTTAACTATTGCCATGGTAATGCCATTTACTGAAATATTATAACTATTACACCACTAAGACATTAGAATATAAGATTTTTGCATCTTGTACTAACGAAATGCACATGCATATCACCAAAGCAATTCAACATGCCATAGAATGTTAAAAAACACATGCATGTAACATTACATGACATACTTTTGATATGTATATTTGAAACGAATAGGATGGAAGTGCACAATATGTGCATCCTTAATATGCATCCTATTCCAACGAAATGCACATTTATTTCTGAGAACATGTCGAAAGGTTCCAAAAATATATTAAAAGTGCACATAACATTACCTACATACCTTGGATATGCATATCCCTACCGAAAAATGCACACATATTCATCCTTACCATTCAAAGTGATGACATGCATATCATAACAAAGGTCATGTTCCAAAAGTTGATTTAAGTAACCACAAGCGGATTTTGTTTTGAAATTTATCCAAGTAATTGATCAACATTCCAAGCAACATTAGATGCCTAATGGCAAGAAATGTTAAAGTTGATTATAAGGGCTTTAACCAAAGTGCTCCTACTCACATTTCTACCATGAAGAATATTATCAAGAAAGCACCTGCCTATCAACATGAACAAAGATTTGATGATTCTTCAACTTCAACTAGTCTATCTTCTAGGTATGTTGACAACCATGGTTTCCTATATGACCAAACCACTTAGACAAACCACATATCTACATCAAGTAGAAATAATTATCATATAGAACATTGGTGCATAGGCACATCTAGGACATATTAGCTGTTCCATTATTATGCTAAAAGAACCTGTGATGAAGACTACCTTATATTATACATCACAGAATTGATTATATCTTATTTAAAAAATCCAGTAAGAACACTGCAGCAAGTTAATTAGCACTAAACAGACCAAATAATTGCTATACATGGATACTCCTTATTTAAATGGAGAAGATATGAAAAGAAATTTAATGTTGACCTTTTCTTAAGTTTGAACTCATTCCTTAACGACAGAAGATCTACCTACTTACTAGTAGAAGTCAAGATCCTATTAGTCCACCTCCATCTACCACTTGAGCCTCTTCTCATGAAAGCCTGTAAATGATTAGCCATGGATGTCCTGATCTCATTGACAATGACATTCCCTGCCATTGACCTCAATCCTTTCTATGAAATACCTCCGCTTCGTCCATTAGCCATCATGTGAAAGAAATGATTATTGACATCACCCTTTTTTCAACCAAAGATAACACGATCACTATCTCCACTCAATTCCCACCTTCCCATGCCAACAAGCTCATCTTTTCAACTCTATTCACATCCTAAATACTTTCTAGAACCTTCATCTTCTTTCTTATCCACTCTGCTTTCAACCTCCTGTAGTATGTAATTAGATGAGTCCTCAAGGTTTGCAATCTCTTCACCAATGCAATTTCGGAGGGATAATTGAAAGGATGTCATAATAAGTCCAATTGAGATTTTTTTTGTTTAGAAAGGGAAAAGGGTGTTAACTCACTCTGAAACGGGTTTTAAAATTATTGCTTTGCAGTATATGTAGAATTAGCGCAAAAAATAAATACAATTTATTACTCGAATTTTAAGTCCGAGATCGAACACAGGGAACAATATGGCAATTTAAAACTCAAGATCACAATTAAAGATGTAAGAATTTGTAATCAATAAAGATATGTAAATGAGATTCGATGTCAATAATGCAAAAAGAAGAAAGGGTAAAATGATGATTTCAATTACCAAATTACCCTACAATGTTAAGCAAGCTACTCAAAGTAACAGATCAAGCACAACTCAATTTAACCAACAGAGCCAAAGTATAAGATATCAGTTGACAGATTTGGTCTCAGACGCCTGAACAAACGTAGAGGCCTCTTCTTCAACTTCTTCAAGCCTCAGGGAAAGGCTTCCCTCTTCTCTTCCTTCACTTCTTCATTCTCTTCTTCCTCTTCCTTCAGAGAAGGCGCAGCACAAGACTTAGCACACCAGCAGAGGCAAAGGACTCTTCAGATCTCACAAGAGTCAAGAGGAGGGCGGCAGAGCAAACCCCCCCTCTCCTCTCTTTTCCTCTTCTTTCTCTCTCAGACCAACCAAACCAGACCAGACCCGGGTATCCGAGTAATTAGATAAAGCCCAGACCCACGAGGCGTCAGCGCGGGCGAGGGCATGCGTGGGCACGTGCAAGGGAACCTTACCCCGTGCTATTGAGGTGAATAGCTTATAGCGCAAATTCAACTTATACCGCTCAAATGGCTTCACTGCCCACGATATGGGACTATCCCACAGAAGCTTCAGTGCGTGCGATCGCAGGTGCTCCTTCGTCAAATTGGTGTGGGGGAAGCGGTCAACGGCCCCAATTGACTGCCTAAGGAGCTTCCTGGGCCAAGTATGCTTCAATCTAAAGCTGTAGCTGGATGCTTCGAGGCTTGGAGGGGAAGAACACACCGAAGAAGATGACGTAACGGCGAAGCTCCGGTGAAACACCTGAAAAGAGTAGCACAGTCTTTCGACCTCGTCAAACCAACTCAAAAGGTCCACCGAAGCACGACGAACATGGCAGCCGTGGTTTTGTGATGTGGGGAGGCGTGTGTGCGTAGGACGAGGTCGGGGTGGAGCTGCGAAGGCGGTGGTGTTCAGGGAGATGGTAGAGTGGCTAATCGGTGGAATTAGGTTAGGGCTTTAGTCGGTGGAGTTGTGGCGAAGCTGATGGGGTTGGTAGCGACGAGTTTTGATCAGTGTGGCGGTGAGTAGGCATCGTCGGAGCATCGCTGGAGGAGAAGATGATGGCATCGAGGGAGAAGCGGTGGTCGTGCGTGTGTTGTGAGTGTGGGAGAGCGAAATAGAATGAGAGATAGAGCGATGGAGTGACTTAAGGATGCGGTTGAGAGGCGAAGGCCTAAAGTGTTGGTCGATTAGAGTCGGAGAAGGAGGAAGAAGCGGCGAGGCGACGACGATGACTCAGACGGAGGGACGCTTTCCCTTTGGATGGGGAGGGTCGCGACGAAGAGAGGAAGAGCTTAGGCCATCCAATTTGATGGTTGGACGGCCGAAGGAGGGGGATCCAAGGAGGTCACCGAAGCAAAGATTTTTTGTGGCCGGTGGAGGGGGATTAGGATGATTTAGCGCACCAAAACTTGCTGAAGAGGTTGGCCATGAATCATGGGATCTTTTATAGGCCATAGGAAGCCCTTCCAAGCTTGGAAAGAAGCTTCCAAGCTTGGAAGGTTTTTGCAAAATAGGATACTCAAACCTTTGAAAGGTTCGCATGGCCTTTTGGGAAAGACTTAGAGCCCAAGGAATGGCTCAAATGGAAGGCAAATTCCCAAGAAATCCCCGCATCAACTTTGGGAGAGATTGATTGAGAATTAAGCAAGAAATTCTCGCTCAAAACTCGATGGTGAAGGTTTAACCTTCCAAAAATGTCGCAGGGACATGCTTGTGAAGAAGACAAAGAAGTTGGGGGGCCATTTGTAAGAGAATTCAAAAGTTAAGGGTCTGAATGAGATAAAAAGAGTCTGACTGGATCAAAATACAAACTTGGTCAAGATGATCTCAGATTGGACCCAAATTTTGGTACAAACCTAATTTGAACCCAAGTAATTCAATGGTGAAGTTGGATTTTGGTTTTAACTAAGTTTGACTGGGTAATTTATGCAAAAATCTAAATTAAGACAAATGTCAGTCTGAGACTCTATTTTGAGTTAAGACGGGTTCTGATGGTCAAGTTAAAGGTACCAAATCATAGATAATATTTTTATATAAATTTTAGAGGGTTTAGATGAATTTTATCCTAACCAGAACCTCAGTTAATTAAGCTAGTCTGTTTGTAGGGTTTCATAAGTCATTTAATTCTCAAAACATGCAAAAACCCTTTTCTGTCTATTCTAACTCACTTATTAGTATTTTAGGATCATTTGACCCTTAATTAACCCCTAAGAAAACCCATAGTTATTCTACATTCAAGATATGATAGTAAAATTATAATTTTAACCGTGGTTTCTTATCTTTCTCTAAGAATGATTATGCAATGAATTACAGTTCTTTGGTGGTTATATAGGAGCATTTAATGATTTAATCAGATCAATTGAATTAGTTATGGCTCATGATGGTGTTTCCATCAAAGGGTGATAAACAAAGCATGTTAATCCTCCAAGATTTCATTACAAACCAATAGTCCCAACAATTTCAAGGTGAACAGCCTCAAGATTTCATCAATCCCCCAACCCTCCTCCCCCATCCACAACAAAAAAAAAGTTTTTTTCCCTCTAAAGATACCACAAAAGGTAGAATAGACAATCCATCACTTATCCGTGCACCCAAAGTTGTCCAATAAGGTCTCTTATGAGTTAATGCTGATCAACCAATCAACAATTTCTCCTCGACATCCTCTGGAAAAGGATAAGAGAATAATAGATGCTCTATATCCTCAATGATTGAGAGATAGAAGATGAAAGAAACCTCAGCATGAGGCACCCATCTCCTAAAGTCATGCACAACAAACCTCTTGTTTCTTTGGAATCAAATAAAAAGCACAATGTGAACTCCATATCTTTTGCAATCACCCAAGAGTGACCATTATAATAGAGTGGCACATGATCAAGCTAATTCCCTCCAAACAAATAAGTACCCAATTTGGCTTTAGGTCTAGTATGACAATTAATGAAAAGTTTTAAAGCAACTGGAAAAGACTTACGGTTCCCTTTTGAGATATTGTGGAGGATTTTACAGAAGATTGGGGTGGAGGATTTGTATATCAATGTTATCAAGGATATTGATGATGGAGTTGTAGCTTCTCTAAAGACACAAAACTAAATTGACAAGCAACTTTGAAATTGAAACTGACTTGCACTATGGTTTGACCGAGTCCTAATCTCTCACTTTGGTAGAAGATGAGTCAATGAAGCATATATATGATGAGATACCATGCTTCACGATTTTTGCTTGCTTGAGATGAAGTAGAGTAAATACAAAATTGGATCTTTGGAGAGATGTTAGTACATCTAAAGCTTCCAACTATGTTGAACGAAGACTAAAAACATAAAATGAAATTTTAGTGTAGCACATGCAAACATGCCACATGTGAAAATTTGAGAAACAAGAAAAGATGCTTTTAAGTGCCTATGATCAATTTTTTAATAAGATATATGAATTGATGGGACAGACAAAATTAGTGCAAGTTAGTTGAACTGGGATGGAGCTTTGAGTGTTTTACATGTCAAAAACAAAAATCCTTTGAAAGCGAAGGTCAAACAATTTTACATGTATCTAAATGTTGGGCAATCTGCTGTAGATAGGAAAAAGGCTATTTATAGAATTGAAAATGTTGAGATGGGCATATGGTCACACAAGGATCCAATCTAAAATGAGTTCATCAAAGAAGAGATTGAAGGGACATCGATGGTAAAATGAGAGGGATTTTTCCTTTTCAAAAAAAAAAAGAGGGGGAGCGAGATGAGAAAGAGGGAGAGCGAGTGGGGGTTCGTAGGGCAACTAGCGAGTGGGGTGGGGAGAGGTGGCCATGACTTGATGGTGGTGAGGAGGAGGTCGCGGAGGGGAGCAGAGCCGGTGAGGTGCTTCAAATGCCTCAGGAGGGGGCATATGGCGATGGGCTGCAGGGACCCGATGCGGTGTTTACGCTGTGGCGGTCTAGGGCATCGGAGGTCGATTTGCAAGCTCTGAGGGTCGGGTGGCGGGGTATCTTCGAGGAGAGAGGGGACGCCCCCACCCGAAGGGGGCGCCTCTCATCGAGGTTGAGGCGCCTTGGTCGAAGGAAATCGGGGCGTTGGAAGGGAGGCTGGCGTCGGCTCTGGTGGCGGTGGTGTAGGAAGGGGAGGTGGAAGTGGGAGCTCTGAAAAGGGCGGTCGTCGCCTTCTTGGGGAATGGCGGGGGACCCTTTGGGGTGGCTTCCCTCGGGAGTGGGTGGTTGGTGCTGCTGGGACTTGTTCGGGAGGAGCTGCGGCGACTAGCTTTCAAGGTGTTGCGATGTGGCCGGGGAGTGGTGCGGTGTCGCTGGCCGATGAGGTCGGATGGCATGTTGACAGAGTGACCGCAGAGCGACCGCCGGCTGGCGCGAGACAGAAAGTGTTGATTGAGGGGGTTCCCCTTTTCCTTCACAGAGTGGAGGTGGTGGTTGCCCCATTTACGAGGCTTCGGAGTTGCGAAGGCTTGGGCCTGAGGTCGGTAGATTTGTCGCATTTCGAAGAATGGGTGGAGATGAGGCCTGGGCAGCAACTTGTGGAGAGGATGGTACTCAGGTGGGGGAGCTCCTCCTGGCTGGTTCACATCTCGTGGGGATCCGGGAGCCCTAGGTCCTTCGTTGAGGCAATGGCTGGCGACTCGGGGGAGGCGCTTGGAGGCGGAGGTGGTGGGCGAGCGGAGGAGGGGCGGCTGCTTTTGGGAAGCCCGAAGGTCGGAGCGTGGATTGCGGTGAGGATCGTGCGGCGGTTACGATCCCCGTGGCACGGTCTGTGGCAGGTGAAGGGGCGAGGATGAGGGAGGCCGGTGTGGGTCTTGCGGAGGGGTTGAGGGAGGAGTCTGCGGCGCTGAAGCTGGGAGACTCAGCTGATTGCGAGTGCAATCGTGGCAATGAGGTGGCCCCGGGTTTAGTGGGGTGCAACCGTGGCGGACCCGGGTCGAGCGGGCCCGACTCGATTACGAGGGACGATGGCTTAGGTGTTGATATCGGTTCGGGTCCCTCCTTGCGGGTAGATCCGAGACCTCGGACCTCTGAAGCTAGCGGGCGGGGAACTGTGGCGAGAGGTTTGCGACACACCATTGACAAACCAGATCGAGCGGTGGGGCGCAGTGCGGTAGGAGAGGTGAGATGCGAGAGGTGACGGGAACAGAGGTTGTTTGGCCCACAGCGGCTCACCTACAGGCCGCGGTGGTCCTACCGAAGGGGGCACGCTGCGAAGGCTCCGACTGGGAATGCGGTTGGGGAGAACCAGCGTCGGACACGGGTGGAGCTGGGCATCGCTCCGCCTTCCGGAGGACAAGGTGTGGTGTCGACAGCTACCCTGACTGGGGGCGATGATAGGGCGGTGGCTGTTCTAGGGATCCCTGCCGTGGAGGAGGGGCGGCGAGCGGTGGGAGCTGGTTGTGACGCTGGGGCTTTGGAGGATGTGGCGAAGGCACGAAGGACTGGCGTGGTGGCTGGGCTGCCTGTGGGGGAGGTCCTGACGCAGGGGGACACGCAGGTGCTGGCTGCAGACGAAGGGGAGAATGTGGGGTAAGGTGGATCGGAGGGTGACTGTGAGGGGAGCTCGCGTGGTCGATGTGTGCTGTTGGAAGAGGGAGAGGTGGATGAAGTGGTTGCGGTGATGGGGTTTAGGCGATTGACGCAAGGAGGTTCCCGAAGCTTTACATGACCAAGGTCCTATCGTGAAATGTGAGGGGTCTGAATAACCCATCGAGGTGGGCGGCTCTGCGGGGGTATGTTCAGAGATGGGGCCTGACGTCTTTCTCCAGGAGACGAAGTGGGGGAGCTATGATGGGAGGCTGTGGAGGGAGGTGGGGGGAGGTGGTTTTGGGGGTTCTTGGCCCTGGATGCGGTTGGCAGTGCAGGGAGAATTGTTGTGGGTGGAAGGATGATGATTTCTCCTTGTTGGACTCGTTGGTTGGGTCCCATGTTGTCACTATCAGGCTTCAAAGGCGCTGAGATAATACGTGTATGCTCTTTTCTTCAGTCTACGGTCCGACGGAGGGTCGGAGGAGGCAGGCTTTGTGGGAAGATCTGAGTCAGGTTGCGGCAGCTTTTCAGGGGATACCTTGGTTGATTGGTGGTGATTTTAATGTCACTCTACTGGCAGAAGACAGACCAGATGGCCGTGGTGGATTGGACCAAGGCTCTGAGGCGTTTGTGGGCTTTGTTGTGGGATAGGGGCTGGTTGACATGTCACCTTTATCCTGTCTTTTCACGTGGAGGAGTTATAGAGGACAGCGATCCCGGATCAACAGATTTTCTGCCTCAACGGCGATGGCAGCGTTGTTCCCGATGGCGGAGGTTAGACCCCTGGAGCGGCCATTCTAGAATTACACCCCCTTGCTGTGGGCGTCGAACGAGGAATGGAGGCATGGTACGTATTTTAAGTTCGACAGGGCGTGGCTCCTGGAAGAGGGGTTCAGGGGGCTAGTAAAAGAGCGGTGGAGGTCAGTTCATGTGGATGGTTCGGCGGCTGTCAGGTTGGAAGCTAAGCTGCGAGTTTTGAAATCTTTCTTGAAGGTCCGTATGAAGCAGATTAGGGAGGAACGTGGGATGAAGAGAGAGGAGGCTCTTGGTGAGATTGCACGTTTGAACATGGTGGAGGATGTTGGTCTCCTTTCTAATGTTAACAAGGTTTACAGAGCAAGGCAGATACAGGTGATACAAGAGGAAGACCTGAAGGTAGAGATAAAGTGGAAGGTGAGGTCTAGGCAGAGGTGGTTGAAGGAAGGCGATTCCAACACCCGATTTTTTCATATGACTGCATCAAGGAGAAGAAGGAACTGGATTGACAAGTTGGTGGTGGATGGGGAGGAGTTTATGGGAAGGGAGGCGGTGGGAGGGGCAACTGCGAGGTACTTCAGAGAGTTTACTAGGAGAAGACGGGAGGGAAGATGGAGATGGTTAGGGTCTAAGGTACCACGGATCGGGGAGGCAGAAGCCAGCTTCTTGACGGGCCCGTTTGAGGAGGATGAGATCTGCAAGGCAATCTAGGGGCTGAACGCAGATGGTTGTCCGGGGTCGGATGGTTTTCCGGTTGCCTTCTATAAAGAGTTCTGGCCGGTGGTGAAGGAGGATGTGATGCAAGTTGTGCAAGAATTTAGAGCTGGAAATTTGGGTTTCAATAAGCTGAATAAGATCTACATGTTCCTACTGCCGAAAAAGGAGGGTGCTGAGGAGATCCAAGAGTACAGACTGATAGCCCTCTCGAATGCTATCTACCTGATTGTGGCGAAGCTTCTGGCAAATAGATTGAGGAGGATGCTAGCTGGGATTGTAGACCCGATGTAGACGGCTTTTGTTCCTAGCAGAAATATTTTGGAAGGTTATGTGTTGGCCTCGGAGATCCTTTCGTCCTAGAAGAAAAATAAGAAGAAGGCCTTCCTGTGGAAAGTTGATTTCAGCAAGGCTTATGACTCGGTCCAGTGGTCGTTTCTTTGGGCATCCTTGGTGAAGAGGGGTTTCCCACCGGTGTGGATTGACTGGATGAAGAGATGTGTCACCACGATGTCTTTCTCGATTCTTATCAATGGAAACCTAGCAGGGGGTTGGATTCAGCCGAGGAGAGGGGTGAGGCAAGGATGTCCTTTGGCCCCGATGCTTTTTGTGATTGCAGCGGATGCTCTTGCGAGGGCAGCTAAGAGGTCGTGTGAGAGGAAATTGGTGAGGGGTTTCTCCTTGAGAGATGGGACGAGTATCCCGTTACTACAATATACAGATGATACGATTTTCTTCATTGAAGGTGGAGAAGTGGAAGCCAGAAGAATGCGAATCCTAATCTTCTTGTTTGGTGAGGCATCAGGACTGCAGATCAACCTTTCTAAATCTAATTTTGTCCCATTCAATCTGACTTAGGCGAAGGCGAGAGGGTGTAACTTGGGTCTTGGCACAGAGCAGGTAAAGCTTCCGATCAGATGTCTGGGTTTACCATTGACAGATAGCAGGATTCTGGTGAAAGATTAGGCTCCCCTGGTGGAGAGACTGGAGGGAAGATTGGAAGGGTGGGCGTCCAAGCTTTTGTCAAGGGGTGGAAGGTCTTGCTCAAGGCGGTTCTGGCAGCAATGCCGTCGTATTTCACTTCTGTTCTGAAGATGGCTCGACAGGTTGTTAAGAAGATAGAGAGACTTATGAGGAATTTCTTTTGGTCCAACCAGGGGACGAATGGACCGGGTGCTAGGTTGGATGTGTGGGAGGAGGTCTGCAGTCCGTTGGAAGAAGGGGGGCTCGGGGTGAGGGACCTGGGGAGGTCTAATGACAGCCTGTTGGCGAAATGGGTGGGAAGCCTCTTGGAATGTAGGGAGAATTTGGTGGGCAAGATGTTCGGAATGGCTTATGGTGGCCCGATGCGGTGGGATCTCCTGATATCTCTGCCGAAGGATGCTTCTCATTTTTTGAAAGGTCTGTCGATGGTGGCTCCTAGGGTGAGGAATTGCTTTGTTCCTGTGGTAGGAACGGGGGAGATTTTCAGATTTTGGCAGGATGATTGGACGGGACAAGGAGCGCTTGCTAGAAGATTTTAGATGTTGTTTTTGTCTCAGAACAAAGAGGCATCTGTGGCCGAGGTGTGAGAAGATGGGTGGTACCCGTGTTTTGTAGGAAACCTATCAGATGCGAGAACTCATGATTTTCAGGTTCTACTTGAAGAGTTAGAAGGGCTACAACCGGCCTCTGGTACGGATATGTTTGGTTGGGATGAAGGTGAGTTCTTGGTAGCGGCTGCCTACGGGAGATTGTCCACTGGAGATCCCATGGTTGAGCTGGATCTAGTGAGGGACTACAGACAGATTTGGAAGGCCGCGTGTCCTTTAAAGGTCAAGATTTTTGTCTGGCTTCCTAGGAGGAGAAGGCTTGTGACCAAGGTTTGGAGGGCGTAATGGGCTCCTAGAGAAAGTAAGGTCTGCCCTTTGTGTGAAGGTGAGAGGAGATAGACCACCTTTTTTTCACTTGCCCGTTTGTGGTGCAGATATGGGGCAGGGTGGGAGAGGGGTGGTGGGAGTGTCGATCTTTCGAAGATTTTTGGCACAGCTTCAGAAGCGGAGGAGGTGATGTTGGATGGATCGTCTTCCGTACAAAGAAGGAGAAGGCTAGACCGTTGGCAATGCTATGGGACATCTGGTTGGGCAGGAATGCTGTGGTCTTCAGGGGCCAGAGACCCTAAGTGGAGAATTTTGTTGAGTCTATTAATTCCTTGTTTAATCTTTGGTGTGGTTCCTTGTGAGTGGGGGACCTTAGGATCTGCCTGTTGTATTAGCGGTGGCTGTTGATTCTATAATTTATATATTTGGGTAGTTATCACTCTGGATAAGAGTGATAACTACCCTTTCCTTTTAAAAAAAAAAAAAGAGGGAGAGACTCCCTTTTCAAAAGAAAAGAGCGGGACTAATTCAAAGCAGTTCAAGATTTGGAGGTAAGAGCCTTATGATGCATCAACACAAAAGTTACTAGAAGTTGGATATTGAACTTATGAAGAGGGTAAGGAGAAAGTCGAATAAGCATTGAATAGAAACTACAAGGCACTATCTTGGCTTTTGGGATTCAAAATCTAGAATGACCTAAAATGTATATGAAAAGGGACAAAAACATCCATGGAATTGACCCCACTTAATGTAGGAAACTGCTCATTTATTGTTGGTGTAAGAGTCAATATTTATACTTCTCCCACAAAAAAAGGGCAGAATGCTTCTTTCAAAACGGGGAAGAAATTGGCATTTCCATTGAAAGATTACATTCTCCAAAGGAATCAACATTTCAGTGAGCTTGTGTATTATCAATAGTGGGCACGAGGACAGAAATGATATTTAATTCGCATAACTTCATATGTGTTCATACAGAGAGAAGTCCTTTGAGTAGTCCATACGTTAAGAAATTGAGCAAAGTCTTAAAGATATTTGTTCTTTCATATGTGTTTTTTGCTTGAAAAGATGTTCTTTCATTTTATTGGATTATTTCATCTCATCTAGATAAATAAAGCATGAAATAAAATAAAGCTTTGAAATGTAAAATATGGAATCAACATAAACACAAGGAGACAATGCCTCCAACACATTCGAGACAGGATTGCACCATCCTACTTCCACAACTTGGGCTTTTTTTAAAAAAATCAACACGTGAGCCTTACAATATCTATTTACAATAAAAAGTTCTAAATCATTTACAATTGCAACCACCTTCCTGGAATTTATAAAATACTTTCAGCATATAAATCTAATGTCCCCCTCAAATTGTTTGTGCCATATGGCACCCAACCAAGAAAGATCTACCCTTAGCAATCAATCGAGATATCATAGGAACCCCTCCGAAAAGGACATCAACAATTTGATTGCAAGATGATATGTGTTGCACATCAATTGCCTATCTTGAACCTTCTCATGAACAAAACAATGATCTATCTAGATATGCTTATCATGAAAGGGATGAACCAAGGCAAGCGGATGTGCACTCTTGTTATCACAAATAATTATGCAATTTATTGATCCAAGAGCACCAATGAGTACATAGATACAAGTAACTTCACAAATATAACTAGCAAAGATACAGAGCTCAGCCTTCGTATTTGGACTACGATAGATTGTTGCTAAGATAAAAACAATAGCCACTCATTGACTGCCTACTGTCAGAATTTCTAGCCCAATTAACATCGAAATAAGTAGCAATGCAATTTCTACAACCTGGTATTCAAGCATCATGAATGGCACTACCAGTTCCTTTGAGGCGTCAAAAGATATGCTTAACTGCTTCCAAGTAATTGCATGAGAGAGCACGAATTGCAGCTTGATTTACAGTATGCATGCTATAAAATACTACAAGGAGCCACACTGATGCCATATGTCCATAATCGTTAGTTTTTTTTATGACCTGACTTTGGCCTTGAACAACTTATATCGTGGAGAAAATCAGTTCCAACCATGAAAATTAAAATCTGTACAACAGATAGATCAATAGCATACTCATGCAGTGTTAAGCACATATGACATTGATTTCTATCAACTTCAATGCCAAGAAAATATTGTAAACTCCCCTAAATCTTTTGTGCTAATTTTTTCATACAATGTACCCTTGACAGAAATAAGGGTAAATGAGGCATTGCCAATTAGAACAATATCAATAATGTGTTAAACCAACATATGATGAAATTGTTTATTAAAAATGAGTGATTAATGGAAGATCCAACAAACCAAGGCGCTTAATTGCATTTTGAAAATGAGGAACAAAATTCTAGGTGCTTGTTTAAGGCTTGCATAGGCTTTTGGTGTTTGCAAACATAGTAACTTAGCATGGTCTCATTAACTTATAGAACAGAATTGGCCATTTTATAGATCAAAATTGAATGATCAAATTTCTAAGGCACCCCCATATCTCTTTTGTAACCTTTTTAATGAAGTGGATAGTCACAAGCCCCATGTGACAATCCTTGTCAAAAAAGGCAAACCTTCTAGGAATTCAATAATGGCCTGCCTAGAATTCCTAGACCTTTTTAGTAATCACCACTATTGTTCATCACTACCTGTGAGCTATGATGCACTAGAAAATCTGTCAGTTGAATGTTTCAACCACTAATCTAAGAATTGAAACATTGTAAAATTCAATATTTTACCAGACCCCTCCTCTAGAATATTGGGGATAGAATTATTTTATTTTGTTATTTGGATTGATCATGATTTGTATATTATTAATCTAACCTAATGATGAATTCATTAAACTTGATAAGCCTTAGAAGATTTGACCTATAAGAAATTTCCAAGAGACTGGAATTTACAATCCCGGGCCCAGCATGTAAATTGCACTTGAGTGTTAATTACATTTAATAGACATAAGAAAAGTGGTACAGTTGTGAAATTCTACCTAAATGAGGCATCAAAAAATGATACACATACAGAAAGAAGACTTCACCCTAAACCTCCCCAATAGCTACTCTCTTTCATTCTCCTTGGTCCTATCATGGTCTCTCCTTTTCTTTTTTTTCCCCTCATCATCCCAATCCATCTCATCATATTTTTCTCAGTTCCTTCCCTAGTTTCTCCCTTCCTCTTGTTCAAGGTCTTATTGATCATGATCTCAATCTAAGGAATGTTCCTTGCCTTGATCATGCTCTTGTCCACGCTCATATTCCTTTTCTCGATCCCTATCGTGTTCTTTAAATCTATTTCTATTCCAATTTGGATAGCAATCTCTATCAAAAGATTAAAAAAAAAAGATAGAACCTAGCAAAAGTAGATGGATAGGATCTAGGCATATGCAAAGCAGTGAAATAAAATACTAGTCTATTGAACATGAATTGATTTACTTCTTTTTGTTTATCTTGAAATAACTAGTCTCCCTAACATGTCTGGGCTATTGATTTATTTGCAAATCGCAGAAACCGAAAAGAAGCTTGCCTTCTGTCATAAGATGAGAAACTACTCAAATATCTCTATATCAGTAATTGAGGAAAATCATGAATTCATAAGAATTGGGGATAATTCCATTGCGCAAGGTATTGCTTTCTAAGGATATTCATATTCCATCAGAAGCATTCAATCCTCAACCTTGAATGCTTATCCTGGAAAAAGAATGTAGTAAAGTTCAATATGCATTCCTATTTTTTTTTAGAGAAAAAAAATGCTCCAAGATAAGATTTAAAGGTACTTTCCTTTCAAACAAGCAGGATTCAGGAATATGACAACCATAAAATATAAGGAAGCAACAACACATGACTAGTGCTTGGGTGCTTGCATTCATGGGTTCCTTTGGACATTGAAAGTTCAAGGCCCGAAACTGCTAAAAAAACTTAACAAAGGAAAATTTTCGTCAGCAAAGATGAAATTTTTTTTTGTGATATAGAGAAACACAGTACCAAGAACGCAGCTACCATGGAACAATAATACACCGATCAATATTTGAAACGAATAACAATCCAAAAGATACGTGCACAACTGCACGTATGCACCAATTTGGCTCTCTCTAGTATCATAGAAAATTGGCATGACCATACTCCTCAATTACGTAATTGAATACAGTATACCTGATAGAGCTGGTGTGAGCAACCCATCTCCAATGACCATACAGGTGACAAGCATCACCACAATCAGCAATAGCATGTGCAATTTTTTACACTTCTCAAGAAAGGCTTTGACCCATGATTCGTTTTTTGTCTCCAGGGAACTTTCAAGCTTATGTCGAAAGTTCTTTGTCGACAACCTGCCGAATCGGCAGGAGGCTCACATTGGCATGCCTGCCTATTAAATAATAGAAAGCAAACGTGCCACCTGCACAAAATTCAAACAAAAAACAAAACAAAAATGACTCATTTGAACTATTGGTTTACCTTCCACACTAGGATAACCTTAAGCTCACCTTATCCATTGTCATCAGCCCTGAGCACTATGAAGACATACTTGAAAAGAGGGACCAGAGTGAGAGTCTAGAAGGTAAAAGACAGCATGCCAAAGATCTCCTCGTTTGTGTTTGAATGCGTGATGTCCTCCGCGAAGGTACTCCTATAGACATAATATGCTCAGGTCTCCATACACCACTCCAAGGCTCTGATACACCAATAGCAATATGGTCCACCAAGATTCCTTTTGCTACACAACAAAGCAAACAACATTGCAGCTAAAGAAATCCACATAAACCCCAAAAAAGATAGGAACTTGGTCTTGCTTCTTTTATCAGGATACATAGGAATTTGCCAATTTTATTCTGCTAAATAAGGATAAATAAATTTGTTACCTTAGGCACACCCAACCCTTCAGGATCCATAGTCATTGACCATGATCGCTCTCACATCCTCACCTTCGGATCCCTTCCTAACCATCTTCCTCTCCTCCTCCGCGGGTCTCCCTTTCTCGTCCTTCTCCGTCGCCCCCTCGGGAACCATCTCCTTCACCTCCGCCTCCTCCACCAACACCGATGATGGCGTCCTCCGCTCCTTGAGGGCCTTCAGGAGTACCTCCACACTCACCGAATCCCTTCCCCCTCGCTCAAACGCCTTGAGCCTCTCAAGGAGGGCGGCGATCTCACAGAGGTGCAACTCGGGCTCGGCGTTCCACCAGGACTCCTCTCTGAGCCATCGCTTCTCCTCTCTGAGCCACCGCTGCTCGTCGCTCTCCGATGGGGAAGGAGAGAGAGAAGGGGAGGTGGAGATGGAGGAGGTCGATCGAAGTGGGAGGTTGTTAGGGTTTGGTCGGAGGATAGGCTTGTGGGAATCGTGGAGTTTGGAAGAGGATCTGTGAGGGGAAGGGGAAGGGGAGAGGGGAGCGTGGAGGTGGAAATCATAAGATGAGAAACTACTCAAACATCTCTATATCAGGAATTGAGGGAAATCATGAATTCATGAGAACAGGAATAATTCCATTGCGCAAGGTATTGCTTTCTAAGGATATTCATATTCCATCAGAAGCATTCAATCCTCAACCCTGAATGCTTATCCTAGAAAAAGAATGTAGTAAAGTTAAATATATTACCTTAGGCACACCAAGCCCTTCAGGATTCATGGTCACTGACCTTGATCTCTCTCACATCCTCACCTTCAGATCCCTTCCTAACAGTCTTCCTCTCCTCCTCCTCCACGTATCTCCCTTTCTCGTCCTTCTCTGCTGCCCCCTCGAGAACCATCTCGTTCACCTCTGCCTCCTGCACCAGCACTGGCGGTGGTGCCCCTCACTCCTTGATGGCCTTCAGGAGTACCTCCACGCTCACCGGATCCCTTCCCCCTCGCTCGATCGCCTCGAACCTCTCAAGGAGGGCAGAAATCTCGCAGATGTGTGACTCGCTCTGGACATTCCACCGAGACTCCTCTCAGAGCCACCGCTTCTCATCTCTGAGCCACCACTACTTGTCGCAGAGCCATCAGGACTCGTCGTTCTCCGATGGGGAAGGAGAGGGAGAAGGGGAGGTGGAGATGGAGGTCAATCGGAGTAAGAGGTTGTTAGGGTTTGGTCGGAGGAGAGGCTTATGAGAATGGTGGAGTCTGAAAGGGGATCTGTGAGGGGAAGGGGAAGGGGAGAAGGGAGCGTGGAGGTGGAGGTGGATCTCGAGGGGCTTAGGGGGAGGGACATCAGGTGTTGCAACCCTAAGTGGATGTGCCGGAAGGGCGAGGGGCGTCGGGTGTTGGTGGTGGGAAGTTGGGAAGGAAAGAAATCCAATGGGAATAGGGTTTAGCAATGTTGATAACGTAAAGATATATCTACCCGTAATTGTTAGTAGGTGTAGCATGACGTATAATTGAATCCATAGTGACATATATTTTATGTCAGTGTATGTACACCATTGGTGTAGAGCTATTTTTTATGGTGAAAGTAAAATTCTCTCGTGATCTACCATTTTACGTGAATGTATATGCAAACACAACAATTGGAATGTCTAAATTAAATTGTATAAAAGCTTTAGGAAATGAAAGATCTTGTTGACACAACAATAATAAGAAGGGAAGAAAGGGAGAGTTACAACGCTCTAAATTTGAGTGAGCATCAAATCTAATATATCCAACGCCAGACAGTTGGAATCCATATATACCTTGTTTGGCTTATATCATATGGGTGAATATTAATGGTTCGATCAAGTTTTCTTAGTGAAATTAGAGTACTCACTTCAATTATACAACATCGTCACATTAATCTCAATTGCATGTGAGTCCTTCCAAAGATCTAACATTGACTTATTTGGAATGTCCATCTTCATGGTATGTGAACTTGAAGCTACTTCCATTCCTTGTCCAATTTGTTTGTTCATTCATCCCCATGTGTAGGTTGTTGTATCCTTTGCTTTCAAGAAGCGTTGACTCCAATGTTGGTGGTAGTGGTGGCAAGTCAACGTACGACAGCTCACCATCATTCTTATGTTTGGCCTTGGACAAGTTTCCTACAAATAAATTTCATGGCTATTATAGGTAGATGATGCATGGTATAGATAAAAAGCAATATACATCAATATTAATGTATTTATGTGTCAACGAACTAATATATATCTTTTTAAACCATTTTGAAGACAAGCTATAACCTTGGTTGTTGTTTCCATTACTTTCATAAAGTAGTGACTCTAGAGGTGGCAAATCTCAGAGATCAATATCTGATGGCCAACCATCACCTTCTAGTTCACCCTTTGACATGATTCCTACAAATAAATAAAGTGGTTATATGTAGTAAACAGTTAGGAAAGAAAGAGATCGATAATGACGTATTGACTCATTCAAACAAGTGAACCAGCAAACACTTTGAAAACAAGTTAGAAATCAAAATAATTTAATAATGACCTTAATGTGTGTCTTTGTACTTCTTTTTCTCCTTCCAATTTTAGGGGTACAAGAAAAATAAAAATAAAAAAATAATTTCTGACAGTACCACTAGAAACGGGCACAAGAATAAGGATATGTAATTATAACTATAGAAGAAAGCTTTCGATTAGTACTAATATTTCAAAATTTGGTTCGAATTATAAATCCATCCAATTAGAAATTGATTGCTTATCAACACCAACTAATTTGAACAATAAAAGTTAAAATTAGGTTTGATTATTCTTCTGAGAGTTAAAAAATTAAAATAAAGAAAAAAGAAATATATGTGTGACTTTAGCTATGCCTACACCCCCATGTTAGTGTATTTGTTAAAAGCATATCAATTTAAGTATATTTAAGATTGTAAAATAAATTTTCTTACTACATATCTTTATTGTTTTTTTTTATTTAACATTGGTTCAACCTAGTTGAACTCAATTGAATAAATATAAACTAAATTAAGGATCTTGTAGTTGATTTTTTTTATTATTATTTTTACACATGCTAATATCATCACTAATTTAATCCATAGAAATTATTAATTGCACCACTAAAAAATCAACAAGTATTAAATCAATTCATTGACTAATTTTTAAAGCATTACTCATTACATATAATTATTAGTCTCACAAATCTTAATTATATATAGCCAATCACATATTGCTCTTCATCTTACCAGCTCATGGAATGGTCATCGAAAAGGTGATCCCATCAAGTCTCATTTGATCTCTACTACTGAACCAAAATACTATAGAAATAAATTGATTGGTAATATTGATGTGGTGTCAGTGGATATTTATTTAATATTAAGAAATAAATGTGAGTGAATTTATGTAATATTATAAATATACTTTAATCGATATATTATATTGGAGTGCATATATTTTATTTTATATTGATATTGATGAGATATGATAGAAAATGTTGATTGAAGTAACCTATTCCTACCTCCTACCCAGTTGACAAATAGGGCATAAAGCAATGTAAAATAGATGGAAGCAATGTCCTAAAATGAGTGACATCATGGATGCAACATTTTTTTCTTTTTTGATATCCAAAGTATGGCAAGATCTTAACCTTGGTTTTTGCGATGGAAGCCCAATTGTTCAACTATCATACCACTTAATTAATTCAGTTGATGAAAGTAGATTCTACACTACTAAAATAAGTAACAAAAAAAGTGAAAGCCCTTACCTTCAAGAGAGTTTGAAGACTTCCAATCAATGTCACCATGCATCACCTCCTTCCTCACGACAGCACTTGAGCTCTCGCCATTCCCCTTCTCCTCATGGTGGACCTTGTTTTCCAATTTGGGTAACTTCAACCCATTGTAAGACATCCGCTCACCATCACCATGGTCGCCACCTCCCAAGCCTTGGATTGAACGGAGCTCCTCCATAAGTTGCCGTGGCTTTGGTGGAAGCAAAGGTGGCATCACAAACCTTTCATCCAATTCGATGAACATGGAAGATAAGTGGTTTATGGAACTTGAAAGATTCTCCAATATTTGAATTGGATTTAGTGCTGTTGGAGATGGATTTGATATTGATGGAGGTGGCATGTGGGCGGCTAGTTGGAGATGGGGAAGGAACAATTGGATGGTCCCTTGATTGTGCGAAGGGATGGTTGGAGATGGGGATTGGATGGCAGGAACGGGTTGGTGTTCGAGTTTGGGCAAGTAGATGGGGAGGCCTCGTTGTAGATGCTTCTTTGCTCATGTGTGCCAGAAGTTCTTGATCTCGTTATCTATTCTTCCTTCAAGCTGCAACGCAAAGGAATGGAGAAGATTAACAATGGGAATTCAAAAAAGCAAGAATGAACACTAGGGTTATGGTTATATCATGCCAAACACATCTATTGTGTACTCTTTTTTTCTACTAATAAGTTGGTTCACCTAAAAAGAATTTTAAAAAGAAAATAAAAAGAAAGTTGGTTCACCTTGCAAGAATGTGCATAACTTTGTTTATGCATGCAAGAGCCTCTTATCGGTTCTCATTTGATTAGGATAGAGGACAAGCCAAATTCAAACAAAATAAAAAAAACTTACAACGGGTTTAGGCATGATTAATCAGGATTGAGTTGCTGATATTCATCGTGTCAATTAAGATGATACTCTACCATTCATTATATCTCTTTTTATAATAGAAATAAAGTTAACTAATTCTAAATTAAGCAAATGATTAAGAAATGCGACGCCATTACTTTTCTTTGGATTGACTTGCGAGTCCACACATTCTTTTCTTATTATGACGGATAGTCGGATAATAGAAAAATATTCGCTTCCTTACTTTATAGTATCTCAAAAAAATCATCTTCAATTTTTCCACGAACACTAAGGGAGTTGTATTGAGTTTTCTTTTTTCTTTTTTGGTTTGTGTGATCTCCCACAAACCGTAATTCACATAAATTACTATATATGTTCATTCTTTTCCAGATAAAATTAACTATATATTTAAAGGACTCCAATTTTGCTACATTATATGAATTTTCAGTTGAATTTTATCCTTTTACTTTACAACAATAGTTGCTTTCAGGGGATGGTTAACTTCTGATCACATATAAGGTCTAATTTACTTAGAATATTAACCTCTTAAAAGAGGGATTAAATTTTATTTACATAAATATTTTCAAGAATTAAAAAAAAAGTTGAAGGAAACAAAGAGAAAAGAAAGGTTCAGGATGGATTCAACCCTTCATATAATTAAACCTATATATATAAATTAAACACATGTTAAGGATCGATTACCTGTGCAGTTAAACTCCAGATAAGGTACACACGGCATATATATATATATATATATATATATATATATATATATATATATATATATATATATATATAATAATGGAAACTATACAATGAACATACAAAGGAAAATCCACAAAAGGTCGCGTCTACGAAAAGATTAACCATGGCTAATAAATAAGGCATTGAAATTAAGAAATAAATGAGAATTAAACTAAGTTATAAGAGGAAATTAGTCATAAAATAACATACAAGTTTTGCCATGCGCGACCACTTGCTCCCATGCTGCTGATGGTATTGGACGATGATGGTCTCCTCCTCCTCCTCCGTGAAGGGCCCCTTCTTGAGGCCCTGAGCTAGGTGGTTGAGACACCTTAGTCTACAACTCTTCCCGCACCTCCGTAGTCCCGTGGCGATGGCCACATTTTTCCAGTTGCCAGTTCCATGCTTCATCACATACTTCACTAGAATCTCATCCTCCGCAGTAGTCCACAGCCCCTTCGCTATCTTCCCTTGGCCTTGTGCCTCCCCCTCCTGACACCAAGATTGAAGCCATTGGGAAACAGATATAGAATATAAGAGGTAACTTTAGCAATTACAGATGATTTCGATGCAAATCAATCAAGCCTAAAATTACAATCCAACATATTTATTCATATGTACACTTTATATATATATATATATTGCTAACCTCCCCTCCATTTCAATTATACTCCATATATGGTTAGAAAATAGCAATTATATACATATAAATAATTACTTATTCATATTATCTAGGTTTTCTTTTTTTTCCCTGTTGAAAACAAAGAAGCTAGATTTTAGAATTTCAACCTAAACAGATTATATCACTCAATTCCATTGTGCTCTCTCTCTCTCTCTCTCATTATATACATCGAAAACATATATATATATATATATCCGCTCCACATCCTATCCGTTAGCCGTCGTAAACATCGACATATCTAGCTATATTTTTTGACGTTTGAGTTCTTTTAGGTGTCAAGAAAAGCTTAACGTACGTTAATACGTACGTGCAACACTTAATAAATGGACGTACATATATATAAACATCAGTTAAATTTTGATCTGTTGACTGCGACACGGTACATACTTCTCAAGCTCTAACCAACCAACAACGTACGTAACATATATAACCTCCATGGACAAAAGAGGAAGGGAAGGATCTTTTAATTCCCCTCTACCACCCAAGAAGTGCTTACATGTCCTTTCTCGTCCTCTTGTAGCGATCGTCGAAAAGGTCTCCAATGTTAACACTATCATCTTTCATATTTAGTTTAATTTAACTAAATTTTAAGATTAAATTCACCTAATTAATATATAAAAAGATATAATTCAATATTCTTTAAATTAAGAGGAATTAATACAAAATGGATTAATTCTACTATTTTAATAGTAAAATATAAGGGTAGATTAACTAATGAGCGAACCTAAAATTAGTCAAATAAGATTAAAATTAAAATAAGTGAGCTTTCATTGATTTATTTAAGAATTTTATAAAATAAAAGGTAATTTACAGTTAATAAAATCATAATTTCAACATCACTTTAATTCAAAGGGTTTTGATGAAGATAAACGTAATCTAAATCTTCAAAAAATCATAAAAAAAATATTTTATAAGATTTAGAATAGCAATTTGACAAAAGGAATCTATTTTGATGTAAAATAAAGACCTAGGAGAATATTCAATACATTTTGAGTCAAACTACAAATTGACCAAACAAACTTTATCAAAATCTAAAATTAAAGCCATCATTAGATTCCTTGGGTTCAAATTAGGTTCCCTAAAAATTTAAGACTAATTGGACATCATCTTACCTATTTTGCATATTGATCCTCAACTTTTGAATCTCTTGCACTTAAGTCCAAATTCAATTCTTTTTAGTTCTTAGTTAGCGTCGTGATGACGTTAGCTCATCTTCCTCAACCATCACAGCACCAAGGTAAGCTGCATTTTATGCTATCTTTGGGGAGTGACTGCTCCTAATCCACACGATCAAATCCCACCAAATAGAATCTTAAGTTAGGAATTACGTCAACGTGTGTGGGAATGAAGGAGGATCAATCCTCCTTCATTCCCACACACGTTGACGTAATTCCTAACTTAAGATTCCTTATTTAGAGCCCCAAATTGTGGCCGAAGTTCTCACAGGATCTCATCGAAATCAACTCAATCAAGGTTGCATTCTTGCCTCGATTTACGGGTCTGTTCGTTTGATGTGGGGCAAAAATCGCCCTCGGATCCAGAACTCTATACATGACCCGATAAAGGATCTGGCTGCCCGACCACAGGGTGTAAAGGCAGAACCTACTCAGCCCACCTCACCTCAGACCAGCTGGACTCCAACCAGAACCCACCCAGCCTACCAAAAGATTTAGTGTAGCATGGACAGAAGATACAATAAGATAGGCCTAACCACCCACACCCTGACAACTACCATGTAGCTTAACAACCAGGGGTACTAGGGCCATCGAGTGGGGGAGACTCCTCCCCAGATTATAAATAGAAAGGGAGCCCCTCAGAAGAGGGGTCTTCCTCCTCAGTAGAGAAAGGGAACTCATGTAATCCTCAAAGTTATAGTGCATAGTTGGGAGCCTTGTCCTCCCCTCAAATGTACACCCCTTGTGGTGGAACTCGGTCACCAAACTCCCTTTCTCCTTGGTGTGTGCTTGTGAATTGTGGTTTGGCCCTCCTACGTAATGGATGATTTATAACTAAGTAACACCTCCTACACTAACAAATCTGTTGGTGGCCTTCCGATGCCCATCAAATGGTGCCGTCTGTGGAAAGTGTTAACAAAAAAGCCATCGCTCTTCAGAGTATCTGATCGCTGGGAGGAAGGGCCCCTCCAGTGCCTTGCTTCGATCCCCCTGAGCAAGAACTGTTGCAGTGGTCGTAACCACCTACGGTCCCATTCGCGGCTTTCCTCCCTTCGGAGGGGCCCGGTCGAGACGCGGCGTCTACACACCCTAGTAACCTTGGCTCGTTTCTCGAGGTCCCCAAGCTGGACTCCCTTCCTTAAGGGGCGGTCCGATTAAGAGGAACAAGTAGCCAAATCCTATGGTCCCAAATACACGCCCCTGTGCATACTGCTTGCCTACTCAGGAAAGAGAAAATGGATGTCCCCCGTTGGAAGAGCTTGGAGCGCCAGCCAAGGCCTGGCACGAAAGGACGATGGACCCTAGTTCATGTGCCACTCCCTTAGGAGTTATCCTCGAAATAAGCCGATGGTCAACCATCCCAAGAGGTGTTCCCACCAGGCTCCTCCAACGGCACTTACCCAACAAGGGCCTGCATGCTGATCGTTGCCTGGCCAACCGGACAACCCCTCCAAGGGTGCAAAGAGCAGGTCCCAGGAGTGCTTTGCAAGAGGATTGAGGCCGCCCTTTCTTGCCCAAGTTAGCTCGAGGCTAGACACTCTAACGAGGGAGGCCCCATGAAGCGACGGACCCTCAGCGCCCTAAGTCAAGCCATCCAATTCGTAGACACGGGCACTATACCCCTGATCGCATGCCAAAATACCCAACGAGGGACCACGGAGCAAGTTAACTCATCCTGTGAATCGGCCAAAAAGTACAGGAGCAATCGCAGGCAAGAGTATTCCTGGACAGGCACGCCCTTGTGCCCGCCTGCGAATAAGGTTCCTTCCATAAGTGAAGAACCGCCTCTCCCAAGGTAGCAACCTACCCGCGGGGGGCAGCAATTGCGGACCACGCGGCGCAAAGGAGTTCCTCTAGGAATGCACTCCCTCGGCCATCCATTGAGTGGACATGCTTAAAGGGAATCGACCCACTGAAGGTTGTCGAGGCAGACCCTGTCGAGGAAGGGCCCTCAGGAGAACTCACCCCTTGGCTGTTAATCAAGCGAGCATGATACAAGGAGGGCTAGCCCGTGAACGAGGACCTGTTACCCCAAGGCTCCACTGAGCAAAAGCATAGGAGGCCTGCGAGGCGCATGAAGGACTGCCCCAAGAAGGGGCCCCAATGACTACAGATGGTTGATGTAGCCTCCTGGGAAAAACTAAAAGCTAGGTGAGTTAGTACCTTGTCCTAGAAGCTAGGCAGTGTCACCCTAGCTTCCTCGCTTGACAAACACTGCTGCTAAGCCTTGGCGATGATGCTTGATCTGCCTAAGCTCCTCTCCTACTGATGCCTTGGCGATGACAAACACTACTTCTTGTCCTTTTCTTTTATGGTTCAAATGGATTAAAAGCTTGATTTGCTTAGGGTTCCTTTTGTATAGATCTTTTTCAATCAAGGTTTAGGCACACCTCTTTTGGGACAATTTATTTCTTTGTTTAAGAGAAGATGTGTCTCTAAAAACCCTAGCTTTGTAATCCTTAACTTGGCTCTAGTGGGTCCAATTTAGTTGCCTCAGAAATTAGCACCTAGGGCTCAATCAAGAAAGTTTAAGCCCTAGTTGCCTTAGTTGGATGAACAGACAAAAATGTGTTGAAATGAAAATCAGGCAACTTGATGAGTTACTAAATATGAAACAGGTAGCCCTAAGTTGATTTTTCTTTTTTTTTCCTTTTCAGATTTTGAGAGAGAGTTAAGATGGAGGGCTTATGGAAATTACCTGTTCCTTGGAGAGTCTGTTGTGCAGTTATTGTTCTTTCCTTTTTGTTTTGCTTTCCCTGCTTGAACACAACAAAAGAGAGAAGTTAGGTCAAATATTGGATAGAAAAGTTGCAATCAAAAGCTTTAAAAGTACCCGTTGCTCCCCGGCAACGGCGCCAAAATGTTCGTTCGCTTTTGTGCGGGTTTTTAAAGAGAATATCACGTTGTAGTATAACTGACAAAACATTCAAACAAATATAGAGAATTTTATTACTCGAAAAACTAGTCTCCGAGGTCGAACACAGGGAGCAATCTCAGTACTTTCAAAACCAAAGAATACAACTTGTAAATGAAAATAATTGATTCAACGAGAGAGAGTTATAAAAAGAATTTGTAAAAGAAAACAGAATTGGACGTCTGATCTCTATATCAGACGTCTTAAATGTAATCTTCTTTCTCTCCTGTCTTCTTCTTCGTTGTCTCTTCTTCTTCTTTCCTTCAGATTCACAGATCTTCTTCTTCCTTGCACTTCCTTCTCTTTTCCTGCCTTTGTTTCTCTCCTGTCTTCTTTTTCTTTTTGTCTTTTCTGCAGTCCTTCCTTCTCTCTGATCTCTGCCATGCTTAGCTTCTTTTCTTCAGAGTTCCTTGTGCTTTCCTTCGAAGTTTTCTCCTTCCTTGGTCTTCTTCCTTGTCCTTGTTTCTCTACGAAAGCTTCTCCTTCTTTCTCTGCTACACAACCTCTTCTTCCTTCTTCTCTTCCCTTGCTGCAGCGGCTAAGTGTTCGCTTCTTCCTCTGCTTTTCCTGTGCAAACCACAGCCAAAGCAAAACCTACCCCCGTCCCTCTACCCAAACGTCTCTCTCTTTCTCTGTAAATCGCTCAAGGACGCTCTCCCAGAGCCACACGGGTAGTCGGGTCGGATTCGCACCCGGGACCAGGCCCACCGGCAGGTGGTGATGCGCGAGGAGTGCTCAGGTTAAGGTTGGGTTGAATCTCGCCAGATCCGCGAGGTGAAACCACGGACGAGGCGAGTGGGTTAGGTGAGGGACCTCACCCCTGTGCTTTCGGAGGCGGTAAGCATAAAACACAAAAATAATTTATACTATACCTGTGTTTTGCGATTCCACGATGTGGGACTATCTGATCTGTCCCAATTCCACGCGCGCCCGTAGAGCTCTCTTCGTGCTATGGCCAAGGCTGGGAGCTTCACAGTGCAACTTGCTGGCCCCGAGGGCTTCGCAACACTCGCGTGAACCTGCTGCACCTGGAACCTGGGAGATCTAACACCTGGAGCTGCTGCGAAGCTGCTTGCTGCTTCAACCGTCAATGGCGGCAGGAGTTGCAACCTGTCATACACAAGCACGGCCTATTGGCCCAATCAGACTAGCTTGGCACCTTCGCCGTGGCACAGCGAAGATGATGCGCGGTGCTGCAGGCCGCAGGATGGCCTAAGCATGCGTGCCTAGGTCAACCTGTGGCCGGAAGTGTGGGGTTGTTCGGGGGACTGTGGTGGAGGTGTAGAAGGATGATGGATGGGCGGAAGTTACTCCTGGTGGTGAGGCGGAGCTTACGAGAGGGTTGGCGAGCCATGTGGAGGGGCGGAGTGGTGGGAGTGGCTCGCCGGAGGTCGGTCGGAGACGAGGAAGATGGAGGTGTTCAGGCACTGTCGGGGGGTAATTAGATAAAGTAGCAGGGGGAAAAGAGAGAGGAGAGGATGGAGAGGGTATCTGGAGTGATCTGGAAAGAAGGGAGGCAGCGGAGTGGACGGCACGTAACTGCCGTCGTCGGGGAAGAAGAACCCTGAGGGAGGAAGCGACGACGAAGACAAGGTCAGGGGCACGCGCGCCTGGTACTGCGCGACGCGGGAGGAAAAGGCGGAGTTGACTCTGCTGCTGGTATGGCAGCAGAGCGACGAGAAGGAGGGGAGGAGGTCGCCGGAGCTTGCGGGTCTCTTGGCCGGAGATGGGAGAGAGGGAAATTTGGGGGAATCTCCGTCAAAATCAAGCTTAGGATCTGCGGCCGGGTCTGGGGACTCTTTTATAGTCGCTGGCTGAACCTTCTAGAGCATGGAGATCGCGCAATCATCTCTGCCGGCTCGCCGGAGATGGAAAGAGGGTGGATACCCAAATCTCTCGTGCGTTCGCACGAGAGATTGGGTTCACACCAGAGATTGTAATTGGCTTTAGAAGGAAGGGAATTCCTCAGAGAATCTCCCTTCCATTTCTGGGAGGGAATCTCTGAGGGATTGGAGAGGAATCCCTCTCTAAACCTCGCCGGAGATCGGTTCTGCCCTAACAATGGCGGCAGGACCTGATTGCAAGGGTGGTGAGGAACTTAGGGGGCTCTCTGCAAAGATATTCAAAAGATAGGGACCAAATTGTGATTTGGGTGTACTAAATTGCAAAGTAGGTCAAGATGACCTCCCCTTAAGTCCAAATTTTGGTATAAACCTAATTTGGACCTAAGGAATCCAATGGTGAAGTTGGATTTTAGGTTTGACCACGTTTGACTGGACATTTTGCGTAAAAACCCACATTAGGTCAATTAATGTGCTAGGACCCTAATCTAGGTCAAACTGGGTTCCAAAGGCCAAATTGAGTGTTCTAAGCCCTAGAAGATATTTTTCCATTATTTTTTGAGGATTTAATTGATTTTCATCCTAACCGGAACCTTGTTAATTTAGGTGGGTCTGTTTTAGGGTTACCAAGTGTCATTTAATTCTTAGACTGCACATAAACCCATTTCTGATTGACTCAACCTACTTTTTATCTCATTTAGACCATTTGACCTATGTTTTGTCTCTGAGAAATCCCGTTTATGTACTGAAATGGTAAAATTGCACTTTTAACCTTTATTTCATATTTTCTTCTCAAAGCACTTATTCCTTCAGTTAAGCCTTCTTCTAGGTTATGTAGGAGCTTTTATCTTCTTTATTGGGTCAAAATGAGGTAGTTATGGCTCATGATGAGGTTCTCATCACCCTACCATCAAATAAATGTGATTTGGAGTCCATTGTTAATTCACATATATTGAAAAGTAAAGATATGACTCTGATTCTTGAGGAAATCATTAATGATAGGTAAGGTGATGTGAATTTTTCTGTAACTATTAGGGAGAATAATATAGAATCTGAATTGTTGTTGGAGTTGGACATAACACAGACTAAGCCCTCCTTGGACTTAATCATTACCAACCAACACCACAAACAACCCGTACACTCCCTAACCGATCCTTGGCTCAAATTTCTGCTCACTTACATTCTTTCTGGGGAGCATATCAGGCCAGTACATCTCCAAGTGGAATGGCGAGTGTGGATTGATGCTTGTACTTTTAGTCTTGCCATTCAATGGTTTGAAATAATTATGCATATATCTTTTAAAACCCTTCCTGCTTTGGAGGATCTTTGTTATCCTCCACTTATTCTATTTCAGGAGGTCCCTTCTCATGTTCCTTTTGTTATTCCTAGACCTCCCCAGGTAGCCTACGAGGTTCTTTGTTTTCATGTCTTCTAGCGAGCATTTGGAATCACGTTGCATCATCAGCTTACCAACATCTATGGCTACTTATTCTCTAGGTCGGCGCTTTTACACATATTTGTAGGGCCTAGTTCGTTCTATTTGAAACTAGACTTATAGGTTCCCTATAAGTCTGGCTACCGGCAAAAAATGCAGCACTTGTTGGGAGGCAACCCAATGTCCTGGATAACGCCTTCATCAGGTGATTACCTTCCTTTCACCCCCTATTTTAATTTTACAATGAGGACATTGTAGGATTTAGGCATTGGGGGTGCATTTTTACATTTTTAGGCAGTATTCATGCATTTAGGTTAGGTACACTAAAAAAAAAAAGAAACTCTTTTGTTTTCTTGAGCTGAATTGGTTAACCCTAGCAAATCATCTTTATCAAAGAGGTTTCATTGAAGATTTTCTTCCTAAATTATTTCTAAGTTTAAAATCTAGTACAAATACATTCACTTGCACGTAGACCAGGTAATGGATCTTTGTATAATACCAATAAGCATTTTTAGTTAGCTGAATCCTTGGATAATTTAAAGGGAGTCAGGCATACTATCTTCTATTAGATCCACTTAATATTTGTAAGGAGAAAGTAGAGAGACTGCTGGTGCGCTAAGTCTAGTGCAAGGACTCTTAAGTTCTGGATAATTAGATGATGATACCTCAGAGTTAGGCATAGTTTTCTTTCTCCGTTCCTGTGTGTAAACATTGTGTGAATTTCTAAGTGTCACCAAATAAGGTAGATACATAGAGATTGAGTCTTAATAAAACTATAACTATGGTGGAAGGTTACGGCCGTCCTTCATAGAATCCTCGACTGAAAAAGAGTAGTAATGTCAAAGGTCAGAAATACGCTTATCCTATCCATTCCTTCCTAGTGCCGAGAGTAGGCACTTCCACCAAATAAGCCACACAATATTCTCTTGACCATTATCATCCCTAATAATGCCTCATGAATAAAGGTCTACGTCGTGTTGTGTTAGAGTTATATATATAAAAAAAAGAAAAAAAAAGAAAAAAAAGAAAAGAAGAGAGAGTGAAAAGAAGAAAAGAAGAAAACAAAAACAAAAATAATAAAAAAAATGTTCTAGTTATAGCAGTCTTAGGTGTTTATTTTATCAGGTGTCCATAACATTGAGGCAACAAAAGCATCCGTTGCGATCTACCAAATATGACCCATACCTACTTTTTAATATTTTTGATCGCCTGAATACTGGTTGGGGACTTCTAACTTAGTTGTAGGGTTATCAGGACTTTAGTTGAAGTGTGAATGCCATGTGAGGCTACCAAACATTGAGTACATTTACAAAATCTAGTAAAATATGTGATCTCATAAAAGAAAGAAGAAAAAGAAAAAAAGAAAAGAGAGAGTGAGTGACCGCAAGGGAATGCAAAGGGAGCACAGTTTTTAGCCTCTCTTTGGGTGACTCATTTGATAGTCTAGAGATTTAGAGTCTGCAGTACTTACTACATGTAGCAGCAGATGAGTGTGAGCTACCAAATATAAATCCATTCACCTCAGTATCTCCTACCTAAGCCAAAAAGCTAGGCTCAAATTATAGATCGTTTTTCGCTTCATCACTAAGGGAAGTAGTTGCCTATCCCGGTAAAATTTTATCAAGGGTTAAGTTTGAACTTCAAATGTAAGTTGGTTTTTCACTTGGATCCATTATCTAGGCTACTTTCACTTCACATTTATCTGGATCTCTAAATTTTTGGAATAAGAAAAGAAGAAATCTTTTGGTTATTTCCACTATTTTTCACTTCTAGGGACTAGCAAAACTTAAGCATGGGGGCATTTGATAAGTCCGTTTTAGTGGATCATTATTTGATTTAAGTACTCTCTAATTAGTTATTCTTAGCTGTTAATTGATTTAAAGTTATATGGTTATTCACTTTAGTCTGCATGTAATGTTATGTATTAATTTTACATTTAATAACATATGGTATGATAATATAATTTGATGAATGCAGGCTAGATGCAAGAGTTCAGACGTCTATTTCTACGTATATAAGACGTCTGGAGATCAATATGGTCGACTGGGGCTTGCCATCACAAACTCCTGATTCTACATTTTTTAAGACGTCTGGAGTGCTAATCATACGTCTGATGAAAAATCGCTCATGCTTATCTGCCGTTCCAACCACTCAAGAACTTCGCAAGTGGTTAAAGATGCTTGCGACCAAAGGAAACCGAGAAGGATTTTGTTTGAAAAGGAAAGCCACAGCAACCTTAGGGAGAATAATCTTCTTCCCCCTGGCGAGGACCTCCTCCATCGCCTGTTCCGTGAACCAGGCTTACATCGTGGAACTCCAACATGAACCGTGGCTTGAGAGAACTCCATCACCACCTTTCCCATCACACTCCACGCTCTGTTGACAGCACAAGCACCACCCAACGTCTCCTCTTCTCTATTTCCCTTCTTCTTCCCTCTTTCAACACCACCAATTACTATTCATCTTCTTCAACCCACCAAACCCAACAACTCCACATCACCATTGTCGATCCCCTTGCCACAGACCGCAGCCAACTCCACCTCCATCTCCATGCATGACTGTAGCCACCTTCACCCTTCCTCTTCTTCTTCTTCCTCGGTTCACATCCCCTGCAACTCCACGGAAAGGAACCCAAAGTAGGCCATCGTCCCCATCGCCAGATACATGTCGGGCCACCTTTTTCTCCACCAACACGACCAAATCGCTCGCTGTGACCTCTATTGAAGATCCACACTAACCACGCCGTTGCTCGATAGCCCCTTCTCCCATGCCAAACACCCATGTTGCCGAAATCCTCCACCACTAGCTAACCACCGACGGCCACCATTGACCACGCCTCCTACGCCATCGCAAAGGCCTCCCTCCAGCCGACCTTTCCCCAAAGCAACTCCTCCGACGAAGCTTCCCCTCACGCACACGAAGGAGAGAGAAGGATTCCTCTATTTCTCATCTCATTAATATTTACCATCAAATGCCATTGAGATCACTATTCCTTTATTTATCTAATTATTATATTCAGATAAATTTGCATGAATATCCCTCATGTTTATTTGAATTACGAATAGTTGCATTTATCTCTTAAATAATAGAGTATGGGATATTGGTTATAGGAAACAGGTTCGATTTTGATTTATGTTGATGATATTTGTCAATACTAAGATTACGATTCACGTGTTTCCATGGTGGTGATTTTGCATGTAACCTCCCTATATTCTTGATTAATTACATAAATGCTAACTTATGTTAAAAATAAATTGCACTAACTAGTGTGCACGTCCGTTGAGATTCCCGAATAAACAAAGCACTACTCACTAGTCCAATAGACTATTTCCTCCCTGTGGAGACGACCTAACTATTTTTGTGGTTAGATTTTGAATATATAATGTTTTGAAAAGTGATTTTCTACCACGCAACTAAATACAATGACACAACATTTTATGTTAAAATTTTTATCGAAAAGGAAGATCGCTCTTTTACCCCACGTTCTAGCGGTTGCGGGGCCAACCTCTCGGACCAGTAAGGATTCGAGCCCATGCACTTTGAGGTTCAACACCCCACTCACTGGCAAGAGTCTAGGCTGAAAGTTCCCTACTTGGAGGGGTGAGATCAGCGTGACAAAAAAATGCGGAATTGAAAATATAAACAATCTCACAAAAATAAGCAATCACAAAATGTACACAGGTATTTTTAGGTGGAAACCCAAACCGGGTGAAAACCACCACCTAACCCTCACGAGTTAGGATTTTCCGATCAACCTAGTTGATCAAATCCACTAATCGAATCACTTTGAAACGAGGGTGATTCAACCTCAGTACAACCACGCTACAAGTACGAGGGTAGCGTTCCTCAACCCCTTCTCTCCACGAGAAGGATTTTGTCCCACGAAGGAGACGGGAATTCGCAAAGCGAATACCCAACCAAAAGACAAAGATAAAATAAACAATAGTCCTATAGAGCCAACAAAATTAAACCTAGCTTCTATAGGAAATAGGAAACTCCCCTTTGCAAGGAGTGCGTCGACGATGACGCGGTGCGTGTGCCACGCGATGGCGCTACGTCGCTCTCGTTAACAACGCCGGGAGAGCGGGTGCGCAACGGTTGAATGCTCTCAAGAAAATGGAGCCTGAGCTTGGAGAGCAAGAGAGTCTTTTCTTTGGACACAAAAGGTTTGAAAGTGTATTGCAAGGTGTGTGTCTTAGTGTGTATATGTCTCTCTGGGTGTTTTTGTGTTACAAAGGTTCCCCTCTATTTATAGAGGCCTTAGGAAGGCTTTGGAAGGCTTGGAAAAGCTTCCATAGCCGTTGGGTGCAAAGCCCAAGAGAATCAGGCCGAAATCAGGACAATGATTGCATTTGACAGGGTTATCAGACGTCTAACTCTGGCATCAGACGTCTGGAAGGCCACTTTAAGACGTCTGATTTCAAGGTCAGACGTCTGATTCTATGCGGGTTTCTCCCTGACTTGAATCAGATCTAAACAGGGTTTTTGCGCAAGTCCATCAGACGACATAGAGGACGTCTGGCACTATGTCTGGACGTCTGGAAACCTACTTTTACTGTGGGAATTGATTTCCAAACGTTGCAACGGCTAGAAAATCTCTGAGAAGAGATTTTGGGTCAGCCGAGGCAAAACGGTCATTTATCAGACGTCTAGATAGGCCTAAGGACGTCTGATAAGGCTCTAACGGTCATATTCTTGACTGTTTACCAAGCCAGCCAACGGTCCACTAATTGGACGTCTGGCAAATTCATCAGACGTCTTCTAAGACGTCTGGACTAAGGTCTGGACGTCTGATTTCATCAGACAGAACTAGCTATATCCAGCCTAACAGTTATCAGACGTCTGAAACAACAGTCAGACGTCTTAAAATACTTTATCAGATGTCTGATTTGGGAATTAGACGTCTGGAAAGTCTGTTTGAACCCTATATTGGTTTTCTAAGTATTCTACAGAAAACCTAAGTATCCTAGGGTTGTGCAGGTGTTCCTAGGACTACTTTTAGGGTACTTTGAGGCTCTTTAACATAATGTTCTAAGGAATCAAAAAGAGCAAGAAAATAAAGACAAGAGATACATGAAAGGATAAAAAAGAATCTATCCTATTCTTCTTGTCTTCCATCTTCAATCTTTCGCTCCACGCGAACCTCCTCTGTTTTCCGTCAAGCTCCTCCAATCCGTCCTGGATGCGAGCTCGAGTTCCGTCTAAACATGTCCATATTTGCAATTGACCTGAAATCTAGTACTCAAATTGCAAATGTTAAATAACACGTGTTTTGTTATCATCAAAACAAATGATCGTGGTGCTCTAGCACCAACATAGGCCACCTTGCCCTCAGAGGCATCTGCCCATCAAAACGAATGGCGAGGGTTCGGGCCGCCTCAACCAGTAATCGCTATATTAGAAAAGGGCAAGGGAGTATGACCCTAGCACCCCGTCTCCTAGGCAATGTGACACCGCATAATGACTCGAGCTTGGGATCCCATGCCCCGAAGCCACCCTTCCCCTTCAAGCCACCTCCCAAGGTCAGCCCCCTTCTTGACCATGCTTCAAGGAAGGTCCTTGTAAGCAACCTGCCCCTGGAGGAACACACAACGGACTAGGGTGCCCCACTTAAAAAGTTAACAAGACAAGCTGGGACTCTACGCCCCCTCCTGTTGCCACCTCGCAAGGAGAGTCAATCGAAGGTAGGTGGACTAGGCGTCGACAACAAATCGGCCCCTGGGGGCCACAAAGAAGACCCCCAAGGGTAGCCTTCACGACACAAGCCTTAGGCACCCAGCCTCAACTGTGGATGGTCCTCTCCATGGGCATCCCAATAGGCCCCGCCAACGATAAGCCGGAAGAAAGTAACAGGAGAAGCCTCTATGCCAAGTCATTTGAGCAAGCAAAAAGGATCAAGCCAAGCCTCGTGAAATGTAGTTCACATAACCCGTGAGAGCAACGAAATCCCAAGCGGAAAATACATCCTCATGCTTGGCATATGAGCAGTCCATTCAAGGAATGAAAAAAATTCTTTTATTTCCTTTACAATAAACGTCGACTGTTACATTCCTCGAATTATTATTTTTGGCTAAATCACAGTTGGCAAAAGGCAAATTGGTACAAGGGAAAAGCTGTAACCACTCATTACGATTCAACGACCTCACCCTAGAACTTCAATCCCACTCATCTCCAACAACACAGGTGATAGTGTGGCATCAAGACTGGCAGTCCCTACAGCTTGAGCAACTTCCTCGGTGAAGGTTTGTCTTTTCCCAACCAACATCGCGCCCCCAAGGCTGACCCCTGATCGGGCGGGGTGAACTCCCCCTCAGTCCCATCCGTAGAGGAAGGAGGACTGATCAAGGAACACCGCAGGTGGAGTAGCAAGTCTTGGTAGGCCAAGGCACCGGTGCAAGGTAGGCGCAGCGGCCCAGCCATGCAAGTTACCCTTCCAAACACTAGTGAGATGCCCTACGTGGTCAAAGCCGTAAGGCCTTTGGCAGGAAGTTCATGAGGGAATGGCCAGTTGAGCTCAACTGCCTAGGTAGACATCAGGCCGATCAGCCCTGCCCCACCTCTGTTTGGGCAAAGTACTCTCCCACCAGAGGAGTTGTCGGTAGAAGCACCCTCTGCACCACCCTCGTAGAGTCACCAAGGGACTCGAATGAGGCGGTTGAAGTGTCGATCCTTCGCAAAGGTGCAACCTTCACCCAGGCCCTGGGCGGCGCCTTTGTGACCCAACATCTGGTGGGTTCTCCATGCGAGACTGAAGGAGACAGCACCCTCAGCGGAGCATCCTTGGGCTTGCCCCCACCTGGGTCCATAAGGACGGATGTGGCTAACTCCCTCTTAGTGAACGCCTCATTGAATGTCCTCCACAGGTGCCTTAAGAGAGCCTGCTCCGGCCCTTCTCAGCTCACCGCCTACTTCCCATTAAGCTCCTCGTGAGCAAGAGGCCCGCTTCTTCGCCCCTCGCTGAGCAAGCTTCCCCCACGCGGGATGGACCCTTGGCTGGGACAAGCCGTTGCGACACCTGATATCGTCTAGCAAAGAAATCCCCAAAAAGCCTATGCTAGGAAAATAAGGCTAGATAACTGCGTAGGAGGGAGGTCAAGCCACAATTGGCACATCAAAGGAGGGAAGCCCTTACCTCAACCTGTGCATTGAGCGAGGGCACAAAAAAGGGCTTACCCTTATCCGAAGAACTGCACATAACCACTCTTCAGCCGCTCTGCCAAACACGTAGAAGTTCAACAATAGAGATCTACCGAAGAAATGATGGAGTCACAAACGTTCCTCCCCACGACTCTTAAGTCCCTTAAGAGCATCCAAAGACGATTGAAGGTGGTGAAGCAAGGCCCACAGGTCTCTATTTATAGCCCCACCTCATGGGCTCCCGAGGGTGGTAACGTCTTTCTATCCCCCCTACGGATTATCGAATGCCAAGGAACCAGATGCCTCAAGATTCGACATGGATTTCGCGGCTTTATAAATGCATTGATAAAACTACTGGTCAAGGACCCCCTCACGTTATTACATGACGGGTATTTCGAAAGCCTTTCATGCCTTTTCAGAAAGGCCTGACGCTTTAGGCTATGTCCTTTCACAGTAGCAACAGTTAATGCCAGCCTCAGCGTCTTAATCAAGAGAACTACCGCCTCCTAAGGCCAGCACCGACTTGGGCTAATGCACCCCACGCCTAACTGTTGTAGCCTCCCAAGGGTGGCACCAACTCAGGCTAATGCGCCCCATGCCTAACTTCTATTGCCTCCAAAGGATAGCATCGGCTCGAGCTAATGCACCCCACGGCTAACTTTTGCTGCCTCCTAAGGCAGGCACCAGCTTGAGCTAATGCGTCCCATGCCTAACTTTTGTCGCCTCCTAAGAACGGCACCAACTCGAGCTAATGTGCCCCACGCCTAACTTCTGCCGCCTCCTAAGGACGGCACCGGCTCGGGCTAATATGCCCCACACCTAACTTCTGCCACCTCCTAAGGCCGATGCTAACTTGGGCTCACATGCCCCTCACCAAAGTTATGCTATCTCCTAAGGTCGACTCCTACTCGAGCTTATGCGCCCCACGCCGAAGTTGGCACCGCCTCATGCGGCTAACTCAAACTCAGCTTATATGCCCCACGTTCCACCTTGTTTCATGTAGCTGACGCGAGTTCTTGCTCATACTCCTTAACAAGGACCCTCTTCCAAACAACTAGAAGCAGGCAAAGGCCACTCAACTCCTCCATCATAGGTGTTCTCCCCACTGCAGCACAACAAGAACATATGGGGGCATCATCTATAGTGGAGTTTTGTCCACTCTCACTACTCTCTCAGCAGTTTACACAAGCTAGAGAGTAGGGGCATATGATGAGGGGCAAAAATCACCCTCGGATCCAAAACTCTGCACATGACTCGATAAAGGATCCAGCTGCCCGACCACAGGGTGTAAAGGCGGAATTGACTCAGCCTACCCCTCCTCAGACCAGCCGAACTCCAACTAGAACCTACCCAGCCTGCCAAAAGATTCAACGCAACATGGGGAAAAGATATGATAAGATGGGCCTGACCACCTACCCCCTGACAGCTACCATGTAACTTGGCAACTAGGGGCACTAGGGCCATCGAGTGGGGGAGCCTCCTCCCCAAATTATAAATAGAAAGGGAGCCCTCAAAAGAGGGGGCCTCTAGGAGAGAGAGGGAAATCATGTAATCCTCAAAGTTATAGTGCATACCTGGAACTAGGTCACCAAACTCTCTTTTTTCTCTGTGTATGCTTGTGGACTGTGGTTTGGCCCTCCTACGCGATGGATTATTTATGCCTAAGTAGCACCTCTTACGCTAACAAATCTGTTGGTGGCCTTCTAAGGTCCATCATCATCTATAAAGATTTGCAGTGCCTCTCTGACTTTGGTTATTGAGTTTAGGCATGTGATCAACCCATTCTTCGTCTTCCCCAAACCCTCCATTGACGAGATCGTCGAAGCTTCTCCAACCACCTTCATCACCATGTCTCGCCATTAACTGAGGTCATGGCCATCCTCCCTGCTTCTTCGTTAAGCATCCTGCCACAGAGGTCGGCCTCCTTGCCCCTTCGTCGCTCTGACTCCTATCGCCAGATTCCTCACCTTCTTTAGTCCAGTCGTCCCCCTTCGACATCCTTCGAACACCTTCTTCACTTTGTAAGTAACCCATTCTCTTCTCCTCCATTTGTAGTATAGGTTAAGCCTCCTTAGGGTTAGAATCAATCCCCAACTCTCCCGCCCTACTTTTGTCATCCTCACAGATGACAAAGGGCTAACAAACCTATGACGACCCGAACCCCTCCATGTGAATCACACCGATGGAATATAGGTCATTGAGTATGAGAATCACTACGAAACAGGATCGCAGTCACTCAGCACATAATCATAAAATATTAATATAGCCAAGCAAACTAATCATATTGCATTGCGGTAAAGAAAATAAATTATGAAATGCTATCCATAGTAATCTGGAAGCCGAAAAGAAAAGTATTGAAAATTTCTCTAAAATATCTCACTGAAAACAGAAAGGAACAGGACAACTAACAGGACTACCAAAGTCACAAACTCTCTACGAGAACTAAATAGGGTCCCATATCAGTCGCTTCGTGCACAATTGCTCTCAACTACTCAACAGTGCCTGTGTATGAAGTCCAAAATAATCATCAACAACCGCTGAGTAGAGTAGTACAAGTAAAGAGAGAGTGACAGAACAAAATAAATAAATAAATAACGATGTAGAAAAGAGGGGTACTAATTTGTTACTTTTCTTATACCTTATCCATTTACTTCTTAGTTATTCATTATTTAATTTAACCAAGTGTGGCCTCTAATATTATAATCAATATCTGTTTCATATCAATTCCTTGGAAAGCACGAGATCTCGTTGTGATTTCCCAAGAGCTATGACGTGTACGTAATGTCCCCTTGGTCGGGAGGAAACTCTATACCCTCCTACGTCTCGTTCCATCATCCCGAGGTCCTAGCGTAGACGACTGCATACCACGAGCTATACACGTAGACGTGTAGATTGCCCTCTCCACAACCTAGGTACGTATCCAACCAATTATCATATATGTATATACCCACGTATCCCTACCTCGCTACCTTGTTGGCCAATGAGCCTATCATAGAGTTGCGGGGAGGCTAGCCTACTCCCTGATCCCCCAACCAACTTATAGCCAAACCATCTCATTCAGCTCTTCATGTTCAATTATCAATTCTATCATATCCACACATCTATTTATCAACGGAATAACTGTCAATTCACATTTTCATACATAAATAGATTTCACAAGTGTGATAAAGGGGTTATTATATTATTTCTTTAATCAAATAAAAGAAGTAATATTTATATATTCTTTTTGATTCATCAAAATTGGCACATTTATTTCTCTCATCACATTCTCAATCTAATTATCCTTTTATATATATATATAAATCAATCTCAATTCTATAAACATAATATGAATTATTAGATTATCAATATTTTCAATGTATAAGTCATTATTTTATTTAAACATATCATTCTAATCAAATGTCATAATATTTTACGATCTCCAATACTTACCAAAAAGGAGAGATGCACACAAAATAATGAATATAACAAAGAGGGGCAAAATGATAACTCCTAACAAAAACATGGTAGAGTACTCTACTTAATGTTATCGGAGGATCACGATGACTTTGAAGTGCAAGTCTGTTGTTGATGACTTTGAAATGCAAGTCTATTGTTTCCCCTTCGCTATTCTAGGGACCCATGTAGTTTGTATGTGTCCCAGGACTAGATCAACGTCAAGACACATAAGGAATAAATTAAAATCTCACCTTGGCAAACTTGGATTTTCATGAAACGGACATCGTTGGAAAGTTTACGAAGAGGGAAATTTGATGGTACAAATTTAGATATAATTCGGGCACATTTTCAAAGGTTTGACCAAGTTTAACCAAAAATGTAATTTCTCATTTTCGAACTACACAAATCTAATTCACACCCAATAAGCACTAATAGGTTCGTATTGACATGCTTAGTCCAAAAATAACCTTGGAAAGTTGGTTCGGGCCTTTACAGAATCTCCGGTGATGCCCTCCACCTTACTCCACTCACAGACCACCATTGCTGACCACCTATCCACCTTTGCGAAGCCAAGGCGAATGAAAGCCCTTTGCCAATTTGGGGTTTCAACGTCCCTACGTCCTTGCTAGACCCACACCCCCGCTGCCGGCCTCCTCAACTCCTTCTGGCCACCACCACCCTCCTCTCGCCAAATAAACATTGCCAACACCTTCACTGAGGTCCAGTGGAGTTACTCGGCCACTTGCCTAAGGCCGAGAGCCTCCTTTATGTCGAGACCACACCCTTTGTCCGCCGCCTCCTTCTCCGATGTTGGTAGCTCTCTACAGTTCATCTCGAGCTCCCAAACTTTGCGAGCCTCACGAATTCGCCAGGAGCAATTTGTGACTCCCAATAGGCAGTCCCATGCGTGCTCTACCTCTAAGGAGTCCTCCCTTGAAGCCCCGATGTTTTGCAAATACAAGTAGGAGTCAAGTATTCAATAAAAGAGAATGCAGTAAACTGATAGTAGTTCAAAACGAGCATCTTTTGCATAAATAAGGTCATAAGGTTGGAAATGCAAGACTACTCTACTCTACCTAGGAACACTGGTGAGCTATGGTGACTCTGAAACACTCGTCAGAGACTCTTCGGACTCCATGCACACTTCATGCGACTGTCTCTAAATCAGACAAGAGAGACACATTATAAAATGTAAATAATAAGAATTTCAAGGGTATGATCACAATTTATCACTTTTGATTGGAAAATAGGTTCTACCACGTTGAAGTATGCCTCGACTCGATTCCAACGGTAGGTGACTTGTCAAAATTAGGTTTCGAATGATCTGTGAATCAATCAATTAAAAGAGGTAGCCATCAGGGACTAAAATGAAATTTCATAAACCTTAAATTTATTTTCACAATTTTTTAAGTATTCAACCCCTCCTCATCTCTTCTTCTCCTCCGATCGTCCCTTCCCCTCGTCCATGCACGTCCGCAGGTGTGAAGCCACCCGCGCACGGCCGTCTCCGACAACGCACGGCCATTCCCAACCCAGGCAACTCCACGCCGGCCACCCCGGCCGTCGTCCTCCTCCTCCTTCCCTTTTTTTCCTTCTTCATCCTCCACGTGTGTACTGTTCACGCGCACCCATGCACGCAGACATGCAAGCTGCCGCCCCTCGCCGACGCGCCGGTCATGGCCAGCCACGCCGGCCCTCCTCGGTGGCCACGCCGACGGCCGTCTCCTCCCCCCTTCTCTTCCTTCTCCTTCCTCGAAATGCATTCACACCTCCGTGGGTGCAACTACACCCATGGCCATGGCGCCACCACCACTTGGCTGGATGACCATGGCCGATCCTCAACCCGTCCGATCGTCACGGCTGTTGCCGCCGTTCCCCACTTAACTCTCCTCCCCTCTTGACCGACCATATGCTTCCCTTCCTCACCTCCTTCTCTTTACTACATGCATGCGTGGAGAAGAAGAAAAAAAGAAAAGAAAAGAAGGGAACCATACGAAAGATGTCCATCGTGAATCCTCGATGACTCCCACTCGTTGACGCCTTTGGTCGTTGTCTGTGTTGCCCTCACGTGCGGTGCGGCTGGGGGAAAGTTTTTATTTTTATTATTTGGGTTTTTCGTTAGGAGGGATATAGATAGGACATTGATACAAGTACACACTTTATATATATAATTTGACAACCACTCATGTAAAATGTGACACTATTTGATCACACATGATATCATCTGGGTACATGATTCTATTTTTAATAAGGGAGGAATCATGTGTGTATACTTATGTGTATACTTCGGTGTATACGAATCGTTTTCCATATAAATATGAGAAGGGAGAAAAAAAACAAAAAACATAAAGGATAATAAAATTGTTAAAGTTTATTCTTATAATCTCGCAAGTCTTTGAAACCATAGCAAATTTTTGATTTTTATGAAAAACTACATGTTGGAAAACTTACGAGGGAACCCATTGAGTTCACCTCGACATGTTTAATGTAGCCTCGAATTCAAATTGGAATTTCATGATGTAACAAATATAGCAGCAACCTTAAAAGGAGTTTCGCCCTCGAAACTCATGTAAGGTTATACACGCATAATGGTAATAGCAGAAATCCATAACAACCATAAAAGGAACAAAGTAGGTTTCTAGAACTCACTAGAAAACAACTTTGGATATTGTTCACGCAATCTCAGCACCCCATCTACTAAAGCAAAGTTTCCAGGATCTTCGGCTAGAAACTAATCACGGATATCGCGTAACTCTGGGTCTACCTTTTGCCCCTCCAAAACTCTGGCAATAAGCTGTGAGTGTAACCATCTCATCAGTGTGATTGTGCCCAAGTGTCCACTCATCTCCTGAGGTCTCTAGGCACTAAACTCAAGCATTTGACTCCAACTTTGATCTTGTAGACTAGCCAATGTGACTGGTGGTCTTCTACTCAACGCGTCAGCCACTACATTTGACTTCCTTGGATGGTACAAAATGGTGCGGTCGTAGTCCTTCAGAAACTCCATCCAGCATTGTTGTCTTAGGTTCAACTCTTTCTGATCCAACAAATACATTTTAAGCTTTTATGATCTATATGAATCTCAAACGTCTTCCCATATAAGTAATGCCTCTAGATCTTCAAAGCAAAGACGATTGCTGCCAGCTCTAGATCATGAGTAGGGTACTTGTGTTCTTGCGGCTTCAGTTGCCTAGAGGCATAAGCGATCACGTGTCCGTGTTGCATCAGTACACAACCAATCACTGATGTAAAGCGTCTGTATATACTAGAAATCCTCCATCACTGTCAGGGATAAGAAGCACAGGTGTTGTGGTCAGTTTCTCTTTTAACATCAAGAAACTATACGCACACTCCTCTGTCCAAGAGAAGGGTATGCCATTCTGGGTCAATCATGTCATCGGAAAAGCTAACTATGAAAACCCTTAGATAAAATGTCTATAATAACCTGCCACTCCCAATGGGTATCTCAGATGCTGACTTCGGGCACTCCTACTTCAATACTGCTTCTATCTTGACAAGGACCACTGAGATGCTTGCTTAAGATATCACATGTCCCAAGAAGGTGACCTAGTCCAACCAAAATTTGCATTTGCTGAATTTCACATAGAGGTGGTGTTGTCTCAAGGTGACTAGAATAGTACGAAGATGCTACTTATGCTGAGACTAGTTCTGGGAGTAGATGAGAACATCATCTATACAAACTACCACGAGTTGCTCCAAGTAAGCGTGGAAGACCCTGTTCATTAGGTCCATAAAGACTTTGGGGGCATTTGTTAGGCTAAAGGGCATAACTAAGAACTCATAGTGCCCATAATGTGTTCTGAAAGCAGTCTTTGGGATGTCTGAATCTCTGATCCTCAGCTGGTGGTACCCTCACCACAGGTCGATTTTCGAGGCTATCGCCACACCTCACAATTGGTCAAACAAGTCATTGATCCGTGGCAGTGGGTATCAGTTCTTGATGGTCACTTTATTCAATTGTCGGTAATTGATGCATAAGCGTAAGGTACCATCCTTCTTCACAAAGGGCACGGGGGCTCCCCACGAGGAGGCACTGGGTCTGATGAACCCCTTCTTTAGTAATTTTTGCAGCTGGGACTTGAGTTCCCTCAACTCGGCAAGAGCCATTCGATATGGCGTGATAGAAATCATGCCAACACCAGGGATTAGTGAGAGCTCAAACTCAATCTCGTGCTCAGGAGGAAGTCTGGGAAGGTCATCGGGAAACACATCCAGATATTCTCTCACGACGGGGACACTATGTACCCCAGACTTCTCCTCAGGCATGGACGTTATGAAGGCAAGGTATCCGGTACATCCTTTATCAAGTAGCCTTACTGCCTATAGTGCAAAAATGCACCTGAAGGATTCGTCTACTAGTTTGCCCATGAACTCAAACTTTGGAACTCCTGGAGTAGAGAAAATCACGTGCTTCTTGATACAATCGACCATCGTGTGATATACGGACAGGCAAACCATGCCCAAATGGCGTCAAAGTCCTCCAACTCAAGGACCATCAGATCTACAGGAAGTTCGTAATCCGAATAGTGCACCCTTGGTAGACTAACTCTGCCACAAAGAGTTACTCTCCTGGGCCTTTGATTAGAAATGGATCGTCCAACAAAATACTCGGCAGGCTTAATCCAAAAGCGAACTTGGTAGAATCAAAAGAATGCAAGGTACTCGAGTCAAACAAAATGTAAACTAGGCCATCAGCAATGGTGACCATACCGACCACCATAGAAGTATAAGCTTTGGCATTTTTGAGAGATAAGGCATTGATGTGCCCCCCCAATCTAGGTGTACTAGATGGTGCCACACTCTAAGAATGTCGACGTGCAGGTGATCTGTAACCTCCTCAAAACTAATGAAATCCTCCCCTAGTCTGATAAGTACGGCCCGCAGTCCTACTGTCAGAGTCCTACCCTCTGCACTCTATGTGTTTAGTATCTTTGAAGTAGTCTTGGTCCTTACTAGGCAGTTTCTGTGACGACCCGTGTCCTACCAACCGAGTATACCAAATGAGACCCGAGCCGTCGAACACAGAATAACATCCAACTCTAGAACATGATCGTAGTCACCTAGCACACAATTGTAAAACAACAACAATAATAGCCAAATAGAAATTCATAATGCATAAAATAAAATAAAATGCTGACAAAAACAATAGTAAGAGTTCACCTTGTCTTTTATCTTTTGTTTACCTCCAAGGAGTGGACGATGATTAATGTGAACTCCTGTTCTTAAAAAAAAAAAGTTCACCATTAAAAAGCAAAAAGGAAAGTAGAAGAGTAATAAAGTACAAGCAACAGAAAACTGAAAGGAAAACCTATGCAACTAAAGTTACTATCTACACGGACCATCTCACAATACTATGCTAGGTCTAGCAATAGAAGGACCAACTACAGCCTCAACCCCTGACTGCTCACATACACTTGAATAAGAATCTAAGAAGTACATCAGTAAAAACTGAGTAGAGTGAAAACAACAACCAGGTACAAAACAGTAGCAACGAGCAAGAAAAAGAAAGGGTACTATCTCATAAATTAATCCTTTTATTAAATGTCATGTTCTTTTGTTCATTTACAAGTTAAACCAAACTTGTTCAGTCAAAATCCCATTAATCAGCACCTTGGGGCATGAGGTGATTTCACATGACTTTCTGAGGCACAAGACTAGTATCAACCACCCTCTTGGTCGAGAAGACAGCTTATATCCATTAAGTCACAACACTTTGTCACCATGGGGACATTGTGAAAAGGGGTGACAGCTACATAAGATGGCGTGAACACATGTTAGCTACACACACTAAACCATAACCCATCCACTGGTCGAGTAAAGAAGCCAACTCCAACCCTTGAGTCACGCATTCCGTCATCCCAGTTGGCCACTAAGCCTAACCAAGAGTCATAAGAAGGTTAACAACTCCTTAAACCAGCCCAAAATAGATCTAAAAGACCAAAACTATAGTTTCCCTGGTAGGAGGGGGTGACACAGTAAAGTGCGGAATAAAAATATAACAATCTCACAGAAATAGCAATCTCACAATGTACACAATGATTTTTAGGTGGAAACCCAAATTGGGTGAAAACCACCACCTAACCCTCTCGAGTTAGGATTTTCCAATTAACCAATTTGATCAAATCTGCTAACGTACTACTTAAACGAGGGTAGTACAACATCAATTACAACCACGCTACTTTATACGAGGGTAGCGTAACTCAAACCCCTTCTCTTCACGAGAAGGATTTTGTCTCATGAAGGAGACGAGAATTCGCAAAGCGAATACCCAACCAAATGACAAAGTAAATTACAAATAGTCCTATAGAGCTAATAAAGATATTCTAAAACTAAGCTTCTATAGGAGAAAGGATGCTTTGCTTTGGTGGAAGTACGTCGACGATGCGGATGTGTGAACTATGCGATGGCCCAACGGTGCTCTCGTGAACTACGGTGGGAGAGTGGGTGCGCAAGTGATCGATGCTCTCTAGATGTAGAACTTGAGCTTGGAGAGCAAGAGCTTGAGCTACTTCTCTTGGACACAAAAGATGTGGAAAGTATGTTACTAAGTGTGCCTTGGTGTTTCTAGGTGTGTGTTTGAGTGGCAAAGGCTCCCCTCTATTTATAGAGGCCCTAGGAAGGCTTTGGAAGGCCTTGGAAGGCTTCTATAACCGTTGGGTGCAAGCTCCAAGAAAATCAAGCCGAAATCAGGTTTAATCATTACACTGACATGGTTATCAGACGTTTGATCCTAGCATCGGACGTCTGGAAAAACAGTTTAAGATGTCTGGGAACAAAGTCAGACATTTGATTTTAGGCGGGTTTCCTTCCTGACTTGAATCAGATCTAAACAGCATTCTAGTGCATTGTCATTATACGACATACAGGATGTCTGGAACTAAGTCTGGATGTCTGGAAACCTACTTTTCTGCGGGAATGGATTTCCAAGAGAGTGCAACGGCTAGAAAATCTCTGAGAAGAGATTTTGGGTCAGCCAAGGCAAAATAGTCATGTATCAGATGTCTGGGGTCCTCTACGGACATCTGATACCGGCTAACGATCATATCCTTCAGTGTTTGCTAGGCCAGCCAACGGTCCACTAATTGGACGTCTAGTGAAGTCATCAGACATCTGGTCTAAGGTCTGGACGTCTGATTTCATTAGACAGAACTAACTAAGTCCAGCCTAAACATAATCGGACGTCTGAGTCAAGATTCAGACGTCTTAAAAGTATTTATCAGACGTCTAATTTTCAGATTGGACGTCTAAAAAGCTATTTGAACCCTATTTTGATTTTCTAAGTTCTCTACAGAAAACCTAAGTATCCTAGGGTTATGTAGGTGTTCCTAGGACTACTGTTAGGGTACTTTGAGGCTCTTTAACATGAATCTAAGTAGCAAAATAAAGAGCAACAAAAAATACATGGAGTACAAGGAAAGAAAATCTATCCTATTCTTCATCTCCTTCCTTCTTCAATCCATCGCTCCTCGCGAATCTACTCTATTCTCCATCAAGCTCCTCCAATCCGTCCTGGATGTGAGCTCGAACTCTGTCTAATCACGTCTTCATTTGCAATTGACCTGAAATCTAAGATTTCAAGTTTAAATGTTAAATGACACGTGTTTTGTTATCATCAAAGTAAACGATTGCGGTGCTCTAGCACCAACAAAAACAACAACCAAAGTTTTGGTAAGTAGCAGGGCTAAACCACTTATCCAATTTGTTTTCGACCACTCCGTCATTATCAATTAACTTATTTCCAGATAATTAAAATAAAAATGCCAATTAATTAACCCATAAGTCTCATTATTTACAACCATTATTTATTTGTGATATTATAATTAAAGGTTAATTATGGAAGAGCTTAGATCACATTACTTCAAAATTAACTATTAAACTAAGTTTTCAATTCTAGCTATGAGCCCAATTAAATTATAATTTAACAATCACAATGATGTCGATTTTATGAACAACAAAATTTGTTTCATGCATGTGGTGATCGGGCCACAACCAATTTACTCAAGGACTTAAAATTCGTTAACTAATGAAAATCATCTAATAAGTTCTAATTAATCCTTTTAAAACTAGCAGTTAATTATATCAACTCAATAATACATATTCCAAGTCATCATTTGATTTGTAATGTTAATATTTAATATTCAAGTGTCCAAATAATGAGAAATACGAAGATGGATTCTAATCCCAGCAAGAGACAAGCATGCACGTTAAATGGTACGATGTGTGAAAAAGATCACAATGTAAATGAATCACATAGGAAAAAAGAAACTACTCTACCTAATGTCGTCGGAAGGTCACGATGACTCCGCGAAATGTGCGTCAGAGATTTCTTAGATTTTTTGCACCCATCATGCGTTCATCTTCAAATGATATATATATATATGAGAGTATAGGTTAAAAATATAAATAGTAAAATCTTAGGATTAAATCGTAATTTGATACTTCTAAAGAGAAATCATGACTTGATCGAAATACATCTTAATTCGATTCCAACAATGTGTGATTTACCAGAAGATTGGTCCCTAATTTAATCAAACAAAAAGGACAACAATCAGGGATCCAAATAAAATATTAAAAACTTATAATTTTATAACCACAATCTTTTCAAAACCAAAGCCCCTTGCCTCTTCTTCCTCTCGTCTTCTTCTTCCCCACGATTCCTCCCCACATGCACCATTCACGGAAACACAGACCCGCATGTAGTATGCGACGAACGTCCTCCTCGCTGGCCTCGCCTCTACCGCCGATGCCAGCCACGTCCGGCTGCCTGGCTGGAGGCCCACCGGTCGCCGGAGACCTCCCTCACCTTCGGTCTTCTTCTTCTCACACTGTTGACGTGCGCGTGTTTGGAAGTGTCGTTATAGTTTGCACTTGCGATGTTGGTTTTAAAGTAAAGAAACGGATGTGAGTCCAAGTGTCAGTCTTAGGGAGGCATAAAAATCGGATTCTTCTTGTCACTTATTGTCACGAAAAGCGAGAGAGAGAGAGATAGAGAGATATTAGGGTTAGAATTGTTTCATTCGCAACATGCAACTTGAATAGAAAATAGAGTAGGCAATTGAATAGAAAACAACTTCATTAATCATGCAACTTTAGTTCATAATTACAACACTAGATAAATGCTTGAACATAAGTAAAGTAAAGCTTAAAAGAAGAAAGAGAGAGAGGGGATGGTGAGGCAGCCACGGTGGTGGAGAGGGCTTCGTCGGCGGCTCGTCGTCTCCGGTGATTACAAAAGGGCTTAAAGGTAGCTAGGAGGGGAGGTAGAGTAGTTGCAAGTGGAGTGAATGCCTTGAATGGGTGGTTGGAAGGGGTTTAAATAGGGAGAAGGGATTTCCAAATGAAGAAGGGGTTTTAGCGACGTCCGGGGCATCACTAAAACCCTTCCCAAAACGTCGGTGAAGACCCCTGCCCGCCGGTTGCCTGCCCGTAGCTGTGCTTTCTCATGCCTGATCTGTGTGCATGCGCCACAAGCCATCCGATCGAAGATTGGACGGCTGGGATCTCACGCGAGGCACACGCCTGGATCGCGCCCGTGCGCCTGCGTCATCGCACGCGTCTGGCCAGTGCACACCTGCGGGTGCCACGTCTCGCGATTGCATCCGTCCGCTACTGATCGGGCAACGCAATTTCACCCGCATGAGTCGACGTCTCCGCATTTCTACTTCGCGCGACTCGAACCAGCGTCGCATGAGTGCGGGCGTGCGCTCCAACCGCTGCACTACGCCTACTGCTTTGTCACGGTGAGGGCAGGAGTGCACGCGGTTCTCAGCAGTTTGATCGAAGATCGATGGCTGAGATTTGTCCTCCAGGTGAAGGTGGAAGTGGCCAGCGATTTGGATGTGGCGAGCAGGCGCCACGTGGCGTGCCATGGGCCGTTGATCATCAGATCAATGGTTAGAACTTCTTGGGCCCATTGTAGGAGCTCCGGATGTCGGATTTGGCCAATTTCAGGTCCGTTGGACTCCGTTTGTCGCTTTGAATCCATCCGTGTGGTCTGATTGGTCATCTGAGTCTTGTTTTGACAAGTGCTCATACAAATGGCCATTAATACTATTTTATAAGCAATCTTGATGTATGATGCATGAAATGCTCCCATTCTACTTATGTTGTGTTTTCTATGCATTTTATTCTTCAGATGGGCCCTATTTAACAGAATTATCACCCCAAGATGCAGTGTTATCATACTGCCATGCTTACTCCTTGCTAGTCCCTAGCAATTTTTATTCTAGCCTTTATTTTCTGTCAGAATTTAAGAAGTAATTACTTAGATACTTTGTCACTTGTCAATAGGAGGAAATATACTAAGATCTTAATCTACAAAGACTAAGCAGCGGCCGGGTGTCTGCCAAAATATGAATCGCCTGAATCCTTGCTTTAATGTGTCTATATATATATATATATATATATATATATATATATATATATATATATATATATATAGATTTTTTTTTTTTTGGAATGTAGAGTGGGTTGGTAACTTTTTACGGCTACCCAACCCACCCAAAACTCAGACAAAACTCTAAGTACTAAGCATCTTGGTGTGAAGATCGTGATAGACTCACTCAATGGTAATTTAGACAGACTCCGGGTTTCTACGCCCTCAGGTGACCAGAAGAGGAAGTATTTTTCCCGAAGGTGTATTTGTTCGATCGGTAGCTTTCTCCCTACATTTGTTTTAATAGGGGTCAACACAAGGATTTTTCCAGTGTATATCTCCCCAGCTTGTACTACTTCCCCGCTTCTTCCTTAAGTGTTTTGGTTCTTTTTGTGCAATTATTAAGCTGGGCTCTGGACAACTGACCAATGGGTTGTTACCCATGATCACTTGCCAGCCATACTCGTGTGGTGAAGTGTGGTTTATTTTATTTTCTTCTCTCTCTATTTTTTTTTTTTTTTTGGTAGGTGGCTTCCCTGATCTCAAATGTACCTAGAGGCAATGAAGAAGAAGTGGTCCCGTGGCTGGGCTCTGGACAACCTGCCAATGGGCAGTTACCCACGATAACTTGCCAGCCATACCATCCTATCGAGTTCATTAGCTACCCAGTTTTTGTCAAAATCTTCGAGAAGTGAGTATGTGCAAAAATGCGTGTAGATGCTTAGACTCAAAGTCCTTCTGAGTTAGAGGGTGAGTTGATAAGTCGTATACTTATCACCTTATTTAGTAGGTGGATTAGAGTAGCTTAAGGTTGCAAGGATTTGAAGCTAAATCCATATTTTAATGGACACCAGGGCTGATTAAGCCTGAAGGCCTGAAAAGTCTAAGTGTTCAAGTTCTTTTTGTATTATTTCCTACTATTGACAAGTTTCTAATGCCTAAGTATCTTCCTAAATTCAATTTTTTTTTATTATTCAGACTGATTAAATGAGCTCAAGATTGTACAATTTACCACCTCCCATGATTAAGTTGGACAATGTCCTCATTGGCAAATACATGGATGCAACAGGGGTTCAAAAAGATATTACCTGAGTGACAGAAAATACCAGATCAGTTTGAATCCTCTAGGTTGCCTCCCAGGAAGCGCTGAGTTTAACACCTCCAGCTGGGCGATGCTCCGTGTCATCCTTCAATGAGAGTGACACTCTCCTTTGGGGGAACTTGGGCTAGGAAGTGTTTCAATCTTTGGCCATTAGCTGTAAAAGTGTGCCCAATGTTTGGATCAGCGACTTCAACCGCCCCATTAGAGTGAGGCCTGACCACCCTAAATGGTCCTGTCCATTTGGACCTGAGTTTCCTCTGAAAGAGTTTTAGGCGGGCATCGAAAAGTCAGACTTGTTGGTTAGGCTCAAAGGTCTTTCTGTGGATGAGTCGGTCGCGGACGGCTTTCATTTTCTCCTTATATAGTCGACTATTCTCAAAGGCGTCCCGATGATTTTCTTCGAGCTCAGAGAGTTGCAGCGTCCTCTGCGCACCGGCTAACTGGGAATCCATGTTACATTGCTTGATAGCCCAGTAAGCCTGGTGTTCCAATTCGATAGGAAGGTGGTAGGCTTTGCCAAAGACCAGGCGATAAGGTGACATGCCTATCGGGGTCTTGAAAGTGGTCTTGTATGCCGACAGGGCATCATCTAGTGGTGTGGAGCAGTCTTTCCTGTCAGGTCTCACAGTTTTTTGTAAAATGTTCTTGATTTGTCTATTTGAGACCTCGGTCTGCCCATTTGTTTGCGGATGATATGGGGTAGCAATGCGGTGGTTAACCCCGTATTTTCTAAGTAGGGCACGGAATTGGGAGTGAATAAAATGACTTCCACTATCACTAATCATGGCCTTTGGAATTCCAAACCAGGAAAAGATGTTCTGTTTAACAAAGTCCATGATAGTCCTATGATCACATCGGCGGGTGGCGATGGCTTCAATCCATTTAGAAACATAGTCTACCGAGACTAGGATGTATTCAAAGCCATTGGATGGTGGAAAGGGGCCCATAAAATCGATACCCCAAACGTCAAAGATTTCGACAATCAAAATGGGCTGGAGGGGCATCATATCTTTTCTGGTCATGGTCCCCAGCATTTGGCAACGTGAGCAAGTCTTGGCAAAGATGTGTGCATCCTTAAATAGGGAAGGCCAGTAAAATCCAGACTGCAGAACCTTCGTAGCCGTTTTCTTTTCAGAGAAGTGGCCACCACAAGCTTGGTCATGACAGAAAGATAGCACACTCTGAACTTCGTTCTTGGGGATACACCTCCTGATGATCTGGTCGGCACAGAGGCGAAACAGCATGGGATCATCCCAGAAATAGTGCTTGGCCTCGGCCAAGAACCTGTCCTGTTACTGTCTGGACCAGCTGTGCGGGGTCTGTCCTACAACTAGGTAGTTGACATAGTCAGCATACCAAGGTAGTTTCTTGTCTTGCATAGCCAGAATGTGTTCATCGGGGAAGGTGTCAGATAAAGGCAGGGAGGGTCCAATGTGGTCTGGGTGAAGTCTAGACAAGTGGTCAGCCACCACATTCTTTGATTCGACCTTGTCGCAGATTTCCAGGTCAAATTCCTGCAAGAGCAGGATCCATCTGATGAGCCTGGGCTTTGCATCCTTCTTAGCCAGCAAATGTCGGATGGCTGAATGATCAGTATAGATGGTCACGTGGGATCCCAGCAGGTAAGGTTGGAACTTCTCAAGTCTGAAAACTACAACGAGCAATTCTTTTTCTGTGACCGTATAATTTCGTTGGGCCTCGTCCAATGTTTTGCTCGTGTAATAGATCACCACAGGTTTCTTGTCTTGTCTTTGTCCCAGGATAGCGCCTATGGCAAAATCTGATGCGTCACACATAATCTCAAAGTCCTGAGAGCAATCTGGGGGTTGAAGTACAGTTGCGGTGGAGACTAAGTCTTGGAGGGTGTGATAAGCCTGGATGCAATCAGAGGACATGTGGAATATGGTGTCGTTGGCCAGAAGGTCGGTTAAGGATTTGGAAAGCTTGGAGAAGTCTTTAATGAACCTTCGGTAGAAGCCAACATGTCCCAGGAATGGGCGAATCTGCCGGACCGAGCTAGGCAAAGGAAGTTTGGAAATCAAATCAACCTTAGCCTGATCCACCTCAATGCCCCTATGCAATCCTATGTGACCGAGGACGATTCCTTCTTGAACCATAAAATGGCTCTTTTCCCAACTTAACACCAGATTAACCTCGATACATCGTTTCAGGATTTTCTCCAGGTTGCTCAGGCAGTGGTCGAATGAATTCCCAAATACAGAGAAATCATCCATAAAGACCTCTAAGTATTCACCCACCATTTTTGAAAAAATGGCTAGCATGCAACGCTGGAAGGTAGCAGGTGCGTTACATAACCCGAACGACATTTGACAGAATGTAAACGTGCCGTACGGGCAAGTGAATGTGGTCTTTTCTTGATCTTCCGATGCAATTGCGACTTGGTTATATCTTGAATATCCATCCGGGAAGCAAAAATACTTTTGCCATGCCAATCTTTCAAGGATCTGGTCAATGAATAGCAAGGGGAAATGATCCTTCTTAGTGGCTTCATTGAGCTTCTTATAATCAATACACACCCGCCATGCGGTGGTGGTGCGGGTGGGGATGGATTCGCCATGCTCATTGGTGACAACGGTAAGCCTTGCTTTCTTTGGAACCACTTGAGTGGGGCTCACCCAGGGGCTATCAGAGATAGGATAGATGATGTTGGCATCAAGCCATTTGATAATTTCTTTCTTAACGACCTCTTGCATGTTTGGGTTTAATCGTCTCTGCATCTGGCAGGAGGGTCGTGCCCCGTCTTCCAGATAAATCTTATGAGTGCAATAGGCGGGGCTAATTCCTCTCAAATCTGAAATGGTCCATCCAATGGCGGCCTGATGTTCCGAAAGGGTCGCAGTCAACCTGAGTTCCTGATCCTGGGTTAGATGAGAATTAATAATTATAGGGAAGGTCTGGTTAGGTCCCAGGAAGACATGCTTGAGGTTCTCAGGTAGTGGCTTAAGTTTAGGTGCGGGTGGAACAACAGTCGACGGGAAAGGGAAAGGCGGGAGTTGATCAACATTGATTTCCTCAAATGGTGTTGTTTGATGGTAATCAGCCTTATAGAGGTCCACGGGTAGCAATGGTGACGGGTCAGAACAGTCGTTACAGGATTGGTGGTCTGAGATAGAACTAAGGGTGAGGCATTCCTCGACTAAAGTTTCCATGGGATCATGTTCCTCAACACAATCGCAATCAAAAGACTTTGTCGCCCGGAAGATATCCAACTGAATTTTCTTGTCTCCGAAGGAGATTTCCATACATCCCGTGTCACAATCAATGTTTGTCTTAGACATAGCTAAGAAGGGTCTACCTAAGATTATGGGTGCGTTCTGTAATTTTTCAGGGACTTCTATGTCGAGAACTAAAAGGTTGATCGGGAAATAGAAGTTCTTGACTCGCATAATCACGTCCTTAACAACCCCCTTTGGGGTCTTCACAGATCTATCAGCTAGCTGGATGGTGACAGGTGTGGGTGTCAACTCTCAGAAACCAAATTGGTAGTACAGGGTTGTTGGAATCAGATTGATAGAAGCACCTAAGTCCAGGAGTGCTCTATCAAATGTCATGTCCTCGATATTGTAGGAAATCAGGGGTGCTCCTGGGTCAGTTCGCTTGAGCGGAAGGTTGCTTGATATTGCAGAACTTGCTTGCTTAGAGAGCACAACCTTCCTAGGTGCTTGAGGTCTTGGCTTACGTTTGGGTGTACAGGCATCCTTTAAAAACTTGGCGTAAGCCGGAATCTGCTTAATAGCTTCGAGGAGTGGAATATTAATCTGTACCTGCTTAAAGATCTCCAAAAGCTCCTCAGTTTCCACAACATTTTTCTTCTTGATTGTCTCCAAGGCCTCAGGGTAGGGTGTCTGAACATGGATTGGGTTTATTTCTGGGTCCTTGGGTTTTTCCAGTGCCTCTTCTGGGTCAGGTGTTTTAGCTAGTGAAGTTTCGGGGAAAGTCGGCCATTTGGGATCCTGGGTTTTGGTGCCGCTTCTCAAGGTTATCGCATTTGCAGAGGCATTGGGACCATGGGATGATCCTTGAGAAGACGAGGACGAAGAAGCACCGAACCCAAGGGGTGTTTGTGGGGTTGGCTGAACCATGTGAGCTTGCCCGGAATTACCCTAGAACCTTTGTGAATTGGGGCCTCTGTTAATCACGTTTCGCGGGTTCGGTTGTGGTTGGGAAGGTAGGGATCCTTATTGTTTACAGTTCAAAAGTTGGCTTAACTGTCCCTTCACTAAGGCCATTTTGTCCTGATGTTTCTGGTTCATTTCAGCCATCATCTTAATCAGGGTGTCCATTTGGTTCTGCGGGAGAGGGACTGCCCTGTTCTGATTGTATGGAGGTCTAACAGGTGGTCCTTGCTGATAAGGGGGCAAGTTTGGCTGCTGGTTTGGCCTGGGCTGGTTCTGGAATTGAGGTGGTTTCTGGTTTGTCCAACCAAAGTTGGGGTGATTATGCCAGCCAGTATTGTAAGTGTTGGAGAAAGGGTCAGGTTTAGCATAACCTTGGACAACTTACACATCTTCAAGGATAGCAGATGTCAATGGGGAGGGAAGAGAGTAATCAAGGGTTGAGGGAGCAAAGGTCCCTCCTGGGAATGTGATCAGGGGTTGTTCTAGGTTCAATTGGCTCAAGGGCTGGACCAGGTCAACATTGTAAGCCCCCTTTGCTAGGGAGAAGGTCTGTAATGGGTTCCTAGTCTGATTTAGTAGCTCATCAATCTTTTTATTCACCAATTCCACTCAATCTAATTTCTTGGCAATGATGTCCATGTCAACCATTCCAGAATTTGCTTGCACCTCATAAATCCCTCCACGGGGTTGACTGGATCAGTTAAACTAGGTCATGGAGGCATTGTTGAGTGAATTTTCGCTCATAGACTCAAAGAGCTCAAACGTGCTCTCCTTGTCTTTATTCAGGAAGTTCCCTTCTCATTAGGCATCGACGAAGTTCCGTAGGTTGCTGTCTAGACCGTGGTAGAAAATCTAGGCCAATTGCCACTTTGGTACTTCGTGGTGTGGGCATTTCCTCAAGAGTTCATTAAATCTCTCCCATGCCTCATGGAATTGTTCCCCACCCTGGAGTGTAAAGGTAGTAATAGCTCTTCTGAGGGCATTGGTCTTTCCTTTGGGGAAGAATTTCTTTAGAAATGCATGCCTCAGTTCTTCCCTGGTGGTGATGGGTCTACCTAGGGTTCTAAGCCAGTGAGAAGCCTTGTCTCTCAACGAGAAGGGGAACATCTTAATCAAAACAATGTCAAGGCTAATGTTCCTAGGTTTCACAGTTCGGGCTATCCGGTCAAGATCCTCTAGGTGCTGGAAGGGGTCCTCATTTGAGCTTCCATGGAAGTGGCTCTGAATTAGACTTAAATCATTTGGTTTTAGCTCAAAATCATCTCCTCCTTCGGGGATCCTAAGGTGCAGCTCAACTTGAATAGTAGAAGGATTGTAGAAGTCGCGGAGGGGCCTAGGTTGGTCTTGGAATGGTGGTAGATCAGTTGGCAGTTGCCCTTGTGGGTCTTGGAAAGGTGGTGGTGGTTGCCCTTGTGGGTTTTATAACCAGTGTATGGCTTGCATGATGGTGTGGATCTGTTGCTGCTAAAGCTAGTGGTTTGCATTAATCTGGGCTTGGATGATGGCCATTGTGTCTGGTGGGGGTTGTTCCTCAACTTCATCTACCCTAGGTTCAGCCATGTTTCTAACAGAATCAAGTCGCCTGGATTCCCATCCCAAAACAAACAACTTGGGATGCAGTGAGCGTCTCCCGTGCATACACTAGAGAAGAACAGAAGGGGATGCGGAGAGCGACAGATGCGAGAAGTGTGTGTTCAATCAAGTAAACAAGCCTAGTCCTTATGGTGTATTCCTTAGGAGACCTAGAAATATCAAAAAGGGTGATTAAGTCCGTAAGCACTGGACTCCCCTTCCCAAAGCTAATCTGGCCAGGTTGATTACAAGGGGATTGCAGGGAAGGTTCTTCCTTTGGCTTGCGCCGCCAGTTCCATAGACCCCACAATCGCAGTCGTTTGACTCTGCCCCGCAGCCTAGTCACCAGATTCTACCAAGGGAATGAAAGCCAAGTGCCCAGCGAACAAAACCTCGCCTCTCAAGGCTTAACTCAGTTCTTCCTAGGGCACGTCTACTCAGTTTTAAAAGGGCTAGGATAGTGTTTGTGCTAGGGTTATGTGATGAGGCGTTGATTGGGGTGGTGCCTCTTAGTTTTCCACTTTCAGTGTGTGTGCTTCTATAAAAACATGGTTTTCAAGCAAGGATTTTTTTTTTCAAGATGTGATGTCTTTTAATGTTTCATCCTTACTTTAGTGTCTTTTAGGATTGATGTGTCTTAATGTTTTAAGACAAGTTTTAGTGGACACGTCAAATTTTGCACACAATTTGGTGAAAGTAGATTTCCATTTATTGTGTAGAGGCTCTAAAACCCTAATGTACTCATCCTAATGAGCGTGCAGCTTCTATTAGATGAGTCATTTTTAGGGTTGAGTAGTGCGGCCCAAGTCAATCCAAGGTGGCTTCGCAAACACCACTCAAAAAGAGAAAAGAAAACTCCAAGAATTTATTCAGAATGTTAGAGTGTACATTTTTTTGTTGGGTGATGTGTTAAGGATGTGGGTCAGGTAATCATACACTACGCTAATTTTTTTCAATTTTACAATTTTTTTAGTTTTTCAAGCAAGCAAACAACCATGAGTAAAGAACTACTCACGACCGGTCCTTGTTGCGCCTACTCCCTTGTTACCGTCATGGGTTGCGCTGCTTCGCTGTCCAACCGTCGAATTCCTGCAACCATCAAGTAAAAGGAGACAAGGCGTTAGACGATGTGAGAATGGATGTAAAATGGAAGTGACAAAACAAATCCGTTGCCTTCCCTGCAACAGTGCCAAAAACTGACGTGCGCGTCCGCGTGTGTTTCGAAGTGTCGTTATAGTTTGCACTTGCGACGTCGGTTTTAAAGTAAAGAAACAGATGTGAGTCCGAGTGTCAGTCTCAGGGAGGCATAAAAACCAGATTCTTCTTGTCACTTATTGTCACGAAAATCGTGGGATTTTGCTTGCGAAAACGCGCGGGTGAAAAGCGAGAGAGATAGAGAGAGATTAGGGTTAGAATTGTTTCATTTGCAACATGCAACTTGAATAGAAAATAGAGCAGGCAATTGAATAGAAAATAACTTCATTAATCATGCAACTTTAGTTCATAATTACAACACTAGATAAATGCTTGAACATAAGTAAAGTAAAGCTTAAAAGAAGAAAGAGAGAGAGAGGGGATGGCGAGGCAGCCACGATGGTGGAGAGGGCTCCGTCGATGGCTCGTCGTCTCCAGCGATTACAAAAGGGCTTAAAGGTAGCTAGGAGGGGGGGTAGAGTAGTTGCAAGTGGAGTGAATGCCTTGAATGGGTGGTTGGAAGGGGTTTAAATAGGGAGAAGGGCTTTCCAAATGAAGAAGCGGTTTTAGCGACGTCCCTTCCCAAAACGTCGGTGAAGACCCCTACCCACTGGTAGCTCGCCCGTAGCTGTGCTTTCTTGCGCCTAATCCGTGTGCGTGCGCCACAAGCCGTCCGATCGAAGATCGGACGGCTGGGATCTCACGCGAGGCGCACACCTGGATCACGCCCTTGCACCCGCATCATCGCACGCGTCTAGCCAAGGTGCATCTACGGGCTCCACGTCTCGCGATCGCGTCCATCCGCTGCTGATCGGGTGGCCCAATTTCGCCCGCGCACATCGTCGTCTCCGCATTTCCACTCCTCGCGACTCGAACCCGCGTCGCGTGAGTGCGGGCATGAGCTCCAACCGCTACGCTGCGCTTGTTGCTTTGTCGCGGCGAGGGCGGGCGTGCGCGCGGTTCATAGCCATTTGATTGAAGATCGACGGCTGAGATTTGTCCTCTGGGTTAAGGTGGAAGCGGGCGACGATCTGGACGCGGTGAGTAGGCACCACATGGCATGCCGTGGGTTGTTGATCATCAGATCAACGGTCAGAACTTCTTGGGCTCATTGTAGGAGCTCCAGATGTCGGATTTGGCCGATTTCAAGTCCGTTGGACTCTGTTCGTCGCTCTGAATCCATCCGTGTGGTCTGATTGCTTATCTGAGGCTTGTTTTGATAAGTGCTCATACAAATGGCCATTAATACTGTTTTATAAGCAATCTTGACGTATGATGCATGCAATGCTCCCATTCTACTTATGTTGTGTTATCTGTGAATTTTATTCTTAAGATGGGTCCTATTTAACAGAATTATCACCCCAAGATGCAGTGTTATCAACTGTTCACGTGTGACTTGCGGTCATGCATGGTCGTTCACCCCCCACTAGCGCTCCCCACTGCCGGCCACCTCTCGCCTCGCCAGCGTTAGGCTAGCCCCCACTGAGTGTCGGCAGCGCCCGATCTTCCCTCCTTCCTTCTGTCGACATGCATGCGTGGAGGACCCATGCATACATGTCCTCCAGCCCAATCTTCTCTCAAGTTTGAGAAGAACTTTAGTCGACCTCGCGAGAAACGTCTATGCTAACCCTCCCCCTCAACTCGCTCGTTCCTTCCTCGACTTCCTGATGACGAAAATGAGAAGAAACGGAAAAGGATGAGGGATGCATGATACCTTGTCGCTTGCTCTCCTCGTGCAATGGTGGGCATGGTCGTTCCCATGACCGCAACCTTTGATCGGAGACGAAGCAAGAAGAGAGAAGGCTATGGTCCGGACTCTCCTCCTCGGCCCCGTGCTCTTGTTCGTTCTCTCTCTCTCGATCGTGAAAGATTGGAGGGTGACATCTAGATATGTTGGTATCTATTTGATAGGGGTGCCTATATATATATACGAGAAGAGAGGCCTTATTTTCGGTACCAAAGATTGGGTTTTGTTGCGATAAAACGAAAAAGGGAAACAATAAAGAAAGGATATGTTCCAATGGAATTTGTTGGGTTTTAACAAAAAATAAGTTCCGGTTCGGTGGCTTGATGTAACGAGAATAAGATAAATCAATAAATAAATATTTAACTAAATCTTAAAAAAAAATAGGAGTAATTTTATTCATCCCCTGCTCCTAGGAGACAAGAAAAAGGGGGTAGGGGGACTAGACCAAAATCTACCCCTTACAGAGAAAAGAGGACCACGACTCATGGCCTAGTACAGAAAATAAGGTAGCAAAGGGGCTACCGGTGAACAATATATGGGATCTGAATGCCATCCAATTTGATAATACTTATAATATTGAGAGGAAGTTGACCCAAGCAAGAGAAACAATGCCAGTTGCCATCACCAAGACCCGTAATCCTGGAAGTAGCCTCATTGATAAGAGGATGATTGAAGGAGATGGAATGGATCCTGGAGGAGCGCTTGCGGAGAGAAGCGAAGAGCTTTTTGACCTACCACGCAACCTTAAGCTTACCGAACCACCAATAGAAAAGAGAAACCGAATCCATTTCCACCTGAAAAGAGTCATTAGAAAAATAGGAGATAGCATGGATAATGACTTTAATGAGAGTAGCCTCAGAGGGTACACCAGGAAGACTAGCAGTAGCAGCCATAATGAAATCCCCCTTAGAATTCCTAATAATCCAGCCAAGATTGCAACGATTCCCAATCAAAGGAGCAGCAGCATTAATCTTAAGGCCTTGAGCAGGACGAACCCAGCTAAGGGAGAAAGAGGAGGGACAGGAGGATTGATGCCAATTCGCCATTTGAATATTTCTTTAGTACTTATTGAGTTGAAGGTGAAGCTTAGCAGGGTTGAAATCATCATGTTTCAAAGAATTTCGGATCCACCAAACATTGAACCAGATAAAGCAAATTATACCCTGAACAGACTTGGTCCTATGAGCATTGGAAGAGTTTGAGATGATGTCGAAGAAGAGAGAAGGATCCTTGACACTTTGGAAATTCTGCATAAAGGTCCAGGAGGAAATGTCACGAACCAAGTGACTATCAGAGAAGAGATGAGGGAGAGTTTTAGGCGTAGGATTAGAGGGACAACATAGACATTCAGAGGCAATGGGAATACCTAACTTCTTGGTGTAATCGTCGGTGGGGAGCCTTCCTTTAACAAGCTTCTAGACAAAAAGGGAGATTCGAAGAGGCAATTTGAGATTCCAAAGGGGAATAACAGAGGAGTCCGTCTGGAAGAAATGGAACTGCACTGATAAGCCGACGAGATAGAAAAGATTCCAGAAGGGGTCGGAGTCCAAATGAGCAAGTCCTTAAGATCATCTAAATGGAGGCTGGAGATCTCAACAAGCAGATTTGGGGGAATGGAAGAGCGAAAAGGAGAACTAGAGAGCAGAGGAAGCGCTCTATGAATGGAGATTCGAGAGGGAGAAAAGCCTTTAGGGAAGAGAGAGTGAAGAGGAGAGTCACCAATCCATAAATCATACCAGAAGTCAATGGAGCTCTCATGGACCTCCAACGAATGAAAGGCTTCAATTCCCTATGAGCTTGAAGAAGCAGACGGGAATGAAGTGGGAGAGAAGATTTAGAGGTGGAATGGCCAAGCAAGAGATCCCTCATAAAAGAGTGGTGGGTAGAGTCGACAAAGAAGATATTCCAAGCTCTCTTCAGTCTCAAGGCTTTAAGGAAAAGGTTTAAGTCAAGAATGTCAAGGCCACCAAAGGCAAGAGGACGTGCAATAGAGGTCCAAGAAGCCCAGTCGTGGTGAGAACTGTGGTTAGAGGAACCCTAGAAAAAAGTCGGCAAAAATGGCATGGAGTTTCCGAATAATAGACTTGGGGACCTTAATGGTAGAGAGCGTATGAATAGTAGTAGAGGTCAAGACATGTTTGATAAGAAGAAATATAGCAACGGAAGAAAGGAGATTTGCCTTCCAACTAGCAAGTTTGGCTCTGATCTTGTCCACAATGGGATCAAAGTAAGAAATCTTGGTCCTTCCAGAGAAAATAGGACAGCCGAGATAAGTAAAAGGGAAGGATCCCAACTTACAGCCCAAGTTAGAGAGAATGCGATCTCTACGGGAAGGGGGAAAAGTGCCTACCCATAAAGCAGAAGCTTTTGGGAAGACTGACAGAATGTCCCATAGAAGACTGAAAATCTCTGATGAAGGAAGTCAAATTCCAGATAGAGGTGATGTTACCATTAGTAAAGATAATAATATCATTCACATAAAGAAGGGCAGGGGGGTGGAGACACCTCTTTTAACCGAGTAGGGATGAATTTTACCAAAAAAGCAAGCTCCTTGATCCCACGAATAAAAAGTTCCATGAAAATATCAAAGAGGAAAGGAGAGATAGGATCTCCTTGCTTAAGATCACGAGTGAAATAATTAACTAAATCTATTTGGGTATATATATATTGTTTAATCGCCTCTATCGTATTTCAAAAACACGCGTCGTAGTCTAGTTGATCAAAGCGATCTAACATTTTAAATTTATATAACTCGAAACATCAGTATCTTGAGGTCGTCTCTGGGAGCAAACCTAATACGCGAATACCACTATCTAATTATCTGCACATGATCTTGATGAATTTGCATAGAAGGATTGACAAACAAACTTAAATCTTTCACTTGATTTTATGAAGAAAAATTTGACATGTAACGAGTATTTAAAGCTAAATTAATCAAGTGTTAAGGAGATTAAACACCAAATAGTTATCACCATAATATTTACGCAATATATAGCAATAAAAATCACTTTAGAGATAATTTGTAAATCAATATAAAGATGATTATAACTTAGTCCATTGTTGTTTCAATTCAGTCCCTGAAAGTTTGCATTTTGGTCCCTATGAATTTGCATTTAGGTCCTTGCAAACCTTTTTCCTCGTGGATGGGTCCCTGCCTTCTTCTTCCTCTTCTTTTTCCTCCTTGCGTTTAGCAGCAGATGGCGTGGGGCCTCAACATTGGATCGATGAACTGGTCGGAGCTCTTTGGGGCACGGCAAAGCTTGCTGGAGGTCGCAATGCAATCCTTATGGTAATGGGAAGCTTCTCGTAAAGCATCGGGACGTGGTGCAAGGAGAGATAGCTGATGCATGGCCGGTGGGTAGAGTCAACAAAACTTCTCGCAAAGCTACCTCCCAATGAACGACCTAGAATAAACCAGTAAAAATTAAGTATATAAATAAAATTGATGTGACATCGGTTTGTATTTGTGACATATACTACAACAATGATATTTTAAAACCCCTTTTTAGTGCGAACCAGTCATCGACGGTCAATAAGGCACTATTGGATCTACGTGCATCCATTAACGTAATCCCGACCTCTCTCTATAAAAGGTTTGGGTTAGGTGAACTTAGGCCAACTTCAATAACGCTACAGTTAGTGGACCGTCTAGTCACCACACCAAAAGGTGTTATTGAGGACGTTATTGTCAAGGTCAAGGACTTCTATTTTTTTGTAGATTTCCCAGTCCTTGACATGGATGTACTTGAAGATTTGAGGAACACACCCATCATTCTGGGGTGCCCGTTCCAAGATACCGCTAAGGCCAACATCAATTGTAAGAGCGATAGTATGGAGATCACCTTTGGAGATAGGAAATTGACACTTGATATTTTCAAGGCGATAAAAGGATTTGAGGATTGTGGATTTATTGAGGAGCTCAAGGATCATGATTTCAATGTTGAGTCATGTATGTCGATCAATGTACTCAAGGACTTTACTAGCACTGGCAAACCTAACCCGTAACCCTCCGTGGCAAACTCACCACACCCTAAAGTGGTTGTTGATTTTGTTCACTCCCAACCTCTTCCATTGGACCATCCTAATGAATCTTCATCAGCATCCTCCTTACCCTCTATCATGAACCCACCTCAGCTAGAATTGAAACCATTTCCTGGGAATTTAAAATATGAGTTCTTAGGACCTAAGAATATTCTCCCTATGATTATTAGTGCTGATTTGACTAAGGAGCAAGAATTGAGATTGATTAAGGTCCTTAAGAAGAACAAAGAGGCAATTGGTTGGACCATCCATGACCTTAGATGTTACTGTAATCATCATATTTCCATGGAAGATGGATCCTTCCCTTCTCGCGAGATGCAAAAGAGACTAAACCCTAAAATGCGAGAAGTGGTCAAGAAGAAAATAATAAAGTGGCTCGATGCAGGCATTATTTGCCCGATCTCAGATAGCCTTTGGGTTAGCGCCGTTCAGATTGTGCCCAAAAGGGCGGGGATAACTGTCATGACTAATGAGAAAGGGGAAGCTTTCACCACCTGTTCAGCTTTTTCTTAGAGAGTTTGTATTGATTATAGGAAGCTGAACACAGCCACCAAAAAGGACCATTTCCCTTTTCCATTCATTGATCAAATCCTAGAAAGGTTAGCTAGGCAAAAGTACTTTTGCTTCCTGGATGGTTATTCAGGATATAACCAAGTCCCTATCCATCTCGAAGACCAGGAAAAGACAACTTTCACATGTCCCTACGGAACCTTCACTTTCCATAGGATGCCTTTTGGGCTCTGCAAGTTACCCACGACTTTTTAAAGGTGCATGCTGGCTATCTTTTCTGACATGGTGGGAGATTGTCTTGAGGTGTTCATGGATGATTTCTCCATTTTCGGAGATTCCTTTGAGTCATGCCTAACTAACTTGGAAATGATCCTCAAGAGATGCATCAAGACATGGCTGGTCCTTAGCTGGGAAAAGAGCCACTTCATGACTCAAGAAGGCATTGTCTTGGGTCATGTGGTCTCTAATCGGGGAATTGAGGTTGATAAGGCTAAGTTGGATTCCATCTCTAAACTTCCTCCACCCACATTTGTGAAACAAATCCGATCATTCCTGGGTCATGTGGGTTTTTATCAGAGATTCATCAAGGACTTCTTCAAGGTTGCTCAACCTTTAAGTAACCTTCTGGCCAAAGACACGTTGTTCAAGTTTGATAAATCGTGCGGCAAGTTATTTGATTTATTGAAAATGGCAGTCACCTATGCCCCGGTGTTGCAACCACTGGTCTAGATAGCCCCATTTGAGATTATGGCTGACGCATCTGATTATACGATCGAGGCTACCTTGGGTCAGAAAATAGATAACAAGCCCTTTATTATCTACTATGCTAGCAAGACTCTGGACAAGGCCATAGGAACTACACCATTACTAAAAAAGAGTTGTTAGTTGTAGTCTTTGCTTTAGAAAAATTTAGGGCCTACCTTTTAGGTTCTCATGTTATCATCTACACTGACCACTCAGCCTTGAAACATCTCTTAGCCAAAAAGCATGCCCAGCCTTGACTTATTCGCTGGATTCTTTTACTTTAAGAATTTGATCTTGAAATCAAAGACAAATCCAGGGCACAAAACTTAGCGGCAGATCACCTTTCGAGAATCCTAATTGATTTTCCTCATCCAGATATCCCTATCTCAGACTCTTTTTTGGATGAGACTATCCTTACAATCTCAGGTATCCGAACCCCCTGGTTTGCGGATATAGTTAATTATTTGGCCGTTGGTCAAATCCCCCAGGATTAGACCAAACAACAATTGGATAGACTTATGTCTAAGGCCAAATATTATCTTTGGGATGATCTTGAGTAGTACTGCATCACGCTGACCAGATTATTCGTCGATGCATCTTGAAAAATGAGTTCTTTAGTATACTTGAGTTCTGCCATGCATCTGCGTGTGGTTGACACTTTTTCAGAAAAAAGACAGCGACAAAAATTCTGCAATTCAGATTCTATTGGCTGTCATTATTTAAGGATGCCTAGGAATTCTCAAGTTCGTGCGCCCGATGCCAGACACTCGAGAGCATGGCTGATCGGGTTTTTTATGCGGTTTGTAAAATGCGATTTTTATAAGTCATTGTAAAGCGCAAAAATTGATTCGCTTTTACATTGATAACTAGATAGTGGTGGTATCTAGGGTCATCCAAGGAGGCAACTATTTGCAAAATATCAATCTCTTGAACATGAAACTCAACTTTCTTTTTGGTATTTTTGAATATATAATTTTTATGATTTTTGAAATAATGAGTATTTGCACTTTTGAAGAGGGAACGAGACTAACACCTATAAGCTAAATCTAAGGTGACAAGAATAGCCTCTCCCTAAGCTCACTCTAGGTACGTGGAGGCCTAGAGTAATTAGGAAGAGGAAGTCAAAAAGTGCTAGAAACAAAATAAAGTAAATACGACAAAAATTGAAAAGAAGGCAACCTTGATTAATGAAAAAGCGTTTTACATAAAACCCTAGTAGAGGAATGCTTCTACTACTAGCGACTAAAATAAAAAATATGCAAAACACTAATCCTCTGAATGTTGGTGAAGAGAGGCTCTTGCTCCAACTACGACTGCTCCCATAGTTGAAAAGAACTCCTTCTCCTTCTCCTTGATTTGCTCCTCCAAGATTTGTCCTTCCTGGCAAGCCCTAGATGGGGCGTGCCCTTGCACCTCCAAGGGTGGATGTCCACCCTAGAATCTCCTCTAATTCGTAGTCGTCCTCCTTGATAAGAATTTGCTCCTCCTCTTGGCATGGCACAAGGAGAAGAATGGAGAGGAAGAAGGCACAAAGGAGGCAAGGGATAGCCTCCTTAATCTTCTTCCATCCATCTTCTTCTTGGCCGTAGGTTATAGGTGGGTAGAGGGTGGAATTAAACTAAGGGAGGATGAAGATTTAGTGGTGGTTAGGAGGATTTTTATAGAGGTGGAGAATGGTGGTTGGCGTGACCTTTGGATGGATGGTAAGGATTGGATGATGAGGGTAGTTAGGTGATCCAAGGGGGGAGGTATGTTGGCGCCAAATGAAGTGATGATAACGTCATCATCAGTCATAACTAGCTTTAATTAGTCATAATCAACAGACAAATGCTCTTACATAACCACCGAAGAGCCGTAATTCATTGCATATCCTTTCTGAAAGATAAATAATAAAACAGGACTAAATATGTGGTTTTAATAGTCTAACCTAAATGCAGAACAATCATGGGGTTTCCCAGGGGTTTATTAAAGGTCAAATGTTCATAAATGTCTACTAAGAGGGTCCGTGAAGATAGAAACGAGTTTTCATGCATTTCAAGAATTAATGGACATCCGAAATCCTAATTTCGGACTCACTTAATTAACTGAAGTTCTGGTCAGGATAAATTCACCTAAATCTTCTAAAAATCATATAAAAATATTCTCTAAGGTTTGGTACCTTTGATTTGACCATTAGAACCCATTTTGACTTGAAACAGTCTCAGATAGGAAGTTATCCTAATTTAGGTTTTTACGTAAATTACCTAGTAAAACTTGATCAAAACTAAAATCTAACTTCACCATTAGATTCCTTGAGTCTAAATTAGGTTTATACCTAGATTTAGGCTCAATAAGAGATCATCTTGACCTAGTTTGCATTTTAGTCCAATCTGATTCTTTTTCTCTCAAATAACCCCTCAACTTTCAAAATCCTTGAGAAAAGCCCCCCAACTTCTTCATCTTCTTCATGAAAAGGTCCTTGTCGCCATTGGAACCTTCCATCCATACATGGAAGGTTTCAATTAGGGTTTTCTCCCTGAATCTGCGGCGAATCTCTCCCAAAAATGGGAGGAGTCTTGAGGAGATCCCCTTCCATTTGAGCTTCTTCACTTCCTGCCTAAATCGCCCAAGTGCATGTGATCTAACCCTGTTAAACATTTTGGTGCCATTGTCAGGGAGCAACGTGTAATTCACCGCTATTCTCTACGTTATTTGATTCTATTTGAGCACTGACTAGCCCTATTTGCTTTATTGTGATTTTTCGAGATACTTCACGAGGAGATCTTCCGTGCAAATCAACCACTCCAGGGTAAGTAACTTCTCTATTCTTCCCTAATCAACCTCTTAATCTTGGGAAGACAAAGAAAGGAAACAATCAATTAGGAATCACCTGCCTTATTTTTTATAGTAATTATCATTTAAAAGGCAAGTTTTCTGATTTGCGAAATTTTTTTCAAATCTCATTGAAGTTGAAGCGATTTTGTTTAGAGATCCTACCTCAAATTTCCTGTGCCTATTAGGGAATACGCTTAATTTCTAATCTTCTTGGACTATGCACCTCTTGTTTAAAGTCGAAGGAGAACATTTTAAGATCAAATTGGATGCAGAATAGAGCTAATTAGAGTTTCAATTCTAGAGTTTTGGAGTGCTAGTTCACACTTGCCTGCATAAAAGGAAACAAACCCACTTGCATGTGTGTGCTACCTAAGCCCTTGGTTGAAAAGATCTAATCAACAAAAATCCTAAAATCAGGCTCTAAATTCACTTGAACCCTAAAATCCTTGGACCTAATAACTTGAAATCCAAATTAGGGTGATTTCTAGGTCTTGACCTAGATCTCATTCTGCCATCTTTAGGGAAGGTCAGGTGAAGTTGATCTACATTGTAGACCAACCAACCTCCAAATTAGGTCACAAGTTGAATTAACTTCTAATCAAGTGAACTCAAGGCACAAATTAGGACATAAAATTGGTAGACTTAAGGTTTTAAGTTCATACATTTTGGTATACCTGGACCCTCAGTGACAAGTAAGGTTGGGTGGGGGAAACCTTGTAACCCGTGGGGATGCTCTACTGTGTAGGGGTCTTTGCAGGGCTCTCCCTTCCTGGCTACCTAGGTAATTCTCGGGTGTGCGAATTTCTAATTCAGAGGTATTATCCACCTCAAATTTGCCTTAGTCATCCAAAAATCTTTGGGTGCCTTGATTGGGACAAAATTCACATCCAGTCCCTCATCCCTTCTATTTAGAGCACATACACAGATCATCTCAAGGATTTCTGGTAGATCTGATCAACTTCAATCTGAACTTGAGTTTTGATTCTACATATTGATTCCACCATTTGAGTAAAAAATGCAAGCTGACATGTTAGCAGATCCGTTTGAGGATATACAGGTTAATGTATCAAACACAACATTCATTTCAGAACAAACACAACTGATTTTGACACAACTAGAAAATGGGGCAACTTGGGATGTTCTCATGCCAAAATACCAGGAAATTGAGAGATGGCATAATGGTGAGTATATCTTGTGTAGATTTGAGCCATCACTATGGACAATACACCGAGATGACCTTGAAAAAAGAGACAAGATAATGAAGATGTTGAAATGTGTTATCGATCATAGGCATCAACACACCCATGCGACATCTTGGATTAACCAGCACAATCTCCCAAATCCCAAGTTTGATAATAAAGCTTATTACAGACCCCCAACCCAGAGGACTTCCAATTCAAATTTTGACATACCTGATGTTGAATTGGGTGGGGAAGATTCGATTACAGGTGATCACGATTACGAGCCAACCCTACCATGCCCTAATGTTCCAGACACCTGTGATACCAAGATTGAATCAGAACCACTCGAGGGTGTAAATTCTGTCCTTTGTTCTGATACGGTAACTCTTGAGAGCAATTCTAATATCCCTGTAGAGCCCAATCTAGATTCTAGTGATCCAACTCACACCCTTAACCTATAATCTGGATATGAGCCTTATTGGGATGATTACAAGGCCCCGTGTGATGAAAATCAGATTTTGAGTCTGGATTATGATTCTGGGCCTTTATTTAATGAATGCACCTCTCCAACCTCCTCAGAAACACAGATTGATTTTTCGGAAGTCATGCCAATCTACGATACGGAAATAGAGGAGTTGGAAGAGTTGGGTTTTGATTAGATCTTCCATACAAGCCAAGAACCCAAGCCCATGCCTAATAAGGACACCTTTTTAAGCTCGGAATCTAAAAATAGGTTAGATCCAAGTCAGGTTGCTGAGTCTACATCTTTTGATTTATTCTGTGGTGGAACCTCTGATCCCGAATCAAATTCAATACTTGATTCTCGCAAGTTCTCCGACGATTTCGAATCTTACTATGATTTTGGAGAACCATTGTTTCCTGACAACTACGAGTCAATCTACGACCTTAGCATAAATGATCCATTCTTCGACTCTGACTCTGAGATCCCTAATCTCAAGATCACTGATTCAAAATCAGGTTCCATTGAGATGGAATCATTTCATTTTGATACTCAGGAATTGGAAACAGAAATTGCTGAGAGTGTCTACAACCCATAGTTCGAATCTTTTCTTGACTCAGATTTCCTTGATCCTATAAACACTCTTTAGGTATTTAGCTTTAATTTTGATGGCTATTATGAGGACTCTCTAAATGAACCCATCTTTGAAACCTTCCTAGAGGAGCCCTCACACACAATTATCTTGAAGCCACCTCTTCCACAGCATATGCAGAACCTTCCCAAACTCATTTTCAAACCCGACCCGCAACCAGACTCAATTTCTACTCTGATTCTCCTCTCAGTGAGTCGTTGCACATGATTCTCCTCCACATCGATCAGACTACAAATCATGCCCCATCCTTCTCTGATCACTCCTGTAGGGTTTCTACATCCTCCACCAACCCTTTTTCATTTGAGGATCCCTACTATGATCAGGCTGATTCGACTCAGCTAAACCCTAGCTATACACTTCCATATCCTTTTGAGCTCCACAAAATCTGGTCGACACTGCATCTCTTGATCTACATCTATCAACCAACCAGATTGATTGGGTTTAGGCTACATCATCAGCCTGCTGATCTGAATAAGCACCTGGTTGGACTAACCAGGCTTTTAATCAAGGTGCTTGTTCTACAAAACTCGTCAGATTTGACCACTCCTTTTCCATACCATTTTTTGCTCGGCTGAAGGCATTGAATTTAGCACTTAATGGGAGGCAACCCGTCAATCCAAAAAACTCGAGATCCTTCTGATTATCCTTTTGTACTTCACGACTATTGCACTCCGAGTTCAGTTTTAGAACAGTTGACTCCACCTCTGGTATTCGTATCAGAGCTTGAAATCGTCCGCAATATTCATCTCAAGCCGTTCGCCCACCCGATAATCCTATTCTAATCCCTAAACCCAAAACTATTTCATACCCTCCATTTATAATGAGGATATTGCAAAACTTAGGCATGGGGGGTTGTTAAAGTGCAAACATACAAAAATTCACGGTTCGAAAGGGTTCTCACAAAAAAATACACATTCCAAAAAATAAAAAAATAAAAAAATTGAAAAAAAAGAACAAAAAAAGAATGGAGAAGGGAGGAAATTTTGAATGAATTAATAGAAAATCATTCTTGAGAAGAGGTAAAAAAAGAGGAGGTAATTTAAATGTCAAAAAGAAGCAACAATTTGAAACAAAAAGAGCTACTCATTAGTAAAAGATTAAGGAATTTACTTAGTTCTAAACCAAATCAAAAGAAAGAAATAAAAGACAAAATTTCTACAGAAACATAAATTAGTATGAACGTTGATCTTAGGCCTCTTGAGCTGTGTTTAGGCTTAAAAATTTAAGTATCCGTTAAGATCTGTATAGTCCTCAAGAGGTTGAGGAAAATGCAAAGCTTAAGTATTAGGTCTAAGGCTTAGGGATTATTCCGCCTTGTTAACTGACCTTTGATTTGCAGGACTCGATAACCTAAGCACCCTAATCCACACACATTCTGGTTCAGTGCGCTTAAGTACCAAAATCACGTAAATGCGTTAAATTCTATTTTGAAAAAGCCACCTAGATTAAGAGCGGTTAATCAATACAAGTTGATTTGGATGAGTTCCCGGCGGGAGAGGCGGGAAATTCCCCTCGAAGATGCGCAATAACATACCGTCTCCTCAGTGCTTGTCTCCTAGGATATCTAAATATCCTATCGGGGGCATGTAAGCACCTTGTGCTGATTCAGGTGCCATGGGTAGGATTATCTCGAAATGTCGATTGCCAGGGCCTGAATTTAGATATAGAACACCGTGGGCAACACTATCTCGAAGTTTCGAAAGCCATGGTTCTAGGGGTTGCCATGGGCGGTGCCATCTCGAAGCATCGATTGCCAGGGACCCTGCGAGGATTGAAGGTGGGAGTTAGGAATCCGATACAGATCGTGTTGTAAAGCCAATCTGAAGTTAGAAATAAAGAAAAGAGAGAGAAAACTCTCCCAAAATGCAAAAAAATTCTTCTATCTCTCTCTTAAAAAAACACATTGCAAAATGAACCGAGACTAAGCATGTTTTAAGCACGGGTGCTTTAACCGCGGAGTTGAACTAACCTTAGGTTAGTTCCTGTGGGCCTTAGAAACCTTCATGGCTGATTGAGGCTAGAGCTAGTTAGGTCCAGATCTTGGTTAGTACTTGAGTACCTCTGGGCCTACTATTGGCATTCTGACCTAATCTACAAAAGAAAGCACACAACAGAAATCTGAGCATAAAAAGGCATGGTCTAGAATTTGAGTTAATTCCATGAGATTTTGCTAAGGGATTAGCAACAGATAGGTATGGGGGTATGATGGGAACACCATCATGAGCCATAACTAGCTTAATTTGATTTGATAAAATCATTAACTGCTCCTACATAATTGCCAGAGAACCCTACTTCACCTAAAATCCATTTTGAGGGAAATATAATAAAATAGGGGTAAAATTGCAATTTTAACAGTATATCTTAATTGCATTACACTCATGCATTTTCTCAAGGGTTAATTAAGGGTCAAATGATCTTAAAAGTCTAACAAGTGGGTTTGAACAAGACAAAAATGGGTTTTCACACATTTTTGGAATTAAATGACTTTCGAAACCCTAAAAATAGACTCACTTGATCTGCTGAGGTTCTGGTCAGGATAAAATTCACATAAACCATTTAAAATTCATAGAAAAATATTCTCTAGGGTTTGGTACCTTCAATTTGACTATCAGAACCCATCTTGACCCAAAATAGTCCTAGACAGACATTTACCCTAATTTGGGTTTTTGAATAAATTACCCAGTCAAACTAGGTCAAAACCAAAATCTAACTTCACCATTGAATTTCTTAAATACAAATTAGGTTTGGGCCCAATCTAAGATCATCTTGACCTTGTTGGCAATTTGGTCTAGTCTGATTCTTTTATCTTACACACATGCCCCTAACTTTTGAATTTCTTACAAATAACCCCTCATCTTTGTCATCTTCTTCACAAATAGGTCCCTGTGACCATGAAATTCTATTCCAACAACTCCGGTGACCTTTGATTAAAGAGAACTACTTCTTTGATCATTCGATCCCTTCCAAAATTGGAAGGGAGATTCCTTGAGGAGTCCTCTTTCCAATGAATCCGATCTTGAGCCCCAAAACCTTCCCAATCTCTCATGCGAACGCATCAGAGATTTGGGTATCTTTAGGTTTCCAACTTCGGTGAGCTTTCCAAGCTTGGGAAGCTTTCTTCCCAAGCTCTAAACTCCATCTAAAGCCCTATATAAGGATCCCCAGGGCTTGGCCGAACTTCTCAGCTAGGTTTAAGGCCACAAAACCCTCTTCTTCCTCTCCCACTACCGGCTCTGACCTATGCTCTGGCGAGCCTCCTCGACCCCATTCTTCCAGCCCTCAAACGATCAAATCAAGTGGCCCGTCTTCTTCCTTATCTTCCTTCGCCTCTCACCAGCCAAAGCGAAGGCATCCAGACCTCTCCTTCCTCACCGTCTCCCTCATCAGAGAGCTTCTCGTCTCCGGTGCAAGCTGGCGTCAATTCCTCATTCCCGTCGTCCTTTATTTAGGTTAACACCCTTCTTTGTCCTTCTACTCTATCTCCTACTCTTTATTCTCTAAATCCGACCACCGACTACATCGAATGCCTTCATCTCCTCCATCTCCGGTGACCACTCCGGCGAGGGTTCCCACCTGCTACACACAACCATCCCCCTCGCCAACTAGTCCACAAGCTCTGCTAGCTCATGCCCTACAAAACCCCTATCCTATTCCACCCTATTGCTCATCCAAACACTCCGACAACCAAACCCACCTTTACACGCTGTACCCAACTTCGACAGGCCAGTACACGCCCTCTCTCAACATGCCTCGACCACCACCGAATTCATTGTCGACCGGTGACTCTTCTAAACGACTTTAACGAGGTTGAAAGATCGTGTTTTTTGGTTTCAGGCTCACAACCCTCTGCACCATGAACAGAGCTACTTCGAGCGAGTTCCAGTAGTGCCCGTAAGGCCCAGCTCCAGGGATACGTCCTGAGGGATGCGGTTTAGCCTCAGGAAGCCTCCCAGGCATCTAATTGAAGCTGCTAAGGTGCACTCACGCTCTAATTGAGGAAGGAGTACCTGCAGTTGTGTATGCAAGGAAGAATGATGTGGGATAGTCCCACATCATGAGTTTACAAAGCAGCTACCCGATATAAGTTGATTTAGTGGCCTGACCCGGTTGCCCAAGATGCCAGGGGTCGGGTCCCTACTTCACGAAACCATGCACGCCTCGCCCGCAATGCACGCTCGCGGGTCTGGCCAATGCTGAAAATCCAATAACCTAATTATGGATCCAATTAGTGTCTGGCTTTGACAAATGAGCAAGGAAGGACGAGAGAGAGAGAAGGTAGGGGGTTAATGCCCTCTACTGTGTTCTCTCAACACTTAGTCGTGAGTGGGTTGGTGATGAGAACCTCATCATGAGCCCTAACTAGCTCATTTTGACCTAAGAAAGTGAACAAAAGCTCCTACATAACCTAAAGGAAGGCCTGATTCAAGGGATTACTGTTCTGGGAAGGAAACATGAACTAAAGGATAAAACTGCAATTTTACCATTACAGTACATCAATGGGATTTCTCAGGGGCTAAACATAGGTTAATTGGACTTAATAAGAGGAAAAGTGGGATGGTTCAGTCAGAAAAAGGTTATTGTGAGATTTAATAATTAAATGACATTTTATAACCCTAAAACAAACCCAATCAATTTCACATGGTTTTGGTCAAGATAAAAATCAACTAAACCCTCTAAAATTCATGGGAAAATATCCCCTAGGGTTTAGAACCTTCAATTTGGCCTTTGGAACCTTTTTTGCCCTAGATAAGGGTCCTAGCTCAGTATTTGACCTAATTTGGGTTTTTGTGAAAAATGTTCAGTCAAACATGGTCAAACCTAAAATCCAACTTCACCATTGGATTCCTTAGGTCCAAATTAGGTTTGTACCAAAATTTGGGCCTAAGGGATGACCTACTTTGCGAAATAGTCCACCCAATTACATTCTGTCCCCTAACTTTTGAAAACCCTTTCACCCCTAACTTTTGAAAACCCTTTCACAGACCCCCTATCTTCCTCACCACTCTTTGCATTCAGGTCTCTCCACCATTACAGTGGAGGAATCCCACTCTGGCGAGGATTTGAGGAGGATATCTCCTTGAATCCTTAAAGATCTCCTCCCAGATTTGGAAGGGAGATTCTCTGAGGATTTCTCCATCATTTGAACAGGATCCCAAGATCGGATTTACACCAAATCCCTCGTGCGAACACTCGAGAGATTTGGGTGTCTTACGTACCTTCCATCTCTGGCGAGATCTTTGTGCTTGGAGGCTTGCCTTCCAAGCACAAAGGTCTCGGCCAGCAGCTATAAAAGGATCCCTCGTCCTTGCCGCATCTTCTAAGCTTGAATTGGCCTGAGAATTCCCCCAAATTTATTCCTTCCTTGTCTCTGGCCAACTGCCCGCAAGCTCCGGCGATCCCTCCTCCCTCCTCTCATCACTCTGCTACCATACCAGTGGTAGAGTTATCTTCATCTTGCTCTTCTGCATCGCACCGTACCCATGCGTGCCTCTCCGACCCCTTCCTCGTCGCCGTCATCCTCACCTCAGGGTCTTCTTCCCCGACGACGCACATATGTGGTGCTCGTCCCCTCTGCCTCCCCTTCGTCCAGCTACACACAGATAAGTTCCTCTCCCTCTACTCTTCATTTTCCCTCATTCAATTTCGTAAAACACCCCTCGATAGCCACTGTCCACCTTCATCTTCCTCATCTCCGATCGACCACTGGCAAGGTGAATCCGTCACTCCACTCCACACGCCTCGCCACCTACCTCATCACCTTCACCATCACTCATTGATCATCCTCCGCCCCTTCACCAACCACCACACACACCCTACACCCTCACCTGACACACGCACCTTCACGGCCACAGAGCGACCTAGGCACACACGCCTAGGCCGTTTTGTAGCCAACCAACCCCCGCCTCACCTTTGCCGTGACACAGCGAAGCTTCCCAAGTTGTTTGACAGAGATACAAAGTTGTGTGCGTGCATTTCAGGTTCACGCCTTTGCCGCCATTAGCAAAGGTGTGAAGGACCTTGCTCGCTTGCTCTAGGACAACCCACTCTAGGCAGGCACATCCTAGGTGCGCGGAATCCCTCTACGAGTCTTTCGTACTTGGCAATCAGGGCTTGCATCGCCTGCAGCTCCCCAATTGGACAGACCTTACTCCTGCAGGCGCAAGCAGAAGCGGGTGGGACTTTAGTCCCACCTCAGAAACTCAGGGGCGCGGTAAGTCATTTAAATTATTTTTGTGTTTTCTTCTTAGCACCTCAAGTAACACGGGGTGAGGTCCCTCGCCCACGCCCCCACCTCGTCCATGACTCACAACCACGCTGACCTGGTACCTGACCCATATACCTTGCACTCCTCGTGCATCACCCACACCGGTGCACCTGGACCTGGGCATGCCAAACCCGACCCGATTACCTGGCTCTAGGAGAGCGGACTTAAGAACAAAATAGAGAGAGAGCGACGCAGGGGAGGGTAGGGGTAGGTTTTGCTTTGTGCTGTGCAGGGAAAAAAAGGAGCTAAGGAAGTAAGGGTAAGCTAAGAGCAACCGCTGAAGGACATAGAAGCTGAAGTCAGGAGCGGCTAAGGAAGAAGCTAAGGGAGACTTGAAGGCAAAGGCATAAGGCAAGGAAGAAGAAAAGCAAAGGCAAGGAAGAAACTGAATCCAAGGGTAGAGAAAGAAGAGGCTGAAGAAAGAAGGAAGGAGAATCAAAAGTAGAGGAAAGCTAAGGAAACAAGAGAAGAAAAAGAAGAAGAAGGCAGAAGAAGAGTGGCCACAGAGAAAGAGAAAGAAGAGAGAAAGAATAAGCCAAAGTCAGAAATCAGAAGGAGAAGAATAGAGAAAGCACTGTAGCATCAAATACTTAATGACGTGTCAATTGTTCGCTTTAAAGTCGTTTGCAGTTTTATGTGGTGGAAAAATTGACTAATCAATATTTAAAAAAAGAAATAACCACTCGCAGAAGAGCGGGTCGTATCCACAAGGAGGCAATGAGGCAATAATATCTCAATTATTTCGTATTCGTTCAATCTCGTGAGAAATCCGTAGTTAAATCTGACATGAAATGTGACGGAAAGAAGATGCACAATATCTTGAAAACATAAGGGTAGATGTGCAATTTTTCCTCACTGAAATATTCAATAAACATGTGATGATTTTATGCAATTTTCCATTGACATGTATTAAAGAAAATTTGTGCACATTTAAATTCCAAAATCAATGTCAAACGATGTTAATTACAAAAGCTATGCAATTGTAAAAGAACTTGAGTATAAAGTTGCAAATTTTACCACAATAAAATATTCATAAACAAAAATTCTTTTTCCTGGCAATGGCATGAAATGTAATAACTAATTAACTCATTAAAAGAGCATTTTACCTCTCTTCCCCTCACGATCGGGAGAGAGGTTCAATCGAGGAGAGGTTTGCACAGGCGGGTGGATGAAGCGAGGTCGTCGCGATGGTGGTAGCCGCACGTCGAGCGGTGGTCGGAGTCGGCCGAGCGGAGCTCCGGCGAAGGTGGCTGCAGCCGGTGCTGCAGCTGCTGTTGGCTAAGTGATGCGCGCGCTGGCTGGAGGGTGCGCGCTCGGTTGGCTGAAGCGCTGCAGCCGGTGCTGCAGCCGGCGTGGGTGCGCAGGCGGGTGCGCGCGAAGGTTGGACGACGCGGGAGCGCTCTCTGTTGGCGGAAGCGCGGGTGTTGCAGGCGTGGGTGCGTGCTCTGTTGGCAGTGAGAGTGGGTGCTGCAGGCGCGGGAGGAGGGCGTACGCGGCCTGGAGTGAATGCTGGAGTGAGCAGCAAGGTTGCAGGTGGGAGGCGAGCGGGCGTGAGCAGTGAGGCACTGCAGGCTGAGCACGCCTTGCGTGCGGCTGGAGGCGTGCAGGAGTGAGCGGGTGATGTTTCGGTTCAGGTGCTGGAGGTGAAGTGGGCGGACGGTGGTTGCTACTGGAGTGGGGGGGTGGCTTCAGACGTCCGTGAAATTTCCCGGACGTCTTAACTGACTGAGAAGGTGATTGCACAGTGGCTGCGGCGGTGGTTGTTGGTGACAACGGCGATGGAGATGCATGCTAAGGTGCTCACGGTAATGCGGACGAGCTCCGGATGGCGGTGTGGCCCGTCACACCACACGCCCACGGTGGTGGAGACTCGTCGCCACGGTTGAGGCCAGCGGTGTGGAATGGAAGAGAGAAGATCTCTCTGCACAGTGATGGGTCGTTGGTGAAGGCCTCTCGAGTTCGGCTGCCTCCCTCCTTTTGTAGCCACTTGCATAGATTTGAACTGAGAGGTGGGAGCAGATCCACATTCTCCACTCGTCCTTGAATGTAGGCTTCATTGCGGCAGCTGGTGGCGTTGTAGAGGCAGCCGAAGGAAATGCAGCCATTCTTGCAAGAAGAAGAATAAAGAAAGTAATGTTAAAATATTATGGTTATTTATATACAGACCCTCAACTTTTATGTTAACGAAAACAATGTACCTAATTGGTTAACTAATTAGATGAATGCCATTCTAAGGTAATTCTAAATGCACTTAAAATATGAATGCAATGCATGGATTATGTAATTAAATTAAAAATATGAATTAATCTATTTACATCCTAATTTATACTCAATAAATGTTAGAATTAACCTAATGTCTAGGCACTTAAATACTTAAATAGCCCACAACTATGGGCTAATCAAATACCCCCATGCCTAGTTTTTGCTAGTCCCTAGCAAAATTAAGCGAAACCTAGCACTCCAAGTAGACTAGTCAACTCACTTAGTCTTCCTTCAGAAGCATATTAAGTTCAGACTCTAGACCCAAGGTTCCTAAGTAGTTGCTAAGTTATAGACTAGGTCGGCTAAAGACGAGTTGCAGGCACAAGTTTCCCTGATTTCTGACTCTACCCTAAAGTTTATTGATCCCTGAGATTAAAGCATCCGTGCCTGTGCATTGGTCTGAGTTATTTGAGTTTAAGGAAACTATATATATATATATATATTTTGTTTGTTTGATTCTTCTAAGTCTAACCGTAGATCAGCTATCAACACGGTCTATGTCGGATTCATTGTCCCCATTACCATACCTTGAAGGGTGCCTGGCTTTCGATGCTTCGAGATAGCACTGCCCATGATGATCCCAAGAACTCCTGGCAATCGACGCTTTGAGATAGTGTCGCCTATGGATTTCTTAAGTGAATTCAGGCCTATGGCAATCGGCACTTCGAGATAGGGCCGCCCATGGTACCTGAACCGCACAATGCGCTTACATGCCCCCAGTAGGATGGATATCCTAAGAGACAAGCGCCGAGGAGGTAATATGTTATCATCGCATCCTCAAGGTGAGTATATACTCCACCTCTCCTGCGGTGGGAACTCATCCAATCAAAATGTGTTTTCAAGCCTCTCCTAAGTCAAAACTAAGAGAACCAAATCTCTTTTCAAAAAGACAGAAATTAAGTTAATTACCAGACCATGTGTGTGAAATTTGGATGCTTGGGTTACAAGGACCCGTAAACCAAAAGGTAGAACAAGACTCCAGGTACTACCCCACCTTTTAACTCAAACCCTAGCTTCCCTTCCTCAACCTCTTGAGGAATGATCTGCAACTTAACTCCTACTTAAGTTTTTAAGTCCACAAAGGACCCTAAAGGTCTAAAGCTAGCAGCTCATTTAGCTTCTAAAGTTTGACCCTAGAATTAATTTAGTCTACCTTAGAGTTCTGATTTGCTTAAGAATGCAGGACTTAGCCAGTTAAGCTCAAAACTTTTTTTTTGTCATTTTCTCTTCTTTTTTTTTTTGTCATTTTCTCTTCTTTTTTTTTTTTATATATGCATGCTATAAACAAAATGCCTCAGGTCTTCTCCCCCATGCCAGGTTCAAACAATGTCCTCATTGAAAACAAAATAGTTAAAGGAAGATATTACCTGAGGTAGAGAATGGTAGGAACTAAGGCTCCTCAAGAGTGACTTCGTCGACTAGATGGCCATCTAAAGTTATGTACGGCTTTAACCGTTGACCGTTGACGATAAAGGGAGTTGCTGAAGAGGAAGGATTTTTGATCTCCATAGCTCCATGCGGAAATACTTTGGTGATTATGAAAGGCCCATCCCAACGAGATTTTAACTTCCCAGGAAAAAGCTTAAGTCTGGAATTGAAAAGCCAGACTTGTTGGTTGGGCTCAAAGGTCTTTCGAAGAATAAACTTATCATGCAAGACCTTAGTTCTTTCTTTATAAGCTTGAGAAGTGTCATAAGCATCATTCCTCAGCTCCTCAAGCTCACTTAATTCTAGAAGTTGTGCCGTACCTACCTTCTCTAAATCCATGTTAACACTTCGAATAGCCCAAAGTGCATTATGTTCCAACTCAACAAGTAAATGGCACGCTTTTCCATACATAATCCAAAAGGGAGAAGTACCCAAAGGGGTCTTTAGGCCGTTCGATAAGCCCACAAAGCATCATCGAGCTTTTGGGACCAGTTTTTCCTATTAGGTCTAACGGCCTTTTCCAAAATATTTTTTATCTCCCTATTTGATACTTCAACCTGGCCACTTGTTTGAGGGTGGTAAGGGGTAGCAACCTTGTGAGTCACTCCCAAACTCTTGATTAACCGATTGAAGTGGTGGTTTCGGAAATGAGGTCCCGCATCACTTATAATAGTCTTGGGGCAGCCAAAGCGGGACATGATATTGGCCTTCACAAATTTCAAAACCACAGAGTGGTCATTTGTGCGCGTAGGTGATGTAAACACATTTACACTACCTAAGATGTCTATTTATGCATGTTCTTAAGCATAGGATTGCATTCCATGATATAAATATTTCATAACATGCATCATCTTGCATTGAGAGTAGTTTGAATAAAATGGAGGTTAATTGTCTCCTTTTATGTGCTTGGACAGGGCAAACATTTTATTGGGACCTCGGATCGAAGATCCAACCATATGGATGGGATTAGGGCGACGATTGGAGTTCAACGGCTCCAAGATCGCCCTAATCAGGCATCCGTAGCATCAGATAGTGACCAGGGAACCCTAGAAGATCAAGGGCCAGGATGGTATAAATCTGCTCTTCAAATGACAAATCCAACCACACGGATTAATTCGAATCGACGATTGCAGCCCAACAACGCAAAAATCAAGTCAATCCGATATCCGTGGCACCATCTACAACTTCCAGAAGATGGACGGCCAAGATGGCACCACGTGGCACCATCCCGACCGCCCAAAAAGCCGCATGCAATCTCTGAAGGCCTTGCAGCCGCTCGCTCTCTGCCGTTGGATCTCAATCCAATGGCTGTGGTCAGCCGCTCCTAAAAGTGCCCGCTCGACCATCCGCGCCTCATAGCGCAGCGGTCGAGCGCGCTTACGCGAGCTGCGGGCGCAAGTTCGAGCCGTAGCGAAGGGGAGGAAGGTGCGGGCGTGAGGGCGATGGTGGGCGTTGGATTGTGATCGGACGGCCATCTGCACTCAATCGAGATCACGCGCTATTACACGCGCGGCATTACGCACGATTGCACGCGCCAGGCGGGCGCGCAGCAGCGGGCGGAGATGCGTCTTAAGCCGTCCGATCTAGCGATCGGACGGCTAAGATTTGAAGTACGTCGGTGTATGTGTTGTGCGCGGGCAGCTGAGGAGCCGTGCGAAGGCGCGGAAGCTACGCCCACGTTGGGGGCTTTAGTGACGGATTTATCCGTCACTAAAGACCCCTTATTTATTATTTTGAAGATGTAATGACCATTTTGCCCCCACTCCTTGTAACTATAAAAGGAGACCCCCTCCATACGAAATTCTCATCCCTTCCTTCTCTTCTCTACCTCTCCAAAGCTCAAGAGAAGCTTATCCCACACCCGGGATGCTTCTCGCGAGATAAAGTCCAAATTTTTGTCCCCTTTCGGAAGTGGATCCCGCGACGATGACGGCGTGCTGCTCCGTTCCCATTCTTCTGCTTCGTCCTCCTTTGTCCTGCTTCGTTCTCCTTCGTACAGGCGTCATTTCGTCCGGCTCGTCCTCCAAGCGATCATCGAGGATGATTTCTCTCTCCCTATTCTTTTTACTGCTTTCTAGTATAGATTTACTACTTTCTAGTGTAGTTCTGTTCGTCCTCCAAGCGACCGTCAAGGACACTTCTCCCTCCATTCTTTTAATGCTTTCTAGAGTAAATTTATCGCTTTCTAGTGCAATTGTTTTATGCTTTCTAGTTGTAATGAACAAGTTCCTTAATGATAAATTCTTTGTTTATTCTACATCTCATTTTGATTTCTATGTGTAATATTCTCTCTCTCTCTTACCCTCTCTCTCTCTCTTCTATTTATTGTAAATAATTAGATAGTTTTAAATTGAATTACTTCATGACAAATAAAAAAACGCGTAGTTTTTAAATCAAATGTCCGCCTCCCTGTGTTCGACCCGGAATTTTCATTTTGGTATAAATTTTATTTGTTGAACAAGAATTCTTTGCTTTCAAACTACAACGACAGGTTTTCCAAAACCAAACACGTAAGCGTAGCGATTCGTGCGCTCAACATTTTGGCGCCGTTGCCGGGGAGGCGACGATCTTTGATTTCTCTTCGCGTTTTGTAACTTACAAATCATTTACCTCACTTTTCTCCTTTCTTATTGTAATTGCAGGTACTCTTTTGAGATGAGCAAAAGCGGTATATTGGAGTAAAGTGCTGTGGAAGGTTTTGTAAGTTATCCCCCATTCTTTCCCCCTCCATAGATTTCATTCGCCACATTGAATCCAAATTCCAATTAACCTAGGTGTTTGCATAAATCCTAGGAATAGTTTGGTTGTTTGGATTTCCACTCACATTCATTCCACCCTCATTCATAAAAAAAAAATAACAAAAAGATAATTTTGTGGGGCAATTTTCAACAAACACACAACGTACACCCACATTCAAAGGCACTTAACCGAATTGATTTGTTTTTACTCAACCAGGTTCTGATCTGTGGAACCGATACACATAAAGCAACACATAATTGAGTAGAAATCAGATTAGGTAATCATTTGTGTGCCTAATTAAGTGGTGCATCAGGCTAATTGTTTGAGTTGATTGGGCCGCACCACTTCAAATAAAATCAACTCATCAAGTAGCTGCCAATTAGGTTCAACTCTTAGGGATTTACCAGGCACTCCACATTCTTTTTAAGCTTTAAAGAAAAACATTTTCACCTATGCTTGCAAAACTTGGTGTGCCAACGAAACTTGTTTGAAAACACCTAAAGTTGAATCCTAAAAGCTGCTAAGCAAGATTTGAACCTTAAAATTCACCACATCAAAAATAATCTTGCTTGAAAACCATTGGTTGTGCACGCACACACAAATCAATCAATCATTAAGGGCACAACACATTTTAAGGGCCCATCACATTCCAATGCACATTCAAACCTAACCCTAAATAAAACAGAGTAGACATTGGCCTTAAGGATTGGACTCGCTCTTCAGAATCCAGAACGAGATTATTTTTGATTAGTTTGTTTCTACTGTTCAATCTGATGTCTAGCTAGGGGAGTAGAGTCAAACGATCGTGGCTGGGGGGTACACTAGGAACCAGAGGCGCAAGCCGAAGGAAGAACCTTCTCCCCAGCCCCTCCTTCTAACTGGTTGGATTGAACAGACGGAAGTAGATCAAATCGTTCCTTTATCTCAAGATAGGTTTTGGGAGTCTGTAGGTCTTTAGGCTAACCCATTTAAGGATTGGTTTGATTGTTTGTATTGCAGGGTGCCTTTCTTCCTCCCGTGTCTCATGAATCCTTCCACATATTTCACGCATTCCCGCTCTTTCCCTCCTGTTGTGAATTATCCTCAACATGACGATTATCCCGACTCGTATTGTAATCAACCATCAGTCAGTTGGGATAATTCGGATTGGGGATACAATTCCAGACCCCCGTGTTTAGGGTCTAACCCTGAACACTTTGATTGTGATTTCTATCCTTCTCAGAGCTACATTGATTATAGATCGTCTTCCTTTCATGAACAACCTAATACGATCTACAATCAAGAAGGATACACCGATCTTTACCCATCCTCTGATTTCACTGCCTTTAGGTCATCACCATCTTTTGAACAATCTGAAATGACCTATTTTCAGGAAGGGTATAACGAATCTCAATTCGTTAATTCCCTTGCATTGATACCAAACCCGCCCAATCCTGAACCAACTCATTTGGTTCAGGTTAACCAGGTTCAAGATAAGGTTCTGGTTAACTTGAGGAACATCCAATCTTTAGAAGTTCAGCTAATACCTTGCATTGAGAGATTGGAGCCCCTAATTGAAATGATTGATGATTTGAATAAGTCTTTGTTGGATTGGCTCCAGGACGTTAAGGATAAGAACCCGGGTGAGTTTCTACTTGGGAAATTAGTGAAATTGAGGATGAAATTCGTGGTTGCTTTGATTCAATCTTGGGATGATTCCCAGGGTGAACCCTCTTCAGGAAAGCCAATGACAGAACCCGCTTGGGAACAGAAAGTGACAACTGATTTTGGGACATACATTGATACGGATCCTGCTTTCTTTGATGGTGAAGATTCAAGTTGCGAAGTCTCACGCGAGTTTTCTGAACACGATTTTTGTGAGACGATTGGGCTTGAGGAATCTGATAGATCATTTGATAGCCCAATAATGGAGGAAACTGATCTTAGGGCACACATTACGGATCCATAATTACATTTTCTGGAGGATTCAATTCAATGCCCTGATTGTCAATTACACCCTGTTGAGCTTATTGATGATTCTAATTCTGAGATAATTAGACCCAAGTCAACTTTGATTCTGCCACATCATTTAGCCTTAGAGATTTCAGATGGGGTGATTAATATACAAGAGGTCCTGGAATTTGATATGCTGAATGAGGAGGATAGGAGCTGGGAAGTTCTGATTTGGGAAGTTAATTTTGGAGGAAATGGAAGATTGAGTCGAAGGGTTCCTTTTAAGCTAAAACCATCAAATTAGAACCCTTACGACATTTGTTTCGAGGATGTCAAACCTAAGCATACATTCAACGATTATCCTTTTGAGCTTCAATTCTTTGTAACCCGACTTTTTGGTCTTGGGTTGCATCCTCATAAATTGCAGGCCCGACCCCGCTTGCATTCTGATTTTAGGTTCTGGGTAATTTTTATCCAGAACCTAAGATATTCTCGATTATGGGGGATGGGTCTGCACCACAATCTGGTCCACATCTGTGGACCTCTGTTGATAGGTCAGAAGATTCTTCTGTTTATTCTAATTCTGACCAGCAATTGTGATTTCTTCATTTCTTTTCTTTGTATAGTGTGCCTAGCTAAAGGCACTAAACTCAGCACATATACAGTTCTTTTTAGTTTTCATCTCGAAGCAGACCTGACATTCACGTAATTCAGGTGCTTTCTTCGCTTTTCCACTCTGTTTTATGTCTTTTTAATACAATGAGGAGATTGCATTTGATAGGCATGGGGGGGTGGATATTCATCTCTGAATTCATTCGTCAGCTCCGTAGATTTGTTTTATTTTCTTTTATATAAAAAAAATTTTTCGGAATTAGGAAAGAGAATTTGGGTTTAAGAAAATTTTCAATCTTAGGAAATACTACATTATGATTTGAACACAAAGACCCTTCAGGTCTTTGGACTTAATTAGCCCGTGTATCTACTAAAATGTGGATTTGTCTTTGAGTCCTCGCCATCTTAATTCTATCGTAATTGAAATAAATAAGTTTGGGTGATAAGTACACGACTTATCAAGCCGCCCTCTGATTTGAGGGAATTTTGAGTCTTAAGCATCTGCACACTATCTTTGCACTGACTCGTTGTTCGGCGATTCTAACGGAAATTGCGTAGCTAATGAACCTTCTAGGGTGATATGGCTGGCAAGTTATCGTGGGTAACAACCCATAGGTAGGTTGTCCAGAGCCCAGTCACTGGACCTTTCTCTTTTTGCTGCCCTTAGGTAAATCTTATACTAGGGAAGCCACCTACTTAAAAAAAAAAAAATCAAAAAGAAAAGGAGAAAAGAAAAAAAAGAAATAAGCCACACTTCGCCGCACGAGTATGGCTGGCAAGTTGTCAGTGGTAACAGCTCATCGGCCGGTTGTCTAGAACTCAGCTTAGTAAATGTATTAAAAATTCCCAAAACACTTAGGAAGAAGCGGAGAAGTAGAATCAACCAGGGAGATATACACTGGATTCACCCTTGTGTTGACCCCGTAAAAAATAAAAGTAGGGAGAAAGCTACCACTTGTAAAGATACACCTTTAGGCAGAATTCTTTTTGAGGTCACCTAGAGGCGTAGAAATCCGAAGTCCATTTTAATTACCGGTCAACTAGTCTATCACAATCACAATAAGATGCTTAAAGCTTAGGGTTCTCATCAAATCTTGGGTGAGTTGAATGGCCGTAGAAAGTCACTCTTAAACCCTAAAATTTGAAAATCCAAAAAAAAAAAATTAGAAAACAGTAAAAAGAGAAAAATAAATTTTTCTTTGAATAAGGCGAGGCTTGAGGCGATCTGCATTTTTAGCTGATACACGGGCACTGTTGTGTCTTTGAAAGTTCAGTTCCTAAGTAGACAATTTTTTAATGATTGAAAATAACTCAGGTCCAAATAATCCAATCTAATTCTTTTATAAATAGCATATAGTTTTGCTGGGGACTAGCAAAAGATATGCATGGGGGTATGATGTAAACACATTTGCACTACTTAAGATGTCTATTTATGCATGTTTTTAAGCATAGGATTGCATTCCATGATAGAAATATTGCATAACATGCATCATCTTGCATTTAGAGTAGTTTGAATAAAATGGAGGTTAATTGTCTCCTTTTATGTGCTTGGACAGGGCAAACATTTTATCGGGGCCTTGGATCGAAGATCCAATCGTATGGATGTGATCAGGGTGACGATTGGAGTTCAACGACTCCAAGATTGCCCTAATCAGGCATCCATAGCATCAGATAGTGACCGGGGAACCCTAGAAGATCAAGGGCCAAGATGGTGTAAATCCACTCTTCAAATGACAAATCCGACCGCACGGATGAATTTGGATCGATGATTGCAGCCCAACGACGCAAAAATCAAGTCAATCCGACATCCGTGGCACCATCTACAACTTCCAGAAGATGGACGGCCAAGATGGCACCACGTGGCGCCATCCCAGCCCCCAAACGGCCGCATGCAATCTCTGAAGGCCCCGCACCTGCTCGCTCTCCATCGTTGGATCTCAATCCAACGGCTGTGGTCAGCCGCTCCTAAAAGCGCCCGCTCGACCATCCGCGCCTCATAGCGCAGCGGTCGAGCGCGCTTACGCGAGCTGCGGGCATAGGTTCGAGCCGCAGCGAAGGGGAGGAAGGTGCGGGCGTGCGGGCAATGGCGGCGTTGGATCGCGATTGGATTGTCGTCTGCGCTCAATCGAGATCACGCGCTATTGCATGCGCGGCATTACGCACGATCGCACGCACCAGGCGGGCGCACAGTAGCGGGTGGAGATGCGTCTTAAGCCGTCCGATCTCGCGATCGGACGACTGAGATCTGAAGTACGTGCGTGTATGCATTATGCGCGGGTAGCTGAGGAGCCGCGTGTGGGTGCAGAAGCTACGCCCAAGTTGGGGGCTTTAGTGACGGATTTATCCGTCACTAAAGACCCCTCATTTATTATTTTGAAGATGTAATGACCATTTTGCCCCCACTCCTTGCAACTATAAAAGGAGACCCCCACCATACGAAATTCTCATACCTTCCTTCTCTTCTCTACCTCTCCAAAGCTCAAGAGAAGCTTGTCCCACACCTGGGATGCTTCTCGCGAGATAAAGTCCAAATTTTTGTCCCCCTTCGGAAGTGGATCCTGCGACGATGACGGCGTGCTGCTCCGTTCCCGTTCTTCTGCTTCGTCCTCCTTTGTCCTGCTTCGTTCTCCTTCGTACAGGCGTTGTTTCGTCCTGCTCGTCCTCCAAGCGATCATCGAGGAGGATTTCTCTCTCCCTATTCTTTTTACTGCTTTTTAGTATAGATTTACTACTTTCTAGTGTAGTTCTGTTCGTCCTCCAAGCGACCGTCGAGGACACTTCTCCCTCCATTCTTTTAATGCTTTCTAGAGTAAATTTATCGCTTTCTAGTGCAATTGTTTTATGCTTTCTAGTTGTAATGAACAAGTTCCTTAATGATAAATTCTTTGTTTATTCTACATCTCATTTTGATTTCTATGTGTAATATTCTCTCTCTCTCTTACCCTCTCTCTCTCTTCTATTTGTTGTAAATAATTAGATAGTTTTAAATTGAATTACTTCGTGACAAATAAAAAAAAATGCGTAGTTTTTAAATCAAACGTCCGCCTCCCTGTGTTCGACCCGGAATTTTCATTTCGGTATAAATTTTATTTGTTGAACACTAATTCTTCGCTTTCAAACTACAACGATAGGTTTTCCAAAACCAAACACGTAAGCATAGCGATTCGTGTGCTCAACAGTAGGAATGGCCTCTATCCATTTAGAGACATAATCAATTGCCACCAAGATATATTCAAAACCATGGGACGACGGGAAGGGGCCCATAAAGTCAATTCCCCACACATCAAAAATTTCAACAGATTGAATAGGATGTTGAGGCATTTCATTCTTCTTCCCAATTGTTCCAGTCCATTGACATCTAATATAGGCCTTAACAAAATTATGAGAATCCTTAAATAAGGAAGGCCACCAAAAACTAGACTGGAGAACCTTAAAAGCAATTTTCTTAGCACCAAAGTGTCCTCCACAATGAAGTTCATGGTAAAAACTCAGCACACTTTGTTGTTCCTCTTCAGGCACACTGATGAGTCCATTTTAATGGACTAATAGTAAGCCTAAGTAATTCTCTTTTAACAATTTAGGTTTGTTAATAACTACACTAAGTTATAGAATAATTATATGCATCATGATTTAATTCTATAACATTCTATGACTTAATGTGTAATGCTTATGTTCTTTTTATTTGCAGGTAATAAAACCCAGAAAGAACAAGGGTGGGGGGATAATTTCCCCAACACATCCAGCTGCGATTCTTTCCCCCCACCTCCGCCGGACATTGGGGCAATCTTCTCCAATGCCCGCCGGTTGAAAACAAAAAGGGGATTTGGAAATCCCGGGATTGACGCACGCGGGGAGAGAGCGGAGTTAAAGAGAAGAGGTGGAGAGAAGAACGGGGATCATCTTCCCCTTGCGGGGAATGGCTCTCTCTTCTCCACTGTGGAGAGGGCGAGCACTGTGCCGCTCCTTCTCTACCTCAAGCAGTAGCACCGAGCGCCTCTCCCTACTACGCGCCTTCCTCCTGCTGCTTCAGCTCCCTGCAAAGTGCCATCCCGCCTTCGCAGCCGCACCCGCAGGTGCTCTCAACCGTGCGCCACTCCTCCCTGCAGAAGGCACTCACGCGCTCTCTGCCTGCAGCGCACCATCCAACGCGCCACATCGCTCCAACGCTGTAGGCGCTCATGCCCTGCAACGCCTCCGCCCACGCGCTCCACCTCTGCTGCAGGCGCTCACGCCCTCTTCGCCTGCGCGCTCCACCTCTGCTGCAGGCGCTCACGCCCTCTCCGCCCACACGCGCCACCTCCAGCCACTGCAGGTCTCTTCCTGTCTTCAGGCGCTCACCAATTGCAGCCACCTCCAGCAGCGTGCTCCACCGCCCATCTGCGACCGCAACCGGCAGGCAACCGCGCATCAGCGTGTGCGCAAGCCCTCGCGAACAAACGCAGCAGCAGCCGTCCTCTTCCTCCAACAGGCCGGAGCTCCGGCCATCTCCACCGGCCAACTCCGACCACCTCCGCCGCCGCCGCTGCCACCGTCGGAGAGCCCCCATCCTCGCCGTCCTCCTGAGCCTCGCAATTGCCCAGCCGGTGCTCTCTTTCTCGGAGGAAGAGAGAGAGAAAATGCTCTGTTTTTGTTAGAATTAAAAATTACATTCAATGCCATTGCCTTCGATTTTATTATTTTTATTATTATTATATTGTGGCAGAATTGCATTCAAGCACTCACAGTTCTTTCTAATTGCATGGTATTAATATTGGCTAGTTTAAAGATTGATTTTGGACTTGATTTAAGTACTAATTGTCTTTAGTACACATCACATGAAAATTGCACTAATTCATCCTAAATTTATTGAGGATTTCTATGAGGGAAAATTGCACTTACACCCTTAACTTTTTAGGTTATTGCAAACTTACTTTCCTTCACATTTTAAGTCCAATTTGAAAAGGAATTTCACACTATTTGAAATAACATTAAATAATTAAGTATTGATTGCATTATTGCCTCCCTGTGGACACGACCCGCTCTTCTGCGAATGGTTATTTTCATTGTTTTTGATTAGTCGATTTTTCCACCACTTAAATACTATAACGTTAAGCGAAAAGTCGACCTATCACACACGTTTCAATACTTGGTCTTGTCCAATTCTAAATAATTCTGACTCTTCCCAATGAAAATATCTTGCTTGAGAAATGAATCTCTTTCTTTTCTGCTCATCCCAAGAGTTAGGAGTTTGTCGAGTGACCAAGTAATTTACAGTGTCTGCATACCAAGGTAAAGTTGGTGTTATCGCCATCAGAGTTTCGTCGGGAAATGTCACACTAATGTCTCCAGAAAGAGAGTCATTAAGAGGAAGGCGAGATAGGTGGTCAGCCACAACATTTTCTACTCCTTTCTTTTCACGTATTTCCAAGTCAAATTCTTGAAGGAGTAGGATCCACCTAATCAGACGTGGCTTAGAATCTTTCTTAGCAATGAGATGTTTCACTGCTGCATGATCAGTAAAAATAACCACCTTAGACCCAAGTAGATAAGACCTAAACTTCTCCAGAGCAAAAACTACAGCAAGTAATTCTTTTTCAGTGACGGTGTAGTTTTGCTGAGGTTCGGTTAAAGTCTTGCTTGCATAATGCAGCACATGAGGTCTTCCCTCAACCCTTTGTCCAAGGATAGCTCCCACTGCATAATCCGAAGCATCACACATAAGCCCAAATGGGAGTGTCCAATCAGGAGCTTGGAGAATAGGCGCAGAGATCAAGGCCTCCTTTAGAGTTTGAAAGGCCTCGACACACTTTGAATCAAAACTGAAGGAAGATTCCTTCGCCAACAAGTCACAAAGTGGCCCAAAAATCTTACTAAAATTTTTAATAAAGCGCCTATAAAACCCAGCATGGCCCAGAAAGGATCTAATTTGTTTGACATTCGTAGGCAATGGAAGTTTGGAAATAGAATCAATCTTGGCTTTATCTACTTCCAAACCTTGATCGGATACAACATGCCCAAGTACAATTCCTTTCTGTACCATGAAGTGAATTTTCTCCTAGCTGAGGACTAAACTAGTCTCCTTACATCGTTTCAACACATTCTCCAGGTGCAAGAGACACTAGTCGAAAGACGAGCCATAAATGGAGAAGTCATCCATAAACACTTCAATACACTCGTCAATCATGTCCGAAAAGATAGACATCATACACTACTGGAAAGTTGCAGGGGTATTACATAATCCAAATGGCATACACCTGAATGTAAAAGTACCGTAAGGACTCGTGAATGTCGTCTTTTCCTGGTCATCAGGAAAGACTGCCACCTGATTGTACCCAGAATATCCATCGAGAAAGCAATAATACTTATTCCCTGCCAATTTTTCGAGAATTTGATCAATAAAAGGCAAAGGAAAGTGATCCTTCTGGGTAGCGGTGTTCAACTTGCGATAATCAATACAGACCCTCCATCCAGTTGAGGGTCTAGTGACAACTTGTTCACCTTGGTCGTTGAGTTCCACAGTAAAGCCTGCCTTCTTTGGCACCACATGAATGGGACTGACCCATTTACTATCAGCAATGGGATATATGATCCTGGCGTCCAACCACTTCAGGATTTCCTTTTTTACAACCTCCCTCATATTAGGGTTCTGACGTCTCTGCATGTCCCTAAAAGGCTTGATGGAATCATCAGTATAAATGTGGTGCATGTAGAGTGTAGAGTCTATACCCTTAATGTCAGCAATGCTCCAAGCAATAGCTTCCTTATGCCTAGACAGGCATTCAATCAAGGCTCCCTCCTGTGCCTCAGATAGCATAGCCAAAATGATAACGGGGAGCGTATCATTGGCACCTAGGAAAACATACTTGAGAGTGTCAGGGAGGGGTTTCAACTCAAAGTCGGGGGCTTGTATGGTTGAGGGTTTCATAATAGATGTCCCCATCTCAGGTAGCAAATCTACCTTCGACGGAAATGATGGGGGAAAAGACTCAGCAGAAACTCCTAGTAATTCCTTTAGTTCTAGTATATCCCCTTCACATTCCTCCAAGAGATGGGAATGCTCATTTAGCATGACATGCTGAAGGGGGTCATCACATAACATTGCAGGAGTTGCCTCTTCAATCAGGTCATCTATCACCTCAACTTGAGAACAATCCTCAAGTCCGGCTTGTTTGTAAGCATCAAACACATTAAGCCAAATTTTCTTGTTCCCAAAGCCCATTTTCAATGCCCCAGTATTGCAATTAATTGAAGCATGCGAAGTTGCAAGGAAGGGGCGGCCCAAAATGATGGAGGGTTTGGTTGGCTTGTTTGTAGGGTCAGTGTCCAAAACTAAGAAGTCAACGGGAAAGAAGAAATCCTCCACTCTTATGAGGACATCTTCCAAAATTCCCCGTGGTATCTTAAGTGATCAATCAACAACTTGAAGGATTACAGGGCTAGGCTTCAGATTGCCTCCCCCAAGTTGTTCATACACGTAGCTCAACAGGATGTTCACCCCGGCACCCATATCAAGTAGAGCCTCATCAATTTGTAAGTCACCAATAACTACAGAGATGTATGGGGCTCCTGGGTCCTTAAGTTTCGGGGGTGTGCCATGTTGAACAATTGAGCTAACAGAATCAGGCAGGACAACTTTTGATTGGACCTATTTTCTAGATTACCGCTTTTTCGTACACAGGTCCTTTAAGAAGCGAGCATAAGATGGAATCTGCCTGATAGGTTCAAGCAAAGGCAGGTTAATCTGCACTTGCTTGAAAGTTTCCATAATCTCATTCGTCTTATCTTTGGCTCCGGATGAGCCAGCAGAAGTCTGCCCAGAGGTGGATAAGCGCTCTAGAAAAGGCACTCTCGATCTCTGGGTGGAAGGGTTGTCATGTCGAGTAAGGGGTGGAACAGGGTCAACTTCTTCCGGTGAGGTGATTTCAAGCGGAGAAGATTTAGGCAAGTCTTCTCCAGTGGGGGTGAAAGTCGGGGTGGATGGTTTTTTAGGGAATGAGACTATAGGAGCATCGGGTTTGAAAATTTCTTTCCCACTCCTCAGAATAGTCACCGCCTGAGCATGCTCCCTAAAGACAATCCCTTTTCCTTTAGGCTTTTCTCCAGCAGCACTGGGGAACTTCCTAATCTCCCTCTGTCTAACGCCTCAACAAGGTGTCCAATTTGTGATTTCATCTCATGTATAGCCTTGTCATGAGATTGGATGATGATGCTTTGACTTTCTTGCATAGTTTTCAACATCACCTTCAATTCATCCATCTCAGAGGTTTTAGGTTGGGCAAAGGTCTGAGGTTGGTTCATTTGATGGTTTTGAAAGGATTATGGTTTGTAATTGCCTGAATTTGAGACATTTCCTTGTCTCCATGAAAAGTTTGGGTGGTTCCTCCATCCCTCATTATAAGTGTTGGAGAAAGGGTCATTACGAGGTCTTGGATGGAACCCTTGAGCGGCATTCAAATCTGCTTGTACAAGCTCAGGGAATTGGGAGGCCAAGTGGCAATCCACAGTGGCATGTGTATTGCCTTGACAAATTAAGCATTCGGAAGCTTGGGATGTGGAGGTGTTAGGTAAGAATGAACTCGGGTTCGACATAAGCCTTTCCATGTTTTGATTCAATAATTGAATTTGATAGGATAAATTCTGGGTGTCCCTTGCCTCATTCACCTCCAACTTTCTTTGCATGAGAGTGGGCTTTCTATCCATGTAGGCAAAATTCAAGTGAATAGAATTCTCACTCAAAGTATCAAATAAGTTCCAAGCATCATCCTCAGTCTTAGATAGAAAGGTTCCTGCACAGGCACCATCCACAGTTTTCCTATGCGAATCATTAAGTCCGATGTAGAACCTTTCAACCAGTTGCCATTTAGGCACCTGGTGATGTGGGCAAAGTCTTAGCAAATCGTTAAAGCGCTCCCACGCATCATGGAATGCTTCCCCATCCTTTTGAACAAAACTCATAATTTCCCTCCTAAAGTGATTTGTTTTGCTCATGGAGAAGTACTTCTTCAAAAACTCCTTCTTTAGGGCATCCCAAGTATTTATATTATCAAGGGTGTGATACCAATACTTGGCTTTATCCTTTAGGGAGAAGGGAAAGAGGGTCCGCATTTGAGCGTCATCAGTAACGCCCTGCAGCTTCACCGTGGAACAGACCTCGGTGAATTCCTCAATATGCCTGTAAGGGTCTTCCCTAGTAGTACCATAAAAGGAGGGTAGCAAGGATATGGTACTACTTTTGATCTCATACGGATTGTCCCCTTCAGGTCTACGTAGTGTTGGGCCAGCTTGATTGGTTGGGATGAAATGTTCCTTAAGGCTCCTTTGACCGACCATTTCTACCCTTGGAAGGTCTCTTCTTAGGATTCTTTCAGGTTCAGGATCAAATACAAGTTGTCTCCTAAGAGAACGCCTACCAAGCATGCACTACAAAAATAATTCAAAAGGACTTGTTTGGTCTTTACAAATTTAGGCTTTTGACTTTAGTTCAAATTGTAGGTGACAAAACAAGTTGCCCAATCAATTACGCGCCTATTGTCAACCTTCGAAATGCCTAAAAAGACCTAGTTGGAGCTTAGGTATTCTTCTCTAAATCTCAAATGGTCAAGTAAATCCAAAGACGAATGATCGAGGGATGCAAGTAGGCCTAAGCCTTCCTTTGAAGCTGTGCTTTCGCAATGCTTCTCAACTACCCCCAAAAATCCATGACAGGGTATCCCCGTCTTTAGATTTACAAAACCTTTGATCTCAAGTTCTGAACACTTCAGAATCCAACAGTAGGAGGGCTTTTGTCCTAGTTGTTTCAAGACTTAGGAGTGTCTAAATGAGTGCTGTGGTGCAATAGATATAAGTGTGCAGACATCGCAAAAGGATTTTGAATTTTGAATCGCACACCACGTTGTACAATCAAGTCCTTGATTTTTAGATGTCCCTCCTTTAATTAGTCCCTTTTTCGAATATACGTGACCACTTGTTAGATCGCTTCAAGACAAACTTTGTGGTCTTTGAATTAAATCCAAATGCAATGCGTGATCAAGAATAGGATGCAAAGTAAGAGAATGCATACCTTGCTTCCAGCAATCAACAATGCAAGAATGCACGCAATGCAGAGAAGTAAATCTAGAGGCTGCTCATACAGACCTAAATGGTTCGTCCCAGGGCAGGCAGCATCTAGCAGGCAGCTCATTTTTTTTATTTTTTTTAATTTTTAAACTACTTATGCACAAGCAAATAAAAGTAATCAATAAACTAAAAACCTAAATCTAAAGAAAAGGGAACAGGCTCCCAAAAATTACCTAACACGGGCCCAAAACAAAATCGGGGAACAAACCCCTCAAAATATACCCCAGAACAAGGGTTTCAAACCAAATGCAATGAAAAATTAAATCTAAAGTCTTAATTCTATTATAATAAAACTAGCGAATAAATATACAATGATGTCCGTCGCGTCCTCGTCCTTCCCCTCTTTTCCAAAATAGCTCATCCAATTCTCCTCTGGCGACGTCAAGGGTTGCCTCTCACATTGGCTGATTCTTGCATAAATTTACTCGCATAGAAAAGAAAATAATAAATGGTCAAATCACTGTGCAATTGACAAATAATCAAAATAAAATCAGGTGAAATTATTGTGTTTATTGCCTCCCCGGCAACGGCGCCATTTGACGTGTCGATTGTTCGCTTTAAAGTCGTTTGCAGTTTTATGTGGGGGAAAAATCGACTAATCAATATTTAAAAAAAGAAATAACCACTTGTAGAAGAGCGGGTTGTATCCACAAGGAGGCAATGAGGCAATAATATCTCAATTATTTCATTTTCGTTCAATCTCGTGAGAAATCCGTAGTTAAATCTGACATGAAATGTGACGGAAAGAAGATGCACAATATCTTGAAAACATAAGGGTAGATGTGCAATTTTTCCTCACTGAAATATTCAATAAACATGTGATGATTTTATGCAATTTTCCATTGACATGTATTAAAGAAAATTTATGCACATTTAAATTCCAAAATCAATGTTAAACAATGTTAATTACAAAAGCTATGCAATTGTAAAAGAACTTGAGTATAAAGTTGCAAATTTTAACACAATAAAATATTCATAAACAAAAATTCTTTTTCCTGGCAATGGCATGAAATGTAATAACTAATTAACTCATTAAAAGAGCATTTTACCTCTCTCCTCACGATCGGGAGAGAGGTTCAATCGAGGAGAGGTTTGCACAGGCGGGTGGATGAAGCGAGGCTGTCGCGATGGTGGCAGCCGCACGTCGAGCGGTGGTCGGAGTTGGCTGGGCAGAACTCCGGTGAAGGTGGCTGCAGTCGGTGCTGCAGCTGCTGTTGGCGAAGTGATGCGTGCGCTGGCTGGAGGGTGCGCGCTCTGTTGGCGGAAGTGTTGCAGCCGGTGCTGCAGCTGGCGTGGGTGCGCAGGCGGGTGCGCGCGAAGGCTGGAGGGCACGGGAGAGCGCTCTATTGGCAGAAGCGCGGGTGCTGTAGGCGTGGGTGCGTGCTTTGTTGGCGGTGAGAGCGGGTGCTGCAGGTGCGGGAGGAGGGCGTGTGCGGCCTGGAGTGGATGCGGGAGTGAGCGGCAAGGTTGCAGGCGGGAGGTGAGTGGGCGTGAGAGGTGAGGCACTGCAGGCTGAGCACGCCTTGCGTACGGCTAGAGGCATGCGGGAGTGAGCGGGTGAGGTTGCGGTTCAGGTGCTGGAGGTGAAGTGGGCGGACGGTGGTTGCTACTAGAGTGGGAGGGGGGTGGCTTCAGATGTCCGGGAAATTTCCCGGACGTCTTAATTGACTGAGAAGGTGATTGCACAGTGGCTGCGGTGGTGGTTGTTGGTGACGACGGCGAGGCAGATGCACGCTAAGGTGCTCACGGTAATGCGGACGAGCTCTGGATGGCGGTGTGGCCTGTCACACCACATGCCCACGGTGGTGGAGACTCATCACCACGGTTGAGGCCGGCGGTGTGGAATGGAAGAGAGAAGATCTCTCTGCATAGTGATGGGTCATTGGTGAAGGCCTCCCGAGCTCGGCTGCCTCCCTCCTCCTTTTGTAGCCGCTTGCATAGATTTGAAGGGAGAGGTGGGAGTAGATCCACATTCTCCGCTCTCCTTGAATGCAGGCTTCATTGCGGCAGCTGGTGGCGTTGTAGCGGCAGCCGAAGGAAATGCATCCATTCCTGCAAGAAGAAGAATAAAGAAAATAATGTTAAAATATTATGGTTATTTATATACAGACCCTCAACTTTTATGTTAACGAAAATAATGTACCAATTGGTTAACTAATTAGATGAATGCCATTCTAAGCTAATTCTAAATGCATTTAAAATATGAATGCAATGCATAGATTATGTAGTTAAATTAAAAATATGAATTAATCTATTTACATCCTAATTTATGCTAAATAAATGTTAGAATTAACTTAATGTCTAGGCACTTAAATACTTAAATAACCCACAACTATGGGCTAATCAAATACCCCCATGCCTAGTTTTTGCTAGTCCCTAGTAAAATTAAGCGAAACCTAGCACTCCAAGTAGACTAGTCAACTCACTTAGTCTTCCTTCAGAAGCATATTAAGTTCAGACTCTAGACCCAAGGTTCCGAAGTAGTTGCTAAGTTACAGACTAGGTCGGCTAAAGACGAGTTGCAGACACAAGTTTCCCTGATTTTTGACTCTACCCTAAAGTTTATTGATCCCTAAGATTAAAGCATCCGTGCCTGTGCATTAGTCTGAGTTATTTGAGTTAAAGGAGTTTTTTTTTGCCATTTTCTCTTCTTCTTTTTTTTATATATGCATGCTATAAACAAAATGCCTCAGGTCCTCTCATTTGACGTGTCGATTGTTCGCTTTAAAGTCATTTGCAGTTTTATGTGGTGGAAAAATTGACTAATCAATATTTAAGAAAAGAAATAACCACTCGTAGAAGAGCAGGTCGTATCCACAGGGAGGCAATGAGGCAATAATATCTCAATTATTTCGTATTCGTTCAGTCTCGTGAGAAATCCGTAGTTAAATCTGACATGAAATGCGACGAAAAGAAGATGCACAATATCTTGAAAACATAAGGGTAGATGTGCAATTTTTCCTCACTGAAATATTCAATAAACATGTGATGATTTTATGCAATTTTCCATTGACATGTATTAAAGAAAATTTATGCACATTTAAATTCCAAAATCAATGTCAAACAATGTTAATTACAAAAGCTATGCAATTGTAAAAGAACTTGAGCATAAAGTTGCAAATTTTACCACAATAAAATATTCATAAACAAAAATTATTTTTCCTGGCAATGAAATGAAATGTAATAACTAATTAACTCATTAAAAGAACATTTTACCTCTCCTCCTCGCGATCGGGAGAGAGGTTCAATCGAGAAGAGGTTTGCATAGGTGGGTGGATGAAGCGAGGCCGTCGTGATGGTGGCAGCCGCACGTCGAGCGGTGGTCAGAGTCAGTCGGGTAGAGCTCCGGCGAAGGTGGCTGCAGTCGGTGCTGTAGCTACTGTTGGCGAAGTGATGCGCGCGCTGGCTGGAGGGTGCGCGCTCTGTTGGCGGAAGCGCTGCAGCACTGGCGTGGGTGTGTAGGCGGGTGCGCGCGAAGGATGGAGGGCACGGGAGCACGCTCTGTTGGCGGAAGTGCGGGTGCTACAGGCGTGGGTACGCGCTCTGTTGGCGGTGAGAGCGTGTGCTGCAGGCACGAGAGGAGGGCGTGCGCGGCCTGGAGTGGATGCGGGAGTGAGCGGCAAGGTTGCTGGCAGGAGGCGAACGGGCGTGAGCAGTGACGCGCTGCAGGCTGAGCACGCCTTGTGTGCGGCTGGAGGCATGCGGGAGTGAGCGGGTGAGGTTACGGTTCGGGTGCTGGAGGTGAAGTGGGCGGACGGTGGTTGCTATTGGAGTGGGGGGGTGGCTTCAGATGTCCGGGAAATTTCCTGGACGTCTTAACTGACTGAGAAGGTGATTGCACAGTGGCTGCGGCGGTGGTTGTTGGTGACGATGGCAAGGGAGATGCACGCTAAGGTGCTCACGGTAATGCAGACGAGCTTCGGATGGCGGTATGGCCTGTCACACCACACGCCCACGGTGGTGGAGACTCGTCGCACGGTTGAGGCCGGCGGTGTGGAATGGAAGAGCGAAGATCTCTCTGCACGGTGATGGGTTGTTGGTGAAGGCCTCCCGAGCTCGGCTGCCTCCCTCCTCCTTTTGTAGTCGCTTGCATAGATTTGAACGGAGAGGCGGGAGCAGATCCACATTCTCCGCTCGTCCTTGAATGCAGGCTTCATTGCGGCAGCTGGTGGCGTTGTAGCGGCAGCCAAAGGAAATGCAGCCGTTCCTGCAAGAAGAAGAATAAAGAAAATAATGTTAAAATATTATGATTATTTATATACAGACCCTCAACTTTTATGTTAACGAAAACAATGTACCTAATTAGTTAACTAATTAGATGAATGCCATTCTAAGCTAATTCTAAATGCACTTAAAATATGAATGCAATGCATGGATTATGTAATTAAATTAAAAATATGAATTAATCTATTTACATTCTAATTTATGCTAAATAAATGTTAGAATTAACCTAATGTCTAGGCACTTAAATACTTAAATAGCCCACAACTATGGGTTAATCACTTAAGATGTCTAATTTTTACATCAGACGTCCATCTTGATATTTTTGAGCTTCTCTATACATTGACCTCATTTTTACTTCATAACTTTGATTGGATTGGTCATTGCATTATATAAAATTGAAAGTTGTGATTGTAGTTTTTAAATACCAATTTTCTCTCTGTGTTCGACCACGAATACCTAGGTTTTCGAGTAATAAATTCTTATTTGTTTCCGAGGCGATTTCATTTATACTGCAACGAACATTTTTTAAAAATCGATTTTGTCCCATCAACAGTTGGTTTCTCCTTGTGCTGTGAAGAAGGACAGATACTGTAGTTGAGACTTATTTAAGCCATCTAATCTGAGGCTTTTTCATCTGATAGAGTGCACTGTGCACTTGCCTTGCGTGGAATAAATAGGGTTCAGGCACTGTTCAATTATTTATATTATTTAGTAATTATTATATACATGTATCTAAGCTAATAATTGGTGATTCAAATCACCATTATTTTGCCTTAGATTTCTTTTTGCCATGCATACTTATTGTTAAACTCATGCTTTACATTGATTATCATTTCCGAGTAATTTATTGGCTTATTTCTTATGCTCATTTACTTGTTAATCAAGATTAGCAGTTGAATTCCATATTTTCTCCCAGCGAACGACCTCGGACTTCATTTTTGACATTCGAGTTATAAATTTTATCCGTTGATACAGCTATTTTTGAGGATTTATTGCTACAACGAACGCAACATCTTCATAAAACCTCGAAATTTGCTTGCCAACACTAAACCGCAAAATCCGAGCTCTTCAAGCTTGTTTCCAAGCTTGGAGACTAGCCCAAATGCTTATAAAAGCATGCCCATGGCATTCCTCACCTCCTTAGCTTATTTTTGGCTGGAATACCTCCTTCCTTGCTCTCCAGTCGAATGCTCCACGAGCTCCAGTGACCTTCTTCGACTAACTTCTTCGCCCATTGCCACGTACAATAGGCGGTGGGATCGTCTTCCTCTTACTATTCCGTGCATCTCAAAACCAGCGGCCACTGCCTACACCCACTCATCGTCGCCACTTCTCCCACAGAAGACTTTATCTTCTCCGAGTATGGTGTACCTCCGGCAAGGAAATTCTCCCCTTTCATCCGTTAGCTTTAGGTTAGCTAGGTTCCTTTAGATTCTTAGGTTAATTCTCTTCCTTTTAAACCTTGTTTTGACCCATGTTTTCACCGTTCACTGTCATCATTTCCAGCGAGGTCTTCTGCCCACCTCACACATCTAAACACCTTACCAACACCCTCACAACCTCCGCCACTCATCGCCATAAAAAACTCCTCAACCAATTTCACCTTTTGCCCACTCATGACTTCCACCGAAAAACCCACCTTCGCACGACCTTTCCAGCCATTGTCAGACCTCCACTCATCCACTCGCCACACCACGACCACTATCACACTAGCCGCACCACGGTTGACCTCTTGAACTTGTTTTGATAGGGCCTTAAGGCCATTTTCGTGTTTTAGGTGCTTCACCAGACAACCGCCACCGTCTTCTCCAATGTGTTCTTCACCTCCATGCATCAAAGCAACCTGCTGCAACTCTTGATCGACGTGGTCCCGTGTTCTGAAGCCTCCGAGATGGTCAATTGAAGACCCCAACCTTGTCTGCTGCTCCAATTGAAGGAAGTCTTCCCAGCTACCCACGAGTAGAAGGACGAGGACTAGCCCCACATCATGAATGGATGAGCAGCCACGAACACTTATTATGATTTTGTGAAGAGGGCTTATCGCCCAAGACACTGGGGGGTCGGGTCCCTCACTACGCTTGATGGGAACACCATCATGAGTCATAAGTAGCTCAATTTAGTCAAAGAATAAATGCTCCTACATAACCGCTAGAGGACTATAATTCATTGCATAATCATTCTGAGAGAAAAGAAAATAGGGTTAAAATTGTAATTTTACCATCATATCATGAATGCAAAATAATCATAGGTTTTCCCAGGGGGTAATTAAGGGTCAAATGGTCTTAAATATCCAACAAATAGGTTAGAACAGACAAAAAAGGGTTTTCACATGTTTTGAGAATTAAATGACTTCTGAAACCCTAAAAACAAACTCGCTTAATTAACTGAGGTTCTGGTCAGGATAAAATTCACCTAAAATCTCTAAAATTCATAGAAAATATTCTCTAGGGTTTGGTACCTTCAATTTGACCACAAGAACTTGTCTTGACCCAAAATAGTCTCAGACAGACATTTACCCTAATTTGGGTTTTTGCATGAATTACCTAGGCAAACAATGTCAAAACCTAAATCTAACTTCACCATTGGATTTCTTGGATCCAACTTAGTTTTGTACCAAAATTTGGACCCAATCTGAGATCATCTTGACCTAGTTTGCAACTTAGTTCTGTTTGACTCTTTTATTTCACACACATGCCCCTAACTTTAGAAATTCTTACAAGTAGCCCCCCAACTTTGTCGTCTTCTTCACAAATAAGTCCCCACCGCACCAAAATTCTATTCCTACAACTCCGACGACCTTCAAATGGGAAGATCTCCCTTATTTTTCTCTTAATCCCTTCCAAAATTGGAAGGGAGATTCCTTGAGGAGTTCTCTCTCCAATGAATCTGGTCATGAGTCTAAAAACCTTCCCAATCTCTCATGCGAATGCATGAGAGATTCAGGTATCTTTCAAGTTCCTACTCCGACGAACATTCCTAGCTTGGAAGTTTGGCTTCCAAGCTCAAATCAACCTCCTAAGTCGTATATAAGCACGTTCAGGGCACGATCGTGTTCTTGAGCTAGGTTTAAGGCCACAAAACTCTCTTCTTCCTCTCCCATAGCCAGCTTCGACCTAAGCTCCGGCGGTCCTCTTTGTCTCCTTCATTCGCGGCCCCAACCGTCAAATTGAAGGCACAACTATCCTCTCCTTCGTCCACCTCTCGCCGGCCAAAGCGAAAGCGTCCAGACCCCTTCTTCGCCGCCATCTTTCCGTTAGGAGTTTCATCTTCCACAGTGCTGGCCAGTCAAAGCTGGCATCCTCCTTCCCCTTTCATCTCTAATACTAGGTCCTTTAACTCTCTCTTCCCCTCTACTTCCTCTTCCTTTCTTCTATCATTCAATTCGACTGCCGATAACACCATTCACCATCATCCCTTCCATCTTCGGCGACCACTACAGTAAGGGCTCTCGTCCACTACACACATCCATCTCCTGCTCCAACTAGTCCACAAGCTCCGCCATGACTCCACCATCAAAAGCCCTCTCATTATCTCTCCATTTACGCACCCAACACTTCCCCCCACCGCACGTTCGTTTTTGCCTCTGACCGGCCACAACAGGCCACCATCCTCCACGAACCACCGCCAACACTTTCCACACCCTCCAGCGATACTGGTGGACATATTTAATTGATTCGAAAGGCCATGCTTCTCCTTTCAGGTGTTTGCCGTGTCTTCGCCGCCCTCCGCTCGTCGCCACTGTGTTCTTCAAGTTAACGATCACGCACGCCCCAGGTTGCATCTCTAGGTCATGCGGTTTGGTTCAACGCACGCACCTAGGTCTCCAATTGGGGGCGCCAACCTCTGCAGCTACCCAATTAAACGAAGCAACAGCTGCAACAGCACACGCAAAGGAACAGTAGGACTTTAGTCCTACTTCAGAAGCTAACAAGAGACCCCATCCACATAAATTGAAAAAGTGACAGTGGCTTATCACCTCAAATCACTTGGGGGGTGAGGTTCCCCACATCCTTACATGTGCCTCACCCGTGACGCGCATCATGCAGGCTTGGTTATGACCTGACCCGCCTAACCTGCGCACACCTCAGCTACAACCCACGCCGCAGCCCTGGCTCAGGTGTGCTTAAATCCGAATCTGATTACCCGGTACTATGTAAGGCTCTGGGAGAGCGAAACCCAGAGAGAGAAGGAGAGAGAGAGCACGGGGAAGGGGAGGGTTTTGCTCTGTTGGGCAATGGCTAACACATAGCCGTTTGAGAAGTTGTTCCCCCTGTGCATGAGAAGAAGAGGAGACTGAAGAAGAAACTAAAGAAAGAAAGAAGGGAGAAGAGGCTGAAGACAGAAAGAAAAGAAGAAGGCCCATGCAGAAGAGAAAAGGAGTAACAGACAAAGAAGAGAAGAAAAGAAAGGGAAGAAATCAAAGGAAGGAAGAAGAGGAACAATTGAAGAAAAAGAAAGGAGCACTGTAGCAATGCACTTTAAGTCATCTGATTGTAAAATCAGATGTCTGATTATCTGTTCCTTCATTTGATTATATTCAGTAAATACTATATATGTGTTAGGCTAATAATTGGTGATCCAAATCACCATTATTTTGTCTAGAATTCTTTTTATCTCTTCATATATTAATGTTATATATTGCATATTAGTTTTTGAGTAATTAATTGTGCTCATTTATATTATCTATTGAGATTAGTGTGTGAATTCCTATTTGCTCCCTGTGTTCGACCTCGGACTTCAAATTCGAGTAATAAATTATATTTATTTTTCGCAGTGATTCGACCTATACTGCAATGCGACGATTTTAAAACCCATTTCAAAGCTACTAACATTTTGGCGCTGTTGCCAAGGAGCAATGCGTAATTCACCACTATTCTCTGCATTATTTGATTATATTTGAGCACTGACTTGCCCTGTTTGCTTTCTTGTAATTTTGAGAGGTACTTCGCAAGGAGATCTTCTGCACAAAATAACCACACCAGGGTAGGTAACATCTCTATTCCTCCCTAATCAACCTCCTAATCTTGAGAAGACAAAAAAAAAAGAGACAATAAATTAGAAATCACCTGCCTTATTTTTCATAGTAATCATCATTTAAAGGGCACGTTTCTTGATTTGCGAAAATTTTAATTTAATTGAAGATTGAGACGATTTTTTTCAGAATTCCCTACCCCAAATTAACTGTGCCTATTAGGGTCTACGCTTAATTTCTAATCACTCTGGGCTAATACATTTCTTGCTTGAAGTCCAAGGTGAACATTTTTAAAGATCAATTGGACTTGGAAATAGAGCTAAATAGGGTTTCAATTTTTACGATTTTGGGGTGCCAGTTCACACTTGCCTGCATAAAAGGAAACAAACCCAACTGCATTTGTGTGCTACCCAAGCCCTTAGTTGAAAATATCTAATCAACAAAAACCTGAAAAATCAGGCTCTAATTTCACTTGAACCCTAAAATACTTGGACCTAATAATCTGGGAGTCAAATTAGGGTGATTTCTAGGTCTTGTCCTAGATCTCATTTTGCCATTTTTAAGGCAGGTTAAGTGAAGTTGGTCTACATTGTAGGCCAACCAACCTCCACATAATGTCACAAGTTGAATTAATTTCTAATCAAGTGAAACTTAAGACACAAATTAGGACATAAAATTGGTAGACTTAAGGACTTAAGTTCATTCTAATCAAGTGAAACTCAAGACACAAATTAGGACATAAAATTGGTAGACTTAAGGACTTAAGTTCGTACATTCTGATCTACCTGGACCCTCAGTGACAAGGAAGGTCGAGTGGGGGAAACCCTGTAACCCATGGGGATGCTCTACAGTGTAGGGGTCTTTGCGGGGCTCTCCCTTCCTGGCTATTGATGAGAGGCTCATCATGGCTTCTAATTACTCCTAATTAACTAGTTTCCCTAGTTAATTAGCTAAGAATATGTATATATAAGGGTTTATTATGTAATAAGGGACAAATCATTAAAGAACCTTAAAATAAGTTAAAAATGCTAAATTATAAGTCAATTAATATTATTAATAATTTAATTAATAAATAAACTCGAAATACCATTAATTAGCTACCTAATTAATATCTTATTTAACTTAAGTATAGCTTAAGACCTAAGTCATAAATAACTTAAGTTAATAAGTAAATAAATATAAATAAATGGGTCAAAAATGTAAATACAAGGATTTAATATAATATTTAGCAAAATTATAAATATATATGAAAAGTTAAAAAAGAAAATAATTTAAATTAACCTTAAAAGCCTCTGTTTGCATTTCAGTCCTTAGAATTCATTACATTTGAGTCCTTTCCTTTCACCTAGGTCCTTATCTTCACTTGCATATAGGTCCTTGCAAACACCTTCTTCTTCTTTATTTCTTCTTCAACCACTTGAGCGGCTGACATTCGGTGGTGTTGTCACCCTCTGAAGATCGCTCATCTGACGACATACCACCCTTGTGAAGCTTCTGAAGCTTGCGTCACCACCTTAAATCCATCCACCGGTCTGGATTATTCATAAATCCTAATTAGGTATAGGTGTTAACCTCACCGACGTCAGAGATGAAGTCGGAAGTTACGCTGTACCCAGACGTAGACCCATCGGATTCAAGCTCCTTAGCCATCGCCGAACCCTATAAATACCCCTCGATCCCTTCGATTTGAGTGGTTATCTCCCTACCCTCTTCCCCAATCGTAGCTAACTGTAGGCTATTCTATTCTTCCTACTCCGGCGACCATTTCCCATCTCCATCCTATTCCTAAATGAATTTTATTACTCGAAGTTTTAAATCCAAGGTCGAATACATGGAGCAAATTAGGGTCTAAAAATCAAGAACACAATTCTAAGATTGAATATAATATGCAATGGAAATCAAAGTATAGTGCAAAAAACATAATGTCAATGTATAAGTAAGAAGCACAAAAAATATGGACGTCTGATTTTGAGAATCAGACGTCTTAAATATGAAGTTGCTATAGTGCTTCTGTCTGTCTCTGATTTCTATCTCTGCTTCTGATCTCCTTCTTTCTTTTTTTTTCTTCTATTCTCTGTCTCTGATGGCCTTCTTTCTTCTTGGCTTCTTCTTCTTCTTCTTCCTTCTGTGATTTCTTCTTTCTCTCTTCTTCTTTCTTTGCTATGGCCCTTGTCTTCTTCCTCTTCTTTCTCCTTTCCTTCTCTCTCTGACTTCAGCTCCTCTTCAGCTTTCTCCTCTTCAGCCTTGCCTTCTCCTTCCTTGGCTTCCCTGGCTGCCGCCCTTTCCTTCCTTGGCTTCCTCTTCTTCTCCTGAGAGCAAAACCTACCCCTACCCTCCCCCGCGATCTCTCTTCTTTCTCTCTTACGCTTGCTCTCCTAGAGCCTTCTCAGGTTATCGAGTCGGGTATGCGTGCCCGGGACTAGGCCCACAAGCGTGCGTGGTGGGCAAGGAGTGCAGGCTAATCGGGTATACAGGTCAGGGCCAGGTCCGCGAGTGGTGGGGCCACGGACGAGGCAATGAGGGTGAGTGGGACCTCACCCCGTGGTTAGGAGACGATAAGCTCCTGTCACTTTTTCACTTTATGTTGCTGCTTCTGCTCCTACACTTCCGAGGTGGGACTATGTTGTCCCACCTTTGTTGCAAGCGCCCACAGTAGATGTTCCCTCTAATTGCAGCAGCTGCGTGGGTGTCGATGCCAATTGCTAGGCTGAGGATGTGCACGATGGGAACCTGCGCGACCTGGGACTGATTGCCTGGAGCGAGGAGTCCTGGGTGAAGCTTCCAAGCAAGCTTCGTGCTGCACCAATGGCGGCGAAGGCCTCAAACCTGTCAACAAGAAAATGGCCTTGCGGCCTTGTCAGAAAACGTAGGGAGCTTCTCCTGAACACGGCGAAGGTGGTACGGTGGTCGGTGTGGCTTGGGGTGGCCTGAGTGTACATGCCTAGGTCGCCCTGTGGGTGCGAAGGTGGGTGTGTTCAGGGGGCGTTCTGGGGGCTTGGCGTAGTGAATGGAGTGAGGGGTTTGGGTCAATGAGGTGTGGTGGTGCTCGTGAGATAGTTGGTGAGGTGGATGGAGGTGTGGAGCAGCAGCAACACGTTACCGGAGGTCTGACCAGAGGTAGAGAAGGTGGTGGTGGTTTGCGAGCGTCTAGGCGTATTTGCAGAAATAAATGATAGAAAAATGATGAGAAGAGAGAGAGGACTTAACTAAGGGTCGATAGACGAAGGGGGATGCGGAGGAGGCAGCTGGCTCGTACTGCCGTCGCCGGAGACGAAGTACCCGTAGGAGGAGGACGGCGACGACGAGAGGGTTGTAGAGACGCCGGCTGGTTCAGTGCGACGTGGACGAACAGGATAAAGGGAACTCTGCCACTGGTATTGTGGCAGAGCGATGAGAGAGAGAGAGAGAAGGGTCGTCGGAGCTTGCTAGGTTGTTGACCGGAGGGGAAGAGATGAATTGGGGGGTATCTAAGGCCAATCTCAAGCTTGGGAGGTGCGGAATGATCTGGGCAGGCTTTTATAGGCCCTGGCAGGAGGTCTTGTGCTTGGAAGCCAAGCTTCCAAGCACGGTCATGTCGTCGGAGATGGAAACTCAGAGAGACCCTAATCTCTCATGCATCCGCATGAGAGATTGGGTAGGAATTAGGGCTTGATAATGGGTTCACATGAGAGGAGATTTCTCAGAGAATCTCCCTTTCAATTTTGAAAGGGATTCTCTGAGGAATCAGGGAGTTCTTTTCCTTGATATCTTGCTGGGGTAGGATTCCCTTCGCTGTAATAGCGGAGGGACCTAATTGTAAAGAACGACAAGGAAGTTAGGGGAGTTTCTGCAGAAGTTTTTAAAAGTTAGGTGTAGAAATGTAATTGGGCTGGACTTGTTTGTAAAGTAGGTCAAGGTGAATTCCCCTTTGGTCCAAATTTTGGTACAAACCTAATTTGGACATAAGCAATCCAATGGTGAAGTTGGATTTTAGGTTTGCCCACGTTTGACTAGGAAATTTACACAAAAATGTAATTTCGTGCAAACATTTGGCTGGGACCCCAATTTAGGTCAAAATAGGTTCTAAGGGCCAAATTAAAGGTTCTAAACATTAGAGGATATTTTTCCATGAATTTTATAGGGTTTAGGTAAATTTTATCCTGACCAGAACCTTGTTAAATTAAGTGGGTTTGTTTTAAGGTTACAAGAAGTCATTTAATTCCCAGAATTCACATGAATCCTTTTCTATTTGAACCAACCCACTTATTTCTTGTTAAGATCATTTGACCTGTGTTTAGCCCATGAGAAATCCAGTTGTTGACTGCAATGGTAAAATTATAGTTTTACCCTTTGTTTCTTGCTTTTCTTTCAAAAGGGTTATTCCTTGAGTTAGGACCTCCAGTTGGTTATATAGGAGTTTTTGTTCTCTTTTCTGGGTCAAAATGAGCTATTTAGGGCTCATGATGGTGTTCCCATCATACTCCCATGCCTAGCCTTTGCTAGTCCTTTAGCAAAATTTTAAGGTTTTAACTTTTGTTCTAGACCATGAATTCCTTTGATGTTCACAACTTATGATGAGTGCTTTTTCCTTTCTTTTTGATTAGGTTAGAATGCTGACAGTAGGCCTAGAGGTACTCAAGTATCAACCAAGATCTGGACCTGACCAGCTTTAGCCTCGGTCCTCTGCGAAGGTTTTTAAGGCCCACAGGAACTCTCCTAAGGTTCATTGGGCTCCACGGTTAAAGCATGCGTGCTTGCAACGTATTTTAGCCTCGGTTCAACTTGTAGTGTGTTTTTTTTTCTTTTGTAAGAGAGACAGAGGATTTTTTTGTTTGGAGAGTTTTCTCTCTCTTTTCTTTTTATTTCTAGCTTCGGATTGACTTCTCAAAACAGTCTGTATCGGATTCCTCGTCCCCATCATCAATCCTCGAAGGGTCCCTGGCAATTGATGCTTCGTGATAGCACTGCCCATGGCAACCCCCAGAACCCTGGCTTTCAAGATTTTGAGATAATCCAGCCCATGGCGTTCTGTAGCTAAATACAGACCCCAGCAATCGACATTTCATGATAATGCCGCCCATGGCATCTGAACCAGCACAGGGTGCTTACGTGCCCCCAATAGGATATGTAAATATCCTAGGAGACAAGCACTGAGGAGACGATATGTTATTACGCATCTTCGAGGGAAATTTCCCACCTCTCCGCGCTGGGAACTCGTCCAAATCAACTTGTGTTGATCGGCCGCTCCTAATCTAGGCTACTTTTTCAGAACATTTAAACGCTTTTGTGTGATTTTGATAGTTATGCACACTGAACCAGATTGTGTGTGGATTGGGGTGCTTAGATTATCGAGTCCCACAAATCAAAGGTCAGTTAACGAGGCCGAATACTCCCTAAGCCTTAGACCTAATACTTAAGCTTCGCATTTTCCCCAACCTCTTGAGGACTATCCAGATCTTAGCGGATACTTGAATTTTTAAGCCTAAGAGTCTAGCCCAAGAGGCATAAGATCAGCGTTCCTACTAATCTCTTTTATGTCTCATTAGCACTTTTTTTCCTTCATTTTTCTTTTTCTTGATATGGTCTAGAACTTCAGTTAATCCCTTAATTTCTTACAAATGACTATCTCTTTTTTTTTTCATTTTGTGCTCCTTCTTGACGTTTTTTTTCCTCCTCATTTGCTCTTCATGATTTGTATGGCCTCAAAATTTTCTCTCCCTTCAGTATTTTTTGTTCTTTTTCAAGATTTTTTCATTTTTTTGGTGTTTTTTGTGATATGTGATTTTTTTGTTGAAACCTTTTCTTATGAGATGAGTTTTCATAGTGTTTTGCACTTTCATACCCCTCCATGCCTACGATTTGCAATGTCCCTATTGTAAATTAGGTGGGTTCAAATTCAGCTTAGATCATTCATTAGGACAGGTTTTGGGTGGGCGAACAGGTCGAGGTGACTGTTGCGAACCATTTCTGGATTCGGGTATGAGTACCTGAGGTGGGGTCGGCTGTTCTAATGAATGGACCCTAAAGTATAAAATGAATTCAGCATAGGAATGTCAAGAAAGGTTTCGGGTTTTTCAAGAATGATGGGTTGCCTCTCGTTAAGCGCTAAATTCAATGCCTTCAGTCGAGCGGGAAATGGTATGGAGAGGGAGTGGTCAAATCAGCTGAGCTTTGTAGAACAAGCACCTTGATCAATAGCCTGGTTGGTCCAACCAGGTGCTTGTTTAGATCAATAGGCTGATGATGTAGCCCAAACCCAATCAATCTAGGGGGTTGATAAATGTAGATCAAGAGATGTGGAACCCACCATATACTATGGAGCTTGGAATGATATGGAAGTGTGAATTCAGGGTTTGGCTGAGTTGAATCAGCCTGGTCAGAGTAAGGATCCGTAAGGTAATCAGTGGATAATGCGAAAACCCTACAGGAGTGATCAGAGAATGATGGAGCATGGTTTGTGGTCTGATCAATGTCCGAAACCCGAAAAAGATGTGGAGGCGAATCATCTACAATCGGCTTAGTAAGAGGGGAATCAGAATAGAAATTGAGTCTGGTTGCGAGTCAGGGTTGAAAATGGGTTTGGATGGGTTCTGTATATGCGGAGGAGGTGGCTTCAATAAGAATTGTGTATGAGGGCTCTTCAAGAAAGGAATGGCAGGTGGGTTTATTTAGGGAGTCCTCATAGTAGCCATCAAATTCAAAAGTGAATGCCTGAAGAGTGTTTATAGGATGAGGAAAATCTGAGTCAAGAAAGGATTCAAACTCTGAGTTGCAGTCACTCTTGGCATTTTCTGGTTTTGATTCCTGAGGATCGAAAAGAAATGATTCCATCTCACTGGAGCCTAAATTTAAATTAGTGATCTCGAGATCAGGGACCTCAAAGTCGGAGTCGGAGAATGAATTATGTGAGTTGAGGTCGTAAATTGGTTCATCGTAGTCAGGAAGCAAAGGTTCTCTGAAATCATGGTAAGATTCGAAATCGTCGGAGAACTTGTAAAAATCAAGTTCTGAGTTTGGTTCAAGATCAGGGGTTCCACCACAGAATAAATCATACGATGTAGACTTAGCAGCCTGACTTGGGTCTAGCCTATATGTAGATTCTGAGCTTAAAGAGGTGTCCTTATCTGGTCTAAGCTCAAGTTCTAGGCTTGTAGGGAAGACCCAATCAAAACCCCACTCTTCCAACTCCTCGGTTTTTGTATCGTAGATTGGCATGACTTTTGAAAAATCAATCTGTATTTCTGAGGATGTTGGAGAGGGATATTCATCAAATAAAGGCCCAGGATCATATTCTTCATGTAAACTTTGATCTTCGTCATACGGGGCCTTGTAATCTTCCCAATAAGTTTCAGATCCAGATTCTAGGCTGAGGATGTGAGTTGAATTACTAGAATCTAGGTCAGAGTTACCTTCAAGGGTCACCTTATCAGAATAAGGAGCGGGAATTACACCCTCGAGAGGTTCTGTTTTAATCTCATCATTACAGGAGTCTCAGAATTTTATGCATGGTGAACCAAGATTTTGGTTTTCTAGGGTTGGCTCAAAGTTGTGTTCTCCTGCAATTGGGACTTCCCAACATAATTTAGTGTCAGGAATGTTATATTCCATCTGGGTTGGTAATCCACAACAACCTTGTGCCTCAAACTCGGGATTTGGGAAATCATATTGGTCCTCAATACTATTCCAAGATGGTTCATTATCTGTTTGGGGCATGTACTGGTATTTTTGATCAATAACTTGTTTCAATAATCTCATCATTTCTTCCCATTTTTCAAGATCATCTTGGTGTTGTTCCCAAAGTACAGGATTTGTCATGCATTGGAGGTATTCAAAGTTATGTAATTTTTCTATCTCAATGTATCCTATTATGAGAATGTCTCGGGTTGATCCTTTTGTAGCTTCTGTTAATAGCAATTGGGCACATTTTATGTTGAAGGTTGTTGTTGTTGGTACACTAACCTGAATGTCTTCTACTGGTTTTAAGGTTTTGTATTCAATCTCATAAAATTCAAGGGCATCCTCAATCATTCTATCTCTCATGGATCTTTGTGATTCAGGTTTCTTTAATGGTATTCCTAAGTAGCCAAGCTGCATATTTGAATCGGATGGTGGAATTAAGATGTAGAATCAGAATTCAGATCTTAGAATGAAGTGATTTGATATGAAAGAGAATCCCAACGGAAAAATCTATGTGTGCTCTCAAGAGAAGGGATGATGGATTGGATGTTTGACCCAATCAAGACACCCAAAAATGTTTAGATGACTATGGAGGTTTAGGGCGGATGATACCGTTGGATCAGAAAGTCATCCACCTAAGAATTACCTGGGCAGCCAGAGAGGGAGAGTCCCGCAGAGACCCCTACATGGTAGAGTGCCCCTACGGGTTACAGGGTTTCCCCTACCCGACCTCTCTTGTCACTGAGATTCCAGGTAGACTAGAATGGGGACTTTGACTTCTTAAGTCTATCACTTTTTATTTAAGAGAAAAGGTGCTTAGGATTTCACTTGAACTTTAGATGTATTGAGTGCAAAAGTGACCTAATTTCAAGGTTGGTTGACCCAACAAGAGGTCAACTTCACCTATTTGTCCTTTGAGAAGTTTTAGGTCCTTTCTTTTAGGATTCAAGTGAAATTAAGAGCTTGAATTTTAGGGTTTCTCTTGAATAAGTCTTTCCAAGCAAGGCTTGGGCACACCTCTTTTTGGAATAGTTGATTCTTGCTTAGAAAGATGTCTCCAAAACCCTAAATTGGAATCCTTAATTTGCCTCTAATTTTGGTCCAATTTAGTTGCCAAAAATATGGTATCTAGGGCTCAATCAAGAAGGTGGTAGCTGGTTAGCCCATATTTGTGGGCTATTTAAGTATTTAAGTGCCTAGACATTAGGTTAATTCTAACATTTATTTAGCATAAATTAGGATGTAAATAGATTAATTCATATTTCTAATTTAATTACATAATTTATGCATTGCATTCATATTTTAAATGCATTTAGAATTAACTTAGAATTGCATTCATTTAATTAGTTAACCAATTAGGTACATTGCATGCATTAATTTTAAGTTAACATAAAAGTTGAGGGTTTGTATATAAATAACCATAATATTTTAACAATATCTTTTATTCTTCTTCTTTTCAGCAATGGTTCGGCTGTTGCTGCAACGCCTCCTGCCGCACTAAAGCCCACATTCATGGATTAGCAGAGAAGGTGGATCTGCTCCCGCCTCTCCATTCAAATTCGTGTAGGCAGCTACAAAAAGAGGAGAGAGGCTGCCGAGCGGAGTAGGCCTCCACCCCCGACCTACCACTGTGCAGAGAGTTCGTCTCTCTTCCATTCCACACTGCTGGCCTCAACCGCGACGACGAGCCTCCACCACTGTGGGCGTGTGGTGTGACAGGCCACACCGCCATTCGGAGATCGTCCGCATTACCGTGAGCACCTTGCCGTGCACCTCCCTCGCCATCGTCACCAACAACCACCGCCGCAGCCACTGAAATTTCACTCCTCAGTCAGATAAGACGTCCGGGAAGTTTTCCGGATGTCTGAAGCTTCGACCCCCCCACTCCAGCAGCAACCACCCTTGCTGCACTTCACCTCCAACGCCAATCGCCTTGCAGTCTCGCACGCATCCTACTGCACAAGACCACCTTCAAGCCCACGCCCGCAGCCTGCAGTGCGCCCGCTCACTCCTCGCCGGGCACTGCATCTGCTCAAGCACACCTCCTGCAGCAGCATCCGCCTCCAGCAGGTGCTCGTTCGCCAGTGCTTCCACGTGCTCACCTGCAGCGCCAAGCCTGCGTGCGCTCACCTGAAGCACCAAGCCTACGCGCGCTCATCTGAAGCACCAAGTCTGCGCCCGCTAGCAACCTTTAGCACGCACTCGCTCCAGTTTGCCTACTCCTACCGTCTGCAGCACCCCCACCAGAGCGCGCACACCACTTGCAGCAGCGCTCAACTCCCACGCATCCGCAACAGCAGTGCGCGCAGACCACCTGTAGTAGTTCTCAACTCCCGCGCACCGCTGCCCCTCCAGCAGTTGCAGCCACTGTTGACAGCCACCTTCACTGGAGCTCCATCCGGCCAGCTCCGGTCACGACGCGACTCGCCGCCACCACCGTTGCGAAGCTCTCGGTCTAAAGAACTTCCTCCAAGCTTCTCGCCTCCGGCCGTCCACTCCTCTTCACTCACGGCCAAGGGGAATAAATCCCCTGTTTTGCTACAGTACTCATCCCATTAATAATTACATTTTTTGCCATTGTCATCTTTTAATGATATTTTATTGAATCTGCATTGCAACAAATATCCTCTAGTTATTAAAAATTGCTATTTCAGCATGTTTTCTTGATTCAACCTTAATCTGATGGCAAATTTGGCTTGATTTTCGTCTAAACTAACTACAAACAAACGTTTTTAATCGGTGCACATGTAAATACGTCATTGCCTCCCTATGGATACGACCTACTCTTCTCCGAGTGGTTATTTTTTTAATTATTGATTAGTCGATTTTTCCACCACATAAAACTACAAACGACTTTAAAGCAAACAATCTACTCGTCAAATGGCGCCGTTGCCGGGGACGCAATAGACGCAATAATTTCACTTGATTTTATTTTGATTATTTCTCAATTGTACAGTGATTTGACCATTTATTATTTCTTTCCTGTGCGAGAAATTTTGTGCGAGGAATCAACCATCGTGAGAGGCGACCCTTAATGTCGCCAGAGGAGAATTGGTCGAGCTACTTTGAAAAGGAGAAGGATGAGGACGTGACGGTCATCATTGTACATTTAGTCGCTAATTTGATTAGAGTAGAATTAAGACTTTAGATTTAATTTTTCATTGCATTTGGTTTGAAACCCTTGTTTTGGGGTATATTTTGAGGGGTTTGTTCCCCGATTTTGTTTTAGGCCCATGTTGGATAACTTTTGGGAGCCTGTTCCTTTTTCTTTAGATTTAGGTTTTTAATTTATTTTGTGATTGTTTACTTTTATTTGCTTGTGCATAAGTAGTTAAAAAAAAATGAGCTGCCTGCCCTTAGGACGAACCATTTAGGTCTGTATGAGCAGCCTCTAGATTTACTTCTCTGCATTGCGTGCATTCTTGCATCGTTGATTGCTGGAAGCAAGGTGCGTATTCTCTTACTTTGCATCCTATTCTTGATCACACATTGCATTTGGATTTAATTCAAAGACCACAAAATTTGTCTTGAAGCGATCTAACAAGTGGTCACATATATTCGTGAAAAAGGACTAATTAAAGGAGGGACATCTAAAAATCAAGGACTTGATTGTAAAACGTGGTGTGCGATTCAAAATTCAAAATCGTTTTGCGGTGAATGCACACTTATATCTTTTGCACCACAACACTCATTTAGACACTCCTAAGTCTTGAAACGACTAGGACAAGAGCCCTCTTACCGTTGGATTTTGAAGTGTTTGGAACTTGAGATCAAAGGTTTTGTAAATCCAAAGAGGGGGATACCCTGTCATGGATTTTTGGGGGTAGTTGAGAAGCACCGCGAAAGCACAGCTTCAAAGGAAGGCTTAGGCCTACTTGCATCCCTCGATCTTCCGTCTTTGGATTTACTTGACCATTTGAGATTTAGGGAAGAATACCTAAGCTCCAACTAGGTCTTTTTAGGCATTTCGAAGGTTGACAATAGACGCGTAATTGATTGGGCAACTTGCTTTGTCACCTAAATTTGAACTAAAGTCAAAATCCTAAATTTGTAAAGACCGAACAAGTCCTTTTGAATTGTGTTTGTAGTGCATGCTTGGTAGGCGTTCTCTTAGGAGACAACTTGTGTTTGATCCTGAGCCTAAAAGAATCCTAAGAAGAGACCTTCCAAGGGTAGAAATGGCTGGTCAAAGGAGCCTTAAGGAATATTTCATCCCAACTAATCAAGCTGGCCCTGCACTACGTAGACCTGGAGGGGACAATCCGTATGAGATCAAAAGTAGTACCATATCCTTGCTACCCTCCTTTTATGGTACTACTAGGGAAGACCCTTACAGGCATATAGAGGAATTCATGGAGGTCTGTTCCACGGTGAAGCTGCAGGGTGTTACTGATGATGCTCAAATGCGGACCCTCTTTCCCTTCTCCCTTAAGGACAAAGCCAAGATTGGTATTACACCCTTGATAATATAAATACTTGGGATGCCCTGAAGAAAGAGTTTTTGAAGAAGCACTTCCCCATGAGCAAAACAAATCACTTTAGGAGGGAAATTATGAGTTTTGTTCAACAGGATGGGGAAGCATTCCATGATGCGTGGGAGCACTTTAACGACTTGCTGAGACTTTGCCCACATCACCAGGTGCCTAACAACTGGTTGAAAGGTTCTACACCGGATTTAATGATTCGCATAGGCAAACTATGGATGGTGCCTGTGCAAGAACCTTTCTATCTAAGACTGAGGATGAAGCTTGGAACTTATTTGATACTTTGAGTGAGAATTCTATTCACTTGAATTCTACCTACATGGATAGAAAGCCCACTCTCATGCAAAGAAAGTTGGAGGCGAATGAGGTAAGGGACACCCAGAATTTAGCCTATCAGATTCAATTATTGAATCAAAACATGGAAAGGCTTATGTCGAACCCGAGTTCATTCGTACCTAACACCTCCACACCCAAGCTTCCGAATGCTTAATTTGTCAAGGCAATACACACGCCACTGTGGATTGCCACTTGGCCTCCCAATTCCTTGAGCTTGTACAAGCGGATTTGAATGGCGCTCAAGGGTTCCGTGCAAGACCTCGTAATGACCTTTTCTCCAACACTTATATTGAGGGATGGAGGAACCACCCAAACTTTTCATGGAGACAAGGAAATGTCTCAAATTCAGGGAATTACAAACCACAATCCTTTCAAAACCATCAAATGAACCAACCTCAGACCTTTGCCCAACCTAAAACCTCTGAGATGGATGAATTGAAGGCGATGTTGAAAACTATGCAAGAAAGTCAAAGTGCCATCATCCAATCTCATGACAAGGCTATACATGAGATGAAATCACAAATTGGACACCTTGTTGAGGCCGTTAGACAAAGGGAGACTGGGAAGCTCCCCAGTGCTGCTGAGGAAAATCTTAAAGGAAAAGGGATTGTCTTTAGGGAGCATGCTCAGGTGGTGACTATTCTGAGGAGTGGAAAAGAAATTTCCAAACCCGATGCTCCTATAGTCTCACCCCCTAAAAAACCATCCACCCCGACTTTCACCCCTACCGGAGAAGACTTGCCCAAATCTTCTCCGCTTGAAATCACCTCACCGGAAGAAGTTGCCCCCATTCCACCCCTTACTCGACATGACAACCCTTCCACCCAGAGATCGAGAGTGCCTTTTCCAGAGTGCTTATCCACATCTGGGTAGACTTCTGCTGGCTCATCTGGAGCCAAAGATAAGACGGATGAGATTATGGAAACTTTCAAGCAAATGTAGATTAACCTGCCTTTGCTTGAAGCTATCAGGCAGATTCCATCTTATGCCCTCTTCTTAAAGGACCTGTGCACAAAAAAGCGGCAATCTAGAAAACAGGTCCAATCAAAAGTTGTCCTGCCTGATTCTGTTAGCTCAATTGTTCAAGATGACACACCCTCGAAACTTAAGGACCCAGGAGCCCCATACATCTTTGTAGTTATTGGTGACTTACAAATTGATGAGGCTGTACTTGATCTGGGTGCAGGGGTGAACATCCTTCCAAGCTACGTGTATGAACAACTTGGGGGAAGCAATCTGAAGCCTAGCCCTATAATCCTTCAAGTTGTTGATCGATCACTTAAGACATCACGGGGAATTTTGGAAGATGTCCTCATAAGAGTGGAGGATTTCTTCTTTCCCGTTGACTTCTTAGTTTTGGACACTGACCCTACCAACAAGACAACCAAACCCTCCATCATTTTGGGCCGCCCCTTTCTTGCAACTTCGCATGCTTCAATCAATTGCAATACTGGGGCATTGAAAATGGGCTTTGGGAACAGGAAAATCCGACTTAATATGTTTGATGCTTACAAACAAGCCGGACTTGAGGATTGTTCTCAAGTTGAGGTGATAGATGACATGATTGAAGAGGAAACTCCTGCAATGTTATGTGATGACCCCCTTCAGCATGTCATGCTAAATGAGCATTCCCATCTCTTGGAGGAATGTGAAGGGGATATACTAGAACTTGAGGAATTGCTAGGAGTTTCTGCTGAGTCTCTTCCCCCATCATTTCCGCCGAAGGTAGATCTGCTACCTGAGATGGGGACATCTATTATGAAACCCTCAACCATACAAGCCCCCGACCTTGAGTTGAAACCCCTCCCTGACACTATGTTTTCCTAGGTGCCAATGATATGCTCCCCGTTATCATTTCGACTGTGTTATCTGAGGCACAGGAGGGAGCCTTGATTGAATGCCTATCTAGGCACAAGGAAGCTATTGCTTGGAGCATTGTTGACATTAAGGGTATAGACTCTACACTCTACATGCACCACATTTATACTGATGATTCCATCAAGCCTTTTAGGGACATGCAGAGACGTCTGAACCCTAATATGAGGGAGGTGGTAAAAAAGGAAATCCTGAAGTGGTTGGACACCGGGATCATATATCCCATTGCTGATAGTAAATGGGTCAGTCCCATTCGTGTGGTGCCAAAGAAGGCAGGCTTTACTGTGGAACTCAACGACCAAGGTGAATAAGTTGTCACTAGACCTTGAACTGGATGGAGGGTCTGTATTGATTACCGCAAGCTGAACACCGCTACCTAGAAGGATCACTTTCCTCTGCCTTTTATTGATCAAATTCTCGAGAAATTAGTAGGGAATAAGTACTATTGCTTTCTCGATGGATATTCTGGGTACAATCAGGTGGCAGCCTTTCCTGATGACCAGGAAAAGAAGACATTCATGAGTCCTTACGGTACTTTTGCATTCAGGCGTATGCCGTTTGGATTATGTAATGCCCCTGCAACTTTTCAGCAGTGTATGATGTCTATCTTTTCAGACATGATTGATGAGTGTGTTGAAGTGTTTATGGATGACTTCTCCATTTATGGCTCGTCTTTCGACTAGTGTCTCCTGCACCTGGGGAACGTGTTGAAACGATGTAAAGAGACTGGTTTAGTCCTCAGCTGGGAGAAAAGTCACTTCATGGTACATAAAGGAATTGTACTTGGGCATGTTGTATCCGAGCAAGGTTTGGAAGTAGATAAAGCCAAGATTGATTCTATTTCCAAACTTCCATTGCCTACGAATGTCAAACAGATTAGATCCTTTCTGGGCCATGCTGGCTTTTATAGGCGCTTTATTAAAAATTTTAGTAAAATTTCTAGGCCACTTTGTGACTTGTTGGCGAAGGAATCTTCCTTCAGTTTTGATTCAAAGTGTGCTGAGGCCTTTCAAACTCTAAAGGAGGCCTTGATCTCTACGCCTATTCTCCAAGCTCCTGATTGGACACTCCCATTTGAGCTTATGTGTGATGCTTCGGGATATGCAGTGGGAGTAGTCCTTGGACAAAGGGTTGAGGGAAGACCTCATGTGCTGCATTATGCAAGCAAGACTTTAACTGAACGTCAGCAAAACTACACCGTCACTGAAAAAGAATTACTTGCTGTAGTTTTTGCTCTGGAGAAGTTTAGGTCTTATCTGCTTGGGTCTAAGGTGGTTATTTTTACTGATCATGCAGCAGTGAAACATCTCATTGCTAAGAAAGACTCTAAGCCACGTCTGATTAGGTGGATCCTACTCCTTCAAGAATTTGACTTGGAAATACGTGAAAAGAAAGGAGTAGAAAATGTTGTGGCTGACAACCTGTCTCGCCTTCCTCTTAATGACTCTTTCTGGAGACATTCGCGAGACATTTCCTGATGAAACTCTGATGGTGGTAACACCAACTTTACCTTGGTATGCAGACACTGTAAATTACTTGGTCACTGGACAAACTCCTGGCTCTTGGGATGAACAGAAAAGAAAGAGATTCATTTCTCAAGCAAGATATTTTCATTGGGAAGAGCCAGAATTATTTAGAATTGGACAAGACCAAGTATTGAGACGTTGTGTACCTGAAGAGGAACAACAAAGTGTGCTGAGTTTTTGCCATGAACTTCATTGTGGAGGACACTTTGGTGCTAAGAAAACTACTTTTAAGGTTCTCCAGTCCGATTTTTGGTGGCCTTCTTTATTTAAGGATTCTCATAATTTTGTTAAGGCCTGTATTAGATGTCAACGGATTGGAACGATTGGGAAGAGGAATGAAATGCCTCAACATCCTATTCAATCTGTTGAAATTTTTGATGTGTGGGGAATTGACTTTATGGGCCCCTTCCTGTCATCCCATGGTTATGAATATATCTTGGTGGTAGTTGATTATGTCTCTAAATAGATAGAGGCCATTCCTACGCACACAAATGACCACTCTGTGGTTTTGAAATTTGTGAAGGCCAATATCATATCCCGTTTCGGCTACCCCAAGACTATTATAAGTGATGGGGGACCTTATTTCCGAAACCACCAATTCAATCGGTTAATCAAAAGTTTGGGAGTGACTCACAAGGTTGCTACCCCTTACCATCCTCAGACAAGTGGCCAGGTTGAAGTGTCAAATAGGGAGATAAAAAATATTTTGGAAAAGAACGTTAGACCTGATAGGAAAGACTGGTCCTAAAAGCTCGATGATGCTTTGTGGGCTTATCGAACGGCCTATAAGACCCCTTTGGGTACTTCTCCCTTTCGGATTGTGTATGGAAAAGCATGCCATTTACCTGTTGAGTTGGAACATAAGGCATTTTGGGCTATTCGAAGTGTTAACATGGATTTAGAGAAGGCAGATAAGGCACAACTTCTAGAATTAAGTTAGCTTGAGGAGCTGAGGAATGATGCTTATGACACCTCTCAAGCTTATAAAGAAAGAAGTAAGGTCTTGCATGATAAGTTTATACTTTGAAAGACCTTTGAGCCCAACCAACAAGTCTGGCTTTTCAATTCCAGACTTAATCTTTTTCCTGGGAAGTTAAAATCTCGTTGGGATGGGCCTTACATAATCACCAAAGTATTTTCGCATGGAGCTGTGGAGATTAAAAATCCTTCCTCTTCAGCAACTCCCTATATCGTCAATGGTCAACGGTTAAAACCGTACATAACTTTAGATGGCCATCTGGTTGACAAAGTCACTCTTGAGGAGCCTTAGCTCCTACCATTCTCCGCCTCAGGTAATATCTTCCTTTAGCTATTTGTGTTTTCCATGAGGACATTGTTTGAACTAGGCCTGGGGGAGAGGACCTGAGGCATTTTGTTTATAGCATGCATATAAAAAAAAAAAATGTTTTCAGCTTAACTGGCTAAGTCCTGCATTCTTAAGAAAATCAGAACTCTAGGGTAGACTAAATTAATTCTAGGGTCAAACTTTAGAAGCTAAATGAGCTGCTAGCTTTAGACCTTTAGGGTCCTTTGTAGACTTAAAAACTTAAGTAGGAGTTAAGTTGCAGACCATTCCTCAAGAGGTTGAGGAAGGGAAACTAGGGTTTGAGTTAAAAGGTGGGGTAGTACCTGGAGTCTTGTTCTACCTTTTGGTTTACGGGTCCTTATAACCCAAGCATCCAAATTTCACACACTTGGTCTGGTAATTAACTTAATTTCTTTCTTTCTGAAAAGAGATTTGGTTCTCTTAGTTTTGACTTAGGAGAGGCTTGAAAAGACATTTTGATTGGAAGAGTTCCCGCCACAGGAGAGGTGGAGTATATACTCACCTTGAGGATGCGATGATAACATATTACCTCCTCGGTGCTTGCCTCTTAGGATATCCATCCTACTGGAGGCATGTAAACGCATTGTGTGGTTCAGGTACCATGGGCGGCCCTATCTTGAAGTGCCGATTGCCATAGGCCTGAATTCGCTTAAGAAATCAATGGGCGATACTATCTCGAAGTATCGATTGCTAGGAGTTCTTAGAGTCGTTATGGGCGATGCTATTTCGAAGCATCGAAAGCCAGGCACCCTTCGAGGTATGGTAATGGGGACAATGAATCCGACACAAACCGTGTTGATAGCTGATCTAAGGTTAGACTTAGAAGAATCAAACAAAAAATATATATATATTATTAATATATATATATTATTTAAAAAAAAACTTTTTCCTTTAACTCAAATAACTCAGACCAATGCACAGGCACGGATGCTTTAATCTCAGGGATCAATAAACCTTAGGGTAGAGTCAGAAATCAGGGAAACTTGTTCCTACAACTCGTCTTTAGCCGACCTAGTTTGTAACTTAGCAACTACTTAGGAACCTTGGGTCTAGAGTCTAAACTTAATATGTTTCTGAAGGAAGACCAATTTGGTTTACTAGTCTACTTGGAGTGCTAGGTTTCGCTTAATTTTGCTAGGGACTAGCAAAAACAAGGCATGGGGGTATTTGATTAACCCATATTTGTGGGCTATTTAAGTATTTAAGTACCTAAAAATTAGGTTAATTCTAACATTTATTTAGCATAAATTAGGATGTAAATAGATTAATTCATATTTCAAATTTAACTACATAATTCATGCATTACATTCATATTTTAAATGCATTTAGAATTAACTTAGAATTGAATTCATTTAATGAGTTAACCAATTAAGTACATTGCATGCATTAATTTTAAGTTAACATAAAAGTTGAGGGTTTGTATATAAATAACCATAATATTTTAATAATATCTTTTATTCTTCTTTTCAGCAACGGCTCGGCTGCCGCTACAATGCCTCCTGCCGCACTAAAGCCCACATTCATGGATTAGCGGAGAAGGTGGATCTACTCCCGCCTCTCTATTCAAATTCGTGCAGGTAGCTACAAAAAGAGGAGAGAGGCTGCCGAGCGGAGTAGGCCTCCACCCCCGACCCACCACTGTGCAGAGAGTTCGTCTCTCTTCCATTCCACACCGTCTGCCTCAACCGCGGCGACGAGCCTCCACCACCGTGGGCGTGTGGTGTGAAAGGCCACACCGCCATCCGGAGATCGTCCGCATTACCGTGAGCACCTCGCCGTGCACCTCCCTCGCTGTCGTCACCAACAACCACTGCCGTAGCCACTGAAATTTCACTCCTCAGTCAGTTAAGACGTTCGGGAAGTTTCCCGGACATCTGAAGCTTCGACCCCCCCACTCCAGCAGCAACCACCCTTGCTGCACTTCACCTCCAGCGCCAACCACCTTGCAGTCTCGTGCCCATCCTGCTGTGCAAGACCACCTTCAAGCCCGCGCCCGCAGCCTGCAGTGCGCTTGCTCACTCCTTGCCGCGCGCTGCATCTACTCAAGCATGCTGCCTGCAGCAGCATCCGCCTCCAGCAGGCGTGCGTTTGCCAGCGCTTCCACGCGCTCACCTGCAGCGCCAAGCCTGCACGCGCTCACCTGAAGCACCAAGCCTACGCATGCTCATCTGAAGCGCCAAGTCCGCGCCAGCCAGCAACCTTCAGCGCGAGCCCACTCCAGTGTGCCTGCGCCTACTGTCTGCAGCGCCCCCACTAGAGCACGCACACCACCTGCAGCAGCGCTCAACTCCCACGCATCTGCAACAACCACCTTCGTCGGAGCTCCATCAGGCTGGCTCCGGCCACCGCACGACTCGCCGCCACCACCGCTGCGAAGCTCTCGGTCCAAAGAACTTCCTCCGAGCTTCCCGCCTTCGGCCGTCCACTCCTCTTCACGCACGGCCAAGGGGAATAAATGCCCTGTTTTGCTACAGTACTCATCCCATTAATAATTACATTTTCTGCCATTGTCATCTTTTAATGATATTTTATTGAATCTGCATTGCAACAAATATCGTCTAGTTATTAAAAATTGCTATTTCAGCATGTTTTCTTGATTCAACCTTAATCTGAAGGAAAATTTGGCTTGATTTTCGTCTAAACTAACTATGAACAAATGTTTTTAACTAGTGCGAATTTAAATATGTCATTGCCTCCTTGTGGATATGACCTGCTCTTCTGCGAGTGGTTATTTTTTTAATTATTGATTAGTCGATTTTTCCACCACATAAAACTACAAACGACTTTAAAGCAAACAATCGACTCGTCAGTAGCCATAGTTACCTTAAATGGATGCACAAATCAATATTTGTTGAAATTAAATCAGGCAACTTTGGTGACTTAGCTAAAGATGGAAAGCAGGTAGCTATAATTGATTTTTATCTTATTTTTCCTTTTCAGAATAAGGGGATTAAGAGAAAGGGCTAATCAGAGATTACCTACCCTGGGTGTGTTTGTTGTGCGGCCATCTTCTTTTGAATCTTCTCCCCTAAAACAATCACAACAAAAGAGATGTATCAAGTTAGTACCAAATCAGAAATTGTGATCAAGATTTCTAAATCGCCCGTTGCTCCCCAGCAATGGCGCCAAAATATTTTTGCGAGGTGAGATCAATGTAAAATCAATGCATCGTAGTATAGTTGAAATCGCTTGAAAATAAATGAATTTTATTACTCGAAGTTTTAAATCCGAGGTTGAACACATGGAGCAAATTGGGGTCTAAAAATCAAGAATACAATTCTAAGATTGAATGTAATAAGCAATGGAAATCAAAGTAGAGTGCAAAAAACACAATGTCAATGTATAAAAAAGAAGCACAAAAATATGGACGTCTGATTTTGAGAATCAGACGTCTTAAATATGAAGTTGCTACAGTGCTTCTGTCTGTCTCTGATTTCTATCTCTGCCTCTGATCTCCTTCTTCTTTCTTTCTTTTTCTTCTGTTCTCTATCTCTGATGGCCTTCTTTCTTCTTGGCTTCTTTTTCTTCTTCCTTCTGTGATTTCTTCTTTCTCACTTCTTCTTTCTTTGCTCTGGCCCTTGTCTTCTTCTTCCTCTTTAGGAGGTGATAAGCTCCTGTCATTTTTTCACTTTATGTCGCTGCTTCCACTCCTACACTTCCGAGGTGGGACTATGTTGTTCCACCTTCATTGCAAGCGCCCACAGCAGATGTTCCCTCTAATTGCAGCAGTTGCGTGGGTGTCGATGCCAATTGCTAGGCTGAGGATATGCGCGAAGGGAACCCGCGTGACCTGGGACTAATTTCCTGGTGCGAGTAGTCCTGGGTGAAGCTTCCAAGCAAGGTTCATGCTGCGTCAATGGTACCGAAGGCCTCAAACCTGTCAGCAAGAAAATGGCCTTGCAGCCTCGTCAGAAAACGTAGGGAGCTTCGCCTAAACATGGTGAAGGTGGTACTGTGGTTGGCGTGTCGTGGGGTGGCCTGAGCATGTGTGCCTAGGTCACCCTGTGGGTGTGAAGGTGGGTGTGTTCGAGGGGCATTCTGGGGGCTTGGCGCGGTGAATGGAGTGAAGGGTTAGGGTCAGTGAGGTGTGGCAGTGCTCATGAGGTAGTTGGCGAGGTGGATGGTGGTGTGGAGCGGTGGGAACACCTCGCCGGAGGTCTGATCGGAGGTAGAGAAGGTGGTGGTGGTTTGCGAGCGTCGAGGCATATTTGCAGAAATAAATGATAGAAAAGTGATGAGAAGAGAGAGAGGACTTAACTGAATGTGGATAGATGAAGGTGGATGCGGAGGAGGCGGTTGGCTCGTATTGCTGTCGTCGGAGACGAAGTACTCAGTGGGAGGAGGATGGCGATGACAAGAGGGTTGTAGAGACGTCGGCTGGTGCGGTGCAACGCGGACGAAGAGGATAAAGGGAACTCTGCCACTGGTATTGTGGCAGAGCAACGAGAGAGAGAGAGAAGGGTCGCCGGAGCTTGTTGGGTTGTTGACCGAAGGGGAAGCGATGAATTGGGGGGTATCTTAGGCCAATCTCAAGCTTGGGAGGTGCGGAATGATCTGGGCAGGCTTTTATAGGCCCTGGCAGGAGGTCTTGTGCTTGGAAGCTAAGCTTCCAAGCACTATCATGTTGCCGGAGATGGAAACTCAGAGAGACCCAAATCTCTCATGTGTTTGCATGAGAGATTGGGTAGGAATTAGGGCTTGATAATGGGTTCACATGAGAGGAGATTTCTCAGAGAATCTCCCTTTCAATTTTGAAATGGATTCTCTAAGGAATCAGGGAGTTCTTTCCCTCGATACCTCGTCAGAGTAGGATTCCCTCTGCTGTAATGGTGGAGGGACCTAATTGCAAAGAACGACGAGGAAGTTAGGAGTTTTCTGCAGAAGTTTTTAAAAGTTAGGTGTAGAAATGTAATTGGGTTGAACTTGTTTGCAAAGTAGGTCAAGGTGAATTCTCCTTAGGTCCAAATTTTTTACAAACCTAATTTTGACCTAAGAAATCCAATGGTGAAGTTGGATTTTATATTTGACCACGTTTGATTGGGTAATTTACATAAAAACCCAATTTAAGGAAAACATTTGACTGGGACCCCAATTTAGGTTAAAATAGGTTCTAAGGGCCAAATTGAAGGTTGTAAACCCTAGAGGATATTTTTCCATGAATTTTATAGGGTTTAGGTAAATTTTATCCTGACCAAAACCTTATTAAATTAAGTGAGTTTGTTTTAGGGTTACAAGAAGTCATTTAATTCCCATAATTCACATGAACCCTTTTTTGTTTGAACCAACACACTTTTTATCTTGTTAAAACAATTTTACCTATGTTTAGCCCTTGAGAAATCCCATTTTTGCACTGCAATGGTAAAATTGCAGTTTTACCTTTTGTTTCTTACTTTTCTTTCATAAGGGTTATTCCTTCAATTGGTTATGTAGGAGCTTTTGTTCTCTTTTCTGGGTCAAAATGAGTTATTTTGGGCTCATGATGGTGTTCCCATCAGCCCTCCATCACCTATTCATAATCTAAGGGCCCCGATCTTGTATCTAATTAGATCAATAATCGCCTAATTAGTAAATGCCTTATTTCCATGCCAATCTCTGTGCCGCTGTCCATGGCAAGCTTAGAGAGGTTAATTCATCTAATAAATCATCGCCAGATGCTTATTATTAATTCCCCTCACTCAATTGAGTGAAAGGGACCGCTGTAAGTTCAATCGAACTCAGTTTTGCTTCTTCCTGCAATTCAAACAAATCCATGTTTTAATCTAACAATTGAGTTAATTGTGGCCTGAGCTTGTTCATGGTCTAAATTTGGGAGTTCTGTACTACAATCCATTAGAACCGGGCTCATCGGAGCTCCGATGAGCTCCGACGAGTCAATTTTCCACTTCAGCCCTTGGAGCTTAAGATTGTCTATTTGGAGTGCAAGGATTATAAATCGATGATTAAATCTAGGCTTTATTGTCTGGAGTTCTCATTTGAGCTGTGTCTTCTCCAACTCCGGCAGAGTTGGAGAAGCTACTCAGTTAGAGTTAGGCTTCTAGAATTAGGTCAAAAAGCATGAGCAGAACCTTTAGAGGTTATTTTTGACCTTTTATGGTTTTGAAATCCTCTAGGTTGTTCTGTTGAACAAACCTAATTTTGTGCTCAGGCGATGATGCTTGAGATCACTTCAGATGAGTTCAAAACATAAATTTAAATCACTGAATCACTTCCTGGGATCAAATCGAGTCGATCTAGGTCCTCAATTTGATCTAAGAAAACCTAGAATAGAAAGTCAACTCTGAGCTTGATTTGGTTAACTCTGGATCCAACTCGAGGATTAACTAATTAATTTTGTGAAATTAATGTTTCAATTGAATTTTGGGATGATCTGGAATGTTTTAGAGTTGATTAGAATGAGTTGTATTAAGGATTTTAAGTGTTTTGATTCACTGGTTAGTATGGTTTCATTTGAACCTATTACTGTATTCTTCGAGTTTTTGGTGAAATTTGAACGAATGCTAACAACCATCTAAGGTTGTTCAGATATTTGTTAGAGACTAATATTTCTCTACTGAGTATTGATGAGAACCTCATCATGAATCCTAACTAGCTTACTTTGATATAATAAAATGAATAAAAGCTCCTACATAACCTAAAGGAAGGCCTAAATCAGGGGAATACTGATATGAAGAGAATACATAAAACAAGGGCTAAAACTGTAATTTTACCATTGCAGTGCATCAATGATATTTCTTAGGGTCTAGACATTGGTCAATTGGACTTAATAAGAGAAAAAGTGGGATGGTTCAGTTAGAAAAGGGTTATTGTGCAATCTAGGAATTAAATGACATTCTATAACCTTAAAACAAACTCACTTAAATTCACAAGGTTCAAGGCAAGATAAAAATCAACTAAACCCTCTAAAATTCATGGAAAAATATCCTCTAGGGTTTAGAACCTTCAATTTGGCCTTTGGAACCTGTTTTGACCTAGATTGGGGTTTATACCTAATATTTGACCTAATTTGGGTTTTTGTGTAATATGTCCAATCAAACGTGGTCAAACCTAAAATCCAACTTCACCATTGGATTCCTTAGGTCCAAATTAGGTTTATGCCAAAATTTGAACCTAAGGGAAGGTCATCTTGACCCACTTTGCAAATTGGTCCTCCAAATTACATTCAGATCCTCAACTTTTTGAAACCCTTGCAAATCCCCCCTAACTTCTTCGTCACTTTCTTCATTTTAGTCCCTCTGCCATTGCATCAGGGACCCATACCTCCGGCGACTTTGCGCGGAGGTTCTCTCCTCGAGCTTATGGGGAGCTGCTCTTAGATTTGAAAGGGGAGCTCTCTGCGAAGCCCCCTATCGCATGGGTGGCTCCCCATGCCCTGAAACCCCCCATACCTCTCGTGAGAATGCTCGAGAGGTATGGGTCTCCCTCCAGCCTTACCTCCTACGTGGCATTCCCGCCTCCTCCGTGTGCTTCCCTCTCTGCCTGCGCCTATTTAAGGAAGCCCAGACCTCGCTATTTCCTTCAAGCTCGAATTGGCCAAAGATTACCCCCAAATTCGTCTCCTCCTCACTCCAGTCGACTGCCCGAAGCTTCCGGCGACTCTCCCTCCCTATTCTTGTCGCTCTACCACAGTACCAGTGGTAGAGCCAGCTTTGCTGTTCTCCTCCGCGCTGTGCCGTACCGGCGCGCGTCCTCCGACCCTCTTCATCATCGTCGTCATCTCTCCCCTGGGCCTCTTCGTCTCCGGCGACGGCAGTACCCGCCGCTCGCCCTCCGCCTCCCCCCTTCACTCCAACTACATAAGTTAAGCTCCTCTCCCTCTACTCTTCATTTCCCCTTCATCAATTTTCAGTTTCGACCCCTCGACCGTCACTACCACCATCATCTCCTTCATCTCCGACCACCAACTCCGGCGAGTTCACCCCACCACCATAGACCACCTCCCTCCTTGTCGACCGGTCCCTAAGCTCCACCACCTTCCACTGATCATCCTCGCACCTTCACCAACTGCCACACACTCTATACACCTCCACCAACCACACCCACCTACACGTACACACTGTGCCCTAGGCACGCTCCCACAGGCAGTCCCACGCCTTGCTGACCATCTCTACATGTTTGCCGCACCTTGGCGAAGCTCCCTGAGCTTTTTAACGTGGCCGCTAGGCCATTTTGGTGCGTTCAGGTTCCAGAGGCTCGCCGCCATTGAAGCACAGCTCAAAGCTTGCTTAAAGCTTCGCCCAGGCCTTGCTGTTCCAGGCCTACACTCCTAGGTCGCACGCTTTGTCTTGCACACACACCCAGGAATTTGATTGGCTTCAAGGACCCTCGCAGCAGCTGCAATTGAGAAGCTCAACCTCTGCGGGCACGCGCGATAGGAAGGTGGGACGTTTAGTCCCACATTGGGCATTTTTGTGCGGGCGGTGTGGTATAAGTTGTAAAACTGCATAAGGCTTATTACCTCCAACTCACGGGGTGAGGTCCCTCTTACCCGACTGACCGGCTTCGTCCGCGACCATGCCCCGCGGACTTGGTCTTGACCTGACCCGACTAGCACACCTTACCCACCACCGTATGCTGGTGGGCCCGGTCCCGAGCACGCATACCCGACCCGTTTACTCGAAAGGCTCTGGGAGAGTTGTGTCCTAATAGCGAAATAGAGAGAGACGCGGGGAGGGTAGAGGTAGGTTTTTCTTCTCTGTGTTGTGCAGGGAAGAAGGAGGAAGAGGAAGCAGCTGCGGGGAAGAGGAAGAGAAGAAGAAGCCAGTTGAAGGAAGATGAAGCTGAGGACTTAGCCACACCAGAGAGAAGAAGGTAGAGGAAGGTGCCGTGGAAGAAGAAGAGAAAGAGGAGGAGGCAAGGACTTAGCTGCAGAACTGCAGAGGCCAAGGAAGAAGGAGCTGCGGGAAGAAGAAGAAGGTATAGGAAGGAGCCAAAGAAGAAGAAGGAGGAGGAGGCGCAGCACAGCTCAAGAAGAGAAGAAGAAGCCAAAGAGGAAAGCCAAAAAGAAAAGGAAGGAGTTGCAGCTGAAGACTCAGCCACAGAGAAAGAGAAGAAGAGAGAGGAAGGAACTACTGCAGAGAAGAAAGAAGAAGAAGCAGCCAAAGATAGGGCAGCAGAAAAGCCAAAGAGGAGGAAGGAAGAAGAAGGCGCGACACTGTAGCAAAAGGCAGTTAAGGCATCTGATTCAAAGAATCAGTCGTCTGAAAGAGAAAAGAGAGGAGAAAAAGAAAGAAAAAGAGAAGATTTATTTCTTTTTACTCTCTATATACAATGCATTATTGAACATTATCTTTCAAGTAAATGTTGAGAATTGTGATTTTGCTTCTAAATACCACTTTACTCCCTGAGTTCGACCTCGGGATACTTTTGAATTTCGAGCAATAAATAAATTTGATAATCGTTTTTCGCGGTATACTATAATGCACATATCATCTTTCTAAAACCCGTCGAACGACTCTCATCAATTTTTGGTGCTGTTACCGGGGAGCAACGGGCATTTTAGAAGCTTTAAATCACAATTTTTGATTTTGTACTGACTTAATCTCTCTCTTATTGTGTTTGTTTTAGGAAAATCCGAGGAAAGACAAGAAACCACACTAGGGAACAGGGAACCTTTTTAACCCTCTCTTTTAATCCCCTCACAATCTGAGGAAAAACAAAAGAAAATCAATCTAAGGCCACCTATTTTCCAGGAAGGAGTTGCAGTTGAAGACTTAGCTGCACGGAAAGAGAAGAAGAGAGAGGAAGGAACTGCTGTAGAGAAGAAAGAAGTAGCCAAAGATAGAGCAGCGGAAAAACCAAAGAGAAGGAAGGAAGAAGAAGAAGTCACGGCACTGTAGCAAAAGGCAGTTAAGGCGTCTGATTCAAAGAATCAGACGTCTGAAAGAGGAAAAGAAAGAGAGGAGAAGAAGAAAGAAAAAGAGAAGATTTATTTCCTTTTACTCTCTATATACAATGCATTATTGAACATTATCTTTCAAGTAAATGTTGAGAATTGTGATTTTGCTTCTGAATACCAATTTGCTCCCTGAGTTCGACTTCAGGATACTTTTCAATTTCGAGTAATAAATAAATTTGATAATCGTTTTTCGTAGTATACTACAATGCACATATCATCTTTTTAAAACTCGTCGAACGACTCTTATCAATTTTTGGCGCCGTTGCCGGGGAGCAACGGGCATTTTAGAAGCTTTAAATCATAATTTTTGATTTTATACTGACTTAATCTCTCTCTTATTATGTTTGTTTTAGGAAAATCCGAGGAAAGACAAGCAGCCGCACAGCAACCACACCAGGAAACAGGTAACCTTTTTAACCCTCTCTTTTAATCCCCTCACAATCTAAAGAGGAAAAACAAAAGAAAATCAATCTAGGGCCACCTGTTTTCCATATTTTAGTAATCCACAAGAGTTTCCTGGTTTTTACTTTCAACACATTTTAACTACGTATCCACTTAAGGTAACTAGAGCTAAAACCTTCTTGATTAAGCCCTAGCTACCCATTTCTGTGCAACTTGGACCAACTAGAGCCAACCTAAGATTACAAGCTAGGGTTTTAGAGACACATCTTCTTCTAAACAAAGAATCAAAAATTTCAAAAAGAGGTGTGCCTAAGCCTTGTTTGAAAAGACCTATCCAAGAGAAACCCTAAGTAAATCAGGCTCTTAATCTACTTGAACCCTAAAAGAAAGGACCTAAAAAGCTTTCAAAGGAACAAAGAGGTGAAGTTGATCCTTTGGGTCAACCAACCCTTAAATTAGGTCACTTTGCACACAAAAGGCTTAAAGTTCAAGTGGAACCATAAGCACCTTAATCCTAACTAAAAGTGGTAGACTGATGCATTTCTTACTCAACTTAGTTAATTAAGTTAATTTTACTTAATTAAGAGTAGAGAAAGGTCACTTAGGTTAACTTGAAGTTATGTCAGTTGTGTAGTATAGGGTCGAATTAACCTAACATTTTAGAAATTTTTACTGGTTAAGTCCAGGTCATTTGCTGGGAGGTATAATTCATTCTAAATTCATTAGTTATCTTTTATTTTATATTTTTTCTTTATAAGTATAGGAGGTAAATTTAAGTTAATTTAAAAACATGGATTTTTCCAAATGATTTAAACTTTAATGAATATACAAAACCCTATATGAAAACACATTTACTCAAATGATCTACTTTATTAACAAGTAAACATGTTAATTTCTATTTTATTTTAAAAGAATTAAGGCAAATAAGAGTTTTTCTAATTACAACATGCCTTATTACAACAATTGATAGTAAAAGAAATTTTACATATAGCAAGAAAAATAAATTCTTCTTTTTATTCTTCAGCCTCTCTCTCTCTCTTTTCTTCTTCTTCTTTCTTTCTTTCTTTCTCTCTTTTCCTTTTATTTATCCTTTATCTTTTCTTTCTTTCTTTTATTACTCTCTTATTCTCACGAACTCTTTTTTTTTTCTTTCCTCTCTTCTGCTCCTGCCTTCTTCTTTCCCATAGTCTTCTTCCGAGTATTCGTGCCTGTTCTTCTCCTTTCTTAGCCTTCAGCTTTCTTTCTTCAAAATTTAGTGATTTCAACACTTCAGCCCTTCTGCCTCTCTGCTCCTTAGCTTCCCTTTAAACCTTCAGCTAAATCGGGTTTATTTTCTCTTTAACCAAAAATTATTTTTTTATTTGTGACGAGGTCCTTTCGAGGATATACAGCATCCTGAGATCAGGGTGGGACCAGACCCTACTTGGTCCTCGCCTGATTTCATTAAGGTTCAATTTCGATTTATTTCTTGGCTCACAGATTCGAGCCAAACTGGCTCAACGCCTCCCAGGCCTTGCCCTCCTAGGGCTAACACATTCGCACATGCCTACAGGCACACACATGCCCGCACACGCACACGCATGCTCAAAATGATCAGGGTTCAGATTCACGCCGAGCGCTTGACGATTGGCATGCCTATACGACAAATCACTTTTATTCTAAGGCGCCCACTCATAAACTACTGATGTGGGACTATGTTTCCCCCCTCTAGACCTGACTTCAACAGTGGAATTCTCCCTAATCAGAGCTCCAAATCAAGCGATTAAAAGCTTGATGGAAAGCTCTAAGGTGGCTCTACAAGATTATGTAATCAATTTTAGGTTAAGGGGATGTTTTCCTCTTCGATTTGAAGAGTGAATCTAGGGGGTTCCTACGGGGTTTTATTGCCTGGAAATGGAGTTTGTCTTCACAGAGTCTACAGATTGGACTCTCTAGCCTAACTAAGACTCTGAATAGTTTCTCTAGGTTATTCCGCGGCTGCAGGTATGAGTTTTGAACTCTCAGAGGCTTCAGGTAACACAGAGAAGCTTCAAGCTTCTTTGAAAGCTTCAGAGATAGAAATTCAGACTTAAAATAGGTGTACAAACACAGAAGAACATTCTTAATCGATTAAAACAAATTCTAAGGGTTTCAAAAAACTCAACTAGGTAGGATTTACAATCAAATCTCATCAAAAAGCTTCTGTCATCAGTTTGGGTTTGAGAACAACCCAAACTGGCAAGTTTAAATTCCAACAAAAATTACAAGTTTGAGCTCAATTTAATCACTCTAAAACCATCCAACAGATTCTCAGAATCAATTCTAACTCCTCAATTCTTCAGTTTGAGCTCAGAATCAGATTCTCCTTCGCAGGTTTGACTGAAAGGCTTAAAATTTGATTTTCTGATCGAAGTCTCTTCTCAAGAAATTAAAGCCTTGCATATGATCCTTTCAACTTCAGAAATTCTCTCAACCTCTTAAACAGGTGTGTAAACCCTAGGAATTAGGGTTCCAGGCTTGTCGCTTGAGCTCCAAAGGCACTTTGTTCATCAGAAGGATCAAAGCTTTGTTACACAGATTTGAAGGCAAAATTAACTTCAGTGCATTGCACTGAAGCTTTTAGATTCATCAAATGCCTCTTTAAAACTTCTGTCAGGCTTCTCCAACTCCACCAGAGTTGGAGAAGATGAACTCCTAATATACAGCTCCAGATGTTAAAATCTCAAATTAAAGACCTTAAACTACTCAGTAATCAATATCATGTCAATCTGGAGCTTTTCAACAAGTTCTAAAGGCTGAAGACTAATTTCGACTTGCTGGAGCTCACCGTAACTTCGATGAGTCTAGAAAAAGTGAAAATTGTGTATAGAAAGGTGAATTATGCCATTTTTAATCTGCAAAGGTTCTTGAGGTTGCAAGGAACCTCAAGATCTCATTAAATTCCTCTTTAATTCATTACATGAATGATTAATCAATAAAATCAGTTTGAATAGATTTTGAGTGGGTTGAAGCGCAGGACTTAGTCTCTCACTCAAATGAGTGACTAGACAAGTCAAAACAGTATTGTAAAGATAAATAAATACATAATTTATAATTTAAACTGTTCCTAAGCTGCCATTGACAGCGAGCTTAGGAACTTAGATAAAATTAGGCTTTTAAGTTATATACAATAATTAATTAAATTAAGACGATATTTAGGATCCTTTAATGATGAGTAAGTGATGGAAGATCCTATGAAGGTGTATCTAAGCTCAGTTATTGTTGCCATGGACAGCGACAGTAGCTATGAAGGTGAAGGTGAATTAGGCGATACAATGATCAATTAAGTGTTTAAATGGGTTAGAAGTGATCGTGAGGGTTAAAAGAAGGTCATCAATGAATGTAAAAGATGAAATTAAGGCTTTGGCGAGCTCAAGGAGCTCGTCGGAGTCGAAGAAGATGATCTGAGAAATCAGGCATTGCAACTAAACTACCTACCTAACTACCTACCTAAACTACTCCTTTTCCTACTCCTAATCTACCGTTACAGTGGGAGGGTGGAGTGTGTTCCTGGAGGTGAGGCGGAGCTTCCGAGGTGGTTGGCGAGCCGTGTGGAGGGCTGGAGTGGTGTGGGCGGCTCGCCGGAGTGCGGTCGGAGGCGAAGACGATGGAGGTGGTTAGCGTCTGTCGAGGGTCGATCAAGGGAGATAACAGGGGAAAAGAGAGAGGAGAGGATGGAGAGGAGTTCTAACCTAACTGTAAGGACGAAAGGGGACGGAGGGCGAACAGCAGTACCTGCTGTCGCCGGAGAAGATGACGCCCAGTGGGGGAGGACGACGGCGACGACGGGGCTGAGGTGGCGTGCGCTGGTACTGCGCGACGCGGAGGAAGGTCAGGAAGTTAACTCTGCCACTGGTTTTGTGGCAGAGCGAAGAGGGAGGGGAGGGGGCCTCGCCGGAGCCTGCTGGGAGTTTGGCCGGGCAGGAGGAGAGGAATTGGGGGTGGAACCTCGGCCAAACCAAGCTCCCCATGAGCGGCCGGAGTTGTGGGTTCTTATATAGGCGCTGGACTTGGTGTGCAGGGCGTGAAGGGCACGTAATTGCCTGAGGTTGGTCGCCGGAGATGGAAAGGAGTTAGGATACCCAAATCTCTCGTGCGTTCGCACGAGAGATTGGGTTCACACCAGGGATCGATATCGGTCTTAAATGGAAGGCAATTCTTCAGAGAATTCTCCTTCCATTTCTGGGAGGGAATCTCTGAGGGATTAGAGAGCAATCCCTCTCCGAACCTCGCCGGAGCTCGGTTCTGCCCTAGCAATGGCGGCAGGACCGGTTTGCAAAGGAGGCGAAGAACCTAGGGGGTTCTCTGCAACGGTATTCAAAAGATAGGGACCAATTTGTGATTTGGGTGTACTAAATTGCAAAGTAGGTCAAGATGACCTCTCCTTAGGTCCAAATTTTGGTATAAACCTAATTTGGACCTAAGGAATCCAATGGAGAAGTTAGATTTCAGGTTTGACCTCGTTTGACTGGATATTTTGCGTAAAAACCCAAATTAGGTTAATTGAAGAGCTAGGACCCTAATCTAGGTCAAACTAAGTTCCAAAGGCCAAATTAAGTGTTCTAAACCCTAGAGTATGTTTTTCCATGATTTGTCGAGGGTTTACTTGCTTTTTGTTCTGATCGGAACCTTGTTAATTTAAGCGGGTCTGTTTTAGGGTTACCAAGTGTCTTTTAGTTCTTAGATTGCACATGAACCCATTTCTGATTGACTCAACCTACTTTTTATCTCATTTAGACCATTTGACCTATGTTTTGCCTCTGAGAAATCCCGTTTATCTACTACAATGGTAAAATTGCAGTTTTAACCTTTATTTCATGTTTTCTTCTCAGAGCACTTGCTCCTTCAGTTAGGCCTTGTTCTAGGTTATGTAGGAGCTTTTATCTTCTTTATTGGGTCAAAATGAGCTAGTTATGGCTCATGATGAGGCTCTCATCATACCCCCATGCCTAGCTTTTGCTAGTCCCTTAGCAAAATTTCAAAGTTTTAACTTCCGTTCTAGACCCTGAATGTCTGTCAACAATGATAAATGCTTCTCCTTTTCTTTTGTGATTAGGTGGGAATGCCGACAATAAGCCTAGAGGTACTCAAGTACCAACCAAAATCCGGACCTGTTCCGCTTTAGCCTCACTCTTCTGCAAAGGTTTCTACGGCCCATAGAAACTAACCTAGGGTTTGTTGGACTCCGCGGTTAAAGCACCCGTGCTTAAGATATTTTTAGCCTAAGTTCAGTTTGCAGTGCATTTTTTGAAAGAGAGAGATAGAAGATTTATTTGTTTGGAGAGCTTTTCTCTCTCTTTTCTTTTTTATTTCTAGCTTCGGATTAGCTTCTCAACACGGTCTGTATCGGATTCCTCGTCCCCATCATCAATCCTCAAAGGTCCCTGGCTTTCGAGATTTCAAGATAATCCCGCCCATGGCAACCCCCGGAACCCTGGCTTTCGAGATTTCGTGATAATCCCGTCCATGGCGTTCCGTGGCCGAATCCAGACCCTGGCGATCGACATTTCGTGATAATGCCACCCATGGTATCTGAACCAGCAGAGTGCTTACATGCCCCCAGTAGGATATTTAAATATCCTAAGAGACAAGCACCGAGGAGACGATATGTTGTTACGCATCTTCGAGGGGAATTTCCCGCCTCTCCGCGCTGGGAACTTGTCCAAATCAACTTGTGTTGATTGGCCGCTCCTAATCTAGGTGACTTTTTCAGAACATTAAATGCTCTTGCATGTTTTGAATATTTATGCGCACTGAACCAGACTGTGTGTGAATTTGGGTGCTTAGGTTACCGAATCCTGCAAACCGGAGGTCAGTTAACGAGGCCGAATACTTCCTAAGCCTTAGACCTAATACTTAAGCTTCGCATTTTCCTCAACCTCTTGAGGATTATCCAGATTTTAACGGATACGTGAATTTTTAAGCTAAAGATACTAGCCCAAAAGGCCTAAGACCAGCGTTCCCGCTAATCTCTTGTTATGTTTCCTTAGCACTTTTTCTTTTCTTTTTCTTGACTCGGTCTAGAACTTCAGTTAACCCCTTAATCTTTTACTAATGACTTTTTCTTTTTCTTTTCCTTTTGTGCTCCTTTCTTCATTTTTGCTCTTTTTCTCCTCCTTATGATTATATGGCTCACACCATTTCCTCCCTCCCCATTTTTTTTTTTTTTTTTTTTTGTTCTTTTTCGTAATTTTTCAATTTTTTGTGTTTTTGACATATGCGAATTTTTTTTTGTGAGAATCCTTCTGATTTTTTTCTTGGTTTTGTATGTATGCACTTTATCACCCCCCCATGCCTAAGTTTTGCAATGTCCTCATTGTAAACAGAGGGTGGGAATTAGTGTTGAGGTCAGGGGCTTAGAACAGGATATATCGGGTGGGTGAATGGGTCGGGAATGAGTGATGCGAATGATTTTAAGCTCTGATACGTGTACCAGAGGTGGGATCAACTGTCTAAGGCTGAACTCAAGGTGCAATAGACGTGGAGTACAGATGGCTAATCAGACGGGTCTCTATTTTGGAGATGACGGGTTGCCTCCCGTTAAGCGCTAAATTTAATGCCTTCAGCCGAGCGAAAAATGGGGTGGAGAGGGAGTGGTCAAATCAATGGAGTTTTGGGAAACAAGCACCTTGATTAAGAGCCTGGTTGGTCCAACCAGGTACTTGTTCAGATCAGTGGGCTGATGATGCAGCCCAAACCCCATAAGTCTGGTGGGTTGATAGATGTAGATTAGCAGATGTGGGACCCACCAAATGCAGTGATGTTCTGATAGATATGGAAGTGAAAACTCGAGTTCGGGCTCAGTCGAATCAGCCTGGTGGGGGTAGGGTTCCGAAAAATAATCACTGTAAGGTGTGGAATCCCTACAGGGACGGTCAAAGGATGGAGGCTCCTGATTTGTGGTCTGATCAGTGTCCGATACCCGGTATAGATATGGAGTGGAATCATCTGCAATCGGCTCAGTGAGAGGTGAATCAGAATAGAAATTGAGTCCGGTTGCGGGTCGGGGTGGGGAACGGGTTTTGATTGGTTCTGTATATGTGGAGCAGGTGGCTTCAAAGAAGATTGACATGTTATAATCAGGAGGCAGATTTTCTCCGATGTTATGGTCAGATTCGAGATCATTGGAGAGTTTGCGAAAATCAAAGTTTGAATGAGATTCTAGATCATGAGTTCCACCATAGAATAAATCATATGTTGTATATTCAGCAGCCTGACTGGGATCTAGCCTAAATGTTAATTCTGAGCTTACAAAGGTGTCCCTATCTGGTAGAGGCTCAGGTTCAAGGTTAGTAGGGCAGAGCCAATCGAAACCCCGCTCGTCCAAGTCCTCGGTTTCTGTATCGTAGATTGGCATGACTTCCGAAAACTCGATTAGTTCTTCTGAGGAGGTTGACGAGGGATATTCATCAAATCGAGGCCCAGAATCATATTCTTCATATGGGGCCTTGAAATCTTCAATATAGGCTTCAGATCTAGGTTCTAGGCTTAGGATGTGGGTGGAATTACTAGAATCTAGGTCTGAATAACCTTCGCGGGCCACCTTATCAAAATAAGGGACGGAATTTACACCCGCGAGAGGTTCAGTTCTACTCTCATACTTGCAGGAGTCTTGGGATTCTAAAATGGGTTCATCATGGTCTTTTCCTGCATTTGGAGCTTCCCAACCTTCTTCAATATCAGGTGCATTATACTCCATCTGGGTTGGGAATCCACAACCATTTTGTGCTCCAAACCCGAGATCAGATTTACCCTCGATGTTGTCCCAAGATAGTTCATCCTCTGTTGGCGGTATGTACGGGTATTTCTGATCAATCACTTGTTTTATTAATCTCATTATCTCTTCCCGTTTTTCAAGACTATCTTGGTGTTGCTTCCAAAGTCGAGGATTTGTCATACATTGAAGGTATTCACTGTTATGCAATTTTTCTATCTCAATGTATGCAGTAATGAGCAAGTCACGGGTTGATCCTTTGTTGGCTTCTGCTAATAGTACTTGGACACAAGTTATGACAAAGGTTGTGGTTGTTGGGACATCAACCTGAATGTTTCCTACTGTTGTTGAGGTTTCTTCATTTTCATAAAATCTCATGGCATCCTCAATCATTTTATCTCTCATGGATCTCCGGTATTCAGGTTTCTCGACTGGTAGTCCTAGGTGGTTCGGCTGCATATTTGGATCAGGTGGTGGAATCACGATCAGAGTTTGACTCAAGATGTGTTTTGAAGCGATCAGATCTGAATAACGAGTCCCACTGAAAATGAGTGTGTGTGCTCTATAGAGAAAAGATGCAGGACTGGAGATGTTCTTGACCCAATCAAGACACCCAAAAGATGTTTGGATGACTATGGAGGTTTGGGGCGGATGGACCCCTGGATCAGAAAGTCATCCACCTGAGAATTACCTGGGCAGCCAGAGAGGGAGAGTCCCGCAAAGACCCCTACACGGTAGAGCGTCCCCACGGGTTACAGGGTTTCCCCCACCCGACCTCTCTTGTCACTGAGATTCCAGGTAAACCAGAATGGGGACCTTGACCTCTTAAGTCTATCACTTTTTATTTCAAAGGTGCTTTTAGGGTTCTCACTTGAACTTTAGATGTTTTTGGTATTGTGACCTAATTTAGAGGTTGGTTGACCCAAGGGGTCAACTTCACCTGACCTGTCCTATAGATGGCAGAATGATTCTAAGCTCGGAGCCTAGAGATCGCCCTGATTTGACTCCCAGGTTATTAGGTCAAAAGAAAATTTTAAGATTCAAGTGATTTTAGAGCTCAATTTTAGGGTTTGTCTTATTTAACTTTCTTCAATCAAGGGCTTGGGTAGCACACTGATGCGGGAGGGTTTATTTCCTTTTACACAGGCATGTGTGACTAGCGCTTCAAGACCCTAATGTGGAAACCCTAATTTGGTTCTATTTCCAATCCTCTTTTTCTTTTTCAAAAGTTCTCTTTGGACTTATAAACAAGAACTGTGTGGTCCACCGAGATTAAGCGTTTATTTTCAATTAGGCACAAGAATTTGTGGGATGGAAAAAAAAATCACTCCAACTTCAAGAATATTTGCAGAAATTTTCGCAAAATCAAGAAATGTTTTGCCTTAGAGATGGTGATTACTATATAAAGAAGGCAATTGATTCCTAACTTGATTTTCTTCCTTTTGTCTTTCATAGATTAGGGGATGATTAAGGAAGAAAAGAAATTACCTGCCCTGGAGTGGTTGACTTGCGGGAGAGATTTTCTCATGAAGTACCTGCAAGATCACATCAAAGAAAAGTAGGGCAAGTTAGTGTTCAATATGATAAAAAGAATGTAGAGACTAGTGGTAAATTGTGCAGTGCTCCCCGGCAACGGCGCCAAAATGTTCACGGTCGTTTCGTGCGGATTTAAAGCGTATTATGTTGTAGTACAACCGACAAAACGTTCGAACAAATACAAAGTTTTTATTACTCGAAGACCGGAGTATCCGAGGTCGAACACAGGGAGCAAATGGAACTTACCACTAAATCAAAATGTAATTGAACACTCTAATTTACTCAAAATATCAATTCAGGTATGAATGTATGCGATTAAAAGGAGTTAGGGCAAAAAAATATGAAATTGGACGTCTGATCTTGTGACCAGACGTCTTAATAGCATTTCTCCTTTTCTTCTTGATTATTCTTCTTCTTCTTCTGCTGCAGTCTTTGCTCTTTCTTTTCTTCTTCTGATCTCTGCAAAGTCTTCACTTGGCTTCTCTGTGCCTTTGCTTCTGGCTTGCTCTTTTCTTTCTTCTCCTGCAAAGGCTTCTTTCTTGCTTCTTCTTCTCTTGCCTTGTTTCTTCCTCTTCTATTCTTCTCTACCGTTCCTTCTTCTTTCTTTCTTTTCCTTCTCGCGGCCAAGTCCTTCTCCTCCTGCGTTCAGCCTGCCTGCACAGGAGCAAAACCTAACCCTTCTCCCTCTACCCGCGTGTCTCTCTCTCTCAAGCAATTCACTCAAACCGCTCTACCAGAGCCACAGTCTCAATCGGGTCGGATCGTACCCGGGACCAGGCGCACCTGCAGGTGTGTGATGCGCGAGGAGTGCGTAGGTCTAGGTCGGGTCGGATCCGCCAGGTCCGCGTGGTCAGGCCGCGGACGAGGCGGGTGGGGTCAGTGAGGGACCTCACCCCTGTGCTTACTGAGGCGATAAGAGTAAAGCGTAAAAACAACTTATACGGTACCTGCCGGTTGCAATCCCACGATGTGGGACTATCTGGTCTCGCCTTCACGCGCGCCTGCAGAAACCTCGTCGTGCGATTGCCCCGCAGCTGCTGGCTCTGCTAGCGCTCCTTGGCTGGACTCGTTCACCTCGCGACACTCGCGCTAGTATGCAGCACCTGTAGCCTGGAAGACCGGGTGCCTGGAGCTTCGTGGGAGCTTCATCAGAGGTCGTCCATGGTGGCAGCGGCTCAAATCCTGCCGTACACAAAACGCGCCTCTCGGCCAAATCAGAATAGCTAGAGACCTTCGCCGTGGCACGGCGAAGGCGGTGGGCAGTGCAGCAGGCCGCAGGTCGGCCTAGGAGTGCGTGCCTAGGTCAACCTGTGGCCGGAGATGGTGGGTTGGTCGGGGGGTGGTTGTGGAGGGCTGGAGTGGCAGTGGGAGGGTGGAGTGTGTTCCTGGAGGTGAGGCGGAGCTTCCGAGGTGGTTGGCGAGCCGTGTGGAGGGCTGGAGTGGTGTGGGCAGCTCGCCGGAGTGCGGTCGGAGGCGAAGACGATGGAGGTGGTTAGCGTCTGTCGAGGGTCGATCAAGGGAGATAACAGGGGGAAAAGAGAGAGGAGAGGATGGAGAGGAGTTCTAACCTAACTGTAAGGACGAAAGGGGACGGAGGGCGAACAGCAGTACCTGCTGTTGCCGGAGAAGATGACGCCCAGTGGGGGAGGACGACGGCGACGACGGGGCTGAGGTGGCGTGCGCTGGTACTGCGCGACGCGGAGGAAGGTCAGGAAGTTAACTCTGCCACTGGTTTTGTGGCAGAGCGAAGAGGGAGGGGAGGGGGCCTCGCCGGAGCCTGCTGGGAGTTTGGCCGGGCAGGAGGAGAGGAATTGGGGGTGGAACCTCGGCCAAACCAAGCTCCCCATGAGCGGCCGGAGTTGTGGGTTCTTATATAGGCGCTGGACTTGGTGTGCAGGGCGTGAAGGGCACGTAATTGCCTGAGGTTGGTCGCCGGAGATGGAAAGGAGTTAGGATACCCAAATCTCTCGTGCGTTCGCACGAGAGATTGGGTTCACACCAGGGATCGATATCGGTCTTAAATGGAAGGCAATTCTTCAGAGAATTCTCCTTCCATTTCTGGGAGGGAATCTCTGAGGGATTAGAGAGCAATCCCTCTCCGAACCTCGCCGGAGCTCGGTTCTGCCCTAGCAATGGCGGCAGGACCGGTTTGCAAAGGAGGCGAAGAACCTAGGGGGTTCTCTGCAACGGTATTCAAAAGATAGGGACCAATTTGTGATTTGGGTGTACTAAATTGCAAAGTAGGTCAAGATGACCTCTCCTTAGGTCCAAATTTTGGTATAAACCTAATTTGGACCTAAGGAATCCAATGGAGAAGTTAGATTTCAGGTTTGACCTCGTTTGACTGGATATTTTGCGTAAAAACCCAAATTAGGTTAATTGAAGAGCTAGGACCCTAATCTAGGTCAAACTAGGTTCCAAAGGCCAAATTAAGTGTTCTAAACCCTAGAGTATGTTTTTCCATGATTTGTCGAGGGTTTACTTGCTTTTTGTTCTGACCGGAACCCTGTTAATTTAAGCGGGTCTGTTTTAGGGTTACCAAGTGTCTTTTAGTTCTTAGATTGCACATGAACCCATTTCTGATTGACTCAACCTACTTTTTATCTCATTTAGACCATTTGACCTATGTTTTGCCTCTGAGAAATCCCATTTATCTACTGCAATGGTAAAATTGCAGTTTTAACCTTTATTTCATGTTTTCTTCTCAGAGCACTTGCTCCTTCAGTTAGGCCTTGTTCTAGGTTATGTAGGAGCTTTTATCTTCTTTATTGGGTCAAAATGAGCTAGTTATGGCTCATGATGAGGCTCTCATCAGGTTGCAAGGAACCTCAAGATCTCATTAAATTCCTCTTTAATTCATTACATGAATGATTAATCAATAAAATCAGTTTGAATAGATTTTGAGTGGGTTGAAGCGCAGGACTTAGTCTCTCACTCAAATGAGTGACTAGACAAGTCAAAACAGTATTGTAAAGATAAATAAATACATAATTTATAATTTAAACTGTTCCTAAGCTGCCATTGACAGCGAGCTTAGGAACTTAGATAAAATTAGGCTTTTAAGTTATATACAATAATTAATTAAATTAAGACGATATTTAGGATCCTTTAATGATGAGTAAGTGATGGAAGATCCTATGAAGGTGTATCTAAGCTCAGTTATTGTTGCCATGGACAGCAACAGTAGCTATGAAGGTGAAGGTGAATTAGGCGATACAATGATCAATTAAGTGTTTAAATGGGTTAGAAGTGATCGTGAGGGTTAAAAGAAGGTCATCAATGAATGTAAAAGATGAAATTAAGGCTTTGGCGAGCTCAAGGAGCTCGTCGGAGTCGAAGAAGATGATCTGAGAAATCAGGCATTGCAACTAAACTACCTACCTAACTACCTACCTAAACTACTCCTATTCCTACTCCTAATCTACCGTTACCTGGACGAAGGAGTTAATAGGGTTCCACCGAGGGTTCATAGCGGATGACGAAATCGGAAGGTTTAAAGAAGAAGATCTCCAGCGGGCGAAGATGGATGAAGCAGAGGATCTCCTCGGTCGTTGCCTGTGTCCAGAGACACGGCTGACCTCGGTGGATCTCCTCAGCTAATGAAAATGGACAGAGGAAGTCGGAAGTTGAGATGGGGATTCGCCGAAGTTTCAGAGAGAATAGCCTATCTAAGTCGGTTGCAGTGAAGAAGAGGGAAGGGAGCCAACCTGGCAGAAGTCGGAGGGGTGAGGGGGTATTTATAGTGGATAGCGACGAAGAAGATGGCGAGGTCTGGACGAAGAAGAGGCTTGGGGAGCTTAACCTCCTCCATCTTCTTCGACGACGGTGAGGTTAACTCCCACCAAAAATTAGGATTTCCGCGTAATCTAGACCGGTGGATGAAGATGGAGTGGTGAGCCCAAGCTCCAAGAGCTTGGAGAGAGAAGGATGATGTCGGAAGGGCGGTGATCGCGCGGTGGAGTTACTCTCCGTCGTCAGCCGTCCACTCGGCTGCAGAAGAAGAAGAAGAAGAAGAAGAAAGGGATAGGGAGCAAAGTGCAATGAAACTTATGAGCCTTTATGAAAGGACCCAATTGCAATGAATTTTAAGGACCAAAATGTAAACCCAGGTTTTAAAGGATTATTTTAACTTAGATTTTTTTCAACTTTTTATATATGTTAGTAAATAAGGTAATTATTATGTTTTCACCTTGAGTTTACATTTTTGACATTTTTATGTTAATTTATTAGATTAGGTAAAATTACTTAAGTTATTATATACTTAGGTATACATTATGTTTAAATTACTAAATTTATTAATTAAGGGAATGATTAATAAGATTTCGAGTCCAATTGTATAATTAGATTATTAATAATGTTAATTGAATGATAAAATATCATTCTTAGCTTATTTTAAGGTCCTTTACTATATATCCCTTATTCTAATAATTAACCCTTATATGTTCATAACTTTAGCTAATTAACTAGGAAGACTAGTTAATTAAGGGTAATTAGAGATCATGATGAGCCTCTCATCGTAGACTTATGATCCAGGGGTGCCCATTTTGGTCTGCCTGGAATCTCAGTGACAAGAGAGGTCGGGTGGGGGAAACCCTGTAACCCGTGGCGGCGCTCTACCGTGTAGGGGTCTTCGCGGGACTCACCCTCTCTGGCTGCCCAGGTAATTCTCAGGTGGACGACCTTCTGATCCAGGGGTATCATCCGCCCCGAACCTCTATAGTCACCCAGCATATTTTGGGTGTTTTGATTGGGTCCAGTACATTCTAATCTCATCCAATCCATTGTTGTTTGGTAGGAGGTCCTTGAAACCTCCTTTAGAAATCCACTCTCCCTGAGGCTAAGCCTCGGTGCCCTTGTTTGTGCAGCAACCCCTCCACATAGACCTTTCATACGATTATGAACCTAGTTCTCCTTCTTCCATCATGGCACAGCCTGTTGAAGAAGAAAATAATCTTGAGAACTAGCTTCAGTGTCTTAATGACCTCTTCCAGAATTTCATGAACCCACTGCAGCGACCCATGATGCGAGATCACTATAATCTCGCTGCAGTGGCGATCGAGCCTCGAGTCCGAATCCCGGTTGGAGGACCTAATTCTAAATTGAAGCCCAATATGATTCATGCCATACCAAAATTCTATGGGCTTAACTCTGAAGATCCATTCCAGCATATCAAACAGCTTAAGCATCTGGCCTAGACCTTCGGGTCAGATGCACAAAACTGGGATATCTTACTCATGAAGATGTTCTCTTTCTTCCTCATGGACAAGGCGGCTCATTGGTACCAAACTCAGCCCCATCCGATCAACACATGGGATGAATTTCAATCTGAGCTTTTGAAGTTCTTTCTTGTTGGTCGGACAAACGCCTTGCGCCATCAGATTTCTCATTTCACTCAACAAATGGGAGAACCTCTTCATAAGGCATGGGACCGATTCCTGGATCTCATGCGGAAATGCCCCCATCACGGAGTTCCTAAATGGGAACAAGTCTAGTCTTTTTACCAGGGACTCCGTGACGATATTAGATTATTCGTCAATGCAACTTGCAGAGGGAATATCATGGGTCAGCATGAGGACACAGTATGGGAGATTCTCGAGAATATGTGCGAGAACTCCATCAACAATGACTCCATGGGTTTATTCGACCGGACGAATACTTGTGCATCGACGAATCTTAGGGGAGCACATGAGACATAGGGCTTGTCTGCATCCGTCGACTTGGAACTGATGGCTAGTTGGTTGGACAAGGTCTCTATCATCAAGAAGAAGGTGAATGAGCTGACTCGGCATTTGCAGCGAGCCACCTCTGCACAGAGCTCTTTCTCATAGCCACCTCCCGCGAGGGAAACTGTGCAAAATATCTTCCATCGATCTTCTCCGGGGATGGACCCGTATCCATCCCCATCTGACTCCAAGACCGAAGGGACCTCCGATCCTCTCTATTCTAGTCAGGGGATCTCTGATCCCCCATACTCTGACTTTCCTGAGGCTCCTCAGACCTGCGAGGACCTCAACGCCATCCAAAATGACCTATTTTCCAACACCTACAACTCTGGATGATGAAATCATCCCAATTTTCAATGGGCGGGAGTTCTCAAACCCAAAGACCACCTTATCAACCCCGTCCACAAGTCCCTCATCCTTATCAGTCGCCTCAGCCTCTGCCCAACCCCACCTATCAATCTGGGCCAAACCAAGACCAAATGTCCCTCATCCTCCAAACACTAGCTGACATTCAAAGAACGAATGCGGCAATCCAAAAATACCACAAGGATGTGATCACAGAGGTCCGTAACCAACTAGCCTAGATGGTGAATTCCCACCAACCAGGCACACTTCCTTCACAGCCTTTGCCAAACCCGAATAACGTGCCGACCCAGAGGCGCGTTATGAACCCAAATCCAGGCCACACACACATGATTTATCAGGCCCCTTCTGTTCCATCACTTGACGGGATGGAAGCTTCAACATCTTATGCGGGTTATCAACAACAGCAACCCATCTTACCAACCCCCAACTAGAACCAGGCGGGATTAAACTTTGTAACAACCCGTAGTGGTAAAGCTCCAGACCACTCCAAGCCTGGTAGTGATCCAAGCCATAGGATAGCTATCCAGGATGTCCCTGTCCCAAATCAAAAACCTGGACCTACTCTAGAGGAACCAACCAAGGTTCCATTTCCCGAGGCCTTGACCAAGGGAAAAAGGACAGCCAAACCCATGGCTCCTGAGAGGACCTGATCAAGCTATTTGAACAGGTCCAAATAAACATCCCCTTGATGGATGCAATCTGCCACGTACTGGCTTACGCACGATTCTTGAAGAACATGTGTACACCCTAGCGTAAGCCGCGAACCAAGAGTAGGAGTCTGATCATACTGTCAGAGCAAGCCAGCTCTGTAATCTTGAGTAAACTCCCACCCAAGGCAAAAGACCCAGGCACTCCCCTGATCTCATGTAAAATTGGTGAAACCCAATTCGATAGAGCATTACTAGACCTAGGTGCCTCCATAAACCTAATACCCACATCCCTGCTTAACCATCTTGAAGAATCCGAGCTCAAACCGACTAAGGTGACATTGCAGTTAGCTGATCGATCCATTAAGTCACCTAAGGGAGTTCTCGAGGATGTTATTGTTAGGGTACGGGATTTCTACTTCCCAGTAAACTTTATAGTTCTAGATATGGATGCACCTGAGAACCCAAGGGATACACCAATTATACTAAGGAGACCTTTTCTGGCCACTGCTAGGGCCAATATAAGCTGAGGAGGGCCAAATAGAGTTGAAATTTGGGAATCAAACTCTTAAGATTGACATCCTTAAGGCCCAACAAGGGATTAATTGCAGTGTTGTAGAGCAAATATATGATATCAGAGCTGTGGTTGATGAACTGCATATTGAGGATAACCTGATCATCCCCAATCAGCCACAAGAAGAACTAAACCTGCAATTAGAGGAATCTGAACCCGATCTAGATACACCCATATCCCCTACCCTTGTTCCTCACACTCCCTCTGAACCACCCGCTGCTGCTGATAATCCCGTCTTGGAACTCAAGCCCCTTCCCGATCATCTGAAATACGTCTTTTTGGGTTCCAATTAGACGTTTCCTGTGATTATAAACTCCAGACTCACACCTGATCAAGAATCCCGTCTGATTACTGTTCTCTAGCAACATCGTAGAGCCATTGGATGGACTCTTGATGATTTGACTAGGATAAGCCCCTCTTATTGCACCCACCACATCTATTCTGAAGAGGGCGCATGACCTTCACGTGAGATGCAGAGACGTTTGAACCCTAATCTGTAGGAGGTCGTGAAAAAGGAGATCATTAAGTGGTTAGATACAGGGATCATCTACCCGATCTCCGACAGTCGATGGGTAAGCCCAATCCAGGTTATGCCTAAGAAGGCAGGGCTCACCTCCATCACGACTGAAATTGGAGAGGTCATACCGACCCGTATAGCCAACTCGTGGAGAGTCTGCATAGATTACAGAAGACTTAATTCCTCCACGAAGAAGGATCATTTCCCACTACTGTTTATTGATCAGATCCTTGAAAAACTAGCGGGAAGTAGATTCTTCTGCTTTCTTGACGGGTACTTCGGTTATAACCATGTGGCAATCCATCCAGAGGACCAATAGAAGACCACATTCACCTGCCCCTTCGGGATGTACGCGTTCCGAAGGATGCCTTTCGGTCTCTGCAATGCACCTGTGACTTTTCAGCGATGCATGCTTGCCATATTCTCTGATATGATAGGTGATTATCAGGAAGTCTTCATGGATGACTTCTCAGTATTTGGGGCATCATTTGACGATTGCCTCCAACACTTGGTTCAAATACTCAGGTGTCGTATTGACGTGAATCTGGTTCTTTCCTGGGAAAAGAGCCACTTCATGGTGCCTGAGGGGATTATCCTGGGACATCTGATTTCTAAGAGGGGCATCCAAGTTGATCGAGCCAAGGTTAGCTTGATTTCCAAGTTCCCTATGCCTAGCTCGATTAGGTACATCCGATCTTTTCTGGGGCACGTCGATTTTTACCGTTGATTCATCCCTGATTTCTCGAAAATCGTGCGCCCCTTGACCACTCTTCTCTCCAAGGATGTACCTTTTGAAATTTCCAAGGAATGCACTCAAACATTTGAGATCCTTTGTGGCTGAGTTACCCAAGCCCCGATCCTACAGTACCCTGATTAGTCTTAACCCTTTGAGATCATATGTGATGCATTTGACTTCGCTGTAGGAGCGGTTTTGGGGTAGAAAATTGACGGGAAACCCGTGGTCATCTACTACACTAGCAAGACACTTGACGAGGCTCAGCGTAACTACATGGTTACGGAGAAAAAGCTGCTAGCTGTAGTATTTGCCATTGAAAAGTTCAGATCATATCTCCTGGGTTCCCGTGCTATTATTTACTCGGATCTCACAACTGTGAGGCATCTCCTTGCGAAGAAGGATGCGAAACCTCGATTAATCTGATGGATCTTGCTATTGCAAGAATTTAACCTTGAGATTCATGACAAGGTGGGAAGACAGAACGTGGTAGCTAACCACTTGTCCCGCCTTCCTTCTGAGATCATCGACCCTTTCGGACCCATCATGGAGAATTTTCCTGATGAGCACCTCCTGACTATTGGTACAGGGCTTCCATGGTTTGCTGATATAGTAAACTACTTGGCATCACACTAGATCCCGTTTGATTGGCCGAAGGCCAAGAAAGACAAATTATGCTCTGATGCCAAGTATTACATTTGGGAAGACCCATATCTATTCCGCATTAGTGCCGACCAAATTATCCGACGATGTGTCACGGAAGTCGAAATCAAAGACATACTCTCTTTCTGCCATGACCAGGCATGCGGTGGCCATTTTTTTGGGCACAAAACCGCATCAAAAGTCCTTCAGTGTGGCTTTTACTGGCCAACAATCTTCAAGGATACATACAATCACTGTAAGGCATGCAACCGTTGCCAAACTTTGGGCGACATGAGCAATCGTGACGTGATGCCTTTACAGCCAATTCTCGTATGCGAGATTTTTGACATTTGGGGGATTGATTTTATGGGCTACTTCCCTATCTCGGATGGCTTCGAGTATATTTTACTCGTTGTTGACTACGTGTCCAAATGGATCGAAGCCATTCTGACCCGAACCAGTGATCACAAAGTTGTTATCAAGTTCATTCATTAAAACATCTTCTCACGGTTCGGGATTCCTCGAGCGATCATTTCTGATGGAGGGACCCATTTCACAAATGCTCAGTTCAGGTCACTGATGACCAAATACAGGGTGTCACACCAAATCTCTACTCCCTACCACCCCCAAACTAATGGTATAGTGATTGCGTAGCAATCATAGGTCTTAATTGACCTATATTAGGCTAGAACTTAGCATAAGTTAGGGAAATTCATGCACGCATAAGCATTATTTGCATCTTTACTGCTTTCCTTTAGCTATGCATAAAATAATATTATAATGTGCTGATTAAGTGCATTATGTCGATTGTAGGCAATAAGCTGATCAGGAGTTGGATTTAGGGCAGGATCTAAAGCTAGATCAAGAATAATGGGAGTTGCAGCAGAGCTGGAGTAGAAGACTTAGATTAGATGTAGGAATAATGATGTAAGGAAGTTAAGGTTTGCTATTCTATTAAGTAGGAATAAAGCAGTAAAATGTGAAGAGCTTAGGTTCATCCTAGCCCTAGGATAGCCTAGAGACTTTCCCAAGCCTTAGCCACCTTTAGATTAGGTCACAAAACCCTATGAAGCCCTAAAACCCTAGTTCAACCCATATCTAGATGTCCAGATAAGTTACAGGACGTCTAGGACCCTTAGCCATCTCCCACACACCTCAAACCCACTTCTGCAGTGTTATTGGACGTCCAGACACTTTGTCAGACGTCCAATTTCTGCAGAACACCCAAAACAGAACCTTGATTTCCCCCTGACTTAGATTGGATATCCAGAACTGAAGTCTGGACTTCTAATTTTTGAGTATAAGTCGTCTGATCACATTATTGGACGTCTGATACTGGTCTCCAGCCCCTGTTTTCAGATTCAAGTCTTGATGTTGGATCTCTAGCTCCCTAGACTTAATCCCAATCCCATAGGAACGTAAATTAAGGTGTCCTAACCATAGTACATCACCTCTAAACCTACCTAAGGACCTAATTAGGTCCTCACCAAACCCAATTGACTTAGATCAAAGTCAATTACCTTCACCTAAGTCAATTGGACTCATTGAGTCCAATTGAACTTAGATCTCAACCCACACAAGTTCAATTGGACTTAGTGAGAGTCCAATTAACCTAAACCCAACCTAATTGAGTTATTTCACTCTCAATTAGGTTCACACTCATTCAATTAAACTTAGGTTAAATTTAATTGCATTTTCCCCTTAGCAATTAGGGTTTGTAACCCTAATTCAAGACCTACACCTACCCAAACCCCTTAGGACCTAACCCAAGCCACCTAGCCATATAGGGCATGACCACATACACACACACACACACACCCATTCACACACACACACTTCTCTAGAGTTCTCTAGAACTCTCTTTGAAGTGGCACCACCTCTTGGTTGCCAAAATTAGCAACCAAGAGGCGTTCAAAATGAGATCCATAATTTTTGGATCTCATAACCTCTTGGCTGGCCACTCTTGGACTCTCTCTAGAGAGTTCCACACCTCTCTAGAGAGAAGCCATTGGGTCTATAAAAAGACCCCATGGGCGGCCAAGTGACTCCATTCACTCCCTTAGCCATTTCACACTCTTGACTCCATTGGTGCCATTCACGCCCACTTACACTCAGCTAGCCACACCACCTCCACGAGCTCATCACCACCACCATGGAGGACATCATGCCGGGATGCTAGATCAATCCTCCCTCTCTCCAAGGGTCGGCCTAAGCTACATTGGTCGCCTCTCATTCTCCTCCAGACCACTCCAAGGCCATCGGGGACCACCTCTAAATGCCCTCTATTCTGCTAGATTTAGTTTATGCTCTCCATGATTTTTATTGCTTTTATTACTGCTTAATAGCATAGTCTTACTTCTCCCCCAATGATGCATGCGAAATCCCCCCATTGATTCTTGCATGCAGTCATTTTCTGGTAGCTAGATTTCCGTTTCAAGCATTTATGTATAAGCTTTCCTCTAAATTTCTTGTGCAAACAACTCTCCAATGGAATGAATGGAAAGGCATTTATATATATATGTATCTCTCTATATGTTTGAAATCACCATGAGCTTAATAATTGTCATTCCTTTTACGTGATTCAAGTTGCCTATTTCTAACTCCTAATATTCTTACAACTAAGTATGTCGTACCTAAATACGTAATAATCACGAACTGGCATGTGATTCTAAACAAAGTAGAGCAATAGAAGATCGATTTCAGAAGTAAAAGCAAACGCCTCCTAGAGACGAACGACCGGGACTCTAGTCTTGTAATTTTTACAAACCAATATCTTTGTTGGATCGTACTTCGCAACTATACTACAACTCTTTTTTCTATCAAAAATGCGATTTATGACTCTCAAAAAATGGTGCCGTTGCCGGGGAGGCAATGCCATTTTCTATGATCTTGATCTTTGAAACTATAATTGAAAATTTTCTCTCTACTTTGTTTTAATGTGCAGGAAAAATGGAAGAAAAATGGGATCTGTGCATACAATGAGCGCGGAGAACAAATCCAGGTGCACATCATCTCATTTTTAGATTAGATTTACTTTCTGCAATTCCCTTGAAAAATTCTTTGTGAAAAAAAAAGATTTTACTCATTTTCGTGAAAAAAATCAAAAAGAAAAAAAATTTTGAAAAAAATCTAGATTAGGTTTCCTTTTTGAATCTTAGGTTAGTTCGAAAAAAAAGCAAAAAAAAAAAGAAGATATTTTCGCTGAATCTGTTTGAAAAATTCTTTGCGAAAAAAAAGTGCAAAAGTTTTGAAAAAAAAAATATATCTTTTTGGTGGAAAGCTTTGATTTCAATTCAAATCTCTTTAAAGAGCTTTTCCACCATCTTCTGATTTTCGATCGGATTTTAAGTCTAATTCAAAAATTCGATTGCCGAAAAACTAGTAAGCGAAAAATTCTGAAATTCAGGCTAAACCTTCATTTTTAAACCATCTTTCAAACACCACTGTTATTTCGAAAAAATTCCAAGTATACAATTTTTAAAAATTCGCAAAGTGCACAGGGGTCAGACTGACCCAGATTCAAAATTTTTCAAATTTCAAAAAGTGATTCCGAGCAATTTGTGAATCTGTTTTGACTAAAAATGGTGGGGGTTTGAAAGCTAATCTAATTGGCTTTATTTTCCATATTTTTCCTGAATTTTTGAAGGTCAATTGATACTGTTTCAAAATGAAAAATCGAACAAGGGTCAAAATTCCAAATCTGACCCCCTGATATTAAAAAATCCCTAAAAATTCAGTTAAAATAGTAAAAATCCCAAAAAAATATTCTCTAGAGAGATAATTGAAAAAGGAATATACTTGCAAAATTTCAAGTTAATTGGATTCCAATTATTATTAGAGAAGAATATTACTTTTATGGTCTGCTGAAACAAAAAAAGAAAAACCCTAAAAATGCATGCAACTTAGGTTGAATCTTTAGGGTTACAACTAGATACCACACTTTGGGCTAACCTAGACTTAATTAAGTTTAGTTAGCCGGTGAGCTTGGTCACCTTGTGGGCCACTCACCACAGACCCCACTAAAGAAAATGGGTTAAAATTTAATTTTAAAATATGAAATCAACTCGAGTTCGTTGTCATACTACTGGGTGTTTTTAATCTCTCTTGCCAAAACTGGTGACTAAGTCTGCAGGGTAATGTCAAACGACCACGGCTCGAGGGTCAACGGAATCGGAGGAGTAAGCCAAAGGAAGAACCTTCCCCTTAGTCCCCCCGTAACCAGACTGGTTGGGTTAGCTTGAGAGGCGGGAATCACTTTCAGTCAGTTGAACGACGAACTTATCTTCAGGAATTCAAATTTCTAACGAAAAATCTGGTCACCTGATCTATAAGGACCATTTGATTGACAAGGCCTTAACCTTGTCCTGCTTGGCTATACCAACCCAGGGGTTGGATGCTGTATGCAAGGAAAGAGGTCACTTCGACCTCGCTTGGTTGGACCTTGGGAGTCACTCCCAAGGAGGCGAGTCACCTTTCCCGGACCATCTTCTCCCCCCACTTCTTCTACTCCAAGAGCCACCATGGCAAATCCTGGACCTGGACCTAGATCGGGTCAGGATATCGAGAATCTGGACCCGATGGCTTGTCTGGAAGCCCGGGTCACTGAATCTGAGTGGCATCAGCAGAGCATGGATCGCATTCTGACGGCACTTGACAGGATGCAGCACCTGCCGCGAGGAGAACAACTGTGGGATTTCTACAACCCAGCCACACAAATCGTCGCACCTCTTGTCAAAATTCTCGCAGGCGGAGATGCGTTTGAGCTCAAGCCCAACGTAATTGGGTTGATCAGCACTCATTTCTACGGGAACTCAAGCGAAGATCCGTTCCAGCACCTTGAGGATCTAAGTCAACTCGCTGAAATGATTCGACCTAGAAATATTGATCTTGGGATTGTTCTAATGAAGCTTTTTCTGTTCTCGCAGAGGGACAAAGCTTCATACTGGTTCAAGACTATTGGGAAGCCAATTGGAACCTGGTCGGAATTATGACGTGAATTCCTGCAAAAGTTCTTTCCAAGCGGTTGAACAAACGCAATGCGGTGCGCAATCACAACTTTCTCCTAGGGAGCTGGGGAGAAATTACATGAAGCATGGGACAGATTTCATGACCTTCTCCGAAAATGCCTGCATCATGGTATACCCAAATGGCACTTAGCTCAGATTTTTTACCATGGACTGGATGCACACATCGGTATCTGGCTGATGCATCCAGTGGCGGGAATTTTCTCGCAAAAGATGAGAACAGTGCATTTGAGTCGTTCGAACATTAGCGGAGAGCTTGATGAATGCCGCATCTATGAACCAGTTCCAGCGGCCTGGTCAGCAGCAGGTTGGTGTCCACGAGGCTCACACCGAGTCTAGTCGAGCCGACATGGATATCATCGTCAAGCAGCTGGATAGAATAAACTTAATCGAGAAGAAGATCGACCACATTAGTCAGGGTCAATCTGACTTGAGCTCTGCTACCTCACGACCCTCCTATGCACCTCGAGCCGCACTTGCTCGAGTGAATCTACTCACTCGGGATGCATCTTCTTCGTATTTACGAGATCCTGTATATCAGGATCTCGTAAACAATCTAGATCTGGCACCGTACGACCAGGGTTATGCACCACCTATAGATTATAATGCGTATCCCCTTAATAGATATATGTCTCAGACATCTTCGACCTATGAGGATGTCAGCGCTATCCAAGGATACAGGTGTAATAACCTGTATTCAGAGACGTATAACCATGGTTGGCACCAGCATCCGAACTTCTCATGGTCTGGTAATTCATAGAGACCACATCAAGATCCACACTACCAGACTAGGCAATACGGGAATGCGCAAAACACGTATCCTAGGCAGCAGCCATTCTCATCTCAGCAGCAGCAACCCTGCTCGTTATACCAGCTGCTGCATCAAGCTGCCAACCACCCTCCAAAACTGGTTGACCCTTTGGAGGCGCTGAAAGAGGAGCTGCAAGAATCAATGAGGAAATCTACATAAGATAGCTTGCAGATTATGAAGGCGATGGCTGATCAAATACAGACCATACAAAACATGTAGAACCAGCTGTTGCAGGAGCATAGGACTTAAGGAGCCTTGCCCTCCCAACCCATCTCGAATCCTCGATATGTGCAGAACCAGGGCACCCTACCTAGGTTTCAGGCATTGCAGGGATAGGCACACACCATACTATAGGCACCTCCTGCACCACCCGGTTACGTGCAAGGCCAGCCGCCTTTGCAGAATCCCACGTATTCTGCCCCTTCCGCTCCCCCACCACCTCATGGACAGCAAGCTGATGCATACGCTGTCACATTGCGAAGCAGAAGAAAGACATTCGACCCACCACCTAGGCAGGCGGGTCCTGATTTTTCTCACCCTTCGTCGCAGGCGAGTTCGACTCCGTCTTCATCCCAGGAGCCACCTGCGGTAGATAAGGGTAAGAGGCCACTTAACCTTGAGATTCCCATCCCTTTTCCTGAGGATTTGACATGAAATGCAGTACGGAAAAAAGGACACGCGGAATTTTGAGGACCTGAAATAGATGTTTAAGGAAGTACATATTCAAGTCCCCCTCCTCGAGGCTATTGATCACATTCCCGCTGTCGCTAGGTTCTTCAAGGACTTTTGCACCCCGAAGCGACAGCCGAGAATTGGACAATAGGCGGTATTGTTGAAAGAGGCTAGCGCCGTGATTCTAGCCGACTTGCCGCCAAAGAAGAAAGACCCTGGTACCCCACTCATATCCTGCTTCTTGCAGATTCTCCATTTGATCAGGCCCTTCTAGATTTGAGTTTGTCCATCAACCTAACTCCCATTGCCTTATTTGATCGATTTCGATTTGTGGAGTTGAAGCCTACCTCGGTCACGATTCAGCTGGCAGACAGATCAGTCAAAACACCGAGGGGGTGGTTGAGAACGTGATCATGAAAGTCCGCGGGTTCTGCTTTCCCGCAGATTTTTTCGTTCTCGATATGGAAGTTCCTCCTAATCTCTGAGATGCACCAATTATTTTGGGTCGCCCATTTCTGGCGACAGCTCGAGCGAACATCGATTGTGCATCCGGGTGTATGGAGATTGCCCTAGGCAATGAACGACTTCGACTTGACATTTTCAAGGTAGCAAAGAATTTCGACTGTGATCAAATAGAGGAGGATGGTGAAGATGAAGATCCGGCATACTGTGGCAACATTGGGCTCCTTTGTGACGACCCAATGTCTCATTCATCTACACTATCAGGGTTCTTGGACCTCGATCCACACGGGACTAAAACCACTGCATTACACATATCTCCTCGAGGATCTGACTGTTTAGGGTGTGCTCCTGACCACATCACCCCTGAATCCAGCTATCCTGATCCACACATTATTGAATCGCCCCTATAATTGCAGAAAGACGTGACTACAGCTAATGGGTTTCTCGTTAACTCAGTTACAACCGATTTTGCAGGGAGCAACTCAGCGGGAATTCACGTGCACATGGATTAGTGGATTCCCACCCTCGATTCTGCTCCTCCCACTCTCATATCTGATTCTGACCCACCCATGATTGAATTGAAGCCCTTACCTGACTCACTTAAGTACGTGTTCTTGGGCGAAAGTGAGACATATCCAATCATTATCAATGCCCACTTAACCCAAGAACAGGAGCATTAATTGATTTCTACGCTTCAAGACCATAGGGCTGCTATCGGGTGGAGTATTGTTGATCTCTGCGGTATTCGCCCCTTGTATTGCACTCATCACATTTACAAGGATGAGGGGGTGAAACCTTCGAGACAACCTCAAAGATGGCTTAACCCGAATATGCTAGAGGTTGTTAAGAAGGAGATCATCAAATGGCTAGATGTAGGCATTGTATATCCAATCTTAGATAGCCAGTGGGTGAGTCCAATTTAAATAGTGCCCAAGAAAGCAGGACTCACCGTCATGAAGAATGATAAGGGCGAATCCATCCTGACTTGCACTGCGACATCTTGGCGAGTTTGCATCAACTATAGGAAACTGAACACGACTACCCAGAAGGATCACTTTCCTTTGCCATTCATTGACCAGATCTTGAAACGGTTAGCCAGACGCAGTTTCTTCTACTTTCTGGATGGATACTCCGGGTATAATCAGGTAGCAATTAGCCTGGAAGATCAAGACAAGACCACATTCACATGCCCCTTTGGAACATTTGCCTTCAAGCGGATGCCCTTTGGCCCCTGTAACGTACCAGCAACATTTCAGCATTGTATGATGGCCATCTTCTCTGACATGATTGGGGATTATGTGGAGGTATTAATGGATGACTTCATTTTTGGAGATGATTTCGAGTCTTGTCTTGATAACCTCACCAAGGTCTTGAAATGGTGTATTGAGGTAAACCTAGTACTATCCTGGGAGAAAAGCCATTTCATGGTGAGGGATGGCATAGTACTAGGGCACAGGATCTCTAAAAATGGACTCGAGGTCGACTGAGATAAATCAGAGATTATCTCCCACTTACCGCCACCTAGCTCAGTCAAGCAGATTAGATCATTCTTGGGTCACGTCGGCTTCTATCGAAGATTTATACGCGATTTCTCAAAAATTGCGCAGCCTTTAACGAATCTCCTGGTTACCGATGTCCCATTTGAATTTTATACCTCGTGTTTCAGCGCCTTTGAGACTTTACGAAGCACTGTTTCCGACTCCCCGATTCTCCAACCACCTGACTGGTCGCTTGATTTCGAAATGATGTGTGACACTTCTGATTTTGCCGTCGATGCTATTTTAGGCTAGCGTCGGGACAAACAACCCTTTGTCATTTACTATGCTAGCAAGATGCTGAATGAGGCTCAGCGCAATAACACTGTCACCAAAAAAGAACTGCTAGTAGTAGTATTCGGGTTGGAGAAATTCAGATCATATTTATTAGGGTCCAAGGTCATCATTTTCACTGACCACTCCGCCCTCCGGCATTTGTTGGCAAAGAAGGATGCCAAAACACGGCTCATTAGATGGATCCTTCTATTGCAGGAATTTGATATCGAAATCGGAGACAAAGCTGGAAAATAGAATGTTGTGGCAGATCATCTATCCAGATTGGACCTGAACCACATTCCTTATTCCCTGCCTATCCATGAACAATTTTCAGATGAATCTCTTTTGGCAATTCATTCTGTTGAGTTCCCCTGGTATGCGGATTTCGCAAACTATCTTGCCGTAGGCAAAATTCCCGCGAACCTATCCAAGGACCAGAAACTCAAATTCATTGCAGAGGCCAAATACTACCTCTGGGATGACCCACTACTCTTCTGCATTGGAGCATATTAGATTATTTGCAGATGCATCCCTGACTCTGAGATCCCCAGCGTGTTATCTTTCTGCCACAATGATGCGTGTGGTGGCCATTTCTCGGGATGGAAAATCGATGCAAAAATTTTGCAGTCAGGATTTTTCTGGTCAACCATCTTCAGAGATACACACGATTACGCCCAACACTGCAAACGATGTCAGTCGATCGGTTCTATGACCAGGAGAGACATGTGGTTGTAGAAGTGTTAGACATCTGGGGCATCGATTTTATGGGCCCTTTTCCGAACTCGCATGGCTTCGAGTACATATTGCTAGCTGTTGATTATGTCTCGAAGTGGGTCGAGGCCATCCCGATGAGATTGGCTGACCATAAGACCGTCATCTCTTTCATATGGCAGAATATCTTCGCGAGATTCGGAATACCCCACGCTCTGATTAGCGACGGGGGAAGCAACTTCATTCATGCCCACTTCAGGTTGTTATTAAAGAAATACGAGGTACATCACTGCATAGCCACCCCGTATCACCCGCAGACCAATGGGCAGGCTGAAGTGTCTAATCGTCAGATCAAGCTGATTCTCCAGAAGACGGTTAGACCAGACAGGAAGGATTGGTCCGACAAATTAATCGATGCACTCTGGGCATATCGGACCGCATACAAGGCCCCACTCGGAATGTCACCATATCGCATGGTATATGGCAAGGCCTGTCACCTTCTTGTAGAGCTGGAACACCACACCTTTTGTGCGGTGCGAAAATGCAACCTTGACCTCGATGCAGGAGGTCGAGAACAGAAACTCCAGCTTAGCGAATTAGAAGAGATTCGGCGAGAGGCCTATGAGAATGCTTTGATATACAAGGACAAGACCAATGCCTTTCATGACCGCCACATCTGAAGGAAAGTATTCACACCCAACTAGCGAGTCTAGTTGTTTGATTCACGGCTGAAACTATTCGTGGGGAAGCTCAAGTCCAAGTGGACTGGCCCATATGTTGTGATGCAGCCATTTCCTAATGGGGCAGTCTAGATCAAGGACCCAAAATTTGGGCATATATTCACGGTAAATGGCCAGCGTCTCAAGCCATTTTTGGCCCAGGAACCTCCTCCACCTGACGAGACTGTTCATCTTAGTGAGGACGTGTGATTGAGTGCGCACCCAGCTGGAGGCGTTAAACTCATCACGTATAGATACCATTCACTCGATATTCCACCATCATTTATATATAACCGTTTTTACACATAGCATATTTTTAGCATATTTCCCTTTTGTATATTACATGTTAACAGGTTGGCCGGTGCTGAATATAATTTCAGGAGCAATTGCAGGTGATTTCTAGACATTCTCCCCCTGCAGTATTTATTTCTTCTCCATTCATGCATGAGGACATGCAAGAACTTAGGCATGGGGGGGGTAGATATAGAAAAACTGAAAAAAATTTTATGCCAAGACTTAGGAAAACCTCAGAGCTGCATGTAAAACGTACCTTAGGACACTAAATAAAAGAACAACCGACTCCACCTCCAATGCTCGCATTGGAGCTAGAAATCGTTCGCAATAGACACTTCCTCACCTTTTGTTCTAAATTTAGGGTCAAGCTGATTGTAACCCGATACAGGAAATTCATGAAGTACAAATTATATGAGGTTACACATTTATAGCATATATAGATATTGCATTCATGAATAAGATTATTTTATTAAGAGAATGCATTAGGGATTTTATCCTCTAGTTGATTCCTATAATCTGGAATCCAATACAACTTTTCACACACACGTAGAATTTGCAATGGATTCATGGTGAAGGCTGATAAACGTCTTTACTCTGTCGAGAAGAAGCAGTGCTTCTTTTCCTGAACCCTTGGACAGTGTTTTGGGAATCAGGTAGATTTTCTTCCAAAAATCCACCAACTAGTGTGAGATGAGAGTAGAGTGTACTGGTGCTTTAAGATTAGTGCAAGGAATCTGAAATCATAGATAATTAGGTGATAATGCTCTGAGATTAGACATAGTTTTCTCTCTCGATTTCTGCGTATGCATTTTGTGCGAAATTTTGAGAGCCACCGAATAAGGCAAATACGCGGAGAGCGAGTTTTCATAAAACTAGGGCTAAGGTGGATGGTTACGACCATTCTCTATGGAATCCTCAACTGAAGGAGGGTATTGATGTCAAGGTCAAAAATACACTGTCCTATTCGTCTCTCCCGGTGCCGTGAGTAGGCACTTCCATCGAATAAGTCACCCAATGTCTCTTGAGTACCACCAATCTCTAATAATGCCTCCTCAATAAAGTTCATGGATGTATGCTAGTTGTGTTATGTTGAAAAAGAAAAAAAAGAAAAAGAAAAAGAAAAAAAATGATGAAAAGAAAGAAAAACTGAAAAAAAAATAGAAAAAGAAGAAAAAGCAAAGCAAAGAATGAATATTTAGTATTTATTTCATCGAGGCAATACCACCAAATAAAATTGAGATCTACCAAATATGGCCTTAACCTATCTTTCTTGTATTTCTAACCACCCAAATATTGGCTGAGGAATTCTTACTTAGTGTTAGGATTATGAGAAATCAATTAAAGTGTTAATGCCTAGTGAGACCACCAAATACAAGTCATATATGTGAATCTGGTGAGGTTGTGAGCTCTAAGAAAAAGAAAGAAAAAAGAGTTAGAGAGAATGAATACAAAGGAATCAAAAGAGAGCATATTTTTCTCGTCTTTCTCTGAGTTGAATTACTTAGTAATTCGGGAATCTAGATTGTGTAGTACTAGTCTCTATGTAGCACCAAGTGAGAATGAGCCACTAAATATATAATCTTTTCTCTCAGAGATTCTCTACCTAAGCCTAAAGCCGGGGTGAAATTCATAGAATATCTTGAATACTCCGAGGGAAGAAGTCTGCCTATCCCGCTAGAATTTTTACTAGGGGTCAAGTACAGGCTTTAGAGGTATATTAGTTTTCACTCGAATCAGTTGCAAAAACCACATAGCTGCACTTTCACGATTGTCTGGATTTCTAGAGCATAAGATGAAAACAAAAAGGAGAACAATCTCTATGCATACACTTGATAAAATAATCAGTCCCTTAGGGACCCTTTCTGTAAATAAATTAGTCCTACATTTGCTAGGGACTAGCAAGATTTAGGCAGTGGGGTATGATATAAGTTAGGGAAATTCATGCACGCATAAGCATTATTTGCATCTTTACTGCTTTTCTTTAGCTATGCATAAAATAATGTTGTAATGTGCTGATTAAGTGCATTATCTCGATTGGAGGCAATAAGTTGATCAGGAGCTGGATCTGGGGTAGGATATGAAGCTGGATCAGGAATAACGGGAGTTGCAGTAGAGCTGGAGTAGAAGACTTAGATTAGATGTAGAAATAATGATGTAAGGGAGTTAAGGTTTGCTATTCTATTAAGTAGGAATAAAGTAGTAAAATGTGAAGAGCTCAGGTCCATCCTAGCCCTAGGATAGCCTAGACACTTCCCCAAGCTTTAGCCACCCTTAGATTAGGTCACAACACCTTAGGAAGCCTTAAAACCCTAGTTCCAACCCTTATCTAGACATCCAGATAAGTTATAGGACGTCCAAACACTTTGTCAGACGTCCAATTTCTGTAGAATACGCAAAACAGAACCTTGATTTCCCCCTAACTCAGATTGGACATCCATAATTGAAGTCTGGACTTTTGATTTTTGAGTATAAGTCGTCTGATCACATTATTGGACGTCTGCTACTGGTCTCCAGCCCCGGCTTTTAGATTCAAGTCTTGATCTTGGATCTCTAGCTCCCTAGACCTAATCCCAACCCCATAGGAACCTAAATTAAGGTGTCCTAACCCTAGTACATCACCTCGAGACCTACCTAAGAACCTAATTAGGTCCTCACCAAACCCAATTGACTTAGATCAAAGTCAATTACCTTCACCTAAGTCAATTGGACTCATTGAGTCCAATTGAGCTTAGATCTCAACCCACACAAGTTCAATTGGACTTAGTGAGAGTCCAATTGACTTAAACCCAACCTAATTGAGTTATTTCACTCTCAATTAGGTTCACACTCATTCAATTAAACTTAGGTTAAATTTAATTGCATTTTCCCCTTAGCAATTAGGGTTTGTAACCCTAATTCAAGACCTACACCTACCCAAACCCCTTAGGACCTAACCCAAGTCACCTAGCCATATAGGGCATGACCACACACACACACACACACACACCCATTCACACACACACACACACTTCTCTAGAGTTCTCGAGAACTCTCTTTGAAGTGGCGCCACCTCTTGGTTGCCAAAATTAGCAACCAAGAGGCATTCAAAATGAGATCCATAGTTTTTGGATCTCATAACCTCTTGGCTGGCCACTCTTGGACTCTCTCTAGAGAGTTCCACACCTCTATAGAGAGAATCCATTGGGTCTATAAAAGGACCCCTTGGGCAGCCAAGTGACTCCATTCACTCCCTTGGCAAATTCACACTCTTGACTCCATTGGTGCCATTCACGACCACTTCCACTTAGCTAGCCACACCACCTCCACGAGCTCATCACCACCACCATGGAGGACATCATGCCAGGATGCTGGATCAATCCTACCTCTCTCCAAGGGTCAGCCTAAGCTACATTGGCCGCCCCTCATTCTCCTCCCGACCACTCCAAGGCTATCAGGGACCACCCCTGAATGCCCTCTATTCTGGTAGATTTAGTTTATTCTCTCCATGATTTTTACTGCTTTTATTACTGCTTAATAGCGTAGTCTTACTTCTCCCTCAATGATGCATGAGAAATCCCCCCATTGATTCTTGCATGCAGTCATTTTCTGGTAGCTAGATTTCTGTTTCAAGCATTTATGTATAAGCTTTCCTCTAAATTTCTTGTGTAAACAACTCTCCAATGGAATGAATGAAAAGGCATATATATATATATATATATATATATATATATATATATATATATATATATGTATCTCTCTATATGTTTGAAATCACCATGAGCTTAATAATTGTCATTCCTTTTGCGTGATTCAAGTTGCCTGTTTCTAACTCCTAATATTCTTACAACTAAGTATGTTGTACCTAAATATGTAATAATCACAAACCGACATGCCATTCTAAACAAAAGTAGTGCAATAGAAGATGGATTTCAGAAGTAAAAGCAAACGCCTCCCAGAGACGAACGACCGGGACTCAAGTCTCGTAATTTTTACAAAATAATATCTTTGTTGGATCGTACTTTGCAACTATACTACGATGCTTTTTTCTATCAGAAACACGATTTATGACTCTCAACATCAAGCTGAGCTATCAAATCGGGAGATCAAGAAAATCCTCCAGGTTACTGTTCGACCTGACAGGAAGGACTGGCCATCCCAGCTTCTGGAAGCTTTGTGGGCTTATAGGACCACCCACAAGACCCAATTAGGCATGTCTCCTTTTAGACTAGTGTACGGGAAGGCGTGTCATGTCCTCGTCGAATTGGAGCATAAAGCATATTGGGCAGTATGGAACTGCAACTTAGATCTTTTTAAGGCTGAAACCCACAAAAAGCTTCAGATAAGCGAGATTGATGAATTACGCCTCGATGCGTATGAAAACTCGTGAATCTACAAAGAGTGGGTTAAAGTCTTTCATGACAAGCACATTTCTAGAAAGATCTTTCATCCTGGTCAAAAGGTCATACTCTTTGATGCCTGACTAAAATTGTTCCTAGGAAAGTTGTGATCCAAGTGGATTAGACCATATCTAGTCCGATAAATCTTTGGAAATGGAGCCGTTGAGATCAGTCCACTCAGCCACGATTCCGAACCCTTTGTCATGAACGGTCAGAGACTCAAACTGTTCATTGACATGACCAATATAGATTTGGTTTAGTCATCCTTTATCCTCCATTCTCCTTGAGCTCATTGCGCCTAGCCGATGGCGTAAAACTCAACGCTTAACGGGAGGCAACCCGTCATTATTTCAAAAACCTGAAACCTTTCCTGACATTTCTTTGCACTTTAGGGTTCTTCCTTTAGGACAGCCAACTCCACCTGAGGTACTCGTACCCGAGATTAGAAATCATCCGCAACAGTCACCTCGACCCGTCCACTCACCCAACACCTGTCCTACTGAATGAACCAAGATGAATAAAAACCCACCTAATTTATAATGAGGACATTGCAAATCTTAGGCATGGGGGGGTATGAAAGTGCAAAATGTATGAAAACTTATATCAAGAAAAGGTTTCAACAAAAAAATCACATATCATCTAAAAAAAAAAAATTGAGAAGAGGAGAGAATTTTTGTGGGCTATACATAATCAAAAGAAGGAGAAAAAGAGCAAAATGTTAAAAAGGAGCACAAAATGAAAAAAGAAAGAGATAGTCATTAGTAAGAGATTAAGGGATTAACTGAAGTTCTAGACCATATTAAGAAAAATAAAGAAAAAAGTGCTTAAGAGACACAAAGAGATTAGTAGGAACGCTGACCTTAGGACTTTTTGGCCAGACTCTTAGTACCCGTTAAGATCTGGATATTCCTCAAGAGGTTGAGGAAAATGCAAAGCTTAAGTATTAGGTCTAAGGCTTAGGGAGTATTCGGCCTCATTAACTGACCTTCGATTTGTGGGACTCGGTAACCTAAGCACCCCAATTCACACACAGTCTGGTTCAGTGCGCATAACTATTAAAATCACATAGAAGCATTTTTAATGTTCTAAAAATGTTACCTAGATTAGGAGCGGCTGATCAACACAACTTGATTTGGATGAGTTCCCGGCGCGGAGAGGTGGGAAATTCCCTTTGAAGATGTGTAACAACATATCATCTCCTTGGTGCTTGTCTCTTAGGATATTTACATATCCTACCGGGGGCATGTAAGCACTCTGCTAGTTCAGATACCATGGATGGCATTATCACGAAATGCCAATCGCCAGGGTCTGGATTCAGCCACGGAATGCATGGGCGGGATTATCTCGAAATCTCGAAAAACAGGGTTCTGGGGGTTACCATGGGCGGTGCTACCATGAAGCATCGATTGCCAAGGACCTTTGAGGATTGATGATGGGGATGAGGAATCTGATACAGCCTATGTTGAGAAGCCAATCCGAAGCTAGAAATAAAAAGAAAAGAGAGAGAAAACTCTCCAGAGAAATAAACCCTCTGTCTCACTCTTCCAAAAATGCATTGTAGACTGAACTAACGCTGAAAATGTCTCAAGCACGGGTGCTTTAACCATGGAGTCCAATAAACCTTAGGGTAGTTCCTGCGGGGCTTAAAAACCTTTGCGGAGGACCGAGGCAAAAGCTAGACAGGTCTGGATCTTGGTTGGTACTAGAGTACCTTTAAGCCCATTGTTGTCATTCTGACCTAATCAAAGAGAAAAGAGAAGAAAAAGCACTTATCATAATAGGTGAAAGGAACTCATGGTTTAGAACAGAGGTTAAAACCTTAAAATTTTGCTAAGGGACTAGCAAAAGCTAGGCATGGGGGTATGATGAGAACCTCATCATGAATCCTAACTGGCTTACTTTGATCTAATAAAATGAACAAAAGATCCTACATAACCTAAAGGAAGGCCTAAATTAGGGGAATACTGATCTGAAGAGAATACATAAAATAAGGGGTAAAATTGTAATTTTACCATTGCATTGCATCAACAGGATTTCTAAGGCTCTAGACATAGGTCAATTGGACTTAATAAGAGAAAAAGTGGGATGGTTCAGTCAGAAAAGGGTTATTGTGCAATCTAGGAATTAAATGATATTCTATAACCCTAAAACAAACCCACTTAAATTCACAAGGTTCCAGGAAAGATAAAAATCAACTAAATCCTCTAAAATTCATGGAAAAATATCCTCTAGGATTTAGAACCTTTAATTTGGCCTTTGGAACCTGTTTTGACCTAGATTGGGGTCCATACCTAATGTTTGACCTAATTTGGGTTTTTATGCAATATGTCTAGTCAAACGTGGTCAAACCTAAAATCCAACTTCACCATTGGATTCCTTAGGTCAAAATTAGGTTTATACCAAAATTTAGACCTAAGGGAAGGTCATCTTGACCCACTTTACAAATTGGTCCTCCAAATTACATTCAGATCCTCAACTTTTTGAAACCCTTGCAAATCCCCCCTAACTTCTTCATCTCTTTCTTCATTTCGGTCCCTCTGCCATCACAGCAGGGACCCATACCTCCGACGACTTTGCGCGGAGGTTCTCTCCTCGAGCTCATGGGGTGCCGCTCCCAGATTTGAAAGGGGAGCTCCCTGCGAAGCCCCCTACCGCATGGGCGGCTCCCCATGCCCTGAAACCCCCCATACCTCTCGTGCGAATGCTCGAGAGGTATGGGTCTCTCTCCGGCCTTACCTCTAGCGTGGCATTCTTGCCTCCTCCATGCGCTTCCCGCTCTGCCTGCACCTATTTAAGGAAGCCCAGACCTCGCTGCTTCCATTAAGCTCGAATTGGCCGAAGATTACCCCCAAATTCGTCTCCTCACTCCAGCCTATTGCCCGAAGCTTCCGGCGACTCTCCCTCCCTCTTCTCGTCGCTCTGCCACAATACCAGTGGCATAGCCAGCTTCACCGTTCTCCTCCACGTCGCACCGTACCAGCGTGCGTCCTTCAACCCCCTTCGTCGTCGCCGTCATCTCTCCCCTGGGCCTCTTCGTCTTTGGTGACAGCAGCACTCGTTTCTTGCCCTCTGCCTCCCCCCTTCGCTCCAAGTACATAAGTTAAGCTCCTCTCCCTCTACTCTTCATTTCCCCTTCATCAATTTTCAGTTTCGACCCCTCGATAGTCACTACCACCATCATCTCCTTCATCTTCGACCACCAACTTCGGCGAGTTCGCCCCACCACCACAGACCACCTCCCTCCTCGCCGACCAGTCCCTAAGCTCCACCACCTTCCATTGATCATACCCTGCACCTTCACCAACCGCTACACACTCTGTACACCTCCACTGACTACACCCACTTGCACGCACACAGTGTGCCCTAGGCACGCTCCCACAGGCAGTCCCACGCCTTGCCGACCATCTATGCACATTTGCAGCACCTTGGGGAAGCTCCCTGAGCTTTTTAACATGGCCGTGAGGCCGTTTTGGTGCTTTTAGGTTCCAGGGGCTCTCCGCCATTGAAGCACAGCTCAAAGCTCGCTTGAAGCTTTGCCCAGGCCTTGCTGTTTTAGGCCTACACTCCCAGGTCGCGCGGCTTAGTCTCGCACACACACCCAGGCCTTTGATTGGCTTCGAGGACCCTCGTAGCAGCTGCAATTGAGAAGCTCAACATCTGCAGGTGCACGCAACAGGAAGGTGGGACGTTTAGTCCCACCTCGGGCGCTTTCGTGCGGGTGCTGTGGTATAAGTTGTAAAACTGCATAAGGCTTATCGCCTCTAACTCACGAGGTGAGGTCCCTTTCACCCGACCGACTGGCCTTGTCTGCGACCATGCCCCACGGACTTGGTCTTGACCCGACCCGACTAGCACACCTCGCCCACCACCGCACGTCGGTGGGCTTGGTCCCGGGCATGCATTCTCGACTCGTTTACTCGAGAGGCTCTGGGAGAGCTGTGTCCTAAGAGTGAAATAGAGAGAGAGACGTGAGGAGGGTAGAGGTAGGCTTTGCTTCTCTATGTTGTGCAGGGAAGAAGAAGGAAGAGGAAGCAGCTACGGAGAAGAGGAAGAGAAGAAGAAGCCGGTTGAAGGAAGAGGAAGCTGAGGACTTAGCCGCACCAGAGAGAAGAAGAAGGCAGAGGAAGGAGCCATGGAAGAAGAAGAAGAAGAGAAAGAGGAGGAGGCAAGGACTTAGCTGCAGAACTACAGAGGCCAAGGAGGAAGGAGCCGCAGGAAGAAGAAGAAGAAGGCAGAAGAAGGAGCCAAAGAAGAAGAAGGAGGAGGCGCAGCACAGCTCAAGAAGAAAAGAAGAAGTCAAAGAGGAAAGACAAAAAGAGGAGGAAGGAGTTGTAGCTGAAGACTCAGCCACAGAGAAAGAGAAGAAGAGAGAGGAAGGAACTGCTGCAAAGAAGAAAGAAGAAGAAGCAGCCAAAGACAGAGTAGCAGAAAAGCCAAAGAGAAGGAAGGAAGAAGAAGAAGGCACGGCACTGTAGCAAGAGGCAGTTAAGGCATCTGATTCAAAAAATCAGACGTCTGAAAGAGGAAAAGAAAGAGCGGAGAAGAAGAAAGAAAAAGAGAAGATTTATTTCTTTTTACTCTCTATATACAATGCATTATTGAACATTATCTTTCAAGTAAATGTTGAGAATTGCAATTTTTCTTTTGAATACCAATTTGCTCCCTGAGTTCGACCTTGCGATACTTTTGAATTTCGAGTAATAAATAAATTTGATAATCATTTTTCGCGGTATACTACAGCGCATATCTTTTTAAAACTCGTCGAACGACTTTTATTGATTAAGCATTTTTTATCTCAAATACGTGCTCTAAACTTTCAGAATGAAGCTTTCAAGCTTCAACTGTTTCCTGGAGCTATCTAGAGTTCACTCTCTTCTCCTTTAGATGAGAAATTCCTTACTAAAGATGATTCAGACCTCATGTGGAGGTCAAAGCTCTTCCGTAGGTCAAGAGACTTGAATTTCATTTCTGCAGGCCATGAATGGCCGTGAAAATCCTTGATCTTTGCCCCTCAAATCAAACGGTTAGATCTGACCTGGACACCAAATTGGTGTTACAAACATGTAGAGCATCCAAAAGGCTTTCAATCAAGCCTTTGCTCGATCTAAATCATCCAATGAGTTGGCCGGAATCGCCGGCCGAAGTTCGACAAGAACCCGCGAAATATAGTTCCACCACAGGAACTATTGAGAGTTGGCACTGCTATATTACGATTTCCTACATTAGCCTTACCGGTCGTCAGCGCAGGGCACGAAAAGAAACTTGCCTTGGGTGCGGGTGCATGCGTTACACGTGCCTACGCATTTGTGTGTGCGTGCGCCTGTGGGCATGAGCGTGGGCTCGTGAGTGGGCGTGTGTGGGCCTGGGAGGTCGGATACTGTGCATGGGCTTGAATTGGAAATTAGACACCTAAGTAAAACTAGGCTTGGACCTAGTAGGGTCTGGTCTCACTCTCTAGGGGGTGTTGTGTATCCCCGACTAGTCTGAGCTGCCAATTAGAAAATCGAATTTTTGTAATTTGGTTAAGTGTGGACACTAAGCATAGTAAAGATAAAGAAAGGAAGGAAGAGTAAACAAAGACAGAGAGTAAAGGAAAAGAGAGAGAATAAGAGAGAGACCATTGAGAGAGTAACGAAAGAGATATAATATAATAAAGGAGAAAAGGGCTGAAGATTAAGAAGAAACGAGTGAAAATAAAGAGAAAGTCAGATGTCTTGCCATAGTTTTAGACTTCTAATTTTTACTTTTAAGACATTCAATCTTCTTATTAGACGTCTGATGTAAACATGTTTATATTGCATAAAATGTCTATTTATGCATGTTCTTAAGTATAGAATTGCATTACATACTATAAATATTGCATAGCATGCATCATCTTGCATTTAGATTAGTCTGAATAAAATGGAGGTTAATTGTCTCCTTTTATGTTCAAGGACAGGGTGACTTTTTATCGGGGCCTCAGATCGAAGATCTAACCGTATGGATCTGATCAGGGCAACGATTGGAGTTCAATGACTCCAAGATCGTCCTAATCGGATATTCGTAGCATCAGACAGAGACTGAAGAACCCTAGAAGATCAAGGGCCAAGATGGTGTGAATCCGCACTTCAGACGATAAGTCCAACCCACGGATGGATTCGGATCGACGATCGTAGCCTAACGGCGCGAAAATCGACTCAATCTGATACCCGTGGCACCATCTACATCATCCAGAAGATGGACGGCCAAGAAGGTGCCACGTGGCACCATCTCAGCCATCCAACCGGCCGCCCTCAACCTCTGAAGCCTCTAGCGTCCACGCCTCTCTGCCGTTGGATCATGATCCAATGGTTGAGAGTGGATCTCAGACCAGTGCCTTCGTTCTTTGAAGCAAAGGAAGAAGCGATCTCGACCGTTGGATCTCAATCCAACAGTCCAGATCGCACGCTACGAAGATGCACCACCTACCCATCCACACGCACAGCGCAGTGGATAAGGTGCTTGGTCACCTTAAGGTGCTGGTTCAAATCCGCGAGACGCTGCGGTTGGGCGTGGGCGAGCGGGTGCATTCAACCGCGCAATGGGGATCAGGCGGTTACGCATGCCCAATCAAGTCCATGTGCCATCGCACGCCCCCGCGTGATGCGGGATTGCATACATATGCATGAGCTGAGGAGGCGTGACAAGGAGCGCTCTCAGCCATTCGATCTCACGATCGAACGACCAAGATTTATAGAACGTGGAAAGGCTTTGAGCACGGGGAGATGAGCGGGCGCGCACGAGCTACCCCACTACGGCCATGTTCATGTCTTTAGTGACGGATTTATCTGCCACTAAAGGTCCTGAATTAATTATTTCCAACATAAAAAGACCAAATTGCCCTCACTCCTTGCAACTATAAAAGGAGACCCCCTCCATACGAAATTCTCATCCCTTCCTTCCCTTCTCTCCCTCTCCAAAGCTCAGGAGAAGTTGTCCCACACCCGAGATGCTCCTTGAGAGATAAAGTCAAATTTTCGCCCCCATTTCGGAAGCGGATCCCGCGATGACGACGATGTGCTGCCCCGTTCTCGTTCCTCCTACCTCAACCTCATTCTTCCCGCTCCATCCTTCGTCTTCCAGGCGTCATCCCGTCCAGCTCATCCTCCAAGCAATCATCGAGGAAGATAACTTCTCTCTCCCATTCCTCTTTTCAGCTTTCTTGAGTACAATTTTTCTGCTTTCTAGTGTAATAGATTTCCACTTTCTAGTGTAATTTGTCACTGGTTTAGTTGTATAAACATTTTGAAATATTAAGTGCATGTTCTCTCTCTTTCTCTCTCTCATTCTGTTTGTTTATATTACCTCATTGTAATTACTTTGCCTTTCAATAAAAACCCTAAAAAAATATAACTGCGAATATAGATCGATGTAGCCTCCCTTAGTTCGACCCGGGATTTTTATTCCGGTATAAATTTTATTTGTTGAACACGAGTTCTTCGCTTTCAAACTACAATGATAGGTTTTCAAAACCAAATACAATAGCGTAGTAACACGTAGCTTCAACATTTTAGCGCCGTTGCCGGGGAGGCAATGATTTCCGATCTTCTTTTCACATTTCACGCACGATATTGTCTTCTAACTTGCTTTTTTTTGTGTCTATTATTTTGCAGAGACCTCCATCAGGGAATCATCAAGCGGTAGACCGAAGTAAAGTGTAGTTGAAGACAACTGTAAGTGCTCCTCATTTTTCCCCCTCCATAGATTTCATTTGTGACATTAACCTAGGTGTTTGCATAAATCCTAGGGTTAGTTTGGTTGTTTGGATTCTCACTCACACTCATTCCACCCTCGCTTATAAAAAAAAATAAAAAGATAATTTTGTGGGGTAATTTTCAACAGACACACAACATATACCCACATTCAAGGCACTTAACCTACTTGATTTGTTCCTACTCAATCGGGTTCTGATCTGTGGAACCGATACACACAAAGCAATACATAAAAGAGTAGAAATCATTCTAGGTTAACAATCTCTGTGTGCCTAATCTAGTGGTGCATTTGTGGCCAGTTGTTTGAGTTGTTTGGGTCGCACCACTCAACCTAAAATCAACTCATCAAGTAACTTCTCCTTAGGGTTTTCAATCTAGGTCTATTCCAGGCACTCCACTTTATTTCTGGTTTTAAAGGAAAGCAATCTTCACCTGTGTTTAAAAACCTGGTTTGCCTCAAACTTGATTGAAATCAACCTAATTTTAAACCCTAAAAGCTACTTAAGCAAGATTTCAACATTAAAATCCACACATCACAAATAATCTTGCTTGAAAGCCCTGGTTGTGCACGCACTTACACAATTCTCAATTAATCATTAAGGGCACAACCCATTTTAAGGACCCATCACATTCCATAAGCACTACAATCCCAGGCTTTAATAAAATTGAGTAGACGTTGGCCTTAAGGACTGATTCGCTCTTCGGGGCATAGTCTAAGTTTTTTTTGATTAACCTACTTGTATTGATTAATCTGTTGTCTAGCTAGGGGAGTAATGTCAAACGACCGTGGCTGGGGGGTACATTAGGAATCGGAGGTGCAAGCCGAAGGAAGAACCTTCTCCCTAGTCCCTCCTTCTAACTGGTTGGATTAAGTAGACACAAGTAGAGTAAATCATTTACAATTTAAGGTGGGTTTTGGGAGTTTGTAGATCCTTAGGCTACCCCACTTAAGGATAGGCTTGTTTTGTTGTGCTGCAAGGTCCTTATCCCCAGTCCTTCCAACCTTCTCCTAGTTTATGCTGGGAAAATGGTCATTGAATCCCCGATTGGAAGGACCACTAGAGTATTCTAGGAGGTGCAAATTGGATTTTGGTCAAATTGATCCCATGGCCGACCAACAATCAACTTTGCCTCAGGATCCACAGGAGGAATTCCGAAGGCAGTTGGAACAAATGCAGAGAATGCAGGAATGGTTCCAGAGAATGCAGGGTGCTCAGCCCTTGAAGGATTTTTATGATCCTTTAAATTACGGGGAATGTCCCGACGTCCAGATTCTGGCCGGAGACGTAGAAATCAAGCCCTTGGTGTTAAGCCTGATCAAACATTACCTTGGGCTTAGCTCCGAAGACCCATTTCAGCACTTGGAGGACTTGACCACTTTGGTCCAGACCACCAAGGCACGAAACGTGAATGAGGAGCAAATGATCATGAGGCTCTTCCCCCACTCTCTTAGGGATAAGGCCGCTCATTGGTACAGGACAATAGGAAGACCAATTGCAACTTGGAATGAGTTGAAATCGGCCTTTCTGAAGAAATTCTTCCTAGTCGGACGTACTGTTGAACGCATGGGTTGCTACGCTAACGTGCTTGGTTTTGAAAAACCTATCGTCATAGTATGAAAGCGAAGAACTCGTGTTCAACAAATAAAATTTATACCAGAATAAAAATCCCGGGTCGAACACAGGGAGGTAGACGTTTGATTTAAAACTACGCGTTTGTTTTATTTGTCACGAAGTAAATTAATTGATTAGAACTATTTAACTATTTACAATAAATAGAAGAGAGAGAGGAGTAAGAGAGAGAGAATATTACAAACAAAAATCAAAATAAGATGTAGAATGAACATGGAATTCATCATTAAAAATATTGTTTGTTTCACTAAACATTATGACTAGAAAGCAGAAAATGATTATACTAGAAAGCAGTAAATCTACTCTAGAAAGAAATAAATCTACTCTAGAAAGCATTAAAAAGAATGGGGAGAGCGATATCCTCCTCGACTGTCGCTTGGAGGATGAACCTGACAGAACGATGCCTGGACGAAGGAGGACGAAGCAGGATGAAGGAGGACGAAGCAGGAAGAACGGGAATGGGGTAGCACATCGTCGTCGTTGCGGGATCTGCTTCCGAAAGGGGGACAAAATATTGACTTTATCTCGTGAGAGGCATCTCGGGTGTGGGACAAGCTTCTCTTGAGCTTTGGAGAGGGAGAGAAGAGAAGGAAGGGATCAGAATTTCGTGTGGAGGGGGTCTCCTTTTATAGTTGCAAGGAGTGGGGGCATTTTGGTCATTCCAATTTGAAAAACATTAATTCAAGACCTTTAGTGATAGATAAAACCGTCGCTAAAGGTCCGAACGTGGGCGTAGTGGGCGACGCGCGCGCACCCGCTCACCTCCTTGCGCGTAACGCACATACACATCCAGCCGCTCTCAGCCGTCCGATCGCGAGGTCGGACGACTTAGATTGCGCTACCGCCCGCCTCCTTTGCGCGCCCGCCCTCGTCAGATCGAGCGTTGAAATGCACGTTTGATCATGCGTGTGTGATTCGTGTGCCCAGATCACGCCACGTCTCCGCATCTGAACTGTCCGCTCACCATCCGACGGCTCAATTGAGCCTGCTCCATGCCCACGCTTGATTTGAGGCTTGCGGGGGCTCGACCCCGCGACCTCTACTTCGCTCGCAGCGTCGTCTCTGCTGCACTACGTAGTCGAGATGGTCGCGCGGATTCAATCAAGCGTGTGCATCGACAACCGTTGGATGCGCATCCAACGGTGGAGAAGCGGCACTCTGATTGAAGAAGAGAAGGTGCGGCAGTTGCTTTGGCCGGTTGGGGGGCTGAGATGGTGCCACATAGCACCATCTGAGCCATCCATCTTTTGGATGATGTAAATGGTGCCACGGTTGTCGGATTGAGTCGATTTCGTGCCGTTAGGCTGCGATCGTCGATCCGAATCCATCTGTGTGGTCGAATTTATCGTTTGAAGTGTGGATTCACACCATCTTGGCCCTTGATCTTCTAGGGTTCCCTGGTCTCTATCTGATGCTATAGATGCCTGATTAGGGCGATCTTGGAGTCGTTGAACTCCAATCGTCGCCCTGATCACATCTGTACAGTTGGATCTTCGATTTGAGGCCCCGATAAAAAGTTTGCCCTGTCCATGAACATAAAAGGAGACAATTAACCTCCATTTTATTCAAACTACTCTAAATGCAAGATGATGTATGTTATGCAATATTTATAGCATGAAATGCAATCCTATGCTTAAGAACATGCATAAATAGACATAAGTATTGTAAACATGTTTACATCATACCCCCATGCCTATCTTTTGCTAGTCCCTAGTAAAAACTATATGCTATTTATAAAAGAATTAGGTTGGATTATTTGGGCTTGAGTTATTTTCAATCACTAGGAAAATGTTTACTTAGGATCTGAACTTTCAAAGACACAACAGTGCCCAAGTATAGGCCAAAATGCAGACCGCCTCAAGCCCTCGCCTTATTCGGAGAAAATTTATTTTTCTCTTTTTCTTCTTTTCTAATTTAGTTTTAGGGTTTAAGAGTGGCTTTCTACGGCCCTTCAACTCACCCAAGATTTGATGAGAACCCTAAGTTCTAAGCATCTTATTGTGAATGTGATAGACTCGTTGATCTGCAGTTAAAATGGACTTCGGATTTCTACGCCTCTAAGTGACCTAAAAAAAAGAATTTTGCCTAAAGGTGTATCTTTACAACCGGTAGCTTTCTTCCTACTTTTATTTTTTCTACGGGGTCAACACAAGGGTGAATCTAGTGTATATCTCCCCGGTTTATTCTACTTCTCCGCTTCTTCCTAAGTGTTTTGGGATTTTTCAGTGCATTTATTGAGCTGGGTTCTGGACAACCGGTCGATGAGCTATTACCACCAACAACTTGCCAGGCATACTCGTGCGGCAAAGTGTGGCTTATTTTTTTTGATTTTTTTTTTAGGTGGCTTCCTGATCTAAGATTTACCTAAAGGCAGCAAAAAGTGAAAGATCCAGTGACTGGGCTCTAGACAACCTACCTATGGGCTGCTACCCACGATAACTTGCCAGCCATATCACCCTAGAAGGTTCATTAACTACCTAATTTTCGTTAAAATCGCCGAACAACGAGTCAGTGACAAGATAGTGTGTAGATGCTTAAAACTCAAAATTCCTTCAAATCAGAGGGTGGGTTGATAAGTGGTGTACTTATCACCTAAACTTATTTACTCCAATTAAAATAGAATTTAGGTTGGCGAGGACTTGAAAAACAAATCCACATTTTAGTGGATACACGGCCTGATTAAGTCCAAAGACCTAAAGGGTCTTTGTATTCAAATCATAATGTAGTATTTCCTAAGATTGAAAATTTTCTTAAACCCAAGTTCTCTTCCCTAATTCCAAATTTTTTTTTTAATAAAAGAAAATAAAATAAATTCAGAGATGAATATCCACCCCCCCATGCCTATCTAATGCAATGTCCTCATTGTACTAAAAAGACATAAAATAGAGTGGAATAGCATAGAAAGCACCTGAATTGCATGAATGTCAAGTACGCTCAGAGATGAAAACTAAAAGGAACTGTATACGTGCTGAATTTAGTGCCTTCAGCTAGGCACACTATACAAAGAAGAGAAATAAAGAATTCACAGATGTAGGTCGAAATCAGAATAAACATAAGAATCATCTGACCTATCAGTAGATGTCCACAAATGTGGACCAGATTGTGATGCAGACCCATACCCCATAATCGAGAATATCTCAGGTTCTGGATAAAAATTACCCAAAACCTAAAATCAATATGCAAGCGGGGTCGAGCCTGCGATTTATGAGGATGCAACCCAAGACCAAAAAGTTGGGTTACAGAGAATTCAACCTCAAAAGGATAATCAATGAATGTGTGCTTGGGTTGGACATCCTCAGAACAGATGTCGTAAGGGTTCTTGTTTGATGGTTTTAGCTTAATAGGAACCCTTCGACTCAGTCTTCTACTTCCTCTAGAACTTGCTTCCCAAATCAAAATTTCTCGGGTCCTATCCTCTTCATTCAGCATGTCAAATTCCAGGACCTCTTGCATATTAATCACCCCATCTGAAATCTCCAAGTCTAAATGATGTGGCTGAATCAGAATTGACTTGGGTCTAATTATCTCAGAAACAGAATCATCGATAAGCTCAATGGGGTGTAACTGACAATCAGGGCATTTGATTAAATCCTCCATAAAATGCAATTTTGGATCCATAATTTGAGCCCTAATAAAATTAGTTTCCTCAGTTATTGGGCTATCAAATGATCTTTCAGATTCCTCAGGCCCAATCATCTCACAAAAATTGTGTTTTGTAAACTCACGTGAGACTTTGCAAATCGAATCTTCACCATCAGAATCAAAGAAATTGAAATCCGTATTAATGTATGTCTCAAAATCATCTGTCACTTTCTGTTCCAAGGAGACATACGTTTCCTCATACCCTGGCTCAGGGATCTCAGGTGAAGAAATCAGATCTTCCTTAATTGGTTGCTCTAATTCAATCTAGTCAGCCTCGTAACACGTGTCCCCCTAACAGGTGCCTGAATGGGTTCTGAAATTGGCTTTCTTGAAGAGGGTTCATTCTGGGAATCATCCCATGATTGAATCAAAGCGACCATAAATCTCATCCTCAATTTCGTTAACTTCCCAAGTAGAAACTCACCTGGGTTCTTATCCTTAAAATCCTGAAGCCAATCCAACAAATACTTATTCAAATCATCAATCATTTCAATCAGAGGCTCCAATCTCTCAATGCAAGGTATTGGCTGAACTTCTAAAGATTGTATGATATTCCTCAATTTAGCCAGAACCTTATCTTGATCCTGGTTACCCTAAACCAAATGAGTTGGTTCAGGGTTGGGCGAGTTTGGGATCAATGTAGGGGAATTAACAAATTGAGATTCATTATACCCTTCCTGATAATAGGTCATTTTAGACTGTTCAAAAGGTGGTGATGACCTAAAGGTAGTGTAATCAGAGGATGGGTAAGGATCGGTGTATCCTTCTTGATTGTAGATCGTATTAGGTTGTTCATGAAAGGTTGACGATCTATAATTGATGTGGCTCTGATAAGGATAGAAATCACAATCATAGTGTTTAGGGTTAGACCCTAAACACAGAGGTTGGGAACTATATCCCCAATCTGAGTTATCCCAACTAACTGATGGTTGATTACAGTATGAGTTGGAATAATCGTCATGTTGAGGATAATTCAAAACAGGAGGGAAAGAGCGGGAATGCGTGTAATATGTGGAAGGATTCATGAGAGATGGGAGGAAGAAAGGCGCCCTGCAATACAAACAATCAAACCTGTCCTTAAGTGGGCTAGTCTAAAACCTATAGACTCCCAAAACCCGTCATAAGATAAAGGAATGATTTGATCTACTTCTGTTCGTTCAATCCAATCAGTTAGAAGGAGGGACTGGGGAGAAGGTTCTTCCTTTGGCTTGCGCCTCCGGTTCCTAGTGTACCCCCCAACTGCGATCGTTTGATTCTGCTCCCCTAGCTAGACATTAGATTGAACAGTAGAAGCAGACTAATCGAAAATAATCTCGTTCTGGGCTCTGAAGAACGAGTCGAATCCTTAAGGCCAACGTCTACTCTGTTTTATTTATGGCTAGGTTTGAATGTGCTTTGGAATGTGATGGGCCCTTTATCTGGGTTGTGCCCTTAATGATTGATTGATTTGTGTATGTGTGCACAACTAGTGGTTTTCAAGCAAGATTACTTTTGATGCGGTGAATTTTAGGGTTCAAATCTTGCTTAGTAGCTTTTAGGATTCAACTTTAGGTGTTTTCAAACAAGTTTTGTTGGCACACCAGGTTTTGAAAGCACAGGTGAAGATGTTTTCCTTTAAAACTTAAAAGAATGTGGAGTGCCTGGTAAATCCCTAAGAGTTGAACTTATGTGGCAGCTACTTGATGAATTAATTTTAATTGAAGTGGTACGGCCCAATCAACTCAAACAATTGACCTATTGCACCACTTAATTAGGCACACAAGTGATTACCTAATCTAATTTCTACTCAATTATGTGTTTGGATGTGTGTACTGGCTCCAAAGGTTGGTTTACCGGTTGAGTTTGAAAATCAGATGAGGTTGTGCATCTCTGTGAGATTTTTTTATTTTTCTTTGTTTTAATGTGGAGGTTGGGGCGGGTGTGGGTGTCAAACAACAAACAATCTAACCTTAGAGTTTGTAAGAACACCTAGGTTTATTGATGTTTGTGTTATTATGTGGTGAAATGAAATCAAATGGGTGGGAGGTGGGGGTAACTTACAAAACCTTCCAAGTACTTTACTCCAATCTACCGCTTTTGCTCATCTCAAAAGAGTACCTGCAATCACAATAAGAAAGGATAGAAGTGATGTAAATGATTTGTAAGTTAGAAAACACAAAGAAAAAAAATCAAAGAGCGTCGCCTCCCCGGCAACGGCGCCAAAATGTTGAACGCACGGGTTGCTACGCTAACGTGTTTGGTTTTGAAAAACTTGTTGTCGTAGTATGAAAGCGAAGAACTCGTGTTCAACAAATAAAATTTATACCGGAATAAAAATCCCGGGTCAAATATAGGGAGGCGGACGTTTGATTTAAAAACTACGTGTTTGTTTTATTTGTCACGAAGTAAATTAATTGATTAGAACTATCTAACTATTTACAATAAATAGAAGAGAGAGTAAGAGAGAGAGAGAATATTATAAACAAAAACTAAAACGAGATGTAGAATGAACATGGAATTCATCATTAAAAAGATTGTTTGTTTCACTAAACATTATGACTAGAAAGCAGAAAACGATTACACTAGAAAGCAGTAAATCTACCCTAGAAAGCAGTAAATCTACTGTAGAAAGCATTAAAAAGAATGGGGAGAGAAATATCCTCCTCGACGGTCGCTTGGAGGACGAGCCGGATGGAATGACGCCTGGACGAAGGAGGGCGAAGCAGGAAGAACGGGAACGGGTAGCACGTCGTCGTTGTCGCGGGATCCGCTTCCGAAAGGGGGACGAAAACTTGACTTTATCTTGTGAGAAGCATCCCGGGTTTGGGACAAGCTTCTCTTGAGCTTTGGAGAGGGAGAAGAGAAAAGGAAGGGATCAGAATTTCGTGTGGAGGGGGTCTCCTTTTATAGTTGCAAGGAGGGGGCATTTTGGTTATTCCAATTTGAAAAACATCAATTTAGGACCTTTAGTGACGGATAAAACCGTCGCTAAAGGTCCGAACGTGGGCGTAGTGGGCAGCACACACGTGCTAGCTCACCTCCTCATGCGTAACGCACGTACATGTCCAGTCGCTCTCAGCCGTTCGATCGCGAGATCGGACGGCTTAGATTGCGCTACCGCCCACCTCCTTTGCGTGCCTGCCCGTGTCAGATCGAGCATTGAAACATGCGTTTGATCGTGAGTGCGTGATTCGTGCACCCAGATCATGCTACGTCTCCGCATCTGAATCGTCTGCTCAACATCTGAGCCTGCTCCATGCCTGCACCTGATTTGAGGCTCACGGGGGCTCGACCCCGCAACCTCTGCTTCTTCAGTGTCGTCTCCGCTGCACTACGTAGTCGAGATGGTCACGCGGATTCAATCAGGCACACACATCCACAACCATTGGATGAGCATCCAACGGCGGAGAAGTAGCACTTTGATTGAAGAAGAGAAGGTGCGACAATTGCTTTGGCTGGTTGGGCGGCTGAGATGGCGCCACGTGGCGCCATCTGAGCCGTCCATCTTTTGGATGATGTAGATGGTGCCATGGTTGTCGGATTGAGTCGATTTTCATGCGTTAGGCTGCGATCATCGATCCGAATCCATCCGTGTGGTCGGATTTATCGTTTGAAGTGCTAATTCACACCATCTTGGCCCTTGATCTTCTAGGGTTCCCCGATCTCTATCTGATACTACATATGCCTGATTAGGGCAATCTTGGAGTCGTTGAATTCCAATCGTCACCCAGATCACATCTGTATGGTTGGATCTTCAATCCGAGGCCCCGATAAAAAGTTTGCCCTGTCCATGAAATTAAAAGGAGACAATTAACCTCCCTTTTATTCAAACTACTCTAAATAAAGATGATGCATGTTATGTAATATTTATAGCATGCATGCAATCCTATGCTTAAGAACATGCATAAATAGACATCTTAAGTAGTGTAAGCATGTTTACATGACGTACCAATGCCTTGAGACGGACAATCACTACCTTTACCCAGTGGTCGGGGGAGCAGTTTCATGTGGCCTGGGAGCTATTCCAGGACCTATTACGGAGGTGTCTACACCACGAGGTGCCGAAATGGCAACTAGTGCAAATCTTCTATCACGAGTTGACTGAGAAACTCAGAAATCACGTGGGAAATTCTTACGGAGGCAATTTCCTCAACAAAGTCGCAGATAGTGCACACGATTTGTTTGAGGAAATGAGCGAGAATTAAATCAATCATGCCTCCATGGATACTTTTAACCGGTCCTAGCAGCCCAGATCAAATGTTAATGAAGTCCATAACTCTCATTCATTTGATATGGAATTGATTTGTAACAAACTTGACAAGGTGGACTTGGTTGCTAAGAGAATGGAAGAGTGGATGGCTGGAAATTCTATGAACAACTCTCGATCCACTCAATCGCAAAATTCGGGATTCCATTCTTCGCGAGCTCCTTCTGAACGGGAGTTCGTGAATCAACTCGATGCGCCTCAATGTGTGAGTTAGCATTATTCGAAACCCCACGGGTTCCAAACTGGGGCCTTTGATCCCAGTTTTTCTAATCCTTCCCTTTCTTTCTCTCCATCCTCATCCTACGAGGATGTCTGTGCTGTACAGGAGAATGTTAGATCCAACCCCTACACTAATGCTTATAATCCGGGTTGGAGAAACCACCCTAACTTCTCTTGGAAAAACCTGGGGCAACAAACCTAATTCTGACCCAGCAACTATGCTCCGCAACGACCAATGGGTCAGGGTCACATGTATACTCAGTTGCCCCCAAATCAGGTCAATTAGCCGGCTTGGAATGCCCGTCAACCGTAGGGCAAGCTGATTTGAACTGGCAAATGGTAGAGATGCAAGGATCCATGGTCTAGCTCATGTAGCAAATGAAAACCTTATTGGACAACTTGCAGATCGGGCTCATTGCTAACTCTCATCAACTCGGATCTCTACCATCCCAACCCGTACTCAACCCGCGAAATATTCTGAATCCGGGCAACCAAGCCCATGGGTACGGAAATCAGAGGGACCCATACGCACATGCTCAGGTGGTTGAGCAGGGTTCTTCTTCTTCTTTTACACATCAACAATTCTTGGTTAATCAAGCCCCTTCAATATTTCCTAACCCTCCCCAAGACCCAAACTCTTATGCATCTGCAAATTCTGTTACCTTGAGGAGTGGTAAGCAGACTTAGGATCCACAACCACATTGTTCTAATCTACCGAATCCTGAAAAACCTGAGGAGAGAAAGGAGAATTCTGTAGAAGAAATTAAGGCTCAGGGACCTGATTCCAAAGATCTGGCTCTTGTTCCTTTTCCTGAAGCTTTGATCAAATCAAAGAAGTCTGTTGATAGCAATGAGGAGCTTCTGAATATTTTTAAGAATGTTGAGATCAATATCCCACTCTTCGATGCTATCAAGCATATACCGGCTTATGCAAGATTTTTAAAGGATTTATGTACACAAAAGCGTAAGTCGAGAGAATCTGTTCCGAGGAAGGTGGTACTCTGAGCAAGCTAGTTCTTTTATCCTACACCACCTCCCTCAGAAAAAGAGAGATCCAGGTGCTCCGTTGATTTCTTGTGTCATCGGAGATTACACGTTTGATAGAGTACTTTTGGATCTGGGTGCATCCATCAACCTAATTCTGACTTCTATTTACGAGAAGTTTGGATTAGGTGAACTTCGACCAACTTCAGTAACGCTACAGTTAGCAAACCGTTCAGTCACAAATCCACGAGGCGTTATTGAAGATGTTATAGTTAAAGTCAAAGATTTCTATTTTCCTATAGATTTCCTTGTCCTTGACATGGATGTACCGGAAAATCTGAGGAACACACCCATCATTTTGGGGCGTCTGTTCCTGGCTACCGCTAAGGCCAACATTAATTGTGAAAGCGATATCATGGAAATCGCCTTTGGAGATCAACGAATGAAATTGGATATTTTTAAGGCGATTAATAAATTTGAGGATTGTGGATTTATTAAGGAACTTGAAGAGGATAATGTACACATTGAAACTTGTTTGATGGTTTCTTCAATTGAAAGTTCCTCCTTTGATGATTAATTGGACCTGCAACCCTCTATGGCAGACCTGCCATCTTCTGAAGAGGCTATTGATTTTGTTCACTCACAACCTCTTCCTCTTCATGAGTCTTCAACATCTTCCTTACCATCAATCATCAACTCGCCCTAGCTTGAACTAAAACCATTGCCTGATAATTTGAAATATCAATTTTTAGGATCTCAGAAGATGCTCCCTATGATTATCAGTGCTAAATTAACAAAGGAGCAAGAGATTAAATTGATCAAGGTCCTGAAGGAACACAAGGAGGCAATTGGTTGGACCATTCATGACCTTAGGGGGATCGAGCCATCTTACTACAATCATAGAATATTCTTGGAAGATGGATCCCACCCTTCTCGTTAGATGTAGAGGAGATTAAATCCAAATATGTGAGAAGTGGTCAAAAAGGAAATCATTAAGTGGCTCGATGTAGGAATTATTTATCCAATCTCTGATAGTCCCTGGGTAAATCCTATGTAGATTGTTCCCAAGAAAGCTGGGATTATCGTTGTGACTAACGAGAGAGGAGAATCTGTCACAACTCGTTCAGCTTCCTCTTGGAGGGTTTGTATCGATTATAGGAAGCTGAACACGGCCACGAAAAAGGATCATTTTCCCCTGCCTTTCATTGATCAAATCTTGGAAAGACTAGCCAGGCAGAAGTACTTCTGTTTTCTTGATGGCTACTCGGGATACAACCAAGTTCCTATCCATCCTGAGGATCAGGAAAGAACTACTTTCACCTGTCCCTATGAAACCTTTGCTTTCTGTAGGATGCCTTTCGGTTTATGCAATGCACCTGTGACTTTTCAAAGGTGTATGTTAGCCATATTCTCTAACATGGTGGGAGAGTTTATGGAAGTCTTCATGGATGATTTCTCTATTTTTGGAGAATCATTTGACTCTTGTTTGGCTAATCTAGAAATGATTCTTAAGCGATGTATCAAAACACGATTGGTCCTTAGCTGGGAAAAGAGTCATTTCATGACATAAGAAGGCATCGTCTTGGGTCATGTAATCTTTGAACGAGGAATTGAAGTGGATAAAGCTAAGGTTGATGCTATCACTAAACTTCCTCCTCCCACATCTGTTAAAAAAATTCGATCATTTCTTGGTCATGTGGGATTCTACAGAAGATTCATCAAGGATTTCTCGAAGGTTGCTCGTCCCCTGAGCAATCTTCTCACCAAAAAAATGCCATTTGTTTTCGACGAATCATGTCGTAAGGCATTTGATTTCTTGAAAATGGCAGTCACTTGTGCTCTAGTGTTGCAACCATCGATTTGGACAGTCACTTTTGAGATCATGACCGATGCTTCTGGTTACATGGTCGAGGCTGTTTTGGGTCAGAATATAGATAGGAAGCCCTCTGTCATCTACTATGGTAGTAAAACTCTGGATGAAGCCCAGAGGATTTACACTGTTACTGAAAAGGAATTACTAGCCGTAGTATTTGCTTTGGAAAAGTTCAGGGCTTATCTCTTAGGGTCTCATGTCATCATCTATACTGATCACTTGGCCTTAAGACATCTCTTGGCCAGAAAGGATGCCAAACCCTGGCTTATTCGTTGGATTCTTCTTCTTTAAGAATTTGATCTTGAAATCAAGGATAAACTGGGGCACAAAATGTGGTGGCGGATCATTTGTCAAGACTCCTAAGTGATTCTTCTCATCCGGACATTCCAATTGCTGACACTTTTCCGGACGAAGCTATCCTTATAGTTTCAGGTGTCCAAACCCCGTGGTTTGCTGACATTGTTAACTATTTGGCCGTTGGTCAAATCCCTAGGATTGGACCAAGCAACAACGAGATAGACTTAAATCTTAGGCCCAATACTACTTCTGGGAGGACCCTGAACTGTACCGCATCGGCTCTGATTAGATTATTCGCCGATGTGTTTCGAAGAATGAATTCAACAGTATACTTGAGTTCTGCCATGCATCTGTGTGTGGTGGACATTTCTCCAGAAAAAAGACGGCTGCAAAAATTTTGCAATTTGGCTTCTATTGGCCGTCTTTATTTAAGGATGCCCAGGATTTCTCAAGGTCATGTTCTCGATGTTAGGCACTTGGGAGCATAACTAAGAGAGATATGATGCCCCTAAACCCTATTCTTCCTATCGAAATCTTCAATGTTTGGGGCATCAATTTCATGGGACCCTTTCTCCCTTCATTTGGACATCAGTACATTCTTGTTGCTGTTGATTATGTGTCCAAATGGATTGAGGCGATTCCCACCCGAATCAATGACCACAAGGTGGTCATCGATTTTGTCAAGAAAAATATCTTCAACAGGTTCCAGATTCTGAGGGCCATCATTAGTGATGGTGGCACTCATTTTACTAAAGCCCAATTCCAGAATTTGTTGGCCAAATATGGGGTTAATCACCGAATCTCCACACCTTACCATCCCCAGACGAATGGACAGGCCGAGATCTTCAATCAGGAGATCAAGAATATTCTGTAGAAAACGGTTAGGTCTAATCACAAGGACTAGACTCAAAAGCTTGAGGATGCTCTTTTGGCTTACCGTATGGCGTATAAAACACCCATCGGCATGTCTTCATTTCGTTTGGTGTATGAAAGGATGTCATCTACCCGTAGAGATTGAACATAGGGCATTTGGGGCGATCAAGCAATGCAATTTAGATAAGAATTTAGTTGGGAAGACCAGGAAACTCCAACTATCTGAGTTGAAAGAACTTAGAAATGATGCATATGAGAATGCCAAGATCTACAAAGCTTTGACCAACACTTACATGATCAATTGATTTCCCGCAAGAGCTTTGATCCAAACCAGAAGGTCTGGTTATTCGATTCCTGACTTAAGCTCTTTCCCGGCAAACTTAGATCTAAATGGAATGACCCATTCATTATCGACCAGATTTTTCCAAATGGAGCCATTCAGATTTCTGACCCAAAGATGGGTAACACATTTAAAGTCAACGGTCAACGTCTAAAGACTGTTATTGACCATACTCTTCCAGAACCCATCTCAGACACGGTTGCTTTAGCCATATTGTGACTTCTTTGGCTGGACTTCGCCTAGCTGATGGCATTAAACGCAGCAGTTGTACATATGACGCAAAGCTGACCCGAGCTTCAAATTCAGGTGATATCTTTCATACTCTACCCTTTCTTTCATGTCTCTTTCTCAATGTGGACATTGCATCAGCTAGGTGTGGGGGGGTGAATTCATTTTTGAATCATTTTGTCAGCTTTGTGAAATTCTTGTAAATTGTATTTCTCTTATATATACATAAAAAAATTGAATTAGGAAGGAATAATTGGACATTAGGACTTTTCAATCTTAGGAAATATTACATTAGGATCTGAACACAGAGACCCTTCAGGTCTTTGGACTTAATCAGCCCATGTATCCACTAAAGTGTGGATTTATTTTTCGAGTCCTCACCATCTTAACTCTATTGTAATTTGATTAAATAAGTTTGGGTGATAAGTACACGACTTATCAACCCACCCTCTAATTTAAGGAAACTTTGAGTCTTAAGCATCTACACACTTTCTTTTCACTGACTTGTTGATCAGCGGTTTTAACGGAAATTGGGTAGCTAATGAACCTTCTAGGGTGATATGACTGGCAAGTTATCGTGGGTAACAACCCATAGGTAGGTTGTCCAGAGCCTAGTCACTGAACCATTCTGTTCTTGCCGCCTTTAGGTAAATCTTAGACCAGGGAAGCCACCTACTTAGAAAAAAAAGAAGAAAAGGAGAAAAGAAAAAGAAAATAAAAGAAATAAGCCACACTTCCCCGCATGAGTATGGCTGTTAAGTTGTCGGTGGTAATAGCTCATCGACATGTTGTCCCGAACCCAGCTCAAGAAATACACTAAAAATTCCCAAAACACTTAGGAAGAAGAGGAGAAGTAGAATAAACCGATGAGATATACACTGGATTCACCCTTGTGTTGACCCCATAGAAATAAAAGTAGGGAAAAAGCTACTGGTTGAAAAGATACACCTTTAGGTAGAACTCTCTTTCTAAGGTCTCCTAGAGATGTAGAAACCCGAAGTCCGTTCTAATTGCCGATCAAAGAGTCTATCACATTCACAACAAGATGCTTAGAACTTAGGGTTCTCATCAAATCTTGGGTGAGTTGAATGGCCATAGAAAGTCACTCTTAAACCCTAAACTCAAAAATCAAAAAAATTAGAAAAGAAAATTTTCTTTGAATAAGGTGAGGGCTTGAGGCAGTCTGCATTTTGGCAGATATTCGGGCACTGTTGTGTCTTTGAAAGTTCAGATCCTAAGTAAACATTTTCTTAATGTTGAAAATAACTTATGCCCAAATAATCAAACCTAATTCTTTTATAAATAGCATATAGTTTTTGCTAGTGATGAGAACCTCATCATGAGCCATAACTAGCTCATTTTGACCTAATACAAAGGATAAAAGCTCCTACATATCTCAAGGAAAGGCTTAACTCAGAGAATTCTGAGTTTGAGAAGAAAACAAGTCATAAGGGGTAAAAGTACAATTTTACCAGTATAATCTGCATACAGGGTAATTCAGGGCCCAAACATAGGTCAAAGCAGCTTAATAAGAATAAAAGTGGGATGAGATGATCTAGCAAGGGCTACAGCACTTCCAAGAAACCAAATGATAATCTGTAACCCTAAAATAACCCACTTCAATTCACAAGGTTCGAGGCAAAGTAAAAATAGAATAAACCCTCTAAAATTCATAGAAAAATAATCTCTAGGGTTTAGAACCTTCAATTTGGCCTTTAGAACCCATTTTGACCTACATTGAGAACCATGCCCAATTAATAACTTAATTTGGGTTTTTACGCAAATTGACCGGTCAAACAAGGTTTAATATGAAAATGAAATTCACCATCAGATTCCTTAGGTCCTAATTAGTCATGTATAAAAACTTGAGCCTAAGAAGAAACCTCCTTGACCAACTTTACACTTTGGTCCTCATATATTTACTCTTTGGCCCTCAACTTTTGAACCCTCGCATTTTGGCCCCTAACTCTCCTTCGTTCTTTGCAATCAGGTCCCTCCTGCAAAACCTGCCAGCACCATGCTCCGGAGACCTTGCGCGGAGCATGGCGCCGCGCAGGGTGAGGTGGGGGACCTGGCAAGTAAACCGGGGGTGCCCTGCGTCGTCAGCCGTCGCAGGGGCACCCCCCTGGTCATTATAGCCCACCATACCGGCCGTGCGAACGCACGGACGGTATGGGTTCGTGTTTCCGACCATTCTCCGGCGAGGGAGACACGTCGTCTCCCTCCGCCTTCCTCCCTGTTTGATCCCTATAAATACCCCCCGTCGCTCCACCGTTCTTCCCAGCCTGGATCTGACGGAGAAAACCCCCAACTTTCCTCTCTTCTCACTCCGGCAGACGCCCACCAGCTCCGGCGGTTCTTCCTCCTCCTCCTCTTCGCTCTGCCGCAATACCAGCAGCAGAGACTTCTTCCCCTGCTCTTCCCGCGTCGCGCAATACCGGCGCGCGCTGCCTCTGCCCCGTCGTCACCGCCGTCCTCCCCCCCACTGGGCATCGTCTTCTCCGGCGACAGTCGATACGACTGTCGCCCTGTTCCTCCCCTTTCGTCCCTGCAAGTAAGCTAGAGTTACTCCCCTTCTTCTCCTCTTTCTTTCCCCGCTTTCAATTTAGTCAATTAAGCCCTCGACCGACCCTGACCACCTTCACCCCCTTCGTCTCCGACCACCCTCCGGCGAGCCGCTCCCATCACATCAGCGACCCACACGGCTCGCCAACCACCGCAGGACCTCCGCCTCCTCACCCTGATCAATCTCCGCCCTACCACTTCCCCCACATCACCCTCTGCAACTCCACCGAACAAACCCATCCTCCGACCCACAGTCTGACCTAGGGCAGCCCTCGCACGCTGCCCCGCGCCTCGCCACCACCCACACGAGCTTCGCCGCACCCTGGCGAAGCTCCTGGCACTCTCTGATTAGGCCGAGAGGCCGTTTTCTTGTGGACAGGCCACCCGACCTCCGCCGCCATTGACGCGCAGGAGGACCTGCTTCTGCCTGCAGCTACAGGCGCGCCACGCTCAGCGCCAAGCACAGATTCACTCCCAGGCCTTGCGAGGAGTTTTGGCAAAACACTAGGTTCGCAGCCGAGGAAGAAAACTCCGCGTGACGCTGCCATCTCCTGTTGAATTCCCCGCTGCGGGCGCGCAATTGAGGTGGGCCGTTTAGTCCCACCTCGGAAACGCCTGAAGAGCCGCAGCGACATAAGATGCAAAAGTGCAGTAGCCTTACTGCCTCAGTACACGGGGTGAGGTCCCCTTCACCCGCCCGGTTACCCGGTCTCGTCCGCGCTCACGCCCCGCGGACCTGACCCGAACCGAGCCGACCCGACTCGACTGACCTGCACTCCTCGCCCACCACGCACGCCGGTGGGCCTGGACCCGGGCCTGATCCGAACCCGGTTACCCGGTAGCTCTGGGAGAGCTTTCCCAAGAGTGGTTTCAGAGAGAAAGAGAGACGCGGGGGGGGGGAGGGTAGAGTAGGTTTTGCTTCTGACGAGAAACTCTGAAGTGTGCAGGCGAAGAAGAAGACCTGCGGAAGAAGAAGTGCAGGCGAAGAAGAAGGAGCTGCACTGTAGCAAATGCATGGTTAAGTCGTCGAAGCACCGGGTCAGACGACGGAAGGTCAGCAGCCAGAGCAGGAAAGAAGGCAGGCTGAAGAAAGAAAGAAAAGAAGAGCAATGGCCAAAGCAGAAGAAGAAGAAGAAAGGAAGACTTAGTAGCTGAAGGCAGAAGCTCTGCAGCCATAAAGAAGAAAAGGGAAAAGAGAAAGGGTCACCACAATTGCAGAAAAAGAAGAAGAGAGGCCAAGACAGAAACCAAGGAAGAAGAAGAAAGAGATCTGAAGAGGAGCATCACCTCTGCAGAACGAAGAAGAAGAACAAGGAGCTCTGAAGAAAGAAGAACATCACCAAAGTAGGAACAGCAGGAAGAAGAAGAAGAGCATCACCATTGTAGAAGAAGAACATCACCTCTGCAGAACAGAGAGAAAGAAGGAGATCTAAAGAAAGAGAGAAAGAAGAGCATCCCCTCTGCAGAACAAAGAGAAAACAACAAATTCTTTCCCTCTCTCTTTCTTTTTGTAAAAGAAACATGTATATCTCTAGAATACGACTTGCTCCCTGAGTTCGACCTCGGGAACTCTTTCATTTTCCGAGTAAAAAATTTATATTTGAAATGTTGGTAATAACTGGCTTTACTACAACGTTATAACAAAACCAAAACCCTCAAACCCAGTTGAAACCGACCGTTTCATTTTGGTGCCGTTGCCGGGGAGCAACGGCTATTCTAGAGGTAAACATTCCTGTTTCTTTTAAGTTCTGATAATCTCCTCTCTTTTGTGCAGCTACAGGAACTCAAGAAGACAAGCAACCACACGACAACCACTCCGAAGACAGGTAAATTTTTCCTCTCACTATTAACCCCTAAACTCTAAAGAGGAAGAAAAGAAAAGAACAAGCAATATAGGGCTAACCTGCCTTCCATACTTAGTAACCATAAAGAGTTGCATGTTTTCAACTCATCACTCCTGCACACTATTAAGGGTATTTAAGGGCTAACACATTCTTGCTTGAGCCCTAATTGCCCAACAAAGAGTTAAATGGACCAAGTAGAGCCAACATAAGGTCAAACATTAGGATTTCAGTAGAGACACACCCCTTAATCAAGAATTGAGGAGATCCAAAAGAGGTGTGCCCAAGCCATTGATTGAAAATAATTAACAAGAAAAATCCTAAATAATTGGCTCTCTCTAAACACTTGAACCCTAAAAGACAGGACCTAAAAGCTCTTAAAGAAAACAATAGGTAAAGTTGACCCCTTGGGTCAACCAACCTTAAATTAGGTCACTCTTTGCACTTAAAAAGACTAAAGTTCAAGTGAAACCTTAAGCACCCTGATCTTAAAATTGGTAGACTTAAGAGGTCAAGATCCCCATTCTGGTCTACCTGGAACCGCAGTGACAAGAGAGGTCAGGTGGGGGAAACCCTGTAACCCGTGGGGACGCTCTACCGTGTAGGGGTCTTCGCGGGACTCTCCCTCTCTGGCTGCCCAGGTAATTCTCAGGTGGACGATCTTTCTGATCAAGGGGTCCATCTGCCCCGCACCTCTATAGTCACCCAACACATTTTTGGGTGTCTTGATTGGGTCCAGCACCTTCTAAACTTACCTCTCCCAACTGTATATGCTTGGAAGGAGGTCCTTGAATCCTCCTTTAGGAATTCACTTGCCCTGAGGTTAGGCCTCAGTTCCCTTGTTTATGCAGCACCACCACATTAATCTTTCCTCTGATACTCCCTTCTTCCATCTTGGCACAACATGAGTCTACATCGAAGCCTTTAATTCCACATCTTGATTCCACCACCTAATCCAAATATGCAGCCAAACCACCTAAGACTACCATTCAAGAAACCTGAATATCGGAGATCTATGAAAGATAAAATGATCGAGGATGCCATAAAATTCTATGAAAAAGAAGAAAAAACCTCAACACCAATAGGAGATATTCAGGTTGATGTCCCAACAACCACAGCCTTCATCATAAACTGTGCCCAAACTCTATTGACAGGAGCCATAAAAGGATCAACCCGAGAAGTTCTCCTAACAGGATACATTGAGATAGACAAATTACACAAATCTGAATACCTTCAATGCTTGACAAATCCTGTACTTTGGGAACAAAACCAAGATGCTCTTGAAAAACGGGTAGAGATGATGAGACTTTTAGAAAAAACTATCAACCAAAAATACCCGTATACACCAGAAACAAAGGATGAGTCATCTTGGAACAGTACTAAGAATCAATCCAGTTTCCCAGACCTCGGGATTGAGGCACAAGGTGGTTGTCGACTCCCAACCCAAATAGAAGATAGCATTAAAATAGGTTGGGAAGTTTCAGGAGAAAACAATGCTGAGCCAACCCTAGGCCATGAATCACCAAGCTTAGAACTCCAAGACTCCTGCAATAACAAGATTAGAATTGAACCTCTGGAGGGTATAAATTCCACCCCTTGTTTTGATAAGGTGACCCTCGAAGGTTATTCGGACTTAGGTTCTAATAATTCTACCCACATCCTAAGCCTAGAACCTAGATCTGAAACTTATTGGGAAGATTATGAGGCCCCTTATGAGAAAGATCAAATTTTTACAGAATATGATTCCGGGCCTCTATTTGATGAATATCCCTCTCCAACATCCTCAGGAAATCTGATCGATTTTTCAGGAAACATGCCAATTTATGATACAGAAACTGAGGAGTTGGATGAGCAAGATTTTAATGGGGTCTATCCTACCAGCTTCGAGCTTGAACAGAACACCTTTTTGAGCCCAGAATTGACATATAGGCTAGAACCCAGTCAGGCTGCTGATTCCACATCTGATGATTTGTGCTGTGGTGGAATTCATGATCATGAATCTCATTTTCGCCAAATCTCCGACAATTTCAGATCAGACTATAATTGCGGAGAGACTTTCCTTCCTGAACACGCCAGGCCCATCTACGACCTCAGTTCACATGACTCTGACTCCGACTCTGAGGTCCTGATTCCCGAGATCACTGATAACACAGAATCATTCCTTTTCGATCCTCAGGAACCAAAAATAGAAAATGCCAAGAGTGATTACAACCAAGAATCCAAATTTTTTCTTGAATCCAATTCCTTTCATCCTACAGACACTCTTCCGGCATTTGATAGTTACCCAGAGGACTCTCTACAGAAAACCACCTATCATCTGTTTCTAGAAGAGCCCTCGTACACAATGGCCACCTCGTCCGCACACACAGAACCGATCAAAACCTCTCCCAAACCCCGACCCGCAACCGGACTCAATTTCTATTCAGATTCACCTCTCACCAAGCCGATTGCATTTCCACATCGGGTTTCGAACATTGATCAGACTACATACCATGCTCTATCATTCTCTGATCACCCCTGTAGGGTTTCCGTGTCATTCATTGATTATTCTACGGGTCCCTACTCTGACCAGGCTGATTCGACTCAGCCAAACCCTGCATTTACACTTCCACATCCATCTGAGCTTCATAGTTTATGGTGGGCTCCACACCTTTTTATCCACATCTATCAACCCGCCAGATTGATTGTGTTTGGGCTGCATCATCAGCCTGTTGATCTGAACAAGCACCTGGTTGGACCAACCAGGCTCTTAATCAAGGTGCTTGTCTTACAAAACTCCGCTGATTTGACCATCCCCTCTCCATCGCATTTCCCGCTTGGCTGAAGGCATCAAATTTAGCGCTCAACGGGAGGCAGCCCGTCATTCTCTTTGAAAACCTGAAACTTGTTCTGACAGCTTTTGCACTTGAAGTTCACACTTTGGGACAGCCGACTCCACCTCAGGTGCTTGCATCTGAGATTAGAAATCGTCCGCAACAGTCACCCCGACCCATTCACTCATCAAAACAGCTATCCTAATGTATGAACTTAGTTGAATAAAAACCCCTAGGTTACAATGAGGACATTGCAAATCTTAGGCATGGGGGGGTATGAAAGTACAAAAACTTGTAAGAAAAGGTTTCAAACAAAAAAATTCACATATGCCAAAAATACCATAAAAATTAAAAAAAATTTTTCGAAAAAGAATAAGAGGAAAAGAGGAGAAGGAAAATGTTATGAAGGAGAAAAGAAACAAAATGAAAAAGGAGCACAAAATTATGAGAAAAAGTGATAGTCATTAGTAAGGAACTAAGGAATTAACCTAAGTTCTAGACCTCATTCAAGAAAATAACTGAAAAGTGCACAATGAGATTAGTAAGAATGCAAACCTTAGGCATTCTTGAATAGACTCTTAGTACCCATTAAGATCTGGACACTCCTCAAGAGGTTGAGGAAAATGAAAAGCTGAAGTATTAGGTCTAAGGCTTAGGGAGTATTCGGCCTCGTTAACTAATTTTTGGTTTACGGGACTCAGTAACCTAAGCACCCTAATCTCACACACAGCCTATTTCAGTAAGCGTAAAAATCAGAATCACGCAGAAGCGTCGCAAAAATCTGAAAAGAACACCTAGAATAGGAGCGGCCGATCAACACAAGTTGATTTGGACGAGCTCCCAGTGCGGAGAGGCGGGAAATCCCCTCGAAGATGCGTAACAAAATATCATCTCCTCGGTGCTTGTCTCCTAGGATATTTACATATCCTACTGGGGGCATGTAAGCACTCTGCTGGTTCAGATTCCATGGATGGCATTATCTCGAAGTGTCAATTGCCAGGGTCTGGATTCGGCCACGGAATACCATGGATGGGATTATCTCGAAATCTCAATAGCCAGGGTTCCGGGGGTTGCCATGGGCGGTGCTATCTCGAAGCATCGATCGCAAGGAACCCTTGAGGATTGATGATGGGAGCAAGGAATCTGATACAGACCGTGTTGAAAAGCCAATCCTAGGCTAGAACTAAAAAGAAAAAGAGAGAGAAAACTCTCCAAACAGAAAAACTTTCTATCTCTCTCTTACAAAACGCACTGCGAACTGAGCCAGGGCTAAAATCATTTCAAGCACGGGTGCTTTAACCACGAAGTCCAATAAACCTTAGGTTAGTTCTTGTGGGCCTTAAAAACCTTTGCTAAAAGACTGAGGCTAAGGCTAGACAGATTTGGATCTTGATTGGTACTAGAGTACCTTTTAGGCCTATGGTCAGCATTCTAACCTAATCTATGCTCAAATAAAAAAGGCACTTATCTAAAACTATTAAAAACTTCATGGTCTAGAACAAGGGTTGAAACCTTAAGTTTTTGCTAAGGGACTAGCAAAAGCTAGGCATGGGGGTATGATGAGAACCTCATCATGAGCCATAACTAGCTCATTTTGACCTAATACAAAGGATAAAAGCTCCTACATATCTCAAGGAAAGGCTTAACTCAGAGAATTCTGAGTTTGAGAAGAAAACAAGTCATAAGGGGTAAAAGTGCAATTTTACCAGTATAATCTGCATACAGGGTAATTCAGGGCCCAAACATAGGTCAAAGCAGCTTAATAAGAATAAAAGTGGGATGAGATGATCTAGCAAGGGCTACAGCACTTCCAAGAAACCAAATGATAATCTGTAACCCTAAAACAACCCACTTCAATTCACAAGGTTCGAGGCAAAGTAAAAATAGAATAAACCCTCTAAAATTCATAGAAAAATAATCTCTAGGGTTTAGAACCTTCAATTTGGCCTTTAGAACCCATTTTGACCTACATTGAGAACCATGCCCAATTAATAACTTAATTTGGGTTTTTACGCAAATTGACCGGTCAAACAAGGTTTAATATGAAAATGAAATTCACCATCAGATTCCTTAGGTCCTAATTAGTCATGTATAAAAACTTGAGCCTAAGAAGAAACCTCCTTGACCGACTTTACACTTTGGTCCTCATATATTTACTCTTTGGCCCTCAACTTTTGAACCCTCGCATTTTGGCCCCTAACTCTCCTTCGTTCTTTGCAATCAGGTCCCTCCTGCAAAACCTGCCAGCACCATGCTCCGGCGACCTTGCGCGGAGCATGGCGCCGCGCAGGGTGAGGTGGGGGACCTGGCAAGTAAACCGGGGGTGCCCTGCGTCGTCAGCCGTCGCAGGGGCACCCCCCTGGTCATTATAGCCCACCATACCGGCCGTGCGAACGCACGGACGGTATGGGTTCGTGTTTCCGACCATTCTCCGGCGAGGGAGACACGTCGTCTCCCTCCGCCTTCCTCCCTGTTTGATCCCTATAAATACCCCCCGTCGCTCCACCGTTCTTCCCAGCCTGGATCTGACGGAGAAAACCCCCAACTTTCCTCTCTTCTCACTCCGGCAGACGCCCACCAGCTCCGGCGGTTCTTCCTCCTCCTCCTCTTCGCTCTGCCGCAATACCAGCAGCAGAGACTTCTTCCCTTGCTCTTCCCGCGTCGCGCAATACCGGCGCGCGCTGCATCTGCCCCGTCGTCACCGCCGTCCTCCCCCCCACTGGGCATCGTCTTCTCCGGCGACAGTCGATACGACTGTCGCCCTGTTCCTCCCCTTTCGTCCCTGCAAGTAAGCTAGAGTTACTCCCCTTCTTCTCCTCTTTCTTTCCCCGCTTTCAATTTAGTCAATTAAGCCCTCGACCGACCCTGACCACCTTCACCCCCTTCGTCTCCGACCACCCTCCGGCGAGCCGCTCCCATCACCTCAGCGACCCACACGGCTCGCCAACCACCGCAGGACCTCCGCCTCCTCACCCTGATCAATCTCCGCCCTACCACTTCCCCCACATCACCCTCTGCAACTCCACCGAACAGACCCATCCTCCGACCCACAGTCCGACCTAGGGCAGCCCTCGCATGCCGCCCCGCGCCTCGCCACCACCCACACGAGCTTCGCCGCACCCTGGCGAAGCTCCTGGCACTCTCTGATTAGGCCGAGAGGCCGTTTTCTTGTGGACAGGCCACCCGACCTCCGCCGCCATTGACGCGCAGGAGGACCTGCTTCCGCCTGCAGCTACAGGCGCGCCACGCTCAGCGCCAAGCCCAGATTCACTCCCAGGCCTTGCGAGGAGTTTTGGCAAAACACCAGGTTCGCAGCCGAGGAAGAAAACTCCGCGTGACGCTGCCATCTCCTGCTGAATTCCCCGCTGCGGGCGCGCAATTGAGGTGGGCCGTTTAGTCCCACCTCGGAAACGCCTGAAGAGCCGCAGCGACATAAGATGCAAAAGTGCAGTAGCCTTACTGCCTCAGTACACGGGGTGAGGTCCCCTTCACCCGCCCGGTTACCCGGTCTCGTCCGCGCTCACGCCCCGCGGACCTGACCCGAACCGAGCCGACCCGACTCGACTGACCTGCACTCCTCGCCCACCACGCACGCCGGTGGGCCTGGACCCGGGCCTGATCCGAACCTGGTTACCCGGTAGCTCTGGGAGAGCTTTCCCAAGAGTGGTTTCAGAGAGAAAGAGAGACGCGGGGGGGGGAGGGTAGAGTAGGTTTTGCTTCTGACGAGAAACTCTGAAGTGTGCAGGCGAAGAAGAAGACCCGCGGAAGAAGAAGTGCAGGCGAAGAAGAAGGAGCTGCACTGTAGCAAATGCATGGTTAAGTCGTCGAAGCACCGGGTCAGACGACGGAAGGTCAGCAGCCAGAGCAGGAAAGAAGGCAGGCTGAAGAAAGAAAGAAAAGAAGAGCAACGGCCAAAGCAGAAGAAGAAGAAAGGAAGACTTAGTAGCTGAAGGCAGAAGCTCTGCAGCCATAAAGAAGAAAAGGGAAAAGAGAAAGGGTCACCACAATTGCAGAAAAAGAAGAAGAGAGGCCAAGACAGAAACCAAGGAAGAAGAAGAAAGAGATCTGAAGAGGAGCATCACCTCTGCAGAACGAAGAAGAAGAACAAGGAGCTCTGAAGAAAGAAGAACATCACCAAAGCAGGAACAGCAGGAAGAAGAAGAAGAGCATCACCATTGTAGAAGAAGAACATCACCTCTGCAGAACAGAGAGAAAGAAGGAGATCTAAAGAAAGAGAGAAAGAAGAGCATCCCCTCTGCAGAACAAAGAGAAAACAACAAATTCTTTCCCTCTCTCTTTCTTTTTGTAGAAGAAACATGTATATCTCTAGAATACGACTTGCTCCCTGAGTTCGACCTCAGGAACTCTTTCATTTTCCGAGTAAAAAATTTATATTTGAAATGTTGGTAATAACCGGCTTTACTACAACGTTATAACAAAACCAAAACCCTCAAACCCGGTTGAAACCGACCGTTTCAGCTAGGGACTAGCAAAAGATTGGCATGGGGGTGTGATGTAAACATGTTTATATTACATAAAATATCTATTTATGCATGTTCTTAAGCATAGAATTGCATTACATACTATAAATATTTCATAGCATGCATCATCTTGCATTTAGATTAGTCTGAATAAAATGGAGGTTAATTGTCTCCTTTTATGTTCAGGGACAGGACGACTTTTTATCGGGGCCTCAAATCGAAGATCCAACCGTACGGATCTGATTAGGGCGACGATTGGAGTTCAACAACTCCAAGATCGCTCTAATCGAATATTCGTAGCATCAAATAGAGACTGAGGAACCCTAGAAGATCAAGGGCCAAGATGGTGTGAATCCGCACTTCAGACGACAAATCCAACCCACGGATGGATTCCGATCGATGATCGTAGCCTAACGGCACAAAAATTGACTCAATCCGATACCCGTGGCACCATCTACATCATCCAGAAGATGGACGGCCAAGATGGCACCACGTGGCGCCATCTCGGCCATCCAACCGGCCACCCTCCACCTCTGAAGCCTCTAGTGTCCACGCCTCTCTAGCATTGGATCAAGATCCAATGGCTGAGAGTGGATCTTAGACCAGCGCCTTCGTTCACTGAAGCCAAAGGAAGAAGCGATCTCGACAATTGGATCTCAATCCAACGATCCAGATCGCACACTACGAAGATGCACGGCCCGCCCATCCACGCACACAGTGTAGTGGATAAGGCGCTTGGTCGCCTTAAGGTGCGGGTTTGAATCCGCGAGATGCTGTGGTTGGGCGCAGGCGAGCGGGCGAATTCGACCGCGCGATGGGGATAGAGCGGCTACGCGCACCCAATCAAGTCCACGCGCCATCGCACGCCTCCGCGTGACGTGGGATCGCACGCGTATGCACGCGTTGAGGAGGCACGGCAAGGAGTGCTCTCAGCCGTTCGATCTCAAGATCAAATGGTCAAGATTTAGAGAACGTGGAAAGGCATTGAACATGGGGAGATGAGCGGGCGCATGTGTGCCGCCCCACTACGGCCACGTTCAGGCCTTTAGTGAAGGATTTATCCATCACTAAAGGTCCTGAATTAATGATTTTCAACATAAAATGACCAAATTGCCCTCATTCCTTGCAACTATAAAAGGAGACCCCTCCATATGAAATTCTTATCCCTTCCTTCTCTTCTCTCCCTCTCCAAAGCTCAAGAGAAGCTTATCCCACACTCAGGATGCTCCTTGAGAGATAAAGTCAAATTTTCGCCCCCATTTCGGAAGCGGATCCTGCGACGACGACGACGTGCTACTCCATTCCCGTTCCTCCTGCCCCGACCTCATTCTTCCCACTCTGTCCTTCATTTTCCAGGCATCGTCCTGTCCAGCTCGTCCTCCAAGCAATCGTCGAGGAGGATAACTTCTCTCTCCCATTCCTCTTTTCAACTTTCTAGAGTAGAATTTTCCTGCTTTCTAGTGTAATAGATTTCCTGCTTTCTAGTGTAATTTGTCACTGGTTTAGTTTTATAAACATTTTGAAATATTAAGTGCATGTTCTCTCTCTCTCTTATTCTGATTGTTTATATTATCTCATTGTAATTACTTCACCTTTCAACAAAAACCCTAAAAAAATATAATTACGAATATAGATCGATGTAGCCTCCCTGAGTTCGACACGGGATTTTTATTCTGATATAAATTTTATTTGTTGAACACGAGTTTTTCGCTTTCAAACTATAACGACAGGTTTTCAAAACCAAATACGATAGTGTAGTAACCCGTAGCTTCAACAACGTCTGATTTGAACTTTTACTGAAATATTCTTTTGATATTTTGAGCTTTAAATGATGAAGGCATTTGTAGTCAATTGTATTGCTTTTTCTTGCCTTAATCTTTTGTAATTAGATGTAAAGATTGTAATAAACATGTTTACTTGATTTTTAATGACAAATCACATGTGTAAATATGTTCTCTATTCATGGAATGCTGCATGTGTTAATTTGATTAATTTTTGTGCAATGTTCATAGGCAAAAAGTATTCTAATTTAATAGTTAGTTAATTAATTAGATCTTAATTATCCCTTAGCAATTAATGGTGAATTAAGATTAAGTTATGCCTCCCAGTGAACGAAATGGACTCAACCAGTTGAAATGAATTTAAAAATCTAAAATGTTAGGTTAACTTGACCCTATACTACACAACTAACATTAATTCGAGTTAACCTAAGTTACTTTCTCATGCAATTAATTAAGCCTAAATAACTTAATTAATTGTGTTGAGGAATTAAACAATCAGCTGCCCAGGTATTTCTTGGGTGTGCGAATCTTTGATTCAGAGGTATCATCCACCTCGAAGTTGCCTTAGTCATCAAAAAATCTTTGAGTGCCTTAATTGGGTCAAATTTCACATCCAATCCCTCATTCCTTCTATTTAGAGCACATACGCATATTATCTTAGGGAGTTCTTTCAGATCTGATCATCTTTAATCTAAATTTGAGTTTGATTCTACGTCTTGATTCCACCATTTTTGAATCAAAATGCAACCCGACATGGTAGTATACCCATTTGAGGATATATAGGTTAATGTGTCAAACACAACAACATTCATTTTAGAACAAGCACAGCAAATTTTGACACAACTAGAAAAATGGGGCAACTTGGGATGTTCTCATGCCAAAATACTTAGAAATTGAGAGATGGCATAATGGTGAGTATATCTTGTGTAGATTTGAGCCATCATTATGGAAAGCACACCAAGATGATCTGGAAAAAAGAGACAAGGTAATGCAGATGTTGAAATGTGTTCTCGATCATAGGCATTAGTACACCCTTGCGACATCTTGGATTAACCAGCTCAATTTCCCAAATCCTAGAGTTGATGATCATAGTGGTTATGGACTCCCAACCCAAATGGAATATGATCCAACTTATATACAGATTGACATTCCTGATCTTGAGATAGGTTAGGAGGATCTGATTGCAGGTGATCACGATTTTGAGGCAGCCTTAGAAAACCAAGAACCTGGTTCACCAAGCTTAGATTTCCCAGACACCTGTGATAAAGAGATTGAATCAGAACCTCTCGAGGGTGTAAATTCCGTCCATTATTCTGATAAGGTGACTCTCGAGAGCAATTCTGACATCTCTGTAGAGCCGAACCTAGATTCTAGTGATCCAACCCACACCCTTAACCTAGAATCTGGATTTGAGCCTTCTTGGGATGACTAAAAGGCCCCGTGTGATGAAAATCAGAGTTTGAATTTGGATTATGATTCTAGGCTTGTATTTAATGAATGCACCTCTCCAACATCCTCAAAAACACAGATTGATTTTTCAAAAATCACTCCAATCTACAATACAGAAGCCGAGGAGTTGGAAGTGTTGGGTTTTGATTGGGTCTTCACTACAAGCCAAGAACCCGAGCCCAAACCTAATAGGGACACCTTTTTGAGCTCGGAATCTAAAACTAGGTTAGATCCAAGTCAAGTTGCTGAGTCTACATCTTTTGATTTATTCTATGGTGGAACCTTTGATCTCGAATCAGATTCAGAACTTAATTCTCACAAGTTCTCCAATGATTTCGAATCTTACTATGATTTCAGAGAACCATTGTTTCCTGACAACTATGAGCCAATCTACGACCTCAGCATACATGATCCATTGTTCGACTCTGACTCTGAGGTCCCTGATACCGATATCACTGATTCAAAATCAGGTTCCATTGAGATGGAATCATTTCTTTTTGATACTCAGGAATCAAAAATAGAAATTGCTGAGAGTGTCTACAACCCAGAGTTCAAATCTTTTCTTGATTCAGATTTTCTTGATCCTATAAACACTCTTCAAGCATTTACCTTTGATTTTAATGGCTACTATGAGGACTCTCTAAATGAACCAACCTTTGAATCCTTTCTAGAGGAGCCCTCATACATAATTATTCTTGAAAACACCTCTTCTACACATATAGAACCTTCCAAAACCCATTTTCAACCCTGACTCACTACCGGGCTCAATTTCTACTCTGATTCCCCTCTCAATGAGCTGGTTGCAGATGACTCTCCTTCACATTCCAATCGGGTTTTGGACATCAATCAGACTACAAATCACGCTCCATCCTTCTTTGATCATTTTTGTAGGATTCCTACATCCTCCACTGATTCATTTTCATTTGAGGATCCCTACTCTGATCAGTTTCATCCGACTCAGCCTAACCCTAACTATACACTTCCACATCATTTCGAGCTTCAGAGCATATGGTGGGTTCTGCATCTACTGATCTACATCTATCAACACTCCATATTGACTGGATTTGGGTTGCATCATCAGCCTGCTGATCTGAACAAGCACCTGGTTGGACCAACTAGGCTATTGATCAAGGTGCTTGTTCTACAAAACTCATATGATTTGACCACTCCTCCATACCATTTTCCACTCAGCTGAAGGCTTTGAATTTAGCGCTTAACGAGAGGCAACCCGTCATTCTAAAAACCCAAGATCCTTCGGATTATCCTTACTGTACATCACGTCTATTGCACTCTGAGTTTGATTTTAGAATAGTTGATCCCACCTCTGGTACTCGTACCAGGGCTTGAAATCATCCGTAACAATCATTCCTGACCTGTTCGCCCACCCGATAATCCTGTTCTAATCCTTGAACCTTAATTGTTTCATACCCTCCATTTATAATGAGGACTTTGCAAAACTTAGGCATGGGGGGTTGGTAAAGTGAAAACATACAAAAACCCACAATTTGGAAGGGTTCCCATAAAAAAATACATATTCCAAAAAATAAAAAAAATAGAAACTTGAAAAAGAACAAAAAAATGGAGAAGGGAGGAATTTTGAGTGAATTAAATGCATATCATTCTTGAGGAGGAAAAGGGGAGGTGATATAAATGTCAAAAAGGAGCAATAGTTTGAGAAGAAAAAAGAGATAGTCATTAGTAAAAGATTAAGGAATCTACTTAGTTCTAGACCAAACCAAAAAGAAAGAAAATGAAAGAGACAAAAAGTGCTAAGAGACAACAAGAGATTAGTATGAACGCTGATCTTAGGACTCTTGGGCTTGTGTCTAGGGTTAAAAGTTCAAGTATCCGTTAAGATTTGGATAGTCCTTAAGAGGTTGGAGAAAATGCGAATCTTAAGTATTAGGTCTAAGGCTTAGGGATTATTCATCCTTGTTAACTGACCTTTGATTTACGGGACTCAGTACCTAAGCACCCCAATCCACACATAGTCTAGTTTAGTGCGCTTAAGTATCAAAATCACGCAAATGCATTAATTCTATTATGAAAAGCTACCTAGATTAGGAGTGGCTGATCAACACAAGTTGATTTGGAAGAGTTCCCGGCATGGAGAGGTGGAAAATTCCCCTAGAAGATGCACAATAACATACCGTCTCCTTGGTGCTTGTCTCCTAGGATATCTAAATATCCTACTGGGGGCATGTAAGCACCTTATGCTGGTTCAGATGCCATGGGAGGCATTATCACGAAATGTCAATTGCCAAGGTCAAGATTTAGCTAGAGAACTTCATGGGAGGGATTATCTAGAAATCTCGAAAGCTAGGGTTCTGAGGGTTTCCATGGGCAGTGCTATCTCGAAGCATCGATTGCCAGGGACCCTGCGAGAATTGATGGTGGGAGCTAGGAATTCGATATAGACTGTGTTGTAAAGCCAATTTGAAGCTAGAAATAAAGAAAGAAAAGAGAGAGAAAACTCTTCAAAAAAAAAAAAATTCTTCTATCTCTCTCTTACAGAAACACACTGTAAACTGAACTTGGGCTAAAACATGTCTTAAGCATGGGTGTTTTAACTGCAGAGTTCAACGAACCATATGTTAGTTCCTGTGGGCCTTAGAAACCTTCGCGGAAAACTAAAGCTAGAGCTGGTCAGGTCTGGATCTTGGTTGGTACTTGAGTACCTCTAGGCCTACTATTGGCATCCTGACCTAATCTATAAAAGAAAGCACACATCTGAGCATAAAAGGGCATGGTCTAGAATTTAAGTTAATTCCATGAGATTTTGCTATGGCACTAGCAAAAGCTAGGCATGGGGGTATGATGGGAACACCATTATGAGCCATAACTAGCTCAATTTAGTCATCATCGAGGAATAAATGCTCCTACATAATCACCAGAGGACTATAATTCATTGCATAATCATTCTGAGAGAAATACAAGAAAATAGGGTTAAAACTATAATTTTACCATCATATCATGAATGCAGTATACTCACGGGTTTTCCCAGAGGGTAATTAAGGATCAAATGGTATTAAATGTCCAACAAGTGGGTTAGAACAGACAGAAAGGGGTTTACGCGTGTTTTGAGAATTAAATGACTTCTGAAACCCTAAAAATTGACCCCCTTAATTAACTGATGTTTTGGTTAAGATAAAATTCACCTAAACTCTCTAAAATTTATAGAAAAATATTCTCTAGGGTTTGGTACCTTCAACTTGACCATCAGAACCATCTTGACCCAAAATAGAGTCTCAGACAGACATTTGCCCTAATTTAGGTTTTTGCATAAATTACCCAAGCAAACGAGGTTAAAACCTAAATGTAACTTCACCATTGGATTCCTTGGGTCCAAATTAGGTTTGTACCACAATTGGGACCTAACTGAGATCATCTTTACCTAGTTTACAATTTAGTTCTGTCTAACTTTTTTATTTCACACACATGCCCCTAACTTTTGAAATTCTTACAAATAGCCTCCAAACTTTGTCATATTCTTCATAAATAGGTCCCCACCGCACCAAAATCCTATTCCTACAACTCTGACAACCTTCAAATGGGAAGATCTCCCTGATTTCTCGCTCAATCACTTCCAAAATTAGAAGGGAGATTCCTTGAGGAGCTCTCTCTCCAATGAATCCGGTCATGAGTCTAAAAATCTTCTCAATGTCTCATGCAAACGCATGAGAGATTTGGGTATCTTTCAAGTTCCTACTCTGGTGAACATTCCTAGCTTGGAAGCTTGGCTTCTAAGCTCAAATCAACCTCCTAAGCCCTATATAAACACATCCAGGGCACGGCCGTGTTCTTGAGCTAGGTTTAAGGCCACAAAACCCTCTTCTTCCTCTCCCACAGCCAGCTTCGATCTAAGCTTCGGTAGTCCTCTTTGTCTCCTTCATCCGCGGCCCCAACCGTTAAATTGGACACACAGCTATCCTCTCCCCCTTCCTCCTCCTCTCGCCGTCCAAAACGAATGCGTCCAGACCCCTTCTTCGCCGCCATCTTCCACTTATGCACCATGACTCCATCATGACTCCATCAAAAGCCCTCTCATTATCTCTCCATTTATGCACCCAACACTTCCCCCGAATAACCCATCACTGCATGTCCATTTTTGCCTCCGACTGGCCACAACAGGCCGCCATCCTCCACAAAACCACCATCAACACTTTGCACACCCTCCGGCAATACTAGTGAACGTATTTAATTGGGCTGAAAGGCTGTGCTTCTCCTTTTAGGTGTTCGCCATGTCTCCGCCTCCCTCCACCCATCACCACCGTGTTCTTGAAGTTCACGGTCACGCATGTCCTAGGTTGCAGCTCCTGGTCGTGCGGTTTGGTTCAACGCACGTGCCTAGGTCTCCAATTGGGGGCACCAACCTCTGCAACTACCCAATTAAATGAATCAACAGCTGCAACCGCACACGCAAAGGAAGGGTGGGACTTTAGTCCCACCTTGGAAGCTAACAAGTGCCCGTGCCCACATAAATTGAAAAAGTAACAGAGGGTTATCACCTCAAATCAGTTGGGGGGTGAGGTCCCCCACACCCTCACATGCGCCTCGCCCGTGACACGCATTACGCGGGCTTGGTTGTGACTTGACCTGCCTAACCCGCGCACACATCGGCTGCGACCCACGCTTGTAGCCTTGGTCCCAGGTGTGCTTAGTGATTAGCCCATATTTGTGGGCTATTTAAGTATTTAAGTGCCTAGACATTAGGTTAATTCTAACATTTATTTAGCATAAATTAGGATGTAAATAGATTAATTCATATTTTTAATTTAATTACATAATTCATGCATCTTATTCATATTTAAATGCATTTAGAATTAACTTAGAATTGCATTAGTTAACTAATTAGGTACATTGCATGCATTAATTTATGTTAACATAAAAGTTGAGGGTTTGTATATAAATAACCATAATATTTTATCATTATTTTTTATTCTTCTACATGTAACGGCTGCATTTCCTCCTCCAGCTGCCGCAGTGAAGAACCCAATCAAGGAGGAGCGAATGTGTTGGATCTGGTCGGGCAGCTGATTTCAAAAGAGAGGAGGAGGCAGCCGAGTTCAGTAGGCCTCCATCCCCAACCACCACTGTGCAGAGAGTTCATCTCTCGTCCATTCCACACAGCCGGCCTCAACTGTGGCGACGAGTCTCCACCACCGTGGGCGTGTGGTGTGACAGGCTACACCGCCATCCGAAGCTCGTTTGCATTACCATGAGCACCTCAGCGTGCACCTCCCTCGCCATCGTCACCAACAACCATCGCCGCAGCCAATGCAATTTCACTCCTTAGCCAGTTAAGACGTTTGGGAAGTTTCCCGGATGTCTGAAGCTTCGACCCCCCCACTCCAGCAGCAACCACACTTGCCCACTTCACCTCCAGCGCCAACCGCCTGCCCTCACCCTCTCACCTGAACCGCCAGCCCTCACCCGCTCACTCCACGCCTGCATCACACCTCCAGCACTAACCGCCAGCACCCTGCAGTGCGCACGCCTTCCGCCTGCACGCCTCCACCAGTGCGTGCGCCTGCAGCCTCCCCGCCACTACCTGCAGTGCCGCACCAGTGTGTGCATGCACTCACCTATAGCGCCAAGCCCACGCCCGTCAACAGCCTACAGCAGTGCCAAGCATGCGCTCCGCTCTAGCGCATCTGGCTTCCGCCTGCAGCGCCTTCAGCAATGTGTGCAGAATCAATGCGCACAATAGCAGGCTGCGTGCACCGCCCGCAAGCAGCCTTCGTGCACGCACACTCGCCCCTTCAGCAGTTGCAGCCACCGTTGGCAGCCACCTTCGCCGGAGCTCCATCCGGTCGGCTCCGACCACCGCGCGACTCGCCGCCACCACCGCTGCAAAGCCCTCGGTCCAAAGAACTTCCTCCGAGCTTCTTGCCTCCGGCCGTCCACTCCTCTTCACGCACAGCCAAGGGGAATAAATCCCCTGTTTTGCTATAGTATTCATGCCATTAATAATTACATTTTCTACCATTGTTATATTTTAATGATATTTTATTGAATCTGCATTGCAAAAAACATCCTTTAGTTATTAAGAATTTCTATTTCATCATGATTTCTTGATTCAACCTTAATCTGAAGGCAAATTTGGCTTGATTCTCATCTAAACTAACTACGAACCAATGTTTTTAACTGGTGCAAATTTAAATACGTCATTGCCTCCCTGTGGATACAACCCGCTCTTCTGCGAGTGGTTATTTTTTTTAATTATTGATTAGTCGATTTTTCCACCACATAAAACTACAAACGACTTTAAAGTGAACAATCGACTCGTCACTTAGATCCGAATCCGATTACCCTGTATTGTGTAAGGCTCTGGGAGAGTGGAACCTAGAGAGAGAAGGAGAGAGAGAGAGCGGGGCAGGGGAGGGTTTTGCTATGCTGGGTAATGGTTAACACTTAGCAGTTTGAGAAGTTGTTTCCCCTTTGCATGAGAAGAAGAGGAGACTGAAGAAGAAACCAAGGAAAGGAAGAAGGAAGAAGAGGCTGAAGATACAGAGAAAAGAAGGCTTGTGTAGAAGAGAAAAGGAGTAATAGACAGAGAAGAGAAGAAGAGAAAGAGAAGAAATCAAAGGAACGAAAAAGAAGAAGAACAGCTAAAGAAAAAGAAAGGAGCACTATAGCAACACACTTTAAGTCGTCTGATTGTAAAATCAGATGTCTGGTTATCTGTTCCTTCATTGATTATATTTAGTAAATACTATATATGTGTTAGGCTAATAATTGGTGATCCAAATCACCATTATTTTTTCTAGAATTCTTTTTATCTCTTCATATACTTATGTTATACATTGCATATTATGTTTTGAGAAATTAATTGTGCTCATTTATATTATCTATTGAGATTAGTGTGTGAATTCCTATTTGCTCCCTGTGTTCGATCTCGGACTTCAAATTCAAGTAATGAATTGTATTTGTTTTTCGTACTGATTAGACCTATACTGCAACACGATGATTTTAAAATCCATTTCAGAGCGACTAACAATGCTTGCACCCTCTCTGCCACACACGTCGGTGGACCTGGACCATACCTAGATCAGATTACCTGATTAATGCCCGATTACCCTTGCTTCTGAGAAAAAGGAGAGGAATCTATGAGGAGGAGGGAGGGGGTTTTGCTCCTGTAGGCATTGCACAACACTTAGTCGCTGTAGAGATTTGGAGCCCTTATGTTCTGTGAAGGAAGGGAAGCTTTGAAGAAAGAAAGAAGAAAAGAAGAAGGCTTTGTAAAGGAAGAAGAGCTAAAGAGGAGAGGCCTTAAGCGCCTTGTGTTGTGCTGTGAAGGTGACGTTTAAGTCCTCTAATATTGAGAAGGCGACGTCTGATTGGCTAAAGCAGGGTTTTAACACTATGGAAATACTGAAGTTTAAGTGGTTCAGGCCATTGTGCATTTACTTCATATCTTGAGTAGTTAATATATATCTATCTAAACTGATAATTGGTGATTTAAATCACCATTATTTTGTTTTAGATATCTTTTTGTCCTCTTTAACTCTTGAAATACTCATGTTTTCCATTGAATATCATATTTGAGTAGTTGTTATTCATTGAATATCATTATTGTGCTTAAATTCCTGTGCTCATTTATATATTCATCTTGATTAGCATGTGAATTGCAATACTTACTCCCTATGTTCGACCTCGGACTTCATTTTAGATATTCGAGTTATAAATTGTATTTGTTGATTGAGCTATTTAGGAGATTTTGTTGCAATGAAACATATTTAAACTCCTGAAAAGCCTGACTAACATGAAGGGTTGGGAGGAGATAGTTATGGTGGTGGAGAGGTGCATGGAGTTGGTGCCAACCATGGAGGGATGCCATGGTTTGGTGCCACCTAAGAAGGGTTTTAGAAGGTGGGTAGGTGGATGTCTAGGATGGGTTGTATGGGTAGGTGTAGGGTTAGGATGTGGAGGTTTTTGGGGCCAAAAGAGAGGGGTAGTTAGGGTGGTTTTTGGCACCAAAAGGAGTGGTCTTTTGTGGTGGAGTGGGATAGAAGGTTGCCTATAGTTGGCGCCAAAAGTAGGGTGGACTATGTAGCTTGGGTGGACTTAGGGTTAGGGTTATTTGGTGGAGCTATTTAGGTAGGGTTTTAGGGTTAGGTGTGAAGGTTCCCTACCAGGAGGGGTGACGTAATAAAATTTGCGGAAATAAAAATATATAACAATATCACAAAAATAAGCAATCACAAAATGTACACAGGTATTTTTAGGTGGAAACCCAAACCGGGTGAAAACCACCACCTAACCCTCTCGAGTTAGGATTTTCCGATCAACCTAGTTGATCAAATCCACTAACCGAATCACTTTGAAACGAGGGTGATTCAACCTCAGTACAACCACGCTACAAGTACGAGGGTAGCGTTCCTCAACCCCTTCTCTCCACGAGAAGGATTTTGTCCCACGAAGGAGATGAGAATTCGCAAAGCGAATACCCAACCAAAATACAAAGATAAAATGAAACAACAGTCCTATAGAGCCAACAAAATTAAACCTAGCTTCTATAGGAAATAGGAAACTCCCCTTTGCAAGGAGTGCATCGATGATGACGTGGTGCGTGTGCCACGCGATGGCGCTACGTCGCTCTCGTTATCTACGGCGGGAGAGCGGGCGCGCAAACTGTTTGATGCTCTCAAGATGTAGAGCTTGAGCTTGGAGAGCAGGTGCTTCTTGGACACAAGAGAGTGGAAATACTTGATCTTAGTGTATTGCAAAGTGTTTGTCTTAGTGTGTATATGTCTCTCCAGGTGTATTTGTGTTACAAAGGTTCCCCTCTATTTATAGAGGCCTTAGGAAGGCTTTGGAAGGCTTGGAAAAGCTTCCATAGCCGTTGGGTGCAAAGCCCAAGAGAATCAGGCCGAAATCAGGACAATGATTACACTTCACAGGGTTATCAGACGTCTAACTCTGGCATCAGACGTCTGGAAGGCCACTTTAAGACGTCTGATTCCAAGGTCAGACGTCTGATTCTATGCGGGTTTCTCCCTGACTTGAATCAGATCTAAACAGGGTTTTTGTACAAGTCCATCAGACGACATAGAGGACGTCTGGCACTAAGTCTGGACGTCTGGAAACCTACTTTTACCGTGGGAATTGATTTCCAAACGTTGCAACGGCTAGAAAATCTCTGAGAAGAGATTTTGGGTCAGCCGAGGCAAAACGGTCATTTATCAGACGTCTGGTAAGTCCTATGGACGTCTGATAAGGCTCTAACGGTCATAATCTTGAGTGTTTTCTAAGCCAGCCAACGGTCCACTATCTGGACGTCTGGCAAATCCATCAGACGTCTTCTAAGACGTCTGGTCTAAGGTCTGGACGTCTGATTTTATCTGACAGAAAACTAAGTCCAGCCTAACAGTTATCAGACGTCTGAAACAACAGTCAGACGTCTTAAAATTCTTTATCAGACGTCTGAGTTTGGAATTAGACGTCTGGAAATGCTGTTTGAGCCCTATATTGGTTTTCTAAGTATTCTACAGAAAACCTAAGTATCCTAGGGTTGTGCAGGTGTTCCTAGGACTACTTTTAGGGTTCTTTGAGGCTCTTTAACATAATGTCTAAGGAAAATAAAGAGCAAGAAAATAAATACAAGAGATACATGAAAGGATAAAAAAGAATCTATCCTATTCTTCTTGTCTTCCATCTCCAATCTTTCGCTCCACGCGAACCTCCTCTATTTTCCGTCAAGCTCCTCCAATCCGTCCTGGATGCGAGCTCGAGTTCCGTCTAAACACGTCTTCATTTGCAATTGACCTGAAATCTAGGACTCAAATTGCAAATGTTAAATAGCACGTGTTTTGTTATCATCAAAACAAATGATCGTGGTGCTCTAGCACCAACAATCTCCCCCTTTTTGATGATGACAAAACCGTAAATAATAATGCATAAAAATCCTCCCCTTTTTGACATTATCAAAAAGGTTTGATTGATTTTATATTTCCTATTACTCCCCCTTAAAACATGCTCTTCTATTTATTTTTAACAAAGGTAATGTCCTCCCCCTTTTTATAACAACAAGATAGCTATTATTTTTCTCCCCCTTACTAAAGGAAATTTAGCTAACTTGTATCTCCCCCTTAAAAATTGACAATAAGCTCATCATTTTTAACTCCCCCTATCTAAATGCTTATAAAAAGGATAGGGTTAAGAATTTTACCTCACCTACCATGGCCAATAAAATGGCCCGAATGGTGGTGGTGGATGCCACATCGGATGGGGCTCCCATCCGTAGCTTGGAGGACCGGGCATCGGCGCCGGTCTCTAATCTGGTGGTCGACGTGCGGCGGGTCCGTCGTTTGTTCGCCGTCTCGTCGGTCTTCTTCTCCTCCTCCTTGGTCTACTCATTGGTTCTCCCAACTTAAGTTGACCAGCCTTGAGCTTGTAGGTCCAGTCCTTTATGTTGTAGTCATCCCTGAACCCTACAAAACACGATTCTAATTCCTTTTTCGGTATCCAAGTGGGCTTGGATCCGGATTTGTTAGTGGGTCTCCTTGATGGAGATCCTTTCTCAATCTTAGGGCTATAAAAATCATCTACTTTATTGATTAGTTTGTCAGAGTTTTCCCTGAGACATGCAATTTCTTTTTCTATAATGTTCATTTTAGTCTTTAAATCTGAAATTTCTAACTTTAGACTATTATTTTCCTCAATCAATTTATTATTTTCATTGATGAGGTCTTGATTTTCTAATAACAGGTTATTATCCTTAGGACTAGTCTCTATATCCTTGAGTTGTTTTTCTAACCTATCATTTTCATTTCTAAGAAAACTAAGGTTCTTTTTAATGCTTTTATTTTCTACCCTAAGTGATTTACTAATCTCAAAAAGTTCATTAAAGGCTTCTTGTAAATCCAGGTTTACCTCATTGTCGGAGTCGCTTTCGCTGTCGATGTCGCTTTCTCCGATTGCCATGAAACCAAGGCACGTGGTTTCCTTCTCTCCGAGATCTTCTTCCGAACTCGTCTCCTCATGAGTGCCTTCCAACCTCCTCCATATCTCGTGGGCGGTGGTGCACTCTTGGATTCGTTCGAATTCCTTCGGACTCAACGCGCAATACAAGGCATTCATTGCCTTTGCGTTGAGTGAGAGATCTTGAATCTGCAGCTGCGAGTAGCCTGCATTCGGTCGCTCCGGGATCTCGTATGAGGCTTCGCAACGTCCCCATAGAGCGAAGTCCATGGCTTGAAGCCACATCCTCATCCTCAGCTTCCAGTAGCTGTAGTTGTTCCCGTCAAAGTAGGGCGGACGGGTTGTGGACTGTCCCTCCGAAATCCTACACGCGGAACTGCTTCCCTCCATCGATCTTCTTGCTCGGTTGTTACACCGAAACAGCAAGACCTGCTCTGATACCAATTGAAGGTTCCCTACCAGGAGGGGTGACGTAATAAAATTTGCGGAAATAAAAATATATAACAATATCACAAAAATAAGCAATCACAAAATGTACACAGGTATTTTTAGGTGGAAACCCAAACCGGGTGAAAACCACCACCTAACCCTCTCGAGTTAGGATTTTCCGATCAACCTAGTTGATCAAATCCACTAACCGAATCACTTTGAAACGAGGGTGATTCAACCTCAGTACAACCACGCTACAAGTACGAGGGTAGTGTTCCTCAACCCCTTCTCTCCACGAGAAGGATTTTGTCCCACGAAGGAGACGAGAATTCGCAAAGCGAATACCCAACCAAAATACAAAGATAAAATGAAACAACAGTCCTATAGAGCCAACAAAATTAAACCTAGCTTCTATAGGAAATAGGAAACTCCCCTTTGCAAGGAGTGCGTCGATGATGACGTGGTGCGTGTGCCACGCGATGGCGCTACGTCGCTCTCGTTATCTACGGCGGGAGAGCGGGCGCGCAAACTGTTTGATGCTCTCAAGATGTAGAGCTTGAGCTTGGAGAGCAGGTGCTTCTTGGACACAAGAGAGTGGAAATACTTGATCTTAGTGTATTGCAAAGTGTTTGTCTTAGTGTGTATATGTCTCTCCAGGTGTATTTGTGTTACAAAGGTTCCCCTCTATTTATAGAGGCCTTAGGAAGGCTTTGGAAGGCTTGGAAAAGCTTCCATAGCCGTTGGGTGCAAAGCCCAAGAGAATCAGGTCGAAATCAGGACAATGATTACACTTCACAGGGTTATCAGACGTCTAACTCTGGCATCAGACGTCTGGAAGGCCACTTTAAGACGTCTGATTCCAAGGTCAGACGTCTGATTCTATGCGGGTTTCTCCCTGACTTGAATCAGATCTAAACAGGGTTTTTGTACAAGTCCATCAGACGACATAGAGGACGTCTGGCACTAAGTCTGGACGTCTGGAAACCTACTTTTACCGTGGGAATTGATTTCCAAACGTTGCAACGGCTAGAAAATCTCTGAGAAGAGATTTTGGGTCAGCCGAGGCAAAACGGTCATTTATCAGACGTCTGGTAAGTCCTATGGACGTCTGATAAGGCTCTAACGGTCATAATCTTGAGTGTTTTCTAAGCCAGCCAACGGTCCACTATCTGGACGTCTGGCAAATCCATCAGACGTCTTCTAAGACGTCTGGTCTAAGGTCTGGACGTCTGATTTTATCTGACAGAAAACTAAGTCCAGCCTAACAGTTATCAGACGTCTGAAACAACAGTCAGACGTCTTAAAATTCTTTATCAGACGTCTGAGTTTGGAATTAGACGTCTGGAAATGCTGTTTGAGCCCTATATTGGTTTTCTAAGTATTCTACAGAAAACCTAAGTATCCTAGGGTTGTGCAGGTGTTCCTAGGACTACTTTTAGGGTTCTTTGAGGCTCTTTAACATAATGTCTAAGGAAAATAAAGAGCAAGAAAATAAATACAAGAGATACATGAAAGGATAAAAAAGAATCTATCCTATTCTTCTTGTCTTCCATCTCCAATCTTTCGCTCCACGCGAACCTCCTCTATTTTCCGTCAAGCTCCTCCAATCCGTCCTGGATGCGAGCTCGAGTTCCGTCTAAACACGTCTTCATTTGCAATTGACCTGAAATCTAGGACTCAAATTGCAAATGTTAAATAACACGTGTTTTGTTATCATCAAAACAAATGATCGTGGTGCTCTAGCACCAACAAGGTGTTGGTGCCAAGGAGGTGCCTAGCTAAGCTAAGCTAGCTTAGCTAGTAGGTGAGTGGAGGAGGAGGTATCTAGAGCTAGGGTTTTGAGGAGAGGAGCTGAGAAGGTGATGCTTGGAGCTGCATAATAGCTGGTGGCTGTTGAAGAAGATGGCAAGGAGCTACTTTAGTTGGCTTAGCTTGCTAGTTCTTTGCTAGCTGCTAAGCCAAGGTAAAGTAAGCTGACTTCTGCTAAGGTATGCTGAGGTGAGCTGGGTCTGATCTTCCCGGAGAGGACCTAGCTAGTTGGAGTAGCTAAGGTAGCTTAACTCAACTAAGTTGAGCTAAGTGGAGTCCCCGGGAGCTAGACTTGAGCTGGCTTGAGCTAGGTGAAGTCATCTTCAGCTGGCTTGAGTTGAGTAGAGCTAGAGGTAGTTGGACCTAAGCTGAGGTGGACTCCAATCAACTTATCTGAATTAGCTAGAGCTCCTAGTGAACTGATGGGAGCTGAGATGAGCTAGACTCAACTGAGCTAAACTAGATCTGAGATGACTTGAGCTGGGGTGAGCTAAGATGAGCTATCTTGAGCTATCATTCACCTGAAATGAGTTGAATGGAGCTAGGATGAGCTAACCCTAGTTCAAGTGAACTGGTATCCAGCTATGATGAGCTGGATGAGGCTGAGTCCCAACTGGTTTGAGAGTCTCCTTCACTAGTTGCCTTCCTAAGTGCTAGGATTCTGGGGATCCGATTATCTTGTTTAACCTTAACACTCAAACAAACATATCAAAAATATAATAAAATGTAAAATGCATGCCTAACCTAATTTATGCCTAATGCAGCCCAAAAACCTGTTTGCGGAGTTAAATTCCTAAAAGTTAGGTTTGTTTTAATGCATAAAAATGATGATAAACTAAGTTTATCAATGGCCAAGAGAGACGTAATGCCCCTAAACCAGATTCTTCCCGTCGAAATTTTTGACATTTGGGGCATCAATTTCATGGGACCCTTTCCTCCATTTGGACATCAGTACATTCTGGTTGCTATGGATTACGTGTCCAAATGGATTTAGGCAACTCCCACCCGGACCAATGACCACAAGGTGGTCATCGATTTTGTGAAGAAAAATATCTTCAGTCGGTTCGAGATTCCTTGGGCCATTAGTGATGGTGGCACGCGTTAAATGGCGGATGACTACGCTATCAGAATTGGTTTTGAAAACCTGTCGTAGTTCGAGTAGCAAAGAAATCCATTCAACAAATAAAATTTATATCAAAAAATCTGTAAAGAAATCCTGGGTCGAACACAGGAAGGCTACGTCGATCAAAATTCGCAATTATATTTTTGTATTTTTTTTAAAGGGCGGAATAATCACAATGAAATCAATATAGACAATAAGAGAGAGAGAGAACATTCACTTGATATTGCAAAATGTTTTTACAACTAAGAAAGCACGAAATGATTACATTAGAAATCCAGAAATTATTACAACTGGAAAGCAGGAAAATTCTACTCTAGAAAGCAGTAAAAAGAATGGGAGAGAGAAGTTATCCTCCTCGATGATCGCTTAGAGGACGAGCCGGATGAGACAATGCATGGAAGACGAGGAACGAAGTGGGAAGAAGGAGGACGAAGCATGAGGAATGGGAACGAGGCAGCACGTCGTCGTCATCGCGAGATCCGCTTCCGAAACGGGGGCGAAAACTTGGTTTTAGCTCTTGAGGAGCATCCCGGGTGTGGGACAAGCTTCTCTTAAGCTTTGGAGAGGGAGAGAGGAGAAGGAAGGGATGATAAATTTGTATGGTAGGGGTCTCCTTTTATAGTTGCAAGGAGTGGGGACATTTTGGACACTACAACATGAAAAACATTAATTTAGGACCTTTAGTGACGGATAAATCCGTCACTAAAGGCCTGAATGTGGCCGACGTGCGCATCGCTCTCACGCCCCCTCGCCTCTGCGCTCTTCAATGCTCATGCACGTCCGCGCGTGCTCAGCCGTCCGATTAAGAGATCAGACGGCTTAAACTGCCTATGCCCACGTCGCTCGCTAGTGTGCGATCGCACGTTTGCGCCGCGCGTTTGATCGTGTGTGGGCACTATTGAGCGATCTGCGCCCCTGGATGCCCATCTCACGGCTTCAATCGCGCACCCACTCGCAGCGAATGCGGGCTCGATCGCGCGTTGCGTGCTCGTGTAGCGCGCTCGACTGCTGTGTTGAGCGTGAGTTTGTGTCGCGTGGAGAGTTTTGCACATGGCCGATCTCGACCGTTAGATCTTCATTCGACGGTCGAGATCAAGCGTTGCTTGCGCCTTCAGATGAGGAGAGTGCTAGATGAGCAGTGGCGTGGCGCTTTCTCGACTGTTGGATGGGCATCCAACGACTGAGATTTGTCAAGTGGGTGAAGAAGAATTGAGGCTGGTGCTAGGCGACTATGATGGTGCCACGTGGTGCCATCTGGGTCGTCCATCTTCTGAATGTTGTAGATGGTGCCACGAGTGTCGAATTGGACCAATTTTCGCACCGTTAGGTTGTGATCGTCGATCTGAACCCATCCGCGTAGTTGGATTTTTCATCTGAGGTGCGGATTAACACCATCTTGACCCTTTCTCTTTAGGGTTCCTCGATTCTCTATCTGGTGCTACAGATGTCCGATTAGGGCGATCTTGGAGTCATTGAACTCCAATCATCGCCCTGATCAGATCCGTATGGTTGGATCTTCGATCCGAGGCCCCGATTAAAAGGTTGCCCTGTTCATGACCATAAAAGGAGATGATTACTATACAATTTATACAACTTGACCTAAATGCATGATTATGCATGTTATGCACTATTTACAATGTATAATGCTAATGTGACACTAAGAACATGCCTTAATAGAAATTTTAGGTTAAACAGATGTATGCACATCAGCACGCATTTCACTCATGCCCAGTTCAGGAATCTACTGGCGAAATACAGGGTGAATCAGCGGATTTCCACACCCTACCACCCCCAGACAAACGGATAAGCCGAGGTCTCCAATCAGGTGATCAAGAACATTCTACAGAAAATGGTTAGGACTGATAGGAAGGATTGGACCCAAAAGCTGGATGATGCTCTTTGGGCTTACCGTATGGCATACAAAATGCTTATCGATATGTCTCCATTCTGTCTGGTGTGTTGTAAGGCTTGTCACTTACCCATAGAGTTAGAACACCATGCATTTTGGGTCATCAAGAAATGCAATCTTGACCTAGAGTTATCCGGTAAGACTAGGAAACTCCAACTATTTGAGTTGGAGGAGCTTAGAAATGATGCCTATGAGAATGCCAGAATCTATAAGGCAAGGACCAAAGCTCTTCATGACTAGATGATTTCCCATAAGAGCTTTGAGATGAACCAGAGGGTTTGGCTTTTTGATTCTTGACTTAAGCTCTTCCCCGGCAAGCTTAGGTCTAAGTGGAATGACTCATTCATTATTGATCGACTTTTTCCTGACGGAGCCGTCGAAATATCTGACCCAAAGACGGGTAATTCCTTCAAGGCCAACGGGCAATGTATCAAACCCTATGTTGACCATGTGCTCCCAGAACCCATCTCGAACAAGGTTGCTCTCACCTTGATCTAACCTCTGTTGGTTAGACATCGCCTAGCTAAAGGCATTAAACTCAGCACAACTATAGGTTGTTTTCTAACTGACCGGAGTTTCACAGAATTCAGGTGATATTCTTCTTGTTCTTCCCTCCTTTATGCTTTTATTTTACAATGAGAGCATTGCATTAACTAGGCATAGGAGGTGGATACTTTGTGATTTAATCATTTTGTCAGCCCGTAACAGTAATTTCCTGTTATTCAAAGAAAAAAAAATAGAATTAGGAGAAGAAAACTTTGGCATTAAGAGTTGCGAACTTTAGGAAATGATATTTTAGGACCTGAACACGAACACTCTTCAAGTCTTCAAACTTAATCAGCCTGGGTGTCCACTTAAATGTGGACTTGGTCTCGAGTCCTCGCCATGTTATTTTATTCTAACATGGTCAATAAATTAGGGTGATAAGTACACAACTTATCAACCCACCCTCTGATTTGAGGGAACTTTAAGTCTAAGCATCTGCACACGTTTTGCACTGACTCTCTCCTTGACGGTTCTAACGAAAATTAGGTAGCTAATGAACCTTTTAGGGAGGTATGGCTGGTAAGTTGTCAGAGGTAACAGCTCATTGGTCGGTTGTCTAGAGCCCAGCCACACGACCATTCTCTTCCTGCTGCCTTTAGGTAAATCTTAGATTAGGGAAGCCACTTACTTAGAAAAAGAAAGTAGGAAAATACCCAAGAAGAAAAAAAAATAAAATAATAAAAAAGAAGCCACACTTCACTGCATAGGTATGGCTGGCAAGTGGTCGGTGGTAAGAGCTCACTGGCCGATTGTCCAGAACCTAACTCACGAAATGCACAAAAATTCCAAAGCACTTAAGGAGGAAGCGGGGAAGTAGAATAAACCGAGTAGATATACATTGGGTTTGCCCTTGTGTTGACCTCATAGAAAGAAAAAATCAAGTAGGGAGAAAGTTACCGGTTGGATAGATACACCTTTAGCCAGAATTTCTTTAAGGTCATCTAGGGGCATAGAAACACGAAGTCTATTTTAATTGCCATTGAGTGAGTCTATCATAACTTTCACAATAAGATGCTTAGCACTTAGAGTCCTTTTCAAGTCTTGGGCGGGTTAGGTAGTTGTAAAAAGTTATCCCAAAACTCTCAACTCCAAAATTTCAAAAAAAAAAGAAAAGAAGAAAAAAAAGTAAAAAAAAAAATGTATCTTCCCATTTCAAAATAAGGCAAGGACTTGGGCAGTCTGCATTTTGGTAGACACCCGGGCACTGTTGAGCTTTTATAATTAGGTCCTTAGTGAAAATTTATAGTGTAATCAACAAATCTTACCTAAGTGATCAAATCTTGATTCTATTTTATACATAGCATTTAGGTAAATTTTGCTAGGGATTAGCAAAAGATAGGCATGGGGGTATGATAAATACGCATGTATTCATGACAAAATACCTACTTATGTTAGTTCCTAAGCTTAGCATTGCATTCCACAGTATAAATAATGCATAATATTCATTACATTGCATTTAGGATGATTTGCATAATTTGTATATTAATCTTTACATTTTGCATGGCCAGGGGATAATGCGACATCTTTATGTGTTTCGTATGAAAAATCTGACTGTTCGGATGGATCTGGAATGACGATCGCAGTCCGACAATGTAAAAATCATCTCGATCTGACATCCATGGCAGTCCCAACAAAGGAACAAAGATGGACGACCTAGATGGCGCCACGTGGCACATCCAGGCCACCCAACATTGGCCGCAACACTTGTTGCCTTGCCTCAAGAAGAGATCCCAGCCATTGGATCTCAATCCAACGGCCAAGGCTCATCACTGCTCGCTGCTCAACTCTAAAAGAGAAGCTCTGATGAGATCTCGACCGTTGGATCTTCATCCAACAATCGAGACCGAGGCTGCTACAGCTCTTCAGCGTTACAAAGCAGTGCTTTGCCACAATGGTAGCATGTCTGCTTCTCAAAGAAGAGGCATGGGTTCGAGCAATGATTCGCTGCAACCACGTCGACACCAGTGAAATTGGACTGCTCGATCTCAATCGAGCGGTCAGGATTTGCATGTGTAGATGGATGCTCGCACGATAACGTATGGAGGCACGCGAATCAAACGTGCACGATCGGGGGTGCTCACTTAAGTTGACTGCGCGCACTCTCCGTTGTCTGATCTCGGAGAGGTGCGATGCACACACATTCAAAATTTGCAGAGGCATGATCCTCACGATCTGCCTCCAGCCACGTGATTGAGAATCCAATGGATGTCAATACCCATTCCAGCAAGAGCGCGATCTCCGTGATTTGAGAAGCACGAGCCGCACGATCTTTCGATCGTGGGATGGAAATCTAGTGGCTGTGGTGCTCCCCGCACTATGCCAGCTATAGTAGCTCCACTTCACGCCAGCAGGGGTGAGCGAAGGCTTTAGCAACGTCCAAGGCAGGTCTTCAGCGACGTTTTAAATGTTGTTGTTAACCCATGCATGCTAATACACCCCCTTCATACACCTATATGAGCCCCCCTACACTTCCCATTTTTCCCTATCACTTCCTATGCTATTCCCACCTACTCCAAAGTTCCAAAGAGCCCTCCAAACTCCTAAGGGCTCTCCCAAGCTCCAAGGATTCTCCTATTAGTGTAAAAATCCCTTACTCTAAATATTCATCCTTTACCTCACCACCTTCATAGGAGATCCTAGAGTTGTCCCCTAACCTCCACTCAGGAAGCTAATCACCTCCTCATCACCATTCCCACGAGCTTGGCGAAGCTTTCCTCTACCTGGAATCATCTTGAACCTCATCCTCGATGTCCAGTGATGAGGGCGCGCTTCGCGAATTAAAATCGAGGTTTGGAGGACCCATTGTCATAGCTCACAAAATGCGTCTATCACATAAAATGTATAATCGAAACTCGAAAAGTGAGTCCAGGGTTGAACACGGGGAGGTGAACGCTTGGTTTTATAAAAATCCACACTTCGCTTTTATTTTTTTTGGTCGTTTTTATCTTTTCTAATTTTTTTGGTATTCTTAGCAAGCAAGAGATCAGGTCAATGAAAACTTTATCTACTTGCAAAAATATATGAGAGAGAGGGAGAAAGAGAGAGAGAGAAACAATCATCTATTCATAAGCAAGTGTTTGTTACACTACGAAAGTGGAAAATCTACACTATGAAAGTGAAAAAGATAGAAAGAGGAGAGAGAATCCCCCTCGACGGTTGCTCAGAGTATGACTCACACTGTCGTCTCCTGGAGGAAGGTGGTGAGGAGCGAGACGAACGGGGACGGAGCCGAAGGACGGAGGATGGGGCAGGATGGCGTTGCAACGAGGATCTTCTTCCCGAAGGGCAGTGAGAGGACGACCATGGGATGCTCCACGAATGGGGATGAGGGGAGGGAAAACTATTTGGTTTTCTACTCCAGAAGAGCATCCCAGGCTTGGGACAAGCTCTCTCTAGAGCCTTGGAGGTGGTGAGAGGAAGAAAGGAAGAGATGAAGAAAAATGGGAGGGGTAGGGGTCCTTTTATAGTGTAGGAAAGAATCAAATTTGTATACAGGACATTTAGTAATGATCATAAACGTCATTAAAGATCCTCCACAAACGTTGCTGAAGACAACCCACGCACCCACCCACCGTTGTGCTAGCATGCGCTCTGCGCGCGTGCTTGCGTGTGCTGCTGCTACGCGTGCGTGCTTCTGGGTGCACACCCGCACTGCTGTGCACATGTGGTGGCGCGTGCATGTGCATAGGCGGCCTGGGTTGCTCCACGTGGTGCAATCTAGGACGTTCATCTTCTTTCTGTTGTAGGGGCAGCTACAGAGGTCGGATTGAGTCGATTTTCACGCCGTTGGGCTGCGATCGTCAACCCAAATCTATCCATGCGGTCGGATTTTTCATTTGAAGCTCCGAATTACGTAACCTAGTCCCTTGGCCATTGATCTTCCTTGGACTGCATATGATGCTACGGGACTCCGATCAGGGCAATTTTGGAGGCATTGGACTCTGATCGTCGTCCTGATCAAATTTGTACGATCGGATCATTAATATGATGATTTGAAACAAATCTCCTTCTCTCCTGATCACAAAAGGGATGCAAGTAGCCTAAAATAGACAACTACTCTAAATATAGAATGACGCATGCTATGCAATATTTATAATAGGGAATGCAAATATAAGCCTAAGAACATGCATAAATAGGCATTTTAACATAAATATATGTGTCTATATCATCAAGCATATCTCCTCCTCCGTCCAAGTTGCCGCCAAGCATCATCGTCTCGCTAGACATCCGTTTTGGGAGATTCCCTCTCACCTCTATCTCTTTTAGTTTGTTTCACTTATTGTAGTTGTAATAAACATTATCACATTATTTCATCTCAACTATCAAGTTTCATCTCTCTACTCTCTTTTTATTCATTCTTCAAGTGGCTAGTTTTATCATTCCCCTAAAATACTAATAAAATAGAAAACCCTAAAACACCAAAAAGAAACAAATCAAAACTCAGATTTCAAGAAGCAAAATGTCGCCTCCCCGTGTTTGACCTGGGACTCCCTTTTGATTTTCGGTAAATTTTATTTGATAGCATGTTTTGTGACTATGACAATGGGTTTATCAAAAACCCCGATTTTCCATTGCGAAAATTCGCTAATCATTTAGCGCCATTACCGGGGAGGCAACGAAGTTTGCTTTCTTTTTCTGGGTTTCTTTGCATTTACTTATTAACTAAGCCCTCTTGACTCTGATTTGCTGTCTTGCAGGTATCCTAGCAAGGAGATCCAAGTGCAGTAGATCGGAGTAAAGTGCGGGTGAAGTGATTTGTAAGTGTTTCCCCACATTTTGCCCCCCCACTAGTTTCACTTTCCACCACAGAAATAACCAAGACTTAATCTACTTAGGTGATTGCATAAACCATAGGATAGAAGTTGTTTGTCTTGTTTGCCACCTCCACGCATCTCATTCCTGCTTGTAAAAGAAAAACCTTTTTCTGATTGTGGGATAAAATTAACATACACACTACATACACCCACATTTGAGGCACATAACCTTGCCTGATTTTATCTACTCAACCGGAATTCCTACCTGTAGAATCGGTACACACACCAATACACATAAATGAGTAGAAATCAAATTAGGTTAATCACATTTGCATGCCTTAATTGGTTGTGCATCAAGGCTAATTGGTTGAATTGTTTGGGCCGCACCACCTAATTTAAAATTGATTCATCTTGTAGTTGCCTCATAGGATTTAAATAGTTAGGTCAAGTCAAGCACTCCATATTTTCTTGATTCATAAAGGAAAATACTTGAACTCATGCTTTCAAACTTGGTTTGCCTCTCAAAATTTGGTTGAATATACCTAATATTTGAATCATAAAAGCTACTAAGCAAGATTCGAACCCTAAAACTCACTTCATCTTCAATAATCTTGCTTGAAAACTTTTGGTTGTGCACATACACACATTCTCAACAAATTATTAAGAGCACAACCCATTAACAGGGCCCATCACATTCCGAAAGCACTACTATCCCAGGCCTTAATTAAAATTGAGTAGACGTTGGCCTTAGGATTCATAGAGTCCATTTTAGGGTACTCTCTTGAATGCACTTCGAATTAGTATCCTTACTAATCAAGTATCCTTACTAAGAGACTCACTACTATCATCCCTAAATTAATCTCCCCTAAGTTGGTTTTGTTAAAGACCATTCCATTTTTGACCATATGGTTACGACTTTTGAACTCACTCAAAGAATTAATCACAAGGTCTATGGCCCTAAACTTATTATCCAATTGGATTTACAAAAAGCCTATGACAAAGTGGAGTGGAATTTCCTTTGTCAAATTCTTGAAAGATTCGGTTTCTCTTCTCCTACGATCTCCTTGATTAGAGCCTTTGATAAACATGACGGTTCCTTGATCCTGGTCGATGGTGTTTCTTCACCTTTTTCTAAGACGTCCCAGAGCTTGAGGCAAGGAGATCCTTTATCTCCCTACCTTTTTGATATTTTCATGGACCCCTTCATCAGAGGTCTCAAAGAACTTTTCTTTCAGAAAAAAATCATGCCTTACTTTGTCAAACATGGAGTTTGCACTCCACTTTCCCTTCTCTATGCAGATGACATTGTCTTATTCCTTAATGGAAATCTCCAATCCATATCTAATTTTTCCTTATTCCTGAATTCTTTCCAAGAAGCCTTTCAAGAACATATTAATTTATCTAAAAGCTTCTACTTTGTTGGAAAGAACTTCCCATTGGATAGGCTTAATCGTATCATTCAAACTCTTGGTATCCAACCTAGATCCTTCCCCTTCACCTATCTTGGTTGCCCTATCTTCTCAGGTTGCGCTAGAATTTCCTACTTCTACCCCATCAATGAAAAAATTCAGTCTAAGTTGGTTGGGTAGAAAGCCAATTTGCTTTCCTCTGCTTCCAGGTTTCCTTTCATTAAGCATGTCCTCTCTTCTGTCCCTATTCATATCTTGTCTGTGTTAGAGGTTGTGAAATCTATTGTCAGGAAATTACACTACATACTGGCTAATTTCTTTTGCAGATCTTCTATTGAGGAATTGAAGCACCATTGGATTTCCTAGAAACATATCACCAAGGCACTCCATCTTGGTGGCCTTGGTATTCATGACCTCAATTTATTCATCTCTGCTCTTAGGATGAAGAGAGTTTGAAACATCCTTTTCTCGGACTCTCCCTATGCCCACCTCATTAAACAACATTATGGGAGTGCCCCCTCTCATTCTCCTTTCCTTCTTTCCAGAATTAAAGCTCCTTGGGATGCATACATTAAAATGAAATCTCCAATCCATTGGGAAATCCATGGAGTAGTGGATTTTTGGTTGGACCTTTGGATTGGTGACTTGACCCTTAAAGAATTTCTTCCACACTTTGTTAACATCACTCCTATTAGTATCAAAGATTTTCTGAATATCTCCCAAAATCATCCTCTTATGAGTCACATCCCTAATGATCTCAGAAGCCAAATAGTCCAAACTAACCTTGAGCAAGGTAAGGATGTTCCCATTTGGATGACCAACCCAGATGGTAAGTTCTCTGTTGCCTCTGCCTATCACTCTAATTTCTCATCCTCTCCAGTTGACGCTAATGCCAAAGCCATTTGGAGTCTCAAACTTCCCCTTCGAATCTCCTTACTAGCTTGGAGAATCCTTCTTTCTAGACTTCCCATTGATGACAACATCACTAAGCTTGGTATTTCCATCCCCTCAAAATGCTCTTGCTACAGCTTTGACCCTAAGATTGAGACTTCCAGGCACATCTTCTCTCAAAGTTGTTAATCAGGTCTCTAAATGGGTTTTTTCTAAACATCTTATCTCCCCAATTAGTCCTTCCCTTTTCTTTCGAATCATGAAGTCCCATAATAATACTTCTAGAACCCGCATTATCAAGGGTAACTTCATGGACAAAGACGAGGACACCGTTTGGGAAATTTTTGAGAATATGTCTGAGAATTTCATAAATAATGCATCCATGGGTATGTTCGACCGGACGACTACCCGTGCATTGATGAACCCATGCGAGGCACATGAGGCGCGAGACCTATCCTCCTCTGTTGACATCATGGTTGTGGCCAGTCAACTAGATAAGGTCTCCATTATAGAGAAGAAGCTTTTACGATTTGAATCGCTAAGTGCAAGAAGTCACTTCTTCTCAGCAAAACACGCATGCATGATTGTCCACATGGAGGGAGGTTGTGCATAATATTCACCACATGGAAGGATTCTCCTCTTAATGATCCGGTCGCATATGATTCTCCATCTTTTAATCCGGTTTTGGACATCGATCAGACTACTAATCACGTCCCATATTTCTCTTATCACACTTGTAGGGTTCCTACATCCTCCACAGACTCTTTTTCATTTGAGGATCCCTACTCTGACTAGGCTGATCCGATTCAGTCAAACCCACGATTGACACTACCATATCTTTTTGAGTCACAGAATACCTGGTGGACTCTGCATCTACTAATTCTCATCCATTAACCCACCAGACTGATTGGGTTTAGGCTGCATCATCAGCCTGTTGATCTGAACAAGCACCTGGTTGGACCAACTAAGCTATTGATCAAGGTGCTTGTTCTAGAAAATTCATCTGATTTAACCACTCCTTCTCCACGACTATCTTCTACTCAGCTGAAAGCATTGAATTTAGCACTTGACGGGAGGCAACCCATCATTCCAAAAACTCGAGACCCTTCTGATTATCCTTTTGAACTTCACATCTACTGCACTTAGAGTTCAATTTTAGAACAGCCAACTCTACCTTTGGTACACATACCAGAGCTTGAAATCGTCCGCAATAGTCACCCTGACCCATTCACCCACCCGTTTACCCTGTTTTAACCCTTAAACCCAACTGATTTCATACCCTCTGGTTTACAATGAGGATATTACAAAACTTAGGCATGGGGGGGTGTTAAAATGCAAACACATAAAAATTCAAGTTTCTAAAGGGTTCTTACAAAAAATTACTCATTCCAAAAAATCAAAAGAAAAAAATTCAAAAAGAACAAAAAAAATGGAGAAAGGGGAGGAAATTTTGAGAAATTGATTACATATCATTCTTGAGGAAGAAAAAGGGAGATGATTTAAATGCCAAAAAGGAGATACAATTTAAAACAAAAAGTGAGTCATTAGTAACTGATTATGGAATCTACTTAAGTTATAGACCAAGTCAAAAGAAAAAATTAAGTCCTAGTATAACAGAGAGACATGGAGATTAGTATGAGTGCTGATCTTAGGCCTCTTGGGCTTGTTCTAGGCTTAAACATTCATGTATCCATTAAGATTTGGATAGTCGTCAAGTGGTTGAGGAAAATGCGAAGCTTATGTATTAGGTTTAAGGTTATGGATTATTCGACCTCACTAACTAATTTTTGGTTTGCAGGACTCGGTAGCCTAATCACCCTAATCCACACACAAGTCTGATTCAGTGCACTTAATAATCAAAATCATGCAAAAGTGTTTGTTCTGTTATGAAAAAGCTACCTAGATTAGGAGCAGCTTAAGAACATAACTTGATTTAGATGAGTTCCTAGCGCAGAGAGGTGGGAAATTCCCCTCGAAGATGTGCAATGACATACCGTCTCCTCGGTGATTGTCTCCTAGGATATCTGAATATCCTACCGGGGGCATGTAAGCATCTAGTACTGGTTCAGGTACCATGGGCAGGATTATCTCGAATTGTCGATTACCAGGGCTTGAATTTAGCTACAAAACACCATGGGCAGCACTATCTCGAAGTGTCAAAAGCCAAGGTTTTGTGGGTTGCCATGGGTGGTGCTATCTCAAAGCATCGATCGCCAAGGACCCTGCGAGAATTGATGGTAGGAGCTAGGAATCCGATACAGACTGTGTTTTTGAGCTAATCTGAAGCTAGAAATAAAGAAAAGAAAAAGAAAGAGAAAACTCTCCAAAAATGCAAAAATTCTTCTATCCCTTTCTCTTTCAAAAATGCAATGCAAACTGAACCTGGACTAACCATGTTACAAGCACGGGTGCTTTAATCGCTGGGTTCAACGAACCTTAGGATAATTTCTATGGGCCTTGAAAACCTTCACAGCAGACTGAGGCTAAAGCTGGTCAGGTCTGGATCTTGGTTGGTACTTGAGTACCTCTAGGCCTATTATTGGCATTCTGAACTAGTCTCTAGAGAAAAAGCACACATCAGAGATCTGAGCATCCAAGCATAGTCAAGAATTCAAAAGTTCATTTCATAAGATTTTGCTAAGGGACTAGCAAAAGTTAGGCATGGGGGTATGATGGTGATGTGCATACATCTAAATAGCCAAAAATATCTATTAATGCATGTTCTTAGTGTTATATTAGCATCATACATTGTCAATATTGCATAACATGCATAATCATGTATTTAGGTCAAGTTGTGTAAATTGTATATTAATTGTCTCCTTTTATGGTCAGGGATAAGGCGATTTTTAATGTGGTTCGGCTAATGTGGGTCTTGGGTTGCTTTACCACTACGAGTTGTTACAGAGTTTAATCCTGCTTGGTTTTGGTTTGGGTTTGGTAAGAGGGGTGGCTGCTGCTGAAATCCTACATAAGATGTCGAAGCTTCCATCTTGTCTGGTGATGGAGCAGTAGGGGCCTGATAAATCAAATGTGCGTTGCCTGAATTTGGGTTCATAACGCGCCTCTGGGTCGGCACGTTATTTGGGTTTGGCAGAGGTTGCGAAGGAAGGGTGCCCGGTTGGCGAGAATTTGCCATCAGTGCTAGTTGATTGCGAACCTCTGTGATCTCGTCCTTATGCTATTTTTGCATTGCCGCATTCGTCTTTTGAATGCCAGCCAGTGCTTGAAGGATAAGAGTCATTTGATCCTGGTTTGGCCCGGATTGATAGGTGGGATTGGGCCGAGGCTGAGGCGGCTGATATGGACGAGGAGCTTGTGGATGGGGCTGATAAGGTGGTCTTTGAGTATGAGAATTTCCCGTCCATTGAAAGTTGGGATGATATCGCCATCCAGGGTTGTCGGCATTGGAGAATGGGTCATTCTGGATGGCATTGAGGTCCTCGCAGGTTTGAGGAACCTCAAGAAAGTCAGAATACGAGGGTTTAGAGTTCCCCCAACTCGAATAGAATGGATTGGAGGTCACTCCGGTCCAAGAGTCAGACGGGGGTGGATACAGATCCATCCCCTGAGAAGATTGGTGATAGATGTTTTGTATAGATAGGTGGGATTGGGCCAACCAACCTTAAAATTAGGTCACTTTTTTCACTCAAAAGACCTAAAAGTTCAAGTTGAACCCTAAGCACCTTGATCTTAAGTAAAAAATGTAGACTTAAGAGGTCAAGGTCCCCATTCTGGTCTACCTGGAATATCAGTGACAAGAGAGGTCAGGTGGGGGAAATCCTGTAACCCGTGGGGATGCTCTATCATGTAAGGGTCTTTGCGGGACTCTCCCTCTCTGGCTGCCCAGGTACTTCTCAAGTGGACGACCTTTCTGACTAAGGGGTATCATTCGCCCCGAACCTCTACAGTCACCCAACAATTTTTGGGTGTCTCGATTGGGTCCAGCACCTTCTAATCTCATCACATCCATCGATGCATGTTCGGTAGGAGGTCCTTAAGACCATCCTTATGACCTCCTTTAGAAATTCACTCTCGCCGAGGCCAAGCCTCGATGCCCTTGTTTGTGCAGCAGCCTCACCACATAAACCTTTCATCTGATTCAGAACCAAGTTCTCCTTCTTCCATCATGGCACAACCCATTGAAGAAGAGAACCTTGAGCACCAGCTTCAGCACCTGACTGATCTCTTCCAAAACCTTGTAAGCCCACTGTAGCATCCAATGATGCGAGATCACTATAATCTCGCTGCGGTGGCAATCGAGCCTCGAGTCCGAATCCCGATTGGAGGTCCTGATTCTGAACTCAAGCCCAATATGATTCATGCCATACAAAGTTTCATGAGCTTAATTCTGAGGATCCATTCCAGCACATTAAACAACTCAAGCATCTGGCCCAGACCTTCGGGTCAGATCCACAAAATCGGGATATTCTGCTCATGAAAATGTTTTCTTTCTCCCTCCTGGACAAGGCTGCCAATTGGTATCAAACTCAGACTCGTCCGATCAACACATGGGATGAACTTCAGTCCAAATTTTTGAAAAAGTTCTTTCCCGTTGGCTGGACGAATGCCTCGTGCCACCAGATCACCCATTTCACTCAATAAACGGGAGAACCTCTTCATGAAGCATGGGACCGATTCTTAGATCTCATGCGAAAGTGCCCCCATTATGGAGTTCCTAAATGGGAACAAGTCCAATCTTTTTACCAGGGACTTCGTGAAGACATTCGATTATTCATCAATGAAACGTGCGGAGGAAACATCATGGGTCAACATGAGGACACGGTTTGGGGGATTCTCGAAAACATGTGCGAAAACTTCATCAATAATTACTCCATGGGCTTATTCGACAGGACGAATGCTCGCGCATCGACATATCTGAGGGGGGCACATGAGATGCAGGAACTGTCCACATCCGTCGACTTGAAACTGATGGCCAATCGGTTGGACAAGGTTTCTATCATAGAGAAGAAGGTGGATGAGCTAACTCGGCATTTGCAGCAAGCCACCTCTGCGCAGAATGCTTTTGCACTGCCACCCCTGGAGAGGGAAACTATGCAAAACATCTATCACCAATCTTCTCAGGGGATGGATCCGTATCCACCCCCATCTGACTCTCGGACCAGAGTGACCTCTGATCCATTCTATTCGAGTTGGAGGAACTCTGAACCTCGTATTCTGACTTTCCTGAGGTTCCTCAGACCTGCAAGGACCTCAATGCCATCCAGAATGACCCATTCTCCAATACCGACAACCCTAGATGGCGAAATCATCCTAACTTTCAATGGACGGGAAATTCTCAGACTCAAAGACCACCTTATCAGCCCCATCCACAAGCTCCTCGTCCATATCAGTCGCCTCAGCCTCGGCCCAATCCCACCTATCAATCCGGGCCAAACCAGGATCAAATGACTCTTATCCTTCAACCCCTGGCTGGCATTCAAAAGACGAATGCGGCAATGCAAAAACAGCACAAGGACGAGATCACAGAGGTTTACAATCAACTAGCCCAGATGGCAAATTCCCGCCAACTGGGCACCCTTCCTTCGCAACCTCTGCCAAACCCAAATAACGTGCCGACCCAAAGGCACGTTATGAACCCAAATTCAGGCCACACACATTTGATTTATCAAGCCCCTACTGCTCTATCACTAGTTGGGATGGAAGTTTGACATCTTATGCGGGATTTCAGCAGTAGCTACCCCTCTTACCAAACCCAAACCAAAACCAGGCAGGATTAAACTCTGTAACAACTCGTAGTGGTAAAGCAACCCAAGACCCACATTATCCAAACCACTCCATGCCTGGTGGTAGTCAAAACCCTAGGATAGTTATCTAGGATACCCCTGTCCCAGATTAAGAACCTGGACCTATTCTAGAGGAACCAACTAGGATTCCATTTCCTGAGGCCTTGACCAAAGGAAAAAGGATAACCAAACCCGTGGCTCCTGAAGAGGATCTAGTCAAGCTCTTTGAATAGGTCTAGATAAACATCCCCTTGATGGATGCAATTCGCCATGTACCGGCTTACGCAAGATTTCTGAAAGACGTATGTACACATAAACGTAAGCCGAGAACCAAGAGTGGGAATCCGATCGTACTGTCAGAGCAAGCCAGCTCTGTCATCATGAGTAAACTCCCACAAAGGCTAAAGACCTAGGAACTCCCCTAATTTCTTATAAAATTGGTGAAACCCAATTTGATAGAGCCTTGCTAGACCTAGGTGCCTCCATAAATCTACTGCCTAGATCCCTCCTTGACCACCTTGAAGAGCCCGAACTTAAACCGATTGAGGTGATGTTGCAGTTAGCCGATCGATCCATCAAGTCACCTAAAGGAATACTTGAGGATGTCATTGTTAGGGTACGGGATTTCTACTTCCCGGTGGATTTCATAGTTCTGGATATGGATGCACCTGAGAACCCAAGGGACATACCAATCATATTAGGGAGACCTTTTTTGGCCACTGCTAGGGCCAACATAAACTGTGAAGAGGGCCAAATAGAATTAAAATTTGTGAATCAAACTCTGAAGATTGACATCTTTAAGGCCCAACAAGAAATTAATTGTGGGGTTATAGAGCAAATATGTGATATCAGAGTTGTGGTTGATGAATCGCATACAGAGGACATCCTAATTATCCCTGATCAACCATTAGAAGATCAAAACCCGCAAACAGAGGAGTGTGAACCTGATCTAGACACACCCATGACTCCGACCCTTGTTCCTGATACAAACCCCGAACCACCTGCTGATGCTGATAATCCTGTCATGGAACTCAAGCCCCTTCCCGAGCATCTGAAGTACATCTTTTTGGTTTCCAATCAGACGTTTCCTGTGATTATCAACTCCCGACTCACACCTGACTAGGAATCCCATCTGATTACTGTTCTCCAGCAACATCGTAGAGTCATTGGATGGACTCTCGATGACTTGACTGGCATAAGCCCCTCATACTACACACATCGAATCTACACAGAAGAGGGCACACGACCTTCACGAGAGATGCAGAGACGTTTAAACCCTAACCAGTAGGAGGTCGTGAAAAAGGATATCATCAAGTGGTTAGATGCAGGGATCATCTACCCGATCTCCGACAATCGTTTGTTGAGTCCAATACAGATTGTGCCTAAGAAGACTGGACTCACCATCATCACGGCTGAAACCGAAGAGGTCATTCCTACCCGAATAGCTAACTCGTGGAGAGTCTGCATTGATTATAGAAGACTCAATTCCTCCATGAAGAAGGACCATTTCCCACTACCGTTTATTGATCAGATCCTTTAGAAACTAGCGGGAAATAGGTTCTTCTGCTTTCTTGACGAGTACTCTGGTTACAACTAGGTGGCAATCCATCCAGAAGACCAAGAAAAGACCACGTTCACCTACCCCTTCGGGATGTACGCTTTTCGAAGGATGCCTTTCAATCTCTGCAATGCACCCACGACCTTTCAGTGGTGCATGCTTGCCATATTCTCAGATATGGTAGGTGATTATCTGGAAGTCTTCATGGATGACTTTTCAGTTTTTGGAGCATCACTTGACGATTGCCTCCAGCACTTGGTCCAAATACTTAGGCGGTGCAACGATGTGAATTTGGTTCTTCTTTGGGAAAAAATCCATTTAATGGTGCCTAAGGGAATCGTCCAGGGACATCTAATCTCGGAGAAAGGCATCCAAGTCGATCGAGCTAAGGTTAACCTGATTTTCGAGCTCCCTATGCCTAGCTCGATCAAGGAAATCCGATCTTTTTTGGGGCACATCGGCTTTTACAGTCGATTTATCCCTGATTTTTCAAAAATCGCACGTCCACTGACTACTCTTCTCTCCAAGGATGTACCTTTCGAAATTTCCAAGGAATGCACTCAAGCATTTAAGATCCTTCGCTACTGAGTCACCCAAGCCCCGATCCTACAGTCCCCTGATTGGTCTCAACCCTTTGAGATCATGTGCGATGCATCTGACTTCGCTATAGGTGCGATTTTGGGGCAGAAAATTGATGGGAAACACGTGGTCATTTACTACACTAGCAAAACCCCAGACGAGGCTCAGCCTAACTACACAGTTACGGAGAAAGAGCTGCTAGCTGATTGTACAACAAAAATACACCAACAAATATGCCATCTTGTGTTATTTTCTAGCACTGCCATTGCATATTAGGTAACTATAGTTGCATTTGTAAAATTGACACATGCATGCATTTATTTGAGAGGGGAGGAGAGTAAATAATTGGCCATGTAAATAACATCTTCTTCAAGTGCTGCCTCGCAATTTCACCATCCTCATTTTTTTATTTTGCTTTGAATTTCTTCTCCCTCGCGCAGCTTAGGGCATGGGCTTGTTCTTCTTCGTGCCATTCTCTGCCAGTAGCATGCTCTACCAGCTGCATGGCTGGTCATGCACACCCAGGGCATGGCCGTGGCATGCCTCCTTCTCCTTTAAAAAGCCCTGCCCTCTTCCTTGCGAGAGGGGAGCCTGGAACACCAACACCCGCAGCCACCTCCATCCAGGCCATCTTCCTCCCCTCACCCCTCCATACGCAGTACCTCTTCCCACTGAAGAGATACACTGCGGGCAGGAGCAGGCTCACAGTGGTCCCATGACCACCACTGTGAGTTCCACCACTGCCAAGCTCATCCAAGAGCAGGTGGGCGTGGTGCTTTCACTCCCTGTCTTCACCTCTCAACACCTTCCTGCCATTGCCGAAGATCCAAGCTCCAAAGCTCAACAACAGCAGCACGGTAGCCAGCAGTAGCGCAAGCATCGCGTACACGCCAGCAGCTGGCCGCAAGCTCCTTCCATGCACGCAGGCGCCTTCCAATGCACCTGCACACACAGAACCAGTCGCAACCGGCTGTCCTCTGAGCGTGGCACTGTAGCTACTGTTCACGTGTCTCAGCGCAACACTGTAGCTACAGTGTGGTGACCAGAGAGTTTCTCACTTATTCAGTCACCGCGCGCTCTCTCTCCTCGCCGCTACCGCCTCCAGCTAGTCGCCCACTCTAGCGCCCGCGCCCACGCCCGTCTGCACTCGCGCCTGCGTCTTCGCCCACGTTTACTCCTGCCCGCAGCGCAGTGCGCTGTATTGTGCGCTCTCTCTCATGCTTCCACTCTTGCCCACACACGAAAGCTGCACCCACGCCCTCTCCAGTGCCCACGCGCATCCTTGTGCACTTGCGCCTGTGCACACAGCCACCAAATGACTCCTGCGGCTGCCAGACATCTTAACTCACCACTCTCTCTCACACTCCTCTCCAGCCAACACTCCCTCACCCTTACACACACACACACTCGTACACACTCACACTCACTTGTACACACACCTATACATACTTATATATATATATACATATTCATACCTATACAACTATATATAAGTATATATACATACATACATAAATATATATATATATATATTTATATATATATATATTTATACATATATACATACATACATATATACATATATATCTATAGATATAAATACATATATATATATATATATATATCTATATACATAGATACTTATACAAATATATCTATATACATATATACATATATATATCTAGATACATATATTACTATATATATCTATATCTATATAGTTAAATATATATACATTTATATCTGGTTATAAATATAGATATATATATATATACCTATATATATATATTTACATATCTATATTACTATATATATCTATATGTCTATATCTATATAGTTAAATATATATACATATATATCTAGTTATAAATATATATATATAGATATATATACATATATATATATGTATATATATCTATTTATATATATGTATATATATATATAACTACATATACACCTATATAGTTACAACCCTATCTATATATTTATACACACACACATATATATATATACATATATACATCTATATATATATATTTACATACATATCACCTACCTTCATCCATACGCACTAGTCACTCCACTACACGTTATATCACGGGAATATCTACATCAGTTGCTGATATTCCCCGATACCCGCGTAAAGAAAGCATCTCTGCACACACTCCCACACATCCAACCTACACTCCACGCGGCACTTCGTCCTGTTGGTTGTGTCTTTCTAGACATAGACCAACTCGACACTGTGCTACACGTCATTTCCACCACCACCCCTACCCCTATATATATAATATATATATACTATATTTATTTCTTTACAAGCAACCTATCTAGTTTTTTTATTTCTCTTTTGTTTCCTACTATTAAAAAGATAAAAAAAAGTAAAAGAGAAAAGATAATCCTTGTCTTGCAGGTACTCGATCTTGTGAATAGCAAGAGTAGTTTTTTGGAATAGTAATTTGGCTCAAAGCCAAGGACCTGATTTTGAGGGTGTACCGCAAGGACAAAATTATTAGCAAAAAATCTTAAATAGAAGAAAACCAAAAACATAATAAACACACGGAAGAGATTTGTTGTAGGAAAGGCGTAAAAACTTATTCACCCTTAATCCCCGCCTCCCTGAGTCCGATCCTGAGCCTAAAAGTGACCGAGATAAAATTAAGTAGGCTAGGTTAAAATTTTTGTAAAAAGATGATTAGGCTCGATTTAGCTTAACCACTATACTCACTTCAACGATAATTTCATCATATTAACACAACCTACTCGAGTCCCGACATGTCTTTTTCTAGCGCTGTTGCCGGGGAGGTACGCATTGAGGTAAGTTCTACTCCATTCCTTTAATTTTCTCTTCTCACACCCTTCTCTTCATGGGTGTTTTTGTTTGTTGGTGTGCAGGTAAACCTGTTGCAAGGAGGAGGCAAGCAGAGGAAGTAGGAGACGTGGGCAGATCCAAGGCGGGAATGAGAGCGTGAAGTCGCCGGCGCCGCACTGGAGCTTCGCCCACGTTGCTGAAATGGTAGGTCTCTCTCTTAAGCAACTTAGGTTAACTTGTCACCTAAATACCTAAAAAAAAAAGCCTAAAAAAAAACTTCTTGGGATTTCTTGGGGCAAGTAGATTAAAAATCAGTTGCTTGATTATTTGCCATCACTCCCACCGCCCTGGGATTTCCCGCCAAAGTTCGCATAGCGAAGATCCAAGAATCCTGATTCTTGAATCTTTCACCGTGTGAAATATTCTTTGAGGCAAGATTAAATAGATTGATTGCCATCCCTCCTTGCCTCATTTATCTGCAATTCAGGATCACATTTTTTTGGTGGGAAGACTTGGAATTGAGTTGATTCCAACCCCACCATGACCTTTCACGTGCCTTATATTTGATGTCGAATATTTCAACCCCAACACTTTGATTTTCTTTACATTATCTTGTGGTTGAGCCTTGTGTGTGGAACATCATTCTAGTGATTGGGAGCACTTGAATTGAAGTACTTTGGCTCCCTTTCACACTAACTTAAAATTGACTCGTACATCCACACATAGAAATTTTCACTTAGGGAAGCCCATTGCATTTTTAGCATGCATTAACTAACTCATATTGAAGAAGGGTTTCTTGGGCATAGAAAAACTTGTATTTTCTCAAAACCCGGAGATTGGTTGAATTGGTAACTCAGCGAAATCTTAAAATCCATACTACTTAAGGCTGAAATTCTAAAAATCATTTACCAACTAAAACTTCAATTCGGGGAGATTTTCCTGTTGCATGCTTGGTTTACACACTTTCTAAAATCAATGCACTTGAGCATTACCCGTAAACAACGCCCTTCACATTCCTGAAGCACTTGACCCTAAGCCTCTAATTAAAACTGGTAGCAACTTGACCCTTATTAAGGATTGGAGGTCTAACTACTTGCGTGTAACGCCTACATGCTAGTGAGGGTTCCCACGTGATATCGGGTATCTAAGACTGGGGCAAATGGCCTTTCAATCTGGCCCATTGGTTTCGCGGTCCTCCCATTTGTTTCCGTAGGTTGTGATAGTAGGTAACTTGGATCTTTAGGTCTAAGGGCACACTGTAGAGGTTAGGACTTTGATTGACTTGATTTGTCATCAAGTGTACCTTTGCGGCGTCATTTCTCTCATCTCCTTTTCCCTTCTTATCCCCCTAATTCTTCTTGCGGTAGTGCATGTTTGGGAGGAGGTCACAAAACCTTGAATTGTTTGAATTGTCTGATAATTTTAGGAAAGAAGCTGAATCGTCATCCTCTTCCGCAAACATGGCTGTACGCCCACCCCCAAATCCCGAGGGAGGAAATCGCCCTGAAATCCCACTAGGTAGTGGAGCCATGGACCCCATAACCCACCTCCAAGCCCAGATGGAAATGTATAATGAGTAGATTGAAGCCATTAGGGAAACCTTGGAGGAAATGCAGAACCCTCCCGAATGGGAGGAGTCTAGGTCTCTTAGCTCTTATCAAAATCCCACTGTTACGAAGACCATAGGACAAATTCGGGTCCCCATGGGCGGGGATGATTTTGAACTAAAACCTAATATAATTGGCCTGATAAACTTCCACTTCCATGGTCTTGCAAGTAAAGATCCTTTTCTCCATTTGGAAGACCTAACTCGATTGGCTGAAATGGTTAAACCAAGAAACATTGGGTTACCAATTTTCCTCATGAAAATGTTCCTGTTTTTATTGCGAGATAAAGCGTCACAATGGTTACGCACCCTTGGGAGAACCATCCATTCTTGGGAAGAGATGCGAATAGCATTTCTCAAGAAATTCTTCCCAATCGGGTGAACCAATGCGCTTCGCCGTGCTATAACTTCCTTTACGCAACAAAACAACGAACAGTTTCATGAGGCTTGGGAGAGGTATAATGACCTCCTCTGGAAGTGTCCGCACCACGGTCTGCCTAAGTGGCACATAGCCCAGATTTTCTATTATGGGCTAAATGAGACTTCGAAGCAGATTGCAGACGCTTCCTGCGGAGGGAATTTCATGAATAAAGACGAGAATGGAGCATTCGAATTATTTGAAAACATGAGCGAAAACTCAATGAACAATGCCTCCATTGTTGCCTTTAATCGTACCAGCCTACCCCATAATGTTCACGAAGTTGACACGGGACCCTCCCATTCATCCACTAATCTTAACCTTATCACACAAAAATTGGATGAAGTCTCCGTCATGCACAAGAAGCTGGACGAGCTTCTGGCCAATCTCGCCCGTTCTATGGCAAACACCCCCACCTCACCACTTCATCACAATCCTAATTCTTCCAACTCCAGGCTTATCCCCAAGAACTCTGTGAGATTTTCCTTACCGAGTGTCGCACCGAGCGATTCGGTAAGTCATGTGGATCTGGCTTCTGCAAGCTAGTATTTTGACACGTAGGACCAAGCCTCTGTGTGCTCGAATGCATATGTACATGCGGGCTCGTCTTCTGGCTTAGAAGACGCTTGCGCCCTAGGGAACAACCTGTTCTCTGCTACTTATAACCCAGGGTGGTGAAATCATCTGAACTTCGCATGGTCCAGCAACCAGCAATGCCAAAACCCCGCGGGTGGGCCAATGCGACCGTCCGCACCCGTCATCCCAAGGGCTTAGTCTAATCCTGTGGCGAATCCGCCCTCGGGTCCTTGCATACCTCAAACAAAACACACATCAAGTCATCTAGAGAAATTGATGTGAATGATGACAGAAATGTTGAAGCGCCATGAAGAGAACTTGACCTCTCTTCAACACCAATTGGCGCAGCAGAATGCTGAGATCAGTCAACTACGCATGGCGACTCGATCTCAGGGCACTCTTCCAGCCCAACCTGTTCCCAACCCGCGAAATTTCGTACCCTGTGGTCCTCAACCATAGGTACGACCTTCTCAAAGGCAGGTTCATCAGATTCTTCAGGCTCCGAGCATTCCACCGGGATTTCAGGCTAATCCTGCTACAGCACCTCACCCTTATGTCCCTATTGTGAACCCTCCTCCGCCTTATGATCCCACTTGACCCGCAACGTCCAATGCGATTACTACGAGGAGCGGTAAGCAAACCGTCGATCTGCCTTGACTTGATCCTGGCCCATCTTCTTCATCGCCCTCTCATTCGGGATGCGCACCGCATTTGCGAGAGGACGATACACCCAATTTAGTGACAGAATCGGTCCCATTCCCTGAGGCTCTACTGAGGGAGCCAAAAGGCAAGAAAAAGGATATGCAGGCCTTTGATAACCTGCGTAATTTATTCAGGGATGTTGAAATCAAGGTTCCCCTATTAGAGGCTATCGACCACATACCTACTGTCGCTCAATTTTTCAAAGACTACACTACACCCAGGCGACAGTAAAAGAAAATAAAGAATCCAGTGGTTCTCTCTCCTCATGCGAGTTGTGCTATACTGTCAAATTTACCACCGAAGCAGAAAGATCCAAGCACACAGCTTATTTCTTGTAGCATCCAAGGCTGCAATTTTAACCATGCCCTGCTTGATCTAGGATCTTTCATCAATCTTATACCAGCCATCATGCTCGAAAAATTTGCCTTAGGAAATCTGAAACCCACCCCTGTCACATTACAGTTGGCAGATCGTTCTGTCAAAATACCAAAGGGTGTGGTGGAAGACGTGGTGGTTAGGGTCAACAGTCTCTGTTTTCCTATTGACTTTCTTGTTTTGGATATGGAAGTTCCTAGCTCACTTTCTGATTGTTCGATCATCCTTGGTCGACCTTTCTTGGCCACATCCCATGCCCATATCGACTGCGAGTCGAGCTGTATTGAGATTACCGTTGGATCTGAGAAGCTCAAGCTTAACATCTTCAAGGCAGCCAAAAACTTTAAATGTGATTGCATCGAGGATGACATGTCTGACGAGGACATGGTTGTTAGTGCGTGTATCTGACTAATTGGGACCTATTATGATTGCTGTGGATTGCCTTTGAAAACTGACGATTTCCTAACCAACACATATTGTGACGTTCCCCCATCCCTCCCTTCTCCCGTACCTTCTCCTGACCAGACTTCTGACGAGGTTTTCTCCACTTCCCATACCTCGTGGTCTAAGTCATATTCGGGCTACTCACCGCCGGTCCACACTCTTGAAAATCGGACTACCCTTTCTTTCCCACCAAATCAGGCGGAATTGTCACTCCACACTGGGACCTTGAGCCCACATACTACTCACTGGGGCTATCCCTTTTTGGATCCATCTATCCAAGATGCCCCTCTTCTTGGCCAAACTGAGGGCCAACTTCTTCCTCCAGACTTATTTTCTTCTGATTCGCTTGGGACACTCTCGTCCCACAAAATGCCAGATCTTTCACCATCCACTCCCGAGCTGAAAGAGTTGCCTGATTCGCTTAAGTATGTTTTCTTGGGACCAAATGAAATGCTCCCCATAATCATTAGTTCAAAATTGACCAGGGAGCAAGAGTGCAAACTAACAAGGGTCCTTATGGAACACAAGGCAGCCATTGGATGGTCTTTATCAGACTTAACTGTCATTAGCCCCTCCTAGTGCACTCACCGTATATATACGGAGGAGGAGGCTCGACCTTCCCGTGAGATGCAGCGACGTCTCAACCCTAACATGCGGGAGGTCGTTAAAAAGGAAATTATTAAGTGACTGGATGCGGGTATAATCTACCCGATCAGCGATAGCCCCTGGGTGAGTCTAATTCACGTCGTACCCAAAAAGGCAGGACTCACCATCTGTGTCAATGACAGAGGCGAATCCATCCCTACACGCACTCCTACATCTTGGAGAGTGTGTGTAGATTATAGGAAACTCAATGCTGCAACTAAGAAAGATCACTTTCCGCTACCTTTCATTGATCAAATCCTGGAGCAGTTAGCGAGAAATAAAATTTTCTGTTTCTTGGATGGATTCTCTGGATATAACCAGGTGGCAATTGACCCCAGGGACCAAGAGAAAACCACCTTTACCTGCCCCTTCGGCATCTTTGCATTTAGAAGGATGCCGTTCGGACTTTGTAACGCGCCAGCAACTTTCCAGAGATGCATGTTGGCGATATTCCATGACATGGTGGGTGACTTTCTCGAGGTTTTCATGGATGACTTTTCGATCTTTGGACCCTCTTTTGATGACTGTCTTGCCAACCTGACCTGTATCCTCCAGAGATGTATTGATGTGAACCTCGTGCTTTCCTGGGGAGAAAGTCATTTTATGGTACACGAGGGAATTGTTCTCAGGCATATCATCTCCGATAGGGGTATTGAGGTTGACAGAGCTACGCTTGATGTAATTACTGATTTACCTGTGCCTAGCTCTGTCAAACAAATTCGCTCCTTCTTGGGACAGGTCGATTTCTATAGGAGATTCATCAAAGACTTCTCCAAGATTTCTCGACCTTTAACTCATCTCCTATCGACCGATGTACCCTTCGATATGGGCCCCGACTGCATACGAGCATTCACGCAGCTACATGATGCTGTCACCAAGGCCCCTGTTCTCCAGCCACCTAATTGGTCCCTCGACTTTGAACTCATGTGTGACGCTTCTGACCTTGCAGTCAAAGCCTTCCTAGGACAAAGACGCGATAGACACCCCTTCATGGTGTACTACGCTAGTAAGATGTTGGATGAGGCCTAGTATAATTATACTACCACTGAGAAAGAACTACTGGCGGTCGTCTTTGGGCTGGAGAAATTTCACTCTTATCTTCTAGGCTCACATGTTATTGTATTCACTGATCACGCGGCCATTCGCCATCTCATGTACAAGAAGGATGCCAAGCCTAGACTGATTCGTTGGATCCTTCTGCTCCAAGAATTTGACATTGAGATCCGCGATAAGGCCAGAGCCCAGAATGTTGTAGCTGATCATCTCTCTAGGCTGGACCCTGACCACATTAGACTTACCCTGCTGATTAACGAGATTTTTTCCGATGAGCACCTATTGGCAATTAATGTGGCAAGTGGACCTTGGTATGCCAACATTGCCAATTACCTTGCTTCTGGTTCCCTTCCACGTGGCTGGCCTAAAAACCAGCGCGAGCGTCTCATTGCAGAAGCAAAGTATTATTTTTGGGTTAATCCACTTCTTTTTCTAATAGGTGCTGATCAGATCATCCATCGCTGTATTCCTGATAGCGAATTCCCCAGTGTGCTATCCTTCTACCACGATCAGGCCTGCGGAGGCCATTTCTCTGGGAGGAAAACTGCAGCCAAGGTGTTGCAGTGCGGTTTCTTTTGGCCCTCCCTTCACTAGGATGTGTACAATTATGCCAAACATTGCACTAGGTTCCAGTTGTTACGGTCAATGTCACGTCATGACATGATGCCCTTGCAACGCATCCTAGCTGCATAAATCTTCGACATTTGGGGAATAGATTTCATGAATCCTTTTCCTCCTTCCAACGGCTTCGAATACATCCTTGTTGCTATTGATTATGTTTCGAAATGGATCGAGGCTATTCCCACTCGCCATGCTGACCATGTCTTATCCACTTGATTTGTCAAAGACCACATTTTGCACGCTTTGGGATCCCTCGAGCCATTATCTTGGATGGAGGAAGCCATTTTACCTATGCTTCTTTTCAGGCACTTCTGAGGAAATATGGAGTCCACCATCGTATCGCATGTCCGTATCATCCTCAGATGAATGGCCAGGCTGAGGTGTCGAACCGGCAAATCAAGCAAATTCTCCAGAAAACGGTTCGGCCTGACCGTAAGGATTGGTCCGACAAGTTGATTGATGCACTTTGGGCATATCAGACCGCCTTCAAGGCTCCCCTTGGTATGTCTCCTTATAGAATCGTTTACGGGAAGCCTTGTCATTTGCCCATGGAGCTGGAGCACCACGCTTATTGGGCGGTTCGCCAATGTAACCTCAACCCAGACTTGTGTGGTCGAGAAAGGAAACTCCAACTCCAAGAGTTGGAAGAGCTCCGTCGTGAAGCCTATGATTCTGCCTTAACTTTCAAGCAACGCACTAAGGCTTTTCACGACAGCCGAATTCGGTGGAAGGAATTTGAGCCATCTTAGCAAGTTTGGCTTTACAATGCTCAGCTCAAATTCTTTCCAGGGAAATTGAAGTCCAAATGGACTGGTCCTTTCCTGGTCTCGAGACCATTCCCCAATAGGGCCGTTGAAATTGAAGATCCCAAATCTGGGCATAAATTTACAGTCAATGGGCAGCGTTTAAAACCTTATCTTACTCATGAACCTGCCCCCGTTGGAGAAATTGTTGTCCTACTGGAGGGTAAGTAATGTCGTGCCTCATTCTGAGTCCAACTGGGGACGTTAAATTCAACGCTCGTTGGGAGGCACCCCAGCAACACTCCTCCATTGTCACATCCACTTCACTTCGTACCTTTTCACTTCACCACCCACCATCCACCCACCCTACCACCCTACTAAATACCCTGCACCTCAGCTCTCGTTCCCCAATCCTTGGACCTTCCTTTACTCTACCCTACATGCATATGAGGACATAGCATCGTTTGGCTTGGGGGGGTGGATAGGCATCTATAGGATCTAGGTATTATATGGTATCATGCAGCTTCCATCCATCTATAAATATGTACATAGCATAAAAAAAAAATGATGTTTAGTAATGATCTGAAGGTTGAAACAAAAATACAATAAGTGTTTACGGATATTCAACCACTGTTTTGAAGACTTTCCAGGCCACGGAAGCTTGATTCGCTCAGTCTCGGCTTAATTCACTTGAGCATTGACAAGATAGACCGAAATCTCTCCAAACCAAGGACGTATTCTTGTACCTGAGACATCAGTACTGGATCCATTGGTTTGTTTCTACTCGAGAGCCTAAGTAATCTTGGTTCACACTACACATATCAAGAAAGACCAGGTGAACATAAGATCCAACCCTACTGTTCATTAGGGAAGGTGGAGTCCTTACCTGTGCGCACAGGTAGACTTTTTATCCCAGGCTTTAGTCTTGTGTTTAGGAGAAACTCTTTCCACCAAAAAGGAACTCTCCCACCAAAAGAAAAGTATGCTCCTCCAAATAAAGTTGTAAGAGATATACTGACATGTGTTTCAAAAAAAAAAACTGTTCAAATAAGTTAGTATATCTCGCAAATATCTGTAAAGTCTTCTCCCTAAAAAGTTTTTCAGGGCAAGTTCCAAATACCCTGTTTCTACCATATATTCTTTGAGCCACAAATGTGATAAAATTGGAGTTGAGTTTTCCGTCATCTTTTTAAGGGTCAATGTTAAGACATAAGCTGAAACTGGGACCAACCTGCACTTAAAGATTTGTGAAACATTGGGCTTGAGTCTTGATGTTCATCTGGTCAGTCTTGATCCTTCACTATGCACAAACCATAATCTCTTGAGCTCTCGAGTATGGCAAAAAACCTTCTGAGTCCTGGAAATCGTACTTAAGGTTTAAATATCAAGAGTCCAGGTTAGTCGAGAGATGGTCTATGTCATGTAAGACTTAAAGTATTGGTAGTCTTCTCTGCAATTGGTTCTCACAATATCCAACAAATAAACATAACCATGTCGCTTCAGAAGAAAATCTTCAGCTTAAGATCATTTCTAAATACAATATAAAATGTTTTGCTAGGGACTAGTAAAAGATAAGCATGGGGGTATGATTGCATAGCAAAAATACACCAACAAATATGCCATCTTGTGTTATTTCCTAGCACTGCCAATGCATATTAGGTAGCTATAGTTGCATTTGTAAAATTGACACATGCATGCATTTATTTGAGAGGGGGAGAGTGAATAATTGTCCATGTAAATAACATCTTCTTCAAGTGCTGCCTCACAATTTCACCATCCTCATTTTTTTATTTTTCTTTGAATTTCTTCTCCCTCGCGCAGCTCAGGGCATGGGCTTGCTCTTCTTCGCACCATTCTCTGCCAGCTGCATGGCTGGTCATGCACACCCAGGGCATGGCCATGGCATGCCTCCTTCTCCTTTAAAAAGCCCTGCCCTCTTCCTTGCGAGAGGGAAGCCTAGAGCACCAACACCCGCAGCCACCTCCATCCAGGCCATCTTCCTCCCCTCTCCCCTCCATATGCAGTATCTCTTCCCATTGAAGAGATACACTGCGGGCTGGAGCAGGCTTACAGTGGTCCCACGACCACTACTGTGAGTTCCACCACCGCCCAGCTCATCCAAGAGCAGGTGGGCGTGGTGGTTTCACTCCCAGTCTTCACCGCTCAACACCTTCCTGCCATTGCCGAAGATCCAAGCTCCAGAGCTCAGCAGCAACAGCACGGTAGCCAACAGCAGCACAAGCACCGCGTGTACGCCAGCAATCGGCCGCAAGCTCCTTCCACGTGTGCAGGCACCTTCCAGTGCGCCCGTGCACGTAGAATCGGCCGCAACCGGTTGACCTCCACGCGCAGCACTGTAGCTACTGTTCACACGTCTCAGCGCGACACTGTAGAAACAGTGCGGTGACTGGAGAGTTTCTCACTTATCTGGTCACCGCGCTCTCTCTCTCCTCACCGCTACTGCCTCAAGCCAGTTACCCACTCCAGCGCCCGTGCCCGCGCTCGCCTGCACCCGCGCCTACATCTTCGCCCGCGTTCACTCCTGCCCGCAGCGCAGTGAGCTATGCTATACAGTGTGCTACATTGCGCGCTCTCTCTCACGCTTCCACTCTCGCCTGCACATGAAGGCTGCACCCACGCCCTCTCCAGCGCCCGCGCGCAACCTTGCGCGCCTGCGCCTGTGCACATAGCCACCAGACGACGCTTGCGGCTGCCAGACGTCTTAACTCACTGCTCTTTCTCACACTTCTCTCCAGCAGACACTCCCTCACCCTTACACACACACACACTCGTACACACACACTTGTACACTCACACTCACTTGTACACACACCTATACATACTTATATATATATACATACATATATATATATTTATATACATATTTATACATATATACATACATACATATATACATATATATCTATAGATATAAATAGATATATATATATCTATATACATAGATACTTATACAAATATATCTATATACATATATACATATATATATCAAGATACATATATTACTATATATATCTATATATCTATATCTATATAGTTAAATATATATACATATATATCTAGTTATAAATATAGATATATATATACCTATATATATATATTTACATATCTATATATATATATATATAACTACATATACACCTATATAGGTACAACCCTATCTATATATATATATACACACATATATATACATATATACCTCTATATATATATATTTACATACATATCACCTACCTTCATCCATACGCACTAGTCACTCCACTACACGTTATATCGCGGGAATATCTGCACCAGTTGCTGATATTCCCCGATACTCACGTAAAGAAGGCATCTCCGCATACACTCCCACACATCCAACCTACACTCCACATAGCACTTCGTCCTATTGGTTGTGTCTTTCTAGACGTGGACCAACTCGACACTGTGCTACACACCATTTCCACCTCCACCCCCACCCCTATATATATAATATATATATACTATATTTATTTTTTACAAGCAACCTATCTAGTTTCTTTATTTCTCTTTTGTTTCCTGCTATTAAAAAGATAAAAAAAAGTAAAAGAGAAAAGATAATCCTTGTCTTGCAAGTACTCGATCTTGTGAATAGCAAGACTAGTTTTTTGGAACCGTAATTTGGCTCAAAGCTAAGAATAATTTGGCTCAAAGCCAAGGACCTGATTTTGAGGGTGTACTTCAAGGACAAAATTATCAGCAAAAAAATCTTAAATAGAAAAAAACCAGAAACATAATAAACGCACGGAAGGGATTCATTGTAGGAAAGACGTAAAAACTTATTCACCCTCAATCCCTGCCTCCCTGAGTTCAACCCTGGGCCTAAAAGTGACCAAGATAAATTAAGTAGGCCAGGTTAAAAATTTTGCAAAAAGATGGTTTGGCTCGATTTAGGTTAACCACTATACTCACTTCAACAATAATTTCGTCATATTAACACAGCCTACTCAAGTCCTGACACTAGCTGTAGTATTTGCCCTAGAAAAATTCAGATCATACCTCCTGGGTTCCTGTGTTATCATATGCTCGGATCACACAGCTGTGAGGCATCTCCTTGCAAAGAAGGATGCGAAACCTCGATTAATCCGATGGATCTTGCTGTTGCAAGAATTTGACCTCGAGATTCGCAACAAAGCGGGAAAGCAAAATGTGGTAGCTGATCACTTGTCCAACCTTCCTTCTAAAATAATTGACCCTTCCAGACCCATCACAGAACACTTTCCTGATGAGCACCTCCTAACTATCAATACAGGGCTTCCATGGTTCGCAGATATAGTGAATTACTTGGCATCACATCAGATCCTGTACGATTGGTCGAAGGCCAAGAAGGACAAATTGTGTTCTGATGCCAAGTTTACCTGTGGGAAGACCCGTATCTATTCCGCATTGGTGCTGATCAAATAATTCGACGGTGTGTCGCGGAAGTAGAAATCAAAGACATACTCTCCTTTTGCCATGACCAGGCATGCGGTGAACATTTCTCAAGACACAAAACCGCATCAAAAGTCCTCCAGTGTGGCTTTTACTAGCCCATAATTTTCAAGGATGCATACGATCACTGTAAGGCATGTACCCGTTGCTAGACCTTAGGCAACATGAGCCATCGAGACATGATGCCTCTACAACCGATCCTGGTAAGCGAAATTTTTGACATTTGGGGGATCGATTTTATGGGACCCTACCCTATCTCGGATGGCTTTGAATACATCTTACTCGCCGTTGACTACGTGTCCAAGTGGATAGAAGCCATTCCGACCTGAACTAATAATCATAAGGTTGTTATCAGATTCATTCATCAAAACATCTTCTCAAGGTTCGGGATCCCACGAGCAATAATTTCCAACAGAGGGACCCATTTTACAAATGCTCAATTTAGGCCACTAATGACCAAATACAGGATGTCACATCGAATCTCTACTCCTTACCACCCCCAAACCAATGGTCTAGCAGAGCTATCAAACCAAGAGATCAAGAAAATCCTCTAGGTTACTGTTCGACCTGATAGGAAGGATTGGTCTTCTCGGCTTCCGGAAGCATTGTGGGCCTATAAGACCGCCCACAAGACCTAATTAGGAATGTCTCCCTTCAGACTAGTGTATGGGAAGGCATGTCACCTCCTCGTCGAATTGGAGCATAAAGTCTATTGGGTAGTACGGAATTGCAACTTAGATCTTTCTAAGGTTGGAACCCATAGAAGGCTTCAAATAAGCGAGATCGATGAATTACGCCACGACGCATATGAGAACTCGTGAATTTACAAAGAACAGGCTAAAGCTTTTAATGACAAACACATTTCTAGAAAGATCTTTCATCCTGGTCAAAAGGTTTTACTCTTTGATGCCCGACTCAAATTATTCTCAGGAAAGCTACGATCTAAGTAGGTCGGACTCTACCTAGTTTGACAAATCTTTGGAAATGGAGCCATTGAAATCAGCCCACTCAACCACGATTTCGAACCCTTTGTTTTGAACGGCCAGAGACTCAAACTGTTCATTGACATGACCAATACAAATTTGGCTGAGTCATCCTTTACCCTTCATTCTCCCTGAGCTCATTCGCCTAGCCGATGACATAAAACTCAACGCTTAACGGGAGGCAACCCGTCATTCTTTGAAAAACCCGAAACCATTTCTGAAATTTCTACGCAGAATTCATATTGCACTTTAGGGTTCATCCATTAGAACAGCCGACTCCACCTCAGGTACCCCTACCCGAGATTAGAAATCATTCGCAACAGTCACTTCGACCCGTTTGCCCACCCAACACCTGTCCTAATGCATGAACTAAGCTGAAATCGAACCCACCTAATTTACAATGGGGACATTGCAAATCGTAGGCATGGGGGGGTATGAAAGTGCAAAATGTCAGGAAAACTCATATTAAGAAAAGGTTTCCCCAAAAAAAAAATCTTGAAAAAGAAAAAAACTGAGGGGGGAGAAACAATTTTTAGGCTATACAAAATGAGAGGAGGAAAAGAGCAAAATGCCAAAAAAGGTGCACAAAATGAGAAAAAGTGGTCATTAGTAAAAGATTAAGGAATTAACTGGAGTTCTAGACTAGATCAAGAAAAGAGAAAAATAAAAGAAAAGTGCTAAGGAGACATAAAAAGAGATTAGCAGGAACGATGATCTTAGGCCTCTTGGGCTAGATTCTTAGGCTTAAAAATTCATGTATCCACTATGATCTGGATAATCCTCAAGAGGTTGGTGAAAATGCGAAGCTTAAGTATTATGTCTACGGCTTAGGAAGTATTCGGCCTCGTTAACTGACCTTTGGTTTGTGGAATTCGGTAACCTAAGCACCCCAATTCACACACAGTCTGGTTCAGTGCGCATAAATATCAAAATCACACAAAAAGCGTTTCAATGTTCTGAAAAAGTCACCTAGATTAGGAGCGGCCGATCAACACAAGCTGATTTGGATGAGTTCCCGACATGGAGAGATAAGAAATTCCCCTCGAAGATGCGTAACATCATCTCCTCGATGCTTGTCTCTTAGGATATTTAAATATCCTACTAGGGGCATGTAAGCACTCTGCTGGTTCAGATACCATAGGTGGCATTATCACGAAATGTCGATTGCCAGGGTCTGAATTTGGCCACGGAACACCATGAGTGGGATTATCTTGAAATCTCGAAAGCCAGGGTTCTGGGGGTTGCCATGGGCAGTGCTATCTCGAAGCATCGATTGCCAGGGACCCTTGAGAATTGATGATGGGTGATGTAAAGATGTTTACACTACTTAAGATGTCTATTTATGCATGTTCTTAAGCATAGGATTGCATCGCATACTATAAATATTGCATAACATGCATCATCTTGCATTTTGAGTAGTTTGAATAAAATGGAGGTTAATTATCTCCTTTTATGTTCATGGACAGAGCAAACTTTTTATCGGGGCCTCAGATCAAAGATCTAACCGTACAAATGTGATCAGGGTGACGATTAGAGTTCAACGACTCCAAGATCGCCCTAATCAGGCATCTGTTGCATCAGATAGAGATTGGGGAACCCTAGAAGATCAAGGGCCAAGATGGTGTGAATCTATACTTCAAACGACAAATTCGACCACACGGATGGACTCAGATCGACGATCGCAGCCTAACAACATGAAAATCGACTCAATCCGACACCCGTGGCACCATCTACAACATCCAGAAGATGGACAGCTAAGATGGCGCCATGTGGTGCCATCTCAGCCATCCAACCAGCCCTCAGGACCGCCGCTACCTCTCCAAAGAACATCCAACGTATGATCTGAGTCATTGGATCTTGATCCAACGGCCATGAGCACGTGCTGCTCAAAACATCCGTGCGACCATCTCTCCTCCGTAGTGTAGCAGGTGAACGCCTTATCGCGAGGCACTGGCGTGGGTTCGAATTAGCATGCACAGGCGAAAGGGTGAGGGTGAGCGGGCTCCGTGACCGCTCGATCGCGATTGAGCGGCTGTGGGTGCTCGATAGCACCCACACGCTATTGCACGCCGTGCCTCACGCGGGATTGCACGTGGGCGGGCGCGCTGAGGAGCGGGCAGAAGCGCGACTTAAGCTGTCCGATCTCACGATCGGACGGCTGAGATTAGCTGGACGTGGAGTGAACATTACGCGCGAGGAGGTGAGCGGCCGCGCACACGCGCCAGCCACTACGCCCATGATGGGGCTTTAGCGACGGTTTTATCCGTCACTAAAGATCCCTAATTTAATGATTTTCAAATTAAAATGACTAAATTGCCCTAACTTCTTGCAACTATAAAAGGAGACCCCCTCCACACGAAATTCTCATCCTTTCCTTCTCTTCTCTCCCTCTCCAAAGCTCAAGAGAAGCTTGTCCCACACCCGGGATGCTTCTCGCGAGATAAAGTCAATTTTTTGTCCCCTTTCGGAAGCGGATCCCGCGACGACGACGATGTGCTGCCCCATTCTCATTCTTCTGCTTCATCCTCCTTCATCTTGCTCCATCCTCCTTCGTCCAGGCGTCGTCCCGTCCGACTCATCCTCCAAGTGACCGTTGAGGAGGATATCTCTCTCCCATTCTTTTTACTGTTTTCTAGAATAGATTTAATGCTTTCAAGAATAGATTTATCATTTTCTAGTGTAATCATTTTCCCGCTTTCCATTGTAATGAACAATCTTTCTGATGATGAAATTCCATGTTCATTCTACATCTCTTTTTGGTTTTTGTTTGTAATATTCTCTCTCTCTCTCTTATTCTCTCTCTCTTCTATTTCGTGTAAATAGTTAGATAGTTCTAATCAATTAATTTACTTCATGACAAATAAAATAAGCGTGTGTTTTTAAATCAAACGTCCGCCTCCCTATGTTCGACTCGGGATTTCCTTTCTGGATTTTATTTGTTGAACATGAGTTCTTCGCTTTCATACTACAACGATAGGTTTTTCAAAACCAAACACGTTAGCGTAGCAACTCGACGTTCAACAATGGGGACGAGGAATCCGATACAGACCGAGTTGAGAAGCCAATCCGAAGCTAGAAATAAAAAGAAAAGAGAGAGAAAGCTCTCCAAACAAATAAATCCTTTATCTCTCTCTTACAAAAATGCACTGCAAACTGAACCTACGCTAAAAATGTCTCAAGCATGGGTGCTTTAACCACGGAATCCAACAAACCCTAGGATAGTTTCTGCGGGCCTTAAAAACCTTGCGGAAGATTGAGGCTAAAGTGGGTCAAGTCCAGATTTTGGTTGATACTTGAGTACCTCTAGGCCCACTGTCGACATTCTGACCTAATCACAAAAGAAAAAGAAAAGCACTTATCACAACTGATGACAGACATTAAGGGTCTAGAACAGAAGTTAAAACCTTGAAATTTTGCTAAGAGACTAGCAAAAGCTAGGCATGGGGGTATGATGAGAGCCTCATCATGATCCCTAACTATCTCATTTTGACCTAAGAAAGAGAATAAAAGCTCCTACATAACCTAGAGAAGGACTTAATTGAAGGAATAAGTGTTCTAAGGAGAAAACATGAAATAAAGGTTAAAACTGTAATTTTACCATTGCAGTATGTAAATAGGATTTATCAGAGGCAAAACATAGGTCAAATGATCTGGATAAGATAAAAAGTGGGTTGGTTCAATCAGAAATGAGTTAATGTGTAGTTTAGGAATTAAATGACATTTTGTAACCCTAAATCAGACCCGCTTAATTCAACAAGGTTCTGGTCAGGTTAAAAATCAAATAAACCCTCTAAAATTTATGAAAAAATATCCCCTATAGTTTGGAACCTTCAAATTGGCCTTTGGAACCTATTTTGACCTAGATTAGGGTCCTAGCTCATAAATTGACCTAATTTGGGTTTGTGTGCAAAATGTCCAGTCAAACATGGTCAAACATAAAATCAAACTTCACCATTGGATTTCTTAGGTCTAAATTAGGTTTGTACCAAAATTTGGACCTAAGGGGAGGTCATCTTGACCTACTTTACAAAATAGTACACCTAATTACATTTTGGCCCCTATCTTTTGTAAACCATTACACAAACCCCCCTAACTTCCTTGCCACTCTTACAAACAGGTCCCTCCACCATTAATGGGGAGAAATTCTTCTCCGACGAGGAATGGAGGGGGAATACTCCCAGATTCCTCAGAGATCTCCCAGATTTGGAAGGGAGATTCTCTGAAGAATTCCCTTCCATCTAAGCTCAATTACAATCTTTGATTTGCATCCAATCTCTCGTGCGAACACACGAGAGATTTGGATCTCCAACTACCTTCCTTCTCCGGTGAGAAGTCGGTGGTAGAAGCCTTGCCCTCCACACACCAGAAGCCTGTCCAGCAACTATAAAAGGATCCCCGGTCCTCTGCGAATCTCTCAAGCTTGATTTGGCCGCTGACTCCCTCAGAATTCATCTCCCCTCTCTCCGGCCAAATAGCCCACAAGCTCCAGTGACTTTTCCTCCTCCCTCTCATCGTTCTGTTGCCATACCATCAGCAGGGTTCACTTCTCCTCGTTCTTCCACGTTACGCTGCACCAGTGCACACCTTCCTGTCCTCCTCCTCATCGCCCTTATCTCCCCCTCAGGGCCGTCTTATTCGACGACGGCACAAGCACGTCGTCCATCTCCTCTGTCTCCCCCTCACTCCAAGTACCCCAGATAAACTCCTCATCTTCTACTCTTTCTTTTCCCTCAATCTATTTCAAAAAATACCCCTCGACAGCCACTGCCCATCCTCATCTTCCCCATCTCCGACCAACCTCCGGCGAGATGCATCCATCGCTCCACGCCTCCACACATCTTGCCACCAACCTCAACACCTCCGCCATCAACCACTGAACATTTTCCACGCATTCACAAACTGCCACACGCACTCCACGCTTCCACCGAACAAACCCACTCCCACGGTCACAATCTGACCTAGGCACGCATGCCTAGGCCGGTCTGAGCCACGCTGACCCCCACCTCACCTTCGCCGTGACACGACGAAGGTTCTCCTGTGGTCTGATAGAGTCACAAGGCTCCTTTTGTGTCGTGCAGGGTCGAGCTCCCGTCCGCCATTAACAAGCACACGAGCTCGCTTGTTCTCCAGCTCCAGGCCACAAGCATCAGGTTCCAGGCTTCCAGACTGCGCGGGCTGAGTGTGAGAGTGAGTCCAGCCTGATAGCAGGTGCCGCAAGACCTGCAGCTGCGTCGATTGTGTGAAGACACTCTCCTGCAAGCCAGTAGAAACGGGTGGGACTTTTAGTCCCACCTTGGTAAGTCTTGAGTTCTCTGAGAGGTTTAAATTGATTTTGTGTTCTTCCCTGTTTGCCTCGAAATCATTGGGGTGAGGTCCCTCGCCTCACCTATCACGCCTCGTCCATGACATTTAACCCATGGACTTGGCACCCAGATCCGATTAATCCCTCCATGCACTCCTCGCGCACCACACCCACGCTGGTGTGCCTGGACCCGAGCGCGCGACCGACCCGATAACCCGGCTCTACGAGAGCGTATCAAAGAGAGATACACAGAGGCTCAGGGAGGGTAGGGGAATAGGTTTTGCTGTGTGGTGATTGTGCAGGAAGAGGAAGCTAAGGGAGGAAGAAGCGCAACAAGAGGAGCAGGACTTAGCCGTCGTAAGAGAAGGAGAAGAAGAAGAGAGACACACTGTAGTAGAGGAGCGGCAGACCAAGAGAAAGAAGAAGAAGAGAGAGATCAAGGGGTAGACAAAGAGGAGAAGCAAGAAAGAGCGGCCAAGCAAAGGGAGAGGAGGAAGAAAAAGAAGAAGGAAACTAAAGAAGAGAAAAGGCCAGGACTTAACTGCAGGAAGAGAATCGAGAAGAGAGAAAGCAAAGGAAGGAAAAAGAAGAGGAGCAGGAGCGGCTAAGGAAGAAAAAGAAAAGGAGAACAAGAAACCATAACTGTAGTAGAGCAAAGCAAACAAAAGAAGAGAGGAGACTGAAGGCCAATTTTAAGACATCTGATACAATATCAGACGTCCAATTCTTTTTGAGCATTTTCTCCATAACATTATCTTGTCATTTTTGTTGAACTAGTTATTGCTTCTTAATAAAAGTTGTGTTCTCAAGTTTTGGAATACTCAAATTGCTCCCTGTGTTCGACCTCGGATACTTTGATTTTCGAGTTATAAATTTTTATTTGTTTTCACGGAGAGTTCATCTATATTACAACGAGATATCTGTTAAAACACGATCTAGCCACGTAGACATTTTGGCATCGTTGTCGAGGGGCAACGGGCACTTCTGAAGCTTTTGATCACAACTTCTGATCCAATACTAACTTAATTCCTCTCCTTTGTTGTGCTTGTCTCAGGGAAAGCAGAGAAAAAGAACAGCCTCACAACAACTACACCAAGGAACATGTAACTTTCATTAGCCCTCTCTCTTAATCCCCTCAAAGTCTAAAAAGGAAAAAAACAAAGAAAAATCAACTTAGGGTTACCTGTTTCATACTTAGTAATTCATCAAAGTTGCCTGATTTTCATTTCAACACATCTTGAACTACACATCCAACAAAGGTAACTAGGGCTAAAACTTTCTTGATTGAGCCCTAGATGCCAATTTTTGAGGCAACTAAATTGGACCAACTAAAGCCAACCTAAGGATTGCAAAGCTAGGGTTTTTAGAGACACATCTTCTCTTAAACAAAGAAGAAAAAAAATTTCAAAAAAGAGGTATGCCTAAGCCTTGTTTGAAAAGATCTATATAAGATAAACTCTAAGCAAATCAGGTTCTTAATCCATTTGAACCCTAAAAGAAAGGACCTAAAAGCTCTCAAAGGAACAAGAGGTGAAGTTGATCCTTTGGGCCAACCAACCTTAAAATTAGGTCACTTTTTTCACTCAAAAGACCTAAAAGTTCAAGTGGAACCCTAAGCACCTTGATCTTAAGTAAAAAAGGTAGACTTAAGAGGTCAAGGTCCCCATTCTAGTCTACCTGGAATCTCAGTGACAAGAGAGGTCGGGTGGGGGAAACCCTGTAACCCGTGAGGATGCTCTACCATGTAGGGGTCTTTGCGGGACTCTCCCTCTCTGGCTGCCCATGTACTTCTCAAGTGGACGACCTTTCTGACTAAGGGGTATCATCTGCCCTGAACCTCTATAGTCACCCAACAATTTTTGGGTGTCTCGATTGGGTCCAGCACCTTCTAATCTCATCACATCCATCGGTGCATGTTCGGTAGGAGGTCCTTAAGACCATCCTTAAGACCTCCTTTAGAAATTCACTCTCACTGAGGCCAAGCCTCAACGCCCTTATTTGTGCAGCAACGTCACCACATAAACCTTTCATCTGATTCAGAACCAAGTTCTCCTTCTTCCATCATGGCACATCCCATTGAAGAAAAGAACAACCTTGAGCATTAGCTCCATCACCTGACTGATCTCTTCCAAAACTTTGTAAACCCATCGCAGCGACCAATGATGCTAGATCACTATAATCCCACTGTGGTGGCAATCGAGCCTCGAGTCTAAATCCCGATTGGAGGTCCTAATTCTGAACTCAAGCCCAATATGATTCATGCCATACCAAAGTTTCATGGGCTTAACTCCGAGGATCCATTCCAACACATTAAACAACTCAAGCATCTGGCCCAGACCTTCGGGTCAGATCCACAAAACTGAGATATTCTGCTCATGAAAATGTTTTCTTTCTCCCTCCTGGACAAGGCTGCCCATTGGTATCAAACTCAGACTCGTCCGATCAACACATGGGATGAACTTCAGTCCGAATTTTTGAAAAAGTTCTTTTCTGTTGGCCAGACGAATGCCTTGCGCCATCAGATCACCCATTTTACTCAACAAACGGGAGAACCTCTTCACGAAGCTTGGGACTAATTCTTAGATCTCATGCGAAAGTGCCCCCATCACGGAGTTCCTAAATGGGAACAAGTCTAGTCTTTTTACCAGGGACTCCATGAAGACATTCGATTATTCGTCAATGCATGAGAGATTTGGGTCTCCTTCTAATTTCCATCTCTAGCAAGGTTGCCGTGCTTCAAATCTTGGCTTCCAAGCACAAAACCTTCCTCTAGGGCCTATAAAAGCACGCCCAGATCACCCCACATCCTCCAAGCTTGAAATTGGCCGAGAATCCCTCTATTTTGTCTCTTCCCCCTTCGGCCAGTGGCTCAGCAATTTCCGACGACATCCCTCTCTTCCCCTTGTTGCTCTGCCATAATACCAGTGGCAGGGTTCTCTTCCTCCTCCTCGTCTGCGTTGCGCCGCACCAGCCGACACCCCTATAGCCCCTTCATCGTCGTCGTCTTCCCCTTACTGAGTGCTTCTTCTCCAGCAACGGCACTACGAGCCGGTCACCATCTCTGCCTTCCCCCTTCATCTCCCTACGCACAGCTAAGTCCTCTCTCTTTTCTCATCATTTTTCTCTTTTTATTTCTTGAAAACGACCCTCGACTTATGCTATTACCCTCACCTTCTTCATCTCTGGCCAGATCTCCGGTGAGGCGTCCCTGCCACTCCACACCTCCATCCACCTCGCCAACCACCCCATAAGTATCGTAACACCTCACCAATCCTAAACCCTCACTTCGCTCACCGTGCCACACCCCCAGAACACCCCCCAAACACACCCACCTTCACGCACACAGGGTGCCCTAGGCATGCATGCTCTGGCCACCCCACGCCATGTCGACCCTCGCACTATGTTCATCGTGTCTAGGTGAAGCTATTTGAGCTCTCCGACAGGGCCGCGAGGCCATTTTTGTGTGGACAGGTTCGGAGGCCTGCTGTCATTGAAGCAAGCAAGTAGCTAGCTTACAAGCCTCCTCCAGGTCTCTTCGCTTTAGGTGGACGACCCCACATTGTGTGGAATCATCTCGCACATTACTCCAGCCAAGCAATTGGCACTGAAGACACTAGTGGCAGCTGCAATCAAGGAAGCCTCTTGCTGCAGGCGTACGCGAGGAAAGGTGAGACGTTTAGTCCTACCTCGGAAGTGAGTGAACGGCTGCAGTGAAATAAATTGAAAAAGTGAAGAAGGCTCTTTGCCTCCTGACCACGGGGTGAGGTCCCTCTCACCTATCACTGCCTCGTCCGTGACCCGATCCCCGCGGACCTGGCTTGACCTATATACCTGACCTACACTCCTTGCCCATTACTGCACGCCGGTGGGCCTGGTCCTGGGTGCGCGTACTCGACCTGATAACCCAAGAAGCGGCTCTGGGAGAGTGGGCCTAAGAGAGAAAATGAAAGAGAGATCGTGGGGGCGGGTAGGGGTAGGTTTTTCTCTCTCACAGGCAAGGAGAAGAAGAAGAAGCCAAGGAAGAAGAGGAAGCCAGAAAAGCTAAGGAAGGAGAAGGCAAAGAATAAAGAGGAAGAAGCTGAAGGGCTGAAGAAGCTAAAGAAGGAGAAGGCAAAGACTGAAGAGGAAGAAGCTGAAGACTAAAGGGCTAAAGAAGAAACGAAGGATAAGGAACTGAAGGCGGAAGAAAGAGGAGTCATCAGCAGAAAGATGAAGAAAGAGAAGAAGCCAAAGCTAAAGGCAGAACAAAGGCAAAGGCACAGAAAGAGCAGAGAGAAAAAAAGAAGGAAGGAAGCGACCACAGAACAGAGAAGAGAGAAAGAAGAGAAATAAAGCACTGTAGTAGCCCTACGTTTAAGACGTCTGATTCACAAAATCTGACGTCCATTTTTTTGTGCTCTCTTTACATACATTGTCATTTTGTGTTTTGGCATTACAACTCTAATTTACATTGCGTATTCAATTTCTCAAAAGTTGTGCTCTTGATTTTTAAACCCTAATTTGCTCCCTGTGTTCGATCTCGCAATTAAAACTTCGAGTAATAAAATTTATTTGTTTTCGAGCGATTTCAACCTATACTACGACGCATTATTTTAAAACATTAATATTGCCCATTAAACATCTGACCAGGGCGATGATTGGAGTTCAATGACTCCAAGATCGCCCTGATCGGACATCTGTAGTCCAAGGAAGCCTAGAGATCAAGAGCCAAGATGGTACCAATCCACACTTGAGACGACAAATCCGATCGCACGGATGGGTTCGGATCGAGGATCACAGCCTAATGGCGTGAAAATTGGTCTAGTCCGACAATCGTGACACCGTCTACAGCACACAGAAGATGGACGGTCAAGATGGCGCCACGTGGCACCATCTCAGTCGCCTGATCGGCCCTAGGGACCCACCGCTGCTTTTCTTCTTCAATTGCTCGACAAATCTTCGCCGTTGGATGCCCATCCAATGTCCGAGAATCGGCCACGTCACTGCTCATCAACTCTTCTCCTCATCTGAAGGTAGAATCAATACCTGATCTTGACCGTCGGATGAAGATCCAATGGCTGAGATTGGCCATTCGCAAAACCATGACCACGCCTTAATTGCACGCGTAGCGCAGTAGTTAAGGCACTGCATCGGCAGGAGGCGAGCGTTCAAATCGTCGAACGACCTCTCCTTCTCACGCGTGGGTGCATCATCACAGCCGAATGATCAGAAATCAACGGCTCGGATCGTCTGATAGGATGAACGCGTGATTTGATGTGCAGAACTCACGTGTGATCGAACGTGTGATCAGGCGATACGAAGCTGAAGCTCGACGTGGGCGAGGATGACTTTAAGCCGTCCGATCTTGAGATCAAACAGTTGATATCATCCAAACGTCAGCGTACGTTTTAGGCATGGAAGAGGAGCAGGCACGCGCGCACCACGCACACGTCGCCCATGATGGGCCTTTAACAACGTTTAATTCCGTCACTAAAGGTCCCTTAATTAATATTTTGAAGTTAAAATGTCCAAATTGCCTCCAATCCTTGCAACTATAAAAGGAGACCCGTACCCTATGAAATTCTCATCCCTTCTCTTCTCTCACCCCTTCCAAAGCTCTAAGAGCTTGTCCCAAACATGGGATGTGATAGGGATTTTACGCGATTTGTAAAATACGTCGTTGTAATGCACAAAACCGATCAACTCTTAAATTTATAAACCTAGATAGTGGGGTATCTAGGGTCATCCAAGGAGGCAATATGTTTGCAAAATTAATTCTCTTACTTACAAAATAGATCTCAACTTCCTTTTTGGTCTTTTCAACTATATCATTTTTTTAGGGTTTTAAAATAACGAGAGAAAACATGAGTTGTTGGCGAAAAAGTAAATAACTACGATTACTAAGCTAACACCTAAGTGACAAGTAATTCCTCTTCCTAAGCTCACTCTAGGCATGTGGAGGCCTAGAGTAATTAGGGAGAGGGAGTGAAGAGTGATAGAATCACAGCAATCAAAATGCAACTAAAAGAAATTGCAAAGAAGGCAACTAGATTAATGGGAAAGTGTTTTACAGAAAAACCTAGTAGATGAATGCTTCTACTACTAGAGAATTGCAATAAATAAAATAAAACACAAATCCTCTAGATAGATGGTGAAGAAGAGGGCTTCTTGCTCCATGCTTGGTAGCTCCCGAGCTTGAAAAGAGTCCTCCAACTCCTTCCTTGCTTTGCTTCGCCAAGGTGATGTCCTCCAAAGCAAGCCCTAAGGGGGCATGCCCTAAGCTTTTCTCCAAGGGTGGACGTCCACCCTAGGTCCTTCTCCTTTGCCTGGCCATCCTCCTGGAAGTAGAAAAGTCCTCCTCCTTGGCGTGGCCCAAGTTGAAGAGAGTGGGGAGAAGAAGGCACCAAAGGGGCTAGTGATGTGCCCCTTTAATCTTCTTCTCTATTCCTTCTTCTTGGCCGTAGGTGTGGGTAGGTATAGGTAGAAAAATACACTAATGGAGGTTGAAGAAAATGTGGGAAGTTAGGTGGGTATATATAGTGTAGGAAGGGGGGCATAGGTGGCTCTTGGAATGGATGGCTAGGATAGGATATGGGGGGTAGTTGGGGATCCTAGGGCTAAGGATAAGTGGCACCACCTAAGGGGTGCTAAGGGGGGTAGTTAAGGCTTTGGTGCCCTTTAGAATTGGCACCAAAATGGGCCTTCTAGAAGGCCATTAGGTGGCGCCACCTTAGGGTTCTAGAAGGGGGGTATGTGGATGGCTAGGATGGGTTATGTGGGCTGAAAGTTGGCGCCAAAAGGGAGGTGGTTGGGGTTAGTTTTGGCACCAACTTTTGGTGTCCTTTGGTGGTTAGTTGAGGGGTGAAAGGTGGTGAAGAGGTGGTGCCAAAATGAGTAGGATAGCTAGCTTAGGTAGGGCTTAAGTTGGTGGAGCTAGCTAGGGTTGAGTTGAAGGTAGTGGATGGCCAAGGAGCTGGTTGCTAGCTAAGCTAAGCTAAGATAAGCTAGCTTAGCTAGCTATGGAGTAGAGGAGGAGGTATTGGAGCTAGGATTTGAAGAGAGGAGCTGAGGAGGAGAAGTCTGGAGCTGGCAGCTGCTGAAGAGGCTGGCATGGAGCTACTCTAGTTGGCTTAGCTTGCTAGTTCTTTGCTAGCTGCTAAGCCAAGCTAAAGTGAGCTGGCTTCTACCATAATGAGCTGAGGTGAGTTGGGCCTAGTGCTCCTGGGGAGGATCAAGCTAGTTGAGGCAGCTAAGGTAGCTTAGCTCAACTGAGTTGAGCTAAGCTGTGTCCCCGGGAGCTAGTCTTGAGCTTCCTGAGCTGGGATGAGTTCTTCAGCTGGCTGGAGTTGTGTGGAGCTGGATGTAGCTGGATCTGAGCTGGGGTGAACTCCAGTAAACTCAGCTGAGCTAGCTAGAGCTCCCTGTGGACTTGTGGGAGCTAAAATGAGCTAGACTCAACTAGGTTGAGCTGGATCTGAGCTGACTTGAGCTAGGGTGAGCTAAGATGAACTCTCTTGAGCTACCATTCAGCTGAGATTAGCTGAATGGAGCTGGGATGAGCTAACCCTAGTTCAAGTAAGCTAGGTTCCAGCTGTGGTGAGTTGGATCAAGCTGAGTTCCAGCTAGTCTGAGCTTCTCCTTCACCATTTTCCTTCTTGAGTGCTAGGGTTTTAGGGATCTGTATATCTATTCATCCCTAACACTCACAAAAACATATCAAAAAGACAATAAAAAATGCAATGCATGCCTAACCTAATTTATGCCTAAATGCAGCCTAAAAACCCATTTGTGGAGTAAAATCCTAAGAGCTAGGTTTGTTTTAATGCATAAGAATGATGATAAACTGACTTTTATCAAGATGCTCCTCTAGAGTGGAAATCATAATTTTTCCACCTTCGTCCCCCTTCGTGGAGCATCCCGCAGTTGTCCTTTCTCTGCATTCGAGAAGCGGATCCCGCAATGACGACGATGTACTACTTCATTCCCATTCCTCCCGCTTCATCCTCCTTCTTCTCGCTCCGTTTCCCATGTTCTAGGCGTCGTCCTGTCTGACTCGTCCTCCAAGAAATCGTCAAGGAGGATATTTCTCTCTCCATTCTCTTTACTGCTTTCTAGAGTAGATTTATTGCTTTAGATTTTCCACTTTCTAGTCGTAATGAGTAGTGTAATGAACAACTTGTGATAATGAAATCTTTGTTTATTCTACCCCTCTTTTGGTTTTATTTGTAATATTCTCTCTCTTTCTCTTCTATTTATTATTTGTTAAATAGATAGCTAGTTTTTGACTAGCTAATCTATTTCGTGACAAACAAATAAAATGCATATTTTTAATCAAAGGTCCGCCTCCCTGTGTTTGACCCGGAACTTATTTACGAATTTTCGTTATAAATTTTATCTATTGAACGGATTTCTTTGTGACTCGAACTACGACGACGGATTTTTGAATCCAACTGTGAACGCGTAGTTTTCCGCTATCAACATTTTAGTGCCGTTGCAGGGGAGGCGACGCTCTTTGATTCTTCGCATTTTCCGACTTACGAATCATTTACCTCACTTCTCTCCTTTCTTATTGTGATTGCAGGTACTCTTTTGAGACGAGCAAAAGCGATAGATTGGAACAAAGTGCTGTTGAAGGTTCTGTAAGTTTACCCCCACCTCCCACCCATTAGATTTCATTCCACCACGTAATTACACGAACATAAATCAACCTAGGTGTTCTTATAAACCCTAAGGTTAGTTTTGACACCTACACCTGCCTTACTCTCCACATTTAAAAAGAAAAATTAAAAAAATCTCACAGAGGTACACAACCTCATCTGATTTTCAAACTCAACCGGTAAACCGATCTTTGGAACTGGTACACACACCTAAACACATAATCGAGTAGAAATCAGATTAGGTAAGCACTTGTGTGCTTAATTAAGTGGTGCAACAGGCTGATTGTTTGAGTTGATTGGGCCGCACCACTTCAACTAAAATCAACTCATTAAGTAGCTGTCACATAGGTTCAACTCAGGGATTTACCAGGCACTCCTCATTCCTTTAAGGTTCAAAGGAAAATAAGTTCACCTGTGTTTTCAAACCTGGTGTGCCAACAAAACTTGATTGAAAATACCTAAAGTTGAATCCTAAAAGCTACTAAGCAAGATTTGAACCTTAAAATTTATCGCATCAAAAATAATCTTGCTTGAAAACCACTGGTTGTGCACGCACACACATATCAATCATTAAGCACACAACCCAGATAAAGGGCCCATCACATTCCAAAGCACATTCAAACCTAACCCTAAATAAAATAGAGTAGACGTTGGCCTTAAGGATTGGACTCGCTCTTCGGTGCCCAGAATGAGATTATTTTGGATTAGTTTGTTTCTATCATTAAATCTGATGTCTAACTAGGGGAGCAGAATCAAACGATCACGGTTGGGGGGTACACTAGGAACCAGAGGTGCAAGCCGAAGGAAGAACCTTCTCCCTAGTCCCTCTCTATAGCTAGTTGGATTGAATGGAAAGTAGATCAAATCGTTTCTTTATCTCAAGACAGGTTCTGGGAGTCTGTAAGTTTTTAGGCTACCCCACTTAAGGATAGGTTTGATTGTTTGTATTGCAGGGCGCCTTTCTTCCTCCCGTCTATCATGAATCCTTCCACATTTTATATGCATTCCCGCTCTTTCCCTCCTATTATGACTTAACCTCAACATGATGATTATCCCGACTCGTACTGTAGTCAACCATCTATTAGTTGGGATAACTCTGAGTGGGGATATAGTTTCGGATTTTCGTGTTCAGGATCTGATCCTAGACACCATCATCAAGATTTTTATCCTTCTCAGAGCCACATTGATTATAGATCGTCATCCATTCATGGATAACCTAATAGGATCTACAATCAAGGAGGATGCACTGATCCTTACCCATACCCTGAATACACTACCTTTAGGTCATCACCACTTCATGAACAACCCAAGATAACCTATTATCAGGGAGGGTATCACGAATCTCAATTCGTCAACTCCTCTTCACTGATCCCAAACCCGCCCAATCCTGAACCAAACCATTTGGTTCAGGTTAACCAAGTCCAAGAAAAGGTTTTGGCTAACTTGAGGAATACTATATAATCTTTAGAAGCTTAGCCAATACCTTACACTAAAGAATTGGAGCCTCTGATTGAAATGATTGATGATCTGAACAAGTATTTATTGGATTAGCTCCAGGATGTTAAGGGTAAGGACCTGGGTGAGTTTTTACTTAGGAAGTTATTGAAACTAAGAATGAGATTTGTGGTTGCTTTAGTTCAATCTTGGGATGATTCCCAGGATGAACCCCCTTCGGGAGAGCCAATGTTAGAACTCACTCATGCACCTGTTGGGGGGGACACGTGTTACGAGGCTAACCAAAATGATATAGAGCAACCAATTAAGGGTGATTTAATTTCTTCACCTAAAATCCCTGATTTGAGGTACGAGGAAACATATGTCTCTATGGATCAGAAAGTAATTGATGATTTTGAGACACACATTAATACGAATTTAGATTTCTTTAATTCTGAAGGTGAAGAATCAATTTGCGAAGTCTCATGCGAGTTTATAGATCACGATTTCTATAAGACGACTGGGCCTACGGAATCTGATAAATCTTATGATGGCCCAACAACTGAGGAAACTGATCTTATTGGGGCTTCCATGGCAGATCTAAATCCTTGTATTAAGGATTCAATTCAATGCCCTGATTATCAGTTTCACCCCATTGAGCTTATTGACAATTCTATTTTTGAGATAACTAGACCCAAGTCAATTCTGATTCAATCAGATCTTTTAGACTTGGAAATTTCATACGGGGTGATTAATATGTAGGAGGTCTCCGAATTTGACATTCTAAATGAGGATAGGAGCTGGGAAATTTTGATTTGGGAAGCAAACTCTGGAGGAAGTAGAAGATCAAGTCTAAGGATTCCAATTAATCTGAAACCATCAAACAAGGACCCTTTCAACATTTATTCTGAGGATGTCCAACCCAAGCGTACGTTCATTGATTATCCTTTTGATCTTGAATTTTCTGTAACTCGACTTTTTGTTCTTGGGTTGTATTCTCATAAATCGTAGGCCCAACCCCGCTTGCATACTAATTTCAGGTTCTAGGTAACTTTTATCTAGAACCTTAGATATACTCAACCATGGGATATGGGTCTGCATCACAATCTGGTCCACATTTATGGACATCTGCTGGCAGATCTTAAGGTGAATCTTTTTATTCTGATTCTGACCTGTACCTATGAATTTGTTATTTCTTCTTCTTTGTATAGTGTGACTAGCTGAAGGCACTAAATTTAGCACGTATACAGTTTTTGTTTATCTTGGAGCGGACCCGTTATTCACGCAATTCAGATGCTTCTACTCTACTCCACTCTGTTTCATGTCCTTTTAATACAATGAGGACATTGCATTAAATAGGCATGGGGGGTGGATATTCATCTTTGAATTATTTCGTCAGCTTCGTAGATTTGCTTTGTTTTTATAAAAAAAAATTGGAATTAGGAAAGAGAACTTGGGCTTTAGAAAATTTTCAATCTTAGGAAATAAAACTGTATGATTTGAACACAAAGACCCTTTAGGTCTTTGGACTTAATCAGCCTGGGTATCCACTAAATTGTGGATTTTTTTATCGAGTCCTCTCCATCTTGAACTCTATTTCAATTTGAATAAATAAGTTTGGGTGATAAGTACACGACTTATCAACCCACCCTCTGATTTGAGGAAACTTCAAGTCTAAGCATCTACACACTATTCGCACTGATTCATTTTTTGGCAGTTTTAACGGAAATTGGGTAGCTAATGAACCTTCTAGGGTGGTATGGCTGGCAAGTTATCATGGGTAATAGCCTATAGGTAGGTTGTCTAGAGCCTAGCCACTGGACCATTCTTTTCCTGCTACCTTTAGGTAAATCTTAGACCAGGAAAGCACCTACTTAAAAAGAAAAAGAAAGTTTACAAAAGAAAAGAAAAAGAAAAAGAAAAGGAGAAAAGAAAGAAAAAAAAAGAAATAAGCCACATTTCACTGCACGAGTATGGCTGGCAAGTTATCGTGGGTAACAGCCCATTGGTAGGTTGTCTAGATCCCAGCTTAAGAAATGCATGTAAAAATTCCTAAAACAAAAAGGAAGAAGAGGAGAAGTAGAATAAGCCGAGGAGATATACACTGGATTCACCCTTGTGTTGACCTTATAAAAAATAAAAGTAGAGAGAAAGCTACCGGTCATATTGATATACCTTTAAGTAGAACTCTTTTTCAGGTCACCTAGGGGCATAGAAACCCAAAGTCCGTTCTAATTACCGATCAATGAGTCTATCACATTCACAAAATATGCTATAACTTAGGGTTCTCATCAAGTCTTGGGTGGGTTGAGTGGTCGTAGAAAGCTACTCTCTAACCCTAAACTCAAAAATCCAAAAAAAATTAGAAGAGAAAAAAAAGAGAAAAAGAGATCTTTCTTTGAATAAGGCGAGGGCTTGAGACGGTCTGCATTTTGGTAGATATCCAGGCACTATTGTGTCTTTGAAAGTTCAGGTCCTAATAAAAAAATTTCTTAATGTTGAAAATCATTTGTGCCCAAGTAATCCAACCTAATTCTTTTATAAATAGCATGTAGTTTTTTGCTAGGGACTAGCAAAAGATAGGCATGGGGGTGTGATGTGCATACATCTAAATAGCCAAAAATGTCTATTAATGCTTGTTCTTAGTGTCATATTAGCATCATACATTGTAAAAATTGCATAACATGCATAATCATGCATTTAGGTCAAGTTGTATAAATTGTAAAGTAATCATCTACTTTTATGGTCAGAGACAGGATGATTTTTAATTAGGGCCTCAGATTGAAGATCCAACCATACAGATCTGATCAAGGCGACGATTGGAGTTCAACGACTCCAAGATCGCCTTGATCGGACATCCGTAGCACCAGATATAGTCTAAGGAAGCCTAGAGATCAAGGGCCAAGATGGTGCCAATCAGCACTTCAAACAACAAATCTGACCGCACAGATGAGTTTGAATTGAGGATCATAGCCTAACAGCATGAAAATCGATCCAATCCGACACCCGTGGCACCAGCTACAACACACAGAAGATGGATGGTCAAGATGGTGCCACATGGTGCCATCTCAGTCACCCGATCGGCCCCAGGGACCCGCTGTTGCTTTTCTTCTTCACCCGCTTGATGAATCTCTTTCGTTGGATGCCCATCCAATGTTTGAGAATCGGCCACGTCACCGCTCATCAGCACTTCTCCTCATCTGAGGGTAGAATCAATGCCTGATCTCGACTGTCGGATGAAGATCCCACTGCCGAGATCGGCCGTTTGCAAAACCATCATCACACCTCAACCGCATGCATAGCGCAGCGGTTAAGGTGCTACGTCGGCAGGAGGCGAGTGTTCGAATCGTCGAATGGCCTCTCCTTCTCGCGTGCGGGCACGTCGTCATAGCCGAACGATAAGAAATCAACAGCCCGGATGGTCTGATAGGATGAATGGGCGATTCGACATACGGAACTCACACGCGATCGAATGCATGATCAGGCCGTACGAAGCTGAAGCTCGATGCAAGCGAGGATGACTTTAAGCAGTTCGATCTTGAGATTGAATGGCTGATAACGTCCAAATGTGGGCATGAGTTTTAGGCACGGAAGAGAAGCAGGCGCGCGCGCAGCATGCACACGTCAGCCATGACGCACCTTTAGCGACGTTTAATTCCGTCACTAAAGGTCCCTTAATTAATATTTTGAAGTTAAAATGTCCAAATTACCCCCAATCCTTGCAACTATAAAAGGGGAACCCTACCCTATGAAATTCTCATCCCTTCTTCTCTTCTCTCACCCCTTCCAAAGCTCTAAGAGCTTGTCCCAAACTCGGGATGCTCCTCTAGAGAAGAAATCATAATTTTTCCATCTTCATCCCCCTTCGTGGAGCATCCTGCAGTCGTCCTCTCTCTGCATTCAGGAAGCAAATCCCGCGATGACGATGACCTACTGCTTCGTTCCCATTCCTCTTGCTTCATCCTCCTTCTCGCTCTGTTCCCCATCTTCCAAGCGTCGTCCCGTTCGGCTCGTTCTCCAAGCAATCACCAAGGAGGATATTTCTCTTTCCATTCTCTTTATTGCTTTCTAGATTACATTTACTGCTTTCTAGTGTAGATTTTCCACTTTCTAGTCGTAATGAGTAGTGTAATGAACAACTTGTGATAATGGAATCTTTGTTTATTCTACCCCTCTTTTGGTTTTATTTGTAATATTCTCTCTCTTTCTCTTTTATTTATTACTTGTTAAATAGATAGCTATCTTTCGACTAGTTAATCTATTTTGTGACAAACAAATAAAATGCGTATTTTTAATCAAATGTCCACCTCCCTGTGTTCAACCTAGAACTTCTTTAGAAATTTTTGGTATAAATTTTATTTGTTGAATGGATTTCTTTGCAACTCGAACTACGACGACGGATTTTCGAATCCAACTGCGAATGCGTAGTTTTCTACTATCAGCAGATGGTAACGTCATCATCAGCCATAACTAGCTCTAATTATTCCTAATCCATTGATAAATGCTCCTACATAACTGCCAAAAGATCATAACTCACTACATAGTCATTTTGAGAGATGCATTAAAATAGGGGTAAAACTACAGTTTAACAGGATATCCTAAATGCAAAGCAACCATGGGTTTCTCAGGGGTTAATTAAAGGTCAAATGTTCATAAATGTTTAATAAGAGGGTTCATGCAAACAAAAATAGGTTTTCACGTATTTTAAGAATTAATGGACATCTGAAATCCAAAAAAAGACCTGCTTAATTAACTAAGGTTCCGGTCAGGATAAAATTCACCTAAATCTTCTAAAAATCATATAAAAATATTCTATAAGGTTTGGTACCTTTGATTTGACCATTGGAACTCAATTTGACCTAAAACAGAGTTTCAGACGGATAATTACCCTAATTTGGATTTCTACACAAATTACCCAGTCAAACTTAGACAAAACCAAAATCCGACTTCACCATCAGATTCCTTGGGTCTAAATTAGGTTTGTAACAAAATTTGGATCCAATCTGAGATCATCTTGATCGAGTTTGCACTTTGATCCAGTATGATTTTTTTCTCTCACACACATGCTCCTAGATTTTGAATTCTTTGCAAATAACCCTCCAACTTTTTCATCATCTTCACACAAAGGCCCCTACTACCATTGAAGTCAAATCGACCTCCAAGCAACCTTGACTGACTTGAATCCTACTCTAATGGCAATCAAATCCCACCAAAATTGGCGGGATTGATGTTCACACGAAGATAAATCATCGAGATCATTGTGGAGTCCCAAGTCTCCATAGATTGCTCATGTGAACTGATGAGAGACTCATCATGCCTCTTAAATACCCCCAATTAACTAGTTTCCTTAGTTAATTAGCTAAGAATATGTCTAATTAGGGTTTAATTATGATATAAGGGACAATATATTAAAGGACCACAAAATAAGTTAATAATACTAAATTAAATGTTAATTAATGTTATTAATAATTTAAATAATAGTTTGGACTTGAATTATAAATATTTAACTACTTAATTAATATTTAATTTAACATTATAAATTTTTAACCCTAAGTATGTAATAACTTAAGTAATTTAATTAATTAAAGTAAATAAAGCTAAATAGGCAAAAAATGTAAATTCAAGGGATTTATATAATATTTATCTAATTTATAATCATATATAAAAAGTTGAAAAAGAATTAAATTAAATTAAGCTTAAAATGCCTCTATTTGCATTTAGGTCCTTAGGAATTATTTCAATCGAGTCCTTTTATATATTTTTAGGTCCTTAACTTTATCTTGCATTTACGTCCCTCTGAGCATCATCTTCTTCTTCCTATTTTCTTCTTCCTCGCACTGGACGGCTGACGACAGCCAGTCACCACATCGCTTGATCATCTCTCATCCACCTTCAAAACTCCTTCGCCCGAGCTTCTCAGCTTCTGGTCACCTTCCTCTCCTCATCCAACGGTGCGGATTGGCGACTAATCCTAATTAGGTTAGGCATTTAAGCTCACCGGTGTTGGAGACGACGCTGGTTGTTTAGCTGAACCTAGACACTTTTCCGTCTAAGTACATCCCTCTTATCCTCCACCACAACCTATAAATAGCCTGCCATACCTCCTATTTGAGAGGTTAGCTCCCTACCCTCTTCCCCAACTATAGCTAACTGATAGGCTATTTCCTCCCACTCCAGCAAACTACCTCCACTTCCATGCACTTCCTCCAATTATTTTTACCATCCATTGAGCTTCGCTGTCCTTTGTCGCACCTCTGGACAAGGCGATGACTTCGAACTCCGCTTCCACTCCACGAATTCGCCCGCCGGATTTATTTCCCTTCCCCTCTGATTTTCACCTCCATTACAACCTCCGACGGAGACTTCTCTGTCCCCTTCATCCAAGTAACAGTAGGATAGGTAAGTTAGAGTGGCTAATTTAGTCAATTAGGTAGTTTAGTTAGGTTAGATGTTAAATTCTTCTGCTGTCTTCGTCAGCTCTGGTGAGCTCCTTGAGCTTGTATGGAGTGTTCATTTGTCTTTTTAATTCGCTGAGCACCTGACGGCGAAAATACGCAGTTTGTTAATTAGGTAATTTAGCGTCGTTGCAACGCGTAAATCCGCTTTCACTTTTAAATTTATATCCTAACTAGGGGAAGTATCTAGGGTCGTCCAAGGAGGCCAAATGTTTGCAAAATTAATCCTCTTGCTTACAAATAGATCTCAACTTTCTTTTTGATATTTTAAATATGCAATTTTTTTTTGTTTTAAAAAGATGAGGGCAAAATATGAATTGTAACAAAAGAGTGCTAACACCTAAAATGCTAAGCTGAAACTTAAGAAATTAAAAAGTCCACTACCTAAGCTCACTCCAGGAAAGTGGAGGCCTAGAGTAATTTGGGAGTGGAAGTAGAATAAGTGCTAGAACAATAGTAACAATTGCAACAAAAAGCTAAAAGAAGGCAATTTAATTAACTAGAATTTGTGTTCTTTTCAAGGACAAGTAGAGGAATGCTTCTACTAGAACTAAACAAATTTAAAAGCAATAAAAGAAGCACTAATCCTCTTGCAAAATTTGGTGAAGAAGGGAGTCTTCTTGCTCCAAGCCTAGCTGCTCCTTGGCTTGAAAAGAGGGCCTCCTTCTTCTCCTTCCTTGAGAGCTCCTCGAAGGTGGAAGCTACCACCTTCAATGCTCTCCTCCAGGGGGTGGGCGTGCACCACCCCCAAAAGCTCCTCCAAGGTGGAGTGGACCACCTTCAAGATCTCCTCCAAAGATCTTCCTTGCCTGGCTCCTCCTTTGGCTGGCGTGACTCAAGAGAGAAGGGAAGAGGGGAAGGCACCAAGGGGACAGAATATCCCCTTAATCTTCTTTTTCTTCTCTCTTGGACGTGGGCTTCTAGGTGGAATATGGGAGTGAATTTGCTACCCAAGGATGCCATGAATGGTGGTGGGTAGTGGTCTTTTTATAGGGTAGGATGGGGGGTTAAGGTGCCCCTTGAAATGGAGGGCTAGGATGGAAGGATGGAGGTGGTTGGTGATCCTATGGCCAAGGGCATTTGGCGCCAACCCAAGGGACACCTACGGGGTGGTTATGGGTGGTGGCACCCGTTGATGTTGGTGCCAAAATGGCTTCTAGAAGGGGGTCTTAGGCGGCGCCAAGAAGGGTTCTAGAAGGAGGGGTAGGTGGGTGGCTAGGATGGGTTGTAGGGTTACGTGTATGGTGGATGTGGGGGTGGATGTTGGTGCCAAAAAGAAGGGTAGTTAGGGTTAGGTTTTGGCATCAAAATTGGTGCCTTTTGGTGGTGATAATGGGGTGAAGAGGTGGCTAGGAGGTGGCGCCAACTTGAGTAGGATAGCTAGCTTAGGTAGGGCTTAAGTTGGAGGAGCTAGCTAGGGTTGAATTTGAAGGTGGTGGATGGCCAAGGAGCTGGTTGCTAGCTAAGCTAAGCTAAGCTAAGCTAGCTTAGCTAGCTATGGAGTAGTGGAGGAGGTATTGGAGCTAGGGTTTGAAGAGAGGAGCTGAGGAGGGGAAGTCTGGAGCTGGAACTGGAGCTGGCAGCTGCTGAAGCAGCTGGCATGGAGCTACTCTAGCTGGCTCAGCTTGCTAGTTCTTTGCTAGCTGCTAAGCCAAGCTAAAGTGAACTGGCTTCTACCATAATGAGCTGAGGTGAGCTGGGTCTGGTGCTCCCAGGGAGGATCAAGCTGGTTGAGGCAGTTAAGGTAGCTTAGCTCAACTAAGTTGAGCTAAACTGAATCCCTGGGAGCTGGACTTGAGCTTCCTGAGCTGAGATGAGTTCTTCTTCAGCTGGTTGGAGTTGAGTGGAGCTGGATGTAGCTAGGTCTGAGCTGGAGTGAACTCCCGTCAACTCAGCTGAGCTAGCTAGAGCTCCCTGTGGACTAGTGGGAGCTGAGATGAGCTAGACTCAGCTAAGTTGAGCTGGATCTGAGCTGACTTGAGCTAGGGTAAGCTACGATGAACTCTCTTGAGCTACCATTCAGCTGAGATTAGCTGAATGGAGCTGGGATGAGCTAACCCTAGTTCAAGTGAGCTAGGTTCCAGCTGTGGTGAGCTGGATCAAACTGAGTTCTAGCTAGTCTAAGCTTCTCCTTCACCATTTGCCTTCTTGAGTGCTAGGGTTTTAGGGATCTGTATATCTGTTCATCCTTAACACTCACAAAAACATATCAAAAAGACAATAAAAAGTGTAATGTATTCCTAACATAATTTATGCCTAAATGCAGCCCAAAAACCCGTTTGCAGAGTAAAATCCTAAGAGCTAGGTTTATTTTAATGCATAAGAATGATGATAAATTGGCGTTTATCAGCACCTTTCTTTTCCTATCATGATTCCATTTCTTATCTTTTCCTTCACTTTTATCAGCTTATGCGCCTAATACATCGTTACCTTCATTGGCAACCTCTGCTATCCACAGCGGAGGTCTCCAAGCTTAGATCACATCCACAAGGGCCCTACATCGCATTTACATCACTTAAGGGCCCCGATCGACATGTCAATTAGATAAATAATCACCTATATACAAAATGCCCAATTTCATCTCTCTTCCTGAGTTCGCTATCAATGGCGACTCAGGAGGAGTATTTCCATTTAATTACACATCTCTATATCATCGCCCCACTACACTGATCATTGCCTCTCACTCAATTTAGTAAGAGAGCTACTAATGAGTTCAGAAGAACTCAAGAAGTAATTCACATGAGCTCTTGATCACTTAATGATCAAGAGCTTCAATCACACCAATTGAAGATCTCTTGAGGTTCCTTGTGACCTCAGGGATCTTTTGAGACCGTTCACGACTTGTTTTACGGAGTTTTTAACTCCAGGTGATCATTTCTGAGTTCACCAGAGCTTTGACGGGCTCCAGTGAGTCAAACTTGAGCTTCAGCCCTTAACAGACCCTAAGAAGCTCCTGAATGCTTAATTAAAGCCTAAAGATTACATCCCTGTGACTAGACTTGAGTTTTGGTGAGAATATTTCTCTCTTGATCTCTATCTTCTCCAACTCCATCAGAGTTGGAGAAGCTCTAGAATGCTTAATTGAGGCCTAAGGATTAGATCCCTTTAACTAGACTTGAGTTTTGGTGAGAATCTTTCTCTCTTGATCTCTATCTTCTCTAAGTTAGAGTTGGGGAAGCTCAGTTAGAGTTAATCTGAGTTGGAAATAGATCCATTAGCTTAAGGGGACCTTGTAGAACCTACCTAGATCCTCAAATTGGATTAAGAGCTTTTGAGTTCTTCTGACAAACTCAGGTGTATCTAATCTTAGGTGGCAACTCCTGAGACACCTCTAGGATCATTAAACCACAATTTTGAGGAGCTGAATCATTTCCTGAGTGTGAATTAAGTCAAATTAGGGCTTTAATTTGATCTGCATAGTCCTAAATCAGGAAGTCAACTCTTGAATGGCATGTGGTCAGCCTAGGGGTTAATTGGAGGAATTCATGTTCAAATTTCTGATTTAATGGGTTGTTTAGGATCTTGGGATGATTTAGAGTTTGATATGATCGAATTTAATGTGTTTTATTGAGGATTGAGAGAGCTTTGAAGATCTAAGAAATTTGGGTTCATTTGAACCCAACACTGTTCTTGAGTATTTTTTGACAAAATTAGAACTCAATTCATGCCTAGATCGATTGTTTTTAGCCTCCTAAATTGGTTTAGATCCCTTCCTGAGGTCTTTTTCTCTCAGTCGGATGAATTGGAGCTCAAATTTAAGCTCTGAAGCTTCCAGCGAAGCACTCAAGCTCCACCTCCTGAAGCATCTCTAGACCTCCCTATTTCTTCTAAACCCTGCAGAATGCCTTACTAAAAGCATTTAGATCCTCAAATGAGGGTGATAACTCTTTTGTAGGTCGTTAGACCTGAAGAGTCCTCTCTGAACTCCTTCTAGGCATGGTTGAATAGCCATGTTTCTGCCTGAAATCCGTGGATCTAGCTTGATCCAAATTCCAAATTCATGCTAAAATTAGATAGAGGATCTTTAGAGCTTTCCAATGAGTTTTGGATCAATAGATTTGGTTGAGCGAGTCGATGGGAATCTGCATTAGAAGTTCGGCCTAGATGCGTGAACAAAGTCCCACCTCGGGAGTGAGTGGGTAAGTGCCTTAGTATAATATGATTTCATGCACCTAGCGCTTCAATCGACAGTGCTGGGCACACAAAACCGAACATGATCTCTTGAGCTTAGTGCGGGTGCATGCATAGGCACATGCCTCTGTGTGTGTGTGTGCACAAGCGTGCGTGCTTGTGTGTGTGCTTGGCTGGGCGAGCGAACCTGTGTGGGCCTGGATGGGCTCGGTATTGTGCTGGGTTGTGAAATGAATTAAAATCCACAATAAATAAACTAGGCACAGGCCTAGTAGGGTTTGGTCTCACCCTTAGTGGTCACTGTGTATCCTCGGAAAGCCCGTGTTGCCCATTAAAAACTATAATTTTTATAATTGAGAGAAAAATGGGCTTAGGGTGAGCTAAAATTAGTTAAGCGTGGAGCATAAAGTCACAGTAAGAAAGAAGAAAAGTTAAGAAGGGAGCTTAAGAAGAAGAAAAAGAGATAAAAAGATAAAGGAAATAAAAGAGGAAATTAAGTAGCAGAAGAGAAGCTAAGGAAAGGTTAAAAGAGAGATCTCGTAAATGAAGAAGATGAGGTAAAAGAGAAAGGTTATGAAGAGCTAAGAGAGAAATAAAAGAAGGCAGGAGCTTGAGTTGAGAAATGATGGAAGCTTATGAGAGAGAATCAGACGTCTGTAAACTCTATTAGAAGTCCAATTTTACTTTTTAAGTCATCTATGTTTCTTATCAGATGTCTGATTTGAGGCTGAAGCTACTATATCTTTTGTAATTAAGTTTTAAATGTTGTAATAAGGCTTGATATCCTTTGTAAACATTTTATACTTTATATATTGTAATAAACAATGTTCCATTTGGTTTTAAATGATAAATATTTCTTGTAAACTTGCTTCTTCTTAAATGGAATTTTGCATGCTTTTATTTGATGCATCTTTTGTGTAAGATTCATATGCTTAAAATATTTTAATTATAATATAATTAATCAATTAAATAGTAATTATGCTTTAGGAATTAATGGTAAATTAAGTTTACTATTATGCCTCCCAGTGAACAACTTGGACTCAACTAATTAAAAAAGAACTTAAATTCTAAAATGTTAGGTTAACTTGACCATATACTACACTTTTGACATAAAATTAAGTTAACCAAAGTTACTTTCTTATGCAATTAATTAAGTTTAATTAAATTAATTAACTGTGTTGAGAATTAACTCAACCACAAATGCACAAAAATCGTGGGTTCTTTTCCTTCAAGCCCAAGCCATGGAATCCTTCTTTTCTGATCCAGAGCTCTCCCTAAAGCTCTATAAAAGCACACCCATGGCATGCCTTACCTCAGCTTGGTTTGGAGGCCAGACACCCCCTCTTCCCTTCTCCCCAACCTCCTTCTCTACCAACTCCGGTGAGTCCTTCGTCCACCTTCCTTGTCTGCCGTCATGGACAATAGCTGGAAGATCCTCTTCCCCACATTCTTCCGTGTCTCACAATACTGACGAACCCTTCCTTCCTTGTCTTCCTTGCCGCTCCATCACCGGTGGCTTCATCTTCTCCGTCGCTAGCCTGCCAAAACCAATGCAGACTCTACCCCCTTCGTCCAATTAGATTAGGCAGTTAGGTTTCTTTAGATTCTTAGAGTAATTTCCTTTATCCAAAAACCAAAAATACCCCCTCGACACCAATGTTCGCCACAGTCTTCCTCCGCTTTGGCCACCTCTCCGACAAGGTCATTTGCTCACCTCACACCTCCATACACCTCGCTGACACTCCCACGAGCTTCGCCTCATCCACCCGCACAAAACCCCTCTCTTATTTCATCCTCTCATCAAGGAAAACCCCTCGTCGACCAATGCACCTTCGCGCATCCTTCTCCGTCACTGATCGCCCTCTACACGCCACCATCCTCCATGTAAACACCACCATCACCTTCACCGTACTACGGCGAAGCTAAGGAGCTATTTAGCTGGACCTTCGAGCCCATATTCGTGTTCTAGGTCTTCTTCGGTTCGCTGCCGCCATCACCTCCATCCCCGACCACGATCGAGCTCCTCCAGCATCGTAAGAGCCTGGTGCTATTCCCAAGTGATGCAGTTTCATTCCAGGACCTCTCCCAGGTCTTTGATTGAAGACCACACCCTTAGTTGCTACCACAATTGGAAAGCACTTCACCATAGCAAAACGCGAGAAGGAGGTCGTGGGATTAGTCCTACATCATGGTAATTGGACACAACCTCAGTGCATAAGTTGCTTTTATGATATTGGCTATTTGCCTCGGACACTTGGGGGTGAGGTCCCCGCTCACTCACACATACTCGACCTGCCTACTCACTCAGCTACGACATCCACTCATGTAGCCCTGGACCTAGTTACGCATACCCGAATACCCGACTAAGGTCTAGATTTCTAAGAGAGAAGAGAACGAAGGAAGGAAAGAAAGAGTGGGGGAGGGGTGGGTTTTGCTCTCTGAAGTACATGCCCAATCCAACACTTAGCCATGAGAGCTTGAAAGAAGAAGAGGAAGAGCTAAAGAAGAAGACCTGAAGGAAGAGGAAAGACAGCAGAAGAGAAGAGGAAGAAGAAGAAAGAGCAAAGAGAAGAAGAAAGACTGAAGATCAGAGGAAAAGCACTGTAGCAGGCGACATTTAAGTCGTCTGACTTGATAAATCAGACGTTTGATCACTGTTCATTTATTTCATATTCATTGAGTAATTAATATACATGTGCTTAGACTAATAATTGGTGATCTAAATCACCATTATTTTATTTTAGGTATCTTTTTGTCATAGTTAACTCTTGAAATACTCATGTTATACATGATTATCAATTTTGAGTAGTTATCCAATGAATATCATTATTCTTGGCTTATTTCTTGTGCTCATTTATATTTTAATCGAGATTAGCTCGTGAATTTCATATTTTCTCCTTATGTTCAACCTCGGACTTCATTTTTAGATTTCGAGTAATAAATTTTATTTGTTAAGAGTTCTATTTAGGAAATTTTACTACAATGAAGCATCTTAAACTCCTTGATAGAGCCCTTCTAACATTAGGGGTCCTCTAAACCCAAATATTTAGATTTCTCTCGAGTTGCTCAACTTGTGAGGAACTCCACACCATCTAGAACAATGCTTATTCAAATTCTTATAATCCTGGATGGCATAATCATCCTAACTTTTCTTGGTTGGGGAACTCTTATCCTTAAATCCTAAACCCCATTATCAACCTCGACCACAAAATCCACACTCATATCAGCCTGCTCAACCTAGGCCCAATCCGAATTTCCAATACAGGCCTAGCAAGGATGATCGGATGAGCCTGATTTTATAGACCTTGGCTAATATGCAGAGATCTAATGCTACTATGGAGAAGCAGCGTACTACAGAGATGGCAAATATGTGCAACCAAATTGTGCAAATGCCTGGGACTCGCCCACCAAGCACATTACCCTTGCAATCTCTGCCAAACCCGAATAATGTACCAAACTAGAGGTACGTTGGGAACCCAAAATTAGGACTTGCAAGGATGACCAGATGAGCCTGATTTTATAGACCTCGGCTAATATGCAGAGATCTAATGCTGCTATGCAAAAGTAGCATACTACGGAGATGGAAAATATGCACAACCAAGTTATGCAAATGGCTGGGACTCACCAGCCAGGCACATTACCCTCGCAATCTCTACCAAACCCGAATAATGTACCAAATTAGAGGTATGTTGCAAACCCAAAATCAAGCCTAGCAAGGATGATTAGATGAGCCTGATTTTATAGACCTTGGCTAATATGAAAAGATCTAATGCTGCTATGCAAAAGCAACATACTATAGAGATGGCAAATATGCGCAACCAAATTGCACAGATGGGTGGGACTCGCCAGCCAGGCACATTACCCTCTCAATCTCTACCAAACCTGGATAATGTACCAAACTAGAGGTACGTTGCAAACCCAAAATTAGGCCAAATCCGTTATGTGCAACCTAGCCCGTATGCACCTATACATCAAGACATATTAGATGCATCAACTTCTGTACCTGATGCGTCTCAACAGCAGCAACCACCAATCCTACCTACCCCTTCATACCCCACGAGATTACATTCTGTAATAACCAACAGCGGTAAAAGTACTGAGGACCCTGAGCCTATGAGATACACTAAACCTAGCCCTAGTACTTCTCAACCCAGGGTGGTTATCAAGGATAACCAAGGATCAACGAAAGCCATCCCTGAGGAATCTAGGACCACACCATTTCCTGAAGCCTTGACCAAGAAAAATGAGGGTAGGAAAACATGTCAGATTGATGATGACTTGGTCAAGCTCTTTGAATGAGTCCAGATTAGCATCCCCTTGATGGATGCAATTCGTCATGTACTAGCTCACGTGAGATTTTTGAAGAAGTTATGTACACCTAAGCAGAAGCCAAGAAGTTCTGAAGGAGGTCTTATTGTGCTATCAGAGCAGGTTAGCTCCATTATTTTATGCAAGCTTCCTCAGAAGTTGAAAGACCCTGGCACCCCATTGATCTCCTACAAGATCGAAGATTTAGAATTTAGCTGAGCTCTTTTATATTTAGGTGCATCCATTAACCTTATTCCCACATCTGTCCTAGAATATTTCGAGGATTTGGAACTTAAGCCCATGGAAGTGACTTTGCAATAAGCAGATCAATCTATTAAGTCACCCTGTGGAGTTTTGGAGGATGTAGTTATTAGAATCTAGAATTTCTATTTCCCGATTGATTTTATTGTCTTGGATATGGATACACTAGAGAATATGAAAGAGACACTTATTATCATGGGGAGACCTTTCTTAGCTACTGCTAGAGCAAACATCAATTGTGAGGAGGGCCAAATGAAGATTAAATTTAGGGATAAGATGATGAAGATTGTTATCTTTAAGGCCCATAGAGGAATTAATTGTGGTGTTATTGAGGAATTGAATGGAATAACTCACTTCTTGAGGGCCCGATTTCTAATAAATTGGAATTGATCAGTCCTAAGTGAAAGCCTCTAAAGGTCCAATCTCAATTACACCCTGAGGAACCAATTCCACCTATAATTCCCCCTCAGGCTAGCCCTGATCTTCCTGTTGCTGCTAAGAAATAGGTATTTGAGTTGAAACTCTTCCTGAAAACCTCAAGTACGTCTTTTTGGGTTCGGATAGCACGTTTCCTAGGATTATCAATGTTTCTCCATCTGCAAATTAGGAAACACGTTAGATTTTTGTCCCTTGGGAGCATCGCAAGGCCATTGGATGGACCTTGGATGATCTTACCGGCATAAGCCCTTCTTACTATACACACCACATTTTTACAAAAGAATGCTTGAGACCTACATGCGAAGGACAACGCTGACTCAATCCCAATTTGCAAGAAGTCGTAAAGAATGAGATAATCAAATGGCTTGATGCGGATATTATTTATCCCATATCTGACAACCCTTGGGTGAGCCTAATTCATGGGGTGCTTAAGAAGGTCGGGCTCACTGTCATAAAATCTGAGTCAGGAGAATCCATTCTGACACATATTGCGAATTCATGGAGAGGCTACATAGACTACAGGAAATTGAATACCTCTATAAAGAATGACCATTTTCCGCTACCCTTTATTGATCAGATTCTTGAAAAATTAGTGAGAAATCAGTACTTCTATTTCTTGGATGGATACTTTGGATGTAACAAGTGGCCATTCATCCTAAAAATCAGGAGAAAACTACATTCACCTGCCCCTATGGGACTTTTGCGTTCCGTAGGGTGCCATTCGGACTCTATAATGCACCCGCCACCTTCCAATGGTGCATGTTGACAATATTCTCTGATATGGTAGGTGAATTTTTAGAAGTCTTCATGGATGATTTCTCTATTTTTGGAAGGACTTTTGATGAATGTTTATGCCACTTGACTAAGATCCTCCAATGATGCATTGAAGTAAATCTAGTCCTGAGCTGGGAAAAGAGCCATTTTATGGTTTCCCATGGCATCGTTCTTGGACACCTTGTGTCTAAACGAGGTATCCAAGTTGATCGAGCAAAGATAAATTTGGTATCTAAATTTCCTCCTCCCTCCTCGGTCAAAGATATTAGATCTTTCTTGGGACACGTCAAATTTTATTGATGATTTATCTATATTTTGTAATGGATAATGATTCTTAACCTATTACAAAACAACAGAGCATAGCAAAATAGAAAACAAAACCAAACAACCCAGATCAAAAGCAAAGCAAACTACACCCATCATAATAAAAATGCCAATCTTTCCTACTAAGTCCTACCTTTAATTGTGGGTTTGGGCTTGGGTAGGGCCCAGTAGGTTGGGCCCAAGCTAGGATAGGCTGACCCAACTTAATTGTAGCTCTTGACCTAGATATAATAACTATCATATCACATTGACGCTTCAAACCCTTCCCCTTTTCATATGTTTCCTCAAATATCAGTTGTTCCCTCTCTCTACAATCTCCACCCTGGAGAAAAAAACAAAAAAAACAAAGAGAAATGTCAGTGGTTCCTTATCCTTAACATACATGGTGCAATTACAATCGGTTCTTATTTTATTTGAACTCCCTATCTTTAGTCTGTTGCAAAATCTGTTAGAGACGAAGTGTAGAGACTCATGAATTCTTGCGACCACTTTTGGATTCACTAGTAATGCGAATCTATATACATATGTACGTGATTAATATTACCATTAATATTGGATCGATTAACCTCTACCTCAGCAATGCATGCATGTGTTGCTGTAGAACGAGTTGTTTCCAATTGTGAATTGATGGGACGTAGCTGATTAGATTAGGGCATTGTTTTATTTTATTTATCTAAGCTATACATTATATAAGTCATAATCCATCTTGCTTTCCTTAATCTAGTATACAAGGTAGGCCTTGTCCTAATCCTTCTACTCTTCTTTTTCGAAATTAAAACACCTCTAGGTTAAGAAGACAAATAAAATGTTCTCTCCAAAAAAAGCCAATAAGTAAAGAAAAGTATTATGCAAAGCATTTTACAATGCATGAATAAGAGTGGTGGCTTCAACCAGGGTATTTTAGTTTCCACCGGTGGAAATCACTTTTCACTAATGAAAAATCACTTTCCAATTGAAAATTACTTCCCATAGGTGTAAAAACCACGTTCCAAGTGAAAAATCATTTTCCATAGGTGAAAAAATTAAACACACCAATATATTTTGATTTTCAACCAGTGTATTTTATTTTTCAACAAGTTGAAAATTATTTCTAACTGGTGTTTTTAGTTTTCTTGATTTTCAACTGGCTGATTCTCATTTTCAATCGATTGATTCTTGAACCAATTGATTTTGATTTTCAACTGGTTGATTTTTGACTGTGCGTTGCAAAATTCATTACAACGTATGTTTCCGTACTCACATCCTAAATAAAATTTTAGGAATTCAATTGCAATATATGTGATCATAATCCCACACCTATATGGTAAGTTATCCAAAGAAAGCAATTAATTCAAATACTTGGAAATTGGATTGGAGTAGATTGCACATACCCATCTTTGAGCCTCTTGCCAGACCATTACATTCTTGTTAATTGGAGTCAAAAGTAAACCTATCCAGCACATCACCATGTAGGTGCGCTAGACTCCATTTTTGTTAATTAATTTACTTGCTATTAATCCTTATAGCTCTCTAATTAGGTGGTTTTCATTCTACTGGAAAATTATAATACAACACTTATTGACCGTTAATATATATATATACATACACATGCCCCGTCGCACATAGGGATGAGCTAATTACTGGATTTATCTAAATGAAAATCCCAATTAAATATAAATAAAACATACTAACAAGGTTTTCATAAATCCTAGAATTACTGATTTTATTGTACCGACAATCCGAAACCAAAATTGGAGAGATGGAAGATTTACGTAAGTCCATCACTAAGATGGTGAATAAAGGATACATGCAATGATCCTCTGATTTCTATAGAGGTTCCCTATGATTTTGGCGATGGAGCTTCCAAGGGTTTAGAGAGTGAGTGCATAAGAAAAGAAAATGACATTATGTCCCTTCATTTCTCACCTTTAGTCCCTTATGTTTTCTGTGATGAGGTGTGGGAAACCAAAAAATCGCTCATTCCTCGCATACCCCTAGAGACCATAATCACTGCATTAGAATTAGCGGTTCTTCTCATCAGAGAACCTAATTCCCCAAAAGGTTTCTTTGTAATTAATCCCATATTATAAGAAGTGCAATTTACCCATTTTTTATTAGATCAAATAACATGTATATATATACGTACGTGTATATATATATATGCATATTATACGTATCAATGTAAGTTTTCTTATAATTATATATGTGTGCCTAGGTAATGATTCTAGCACTAATACCAAAACAAAACAACAGTTTTTACCTACAGTGCAGGTCTGAAATACCATCGCTATAGCTACATATGCCTATTCCAACGGTCAACATTGGTGTTCTCTTAAGAGGCGTTGCTGTAGGTTATGCTAATCGTAAAAATCGTCGGTGTTGTACCTTACTCTACAGCGATGGTGAAATTTCTAAAGGTTATCTAATTTGACTTCATGCTAGTAGCAACATTTTTATCCGTCGGTATAGCTCAAGGCTATCAACTGCAACAATGTTAAATGTCGACAATACTGTCGCTATAAGTAAGTACTCTATGTTTAAATTATTATATGGTAACAGAAAAAACGTTGTAGAAAATAAAGTTTTGATGAACACATATAGTGACATTTTTCCTTTATTATTGCCAAAATTATTTAATATACTAATTTATAAATGTATTGATAGGTATCATCTGCTCTATTTTTTTCTATATTATATAAGATACACAAGTGTAACTTTTTCATATACTACAACTAAAATAAGAGAATTGATAGAGTTAATAAAAATCAAATTTATTCTATTAAGCCAAAAGTACATTAAGTCTCAAAGGAGAATCAATAAAAAGTAAATAAATATTGAAACAAAATTTTAAGTATCTACCTTTGAAAAATAGCAGAAAAAAGAAATAAATCTAATAAAAAATATCCAAACTTTCTAGGATCAATATAACATTTCCCTGAAATTCAAATTACAAGTTAAATCATTATCATAAAACATGCAAGAAATTAATGTCACGTAATTATTTATAATTCTAATTTCTTTAAACAACCTCTCATTTTTGTGCTTAAAGTAAAGAAATTCAAGAAGCATAAAGATTAAAAATGAATTCTCCAACTTGGAACCAAAAGAAGATGCACCGGTTGGGAATTGAACCTAGGTTTGTACTGTGTAAGGGTACCATTTTACCATTAAACCACTGCTGCTATTCATTTTCATGAACCTAATTAAATAACACAAACGAAGAATGGTCAAAACATGAATAATCTTGAAACAACCTAGATAAGACATCTCACCTTATCCTCTTGAATACCACAAGAAATCAAGGCAAAGATAACACAAGATCTCTCTAAAAGCAACATTGAATATTGTCACCATTGGCAACATTTCAAGCTCATCATTTTTCTTACCTACAAAAATATCACAAATATCTAAGGGTACCCACCCATCAAATCTATACACTTTAGCCATCTATATCAAAGAATTCAATCCACTAAAGAAAAAGAGTAGATTAAGCAAAGTACTTGGCAGATGAAAGAATTAATATAATTGATATGCCATCTTTTGGCAAATGGAAGTGTTGGCAGATGTTCTTAACAAATCAAAGAATTAATTGGCCACAAAACAAAACCTGGAAAAATCTTTTGCCAGTAAATTATAATTGACACTCCATCTACATTCTCCAGCTCCAATAAGGTGATGTTTATTTCTTTTACATACCTATTCTTCCCATTAAGCAGTCATAACTGGAGCAAATAGCACAACTGGCTTTGAATCTGTACCAACAAAACACTACCTTTGAGGAACATCCTTGTTACCATGACCTAACTCAACCAAGTCATTGTAAACACATTAGAAGTACTTGATCCATGGATACTTAGGCAATAAAAAAAGAACAAATTTGACATTGACCAACTGATTCTCACTGACCATTTCATGGGTAACTACTTTTAACATGTCTTACATCAGTAGTACAACCATATCACGCTTAGATGAGTCACCATCTTTCTGCAAAAAGGAAGAAATGAATTCCATTATCAAGCAAAAACATGTGATTAGTATCACTGTCTCTGGAGTGGTGCAGCATACCTATTTTGGAAAAAAGAATAAAGAAACGTAGATCAATGACAAAATCTGATGGAAAGATAACTTGCCCCAGAATAGGCTACACTTGCAACTTCCAGGAAGTCACAAAGGCATAAATCTTGTAAAATCTATTTAGTTTAGGTGGGAAAAATTGTTGATTTGTTGGTGCCACTTCAACGTGGCTACAAATTACTCACCAGGTATTGTAATATTTGTCATCAGGTGATGGCCAAGTACTATTAAAGATTATTAGCACCATAACTATCTTTAAAGGACTGTTTATAAAAGATGTAATCTTTTCAGAATATATCCTATTTTGCATATGTAATATCTAATGCATGCTGGGACTCACCCTTAAAAAGGTTCATGAGATCGATCTCAGCTTATCTCTATGTTGCTTCATATTTTGAAGTTAAGCAAAGTCCTTTAATGCATTTCCATGGCCCATGATGTTAATTACCACATGGATAATGGTAGATGTTGAACTAAAAGTAAAGATATCAGCCTGGAGTATTTGCCCACATCGCAGATTGACACATAAAAACTTACCAATAAATCATCTAGAGTTGCAGTTGGAGTTTGTTGCCACTCATCCATCATTACATCTTCACTTCCACAAGTTTGTCTATGGGTATGTCCAAGATTATCAGAAGGCTCATTTGCACTTTCAAATGCTTTTTCCAGTAGAAATCCCTTCAATGAACTGAGAGACTCATATGCCTCGAGTGAGAAATATTCATTGAGTACTATTTCAAAATACTCAATCTACAAGGAAAGAAAAGGTTTTATATGCATAGGTCACAAGAATGGTTTTTACAAAGTTGAAAACTTTGTTGACAACCTTAAAAAGAGCTTTTCTTAAAATAATGAAAATAAGAGCATATTAAATCTACATCTGAAATGCAAAATACAAAAAACCAACACTAATGAATTCCAGATTCACATCAAGTATGAGCTGACAGAAACCATTTGAATCCAGTGCCTTCAAGTCTTTTGTCTTGTATTCATTGAAAAGGCCGATAAAGGTGTCAATCAAACCTTCCACTAAAATGCCAAGAGCCTTCTCCAAAAGGGGCTTAGGTCCATAAGAAACTTGCAAAATTTGAATGCAAAGATTGATAACTATTATTGTCATGGATTGCAATCAATCTATAATTCTATATTAGAATCCATAAATATACATTGTTAGCGTTCATGAGATTGTTCTCTAGGAACATTCGAGGCTCAAACAAGGGGCTTCCATAGGAGGACACACAGATCTTTCTCCATACAAAGCTACATAACATTCAACAAAAGTAAAAAAATTAAGGAACCACCTTCTACCTTATAAAAAAAGAAAAGGCATATACCACTTGTAAATAGCTAAAAGAACTATAAGTGGCCTTCTTTTCATGATAAAATTGCATATGGCTTCTATTTGGGGTAGCGAAAAAGGAAACTTTTGTGGATTTTGACTTCACATCAAGAACTTAATTTTCTCCATGGACAACATAAAGCACATATATTTTGTTATCATCAAATTCCATGACCTTGATACTTATCCACCAACAGGTTAGTTTCCATATAGACAATATAAAGCACATATATTTCATTATCATCAAAATCAATGACCTTCGTGCTTGTGCACCAATAGGTATATCTTTTAATTTTCTCTCTTTTAGTTTCTATATCATTTAGTGTTTGTTTGTGCTTTCTATAATGCATGGTAGACCAATCAAAGACCTCTACTAAAACCTAGGCCATTCCACTTGGTGCAGAACAAGGATTGAGAGATAAATTCATGGAACATGTGAACTTTAGCAAATAAGCAACTATAGCTATCCCTATCACATGAACATAGAGCTTGTTCTGGCAAAATGTCCACTCCCTCCAGTGGGATCATCACAACCCCTTGGTGCAGTAAAGAGTCCTGCACTAAAGATTGGTTGTCTCTTGTACACAGTTGACTATTGCCATGGTAATGCAATTTACTGAAATCTTATAACTATTACACCACTAAGACATTAGAACATGTGATTATTGCATCCTGTACTGACGAAATGCACATGCTTATCACCAAAACATTTCAACATGCCATAGAATGTTAAAGAAAACATGCATGTAACATTACATGACATACTTTTGATATGTATATTTGAAATGAATAGGATGGAAGTGCATAATATGTGCATCCTTAATATGCATCCTACTCCAACGAAATGCACATTTATTTCTGAGAACATGTCGAAAGCTTCCAAAAATAAATTAAAAATGCACATAACATTACCTACATACTTTGGATATGCATATCCCTACTGAAAAATGATGTCATATTCATCCTCACCATTAAAAGTGATGACATGCATATCATAACAAAGGTCACGTTCCAAAAGTTGATTTAAGTAACCACAAGCAGATTTCATTTTGAAATTTATCCAAGCAACTGAACAACATTATAAGCAACATTAGATGCGTAATGGCATCAAATGTTAAAGTTGATTATAAGGGCTTTAACCAAAGTGCTACTACTCACATTTCTACCATGAAGAATATTATCAAGAAAGCACTTGCCTATCAACATGAACAAAGATTTGATGATTCTTCAACTTCAACTAGTCTATCTTCTAAGTATGTTGACAACCATGGTTTCCTGTATGACCAAACCACTTAGACAAACTGCATCTCTACATCAGGTAGAAATAATTATCATATAGAACATTGGTGCATAGGCACATCTAGGACATATTAGCTGTTCCATTGTTATGCTAAAAGAACCTGTGATGAAGACTACCTTATATTATACATCACAGAATTGGTTATATCTTATTTAAAAAATCTAGTAAGAACAATGCAGCAAGTTAGTTAGCACTAAACAAACAAGATAATTGCTATACATGGATACTCCTTATTTAAATGGAGAAGATATGAAAAGAAATTTAATGTTGACCTTTTCTTAAGTTTGAACTCATTCCTTAACGGTAGAAGATCTGCCCACTTACTAGTAGGAGTTGAGATCTTATTAGTCCACATCCATCTACCACTTGAGCCTCTTCTGTTGAAAGCCTGTAAATGACTAGCCGTGGATGTCTTGATCTCCTTAACAATGACATTCCCTGCCATTGACCTCAATCCTTTCTATGAAATTCCTCTGCTTCATCCATTAGCCATCATGTGAAAGAAATGGTTATTGACATCACCCCTTTTTCAACCAAAGATAGCATGATCACTATCTCCACTCAATTCCCACCTTCCCATGTCAACAAGCTCATCTTTTCAACTCTATTCATGTCCTAAATACCTTCTAGAACCTTCATCTTCTTTCTTATCCACTCTACTTTCAACCTCCTGTAGTATGCAATTAGATGAGTCCTCAAGGTCTATAATCTCTTCACCAATAAGATTTAGGAGGGATAACTGAAAGGATGTCATAATAAGTCCAATCAAGATTTTTTTTTTTGTTTGGAAAGGGAAAGGGTGATAAACAAAGCATGTTAATCCTCCAAGATTTCATTAAAAACCAATAGTCCCAACAATTTCAAGGTGAACAGCCTCAAGATTTCATCAATCCCCCAACCCTCCTCCCCCCCCTCCACAACAAAAAAAAAGGTTTTTTTCCATCTAAAGATACCACAAGAGGTAGAATAGACAACCCATCACTTATCCATGCTCCCAAAGTTGTCCTACAAGGTCTCTTATGAGTTAATGATGATCAACCAATCGACAATTTCTCCTCGACATCCTCTGGGAAAAGGATAAGAGAATAATAGATGCTCTATATCCTCAGTGATTGAGAGATAGAAGATGAAAGAAACCTCAGCATGAGGCACCCATCTCCTCCTAAAGTCATGCACAATAAACCTCCTGTTTCTCTAGAATCAAATAAAAAAGACAACGTGAACTCCATATCTTTTGCGATCACCCAAGAGTGACCATTACAATAGAGTGGCATATGATCAAGCTAATTCTCTTAAAACAAATAAGTACCCAATTTGGCTTTAGGCCTAGTATGACAATTAACGAAAAGTTTTAGAGCAACTAGAAAAGACATATGGTTCCCTTTTGAGATATTGTGGAGGATTTTACAGAAAATTGGGGTGGAGGATTTATATATCAACATTATCAAGGATATTGATGATGGAGTTGTAGCTTCTATAAAGACTCAAAACTGAACTAACAAGCAACTTTGAAATTGACATTGACTTGCACTATGGTTTGATCGGGTCCTGATCTCTCACTTTGGTAAAAGATGAGTGAATGAAGCATATCTATGATGAGATACCATGCTTCATGATTTTTGGTTGCTTGAGACGAAGTAGAGAAAATACAAAATTGGATCTTTGTAGAGATGTTAGTACATCTAAAGCTTCCAACTATGCTGAACGAAGACTAAAAACATAAAATGAATTTTAGTGTAGCACATGCAAACATGTCACATGAGAAAGTTTAAGAAACAAGAAAAGAGTCTTTTAAGTGCCTATGATCATTTTTTTAATAAGATATATGAATTGATGGGCCAGACAAAATTAGTGCAAGTTAGTTGAAGTGGGATGGAGCTTTTGAGTGTTTTACATGTCAAAAACAAAAATCCTTTGAAAGCAAAGGTCAAATAATTTTACATGTATCTAAATGTTGGGCAATCCATTGTAGATAGGACAAAGGCTATCTATAGAATTGAAAATGTTGAGATGGGTGTATGGTCACACAAGGATCCAATCTAAAATGAGTTTATCAAAGAAGAGATTGAGGGGACATCGATGGTAAAATGAGAGGGATTTTTCCTTTTCAAAAAAAAAAAGAGGGAGAGAGAGATTTTTCCTTTTCAAAAAAAAAAAGAGCGGGACTAATTTAAAGTAGTCCAAGATTTGGAGGTAAGGCCTTCTGATGCATCAATCCAAAAGTTACTAGAAGTTGGATATTTAACTTGAGAAGAGGGTAAGGGGAAAGTCGAATAAGCATTGAATAGAAACTACAAGGCACTGTCTTGGCTTTTTGGATTCAAAATCTAGAATGACCTAAAATGTATCTGAAAAGGGACAAAAACATCCATGGAATTGACCCCACTTAATGTAGGAAAATGCTCGTTTATTTTTGCTGTAAGAGTCAATATTTATACTTCTCCCACAAGAAAAGGGCAGAATGCTTCTTTCAAAAAGGGGAAGAAATTGGCATTTCAATTGAAAGATAACATTCTCCAAAGGAATCAACATTCCAGAGAGCTTGTCTATTATCAATAGTGGGCAGGAGGATAGAAATGATATTTAATTCCCATAACTTCATATGTGTTCATACAGAGAGAAGTCTTTTGAGTAGTTCATACATTAAGAAATTGAGCAAAGGCTTAAAGATATTTGCTCTTTCATATGTGTTTTTTGCTTGAAAAATGTTCTGTTAGCTTATTGGATTATTTCATCTCATCTGGATAAATAGAGCATGCAATAAAATAAAGCTTTGAAATGTAAAATGTGGAAGCAACAAGAACACAAGGAGACAATGCCTCCAACACAATCGAGACAGGATTGCACCATCTACTTCCACAACCGAGGCTTTTTTTTTTAAATCAACACGTGAGCCTTACAATATCTATTTACAATAGAAAGTTCTAAATCATTTACAATCGCAACCACCTTCCTAGAATTTATAAAATACTTTCAGCATATAAATCTAATGTCCCCCTCAAATTGTTTGTGCCATATGGCACCCAACCAAGAAAGATCTTCCCTTAGCAATCAATCGAGATATCATAGGAACCCCTTTGACAAGGACATCAACAATTTGATTGCAAGATGATATGTGTTACACATCAATCCCCTATCTTGAACCTTCTCATTGACAAAACAATGATCTATCTAGATATGCTTATCATGAAAGGGATGAATCAAGGCAAGCGGATGTGCACTCTTGTTATCAAAAATAATTATGCAATTTATTGATCCAAGAGCACTAATGAGTACATAGATACAAGTAACTTCACAAATATAACTAGCAAAGATACAGAGCTCAGCCTTTGTATTTGAACTAGAATAGAATGTTGCTAAGATAAAAACAATAGCCACTCATTGACTGCCTATACTGTCAAAATTTCCAGCCCAATTAGCATCAAAATAAGTAGCAATGCAATTTCTACAACCTGGTATTCAAGCATGATGAACACCACTACCAACTCCTTTGTGGTGTCAAAAGATATGCTTAACTGCTTCCAAGTAATTGCATGAGAGAGCACCAATTGGAACTTGATTAACAGTATGCATGCTATAACATACTACAAGGAGCCACACTGTTGCCATATGTCTGTAATCATTAGTTTTTTTCATGACCTAACTTTGGCCTTGAACAACTTATATCATGGAGGAAATAAGTTCCAACCATGAAAATTAAAATATGTGCAACAGATAGATCAATAGCATACTCATGCAGTGTCAAGCACTTATGACATTGATTTCTATCAACTTCAATGCCAAGGAAATATTGTAAACTCTCCTAAATCTTTTGTGTTGATTTTTCCATACAATGTCCCCTTGACAGAAGTAAGAGTAAATGAGGCATTGCCAGTTAGAACAATATCAATAATGTGTTAAACCAACATATGATGAAATTGTTTATTAAAAATGAGTGATTAATGGAAGATCCAACAAACCAAGGCACTTAATTGCATTTTGAAAATGAGGAACAAAATTCTAGGCACTTGTTTAAGGCATGCATAGGCTTTTGGTGTTTGCAAACATACTAACTCAGCATGCTCTCAATAACTTATAGAACAAAATTAGCCCTTTCATAGATCAAAATTGAATGATCAAATTTCTAAGGCACCTCCATATCTCTTTTCTAACCTTTTTAATGAAGTGGATAGTCACAAACCCCATGTGACAATCCTTGTCAAAAAAGGCAAGCCTTCTAGGAATTCAATAATGGCCTACCTAGAATTCCTAGACCTTTTTAGTAATCACCATGTTGAACGTCGGAGGACTACGCTATCGGAGTTGGTTTTGAAAACCTGTTGTTGTAGTTTGAATAGCGAAGAACTCGGGTTCAACAAATAAAATTTATACTGGAATAGAAATCTCGGGTCGAACTCAGGGAGGCTACGTCAATCAAAATTCGCAATTATATTTTTTGTGTTTTTGTTTAAAAAGTGGAGTAATTACAATGAACTGGAATCAATAGAAACAATGAGAGAGAGAGAAAGAGAGAAAACATTCGCTTGATGTAGCAAAATGTTTGTACAACTAAGAAAGAGAGAAATTACACTAGAAAGCAGGTAAACTATTACAACTAGAAAGCAGGAAAAAGGAATGGGAGAGAGAAGTTATCCTCCTCAACGATCGCTTGGAGGACGAGTTGGATGAGACAATGCCTGGAAGACGAGGAACGGAGCGGGAAGAAGGAGGTCGAAGTAGGAGAAACGGGAATGAGGCAGCACGTCATCGTCGTCGCGGGATCCGCTTCCGGAATGGGGGTGAAAATTTGATTTTCTCATGAGGAGCATCCTGGGTGTGGGACAAGCTTCTCTTGAGCTTTGGAGAGGGAGAGAAGAGAAGGAAGGGATGAGAAATTTGTATGGAGGGGGTCTCCTTTTATAGTTGCAAGGAGTGGGGGCATTTTAGACATTTTAATTTGAAAAAAACATTAATAAAGGACCTTTATTGATGGATAAATCCGTCACTAAAGGCCTGAACGTGGCCTTTGTGTGCGTGCGCCTCGCGCCTCCTCGCCTTCCCCGCCTTAAACGCTTACACACGTACACACGATATTAGTCGTTCGATCAAGAGATTGGATGGCTTAAACCATCATCACTCATGTCGCGCTCCCGTGTGTGATCACACGTCAACGCCGCGCGTCTGATCGCACGAGGGTGCTATCACTCGTGCAGCGCCATCCGATCCTCATCACGTGGCCCCGCTCGCTCGCACGCCCATTCTTTCGCTCTCTAATTTGAGGCTCCTGTAGCTCGAACGCGCATCTTCTCTTCTTGTGAAGGTGCTCGACCAATGCACTGTGGGCGACTTTGTGTCGCTCGGAGGATTTCTGCATGCGATTTCGAGATCATTGGAAGAGCATCCAATGGTCGAGATCGAATGAGCGGGTGAAGAAGGAAAGGTAGCTGCGGGTCCTTAGGGTCAGTTGGGCGGCCAAGATGGCACCACGTGGCACCATCCTGGTCGTCCATCTTCTGAGTAATGTAGATGGTGCCACAGGTGTCGGATTGGATCGATTTTTGCGTCGCTAGGCTATGATTGTCGATCCGAATCCATCTGTGTAGTCGGATTTGTCCTCTGAGGTGCAAATTAATACCATCTTGGCCCTTGATCTTTAGGGTTCCTCGGTCTCTATCTGGTGCTACAGATGTCCGATTAGGGCAATCTTGGAGTCGTTGAACTCCAATCGTCGCTCTGATCAGATCTGTATGGTTGGATCTTCGATCCAAGACTCCGATAAAAGGTCGCCTTGTTCTTGACCATAAAAAAGGAGACAATTACTATGCAATTTATACAACTGAATCTAAATGCATGATTATGCATGTTATGTATTATTTACAATTTATGATGCTAATGTAACACTAAGAACATGCATTAATAGGTATTTTAGGTTGATCAGATGTATGCACATCACACCCCCATGCCTATCTTTTGCTAGTCCCTAGCAAAAACTACATGGTATTTATAAAAAAATTAGGTTGGTTTACTTGGGCATAAGTTATTTTCAACATTAAGAAATTTTTTACTCAGGATTTGAACTTTCAAAGACACAGCAGTGCCCAGGTATCTATCAAAATGCAGACCGCCTCAAGCCCTCGCCTTATTCAATGAAAAATTTCTTTTTCTCTTTTTCTTTTCTAATTTTTTTGGATTTTTGAGTTTAGAGTTAAAGAGTGGCTTTCTACGGCCATTCAACCCACCCAAGATTCGATGAGAACCCTAAGTTCTAAGCATCTTATTGTGAATGTGATAGACTTGTTGATCGGCAATTAAAACAGACTTCTGGTTTCTACTCCTCTAGGTGACCTTAAAAAGAGATTTCTGCCTAAAGGTGTATCTTTACAACTGGTAGCTTTCTCCCTACTTTTATTTTATGGGGTCAACACAAGGGTGAATCCAGTGTATATCTCCCTGGCTTATTCTACTTCTCTGCTTCTTCCTAAGTGTTTTGGGAATTTTTAGTGCATTTCTTGAGCTGGGTTCTGAACAACCGGTCGATGAGCTGTTAACACCGACAACTTGCCATTCATACTCGTGCGGCGAAGTGCGGCTTATTCTTTTGTTTTCTTTTTTTTTCTTTCTTTTCTTCTTTTTTTCTTTTCTTTTTAACTTTCTTTTATTTTAGTAGGTGGCTTCCTTGGTCTAAGATTTACCTAAATGCAGTAAGAAGAGAATGGTCCAGTGACTGGGCTCTGGACAACTTAACTTTGGGTTGTTACCCACGATAACTTGCCAGCCATATTACCCTAGAAGGTTCATTAGTTACCCAATTTCTGTTAAAATCGTCGATCAACAATTTAGTGAAAAGATAGTGTGTAGATGCTTTAGACTTAAAGTTCCCTAAAATTAGAGGGCGGGTTGATAAGTCGTGTGCTTATCACCCAACTTATTTAATCACATTACAATAGAATTCAAGATGGCAAGGACTCAGAAAACAAATCCACATTTTAGTGGATACCTGGGCTGATTAAGCCCAAAGACCTGAAGGGTCTTTGTGTTCAGATCCTAATGTAATATTTCCTAAGATTGAAAAATCCTAATGTCCAAGTATTCCTTCCTAATTCAATTTTTTTTAAATAAAAGAAAATAAAATGAATCTACGGAGTTGACGAAATAATTCAGAGATGAATATCCACCCCCCATGCCTATCTAATGCAATGCCCTCATTGTATTAAAAAGACATAAAACGGAGTGGAATAGAGTAGAAAGCACCTGAATTACGTGAATGATGGGTCTGCTCTGAGATAAACAAACACTGTATACGTGCTGAATTTAGTGCCTTCAGCTAGGCACACTATACAAAGAAGAGAAATAAAGAATTCAAAAGTGCAGGTCAGAATCAGAATAAAAAGATTCACTATAAGACCTACCAGTAGATGTCCATAAATGTGGACCAGATTGTGGTACAGACTCATACCCCATGATCGAGAATATGTAAGGTTCTAAATAAAAATTACACAGAACCTAGAACAGTATGCAAGCGGGGTTGGGCCTGCGATTTTTGAGGATGCAAGCCAAGACCAAAAAGTTGAGTTATAGAGAATTCAATATCAAAAGGATAATCAATGAATGTGTGCTTGGGTTGGACATCCTCAGAACAAATGTCGTAAGTGTCCTGGTTTGATAGTTTCAGCTTAATTGGAACCCTTAGACTCGGTCTTCTACTTTCTCCAGAGTTTGCTTCCCAAATCGAAATTTCCCAGCTCCTATCCTCCTTCAGAATGTCAAATTCTAGGACCTCCTGCACATTAATCACCCCGTTTGAAATTTCCAAGTCTAAAAGATGTGGCTGAATCAGAATTGACTTGGGTGTAATTATCTCAAAAATAGAATCGTCAGTAGGCTTAATGGGGTATAACTGACAATCGGGGCATTGGATTGAATCCTCCAGAAAATGCGATTCTGGATCTGTCATATGAGCCCCAATGAGATCAGTTTCCTCAGTTATTAGGTTATCAAATGATTTAACCGATTCCGCAGGCCCAATCATCTCACAGAAATCATGTTCTGTAAACTCACGTGAGACTTCACAAATTGAATCTTCACCATCAGAATCAAGGAAATCAAAATCTGCATTAATGTACGTCCCAAAATCATCCGTCACTTTCTTATCCATGGAGACATACATTTCCTCGTACCCCAGCTCAAGGATCTTAGGTGAAGAAATCAAATCATCCTTAATTGGTTACTCTAATTCAATCTGTTTAGCTTCGTAACACATGTCCCTCCCAACAGGTGCCTGATCAGGTTCTGACATTGGCTCTCTTGAAGGGGGTTCATCTTGGGAATCATCCCACGATTGAACTAAAGCAACCACAAATCTCATTCTCAATTTTGCTAACTTGCCAAGTAAAAACTCACCTGAGTTCTTATCCTTAATATCCTGGAGCCAATCCAACAAATACTTGTTCAGATCATCAATCATTTCAATCAGGGGCTCCAATTCTTCAGTGCAAGGTATTGGCTGAACTTCTAAAGATTGTATGTTATTCCTCAAGTTAGCCAAAACCTTATCTTGAACCTGGTTACCCTGAACCAAATGACTTGTTTCAGGGTTGGGCGGGTTTGGGATTAACGTAGAGGAGTTAACGAATTGAGATTCGTGATACCCTTCTTGATAATAGGTCATTTCAGATTGTTCAAAAGGTGGTGATGACCTAAAGGCAGTGTATTCAGGGAATTGGTAAGGATCAGTGTATCCTCCTTGATTGTAGATCGTATTAGGTTGTCCATGAAAGGGTGGCGATCTATAATCGATGTGGCTCTGAGAAGGATAGAAATCACAATCATAGTGTTCAGGGTTAGACCCTAAACATAGAGGTCTGGAACTGTATCCCTAATTCGAGTTGTCCTGACTAACCAATGGTTGGTTACAGTACGAGTCGGGATAATCGTCATGTTTTGGATAACTCATAACAGGAGGGAAAGAGCGGGAATGCATATAAAATGTGGAAGGATTCATGATAAATGGGAGGAAGAAAGGCACCCTGCAATACAAACAATCAAACTTGTCCTTAAGTGGGCTAGCCTAAAGACCTATAGACTCCCAGAACCTGTCTTAAGATAAAGAAATGATTTGATCTACTTTTGTCTGTTCAATCCAACCAGTTAGAGGGAGGGACTGAGGAGAAGGTTCTTCCTTCAGCTTACGCCTTTGGTTCCTAGTGTACCCCTTAGTTGTAATCATTTGATTCTGCTCCCCTAGCTAGAAATCACATTGAATAGTAGAAATAGACTAATCGAAAATATTCTCGTTCTAGGCTCCGAAGAGTGAGTCGAATCCTAAGGCCAACATCTACTCTGTTTTATTTAGGGCTAGGTTTGACTGTGCTTTGGAATGTGATGGAACCTTTATCTGGGTTGTGCCCTTAATAATTGATTGATGTGTTTGTGCATGCATAACCAGTGGTTTCAAGCAAGATTATTTTGATGCGGTGAATTTTAGGGTTCAAATCTTGCTTAGTAGCATTTTATGATTCAACTTTAGGTATTTTCAACCAAGTTTTGTTAGCACACTAGGTTTTGAAAGCATAGGTGAAAATGTTTTGCTTAGAAGCTTAAAGAATGTGGAGTGTTTGGTAAATCCCTAAGAGTTGAACCTATGTGGCAGCTATTTAATGAGTTGATTTTAGTTGAAGTGGTGTGGCCCAATCAACTCAAACAATTGGCCACAGTTGCACTACTGAGCTAGGCACACAAAAATGATTAACCTAGAATGATTTCTACTCTTTTATGTGTTGAAGATTGTATCGGTTCCACAGATCAGAGTTTGGTTGAGTAGAAGAAAATCAATTAGGTTAAGTGCCTTGAATGTGGGTGTATGTTGAATTACCCCACAAAAATATCCTTTTGTTTTTATTTTTTTTTTATATGCGAGGGTGAAATGAATGTGGGTGGAATCCAAACAACCAAACTAATCCTAAGATTTATGCAAACACCTAGGTTAATTGGAATTTGAATTTAATGTGATGAAATGAAATCTATGGTGGGGGAAAGAATGTGGAGCACTTACAGTTGTCTTCAACTGCACTTTACTCCGATCTACCACTTGACGATTCCCTGATAGAGGTATCTGCAAAATAATAGACATGAGAGAAAGCAAGTTAAAAGATGGTAAAGTGTGTGAAATGCGAAAAGAAGATTGGAAACTAGTTGCCTCCCTAGCAATGGCGCCAAAATGTTGAATGTCGGAGGACTACGCTATCGGAGTTGGTTTTTAAAACCTGTTGTTGTAGTTTGCATAGCAAAGAACTCGGGTTCAACAAGTAAAATTTATACTGGAATAGAAATCTCAGGTCGAACTCAGGGAGGCTACGTCAATCAAAATTCGCAATTATATTTTTTGTGTTTTTATTTAAAAAGTGGAGTAATTACAATGAACTGGAATCAATAGAAACAATAAGAGAGAGAGAGAAAGAGAGAAAACATTCACTCGATGTAGCAAATGTTTGTACAACTAAGAAAGTGAGAAATTACATTAGAAAGTAGGAAAACTATTACAACTAGAAAGCAGGAAAATTCTACTCTAGAAAGCAGGTAAAAGGAATAGGAGAGAGAAGTTATCCTCCTCAACGATCGCTTGGAGGAAGAGTCGGACGAGACAACGCTTGGAAGACGAGGAACGGAGCGGGAAGAAGGAGGTCAAAGTAGGAGGAATGGGAACGAGGCAGCACGTCGTTGTCATCGCGGGATCCGCTTCCGGAATGGGGGCGAAAAATTGAGTTTCTCTTGAGGAGCATCCTGGGTGTGGGACAAGCTTCTCTTGAGCTTTGGAGAGGGAGAGAAGAGAAGGAAGGGATGAGAAATTCGTATGGAGGGGGTCGCCTTTTATAGTTGCAAGGAGTGGGGGCATTTTGGATATTTTAATTTGAAGAAAACATTAAAGGACCTTTAGTGACAGATAAATCCATCACTAAAGGCCTGAACGTGGCCTTCGTGTGCGTACGCTGCGTGCCTCCTCGCCTTCCCCACCTTAAACGCTTACACACGTACATGCGATATCAACCATCCGATCAAGAGATCAGACGACTTAAACCATCATCGCTCGTGCCATGTGCACGCGTGCGATCACACGTCAACACCGTGCGTCTGATCGCACGTGGGCACTATCGCTCGTGCAACGCTGTCCGATCCTCATCACGTGGCCGCTCTTCCACTCTCCAATTTGAGGCGCCTGCGGCTTGAACGTGCATCTTTTCTTCTCGCGAAGGTGCTTGACCAATGCACTGCGGGAGGGTTTGTGTTGCATGGAGGATTTGTGCACGTGGTTTCATGACCGTTGGATGAGCATCCAACAGTCGAGATCGAGTGAGCAGGTGAAGAAGGAAAGGCAGCTGCGGGTCCTTGGGGCTGGTTAGGCAGCTGAGATGGCACCACGTGGCGTCATCCTGGTTGTCCACCTTTTGAGTGATGTAGATGGTGCCATAGGTGTCGGATTGGATCGATTTTCACGCTGCTAGGCTATGATCATCGATCTGAATCCATCCGTATAATCGGATTTGTCGTCTGAGGTGTGGATTAACACCATCTTGCCCTTGATCTTTAGGGTTCCTTGATCTCTATCTGGTGTTACGGATGTCCAATTAAGGCGATCTTGGAATCGTTGAACTCCAATAGTCACCCTGATTAGATTCGTACGGTTGGATCTTTGATTCGAGGCCTTGATAAAAAGTCGCCCTGTCCCTGACCATAAGAAAGGAGACAATTACTGTACAATTTATACAACTTAATCTAAACGTATGATTATGCATGTTATGCATTATTTACAATGTATGATGCTAATGTAACATTAAGAACATGCACTAATAGACATATTAAATTGATCAGATGTATGCACATCACACCACTATTTTTCATCACTACCTATGAGCTATGATGCATTAGAAAGTTTGTCACTCGAATGTTTCAACCACTAATCTAAGAATTGAAACATTGTAAAATTCAATTTTTTACCTGACCCCTCCTATGGAATATTATGGATGGAATTGTTTTTTTTTATTTTTTGGATTGACCATGATTTGCATATTATTAATCTAACCTAATGATGAATTCATTAAACTTGATAAGCCTTAAAAGTTTGACCTATAAGAAATTTCCAAGAGACTGGTCTTTACAATCCTAGGCCCAGCATGTAAATTACACTTGAGTGTTAATTACATTAAATAGACATTAAAAAAGTGGTACAGTTGTGAAATTCTACCTAAATGAGGCATCAAAAAATGATACACATACAAAAAGAAGACTATATCCTAAACCTCCCCGACAGCTACTCTCTTTCATTCTCCTTGGTCCTATCATGGTCTCTCCCCTTCTTTCTTTCCTCTTCATCATCCCAATCCATCTCATCATCTTTTTTTTAGTTCCTTCCCGAGTTTCTCCCCTCCACTTGTTCAAGGTCTTCTTGACCATGATCTCAATCTAAGGAATGTTCCCTGCTCTGATCATGCTCTTGTTCATGCTTATATTCCTTTTCTCGATCCCTATAGTGTTCTTCAAATCTATTTCTATTCCAATCTCGATAGCGATCTCTATCAAAAGATAAAAAAAACAAAGATAGAACCTAGCAAAAGTAGATGGATAGGATCTAGGCATATGCAAAGCAGTGAAATAAAATACTAGTCTATTGAACATGAATTGATTTACTTCTTTTTGTTTATCTTGAAATAAATAGTCTCCTTAACATGTCTGGGCTATTGATTTATCTGCAAGTTGCAGAAATCGAAAACAAGCTCTCCTTCTGTCATAAGATGAGAAACTACTCAAATATCTCTATATCAGGAATTGAGGGAAATCATGAATTCACAAGAATAGGGAATAATTCCTTTGCACAAGGTATTGCTTTCTAAGGATATTCATATTCCATCAGAAGCATTCAATCCTCAACCCTGAATGCTTATCCAGGAAAAAGAATGTAGTAAAGTTAAATATATTACCTTAGGTACACCCAGCCCTTCTGGATCCATAGTCACTGACCTTGATTGCTCTCAAATCCTCACCTTTGGACCCCTTCCTAACAGTCTTCCTCTCCTCCTCCTCCACAGGTCTCCCTTTCTCATCCTTCTCTACTACCCCCTCGAGAACCATCTCCTTCACCTCTGCCTCCTATACTAGCACTGGCGGTGGCGCCCCTCACTCCTTGATGGCCTTCAAGAGTACCTGATATGTAATGGAATGGTTGAATGACAATGAATTATCATGATCATGTCGTTGTAGTATAGGGTGTATAATATAACATTAAGAATGTCGTATAGTGGTGAGTATGGGTGAGTACCAGTCAGTACAACCATTATTATCATTTGCTTATTTATCTAATTTTTACTAGTTTTGTTCCAGGTCATTCACTGGGAGGCAACTTATTGAATTACATCGGTCACTCTTTTATCTCAAAATTATCCTCTAATTCCAAAAAGAAACTTTACATCTTATTAAAGAATGAATGAATGTGTGTTTTATTTACCTAATTACTAAGAAATTCTTGCAAAAATACTAACTATGAACAAGCATCAAACAATCTATTATTATACTCTAAACTATGTATTTACAAGTTATCCTACTAGTACTAACATAATAGTATATAATACCTTAGGATGCAATGGTGTAGAGACTTAACTTATTAGTTTGTTATTTATAGTAACATATACAGCAGTTTCAGTGACAGATATAAGTGTCGCTAAATCTCAGAAAACACTATATACAACATAAAGAAGCAAACTGAGGTCTTTAGCGACGTTTATATGTCATTTTATTCTGTCAGTAATTATATGGGTTTATTTATACAAATGTAATGGGCTATAGCGATGTTTCTTCTTCTCTTTTGTTTTTGCGTTATGTTTCGGCCTTAACAGAGTTTTCAAGTGCTGCGGCGAAGGGGATTAAGCAACCGTCATTAGCTTTTATTATTCAGTTTAAAATGTGTCTAATTTGCGGGCGAGCTTTTCGAGGGATACGCTGCACCCAGAGGGCGGGACCTGACCTCTACTAAGCACGCCCTAATCTTTAATTAGGTGGCTAAATTACGTTTCCATACTAAGCGCAAGGCCTCAGCCATGCGCTGCACACACACACGCTCGGGCCCCCGGCGCACGCACATCACACATGTTCACAATATCATCACATATCAGACGGTTCGGAGCGTATTGGGTAATCGGGTCGAATGGCATGGCATTGTCTTTCGGGCGCTCGTGACGACTGCCAAAGCATAAGCAGAAATTCACTTTATAGCGCTGCGCTTGATTTGCAGCGAACGATGTGGTGCTATTCCAGCGCCACATCGTGCGCTGGAAATCAGGCGCAGCTGCGTCTGTACGCGCTTTTGGCCCTCGATTTGGGGGCCATAAATTATTAAAAAAATAAAATAAAATATGGTTAATAAAGTATTTACATAATACTACATAATTGATTAATTAATTTTGACTTTTAATTATGTTTACTATACAAATAAATTCGCTAAACTAAGCTGATTATACAGGTTGATTTAGGTGATTAAATAGTTAATTACTTATAAAATAATTAGTAAATGGTCTAATTGACCTTATACAGATTTAATTTACATACTTAAGTATTTTATACATATTTTTATTGTAGTTTTACAAATTTATTTCTATTTTATTTAAGTTAAGCTAGCTATTCTGGGCTGTTTAATTAAAACTAAGCTAACAGTAAACTATAATAGGTATAATTATACTTTAACTAACTTAAATTACTTACTATATATATTAACCTAAGTCTATAGATTTATTTACTTAATTATAGCTCTAAATTATTAATTTAGCTAATTTATTCTATAATATAGCTACTAGCTAAGTAAATATATCTCTGTCTCTGTATATATATACATAATTAAGTAAATACATACATAATAGTTTAGTATTTATACATATATTTACATAGATTACAGATGTATATCGATTTATATACAAGTTCATGCAGTATTTACAGTATATCTATGTATGTATACTTACATAATCAGGCTGTATATTATAGTTATAATAGTATGGATATGTATATTTACAGTGTGAGAATTAAGTATATATAAGTAGGCTTTAGTAGGAAGTTAGGAAGAAGGGTTAATTAAGTTTTTATTTCATTTTAAACAGCAGCTAAGCTACTGTCAGAGAAGATGGGAAGAGAAGAGAATGTGCTATTGAGGGTGTTTTGTTTAGCAGCAGCAGTGGCTTAAGCCACTGTCAAATGGGCTAACTGCTGCTGCAGTTAGTCCATTTGAAGAGGGGGATGTATTCACAGATGAGAGGGGAATTGTAGAGAAGAGGAGAATTTAGAGATGGAGGGAAATGTAGCTGCAAGTTGCAGCACGTTACTGTATAACCGGGAATAAGAGAAAAATTCAAAACAAACTAAAAATTTTGAGAGTTGAAATCCAAATCTGATAAAGGTTTAAATCTCACGAAAATCACATAAGAATTCACTTCAAATACCCAACAAGAAAAAGCCCTTATCAAAAGCATCATTTCTGATCAAAACAACAAATGGCATTGAGTTAGCTCTTCCTAATGCTATAGACAGCATGAAGGAGAACTTAACTCAATCAATTAAAACCAAAAAAATACAATCCCAGTTTGTTGCAACCTTAAGGAGTATGGAGAACTCCTTAGGTTAGGAAATCACCATACAAAAATAATCATCAAAACAGGTGGTGTATGGCAGTTCTGAAATGGCAAAATAGACTAAGAATGCATTAAAGGAATTTATAAAAGCTTGCGAATGCATTCAGATCAAGGTAGAAACAGATTCATGAAAGGCTCTTCTGAGTTGTTCTCTGTCACCAGAGAACTTCTCAGAGTCCTTGCCCACAAGGAAAACCAAAATCCCTTCAATTTGTCAGATCTGTCAAGGCAATCCAGAGAGCAAAATTCTTTAAAATCCATGTTAAAGTGAATCTGACAAACTAAGGCAATCAATCTAAAATAAAAGGGGCTTTTGTGAACACAAATGGGGTGAGTGAGAAGCCCCAAATGGTGCTTGTGACGCCAATTTCAGATCCGAGGCAGTACACCATCAGATCTGAAATTGGGTCCGGATGTGTGGGTGAATGATGAAAAATTTGTCGTTAAAAGAAACATAAATCAGAATTGGATGGTGGAAAAACAAAACATGAAGAGGGAGATAAATTGAACAATGAACAGATGATTCTTCCCCTCTGATCTGGACTGATCAGAGGAGGTGAGGGAGGGGATCTAATGCTAATTCTACTCCTAAGACTAATCTAAACTACAGCTAACATTAAACACTAACAATTAAAGCTAAATCTATTCTAAACTACTGTAAACTACAACTAACACTAATTGTGCAGAATTAAAAACCTAAACTAAAAAGAAGAATGGGACCTATGGGTCCTTAGCCGGTGGCTAAGGAGGAAGAAAGGAGGAGGGTGACTCCAGCGGAGGGAAGAGTCTGCTAGTGAGACTCCAGGGTCGTCCTCAGGTGCTACGAGGTCCTTAGCGACGAGGAGGGTCGAGAGCAGGCGATGATTCCACAGCCGGTGGCTGTGAAATCAGGGGCTAGATGAGGAGGAGAGACTAGAGTGGACGAACTGATTGCTAAGAGATGTAGGAGGGAGCGATCCCTTGCGCACGACACCACTGAGGTGCTTAAGTAGCAGCTCAGTGATTGGAATCACCGCAAGGGTGAGGATAATCAAATTCAAGCCGGCGGTGAGGATGAGATGGGTAGAGCACGCGGCGAGTCAAGAGAGAGATCTGACTGTCAGATGAGATCTGGGAAGAGAGGTGAACACACGCACCGAATCTCGCGAAGGTTCCATTTGATTCCAGTCGCAGATCGAGATCAAAAGTGCGATGGACGGTCGAGAATGGCTGTGTTCTTCGCGTGCTACAGTGCGTGTGAAGAACACAGGCTTCTCTCTGAAATGAGGGAAAACTTGCAGGAAGACCCTTGAACGAAGGGGTAGAAGAATAGTGTGCAGGTCCAAAAGTGAAAAGAACTATAACTTGAAGGGCCTTGCAGTCATACAGAAGGGTCCCTGCGGCTTGCAAAAAGGTCCAAGAAGGAGTTTTGAAGGGTAGAAATGTAATGCATGAAGGACCTAATTGTAATCTATTTATTTCTAAGCCTAAATGATGGCCAATTGCTTTCAAATTTTTACATGTGCTTAATTGAACATTTAAGACATTGATTTTACTTCTGATTTGTCTTTTCAAACTTGTTTATGTGTTCAATTGATGCATGGATCATCATTTGTTCTTTAGTTTTCAGAATATCTCATTTTTGTGACCTAATTAGGAGGTTTTAACACACATTAAAAATTTTAGGTCTTTTCTTTAATTCCCACACTTAACCCTTTTTATATGTTAATTTAATATTATTTTGCTTAGTGTCTAGCTTAATTTCGGCCTTTTAGCCATGATGAGTAGCCACTCATCAGTACCTCCATGCTCACCGGATCCCTTCCCCCTCGCTCGATCCCCTCAAGCCTCTCAAGGAGGGTGGAAATCTCGCAGAGGTGTGACTCACGCTCGGCGTTCCACCGGGACTCCTCTCGGAGCCACCGCTTCTCATCTCTGAGCCACCGCTACTTGTCGCAGAGCCATCAGGACTCATCGTTCTCCGATGGGGAAGGAGAGGGAGAAGGGGAGGTGGAGATGGAGGTCAATTGGAGTAGGAGGTTGTTAGGGTTTGGTCGGAGGAGAGGCTTATGGGAATGGTGGAGTCTGGAAGGGGATCTGTGAGGGGAAGGGGAGAGGGGAGCGTGGAGGTGGAGGTGGATCTCGAGGGGTTTAGGGGGAGGGACGTCGAGTGTTGCAGCCCTAAGTGGATGTGCTGGAAGGGCGAGGGGCGTCGGGTGTTGGAGGTGGGAAGTTGGGAAGGAAAGAAATCCAATGGGAATAGGGTTTAGCAATGTTGATAATGTAAAGATATATCTACCCTTAATTGTTAATAGGTGTAGCATGATGTATAATTGAATCCATAGTGACATATATTTTATGTCAGTGTATGTACACCATTCGTGTAGAGCTATTTTTTATGGTGAAAGTAAAATTCTCTCATGATCTACCATTTTACGTGAATGTATATGCAAACACAACAATTGGAATGTCTAAATTAAATTGTATAAAAGCTTTAGGAAATGAAAGATCTTGTTGACACAACAATAATAAGAAGGAAAGAAAGGGAGAGTTAGAACACTCTAAATTTGAGTGAGCATCAAATCTAATATATCCAACGCCAGACAGTTGGAATCCATATATACCTTGTTTGGCTTATATCATATGGGTGAATATTAATGGTTTGATCAAGTTTTCTTAGTGAAATTAGAGTACTCACTTCAATTATACAACATCGTCACAGTAATCTCAATTGCATGTGAGTCCTTCCAAAGATCTAACATTGACTTATTTGGAACATCCATCTTCATGGTATGTGAACTTGAAGCTACTTCCATTCCTTGTCCAATTTGTTTGTTCATTCATCCCCATGTGTAGGTTGTTGTATCCTTTGCTTTCAAGAAGCGTTGACTCCAATGTCGGTGGTAGTGGTGGCAAGTCAACGTATGACAACTCACCATCATTCTTATGTTTGGCCTTGGACAAGTTTCCTACAAATAAATTTCATGGGTATTATAGGTAGATGATGCATGGTATAGATAAAAAGCAATATACATCAATATTAATGTATTTATGTGTCAACGAACTAATATATATCTTTTAAACCATTTTGAAGACAAGCTATAACCTTGGTTGCTGTTTCCATTACTTTCATAAAGTAGTGACTCTAGAGGTGGCAAATCCCAGAGATCAATATCTGATGGCCAACCATCACCTTCTAGTTCACCCTTTGACATGATTCCTACAAATAAATAAGGTGGTTATATGTAGTAAACAGTTAGGAAAGAAAGAGATTGATAATGACGTATTGACTCATTCAAATGAGTGAACCAGCAAACACTTTGAAAACAAGTTAGAAATCAAAATAATTTAACAATGACCTTTATGTGTGTCTTTGGACTTCTTTTTCTCCTTCCAATTTTAGGGGTACAAGAAAAATAAAAATAAAAAAACAATTTCAGACAGTACCACTAGAAATGGGCACAAGTAAGAATAAGGATACGTAATTATAACTATCCAGAAGAAAGCTTTCGGTTAGTACTAATATTTCAAAATTTGGTTCGAATTATAAATCCATCCAATTAGAAATTGAGTGCTTATCGACCTGATCAACTAATTAGAACAATAAAAGTTAAAATTAGGTTTGATTATTCTTCTGAGAGTTAAAAAATTAAAATAAAGAAAAATGAAATATATGTGTGACTTTAGCTATGCCTACACCCCCATGTTAGTGTATTTGTTAAAAACATATCAATTTAAGTGAATTTAAAGTTGTAAAATAAATTTTCTTACTACATATCTTTATTGTTTTTTTTTATTAACATTGGTTCAACCTAGTTGAACTCAATTGAATAAATACAAACTAAACTAAGGATCTTGTGGTTGATTTTTTTTTATTTTTATTTTTACACATGCTAACATCATCACTCATTTAATCCATAGAAACTATTAATTGAACCATTAAAAAATCAATAAGTATTAAACCAATTCATTGACTAATTTTTAAAGCATTACTCATTACATATAATTATTAGTCTCACAGATCTTAATTATATATAACCAATCACATATTGCTCTTCATCTTACCAGCTCATGGAATGGTCATCGAAAAGGTGATCCCATCAAGTCTCATTTGATCTCTACTGCTGAATCAAAATATTATAGAAATAAATTGATTGGTAATATTGATGTGGTGTCAGTGGATATTTATTTAATATTAAGAAATAAATGTGAGTGAATTTATGTAATATTATAAATATACTTTAATCGATATATTATATTGGAGTGCATATATTTTATTTTATATTGATATTGATGAGATATGATAGAAAATGTTGATTGAAGTAACCTATTCCTACCTCCTACCCAGTTGACAAATAGGGCATAAAGCAATGTAAAATAGATGGAAGCAATGTCCTAAAATGAGTGACATCATGGATGCAACATTTTTTTCTTTTTTGATATCCAAAGTATGGCAAGATCTTAACCTTGGTTTTTGCGATGGAAGCCCAATTGTTCAACTATCATACCACTTAATTAATTCAGTTGATGAAAGTAGATTCTACACTACTAAAATAAGTAACAAAAAAAGTGAAAGCCCTTACCTTCAAGAGAGTTTGAAGACTTCCAATCAATGTCACCATGCATCACCTCCTTCCTCACGACAGCACTTGAGCTCTCGCCATTCCCCTTCTCCTCATGGTGGACCTTGTTTTCCAATTTGGGTAACTTCAACCCATTGTAAGACATCCGCTCACCATCACCATGGTCGCCACCTCCCAAGCCTTGGATTGAACGGAGCTCCTCCATAAGTTGCCGTGGCTTTGGTGGAAGCAAAGGTGGCATCACAAACCTTTCATCCAATTCGATGAACATGGAAGATAAGTGGTTTATGGAACTTGAAAGATTCTCCAATATTTGAATTGGATTTAGTACTGTTGGAGATGGATTTGATATTGATGGAGGTGGCATGTGGGCGGCTAGTTGGAGATGGGGAAGGAACAATTGGATGGTCCCTTGATTGTGCAAAGGGATGGTTGGAGATGGGGATTGGATGGCAGCAACGGGTTGGTGTTCGAGTTTGGGCAAGTAGATGGGGAGGCCTCGTTGTAGATGCTTCTTTGCTCATGTGTGCCAGAAGTTCTTGATCTCGTTATCTATTCTTCCTTCAAGCTGCAACGCAAAGGAATGGAGAAGATTAACAATGGGAATTCAAAAAAGCAAGAATGAACACTAGGGTTATGGTTATATCATGCCAAACACATCTATTGTGTACTCTTTTTTTCTACTAATAAGTTGGTTCACCTAAAAAAAATTTTAAAAAGAAAATAAAAAGAAAGTTGGTTCACCTTGCAAGAATGTGCATAACTTTGTTTATGCATGCAAGAGCCTCTTATCGGTTCTCATTTGATTAGGATAGAGGACAAGCCAAATTCAAACAAAATAAAAAAAACTTACAACGGGTTTAGGCATGATTAATCAGGATTGAGTTGCTGATATTCATCGTGTCAATTAAGATGATACTCTACCATTCATTATATCTCTTTTTATAATAGAAATAAAGTTAACTAATTCTAAATTAAGCAAATGATTAAGAAATGCGACGCCATTACTTTTCTTTGGATTGACTTGCGAGTCCACACATTCTTTTCTTATTATGACGGATAGTCGGATAATAGAAAAATATTCGCTTCCTTACTTTATAGTATCTCAAAAAAATCATCTTCAATTTTTCCACGAACACTAAGGGAGTTGTATTGAGTTTTCTTTTTTCTTTTTTGGTTTGTGTGATCTCCCACAAACCGTAATTCACATAAATTACTATATATGTTCATTCTTTTCCAGATAAAATTAACTATATATTTAAAGGACTCCAATTTTGCTACATTATATGAATTTTCAGTTGAATTCTATCCTTTTACTTTACAACAATAGTTGCTTTCAGGGGATGGTTAACTTCTGATCACATATAAGGTTTAATTTACTTAGAATATTAACCTCTTAAAAGAGGGATTAAATTTTATTTACATAAATATTTTCAAGAATTAAAAAAAAAGTTGAAGGAAACAAAGAGAAAAGAAAGGTTCAGGATGGATTCAACCCTTCATATAATTAAACCTAGATATATAAATTAAACACATGTTAAGGATCGATTACCTGTGCAGTTAAACTCCAGATAAGGTACACACGGCATATATATATATATATATATATATATATATATATATATATATATATATATAAAATAATGGAAACTATACAATGAACATACAAAGGAAAATCCACAAAAGGTCGCGTCTACGAAAAGATTAACCATGGCTAATAAATAAGGCATTGAAATTAAGAAATAAATGAGAATTAAACTAAGTTATAAGAGGAAATTAGTCATAAAATAACATACAAGTTTTGCCATGCGCGACCACTTGCTCCCATGCTGCTGATGGTATTGGACGATGATGGTCTCCTCCTCCTCGTCCGTGAAGGGCCCCTTCTTGAGGCCCTGAGCTAGGTGGTTGAGACACCTTAGTCTACAACTCTTCCCGCACCTCCGTAGTCCCGTGGCGATGGCCACATTTTTCCAGTTGCCAGTTCCATGCTTCATCACATACTTCACTAGAATCTCATCCTCCGCAGTAGTCCACAGCCCCTTCGCTATCTTCCCTTGGCCTTGTGCCTCCCCCTCCTGACACCAAGATTGAAGCCATTGGGAAACAGATATAGATTATAAGAGGTAACTTTAGCAATTACAGATGATTTCAATGCAAATCAATCAAGCCTAAAATTACAATCCAACATATTTATTCATATGTACACTTTATATATATATATATATATATATATATATATATATATATATATATATATTGCTAACCTCCCCTCCATTTCAGTTATACTCCATATATGGTTAGAAAATAGCAATTATATACATATAAATAATTACTTATTCATATTATCTAGGCTTTCTTTTTTTCCCTGTCGAAAACAAAGAAGCTAGATTTTAGCATTTCAACCTAAACCGATCATATCACTCAATTCCATTGTGCTCTCTCTTTCTCTGTCATTATATGCATCAAAAACATATATATATCTATATAAAACATGTTATATATATATATATATATATATATATATATATATATATATATATCCCTCCACATCCTATCCGTTAACCGTCATAAACATCGACATATCTAGCTGTATTTTTTGACGTTTGAGTTCTTCTAGTTGTCAAGAAAAGCTTAACGTTAATACGTACGTGCAAAACTTAATAAATGGACGTACATATATATAAACATCAGTTAAATTTTGATCTGTTGACTGCGACACGGTACATACTTCTCAAGCTCTAACCAACCAACAACGTACGTAACATATATAGCCTCCGTGGACAAAAGAGGAATCTTCTAATTCCCCTCTACCACCCAAGAAGTGCTTACGTGTGCTTTCTCATCCTCTTGTAGCGACCGTTGAGATGTCTTCCATGTTAACACTATCATCCTTTATATTTAATCTAATTTAACTAAATTCACCTAATTAATATATAAAAGGATATAATTAAATCTTCTCCGAATCAAGAGGAATTAATACAAAATAGATTAATTATATTATTTTAATAGCAAAATATAAGTGTATATTAATCAATGAGCGAACCTAAAATTAATTTGAGATAAAATAAGCTTAAAATTAAAATAAGTGAGCTTCCATTGATTTATTTATGGATTTTATAAAATAAAAGGTAATTTACCGTTAATAAAATCCTAATTTCAACCTCACCTTAATTTAAAGGATTTTGATGGAGATAAACGTAATCTAAATCTTCTAAAAATCATATAAAAAATATTTTATAAGATTTAGAACAGTAATTTGACAAAAGGAATCTATTTTGACGTAAAATAAAGACCTAGGAGAATATTCAATACATTTTGGGTTAAACTACAAATTGACTGAACAAACTTTATCAAAATCCAAAATTAAAGCCACCATTAGATATTTTGGGTTCAAATTTAGTTCCCTAAAAATTTGAGACTAATTGGACATCATCTTAACCTATTTTGCATATTGGTCCTCAACTTTTGAATCTCTTGCACTTAAGTTCAAATTCAATTCTTTTTAGTTCTTTGCTAGCGTCGTGATGACGTCAGCTCATCTTCCTCAACCATCGCAGCACCAAGGTAAGCTGTATTTTGCACAATCTTTGGGGAGTGACTACTCCCAATCCACACGATCAAATCCCACCAAATTTGTTGGGATTGATCCTCCTTCATTCCCTCACACATTGACGTAATTCCTAACTTAAGATTCCTTATTTAGAGCCCCAAATTGTGGCCGAAGTTCTCACCGGATCTCATCGAAATCAACTCAATCAAGGTTGCATTCCTGCCTCAATTTACGAGGCTATTCGTCTGATGTGGGGCAAAAATATCCCTCGGATCCAGAACTCCATACATGACCCGATAAAGGATCTGGCTGCCCGACCACAGGGTGTAAAGGCAAAACCTGCTTAGCCTACCCCACCTCAGACCAGCCGAACTCCAACCAGAACCCGCCCAGCCTACCCAAAGATTCAGCGTAGCATGGACAGACGATACGATAAGATAGGCCTAACCACCTACACCCTGACAACTACCATGTAACTTAAAACCTAAATGTACTAGGGCCATCGAGTGGGGGAGACTCCTCCCTAGATTATAAATAGAAAGGGAGCCCCTCAAAAGAGGGGTCCTTATCCTCAGTAGAGAAAGGGAAATCATGTAATCCTCAAAGTTATAGTGCATAGTTGGGAGCCTTGTCCTCCCCCCAGATGTACACCCCTTGTGGTGGAACTGGGTCACTAAACTCTCTTTCTCCTCGGTGTATGCTTGTGAATTGTGGTTTGGCCCTCCTACGTAATGGATGATTTAGAACTAAGTAGCACCTCCTACACTAACAAATCTGTTGGTGGCCTTCCGAAGCCCATCAAATGGTGTCGTCTGTGGGAAGTGTCAACAAAAAAGCCATCGCTCTTCAGAGTATCAAATCACTAGGAGGAAGGGCCCCTCTAGTGCCTTGCTTCGATCCCCTTGAGCAAGAACTGTTGTAGTGGTCGTAACCACCCACGGTCCCATTCGCGGATTTCCTCCCTTCGGAGGGGCCCGATCGGGACGCAGTGTCTACACACCCTAGTAACCTTGGCTCGTCCCCTGAGGTCCCCAAGCTAGACTCCCTTCCTTGAGGGGTGACCCGATTAAGAGGAACAAGTAGCCAAATCCTACGGTCCCAAATACATGCCCCTACGCATACTGCTTGCCTACTCGGGAAATAGAAAATGGAGGTCCCCTGTTGGAAGTGCTTGGAGCACCAGCCAAGGCCTGGCACGAAAGGACAACGGACCCTAGTTCACGTGCCACTCCCTTAGGAGTTATCCTCAGGATAAGTCAACTCTCAACCATCCCAAGAGGAGTTCCCACCAGGCTCCTCTAATGTCACTTGCCCAACAAGGGCCTGCATGCAGATCGTTGCCTGGCCAGCTGGACAGCCCCTCCGAGGGTGCAAAGCGCTGGTCCCAGGAGCACTTTGCAAGAGGATTGAGCCCACCCTTTCTTGCCCAAGTTAGCTTGAGTCTCGACACTCTAACGAGGGAGGCCCCATGAAGCGATGGACCCTCGGCCCCCCAAGTTAGGCCATCCAATTTGCAGACATGGGCACTATACCCCCGACCGCATGCCAAAATACCCAACGAGGGACCACAGAAAAAGTTAACTCATCCCGTGAACTAGCCAAAAAGTATAGAAGCAACCGCAGCTCTACCAAAGGCGAGAGTATTCCCGGACAGGCACGCCCTCGTGCCCGCCTACGAATAAGGTTCCCTCCACAAGTGAAGAACCGCCTCTCCCAAGGTAGCAACCTGCCCGCAGGGGCAGCAATTGTGGACCACGTGGTGCAAAGGAGTTCCTCCAGGAATTCACTCCCTTGGCCATCCACTGAGTGGACATGCTTAAAGGGAATCGACCCACCGAAGGTCGTCGAGGCGGACCCCGTCGAGGAAGAGCCCTCAGGAGAACTCAACCCTTGGCTGTTGATCAAGCGGGCATGATACAAGGAGGGCTAGCCCACGAACAAGGACCCATTACCCCAAGGCTCCACTAAGCAAAAGCATAGGAGGCCTGTGAGGCGCACGAAGGACTGCCCCAAGAAGGGGCCCCAACAACTACGGATGGTTGATGCAACCTCCCAGGAAAAACTGAAAGCCAGGCGAGTTAGTACCCTGTCCCAGTAGGTAGGCAGTGTCACCCTGGCTTCCTCACCTGACAAACACTACTGCCACTCAACTACAAACACTGCTGCCAAGCCTTGGCGGTGACGCTCGATCCGCCCAAGCTACTCTCCTACTAATGCCTAAGCACATCAACACAGAGGTTGAGGTAACCTCAGGCTGATGCCAACCCTAGCATCCAAGCCCCTCCTTCTGAGTCGGCTCTTCCCATGCACCTTCCCCTCAACTTTTATTCAAGTAAGGAGGATACGACCAAGTTTCTCTGCAAAACACGACGGAGCATCCAAGTTCGTCGCGTCAAGATTCTCCCCCCCTCTAGGGTAGCACCAAGTCCCTCAAAAAACATGCTCCCTCGACCACCGACTGGGCAAAAGACACCACCGTGGTACCTGCATGATTCAAGGACTTCGCCTTCGATATCTCGGGCGCATCGACGTGCAGACCGAGGCAACCTCCGGGAGCGGTAATGCCCAAAATGGGTCCACATCCCACTTAACCAACTAGTAGTGAAAGCTCCTGCAGAGCTTCAAGATGCTCGGGTTGAGTGGCTTTCCAAGCTACCCCTTCTAGGTCGGTGCACCCGTGACACATCCACCACTCCGGTGGAAGCACCTCCCCCTCCTCCCGACAGCCATTTCGGTCATCAACCTCTGACAATCAAGGAAATGGGAGAGGGGAAGGGAACGACCCTCCTCCGACCAACTTGGAAGGAGACAGGCACCTCAACTGGGCTGCCATACTTTAGGTGGCCAAGTTGACGGTAGTATACCACAGGTGCTGCCATACCAGGCTGCCATACCGGGCTGCCAAACAACAGGTGCCATACACAAGGAGTGGTCTTGCAACTGCCAGACTCGACGCTTGGGGCCACCTCCTTACAACAACGGTGATAAGAGGCCCGACCTGTCCTACCAAAGGCACATTCTTACCTCTCGCAATAGTCAGTCGCTGCCTACGACAGCTGGAGCTCGCCCCACACCCTTGCCCAGCAACTCGCCTTGAGGAGATGGTAGGGATCAGACATTGACCCGATGAGCCACCTCTTAAGGTTGGCACGAGCTCGAACAAATGCATCTGACGTTCCATTTATTGCCGCCTCTTCAGGCCAACAAGCCACCACTTCAGGTCAGCGAGAGCTCAGACGAACGCATCTGACGTTCCATCTATTGCCACCTCTTCAAGCTGGAAAGCCACCTCTTCAGGTCGGTGAGGACTCGGACGGACGCGTCTGACGTTCCATCTACTACTGCCTCTTCAAGTCGGTGAGCAGTCGGACGAATGCATCCAACATTCCATCTACTGTCACCTCTTCAAGTTGGTGAGAACTCGGACGGATGTGTCCGACGTTCTATCTATTGATGCCTCTTTAGGATGGCATGCCACCTCTTCAAGTTGGCAAAAACTCGGACAGACGCATCTAATGTTCCATCTATGGCCACCTCTTCAGGCTGGCAATCCACCTCATCAAGTCAGCAAGAACTCAAACGGTGCGTCCTACGTTCCACCTATTGCCACCTCTTCAGGCTGGCAAACCACCTCATCAAGTCAGCAAGAACTCAAACGGGTGCGTCCGATGTTCCAACTATTGCCACCTCTTCAGGCCGGCAAGCTACCTCTTCAGGTTCGCCAAAACTCGGATGGAAGCGTCCGACATTCCATCTATGGCCGCTTCTTTAGGCTGGCAAGCCACCTCTTTAAGTCAACGAGAACTCGGACGGACACGTCCGACGTTCCACCTATTGCCACTCTTCACCCAGGCAAGCCACCTCTTCAAGTCAGCAAGAACTCAGATGAACACGTCCAACGTTCCATCTATTGCCACCTCTTCGAGCCGACAAGCCACGTCTCTAACTCAGCAAGATCTCGGACGGATGCATCCGATGTTCCATACATTGCCACCTCTTCTGGATGGCAAGCCACCGCTTAAGGTCAGCAAAAACTTGAATGAACGCGTCCGACGTATTGCTACCTCAGACGTGTACAATATTCTTTATTTTGCCACCTCACAAGGTCAGCACAAATTCAAGCAAACTTGCCAAACGCTATCTTATACCACCACTTATCCAAGATAGCAGGTTATCCCTCCAGGTTGGCCGGGGTGTCGGGCGAACCCACCCATTGAACTTGGGAATAGCTGGCTCTTATGGCCGGCACTACCACCCTCGATGGCTGGTGCAAACCCGGATCGAGGCACTTGCGCCCCATTTACCGACTACCAGAATGCTGCCTATGAGAAATGGCAAAACTAGGGCTTCCACACCCTACGTTCCAACGATTAGGACACCAACTCCTCGGTTCGGTAAGGACTTGGGCCCATGCTCAGTAACTCTCTCTTTACTGGTGAATCACATATACACCCCGACAAAAACTTAAGTGAACCAAAAGAATCTGGGAATGAAATTAATGATAATGATTATGTTGCTTTAACCCTACCATCAAATAAATGTGATTTGGAGTCCATTGTTGATTCACATATACTGAAAAGTAAAAATATGACTCCGATTCTTGAGGAAATCATTAATGATAGGCAAGGTGATGTGAATTTTTCTTTAACTATTAGGGAGAATAATACAGAATCTGAATTGTTGTTGGAGTTGGACATAACACGGACTAAGCCTTTCTTAGCCTTAATCATTACCGACCAACACCACAAACAACTCGTACACACCCTAACCGATCCTTGTCTCAGATTTGTGCTCACTTACATTCTATTTGGGGAGCATATCAGGCCAGTACATCTCCATGTGGAATGGCAAGTGTGGATTGATGCTTGTACTTTTAGTCTTGCCATTCAAGGGTTTGAAATAATTATGCATATATCTTTTAAAACCCTTCCTGCTTTGGAGGATCCTTGTTATTTTCCACTTATTCTATTTCAGGAGGCCCCTTCTCATGTTCTTTTTATTATTCCTAGACCTCCCTAGGTAGCCTATGAGGCTCTTTATTTTCATATCTTCTGGCGAGCATTTGGAATCACGCTGCATCATCAACTTGCCAACATCTATGGCTACTTATTCTCTAGGCTGACGTTTTTACGCATATTTGTAGGGCCTAGTTCATTCTGTTTGGAACTAGACTTATAGGTTTCCTTTAAGTTTGGCTACCGACAGAAAATGCAGCACTTATTGGGAGGCAACCCAATGTCCTGAATAACGTCTTCATCAGGTGATTCCCTTCCTTTCTCGCCCTATTTTAATTTTACAATGAGGACATTGTAGGATTTAGGCATAGGGGGTGCATTTTTACATTTTTAGGCAGTATTCATGCATTTAGGTTAGGTGCATTAAAAAAAAAAAGAAACTCTTTTGTTTTCTTGAGCTGAATTTGTTAGCCCTAGCAAATCATCTTTATCAAAGAGGTTTCATTGAAGATTTTCTTCCTAAATTATTTCTAAGTTTAAAATCCAGTACAAATACATTAACTTGCACGTAAACCAGGTAATGGATCTTTGTATAAAACCAATAAGCATTTTTAGTTGGCTGAATCCTTGGACAATTTGAAGGGAGTCAGGCATACTATTTTCTATTAGATCCACCTAATATTTGTAAGGAGAAAGTAGAGAGACTACTAGTACACTAAGTCTAGTGCAAGGACTCTTAAGTTCTGGATAATTAGATGATGATGATACCTCAGAGTTAGGCATAGTTTTCTCCGTCTATTCCTGTGTGCAAACATTGTGTGAATTTCTGAGTGTCACAAAATAAGGTAGATACATAGAGATTGAGTCATAATAAAACTATGACTATGGTGGAGGGTTACGGCCATCCTTCATAGAATCCTCAACCGAAAAAGAGTAATAATGCCAAAGGTCAGAAATACGCTTATCCTATCCATTCCTTCCCGGTGCCGAGGCACTTCCACCAAATAAGCCACACAATATTCTCTTGACCAGCATCATCCCTAATAATGCCTCATGAATAAAGGTCTACGTCGTGTTGTGTTAGAGTTATATATATAAAAAAAGGAAAAAAAAAAGAAAAAAAAGAAAAGAAGAGAGAAAGAAAAGGAAGAAAAGAAGAAAATAAAAATAATAATAATAAAAAAAATGTTCGAGTTATAGCAGTCTTAGGTGTCTATTTTATCAGGTGTCCATAACATTGAGGCAACAAAAACATCCATTGCGATCCACCAAATATGACCCATACCTACTTTTTAGTATTTCTGATCGCCTAAATACTGCCTGAAGACTTCTAACTGAGTTGTAGGGTTATTACGACTTTAGTTGAAGTGTGAATGCCATGTGAGGCCACCAAACATTGAGTACATTTACAAAATCTGTTATGATATGTGATCTCAAAAAAGAAAGAAGGAAAAAAAAAAGAAAAGAGAGAGTGAGTAACCTCAAGGGAATGCAAAGGGAGTATAGCTTTTAGCCTTTCTCTGGGTGACTCATTTGATAGTCTAGAGATTTAGAGTCTACAGTACTTACTACATGTAGCAGCAGATGAGTGTGAGCTACCAAATATAAATCCATTCAACTCAATATCTCATACCTAAGCCAAAAAGTCGGGGTCAAATTATAGATCATTTTCTGCTTTATCCCCGAGGGAAGTAGTTGTCTATCCCGGTAGAATTTTATCAAGGGTTAAGTTTAAACTTCAAATGTAAGTTGGTTTTTCACTTGGATCTGTTATCTAGGCTACTTTCACTTCACATTTGTCTGAATCTCTAAATTTTTGGAATAAGAAAAGAAGAAATCTTTTGGTTACTTCCATTATTTTTCACTTTTTGCTAGAGACTAGCAAAACTAAACATGGGGGCATTTGGTAAGTCCGCTTTAGTGGATCATTATTCGATTTAAGTACTCTCTAATTAGTTATTCTTAGTTGTTAATTGATTTGAAGTTATATGGTTATTCACTTTAGTCTGCATATAATGTTATGTGTTAATTTTACATTTAATAACATATGATATGATAATATAATTTGATGAATGCAGACTAGATGAAAGAGTTCAGACATCTATTTCTACGTATATAAGATGTCTGGAGATTAGTATGGCCGACTAAGGGTTGCCATCACAAACTCCTGATTCTACATTTTTTAAGACGTCTGGAGTGTTAATCAGATGTCTGATGAAAAACTGCTCGTGCTTATCTGTCATTCCAACCACTCGAGAACTTCGAGAGTGGTTAAAGACGCTTGCGGAAAAAGGAAACCGAGGAGGATTTTGTTTGAAAAGGAAAGCCATAGCAACCTTAGGGAGAATAATCTTCTTCCCCCTGGCGAGGACCTCCATCACCTGTATCGTGAACCAGGCTTACACCGTGGAACTCCAATGTGCACCGTGGCTTGAGAGAACTCCATCGCTGCCTTTCCCATCACACTCCACGCTCTGTTGGCAGCACGAGCACCACCCAACGTCTCCTCTTCTCTGTTTCCCTTCTTCTTCTTTCCTCTTTCAACACCACCAACTACTATTCATCTTCTTCAACCCACCGAACCCAACAACTCCACATCACCACCGTCGATCCCCTAGCCACAGACTGCAGCCAACTCCACCTTCATCTCCACGCATGCCCGCAGCCACCTTCACCCTTCCTCTTCTTCTTCTTCCTCGGTTCACATCCCCTGCAACTCCACGCAAAGGAACCCAAAGTAGGTCGTCGTCCCCATCACCAGATACATCTCAGGCCACCTTCTTCTCTGCCAACACGACCAAATCACTCGCTGTGACCTCTATTGAAGATCCGCACCAACCACACCGTTGCTCGACAACCCCTTCTCCAATCCAAACGCCCATGTCGCCAACGTCCTCCACCACTAGCCAACCACCGGTGGCCACCTCCAGCCATGCCTCCTAAGCCATCGCAAAGGCCTCCCTCCAGCCGACCTTTCCCCAAAGCAACTCCTCCGACGAAGCTTCCCCGCACGCACACGAAGGAGAGAGAAGGATTCCTCTGTTTCTCATCTCATTAATATTTACCATCAAATGCCATTGAGATCACTATTCCTTTATTTATCTAATTATTATATTCAGACAGATTTGCATGAATATCCCTTATGTTTATTTGAATTACAAATAGTTGTATTTATCTCTTAAATAATAGAGTATGGGATATTGGTTATAGGAAACGGGTTCGGTTTTGATTTATATTGATGATATTTGTCAATACTACGATTACGATTCACATGTTTCCATGGTGGTGATTTTGCATGTAACCTCCCTATATTCTTGATTAATTACATAAATGCTAACTTATGTTAAAAATGAATTGCACTAACCAGTGTGCATGTCCGTTGAGATTCCCGAATAAACAAAGAACTACTCACCAGTCCAATAGACTATTTCCTCCCTGTGGAGACAACCTAACTATTTTCGTGGTTAGATTTTGAATATTAAATGTTTTGAAAAGCGATTTTCTACCATGCAACTAAATACAACGACACAACATTTTATGTTAAAATTTTTATTGAAAAGGAAGATTGCTCTTTCACCCGACGTTCTAGCGGTTGCGGGGCCAGCCCCTCAAACCAGTAAGGATCCAGGCCCATGTGCTCTGAGGTTCAATACACCGCCCACTGGAAAGAGTCTAGGTCACCTTGCCCTTAGAGGCATCTGCCCATCGAAATGAATGGTGAGGGTTCGGGCTACCTCAACTAGTAATTGGTATATTAGAAAAAGGCAAGGGAGCAAGTCCTTAGCACCCCATCTCCCAGGCAACGTGACTCCGCATAATGAGTCAAGCTTGGGATCCCATGACCCGAAGACACCCTTCCCCTTCAAGCCACCTCCCAAGGTCTGCCCCCTTCTTTACCATGCTTCAAGGAAGGCCCTCATAAGCAATCTGCCCCTGGAGGAACACGCAATGGACTAGGGTGACCCACTTAAAAAGTTAACAAGACAAGCTAGGACTCTCCACCCCCTCCTGTTGCTGCCTTGCAAGGAGAGTCAATCGAAGGTAGGTGGACCAAGCATCGACTAACAAATCGGCCCATGGGGGGCACAAAGAAGACCCCCAAGGGTAGCCTTCACAACACAAGCCTTAGGCACCTGGCCTCAACCATGGATGGCCCTCTCCACGGGCATCCCAATAGGCCTCGCCAACGATAAGCCAGAAGAAAGTAACAGGAGAAGCCTCTATGCCAAGTCATTCGAGCAAGCAAAAAGGATCAAGCCAAGCCTTGTGAAATGTAGTTCACATAACCCATGAAAGCAACGAAATCCCAAGTGAAAAATACATCCTGATGCTTGGCATACGAGCAGTCCATACAAGGAATGAAAAAAATTCTTTTATTTCCTTTACAATAAACGTCGACTGTTACATTCTCCGGATTATTATTTCCGTATAAATCACAGTTGGCAAAAGGCAAATTGGTACAAGGGAAAAGCTATCGCCACTCATCACGACTCAGCGACCTTGCCCTAGGTCTTCAATCCCACTCATATCCAACAACACAAGTGATAGTGTGGCATCAAGACTGGCAGTCCCTGTAGCTTGAGCTGCTTCCTTGGCGAAGGTTTGTCTTTTCCCAACCAACATTGAAACCCAAGGCTAACCCCTAATCGGGCAGGGTGAACTGCCCCTTAGTCCCATTCGTAGAGGAAGGAGAACTAATCGAGGAACACAGCAGGCGAAGTGGCAATTCTTGGTAGGCCAAGGCACCGGTGCAAGGTAGGCGTAGCAGCCCAGCCATGCAAGTTACCCTTCCATACACTAGTGAGGTGCCCTACATGGTCAAAGCCATAAGGCCTTCGGCAGGACGTTCACGAGGGAATGGCCAATTGAGCTCAACTGCCTAGGTAGACGCCTAGCTGATGAGCCCCACCCCACCTTTGTCTGGGCAAAATACTCTCCCACCAGTGGAGTTGTCAGCAGAAGCACCCTCTACGCCACCCTCGTAGAGTCACTAAGGGACCCGAACGAGGTGGTGGAAGTGTTGAGCCTTCGCAAAAGTGCAACCTTCACCCAGGCCTTGGTTGGCGCCTTTGCGACCCAATGTCTGGTCTGGTCTCCACACGAGACCGAAGGAGACGGCACCCTCAATGGAGCGTCCTTGGGCTTGCCCCCACCTGGGTTCACAAGGACAGATGCGGCTGACTCCCTCTTAGTGGATGCCTCACCGAATGTCCTCCACAGGTGCCTTAAGAGAGCCTGCTCCGCCCCTTCTCAGCTCATCGCCTACTTCCCATTAAGCTCCTCGTGAGCAAAAGGCCCGCTTCTTCGCCCATCGCTAAGCAAGCTTCCCCCATGCGGGGTGGACCCTTGGCTAGGACAAGACGATGCGACACCTGATATCGTCCAGCAAAGAAATCCCCTAAAAGCCTACGCTAGGAAAATAAGGCTAGATAACTGCGTAGGAGGGAGGTCAAGCCACAACTGGAACATCAAAGGAGGGAAGCCCTTACCTCAACCTGTGCGTTGAGAGAGGGCACGAAAAGGGGCTTACCCCCATCTGAAGAACTGCACATAACCACTCTTCAGCCGCTCTGCCAAACATGCAGAAGTTTGACGATAGAGCTTTACCCAAGAAATGATCGAGTCACAAACATTCCTCCCCACGACTCTTAAGTCCCTTAAGCACATCCAAAGATGATTGAAGGCGGTGAAGCAAGGCCCACAGGAGGTCTCTATTTATAGCTCCACCTCATGGGCTCCCGAGGGTGGTAATGTCTTTCTACCCCCCTGTGGATCATTGATTACCAAGGAACCAAATGCCCCAAGATCTGACACGAATTCTACGACTGTATAAACGCATTGATAAAACTACTAATCAAGGACTCCCGCACGTTATTACACGACGGGTATTCTGAAATCCATTCATGCCTTTTCAGAAGAAATACCACCTCCTAAGGCCAACACTGACTCGGGCTAATGCACCCCACGCCTAACTTTTGTCGCCTCCCAAGGGTGGCACCAACTCAGGCTAATGCACCCCATGCCTAACTTCTGCCGCCTCCGAAGGACGGCACCGGCTCAAGCTAATGCACCTCATGTCTAACTTCTATCGCCTCCTAAGGCAAGCACCAGCTCGAGCTAATGTGCCCCATGCCTAACTTCTGCCCCCTCCTAAGAACGGCACCAGCTCGAGCTAAAGCGCCCCACGCCTAACTTCTACCACCTCCTAAGGACGGCGCCGACTCGGGCTAATATGCCCCACACCTAACTTCTGCCACCACCTAAGGCCGACGCTAGCTCGGGCTCACATGCCCCTCACCAAAGTTATGCCGTCTACTAAAGCCGATGCCTACTCGAGCTTATGCACCCCACGCCGAAGTTGACACTGCCTCATGCGGCCAACTTGAACTCAGCTTACACTCCCTACGTTCCACCTTGGTACATGTCGCTAACGCAAGCTCAGGCTCATACTCCTTAACAAGGACCCTCTTCCAAACAACTAGAAGCCGGCAAAGGCCACTCAACTCCTCCATCATAGGTGTTCTCCCCACTATAGCACAACAGGAAGAACATATAGGGGCATCATCTACAGCGGAGTTTTGGCCACTCTCACTACTCTCTCAGCAGTTTACACAAGCTAGAGAGTGGGGGCATATGATGAGGGGCAAAAATCACCTTCGTATCCAAAACTCCACACATGACCCGATAAAGGATCCAGCTGCCCGACCATAGGGTGTAAAGGAGGAACCGACTCAGGCCACCCCTCCTCAGACCAGTCGAACTCCAACCAGAACCCACCCAGCTTGCTAAAAGATTCAACGCAGCATGGGAAAAAGATACAAAAAGATGGGCCTGATCACCTACACCCTGACAGCTACCATGTAACCTGGTAACTAGGGGTACTAGGGCCATCGAGTGCGGGATCCTCCTCCCCAAATTATAAATAGAAAGGGAGCCCTCAAAAGAGGGGGCCTTCAGGAAAGAGAGGGAAATCATGTAATCCTCAAAGTTATAGTGCATAGGTGGAACTAGGTCACCAAACTTTCTTTCTTCTCTGTGTATGCTTGTGGATTGTGGTTTGGCCCTCCTACGCGATGGATGATTTATGGCTAAGTAGCACCCCCTATGCTAACAAATCTGTTGGTGGCCTTCCAAGGTCCATCGTCGTCTATAAAGATTTGCAGTGCCTCTCTGACTTTGGTTATTGAGTTTAGGCATGTGATCAACCCATTCTTCGTCTTCCTCGAACCCTCCATTGATGAGATTGTCGGAGCTTCTCGAACCACCTTCATCACCACGTCTTGCCATTAACCGAGGTCATGGCCATTCTCCCCACTTCTTTGCTAAGCATCCTGCCACAAAGGTTGGCCTCCTTGCCCCTTCATCACTTCGACTCCTTTCGCCAGATTCCTCCCCTTCTTCAGTCCAGCCGTCCCCTCCGACATCCTCCAAACACCTTCTTCACTCCGTAAGTAACCCATTCTCTTCTCCTCCCTTTGTAGTATAGATTAAGCCTCCTTAGAGTTAGAATCAACCCCCAACTCCTACCCTGCTATTGTCATCCTCACAGATGATGAAGGGCTAACAAACCTTTGACGACTCGAACCCCTCCATGCGAATCACACCGATGGAATATAGGTCATTGAGTACAAGAATCACTACGAAACAAGATCACAGTCACTCAGCACATAATCATAAAATATTAATATAATGGAGCAAACTAATCATATTGCATTGCGGTAAAGAAAATAAATTATGAAATGCTATCCACAGTAATCTGGAAGCCGAAAAGAAAAGTATTGAAAAATTGTCTAAAATATCTCACTAAAAATAGAAAGGAATGGGACAACTAACATGACTACCAAAGTCACAGATTGTCTGCAAGAACTAAATGGGGTCCCATATCAGTCGCTTCATGCACAATTGCTCTCAACTACTCAACAGTGCTTGTTTATGAAGTCCAAAATAATCATCAACAACCGCTGAGTAGAGTAGTACAAGTAAAGAGCGAGTGACAAAACAAAATAAATAAATAAATAACGATGCAGAAAAGAGGGGTACTAATTAGTTAATTTTCTTATACTTTCTCCATTTACTTCTTAGTTATTCATTATTTAATTTAACCAAGTGTGGCCTCTAATATTATAATCAATATTTGTTTCATATCAATTCCTTGGAAAGCACAAGATCTCGTTGTGATTTCCTTAGAGCTATGACGTGTACGTAGTGTCCCTTTGGCCGGGAGGAAATTCTATACCCTCCTACATCTTGTTCCATCACCCCGAGGTCCTAGCGTAGATAGTGTAGCGACTGCATACCACGAGCTATACACGTAAACGCGTAGATTGCCCTCTCCACAACCTAGGTACGTATCCAACCAATTATCATATATGTATATACCCACGTATCCCTACCTCGCTGTCTTGTTGGCCAATGAGCCTATCACAGAGTTGTGGGGAGGCTAGCCCACTCCCTGATCCCCTAACCAACTTATAGCCAAACCATCTCATTCAACTCTTCATGTTCAATTATCAATTCTATCATATCCACACATCCATTTATTAACAGAATAGCTGTCAATTCACATTTTCATACATAAACGGATTTCACAGGTGTGATAAAGGGGTTATCATATTATTTCTTTAATCAAATAAAAGAAGTAATATATATATATATTCTTTTCGATTCATCAAAATTGGCACATTTATTTCTCTCATCACATTCTCAATCTAATTATCCTTATATATATATATAAATCAATCTCAATTTTGTATACAAAATATGAATTATTAGATTATCAATATTTTCAATGTATAAGCCATTATTTTATTTAAACATATCGTTCTAACATTTATAGTACCCACGAGAAGATAATCAAATGTCATAATATTTTACGATCTCTAATACTTACCAAAAAGGAGAGATACACATAAAATAATGAATATAACAAAGAGGGGCAAAATGATAACTCGTAACAAAAACATGGCAGAGTACTCTACCTAATGTCATCGAATGATCACGATGACTTCGAAATGCATGTCCGTTGTTTCCCCATCTCTATTTTAGGGACCCACTTAGTTTGTATGTGCCCCAGGACTAGATCAATGTCAAGACACATAAGTAATAAATTAAAATTCTCACCTAGGAAAACTTTCACGAAGCATGAATCGTTGGAAAGTTTACGACGAGGGAAATTTGATGGTGCAAATTTAGATATAATTCAGGCACATTTTGCAAGGTTTGACCAAGTTTGACCAAAAACGTAATTTCCCATTTTCAAACTACACAAATCTAATTCACGCCCAACAAGCGCTAATAGGTTCGTATTGACATGCTTAGTCCAAAAATAACCTCGGAAAGTTGATTCGGGCCTTTACAGAATCTCTGGTGATGCCCTCCGCCTTGCTCCACTCACAGACCACCATTGCTGACCACCTATCCACCTTCGCGAATCCAACGCGAATGAAAGCCCTCTACCAATTTAGGGTTTCAATGTCCCTACGTCCTTGCCAGACCCACACCCCTGCTACCCTCCTCAACTCCTTCTGGCCACCACCACCCTCCTCTCGCCAAATAAACACTGCCAACACCTTCATTGAGGTCCAGTGGAGTTACTTGGCCACTTTCCTGAGGCCGAGAGCCTCCTTCATGTCGAGACCACACCCTTTGTCCGCCGCCTCCTTCTCCGATGTTGGTATCTCTCTACAGTTCATCTCGAGCTCCCAAACTTTACGAGCCTCACGAAGCCACCAGGAGCAATTTGTGACTCCCAATAGGCAGTCCCATGCATGCTCGACCTCCAAGGAATCCTCCCCTGAAGTCCCGATGATTTTCAAATACACGTGGGACTCAAGTATTCATTAAAAGAGAATATAGTAAACTGACAGTAGTTCAAAATGAGCATCTTTTGCACAAACAAGGTCATTAGGTTGGAATTGCAAGACTAGTCTACTCTACCAAGGAACACCGGTGAGCTATGGTGACTCCGAAACACTCGTCAGAGACTCTTCGGACTCTATGCATGCTTCGTGCGACTATCTCTAAATCAGACAAGAGTGACACATTATAAAATGTAAATAATAAGAATTTCAAGGATATGATCACAATTTATCACTTCTGATTGGAAAATAGGTTCTACCACGTCGAAGTATGCCTCGACACAATTCCAACCGTTGGTGACTTGTCAAAATTAGGTTTCGAATGATCTGTGAATCAATCAATTAAAAGAGGTAGCCATCAGGGACTAAAATGAAATTTCATAAACCTTAAATTTTATTTTCACAATTTTTTATGTATTCAACCCCTCCTCATCTCTTCTTCTCCTCCGATCGTCCCTTCCCCTCGTCCATGCACGTCCGCAGGTGTGAAGCCACCCGCGCATGGCCGTTCCCAACCCTGGCAACTCCACGTCGGCCACCCCGGCCGTCGTCCTCCTCGCCCTTCCCTTTTTTTCCTTCTTCATCCTCCACATGTGTAGTGTTCACGCGCACCCATGCAAGCAGACATGCAAGCTGTCGCCCATCACCGACGCGCCGGTCATGGCCAGCCACACCAGCCCTCCTCGGTGGCCATGTCGACGGCCGCCTCCTCCCCCCTTCTCTTCCTTCTCCTTCCTCGAATTGCATGCACACCTCCGTGGGTGCAACTACACCCACGGCCATGGCGCCACCACCACTTGGCTGGATGACCATGGCCGATCCTCAACCCGTCCGATCGTCACGGCTGTTGCCGCCGTTCCCCACTTAACTCTCCTCCCCTCTTGACCGACCATATGCTTCCCTTCCTCACCTCCTTCTCTTTACTACATGCACGCATGGAGAAGAAAAAAAAAAAGAAAAGAAGGGAAACATATGAAAGATGTCCATCATGAATCCTCGATGACTCGCACATATTGACGCCTTTGGTCGTTGTCTGTTTGCCTTCACGTGCGGTGCGGCTGGGGGAAGGTTTTTATTTTTATTATTTGAGTTTTTCGTCAGGAGTGATATAGATTAGATATTGATACAAGTACATAATTTTATATATAGAATTTAACAACCATTCACGTAAAATATGATATCATTTGATCACACATGATATTGTCCAAACACATGATTCCCTTTTTAATAAGGGGGGAATCGTATACTTTGGTATATACGAATCATTTTTTATATAAATATGAGAAGGGAGAAAAAAAAAAAGATGTGATGGATGAGAAAATTTGTTAAAGCTTATCCTTATAATCCCGCAAGTCCTTGAAACCATAACAAACTTTTGATTTTTATGAAAAACTTCCCGTTGGAAAACTTACAACGAGGGAACCCATTTGGTTCACCTCGACATGTTTAATGTAACCTCGAATTAAAATTGGAATTTCATGGTGTAACAAATATAGCAACCTTAAAAGGAGTTTCACCCTCGAAACTCATGTAAGGTTATACACGCATAATGGTAATAACAAATCCATAACAACCAAAAAGAGAACAAAGTAGGTTTCTAGAACTCACCTGAAAACAACTCTGGATATCGTTCATGCAATCTTAGCACCCCATCCACTAAAGTAAAGTTTCCAGGATCTTCAGCTAGAACTTGATCACAGATACCGCGTAACTCTAGGTCTGCCTTTTGCCCCTCCAAAACTCTGGCAATAAGCTGCGAGTGTAACCATCTCATCAGTGTGATTGTGCCCAAGTGTCCACTCATCTCCTAAGGTCTCCAAGCACTAACCTCAAGCATCTGACTCCAACTTTGATCCTGTAGACTAGCCAATGTGACTGGTGGTCTTCTACTCAACGCGTCAGCCACTACATTTGACTTCCCTGGATGGTACAAAATGGTGCGGTCGTAGTCCTTCAGAAACTCCATCCAGCATCACTGTCTTAGGTTCCACTCTTTCTGATCAAACAAATATATTTTAAGCTCTTATGATCTATATGAATCTCAAACGTCTTCCCATATAAGTAATGTCGCTAGATCTTCAAAGCAAAGACGATTGCTGCCAGCTCTAGATCATGAGTAGAGTACTTGTGCTCATGCAACTTCAGTTGCCTAAAGGCATAAGCGATCACGTGTCCGTGTTGCATCAGTACACAACCTAATCATTGATGTAAAGCATCTGTATATACTAAAAATCCTCCATCACTGTCAGGGATAACAAGCACAGGTGTTGTGGTTAGTTTCTCTTTTAACATTAAGAAACTATACTTACACTCCTCTGTCCAAGAGAAGGGTATTGCATTCTGGGTCAATCGTGTCATCGGAAAAGCTAACTACGAAAACCCTCACATAAAACGTCTATAAAAACCTAACACTCCCAAAAAGCTGGGTATCTCAGATACTGACTTCGGACACTCCTACTTCAATACTGCTTCTATCTTGAAGAGGACCACTGAGATGCCTGCTTAAGATATCACTTGTCCCAGGAAGGTGACCTAGTCCAACCAAAATTTGCATTTGCTAAATTTCACGTAGAGGTGGTGTTGTCTCAAGGTGACTAGAATAGTACGAAGATGCTACTCATGCTGAGGCTAGTTTTGGGAGTAGATGAGAACATTATCTATACAAACCACCATAAATTGCTCCAAGTAAGTGTGGAAGACCATGTTCATTAGGTCCATAAAGACTTTGGGGGCATTTGTTAGGCCAAAGGGCATAACCAAGAACTCATAGTGCCCATAACGTGTTCTGAAAGCAGTCTTTGGGGTGTCTGAATCCTTGATCCTCAGCTGGTGGTACCCTCACCGCAAGTCGATTTCTAAGACTATCGTCACACCTCACAACTGGTCAAACAAGTCATCGATCCGTGGCAGTGGGTATCGGTTCTTGATGGTCACTTTATTCAACTGTTGGTAATTGATGCATAAGCGTAAGGTACCATCCTTCTTCACAAAAGGCACGGGGGCTCCCCACGAGGAGGCACTGGGTCTGATGAATCCCTTCTCTAGTAATTATTGCAGCTAGGACTTGAGTTCTCTCAACTCGGCAAGAGCCATTCGATATGGCGTGATAGAAATTAGGTCAACACCAGGGATTAGCGAGAGCTCAAACTCAATCTCGTGCTCAGGAGGAAGTCCGTGAAGGTCATCGGGAAACACATCCAGATATTCTCTCACGACGGGGACACTGTGTACCCCAGACATCTCCTCAGGCATGGACGTTACGAAGGCAAGGTATCTGGTACATCCTTTATCAAGTAGTCTTACTGCCTATAGTGCAAAAATGCACCTGAAGGATTTGTCTACTGGTTTGCCCATGAACTCAAACTTTGGAACTCCAGGAGTAGAGAAAATCACGTGCTTCTCGATACAATCAACCATCGTGTGATATGTAGACAGGCAATCCATGCCCAAAATGGCATCAAAGTCCTCCAACTCGAGGACCATCAGATCTGTAGGAAGTTCGTAACCCCCTATCCGAATAGTGCACCCTTGGCAGACTAACTCAGCCACAAAGAGTTACCCTCCTGGGCCTTTGATTAGAAATGGATTGTCCAACAAAATACTTGGCAGGCTTAATCCAAAAGCGAACTTGGTAGAATCAAAAGAATGCAAGGCACCCGAGTCAAACAAAACGTAAACTAGGTGATCGGCAATGGTGACCATACCGACTACCATAGAAATATAAGCTTTGGCATTTTTGAGAGATAAGACGTTGATGTGCCCCCCTAATCTAGGTGTACTAGATGTTACCACGCTCTGAGAAGGTCAACGTGCAGGTGATCTATAACCTCCTCGGAACTAATGAAATCCACCCCTAGTCTGATAAGTACGGCCCGCAGTCCCTACTGTCTGAGTCCTACCCTCTGCACTTTGCGTGTTATGTATCTCTGAAGTAGTCTTTGTCCTTACTGGGCAGTTTCTATGACGACCCATGTTCTACCAACAGAGTATACCAAATGAGGCCCGAGTCATTGAACACAGAATAGCATCCGACTCTCGAACATAATTGCAGTCACCTAGCACACAATTGTAAAACAACAACAATAATAGCCAAATAGAAATTCATTATGCATTAAATAAAATAAAATGCTGACAAAAACAGTAGTAAGAGTTCACCTTGTCTTTTATCTTTTGTTTACCTCCAGGGAGTGGACGATGATTAATGTGAACTCCCGTTCTTAAAAAAAAAAAGTTCACCATTAAAATGCAAAAAGGAAAGTAGAAAGGTAATAAAGTACAAGCACCATAAAATTGAAAGGAAAACCTGTGCAACTAAAGTTACTATCTACACGAACCATCTCCCAATACTATGCTAGGTCCAGCAATAGAAGGACCAACTGTAGCCTCAACCCCTAACTGCTCACATACACTTGAGTAAGAATCCAAGGAATACATCAGTAAAAACTGAGTAGTGAAAACAACAACCAGGTACAAAATAGTAACAACGAGCAAGAAAAAGAAAGGGTACTATCTCATAAATTAATCTTTTTATTAAATTTCACATTATTTTGTTCATTTACAAGTTAAACCCAACTTCTTCAGTCAAAATCCCATTAATCAGCACCTCGGGGAACGAGGAGATTTCACGTGACTTTCTGAGGCACAAGACTAGTATCAACCACCCTCTTGGTCGAGAAGACGGCTTATACCCATTAAGTCACAACACTCTGTCACCATGGGGACATTGTGACAAGGGATGACAGCTACATAATATGATATGAACACATGTTAGCTACACACACTAAATCATAGGCAGCCAATGACCCACCCACTGGTCGAGTAAAGAAAGCCAACTCCAACCGTTGAGTCATGCATTCCGTCATCCCAATTGGCCACTAAGCCTAACCAAGAGTCGTAAGGAGGCTAACAACTCCTTAAACCAGCCCAAAATAGATCTAAAAGACCAAAACAACAGCCAAAGTTTCGGTAAGTAGCAGGGTTAAACCACTTATCCAATTTGTTTCCGACCACTCCGTCATTATCAATTAACAACTTATTTCCAGATAATTGAAATAAAAATGCCAATTAATTAACCCATAAGTCTCATTATTTATAACCATTATTTATTTGTGATATTATAATTAAAGGTTAATTATGGAAGAGCTTAGATCACATCACTTCAAAATTAACTATTAAATTACTTAGTTTTCAATTTCTAGCTATGAGCCCAATTAAATTATAATTTAACAATCACAATAGTGTTGATTTTATGAACAACAAAATTTGTTTCATGCATGTGGTGATAGGGCCACAACCAATTTACTCAAGGACTCAAAATTCATTAACTAATGAAAATCATCTAATAAGTTCTAATTAATCCTTTTAAAACTAGCAGTTAATTATATCAACTCAATAATACATATTCCAAGTCATCATTTTATTTGTAATGTTAATATTTAATACTCAAGTGTCCAAATAAAAAGAAATACGAAGATGGGTTCTGATCCCAGTAAGAGACAAGCATGCACGTTAAATGATGTGATATGCGAAGAAAATCACAACGTAAGTAAATCACACAAGAAAAGAGAGACTACTCTACCTAATATCATCGGAAGGTTACGACGACTCCACCAAATGTGCGTCAAGAATTTCTTAGATTTTATACACCCATCATGCGTTCATCTTCAAATGATATATATATATATATATGAGTATAAGTTAAAAATATAAATAGTAAAATCTTAGGATTAAATTGTAATTTGAGACTTCGAAAGAGAAATCAGGACTTACTTGATCAAAATACATCTTAATAGGATTCCAAGTGATTTGCCAGAAAATTGATCCCTAATTTAATCAAACAGAAAGGACAACAATCAGGGATCCAAATAAAATATTAAAAACTTATAATTTTATAACCACAACCTTTTCAAAACCAAAGCCCCCTTCCTCTCTTCTTCCTCCCGTCCTCTTCTTCCCCACGATTCCTCCCTACATGCACCGTTCACGGAAACACAGACCGCATGCAGTACGCGGCGAACGTCCTCCTCGCCGGCCTCGCCTCCGCCGCCGATGCTAGCCACGTCCGGCCGCCTGGCCGGAAGCCCACCGGTCGCCGGAGACCTCCCTCAACTTCGGTCTTCTTCTTCTCGCATTGTTCACGTGCTACTTGCGGTCATGCACGGCCGTTCAACCCCCACTAGCGCTCCCCACTGCCGGCCACCTCTCGCCTCGCCGGCGTCAGGCCGGCCCCCACCGAGCGTCGGCAGCGCCCGACCTTCCCTCCTTCCTTCTGTCGACGTGCATGCGAGGAGGAGCCATGCATACATGTCCTCCGGTCCCGATCTTCTCTCAAGTTTGAGAAGAACGTTAGTCGACCTCGCGAGAAACGTCTATGCTAACCCTCCCCCTCGACTCGCTCGTTCCTTCCTCGACTTCCTGATGACGAAAACGAGAAGAAACAGAAAAGGATGAGGGATGCATGATACCTTGTCGCTTGCTCTCCTCGTGCAACGGTGGGCGTGGTCGATCCCACGACCGCAGCCTTCGGTCGGAGACGAAGCAAGAAGAGAGAAGGCTATGGTCCGGCCTCTCCTCCTGGGCCCGGTGCTCTTGCTCGTTCTCTCTCTCTCTCGGTCGTGAAAGATTGGAGGGTGCCGTCTAGATATGTTGGTATCTATTTGATAGGGGTGCCTATATATATATATATACATATACGAGAAGGGAGGACTTATTTTCGGTACCAAAGATTGGGTTTTGTGACGATAAAACGAAAAAGGGAAACAACAAAGAAAGGATATATTCCGATGGAATTCGTTGGGTTTTAACAAAAAAATAAGTTCCGGTTCGGTGGCTTGATGTAACGAAAATAAGATAAATCAATAAATAAATATTTAACTAAATCTTAAAAAAAAAAAGGAGTAATTTTATTCATCCCTCCTAGGAGGCAAGAGAAAGGAGGGTAGGGGGATTAGACAAAAACCTACCCCTTACAGAGAAAAGAGGACCACGACTCGTGGCCTAGTACACAAAATACAACAAAGGGGATACGGGTGAATAATATACGGCATCTGAATGCCATCCAATTTGATAATACCCATAATATTGAGAGGAAGCTGACCCAAGCAGGAGAAACAATGCCAGTTGCCATCACCAAGACCCGCAATCTTGGAAGTAGCCTCATTGACAAGAGGATGGATGAAGGAGATGGAATGGATCTTGGAGGAGTGCTCGCAGAGAGAAGCAAAGAGCTTTTTGACCTGCCACACAACCTGAAGCTTACCGGACCACCAATATAAAAGAGAAACCAAATCCATTTCCACCTGAAAAGAGTCATTAGAAAAATAGGAGATAGCATGCATAATGGCTTTAATGAGAGCAGCCTCAAAGGAAACACCAGGAAGATTAGCAGCAGCAGCCATAATGAAATCCCCCTTAGAATTCCTAATAATCCAGCCAAGATTGCAACGATTCTCAATCAAAGAAGCATTAGCATTAATCTTAAGGCCTTGAGCAGGACGAACCCAGCTAAGGGAGAAAGAGGAGGGATGGGAGGATTAAAGCCAATTCGCCATTTGAATATTTCTCTGGTGCTTATTGAGTAGAAGGTGAAGCTTAGCAGGGTTGAAATCATCATGTTTCAAAGACTTTCGGATCCACCAAACATTGAACTAGATAAAGTAAATTATACCTTGAACAAACTTGGTCCTATGAGCGTTGGAAGAGTTTGAGATGATGTCTAAGAAGAGGGAAGGATCCTTGACACTTTGGAAATTCTGCTTAAAGGTCCAAGAGGAAATGTCACGAACCAAGTGACTATCAGAGAAGAGATGAGGGAGAGTTTCAGGTGCAGGATTAGAGGGACAACATAGACATTTAGAGGCAATGGGAATACCTAACTTCTTGGTGTTATCGTCGTTGGGGAGCCTTCCTTTAAGAAGCTTCTAGACAAAAAGGGAGATTCGAAGAGGCAGTTTGATATTCCAAAGGGGAATAACAGAGCAGTCTTTTTGGAAGGGATGGAACTGCACTGATAAGCCAACGAGACAGAAAAGATTCCAGAAGGGGTCGAAGTCCAAATCAGTAAGTCCTTAAGATCATCTAAATGGAAGTTGGAGATCTCAACAAGTAGATTTGGGGGAATGGAAGAGCGAAAAGGAGCACTAGAGAGCAGAGGAAGCGCTCTACAAATGGAGATCCGAGAGGGAGAATAGCCCTCAGGGAAGAGAGAGTGAAGAGGAGAGTCACCAATCCATAAATCATACCAGAAGTCAATGGAGCTCTCATGGACCTCCCAGCGAATGAAAGGCTTCAATTCCTTATGAGCTTGAAGAAGCAGACATGAATGAAGTGGGAGAGAAGATTCAGAGGTGGAATGGCCAAGCAAGAGATCCCTCATACAAGAGTGGTGGGTAGAGTCAACGAAGAAGATATTCCAAGCTCTCTTCAGTCTCAAGGCTTTAAGGAAAAGGTTTAAGTCAAGAATGCCAAGGCCACCAAAGGCAAGAGGACACACAATAGAGGTCCAAGAAGCCCAGTGGTGGTGAGAGCTGTGGTTAAAGGAACCCTAGAAAAAAGTCGGCAAAAATAGCATGGAGTTTCCGAATAATAAACTTGGGGACCTCAATGGTAGAGAGCGTATGAATAGTAGAAGAGGTCAAGACATGTTTGATAAGAAGAAATATATCAACAGAAGAAAGAAGATTTGCCTTCCAACTAGCAAGTTTGGCTCTGATCTTGTCCACAATGGGATCAAAGTAAGAAATCTTGGTCCTTCCAGAGAAAGTAGGACAGCCGAGATAAGTAAAAGGGAAGGATCCCAACTTACAGCCTAAGATAGAGAGAATGCGATCTCTACGGGAAGGGGGGAAAGTGCCTACTCGTAAAGCAGAAGCTTTTGGGAAGACTGACAGATTGTCCCATAGAAGACTGAAAATCTCTGATGAAGGAAGTCACATTCCAGATAGAGGAGAGGTTACCATTAGTAAAGATAATAATATCATTCACATAATGAAGAGCAGGGGGGGCGAAGACACCTCTTTTAACCGAGTAGGGATGAATTTTACCAAAAAAGGCAAGCTCCTTGATCCCACGAATGAAAAGTTCCATGAAAATATCAAAGAAGAAAGGAGAGATAGGATCTTCTTGCTTAAGACCGCGAGTGAAATAATTAACTAAATCTATTTGGGTATATATATATTGTTTAATTGCCTCGATTGTATTTCAAAAAAATGTGTCGTAGTCTAGTTGATCAAAGCGATCTAACATTTAAAATTTATATAACTCGAAACATCAGTATCCCGAGGTCGTCTCTAAGAGCAAACTTAATACGCCAATACCACTATCTAATTATCTGCATATGATCTTGACGAATTTGCATAGAAGGATTGTCAAACAAACTTAAATCTTTCACTTGATTTTATGAATAAAGATTTGACATGTAACGAGGATTTAAGGCTAAATTAATCAAGTGTCAAGGAGATTAAACACTAAATTGTTATCACCATAATATTTGCGCAATATATAACAATAAAAATCACTTCAGAGACAATCTGTAAATCAATTTAAAGATGATTATAACTTAGTCCATTGTTGTTGCAATTCAGTCCCTGAAAGTTTGCATTTTGGTCCCTATGAATTTGCATTTAGGTCCTTACAAACCTTTTCTCTCATGGATGGGTCCCATCCTTCTTCTTCCTCTTCTTTTTCCTCCTTGCGTTTAGCAACAGACGGCGTGGAGCCTCAACGTTGGATCGATGAACTGGTCGGAGCTCTTCGAGGCACAGCAAAGCTTGCTGGAGGTCGCAACGCGATCCTTATGTTAACGGGAAGCTTCTCGTAAAGCTTCGGGACGTGGTGCGAGGAGAGACAGCCGACGCATGGCCGGTGGGTAGAGTCAACAAAAACTTGTCGCAAAGCTGCCTCCCAATGAACGACCTAGAATAAACCAGTAAAAATTAAGTATATAAATAAAATTGACGTGACATTGGTTTGTATTTGTGACATATACTACAACAATGATATTTTAAAACCTCTTTTTAGTGTGAACCAGTCATCGATGTTCAATAGGGAACTATTGGATCTACGTGCATCCATTAACACAATCCCGACCTCTCTCTATAAAAGGTTTCAATTAGGTGAACTCAGACCAACCTCAATAATGCTACAGTTAGTAGACCGTTTAGTCACCGCACCGAAATTGTTATTGAGGATGTTATTATCAAGGTCAAGGACTTCTATTTTTTCGCAGATTTCCTAGTCCTTGACATGGATGTACTTGAAGATTTGAGGAACACACCCATCATTCTGGGGTGCCCGTTCCTAGCTATCGCCAAGGCCAACATCAATTGTGAGTTAGCCCTAATATGCGAGAAGTGGTCAAGAAGGAAATAATCAAGTGGCTCGATGTAGGCATTATTTGCCTGATCTCAGATATCCCTTAGGTTAGCCCTATTCAGATTATGCCCAAAAGGGCAGGGATAACTGTCATGACTAATGAGAAAAGGGAATCTTTCACCACCCGTTCAGCTTTTGCTTGAAGAGTTTGTATTGATTATAGGAAGCTGAATACAGCCACCAAAAAGACCATTTCCCTTTTCCATTCATTGATCAAATCCTAGAAAGGTTAGCTAGGCAAAAGGACTTTTGCTTCATGGACGGTTATTTGGGATATAACCAAGTCTCTATCCATCCCGAAGACCAGGAAAAGACAGCTTTCACATGTCCCTACGGAACCTTCGCTTTCCATAGGATGCCTTTTGGGCTCTGCAATTTACCCATGACATTTTAAAGGTGCATGCTGGCTATCTTTTCTGACATGGTAGGAGATTGTCTTGAGGTGTTCATAGATGATTTCTCCATTTTCGAAGATTCCTTTGAGTCATGCCTAGCTAACTTGGAAATGATCCTCAAGAGATGCATCAAGACATGGCTGATCCTTAGCTTGGAAAAGAGCCACTTCATGACTCAAGAAGGCATTGTCTTGGGTCATGTGGTCTCTAATCGGGGAATTGAGGTTGATAAGGCTAAGGTGGATGCCATCTCTAAACTTCCTCCACCCACATTTGTGAAACAAATCTGATCATTCCTGGGTCATGTGGGTTTTTATCAGAGATTCATCAAGGACTTCTTCAAGGTTGCTCAACCCTTGAGTAACCTTCTAGCCAAAGACACGTCGTTCAAGTTTGATAAATCGCGCTACAAGGCATTTGATTTATTGAAAATGGCAATCACCTGCACCCCGGTGTTGCAACCACCGATCCAAATAGCCCCATTTGAGATTATGGCTGACGCATCTGATTATACGATCGAGGCTGCCTTGGGTCAGAAAATAGATAACAAGCCCTCTATTATCTGCTATTCTAGAAAGACTCTGTACAAGGCCCAGAGGAACTACACCATTACTAAAAAAGAGTTGTTAGTTGTAGTCTTTACTTTAGAAAAATTTAGGGCTTATCTTTTAGGTTCTCATGTTATCGTCTACACTGACCACTCAGCCTTGAAACAACTCTTGGCCAAAAAAGGATGCCCAGCACCAACTTATTCTCTGGATTCTTTTACTTTAAGAATTTGATCTTGAAGTCAAAGATAAATCTGGGGCATAAAACTTAGTGGCTGATCACCTTTCGAGAATTGATAAACGCCAGTTTATCATCATTCTTATGCATTAAAACAAACCTAGCTCTTAGGATTTTACTTCGCAAACGGGTTTTTGGACTTTATTTAGGCAAAAAATAGGTTAGGCATGCATTGCATTTTTTATTATCTTTTTAATATGTTTTTGTGAGTGTTAGGGATGTACAGATATATAGATCCCTAAAACCCTAGCACTCAAGAAGGCAAATGGTGAAGGAAAAGCCTAGACAAGTTGGAACTCAGCCTGATCCAGCTCACCTCAGCTTGATCCAGCTCACCTCAGCTTGATCCAGCTCACCGCAGCTGGAACCTAGCTTACTTGAACTAGGGTTAGCTCATCCCAGCTCCATTCAGGTAATCTCAGCTAGATGGCAGCTCAAGAGAGTTCACCTTAGCTCACCCTAGCTCAAGTCAGCTCAGATCCAGCTCAACTTAGCTGAGTCTAGCTCATCTCAGCTCCCACTAGTCCACAGGGAGCTCTAGCTAGCTCAGCTAAGTTGGCAGGAGTTCACCCCAGCTCAGATCCAGCTACATCCAGCTCCACTCAGCTCCAGCCAGCTGAAGAAGAACTCATCCCAGCTCAGGAAGCTCAAGTCCAGCTCCCGGGGACTCAGCTTAGCTCAACTCAGTTGAGCTAAGCTACCTTAACTGCCTCAACCAGCTTGATTCTCCCCGGGAGCACCAGACCTAGCTCACCTCAGCTCATTTTGGTAGAAGCTAGCTTACTTTATCTTGGCTTAGTAGCTAGCAAAGAACTAGCAAGCTAAGCCAGCTAGAGTAGCTCCATGCCAACCTCTTCAGCAGTAGCCAGCTCCAATTTCAGCTGCAGACTTCTCCTCCTCAGCTCTTCCCTCCAAACCCTAGCTCCAACACCTTCTCCTCTACTCCTCCATTAGCTAAGCTAGCTTAGCTTAGCTATGCTCCAACTTCCTTGGCTTGTACCACCCCGAAAACCCACCTACCAACTACACCCAACTAGCTCCACCTAAGCTCCACATAAGCTAACCTACTTGGCACCAACCTAACCTACCCACCACCTCCAAAAGACACCTAAAAGTGGTGCCAAAAACTACCCTAACCACCCCCTTAATGGCACCACTTTTCCCTCCAAAATCCCCCCTCATCTCCACCACACAATTTCCCTTGAATTCATCTCTACCATCCACCTAACCCCCCTTCTAGAAGACCCCATGTTGGCACCAACATGGTGGTGTCTCTCCACCACCAAAAGACACCAACACCACCATAACTACCCCCTTTAACACCCCTTGGGTTGGCGCCAACTCTCCGTAGCCATAGGATCACCAACCACCTCCATTCTTCCATCCTAGCCCTCCATTTCAAGGGGCACCTTAACCCCCCATCCCACCCTATAAAAAGACCACTACCCACCACCATTCAATGCATCCTTGGCTAGCAATTTCACTCTCATATTCCACCAAGAAGCCCACGTCCAAGAGAGAAGAAGAAGAAGAAGATTAAGGGGATATTCTGTCCCCTTGGTGCCTTCCCCTCTTCCCTTCTCTCTTGGGTCACGCCAGCCAAAGGAGAAGCCAAGCAAGGAAGATCTTGGAGGAGATCTTGAAGGTGGTCATGCCACCTTGGAGGAGTTTTTGAGGGTGGTGCACGCCCACCCCTTTGGAGAGAGCATTAAAGGTGGTAGCTTCCACCTTGGAGGAGCTCTCAAGGAAGGAGGAGAAGGAAGCCCTTTTTTCAAGCCAAGGAGCAGCTAGGCTTGGAGAAAGAAGACAACCTTCTTCACCATTGTTACAAGAGGATTTGTGTTTCTTTTTTTTCTTTTAGATTGTTTAATTCTAGTAGAAGCATTCCTCTACTTGTCCTTGAAAAGAACACTCATTCTACTCAATCAAAATTGCCTTCTTTTAGCTTTTTATTGCAGTTGTTTGTTTTGGTTCTAGCACTTGTTTCACCTCTTCTTCCTAATTACCCTAGGCCTCCACTTGCCTAGAGTGAGTTTAGGAAGAAGATATTTCTATCTTTTAGATTTTAGTTAATCATTTGTACGTGTTAGTTCTTTTCGCTACAATCTGCAGTTTGCCCTCGTCTTTTCAAAATAACAAAAAAAATATACATATTGAAAAATATCGAAAAGAAAGTTGAGATCTATCTGTAAGCAAGAGGATTAATTTTGCAATTTTTTCCTCCTTGGACGACCCTAGATACTCCCCTATCTAGGATATAAATTTAAAAGCGAAAGTGGATTCGCATGTTACAACGACGTTAAAAACCCGCTTTTACAAATCACGCGTATTTCGTTATCACTTTTTGGAGCCGTTGCTGGGGAGGCACGGCTTTGCTTTAATTAATTTTCTCTTGCTTAAAGTGGATCTCATCCCCTTCTCTTTCTTTCTTTTGTGTGTGCAAGAACTACAACGGGAAGGCAGGAATCTGGAAGCGAGAGCTCAAAGTTCCTTTTCTTCCCGCGAAATTCAGGTTGGTTCCTCTTTCTGATCACATAATTAATTAAAACTACCAAAAATATATTAAACTTGACTTTCAGGATCCCAAACAACTTAATTAAGTGGAGTGGTGCATTATAAAATCCATTGTTTGCTTGTATGCTTCTTTAACACCACTCCATTGCAAGTATTGGTGTTCTATTTTTCAGGTCCAGATTTCTATCTGGAATTGAAAAATCGATTCCTAACACCACAGGCCTCCTAAAATCATAAACTTTCGTAGAGTGATCTCCAATTAAGTTTGGAACATCTGTTCCAAATTTCAGATCAATTGGATTTGAATTTAATTTTTAAAAATTCGTGGATTGCAGAGGGGTTACACCCTTTAATCTTCCTATTTTGCTACTGTCCGTGAATTTTTAGAATATTTATACTCATCCAATTTTTGTGAATTTTAGTTTTCTGGAATCCTTGTGAAATCTTACACATCATATAAAATCACAAATATTTTCTGAGGTCAGTGGTAATACTGAAAAGTCCACAATACCCATGGGTATCATTTCTGGACTTTGACACCAGTACAATTAAAAATTTAAAATAATTATCAAACAATTTCTTAAAATCTTACAAAAATCTTTTTTGGAATCCTTGTTTGATTTTCTTCAAAGTAGTCATGTTGTTTGACTTGTTTGGACCACTATCTATTCTGAAAGCCTAAAAATAATTCATTGGTAGTAAAACTTCTGTCTTAAGGATAATTGGTTTAGGGTTTCTTCTTTCTTTTTAGAGACTCAATTAAAAGGAAATATACAATCACCCATACAACTTGTTTTCCTTTGATTGTGGATTTTCAAACTTGTTTGAAAATTTAATTAGAAAAACCCTAAAACACATTTGATTAAATTGAATCCTAAAAGACATAAATACAAGAAAATTGTGTGACAACTTGATTTTCATTAGAGCCACTCTCCAATTCCTGCACACACAAAAAAAAATCAAATAACAGGGCAACAACCCAATAAACGCCCTCCACATTCCGTGTGCACTATAGCATCCTAGACCTAATTAAAATTTGTAGCAACTTGACCCCTAAGGCTTTACCAACTTAGACTTGCTATTTAGGTCTTAAGTTCTCTTTAGTTAATACCAATTCTGTCATCTGTATCTGGTGGTCAGGCTGAGGGGCTGTGTCAAACGACCAGGCGCGGGTTTGTACAAGCACTTGGGGTCTTCCCTGGGAAACGTTTGGGCCCAAACCTCCCCTTAAGCAACTTAGCTAGATTTGTTGATAGAACGGGTATTCACTATTGACTACTTATTTCCTATATAGACCAAGTCTTAGGTTATTAGGGAGTCACATTTAAGTTAGGTCTAGTTTTGTTTGTTTGATTTGCACACTTTCTCTCATCTCTATCTCTTCTCCTCCCCTCCAAATCTTCCAAGTAGTGCATGCACGGGCGACGGTCCTAAAAGCCACACCTCGAGGGACCATCTGATTTCGCCCCCCGCAGCAAGAAATCATTGTTTTCTTCCCCCTCGTCTTCTAAAAAAATGGAAAACCCAGGAAGTCGTCAAAAAAATTTTGCTTCCACTTCTAACCCGTCAGCCGACCCACAAGTTGACTCCACCCTTCCTCACCTTCCTAACTTGGAGCAACCAGAAATACCAGCAGGGCCAGGTGACCCTCCAATTATAACCCATAATACAAATCCCTTTGCATTAATGGTCGACCATTTGGCTTGACTACAACAAAATCAAGAAGATCTAGCTAGGATTGTCACGAACCTAGCTAATCAAGGACAAAATCCACCACCCCGCCAACAGCCTGTCGTTCCTCTTAAGGATTTCTATGATCCTTCCAATTATGAGGAAAGACCAGGGGTGGTCATACCACAAGGGGATTTTGAAATCAAACCCGCCATTCTAAACCTTATCAAGCATTTTCATGGTCTTCCAAGAGAGGACCCTTTTTGTCATCTCGAGGAATTAACTGTCCTCGCTCAAACCACTCGTTCCCGCAATGTGCAGGAAGACATGTGGTTAATGAGACTCTTTCCTCTCTCTCTTAAAGACAAAGCATCACATTGGTTTAGAACAGTTGGGCGTCCAATTATCACCTGGCCCCAATTAAAAAGTGCTTTTCTTAAAAAAAATTTTTCGATCGGTCGAATAAATGCATTAAGAAGATCTATAATGACCTTTCAACAAAAAATTGGTGAACCCCTCCACGAAGCCTGGGAAAGGTTTCAGGAACTTCTAAGAAGTTGTCCCCACCATGAAATTCCACAATGGCAGCTAGTGCAGATCTTCTATCACGGATTAGAAGATCAATTAAAACGATTTGTGGATGCCTCATGTGGGGGCAATTTTCTTAACAAAGACGCCGAAAGTGCCTATCTTCTCTTTGAAGAAATGAGTGAAAACTCATTTAACATGACTTCAATGGACACTTTTGGCAGATCACAAAACCCCAGACACGTAGTCCATGAAATTGACTCCAAAACCACCTCTATTCCAGTCACACAAGATGATTTATATATGTTAGCTCAACGACTGGACCAGATGCAAATTCACCAAAATAAAATGGACGAAAAGCTCACAAACAAACAAGCTCCACACGTCCACTCTCCACACACTAACCCCCCACACATTCTCCGAAGAGAAAATCTACACAATATCGATGCCACATCTGCTGGCCAGCAAATCCCGACTGATTTCCCGCAAGATTTAACCAGGAATTTTGACCAAAATATTTTTGATTCCACATCGGAAAATATTTATACTCTCCAGGAGCAATTTAGAAACCCCTCCAACACTTCCAATCAAAATTGGAGGACTAACCCGAATCACTCCTGGAAAAACCTGAATCCGATTCATTTTCCCAAACAAAACTATTTTGGGAATTATGGGCAACCTTTATATCAACCTGGACCATCCCAGGATGATATTAATAATCAGGTCATGAAAACTCTGCAAGGAATGCTGACTCAAATGACAGAAGTAACCCCTATGATTACCAATTTACAACACCAAGTTAAGGTTACTCCTAATCATCGACCTATTGGGAATTTACCATCCCAACCCATGCCCAACCCAAACAATCAAAGGAATCAATTTCAAGGTCGATATCACAGTCAACCTATTCAGCCAACACCTCAGCATCCGCCGGGTTTCAATAATAGCCAAGCCCCCCGTCCTCATCCTAGAAACAACCAGACTGCAAATGCAGTTACCTTGAGGAATGGGAAAACCACTCACAATACCCTGCCTGTTAAAGAAACCCACTCTAATGACACACAGATTAACTCTTGCCCTCCTATTGTTTAGGAACCAATTCATGCAAAACAGGGCAACCCTGCCCCATTTCCACAAGCCCTCCACTTTTCTAAAAAGAAAAAGACAAAATCCGAGCCCACTGAGAAGGAATTAATGGATTTATTTGGGCAAGTAGAAATTAATATCCCTATCCTAGATGCCATTAAGTATATCCCTGCCTATGCAAAATTCCTAAAAGATTTATGTACTCCAAAAAGGCATCCCAAGAATTTAGGAAAGGTAATTCTTCCAGAGACAGTCAGCTCAGTTGTGCAGAGCCGACTACCTCTTAAGAGAAAAGATCCCGGCGCCCCCCTAATCCAAGTTATCATTAATGATACCTCATTTGATCGCGCTCTATTGGATCTTGGTGCCTCAATTAATCTTATCCCCACAGTTATTTTTGAGGAATTTAAAATCGATGAATTGAAGCCTGTTGAGGTTACTCTCCAATTAGCCGATCGATCTACGATTAAACCAAGGGGAATTGTTGAAGATGTTCTTGTCCGGGTCAAAGATTGTCTATTCGCAGTAGACTTTTTAGTCGTGGACATTGAGGTACTTGAAGCACTTAAGTTTGCCCCCATTATTCTTGGAAGACCATTCTTAGCCACCGCCCATGCTAATATTGATTGTGATTCTGGAAAGATGAAGATCATGTGTGGTGGTGAATCTGTAACCCTAGACATTTTTCAAGCCTCTAGGCGGTTCCAGGAACCAGATTTCTTTGATGATTCGGATTCAGAAATAGAAAACATTGTGGAGGAAACATTGCAGATTTCCCAATTAGGTTCCTGTTTTGCCGTAAATACGGTTCCTGAACAATTTACTTTTTCTCACCCTTCCACCTCAACCACACGACCATCTAACATTCCAGCTGACCCTTTCACTCTCACCTCACCTTTAACCCACAAAGCAGAAACTCTTTCAGAACCGGGCCTACAATTGGAATTAAAACCTTTGCCCGATTCCCTTAAATATGTCTTCCTAGGTCCAAATCAGACCCTGCCCCTGATTATAAATTCTAGACTCACCGGGGCACAAAAGCACAAACTTCTCTAGGTTTTGAGTAAATATCGAAAAGCTATTAGCTGGACCCTTTCTGATCTTAAAGGCATTCATCCTTCCTATTGTACGCATCGTATATATTTAGAGGATGATTCTCGCCCCTCCCGCCAACCACAAAGGCGCTTGAATCCTAGTATGCAGGAGGTGGTAAAAAAGGAGATTATTAAGTGGCTGGATGTTGATATCATCTACCCCATTTCTGACAGCTCCTGGGTTAGTCCAACTCAAGTTGTCCCCAAAAAGGCTGGACTAACAGTTGTCACCAATGAAAATGGGGAAAATATAGCCACTCGAACCGCTTCTTCTTGGCGCGTGTGTATAGATTACCGAAAATTAAACACCGCCACCAAGAAGGATCATTTCCCGCTCCCTTTTATTGATCAAATCTTGGAGCGGTTAGCCGGACGGGAATTTTACTATTTTTTGGACGGTTATTCTGGCTATAATCAAGTGGCGGTTCATCCTGAGGACCAGGACAAAACAACTTTCACCTGCCCCTTCGGAACCTTTGCTTCCCGAAGAATGCCCTTCGATCTTTGCAACGCACCTACGACTTTTCAAAGGTGCATGCTTGCAATTTTTTCAGACCTGGTAGGTGAATGTTTAGAAGTTTTTATGGATGACTTCTCTGTTTTTGGGGATTCTTTTGACCATTGCCTCAAAAATCTTGAAAGAACCCTCGAAAAGTGCAAAGAAGTTAATCTGGTCCTCAGCTGGGAAAAAAGTCATTTCATGGTCCAAGAAGGTATTGTCTTGGGCCATGTTATTTCTAAACAAGGAATCGCGGTAGATAAAGCAAAAATAGATGCTATATCTAAGCTCCCATCGCCCACTACTGTCAAACAAATTAGATCCTTTTTGGGTCATGTGGGTTTCTACCGTCGATTCATACAAAACTTTTCCCAAATCTCCAAGCTTTTAAGTCAGCTTCTTACTAAAGACCAGCCATTTGATTTTAATAATAAGTGCCCGGAGAGTTTTTTGAGGTTGAAGAAAGAGGTTACTGAGGCACCAATATTGCAGGGACCTGATTGGAATAGTCCCTTTGAATTAATGACAGATGCCTCAGATTTTGCTGTAGGGGTCGTTCTAGGGAAAAGAATTGGCAAGAAGCCCGTTATGATCTATTATGCTAGCAAAACCCTTGATGATGCACAATGGAATTACATGGTTACTGAAAAGGAACTTCTTGCCATTGTATTTGCCTTAGAAAAATTTAGATCTTATCTGTTGGGGTCACGTGTCACTGTTTATACAGACCACTCAGCAATTAAATATTTGCTGACAAAGAAAGATGCGAAACCCCGCCTTATCCGTTGGATTCTGCTGCTCCAGGAATTTGACCTGGAAATCAAGGATAAGGTGGGATTGCACAATGTAGTGGCCGACCATCTCTCTCGTCTTTTGACGAATGGCATAATGACCCCGCCAGATCATTTCCCTGATGAAAGTATTTTAGATGCTACAACCCTCCCTTGGTTTGCGCCCATCGCAAACTACTTAGCAACAGAACAAATCCCCGCTGATTGACCAAAAACAAAATGGGATAAGTTCTTTGCTGATATTAAATATTAGTTTTGGGAGGAGCCCGACCTTTTCCACATTTGTGCCGATCAGGTCATTCGACGATGTGTCCCCGATTCTGAAATCCATGATATCTTAACACATTGTCACTCAATGGCCTGTGGCGGGCATCTTTCGGGCAAGAAAACAGCAGCTAAAATCCTTAATGTAGGATTTTATTGGCCCAGCTTGCACAAAGATGCTCATGACTTCGTTCGGTCCTGTGTGCATTGCCAAAGCATCAGCAACATGACTCGAAAGGATATGATGCCCCTTAATCCTATTTTAGAAGTTGAAATTTTCGATGTTTGGGGCATCGACTTCATGGGACCGTTCATCAACTCTGGTGGGTATTTGTATATATTAGTTGCAGTCGACTATGTTTCTAAATAGATAGAAGCAATACCCACCTGCACTAGTGATCACCGTGTGGTTGTCAAATTTCTTAAGAAAAATATTTTCTCAAGATTCGACATACCAAAAGCCATTATCAGTGACGGAGGCTCACATTTCACCCACTCACAATTCCGTCACCTCCTTTCTAAATACGGGGTTAATCATAAAATTTCCACACCATATCACCCCCAAACTAATGGCCAGGCTAAAGTTTCTAACCGGAAAATTAAAAATATTTTACAAAAGACGGTTAGGCCCGACCGTAAAGATTGGTCCACCAAATTGGATGACGCCTTATGGGCCTACCGTACCACTTTTAAAACTCCACTTGGCATGTCTCCCTTCCGTCTGATTTTTGGGAAGGCATGCCATCTCCCGGTAGAATTAGAACATAGGGCTTTTTGGGCAATAAAACAACTCAATATGGATTTATCTGACGCTGGTAACCATAGAAAATTACAATAAACTGAATTGGAAGAATTACGTAATTTTTCCTATGAAAATGGAAGGATTTATAAAGACCGAACAAAGAAATTTCACGATAAATATATTGTTCGGAAACACTTTGACGTTAATCAACGTGTTTGGCTTTTCGATGCGAGATTACGTCTTTTTCCTGGCAAATTAAAATCTAAATGGACCGGCCCCTTTATTGTCCATAAAACATATCCATACGGTGCTGTTGACCTTTTTATCCAAAAACTAATTCGACATTTCAAGTCAATGGCCAGTGTTTAAAGCCCTATTTTGACCATACGCCTAGAATTCCATCTGAATCTTTTAATTTTACTGAGCCAGCCACCCTTGATCACTAGTGCACATCACGCCCGGCTGAATGGCATAAAAGATAGCACTGGATGGGAGGTAACCCATCAATTTTTTTCTTGCTTTCTTTTTTTTTCTCCTTCCAGGTTTTGTTCATCCTAAACCCGACCGTTCTTCACTAAGGTGATCCCTTTTCCCTCCTAATGCATGAGGACATGGCATTTCTTAAGCATGGGGGGGTGTTTTTAAATTTTTACGATCGATTTAGGATGTTCAAAACCTAAAAACATACAATTTTCTTTATTTCCTGCTTGCATACCCAAAAAAATAAAAATGTTGAAAACTTTTTGAGGAAAAATTTTGAAATCGGGACTAAGGTCGAAAAATTCACTTTTGGTACAATGGGATTTAATCTTTAACAAACTAGGGATAATGATATGGATCTGATCATTAGAATTCCAGGGTCTATTTTAGACTAGATCAGATATCCTTCTCTAAAATTCCACCTGAACTCATGATAGTTCAGGTGACTTGATCCTATTTTGTAATACGGAAAGTATTTGAGTTAGTTTCTGATTCAAAAACTTGCGTATCTTAAGAAACTTCTTGTGTCTATTTTCACACACAAGCCAACACTTAAAAATAATTAAATTTTTTTTGAAAAACTCCCGTGTTTGGATTTAGTAAAAGTCTGAAGCAGATCATTGGTTTGAGTTCCCACCGCTGAGAAGAAGGAAAATACCTTCTTGGAGGACACGATGTCAACATGTTACCGCCTCGGCGTTGCTCTATATCTATATTTCATATCTTTAGACAGAGCATTAAAGCGCATTTTAGCAGGGCCTTGGACGGTGCTCTACCTATAGCGTCGGAGCAAGAGCTTGAGTTTGCTTGGAGCGCCCCTTTTCACCGCATCGTGTTTTGGGGTTGTGAGCTCCTGGGTGGTGTCATGGACAGTGCTATCCCGAAGTACTGGTGCCAGAGCCCCCTCAAGGAATGGTAACGGGAATGATGATCCCGACACATCTATTATAAGACTAAGCTAAAAATAAGCATGGGGGAAGAAAAAAAAAAAAATATATATATATATATATAATAATACATCCTTATAAATGTTGCCTTTTCACAATCACAGACACAAGGTTTTAAAGGATTTTGCAAGTTGAGAATCAGATTCATGAGCCAAAAAAATCCTAAAAACAAACATTTCAAGCCATCTGAATTAACAAGGGGTTAATTTGAGAATTTTCTGGAGGATATATTGATCCCGTTCTGTCTAATGGTTGAATCCAAAAACAAATCCCGATGTTTATCTTTAACAAATCCCGTACCTCCAGTGTTTTAATCTACTAAGGTCCATTAATCTCTTTTTCTCCTCAAAAGTCGAAAAAATTGGATTTCCCAAAAATTCCGTTTTAAGTTTTGCTAAGAGACTAGCAAAAGATAAGCATGGGGGTGTGATAAACGCCAGTTTATCATCATTCTTATGCATTAAAACAAACCTAGCTCTTAGGATTTTACTCCCCAAACGGGTTTTTGAGCTGCATTTAGGCATAAAATAGGTTAGGCATGCATTGCATTTTTTATTGTCTTTTTAATATGTTTTTGTGAGTGTTAGGGATGTACATATATATAGATCCATAAAACCCTAGCACTTAAGAAGGAAAATGGTGAAGGAAAAGCCCAGACTAGCTGGAACTCAGCCTAATCCAGCTCACCTCAGCTTGATCCAGCTCACCACAGTTGGAACCTAGCTTACTTGAACTAAGGTTAGCTCATCCCAGCTCCATTCAGCTAATCTCAGCTAGATGGCAGCTCAAGAGAGTTCACCTTAGCTCACCCTAGCTCAAGTCAACTCAGATCCAACTCAACTTAGCTGAGTCTAGCTCATCTCAGCTCCCACTAGTCCACAGGGAGCTCTAGCTAGCTCGGCTAAGTTGGAAGGTGTTCACCCCAGCTCAGATCCAGCAACATCCAGCTCCACTCAGCTCCAGCCAGCTGAATAAGAACTCATCCCAGCTCAGGAAGCTCAAGTCCAGCTCCCGGGGACTCAGCTTAGCTCAACTCAATTGAGCTAAGCTACCTTAGCTGCCTCAACCAGCTTGATTCTCCCCAGGAGCACCAGACCTAGCTCACCTCAGCTCATTTTGGTAGAAGCTAGCTTACTTTAGCTTGGCTTAGTAGCTAGCAAAGAACTAGCAAGCTAAGCGAGCTAGAGTAGCTCCATGCCAGCCTCTTCAGCAGCAGTCAGCTCCAATTTCAGCTGCAGACTTCTCCTCCTCAGCTCTTCCCTCCAAACCCTAGCTCCAACACCTTCTCCTCTACTCCTCCATTAGCTAAGCTAGCTTAGCTTAGCTATGCTCCAACTTCCTTGGCTTGTACCACCCCAAAAACCCACCTACCAACTCCACCCAACTAGCTCCACCTAAGCTCCACATAAGCTAACCTACTTGGCACCAACCTAACCTACCCACCACCTCCAAAAGACACCTAAAAGTGGTGCCAAAAACTACCCTAACCACCCCCTTAATGGCGCCACTTTTCCCTCCAAAATCCCCCCTCATCTCCACCACACAATTTCCCTTGAATTCATCTCTACCATCCACCTAACCCCCCTTCTAGAAGACCCCATGTTGGCGCCAACATGGTGGTGTCTCTCAACCACCAAAAGACACCAACACCACCATAACTACCCCCTTTAACACCCCTTGGGTTGGCGCCAACTCTCCTTAGCCATAGGATCACCAACCACCTCCATTCTTCCATCCTAGCCCTCCATTTCAAGGGGCACCTTAACCCCCCATCCCACCCTATAAAAAGACCACTACCCACCACCATTCAATGCATCCTTGGCTAGCAATTTCACTCTCATATTCCACCAAGAAGCCCACATCCAAGAGAGAAGAAGAAGAAGAAGATTAAGGGGATATTCTATCCCCTTGGTGCCTTCCCCTCTTCCCTTCTCTCTTGGGTTACGCCAGCCAAAGGAGAAGCCAGGCAAGGAAGATCTTGGAGGAGATCTTGAAGGTGGTCATGCCACCTTGGAGGAGTTTTTGAGGGTGGTGCACGCCTACCCCTTTGGAGAGAGCATTAAAGGTGGTAGCTTCCACCTTGGAGGAGCTCTCAAGGAAGGAGGAGAAGGAAGCCCTCTTTTCAAGCCAAGGAGCAGCTAGGCTTGGAGCAAGAAGACAACCTTCTTCACCATTGTTACAAGAGGATTTGTGTTTCTTTTCTTTCTTTTAGATTGTTTAATTCTAGTAGAAGCATTCCTCTACTTGTCCTTGAAAAGAACACTCATTCTACTCAATCAAAATTGCCTTCTTTTAGCTTTTTATTACAGTTGTTTGTTTTGGTTCTAGCACTTGTTTCACCTCTTCTTCCTAATTACCTAGGCCTCCACTTTCCTAGAGTGAGTTTAGGAAGAAGATATTTCTATCTTTTAGATTTTAGTTGATCATTTGTAGGTGTTAGTTCTTTTCGCTACAATTTGCAGTTTGCCCTCGTCTTTTCAAAATACAAAAAAAATTTACATATTGAAAAATATCGAAAAGAAAGTTGAGATCTATTTGTAAGCAAGAGGATTAATTTTGCAATTTTTGCCTCCTTGGACTACCCTAGATACTCCCCTTTCTAGGATATAAATTTAAAGGCAAAAGCAGATTCGCGTGTTACAACGACATTAAAAACCCGCTTTTACAAATCACGCGTATTTCGTTATCAAGAATCCTAATTGATTCTCCTCATCCAGATATCCCTATCTCAAACTCTTTTTTGGATGAGACTATCCTTACAATCTTAGGTATCCGAACCCCCTGGTTTGCAGATATAGTTAATTATTTGGCCGTTGGTCAAATCCCCTATGATTGGATGAAACAACAACGGGATAGACTTATGTCTGAGGCCAAATATTATCTTTGGGATGATCTTGAGCAGTACCGCATCAACGCTGACCAGATTATTCGTCGATGCATCATGAAAAATGAGTTTTTTAGTATACTTGAGTTCTGCCATGCATCTGCGTGTGGTTGACACTTTTCCGAGAAAAAGACAGCGGCAAAAATTTTGCAATTCGGATTCTATTGGCCATCATTATTTAAGGATGCCCAAGAATTCTCAAGGTCATGCGCCTGATGCTAGACACTTGGGAGCATGGCTGATTGGGCTTTTTAGGCGGTTTGTAAAATGTGATTTTTATAAGTCGTTGTAATGCACAAAAATTGATTCGCTTTTAAATTTATAACCTAGATGGTGGTGGTATCTAGGGTCATCCAAGGAGGCAACTATTTGCAAAATATCAATCTCTTACTTGAACATGAAACTCAACTTTCTTTTTGGTATTTTTGCATATATAATTTTTATGGTTTTTGAAATAACGAGTATTCGCACTTTTGAAGAGGGAACGAGACTAACACCTATAAGCTAAATCAAAGGTGACAAGAATAGCCTCTCCCTAAGCTCACTCTAGGTATGTGGAGGCCTAGAGTAATTAGGAAGAGGAAGTGAAAAAGTGCTAGAAACAAGATAAGAGCAAATATGACAAAAATTGAAAAGAAGGCAACCTTGATTAATGAAAAAGTGTTTTACAAAAAATCCTAGCAGAGGAATGCTTCTACTACTAGCAACAAAAATAGAAAATATGCAAAACACTAATCCTCTGAATGTTGGTGAAGAAGAGAGGCTCTTGCTCCAACTACGGCTGCTCCCGTAGTTGAAAAGAACTCCTTCTCCTTCCCCTTGATTTGCTCCTCCAAGATGTGTCCTTCCTGGCAAGCCCTAGATGGGGCATGCCCTTGCTCCTCCAAGGGTGGACGATCACCCTAGAATCTCCTCTAATTCCTAGTCATCCTCCTTGGTAAGAATTTGCTCCTCGCACAAGGAGAAGAATGGAGAGGAAGAAGGCACAAAGGAGGCAAGGGATAGCCTCCTTAATCTTCTTCCTTCCATCTTCTTCTTGACCGTAGGTTATAGGTGGGTAGAGGGTGGAATTAAACTAAGGGAGGATGAAGATTTAGTGGTGGTTAGGAGGATTTTTATAGAGGTGGAGAATGGTGGTTGGTGTGACCTTTGGATGGTCGGTAAGGATTGGATGATGAGGGTAGTTAGGTGATCCAAGGGTGGAGGTATGTTGGCTCCAAATGAAGTGATGATAACATCATCATCAGTCATAACTAGCTTTAATTAGTCATAATCAACAGACAAATGCTCCTACATAACCATCGAAGAGCCATAATTCGTTGCATATCCTTTCTAAAAGATAAATCATAAAACAGGAGTAAATATGTGGTTTTAATAGTATAACCTAAATGCAAAACAATAATGGGGTTTCCCAGGGGTTTATTAAAGGTCAAATGTTCATAAATGTCTACTAAGAGGGTCCGTGAAGATAAAAACAAGTTTTCACACAATTCAAGAATTAATGGGCATTCGAAACCCTAATTTTAGACTCGCTTAATTAACTGAAGTTCTGGTTAGGATAAATTCACCTAAATCTTCTAAGAATAGTACAAAAATATTCTCTAAGGTTTGGTACCCTTGATTTGACCATTGTAACCCATTTTGACTTGAAACAGAGTCTCAGATAGGAAATTGCCCTAATTTGGGCTTTTACGTAAATTACCCAGAAACTTGATCAAAACTAAAATCTGACTTCACCATCATATTCCTTGGGTCCAAATTAGGTTTGTACCTAGATTTATGCCCAATAAGAGAACATCTTGACCTAGTTTGCATTTTAGTCCAATCTGATTCTTATTCTCTAAAATAACCCCTCAAATTTCAAAATCCTTGCAAAAAGCCCCCCAACTTCTTCATCTTCTTCATGAAAAGGTCCCTGTCTCCATTGGAACCTTCCGTCCATACATGGAAGGTTTCAATCAGGGTTTTATCCATGAATTTGCAGTGAATCTCTCCTAAAAATGGGAGGACTCTTGAGGAGATCCCCTTCCATCTGAGCTTCTTCACGACCTGCCTAAATCGCCCAAGAGCATGCGATCTAGCCTTGTCAAACATTTTGGTGCCGTTTCTGGGGAGCAATGTGTAATTCATTGCTATTCTCTGCATTAGTTGATTATATTTGAGTACTGACTTACCTTGTTTGCTTTATTATGATTTTGCAAGGTACTTCACGAGGAGATCTTTCATGCAAATCAACCACTCCAGGGTAGGTAACTTCTTTATTCTTCCCTAATCAACCTCCTAATCTTGGGAAGATAAAGAAAGGAAATAATCAATTAGGAATCACCTGCCTTATTTTTCATAGTAATTATCATTTAAAAGGCAAGTTCCCTAATTTACGAAATTTTTTTCAAATCCCATTGAAGTTGAAGTGATTCTGTTTAGAGATCCTACCCCAAATTTCTTGTGCCTATTAGGGATTACACTTAGTTTCTAATCTTCTTGGACTATGCACCTCTTGTTTGAAGTCCGAGGAGAATATTTTAAGGTCAAATTGGATGCAAAATAGAGCCAATTAGAGTTTCAATTCTAGGGTTTTGGAGTGCTAGTTCACACTTACCTGCATAAAAGGAAACAAACCCACCCGCATGTGTGTGCTACCTAAGCCCTTGGTTGAAAAGATCTAATCAACAAAAATCCTAAAATCAGGCTCTAAATTCACTTGAACCCTAAAATCCTTGGACCTAATAACTTGAAATCCAAATTAGGGTGATTTCTAGGTCTTGACCTAGATCTCTTTCTGCCATCTTTAGGGCAGGTCAGGTGAAGTTGGTCTACATTGTAGACCAACCAACCCCCAAATTAGGTCACAAGTTAAATTAACTTTTAATCAAGTGAACTCAAGGCACAAATTAGGACATAAAATTGGTAGACTTAAGGTTTTAAGTTCATACATTCCGCTCTACTTGGACCCTCTATGACAAGTAAGGTTGGGTGGGGGAAACCCTGTAACCTGTGGGGACGCTCTACCGTGTAGGGGTCATTACTGGGCTCTCCCTTCCTGGCTACCCAGGTAATTCTCGGGTGTGCGAATTTCTAATTCAGAGGTATTATCCGCGTCAAAATTGCCTTAGTCGTCCAAAAATCTTTGGGTGACATGATTGGGTCAAAATTCATATCCAGTCGCTCATCCCATCTATTTAGAGCACATACACAGATCATCTAAAGGAATTCTGGTAGATCTGATCAACTTCAATCTAAACTTGACTTTTGATTGTACATCTTGATTCCACCATTTGAGTAAAAAATGCAACCTGACATGTTAGCAAACCCGTTTGAGGATATACAGGTTAATGTGTCAAACACAACAACATTCATTTCAGAACAAGCACAACTGATTTTGACACAATTAGAAAATGGGGCAACTTGGGATGTTCTCATGCCAAAATACCGGGAAATTGAGAGATGGCATAATGGTGAGTATATCTTGTGTAGATTTGAGCCATCACTATGGAAAATACACCGAGATGACCTTGAAAAAAGAGACAAGATAATGCAGATGTTGAAACGTGTTATCGATCATAGGCATCAGTACACCCTTGCGACATCTTGAATTAACTAGCACAATCTCCCAAATCCTGGGTTTTATAATAAAGCTTATTATAGACCCCTAACCCAGAGGAATTCCAATTCAAATTTTGACATGCTTGATCTTGAAATGGGTGGGGAAGATCCGATTACAGGTGATCACGATTACGAGCCAACCCTACCATGCCCTAATGTTCCAGACACTTGTGATACCAAGATTGAATCAGAACCTCTTGAAGGTGTAAATTCTGTCCTTTGTTCTGATACAGTGACTCTCGAGAGCAATTCTGACATCCCTGTAGAGCCCAATCTAGATTCTAGTGATCCAACCCACACCCTTAACCTTGAATCTGGATCTGAGCCTTGTTAGGATGATTACAAGGCCCCACGTGATGAAAATCAGATTTTGAATCTGGATTATGATTCTGGGCCATTATTTAATGAATGCACCTCTCCAACCTTCTCAAAAGCACAGATTGATTTTTCGGAAGTCATGCTAATCTACGATATAGAAACTGAGTTGGAAGAGTTGAGTTTTGATTGGGTCTTCCATACAAGCCAAGAACCCATGCCCATGCCTAATAGGGATACCTTTTTAAACTCGGAATCTAAAAATAGGTTAGATCCAAGTTAGGTTGCTGAGTCTACATCTTTTGATTTATTTTGTGGTGGAACCTTTGATCCCGAATCAAATTCAATACTTGATTTTCGCAAGTTCTCCAACAATTTCGAATCTTACTATGATTTTGGAGAACCATTATTCCTGACAACTACGAGCCAATCTACGACCTCAGCATACATGATCCATTCTTCAACTCTGACTCTGAGGTCCCTAATCTCGAGATCACTGATTCAAAATCAGGTTCCATTGAGATGGAATCATTTCTTTTTGATACTCAGGAATTGGGAGCAGAACTTGCCGAGAGTGTCTACAACCCAAAGTTTGAATCTTTTCTTGACTCATATTTCCTTGATCCTATAAACACTCTTCAAGCATTTAGCTTTGATTTTGATGGCTATTATGAGGACTCTCTAAATGAACCCATCTTTGAAACCTTCCTAGAGGAGCCCTCACACACAATTATCTTGAAGCCACCTCTTCCACAGCATATGCAGAACCTTCCCAAACTCATTTTCAAACCCAACCCGCAACCAAACTCAATTTCTACTATGATTCCCCTCTCAATGAGTCATTGCACATGATTCTCCTCAACATCTTTATCGGGTTTTAGACATCGATCAGATTACAAATCACGCCCCATCCTTCTCTGATCACTCCTGTAGGGTTCCTACATCCTCCACCAACCCTTTTTCATTTGAGGATCCCCACTCTGATCAAGCTGATTCAACTCAGCCAAACCCTAGCTATACACTTCCACATCCTTTTAAGCTCCACAATATCTGGTTGGCACCACATCTCTTGATCCACATCTATCGACTAGCCAGATTGATTGGATTTAGGCTGCATCATTAGCCTACTAATCTGAATAAGCACCTGGTTGGACCAACCAGGCTTTTAATCATGGTACCTGTTCTACAAAACTCGTTAGATTTGACCACTCCTTCTCAATACCATTGTATGCTCGGCTGAAGGCATTGAATTTAGTGTTTAACGGGAGGCAACCCATCAATCCAAAAAACCCAAGATCCTTCTTATTATCATTTTGTACTTCATGACTATTGCACTCCGAGTTCAATTTTAGAACAGTTGACTCCACCTCTGGTATTCGTATCAGAGCTTGAAATCGTCCGCAACAGTCATCCCAAGCCGTTTGCCCACCCGATAATCCTATTCTAATCCTTGAACCCAAAACTATTTCATACCCTCCATTTACAATGAGGACATTGCAAAACTTAGGCATGGGGGGTGTTAAAGTGCAAACATACAAAAATTCACAGTTCGAAAGGGTTCTAAAAAATAATACATATTCCAAAAAACCAAAAAAATAAAAAAAAGAACAAAAAAAGAATGGAGAAAGGAGGAAATTTTGAATGAATTAATAGCGAATCATTCTTGAGAAGAGGAACAAAAAGGGGAGGTAATTTAAATGTCAAAAAGGAGCAACCGTTTGAAACAAAAAGGGTTAGTCATTAGTAAAAGATTAAGGAATCTACTTAGTTCTAAACCAAATCAAAAGAAAGAAATAAAAGACAAAAATGCTACAGAAACACAAATTAGTATGAACGCTGATCTTAGGCCTATTGAGCTGTGTTTAAGCTTAAAAATTCAAGTATCTGTTAAGATCTGGATAGTCTTCAAGAGGTTGAGGAAAATGCAAAGCTTAAGTATTAGGTCTAAGGCTTAGGGATTATTCAGCCTCGTTAATTGACCTCTGGTTTGCAGGACTCGGTAACCTAAGCACCCTAATCCACACACATTTTGGTTCAGTGCGTTTAAGTACCAAAATCACGTAAATGTGTTAAATTCTATTCTGAAAAAATCACCTAGATTAAGAGTGTCTAATCAATACAAGTTGATTTGAATGAGTTCCCGACGTGGAGAGGTAGGAAATTCCCCTCGAAGATGCACAATAACATTTTGTCTCCTCAGTGCTTGTCTCTTAGGATATCTAAATATCCTACCGGGGGCATGTAATCACCTTGTGCTGATTCAGGTGCCATGGGAGGGATTATCCCAAAATGTCAATTGCCAGGGCATGAATTTAGATACAGAATGCCATGGGAAACACTATCTTGAAGTGTCGAAAGCCAGGGTTCTAGGGGTTGCCATGGACATTGCTATCTTGAAGCATCGATTACCAAGGACCCTACAAGAATTGAAGGTGGGAGTTAGGAATCCGATACAGACCGTGTTGTAAAGTCAATCTGAAACTAGAAATAAAGAAAAGAGAGAGAAAACTCTCCAAAAATGCAAAAAGATTCTTCTATCTCTCTCTTAAAAAGAACACATTGCAAACTGAACGGAGACTAAACATGTTTTAAGCATGGGTGCTTTAACTGTGGAGTTCAACTAACCTTAGGTTAGTTTCTGTGAGCCTTAGAAACCTTCGTGGCTGACTGAGGCTAGAGCTAGTCAGGTCCAGATCTTGGTTAGTACTTGAGTACATCTAGGCTTACTGTTGGCATTCTAACCTAATCAACAAAAGAAAGCACACAGCAAAAATCTAAGCATAAAAAGGCATGGTCTAGAATTTGAGTTAATCCCATGAGATTTTGCTAAGGGACTGGAAAAGGCTAGGCATGGGGGTATGATGAGAACACCATCATGAGCCATAACGAGCTCAATTTGATTTGATAAAGTCATTAACTGCTCCTACATAATCGCCAGAGAACCCTAATTCACTGCAAATAAATTTTGAGGGAAATACAATAAAATAGCGGTAAAACTGTAATTTTAACAATATATCTCAATTGCAGTACACTCATGGATTTTCTCAAGGGTTAATTAAGGGTCAGATGGTCTTAAGAGTCCAACAAGTTGGTTAGAACAAGATAAAAATGGGTTTTCATGCATTTTAGGAATTAAATGACTTCCGAAACCCTAAAAATAGACTTGCTTGATCTATTGAGGTTCTGGTAAAGATAAAATTCACATAAACCATTTAAAATTCATATAAAAATATTCTCTATGGTTTGGTACCTTCAATTTGACCATCAGAACCCGTCTTGACCCAAAATAGAGTCCTGACAGATATTTGCCCTAATTTGGGTTTTTTCATAAATTACCCAGTCAAACTAGGTCAAAACCAAAATCCAACTTCACCATTGAATTTCTTAGGTCTAAATTAGGTTTTTACCAAAATTTTGGGCCTAACCTAGTTTGCAATTTGGTCTTGTCTAATTCTTTTATCTCACACACATGCCCCTAACTTTTGAATTTCTTGCAAATAGCCCCTCAACTTTGTCATATTCTTCACAAATAGGTCCCTACTACCATGAAATTCTATTCCAACAACTCTGGCTACCTTTGATTGAAGAGAACTTCTCTGATCAATTGATCCGTTCCAAAATTGGAAGGGAGATTCCTTGAGGAGTCCTCTTTGCAATGAACCTGATCTTGAGCCTCAAAACCTTCCCAATCTCTCATGCGAACGCATGGGAGATTTGGGTATCTTTAGGTTTCCAACTCCGGCGAGCTTTCCAAGCTTAGAAAGCTTTCTTCCCAAGCTCTAAACTCCATCTAGAGCCCTATATAAGGATCCCCAAGGCTTGGCCGAACTTCTCAGCTAGGTTTAAGGCCACAAAACCCTCTTCTTCCTCTCCCACGATCGGCACTGACCTATGCTCTAGCGAGCCTCCTCGACCCTGTTCTTCCAACCCTCAGACAATCAAATCGAGTGGCCCATCTTCTTCCTTATCTTCCTCTGCCTCTCGCCAGCCAAAGCGAAGGTGTCCAGACCTCTCCTTCCTCACCGTCTCCCTCATCAGAGAGCTTCTCATCTCCGGTGCAAGTTGGCGCCAATTCGTCATCCCCGTCGTCCTTGGGTTAGGTTAACACCCCTCTCTCCTTCTACTCTATCTCCTACTCTTTATTCTCTAAATCCGATCACTGGCGACACCGAATGCCTTCATCTCCTCCATCTCTGGTGACCACTCTGGCGAGGGTTCCAGCTCGCTACACACAACAATCCCCCTCGCCAACTAGTCCACAAGCTCCACCAGCTCATGCCCTACAAAACCCCTATCCTATTCCACCCTATTGCTCATCCAAACACTCCGATGACCAAACCCGCCTTTACACGCTGTACCCGACTCTGACCAGCCACTACACTCCCTCTTGCAACATGCCATGACCACCACCGAATTCGTCATCGACCGATGATGCTTCTAAATGGCTTTAACGAGGTCAAAAGATCATGCTTTTTGGTTTCAGGCTCACGACCCTCTGCACCATGAATGGAGCTACTTCGAGTAAGTTCTAGCAGTGCTCGTGAGGTCCCAGCTCTAGGGATATGCCCTGGGGGATGCAGTTTAGCCTCAAGAAGCCTCCCATGCATCCAATTGAGGAAGGAATACTTGCAGTTGTGTACGCAAGGAAGAACGATGTGGGATAGTCCAACATCATGAGTTTACAAAGCAGCTACCCAATATAAGTTGATTCAATGGCCTCACCTGGTTGCCCAAGACACCAAGGGTTGGGTCCCTACTTCACGAAACCATGCACGCCTCACCCGCGATGCACACCCACGAGTCTGGCCAATGCTAAAAATCCAATAACCCGATTATGGATCGGATTAGTGTCTGGCTTTGAGAAACGAGCAAGGAAGGATGAGAGAGAGAGGGTAGGGGGGGTTATTGCCCTCTGCTGTGTTCTCTCAACACTTAGTCATGACTGGGTTGGTTTCTCCTTTTGCTGTGAAGAAGGATAGGCACTGTAGCTGAGACTTATTTAAGTCGTCTAATCTGAGGCTTGTTCGTCTGATAGAGTGCACTATGCACTTGCCTTGCGTGGAATAAGCAGGGTTTAGGCACTGTTCAATTATTTCTATTATTCAGTAATTAGTATATACATGTATCCAAGCCAACAATTGGTGATTCAAATCACCATTATTTTTCCTTAGATTTCTTTTTGCCATGCATACTTATTGTTAAACTCATGCTTTACATTGATTATCATTTCTAAGTAATTTATTGGCTTATTTCTTATGCTCATTTACTTGTTAATCAAGATTAACGATTGAATTCCATATTTGCTCCCAGCAAACGACCTTGAACTTCATTTTTCTCATTCGAGTTATAAATTTTATCTGTTGATAGAGCATTTATGAGGATTTATTACTACAACGAAATCAACATCTTCATAAAACCTCAAAATTCGCTTGCCAACACTAAACTGCAAAATTCGAGCTCTTCAAGCTTGTTTCCAAGCTTGGAGACTCGCCCAAATGCTTATAAAAGCACGCCCATGGCATTCCTCACCTCCTTAGCTTGTTTTTGGCTGGAATACCTCCTTCTTCCCTCCTTGTCGACCGAATGCTCCATGAGCGCCAGTGACCTTCTTCGACTAACTTCTTCGCCCACCACCACGTATAATAGGTGGTGGGATCATCTTCCTCTTACTATTACGCACATCTCAATACCAGCGGTGGTCGCCTATGCCCCCTCGTCGTCACCGCTTCTCCCACAGAAGGCTCCATCTTCTCCGAGTATGGTGTACCTTCAACAAGGAAATTCTCCCCTTTCATCCGTTAGATTTAGGTTAGTTAGGTTCCCTTAGATTCTTAGGTTAATTCTCTTCCTTTTAAACCTTGTTTTGACCCACGTTTTTGCCATTCACTGTCATCATTTCTGGCGAGGTCTTCCATCCACCTCACACATCTAAACACCTCGCCAACACCCTCACAACCTCCGCCACTCATCGCCGACAAAACTCCTCAACCAATTTCACCTTTCACCCACTCACGACCGCCACCGAACAACCCACCTTCGCACGACCTTTCCCACCATCGTCAGACCTCCATGCTTATCCACTCGCCACACCACGACCACTATTACACTCGCGGCACCACGGTGGACCTCTTGAACTTATTTTGACAAGGCCTTAAGGCCATTTTTGTGTCTCAGGTGCTTCACCAGATAGCCGCCACCGTCTTCTCCAATGTGTTCTTCACCTCCATGCATCAAAGAAACCTGCTGCAGCTCTTGATCAATGCGATCCCGTGTTCTGAAGCCTCCCAGATGGTCAATTGAAGACCCCGATTTTTTCTGCTGCTCCAATTGAAGGAAGTCTTCCTTGCAGCTACGTGTGAGTAGAAGGACAGGGACTAGCCCCACATCATGAATGGATGAGCAGCCGTGAACACTTATTATGATTTTGTGAAGAGGGCTTACTGCCCAAGACACCGGGGGGTCGAGTCCCCCGCTTACGCTTGATGGGAACACCATCATGAGTCATAAGTAGCTCAATTTAGTCATTATCAAGAAATAAATGCTCCTACATAACCGCTAGAGGACTATAATTCATTGCATAATCATTCTATAAGAAAGATAAGAAAATAGGGTTAAAATTGTAATTTTACCAACATATCATGAATGTAGTACAATCACGGGTTTTCCCAGGGGATAATTAAGGGTCAAATGGTCTTAAATATCTAACAAGTGGGTTAGAACAGATAAAAAAGGGTTTTCACGTGTTTTGAGAAATAAATGACTTTTGAAACCATAGAAACAGACTCGCTTAGTTAACTGAGGTTATGGTCAAGATAAAATTCACCTAAAACCTCTAAAATTCATAGAAAAATATTCTCTAAGGTTTGGTACCTTCAATTTGACCATTAGAACCCATCTTAACCCAAAATAGAGTCTCAGACAGACATTTGCCCTAATTTGGATTTTTTCATAAATCACCCCACCAAATGAGGTAAAAACCTAAATTTAACTCCACCATTGGATTCCTTGGGTCCAACTTAGGTTTGTACCAAAATTTGGAGCCAATCTGAGATCATCTTGACCTAGTTTGCAACTTAGTCCTATCTGACTCTTTTATTTCACACACATGCCCCTAACTTTTGAAATTCTTACAAATAGCCCCCCAACTTTATCGTCTTCTTCACAAATAGGTCCCCACCTCTCCAAAATCCTATTCCTACAACTCCAGTGACCTTCAAATAGGAAGATCTCCCTGATTTCTCGCTCAATCCCTCCCAAAATTGGAATGAAGATTCCTTGAGGAGTTCTCTCTCCAATGAATCTGGTCATGAGTCTAAAAACCTTCCCAATCTCTCATGCGAACGCATGAGAGATTCGAGTATCTTTCAAGTTCCTACTCCGGCGAACATTCCTAGCTTGGAAGTTTGGCTTCCAAGCCCAAATCAACCTCCTAAGCCCTATATAAACACGTCCAGGGCACGACCGTGTTCTTGAGCTAGGTTTAAGTCCATAAAACCCTCTTCTTCCTCTCCCATGGCCAGCTTCGACCTAAGCTTCGGCGGTCCTCTTCGTCTCCTTCATCCGCGGCTCCAACCGTCAAATTGAAGGCACAACTATCCTCTCCTCCTTCCTCTGCCTCTTGCCGGCCAAAGCGAAAGCATCCAGACCCCTTCTTCGCCGCCATCTTTCCCTTAGGAGTTTCATCTTCCACGGCATCGGCCAGTCAAATCCGGTGTCCTCCTTCCCCTTTTATCCCTAATAGTAGGTCCTTTAACTCCCTCTTACCCTCTACTTCCTCTTCCTTTCTTCTATCATTCAATTCGACCGTCGATAACACCGTTCACCATCATCCATTCCATCTTCGGCGACCACTCTGGTAAGGGCTCCCATCCACTACACACATCCATCTCCCACTCCAACTAGTCCACAAGCTCTGCCACGACTCCACCATCAAAAGCCCTCTCATTATCTCTCCATTTACGTGCCCAACACTTCCCCCAAACAACCCATCACCGCACGTCCGTTTTTGCCTCCGACTGGCCACAACAGGCCGCCATCCTCCATGAAACCACCGCCAACACTTTCCACACCCTCCGACGATACTGGTGAATGTATTTAATTGGGTCGAAAGGCCATGCTTCTCCTTTCAGGTGTTCGTCGTGTCTCCTCCGCCCGTCGCCACAATGTTCTTTAGGTTCACGATCACGCATGCCCCAGGTTGCATCTCCAGGTCATGCGGCTTGGTTCAATGCATGCTCCTAGGTCTCCAATTGGGGGTGCCAACCTCTGCAGCTACCCAATTAAACGAAGTAACAGCTGCAGCAGCACACGCAAAGGAAGGGTGGGACTTTAGTCCCACTTCAGAAGGTAACAAGAGCCCACGCCCACATAAATTAAAAAAGTGATAGTGGCTTATCGCCTCAAATCACTTGGGGGGTGAGGTCCCCTGCACCCTCACACGCGGGCCTAGCTACGACTTGACTTGCCTAACCTGCGCACACCTCAGCTGCGACCCACGCCCGCAGCTCTGGCCTAGGTGCGCTTAGATCTGAATCCAATTACGTGGTACTATGTAAGGCTCTGGGAGAGCGGAACCCAGAGAGAGAAGGAGAGAGAGAGCATGGGGCAGGGGAGGGTTTTGCTCTGTTGGGTAATAGCTAACACTTAGCCGATTGAGAAGCTGTTCCCCCTATGCATGAGAAGAAGAGGAGACTGAAGAAGAAACCAAAGAAAGAAAGAAGAGAGAAAAGGCTGAAGAAAGAAAGAAAAGAAGAAGGCTCATGCAGAAGAGAAAAGAAGAAGAAGGAGTAGCAAACAGAGAAGAGAAGAAGTGAAAGGGAAGAAATCAAAGGAAGGAAGAAGAAGAACAGCTGAAGAAAAAGAATGGAGCACTGTGGCAATGCACTTTAAGTCATCTAATTGTAAAATCAGATGTCTGATTAACTCTTCCTTCATTTGATTATATTCAGTAAATACTATATATGTGTTAGGCTAATAATTGGTGATCCAAATCACCATTATTTTTTCTAGAATTCTTTTTATCTCTTCATAGACCCATGTTATATATTGCATATTAGTTTTTGAGTAATTAATTATGCTTATTTACATTATCTATTGAGATTACTGTGTGAATTCCTATTTGTTCCCTATGTTCGACCTCGGACTTCAAATTTGAGTAACAAATTATATTTATTTTTTGCACTGATTCGACCTATACTGCAACGTGACGATTTTAAAACCCATTTCAAAGCAACTAACATTTTGGTGCCATTGCTAGGGAGCAATGCGCAATTCACCACTATTCTCTGCATTATTGGATTATATTTGAGCACTAACTTACCTTGTTTGCTTTCTTATGATTTTGAGAGGTACTTCACAAGGAGATCTTCTGCACAAAATAACCACACCAGGGCAGGTAACATCTCTATTCTTCCCTAATCAACCTCCTAATCTTGAGAAGATAAAAAAAAGAGATAATAAATTAGAAATCACCTGCCTTATTTTTCATAGTAATCATCATTTAAAGGGCAAGTTTTCTAATTTGCGAAAATTTTAAATTTAATTAAAGATTGAAACGATTTTTTTTAGAATTCCCTACCCCAAATTGACTGTGCCTATTAGGGTCTTCGCTTAATTTCTAATCACTCTGGGCTAATACATTTCTTGCTTGAAGCCCAAGGTGAACATTTTTAAAGATCAATTGGACTTGGAAATAAAGCTAATTAGGGTTTCAATTTTTAGGATTTTGGAGTGCCAAGTTCACACTTTCCTGCATAAAAGGAAACAAATCCACCCACATTTTTGTGCTACACAAGCCCTTGGTTGAAAAGATCTAATCAACAAAAATCCTAAAAATCAGGCTCTAATTTCACTTGAACCCTAAAATATTTGGGCCTAATAATCTAGGAGTCAAATCAGGGTGATTTCTAGGTCTTAACCTATATCTCATTTTGCCATCTTTAAGGCAGGTCAGGTGAAGTTGGTCTATATTGTAGGACAACCAACCTCCAAATTATGTCACAAGTTGAATTAATTTCTAATCAAGTAAAACTCAAGACACAAATTAGGACATAAAATTGGTAGACTTAAGGACTTAAGTTCATTCTAATCAAGTGAAACTCAAGACACAAATTAGGACATAAAGTTGATAGACTTAAGGGCTTAAGTTCATACATTCCGATCCACCTGGACCCTTAGTGACAAGTTAGGTCGGGTTGGGGAAACCCTGTAACCCGTGGGGATGCTCTACCATGTAGGGGTCTTTGTGGGGCTCTCCCTTCCTGGCTATTGATGAGAGGCTCATCATGGCTTCTAATTACTCCTAATTAATTAGTTTCCCTAGTTAATTTGCTAGGAATGTGTATATATAAGGGTTAATTATGTAATAAGGGACAAATCATTAAAAAACCTTAAAATAAGTTTAAAATGTTAAATTATAAGTCAAATAATATTATTAATAATTTAATTAATAAATGGACTCGAAATACCATTAATTAGCTACCTAATTAATATCTTATTTAACTTAAGTATAACTTAAGACCTAAGTCATAAATAACTTAAGTTAATAAGTAAATAAATATAAATAAATGGGTCAAAAATGTAAATACAAGGCTTTAATATAATATTTAGCTAAATTATAAATATATATAAAAGGTTAGAAAAGAAAATAATTTAAATTAACCTTAAAAGCCTCTGTTTGCATTTTGATCCTTGAAATTCATTACATTTGAGTCCTTTCCTTTCACCTAGGTCCTTATCTTTCTCTGCATATAGGTCCTTGTGAACAGCTTCTTCTTTATTTCTTCTTCAACTGCTTGAGCGGCTGACGTTCGGCGGTGTTGTCACCCTCCGATGATCGCTCATCTAACGCCATTCCACCCTTGTGAAGCTTCTAAAGCTTGCGTCACCACCTCAAATCCATCCATCGGTCTGGATTATTTATAAATCCTAATTAGGTATATGCGTTAACCTCACCGGTGTCGGAGACGACGTCGGAGGTTAAGCTATACCTAGATGTAACTCGTCCGGATTCAAGCTCCTTAGACATCGCCAAACCCTATAAATACCCCTCGATCCCTTCGATTTGAGCGGTTAGCTCCCTACCCTCTTCCCCAACTGCAACTAACTGATAGGCTATTCTTCCTACTCTGGCTACCATTTCCCATCTCCATCCTATTCCTCCGATCATCTCCATTTGCTCGCAATCTCCACTATCGTCCACTACGTCCTCTGACAAAGCGCCAACACTGGAGTCCGCTTCCACGCCACGAAATTGCCCGCCGGAGTTCTTCCTTCAACCTTCTGATTTCATCCTCCGTTAAGAACCTTCGACGGAGACTCCTCAACCTCCTTCGACCAGGTAACAGTAGGATTAGGTTTAGGTAAGTGTAGCATAGTTTAGTTTAGTAGATTAGGTAATTAGTTAGTTCTAATTGTTTAAGTTGTATGCCATCTTCTTCAGCTCCGGCGAGCTCTTTGAGCTTGTCTAAGCCACTCTTTTGCCATTCTTATGCACCGATCACTTTCTTCACCTTATCATGATTTCATATCACTGTTTTTCATGAAATCGCCTAGCTCATTTCACATTCATCGATGATCATCGCTATCCACAGCGGAGGCCTCTGAGATTAGAACACACTCGCTGGGGCCATCCATCACCTCTTCATAATCTAAGGGCCCCGATCCTGTATCTAATTAGATCAATAATCGCCTAATTAGTAAACGCCTAATTTCCATGCCAATCTTTGTGCCGCTGTCCATGGCGAGTTTAGTGGGGTTAATTCATCTAATAAATCATCTATAAATCATCGCCAGATGCTTATTATTAATTCCCCTCACCCAATTGAGTGAAAGGAACCGTTGTGAGTTCAACCGAACTCAGTTTTGCTTCCTGTAATTCAAAGCAAATCCATGTTTTAATCTAACAATTAAGTTAATAGGGCCTTCTTAGGTTCTGTATGACCTCAGGAAGCTTCTGAGCTTGTTCATGGTCTGAATTTGGGAGTTCTGTACTCCAATCCATCAGAACCGGACTCACCAAAGCTCCAGTAAGCTCCAGCGAGTCAATTTTCCACCTCAGCCCTTGATAAGCTCTAACGAGCTCCAGATTGTCTATTTAGAGTGCAAGGATTATAAATCGATGATTAAATCTAGGTTTTATTGTCTGGAGTTCTCATTTGAGCTGTGTCTTCTCCAACTCCGATGTAGTTGGAGAAGCTACTCAGTTAGAGTTAGGCTTCTAGAATTAGGTCAAAAAGCATGAGTAGAACCTTTAGAGGTTATTTTTGACCTTTGATGGTTTTGAAATCCTCTAGGTTGTTTTGCCGAACAAACTTAATTTTGTGCTCAAGCGATGATGCCTGAGATCACTTCAGATGAGTTCAAAACATAAATTTAAAGCTCTGAATCACTTCCTGGGGTCAAATCGAGTCGATCTAGGTCCTCAATTTGATCTAAGAAAACCTAGAATAGAAAGTCAACTTTGAGCTTGATTTGGTCAACTCTGAATCCAACTCGAGGATTAACTGATTAATTTTGTGAAATTAATGTTTCAATTGAATTCTGGGATGATATGGAATGTTTTGGAGTTGATTAGAATGAGTTGTATTGAGGATTTTAAGTGTTTTGATTCACTGGTTAGTATGGGTTCATTTGAACCCATTACTGTATTCTTCAAGTTTTTGGTGAAATTTGAAGGCTAAATTTTCCCAGAATGAATGCTAACAACCATATGAGATTGTTCAGATATTTGTTAGAGACCAATATTTCTCTACTGGGTATTTTTTTAGCTCAAATCTGAGCTCTGAACTTTTAGAATGAAGCTTTCAAGCTTCTGCTGTTTCCTGGAGCTGTTTAGAGTTCACTTTCTTTTTTAGATGCAAAATTCCTTACTGAAGATGATTAAGACCTTATCTGGAGGTCAAAGCTCTTCCGTAGGTCAAGAGACCTGAATTTCATTTCTGTAGGATATGAATGGCGGTGAAAATCCTTGATCTTCGCCCCTCAAATCAAAGGGTCAGATCTGACTTGAACACCAAATTGGTGTCATAAACATGTAGAGTATTCAAAAGGCTTTCAATCGAGCCTTTGCTCAATCGAAATCATCCAGTGAGTCGGCCAGAATCACCGGCCGAAGTTTGGCCAGAACCTAGGAAATATAGTCCCACCTTGGGAACTATTGAGCATTGGCACTACTATATTACGATTTCCTACATTAGCCTTACCGGTCATCAACGCAGGGCGCGAAAAGAAACTTGGCTTGGGTGCGGGTGCATGAGTTGTACGTGCCTGCGCATGTGTGTGTGCGTGCGCCTGTGGGCGTGAGCGTGGGCCCGTGAGTAGGCGTGTGTGGGCCTGAGAGGCCAGATACTGTGCATGGGCTTGAATTGGAAATAAGACACCTAAGTAAAACTAGGCTCGAACCCAGTAGGTTCTGGTCCCACCCTCTAGGGGGTGCTCTACATCCCCGACCGGTCTGAGCCACCAATTAGAAAATTGAATTTTTGCAATTTGGTTAAGTGTGGACATTAAGCACAGTAAAGATAAAGAAAGGAAGGAAGAGTAAACAAAGATAGAGAGCAAAGGAAAAGAGACGGAATAAGAGAGAGCATTGAGATAGAGTAACGACAGAGATATATCAAAGGAGAAAAGGGATGAAGATTAAGAAGAAAAGAGTAAAAATAAAGAGAAAGTCAGACATCTTGCCATAGTTTTAGACCTCTAATTTTTACTTTTAAGACGTTCAATCTTCTTATTAGACGTTTGATTTAAACTTTTACTGAAATATTCTTTTGATATTTTGAGCTTTAAATGATGAAGGCATTTGTACTCAATTGAATAGCTTTTTCTTGCTTTAATCTTTTGTAATTAGATGTAAAGATTGTAATAAACATGTTTACTTGATTTTTAATGACAAATCACATTTGTAAATATGTTCTCTATTCTTGGAATGTTGCATGTGTTAATTTGATTAATTTTTGTGCAATGTTCATAGGCTAAAGGTATTCTAATTTAATAGTTAGTTAATTAATTAGATCTAAATTATCCCTTAGCAATTAATGGTGAATTAAGAATAAGTTATGCCTCCCAGTGAACGACCTGAACTCAACCAGTTAAAAAGAATTTAAAAATCTAACATGTTAGGTTAACTTGACCCTATACTACACAGCTGACATTAATTCAAGTTAACCTAAGTTACTTTCTCATACAATTAATTAAGCGTAAATAACTTAATTAACTATGTTGAGGAATTAAACAATCAGCTACCCAGGTATTTCTCGGGTGTGTGAATTTTTGATTCAGAGGTATCATCCACCTCGAAGTTGCCATAGTCATCCAAAAATCTTTGGATGCCTTGATTGGGTCAAATTTCGCATCCAATCCCTCATCCCTTCTATTTAGAGCACATACACATATTATCTTTGGGAGTTCTTTCAGATCTGATCATCTTCAATCTAAATTTGAGTTTGATTCTATGTCTTGATTCCATCATTTTTGAATCAAAATGCAACCCGACATGTTAGTAGACCCATTTGAGGATATACAGGTTAATGTGTCAAACATAATAACATTCATTTCAGAACACGCACAGCAAATTTTGACACAACTAGAAAATAGGGCAACTTGGGATGTTCTCATGCCAAAATACCAGGAAATTGAGAGATGGCATAATGGTGAGTATATCTTGTGTAGATTTGAGCCATCATTATGGAAAGTGATGGGAACACCATCATGAGCCCTAACTAGCTCATTTTGACCTAGAAAAGAGAACAAAAGCTCCTACATAACCAAGTAAAGGGCCTAATTCAAGGAATAACTGTTCTGATAGGAAAATCAGAAATAAAGGGTAAAAGTGTAATTTTACCATTGCAGTACATCAATGGAATTTCTCAGGATTTAAACATGGGTCAATTAGTCTTAACAAGATAAAAAGTGGGTTGGTTCAATCAGAAATGGGTTAATGTGAGATCTGGGAATTAAATGACTTCTTCTAACCCTAAAACAGACCCACTTAATTCAACAAGGTTCTGGTCAGGATAAAATTAACTTAAACCCTCTAAAATTCATGGGAAAATATCCCTTAGGATTTAGAATCTCCAATTTGACCTGTGGAACCTATTTTAACCTAAATAGCGATCCTAGCTAATTATTTGCCCTAAATTAGGTTTTTGTGTAACATGTCTGGTCAAACGTGGTCAAACCTAAAATCCAACTTCACCATTGGATTCCTTAGGTCCAAATTAGACTTATACCAAAATTTGGACCTAAGGAGAGTTCACCTTGACCTACTTTGCAAAACAGTCCAACCCAATTACTTTTAGACCCCTAGCTTTTGAAAACCTTGCAGGGACCCCCTAGCTTCCTCGCCATTCTTTGCAATTAGGTCCCTCCACCATTACAGTGGAGGAGTCCTACTCTGGCGAGGATTTAAGGGGGAAGGTCTCCCTGATTCCTCAGAGATTCCCTCTTAAATTTGAAAGGGAGATTCTCTGAGGAATTCCCAATCGTATGAACTCAATTTCAAGCCTTGATTCCCACCCAATCTCTCATGCGAATGCATGAGAGATTTGGGTACTTTTAGCTTTCCAACTTCGGCAAGGATGCCCATGCTTGGAAGCTTGCTTCCAAGCACAAGACCCTCTGCCAAAGGATATAAAAGGTCCCCCTGACCCGACCGATCATTCCCAGCTTGGTTTGGCCGGAGAACAACCCTCAAATTCGTCTCTTCTCCTTTGGACAAGCATCCAGCGAGCTCCGATGACATATTCTCCCTCTTCTCGTCGCTCTGCCACAATACCAGTGGCAGAGTCATCTCCGCCTCCTTCGTCCACGTCGTGCCATACCTGGGCACGCGCCAACTACCCCCTCATCGTCGTCGTCACCCCTCTACTGGATCTTCGTCTTCGGTGGCGGTAGGTACACGCCAGTTGCCATCCTCTCTCCTTTCATCCTTAAACTAGGTTATAATACTTCCCCTCTCTCCTCTATTTTCCCGCTCTCTATTTCTGTTTTCAACCCCTCGACCACCGCAGACCACCACCATCTTCTCCACCTCCGGCAGACCACCGGCGAGGTGCCTCCGTCACTCCCACACTCCCATCCACCATGCCACACCCCTCAGAAGCTCTGCGACCTTCCACTGATCACTTCCCCCTTCTCCACTGACCGCCACACACTCCACATTCTCCCCCCGAACAAACCCATCACCATGGCTACAGGTCGACCTAGGCACGCATGCCTAGGCCACCCCGCGCCATGCCACCCATCTAGACATCTTCGTTGTGCCACGGTAAAGCCTCCTGTGTGTTCTAATGAGGCCACAAGGTCGTGTTGCTTGATAGCAGGTCTGACCTCCACTGCCATTAGCGCCGGCTTGAAGCAGCAAGCAAACCTTCTCTCTAGGCAGCTGCTCTCCAGGTCCCAGATCCAGGTGACACGGATTCACATCACGCACACATTTAGCCAAGTAACTGGCTTTGCAAGGCATCACAGCGCTACAATTAGACGACATCCCCTGCGGGCACGCTTGAAGAAGTGGGTGGGACATGTAGTCCCACCTTGGGCATTTTGAAGCACGTTGAGCGATATAAGTTGATTTTTTGTCGTAGACTCTTTGACTCCTGACATGGGGTGAGGTCCCCTCACCCACACTGACCTCATCTGTGCCCACGCTACGCGGACCTGGCTGACCTAACACGATTACCCAGCACTCCTCACTCATCACCCACGCTGGTGCGCCTGGATCTGGGTGCGCTTGCCCGACCCGTATACCCGAGAATGGCTCTGGGAGAGTGAGACTAAGAGAGAAAAGAGAGAGAGAGTTCATGGGGGTGGGTAGGGTTAGGTTTTGCACTTGTGTGCAGGGAAAGGAAGAAGGAAGAAGAAGCTGAAGAAGGAAAAGCTAAGGGCAAAATGAGCTGCAGAGGAACCTGAGGATCTGAAGGCAAAGTTGAAGAAAGAAGAAGAAGGAGCTAAGGGCTAAAAGTAGAAGAAGCTGCAGAGAAGAAGAAGGAAGGAGAAGGCACGACTGAAGAAGAAAGAGAAAGCTAAAGGCAGAAAGGAAGAAAAAGAAAGAGAAGAAGAGCCAGAGAAAGAAAGAAGCCAAAGAAGAAGAAATCAGAGAAAGAAAGAAAGAAGAAGGAGAAGAGGGCTCGGCTGAAGTCAGAGAAAGAGAAAGAAGAAAAGCCAAGAAGGAGAAGTCAGAGAAGGAAAGAAGAACAAAGAAGAAAAGAAGAGAAAGAGATGAAGAGTCAAACCTTTTTAAGACGTTTGATTCTATAATTTGACGTCCAATTTCTCTTTTATGCTACATTTTTCATAAACTTTTGCTTTATATTTTGATTAGATTTTGAGTAATTTTAAGTGTTCAAATTGCATGTGGTATTGAAATTAGTGTATGAATTCCATTTGCTCCCTGTGTTTAACCTCGGACTTAAACTTCAAGTAATAAAATTTATTTGTTTTCAAGGAAATTTCAACTATACTAGGACACATCATTTACTTATAAAATCGATCTCGCCCCTGTAAATATTTTGGCACCGTTGCTGGGGATCGAACCCGCATCTCCCGCGTGATAGGCGGGAATACTCACCACTATTCTACAACGATAAACCCAACTTCGCCATGTAAACATTTTGGCGTCATTGCTGGGGAGCAACATGCAATTCATCACTAGTCTCTGCATTCTTTTGATTATATTTGAACACTAACTTGACCAATTTGTTTTGCTGTGATTTTTGCAAGGTATTCCTCGAGGAAATCACCCATGCAAATCAACCACTCCTGGGCAGGTAACTTCTCTCTTCTTCCCTAATCCATCTCCTAATCCTGGGAAGACAAAAAGGAAGCAATCAAATTAGGAATCAACTACCTTCTTTCTTTTGTAATTATCATTTGTAGGCAAAGTTTCCTGATTTTGCAAAAATTTTTTCACATCTTATTGAAGTTGAAGCGATTTTTTTTAGAGATCCTACCCCACAAATTCCTGTTCATATTAAGGATCACGCTTAATTTCTAAATCTCCGCGGACTACACACTTCTTGTTTGAAGTCCAAAAAGAACTTCTTAAAAGCAAAGAAGATTGGAAATAGAACCAAATTAGGGTTTCTATGGTAGGGTTTTGGAGTGCTACTTCATACGTGCTTGCATAAAAGGAAATAAACCCACCTGCGTCTGTGTGCTACCCAAGCCCTTGATTGAAAGGATCTAAACAAGACAAACCCTAAAATTAAGCTCTAAAATCACTTGAACCCTAAAAACCTTGGACCTAATAACCTGGGAGTCAAATCAGGGTGGTTTCTAGGTCTTGACCTAGAATCATTCTGCCATCTTTAGGACAGGTCAGGTGAAGTTGACCCCTTGTTGGGTCAACCAACCCTGAAATTAGGTCACAAAATCAAGAAACATCTAAAGTTCAAGTGGAACCCTAAGCACCTTTGATATAAAATTGGTACACTTAAGAGGTCAAGGTCTCCATTCTGGTCTACCTAGAATCTCAGTGACAAGAGAGGTCGGGTGGGGGAAACCCTGTAACCTGTGAGGACGCTCTACCATGTAGGGGTCTTTGTGGGACTCTCCCTCTCTGGCTGCCCAGGTAATTCTCAGGTGGACGACTTTCCGATCCAAAGGTATCATCCGCCTCGAACCTCCATAGTCATCCAAACATCTTTGGGTGCCTTGATTGGGTCAAAAACACATCCAGTCCCTCATCCCTTCTCTTTAGAGCACACACATAGATTTTCAGTGGGATTCTCTATTCATATCTAATCACTTCACAACTTGATTCGACATCTTGATCCAAATTCTAATTCTACATCTGGATTCGACCATCTGATTCAAATATGCAGCCTAGTTACTTAGGATTACCATTCAAGAAATCAGAATCACAGAGATCTATGAGAGATAGGATGATTGAGGATGCCCTTGAATTCTATGAAATTGAATACAAAACCTCAACACCAGTAGAAGACACTCAGGTTAATATACCAACAACCACAACATTCATCATAAACTATGCCCAAGTGTTATTGACTGAAGCCACAAAAGGATCAACCCGAGACATTCTCATAACAGGATACATTGAGATAGAAAAATTGCACAATTTTGCATACCTTCAATGCATGACAAATCCTATACTATGGGAACAACACCAAGATGATCTTGAAAAACGGGAAGAGATGATGAAATTATTAAAACAAATTATCAATCAGAAATACCCGTACACGCCCCAAACAGATGATGAACCATCTTGGAATAGTATGGAGGATCAACCGATTTCCCAAACTTCGGGTTTGAGGCACAGAGTTGTTATGAATTCCCAACCTAGATGGAATACAACATGCCTGATCTTGAAATAGGTTGGGAAGTTCCAATTGTAGGAGAACACAATATTAAGCCAACCCTAGACCCTGGATCACCAAGCATAGAATTCCAAGACTCCTGTAATGATGAGATTAGAATTGAACCGCTCGAGGGTCTAAATCTCGCCCCTTATTCTGATAAGGTGACCCTCGAAAGTTATTCGGACCTAGATTCTAATGATTCAATCCACATCCTCAGCCTGGAATCTGGATTTGAAACTTATTGGGAAGATTACGAGACCCCGTATGTCGAAGATCAAATTTTCAATAAAGAGTATGATTCTAGGCCTCTATTTAGTGAATATCCCTCTCCAACATCCTCAGAAATACAAATCAATTTTTCGGAAGTCACGCCAATCTATGATACAAAAACCGAGGAGTTGGATGAGTGGGGTTTTGATTGAGTCTTTCATATAAGCCTAGAATTTATGCCTAGACCAAATAAGAACACCTTTTTAAGCTCAGAATTTACATATAGGCTAGACCCAAGTCAGGCTGCTAAGTCTACATCATGTGATTTACTCAGTAGTGGAACTCCTGATCTCGAATCTCATTCAGAATTTGATTTTCGCACTCTCCGACGATTTCGAATCTTATCATGATTTCAGAGAAACTCTACTTCCCGAATACAACGAGCCAATCTACGACCTCAGCTCACATGATTCATTCTCCAACTCTGACTCTGAGGTCTCGATTCCCGAGATCATTGATTTAAGTTCAGGTTCCAGTGAGATGGAATCATTTCTTTTTGATCCTCAGGAATTAAAACCAGAAAATGCTGAGAGTGAATGCAACCCAGAGTTCCTATCTTTTCTCGACTCAAATTTCCATCATCCTATAGACACTCTTTAGGCATTCACTTTTGACTTTGAGAGCTACTATGAGGACTCTCTACATGAAACCACCTGTAACTTCTTTCGAGAAGAGCCCTCATACACAATCCTCATTGAAGCCACCTCTTTCGAACATACAAAACTCATCCAAACCCATTTTCAACCTCGACCCGCAACCGGACTCAATTTCTATTCTGATTCCCCTCTGACAGAGCTGATTACAGATAATTCAACTCCACATCCATACCGGGTTTCGGACATTGATCAGGTTAAAGACCATGCTCCGTCATTCTCTGATTACCCCTGTAGGGTTTCCACATCATTCACTGATTACTTTACGGATCCCTACTCTGACCAGGCTGATTCGACTCAGCCAAACCCCGAATTTACACTTCCACATCTGTCCGAGCTCCATAGCATATGGTGGGTTCCACATCTCTTGATCTACATTTATCAACCCACCAGATTGATAGGGTTTGGGCTGCATCATCAACCTATGAATCTGAACAGCACCTAGTTGGACCAACCAGGCTCTTGATCAAGGTGCTTGTTCTACAAAACTCTATTGATTTGACCACTCCCTCTCCATACCATTTCCCGCTCAGTTGAAGGCATTAAATTTAGTGCTTAATGAGAGGCAACCCATCATTCCAAAAACCCTAGATCCATCTAATTATCCATCTGTACTCCATGTCTATTGCACTCTGAGTTCAGCCTTAGAATAGTCGATCCCACCTCTGGTACACGTGCCAGAGCTTGAAATCATTTGCATGAGTCATTCCCGACCCATTCGCCCACCCGAGAAATCCTATTCTAAGTCTCTGGACCCAATACTGTTTCACACCCTCCATTTACAATGAGGACATTGTAAAACTTAGGAATGGGGGGGTGGTAAAGTGCAAACATACAAAAATCAAGAAATGTCAGAAGGATTCTCACACAAAAAATCACATATGTCAAACATACCAAAAAAATAGAAAATTGTGAAAAAGAACAAAAAAATTGGAGGGAAGAAAATTTTGAGGCCATACAAACATGAGGAGGAAAGAGAAAAAAGAAAAAAGGAGCACATATTGAAAAAGAAAAAGAGATAGTCATTAATAAGAGATTAAGGGATTAACCAAAGTTCTAGACACATCAAGAGAAAAATGAAGGAAAAAGTGCTAATGAGACACAAAAAGAGATTAGTACGAATGTTGATCTTAGGCCTTTTGGGCTAGACTCTTAGGCTTAAAAATTCAAGTATCCGCTAAGATCTGGATAATCCTCAAGAGGTTAGGGCAAATGCAAAGCTTAAGTATTAGGTCTAAGGCTTAGGGAGTATTCAACCTTGTTAACTGACCTTCAGTTTGCAGGACTCGGTAACCTAAGCACCCCAATCCACACACTGTCTGGTTCAGTGAGCATAACTATCAAAATCACGCAAAAGTGTTTAAATATTCTGAAAAAGTTGCCTAGATTAGGAGCGGCTGATCAACACAAGTTGATTTGGACGAGTTCCCGACGTGGAGAGGCGGGAAATTCCCTTCGAAGATGCGTAACAACATATCATCTCCTTGGTGCTTGTCTCCTAGGATATTTACATATCCTACTAGGGTCACATAAGCACCCTGCTGGTTTAGATGCTATGGGCAGCATTATCACGAAATGTCAATTGCCAAGGTTTGGATTTGGCTTCAAAATGCCATGGGCGGGATTATCTCGAAATCTCAAAAGCCAGGGTTCTGGGGGTTGCCATGGGCGGTGATATCTCGAAGCATCGATTGCCAGGGACCTTTAAGGATTGATGATGGGGACGAGGAATCCGATACAGACCATGTTGAGAAGCCAATCCGAAGCTAGAAATAAAAGGAAAAGAGAGAAAACTGTCATAACAAATAAATCATCTGTCTCTCTCTTTCAAAAAATGCACTGCAAACTGAATCAAGGCAAAAATATATCTCAAGCATGGGTGCTTTAACCGCGGAGTCCAACGAACCTTAGGATAGTTCCTGCTGGCCTTAAAAACCTTCACGGAGGACCGAGGCTAGAGCTGGTCAGGTCCGGATCTTGGTTGGTACTTGAGTACCTCTAGGCTTACTATTGGCATTCTAACCTAATCAAAAAGAAAAAGAAAAAGCACTTATCATAAATTGTGAAAGGAACTCATGGTCTAGAACAAAAGTTAAAACCTTGAAATTTTGCTAAGGGACTAACAAAAGCTAGGCATGGGGGCATGATGGAAACACCATCATAAGCCCTAACTAACTCATTTTGACCTAGAAAAGAGAACAAAAGCTCCTACATAACCAAGTAAAGGGCCTAATTCAAGGAATAACTGTTCTGAGAGGAAAATAAGAAATAAAGGATAAAAGTATAATTTTACCATTGCAATACATCAATGGGATTTCTCAGGGGTTAAACATGGGTCAATTGGTCTTAACAAGATAAGAAGTGGGTTGGTTCAATCAGAAATGTGTTAATGTGAGATCTAGGAATTAAATGATTCTTGTAACCTTAAAACAGACCCACTTAATTAAATAAGGTTATGGTCAGAATAAAATTCACCTAAACCCTCTAAAATTCATGGAAAAATATCCCTTAGGGCTTAGAATCTTCAATTTGGCCTTTGGAACCTATTTGACCTAAATAGGGGTCCTAGCTAATTATTTGCCCTAAATTGGGTTTTTGTGTAACATGTCCAGTCAAACGTGGTCAAACCTAAAATCCAACTTCACCATTGGATTTCTTAGGTCAAAATTAGGCTTATATCAAAATTTGGACCTAAGGGGAGTTCACCTTAACCTACTTTGCAAAACAGTCCAACCCAATTACTTTTAGATCCCTAGCTTTTGAAAACTTTGCAGAGACCCCCTAGCTTCCTTGCCATTCTTTGCAATTAGGTCCCTCCGCCATTACAGCGGAGGAGTCCTACTTTGGCGAGGATTTAAGGGGGAAGGTCTCCCTGATTCCTCAGAGATTCCCTCTTAAATTTGAAAGGGAGATTCTCTGAGGAATTCCCGATCGTATGAACGCAATTTCAAGCCTTGATTCCCACCCAATCTCTCATGCAAACGCATTAGAGATTTGGGTATTTCTAGATTTCCAACTCCGGCGAGGATGCCCGTGCTTGGAAGATTGCCTTCCAAGCACAAGGCCCTCTGCCAGGGGCTATAAATGGTCCCCCTGACCCGGCCGATCATTCCCAGCTTGGTTTGGCCGGAGAACAACCCTCAAATTCATCTCTTCTCCTTCGGCCAAGCATCTAGCGAGCTCCGATGACATATTCTTCCTCATCTCGTTGCTCTGCCAAAATACCAGTGGCAGAGTCATCTCCACCTCCTTCGTCCACGTCGCGCCATACCTGTGCACGCGCCAACTACCCCCTCATCGTTGTCGTCACCCCTCTACTGGATCTTTGTCTCCAGTGGCAGCAGGTACACGCCAACCACCATCCTCTCTCCTTTCATCCTTAAACTAGGTTAGAAACTTCCCCTCTCTCCTCTCTTTATTTTCGCCCTCTCTATTTCTATTTTCAACCCCTTGACCACCGTAGACCACCACCATCTTCTCCACCTCTGGCAGACCACTGGCGAGGTGCCTCCGTCACTCCCACACACCCATCCACCACGCCGCACCACTCAAAAGCTCCGCCACCTTCCATTGATCACTTCCCCCTTCTCCACTGACCGCCACACACTCCACATTCTCCCCCCGAACAGACCCATCACCATGGCTACAGACTGACCTAGGCACACATGCCTAGGCCACCCCATGCCATGCCACCCACCTAGACATCTTCGCTGTGCCATGGCAAAGCCTCCTGTGTGTTCTAATGAGGTCGCAAGGCCGTGTTGCTTGATAGCAGGTCTGACCTCCACCACCATTAGCGCCGGCTTGAATCAGCAAGCAAACCTTCGCTCCAGGTAGCCGTGCTCTAGGTCCCAGATCCAGGCGACGCGGATTCACATCACGCACGCATTTAGCCAAGTAATTGTCTTTGCGAGGCATCGCAACTGCAGCAATTAGAAGACATCCCATGCGGGTGTGCGTAAAGAATCAGGTGAGACATTTAGTCCCACCTCGGGCGTTTTGAAGCACGCTAAGCGATATAAGTTGAATTTGTGTCATAGGCTCTTCGCCTCTTGACATGAGGTGAGGTCCCCTCGCCCACACTCACCTCATCCATGCCCACGCTACGCGAACCTGGTTGACCTGACCCGATTACCCAGCACTCCTCCTGCATCACCCATGCTGGTGCGCTTGGACCCAGGTGCGCTTGCTCAACCCGTATACCCAAGAATGGTCTGGGAGAGTGAGCCTAAGAGAGAAAAGAGAGAGAGAGTTCGCGGGGGTGGGTAGGGGTAGGTTTTACACTTGTGTGCAGGGAAAGGAAGAAGGAAGAAGAAGCTGAAGAAGGAAAAGCTAAGGGCAAGAGGAGCTGCAAAGGAACCTGAGGATCTGAAGGCAAAGTTGAAGAAAGAAGAAGAAGAAGCTGAGGGCTAAAAGCAGAAGAAGCTGCAAAGAAGAAGAAGAAGGAAGGAGAAGGCATGGTTGAAGAAGAAAGAGAAAGCTAAAGGCAGAAAGGAAGAAAAAGAAAGAGAAGAAGAGCCAGAGAAAGAAAGAAGCCAAAGAAGAAGAAATCAGAGAAAGAAAGAAAGAAGAAGGAGAAGAGGGCTCAGCTGAAGTCAGAGAAAGAGAAAGAAGAGAAGACAAGAAGGAGAAGTTAGAGAAGGAAAGAAGAACAAAGAAGAAAAGATGAGAAAGAGAAGAAGAGTCAAACCTTTTTAAGGCATCTGATTCTATAATCTGACGTCCAATTTCTCTTTTATGCTACATTTTTCATAAACTCCTGCTTTATATTTTGATCAGATTTTGAGTAATTTTAAGTGTTCAGATTGCATCTAGTACTGAGATTAGTGTATGAATTCCATTTGCTCCCTATGTTCGACCTCGGACTTAAACTTCGAGTAATAAAATTTATTTATTTTCAAGGCGATTTCAACTATACTACGACGCATCATTTACTTATAAAACTGATCTCGCCCCTGTAAACAGAAAGCACAACAAGATGACCTGGAGAAAATAGACAAGGTAATGCAGATGTTGAAACGTGTTCTCAATCATAGGCATCAGTACACCCTTGCAACATCTTGGATTAACCAACTCAATCTCCCAAATCCCAGAGTTGATCATAGTGGTTATGGACCCCCAACCCAAATGGAATATGATCCAACTTATATACAGATTGACATTCCTGATCTTGAGATAGGTTAAGAGGATCCGATTGTAGGTGATCATGATTTTGAGGCAGCCTTAGAAAACCAAGAACCTGGTTCACCAAGCTTAGATTTCCCAGACACCTGTGATGATGAGATTGAATCAGAACCTCTCGAGGGTGTAAATTCCATCCATTATTCTGATATGGTGACTCTCGAGAGCAATTCTAACATCCCTGTAGAGATCAACTTAGATTCTAGTGATCCAACCCATACCCTTAACCTAAAATCTGGATCTGAGCCTTCCTGGGATAATTAAAAGGCCTTGTGTGATGAAAATCAGAGTTTGAATTTGCATTATGATTCTAGGACTATATTTGATGAATGCACCTCTCCAACATCCACAGAAACATAGATTGATTTTTCGAAAATCACGCCAATCTACAATACAGAAACCGAGGAGTTGTAAGAGTTGGGTTTTGATTGGGTCTTCCCTACAAGCCAAGAACCCGAGCCCAAACCTAATAGGGACACCTTTTTGAGCTCGGAATCTGAAACTAGGTTAGCTCCAAGTCATGTTGCTGAGTCTACATCTTTTGATTTATTCTATGGTGGAACCTCTGATCCCGAATCAGATTCAGAACTTAATTCTCTCAAGTTCTCCGACGATTTCGAATCTTACTATGATTTCGGAGAACCATTATTTCCTGACAACTATGAGCCAATCTACAACCTCAGCATACAAGATCCATTCTTCGACTCTGACTCTGAGGTCCCTAATATCGAGATCACTGATTCAAAATCAGGTTCCATTGAGATGGAATCATTTCTTTTTGATACTCAGGAAACAGAAATAGAAATTGCCGAGAGTGTCTACAACCCAGAGTTCAAATCTTTTCTTGATTCAAATTTTCTTGATCGTATAAACACTCTTCAGGCATTTGCCTTTAATTTTAATGGCTACTATGAGGACTCTCTAAATGAACCCACCTTTGAATCCTTTATAGAGGAGCTCTCATACATAATTATTCTTGAAAACACCTCTTCTACACATACAGAACCTTCCAAAACCTGTTTTCAACCCCAACCCACTACGGGGCTCAATTTCTACTCTAATTCCCCTCTCAATGAGTCGATTGCAGATGATTCTACACATTCCAATCGGGTTTCGGACATCGATCAGACTACAAATCATGCTCCATCCTTCTTTGATCATTTTCGTAGGATTCCTATATCCTCCACTAATTCATTTTCATTTGAGAATCCCTACACTGATCAGGCTGATCTGACTCAGCCAAACCCTAGCTATACACATCCACATCATTCTGAGCTTTAGAGCATATGGTGGGTTCTGCATCTACTGATCTACATCTATCAACCCGCCAAATGATTGGGTTCGGGCTACATTATCAACCTACTGATCTAAACAAGCACTTGGTTGGACCAACCAGGCTATTGATCAAGGTGTTTGTTCTACAAAACTCATCTGATTTGACCACTCCTTCTCGATACCATTTTCCCCTCGACTGAAGGCTTTGAATTTAGTGCTTAACGGGAGGCAACCCGTCATTCCAAGAACTCGAGATCCTTCTAATTATCCTTATTATACTTCACATCTATTGCACTCTAAGTTCGATTTTAGAATAGTTGATCCCACCTCTGGGACTCATACCAGGGCTTGAAATCGTCCGCAACAGTCATTCCTAACCCATTCGCCCACCCGATAATCCTGTTCTAATCCCTGAACCTCAACTATTTCATACCCTCCATTTACAATGAGAACATTGCAAAACTTAGGCATGGGGGGGTGGTAAAGTGCAAACATAGAAAAACTCATAGTTTGGAAGGGTTCTCACAAAAAAATACATATTCCAAAAAATAAAAAAAAAGAAACTTGAAAAAGAGCAAAAAAATGGAGAAGGGAGGAAATTTTGAGTGAGTTAAATGCATATCATTCTTGAGGAGGAAAAGGGGAGGTGATATAAATGTAAAAAAGGAGCAACAGTTTGAAAAGAAAAAAGAGATAGTCATTAGTAAAAGAATAAGGAATCTACTTAGTTCTAGACCAAATCAAAAAGAAAGAAAATGAAAGAGTCAAAAAATGCTAAGAGACAAAAAGAGATTAGTATGAACGCTGATCTTAGGCCTCTTAGGCCTATGTGTAGGAATAAAAATTCAAGTATCCATAAGATCTGGATAGTCCTCAAGAGGTTGGGGAAAATGTGAAGTTTAAGTATTAAGTCTAAGGCTTAGGGATTATTCAGCCTCGTTAATTGACCTCTGGTTTTTGGAACTCGGTAACCTAAGCACCCCTACATGGTAGAGCGTCTCCACGGGTTACAGGGTTTCCCCCACCTGACCTTCCTTGTCACTGAGGGTCCAGGTGGACCAGAATGTACGAACTTAAGTCCTGAAGTCTACCAATTTTATGTCCTAATCTGTGTCTTGAGTTTCACTTGATTAGAAATTAATTCAATTTGTGACCTAATTTAGAAGTTGGTTGGCCTACAATGTAGACCAACTTCACCTGACCTGCCCTAAAGGTGGAAAAATGAGATCTAGGTCAAGACCTAGAAATCACCCTGATTTGACTCCCAAATTATTAGGTCCAAGTATTTTAGGGTTTAAGTGAAATTAGAGCCTGATTTTTAGGGTTTTTGTTGATTAGATTTTTTCAACCAAGGGCTTGGGTAGCACAACAATGTAGGTGGGCTTGTTTCCTTTTATGCAGGCAAGTGTGAACTAGCACTCCAAAATCCTAGAAATTGAAATCCTAATTAGCTTTATTTCCAAGTCCAATTGATCTTTAAAAATGTTCACCTTGGGCTTCAAGCAAGAAATGTGTTAGCCCAGAGTGATTAGAAATTAAGCGTAGACCCTAATAGGCACAGGCAATTTGGGGTAGGGAATTCTAAAAAAAATCGTCTCAATCTTCAATTAAATTTGAAATTTTCGCAAATCAGGAAACTTGCCCTTTAAATGATGATTACTATGAAAAATAAGGTAGGTGATTTCTAATTTATTGTCTCTTTTTTTTATCTTCTCAAGATTAGGAGGTTGATTAGGGAAGAATAGAGATGTTACCTGCCCTAGTTTGGTTGTTTTAAAAAGCAAACAGGGTAAGTTAGTGCTCAAATATAATCAAATAATGTAGAGAATTGTGGTGAATTGCACATTACTCCCCGGCAACGGTACCAAAATGTTAGTCGCTCTAAAATTATTTTAAAATCATCGCGTTGCAGTATAGGTCGAATCAGTGCAAAAAACAAATATAATTTATTACTCAAATTTGAAGTCCAAGGTCGAACACAGGGAGCAAATAGGAATTCATACACTAATCTCAATAGATAATATAAATGAGCACAATTAATTACTCAAAAACTAATATGCAATATATAACATGAGTATATGAAGAGATAAAAAGAATTCTAGACAAAATAATGGTGATTTGGATCACCAATTATTAGCCTAACACATATATAGTATTTACTGAATATAATCAAATGAAGGAACAGATAATCAGACGTCTGATTTTACAATCAGACGACTTAAAGTGCATTGCTACAGTGCTCCTTTCTTTTTCTTCAGCTATTCTTCTTCTTCCTTCCATTGATTTCTTCCCTTTCACTTCTTTTCTTCTCTGTCTGTTACTCCTTCTTCTTTTCTCTTCTGCACGAGCCTTCTTTTCTTTCTATCTTCAGCCTCTTCTCCCTTCTTCCTTTCTTTGGTTTCTTCTTCAATCTCCTCTTCTCACTCACAGGGGGAACAACTTATCAAATGGCTAAGTGTTAGCCATTACCCAACAGAGCAAAACCCTCCCCTACCCTGCACTCTCTCTCTCCTTCTCTCTCTAGGTTCTGCTCTCCTAGAGCCTTACATAGTACTGGATAATCAGATTCGGATCTAAGCACACTTGAGACTAGGGCTACTGGCATGGGTCGCAACTGAGGTGTGCGCGGGTTAGGCGAGTCGAGTCACAGCCAGGCTCGCGTGATGCGTGTCAAGGGCGAGGCACGTGTGAGGGTGCAGGGGACCTCACCCCCCAAGTGATTTGAGCGATAAGCCTCTGTCACTTTTTCAGTTTATGTGGGTGCGGGCTCTTGTTAGCTTCTGAGGTGTGACTAAAGTCCCACCCTTCCTTTGCATGTGCTGCTGCACCTGTTGCCTTGTTTAATTGGGTAGCTGTAGAGGTTGGCGCCCCCAATTGGAGACCTGGCCGCGTGCGTTGAACCAAACCACATGACCTGGAGATGCAACGTGGGGTGTGCATGACCGTCAACTTGAAGAACATGGTGGTTATGGGCGGAGGGCGGCGGAGACACGGCGAACACCTGAAAGGAGAAGCATGACCTTTCGACCCAGTTAAATACATTCACCAGTATTGCCGAAGGGTGTGGAAAGTGTTGGCAGTGGTTTCGTGGAGGATGGCGGCCTATTGTGGTCGGTCGGAGGTGAAAATGGACGTGCAGTGATGGGTTGTTCAGGGGAAGTGTTGGGTGCGTAAATGGAGAGATAATGAGAGGGCTTTTGATGGTGGAGTCATGGTGGAGCTTGTGGACTAGTTGGCGCGGGAGATGGATGTGTGTAGTGGATGGGAGCCCTTACCAGAGTGGTCGTCGGAGATGGAAGTGATGATGGTGAACGGTGTTATCGGCAGTCGAATTGAATGATAGAAGAAAGGAAGAGGAAGTAGAGGGGAAGAGGGAGTTAAAGGACCTAGTATTAGGGATGAAAGGGGAAGGAGGATGCCAGCTTTGATTGGCTGGCGCTGTGGAAGATGAAACTCCTAAGGGAAAGACGGTGGCGAAGAAGGGGTTTGGACGCTTTTGCTTTGGCCGACGAGAGGCGAGGGAGGAGAGGATAGTTATGCCTCCAATTTGACGGTTGGGGCCATGGATGAAGGAGACGAAGAGGACCGTCAGAGCTTAGGTTGGAGCTGGCCATGGGAGAGGAAGAAGAGGGTTTTGTGGCCTTAAACCTAGATCAAGAACACGGTCGTGCCCTGGACATGTTTATATAGGGCTTAGGAGGTTGATTTGAGCTTGGAAGCCAAACTTCCAAGATAGGAATGTTCACCGGAGTAGGAACTTGAAAGATACGCGAATCTCTCATGCGTTCGCATGAGAGATTGGGAAGGTTTTTAGACTCATGATCGGATTCATTGGAGAGAGAACTCCTTGAGGAATCTCCCTTCCAATTTTGAAAGGGATTGAGTGAGAAATCAGGGAGATCATCCCATTTGAAGGTCATCGGAGTTGTAGGAATATGATTTTGGTGCGGTGGGGACCTATTTGTGAAGAAGATACAAAGTTGGGGGGCTATTTGCAACAATTTCAAAAGTTAGGGGCTTATGTGTGAAATAAAAGAGTCAAACAGAACTAAATTGCAAACTAGGTCAAGATGATCTCAGATTGGATCCAAATTTTGGTACAAACCTAAGTTGGACCCAAGGAATCCAATGGTGAAGTTAGATTTAGGTTTTGACCTCGTTTGTCTATGTAATTTATGCAAAAACCTAAATTAGGGCAAATGTCTGTCTGAGACTCTATTTTGGGTCAAGACGGGTTCTGATGGTCAAATTGAAGGTACCAAACCATAAAGAATATTTTTGTATGAATTTTAGAGGGTTTATGTGAATTTTATCATGACCAGAACCTCAGTTAATTAGGCAGGTCTATTTTTAGGATTTCAGAAGTCATTTAATTCTTAGAACACGCGAAAAACCTTTACTGTCTGTTCTAACCCACTTGTTGGATATTTAAGATCATTTGACCCTTAATTACCCCTTGGGAAAACCCATGATTGCACTGCATTCATGATATGATGGTAAAATTATAGTTTTAACCCTATTTTCTTGTCTTTCTCTTAAAATGATTATGCAATGAATTATATAGTCCTCTAGCGGTTATGTAGGAGCATTTATTCCTTGATGGTGACTAAGTTGAGCTAGTTATGGCTCATGATGGTGATCCCATCAAGCGTGAGTAGGGGACTCGACCCCCCGGTGTCTTGGACGATAAGCCCTCTTGACAAAAGCATAATAAGCGTGTGCAGCTGCTCATCCATTCACGATGTGGGACTAAGTCCCCATCTTTCTGCTCACGCATAGCTGTAGAGAAGACTTCCTTCAATTGGAGTAGCAGACAAGGTCGGGGTCTTCAATTGACCATCTAGGAGGCTTTAGGACTTGGGACCGCGTCGATTAAGAGCTGTAGAAAGTTGCTTTGATGCCTGGAGGTGAAGAACACATTAGAGAAGATGGTGGCGGCTGTCCGGTGAAGCACCTGAAACACGAAAACAACTTTACGGCCCTGTCAAAACAAGTTCAAGAGGTCCACTGTGGTGTGACGAGTGTGATAGTGGTCATGGTGTGGCGAGTGGATGAGCGTGGAGGTCTAATGATGGCGGGAAAAATCATGCGAAGGGGGGTTGTTTAGTGGCGATTGTGAGTGGGCAAAAGGTGAAATTGGTTGAGGAGTTTTGTGCGGGGATGAGTGGTGGAGGTTGTGAGGGTGTTGGCGAGGCGTTTGGATGTGTGAGGTAGGCTGAAGACCTCGTCGGAGGTATGGCCGGAGCTAGGAACGATGACGGTGAACGGCAGAAATGTGGGTCGAAACAAGGTTTAAAAGGAAGAGAATTAGCCTAAGGATCTAAGGGAACCTAACTAACCTAAATCTAACAGATGAAAGGGGAGAATTTCCTTGCTAGAGGCACACCAGGCTTGGAGAAGATGAAGACTTCTGTGGGAGAAGCAGTGACCACAAGGGGGCGTAGGTGGCGACCACTGGTATTGAGATGAGTGAAATAGTAAGAGGAAGACGATCCCACCACCTATTGTACGTGGCGGTGAGCGAAGAAGTTAATCGGAGAAGGTTGCCGGAGCTCATGGAGAATTCGGTTGGAGAGGACGGAAGGAGGTATTCCGGCCAAAAACAAGCTAAGGTGGTGAGGAATTCCGTGGGAGTGGTTTTATAAGCATTTGGGCGAGTCTCCAAGCTTGGAAATAAGCTTGAAGAGCTTGGATTTTATGGTTTAGTGTTGGCAAGTGAATTCAAGGTTTTATGAAGATGTTTCGTTCATTGTAGTAATAAATCCTCAAAAATAGCTCTATCAACAAATAAAATTTATAACTTGAATGTCAAAAATGAAGTCCGAGGTCATTCGCTTGGAGCAAATATGGAATTTAATCGCTAATTTTGATTAACAAGTAAATTAGCATAAGAAATAAGCTAATAAATTACTCAGAAATGATAATCAATGTAAAGCATGAGTTTAACAATAAGTATGCATGCCAAAAAGAAATCTAAGGCAAAATAATGGTGATTTGAATCACCAATTATTAGCTTGGATACATGTATATACTAATTACTGAATAATATAAATAATTGAATAGTGCCTGAACCCTATTTATTCCACGCAAGCCAAGTGCACAGTGCACTCTATCAGACGAACGAGCCTTAGATTAGACGGTTTAAATAAGACTTAGCTACAGTACCTATCCTTCTTCACAGCATAAGGAGAAACCAACCCGCCCACGACTAAGTCTTGAGAGAACACAACAGAGGGCAATAACCCCCTACCCTCTCTCTCTCTTCCTTCTTTGCTCGTTTCTCAAAGCCAGACACTAATTGGATCCATAATCGGGTTGTGGATTTTCAGCATTGGCCGGACCCACAGGCGTGCATGGTTTCGTGAAGCAAGGACCCAATCCCTGGTGTCTTGGGCAACCAAGTCAGGTCACTAAATCAACTTATATCGGGCAGCTGGTTTGTAAACTCATGATGTGGGACCATCCCACATCGTTCTTCCTTGAGTACACAGCTACAGGTACTCCTTCCTCAATTGGAGCGTGAGTATGCCATGGCAGCTTCAATTGGATGCTTGGGAGGCTTCCTGAGGCTAAACTGCATCCCCCAGGGCATATCCCTGGAGTTGGGACCTTACAGGCACTGCTGGAACTCGCTCGAAGCAGCTTCGTTCATGGCACGGAGGGTCGTGAGCCTGAAACCAAAAAACACAGTCTTTCGACCTCGCTAAAGCCATTTAGAAGCATCGCCGGTCGACGACAAATTCAGTGGTGGTCATGGCATGTTGCGAGAGGGCGTGTAGTGGCCAGTCGGAGTCAGGTATAGCGTGTGAAGGTGGGTTTGGTCGTCAGGGTGTTTGGATGAGCAATAGGGTGGAATAGGATAGGGGTTTTGTAGGGCATGAGCTGGCAGAGCTTGTGGACTAGTTGGCAAGGGGGATGGTTGTGTGTAGCGGATGGGAACCCTTGTCGGAGTGGTCGTTGGAGATGGAGGAGATGAAGGCGTTCGGTGTCGTCGGTGGTCGAATTTAGAGAATAAAGAGTACGAGATAGAGTAGAAAGAGAGAGAAGGGTGTTAACCTAACTAAAGGATGACGGGGATGAGGAATTGGCACCAGCTTGCGTCAGAGATGAGAGGCTCTCTAATGAGGGAGACGGCAAGGAAGGAGAGGTCTGGACACCTTCGCTTTGGCCAGCGAGAGGTGGAGGAAGAAGGAAGAAGACAGGCTACTCGATTTGATTGTTTGAGGGCCGGAAGAATGGGGTTGGGGAGGCTCGTCGGAGCATAGGTCAGAGCCAGCGTTGGGAGAGGAAGAAGAGGGTTTTGTGGCCTTAAACCTAGCTAAGAAGTTTGGCCAAGCCCTGTGGATCCTTATATAGGGCTCTAGATGGAGTTTAGAGCTTGGGAAGCAAGCTTCCCAATATTGGAAAGCTCGTCAGAGTTGGAAACCTAAAGATACCCAAATATCTCATGCATTCGCATGAGAGATTGGGAAGGGTTTGGGGCTCAAGATCAGATTCATTGGAAAGAGTACTCCTCAAGAAATCTCCCTTCCAATTTTGAAAGGGATCGATTGATCAGAGAAGTAGTTCTCTTCAATCAAAGGTCGCCGAAGTTGTTGGAATAGGATTTCATGGCAGTACGGACCTATTTGTGAAGAAGATGACAAAGTTGAGGGGCTATTTGTAAGAAATTCAAAAGTTAGGGGTATGTGTGTGAGATAAAAGAATCAGACAAGACCAAATTGCAAACTAGGTCAATATGATCTTAGATTGGGCCCAAATTTTGGTACAAACTTAATTTGAGCCTAAGAAATTCAATGGTGAAGTTGGATTTTTGTTTTTACCTAGTTTGACTGGGTAATTTATGCAAAAACCCAAAGTAGGGCAAATGTCTGTCTAGGACTCTTTTTTGGGTCAAGACGGGTTCTGATGGTAAAATTGAAGATACCAAACCCTAGAGAATATTTTTATATGAATTTTAGAGGGTTTATGTGAATTTTATCCTAACCAGAGCCTCATTAGATCAAGCAGGTCTATTTTTAGGGTTTCGGAAGTCATTTAATTCCAGAAATGCATGAAAATCTATTTTTGTCTTGTTTTAGTCCACTTGTTAGACTCTTAAGACCATTTGACCCTTAATTAACCCTTGAGAAAACCCGTGAGTGTACTACAATTGAGATATACTGTTAAAACTGTAGTTTTACCCCTATTTTATTGTATTTCTCTCAAAATGGATTTACAGTGAACTAGGGCTCTCTGGTGATTATGTTGGAGCATTTAATGACTTTATTAGATCAAATTAAGCTAGTTATGGCTAATAATGGTGTTCCCATCATAACCCCATGCCTAGATTTTGCTAGTCCCTTAGCAAAATCTCATGGAATTAACTAAAATTCTAGACCATGCCTTTTTATGCTTAGATTTTTATTGTGTGCTTTCTTTTGTAGATTAGGTCAGAATGTCAATAGTAAGCCTAGAGGTACTCAAGTACTAACCAAGATTTGGACCTAACTAGCTCTAGCCTCAGTCCGCTGCCAAGGTTTCTAAGGCCCATAGGAACTAACCTAAGGTTCGTTGAACTCCATGGTTAAAGCACCCGTGCTTAAAACATGTTTAGTCTCGGTTTAGTTTGCAGTGCATTTTTTGTAAGAGAGAGAGAAGATTTTTTTTTGCATTTTTGGAGAGTTTTCTCTCTTTTCTTTCTTTCTAGCTTCGGATTGGCTTTACAACACAGTCTGTATTGGATTCCTAGCTCCCACCATCAATCCTCGCAGGGTCCCTAGCAATCGATGCTTCGAGATAGCACTGCCCATGGCAACCTGATGAGAGCCTCATCATGAGCCATACTAGCTCATTTTGACCTAATAAAGAGAGTAAAAGCTCCTACATGACCTAGAAGAGGGCTTAATTGAAGGAATAAGTGTCCTGAGAAGAAAACATGAAATAGAGGTTAAAACTGTAATTTTACCATCGCAGTACATAAACAGAATTTCTCAGAGATAGAGCATAGGTCAAATGGTCTAAATGAGATAAAAAGTGGGTTGAATCAATCAGAAATGGGTTCATGTGCAATCCAGGAATTAAATGACATTTGGTAACCCTAAAATAGACCCGCTTAAATCAACAAGGTTCCAGTAAGGATAAAAATAAATAAAACCATTTGAAATTCATGGAAAAATATCCTCTATAGTTTATAACACTTAATTTGGCCTTTGGAACCCAGTTTAACCAAGATTAGGGCCCTAGCTCATCAATTAACCTAATTTGGGTTTTTACGTAAAATGTCCAGTCAAAAGTGGTAAAACCTAAATTCCAACTTCATCATTGGATTCCTTAGGTCAAAATTAGGTTTGTATCCAAATTTGGAACTAAGGGGAGGTCATCTTGACCTACTTTGCAATTTAGTACACCAAAATCACATTTTGGTCCCTAACTTTTGAAAATCATCACAGAGAACACCCTAACTTCCTCGCCAACCTTGCAATCAGGTCCTTCCACCATTATTGGGGCAGAATCCTACTCCGGCGAGGATTAGAGAGGGAATACTCTCTGATTCCTCAGAGATCCCCTCCCAGAAATGGAAGGGAGATTCTCTGAGGAATTCCCTTCCAACTGAGGCCAGTCATGATCCCTGATTTGATCCCAATCTCTCGTGCGAACGCACGAGGGATTTGGGTATCCACCCACTTTCCTTCTCCGGCGAGCCGTCGGTGACGAATGCTTGCCCTCCACGCTCTAGAACACATGGCCTGTGCCTATAAAAGAACCCCCAAACCCAGCCGCTCAATTTCAGCTCGACCTGGCCAGGATTCTACCTCGGATTCCTCTCTTCCCTCCCGGCTAGGGTGTCCAGCGGGCTCCGGCGAGCTCTCCTTCCTTTCCTCTTCGCTCTACCACAAGACCAGTGGTAGAGACTTCTTCCTCATTCTCCTCCGCGTCGCTCAACACCCGCGCGTGCAGCTTCAGCCCCGTCGTCGCCGCCGTCTTCCCCCACTGGGCATCTTCTTCTCCGGCGACAGTAGGTACAGCCGTCCGCCTCTCCGCCCCCTTCGTCCCTGCAAGTAGGTTAGAACTACTCCACATCTTTCCCTCTTTCTTTTCCCCACGACCACGCCTGACCACCATCATCTTCCATCCCTTCGGCAACCCTCCGGCGAGTCGCCCCCGTCGCTCCGCAACTCCACACGACTCGCCGACCGTCACAAAATTTTTGCCTCACCACACTGAACACACTCCGCCCCTCCACTGCCACGCTAAACCTCCACAACGCACCCCCGAACACACCCATCTTTCCGGCCACAGGATGACCTAGGCACGCATGCCTAGGCCACCCCACGGCCTGTCACCTTGCTCTTCACCTTCGCCGTGACAAGGCGAAGGTTCCCCGGTGATCTAATTAAGCCGCGAGGCCATTTTCGTGTCTAACAGATTCATAGCCCCTGCCGCCATTGTTGACGATTTGAGAAGCTCCCGAGCAGGTGCAAGGCTTCAAGACAGCTGCGCTCCAGGTGTTGTGGATTGGGGAGACTTCTATGAAGACTTTTGCCTCAGCACATGACACCAACAGCGGCTACAGCTGAGGAGATTGTGAAGAGGTCTGCTACGGGCGCGCGTGAGAAGAAGTAACAGGATAGTCCCACATTGTGAGTTCACAGAGCACTGCCCTAGTTTAAATTGATTTTGTGAAAAAGGCTGTTTGCCTCCGACACACCTGGGGTGAGGTCCCGCGCCCCACGCCTGCCTCGTCCGCGGATTCATCACGCGGACCTGGCGGATTCGACTCGACACTACCCACGCACACCTCGCGCACCATATCACGCCGGTGAGCCTGGTCACAGGTACGCCATCCGACTGTTAATTCGGCTCTGGGAGAGCTTCCTGTGAGCGGTTTGCAGAGAGAGAGATACGTGCGAGTAGAGGAAAGGGATAGGTTTTGCTACCTTGTGTGCAGGTAGACAGAGCACCCAAGAAGAAGCTGACACTTAGCCGCAGGAAGGAGAAGGATGAAGAAGCCTTCGCAGAAAGAAAAGGCTGTAGAGAAAGAAGAAGAGAGGCTGAAGCAGAATCCAAAGTAAGAAGGAAGACAGAAGAGAAAGACTGCAGAGAAAGAAAGAACTATCAAAAGAAGAAGAATAATACTTTTAAGACGTCTGATCATAAGATCAGACGCCCAATTTTACTCTTTTGTCTGGATTACTTTTTTTAAACATATACATTCATATTTGAATTAAATTTTTGAGTAAATTAGAGTGTTCAATTACATTTGAGATTAGTAATAAATTCTGATTGCTCCCTGTGTTCGACCTCGGATACTCCGTTTTCGAGTAATAAAATCTTTATTTTTTTGAACGCTTTTTCGGCTATACTACAACGTGACATCCTTTAAAAACCCGATCAAGACGTCCGAAACATAATGGCGTCGTTGCCGGGGAGCAACATGCAATTTATCACGAGTCTCTACATTCTTTTTATCACATTGAAAACTAACTTGCCCTACTTTGCTTTGTTTTGATCTTGCAAGTATTTCACGAGAAAATCCCTCCCGCAAGTCAACCACTCTAGGGCAGGTAATTTCTTTTCTTCCTTAAACCATTCCCTAAATCCTGAAAAGACAAAAGGAAGAAAATCAATTTAGGAATCAATTGCCTTCTTTATATAGTAATCACCATCTTTAAGGCAAACATTTCCTAATTTCGCGAAAATTTTTTAATTCTTCTTGAAGTTGGAGCAATTTTTTTTTTAGATTCTATCCCACAAATTCATGTGCCAAATAGAAATAATGCTTAATCTTTACGGACAACATGACGTGCCATAGTGCATGTATGTTAAGAGGTGTCGTTATAGTCGCACTTGATACGTCGATTTTAAAAGAAGTAAACGGAGGTGAGTCCGAGTGTCGATCTCAGGGAGGCGTGGAAATCGGATTTTGTTTACCACTTGTTGTCACGAAAAAGGCGGAGTTTTGCTTGCGAAAGAGATGGTTTTGAAAAGCGAGAGATAGAGAGAGTTTAGGGTTAGAAAGCTCTTGGTTTTGATCATGCACTTTGAACAGAAATTAAAATGGCGATTGAACGGAAAATAATTTCATTAAACATGCATTCATAGTTCATAGCTTACAACATTAAATACATGCTTTAACAAGAGTAAATGAAAGCTTAAAAGAGAGAGAGAGAGAGAGATGGAGAGAGAGTGGAGAGCGACGAGGCAGCCACAGCGGTGGAGGAGGCTCCGTCGGCGGCTCGTCGTCTCCGGCGATTACAAGAGTGTCTAAAGCTAGCTAAGAGAGGAGTGGAGTAGTTGCAAGTGGGAGAGTATATCTTGAATGGTGGTAGGAGGGGGTTTAAATAGAGTTAAGGGCTTCCTAAAAGAATTAGGGGCTTTAGTGACATCCAGAGCATCGCTAAAACCGCTTCCAAAAGGGTCGGTGTAGCCCTCTCGCCGCCAGTCAGCCGCCTGCCCCAGTCTTCCTCTTCGCGTGATCCGTGGCCGCTGAACGAGAGCCGTTCGATCGAAGATCGGACGGCTGAGAACCTTCTGCGCTCGCGCTAAGATCGCGCCTTGGGCGCGCGTGTGCGCGCGCGTTTCCGCCCGGCGTGCGCGCGGGCGTGGGCGCTCGTGCGCTGCGGTCGCGCCGCGTGGCAAGATCATGGCCGCCTGCTGCTAATCGGGCAGCCCAATTTTTCCACGCCCTTCGCCCACCTTCAAATCCCGCTCCTCGTGGCTCGAACACGCGTCGCGGAAATGCAGGCGTGCGCGCTAACCGTTGCGCCACGCCCGCGCTTTGTCGCGGCGACCGCGGGCGAGCGTGCGGATCTCGGCCGTTCGATCGAAGATCAACGGCCGAGATTCATCTTTGGCTGGCTTGACGGTGTGCGAGCGGTGGGGGTGAGGTGACGTGGCGCTCTCTGGGCCGTTGATCTCCAGATCAACGGTTAGAATTTCTTAGGCCCATTGTGGGAGCTCCGGATGTCGGATTTGGCCGATCTTGAGTCCGTTGGACTCCGTTCATCGTTTTGAATCCATCCGTGCGGTCCGATTGCTCATCTGAGGCCTTCTTTGACAAATGCTTTACACAAATGGCCATTAATACAATTTATAAGCAATCTTGGTACTTGATGCATGTAATGCTCCTATTCTACTTATGTTGTGCCTTTTATTCTAAAGATGGGCCATATTCAACCTAATTACTACCCCCTTGTGTGGTGTTATCATACCCCCATGCTTACTCCTTGCTAGTCCCTAGCAAGGTTTATTCTAGCCTTTATTTCCTTGGAGAATTCAAGAAGTAATTGCTTAGGCACTTCGTTACTTGTCAATAAGAGGAAATATACGAAGATCTTAGTCTACAAAGACTAAGCAGTGCCCGAGTGTCTACCAAAATACGAATCGCCCGAATCCTTGCTTTAATGTAGATATGTATACATATGTATATTTTCTTAGAATTTTTTTCGGAATTCAGTGTGGGTTGGTAACTTTTTACGGCTACCCAACCCACCCAAAACTCGGTCAAAACCCTAAGTGCTAAGCATCTTGGTGTGAATGTTGTGATAGACTCACTTAACGGTAATTGAGACAGACTTCGAGTTTCTACGCCTCTAGGTGACCGAAAAAGAAAATATTTTTGCCTGAAGGTGTATTTGTTCGATTGGTAGCTTTCTCCCTACGTTCGTTTTACTTGGGGTCAACACAAGGATTTTCCAGTGTATATCTCCCTGGCTTATACTACTTCCCCGCTTCTTCCTTAGGTGTTTTGGTCTTTTTTGTGCAATTATTAAGCTGGGCTCTGGACAACCGACCAATGGGCTGTTACCCACGATCACTTGCCAGCCATACTTGTGCGGTGAAGTGTGGTTTATTTTCTTTTCTTCTTCTTCCCCCCTTTTTTTTTTCGTAGGTGGCTTCCCTGATCTCAAATGTACCTAGAGGCAGCGAAAAAGAAATGGCCTGTGGTTGGGTTCTGGACAACCTGCCAATGGGCTGTTACCCACGACAACTTGCCAGCCATACCTCCCTAGAGAGTTCATTAGCTACCCAATTTCTGTCAAAATCTTCGAGAAGTGAGTCTGTGCAAAATTGTGTGCAGATGCTTAGACTCAAAGTTTTCCTAAGTTAGAGGGTGAGTTGATAAGTCGTATACTTATTACCTTATTTAGTAGGTGGATTAGAATAGCTTAAAGTTGCAAGGATTCGCCGCTAAATCCATAATTTAACGGACACCAGGGTTGATTAAGCCTGAAGGCCTGAAAAGTCTAAGTGTTTAAGTTCTTTTTGTATTATTTTCCACTATTGACAAGTTTCTAATGCCTAAGTTTTCTTCCTAAATTCATTTTTTTTCTTTTTTCTTAATTATTTATTCAGATTGATTAATTGAACTCAGGATTATGCAATTTATCACCCCCCCATGCTTAAGTTGGACAATGTCCTCATTGGCAGATTCATGGATGTAGTAGGGTTCAAAAAGATAGTACCTGAGTGACGTAAACTACCAGATCAGTCTGAATCCGCTGGGTAGCCTCCCAGGAAGCGCTGAGTTTAACGCCTCCAGCTGGGCGGTGCACAAATAGGAATGGTTTGGGTCAATGAGATATGTTCAAAATTAATCAGACCCAAAATCAGAAGTCCACAGATGCAAATAAGGTTGTGGTGGAGTCCCGTTCCTAAGGGGCGGGAATTCTGTATCATGCATGCCCGTGTCAGAACCTCTCTTAGTTTGTGGGCATGCAAACAAGTTGTTGTGGATGAACGCACCCTAAATATGACATGCCAGACACTAAAGATGTAGGTTTTATATTCAGCTTGTGTCCCCATAAAATTGTAATCCATCGAAAATGTATCAATTCTAGTGCATTCGGATTGCGGGATTCTTATTCTGGTAGGGCAGGTAACAAAGTCCAGAGTTTCATACTGAGCCCTACAACCAAGCATGAGGCCTCTCTCCAAAGACGAATCCATCTCTCCCGCAACTATGGTTTCATTGCTCATTTCCTTCAAGCCCTTAATCTCAAGAATATTTTCTTCAACCTCCTCTGTATCAGATTCACTGTTTGGGATTACATTAGAGGTAGGGTCAATTTCATCCTCTAGATCATATTCTTTCTCTCTGCCCTCCTCCAAATTTGTGATGGGGATTCTAACCGATTCATAATCAATTTCTTTGAAGTTGTAACTCCATTCTCCATCTCCGACGTTGGCTGCTACTCCCACCGGATTAGTTGTCTTGGGCTGATTAGATTCAGATTCCAAGGCCTCTCCCCTCACCTTCTCAGTTTCCTCCTGATGTTTGTTCTCAATGCTCCCCAAATTGTGTTCCAAGGAATCCTTACTGTCCTTATCCACTAAGCTGTCCAACTCCTAAGGGGTATCAATGGTGGACTGAACCCAATCAGGATGACTGGGTGTAGTCCAATTGATCATGGTAGGTCCTTGCTTTATGAATTCCATGAATGGCGTTGTGTGCAACAGCTTTCTTTGGCCTTCTTCCCCCAATTGTTGGAACAACTCCAACATGGCATGTTGCCCTTTAACCAATTCTTGATTCTGTCTGTGTAGTTCTAACTGGAGGTTATCAAGAATTGACATGATGTCATTTGGTGTCCTTTGGATTTCCTCCTTGAAGTCCAGGTTACGAGAGTATGGTTGAGGTTGTGGATCAGAATCCATATTGGTGTTTAGGTTCTTGGGTGGGTCCTCTATTCTATCATGTTCAGGGTCCAGTTCTTCAAGAGGAACCATTCTCTATTTAGTCCTACTCCAGAATAGTTGAGGTTCTAAGTCCTCCTCCCAGTTAGATTCTTCATAAGGGGACCAAATCAAAGGTTGATGATCCTGGGCTTGCCTAGATTTCTGATCATTTTCTGATTTCCATTTGTCTAGAACTCCTTCTAATCCAAAGGTTAAGTAGGCAAGGTTGTTGAATTCAGATGACCTTTCTTGGTTATTATCCTGAGATGGGTAGGGTTCTTGGTGTTCTCCTAAAGTGTAGGTCCTATCACAGTAGAGCGGGTCGGACCTAAATGAGGAGGCATCGTGAGGACAATCGAGATATGGAGCCCCATGATTTGAATCGTACCCTTGGGTGGCTATGTTGGTTGTATTCCAATAAGAGGTTGGTGCAGTTTGGTCATAGTTGGGCCAAGAGGGATATTCAAGGTTGTACCCCCAACTTGGTGGTTGGTTAGCCCAAGTAGGCTGTGGGTATGGTCCACTTTGGTTAGCATACAAATCCTGTTGGGGGTAGTTTGAGTAAGATGGATAGGCATTGAAATCCATGGTTTGGAAGAAATGGAGGGATGTGGGAAGAACACATGCGAGAGAGTTGTGTCCTCAACCAAGCAAACAAGCCTAGTCCTTATGGTGTATTCCTTAGAAGACATAGAAATCTCACAAAGGTTGATTAAGTCCGTAAGCACTGGACTCCCCTTCCCGAGGTTAATCTGGCCAGGTTGATTACGAGGGGATTGCAGGGAAGGTTCTTCCTTTGGCTTGCGCCTCCGGTTCCATAGACCCTACAACCGCAGTCGTTTGACACTGCCCCGCAGCCTAGTCACCAGATTCTACCAAGGGAATGGAAGCCAAGTGCCTAGCGAACAAAACCTCACCTTTTGAGACTTAACTCAGTCCTGCCTAGGGCATGTCTACTCATTTTTAAAGGGCTAGGATAGTGCTTGTGCTTAGGGTGATGTGATGAGGCGTTGATTGAGGTGGTGCCTCTTAATTTTCCACTTTCAAAGTGTGTGCTTCTAGCAAAACATGATTTTCAAGCAAGGATTTGTTAGGATGTGATGTCTTTTAGTGTTTCATCCTTACTTTAGTACTTTTTAGGGTTGACGTGTCTTAATGTTTTCAAACAAGTTTCAGTGGGCACGTCAAGTTCTACACACAATTTGATGAAAGTAGATTTCCTTTTTATTCTGTAGAGGCTCTAAAACCCTAGTGTACTCATCCTAATGATCATGCAGCTTCTATTAGATGAGTCAGTTTTAGGGTTGAGTGGTGTGGCCCAGGTCAACTCATGGTGGCTTCGCAAACACCACTCAAGAAAGAAAAGAACACTCCAAGAATTTATTCAGCATATTAGAGTGTACATTTTTTTCTTTTGTAGGGTGATGTGTTAAGAATGTGGGTAAAGCAATCATTCACCACGCCAATTTTTTTCAGTTTTTTTTACAATTTTTTTTAGCTTTTTCACGTAAGCAAACAATGAGAGAGAGATTGCTCACTATCGGTCCTCGAGGCGCCTACTCCCTTGCTACCGTCGCGGAATGCATCGCTTCGCCGTCCATGCGCCGAATTCCTGCAACCGTCAAGTAAAAAGGAAAATAGGGCATTAGACGATGTGAGAATGAATATGGAATGGAGGTGATAAAACAAATCCGTTGCCTCCTCGGCAACGGCGCCAAAAATTGACGTGCCGTAGTGCATGTGTGTTAAGAGGTGTCGTTATAGTCGCACTTGATATGTCGGTTTTAAAAGAAGTAAACGGAGGTGAGTCCGAGTGTCGGTCTCAGGGAGGCATGGAAATCAGATTTTGTTTACCACTTGTTGTCACGAAAAAGGTGGAGTTTTGCTTGCAAAAGAGACGATTTTGAAAAGCGAGAGAAAGAGAGAGTTTAGGGTTAGAAAGCTCTTGGTTTTGATCATGCACTCTGAACAGAAATTAAAATGGCGATTGAATGGAAAATAATTTCATTAAACATGCATTCATAGTTCATAGCTTACAACATTAAATACATGCTTTAACAAGAGTAAATGAAAGCTTAAAAGAGGGAGAGAGAGAGATGGAGAGAGAGTGGAGAGCGATGAGGCAGCCACGGCGGTGGAGGAGGCTCTGTCGGCGGCTCGTCGTCTCCGGCTATTACAAGAGTGCCTAAAGCTAGCTAAGAGAGGAGTGGAGTAGTTGCAAGTGGGAGAGTATATCTTGAATGGTGGTAGGAGGGGGTTTAAATAGAGTTAAGGGCTACCTAAAAGAAGAAGGGGCTTTAGCGACATCCAGAGCATCGCTAAAACTACTTCCAAAAGCGTTGGTGTAGCCCTCTCACCGCCGGTCAGCCGCCCGCCCCGGTCTTCCTCTTCGCGTGATCCGTGGCCGCTGAACGAGAGCCGTCCGATCGAAGATCAGACAGCTGAGAGCCTTTTGCGCCTGCGCTAAGATCGCGCCTTGGGCGTGCGTGTGCGCGCGCATTTCCGCCCGGCGTGCGCGTGCGAGTGGGCGCTCGTGCGCTGCAGTCGCGCCGCGTGGCGAGATCATGGCCGCCCGCTGCTGATCGGGCGGCCCAATTTTTCCGCACCCTTCGCCCGCCTTCAAATCCCGCTCCTCGCAGCTCGAACGCACGTCACCTCGATGCGAGCGTGCGCGCTAACCGTTGCGCCACGCCCGTGCTTTGTCGCGGCGACCGCGGGCGAGCGTGCGGATCTCAGCCGTTCGATCGAAGATCAACGACCGAGATTCGTCTTTGGCAGGCTTGAGGGTGTGCAAGCGGTGGGGGCGGGGCGACGTTGCGCTCTCTGAGCAGTTAATCTCCAAATCAACGGTCAAAATTTCTTGGGCCCATTGTGAGAGCTCCGGATGTCGGATTTGGCCGATCTTGAGTCCGTTGGACTCCGTTCGTCGTTCTGAATCCATCCCTGCAGTTCGATTGCTCATCTGAGGCCTGCTTTGACAAATTCTTTACACAAATGGCCATTAATACAATTTATAAGCAATCTTAGTACTTGATGCATGCAATGCTCCTATTCTACTTATGTTGTGCCTTTTATTCTAAAGATGGGCCATATTCAACCTAATTACTACCCCCTTGTGTGGTGTTATTACAACACACTTCTTGCTTTCAAGTCCAAAGAGAATCTTTGTGAAAAAGAAAAAAGGATTGGAAATAGAACCAAATTAGGGTTTCTACAGTAGAATCTTGGAGTGTTAGTCACACATGCCTGCATAAAAGGAAATAAACCTTCCCGCATCAGTGTGTCACCTAAGACCTTGATTGAAGAGATCTAAACAAGACAAACCCAAAGAAAAAAGAGAAGCTCTAAAATCACTTGAATCTTAAAATCTTGGACCTAATAACCTGGGAGTCAAATTAGGTTGATCTCTAGGCTCCAAACCTAGAATCATTCTGCCATCTATAGGACAGGTCAGGTGAAGTTGACCCCTTGGGTCAACCAACCTCTAAATTAGGTCACAACATCAAAATATTTAAAGTTCAAGTGAGAACCCTAAAAGCACCTTTGAAATAAAAGTCGTAGACTTAAGAGGTCAAGGTCCCCATTCTGGTCTACCTGGAATCTCAGTGACAAGACAGGTCGAGTGGGGGAAACCTTGCAACCCGTGAGGACGCTCTACCGTGTAGGGGTCTTTACAGGACTATCCCTCTCTTGCTGCCCAGGTAATTCTCAGGTGGACGATCTTCTGATCCAGGGGTACCATCCGCCCCGAACCTCCATAGTCATCCAAACGTCTTTGGGTGTCTTGATTGGGTCAAAAACATCTCCAGTCCCTCATCTTTTCTCTTTAGAGCACACACACACATTTTCAGTGGGACTCGTTATTCAGATCTGATCGCTTCATAACTTGATCTTGATTCAAACTCTGATTCTACATCTTGATTCCACCACCTGATCCAAATATGCAGCCAAACCACTTAGGACCACCAGTCAAGAAACCTGAATATCGGAGATCCATGAGACATAAAATGATTGAGGATGCCCTGAAATTCTATGAAAATGAAGAAACCTCAACACCAGTAGGAAACATTCAGGTTGATGTCCCAACAACCACAACCTTTGTCATAACTTGTGCCCAAGTACTATTAGCAGAAGCCACAAAAGGATCAACCCGTGACTTGCTCATTACTGCATACATTGAGATAGAAAAACTGCATAACCTTGAATACCTCCAATGTATGACAAATCCTCGACTTTGGAAGCAACACCAAGATAGTCTTGAAAAATGGGAAGAGATAATGAGATTAGTAAAACAAATTATTGACCAGAAATACCCGTATATACCACAAACAGAAGATGAACCATCTTGGGAAAACATTGAGGATCAATCTGATCTCAGGTTCGAGGCACAAAATGGTTATGGATTCCCAACCCAGATGGAGTATAATGTGACTGATATCGAAGAAGGTTGGGAAGCTCCAAATGCAGGAAAATATCATGTTGAGCCCTTTTTAGAATCCCAAAACTCCTGCAAGTATGAGAGTAGAACTGAACCTCTCGAGGGTGTAAATTCCGTCCCTTATTCTGATAAGGTGACCCTCGAAGGTTATTCAGACCTAGATTCTAGTGATTCAACCCACATCCTAAGCCTAGAACCTAGATCTGAAATCTATTTTGAAGATTTCAAGGCCCCATATGAGGAAGATCAATCTTTCAATGAAGAATATGATTTTGGGCCTCTATTTGATGAATATCCCTCGCCAACATCCTCAGAGGAACTAATCGATTTTTCGAAAGTCACGCCAATTTACGATACAGAAATCGAGGAGTTGGACGAGTGGGCTTTCAATTGGGTCTGCCCTACCAGCTTAGAACTTGAGCCTCTACCAGACAGGGACACCTTTTTAAGCTCAGAATTAATATTTAGGCTAGACCCCAGTCAGGCTGCTGAATATGATTTACTCTATGGTGGAACTCATGATCTTGAATCTCATTCCAATTTTGATTTTCGCAAATTCTCCGACGATTTCGAATCTAACCATAACATCAGAGAAAATCGGCTTCTTGATTATAACAAGTCAATTTTCTTTGAAGCCACCTGCTCCACCTATACAGAACCAATCAAAACTCGTTCTCTACCTCGACCTGCAACTGGACTCAATTTCTATTCCAATTCACCTCTCACTGAGCCGTTTGCAGATGATTCAGCTCCATATCTATATCAGGTATCGGCCATTGATCAGACCGAATAACAGGAGCCAACATTCTTTGATCACCCTTGTAGGGATTCCACACCTTACATTGATTATTTTTCGGAACCCTACTCTGACCAGGCTGATTCGACTCAGCCTAAACTCGAATTTTCACTTCCATATCCATCAGAACCACACGGCATATGGTGGGTTCCACATCTGTTGATCTACATATATCAACCCACCAGACTCATTGGGTTTGGGCTGCATCATCAGCCTACTGATTTTAACAAGCACCTGGTTGGACCAACCAGGCTCTTAATCAAGGTGCTTGTTTTACAAAATTTTGCTGATTTGACCACTCCCTCTCCACCCCATTTTCCTCTCGGCTGAAGGCATTAAATTTAGTGCTTAACGGGAGGCAGCCCGTCATCCCAAAAATAGAGACCCGTCTGATTATCCGTCTGTACTCCACGCCCATTGCACCTTGAGTTCAGCCTTAGACAGTTGATCCCACCTCTGGTACACATACCAGAGCTTGAAATCGTTCGCATCAGTCATTTTCGACCCATTCACCCACCCGATGTATCCTATTCTAAGTCCCTGACCTCAACACTATTTCACACCCTCCGTTTACAATGAGAACATTGCAAAACTTAGGCATGGGGGGGTGATAAAGTGCATACATACAGAACCAAGAAAAAGTCAGAAGGATTCTCACACAAAAAAATTTACATATGTCAAAAACACAAAAATTTGAAAAATTATGAAAAAGAACAAAAAAAATGGGGGAGGGAGGAAATTTTGTGAGCCACATAATCATAAGGAGGAGAAAAAGGGCAAAAATGACAAAAGGAGCACAAAATGAAAAAGAAAAAGAAATAGTCATTAGTAAAAGATTAAGGAATTAACTGAAGTTCTAGACCAGATCAAGAAAAGAAATAAAAGAAAAGTGCTAAGGAGACAACAAGAGATTAGCGGGAACACTGATCTTAGGCCTCTTGGGCTGGATTCTTTAGCTTAAAAATTCACGTATCCGCTAAAATCTGGATAATCCTCAAGAGGTTGGGGAAAATGCAAAGCTTAAGTATTAGGTCTAAGGCTTAGGAAGTATTCAGCCTCGTTAACTGACCTTCGGTTTATGGGATTCGGTAAGCTAAGCACCCAAATTCACACACAGTCTGGTTCAGTGTGCCTAAATATCAAAATCACGCAAAAGCGTTTAATGTTCTGAAAAAGTCACCTACATTAGGAGCAGCCAATCAACACAAGTTGATTTGGACGAGTTCCCGGCGCGGAGAGGCAGGAAATTCCCCTCGAAGATGCGTAACAACATATCGTCTCCTCGGTCTTGTCTCTTAGGATATTTAAATATCCTACTGGGGGCATGTAAGCACTCTGTTGGTTCAGATACCATGGGTGGCATTATCACGAAATGTCGATCGCCAGGGTTTGAATTCGGCCACGGAAAGCCAGGGTTCTGGGGATTGCCATGAGCGGTGCTATCTCAAAGCATTGATAGCCAGGAACCCTTGAGGATTGATGATGGGGACGAGGAATCCGATACAGACCGTGTTGAGAAGCTAATCTGAAGCTGAAAATAAAAGGAAAAGAGAGAGAAAAGCTCTCCAAACAAATAAATCTTCTGTCTCTCTCTTACAAAAAAAGCACTGCAAACTGAACTTAGGCTAAAAATGTCTCAAGCATGGGTGTTTTAACCGCGGAATCCAACAAACCCTAGGTTAGCTTTTGTGGGCCTTAGAAACCTTTGCGGAGGACTGAGGCTGAAGCGGGTCAGGTCCGGATTTTGGTTGGTACTTGAGTACCTCTAGGCCTATTATCGACATTCTAACCTAATCACAAAAGAGAAGCACTTATCATAATTGATGACAGACACTCAAGGTCTAGAATGGAAGTTAAAACCTTGAAATTTTGCTAAGGGACTAGCAAAAGCTAGGCTTGGGGGTACGATGAGAGCCTCATCATGAGCCATAACTAGCTCATTTTGACCTAATAAAGAGAGTAAAAGCTCCTACATGACCTAGAAAAGGGCTTAATTGAAGGAATACGTGTCCTGAGAAGAAAACATGAAATAGACATTAAAACTGCAATTTTACCATCGCAGTACATAAACAGAATTTCTCAGAGACAGAGCATAGGTCAAATGGTCTAAATGAGATCAAAAGTGGGTTGAATCAATCAGAAATGGGTTCATGTGCAATCCAGGAATTAAATGACATTTGGTAACCCTAAAATAGACCCGCTTAAATCAATAAGGTTCCGGTCAGGATAAAAATCAAGAAAACCATCTAAAATTCATGGAAAAATATCCTCTATGGCTTAGAATACTTAATTTGGCCTTTGGAACCCAGTTTGACCAAGATTAGGGCCCTAGCTCATCAATTAACCTAATTTAGGTTTTTACGCAAAATATCCAGTCAAACGTAGTCAAACCTAAAATCCAACTTCACCATTGGATTACTTAGGTCAAAATTAGGTTTGTACCAAAATTTTGACATAAGGGGAGGTCATCTTGACCTACTTTGCAATTTAGTACACCAAAATCACATTTTGGTCCCTAACTTTTGAAAATCATCGCAGAGAGCCCCCTAACTTCCTCGCCAACCTTGCAATCAGGTCCTTCAACCATTATTGGGGCAAAATCTTGCTCTGGCAAGGATTAAAGAGGGAATACTCTCTGATTCCTCAGAGATCCCCTCCCAGAAATGGAAGGGAGATTCTCTGAGGAATTCACTTCCATCTGAGGCTAGTCATGATCCCTAATTTGATCCCAATCTCTTGTGCGAACGCACGAGAGATTTGGGTATCCACCCAATTTCCTTCTCTGGCGAGCCGTCGGTGACGAATGCTTTCCCTCCACGCTCCAGAACACATGGCCTGTGCCTATAAAAGAACCCCCAAACCTGGCCACTCAATTTCAGCTCGACCTGGCCGGGATTCTACCTCAGATTCCTCTCTTCCCTCTCGGCCAGGGTGTCCAGTGGGCTTCGGCGAGCTCTCCTTCCTTTCCTCTTCACTCTGCCACAAAACCGGTGGCAGAGACTTCTTCCTCATTCTCCTCCGCTTCGCGCAACACTCGCACGCCAGCTTCAGCCCCGTCGTCGCCGCCGTCTTCCCCCACTGGGCATCTTCTTCTCCGGCGACAGCAGGTACAGCCGTCCACCTCTCTGCCCCCTTCGTCCCTGCAAGTAGGTTAAAACTACTCCACATCTTTCCCTCTTTCTTTTCCCCACTATATTTCACTTGATTACCCCACGACCACGCCCGACCACCGTCACCTTCCATCCCTCTGGCAACCCTCCGACGAGTCGCCCTCGTCGCTCCGCAACTCCACACGACTAGCCGACCGTCGCAAAAGTTTTGCCTCACCACACTGAACACACTCTGCCCCTCCACTTCCACGCTACACCTCCACAACGCACCCCCGAACACACCCATCTTTCCGGCCACAGGATGACCTAGGCTCGCACGCCTAGGCCGCCCCATGGCCTGTCACCTTGCTCTTCACCTACGCCGTGACAAGGCGAAGGTTCCTCGGTGATCTGATTAGGCCGCGAGGCCCTTTTCGTGTCTGACAGATTCATAGCCCCTGCCGCCATTGTTGACGATTCGAGAAGCTCCCGAGCAGGCGCCAGGCTTCAAGACAGCTGCGCTCCAGGTGTTGTGGATTGGGGAGACTTCTGTGAAGACTTTTGCCTCAGCACATGACACCAACAGCAGCTGTAGCTGAGGAGATTGCAAAGAGTTCTGCTGCGGGCGCGCGCGAGAAGAAGTAACAGGATAGTCCCACATCGTGTGTTCACAGAGCGCTGCCCTGGTTTAAATTGATTTTGTGAAAAAGGCTCTTCTCCTCGGACACACCTGGGGTGAGGTCCCGCGCCCCACGCCCACCTCGTCCGTGGATTCGTCATGCGGACCTGGCGGATCCAACCCGACACTACCCACGCACACCTCGCGCACCATATCACGCCGGTGAGCCTGGTCACGGGTATGCCATCCGATCGTTAATTCGGCTCTAGGAGAGCTTCCTGTGAGCGGTTTGCAAAGAGAGAGATACGTGCGGGTAGAGGGAAGGGATAGGTTTTGCTGCCTTGTGTGCAGGCAGACAGAGTGCCAAAGAAGAAGCTGACACTTAGCTGCAGGAAGGAGAAGGAAGAAGAAGCCTTCGCAGAAAGTAAAGGTTGCAGAGAAAGAAGAAGAGAGGCCGAAGCAGAATCCAAAGTAAGAAGGAAGACAGAAGAGAAAGACTGCAGAGAAAGAAAGAACTATCAGAAGAAGAAGAATAACACTTTTAAGACGTCTGATCATAAGATCAGACGTCCAATTTTACTCTTTTGTCTGGATTACTTTTTTTAAACGCATACATTCATATTTGAATTAAAGTTTTGAGTAAATTAGAGTGTTCAATTACATTTGAGATTAGTAGTAAATTCCAATTGCTCGCTGTGTTTGACCTCGGATACTCTAGTTTTCGAGTAATAAAATATTTATTTGTTTTGAATGCTTTTTCGGCTATACTACAACGTGACATCCTTTAAAAACCCGATCAAGACGTCCGAAACACAATCCCCAGAACCTTGGCTTTCGACACTTCGAGATAGTGTCACCCATGGTGTTCTATAGCTAAATTCATGCTTTGGCAATCGACATTTCGAGATAATACCGCCCATGGCACCTGAATCAGCATAAGGTGCTTACATGCCCCCGGTAGGATATTTAGATATCCTAGGAGACAAGCACTGTGGAGACGGTATGTTATTGTGCATCTTCGAGGAAAATTTTCCACCTCTTCGTGCTGGGAACTCATCCAAATCAACATGTATTGATTAGCCACTCTTAATCTTGGTGACTTTTTCAGAACATAATTTAACGCATTTACGTGATTTTGGTACTTAAGCGCACTGAACCAGACTGTGTGTGGATTAGGGTGCTTAGGTTATCGAGTCCCGCAAACTAGAGGTCAGTTAACAAGACTGAATAATCCCTAAGCCTTTAACCTAATACTTAAGATTTGCATTTTCCTCAACCTCTTGAGAACTATCTAGATCTTAATGGATACTTGAATTTTTAATCCTAAACACAACCCAAGAGGCCTAAGATCAGCGTTCATACTAATTTATGTTTTTGTAGTATTTTTGTCTTTTATTTCTTTCTTTTGATTTGGTCTAGAGTTAAGTAGATTCCTTAATCTTTTACTAATGACTAACTCTTTTTGTTTCAAACTGTTGCTCCTTTTTGACATTTAAATTACCTCCCCTTTTTTTTCCTCTTCTCAAGAATGATTTACAATTAATTCATTCAAAATTTCCTCCCTTCATTTATTTTTGTTCTTTTTTTTAAATTTTTTTATTTTTTTGGTTTTTTGGAATATGTATTTTTTTGTAAGAACCCTTTCGAACTGTGAATTTTTATATGTTTTCACTTTAACACCCCCTCATAGCTAAGTTCTGTAATGTCCTCATTGTAAACGGAGGGTATGAAATAGTTTTGGGTTCAAGGATTAGAATAGGATTATCGGGTAGGCGAATGGCTCTCGATGACTGTTGCGAACGATTTCAAGCTCTAATACGAGTACTAGAGGTGGAGTCAACTATTCTAAAACTGAACTCAGAGTGCAATAGACGTGAAGTACAAAAGGATAATTAGAAGGATCTCAGGTTTTTTGGATTTACGGGTTGCCCCGTTAAGCGCTAAATTCAATGCCTTCAGTCGAGTAGAAAATGGTATGGAGAAGGAGTGGTGAAATCTAATGATTTTTGTAGAACAAGCACCTTGATCAAAAGCCTGGTTGGTCCAACCAGGTGCTTATTCATATCATCAGGTTGATGATGCAGCCTAAACCCAATCAATCTGGCAGGTTGATAGATGTGGATCAAGAGATGCGGTGCCGACCAAATATTGTGGAGCTCAAAAGGATGTGGAAGTGTATAACTAGGGTTTGGCTGAGTCGAATCAGCCTGATCAGAGTAGGGATCCTCAAATGAAAAAGGGTCGGTGGAGGATGTAGGAATCCTATAGGAGTGATCAGAGAAGGATGGGGCGTGATTTGTAGTCTGATTGATGTCCGAAACCCGATAAAGATGTGGAGGAGAATGATGTGAAACCGGCTCATTAAGAGGAGAATCAGAGTAGAAATTGAGTCCGGTTGCAGGTCAGGTTTGAAAACGAGTTTGGGAAGGTTCTGCATATGCTGTGGAAGAGGTGGCTTCAAGAATAATTGTGTGTGAGGGCTCCTTTAGGAAGGTTTCAAAGATGGGTTCATTTAGAGAGTCCTCATAATAGCCATTAAAATCAAAGGTAAATGCTTGAAGAGTGTTTATAGGATCAAGGAAATCTGAGTCAAGAAAAAATTCGAACTCTGGGTTGTAGACACTCTCAGCAATTTCTATTTCCAATTCTTAGGTATCAAAAAGAAATGATTCCATCTCAATGGAACCTAATTTTGAATCAATGATCTTGGGATCAAGGACCTTAGAGTTAGAGTTGAAGAATGGATCATCTATGCTGAGGTCGTAGATTGGCTCGTAGTTGTCAGGAAACAATGGTTCTCCAAAATCATAGTAAGATTCGAAAGCATCGGAGAACTTGCGAGAATCAAGTTGTGAATTTGATTCGAGATCAGAGGTTCCACCACAGAGTAAATCAAAAGATGTAGACTCAGCAGCCTGACTTGGATCTAACCTATTTTCAGATTCCGATCTTAAAAATGTGTCCCTATTAGGCATGGGCTCAGGTTCTTGGCTTGTATGGAAGACCTAATCAAAACCCAACTCTTCCAACTCCTCGGTTTCTGTATCGTAGATTAGCATGACTTCTGAAAAATCAATCTATGTTTCTGAGGACGTTGGAGAGGTGCATTCATTGAATAAAGGCCCAAAATCATAATCCAGATTCAAAATCTGATTTTCATCACATGGGGCCTTGTAATCATCCCAATAAGGCTTAGATCCAGATTCTAGGTTAAGGGTGTGGGTTGGATCACTAGAATCTAGATTGGACTCTATAGGGATGTTAGAATTGCTCTTGAGAGTCACCTTATCAGAACAAGGGATGGAATTTACACCCTCAAGAGGTTTTGATTCAATCTTGGTATCACAGGTGTCTGGAACATTAGTGCGTGGTAGGGTTGGCTCGTAATTGTGATAACTTGTAATCGAATCTTCCCCACCTATTTCAAGATCAGGTATGTCAAAATTTGAATTGGAATTCCTCTGGTTGGGGGTCTGTAATAAGCTTTATTATCAAAACCAGGATTTGGGAGATTATGCTGGTTAATCCAAGATGTCGCAAGGGTGTACTAATGCTTATGATCGATAACATGTTTCAACATCTGCATTATCTTGTCTCCTTTTTCAAGGTCATCTTGGTGTATTTTCCATAGGGATGGCTTAAATCTACACAAGATATACTCACCATTATTCGATCTCTCAATTTCTCAGTATTTTGGCATGAGAACATCCCAAGTTGCCCCATTTTCTAGTTGTGTCAAAATCAGCTGTGCTTGTTCAGAAATGAATGTTGTTGTGTTTGACAAATTAACCTGTATATCCTCAAATGGGTCTGCTAACATGTCAGGTTGCATTTTTGACTCAAATGGTGGAATCAAAATGTAGAATCAAAACTCAAGTTTAGATTGAAGTTGATCAGATCTACCAGAATCCCTGAGATGATCTGTGTATGTGCTCTAAATAGAAGGGATGAGAGAATGGATGTGAATTTTGACCCAATCAAGGAACCCAAATATTTTTGGATGACTAAGGCAATTTCGAGGTGGATAATACCTCTGAATTAGAAATTTGCACACCTGAGAATTAGCCGGGTAGCCAGGAAGGGAGAGCCCCACAAGGACCCCTACATGGTAGAGCATCCCCATGGGTTACAGGGTTTCCCCCACCCGACCTTCCTTGTCATTGAGGGTCTAAGTAGACAGGAATGTACAAACTTAAAACCTTAAGTCTACCAATTTTATGTCCTAATTTGTGTCTTGAGTTCACTTGATTAGAAGTTAATTTAACTTATGACCTAATTTGGAGGTTGGTTGGCCTACAATGTAGACCAACTTCACCTGACCTACCCTAGAATGAGATCTAGGTCAAGACCTAGAAATCACCCTGATTTGGATCTCAGGTTATTAGGTCCAAGGATTTTAGGGTTCAAGTGAATTTAGAGCTTGATTTTACGGATTTTTTTGATTATATCTTTTCAACCAAGGGCTTGGGTAGCACACACATGCAGGTCGGTTTGTTTCCTTTTATGCATGCAAGTGTGAACTAGTACTCCAAAACCCTAAAATTGAAACTATAATTAGCTCTATTCTGCATCCAATTTGATCTTAAAATGTTCTCCTCAGACTTCAAAGGTGCGTAGTCCAAGAAGATTAGAAATTTAGTGTAGTCCCTAAAAGGCACAGGAAATTTGGGGTAGGATCTCTAAACAGAATTGCTTTAACTTCAATCAGATTTGAAAAAAAATTTGCAAATTAGGAAACTTGCCTTTTAATTGATGATTATTATGAAAAATAAGGCAGATGATTCCTAATTGATTGTTTCCTTTTTTTGTCTTCCCAAGATTAGGAGGTTGATTAGGGAAGAATAGAGAAGTTACCTACCTTAGAGTGGATTTACGAGGAAGGTCTCCTCATGAACTGATGAGAACCTCATCATGAGCCATAACTAGCTCATTTTGACCTAATACAGAGGATAAAAGCTCCTACATAACTCAAGGAAAGGCTCAACTCAGAGAATTCTGAGTCTAAGAAGAAAACAAGTCATATGGGGTAAAAATGCAATTTTACAAGTACAATCTGCAAACAGGGTAACTCAGGGTCCAAACATAGGTCAAACTAACCTAATAAGAAGGAAAGTGGGATGATTGATCTGATAAGGGCTACAGCAACTCCAAGGAATTAAATGACAATTTGTAACCCTAAAACAAATCCACTTCAATTCACGAGGTTCGAGGCAAAGCAAAAATCTACTAAACCCTCTAAAATTCATATAAAAATAATATCTAGGGTTTAGAACCTTTAATTTGGCCTTAGGAACCCATTTTGACCTACATTGAGAACCATGCCCAATTAATGATTTAATTTGGGTTTTTACGTAAATTGGTCGGTCAAACAAGGTCTGACCTAGAAATAAAATTTACCATTAGAATCCTTAGGTCCCATTTAGTCATGCATAAAAACTTGAGCCTAAGAAGAGACCTTCTTGACCGACTTTGCATTTTGGTCCTCATCCATTACTTTTTGACACTCAACTTTTGAAACCCTCACATTTTGGCCCCTAATTATTCATCATTTTTTGCATTTGGGTCCTCCCTGCAAAACCCTGAGCAGCGCCATGCTCCGGCGAGGCATGGCACCGCGCAGGGTGAGGGCGACCCCCTGCCAAGACAACTGGGTGTTCCTTGCGACGTCTGCTGTCGCAGGGACACCTCCACGATCTCTGCCATCTCCCACACCTTCCGTGCGAACGCGCGGAAGGTATGGGTCGAGATCCGACCATCCTCTGGCGAGGGAGGCACGTCGTCTCCCTCCGCCCTCGTCTCTGATTTCACCTCTATAAAAGCCACCACCGTCTGCCGCATTGAGGAGCTCGATTCTGACGGAGAATCACCCACAACTTTCTTCTCTTCCCACTCCGGCAAACACCCAGCGAGCTCCGCTGAGCTTCCTTTCCTCTCCTCTTCGCTCTGCCACAAAACCAATGGCAGAGACTTCTTCCTGATTCTCCTCTGCGTCGCGCAATACCTGCGCGCGCTGCTTCAACCCCGTCGTCGCCGCTGTCCGCCCCCACTGGGTACCTTCTTCTCCGGCAACAGTCGACACGACTGCTGCCTTGCTCCTCCCCCTTCGTCCTTGAAAGTAGGTAACAGTTACTTCTCTTCCTTCCCTCTTTCTTTTCCCTATTTTAATTTGCTCCATCAAACCCTAGACCGACCCGACCACCATCATCTTCCACGCCTCTGGCCTACCTCCGGCGAGTCGCTCTCATCATTCCGCCACTCCACACGACTCGCCGACCAACCCAAAACCTCCGCCTCGTCCCACTGAACCATTTCCGCCGTTTCACTGCCACTCCTCACCTCCACATCACTCCCCTGAACAAACCCATTCCCCCGGCCACAGTCCGACCTAAGGCAGCCCCTACACGCCGCCCCACGCCTCACCACCACCCGCACGAGCTTCGCCGCACTCCGGCGAAGCTCCCTGCACCTTCTGACTAGGCCGAGAGGCCGTATCTCAGTGAACAGGTTACCCGTCCTTCGCCGCCATTGCCGAACAGGTGAAGCTGCTCCAACCTGCAGCTGCAGCTGCGCTTCCGCCCAGGCCTGCGCTCCAGGACGCGCGGATTACGACCACGCAGCTCCCCAGGCCTTCAGCTGAAGAGAAGACCTAGCAACAGCTGCGAATGCCTGCAGCTTTCTCAGCTGTAGGTGCTGAATTGGGGTGGGACATTTAGTGCCACCTCGGAAGATCCTGAAGCCGTGCACCCCTTTAAATTATTTTTGTGAAATTACCTTATCGCCTCCGAACGCACCAGGGTGAGGTCCCGCGCCCATTCACCCGCCCAGTCCACGAGCTCACCACGTGGATTCGGCGGATACGACCCGAACCTATCCTGAGCACTCCTCGCACATCACCCACCTGCCGGTGCGCCTGGTCCTGGGTGCGAAGCCTGACCCGATTACCTGGCGGCTCTGGGAGAGCTATCCTACGAGCGAAGTCTTGAGAGAGACAGAGACGTGCGGGTAGAGGGAAAGGGGTAGGTTTTGCTCTGTGCAGGCCGAGGTAGAGAAGAAGAAGAGAACAGGGTGCAGTGCAGAGAAGAAGAAGAAGGTGGAGCACTGTAGCAGCGGTGATTTAAGTCGTCTGATTAGAAAATCAAACGACGCTCTGCAGAAGAAGGACTGTAGGGAAAGAAGGAGAACGAAGAAGCCGTGCAGCTGAGCAAGGCAGGAGACCGCAAGAAGAAAAGCTCTGCAGCTGAGGCAGAAAGAAGAAAGAAGAAAAAAAGAAGCTGAAGAAAGACAGAGCTGAAAGAAGAGAAGAAGACGAGAAGCTCTGAAGAAGAGAAGAAATAAGAAGACTGAAGGCAGAAGATCAAGGAAAAAGATCCAAGAAAAGAAGAAGATGAGCTAAGAGAGAGAAGAGAAGCCACAAGACTAAGATTTATTTCTCCCTCTCTCTCTTTTATTTTTGTAACAAAGAAACATTGTACTCCTAGAATACAACTTGCTCCCTCAGTTCGACCTCGGGAACTCTTTTTCCGAGTAACAAATTGTATTAAACTGGTAACCACTTCTCTATACTATACTACGACGAAATAATAAAAATATAGGGGAGTCGCGTCTAGCCAGTTTTTGGCGCCGTTGCCGGGGAACAACGGCTATTCTAGAAGATTTAAATTTCTTTCTAGAGATTGCTAATCTTTTTCTCTCTTGTGTGCAGGTAAAAATTGGAAGAGCAACCGCACAACAAACACTCCAACAAACAGGTAATCTTTATTAGCCCTCTCTTAAACTCCCTTAAAATCTAAAAAGGAACCAAAAAAAAAAAAATCAATCAACTTAGGGCTACCTGCATCATACATAGTAATTCCTCAAAGTTGCCTAAATTTTTCATTTCAACACATTTTAACTGTCCATCTAGCTAAGGTAACTAGGGCTAAAACCTTCTTGATTGAGCCCTAGATACTACATTTTTGAGGCAACTAAAATGGACCAACTAGAGCCAACTCAGGAATTGAAAAGCTAGGGTTTTTAGAGATACACCTTCTATTAACAAAGAAAAGATCTTCTCAAAAAGAGGTGTACCTAAACCTTGCTTGAAAAAATCTACACAAGAGAAACCCTAAGCAATTGGCTCTCTAAACACTTGAACCCTAAAAAGAAAGGACCCAAAAGCTCTCAAAAGAACAAGAGGTGAAGTTGACCCCTTGGGTCAACCAACCTTAAAATTAGGTCACTTCTTCACTCAAAAATAACTAAAAGTTCAAGTGAAACCTTAAGCACCCTGATCTTAAACTAAAATTGGTAGACTTAAGAGGTCAAGATCCCCATTCTGGTCTACCTGGAACCGCAGTGACAAGAGAGGTCAGGTGGGGGAAACCCTGTAACCCGTGGGGACGCTCTACCGTGTAGGGGTCTTTGCGGGACTCACCCTCTCTGGCTACCCAGGTAATTCTCAGGTGGACGATCTTTCTGATCAAGGGGTCCATCTGCCCCGCACCTCTATAGTCACCCAACAATTTTTGGGTGTCTCGATTGGGTCCAGCACCTTCTAAACTCATCTATTCCAACAGTGCATGTACGGTAGGAGGTCCTTAAGACCACCCTTAAGACCTCCTTTAGAAATTCACTCTCGTCTAGGCCAAGCCTCGACACCCGTGTGTGTGCAGACACCCCACCACATTATTCTCTCCTCTGATTCAGAACCAAGCTCTTCTTCTTCCCCCATCATGGCTCAGCCAGTTGAGGAAGAAAATAATCTGGAGAATCAGCTCCAGCGACTCAATGACCTCTTCCAAAACTTCGTGCACCCACCGCAGCGTCCTATGATGCGAGACCATTACAATCCTGCTGCGGTGGCCATTGAGCCTCGAGTCAGAATCCCGACTGGAGGACCTGATTCTGAATTGAAGCCCAACATGATTCATGCTATACCTAAATTCCATGGGCTTAATTCTGAAGATCCCTTCCAGCACATCAAACAGCTAAAGCATCTGGCCCAAACTTTTGGGTCAGATGCGCAAAATCGGGATATTCTTCTCATGAAGATGTTCTCCTTTTCTCTTATGGACAAGGCCGCGCATTGGTATCAAACTCAGACCCGGCCGATCAACACTTGGGAAGAACTTCAATCCAAGTTCTTGAAAAAATTCTTCCCCGTTGGTCGGACCAACGCCTTGCGCCATCAGATTATGCACTTCACTCAACAAACAGGAGAACCTCTCCATGGGGCATGGGATCGTTTTCAGGATCTCATGAGGAAGTGCCCCCATCACAGAGTTCCTAAATGGGAACAAGTCCAATCTTTTTACCAGGGACTCCGTGAGGACATCCGTCTTTTCGTCAATGCAACTTGCGGAGGAAATATCATGGGTCAACATGAAGACACCGTGTGGGAGATTCTCGAAAACATGTGCGAGAACTCCATCAACAATGACTCTATGGGATTATTCGACAGGACGAATACCCGCGCATCGACGAATCTTAGGGGAGCACATGAGACGCAGGGCCTGTCCGCATCAGTCGACTTGGAGTTAATGGCCAGTCGATTGGACAAGGTCTCAATCATTGAGAAGAAGGTGGATGAGCTGACTCAGCACTTGTAGCGAGCCACCTCTGCGCGTAACTCCTTTGCACAACCTCCTTCCACACAGGAGACTGTGCAAAACATTCTCCATCGATCTTCCCCTAGGATGGATTCATATCCATCCCCATCTGATTCTCGGATCGGAGGGTCATCCGATCCTTTCTACACCAGCCCGGGGAATTCCATCTGATTCTCTAGAGGTTCCTCAGACCTGCGAGGACCTCAACGCCATCCAGAACGACCCATTCTCCAACACCTACAACCCTGGATGGCGAAACCATCCCAATTTTCAGTGGGCGGGAAATTCCCAAACCCAAAGACCACCTTTTCAGTCCTGCCCACAACCCCCTCATCATTACCAGCCGCCTCAGCCTCGGCCCAACCCTACTTATCCATCAGGGCCAAATCAGGATCAAATGTCCCTTATCCTTCAGACTCTGGCTGACATTCAAAGAACGAATGCGGCTATCCAAAAACAACACATGGACGAACTTACAGAGGTTAGAACTCAACGGGCCCAGTTGGCAAATTCTCGCCAGCCAAGCACACTTCCTTCCCAACCTCTTCCTAACCCGAATAACGTGCCAACCCAACGGCACGTTATGAACCCAAACCCGGGCCATGCCCATATGATTTATCAGTCCCCCTCTGTTCCTTCACCCGACGGGATAGAGGCCTCCACTTCTTTTGCAGGTTACCAGCAGCAACCTATCTTACCCAATCCCAACCAAAATCACGTCGGATTAAATTTTGTAACAACACGTAGTGGTAAAACAACTCAAGACCCGCATTATCCAAACCACTCCAAGCCTGATAACCAAGACCCTAGGATAGTTATCCAAGATACCACTGTCCCAGATCAAGAACCCGGACCTATCCTAGAAGAACCAACCAAGGTCCCATTTGTCGAAGCCTTAACCAAAGGAAAGAGAATAACCAAGCCCGTGGCACTTGAGGAGGACCTAGTCAAGCTCTTTGAGCAGGTCCACATAAACATCCCTTTGATGGATGCAATCCGCCATGTACCAGCTTACGCACGATTCTTAAAGAATGTGTGTACACCCCAGCGTAAGCCGCGAACCAAGAGTGGGAGTCCAATTGTTCTGCCAGAGCAAGCCAGCTCTGTAATCCTAAGCAGACTCCCACCCAAGGCTAAAGATCCTGGTACTCCCCTGATTTCCTACAAGATAGGTGATACACAATTTGATAGAGCATTGCTAGACTTGGGTGCTTCCATAAATCTGATACCCACATCCTTACTTAACCATCTAGAAGAATCTGAGCTGAAACCAATTGAGGTGACATTAAAATTAGCAGATCGATCTATAAAGTCACCAAAAGGGATTCTCGAGGATGTTATTGTAAGAGTGCGGGATTTCTACTTTCCTATAGACTTTATAGTCTTAGACATGGATGCACCTGAGAACCCTAGGGATACACCAATCATTTTAGGGAGACCTTTCTTGGTTACTACTAGAGCCAACATTAGCTGTGAGGAGGGTCAAATAGAGCTCAAATTTGCCAATCAAATCCTGAAAATTGATATATTTAAGGCCCAACGAGGAATCAATTGCGGTGTCATCGAACAGATTTGTGACATTAGGGCTTGGTTGATGAAACACACTTCCAGAATGACCTGATTATAGCTCATCAACCACAGAAAGATCTTGACCCACAAACTGAGGAGTCGAATCCAGATACGAACAACCCAGTAACTCCTACCCTTGAACCTCACGTCTATACTGACCCACCCGCTGCTGCTGATAACCCCATCCTTGAACTGAGGCCCCTTCCTGCTCACTTGAAATACATCTTTTTGGGTTCTAATCAGACCCTTCCTGTGATTATCAATTCCAACCTCAATCCTGAACAGGAATCCCGTCTTATTGCTGTCCTCCAGCAACATCGCAGAGCCATTGGGTGGACTCTCGATGATTTGACTGGAATAAGTCCCTCTTATTGTACTCATCATATCTATTCAGAAGAGGGCGCACGACCTTCTCGTGAAATGCAGAGACGCTTGAACCCCAATCTGCAGGAGGTCGCGAAAAAGGAGATCATCAAGTGGTTAGATGCCGGGATCATCTACCCGATCTCCGATAGTCGTTGGGTGAGCCTAATTCAGGTCGTGCCCAAGAAGGCAGGACTCACCACTATAACGACTGAGACCGGAGAAATCATTCCTACTCGATTAGCCAACTCATGGAGAGTCTGTGTATATTACCGCCGACTCAATTCCTCCACGAAGAAGGATCATTTCCCACTGCCTTTCATTGATCAGATTCTCGAGAAACTAGCGGGAAATAGGTTCTTCTGCTTTCTTGACGGGTACTCCGGTTACAACCAGGTGGCAATCCATCTTGAAGACCAAGAAAAGACCACGTTCACCTGCCCCTTCGGAACATACGCTTTCCGAAGGATGCCTTTCGGTCTTTGTAATGCACCCGCTACTTTTCAGCGGTGCATGCTTGCCATATTCTCTGATATGGTAGGTAATTATCTGGAAGTCTTCATGGATGACTTTTCAGTTTTTGGAGCATCATTCGACGATTGCCTCCAACACTTGGTCCAGATACTTAGGCGGTGCATCGATGTGAATTTGGTTCTTTCTTGGGAAAAGAGCCATTTCATGGTGCCTGAGGGAATTGTCCTAGGACACTTAATTTTGGAAAAGGGCATCCAAGTGGACCGAGCTAAGGTTGATCTGACTTCTCGCCTTCCTATGCCTATCTCGATCAAGGACATCTGATCTTTTTTGGGGCACATCGCTTTTTACCGTCGATTTATCCCTGATTTTTCAAAAATCGTGCACCCCCTGACCACTCTTCTCTCCAAGGATGTACCTTTCGAAATTTCCAAGAAATGCACTCAAGCATTTGAGATCCTACGTGACCGAGTTACCCAAGCCCCGATCCTACAGTCCCCTGATTGGTCTCAACCCTTTGAGATCATGTGCGATGCATCTGACTTCGCTGTAGGAGCAGTTTTGGGGCAGAAAATTGACGGGAAACCTGTGGTCATTTACTACGCCAGCAAAACACTGGATGAGGCTCAGCGTAACTATACAGTTACTGAGAAAGAGATGCTAGCTGTAGTATTTGCCTTAGAAAAATTTAGATCATATCTTCTGGGTTCCCGTGTCATCATATACTCGGATCACACAGCTGTGAGGCATCTCCTTGCAAAGAAGGATGCGAAACCTCGATTAATCCGATGGATCTTGCTGTTGCAAGAATTTGACCTTGAGATTTGCGACAAAGCGGGAAAGCAAAATGTGGTAGCTGATCACTTGTCCCATCTTCCTTCTGAAATAATTGACCCTTCCGGACCCATCACTGAGCATTTTCCTGATGAGCACCTGCTGACTATCGGTACTAGCCTTCCATGGTTTGCTAATATAGTAAATTACTTGGCATCTCATCAGATCCTGTCTGATTGGCCGAAAGCCAAGGAAGATAAATTGCACTCTGATGCCAAGTATTACATTTGGGAAGACCCGTACCTCTTCCGCATAGGTGCTGATCAAATCATCCGGAGATGCGTCCCGGACGAGGAATTCAACAATATCCTCTCTTTCTGCCATGACCAGGCATGCGGTGACCATTTCTCTGGGCATAAAACCGCATCAAAAGTCCTCCAGTGTGGCTTTTACTATCCCACACTGTTCAAAGACGCATACAGTCACTGCAAGGCATGCAGTCGTTGCCAAACTTTGGGCAACATGAGCCATCGCGACATGATGCCTATGCAGCCGATTCTCGTATGCGAAATCTTTGATGTTTGGGGGATTGATTTTATGGGCCCCTTTCCTGTTTCGGATGGTTTCGAATACATTCTGCTGGCTGTGGACTACGTGTCCAAATGGATCGAAGCCATACCGACCCGAACCTATGATCACAAAATCGTTCTCAAATTCATTCATCAAAACATTTTCTCAAGGTTCGGGATTCCTCGTGCTATAATCTCTGATAGGGGACCCATTTCACAAACGCTTAGGTTAGGTCACTGATGACCAAATACGGGGTGTCTCACCAAATCTCTACTCCTTACCACCCCCAAACTAATGGTCTAGCTAAGCTGTCTAATCGGGAGATCAAGGAAATCCTGCAAGTCACTGTTCGGCCTGACAGGAAGGACTGGTCGTCCCTACTTCCGGAAGCATTATGGGCCTATAGGACCTCCCACAAAACCCAATTAGGCATGTCTCCCTTTAGACTGGTGTACGGGAAGGCGTGTCACCTTCTCGTAGAACTGGAGCATAAAGCCTATTGGGCAGTACGGAACTGTAATCTAGATTTTTCGAAGGCTGGAACCCACAGAAAACTTCAAATCAGCGAGATCGATGAATTATGCCTAAACGCGTATGAGAGCTCGCGAATCTACAAGGAGCGGGTTAAAGCCTTCCATGACAAGCATATCTCAAGAAAAATCTTTCATCCTGGTTAGAAGGTCCTACTCTTTGATGCCCAACTCAAACTTTTCCCGGGAAAGCTGCGATCCAAGTGGGTCGGACCATATTTAGTCCGACAAGTTTTTGGAAATGGAGCTATCGAAATCAGTCCGCTCAGCCACGATTCCGAACCTTTCATCGTGAACGGTCAGAGACTCAAGCCGTCCATTGATGTGACTTTTATTGATTTGGCTGAATCATCTTATATCCTCCATTCCCCTTGAGCTTATTGCGCCCAGCCGATAGCGTAAAACTCGGCGCTTAACGGGAGGCAACCCGTCATTTTCCTAAAAATCCAAAACCTTTTGCACACTTTTGTGCACTTAAAGTTCACACTTTAGGACAGCCGACTCCACCTCAGATGCTTGCATCTGAGATTAGAAATCGTCCGCAACAGTCACCCCGACCCATTCACTCATCAAAACATCTGTCCTAATGTATGAACTAAGTTGAATAAAAACCCCCTAGGTTACAATGAGGACATTGCAAATCTTAGGCATGGGGGGTATGAAAGTGCAAAACTTGTAAGAAAAGTTTTTAAACAAAAAAATTCACATATGCGAAAACACCATAAAAAATTAAAAATTTTTCGCCAAAAAAAAAGAGGAGGAAAAGCAACAAAATGAAAAAGGAGCACAAAATTATGAGAAAAAAAAGTAGTCATTAGTAAGAAACTAAGGAATTAACCTAAGTTCTAGACCCCATTCAGGAAAAGAACTGAAAAGTGCACAATGGGATTAGTAAGAATGCAAACCTTAGGCATTCTTGGATAGACTCTTAGTACTCATTAAGATCTGGACACTCTTCAAGAGGTTGAGGAAAATGAAAAGCTGAAGTATTAGCTCTAAGGCTTAGGGAGTATTGGACCTCATTAACTAACTTTTGGTCTACGGGACTCAGTAACCTAAGCACCCTAACCTCACACACAGCCTGGTTCAGTAAGCGTAAAAATCAAAATCACGCAGAAGCATCGCAAAATTCTGAAAAGTACACCTAGAGTAGGAGCGGCCGATTAACACAAGTTGATTTGGATGAGTTCCCAGCGCGGAGAGGCGGGAAATCCCCTCGAAGATGTGTAACAAAATATCATCTCCTCGGTGCTTGTCTCTTAGGATATTTACATATCCTACTAGGGGCATGTAAGCACTCTGCTGGTTTAGATTCCATGGATGGCATTATCACGAAGTGTCAATTGCCAGGGTCTGGATTCGGCCACGGAACACCATGGATGGGATTATCTCGAAATCTCAATAGCCAGGGTTCCGGGGGTTGCCATGGGCGGTGCTATCTCGAAGCATTGATTGCCAGGAACCCTTGAGGATTGATGATGGGAGCAAGGAATCTGATACAGACCGTGTTGAAAAGCCAATCCTAAGCTAGAATTAAAAAGAAAAAGAGAGAGGAAACTCTCCAAACAGAAAAATTTTCTATCTCTCTCTCTTACAAAATGCACTGCGAGCTGAGCCAGGGCTAAAATCATTCCAAGCACGGGTGCTTTAACCACAAAGTCCAATAGACCTTAGGTTAGTTCTTGTAGGCCTTAAAAACCTTTGCTAAGGACTGAGGCTAAGGCTAGACAGATATGGATCTTGATTGGTACTAGAGTACCTTTTAGGCCTAGGGTCAGCATTCTAACCTAATCTAAGCTCAAATGAAAAAGCACTTATCTGAAGCTATTAAGAACTTCATGGTCTAGAACAAAGGTTGAAACCTTAAGTTTTTGCTAAGGGATTAGCAAAAGCTAGGCATGGGGGTATGATGAGAACCTCATCATGAGCCATAACTAGCTCATTTTGACCTAATACAGAGGATAAAAGCTCCTACATAACTCAAGGAAAGGCTCAACTCAGAGAATTCTGAGTCTAAGAAGAAAACAAGTCATATGGGGTAAAAATGCAATTTTACCAGCACAATCTGCAAACAGGGTAACTCAGGGTCCAAACATAGGTCAAACTAACCTAATAAGAAGGAAAGTGGGATGATCTGATCTGATAAGGGCTACAGCAACTCCAAGGACTTAAATGACAATCTGTAATCCTAAAACAAACCCACTTCTATTCACGAGGTTTGAGGCAAAGAAAAAATCTACTAAACCCTCTAAAATTCATATAAAAATAATATCTAGGGTTTAGAACCTTCAATTTGGCCTTAGGAACCCATTTTGACCTACATTGAGAACCATGCCCAATTAATGATTTAATTTGGGTTTTTACGTAAATTGGTCGGTCAAACAAGGTCTGACCTAGAAATAAAATTCACCATTGGAATCCTTAGGTCCCATTTAGTCATGCATAAAAACTTGAGCCTAAGAAGAGACCTTCTTGACCGACTTTGCATTTTGGTCCTCATCCATTACTTTTTGACCCTCAACTTTTGAAACTCTCACATTTTGGCCCCTAATTCTTCATCATTTTTTGCATTTGGGTCCTCCCTACAAAACCCTGAGCAGCGCCATGCTCCGGCGAGGCATGGCACCGCGCAGGGTGAGGGCAACCCCCTGCCAAGACAACAGGGTGTTCCCTGCGACGTCTGCTGTCGCAGGGACACCTCCACGATCTCTGCCATCTCCCGCACCTTTCGTGTGAACGCGCGGAAGGTATGGGTCGCTATCCGACCATCCTCCGGCGAGGGAGGCACGTCGTCTCCCTCCGCCCTCCTCTCTGATTTCGCCTCTATAAAAGCCGCCACCGTCTGCAGCATTGAGGAGCTCGATTCTGATGGAGAACCACCCACAACTTTCTTCTCCTCCCACTCCGGCAGACACCCAGCGAGCTCCGGCGAGCTCCCTTTCCTTTCCTCTTCGTTCTGCCACAAAACCAATGGCAGAGACTTCTTCCTGATTCTCCTCCGCGTCGTGCAATACCCGCGCGTGCTGCTTCAGCCCCGTCGTCGCCGCCATCCGCCCCCACTGGGTACCTTCTTCTCCGGCGACAGTCGACACGACTGCCGCCCTGCTCCTCCCCCTTCATCCCTGCAAGTAGGTAACAGTTACTTCTCTTCCTCCCCTCTTTCTTTTCCCTATTTTAATTTGCTCAATCAAACCCTCGACCGACCCGACCACCATCATCTTCCACGCCTCCGGCCCACCTCCGGCGAGTTGCTCTCATCATTCCGCCACTCCACACGACTCGCCGACCTAACCAAAACCTCCGCCTCGTCCCACTGAACCATTTCCGCCCTTTCACTACCACTCCTCACCTCCACATCACTCCCCCGAACAAACCCATTCCCCTGGCCACAGTCCGACCTAGGGCAGCCCCTACACGTCGCTCCATGCCTCGCCACCACCCGCACGAGCTTCGCCGCATTCCGGCGAAGGTCCCTGCACCTTCTGACTAGGCCGAGACGCCGTAACTCAGTGAACAGGTTACCCGTCCTTCGCCGCCATTGCCGAACAGGTGAAGCTGCTTCAACCTACAGCTGCAGCTGCGCTTTCGCCCAGGCCTGCGCTCCAGGATGCGCGGATTGCGACCACGCACCTACCCGGGCCTTCAGCTAAAGAGAAGACCTAGCAACAGCCGCGAATGCCTGCGGCTTTCTCAACTGCAGGTGCCGAATTGGGGTGGGACATTTAGTCCCACCTCGGAAGATCCTGAAGCCATGCACCCCTTTAAATTATTTTTGTGAAATTACCTTATCGCCTCCGAACGCACCGAGGTGAGGTCCCGCGCCCATTCACCCGCCTAGTCCGCGAGCTCACCACGTGGATTCGGCGGATCCGACCCGAACCTATCCTGAGCACTCCTCGCGCATCACCCACCTGCCGGTGCGCCTGGTCCCGGGTGCGAAGCCTGACCCGATTACCCGGTGGCTCTGGGAGAGTTATCCTACTAGCGAAGTCTTGAGATAGAGAGAGACGTACGGGTAGAGGGAAAGGGGTAGGTTTTGCTCTGTGCAGGCGGAGGCAGAGAAGAAGAGAACAGGGTGCAGTGCAGAGAAGAAGAAGAAGGTGGAGCACTGTAGCAGCGGTGATTTAAGTCATTTGATTGGAAAATCAGACGACGCTCTACAGAAGAAGGACTGCAGGGAAAGAAGGAGAACGAAGAAGCCGTGCAGCTGAGCAAGGCAGGAGACCGCAAGAAGAAAAGCTCTGCAGCTGAGGCAGAAAGAAGAAAGAAGAAAAAAAGAAGCTGAAGAAAGACAGAGCTGAAAGAAGAGAAGAAGATGAGAAGCTCTGAAGAAGAGAAGAAATAAGAAGACTGAAGGCAGAAGATCAAGGAAAAAGATCCAAGAAAAGAAGAAGAAGATGAGCTAAGAGAGAGAAGAGAAGCCACAAGACTAAGATTTATTTCTCCCTCTCTCTCTTTTATTTTTGTAACAAAGAAACATTGTACTCCTAGAATACAACTTGCTCCCTCAGTTCGACCTCGGGAACTCTTTTTCCGAGTAACAAATTGTATTAAACTGGTAACCACTTCTCTATACTATACTACGACGAAATAATAAAATCTATAGGGGAGTCGCGTCTAGCCATGAACTACCTCGCAAAATCACAATAAAGCAAACAGGGCAAGTCAGTGCTCAAATATAATCAAATAATGCAAAGAATAGAGGTGAATTGCACGTTGCTCCCTGGAAATGGTGCCAAAATGATTGACAACGCTAGATCTCATGCTCTTGGGCAATTTAGGTAGGTCGTGAAGAAGCTCAGATGAAAGGGGATCTCCTCAGGAGTCCTCCTTCCATTTTTGGGAGAGATTTGCTGTAGATTCAGGGAGAAAACCCTGATTGAAACCTTCCATGTATGGATGGAAGGTTCCAATGGAAACAGGGACCTTTTCGTGAAGAAGATGAAGAAGTTGGGGGGCTTTTTGCAAGGATTTTGAAAGCTGATGGGTTATTTGAGAGAAAAGGAATCAGACTGGACTAAAATGCAAACTAGGTCAAGATGATCTCTTATTGGGCCTAAACTTGGTACAAGCCTAATCTAGACCCAAGGAATTTGATAATGAAGTCAGATTTTAGTTTTGATCAAGTTTGACTAGGTAATTTATGTAAAAACCCAAATTAGGGTAACTTCCTGTCTAAGACTCTATTTCAAGTCAAAATGGGTTCCAATGGTCAAATCAATGATACCAAACCTTAGAAAATATTTTTCTATGATTTTTAGAAGATTTAGGTGAATTTTATCCTGATAAGAACCTTAGTTAATTAAGCGAGTCTGAATTAGGGTTTTGGATGTCCATTAATTCTTGAAATGCGTGAAAACTCGCTTCTATCTTCACGAATCCTCTTAGTAGACATTTGTGAACATTTGACCTTTAATAAACCCTTGGGAAACCCCATGATTGTTCTGCATTTAGGTTATACTATTAAAACCACATATTTACTCCTATTTTATTATTTATCTTTCAAAAAGGATATGCAATGAATTACGGCTCTTCGGTGGTTATGTAGGAGCATTTGTCTATTGATTATGACTAATTAAAGCTAGTTATGGCTGATGATGATGTTACCATCACTTCATTTGGTGCCAACATACCTCCCCTCTTGGATCACCTAACTAACCTCATCATCTAATCCTTACCATCCATCCAAAGGTCACGCCAACCACCATTCTCCACCTCTATAAAAATCCTCCTAACCACCACTAAATCTTCATCCTTCCTTAGTTTAATTCCACCCTCTACCCACCTATAACCTACGGTCAAGAAGAAGATGGAAGGAAGAAGATTAAGGAGGCAATCCCTTGCCTCCTTTGTGCCTTCTTCCTCTCCATTCTTCTCCTTGTGCGACGACAAGAGGAGGAGCAAATTCTTATCAAGGAGGACGACCAGGCATTAGAGGAGATTCTAGGGTGGACGTCCACCCTTGGAGGAGCAAGGGCACGCCCCATCTAGGACTTTCCAAGAAGGACACATCTTAGAGGAGCAAATCAAGGAGAAGGAGAAGGAGAAGGCGAATTTCTTTTCAACTACGAGAGCTGCCGTAGTTGGAGCAAGAGCCTGTCTTCTTCACCAACATTTAGAGGATTAGTGTTTTGCATATTTTGTATTTTAGTTGCTAGTAGTAGAAGCATTCCTCTACTAGGTTTTTTTGTAAAACACTTTTTCATTAATCAAGGTTGCCTTCTTTTCAATTTTTGTCGTATTTGCTTTATCTTATTTCTAGTACTTTTTCACTTCCTCTTCCTAATTACTCTAGGCCTCAATGTACCTAGAGTGACCTTAGGGAGAGGCTATTCTTGTCACCTTAGATTTAGCTTATAGGTGTCAGTTTCGTTCCCTCTTCAAAAGTGTGAATACTCGTTATTTCAAAAACTATAAAAATTATATATGCAAAAATACCAAAAAGAAAGTTGAGTTTCATGTTCAAGTAAGAGATTGATATTTTGCAAATAGTTGCCTCCTTGGATGAACCTAGATACCACCACTATCTAGGTTATAAATTTAAAAGCGAATCGATTTTTGCACATTACAATGACTTGTAAAAATTGCATTTTACAAACTGTGTAAAAAACCTGATCAGCCATGCTCGTGAGTGTCTGGCATCAGGCGAACGACCTTGAGAATTCCTAGACATCCTTAAATAATGACGGCCAATAGAATTCGAATTGCCTTGACATAAGTATATCCCGTTGTTGTTTGGCCCAATCCTAGGGGATTTGACCAACGGCCAAATAATTAACTATATCTGCAAACCAAGGGGTTCGGATACCCGAGATTGTGAGGATAGTCTCATCCAAAAAAGTGTCTGAGATAGGGATATCTAGATGTGGAGAATCAATTAGGATTCTTGAAAGGTGATCTGCCACTAAGTTTTGTGCCCCAGATTTGTCTTTGATTTCAAGATCAAATTCTTAAAGTAAAAGAATTCAGCGAATAAGCTGGGGTTGGGCATTCTTTTTGGCCAAGAGATGTTTCAAGGTTGAGTGGTTGGTGTATGTTATGACCCGATCCCAGATCCCTACAGGACCTGAGACTGACCTGCCTCTACTAAACCCAAGACCTAGTTGTCCAACGAGAAATAACCAAAAGTAGGAAATAATTCACAACCACACATGCAATGTAACTAAGCAGAAAGAAATCAAGAGACAACAAAAGAAACAGGGCGAATAGTCTATCAATATTACACGCCATCACAACTATGACAGAGGAAAGTATAGTGGAAAAGTAACTGACATAGTATTACATAGAACAAAAATATTCACTGCTACAAGAGAAGCTAGGGAACAGTAAGAAAATGCAGCTAAGGCTGGGCTCGACTGGGCTCAGTTCCCTCTGCAGTCGGTGGTGCTGGCTGCTCAACTCTCTCACCTAAACAAGGTTATAAATTTTTCAGAGTCAGCGAATGCTGAGTAGAGTGGTAATTTAGTCATTTACATGTAATTAAGACAAGCAATTAATTAATGCAATTAAGTAACTATCCATTTTCATTTAGTTCAACCATGTACTTCTAATTTGTTGTTCCTTTATTCACTTAAATCATTTCTTGATCTGGCATGTTCCTCACGGGAACTATCTTGATTGCAGTCTTTTCCAAGATATAGGAGGTACACATGGTGCTCTCCTGGCCAGGAGAGTCCCCCATGGTAGTCCTACACCCAGTCAACCACCTTGAGGTCATGGTCGTGATGTAAAGGTGACTACGACACGTGTGATAAGCGTGCAGGTAGCTATCCTGCATTAGCACACAGTCAGTCGTTTCCACTAGCGGGTACGCCTAAAGGTACAGTATGGAACAGTATAGGGCATTGCCCTCTCAAAACAAGGGTCTCGCCCCTCAGAGCAGAACAGGGGTCTCACCCATCCACAGTCCACGTACCCTCCTCCGACTATCCCAGTTTGCCCAGTGGGCTTAACAAGAGTCAGTGTAGGGCGGCTAGGCTTAACCCCGGGCCCCCTTGGGAATAGTACACTCCTACACCAAGTAGCTCACCTCGGTACCACATACACGAGGGCCAAATAGAATCGGTGTAGAGTGACTAGGCCTGACCTTGAGGCTCAACCCAACGGGCAACTAGTACCCTTCTACACTAAAGGAATAGTTGCTCTCTTTGATACCACGTGCACAAGAGCCAACTCACTTCCCGCCTACAGCTGTTCTCCTCCTAATTCCCCGTAGGGTTCATGCTGGTATTCTTTTCGTTTCATATTCCAAACTTTCAGATTTCTTTATTTACAATACCGGTTCCATTCTTAAAATTGGCAGCTCGTAATTTTCTAATTGATAAGGAATCACATTAAAATAACCAATACATTTGCTAGCATTTAAAGTTTTACATGCATCTCAAGTAAACAGTGTAGCTCAACCATACTCATTTGTTCATACTGTTGAATGTTCGAGTTGCTATGCTATCGTGTTTGGTTTTGAAAGCCTGTCATTGCAGTTTGAAAGCGAAGAACTAGTGTTCAACAAATAAAATTTATACCGGAATGAAAATCCTAGGTCGAATATAGGGAGGCGGACGTTTGATTTAAAAACACGCATTTGTTTTATTTGTCACGAAGTAATTTAATTGTTTAGAACTATCTAACTATTTACAATAAATATAAAGGAGAGAGAGAGTAAGAGAGAGAGAATATTACAAACAAAAACCAAAAAGAGATGTAGAATAAACAAGGAATTCATTATCAGAAGATTGTTCATTACACTAAACATTACGACTAGAAAGCGGGAAAATGACTACACTAGAAAATAATAAATCTATTCTAGAAAGCAGTAAATCCATTCTAGAAAGTAGTAAAAAGAATGGGGAGAGAGATATCCTCCTCGATGGTCGCTTGGAGGATGAGCTGGACAGGACGATGCCTGGACAAAGGAGGATGGAGCAAGACGAAGGAGAACGAAGCAGAAGAACGAGAATGGGGCAGCATGTCGTCGTCCCGGGATCCACTTCCGAAAGGGGACGAAAAATTGACCGTTCATCTAAAGGCTTGAACGTGGGTTAAAGATACGCGCTCCCCCACCTCCTCATCTCCGGCTGCCTCAACGCATCTCCACGTTACGGCCTATATTGCATCTGCGCTACTTTGAATTCAGCAGCTACGCACACCTGCGGCCACGCAGCTCATCCATCACACCACGTGGCGCGCTCGTTGCCGCATGATCAAAATCCAAGGGTGGAATTTCGCCTGCACCTGTGCACGTTAATTTCTGATTTGAAGGCGCAGCAGGTTTCGACCCCATGTCCTCATGTGCACAAGGTCTTATCCATTGCGCTACGCGCGTGGATAATGCAAGAAGAGCATTCACGTGCTATTTAATGCTGACCGTTGGATCTTGATTTGACGGTTTAGATTAGATGTGGAATTCCTCTCATATGAAATGTGGCTTAAGGGAGGTAACTTGATCAACTATCAGCCGTTGGATGAGAAGGTAGGGCAGTGAGTGATTTGGAGGGTCTGGATGGTGCCACGTGGATCATCTGGGCCGTCCATCTTCTATTAGTTGTAGATGGTGCCACGGATGTCGGATTGAACCTATTTTTACGCCGTTAGGCTGCGATCATTGATCCGAATCCATCCGTGCGGTCGGATTTGTCATCTAAAGTGCAGATTAACACCATCTTGGCCCTTGATCTTCTAGGATTCCTCAGTCTCTATCTGATGCTACGGATATCCGATTAGGGCGATCTTGGAGTCATTGAACTCCAATTGTCGCTCTGATCAGATTCGTACAGTTGGATCTTCGATCCGAGGCCCTGATAAATAGTCACCCTATCCCTGACCATAAAAAGAGATAATTAACCTCCATTTTATTTAAACTAATCTAAATGCAAGATGATGCATGTTATGCAATATTTATAGTATGCAATGCAATTCTATGCTTAAGAACATGCATAAATAGACATCTTATGCAATGTAAACATGTTAATGAACCCTAGGGTAGGTGATGTAAACGTGTTTACATCACCTACCCTAGGGTTCATTCTCATCTTAGGGTTCTACATGTATCTCAAGTAAACAGTGTAGCTTAAACCAAACTCATTTGTTCCTACACTAGGGTTCATTCTCATCCTAGGGTTCATTCAAGTTATTCTAAACATGCAATTCATTTGTTTAAATCATAATATCAATGTAAACCACTCTACCGGAAAACTTGGGAGGAATGAGGGCTCGGATCGCAGATCCCGTTGCCTCCGCGAGTCCCGCATACTCAACTAGCTGGAGACCTATACAATTGACCACCACATCAAATGAGTCCAAAATCGTATACAAGTGACACTAACTCGTAGGGGAACTCAAGAAAAAACAACGGTAGTTCGATTACAGAAATTCGATTCCATTTGGGCCCTTAACACTCACACTGTCCAAAATCAAACATCTGGGACTAGTCCTAGACGTCTTAAAAGACGTCAGTACTAACCATGAGTTTCCTGTGGCTTCCTCAGATGTCTGGATCCTTCTGTGATTGTTTGAGGAGAGTTCCAGACGTCAGACTCTCCTTTCGGTCATCTGGAGGTACGGTCAGACGTCTAGCGACGTGTCTAGATGTCCAAAAACACCTCAAATGGTGCACCCTGCGCCTTTCCAATGCTCTACCCCTGTGTACAAATGCGCAAAGCTAAAAACGGCTAAACACGACCCTGCAGTACGGCTTGCATGGCCAGAAATCGTGTAGAAGCACGTACCTTGGCACTACGCGTGCTTTCAGACGTCTGGCTTCAGCTTCGGACGTCCCCCTGCTACTTCAGACGTCTAGGAGATGGTCCAAACATCTAATACTAGAAAATATTCAATACGCAAAACTCTCCAGCGAACTGTTTCCTTCACGAGCTCGCCCGTAGGAGCTGCAGAAGTACCTCCAGCGATTGCAGGAGGCCAAGGCTTCTGCCCACAAGCTCCTCCTCCTCGCTCGCATCCTCGACTCCTCCCGCACAAGCTCCTCTGGGCTCTCGTAGCTCCTTCATGAACTCCTCCCCTCGAGCTCGTCCCACACTCTCTCTCCCCTCTCCTCCTCCTCTGCATCCTATCTCTCTCTCTCTTCTTCCTCTCCACTCGTCGTGCTGGGAGGAAGGTGGCAGTCGGTAGGAGGGAAAGATGGAGGTGGTGGCTGGTGGAGATGGGGAGAGTGGCATGGGTGTGGGGTTTAAATAGGAAAAGGTTAGGGTTTGGGGTGATGAGAGAGAGAGAGGTGTGTGTGTGTGTGCACGCGCGGAAAAAGAATACAAGGTACAGTTCTTTTACTTTCAGACATCTGACCCTCTATCCAGACATCTGAACAGACGTTTGACGGCTAATCCAGACATCTTAAACAACCCAAAAGGGCAGCGGGTCATTTCAGTGTAGATGATAACATAGAACCTAAAAGATAAGCCCTAAATTTTTCCAAAGTAAAGACTACAGCTAACAACTCTATTTTACTAATGGTGTAGTTCCTTTGGGCCTTGTCCAGAGTCATGCTAGCATAGCAGATAATAGAGGGCTTGTTATCTATTTTCTAACCCAAGGCGGCCTCGATCGTATAATCAGATGTGTCAGTCATAATCTCAAATGGAGCTATCTAGACTAGTGGTTGCAACACCGGGGTGTAGGTGACTGCCATTTTCAATAAATCAAATGCCTTGCAGCACAATTTATCAAACTTGAATGGAGTGTCTTTGGCCAGAAGGTTACTCAAGGGTTGAGCAACCTTGAAGAAGTCCTTGATGAATCTCTGATAAAAACCCACATGACCCAGGAATGATTGGATTTGTTTCACAAATGTGGGTGGAGGAAGTTTAGAGATGGCATCCACCTTAGCCTTATCAACCTCAATTCCCCGATGAGAGACCACATGACCCAAGACAATGCCTTCTTGAGTCATGAAGTGGCTCTTTTCCAAGCTAAGGACCAGCCATGTCTTGATGCATCTCTTGAGGATCAATTTCAAATTAGCTAGGCATGACTCAAAGGAATCTCGGAAAATAGAGAAATCATCTATGAACCCTCAAGACAATCTCCCACCATGTCAGAAAAGATAGCCAGCATGCACCTTTAAAAAGTCGTGGGTAAATTGCAGAGCCCAAAAGGCATCCTACAGAAAGCGAAGGTTCTGTAGGGACATGTGAAATTTACCTTTTCCTGGTCTTTGGGATGGAAGGGGATTTGGTTATATCCCGAATAACTGTCCAAGAAGCAAAAGTACTTTTGCCTAGCTAACCTTTCTAGGATTTGATTAATGAATGGAAAAGGAAAATGGTCCTTTTTGGTGGTTGTATTCATCTTCCTATAATCAATACAAACTCTCCAAGCAAAAGCTGAACAGGTGGTGAAAGATTCCCCTTTCTCATTAGTCATGACAGTTATCCCCACCCTTTTGGGCACAATCTGAACAAGGCTAACCCAAAGGCTATCTGAGATCGGGCAAATAATGCCTGTATCGAGCCAGTTGATTATTTCCATCTTAACCACTTCTCGCATATTAGGGTTTAGTCTCCTTTGCATCTCGTGAGAAGGGAGGGATCAATCTTCCATTGAAATATGATGATTACAGTAAGATCCCCTAAGGTCATGGATGGTCCAACCAATCGCCTCTTTATTCTTCTTAAGGACCTTAATCAATCTCAATTCTTGCTCCTTAGTCAAATCAGCACTAATAATCATAGTGAGCATATTCTTAGGTCATACGAACTCATATTTTAAATTCCCAGGCAATGGTTTCAATTCTAGCTAAGGTGGGTTCAAGATAAAGGGTAAGGAGGATGCTGACGAAGATTCATTAGAATGGTCCAGTGGAAGAGGTTGGGAGTGAACAAAATCAACAATCTCTTTATGGTGTGGTGAGTCTACCATGGAGGATTGTGGGTTAGGTTCGCTAGTGCTAGTAGAGTCCTTGAGTACATTGATCAACATACATGTCTCAACATTGAAATCATGATCCTTGAGCTCCTCAATAAATCCACAATCCTCAAATCCTTTTATCACCTTGAAAATATCAAGTGTCAATTTCCTATCTCTAAAGGCGATCTCCATACTACCGCTGTTGAAGCTATGAGTTGCTACGCTAACATGTTTGGTTTTAAAAAGCCTGTCGTCGTAGTGTGAAAGCGAAGAACTCGTGTTCAACAAATAAAATTTATATCGGAATAGAAATCCCAGGTAGAACTTAGGGAGAAGGACATTTGATTTAAAAATATGCGTTTGTTTTATTTGTCACGAAGTAAATCTATTTACACTAAATAGAAGAGAAAGAGAGAGAGAGAGAGAGAGAATATAACAAATAAAAACCAAAAAGAGATGTAGAATGAACATGGAATTCATTATAAAAGGGATTGTTTATTACACTAAACACTATGACTAGAAAGCAGAAAATGATTACACTAGAAAGCAGTAAATCTACTCTAGAAAGCATTAAAAAAAATGGACAGAGAATTATCCTCCTCGACGGTTGCTTGGAGGATGGGTAGGACGAGTCGACGCCTGGACGACGGGGAATGGAGCAGGATGAAGCGGGAAGAATGGGAATGGGGCATCACGTAGTCATCGTCGTGGGATCCGCTTCCGATAGGGGGACGAAAATTTGACTTTATCTCGTGAGAAGCATCCTGGGTGTGGGATAAGCTCCTCTTGAGCTTTGGAGAGGGAGAGAAGAGAAGGAAGGGATGAGAATTTCGTGTGAAGGGGGTCTCCTTTTATAGTTGCACAGAGTGAGGGTAATTTGGTCATTTAAATCTCAAAACATTAAATAAGGGGTCTTTAGTGACGGATAAAACCGTCGCTAAAGCCCCATCGTGGGTGTAGTGGGGCGGCCGCTTGCGTGCCCACTCGCCTCCTCTACACGCAACACCTTCGCGTGTTCTGTCGATCGTGAGATCGGACGGCTTAAGTTGCCTCTCCACCCGCCTCCTTTACATGCAACGCCCGAGTGCAATCTCGCGTCACGCGCGGGCGTGTGATAGCACGTGAAATGGATTGAGCTTCTGCAGCCATTGGATTGTGATCGTGCAATTGATCGGGCACGCACCTCCGCTCCAATTGCAGCGCAGTGAGGCTCGAACGCGCACCTGCACTTCGCATTAGAGCGCTCGACCATCACGCTATGGGCGCGTTTGTGTCGAGCGCTTAACTTAAGTGTGGTTACATCGCAACCATTGGATCTTGATCCAACGGTGGGGAAGGGTTGATGCGAAGGCCTTCAGCTAATGCGTGCGGTCGATTGGGTGGCTGAGATGGCGCCACGTGGCACCATCTTGGCCGTCCATCTTTTGGATGATGTAGATGGTGCCACGAGAGTCGGATTGACTCGATTTTCGTGCTATTAGGTTGCGATTCCGTGCGGTCAGATTTGTCATTTGAAATGCGGATTCACACCATCTTGGCCCTTGATCTTCTAGGGTTCCCCGATTTCTATCTGATGCTACAGATGTCTGATTAGGGCGATCTTAGAGTTGTTGAACTCCAATCATCGCCCTGATCATATCTATATAGTTGGATCTTCGATCCGAGGTTCCGATAAAAGGTTTGCCCTGTCTTTGAATATAAAAGGAGATAATTAACCTCCATTTTATTTAAACTAATCTAAATGCAAGATTATTGTTATAAAATATTTATAGTGTGCAATGCAATCCTATGCTTAAGAACATGCATAAATAGACATCTTAAATAGTGTAAACATGTTTACATCATACTCCCATGCCTATCTTTTGCTAGTCTCTAGCAGAAAGTATATTCTATTTATAAAAGAATCAGGTTGGATTATTTGGGCATGAGTTATTTTCAATCATTAAGAAAATATTTACTTTGGATCTGAACTTTCAAAGACACAACAGTGCCTAGGTATCTGCCAAAATACAGATCATCTCAAGCCCTCACCTTATTCAAAGAAAGAAATTTCTTTATCTCTTTTTCTTCTTTGCTAATTTTTTTGGATTTTTGAGTTTTAGGGTTTAGGAGTGGCTTTCTACGGCCATTCAACTCACCCAAGATTTGATGAGAACCCTAAGTTCTAAGCATCTTATTGTGAATGTGACAGACTCATTGATCGGTAGTTAAAACGGACTTCAGATTTCTATGCCTCTAGGTGACCTTAAAAAGCGAATTTTGCCTAAAGGTGTATCTTTACAACTGGTAGCTTTCTCCCTACTTTTATTTTTACATGGTCAACACAAGGGTGAATCTAGTGTATATCTCCCCAGTTTATTCTACTTCTCCGCTTCTTCCAAAGTGTTTTGGGAATTTTTAGTGCATTTATTGAGTTGGGTTCTGGACAACCGGTCGATGAGCTGTTACCACCGACAACTTGCCAACCATACTCGTGAGGTGAAGTGTGGCTTATTTCTTTTTTTCTTTTCTCCTTTTCTCTTTTTTTTTCTTTTCTTTTTGACTTTATTTTTCTCTTTTTTTTTATGTAGGTGGCTTCCCCGGTCTAAGATTTACCTAAAGACAGCAAAAAGAGAATGGTCTAATGACTGGGCTCTGGACAACCTACCTATGGGCTGTTACCCACAATAACTTGCCAGCCATATCACTCTAGAAGGTTCATTAGCTACTAAATTTCCGTTAAAATCGCTGAACAACGAGTCAGTGTAAAGAAAGTGTGTAGATGCTTAAAACTCAAAGTTCCCTCAAATCAGAGGGCGAGTTGATAAGTCGTGTACTTATCACCCAAACTTATTTACTCAAATTAAAATAGAATTAAGGTTGGCGAGGACTCGAAAAATAAATCCACATTTTAGTGGATACACGGGTCGATTAAGTCCAAAGACCTGAAGGGTCTTTGTGTTCAAATCCTAATGTAGTATTTCCTAAGATTGAAAATTTTCTTAAACCCAAGTTCTCTTTCCTAATTCCACAATTTTTTTTTTGTAAATAAAAGAAAATAAAACAAATCTACGGAGTTGACGGATAAATTCTGAGATGAATATCCACTCCCCCATGCCTATCTAATGCAATGTCCTCATTGTATTAAAAAGACATAAAACAGAGTGAAATAGAGTAGAAAGCACCTGAATTCACAAGTGCCTTCAGCTGTATACGTGTTGAATTTAATGCCTTCAGCTAGTCACATTATACAAAGAAGAGAAATAAAGAATTTACAAGTGCAGGTCAGAATCAGAATAAAAAGAAGAAACCTCAAACCTGCCAGTAGATGTCCACAGATGTGGACCAGATTGTGGTGCAGACCCATACCCCATATTCGAGAATATCTCAGGTTCTAGATAAGAATTACCCAAAACCTAAAATCAGTATGCAAGTGGGGTCGGGCCTACGATTTATGAGGATGCAACCCAAGACCAAAAAGTTGGGTTACAGAGAATTTGATATCGTAAGGATAATCAATGAATGTATGCTTAGGTTGAACATCCTCAGAATAAATGTCATAAGGGTTTTGGTTTGATGGTTTCAGATGAAATGGAACCCTTAGACGCAGTCTTCTACTTCCTCCAGAATTTTCTTCCTAAATCAAAATTTCCCAGCTCCTATCCTCATTCAGAATGTCAAATTTTGGAACCTCCTACATATTAATCACCCCATCTGAAATTTCCAAGTCTAAAAGATGTGGTTGAATCAGTTAATCAGAATTGACTTGGGTCTAGTTATCTCAAAAACAGACAATCAGTTTTCGTCGGTAAGCTCAATGGGGTGTAACTGACAATCAGGGCATTGGATTGAATCCTCCATAAAATGCGATTCTGGATCAGTAAGGTGAGCCCTAATAAGATCAGTTTCCTCAGATATTGGGCTATCAAATGATCTTTCAGATTTCTCAGGCCTAATCATCTCACAGAAATCGTGTTCTGTAAACTCGCGTGAGACTTCGCAACTTAAATTTTCACCATCAGAATCAAAGAAATCAAAATCTGTATTAATGTATGTCTCAAAATCATCTGTCATTTTCTGTTCCATGGAGACATACGTTTCCTTGTACCCCGGCTCAGGGATCTCAGGTGAAGAAATCAGATCATCCTTAATTGATTGCTCTAATTCAATCTGGTCAGCCTCGTAACGCGTGTTCCCCCTGACAGGTGCTTGAGCGGGTTCTGACCTTGGTTCTCCTGAAGGGGGTTCATCTTGGGAATCATCTCACAATTGAACTAAAGCAACCATAAATCTCATCCTCAATTTCGCTAACTTCCCATGTAGAAACTCACCCGGGTTCTTATCCTTAACATCCTGGAGCCAATCCAACAAATATTTATTCAAATCATCAATCATTTCAATCAGTGGCTCCAATCTTTCAACGCAAGGTATTGGCTGAACTTCTAAAGATTGTATGATATTCCTCAAATTAGCCAGAACCTTATCTTGAACCGAGTTACCCTGAACCAAATGAGTTGGTTCAGGGTTGGGCAGGTTTGGGATCAGTGCAGAGGAGTTAACGAATTGAGATTCGTTATACCCTTCCAGATAATAGGTCATTTCAGATTGTTCAAAAGGTGGTGATGACCTAAAGGAAATGTAATTAGAGGATGGGCAAGAATCAGTGTATCCTTCTTGATTATAGATCGTATTAGGTTGTTCATAAAAGGGTGGCGATCTATAATCGATGTGGCTTTGAGAAGGATAGAAATCACAATCATAGTGTTCAGGGTTAGACCCTAAACACGGAGGTCCGAAACTGTATCCCCAATTCGATTTATCCCAAATAACTGATGGTTGATTACAGTACGAGTCGGGATAATCGTCATGTTGAGGATAATTCAAATCAGGAGGGAAAGAGCGGGAATTTGTATAATATGTGGAAGGATTCATGAGAGATGGGAGGAAGAAAGGTGCCCTGGAATACAAGAAATCAAACCTGTCCTTAAGTGGGCTAGCTTAAAGACCTACAGACTCCCACAACCTATCTTGAGATAAAGGAATGATTTGATCTACTTCTGTCTGTTCAATCCAACCAGTTAGAAGGAGGGACTAGGGAGAAGGTTCTTCCTTCGGCTTGTGCCTCTAGTTCCTAGTGTACCCCCTAACCGCGATCGTTTGATTGTGCTCCCCTAGCTAGACATCAGATTGAACAGTAGAAACAGACTAATCGAAAATAATCTCATTCTGGGTTTTGAAGAGCGAGTCGAATCCTTAAGGCCAACGTCTACTCTATTTTATTTAGGGCTAGGTTTGAATGTGCTTTGGAATGTGATGGGCCCTTTATCTAGGTTGTGCCCTTAATGATTGATTGATGTGTGTGTGCATGCACAACCAGTGATTTTCAAGCAAGATTATTTTTGATACAGTGAATTTTAAGGTTCATATCTTGCTTAGGAGCTTTTAGATTCAACTTTAGGTATTTTCAAACAAGTTTTGTTAGCATACCAGGTTTTGAAAGCACAGGTGAAGATGTTTTCCTTTAAAACTTAAAAGAATGTGGAGTGCCTAGTAAATCCCTAAGAGTTGAACCTATGTGGTAGCTACTTGATGAGTTGATTTTAATTAAAGTGGTGTGGCCCAATTAACTCAAACAATTGGCCTATTGTACCAATTAATTAGGCACACAAATGATTACCTAATCTGATTTTTACTCAATTATGTGTTTGGATGTGTGTACTGGCTCCAAAAATCGGTTTACCGGTTGAGTTTGAAAATCAGATGAGGTTGTGTACCTCTGTGAGATTTTTTTTATTTTCCTTTATAAATGTGGAGGTTGGGGAGGGTGTAAGTGTCAAACAACAAACAATCTAACCTTAGAGTTTATATGAACACCTAGGCTGATTGATGTTTGTGTTATTATGTGGTGAAATGAAAACTAATGAGTGGGAAGTGGGGAATAACTTATAGAACCTTTAACAGCACTTTGCACCAATCTATCACTTTTATTCATCTCTAAAGAGTACCTGCAATCATAATAAGAAAGAAGAGAAGTGAGGTAAATGATTCGTAAGTTGTAAAATGCGAAAAAAATCAAAGAGCATCGCCTCCCTGGCAATGACGCCAAAATGTTGAAGCTACGAGTTGCTACGCTAACGTGTTTGGTTTTGAAAAACCTGCGTCATAGTGTGAAAGTGAAGAACTCGTGTTCAACAAATAAAATTTATACTGAAATACAAATCCTAGGTTGAACTCAGGGAGGCAGACATTTGATTTAAAAATACGAATTTGTTTTATTTGTCACGAAGTAAATCTATTTGCATTAAATAGAAGAGAAAGAGAGAGAGAGAGAGAGAACATTACAAACAAAAGCCAAAAAGAGATGTCGAATAAACATGGAATTCATTATAAAAGGGATTGTTTGTTACACTAAACATTATGACTAGAAAGCAGAAAACGATTACACTAGAAAGCAGTAAATCTACTTTAGAAAGCATTAAAAAGAATGGAGAGAATTATCCTCCTCAACAGTTGCTTGGAGGACGAGTCGGATGGGACGACCCTTGGACGATGGGGAATGGAGCAAGACAAAGGAGGACGAGGTGGGAAGAATGGGAATGGGGCAGCACGTCATCGTCATCGCGGGATCTGCTTCCGAAGGGGAACGAAAATTTGACTTTATCTCGTAAGAATCATCCCAGGTGTGGGACAAGCTCCTCTTGAGCTTTGGAGAGGGAGAGAAGAGAAGGAAGGGATGAGAATTTCATGTAGAGGGGGTCTCCTTTTATAGTTGCAAGGAGTGAGGGCAATTTGGTCATTTAAATCTCAAAACATTAAATAAGGGATCTTTAGTGATGGATAAAACCATCGCTAATTCCCCATCATGGGCATAGTAGGCTGGCCGCTCGTGTGCCTGCTCACCTCCTCTACTCGCAACACCTTCTCACATTTTGCCGATCACGATTAGATGGCTTAAGTCGCCTCTCCGCCTGCATCCTCTGAGCGCAACGCCTGCATGTGAGCTCACGTCACGCGCGGGCGTGCGATAGCACGTGAAATGGGTTGAGTACCCGCAGCTGCTAGATCGCGATCATGCGGTTGATCAGGCGTGTGCCTCCGCTCCAATTGCAACACAGTGAGGCTCAAACGCACGCTTGCGCTTCGCATTAAAGCGCTCAACCAACGCGTTGTGGGCGCATTTGTGTCGAGCACTCAACTTAAGCGTGGGCGCGTCACAGCCATTGGATCTTAACCTAATGGTGGGGAATGGTTGATGCGAAGGCCTTCAGCTGATGCATGCGGTCGATTGGGCGGCCGAGATGGCACCACGTGGTGCCATCTTGGCCGTCCATCTTCTGGATGATGTAGATGGTGCCATGGGTGTCGGATTGACTCGATTTTCACCCCGTTAGGTTGTGATTGTCGATCCAAATCCATCCGTGCGGTCGGATTTGTCGTTTAAAATGCTGATTCACATCATCTTGGCCCTTGATCTTCTAGGGTTCCCCGATTTATATTTGATGTTACAAATGTCTGATTAGGGCGATCTTGGAGTCGTTGAACTCCAATCGTCACCCTGATCACATCTGTACGGTTGGATCTTCGATCCGAGGTCCCGATAAAAGGTTTGCCCTGTCCCTGACCATAAAAGGAGATAATTAACCTCCATTTTATTCAAACTAATCTAAATGCAAGATGATGTATGTTATGCAATATTTATAGTATGTAATGTAATCCTATGCTTAATAACATGCATAAAAAGACATCTTAAGTAGTGTAAACATGTTTACATCAACCGCTCTCACAATTGATGTTGGCCTTGGTGGTAGCTAGGAACGAGCACCCTAGAATGATGGGTGTGTTCCTCAAATCTTCAAGTACATCCATGTCAAGGACTAGAAAATCTACGGAGAAATAGAAGTCTTTGACCTTGACAATAACGTCCTCAATAACACCTTTTGATGTGGTGACTTAACGGTCCGCTAACTGTAGCATTATTAAGGTTGGCCTGAGTTCACCTAACCCAAATCTTTTATAGAGAGAGGTGATAACACTGCACATGGGGGTGATAATTCCATTAAATAGGGCCCATCTTAAGAATAAAAGGCACAACATAAGTAGAATGGGAGCATTGCATGCATCATATACCAAGATTGCTTATAAAATTGTATTAATGGCCATTTGTGTAAGCACTTGTCAAAGCAGGCCTCAGATGAGCAATTGGACCACACGGATGGATTTAGAACGACGAACGGAGTCCAACGGAGTCAAGATCGGCCAAATCCGACATCCGGAGCTCCTACAATGGGCCCAAGAAGTTTTGACCGTTGATCTGATGAGCAACGGCCCTCGTTGTGCCACATCGCCCCCGCTCACCACACGCCACTCCTCCTTCAGGTGAGATCAAATCTCGGCCATCTATCTTCGATCGAACGGCCGAGAATAGCGCGCCCACCCGCAGTCACTGTGACAAAGCGCGGCGTGGCGCAACGGTTAGCACGTACGCCCGCATGCACGCGACGTAGGTTCGAGCCGCGCGATGCGAAGAATTGAAGACGAAGGAGCGCGTGGCGAAATTGGGCCGCCCGATTAGTAGCGGGCGGCCGAGATCGTGCCACGTGGCGCGCCCTCAGATCGCGAGCGCCCATGCGCGCACAGTCCAGGCGACGACGCCCGTGCACACGCACGCCCGAGGCGCGATCCGAGCGCATCCAAGGGAAGATCGAAGATCGGACGGCTCTCACGCAGCGGCTGCAGATCGGTCCAAAGAAGAACGGCATGGGCGGTTGACCAGCGGGCTGGAGGGCTTCACCGACGCTTTTGAAATGGTTTTAGCGACGTCCCAGACGTCGCTAAAGCCCCTTCTTTTAGAAAGACCTTTTCCCTATTTAAACCCCCTCCAACCACTCATTCAAGGCATTCACTTCCCTTACAACTACTCTACCCCTCTCCTAGCTAGCTTTAGGCCCTCTTGTAATCGTTAGAGATGACGAGCCACCGACGGAGCCTCCTCCACTGCCGTGGCTGCCTCGTTGCTCTCCATCCTCTCTCTCTCTTCTTCTCTTTTAAGCTTTCCCTTACTTTTGTTTGAGCATGTATTTAATGTTGTAAGCTATGAACTAAAGCTGCATGATTAATGAAGTTACTTTCCGTTCAATGTTTACTTGATTTCCTGTTTAAGTTACATGATCAAGCAAAGAAACGACTGTAACCCTAATCTCTCTATATCTCTATCTCTCTTTCGCTTTTCAAACTGCACCTTTCGCAAGCAAAACTCCGCACTTTCCGTGACAACAAGTGATAAGCAAAATCCGATTTTCACACCTCCCTGAGACCGACACTCAGACTCACCTCCATTTCTTTACTTTAAAACCGGCGTTGCAAGTGCGACTGTAACGACACTTCTTAACACACACGCACAAGCGCACGTCAGTTTTTAGCGTCGTTGCCGGGGAGGCAACGGATTTGTTTCGTCACCTCCATTCCACATCCATTCTCACATCGTCTAATGCCTTGTTTCCTTTTTACTTAATGGTTGCAGGAATTCGACGCTTGGACGGCGAAGCGACGCATCCCTCGACGGTAATAAGGGAGTAGGCGCAACAAGGACCAATAGTGAGTAATTCTTCACTCATGATTGTTTGCTTGCGTGAAAAAACTAAAAAAATTGTAAAAATTGAAAAAAATTGGCGTGGTGTATGATTGCTTGACACACATCCTTAACACATCATCCCATAAAAAAAAAAGTACACTCTAACATTCTGAATAAATTCTTGGAGTGTTCTTTTCTCTTTTTTTAGTGGTGTTTGCGAAGCCACCGTGAGTTGACCTGGGCTGCACCACTTAACCCTAAAACTGACTCATCTAATAGAAGCTGAATGATCATTAGGATAAGTACATTAGGGTTTTAGAGCCTCTACAGAATAAAAGGAAATCTACTTTCACCAAATTGTATGCAGAACTTGATGTGCCCACTGAAACTTGTCTGAAAATACTAAGACACGTCAACCTTAAAAGACACTAAAGTAAGGATGAAACACTAAAAGACACTACATCTTAAAAAATCCTTGCTTGAAAACCATGTTTTGATAGAAGCACACACATTGAAAGTGAAAAATTAAGAGGCACCACCCCAATCAACGCCTCATCACATAACCCTAGTACAAGCACTATCCTAGCCCTTTTAAAACTGAGTAGACGTGCCCTAGGCAGGACTGAGTTAAGTCTCGAAAGGCGAGGTTTTGTTTGCTAGGCACTTGGCTTTCATTCCCTTGGTAGAATTTGGTGACTAGGCTGCGGGGCAATGTCAAACAACTGCGGTTGTGGGGTCTACGGAACTGGAGGCACAAGCCAAAGGAAGAACTTTCCTTGCAATCCCCTTGTAATCAACCTGGCCAGATTAGCCTTGGGAAGGGGAGTCCAGTGCTTACGGACTTAATCACCCTTTTGGAGATTTCCAGGTCCCCTAAGGAAGACCCCATAAGGACTAGGCTTGTTTGCTTGGTTGAGTACACAACTCTCTCTCATCTATTCTTCCTGCATCCCTCCATTTCTTCCAAACCATGGATTTCAATGCCTATCCATCTTACCCAAACTACCCCCAACATGATTTGTATGCTAACCCAAGTAGACCATATCCACAGCCTACTTGGGCTAACCAACCACCAAGTTGGGGACACGACCTTGAATATCCCTCTTGGCCCAACTGTCCCAGTTATGACCAAATCGCACCAACCTCTTATTGGAATACACCCAACATATCCATCCAAGGGTACGATTCAAATCATGGGGATCCATATCTCGATTCTCCTCACGATGCCTCCTCATTTAGGTCCCACCTGCTCTACTGTGATAGGACCTACACTTTAGAACACTAAGAACCCTACCATTCTCAAGACAATAACCAAGAAAGGTCATCCGAATTTAACAACCTTTCCTACTTGACCTTTGGATTGGAAGGAGTTTTAGACAAATGGAAATCAGAGAATGATCAGAAACCTAGGAAAGCCCAAGATCATCAACCTTTGACTTGGTCCCCTGATGAAGAATCTGACTGGGAGGAGGACTTAGAACCTCAACTATTCTGGAGTAGGACCAAATAGAGAATGGTTCCTCTTGAAGAACTGGACCCTGAACATGACAGAATAGAGGGCCCACCCAAGAACCTAAACACTAGTATGGATTTTGATCCACAACCTCAACCACACTCTCTTAATCTGGATTTCAAGGAGGAAATCCAAAGGACACCAAATGACACCCTGTCAATTCTTGATAACCTCCAGTTAGAATTACACAGACAGAATCAAGAATTGGTTAAAGGGCAACAGGCCATGTTGGATTTGTTCCAACAATTGGGGGAAGAAGGTCAGAGAAAGCTATTGCACACAATGCCATTCATGGAATTCGTAAAGTAAGGACCTACCATGATCAATTGGACTACACCCAGTCACCCTGATTTAGTTCAGTCCACCATTGATACCCCCCAGGAGTTGGATATCCCTGGATAAGGTCAGTAAGGATTCCTTGGAACACAATTTGGGGAGCATTGAGGACAAATATCAGGAGGAAACTGAGAATATGAGGGGAGATGCCTTTGAATCTGAATCTAATCAGCCCAAGAGAAGTGATCCAATGAGAACAATAGCCAACATAGAAAATGGGGGATGGAGTGACAATTTCAGAGAAATCGATTATGAATCGGTTAGAATACCCATCACAAATTTGGAGGAGGGCCAAGAGAAAGAATATGAACTAAAGGAAGAAATTGGTCTTACCTTTAATGCAACGTCAAACAGTGAATCTGATACAAAGGAGGTGGAAGAAAATATTCTTGAGGTCAAGGGCTTAGAGGGAATGAGCAATGAAACCGTAGTTGCGGAAGAAATGGATTCGTCTTTGGAGAGAGACCTCATGCTGGATTGTAGGGCTCATTATGAAACTTTTGATTTTGTTACCTACCCTACCAGAATGCACTGGGATTGGTACAACTCTGATGGATTACAATTTTATGGGGACACAAGCTGAGTGTAAAACCTACATCTTTAGTATCTGGCATCTCATATTCGGGGTGCACTCATCCACATCAACTTCGTTGCATTCCCGCAGGCTCAGAAAGGATCGGACACAGGCATGCATGGTACATCTGCTGCAGAATTCCCTCCCCTTAGGAACAGGACTCCACCACAATCTTGTTCGCATCTGTGGACTTTTGATTTTGGATTTGGCTGATTTTGTACAGGCCTCCTTGACCCAAACTGATGAGAACCTCATCATGAGCCATAACTAGCTCATTTTGACCTAATACAAAGGATAAAAGCTCCTACATAACTCAAGGAAAAGCTTAACTCAGAGAATTCTGAGTTTAAGGAGAAAACGAGTCATAAGGGGTAAAAATGCAATTTTACCAGTATAATCTGTATACAGGGTAATACAGGTCCAAACATAGGTCAAACAAACCAAATAAGAAGGAAAGTGGGATGATCTGATAAGGGCTACAGCAATTCCAAGGAACTAAATGATAATCTGTAACCCTAAAACAAATCCACTTCAATTCACGAGGTTCAAGGCAAAGCAAAAATGGAATAAACCCTCTAAAATTCATATAAAAATAATCTCTAGGGTTTAGAGCCTTCAATTTGGCCTTAGGAACCCATTTTGACCTACATTGAGAACCATACCCAATTAATAACTTAATTTGGGTTTTTGCGTAAATTGACCAGTCAAACAAGGTTTAATCTAGAAATAAAATTCACCACCAGATTCCTTAGGTCCTAATTAGTCATGTATAAAAATTTGAGCCTAAGAAGAAACCTTCTTGACCAACTTTACACTTTGGTCCTCATATATTTACTTTTTGGCCCTCAACTTTTGAACCCTCGCATTTCTGCCCTAACTCTCCTTCGTTCTTTGCATTCAGGTCCCTCCTGCCAAAACCTGACCAGCACCATGCTCCGGCGACCTTGCGCGGAGCATGGCGCCGCGCAGGGTAAGGGGGAGGGTCTGGCAAGTAAACCGGGGGTGCCCTGCGTCGTCAGCCGTCGCAGGAACACCCCCTGGTCGCTACGACCCACCATACCGGCCGTGCGAACGCACGGACGGTATGGGTTTCCATCTCCGGCATCCTCCGACGAGGGAGACACGTCGTCTCCCTCCGCCCTCCTCTCTGATTCCGCCTCTATAAATACCCCCGTCGCTCCGTCGTTCTGAGCAGCTCGGTCCTGACGGAGAAAGACCCCCACTTCCTCTCTTCCCACTCCGACAGGAAGCCCTCCAGCTCCGGCGGCCTCCCCTCTTCCTTTTCGTCGCTCTGCCGCACTACCAGCTCTAGGGTTGCTCTCCCTCGCTCTTCCCGTGCCACGCCGCACCCAGCTGGCGCCTCTCCGGCCCTCTCCTCGTCGCCGCCCCTTCCCCTGGGCAGCTTCTTCTCCTGCGACAGTCGATACGACTGTCGCCTGCTCCGGCCCCTCCTCACAGCTACTAAGTAGGTAGAACTCCTCCTCTTCCTCCCCTCTTCCTTTTCCTCACTTTACATCTTTACTGTTACCCCGATCCGACCAATCGCCCTCACCTTCTCCACCTCCGGCCCCGGCTCCGGCGACCCGCTCCCATCACTCCAGCAACCCACACGGCTCGCCGACCACCGCAGAACCTCCGCCTCCTCACCCTGATCAACCTCCGCCCTTCCACTTCCCCCAAATCACCCTCTGCAACTCCACCGAATAAACCCATCTCCTAACCTGCAGTTTGACCTAGGGCGGCCCTTAGGCTCCGCCCCACCGCCTGCACACCCCCTGACCACCTTCGCCGTGCCACGGTGAAGGTCCTCCGCGTTTCTGATTGGGCCGAGAGGCCGTTTCTTTGTGGGCAGGTACCTGCGCTCGCCGTCGCCATTGTTGAAGCGAAGCAGCTTCTTCACCTGCTGCCCCAGGTGCGCCACGCCCAGGTCACGCCCCCAGGCTGCGCGAGGTGTCTTCGCAAAGCATCAGGCTGCAGTTGAGGCGAAGCCCTCGTGCGAAGCCTCGACCGCCGCTGCCTCCTCCGCGCAGGCGTCAAATTGGGGTGGGACATTTAGTCCCACCTCGGAAGGCTCTGAAGGAGCGCAGCGGTATAAAGTGAAAAAGTGCTGGAGGCTTATCGCCTTAGCACACGGGTTGAGGTCCCCTTCACCCGCCCGATTACCCGGTCTCGTCCGCACTTACGCCTCGCGGACCTGGCCTGACCCGACTTAGCCTGACCTGCACTCCTCGCCCACCACGCACGCCGGTGGGCCTGGACCCGGGCTTGACCCGTACCCGACTACCCGGTAGCTCTGGCAGAGCTTTCTGAAGAGCGGCATCTGTGAGAGAGAAACACAGGGGGGAGGGTAGAGTAGGTTTTTGCCCGCTGACGAAAACTTCGAAGAGTGCAGGCACAGGTGAAGAAGAAGAACCGGAGAAGAAAACTGACGGAAGAAGAGCAGCCAGGACTACTCGAAGCAAAGAGGAAAAGGCGAAGAAGAAGAAGACGAGCGAGGCAGAGAGAAGAAGGACGACGAAAGCTGAAGGAAGAAGGAGCACCGAGCGGCACTGTAGTAGCGGCGGGTTTAAGTCGTCTGATTGGAAAATCAGACGACGTCCTGAAGGCAAAGAAGGAGAAGGAAGGCGAGGCAGAGGAGAACACAGAGAGGCCAAGTGAAGACTCTGTAGAAGAAGAAGAGCAGGACCGCAAGGGAGAAGAAAAAGGAAGAGACGAGCAAAAACAAGAGCTGAAAGAAGAAGAAGAACATCACCACTGCAGATAAAGAAGAAGAACGAAGGAAGAAAGCAGAAGATCTGAGAAGGAGAGGATAAGCATAGAGAGAAGAAGAAAGAAGCCAACAAATTCTCTCTCTCTCTCTTTATTTTTTGTAAAAGAAACTTTGTACCCCTAGAATACAACTTGCTCCCTGAGTTCGACCTCGGGAACTCTTTTATTTTCCGAGTAAAAAATTTATATATTTGAAATGATGGCAATAACTGGCTATACTACAACGCTATAACAAAACCCGGTTATACACGCCCAGCCAACGTTTCATTTGGCGCCGTTGCCGGGGAGCAACGGCTATTCTAGAGATAATCAAATTCCTATTTTTACATTGCTAAAAATCTCTCCTTTGTTGTGCAAAAAAAAATACAAGAAAATCGAGAAGACAAGCAACCGCACGTCAACCACTCCGAGGACAGGTAATTTTTCCTCTCGCTATTAACCCCTAAACTCTAAAGAGGAAGAAAAGAACAAGCAATATAGGGCTAACCTGTCTTCCATACTTAGTAACCATAAAAAGTTGCATGTTTTCAACCCATTATTCCTGCACACTATTAAGGGTATTTAAGGGCTAACACATTCTTGCTTGAGCCCTAATTACCCAACAAAGAACTAACTGGACCAAGTAGAGCCAACATAAGATTCAACATTAGGGTTTTAGAGACACACTACTTAAATCAAGAATGGAGAAAATCCAAAAGAAGTGTGCCTAAACCATTGATTGAACATACTTATTCAGAGAAACCCTAAACAATTGGCTCTCTAAACACTTGAACCCTAAAAGAAAGGACCCAAAAGCTCTCAAAGGAACAAGAGGTAAAGTTGACCCCTTGGGTCAACCAACCTTAAAATTAGGTCACTTTCTCACTCAAAATACCTAAGAGTTCAAGTGTAACTTTAAGCACCCTGATCTTAAACTAAAATTGGTAGACTTAAGAGGTCAAGATCCCCATTCTGGTCTACCTGGAACCGTAGTGACAAGAGAGGTCGAGTGGGGGAAACCCTGTAACCCGTGGGGACGCTCTACCGTGTAGGGGTCTTCGCGGGACTCTCCCTCTCTGGCTGCCCAGGTAATTCTCAGGTGGACGATCTTTCTGATTAAGGGGTCCATCTGCCCCGAACCTCTATAGTCACCCAACATTTTTGGGTGTCTTTGATTGGGTCCAGCACCTGCTTATCTCATCCAGTCCTTCAGTATTTTGCAGGAGGTCCTTGAAACCTCCTATAGAAATTCACTCTCCTCGAAGCTAAGCCTCGGCTCCCTTGTTTTTGCAGAAATCATTCACATAGCCCCTCTTTCCTCTGATTCTGAACAAAGTCCCCTTCTTCCATTAATTCAAACTTCTGATTCTATCTTGATTCCACCACCTGATTCGAAGATGCAGCCTAATTACCTAGCAAGACTACCATGTAAAAAACCTGAATATCTGAGATCCATGAAAGATAAGATGATTGAGGATGCCCTTGAATTCTATGAAATCAAATATAAACCCTCAACACCAATAGAAAACATTCAGGTTGATGTCCCAACAACCACAGCTTTCATCATAAACTGTGCCCAAATTCTTTTGACAGAAGTTACAAAAGGATCAACCCGAGATATGCTCATGACAGGATACATTGAGATAGAAAAATTACACCAATCTGAATACCTTCAATGATTGACAAATCCTGTACTTTGGGAACAACACCAAGATGCCCTTATAAAACGGGTAGAAATGATGAAATCAGTAGAGCAAATTATCAACCAGAAATACCCGTATATACCAGAAATAGAGGATGAACCATCTTGGAACAATATTAAGGAACAATCCAGTTTCCCAGATCTCGGGATTGAGGCACAAAGTGGTTGTGAAATCCCAACCCAGATAGAAGACAATGTTGAATTAGGTTGGGATATTGCAGGAGAACACAATGATGAGCCAAACTTAGACCATGAATTGCCAAGCCTAGAATTCCAAAACTCCTGCAATAATGAGATCAGAACTGAACCTTTTGAGGGTATAAATTCCGCCCCTTATCTTGATAAGGTGGCCCTCGAAGGTTATTCGGACTTAGGTTCTAATAATTCTACCCACATCCTAAGCCTAGAACCTGGATCTGAAACTTATTGGGAAGATTATGAGGCCCCTTATGAGAAAGATCACATTTTTATAGGATATGATTCCGGGCCTCTATTTGATGGATACCCCTCTCCAACATCTTCAGGAAATCTGATCGATTTTTCGAAAGTCATGCCAATTTATGATACAGAAACTGAGGAGTTGGATGAGCAAGGTTTTAATGGGGTCTATCCTACCAGCTTCGAGCTTGAACATAACACCTTTTTGAGCCCAAAATTGACATATAGGCTAGAACCCAGTCAGGCTGCTGATTCCACATCTGATGATTTTTGCTGTGGTGGAATTCATGATCATGAATCTCATTTTCGCCAACTCTCCGACAATTTCAGATCTGACTATAATTACGGAGAAACTTTCCTTCCTGAACACGCCAGGCCCATCTACGACCTCAGTTCACATGACTCGGACTCCGACTCTGAGGTCCTGATTCCCGAGATCACTGATAACACAGAATCATTCCTTTTTTATCCTCAGGAACCAAAAACAGAAAATGCCAAGAGTGATTGCAACCCAGAATTCAAATCTTTTCTCAATTCAGATTTCTTTCATCCTATAGACACTCTTCAGGCATTTGATAGTTACCCAGAGGACTCTTTACAAAAAATCACCTGTCATTCCTTTCTAAAAGAGCCCTCATACACAGTTGCCACCTCGTCTGCACACACAGAACTAATCAAAACCTCTTCCCAACCCCGACCCGCAACCGGACTCAATTTCTATTCAGATTCACCTCTCACCGAGCCGATTGCATTTCCACATCGGGTTTCGAACATTGATCAGACTACATACCATTCTCTGATCACCCCTGTAGGGTTCCTGCATCAATCACTGATTATTCTACGGGTCCCTACTCTGACCAGGCTGATTCGACTCAGCCAAACCCTGCGTTTACACTTCCACATCTATCTGAGCTTCACAGTATATGGTGGGTTCCACACCTTTTTATCCACATCTATCAACCCACCAGATTGATTGGGTTTGGGCTGCATCATCAGCCTGTTGATTTGAACAAGCACCTGGTTGGACCAACCAGGCTCTTAATCAAGGTGCTTGTCTTACAAAACTCTGCTGATTTGACCATCCCCTCTCCATCGCAATTCCCGCTTGGCTGAAGGCATCAAATTTAGCGCTTAACGGGAGGCAACCCATCATTTTCCTAAAAATCCAAAACTTTTTCTGACACCTTTTTGCACTTAAGGTTCACCCTTGTAGACAGCCGACCCCACCTCAGATGCTTGCATCTGGGATTAGAAATCGTCTGCAAAAATTCAACCCGACCCATTCACTCATCCAAATTTTTGTCTTAAGGAATGAACTAAGTTAAATAAAAACCCCTAGGTTACAATGAGGACATTGCAAATCTTAGGCATGGGAGGGGGTATGAAAGTGCAAAACTTGTAAGAAAAGGTTTCAAACAAAAAATTCACATATGCCAAAAACACCATAAAAATTAAAATTTTTTCGAAAAAGAATAAAAGGAAAAGAGGAGAAGGAAATTTTGTGAAGGAGAAGGAGAAAAGAAACAAAATGAAAAAGGAGCACAAAATTATGAGAAAAGGTGATAGTCATTAGTAAGGAACTAAGGAATTAACCTAAGTTCTAGACCTCATTCAAGAAAATAACTGAAAAGTGCACAATGAGATTACTAAGAACGCAAACCTTAGGCATTCTTGAATAGACTCTTAGTACCCATTAAGATCTGGACACTCCTCAAGAGGTTGAGGAAAATGAAAAGCTGAAGTATTAGGTCTAAGGCTTAGGGAGTATTTGGCCTCGTTAACTAATTTTTGGTTTACGGGACTTAGTAACCTAAGCACCCTAACCTCACACACAGCCTGGTTCAGTAAGCGTAAAAATCAAAATCACGCAGAAGCGTCGCAAAATTCTGAAAAGAACACCTAGAGTAGGAGCGGCCGATCAACACAAGTTGATTTGGACGAGTTCCCAGCGCGGAGAGGCGGGAAATCCCCTCGAAGATGCGTAACAAAATATCATCTCCTCGGTGCTTGTCTCTTAGGATATTTACATATCCTACTGGGGGCATGTAAGCACTCTACTGATTCAGATTCCATGGATGGCATTATCTCGAAGTGTCAATTGCCAGGGTCTGGATTCGGCCACGGAACACCATGGATGGGATTATCTTGAAATCTCAATAGCCAGGGTTCCGGGGGTTGCCATGGGCGGTGCTATCTCGAAGCATCGATTGCTAGGAACCCTTGAGGATTGATGATGGGAGCAAGGAATCTGATACGGACCGTGTTGAAAAGCCAATCCTAGGCTAGAACTAAAAAGAAAAAGAGAGAGAAAACTCTCCAAACAGAATAACTTTCTATCTCTCTCTTACAAAACGCACTGCGAACTGAGCCAGGGCTAAAATCATTTCAAGCACGGGTGCTTTAACCACAAAGTCCAATAAACCTTAGGTTAGTTCTTGTAGGCCTTAAAAACCTTTGCTAAGGGCTGAGGCTAAGGCTAGACAGATTTGGATCTTGATTGGTACTAGAGTACCTTTTAGGTCTATGGTCAGCATTCTAACCTAATCTAAGCTCAAATGAAAAAGCACTTATCTAAAGCTATTAAGAACTTCATGGTCTAGAACAAGGGTTGAAACCTTAAGTTTTTGCTAAGGGACTAGCAAAAGCTAGGCATGGGGGTATGATGAGAACCTCATCATGAGCCATAACTAGCTCATTTTGACCTAATACAAAGGATAAAAGCTCCTACATAACTCAAGGAAAGGCTTAACTCAGAGAATTCTGAGTTTAAGGAGAAAACGAGTCATAAGGGGTAAAAATGCAATTTTACCAGTATAATCTGCATACAGGACAATACAGATCCAAACATAGGTCAAACAAACCAAATAAGAAGGAAAGTGGGATGATCTGATAAGGGCTACAGCAATTCCAAGGAACTAAATGATAATCTGTAACCTTAAAACAAACCCACTTCAATTCACGAGGTTCAAGGCAAAGTAAAAATGGAATAAACCCTCTAAAATTCATATAAAAATAATCTCTAGGGTTTAGAACCTTCAATTTGGCCTTAGGAACCCATTTTGACCTACATTGAGAACCATACCCAATTAATAACTTAATTTGGGTTTTTGGGTAAATTGACTGGTCAAACAAGGTTTAATCTAGAAATAAAATTCACCATCAGATTCCTTGGGTCCTAATTCGTCATGTATAAAAACTTGAGACTAAGAAGAAACCTTCTTAACCAACTTTACATTTTGGTCCTCATATATTTACTTTTTGGCCCTCAACTTTTGAACCCTCGCATTTCTACCCCTAACTCTCCTTCGTTCTTTGCATTCAGGTCCCTCCTGCCAAAACCTGACCAGCACCATGCTCCGGCGACCTTGCGCGGAGCATGGCGCCGCGCAGGGTAAGGGGGAGGGTCTGGCAAGTAAACCGGGGGTGCCCTGCGTCGTCAGCCATCGCAGGAACACCCCCCTGGTCGCTGCAACCCACCATACCGGCCGTGCGAACGCACAGACGGTATGGGTTTCCATCTCCGGCGTCCTCCGGCGAGGGAGACACGTCGTCTCCCTCCGCCCTCCTCTCTGATTCTGCCTCTATAAATACCCTCGTCGCTCCGTCGTTCTGAGCAGCTCGGTCCTGACGGAGAAAGACCCCCACTTCCTCTCTTCCCACTCCGACAGGAAGCCCTCCAGCTCCGGCGGCCTCCCCTCTTCCTTTTCGTCGCTCTGCCGCACTACCAGCTGCAGGGTTGCTCTCCCTCGCTCTTCCCGCGCCACGCCGCACCCAGCTGGCGCCTCTCCGGCCCTCTCCTCGCCGCCGCCCCTTCCCCTGGGCAGCTTCTTCTCCGGCGACAGTCGATACGACTGTCGCCTGCTCCGGCCCCTCCTCACAGCTGCTAAGTAGGTAGAACTCCTCCTCTTCCTCCCCTCTTCCTTTTCCTCACTTTACATCTTTACTGTTACCCCGATCCGACCAATCACCCTCACCTTCTCCACCTCCGACCCCTGCTCCCGCGACCCGCTCCCATCACTCCAGCAACCCACATGGCTCGCCGACCACCGCAGAACCTCCGCCTCCTCACCCTAATCAACCTCCGCCCTTCCACTTCCCCCAAATCACCCTCTGCAACTCCACCGAACAAACCCATCTCCTAACCTGCAGCTTGACCTAGGGCGGCCCTTAGGCTCCGCCCCGCCGCCTGCACACCCCCTGACCACCTTTGCCGTGCCACGGTGAAGGTCCTCCGTGTTTCTTATTGGGCCGAGAGGCCGTTTCTCTGTGGGCAGGTACCTGCGCTCGCCGCCGCCATTGTTGAAGCGAAGCAGCTTCTTCACCTACTGCCCCAGGTGCGCCACGCCCAGGTCACGCCCCCAGGCTACGTGAGGTGTCTTCGCAAAGCGTCAGGCTGCTGTCGAGGCGAAGCCCTCGCGCGAAGCCCTCGTGCGAAGCCTCGACCGCCGCTGCCTCCTCCGCGCAGGCGTCAAATTGGGGTGGGACATTTAGTCCCACCTCGGAAGGCTCTGAAGGAGCGCAGCGGTATAAAGTGAAAAATTGCTGGAGGCTTATCGCCTCAGCACACGGGGTGAGGTCCCCTTCACCCGCCCGATTACCCGGTCTCGTCCGCACTCACGCCTCGCGGACCTGGCCCGACCCGACTTAGCCTGACCTGCACTCCTCGCCCACCATGCACGCCGGTGGGCTTGGACCCGAGCTTGACCTGTACCCGACTACCCGGTAGCTCTGGGAGAGCTTTCCGAAGAGCAGCATCTATGAGAGAGAAATGCGGGGGGGAGGGTAGAGTAGGTTTTTGCCCGCTGACGAAAACTTCGAAGAGTACAGGCACAGGTGAAGAAGAAGAACCAGAGAAGAAAACTGACGGAAGAAGAGCAGCCAGGACTGCTCGAAGCAAAGAGGAAAAGGAGAAGAAGAAGAAGACGAGCGAGGCAGAGAGAAGAAGGACGACGAAAGCTGAAGGAAGAAGGAGCACCGAGCGGCACTGTAGCAGCGGCAGTTTAAGTCGTCTGATTGGAAAATCAGATGACGTCCTGAAGGCAAAGAAGGAGAAGGAAGGCGAGGCAGAGGAGAACACAGAGAGGCCAAGTGAAGACTCTGTAGAAGAAGAAGAGCAGGACCGCAAGGGAGAAGAAAAAGGAAGAGACGAGTAGAAACAAGAGCTGAAAGAAGAAGAAGAACATCACCACTGCAGATAAAGAAGAACGAAGGAAGAAAGCAGAAGATCTGAGAAGGAGAGGATAAGCAAAGAGAGAAGAAGAAAGAAGCCAACAAATTCTCTCTCTCTCTCTCTCTTTATTTTTTGTAAAAGAAACTTTGTACCCCTAGAATACAACTTGCTCCCTGAGTTCGACCTCGGGAACTCTTTTATTTTCCGAGTAAAAAATTTATATATTTGAAATGATGGTAATAACTGGCTATACTACAACGCTATAACAAAACCCAGTTATACACGCCCAGCCAACGTTTCACAAACTATTCCTGTTTGTGCACTATGCCGAGCTGGAGGCATTAAACTCAGCTCTTCTTGGGAGGCAACGCAGAGGATTCAGACTGATCTGGTATTTTACGTCACTCAGGTACTATCTTTTTGAACCTCTGTGCATCCATGCATTTGCCAATGAGGACATTGTCCAACTTAAGCATGGGAGGGTGGTAAATTGCATGATTCTGAGCTCATTTAATCAGTTTGAATAAAATAAAATTAAAAAAAAAAATTTAAAAACTTAGGCATTAGAAACTTGTCAATAGTGGGAAATAATACAAAAAGAACTTAAACAATTAGACTTTTCAGGCCTTTAGGCTTAATCAGCCCTGGTGTCCGTTAAAATATGAATTTAGCTTCGAATCCTTGCAACCTTAAGCTATTTTAATCCACCTACTAAATAAGGTGATAAGTATACGACTTATCAACTCACCCTCTAACATAGAAAAACTTTGAGTCTAAGCATCTGCACACATTTTTGCACAAACTCACTCCTCGAAGATTTTACAAAAATTGGGTAGCTAATGAACTCTCTAGGGTGGTATGGCTTGCAAGTTGTCGTGGGTAACAGCCCATTGGTAGGTTGTCCAGAACCCAGCCATGGACCATTTCTTCTTCATTGCCTCTAGGCACATTTAAGATCAGGGAAGCCACCTACAAAAAAAAAAGAGGAGAAGAAAAGAAAATAAACCACACTTCATCGCACGAGTATGGCTGGCAAGTGATCGTGGGTAACAGCCCATTGGTCGGTTGTCCAGAGCCCAGCTCAATAACTACACAAAAAGAACCAAAACACTTAAGGAAGAAGCGGGGAAGTAGTACAAGATGGGGAGATATACACTGGAAAAATCCTTATGTTGACCCCAATTAAAACAAACGTAGGGAGAAAGCTACCAATCGAACAAATACACCTACAGGAAAATATATTTCCTCTTCCGGTCACCTAGGGAAGTAGAAACCCGAAGTCTGTCTGAATTACCGTTAAGTGAGTCTATCACAATCTTCACACCAAGATGATTAGCACTTAGGGTTTTGACCGAGTTTTGGGTGGGTTGGGTAGCCATAAAAAGTTACCAACCCACGCTGAATTTCGAAAAAATTTGAAAAATATATACATATACATATGTATAGTTATATACATGAAAGCAAGGATTCGGGCGATTCGTATTTTGGCAGACACCTAGGTGCTGCTTAGTCATTGTAGATTAAGATCTTGGTATATTTCCTCCTATTGACAAGTGATGAAGTGTCTAAGCAATTACTTCTTAAATTCTGAAAGAAAATAAAGGCTAGAATAAACCTTGCTAGGGACTAGCAAGGAGTAAGCATGGGGGTATGATAACATTGCACATGGGGGTGATAATTCTATTAAATAGGGCCCATCTTAAGAATAAAAGGCACAACATAAGTAGAATGGGAGCATTGCATGCATCATATACTAAGATTGCTTATAAAACTGTATTAGTGGCCATTTGTGTAAGCGCTTATCAAAGCAAGCCTCAGATGAGCAATCGGACCACACGGATGAATTCAGAACGACGAATGGAGTCCAACGGACTCAAGATTGGCCAAATCCGACATCTGGAGCTCCTACAATGGGCCCAAGAAGTTCTGATCGTTGATCTGATGATCAATGGCCCTCGTTGCGCCACGTCGCCCCCACTCACCACACGCCACTCCTCCTTCAGCTGAGATCAAATCTCGGCCGTCGATCTTCTATCGGATGGTATAGAACCGTGCACCCGCCCGTAGTCACCGCGACAAAGCGTGGGTGTGACGCAACGGTTAGCCTGCACGCCCGCACGCACGCGACGCGGATTCGAGCCGCACGGTGCGAAGAATTGAAGATGAAGGAGCGCGCGGCGAAATTAGGCCACCCGATCAACAGTGGGTGGCCGAGATCGCGCCACACGATGCCCCCTCAAATCGCGAGCGCCCACATGTGCGTGCACGCCAGGCGACGATGCCCACGCACATGCACGCCCGAGGCGCGATCCGAGCACATCCAAGGGAAGATCTCAGATCGAACGGCTCTCACGTAGCGGCCGCGAATCGAGCGCAAAGAAGAATGGCACGGGCGATTGGCCGGCGGGCTGGAGGGCTTCACCGACGCTTTTGGAATGATTTTAGCAACGTCCCGGATGTCACTAAAGCCCCTTCTTCTTTTAGAAAGACCTTCTCCCTATTTAAACCCCCGCTAACTACTCATTCAAAGCATTCACTTCCCTTGCGACTACTCTACCCCTCTCCTAGCTAGCTTTAGGCCCTCTTGTAATCGCCGGAGATGACGAGCCACCGACGGAGCCTCCTCCACCGCCGTGGCTGCCTCGCCACTCTCCCTCCTCTCTCTCTCTTCTTCTCATTTAAGCTTTCCCTTACTTTTGTTTAAGCATGTATTTAATGTTGTAAGCTGTGAACTAAAGCTGCATGATTAGTGAAGTTACTTTCCATTCAGTGTTTACTTGATTTCCTGTTTAAGTTACATAATCAAGCAAAGAAATGACTCTAACCCTAATCTCTCTCTCTATCTCTCTTTCTCTTTTCAAACCGCACCTTTCGCAAGCAAAACTCCGCACTTTCCGTGACAAGTGATAAGCAAAATTTAATTTTCACGCCTCCCTGAGACCGACACTCAGACTCACCTCCGTTTCTTTACTTTAAAACCGACAATGCAAGTGCGACTATAACGACACTTCTTAACACACATGCACAAGCGCACTTCAAGAGGTCGAGATTACGTTAATGGATGCACGTAGATCCAATAGTGCCCTATTGACCTTCGATGACTGGTTCACACTAAAAAGGGGTTTTAAAATATCATTGTTGTAGTATATGTCACAAATACAAACCAATGTCGTGTCAATTTTATTTATATACTTAATTTTTATTGGTTTATTTCAGGTTGTTCACTGGGAGGTAGCTTTGCGAGAAGCTTTGTTGACTCTACCCACCGGCCACGCACCGGTTGTCTCTCCTTGCACCACGTCACGAAGCTTTGCGAGAAGCTTCTCGTTACCACAAGGATCACATTGCAACCTCCAGCAAGCTTTGTCGTGCCCCGAAGAGCTTCGACCAGTTCATCGATCCAACATTGAGGCTCCACATCGTCTGCTGTTGAACGCAAGGTGGAAGAAGAGGAAGAGGAAGGCAAGGACCCATCCATGAGAAAAAAGGTTTGCAAGGACCTAAATGCAAATTCGTAGGGACCAAAATGCAAACTCTCATGGACTGAATTGCAACAACAAAGGACTAAGTTATAATCATCTTTAAATTGATTTACGAATTGTCTTTGACGTGATTTTTATTGCTATATATTACGCAAATATTATAGTGAAAATATTTGGTGTTTAATCTCCTTGACAGTTGGTTAATTTAGCTTTAAATATTCAATACATGTCAATCTTTATTCATAAAATCAAGTGAAAGATTTAAGTTTGTTTGCCAATCCTTCTATGCAAATTCGTCAAGATCATGTGCAGATAATTAGATAGTGGTATTTGCGTATTAAGTTTTCTCCCAAAGACAACCTCGGGATACTGATGTTTTGAGTTATATAAATTTTAAATGTTAGATCGCTTTGATCAACTAGACTACGACGCGTGTTTTTGAAATACGATCGAGGCAATTAAATAATATATATATACCCAAATAGATTTAGTTAATTACTTCACTCGCGGTCTTAAGTAAGGAGATCCTATCTCTCCTTTCCTCTTTGATATTTTCATGGAACTTTTTATTCACGGGATCAAGGAGCTTGCCTTTTTTGGTAAAATTCATCCCTACTCGATTAAAAGAGGTGTCTTCGCCCCCCCTGCCCTTCTTTATGTGGATGATATTCTTATTTTTACTAATGGTAACCTCTCCTCTATCCAGAATTTGACTTCCTTCATCAAAGATTTTCAATCTTCTATGGGACAATCTATCAGTCTTCCCAAAAGCTTCTGCTTTATGGGTAGGCACTTTCCCCCCTTCATGTAGAGATTGCATTCCCTTTTACTTATCTCGACTGTCCTATTTTCTCTGGAAGGACCAAGATTTCTTACTTTGATCCCATTGTGGACAAGATCACAGCCAAACTTTCTAGTTGGAAAGCAAATCTCCTTTCTTCTATTGCTAAACTTCTTATCAAACATGTCTTGACCTCTACTACTATTCATACGCTCTCTACCATTGAGGTCCCCAAGTCTATTATTCGGAAACTCCATGCTATTTTTGCCAACTTTTTTCTGGGGTTCCTCTGACCACAGCTCTCACCACTATTGGGCTTCTTGGACCTCTACTGTGCGTCCTCTTGCCTTTGGTGGCCTTGGCATTCTTGACTTAAACCTTTTCCTTAAAGCCTTGAGACTGAAGAGAGCTTGGAATATCTTCTTTGTTGACTCTACCCATCACTCTTTTATGAGGGATCTCTTGCTTGGCCATTCCACCTCTGAATCTTCTCTCCCACTTTGTTCCCGTCTGCTTCTTCAAGCTCATAGGGAGTTGAAGCCTTTCATTCGCTGGGAGGTCTATGAGGGCTCCATTGACTTCTGGTATGATTTATGGATTGGGGACTCTCCTCTTCACTCTCTTCCCTAAGGGCTCTTCTCCCTCCCGGATCTCCATTCGTAGAGCGCTTCCTCTGCTCTCTAGTGCTCCTTTTTGCTCTTCCATTCCCCCAAATCTTCTTGTTGAGATCTCCAGCCTCCATTTAGATGATCTTAAGGACTTGCTGATTTGGACTCCGACCCCTTCTAGAATCTTTTCTATCTCGTCAGCTTATCAATGCAGTTCCATTCCTTCTAGAAGGACTCCTCTGGTATTCCCCTTTGGAATCTCAAACTGCCTCTTCGAATCTCCCTTTTTGTCTAGAAGCTTCTTAAAGGAAGGCTCCCCACCGGCGATAACACCAAGAAGTTAGGTATTCACATTGCCTCTAAATGTCTATGTTGTCCCTCTAATCCTATGCCAGAAACTCTCCCTCATCTCTTCTCTGATAGTCACTTAGTTCATGACATTTCCTCCTGGACCTTTAAGTAGAATTTCCAAAGTGTCAAGGATCCTTCCCTCCTCTTCGACATCATCTCAAACTCTTCCAACGCTCATAGGACCAAGTTTGTTCAGGGTATAATTTACTTTATCTGGTTCAATGTTTGGTGGATCCGAAATTCTTTGAAACATGATGATTTCAACCCTGCTAAGCTTCACCTTCTACTCAATAAGCACCAGAGAAATATTCAAATGGCGAATTGGCTTTAATCCTCCCATCCCTCCTCTTTCTCCCTTAGCTGGGTTCGTCCTGCTCAAGGCCTTAAGATTAATGCTGTTGCTTCTTTGATTGAGAATCGTTGTAATCTTGGCTGGATTATTAGGAATTCTAAGGGGGATTTCATTATGGCTGCTGCTGTTAGTCTTCCTGGTGATTCCTCTGAGGCTGCTCTCATTAAAGGCATTATCCATGCTATCTCCTATTTTTCTAATGGCTCTTTTCAGGTGGAAATGGATTCGATTTCTCTTTTCTATTGGAGGTCCGGTAAGTTTCAGGTTGCGTGGCAGGTCAAAAAGCTCTTCGCTTCTCCCCGTGAGCGCTCCTCTAGGATCCAGTCCATCTCCTTCATTCATCCTCTTGTCAATGAGGTTGCTTCAAGGATTGCTGGTCTTGGTGATGGCAACTGGCGTTGTTTCTCCTGCTTAGGTCAGCTTCCTCTCAATATTATGGGTATTATCAAATTGGATGGCATTTAGATGCAGTATATTATTCACCCATAGCCCCTTTGTTGCCTTATTTTCTGTACTAGGTCACGAGTCGTGGTCCTCTTTTCTCTGTAAGGGACAAGTTTTGGACTAGTCCCCCTACCCCCCTTTTTCTTACCTCCTAGGAGTGGGGGATGAATAAAATTACTCCTTTTTTTTTTTTAAGATTTAGTTAAATATTTATTTGTTGATTTATCTTCTTGTCGTTACAGCAAGCCACCGAACCAGAAATTATTTTTTGTTAAAACCCAACGAATTCCATCGGAACATATTCCCTTTTTCATTTTATCGTAACAAAACCCAATCTTTGGTACCGAAAATAAGGCCTCTCTTCTCGTGTATATATATATAGGCACCCCTATCAAATAGATACCAACATATCTAGATGTCACCCTCCAATCTTTCACGACCGAGAGAGAGAGAACGAGCGAGAGCACGGAGCCGAGGAGGAGAGGCCGGACCATAGCCTCCTCTCTTCTTGCTTCGTCTTCGACTGAAGGCTGCGGTCGTGGGATCGACCACGCCCACCGTTGCACGAGGAGAGCAAGCAACAAGGTATCATGCATCCCTCATCCTTTTCCGTTTCTTCTCGTTTTCGTCATCAGGAAGTCGAGGAAGGAACGAGCGAGTTGAGGGGGAGGGTTAGCATAGACGTTTCTAGCGAGGTCGACTAAAGTTCTCCTCAAACTTGAGAGAAGATCAGGACCGGAGGACATGTATGCATGGGTCCTCCTCGCATGCACGTCGACAGAAGGAAGGAGGGAAGGTCGGGCGCTGCCAATGCTCTGTGGGGGCCGGCTTGACGCCGGCGAGGCGAGAGGTGGCCGGCAGTGGGGAGCGCTAGTGGGGGGTGAACGGCCGTGCATGACCGCAAGTTGCACGTGAACAGTGTGAGAAGAAGAAGACCGAAGGTGAGGGAGGTCTCCGGCGATCGGTGGGCCTCCGGCAAGGCAGCCGGACGTGGCTAGCATCGGCGGCGGAGGTGAGTCCGGCGAGGAGGACGTTCGCCGCGTACTGCATGCGGGTCTGTGTTTCCGTAAACGGTGCATGTAGCGAGGAATCGCGGGGAAGAAGAAGACGGGAGGAAGAAGAGGAAGGGGGCTTTGGTTTTGAAAAGATCGTGGTTATAAAATTATAAGTTTTTAATATTTTATTTTGGATGCCGGAATGTTTTCCTTTTTGTTTGATTAAATTAGGGACCAATCTTCTCGCAACGTATTAAGATGTATTTTGATCATGTAAGTCCATCATGAATCCTCGATGACTCGCACTTGTTGACGTCTTTGGTCGTTGTCTATGTTGCCCTCATGCGCGATGCGGTTGGGGGAAAGTTTTTATTTTTATTATTTGGGTTTCTCGTTAGGAGAGATATAGATAGGATATTGATACAAGTACACCACTTTATATATAGAATTTGACAACCACTCACGTCAAATATGACACCATTTGATCACACATGATATTGTCCGGGCACATGACTCTCTTTTTAATATGGTGGAAATCATGTGTGTATACTTCTGTGTATACTTCGGTGTATACGAATCATTTTTCATATAAATATGAGAAAGGAGAAAAAAAAAATAAAAGACGTAATGGATAAGAAAATTTGTTAAAGCTTATCCTTATAATCTCGTAAGTCCCTAAAATCATAACAAACTTTTGATTTTTATAAAAAACTTCCCGTTGGAAAACTTACAACAAGGGAACCCATTGGGTTCACCTCGACATGTTTAATGTAGTCTCGAATTAAGATTGGAATTTCATGGCGTAACAAATATAGCAACCTTAAAAGGAGTTTCACCCTCAAAATTCATGTAAGGTTATACACGCATAATGGTAATAATAGAAATACATAACCATAAAGAGAACAAAGTAGGTTTCTTGAACTCACCAAAAAACAACTCTGGATATCGTTCATGCAATCTCAGCACCCCATCCACTAAAGTAAAGTTTCCAGGATCTTCAGCTAGAACCTGATCACAGATACCACGTAACTCTGGGTCTGCCTTTTGCCCCTCCAAAACTCTGGCAATAAGCTGTGAGTGTAACCATCTCATCAGTGTGATTGTGCCCAAGTGTCCACTCATCTCCTGAGGTCTCCAAGCACTAACCTCAAGCATCTGACTCCAACTTTGATCTTGTAAACTAGCCAATGTGACTGGTGGTCTTCAACTCAACGCGTCAGCCACTACATTTGACTTCCCTGGATGGTACAAAATGGTGTGGTCGTAGTCCTTCGGAAACTCCATCCAGCATCGCTGTCTTAGGTTCAACTCTTTCTGATCAAACAAATATATTTTAAGCTCTTATGATCTATATGAATCTCAAACATCTTCCCATATAAGTAATGCCGCTAGATCTTCAAAGCAAAGACGATTGCTGCCAGCTCTAGATCATGAGTAGGGTACCTGTGCTCATGCGGCTTCAGTTGCCTAGAGGCGTAAGCGATCACATGTCCGTGTTGCATCAGTACACAACCCAATCACTGATGTAAAAGCATCTGTATATACTAAAAATCCTCCATCACTGTCAGGGATAACAAGCACAGGTGTTGTGGTCAGTTTCTCTTTTAACATTAAGAAACTATACTCACACTCCTCTGTCCAAGAGAAGGGTATTGCATTCTGGGTCAATCGTGTCATCGGAAAAGCTAACTGCTAAAACCCTCAGATAAAATGTCTATAATAACCTGCCACTCCCAAAAAGTTGGGTATCTCAGATACTGACTTCGGGCACTCCGACTTCAATACTGCTTCTATCCTGACGAGGACCACTGAGATGCCTGCTTAAGATATCACTTGTCCTAGGAAGGTGACCTAGTCCAACCAAAATTTGCATTTGCTAAATTTCACATAGAGGTGGTGTTGTCTCAAGGTGACTAGAATAGTACGAAGATGCTGCTCATGCCGAGGCTGGTTCTGGGAGTAGATGAGAACATCATCTATACAAACCACCATAAATTGCTCCAAGTAAGCGTGGAAGACCCTATTCATTAGGTCCATAAAGACTTTGGGGGCATTTGTTAGGCCAAAGGACATAACCAAGAACTCATAGTGCCCATAACGTGTTCTGAAAGCAGTCTTTGGGATGTCTGAATCCTTGACCCTCAGCTGGTGGTAGCCTCACCGCAAGTCAATTTTCAAGACTATAGTCACACCTCACAACTGGTCAAACAAGTCATCGATCCATGGCAGTGGATATCGGTTCTTGATGGTCACTTTATTCAACTGTCGGTAATTGATACATAAGCGTAAGGTACCATCCTTCTTCACAAAAGGCACGGGGGCTCCCCACGGGGAGGCACTGGGTCTGATGAACCCCTTCTCTAGTAATTATTGCAGCTAGGGCTTGAGTTCTCTCAACTCAGCAAGAGCCATTCGATATGGCATGATAGAAATCAGGTCAACACCAGGGATTAGTGAGAGCTCAAAATCAATCTCATGCTCAGGAGGAAGTCCAGGAAGGTCATCGGGAAACACATCCAGATATTCTCTCACGATGGGGACACTGTGTACCCCGAACATCTCCTCAGGCATGGATGTTGTGAAGGCAAGGTATCTGGTACATCCCTTATCAAGTAGCTTTATTGCCTATAGTGCAAAAATGCACCTGAAGGATTCGTCTACTGGTTTGCCCATGAACTCAAACTTTGGAACTCCTGGAGTAGAGAAAATCACGTGCTTCTCGATACAATCAACCATCATGTGATATGCAGACAAGCAATCCATGCCCAAAATGGCATCAAAGTCCTCCAACTCAAGGACCATCAGATCTGCAGGAAGCTCATAACCCCCTATCTGAATAGTGCACCCTTGGTAGACTAACTCTGCTACAAAGAGTTACCCTCCTGGGCCTTTGATTAGAATGGATCATCCAACAAAATACTCGGCGGGCTTAATCCAAAAGCGCACTTAGTAGAATCAAAAGAATGCAAGGCACTCGAGTCAAACAAAACGTAAACTAGGTGACTAGCAATGGTGACCATACCGACCACCATAGAAGTATAAGCTTTGGCATTTTTGAGAGATAAGGCGTTGATGTGCCCCCCCAATCTAGGTGTACTAGATGTTGCCACACTGTGAGAAGGTCAACGTGCAGGTGATCTGTAACCTCCTTGGAACTAATGAAATCCTCCCCTAGTCTGATAAGTACGGCCCGCAGTCCCTACTATTTGAGTCCTACCCTCTGCACTCTGCGTGTTCTGTATCTCTGAAGAAGTCTTGGTCCTTACTAGGCAGTTTCTGTGTCGACCCGTGTCCTACCAACCGCGTATACCAAATGAGGCCTAAGTCGTCAAACACAGAATAGCATCCGACTCTCGAACATGATCACAGTCACCTAGCACACAATCGTAAAACAACAACAATAATAGCCAAATAGAAATTCATAATGCATTAAATAAAATAAAATGCTAACAAAAATAGTAGTAAGAGTTCACCTTGTATTTTATCTTTTGTTTACCTCCAGGGAGTGGACGATGATTAATGTGAACTCCCATTCTTAAAAAAAAAAAGTTCACCATTAAAAAGCAAAAAGGAAAGTAGAAGAGTAACAAAGTACACGCACCAGAAAACTAGAAGGAAAACCTATGCAACTAAAGTTACTATCTACATGGACCATCTCCTAATACTATGCTAGGTCCAGCAATAGAAGGACCAACTACAGCCTCAACCCCTGACTGCTCACATACACTTGAGTAAGAAACTAAGGAATACATCAGTAAAACTTGAGTAGAGTGAAAACAACAGCCAGGTACAAAACAGTAACAACAGGCAAGAAAAAGAAAGGCTATTACCTCAGAAATTAATCCTTTTATTAAATTTCACGTTATTTTGTTCATTTACAAGTTAAACCCAACTTGTTCAGTCAAAATCCCATTAATCAGTACCTTGGGACACAAGGCAATTTCACGTGACTTTCTGAGGCACAAGACTAGTATCAGCCACCCTCTTGGTTGAGAAGACAGCTTATACACATAAAGTCACAACACTCTATCACCATGGGGACATCGTGAAAAGGGGTGACAGCTACATAATATGGCGTGAACACATGTTAGCTACACACACTAAACCATAGGCAGCCAATGACCCACCCACCGATCTAGTAAAGAAAGCCGACTCCAACCCTTGAGTCACGCATTCCGTCATCCCAGTTGGCCACTAAGCCTAACCAAGAGTCGTTAGGAGGCTAACAACTCCTTAAACCAGCCCAAAATAGATATAAAAGACCAAAACAACAGCCAAAGTTTCGATAAGTAGCAGGGCTAAACCACTTATCCAATTTGTTTCCGACCACTCTGTCATTATCAATTAACAACTTATTTCCAGATAATTGAAATAAAAATGCCAATTAATTAACCCATAAGTCTCATTATTTACAACCATTATTTATTTGTGATATTACAATTAAAGGTTAATTATGGAAGAGCTTAGATCACATCACTTCAAAATTAACTATAAAACTACTTAGTTTTCAATTTCTAGCTATGAGCCCAATTAAATTATAATTTAACAATCACAATGATGTCGATTTTATGAACAACAAAATTTGTTTCATGCATGTGGTGATAGGGCCACAACCAATTTACTCAAGGACTCGAAATTCGTTAACTAATGAAAATCATGTAATAAGTTCTAATTAATCTTTTTAAAACTAGCAGTTAATTATATCAACTCAATAATACATATTTCAAGTCATCATTTGATTTGTAATGTTAATATTTAATATTCAAGTGTCCAAATAATAAGAAATACGAAGATGGATTATAATCCCAATAGGAGACAAGCATGCACGTTAAATGGTGTGATGTGTGAAAAAGATCACAATGTAAATAAATCACACAGGAAAAGAGAGACTACTCTACCTCATGTCGTCGGAGGGTCACGACGACTCCACAAAATGTGCATCAGTGATTTCTTAGATTTTATGTACTCGTCATGCATTCATCTTCAAATGATATATATATATATATATATATATATATATATATGAGAGTATAGGTTAAAAATATAAATAGTAAAATCTTAAGATTAAATAGTAATTTGATACTTCTAAAGAGAAACCAGGACTTGATCAAAATACATCTTAAAACGATTCCAACTGATTTGCCAATCCCTAATTTAATCAAACAAAATGAACAATCAGGGATCCAAATAAAATATTAAAAACTTATAATTTTATAACCACAATCTTTTCAAAACCAAAGCCCCCTTCCTCTTCTTCCTCCCGTCTTCTTCTTCCCCGCGATTCCTCCCTACGTGCACCGTTCACGGAAACACAGACCCGCATGCAGTACGCGGCGAACGTCCTCCTCGCCGGCCTCACCTCCGCCGCCGATGCTAGCCACGTCCGGCTGCCTGGCCGGAAGCCCACCGGTCGCCGGAGACCTCCCTCACCTTCTGTCTTCTTCTTCTCGCACTGTTCACGTGCGACTTGCGGTCTTGCACGGCCGTTCACCCCCCACTAGCGCTTCCCACTGCCGGCCACCTCTCGCCTCGCCGGCGTCAGGCCGGCCCCCACCGAGCGTCGGCAGCGCCCGACCTTCCCTCCTTCCTTCTGTCGACGTGCATGCGAGGAGGACCCATGCATACGTGTTCTCCGGTCCCGATCTTCTCTCCAGTTTGAGAAGAACCTTAGTCGACCACGCGAGAAACGTCTATGCTAACCCTCCCCCTCGACTCGTTCGTTCCTACCTCGACTTCCTGATGACGAAAACGAGAAGAAACGGAAAAGGATGAGGGATGCATGATACCTTGTCGCTTGCTCTCCTCGTGCAACGGTGGGCGTGGTCGATCCCACGACCGCAGCCTTCGGTCGGAGACGAAGCAAGAAGAGAGAAGGCTATGGTCCGGCCTCTCCTCCTCGGCCCCGTGCTCTCGCTCGTTCTCTCTCTCTCGGTTGTGAAAGATTGGAGGGCGACATCTAGATATGTTGGTATCTATTTGATAGGGATGCCTATTTACATATACGAGAAGAGAGGCCTTATTTTCGGTACCAAAGATTGGGTTTTGTTACGATAAAACGAAAAAAGGAAACAATAAAGAAAGGATATGTTCCGATGGAATTCGTTGGGTTTTAACAAAAAAATAAGTTCCGGTTCGGTGGCTTGATGTAACGAGAATAAGATAAATCAACAAATAAATATTTAACTAAATCTTAAAAAAAAAAAAGGAGTAATTTTATTCATCCCCCGCTCCTAGGAGGCAAGAAATAGGAGAGTAGGGGGACTAGACCAAAACCTACCCCTTACAGAGAAAACAGGACCACGACTCGTGACCTAGTATAGAAAATAAGGCAGCAATGGGGCTACGGGTGAACAATATACTGCATTTGAATGCCATCCAATTTGGTGATACCCATAATATTGAGAGGAAGTTGACCCAAGCAGGAGAAACAATGCCAGTTGCCATCACCAAGACCAGCAATCCTGGAAGCAGCCTCATTGACAAGAGGATGAATGAAGGAGATGGAATGGATCCTAGAGGAGCGCTCGCAGAGAGAAGCGAACAGCTTTTTGACCTGCCACGCAACCTGAAGCTTATCAGACCTCCAATAGAAAAGAGAAAACGAATCAGTTTCCACCTGAAAAGTGTCATTAGAAAAATAGGAGATAGCATGGATAATGCCTTTAATGAGAGCAGCCTCAAAGGAAACACTAGGAAGACTAGCAGCAGCAGCCATAATGAAATCACCCTCAGAATTCCTAATAATCCAACCAAGATTGCAACGATTCCTAATCAAAGAAGCAGCAGCATTAATCTTAAGGCCTTGAGCAGGACGAACCTAGCTATGGGAGAAAGAGGAGGGATGGGAGGATTAAAGCCAATTCGCCATTTGAATATTTCTCTGGTGCTTATTGAGTAGAAGGTGAAGCTTAGCAGGGTTGAAATCATCATGTTTCAAAGAATTTTGGATCCACCAAACATTGAACTAGATAAAGTAAATTATACCCTGAACAGACTTGGTCCTATGAGCGTTGGAAGAGTTTGAGATGATGTCGAAGAAGAGGGAAGGATCCTTGACACTTTGGAAATTCTACTTAAAGGTCCAGGAGGAAATGTCACGAACCAAGTGACTATCAGAGAAGAGATGAGGGAGAGTTTCAAGCATAGGATTAGAGGGACAACATAGACATTTAGAGGCAATGGGACTACGTAACTTCTTGGTGTTATCGTCGGTGGGGAGCCTTCCTTTAAGAAGCTTCCAGACAAAAAGGGAGATTCGAAGAGGCAGTTTGAGATTCCAAAGGGGAATAACAGAGGAGTCCTTTTGGAAGGAATGGAACTGCACTGATAAGCCGATGAGACAAAAAACATTCCAGTAGGGGTCGGAGTCCAAATCATCAAGTCCTTAAGATTATGTAAATGGAGGCTGGAGATCTCAACAAGAAGATTTGGGGGAATGGAAGAGTGAAAAGAAGCACTATAGAGCAGAGGAAGCGCTCTACAAATGGAGATCCAGGAGGGAGAAGAGCCTTCTGGGAAGAGAGAGTGAAGAGGAGAGTCACCAATCAATAAATCATACTAGAAGTCAATGGAGCCCTCATGGACCTCCCAGTAAATGAAAGGCTTCAGTTCCCTATGAGCTTGAAGAAGCAGACGAGAATGAAGTGGGAGAGACGATTCAGAGGTGGAATGGCCAAGCAAGAGATCCCTCATAAAAGAGTCGTGGGTAGAGTCAATAAAGAAGATATTCCAAGCTCTCTTCAGTCTCAAGTCTTTAAGGAAAAGGTTTAAGTCAAGAATGCCAAGGCCACCAAAGGCAAGAGGATGCACAGTAGAGGTCCAAGAAGCACAGCGGTGGTGAGAGTTGTGGTTAGAGGAACCCCAGAAAAAAGTTGGCAAAAATAGCATGGAGTTTCCAAATAATAGACTTGGGGACCTCAATGGTAGAGAGCATATGAATAGTAGTAGAGGTCAAGACATGTTTGATAAGAAGTCTAGCAACAGAAGAAAGGAGATTTTCCTTCCAACTAGCAAGTTTGGCTGTGATATTGTCCACAATGGGATCAAAGTAAGAAATCTTGGTCCTTCCAGAGAAACTAGGATAGCCGAGATAAGTAAAAGGGAAGGATCCCAACTTACAGCCCAAGATGGAGAGAATGCAATCTCTACGAGAAGGTGGGAAAGTGCCTACCCATAAAGCAAAAGCTTTTGGGAAGACTGACAGATTGTCCCATAGAAGACTGAAAATCTCTGATGAAGGAAGTCAAATTCTGGATAGAGGAGAGGTTACCATTAGTAAAAATAATAATATCATCTACATAAAGAAGGGCAGGGGGGCGGAGACACCTCTTTTAATCGAGTAGGGATGAATTTTACCAAAAAAGGCAAGCTGCTTGATCCCACGAATAAAAAGTTCAATGAAAATATCAAAGAGGAAAGGAGAGATAGGATCTCCTTACTTAAGACTGTGAGTGAAATAATTAACTAAATCTATTTGGGTATATATATATTATTTAATTGCCTCGATTGTATTTCAAAAACATGCGTCATAGTCTAGTTGATCAAAGCGATCTAACATTTAAAATTTATATAACTCAAAACATCAGTATCCCGAGGTTGTCTTTGGGACAAAACTTAATACGCGAATACCACTATCTAATTATCTGTACATGATCTTGACGAATTTGCATAGAAGGATTAGCAAACAAACTTAAATCTTTTACTTGATTTTATGAATAAAGATTTGACATGTAACGAGTATTTAAAGCTAAATTAATCAAGTGTCAAGGAGATTAAATACCAAATATTATCACCATAATATTTGCATAATATATAGCAAAAAAAATCACGTCAAAGACAATTCGTAAATCAATTTAAAGATGATTATAACTTAGTCCTTTGTTGTTGCAATTCAGTCCCTGAGAGTTTTCATTTTGGTCCCTACGAATTTGCATTTAGGTCCTTGCAAACCATTTTTCTTGTGGATGGGTCCCTGCCTTCTTCTTCCTCTTCTTCCTCCTTGCGTTCAGCGGTAGACGACGTGGAGCCTCAATGTTGGATCAATGAACTGGTTGGAGCTCTTCAGGGCACAGCAAAGCTTGCTGGAGGTCGCAATGTGATCCTTGTGGTAACAGGAAGCTTCTCGCAAAGCTTCAGGACGTGGTGCGAGGAGAGACAGCCGGCACGTGGTCGGTGGGTAGAGTCAACAAAGCTTCTCGCAAAGCTACCTCCCAGTGAACAACTTGGAATAAACCAGTAAAAATTAAGTATATAAATAAAATTGACGCGATATCGGTTTGTATTTGTGACATATACTACAACAATGATATTTTAAAACTCCTTTTTAGTGTGAACCAGTCATCGAAGGTCAATAGGGCACTATTGGATATACGTGCATCCATTAACGTAATCCCGACCTCTCTCTATAAAAGATTTGGGTTAGGTGAACTCAGGCCAACCTTAATAACGCTACAGTTAGCGGACCGTTTAGTCACCACACCAAATGGTGTTATTGAGGATGTTATTATCAAGGTCAAGGACTTCTATTTCTCCGTAAATTTTCTAGTCCTTGACATGGATGTACTTGAAGATTTGAGGAACACACCCATCATTCTGGGGTGCCCGTTCCTAGCTACCACCAAGGCCAACATCAATTGTGAGAGCGGTAGTATGGAGATCGCCTTTGGAGGGAAATTGACACTTGATATTTTCAAGGCGATAAAAGGATTTGAGGATTGTGGATTTATTGAGGAGCTCAAGGATCATGATTTCAATGTTGAGATGTGTATGTTGATCAATGTACTCAAGGACTCTACTAGCACTAGCGAACCTAACCCACAACCCTCCATTGCAGACTCACCACATCCTAAAGAGGTTGTTGATTTTGTTCACTCCCAACCTCTTCCACTAGACCATCCTAATGAATCTTCATCAGCATCCTTCTTACCCTCTATCTTGAACCCACCTCAGCTAGAATTGAAACCATTGCCTGGGAATTTAAAATATGAGTTCTTATGACCTAAGTATATGCTCCCTATGATTATTAGTGTTGATTTGACTAAGGAGCAAGAATTGAGATTGATTAAGGTACTTAAGAAGAATAAAGAGGCAATTGGTTGGACCATCCATGACCTTAGGGGATCTTACTATAATCATCATATTTCCAAGGAAGATGGATCCCTCCCTTCTCGCGAGATGCAAAGGAGACTAAACCCTAATATGCGAGAAGTGGTCAAGAAGGAAATAATCAAGTGGCTCGATACAGGCATTATTTGCTCGATCTCAGATAGCCCTTGGGTTAGCCTCATTTAGATTGTGCCCAAAAGGGCGGGGATAACTGTCATGACTAATGAGAAAGGGGAATCTTTCACCACCCATTCAGCTTTTTCTTGGAGAGTTTGTATTGATTATAGGAAGCTGAACACAACCACCAAAAAGGACCATTTCCCTTTTTCATTCATTGATCAAATCCTAGAAAGGTTAGCTAGGAAAAAGTACTTTTGCTTCCTAGACGGTTATTTAGGTTATAACCAAATCCCCATCCATCCCGAAGATCAGGAAAAGGCAACTTTCACATGTCCCTATGGAACCTTCGCTTTCCGTAGGATGCCTTTTGGGCTCTGCAATTTACCCATGACTTTTTAAAGGTGCATGCTGGCTATCTTTTCTGACATGGTGGGAGATTGTCTTAAGGTGTTCATAGATGATTTCTCCATTTTCTGAGATTCCTTTGAGTCATGCCTAGCTAATTTGAAATTGATCCTCAAGAGATGCATCAAGACATGGCTAGTCCTTAGTTGGGAAAAGAGCCACTTCATGACTCAAGAAGGCATTGTCTTGGGTCATGTAGTCTCTCATCGGGGAATTGAGGTTGATAAGGCTAAGGTGGATGCCATGTCTAAACTTCCTCCACCCACATTTGTGAAACAAATCCAATCATTCCTGGGTCATGTGGGTTTCTATCAGAGATTCATCAAGGACTTCTTCAAGATTGCTCAACCCTTGAGTAACCTTCTGGCCAAAGACACGTCATTCGAGTTTGATAAATCGTGCTACAAGGCATTTGATTTATTGAAAATGGCAGTCACCTACACCCCAGTGTTGCAACCACCAGTCTAGATAGCCCCATTTGAGATTATGACTGACGCATCTGATTATACGATCGAGGCCGCCTTGGGTTAGAAAATAGATAACAAGCCCTCTATTATCTACTATGCTAGCAAGACTCTGGACAAGGCCCAGAGGAACTACACCATTACTAAAAAAGAGTTGTTACCTGTAGTCTTTACTTTGGAAAAATTTAGGGCTTATCTTTTAGGTTCTATGTTATCATGTACACTGAAATGACCAGCTACCCTTTTAGGTTGTTTAAGATGTCTGGATTAGTCGTCAAACGTCTGTTCAGAAGTCTGGATGGAGGGTCGGATGTCTGAAAGTAAAAGAACCGTACCTTGTATTCTTTTTCCGCACGCACACACACGCACACACCTCTCTCTCTCCTCACCTCAAACCTTAACCTTTTCCTATTTAAAGCACGCACCCACACCACTCTCCCCATCTCCACCAGCCACCACCTCCATCTTTCCCTCCTGCCGACTGCCACCTTCCTCCCTTCCTCCCAGCACGGCGAGTGGAGAGGAAGAAGAGAGAGAGATGGGATGCGGAGGAGGAGGAGAGGGGAGTGAGAGCGTAGGAGGAGCTTGAGGGGAGGAGTTCACGAGGGAGTTGCGGGAGCCCAGAGGAGCTCGTGCAGGAGGAGTTGAGGACGCGAGCAAGGAGGAGGAGCTTGCAGGTAGAAGCCTTGGCCTCCTACAACAGCTGGAGGTATTGTTGCAGCTCCTGCGGGTGAGCTCGTGAAGGAAACAGCTCGATGGAGAGTTTTGCATACTGGATATTTTCTAGTATCAGACATCTAGACCATCTCCCAGATGTCTGGAGTAGCAGGGGGACGTCTGGAGCTAAAGCCGGATGTCTGAAAGCACGCGTAGTGCCAAGGTACGTGCTTCTACACGGTTTCTGGCCATGAAGGCTGTACCGCAGGGTCGTGTTTAGTCATTTTTAGCTTTGCACATTTGTACGCATGGGCAGAGCATTGGAAAGGCACGGGGTGCACCGTTCAAGGTATTTTTGGATGTTTGAACATGTCGCCAAATGTCTGACCGTACCTCCAGACGACCGAAGGAGAGTCCGACATCTGGAACTCTCCTCAGACAATCGCGGAAGGATCCGAACATAGGAGGAAGCTACAGGAAACCCAGGGTGAGTACTGATGTCTTTTAAGACATCTGGGACTAGTCCCAGATGTTTGTTTTGGACAGTGTGAGTATTTTTGGCTCGTTTAGGGCCCAAACGGAATCGGATTTCCACAAACGAACTACCGTTGTTTTTCGCTTGAGTTCCCCTATGAGTTAGTGTCACTTGTATACAGTTTTTGACTCATTTGATGTGGTGGTCAATTGTATAGGTCTCTAGCCAATTGAGTATGCGGGACTTGCGGAGGCGACGGGATCTGCGATCCGAGCCCCCATTCCTCCCTTGTTTTCTGGTAGAGTGGTTTACATTGATATTATGATTTAAACAAATGAACTGCATGTTTAGAATAACTTGAATGAACCCAAGGATGAGAATGAACCCTAGGGTAGGAACAAATGAGTATGGTTTGAGCTACACTGTTTACTTGAGATACATGTAGAACCTTAAGATGAGAATGAACCCTAGGGTAGGAACAAATGAGTGTGGTTGAGCTATACTGTTTACTAGAGATGCATGTAAAACTTTAAATGCTAGCAAATGTATTGGTTATTTTAATGTGATGCCTTGTCAATTAAAAAATTACAAGCTGCCTATTTTAAGAATGGAACCGATAGTGTAAATAAAGAAATCTGAAAGTTTAGAATATGAAACAAAAAGAATACCAGCATGAACCCTACAGGGAATTAGGAGGAGAACTCCTGTAGACGGGTAGTGAGCTGGCCCTTGTGTACGCGGTATCAAGGAGAGCAATTGTTCCTTTAGTGTAGAAGGGTACTAGCCGCCCGTTGGGTTGAGCCCTAGGGTCAGGCCTAATCACTCTACACCGATTCTGTTTGGCCCTCGTGTACGTGGTACCGAGGTGAGCTACTTGGTGTAGGAGGGTGCTATTCCCTAGGGGGCCTAGGGTTAGGCCTAGCCACCCAACATCGACTCCTGTTAAGCCCATTGGCAAATCGGGATAGTCTGACAAGGGTACGTGGACTATGGTGGGCAAGACCCCTGTTCTGTTATAAGGGGCGAGACCCTTATTCTAAGAGGGCAAGGCCCTGTACTATTCCATGTTGTACCTTTAGGCATACCTGCTAGCGGAAACAACTGATCGCGTGCCAATGCGGGATAGCTACCCGCGTGCTTGTCACGCATGCCGTAGTCACCGTTACATTCGACCGTGACCTCGAGGTGGTTGACTGGGTGTAGGACTACCATGGGGGACTCTCCCGGCCAGGAGAGCACTACATGTACCTCCTGCATCATGGAAAAGACGGCAATCAAGATCGTTCCCGTGAGGAACATGCAAGATCAAGAAATGATTTAAGTGAATAAAGGAACAACAAATTAGAAGTACATGGTTAAACTAAATGAAAATGGATAGTTACTTAATTGCATTAATTAACTTATCTTAATTACATGTAAATGGCTAAATTACCACTCTACTCAGCATTTGCTGACTCTGAAAATTTTATAACCTTGTTCAGGTCAGAGAGTTGAGCAGACAGCACCACCAGCTGCAGAGGAAGCTGGGCCCAGTCGAGCCCAGCCTTAACTGTGTTTTCTTACTGTTCCCTAGCTTCTGTTGTAGTAGTGAGTATGTTTTCTCTATGTAATACTATTTCAATTACTTTTCCGCTGTACTTTCCTTTTCATAGTTGTGATGGCCTGTAATATTGATAGACTATTCGTCCTATTTCTTTTATTGTCTCTTGATTTCTTTCTGCTTAGTTACATTGCATGTGTGGTTGTGAATTATTTCCTACTTTTGGTTATTTCTTGTTGGACGACTAGGTCTTGGGATTAGTCAAAGCGAGTCGATCTCGATCCTGTAGGGATCTAGGATCGGGTCATAACATACACCGACCACTCAGCCTTGAAACATCTCTTAGCCAAAAAGAATTCCCAACCCCAGCTTATTCGCTGGATTCTTTTACTTTAAGAATTTGATCTTGAAATCAAAGACAAATCCGGGGCACAAAACTTAGTGGCAGATCACCTTTCGAGAATCCTAATTGATTCTCCTCATCCAGATACCCCTTTCTCAGACTCTTTTTTGGATGAGACTATCCTCACAATCTTGGGTATCTGAACCCCCTAGTTTGTAGATATAGTTAATTATTTGGCCGTTGGTCAAATCCCCTGTAACGACCCGATTCCCAAGTCCCTACGAGACACGAGAACCGGACCGACTCGACTAAACCCAAGACCTGGTTGTCCGACGAGGAAGTAACCAAAAGAGCAGTAAAATAAACCACATTCAGCATGAATATAACTAACAGTAAGAAAATACAGCAGTAAGGAAAGAAACTACTACAGTATATACCACCACAACAGTAGAACAACATTCATAACATAATATGAACTGCAGGTAAAGAAAAGTACAGCGAAAACAAGAACTACTCACTACAGTGGAACCAAAAAGAGGTACAAGAGAACAGTGGTAACTCTACTGGACCCTACTCTGCCAAGCGTCCTCTGCAGCCGCTGACCCTGGCTGCTCAACACCTGGTCCTGAAAGGTAACGAGTGTAACACATCAGCAAAATGCTGAGTACAGTGGCAGCTAAACTAAAGAAACAGTAAAGTGTACAGTAGCTGTTTTAATTTTCTTTCTTCCTTTATTTACGTCTTTCTATTATTTCACAATTTATCTATTTCTCAGATCCTTCACTTGATCTCGAATGTTCCTCGTGGGAACGATCTTGATTGCAGTCTTTTTCGAACAATAGAAGTAGCACGTGGTGCTCTCCTGGCCGGGAGAGTCCCCCGTGGTGATCCTACTCTCAGTCAACCACCCTAAGGTCACTGACAGACGTAACGGTGACTACGGCATGCGCGGTAAACGCACGGGTAGCTAACCCACACTGGTACGCAGTCAGTCATTTCCGTTAACGGGTGCGTGGAGTTTGCTTGGTTTCAACCGGGTTTTAGTTTGTTATAACGTTGTAGTAAAGCCGGTTATTACCAACACTTCAAATATAAAATTTTTTACTCGGAAAATAAAAGAGTTCCCGAGGTCGAACTCAGGGAGCAAGTTGTATTCTAGAGATATACATGTTTCTTTTACAAAAAGAAAGAGAGAGGGAAAGAATTTGTTGTTTTCTCTTTGTTCTGCAGAGGGGATGCTCTTCTTTCTCTCTTTCTTTAGATCTCCTTCTTTCTCTCTGTTCTGCAGAGGTGATGTTCTTCTTCTGCAATGGTGATGCTCTTCTTCTTCTTCCTGCTGTTCCTGCTTTGGTGATGTTCTTCTTTCTTCAGAGCTCCTTGTTCTTCTTCTTCGTTCTGCAGAGGTGATGCTCCTCTTCAGATCTCTTTCTTCTTCTTCCTTGGTTTCTGCCTTGACCTCTCTTCTTCTTTTTCTACAATTGTGGTGACCCTTTCTCTTTTCCCTTTTCTTCTTTATGGCTGCAGAGCTTCTGCCTTCAGCTACTAAGTCTTCCTTTCTTCTTCTTCTGCTTTGGCCGTTGCTCTTCCTTCTTCTTCAGCCTGCCTTCTTTCCTGCTCTGGCTGCTGACCTTCCGTCGTCTGACCCGGTGCTTAGACGACTTAACTATGCATTTGCTACAGTGCAGCTCCTTCTTCTTCCGCGGTCTTCTTCTTCGCCTGTGCCTGCACACTTCAGAGTTTTTCGTCAGAGGCAAAACCTACTCTACCCTCCCCCCCCCCGCGTCTCTCTTTCTCTCTGAAACCACTCTTGGGAAAGCTCTCCCAGAGCTACCGGGTAATCGGGTTTGGGTCACGCCCGGGTCCAGGCCCACCGGCGTGCGTGGTGGGCGAGGAGTGCAGGTCAGTCTAAGTCGGGTCGGGTCAGGTCCGCGGGGCGTGAGCGCGGACGAGACCGGGTAACCGGGCGGGTGTAAGGGGACCTCACCCCGTGTACTGAGGCAATAAGGCTAGTGCACGAAATCAATTTAAACAGTGGAACGTGTGTGAGGCTTACCGATGTGGGACTAAACGCAGACCGTTCCTCGCGTGCGCCTGCTGGGAGACCGCGGCCTGGCTTCTGCAGCTGCGGCTTCGATTTGCATAGGTTGCTGGCTGGCTGCCTTCGCAAGACTCCCCGTACTCCGCAGCAGCTGGAGACCTGGAGTCCTCAAGCCTGGAGCGCGGGAGAAGCTGCTTCAATGTGCGTCAATGGCGGTCGAACCTCAAAACCTGTCGGACACGAATATGGCCTCTCGGCCTGATCAAACCACTGGGGAACCTTCGCCGTGGCACGGCGAAGGTGAGGAGCTGCGCGGCAGGCCGCAAGGAGGTGTCTGGCGGCAGCCCTGGGTCGGACTGCAACCGGAGGAATGGGTTTGTTCGGGGGAGTGTTACGGAGGTGTGGAGTGGCAGTGGAGGGGTGGGGGGTGCTCAGTGTGATGAGGCGGAGGTTCGGTGAGGGTCGGCGAGCCGTGTGGGTTGCTGAGGTGATGGGAGCGGCTCGCCGGAGTGTGGTCGGAGGCGAAGGGGGTGAAGGTGGTCAGGGTCGGTAGAGGGCTTAATTGAATAAATTGAAAGCGGGGAAAGAAAGAGGAGGAGAAGGGGAGTAGCTCTAGCTTACTTGCAGGGACGAAGGGGGAGGAACAGGGCGACAGTCGTATCGACTGTCGCCGGAGAAGACGATGCTCAGGGAAAGGGGCGGCGGCGAGCAGAGAGCCGGAGAGGCGCCAGCTGGGTGCGGCGTGGCGCAGGAAGAGCAGGGGAGGAAGTCTCTGCTGCTGGTATTGCGGCAGAGCGAAGAGGTGGAGGGGGAGGAAACCGCCGGAGCTGGTGAGCGTCTGCCGGAGGAAGAAGAGAAGAAAGTTGGGGATTTTCTCCGTCAGATCCAGGCTGCCCTGGTCGGTGGAGCAACGGGGGGTATTTATAGGGATCAAACAGGGAGGAAGGCGGAGGGAGACGACGTGTCTCCCTCGCCGGAGAATGGTCGGAAACAAGAACCCATATTGTCCGTGCGTTCGCACGGCCGGTATGGTGGGCTGCAATGACCAGGGGGGTGTCCCTGCGACGGCTGACGACGCAGGGCACCCCCGGTTTACTTGCCAGGTCCCCCACCTCACCCTGCGCAGCGCCATGCTCCGCGCAAGGTCGCCGGAGCATGGTGCTGGCAGGTTTTGCAGGAGGGACCTGATTGCAAAGAACGAAGGAGAGTTAGGGGCCAAAATGCGAGGGTTCAGAAGTTGAGGGCCAAAGAGTAAATATATGAGGACCAAAGTGTAAAGTCGGTCAAGGAGGTTTCTTCTTAGGCTCAAGTTTTTATACATGACTAATTAGGACCTAAGGAATCTGATGGTGAATTTCATTTTCATATTAAACCTTGTTTGACTGGTCAATTTGCGCAAAAACCCAAATTAAGTTATTAATTGGGCATGGTTCTCAATGTAGGTCAAAATGGGTTCTAAAGGCCAAATTGAAGGTTCTAAACCCTAGAGATTATTTTTCTATGAATTTTAGAGGGTTTATTCTATTTTTACTTTGCCTCGAACCTTGTGAATTGAAGTGGGTTGTTTTAGGGTTACAGATTATCATTTGGTTTCTTGGAAGTGCTGTAGCCCTTGCTAGATCATCTCATCCCACTTTTATTCTTATTAAGCTGCTTTGACCTATGTTTGGGCCCTGAATTACCCTGTATGCAGATTATACTGGTAAAATTGCACTTTTACCCCTTATGACTTGTTTTCTTCTCAAACTCAGAATTCTCTGAGTTAAGCCTTTCCTTGAGATATGTAGGAGCTTTTATCCTTTGTATTAGGTCAAAATGAGCTAGTTATGGCTCATGATGAGGTTCTCATCATACCCCCATGCCTAGCTTTTGCTAGTCCCTTAGCAAAAACTTAAGGTTTCAACCCTTGTTCTAGACCATGAAGTTTTTAATAGTTTTAGATAAGTGCCTTTTTTATTTGAGCATAGATTAGGTTAGAATGCTGACCATAGGCCTAAAAGGTACTCTAGTACCAATCAAGATCCAAATCTGTCTAGCCTTAGCCTCAGTCTTTTAGCAAAGGTTTTTAAGGCCCACAAGAGCTAACCTAAGGTTTATTGGACTTCGCGGTTAAAGCACCCGTGCTTGAAATGATTTTAGCCCTGGCTCAGTTCGCAGTGCGTTTTGTAAGAGAGAGATAGAAAGTTTTTCTGTTTGGAGAGTTTTCTCTCTCTTTTTCTTTTTAGTTCTAGCCTAGGATTGGCTTTTCAACACGGTCTGTATCAGATTCCTTGCTCCCATCATCAATCCTCAAGGGTTCCTGGCGATCGATGCTTCGAGATAGCACCGCCCATGGCAACCCCCGGAACCCTGGCTATTGAGATTTCGAGATAATCCCATCCATGGTATTCCGTGGCCGAATCCAGACCCTGGCAATTGACACTTCGAGATAATGCCATCCATGGAATCTGAACCAGCAGAGTGCCTACATGCCCCCAGTAGGATATGTAAATATCCTAAGAGACAAGCACCGAGGAGATGATATTTTGTTACGCATCTTCGAGGGGATTTCCCTGCCTCTCTGCGCTGGGAACTCGTCCAAATCAACTTGTGTTGATCGGCCGCTCCTATTCTAGGAGTTCTTTTCAGATTTTTGCGACGCTTCTGCGTGATTCTGATTTTTATGCTTACTGAACCAGGCTGTGTGTGAGATTAGGGTGCTTAGGTTACTGAGTCCCGTAAACCAAAAATTAGTTAACGAGGCCGAATACTCCCTAAGCCTTAGACCTAATACTTCAGCTTTTCATTTTCCTCAACCTCTTGAGGAGTGTCCAGATCTTAATGGGTACTAAGAGTCTATTCAAGAATGCCTAAGGTTTGCATTCTTTACTAATCTTATTGTGCACTTTTCTTGAATGAGGTCTAGAACTTAGGTTAATTCCTTAGTTCCTTACTAATGACTATCACTTTTTCTCATAATTTTGTGCTCCTTTTTCCTTTTGTTTCTTTTCTCCTTCGCAAAATTTCCTTCTCTTTTCCTCTTGTTCTTTTTCGAAAATTTTTTTTAATTTTTATGGTGTTTTTGGCATATGTGAATTTTTTTTGTTTGAAACCTTTTCTTACAAGTTTTTGTACTTTCATACCCCCCCATGCCTAAGATTTGCAATGTCCTCATTGTAACCTAGGGGGTCTTAGTTCATTCCTTAAGACAGAAATTTGGGTGAGTGGATGGGTCGGGTTGAATTTTTGCGGACGATTTCAAATCTCAAATGCGAACATCTGAGTTGGGGTCGGCTGTCTATAAGGGTGAACTTCGAGTGCTGAAAGGTGTCAGAACAAGTTTCAGGTTTTCAAAGAGAATGACGGGCTGCCTCCCGTTAAGCGCTGAGTTTTACGCCATCGGCTGGGCGCAATAAGCTCAAGGGGAAAGGAGGATATAAGATGCCTCAGCCAAATCAGTAGAAGTTACATCAATGAACGGCTTGAGTCTCTGACCGTTCACGATGAAAGGTTCAGAATCGTGGTTGAGTGGACTGATTTCGATTGCTCCATTTCCAAAAACCTGTCGGACCAAATATGGTCCGACCCACTTAGATCTCAGTTTTCCTGGGAAGAGTTTGAGTCGGGCATCAAAGAGTAGGACCTTTTGACCAGGATGAAAGATCTTTCTCGAGATGTGTTTGTCGTGGAAGGCTTTAACCCGCTCCTTGTAGATTTGCGAGTTCTCGTACGCGTCTCTGCGTAATTCATCGATCTCGCTGATTTGGAGTTTTCTGTGGGTCCTAGCCTTGGAAAGATCTAGATTACAGTTCCGTACTGCCCAATAGGCTTTATGCTCCAGTTCGACGGGAAGGTGGCATGCCTTTCCGTACACCAATCTAAAGGGAGACATGCCCAATTGGGTCTTGTGGGCGGTCCTATAGGCCCACAATGCTTCCGGAAGTCGGGACGACCAGTCCTTCCTGTCAGGTCGAACAGTGACTTGCAGGATTTTCTTGATCTCCCGATTAGACAGCTCAGCTAGACCATTAGTTTGGGGGTGGTAAGGAGTAGAGATTCGGTGTGACACCCCGTATTTGGTCATCAGTGACCTAAACTGAGCATTTGTGAAATGGGTCCCCCCATCAGAGATTATTGCACGAGGAATCCCGAACCTTGAGAAAATGTGTTGATGAATGAATTTGAGAACGATTTTGTGATCACAGGTTCGGGTCGGTATGGCTTCGATCCATTTGGACACGTAGTCCACAGCCAACAGAATGTATTCGAAACCATCCGAAACAGGAAAGGGGCCCATAAAATCAATCCCCCAAACATCAAAGATTTCGCATACTAGAATCGGTTGCATAGGCATCATGTCGCGACGGCTCATGTTGCCCAAAGTCTGGCAACGACTGCATGCCTTGCAATGACTGTATGCGTCTTTGAACAGTGTGGGCCAGTAAAAGCCGCACTGGAGGATTTTTGCTGCGGTTTTATGCCCGGCAAAATGGCCACCGCATGCCTGGTCATGGCAGAAAGAGAGGATATTGTTGACTTCCCCTTCCGGGACACATCTCCGGATGATCTGATCGGCACCTATGCGGAAGAGGTATGGGTCTTCCCAAATGTAATACTTGGCATCGGAGCGTAATTTGTCTTTCTTGGCCTTCGGCCAATCGGACGGGGTCTGATGAGATGCCAAGTAATTTACAATATTAGCGAACCATGGAAGGCTAGTACCAATAGTCAGCAGGTGCTCATCGGGAAAATGCTCAGTGATGGGTCCGGAAGGGTCAATTATTTCAGAAGGAAGACGGGACAAGTGATCAGCTACCACGTTTTGTTTTCCCGCTTTGTCGTGAATCTCAAGGTCAAATTCTTGCAACAGCAAGATCCATCGGATTAATCGAGGTTTCGCGTCCTTCTTTGCAAGGAGATGCCTCACGGCCGTGTGATCCGAGTATATGATGACATGGGAACCCAGAAGGTACGATCTGAACTTCTCTAGGGCAAATACTACAGCTAGCAGTTCTTTCTCAGTAACTGTATAGTTACGCTGAGCCTCATCGAGTGTTTTGCTGGCGTAGTAAATGACCACAGGTTTCTTGTCATTTTTCTGCCCCAAAACCGCTCCTACAGCGAAGTCGGATGCATCACACATGATCTCAAAGGGTTGAGACCAATCAGGGGACTGTAGGATCGGTGCTTGGGTGACTCGGTCACGCAAGATTTCAAATGCTTGAGTGCATTCCTTGGAGATTTCGAAGGGAACATCCTTGGAGAGAAGAGTGGTCAAGGGGCGTGCGATTTTTGAAAAATCAGGGATAAATCGTCGATAAAAACCGACATGCCCTAAAAAGGATCGGATGTCCCTGATCGAGCTAGGCATAGGAAGGTGAGAAATCAGATTAACCTTAGCTCGATCCACTTGGATACCTTTCTCCGAAATTGAGTGTCCCAGGACAATTCCCTCAGGCACCATGAAATGGCTCTTTTCCCAGGAAAGAACCAAATTCACATCGATGCACCTCCTGAGTATCTGGACCAAGTGTTGGAGGCAATCGTCGAATGATGCTCCGAAAACTGAAAAGTCATCCATGAAGACTTCCAGATAATCACCTACCATATCTGAGAATATGGCAAGCATGCATCGCTGAAAAGTAGCGGGTGCATTGCAAAGACCGAAAGGCATCCTTCGGAAAGCGTATGTTCCGAAGGGGCAGGTGAACGTGGTCTTTTCTTGGTCCTCAGGATGGATTGCCACCTGGTTATAACCGGAGTACCCGTCAAGAAAGTAGAAGAACCTATTTCCCGCTAGTTTTTCGAGAATTTGATCAATGAAGGGTAGTGGGAAATGATCCTTCTTCGTGGAGGAATTGAGTCGACGGTAATCTATACAGACTCTCCACGAGTTGGCTAATCGGGTAGGAATGATTTCTCCGGTCTCAGTCGTTATAGTGGTGAGTCCTGCCTTCTTGGGCACGACCTGAATTGGGCTCACCCAACGACTATCGGAGATCGGGTAGATGATTCCGGCATCTAACCACTTGATGATCTCCTTTTTCACGACCTCCTGCAGATTGGGGTTTAAGCGTCTCTGCATTTCACGAGAAGGTCGTGTGCCCTCTTCTGAATAGATATGATGAGTACAATAAGAGGGACTTATTCCAGTCAAATCATCGAGAGTCCATCCGATGGCTCTGCGATGTTGCTGGAGGACAACAATCAGACGGGATTCCTGTTCAGGACTGAGGTTGGAATTGATGATCACAGGAAGGGTCTGATTAGAACCCAAAAAGACGTATTTTAAGTGAGCAGGAAGGGGTTTCAGTTCGAGGATGGGGTTTTCAGCAGCAGCGGGTGGTTCAGTATAGATGTGAGGTTCAAGGGTGGAAGTTACTGGGTTGTTCACATCTGGATTTGACTCCTCTGTTTGCGGGTCAAGATCCTTCTGTGGTTGATGAGGCTGGAGGTGTGATTCATCAACCAAAGTCTTGATGTCACAAATTTGCTCGATGACGCCGCAATTAATTCCTTGTTGGGCCTTAAATATATCAATTTTCAGTGTTTGATCTCCAAACTTAAGCTCTATTTGGCCCTTTTCACAGCTGATGTTGGCTCTAGCAGTAGCCAAGAAAGGTCTCCCTAGAATGATTGGTGTATCCCTAGGGTTCTCAGGTGCATCCATGTCTAAGACTATAAAGTCCACTGGAAAATAGAAATCCCGCACTCTCACGATAACATCCTCGAGAATCCCTTTTGGTGACTTTATAGATCGATCTGCTAATTGTAATGTCACCTCGGTTGGTTTCAGCTCAGATTCTTCTAGATGGTCAAGTAAGGATGTGGGTATCAGATTTATAGATGCACCTAAGTCTAACAATGCTCTATCAAATTGGGTACCACCTATCTTACAGGAGATCAGGGGAGTTCCAGGATCTTTTGCCTTGGGTGGGAGTCTACTAAGGATTACAGAGCTGGCTTGCTCTGACAGAACAATTGGGCTCCCTCCCTTGGTTCGCAGCTTACGCTGGGGTGTACATATATTCTTTAGAAATCGTGCGTAAGCTGGTACGTGGCGGATTGCATCCATCAAGGGGATGTTTATGTGGACCTGCTCAAAGAGCTTGACCAGGTCCTCCTCAGGGGCCACGGGTTTTGTGGTCTTCTTTCCCTTGGTCAGGGCCTCGGGAAACGGGATCTTGGTTGGTTCTTCTAGGATAGGTTCAGGTTGTGGATTTGGAACAGCGGTACCTTGGATAACTATCCTAGGGTCATGGTTATCAGGCTGGGAGTGGTTTGGATAATGCGGGTCTTGAGTTGTCTTACCACTACGTGTTGTTACAGAATTTAATCCGGCCTGATTTTGGTTTGGGTTTGGTAGGAGGGGCTGCTGCTGCTGAAATCCTGCACGAGAAGTTGAGGCTTCCATCTCGTCTGGAGATGGAGCAGTAGGGGCTTGATAAATCCATTGAGCGTGGCCTAAATTTGGATTCATAACGCGCTTCTGGGTTGGCACGTTATTTGGGTTAGGAAGAGGTTGGGAAGGGAGTGTGCCTGGTTGGCGAGAATTTGCCAACTGGGCCAGTTGAGTTTTAACTTCAGTAAGCTCGTCCTTGTGCTGTTTTTGAATAGCTGCATTCGTTTTTTGAATGTCAGCCAGAGTCTGAAGGATTAAGGACATTTGATCTTGATTTGGCCCTGATGGATAAGTAGGGTTGGGCCGAGGCTGAGGCGGCTGGTAGTGATGAGAGGGCTGTGGGCGGGACTGAAAAGGTGGTCTTTGGGTTTGGGAATTTCCCGCCCACTGAAAATTGGGATGGTTTCGCCATCCAGGGTTGTAAGTGTTGGAGAATGGGTCGTTCTGGATGGCGTTGAGGTCCTCGCAGGTCTGAGGAACCTCCTGAGAATCAGGGAAAGGAGGAATGGAGTTCCCCCGGTTGGTGAAGAAAGGATCGGATGATCTCCCAGTCCAAGAATCAGATGGGGATGGATATGGATCCATCCCAGGGGAGGATCGGTGGAGGATGTTTTGCACAGTCTCCTGTGTGGGAGGAGGTTGTGCAAAGGAGTTACGCGCAGAGGTGGCTCGCTGCAAGTGCTGAGTCAGCTCATCCACCTTCTTTTCAATGATTGAGACCTTGTCCAATCGACTGGCCATTAATTCCAGGTCGACTGATGCGGACAGGCCCTGCGTCTCATGTGCTCCCTTAAGATTCGTCGCTGCGCGGGTATTCGTCCTGTCGAATAATCCCATGGAGTCATTGTTGATGGAGTTCTCGCACATGTTTTCGAGAATCTCCCATACGGTGTCTTCATGTTGACCCATGATGTTTCCTCCGCAAGTTGCATTGACGAAAAGGCGGATGTCCTCACGGAGTCCCTGGTAAAAAGATTGGACTTGTTCCCATTTAGGAACTCCGTGATGGGGGCACTTTCTCATGAGATCCTGAAAACTATCCCATGCCTCATGGAGAGGTTCTCCTGATTGTTGAGTGAAGTGTGTAATCTGATGGCGCAAGGCGTTGGTCCGACCAACGGGAAAAAACTTTTTCAAAAATTCGGATTGAAGTTCTTCCCAAGTGTTGATCGGCCGGGTCTGAGTTTGATACCAATGGGCGGCCTTGTCCATAAGAGAAAAGGAGAACATCTTCATGAGAAGAATATCCCGATTTTGCGCATCTGATCCAAAAGTGTGGGCCAGATGCTTTAGCTGTTTGATGTGCTGGAAGGGATCTTCAGAATTAAGCCCATGGAATTTAGGTATAGCATGAATCATGTTGGGCTTTAGTTCGGAATCAGGTCCTCCAGTCGGGATTCTGACTCGAGGCTCAATGGCCACCGCAGCAGGATTGTAGTGGTCCCGCATCATAGGACGCTGTGGTGGGTGCACGAAGTTTTGGAAGAGGTCATTGAGTCGCTGGAGCTGGTGTTCCAGATTATTTTCTTCCTCAACTGGCTGAGCCATGATGGGGGAAGAAGAAGAACTTGGTTCTGAATCAGAATAGAGAATAATGTGAGGGTGTTGCTGCAAAAACACGAGCGTCGAGGCTTGGCCTTGATGAGAGTGAATTTCTAAAGGAGGTCTTAAGGGTGGTCCTAGGGACCTCCTTCCGTACATGCACAGTTGGAAGAGGTAAGTTTAGAAGGTGCTGGACCCAATCAAGACACCCAAAAATATGTTGGGTGACTATAGAGGTGCGGGGCGGATGGACCCCTTGATCAGAAAGATCGTCCACCTGAGAATTACCTGGGCAGCCAGAGAGGGAGAGTCCCGCGAAGACCCCTACACGGTAGAGCATCCCCACGGGTTACAGGGTTTCCCCCACCCGACCTCTCTTGTCACTGCGGTTCCAGGTAGACCAGAATGGGGATCTTGACCTCTTAAGTCTACCAATTTTAAGATCAGGGTGCTTAAGGTTTCACTTGAACTTTAGTCTTTTTAAGTGCAAAGAGTGACCTAATTTAAGGTTGGTTAACCCAAAGGGGTCAACTTTACCTTTTTCTTTGAGAGCTTTTTGGGTCCTTTCTTTTAGGGTCCAAGTGTTTAAAGAGAGAGCCAATTGTTTAGGATTTTTCTTGTTAATTATTTTCAATCAATGGCTTGGGCACACCTTTTTTGGATTTCCTCAATTCTTGATTAAGGGGTGTGTCTCTACTGAAATCCTAATGTTTGACCTTATGTTGGCTCTACTTGGTCCATTTAACTCTTTGTTGGGCAATTAGGGCTCAAGCAAGAATGTGTTAGCCCTTAAATACCCTTAATAGTGTGCAGGAGTGATGAGTTGAAAACATGCAACTCTTTATGGTTACTAAGTATGGAAGACAGGTTAGCCCTATATTGCTTGTTCTTTTCTTTTCTTCCTCTTTAGAGTTTAGGGGTTAATAGTGAGAGGAAAAATTTACCTGTCTTCGGAGTGGTTGTCGTGTGGTTGCTTGTCTTCTTGAGTTCCTGTAGCTGCACAAAAGAGAGGAGATTATCAGAAATTAAAAGAAACAGGAATGTTTACCTCTAGAATAGCCGTTGCTCCCCGGCAACGGCGCCAAAATGGAGTTTGCTTGGTTTCAACCGGGTTTTAGTTTGTTATAACGTTGTAGTAAAGCCGGTTATTACCAACACTTCAAATATAAAATTTTTTACTCGGAAAATAAAAGAGTTCCCGAGGTCGAACTCAGGGAGCAAGTTGTATTCTAGAGATATACATGTTTCTTTTACAAAAAGAAAGAGAGAGGGAAAGAATTTGTTGTTTTCTCTTTGTTCTGCAGAGGGGATGCTCTTCTTTCTCTCTTTCTTTAGATCTCCTTCTTTCTCTCTGTTCTGCAGAGGTGATGTTCTTCTTCTGCAATGGTGATGCTCTTCTTCTTCTTCCTGCTGTTCCTGCTTTGGTGATGTTCTTCTTTCTTCAGAGCTCCTTGTTCTTCTTCTTCGTTCTGCAGAGGTGATGCTCCTCTTCAGATCTCTTTCTTCTTCTTCCTTGGTTTCTGCCTTGACCTCTCTTCTTCTTTTTCTGCAATTGTGGTGACCCTTTCTCTTTTCCCTTTTCTTCTTTATGGCTGCAGAGCTTCTGCCTTCAGCTACTAAGTCTTCCTTTCTTCTTCTTCTGCTTTGGCCGTTGCTCTTCCTTCTTCTTCAGCCTGCCTTCTTTCCTACTCTGGCTGCTGACCTTCCGTCGTCTGACCCGGTGCTTAGACGACTTAACTATGCATTTGCTACAGTGCAGCTCCTTCTTCCGCGGTCTTCTTCTTCGCCTGTGCCTGCACACTTCAGAGTTTTTCGTCAGAGGCAAAACCTACTCTACCCTCCCCCCCCCCGCGTCTCTCTTTCTCTCTGAAACCACTCTTGGGAAAGCTCTCCCAGAGCTACCGGGTAATCGGGTTTGGGTCACGCCCGGGTCCAGGCCCACCGGCGTGCGTGGTGGGCGAGGAGTGCAGGTCAGTCTAAGTCGGGTCGGGTCAGGTCCGCGGGGCGTGAGCGCGGACGAGACCGGGTAACCGGGCGGGTGTAAGGGGACCTCACCCCGTGTACTGAGGCAATAAGGCTAGTGCACGAAATCAATTTAAACAGTGGAACGTGTGTGAGGCTTACCGATGTGGGATTAAACGCAGACCGTTCCTCACGTGCGCCTGCTGGGAGACCGCGGCCTGGCTTCTGCAGCTGCGGCTTCGATTTGCATAGGTTGCTGGCTGGCTGCCTTCGCAAGACTCCCCGTACTCCGCAGCAGCTGGAGACCTGGAGTCCTCAAGCCTGGAGCGCGGGAGAAGCTGCTTCAATGTGCGTCAATGGCGGTCGAACCTCAAAACCTGTCGGACACGAATATGGCCTCTCGGCCTGATCAAACCACTGGGGAACCTTCGCCGTGGCACGGCGAAGGTGAGGAGCTGCGCGGCAGGCCGCAAGGAGGTGTCTGGCGGCAGCCCTGGGTCGGACTGCAACCGGAGGAATGGGTTTGTTCGGGGGAGTGTTACGGAGGTGTGGAGTGGCAGTGGAGGGGTGGGGGGTGCTCAGTGTGATGAGGCGGAGGTTCGGTGAGGGTCGGCGAGCCGTGTGGGTTGCTGAGGTGATGGGAGCGGCTCGCCGGAGTGTGGTCGGAGGCGAAGGGGGTGAAGGTGGTCAGGGTCGGTAGAGGGCTTAATTGAATAAATTGAAAGCGGGGAAAGAAAGAGGAGGAGAAGGGGAGTAGCTCTAGCTTACTTGCAGGGACGAAGGGGGAGGAACAGGGCGACAGTCGTATCGACTGTCGCCGGAGAAGACGATGCTCAGGGAAAGGGGCGGCGGCGAGCAGAGAGCCGGAGAGGCGCCAGCTGGGTGCGGCGTGGCGCAGGAAGAGCAGGGGAGGAAGTCTCTGCTGCTGGTATTGCGGCAGAGCGAAGAGGTGGAGGGGGAGGAAACCGCCGGAGCTGGTGAGCGTCTGCCGGAGGAAGAAGAGAAGAAAGTTGGGGATTTTCTCCGTCAGATCCAGGCTGCCCTGGTCGGTGGAGCAACGGGGGGTATTTATAGGGATCAAACAGGGAGGAAGGCGGAGGGAGACGACGTGTCTCCCTTGCCGGAGAATGGTCGGAAACAAGAACCCATACCGTCCGTGCGTTCGCACGGCCGGTATGGTGGGCTGCAACGACCAGGGGGGTGTCCCTGCGACGGCTGACGACGCAGGGCACCCCCGGTTTACTTGCCAGGTCCCCCACCTCACCCTGCGCGGCGCCATGCTCCGCGCAAGGTCGCCGGAGCATGGTGCTGGCAGGTTTTGCAGGAGGGACCTGATTGCAAAGAACGAAGGAGAGTTAGGGGCCAAAATGCGAGGGTTCAGAAGTTGAGGGCCAAAGAGTAAATATATGAGGACCAAAGTGTAAAGTCGGTCAAGGAGGTTTCTTCTTAGGCTCAAGTTTTTATACATGACTAATTAGGACCTAAGGAATCTGATGGTGAATTTCATTTTCATATTAAACCTTGTTTGACCGGTCAATTTGCGCAAAAATCCAAATTAAGTTATTAATTGGGCATGGTTCTCAATGTAGGTCAAAATGGGTTCTAAAGGCCAAATTGAAGGTTCTAAACCCTAGAGATTATTTTTCTATGAATTTTAGAGTGTTTATTCTATTTTTACTTTGCCTCGAACCTTGTGAATTGAAGTGGGTTATTTTAGGGTTACAGATTATCATTTGGTTTCTTGGAAGTGCTGTAGCCCTTGCTAGATCATCTCATCCCACTTTTATTCTTATTAAGCTGCTTTGACCTATGTTTGGGCCCTGAATTACCCTGTATGCAGATTATACTGGTAAAATTGCACTTTTACCCCTTATGACTTGTTTTCTTCTCAAACTCAGAATTCTCTGAGTTAAGCCTTTCCTTGAGATATGTAGGAGCTTTTATCCTTTGTATTAGGTCAAAATGAGCTAGTTATGGCTCATGATGAGGTTCTCATCAGTGCGCCCAAAGCATAGCACGGAACCAGTACAGGGCAGAGCCCTCTCAGTAATAGGGGTCCAACCCCTCCACAGTAACCAAACAGGGGCCTTGCCCCTCCACAGTCCGCACACCCCCGCCTGACTACCCTGGTTTGCCCCAGTGGGCCTAACAAGTCGGTGTAGGAGGCTAGCAGAACCCCGGGGCCCGTGGGGTAGCTAGTACCTTCCTACACTAGTAGCTCTCCTCGGTACTACGTACACGAGGGCCAGCAAGTCGGTACAAAGTGGCCAGTCCTAACCCCGGGTCCCTGGGGCGACTGGCTCCGCTCTGCACTAAACAGGGGGACAATCGCTCTCCTTGGTACTCCGTACTCAAGGGCCAGCTCACTTCCCCAATTCTATTCCATTCACTTTCCATGAGTTCTACTCCTAATTCCCCGTAGGGTTCTAGCTCTTTAACTCAGCGCATTCCGGTTTCACCTTTCCAGTTTCACGTCATACATCCCATATTCTTAATCATGTTCATTTATTCATAACAGGCAGCTGTTAATTCAATTCACAGGCAGCTATTGTTTCCTTTCCACATTTTCCAAGACTGCAGTATTCATACATTCCACTAGTTTTCCCGTCCTAGGATTCATGCCATATCCTAGGATCTATCATACAATCTAGTTTTCCAGCCCTAGGATTCATGCAACACCCTAGGATCTACCACTCAATCTATTTCTCATTCCTAGGATTCATGCAATGTCCTAGGTTCTATTTATGGTTTCATAATTTAACAGATTATACTTAAAGCCACTCTACCGGTTACAACAGGCGAACTAGGGGCGTGGTCGGGAATCCCGCGTGCCTCCGCAACCCCTGAGACTGCAATGGAACGGGGTCCTATCACAAGGATCAAACACAAGGAATTTCTCAAAACAGTATACAGCTACTGTAGACAGGTAGATGATTTAATTCCGGAAAGAACGCAACTTGAAACGCGGAAAACGGAACCCGAACGGGCCCTAAACGGGTCGAAAATGATGAAACAGTGCAAAATCAGACGTCTGGAACTTATTCCAGACGTCTTAAAAAGTGGATCAAGGGTTACCTTGCTCTACGTGGTCTCTCAGACGTCCAGAAGCCTGCGGGGGCGTTTGGCCTAGTTCCCAGACGTCCGATGGTCACCCCGGACGTCTAGATGTCTCTCCAGTCGTCTAGCACTGTAGCCAGACGTCTGATTCGCGTTAGATGCGAATCTCAGAACCTGCGCGTACCCATTTCCTCTCTCTCTCTTAGTATGGTCAATCGAAGAAAACGAAGAAGACGGAATAACTCACCTTTCAGACTTCTGGACAGTCTTCCAGACGTCTTCCCCGTCGTCTGGTTGGAATCACAGACGTCTGATTTTGAAAAATTTTCTAGAATCAGGACGCCACTCGCCCTCCGCTCGCGACGCACGGCTGCGCTGCGAGTGCTCCGCCTGCTGCTCGAGCTTCAACAGGCCTCCCGCGCCACCCCGCGTCTGCTGCGCACCCGTCGGTCGGCTCCCGCTGCCCCGGCAGGCTCGAGCCCTCACGGCCGACGCCTCCTCCCCTGCGCAGCACCTCCTCCCGCACCCGCTGCGGCTGTCGCCGCCGCAGCTCACTCGCACTCGTTCTCGCGCACCGACTGGAAGGAGAAGAGGAAGGGGGCAGAGGTGACGGGAGTGAGGGGGAGGGCGTGGCCTTTTAAGGCCGTGCGAGGAGGAGAGAGAGAGTGGACAGACAGCCTGTGGCCGTAGGAGAGAGGGAAAAAGAGAGAGAGAGACAGCGTTCATAGGTCTGCACACTCAGGCGCGCAGACGAAACCGTTGGTGCCAAAAATAACCAATTTCTAGACGTCTGGAAGTGGTTCCAGACGTTTGGTCAGACGTCTGGGTCACTTCCCAGACATCTGAAGCGCGCGTTCGTAACATCCCCCAAGATTGGACCAAATAACAGTGGGATAGACTTATGTCCAAGGCCAAATATTATCTTTAGGATGATCTTGAGCTGTACCGCATCAACGCTGACCAGATTATTCGTGGATGCATCTTGAAACATGAGTTCTTTAGTATACTTAAGTTCTGCCATGCATCTACATGTGGTTGATACTTTCCTAGGAAAAAGATGACAGCAAAAATTCTGCAATTCGAATTCTATTGGCTGTCATTATTTAAGGATGCCCAGGAATTCTCAAGGTCGTGCGCCTGATGCCAGACACTCGGGAGCATGGCTGATCGGGTTTTTTACGAGGTTGTTAAAATGCTATTTTTACAAGTCGTTGTAATGTGCAAAAATCAATTCACTTTTAAATTTATAACCTAGATAGTGGTGGTATCTAGGTTCATCCAAGGAGGCAACTATTTGCAAAATATCACTCTTACTTGAACATGAAACTCAACTTTCTTTTTGGCATTTTTGCATATATAATTTTTATGGTTTTTGAAATAACGAGTGTTCACACTTTTGAAGAGGGAACGAGACTAACACCTATAAGCTAAATCAAAGGTGACAAGAATAGCCTCTCACTAAGGTCACTCTAGGTACATGGAGGCCTAGAGTAATTAGGAAGAGGAAGTGAAAAAGTACTAGAAACAAGATAAAGCAAATACAACAAAAATTGAAAAGAAGCCAACCTTGATTAATGAAAAAGTGTTTTACAAAAAACCCTAGTAGTGGAATGCTTCTACTACTAGCGACTAAAATACAAAATATGCAAAACACTAATCCTCTAAATGTTGGTGAAGAAGATAGGCTCTTGCTCCAACTACAGCTGCTCCCGTAGTTGAAAAGAACTTCTCCTTCTCCTTCTCCTTCTCCTTGATTTGCTCCTCCAAGATGTGTCCTTCTTGGAAAGCCCTAGATGGGGCTTGCCCTTGCTCCTCCAAGGGTGGACGTCCATTGATGAGAGTCTCATCATGAGCCCTAACTAGCTCATCTTGACCAAAGAAAGAGAATAAAAGCTCTTACATAACATAGAAAAGGGCTTAATTGAAAGAATAAGTGTTCTGAAAAGAAGACATGAAATAAAGGTTAAAACTGCAATTTTACCATTGCAGTACATAAATAGATTTCTCAGAGGCAAAACATAGGTCAAATGATTTGAATAAGATAAAAAGTGGGTTGGTTCAATCAGAAATGGGTTCATGTGCAATCCGGGAATTAAATGACATTCCGTAACCCTAAAATAGACCTGCTTAATTCAATAAGGTTTTGACCAGGATAAAAATCAAGTAAACCCTCTAAAATTCATGTAAAAATGTCCCCTATGGTTTAGATCCTTCAAATTGGCCTTTGGAACCTATTTTGACCTAGATTGGGATCCTAGCTCATCAATTGACCTAATTTGGGTTTCTATGCAAAATATCCAATCAAACATGGTAAAACCTAAAATCCAACTTCACCATTGGATTCCTTATGTCCAAATTAGATTTTTACCAAAATTTGGACCTAATGGGAGGTCATCTTGACCTACTTTGCAAATTAGTACACCTAATTACATTTTGGTCCCTATCTTTTGAAAACCATTGCACAGACCCCCCTTACTTCCTCGCCACTCTTACAAACAAGTCCCTCCACCATTAATGGGGAGAAATCCTACTCCGGTGAGGAATGGAGGGGAATACTCCCTGATTCCTCAGAAATCTCCTCCCAGATTTGGAAGGGAGATTCTCTGAGGAATTCCCTTCCATCTGAGCATGATCCTACTCTCTAATTTGCACCCAATCTCTCGTGCAAACGCACGAGGGATTTGGGTCTCTTAACTGATTCCATCTCTGGCGAGGATTCCTGCGCTTGGAAGCTTGTCTTCCAAGCACAGGAGCCCTTGCCAGTGCCTATAAATGACCCTTAACTTCGGTCGCACCTCTTCAGCTCAACTTGGCCAGAGATCCACCGCGATTTCCTCCTCTTCTTCTCCAGCAAAGAGGTCCAGCGAGCTCCGGCGAGCCTCCCTCCTCTTTCTCGTCGCTCTGCCACAATACCAGTGGCAGAGCTGTCCTCCCCATCCTCCTTCGCATCGTGCAACACCTGCGCAAGCATCCCTAGCCCCGTCGTCGCCGTTGTCTTCCTCCACTGGATGCCTTCTTCTCCGACGACAACAGGTACTGCCACCCACCCTCTCTCCCCCTTCGTCCACTTAATTAGGCTAGAACCACTCGTCTCTATCCCCTCTTCAATTCCCCTCAACCTATTTCACAAAACACCCCTCGACTGCCACTATCCACCGCCATCGCCCCCATCTCCGGCCGACCTCCGGCGAGACGCACCCATCATTCCACAACTCCACACATCTCGCCACCAACCCCACAACCATCGCCACACTCCACTGAGCATCATCCACCCACTCACAAATCGCCTACACCACCACAAATGCCCCCTAACCTAACCCATAATCCCGACCATAGAGCGACCTAGGCACACACGCCTAGGCCGCCCCGCGACCTGCCACCTACCGCCTCACCTTCGCCGTGACATGGTGAAGGTCCTCCTGTGGTATGATAGAGTTGCAAGGCCCCTTTTGTGTCGTGTATGGTCTGAGCACCAGCCGCCATTAGCGATGGCTCAAGGAGATTGAAAGCTTGCTCCAGGCTAAAGCGCTTCAGGGTCCTAGGTCTAGCAGGTTCGGGGAAGTCTCACGCAGTCAGCTATCTAAGCAATTGGCGCTGCGAGGCCTGCAGCTGCAGCAATTGGAAGGAAGAGTTGCTGCGGGCGTGCAAGCAACAGCGGGTAGGACATTAGTCCCACCTCGTGAACCTATGAGTGAGGTACGCACAATAAGTTGATTTTGTGTTCTCAGCTCTTTGCCTCGAGACACACATGGGGTGAGGTCCCTCACCTATACATGCCTCGTCCGTGAACTGATCCCACGGACCTGGTAACTCGACCCAACTATCCTCCTGAGCACTCCTCGCCGATCACACCCACGCCGGTGTGCCTGGATCTGGGCACGCGACCTGATCCGATTACCTGGCTCTGGGAGAGCATACTGAAGAGTGATATACAGAGAGAGAGAAATGCGGGTGTGGGTAGAGGGGTAGGTTTTGCTCTCTTCGGTTTGTGCAGGGAAGGAGAAGGAGAAGTGAAGCTGACACTTAGTCGCAGAGGAAAAAGAGAAGGAAAGGCAAGGCAGAAGGAAGAGGCGAAGCCAAAGAGAAGAGGAAGTCAGAGAGCTAAGAAGAAGAAAGAAAGAAAGGGAAAGACAAGTAGAAGTAGAAGAAGAAGAGAAGCTGAGCCAAGGAATGAAGAAGACCCGTAGGAAAGAAAAGGAGAAAGACACTGCAGAAGAGAGGCAAGGCAGAAGACAGAGGAAAATAAGAAGGAAGGAGAAAGGCAAGAGTAGAGAAAGGAGCTGTAGAGAAGAAACAAGGAATAAGAAGCACATGGCCAAAGAAGAACAGAAGAAAAAGAGGAAAATCAGAAGAAGAAGACAAGAGAAGAAAGAAAACATCTTTTTAAGACATCCAATTCCTCTATTTTTGCCATAATTAACTTTTAAAATCATGCATATATATTCTGAATTAAGTTTTGAGTAATTAAGTGTTTAATTACATTATTGAGATTAGTGAGTAGATTCCATTTGCTCCCTGTGTTCGACCTTGGATACTTAGGTTTTTGAGTAATAAATTTGTATTTGTTGACAACGCTTGGTCACCTATACTACGACGCAACTAACTATTAGAAACTCGATCAAGCCGCGTGAACATCCACCCTAGAATCTCCTCTAATGCCTAGTCATCCTCCTTGATAAGAATCTGCTCCTCCTCTTGTCATAGCACAAGGAGAAGAATGGAGAGGAAGAAGACACATAGGAGGCAAGGGACAGCCTCCTTAATCTTCTTCCTTCCATCTTCTTCTTAGCCGTAGGTTATAGGTGGGTAGAGGGTGGAATTAAACTAAGGGAGGATGAAGATTTAGTGGTGGTTAGGAGGATTTTTATAGAGGTGGAGAATGGTGGTTGGCGTGACCTTTGGATGGATGGTAAGGATTAGATGATAAGGGTAGTTAGGTGATCCAAGGGGTAGGTATGTTGGCACTAAATGAAGTGATGGTAACATCATCATCAGCCATAACTAGCTTTAATTAGTTATAATTAATACACAAATGCTCCTACATAACCACCGAAGAGCCGTAATTCATTGCATATCCTTTCTGAAAGATAAATAATAAAATAGGAGTAAATATGTGGTTTTAATAGTATAACCTAAATGCAGAACAATCGTGGGGTTTCCCAAGGGTTTATTAAAGGTCAAATGTTCACAAATGTCTACTAAGAGGATCCGTGAAGATAGAAACGGGTTTTCACGCATTTCAAGAATTAATGGACATCTGAAACCCTAATTCAGACTCAATTAACTAAAGTTCTTATCGGGATAAAATTCACCTAAATCTTCTAAAAATCATAGAAGAATATTCTCTAAGGTTTGGTATCTTTGATTTGACCATTGGAACCCATTTTGACTTGAAATAGAGTCTCAGACAGGAAGTTGCCCTAATTTGGGTTTTTACATAAATTACCCAGTCAAACTTGATCAAAACTAAAATCTGACTTCATCATCAAATTTCTTAGGTCTAGATTAGGTTTTTACCAAGTTTAGGCCCAATAAGAGATCATCTTGACATAGTTTTCATTTTAGTCTAGTTTGATTCTTTTTCCCTCAAATAACCCCTCAGCTTTCAAAATCCTTGCAAAAAGCCCCCCAACTTCTTCATCTTCTTCACGAAAAGGTCCTTGTTGCCATTGGAACCTTCCGTCCATACATGGAAGGTTTCAATCAGGGTTTTCTCCCTGAATCTACGGCGAATCTCTCCCAAAATTGGAAGGACTTTTGAGGAGATCCCCTTTCATCTAAGCTTCTTCATGACCTACCTAAATTGCCCAAGAGCATGCGATATAGCCCTGTCAATCATTTTGGTGTTGTTGCTGGGAGCAACATGCAATTCACCGCTATTCTCTACATTATTTTATTATATTTGAGCATTGACTTGCCCTGTTTGCTTTATTGTGATTTTGTGAGGTAGTTCACGAGGAGATCTTCCCTGCAAATCAATCACTCCAGGGCAAGTAACTTCTCTATTCTTCCCTAATCAACCTCTTAATCTTGGGAAGACAAAAAAAGGAAACAATTAATTAGGAATCATCTACCTTATTTTTCATAGTAATCATCATTTAAAAGGTAAGTTTCCTAATTTGCAAATTTTTTTTCAAATCTCATTGAAGTTGAAGCGATTCTATTTAGAGATCCTAACCCAAATTTCCTGTGCCTTTTAGGGACTACACTAAATTTCTAATCTTCTTGGACTATGCACCTCTTGTTTGAAGTCTGAGGAGAACATTTTAAGATCAAATTAGATGCAAAATAGAGCTAATTAGAGTTTCAATTCTAGGGTTTTGGAGTGCTAGTTCACACTTGCCTGCATAAAAGGAAACAAACCGACCCGCATGTGTGTGCTACCCAAGCCCTTGGTTGAAAAGATCTAATCAACAAAAACCCTAAAATCAGGCTCTAAATTCACTAGAACCCTAAAATCCTTGGACTTAATAACCTGGGATCCAAATCAGGGTGATTTTTATGTCTTGACCTAGATCTCATTCTGCCATCTTTAGGGCAGGTCAGGTGAAGTTGGTCTACATTGTAGGCCAACCAACCTCCAAATTAGGTCACAAGTTAAATTAACTTCTAATCAAGTGAACTCACGACACAAATTAGGACATAAAATTGGTAGACTTAAGGTTTTAAGTTTGTACATTCCGGTCTACCTAGACCCTCAATGACAAGGAAGGTCAGGTGGGGGAAACCCTGTAACCCATGGGGATGCTCTACCATGTAGGGGTTCTTGCGGGGCTCTCCCTTCCTGGCTACCCAGGTAATTCCCGGGTGTGTAAATTTCTAATTCAGAGGTATTATCCACCTCAAAATTGCCTTAGTCATCCAAAAATATTTGGGTTCCTTGATTGGGTCAAAATTCACATCCATTCTCTCATCCCTTCTATTTAGAGCACATACACGGATCATCTCAGGGATTTCTGGTAGATCTGATCAACTTCAATCTGAACTTGAGTTTTGATTCTACATTTTGATTCCACCATTTGAGTAAAAAATGTAACCTGACATGTTAGCAGACCCATTTGAGGATATACAGGTTAATGTGTCAAACACAACAACATTCATTTCTGAACAAGCACAGCTGATTTTGACACAACTAGAAAACGGGGCAACTTCGGATGTTCTCATGCCAAAATACCGAGAAATTGAGAGATGGAATAATGGTGAGTATATCTTGTGTAGATTTGAGCCTTCCCTATGGAAAACACACCAAGATGACCTTGAAAAAAGAGACAAGATAATGCAGATGTTGAAACATGTTATCGATCCATCATAAGCATTAGTACACCCTTGCGACATCTTGGATTAACCAGCATAATCTCCTAAATCCTAGGTTAGATAATAAAGCTTATTACAGACCCCCAACCCAGAGGAATTCCAATTCAAATTTTGACATACCTGATCTTGAAATGGGTGGGGAAGATCCGATTACAAGTTATCACAATTACGAGCCAACCCTACCATGCACTAATGTTCCAGACACCTATGATACCAAGATTGAATCAAAACCTCTCAAGGGTGTAAATTCCGTCCCTTGTTCTGATAAGGTGACTCTCAAGAGCAATTCTGGCATCCCTATAGAGTCCAATCTAGATTCTAGTGATCCAACCCACACCCTTAACCTAGAATCTAGATCTGAGACTTATTGGGATGATTACAAGGCCCCGTGTGATGAAAATCAGATTTTGAATCTGGATTATGATTTTGGGCCTTTATTTAATGAATGCACCTCTCCAACCTCCTTAGAAACACAAATTGATTTTTCAGAAGTCATGCTAATCTACGTTACAGAAATCGAGGAGTTGGAAGAGTTGGGTTTTGATTGGGTCTTCCATACAAGCCAAGAACCTGAGCCCATACCTAATAGGGACACATTTTTAAGCTCGGAATCTGAAAATAGGTTAGATCCAAGTTAGGCTGCTGAGTCTACATCTTTTGATTTATTCTGTGGTGGAACCTCTGATCTCGAATCAAATTCAGAACTTGATTCTCTCAAGTTCTCCGACGATTTCGAATCTTACTATGATTTTGGAGAACCATTGTTTCCTGACAACTACGAGCCAATTTATGACCTCAGCATACATGATCCATTCTTCAACTCTAACTCTAAGGTTTCTGATCCCAAGATCATTGATTCAAAATTAGGTTCCATTGAGATGGAATCATTTCTTTTTGATACCTAGGAATTGGAAACAAAAATTGCCGAGAGTGTCTACAACCCAGAGTTAAAATTTTTTCTTGACTCAGATTTCCTTGATCCTATAAACACTCTTCAGGCATTTACCTTTGATTTTGATGACTATTATGAGGACTCTCTAAATGAACCCATCTTTGAAACCTTCCTAAAGGAGCCCTCACACAATTATTCTTGAAGCCACCTCTTCCACAGCATATGCAGAACCTTCCCAAACTCATTTTCAAACCTAACGTAGAATCGGACTCAATTTCTACTCTGATTCTCCTCTCAATGAGCCGATTGCACATGATTCTCCACATCTTTATTGGGTTTCGGACATCGATCAGACTACAAATCACGCCCCATCCTTCTCTGATCACACCTGTAGGGTTCCTACATCCTCCACCGACCCTTTTTCATTTGAGGATCCCTACTCTGATCAGGCTGATTCGACTCAGCCAAACCCTAGTTATACAATTCCACATCCTTTTGAGCTCCAAAATATTTGGTCGGCATCTCATCTCTTGATCCACATCTATCAACCTACCAGATTGAATGGGTTTAGTCTGCATCATCAACCTGATGATCTGAATAAGCACTTGGTTGGACCAACCGGGCTTTTGGTCAAGGTGCTTGTTCTACAAAACTCGTTAGATTTCACCACTCCTCCATACCATTTTCTACTCGAATGAAGGCATTAAATTTAGCGTTTAATGGGAGGCAACCTGTAAATCCAAAAAACTTGAGATCCTTCTGATTATCCTTTTGTACTTCACGTCTATTGCAATCCGAGTTCAGTTTTAGAATAGTTGACTCCACCTCTGGTACTCGTATCAGAGCTTGAAATCGTCCACAACAGTCATCCTGAGCCATTCGCCCACCCGATAATCCTATTCTAATCCCTGAACCCAAAACTATTTCATACCCTTTGCTTACAATGAGGACATTGCAAAACTTAGGTATGAGGGGGTGTTAAAGTGCAAACATACAAAAATTCACAATTCTAAAGGGTTCTTACAAAAAATACATATTCCAAAAAAACCAAAAAAATAAAAAATTGAAAAAAAAGAACAAAAATAAATGGAGAAGGGAGGAAATTTTGAATGAATAATTGCAAATCATTTTTGAGAAGAGGAAAGAAAAGGGGAGGTAATTTAAATGTAAAAAAGGAGCAATAGTTTGAAACAAAAAGAGTTAGTCATTAGTAAAAGATTAAGGAATCTACTTAGCTCTAGACCAAATCTAAAGAAAGAAATAAAAGACAAAAGTACTACAAAAACACAAATTAGTATGAACGCTGATCTTAGGCCTCTTGGGCTGTGTTTAGGATTAAAAATTCAAGTATCCGTTAAGATCTGGATAATCCTTAAGAGGTTGAGGAAAATGCAAATCTTAAGATTAGGTTTAAGGCTTAGGGATTATTCAGTCTCGTTAAGTGACCTCTAGTTTGTGGGACTCAGTAACCTAAGCACCCTAATCCACACACAGTCTGGTTTAGCGTGCTTAAGTACCAAAATCACGTAAATGCATTAAATTCTGTTGTGAAAGAGTCACCTAGATTAAGAGCGGCTAATGAATACAAGTTAATTTGGATGAGTTACCAGCACGGAGAGGCGGGAAATTCTCCTCGAAGATGTGCAATAATATACCGTCTCCTCGGTGCTTGTCTCCTAGGATATCTAAATATCCTACCCGGGGCATGTAAGTACCTTATGCTGATTCAGGTGCCATGGGTGGGATTATCCCGAAATGTCGATTGCCAAAGAGTGAATTTAGTTGCAGAATACCATGGGCGACACTATCTCGAAGTGTCGAAAGCCAAGGTTCTGGGGGTTGCCATGGACGGTGCTATCTTGAAGCATAGATTGCCAAGGACCCTGCAAGGATTGATGGTGGGAGCTAGGAATCTAATACAGACCGTGTTATAAAGCCAATCCAAAGCTAGAAATAAAGAAAAGAGAGAGAAAACTCTCCAAAAATGCAAAAGAAATGCTTCTCTCTCTCTTAAAAAAAATGCACTGCAAACTGAACCGAGACTAAACATGTTTTAAGCACGGGTTCTTTAACCATGGAGTTCAATGAACTTTTGGTTAGTTCTTGTGGGCCTTAGAAACCTTGGCAGCAGACTGAGGCCAGAGCTAGTCAGGTCCAGATCTTGGTTAGTACTTGAGTACCTCTAGGCCTACTATTAACATTCTGACCTAATCTACAAAAGAATGCATACAACAGAAATCTGAGCATAAAAAGGCATGGTTTAGAATTTGAGTTAATTCCATGAGATTTTGCTAAGGGACTAGCAAAAGCTAGACATGGGGGTTATGATGGGAACACCATCATGAGCCATAACTAGCTCAATTTGATTAAATGCTCCAACATAATCGCCAAAGAGCCCTAATTTACTGCAAATCCATTTTGAAAGAAATACAATAAAATAGGGGTAAAATAGTAATTTTGACAGTATATCTCAATTGTAGTACACTCACGGGTTTTCTCAAGGGTTAATTAAGGGTCAAATGGTCTTAAGAGTCTAACAAGTGTGTTAGAACAAGACAAAAATGGATTTTCATGCATTTCAGGAATTAAATGACTTCCGAAACCCTAAAAATAGACCCGCTTGATCTACTGAGGTTATGGTCAAGAAAAAATTCACATAAATCCTCTAAAATTCATATAAAAATATTCTATAGGATTTGGTACCTTTAATTTTACCATCAGAACCCGTCTTGACATAAAATAGAGTCCTAGACAAACATTTTCCCTACTTTGGATTTTTTCATAAATTACCCATTCGAATTAGGTAAAAATCAAAATCTAACTTCACCATTGAATTCCTTAGGTTCAAATTAGGTTTGTACCAAAATTTGGGCCCAATCTAAGATCATATTGACCTAGTTTGCAATTTGGTCTTGTCTGATTCTTTTATCTCACACACATGCCCCTAACTTTTGAATTTCTTACAAATAGCCCTCAGCTTTGTCGTCTTCTTCACAAATAGGTCCCTACTACCATGAAATCCTATTCCAACAACTCCGGCGACCTTTGATTGAAGAGAACTACTTCTCTGATCAATCGATCCCTTTCAAAATTGGAAGGGAGATCCCTTAAGGAGTCCTCTTTCCAATTAATCCGGTCTTGAGCCCCAAAACCTTCCCAATCTCTCATGCGAATGCATGAGAGATTTGGGTATCTTTAGGTTTCCAACTCCAGTGAGCTTTCCAAGCTTGGGAAGCTTGCTTCCCAAGCTCTAAACTCCATCTAGAGCCCTATATAAAGATCCACAGGGCTTGGTCGAACTTCTCAGCTAGGTTTAAGGCCACAAAACCCTCTTCTTCCTCTCCCAACGTCGGCTCTGACCTATGCTCTGGCGAGCCTCCTCGACCCCATTCTTCTGGCCCTCAGACGATTAAATCGAGTAGCCTGTCTTCTTCCTTATCTTCCTCCGCTTCTTGTCGACCAAAGCAAAGGCATCCAGACCTCTCCTTCCTTGCCATCTCCCTCGTCAGAGAGCCTCTCATCTCCGGCGCAAGCTAGCACCAATTCCTCATCCCCGTCATCCTTTAGTTAGGTTAACACCCTTCTCTCTCCTACTCTATCTCCTACTCCTTATTCTCTAAATCCAACCACCGACGACACCGAATGCCTTCATCTCCTCCATCTCCAACGACCACTCCAGCGAGGGTTCCCGCCCGCTACACACAACCATCCCCCTCTCCAACTAGTCCACAAGCTCCGCCAGCTCATGCCCTACAAAACCCCTATCCTATTCCACCCTATTGCTCATCCAAACACCCTGACGACCAAACCCACCTTCACATGCTGTACCCAACTCTGACTGGCCACTACACGCCCTCTCGCAACATGCCACGACCACCACTGAATTCGTTGTCAATCGACGACGCTTCTAAATGGCTTTAACAAGGTCAAAAGACTATGTTTTTTGGTTTCAGGCTCACAACCCTCCGTGCCATGAACGGAGCTACTTCGAGCGAGTTCCAACAGTGCTCATGAGGTCCCAACTCCAAGGATATGCCCCAGGGGATGCGGTTTAGCCTCAGGAAGCATCCCAAGCATCCAATTGAAGCTGCTAGGGCACACTCACGCTCCAATTGAGGAAGGAGTACCTGCAGCTGTGTACACAAGGAAGAACAATGTGGGATAGTCCCACATCGTGAGTTTATAAACTAGCTGCCCGATATAAGTTAATTTAGTGGCCTGACCCGGTTGCCCATGACACCAGGGATCGGGTCCTTGCTTCATGAAACCATGCACGCCTGTAGGTCCAGCCAATGCTGAAAATCCATAACCCGATTATGGATCCGATTAGTGTTTGGCTTTGAGAAACGAGCAAGGAAGGATGAGAAAGAGAGAGGGTAGGGGGTTATTGCCCTCTGCTGTGTTCTCTCAAGACTTAGTCGTGAGCGGGTTGGTTTCTCCTTATGCTGTGAGGAAGGATAGGTACTGTAGCTGAGTCCTATTTAAGCCGTCTAGTCTGAGGCTTGTTCATCTGACAGAGTTCACTGTACACTCGGCTTGCATGGAATAAACAAGGTTCAGACACTATTCAATTATTTATATTATTCATTAATTAGTATATACATGTATCCAAGCTAATAATTGGTGATTCAAATCACCATTATTTTGCCTTAGATTTCTTTTTGCCATGCATACTTATTGTTAAACTCATGCTTTACATTGATTATCATTTCTGAGTAATTTATTAGCTTATTTCTTATGCTGATTTAATTGTTAATCAAGATTAGTGATTGAATTCCATATTTGTTCCCAGCAAATGACCTCGGACTTCATTTTTGACATTCGAGTTATAAATTTTATCTGTTGATAGAGCTATTTTTGAGGATTTATTACTACAACGAACGCAGCATCTTCATAAAACTTTGAAATTCGCTTGCCAACACTAAACCGTAAAATCCAAGCTCTTCAAGCTTGTTTCCAAGCTTGGAGACTCGCCCAAATGCTTACAAAAGCACTCCCATGGCATTCGTCACCTCCTTGGCTTGTTTTCGGCCGGAATACCTCCTTCCCTCCTCTCTAACCGAATTCTCCATGAGCTTCGGCAACCTTCTCCGATTAACTTCTTCGCTCACCGCCACGTACAATAGGTGGTGGGATCGTCTTCCTCATACTATTTCACGCATCTCAATACCAGTGGTCGCCACCTACGCCCCCTCGTCGTCACTTCTTCTCCCACAGAAGGCTTCGTCTTCTCCGAGCCTGGTGTACCTCTGGCAAGGAAATTCTCCCCTTTCATCTGTTAGATTTAGGTTAGTTAGGTTCCCTTATATCCTTAGGTTAATTCTCTTCCTTTTAAACCTTGTTTCGACCCATGTTTCTACCATTCACCATCATCGTTCCCAGCTCCGGCCATACCTCCAACGAGGTCTTCTACCCACCTCACACATCCAAACACCTCGCACAAAACTCCTCAACCAATTTCACCTTTCGCCCACTCACGACCGCCACTAAACAGCCCACCTTCGCATGACCTTTCCCACCATCGTCAGACCTCCACGCTCATCCACTTGCCACACCACGACCACTATCACACTCGTCGCACCACAGTGGACCTCTTGAACTTGTTTTGACAGGGCCATATGGTTCTTTTCATCTTTCAAGTGCTTCACCGGACAGCCGCCACCGTCTTCTCCGATGTGTTCACCTCCAGGCATCAAAGCAACTTTCTACAACTCTTGATTGATGCAGTCCCAAGTCCTGAAGCCTCCTAGATGGCCAATTGAAGACCTCAACCATGTCTGCTACTCCAATTGAAGGAAGTCTTCTCTACAGCTATGCACGAGCAGAAGGATGGGGACGTAGTCCCACATCGTGAATGGATGAGCAGCCGTGCACACTTATTATGATTTTGTGAAGAGGGCTTATCGTCCAAGACACCGGGGGGTCGAGTCCCCTGCTCACGCTTGATGGGAACACCATCATGAGCCATAACTAGCTCAACTTAGTCATTATCAAGGAATAAATGCTCCTACATAACCACCAGAGGACTATAATTCATTGCATAATCATTCCGAGAGAAAGACAAAAAAATAGGGTTAAAACATAATTGTACCAACATATCATGAATGCAGTACAATCATGGGTTTTCCTAAAGGGTAATTAAGGGTCAAATGATCTTAAATATCAAACAAGTGGGTTAGAACAGACAGAAAAGGTTTTTTACGTGTTCTGAGAATTAAATAACTTCTAAAATCCTAAAAACAGACCTGCTTAATTAACTGAGGTTCTGGTCATGATAAAATTCATCTAAACCCTATAAAATTCATATAAAAATATTCTTTATGGTTTGGTACCTTCAATTTGACCATCAGAACTCGTCTTGACCCAAAATAGTCTTAGACAAACATTTACCCTAATTTAGGTTTTTACATAAATTGCCAGACAAATGAGGTCAAAACCTAAATCTAACTTCACCATCGGATTCCTTGGATCCAACATAGGTTTGTACCAAAATTTAGATCCAATCTGAGATCATCTTGACCTAGTTTGCAATTTAGTTCTGTCTGACTCTTTTATTTCACACACAAGCTCCTAACTTTTGAAATTATTACAAATAGCCCCAAAACTTTGTAATCTTTTTCACAAATAGGTCCCCACCGCACCAAAATCATATTCCTACAACTCCAACGACCTTCAAATGGGACGATCACCCTGATTTCTCACTCAATCCCTTCCAAAATTGGAAGGGAGATTCCTTGAGGAGTTCTCTCTCCAATGAATCCGATCATGAGTCTAAAAACCTTCCCAATCTCTCATGCGAACGCATGAGAGATTCGGGTATCTTTCAAGTTCCTACTTCAGTGAACATTCCTAGCTTGGAAGTTTGGCTTCCAAGCTCAAATCAACCTCCTAAGCCCTATATAAACATGTCCAAGGCACGACCGTGTTCTTTTTTTTTTCTTGAGAAAGAAAGGAATGCTATCAAATCACCGATAGCAAACTAGGAGAGCTATTATTGATAATAAAAAATATTTACAAGTTCTACCCCCAATGCTATATGAGACTCCAGCATAAATTTACAATATTTTCCATATACACTGGGGTCTCCTGAAAAACACACTCATTTCTAGCCCTCCATACAGCCCATAACACAGCCACCATATGTATATAAGGCTTATTCCCATCCACAATACAGCGCCACAAATTCCCCCAAGTGGGTAAGGACTTGTTGCATACTCTCCTCCATACATAATCAGTGATCGCACATGAAGAAAAGATATGAACGCTAGAATCATTATGCATCCCACATAAATAACAAAACTGGGTGGGGGTCCCCATCCTTCTGTGCCTCAGATCTCCAGTAATCAATCCATCCCTCCTGCAGAGCCATAGGAAAATTTGTAACTTTAGTGGTATTTTTAACTTCCATAGCTCTTTCCCCATTTCTTCATCTTCCGCCATCCTGGAGGACATTATCAATCTGTCATAAGCAGCCGCAGTAGAAAAATTACCTTCCCATTTGTATGTGTCATATTCATGAGGCATGGGTTTGAAAGCAGCAAGCTCTTGCATGAGACGTTCATTCTCTACACGAGTTCTTGTTTCATGATTATTCCACCTACCATTATTTAACAACCACTGCTTCGAAACCACGTCCCAATAATCGGCTACCACCGCATTTTTATTTGCAGCCACAGCATCAGCAAGGGGGAACCTGTCTTTAAACATCCATCCATGTACCCAATTTTCCAGTCAAAACTTGAAGCTTTTTCCATCACCTAAAACTGATTTGAAAAAATTCTAATTATCCTTCAAGGCGCGCACCACAGAAGATCAAAAGGGGGACGGTTTACGTGGGTTAAAACGATTTATCTCATCATTGGTACTCCCATAACCGTCCTGGATAATTTCTATCCATATTTTTTTTCCCCCTGCAGCAACCGAACAGCCCACTTCAATAGTAACGCTTCATTGAATTCTTTAAGGGATCTAACACCCATACCTCCCATCTTCTTTGGTTTGCAAATTGATTCCCACTTTAAGGGTTGAAAAAAGGCCCCTTGATGAGAGGCCCCTTTCCAAAAGAATCTTTTCCGCATCACCTCCAGCTTTTTCCAAATAGAGTTCGGAGCTCTAAGGACATAGAAAAAGAAAACAGGAATCAAAGTGATAACAGAATTTAGTAATATATACCTCTCCCCCATTGATAAGTATCTACTGCTCCAGCCCTCCAATTTCGTAGCTACCTTTTCAAAGAGGAAAGACCAATCTGCTTTCTTCATCTTAGAACATTTCAAAGGCAGACCCAGATATTTAATCAGCAGTGGAACCACGGTGTACCTAGAATGGTGGAGATCTCATTCTGTAACCCACTATTCATCCCAAAATAGACCAGGGAGGATTTACTTCCATTCAATCTGAGATCAGAAACCTCTCCAAAAATTTTTACCATATGTAACAGAGCCTGCGCTTCTCTCTTCCCCCTTCCACAAGAAAAATAGTATCATTAGCATATTGAAGTATAGGGGCTAGAGCCTTATGATTAGACCTAGGTTTAAGGCCACAAAACCCTCTTCTTCCTCTCCCATGGCCAGCTCCGACCTAAGCTCCAGCGGTCCTCTTCGTCTCCTTCATCCGCGGCCCCAACCATCAAATTGGAGGCATAACTATCCTCTCCTCCTTCCTTCGCCTCTCGCCGCCAAAGCAAAAGCGTCCAAACCCCTTCTTCGCCATTGTCTTTCCCTTAGGAGTTTCATCTTCCACGGCGCTGGCCAATCAAAGCCAGCGTCCTCCTTCCCCTTTCATCCCTAATACTGGGCCCTTTAACTCCCTCTTCCCCTCTACTTCCTCTTCCTTTCTTCTATCATTCAATTCGACCGCCGATAACACCGTTCACCATCATCCCTTCCATCTCCGGTGACCACTTTGGTAAGGACTCCCATCCACTACACACATCCATCTCCCGCATCAACTAGTCCACAAGCTCCGCCATGACTCCACCACCAAAAGCCCTCTCATTATCTCTCCATTTACGCACCCAACACTTCCCTCGAACAACCCATCACCGCACATCCGTTTTCGCCTCCGACCGACCACAATAGGCCACCATCCTCCACGAAACCACCGCCAACACTTTCCACACCCTCCGATGATACTGGTGAACGTATTTAATTGGGTCGAAAGGCTGTGCTTCTCCTTCCAGGTGTTCGCCGTGTCTCCACCGCCCTCCGCCCATCACCACCGTGTTCTTCAAGTTCACGGTCACGCACACCCTAGGTTGCATCTCCAGGTCATGTGGTTTGGTTCAACACATGTGGCTAGGTCTCCAATTGGGGGCGCCAACCTCTACAGCTACCCAATTAAACGAAGCAACAGCTACAGCAGCACACACAAAGGAAGAGTGGGACTTTAGTCCCACCTCAGAAGCTAACAAGAGCCCGTGCCCACATAAACTGAAAAGGTGACAGAGGCTTATCGCCTCAAATCACTTGGGGGCTGAGGTCCCTTGCACCCTTACACGCGCCTCGCCCTTGACACGCATCATGCGGTCCTGGCTACGACCCGACCCGCCTAACCCGCGCACACCTCGGCTGCGACCCACGCCAGCGGCCCTAGTCCCGAGTGCACTTAGATCCGAATTCGATTATTCGGTACTATGTAAGGCTTTGGGAAAGCAGAACCCAGAGAGAGAAGGAGAGAGAGAGTGCGGGGTAGGGGATGGTTTTGCTCTGTTGGGTAATGGCTAACACTTAGCCGTTTGAGAAGTTGATCCCCTTGTGAGTGAGAAGAGGAGATTGAAGAAGAAACTAAAGAAAGAAAGAAGGGAGAAGAGGCTGAAGACAAAAAGAAAAGAAGGCTCGTGCAGAAGAGAAAAGAAGGAGTAATAGACAGAGAAGAGAAGAAGAGAAATGGAAGAAATCAAAGGAAGGAAGAAGAAGAAGAACAACTGAAGAAAAGAAAGGAGCATTGTAGCAATGCACTTTAAGTCGTCTGATTGTAAAATCAGACGTCTGATTATCTGTTACTTCATTTGATTATTTCAGTAAATACTATATATGTGTTAGGCTAATAATTGGTGATCCAAATCACCATTATTTTGTCTAGAATTCTTTTTATCTCTTCATATACTCATGTTATATATTGCATATTAGTTTTTGAGTAATTAATTGTGCTCATTTATATTATCTATTGAGATTAGTGTATGAATTCCTATTTGCTCCCTGTATTCTACCTTGGACTTCAATTCGAGTAATAAATTATATTTGCTTTTTGCACTAATTCGACCTATACTGCAACGCAACGATTTTAAAACCCGTTCTAGAGTGACTAACATTTTGGCACTGTTGTCGAGGAGCAATGCGCAATTCACCACTATTCTCTGCATTATTTGATTAGATTTGAGCACTGACTTGCCCTATTTGCTTTTTTGTGATTTTGCAAGGTACTTCACAAGGAGATCTTCCATGCAAAACAACCACACCAGGGCAGGAAACATCTCTATTCTTACCTAATCAACCTCCTAATCTTAAGAAGACAAAAAAAAAGAGAATCAATTAGAAATCACCTACCTTATTTTTCATAGTAATCATCATTTAAAGGGTAGGTTTCCTGATTTGAGAAAATTTCAAATTTAATTGAAGATTGAGATGATTTTTTTTAGAATTTCCTGGCCCAAATTGCCTGTGCCTATTAGGGTCTACGCTTAATTTCTAATCACTCTAGGCTAACACATTTCTTACTTGAAGCCCAAGGTGAACATTTTTAAAGATCAATTGGACTTGGAAATAGAGCTAATTAGGGTTTCAATTTTTAGGATTTTGGAGTGCTAGTTCACACTTGCCTGCATAAAAGGAAACAAATCCACCCACATTTGTGTGCTACCCAAGCCCTTGGTTGAAAATATCTAATCAACAAAAACCCTAAAAATCAGGCTCTAATTTCACTTGAACCCTAAAATACTTGTACTTAATAATTTGGGAGTCAAATTAGGGTGATTTCTAGGTCTTGACCTAGATCTCATTCTGCCATCTTTAGAGCAGGTCAGGTGAAGTTGGTCTACATTGTAGGCCAACCAACCTCCAAATTAGGTCACAAGTTGAATTAATTTCTAATCAAGTGAAACTCAAGACACAAATTAGGACATAAAATTGGTAGACTTAAGGACTTAAGTTCGTACATTCCGATCCACCTGGACCCTCAGTGACAAGGAAGGTCGGGTGGGGGAAACCCTGTAACCCGTGGGGATGTTCTACCATGTAGGGGTCTTTGCGGGGCTCTCCCTTCCTAGCTCTGATAAGAGGCTCATCATGGCTTCTAATTACTCCTAATTAACTAGTTTCCTTAGTTAATTAGTTGGAAATATGTATATATGAGGGTTAATTATGTAATAAGGGACAAATAATTGTTGGTGAAATCGTAGCTCGCATTTTTGATAAAAGCGTCATAATATAGTTGCGAAATACGATCCAACAAAGATATTGTTTTGTAAAAATAACGAGACTTTGAGTCCCGGTCGTTCGTCTCTGGGAGGCGTTGCTTTTACTTTTGAAATCGATCTTATCCAGCTCTACTTTATTTAGAATCGCATATCGGTTCGTGATTATTACGTATTTAAGTACGACATGCTTAGTTGCAGAATGGATAGACAATTAAGACAGGTAACTTGAATCACGCAAATATGATAGCAATCAATAAGCTCATTGTGATTTCATAACATGGAGATAGATATATATATATATATATAACATTTTTTTTATTCATTCAGTGAGAGTTGTTTGCAACAGAACTATAGATGAAAGCTTATACATAAATGCCTGAAGCGGAAATCTAGCTACTAGGAAATGACTGCATACAAAAATCAATGGGGGGATTTCGCATGCATCACTTGGGGAGAAGTTAAGACTATGCTACTAAGCAGTAATAAAAGTAGTAAATATACGAAAAGCTAAGCTACTAATCTAGCAGAAGGAAGGGCATTTGGAGGTGGTCTCCAATGGCCTTTGAGTGGCTGAAAGAAGAAGGAGGGGCGGCCAATGGAGCTTAGGCCGGCCCTTAGAGAGAGGTTGGGGAGCTAATCCAGCTTCCTGGCATGGAGATGGTGGCCTCCATGGTGGTGCTCTACTCGTGGAGGTGGAGTGGAGATGGAAGTGGCTAGCCTAAGTGGAATGGATGCCAAGGAAGTGAATGGGTGCAAATGGCCACCCATTGGGTCTTTTTATAGACCTAAGGGAAGCTCTCTAGAGAATTATGGAATTCTCTAGAGAGGCCTATGGTGGGAGCTCGTGGGAGAGTGAGAGAGAGAGGGTGGATGGTGGCATTTAGATCCACCAAATGTGAATCTAAAAATTGAATGGCTCTTGGTTGCTATTTTTGGCAACCAAGGCAACCACACATGGTAGAGAGTTCTAGAGAACTCTAGGCTAGGTATTTTCGTGTGGATGGTGTGTGTGGTTGTGTGTGGGTCGAAACTTAGGTGGCTAGGTTGATTAGGTTAGGTTCTAGTGGGTTTAGGTCAAGGTATGTCTCAAATTAGGGTTATAAAACCTAATTCACTAAGGTAAAGTGCAATTAAACTTAATACAAGTTTAATTGGGTGTGTGGAAACTTAATTGAGAGTAAAACAACTCAATTAATTTATGTCTAGGTCAATTGGACTCTCATTGAGTCCAATTGGACAGTGTGTGCTGAGATCAGGGCTCAATTAGACTCAATGAATCCAATTGAATAGGTTGATGGAATTGACTAAGATCCAAGTCAATTAGGTTTAGTGAGGACCTAATTAGGTCCTTAGGGAGGTCTAGGGAGGTCTAATTAGGTACTAGGGTTAGGGCACCTTAATTTAGGTTCCTATGGGGATGGAATTGGGTTTAGGGACCTAGAGATCCAAGATCAAGGCTTAAATCTCAAAACAGGAATTGGAGAGCAGTATTAGACATCTAATAATAGAATCAGACGTCTTATACTCAAAAATCAAAAGTCCAAAATTATTGTCTGGACGTCCAATCAGAGTCAGGAAGGATTTCGGGTTCTGTTTTGGGTATTCTGCAGAAATTGGACGTCTGACAAAGTGTCTGGACGTCCAATAACACTGCAGAAGTGGGTTTGAAGTGTGCGGGAGTTGGCTAAGGGTCCTGGATGTCCTAAAGCTTATCTGGACGTCCAGAGAAGGGTTGGAACTAGGGTTTTAGGGCTTCCTAGGGTGCAGTGACCTAATCTAAGGGTAGCTAAGTCTTGGGGAAGTTTCTAGGCTATCCTAGGGCTAGGATGGACCTAAGATCTTCACATTTTTCTGCTTTATTTCTACTTAATAGAATAGAAAATCTTTAACCCCCTTACATTATTATTCCTACATCTAAACTAGGCCTTCTGGTCCAGCTCTGCTACAACTCCCGTTATTTCAGATCCAGCTTCAGATCCTACTCCAGATCCAGCTCCAGATCTGCTTATTGCTTGCAATCAACATAATGCACTTAATCAGCACATTATAACATTATTTTATGCATAGCTAAAGTAAAGCAATAAAGAAGTAGATAATGCGTATGCATGCATGAATTTCCTTAACTTATGCTGAGTTCTAGCCTAGTCTAGGTCAATTAAGACCTATGATTGCTGCGCAATCATACCCCTATGCCTAAATCTTGCTAGTCCCTAGCAAATGCGAGACTAAATTATTTACAGCAAGGGTCCCTAAGGGACTGATTATTTTATCAAGTGTATGCGTAGAGATTTTTCTCCTTTTTATTTTCATCCTATGCTCTAGAAATCCAGACAATCGTGAAAGTGCGGCTATGTAGCTTTTGCAATGGATTCGAGTGAAAACTAATATACCTCTAAAGCCTGTACTTGACCCCTAGTAGAAATTCTAGCGGGATAGGTGGACTTCTTCCCTCAGGGTATTCAAAATATTCTATGAATTTCACCCTAGCTTTAGGCTTAGGTAGAGAATCTCTGAGGGAAAGGATTATATATTTGGTGGCTCATTCTCACTTGGTGCTACATAGAGACTAGTACTACAGAGTCTAGATTCCCGGATTACTAAGTAACTCAACTTAGAGAAAGACGAGAAAAACTATGCTCTCTTTGATTCCTTTGTATTCATTCTCTTTTACACTTTTTCTTAGAGCTCACTATCTCACTAGATTCATACATATGATTTGTATTTGGTGGTCTGACTAGGCATTAACACTTTAATTGAGTTCTCATAACCCTAACACTAAGTCGGAATTCCTCAGCCAGTATTTGGGCGGTTAGAAACACAAGAAAAATAGGTTAAGGCCATATTTGGTGGAGTCCAATTTGGTGGTATTGCCTCGATGAAATAAACACTAAATATTCATTCTTTTTTTTTCTTTGCTTTTTCTTCTTTTTCTAAGTTTTTTTTTCAATTTTTCCTTCTTTTCATCATTTTTATTTTCATTTCAATTTTTTTTCTTTTTTTTTTGGCATAACACAACTGGCATACATCCATGAACTTTATTGAGGAGGTATTATTAGAGATTGGTGGTACTCGAGAGACGTTGGGTGACTTATTTGGTGGAAGTGCCTACTCATGGCACCGGGAGAGATGGATAGGACGGTGTATTTCTGACCTTGACATTGATACCGTCCTTCAGCCGAGGATTCTGTAAAGAATGGTCGTAACCATCCATCTTAGCCATAGTTTTATGAAAACTCGCTCTCCACCAATTTGCCTTGTTTGGTGGCTCTCAGTATTTCGTACATAAACGCATACGCAGGAACTGAGAGTGGAAACTATGCCTAATCTCTGAGTATCATCACCTAATTATCTAGGATTCCAGATTCCTTGCACTAATCTTAGAGCACCATTACACTCTACTCTCATCTCAAACTATTTGGTAGATTTTTGGAAGAAAATCAGCCTAACTCCCAAAACACTGTCCAGGGGTTCAGGAAAAGAAGCACTGCTTCTTCTCGACAGACTGAAGATGTTTATTAGCCTTCACCGTGAATCCATTGCAAATTCTACATGTGTGTGAAAAATTGTACTGGATTCCAGATTACAGGAATCAACTAAAGGATAAAATCCCTAATGCATTCTCTTAATAAAATAATCTTATTCATGAATGCAATATGTATATATGCTATAGACATGTAACCTCGCATAATTTGTACTTCGTGAATTTCCTGTATCGGGTTACAATCAGCTTGACCCTAAATTTAGAACAAAAGGTGAGTGGGTGAGTCGGAAGTGGCTGTTGTGAACGATTTCTAGCTCCAATGCGAGAACTGGAGGTGGAGTCGGTTGTTTTTTTATTTAAGGTCCTAAAGTACGTTTTACATGCTGCTCCGAGGTTTTCCTAAGTGTTGGCATAAATTTTTTTTAGTTTTTCTGTATCTACCCCCTTATGCCTAAGTTCTTGCATGTCCTCATTCATGAATGTGAAAGAAAATAAATACTGCAGGGAGAGAATGGGTAGAAATCACCTGTAATTGCTCCTGAAATTATATTCAGCTCTGGCAACCTGTTAGCATGTACTATGCAAAGGAAATATGCTATGTATAAAAATGGTTATATACAAATGATGGTGGAATGTGGAGTGAATGGTATCTATACGTGTTGAGTTTAACGCCTCTAGCTGGGCGAGCACTCAATCACACGTCCTCACTAATATGAATAGTCTCGTCAGGTGGAGGAGGTTTCTGGGCCAAAAATGGCTTGAGGCGCTGGCTGTTTACCGTAAATATATGCCTAGATTTTAGGTCCTTGATCTGGACTGCCCTATTAGGGTATGGCTGCATCACAACATACGGGCCAGTCCACTTGGACTTGAGCTTCCCCGTGAACAGTTTCAGCCGTGAATCAAATAACCAGACTCACTGGTTGGGCGTGAATACTTTCCTCCAGATGTGGCGGTCATGAAAGGCCTTGGTCTTGTCCTTGTATATTAATGCATTCTCATAGGCCTCCAGCTGGATTTCTTCTAATTCACTGAGCTGGAGCTTCCGTTCTCGACCTCCTGCATCGAGGTCGATGTTGCATTTTCTCACCCCCCAAAAGGCGCAGTGTTCCAGCTCTACAGGAAAATGACAGGCCTTGCCATATACCATGCGATAAGGTGACATTCCGAGTGGGGCCTTGTATGCGGCCCGATATGCCCAGAGTGCATCGATTAATTTGTCGGACCAGTCCTTCTTGTCTGGTCTAACTATCTTCTGGAGAATCAGCTTGATTTGACAGTTAGACACTTCAGACTGCTGTTAAACGTAAACGAATGGCTACGCTAACATGTTCGATTTTGGAAAACCTGTCGTTGTAGTTCGAAAGCGAAGAATTCGTGTTCAACAAATAAAATTTATACCGAAATGAAAATTCCAGGTCGAACACAGGGAGGCGGACGTTTGATTTAAAAACTACGCGTTTCTTTTTATTTATCACAGAATAATTCAATTTAAAACTATCTAATTATTTACAATAAATAGAAGAGAGAGAGAGAGTAAGACAGAAAGAGAATATTACACAGAAATCAAAATGAGATGTAGAATAAACAAGGAATTTTTCATTAAGGAGATTGTTCATTTCACTCTTACAACTACAAAGCATAAAATAATTACTCTAGAAAGCGATAAATTTACTCTAGAAAGTATTAAAATAATAGAGGGAGAAATGTCCTCCTTGACGATTGCTTGGAGGATGAACAAAACTACACTAGAAAGCAGTAAATCTATACTAGAAAGCAGTAAAAAGAATAGGGAGAGAGAAATCCTCCTCGACGGTTGCTTGGAGGACGAGCCGGACGGGACGACGCCTGGACGAAGGGGAACGAAGCAAGACGAAGGAGGACGAAGCAGAAGAACGGGAATGAAGTAGCACGCCGTCGCCGTCGCGGGATCCACTTCCGAAGGGGAACGAAAATTTGGACTTTATCTCGCGAGAAGCATCCCGGGTGTGGGACAAGCTTCTCTTGAGCTTTGGAGGGATAGAGAGAAGGAAGGGATGAGAATTTCTTATGGAGGGGGTCACCTTTTATAGTTGCAAGGAGTGGGGGTAAAATGGACATTACAACTTCAAAATAATAAATGAGGGGTCTTTAGTGACGGATAAATCCGTCACTAAAGCCCCCAATGTGGGCGTAGCTTTCACTCCCACGCGCGCCGCTTCAGCTACCCGCGCGCTCAAGCCATCGCACGTTCAATGATTCTCAGCCGTCCGATCGCGAGTTCGGACGGCTTAAGGTGCATCTTCGCCCGCTGCTGCGCTCGCCTGGCGCCGTGCGATCAATCGCGCGTGACACCGCGCGTTCAATCGTGCGTGAATGCTATTGGGCACGCGCGGCCATCCGATCGCGATCCAACGCTCGCCTGCGCCCAATCGCCCGCACCTCCAGCCCTCTACTGCGGCTCAAACCCACGCCCGCCGATCGCGTAAGCGCGCTCGACCGCTGCGCTACGAGGCGCGGATGGTCGAGCGGACGCTTTTAAGTACGGCCGACCACAACCATTGGATGAAGATCTAACGGCGGAGAGCGAGCAGGTGCGGGGCCTTCGTAGAATGCGTGCGGCCGTTTGGGCGGCCGAGATGGAGCCACGTGGCGCCATCTTGGCCATCCATCTTCTGGAAGTTGTAGATGGTGCCACGGATGTTGGATTGACTTGATTTTTGTGTCGTTGGGCTGCGATCGTCGATCCGAATTCATCCATGATATCGGATTTGTCATCTGAAGTGCGGATTTTCACCATCCTGGCCCTTGATCTTCTAGGGTTCCCCGGTCACTATCTGATGCTACGGATGCTTGATTAGGGCGATCTTGGAGTCGTTGAACTCCAATCGTCGCCCTGATCACATCCATATGGTTGGATTTTTGATCCGAGGCCCCGATAAAATGTTTGCCCTGTCCAAGCACATAAAAGGAGACAATTAACCTTCATTTTATTCAAACTACTCTAAATGCAAGATGATGCATGTTATGCAATATTTATATCATGAAATGCAATCCTATGCTTAAGAACATGCATAAATAGACATTTTAAGTAGTGTAAATGTGTTTACATCATACCCCCATGCCTATCTTTTGCTAGTCCCTAGCAAAAACTATATGCTATTTATAAAAGAATTAGGTTGGATTATTTAGACCTGAGTTATTTTCAATCATTAAGAAATTGTCTACTTAGGAACTGAACTTTCAAAGACACAACAGCGCCCGGGTATCAGTCAAAATGCAGACCGCCTCAAGCCCTCGCCTTATTCAAAGAAAAATCTCTTTTTCTCATTTTACTCTTTTCTAATTTTTTTTTGGATTTTCAAATTTTAGGGTTTAAGAGTGGCTTTCTACGGCCATTCAACTCACCCAAGATTTGATGAGAACCCTAAGTTTTAAGCATCTTATTGTGATTGTGATAGACTCGTTGATCGGCAATTAAAACGGACTTCGGATTTCTACGCCTCTAGGTGACCTCAAAAAGAATTCTGCATAAGGGTGTATCTTTACAACTAGTAGCTTTCTCCCTACTTTTATTTTTTACGGGGTCAACACAAGGGTGAATCTAGTGTATATCTCCCCGGTTTATTCTACTTCTCCACTTCTTCCTAAGTGTTTTGGGAATTTTTAGTGCATTTTCTGAGCTGGGTTCTGGACAACCGGTCGATGAGCTGTTACCACCGACAACTTGCCAGCCATACTCATGCGGCGAAGTGTGGCTTATTTCTTTTTGTTCTTTTCTCCTTTTTTTTCTTTTTTTTTTTAAGTAGGTGGCTTCCCTTGTCTAAGATTTACCTAAAGGTAGCAAAAAGAGAAAAGTCCAGTGATTAGGCTCTGGACAACCTACCTATGGGCTGTTACCCATGATAACTTGCTAGCCATATCACCCTAGAAGGTTCATTAGCTACCCAAATTCCGTTAGAATCGTCGAACAACGAGTCAGTGCAAAGAAAGTGTGTAGATGCTTAAAACTCAAAATTCCCTCAAATCAGAGGGTGGGTTAATAAGTCGTGTACTTATCACCCAAACTTATTTATTCCAATTATAATAGAATTAAGATGGCGAGGACTCGAAAGACAAATCCACATTTTAGTGGATACACGGGCTGATTAAGTCCAAAGACCTGAAGGGTCTTTGTGTTCAGATCTTAATATAGTATTTCTTAAGATTGAAAATTTTCTTAAACCCAAATTCTCTTTCCTAATTTCTGAATTTTTTTTTAAATAAAAGAAAATAAAACAAATCTACGGAGCTGACAAATGAATTCAGAGATAAATATCCACCCCCCCACGCCTATCTAATGCAATGTCCTCATTGTATTAAAAAGACATAAAATAGAGTGGAAAAACGTAGAAAGCACCTGAATTGCATGAATGTCAGGTCCGCTCCGAGATGAAAATGAAAAAGAATTGTATATGTGCTGAGTTTAGTTCCTTCAGCTAGGCACACAATACAAGGAAAAGAAATGAAGAATTCACAAGTGTAGGTCAGAATTAGAATAAATAGAAGAATCCTCCGACCTATCAACAGAGGTCCACAGATGTGGACCAGATTGTGGTGCAGACCCACACCCCATAATCGAGAATATCTTAGGTTCTGGATAAAAATTATCCAAAACCTGAAATTAGAATGCAAGCGGGGTCGGGCCTGCGATTTATGAGGATGTAACCCAAGACCAAAAAGTCAGGCTACAGAGAATTGAAGCTCAAAAGGATAATCGTTGAATTTGTGCTTGAGTTGAACATCCTCGAAATAAATGTCGTAAGGGTTCTGATGTGATGGTTTCAGCTTAAAAGGAACCCTTCAACTCAATCTTCCATTTCCTCCATAATTAACTTCCCAAATCAAAACTTCCCAGCTCCTATCCTCCTCATTCAGCATATCAAATTCCAGGACCTCTTGTATATTCATCACCCCGTCTGAAATCTCCAAGTCTAAATGATGTGGCAGAATCAAAATTGACTTGGGTCTAATTATCTCAGAATTAGAATCATCAATAAGCTCAACAGGGTGTAACTAATAATCAGGGCATTGAATTGATTCCTCCAGAAAATGCGATTCTGGATCCGTAATGTGTGCCCTAATAAGATCAGTTTCCTCAGTTATTGGGCTATCAAATGATCTATCAGATTCCTCAGGCCCAATCGTCTCAAAGAAATCATGTTCAGAAAACTCGTGTGAGACTTCGCAACTTGAATCTTCACCATCAGGATCCGTATCAATGTATGTCCCAAAATCATTTGTCACTTTCTGTTCCAAGGAGACATACGTTTCCTCGTAACCCGGCTTAGGGATCTCAAGTGAAGAAATCAGATCATCTTTAATTGGTTGTTTTAATTCAATCTGGTCAGCCTCGTAACACGTGTCCCCCCAACAGGTGCCTGAGCGGGTTCTGTCATTGGCTTTCCTAAAGAGGGTTCATCCTGGGAATTATTCCAAGATTGAATCAAAGCAACCACGAATCTCATCCTCAATTTCGCTATTCCCAAGTAGAAACTCACCTGGGTTCTTATCCTTAACATCCTGTAACTAATCCAACAAAGACTTGTTTAAATCATCAATCATTTCAATCAGGGGCTCCAATCTCTCAATGCAAGGTATTGGCTGAACTTCTAAAGATTGTATAATATTCCTCAAGTTAGCCAGAACCTTATCTTGAACCTGGTTAACCTGAACCAAATGAGTTGGTTCAGGGTTGGGCGGGTTTAGGCTCAATGCAAGGGAAATAACAAATTGAGATTTGTTATACCCTTCCTGATAATAGGTCATTTCAGATTGTTGAAAAGATGGTGATGACCTAAAGGCAGTGAAATCAGAGGATGGGAAAGGATCAGTGTATCCTTCTTGATTGTAGATCGTATTAGGCTATTCATGAAAGGAAGACGATCTATAATCGATGTAGCTCTGAGAAGGATAGAATTCAGAATCAAAGTGTTCAGGGTTAGACCCTAAACACGGGGGTTCAGAATTGTATCCCCAATCCGAAATATCCCAACTGACTGATGGTTGATTACAATACGAGTTGGGATAATCGTCATATTGAGGATAATTCACAAGAGGAGGGAAAGAGCGGGAATGTGTGAAATATGTGGAAGGATTCATGAGACATGGGAGGAAGAAAGGCACCCTGCAATACAAACAATCAAACCTATCCTTAAATGGGTTAGCCTAAAGACCTACAGACTCTCAAAACCCGTCTTGAGATAAAAGAACGATTTGATCTACTTCCGTCTGTTCAATCCAACCAGTTAGAAGGAGGGACTGGGGAGAAGGTTCTTCCTTCGGCTTGCGCCTCCGATTCCTAGTGTACCCCACAGCTGCGATCGTTTGACTCTGCTCCCCTAGCTAGACATCAGATTGAACAGTAGAAACAGACTAATCTAAAATAATCTCGTTCTGAGTTCTGAAGAGCGAGTTCAATCCTTAAGGCCAACGTCTACTCTGTTTTATTTAGGGCTAGGTTTGAATGTGCTTTGGAATGTGATGGGCCCTTTAAATGGGTTGTGCCCTTAATGATTGATTGATTTGTGTGTGCGTGCACAACTAGTGGTTTTCAAGCAAGATTATTTTTGATGTGGTGAATTTTAAGGTTCAAATCTTGCTTAGTAGCTTTTAGAATTCAACTTTAGGTGTTTTCAAACAGGTTTCGTTGGCACACCAAGTTTTGCAAGCATAGGTGAAGATGTTTTCCTTTAAAGTTTAAAAAGAATGTGGAGTGCCTGGTAAATCCCTAAGAGTTGAACCTAATTGGCAGCTACTTGATGAGTTTATTTTATTTGAAGTGGTGCGGCCCAATCAACTCAAACAATTGGTCTGATGCACCACTTAATTAGGCACACAAATGATTACCTAATCTGATTTCTACTCAATTATGTGTTGCTTTGTGTACCGGTTCCACAGATCAGAACCCGGTTGAGTAGAAACAAATCAATTCGGTTAAGTGCCTTTAAATGTGGGTGTACATTGTGTGTTTGTTGAAAATTGCCCCACAAAATTATCTTTTTGTTTTTTTTTATATAATTGGAGGTGGAATAAATGTGAGTGAGAATCCAAACAACCAAACTATTCCTAGGATTTATGCAAACACCTAGGTTAATTGGAATTTGGATTCAATGTGGCGAATGAAATTTATGGAGGGGGAAAGAATAGGGGATAACTTACAAAACCTCCCACAGCACTTTACTCCAATCTACCATTTTTGCTCATCTCAAAAGAGTACCTAAAATTACAATAAGAAAGGAGAAAAGTGAAGTAAATGATTTGTAAGTTACAAAATGCGAAGAGAAATCAAAGAGCGTCGCCTCCCCGGCAACGACGCCAAAATGTTAAACGTAAACGAATGGCTATGCTAACGTGTTTGGTTTTGGAAAACCTGTCGTTGTAGTTCGAAAGTGAAGAATTCATGTTCAACAAAAAAAATTTATACTGAAATGAAAATTCCGGGTCGAACATAGGGAGGCGGACGTTTGATTTAAAAACTACGCGTTTCTTTTTTTTGTCACAGAATAATTCAATTTAAAACTATCTAATTATTTATAATAAATAGAAGAGAGAGAGAGAGTAAGAGAGAGAGAGAATATTACACAGAGAAATCAAAATGTGATGTAGAATAAACAAGGAATTTTTCATTAAGGAGATTGTTCATTTCACTCTTACAACTACAAAGCATAAAATAATTACTCTAGAAAGCGATAAATTTACTCTAGAAAGCATTAAAAGAATGGAGGGAGAAATGTCCTCGACGATTGCTTGGAGGACGAACAAAACTACACTAGAAAGCAGTAAAAAGAATAGGGAGAGAGAAATCCTCCTCGACGGTTGCTTGGAGGACGAGCCGGACGGGATGACGCTTGGACGAAGGGTAATGAAGCAGGACGAAGGAGGATGAAGCAGAAGAAGGGGAACGAAGTAGCACGCCGTTGTCCTCATGGGATCCACTTCCGAAGGGGAACGAAAATTTGGACTTTATCTCGCGAGAAGCATCCCAGGTGTGGGACAAGCTTCTCTTGAGCTTTGGAGGGGTAGCGAGGAAAAGGAAGGGATGAGAATTTCTTATGGAGGGGGTCTCCTTTTATAGTTGCAAGGAGTGGGGGCAAAATGGACATTACAACTTCAAAATAATAAATAAGGGGTCTTTAGTGACGGATAAATCCGTCACTAAAGCCCCCAACGTGGGCGTAACTTCCATGCCCACGCGCGCCGCTTCAACTGCCCACGCACTCAACGCCAGTGCACGTTCAATGATTCTCAGTCGTCCGATCGCGAGATCGGACGGCTTAAGACGCATCTCCGCCCGCTGTTGCGCTCGCCTGGCACGTGCGGTCGCGAGTGACGCCGCGCGTTCAATCATGCGTGAATGCTATTGGGTGCACGCGGCCATCCGATCGTGATCCAATGCCCGCCCGCGCCCAATCGCCCGCACCTCCAGCCCTCTGCTGCGGCTCGAACCCGTGCCCACCGGTCGCGTAAGCGCGCTCAACCGCTGCACTACGAGGCGCGGATGGTCGAGCGGACGCTTTCAAGTGCGGCCGACCATAGCCGTTGGATGAAGATCCAACGGCGGAGAGTGAGCGGGTGCGGGGCCTTCGTAGAATGCGTGCGGCCGTTTGGGCGGCCGAGATGGCACCACGTGGCACCATATTGGCCGTCCATCTTCTAGAAGTTGTAGATAGTGCCACGGATGTCGGATTGACTTGATTTTTGTGTCGTTGGGCTGCGATCGTCGATCCAAATTCATCTGTGCGGTCGGATTTGTCATCTGAAGTGCAAATTTTTACCATCCTGGCCCTTGATCTTCTAGGGTTCCCTGGTCACTATCTGATGCTACGGATGCCTGATTAGGGCGATCTTGGAGTCGTTGAACTCCAACCGTCGCCCTGATCACATCCATACGGTTGGATCTTTGATCTGAGGCCCTGATAAAATGTTTGCCCTGTCCAAGCACATAAAAGGAGACAATTAACCTCTATTTTATTCAAACTACTCTAAATGCAAGATGATGCATGTTATGCAATATTTATATCATGAAATGCAATCCTATGCTTAAGAACATGCATACATAGACTTTAAGTAGTGTAAATGTGTTTACATCACCTGCCCATTGGTCTGCAGGTGATACGGGGTGGCTATGCGATGATGTACCCCATATTTCTTTAACAACGACCTGAAATGGGCGTGGACAAAGTGGCTACCCTTGTCGCTAATCAGAGCGCGGGGTATTCCGAATCTCGCGAAAATATTTTGCCGTATGAAAGAAATGATGGTCTTGTGGTCAGCCCATCTCACTGGGATGGCCTCGACCCACTTCGAGACATAATCAACGGCTAGCAATATGTACTCGAAGCCATGCTAATTCGGAAAAGGGCCCATAAAATCGATGCCCCAGACATCGAACACTTTTACGACCATGATGGGTTGGAGTGGAATCATGTCTCTCCTGGTCATAGAACCGATCGATTGACATCATTTGCAGCATTGGGCGTAATCATGTGTATCTCTGAAGATGGTTGGCCAGAAAAATCCCGACTGCAAAATTTTTGCAGCGGTTTTCCGTCCTGAGAAATGGCCACCACACGCACTATTGTGGCAGAAAGATAATACACTTGGGATCTCAGAGTCTGGGATGCATCTGCGAATAATATGATCTGCTCCAATGTGGAAGAGCAATGGGTCATCCAGAGATAGTATTTGGCTTCTGCAATGAATTTGAGTTTTTCGTTTTTGGATAAGTTCACGGGAATTTTGCCTGTGGCAAGGTAGTTCATGAAATCCGCATACCAGGGGAACTCAACAGAATGAATTTCCAAAAGTGATTCATCCGGAAATTGTTCATGGATAGGCAGGGAATAAGGAATGTGGTCTAGGTCCAATCTGGATAGGATCCGCCACAACATTTTGTTTTCCGGCTTTGTCACAGATCTCGATATCAAATTCCTGCAATAAAAGGATCCATCTAATGAGTCGTGGTTTTGCATCCTTCTTTGCCAACAAGTGCCAGAGGGCGAAGTGGTCAGTGAAAATGATGACCTTGGATCCTAATAAATATGATATGAATTTCTCCAACTCGAATACTACTGCTAGCAGTTCTTTTTCGGTAATAGTATAATTGCGTTGAGCCTCATTCAGCGTCTTGCTAGCATAGTATATGACAAAGGGTTGTTTCTCCCGACGCTGGCCTAAAACAGCACCGATGGAAAAATCAGAAGCGTCGCACATCATTTCGAAATCAAGCAACCAGTCGGGTGGTTGGAGAATCGGGGAGTCGGAAATAGCGCTTCGTAAAGTCTCGAAGGTGTTGAGACACAAGGTATCAAATTCAAATGGGACATCGGTAACTAGGAGATTCGTCAAAGGCCGTGCAATTTTTGAAAAATCATGTATAAATCTCTGATAGAAGTTGACGTGACCCAAGAATGATTTGATCTGCTTGACCGAGCTAGGTGGCGATAAGTGGGAGATAATCCCTGATTTAGCCTGGTCGACCTCGAGTCCATTTTTGGAGATCATGTGCCCTAGTACTATGCCATCCCTCACCATGAAATGGCTTTTATCCCAGAATAGTACTAGGTTTACCTCAATACATCGTTCCAGGATCTTGGTGGGGTTATCAAGACAAGATGCGAAATCATCTCTGAAAATAGAGAAATCATCCATGAATACTTACACATAATCCCCAATCATGTCAGAGAAGATAGCCATCATACAACGTTGAAATGTCACTGGTGCATTGCAGAGGCCAGAGGGCATCCGCCTGAAGGCGAATGTTCCAAAGGGGCATGTGAATGTGTTCTTGTCCTGATCTTCCAGGCTAATTGCTACCTGATTATACATGGAGTATCCATCTAGAAAGCAGAAAAAACTGCATCCAGCTAACCGTTCCAAGATCTAATCGATGAACGGCAAAGGAAAGTGATCCTTCTGGGTAGCCATGCTCAGTTTCCTATAGTCAATGCAGACCCGCCCAGATGTCGCAGTGCGGGTCGGGATGGATTCGCCCTTATCATTGTTTGTGATGGTGAGTCCTGCTTTCTTGGGCACTATCTGAATCGGACTCACCCACTGGCTGTCTGAGATTGGATATACAATGCCTGCATCCAGCAATTTGATGATCTCCTTCTTAACAACCTCTAGCATATTCAGGTTTAGCCATCTTTGAGGTTGTCTCGAAGGTTTCACCCCCTCATCCATGTAAATGTGATGAGTGCAATACGAGGGGCGAATATTGCGGAGATCAGCAACACTCCACCTGATAGCAACCCTATGGTCTTGAAGTGTGGAAATTAATTGATGCTCCTGTTCTTGGGTTAAGTGGGCATTGATTATCACTGGATATGTCTCACTTTCGCCCAAGAATACGTACTTGAGTGAGTCAGGTAAGGGCTTCAATTCAATTACAGGTGGGTCAGAATCAAAACTGAGAGTGGGAGGAGCAGAATCGAGGGTGGGAATCTGCTGATCCATGTACACATGAATTCCCGCTGAGTCGCTCCCTGTGAAATCTGTTGTGACTGCGTTAACGGGAAACCCGTTAGCTGTAGTCACGTCTTCCTGTAATAACAGGGGTGATTCAGTAATATATGGATCAAGATAGCTGGATTCAGCGGTGCTGTGGTCAGAAGCACACCCCAAACAATCAGATCCTCGGGGAGATATGTGTAATGCAGTGGTTGCAATCCCGTGTGGATCAAGGTTCGAGAACCCTGATAGTGTAGACGAATGAGACATTGGGTCATCACAAAGGAGCCCAATGTTACCACAGTAAGCCGAATCTTCGTCTTCACCATCCTCCTCTAATCGATCATAGTCGAAGTTCTTTGCTGCCTTGAATATGTCTAATCGAAGTCGCTCATTGCCTAGGGCAATCTCTATACACCCGGATGCACAATCGATGTTTACTTGGGCTGTCGCCAGAAATGGGCGACCCAAAATAATTGGTGCATCTCGGAGATTAGGGGGAACTTCCATATCAAGAATGAAAAAATTTGTGGGAAAACAGAACCCGCGAACTTTTACGATCACGTTCTTAACCACCCCCCCCGGTGTTTTGAATGATCTGTTAGCCAACTGAATCATAACCAAGGTGGGTTTCAACTCCCCAAATCGAAATCGATCAAATACGGCAGTAGGAGTTAAGTTGATGGATGAACCCAAATCTAGAAGGGCCCGATCAAATGGAGAATCCTGCAAGAAGCAAGATATGAGTGGGGTGCCATGGTCTTTCTTCTTCGACGGTAGGTTAGCTAGAATCACAACGTTAGCTTCTTTCGACAGTACCGCCTGTTGTCCAATTCTTGGCAGTTGCTTCGGGGTACAATAGTCCTTGAAGAACCTAGCGACAGTGGGAATGTGATCGATAGCCTCGAGGAGGGGGACCTGAATATGTACTTCCTTAAACATAGATTTCATGTCCTCGAAATTCCGCGTGTCCTTTTTTCGTACTACATTTCGTGTCAGAGCCTCAAGAAAAGGGATGGGAATCTCAGGGTTAAGTGGCCTCTTACCCTTATCTACCGCAGGTGGCTCCTGAGATGATGAAAACGGAGTCGAACTCGCCTGCCGCGAAAGGTGGGAAAAATCAGGACCCGCATGCCTAGGTGGTGGGTCGAATGTCTTCCTTCCGCTTCGCAAAGAAAAAGCGTGTGCATCGGCTTGCTGTCCATGAGTGGTGGGGGAGCGGAAGGGCAGAATACACGGGATTCTACAAAGGTGGATGGACTTGCGCGTAACCGGGTGGTGCAGGAGGCGCATGTAGTATGGCGTGTGCCTGTCCCTGTGGTGCTTGAAACCTAGGCAGGGTGCCCTGGTTCTGCACATTTCGAGGATTCGGGACGAGTTGGGAGGGCAAGGCTCCCTGAGTCCTATGCTCCTGCAACAGCTGGTTCTGCGTATTTTGTATGGTCTGAATCTGATCAGCCATCGCCTTCGTTATCTGCAAGCTATCTTGTGTAGACTTCCTCATCGATTCTTGTAGCTCCTGTTTCAGCGCCTCCAAAGGGTCAGTCCGCTTTGGAGGGTGGTTGGCAGCTTGGTGCAGTGGTTGGTATAACGAGAGGGGTTGCTGCTGCTAAGGCGGGAATGGCTGCTGCCTAGGATACGTGTTTTACGCATTCCCGTATTGCCTGGTCTGGTAGTGTGGATCTTGATGTGGTCTCTGTGAATTACCAGACCAGGAGAAGTTCGGATGCTAGCGCCAACCAGGGTTATACGTCTCCGAGTATAGGTTATTATGCCCGTATCCTTGGATAGTGCTGACGTCCTCGTAGGCCGAAGATATCTGAGACGTATACCCGTCAAGGGGATACGCATTATAATCTGCAGGTGGTGTGTAACCCTGGTTGTAAGGTGCTAGATCTGGATTATTCACGGGATCTCGTAAATACGGAGAAGATGCATCCTGAGTGAGTAGATTAACTCGAGCAGGTGGGGCTCGCGGTGCATAGGAGGATCTTATGGCGGCAGAGCTCGAGTCGGATTGACCTTGACTGGTCTGATCAATCTTCTTCTCAATTAGGTTTATTCTATCTAGCTATTTGACGATGATATCCATGTCGACTCAAATAGAATCGGTGTGAGCCTCGTGGACACCAACACGCTGCTGACCAGGCCGCTGGAACTGGTTCATAGATGCGGCATTCATCAAGTTCTCCGCTAATGATTCGAACAGCTCAAATGCACTGTTCTCATCTTTTGCGAGAAAATTCCCACCGCTAGATGCATCAGCCAAATACTGATGTGTGTCACCCAACCCATGGTAAAAAATCTAGGCTAAGTGCCATCTGGGTATACCATGATGCGGGCATTTCCTAAGAAGGTCGTGAAATCTATCCCATGCTTCATGTAATTTCTCCCTAGCTCCCTGGAAGAAAGTCGTGATTGCATGTCGCATTGCATTTGTTCGACCGATTGGGAAGAACTTTTGCAGGAATTCACGTCGTAATTCCGGCTAGGTTCCAATTGGCTTCCCAATAGTCTTGAACCAGTATGAAGCTTTGTCCCTCAGCGAGAATGGGAAAAGCTTCACAAGAACGATCCCGAGATCAACATTCCTTGGTCAGATCGTTTCAGCGAGTTGACTCAGGTCCTCAAGGTGCTGGAACGGATCTTTGCTTGAGTTCTCGTAGAAATGAGTGCTGATCAACCCAATTACATTGGGCTTGAGCTCAAATGCGTCTCCACCTGCGGGAATTCTAACTAGTGGTGCGACGATAGGTGCGGCTGGGTCATAAAAATCCTGCAGTTGTTCTCCTCGTGGCAGGTGCTGCATCCTGTCAAGCGCCGTCAGAATACGATCCATGCTCTACTGATGCCACTCCTCAGATTCAGCGACCTGGGCTTCCAAACAAGCCATCGGGTCCAGATTCTCAATGTCTTGACCCGGTCTAGGTCCAGGTCTAGGATTTGCTATGGTGGCTCTTGGAGTAGAAGAAATGGGGGGAGAAGATGGTCCGGGCGAGGTGACTCACCTCCTTGGGAGTGGCTCCCAAGGTTCAACCAAGTGAGGTCGAAGTGACCTCCTTCTGTGAATACATCGCCCAACCCTTAGGTTGGTGTAGCCACGCAGGACAAGGCTAAAGCCCTGTCAATGAAATGGTCCTTATAGATCAGGTGACCAGATTTTTCGTTATGGATTTAAATTCCTGAAGATAAGTTCGTCGTATAACAGACTGAAAGTGAATCCCGCCTCTCAAGCTAACCCAGCCAGTCTGGTTACGAGGGGACTAAAGGGAAGGTTCTTCCTTTTACTTACGCCTTCGGTTTCGTTGACTCCCGAGCTACGGTCGTTTGACACTACTTCGTAGACTTAGTCACCAGGTTTGGCAAGAGAGATTAAACTCACCCAGTAGTACGACAACAAATTCGCGTTGATTTCGTATTTTAAAGTTAATTTTAACCCATTTTCTTCAGTGGGGTTTGTGGTGAGTGACCCGCAAGGTGACCAAGCTCACCGGCTAACTAGACTTGATCAAGTCTAAGTTAGCCCAATGTGTGGTCTCTAGTTATAACCCTAAGGATCTAACCTAAGTTCCATGCACTTCTAGGGTTTTTCTCTGTTCAGCAGACCACAAAAATAATGTTGATTTTCTAATAATAATTGGAATCAAATTAATTTGAAAATTTGCTAAAATATTCCTTTTTCAATTAGTTTTTCAGAGAATATTTTTTTTGAATTTTTACTATTTCAACTGAACTTTTAAGGAATTTTGAATGTCAAGCGGTCAGATTTGGAACTTTGACCCCTGGTTGATTTTTTGCTTTGAAACAGCAACAAATGATCTTCAAAAATTCAGAAGAAATATGGAAAATAAAGCTAATGAGATCAGCTGTCAAACCCCACCATTTTTAGTCAAAACAGATTCACAGATTTCTCGGAATCGCTTTTTGAAATTTGAAAAATTTTGAATCTGGGTCAGTCTGACCCCGTACACTTCGCAAATTTTTAAAAATTTATACTTGGAATTTTTTCAAAGTAATGGTGGCATTTAAAAGATGGCTTGAAAATGAATGTTTAGCTAGAATTTTAGAATTTTTCGCTAACGAATTTTTCGGCAATCGAATTTTTAAGTTAGATTTGAAATCTGGCTGAAAATCAGAAGATGACAGAAAAGCTTTTAAAGAGGTTTGAACTTGAAATTCAAGCCTTCCACCAAAAAGATCTTTTTTTCTTTCTCAAAACTTTTGCACCTTTTTTTTTCAAAAAGAATTTTTCAAAAGATTCATAGAAAATATCTTTTTTTCTCAACTAACCTAGGTTCGAAAGAAAACCTAATCTAGATTTTTGTTCAAAGTTTTTTTTTTTGCTTTTTTTTCTTTTTCATGAAAATGAGAAAAATCTTTTTTTTTTTACAAAAGGGATTGCAGAAAGTAGATCTAATCCTAGGGTTTAGAAAATAAACCTAATCTAAGAGAGATGATGTGCACCTGATTTTTCTTCACCGTGCTCGGTGTGTGCGCAGATCTTGTTTTCGTTCTGTGTTGTCCTGCACATCAAAAACGAAGTCGAGGTAGATTTGTCAGTGATAAATTAAAAGATCAAAATCAAGAAAAATGACGTTGCCTCCCCGGCAACGATGCCATTTTGTTGGTGAAATCGTAGCTCGCCTTTTTGATAAAAGTGTCGTAGTATAGTTGCGAAATATAATCCAACAAAGATATTATTTTGTAAAATCGTCTCTTGGAGGCATTGCTTTTACTTTTGAAATCGATCTTATCCAGCTCTACTTTATTTAGAATCGCATATCGGTTCGTGATTATTACGTATTTAAGTACGACATGCTTAGTTGCAGAATGGATAGACAATTAAGACAGGTAACTTGAATCACGCAAATATGATAGCAATCAATAAGCTCATTGTGATTTCATAACATGGAGATATATATATATATATATAACATTTTTTTTATTCATTCAGTGAGAGTTGTTTGCAACAGAACTATAGATGAAAGCTTATACATAAATGCCTGAAGCAGAAATCTAGCTACTAGGAAATGACTGCATACAAAAATCAATGGGGGGATTTCGCATGCATCACTTGGGGAGAAGTTAAGACTATGCTACTAAGCAGTAATAAAAGTAGTAAATATACGAAAAGCTAAGCTACTAATCTAGCAGAAGGAAGGGCATTTGGAGGTGGTCTCCGATGGCCTTTGAGTGGCTGAGAGAAGAAGGAGGGGCGGCCAATGGAGCTTAGGCTGGCCCTTAGAGAGAGGTTGGGGAGCTAATCTAGCTTCCTGGCATGGAGATGGTGGCCTCCATGGTGGTGCTCTACTCGTGGAGGTGGAGTGGAGATGGAAGTGGCTAGCCTAAGTGGAATGGATGCCAAGGAAGTGAATGGCTGCAAATGGCCACCCATTGGGTCTTTTTATAGACCTAAGGGAAGCTCTCTAGAGAATTATGGAATTCTCTAGAGAGGCCTATGGTGGGAGCTCGTGGGAGAGTGAGAGAGAGAGGGTGGATGGTGGCATTTAGATCCACCAAATGTGAATCTAAAAATTGAATGGCTCTTGGTTGCTATTTTTGGCAACCAAGGCAACCACACACGGTAGAGAGTTCTAGAGAACTCTAGGCTAGGTATTTTTGTGTGGATGGTGTGTGTGGTTGTGTGTGGGTCGAAACTTAGGTGGCTAGGTTGATTAGGTTAGGTTCTAGTGGGTTTAGGTCAAGGTATGTCTCAAATTAGGGTTATAAAACCTAATTCACTAAGGTAAAGTGCAATTAAACTTAATACAAGTTTAATTGGGTGTGTGGAAACTTAATTGAGAGTAAAACAACTCAATTAATTTATGTCTAGGTCAATTGGACTCTCATTGAGTCCAATTGGACAGTGTGTGCTGAGATCAGGGCTCAATTGGACTTAATGAGTCCAATTGAATAGGCTGATGGAATTGACTAAGATCCAAGTCAATTAGGTTTAGTGAGAACCTAATTAGGTCCTTAGGGAGGTCTAGAGGTGATGTACTAGGGTTAGGGCACCTTAATTTTGGTTCCTATGGAGTTGGAATTGGGTTTAAGGACCTAGAGATCCAAGATCAAGGCTTAAATATCAAATAGGAATTGGAGAGCAGCATCAGACGTCTAATAATAGAATCGGATGTCTTATATTCAAAAATCAGAAGTCTAGACTTATTGTCTAGACGTCCAATCAAAGTTAGGAAGGATTTCGGGTTCTGTTTTGGGTATTCTGCAGAAATTGGATGTCTGAAAAAGTGTTTGGACGTCCAATAACACTACAGAAGTGGGTTTGAAGTGTGCGGGAGTTGGCTAAGGGTCCTGGACGTCCTAAAACTTATCCAGACGTCCAGAGAAGGGTGGGAACTAGGGTTTTAGGGCTTCCTACGGTGCGGTGACCTAATCTAAGGGTGGCTAAGGCTTGGGGAAGTTTCTAAGCTATCCTAGGGCTAGGATGGACCTAAGCTCTTCACATTTTACTGCTTTATTTGTACTTAATAGAATAGAAAATCTTTTACCCCCTTACATTACTATTCCTACATCTAAACTAGGCTTTCTGCTCCAGCTCTGCTACAACTCCAGTTATTTTAGATCCTGCTCCAGATGCAGCTCCAGATCTACTTATTGCTTGCAATCAACATAATGCACTTAATCCGCACATTATAACATTATTTTATGCATAGCTAAGGTAAAGCAGTAAAGAAGTAGATAATGCATATGCATACATGAATTTCCCTAACTTATGCTAAGTTCTAGCCTAGTCTAGGTCAATTAAGACCTATGTTTGCTACACAATCAATAATTAAAGGACCTTAAAATAAGTTAAAAATGATAAATTATAAGTCAATTAATATTATTACTAATTTAATTAATAAATTGACTCGAAATACTATTAATTTGCTACCTAATTAATATCTTATTTAACTTAAGTATAACTTAAGACCTAAGTCTTAAATAACTTATGTAAGTTAATAAGTAAATAAATATAAATAAATGGGACAAAAATGTAAATACAAGGCTTTAATATAATATTTATCTAAATTATGAATATATATAAAAAAGCTAGAAAAGAAAATAATTTAAATTAACCTTAAATGCCTCTGTTTACATTTTGGTCCTTGGAATTCATTGCATTTGAGTCCTTTCCTTTCACCTAGGTCCTTATCTTTCCTTGCATATAGGTCCCTGTGAACACATTCTTCTTCATTTCTTCTTCAACTGCTTGAACGGCTAACATTCGGCGGTGTTGTCACCCTTCGATGACCACTCATCTGATGGCATTCCACCCTTGTGAAGCTTTTGAAGCTTGCGTCACCACCTCAAATCCATCCACTGGTCTGGATTATTCATAAATCCTAATTAGGTATAGGTGTTAACCTCACTGGTGTCGGAGACGATGTCGAAGGTTAAGCTGTACCTAGACGTAAACCTGTCTGGATTCAAGCTCCTTAGCCATCGCCGAACCCTATAAATACCCCTCGATCCCTTCGATTTGAGCGGTTAACTCCCTACCCTCTTCCCCAACCACAGCTAACTGATAGGCTATTCTTCCTACTTCGGCGACCATTTCCCATCTCCATCCTATTCCTCCGATCACCTCCATTCGCTTCCAATCTCCACTATCGTCCGCTAAGTCCTCTGACAAAGCGTCGACACCGGACTTTGCTTCCGCACCACGAAACCACCCGCCGGAGTTCTTCCTTCAACCTTCTAATTTCATCCACCATTGAGAACCTTCAACGGAGACTCCTCAACCTCCTTCATCCAGGTAACAATAGGATTAGGTTTACGTAAGTGTAGCATAGTTTAGTTCAGTAGATTAGGTAATTAGTTAGTTCTAATTGTTTAAGTTGTATGCCATCTTCTTTAGCTCCGTGATAACACTGCACAAGGGGGTGATAATTATATTGAATCTGGTCCATCTTAAGAATAAAAGGCACAACATAAGTAGAATGGGAGCATTGCATGCATCATGTACCAAGATTGGTTATAAAACTATATTAATGGCCATTTGTGTAAGAATTTGTCAAACCAGGCCTCAAATGATCAATCGGACCACACAGATGGATTCAGAACGACGAACGAAGTTCGACGGACTCAAGATCGGCCAAATCCGACATCCGGAGCTCCTACAATGGGCCCAAGAAGTTCTGACCGTTGATTTGGAGATCAACGGCCCATATTGCACCACGTCAGCCCCCCGCTCCACGGCACGATGCTCCTTCATCAAGCCGAGATCAGATCCCGGCCGTCGATCTTCGATTGAACGGCCAAGACTCGTATGCCTGCCCGCAGTCACCGTGACAAAGCACGGGCATGGCGCAACGGTTAGCGCACCCGCCTGCACGCACGTGACGCGGGTTCGAGCCACGCGAAGCCGAAATCGATGACGGAGGTAGCGCGCGGCGAAATTGGGCCGCCCGATCAGCAGTAGGCGGCTGAGATTTCGCCATGTGACACAACCGCAGCTCACGGGCACCCACGTGCACGCGCACGCCGGGCGATGACGCCCGCGCACACGCGTACCCGAGGCGCGATCCCAGCACAGCTGAGGAGGGATCTCAGATCGGACGGCTCTCGTGTAGCAGCCACGGATCGCATGAGAAGAAGAAACAAGGCGGGCGGCTGACCAACGGCTGGAGGGCTTCACCGACGCTTTTGGGAGTGGTTTTAGCAACGCTCTGGACGTCGCTAAAGCCCCTTCTTCTTTTAAGAAGCCCTTAACCCTATTTAAACCCCCTCCAACCACTCATTCAAGGATTAACTCCCCTTGCAACTACTCCACCCCTCTCTTAACTAGCTTTAGGCTCTCTTGTAATTGCCGGAGACGACGAGCCACCGACGGAGCTTCCTCCACCACCGTGGCTGCCTCGTCGCTCTCCACACACACTCTCTCTCTCTCTCTCCTTTTAAGCTTTCCATTACTTTGGTTTGAAGCATGTATTTAATGTTGTAAGCTATGAATTACAAGTGCATGATTAATGGAGTTATTTTCCGTTCAATTTCCATTTTAATTTCCGTTCAAGTTGTATGATCAAACAAAGAACTTTCTAACCCTAAACCCTCTCTCTCTCTACCTTTCTCTTGCTTTTCAAAATCGCATCTTTCGCAAGCAAAACTTTGCACTTTCCGTGACAACAAGTGATAAGCAAAAATCTGATTTCCACGCCTCCCTGAACCGACACTCAGACTCACCTCTGTTTACTTATTTTAAAATTGACGTTACAAGTGATGCATCCCATGACGGCGCGTAGACGGTGAAGCAATGCATCCCATGACGGTTGCAAGGGAGTAGGCGCTACGAGGACCAATAGTGAGTAATCTTTCTCTCATTGTTTGCTTGGATGAAAAAACTAAAAAAAAATTGTAAAAACTGAAAAAAATTGGCGTGGTGTATGATTGCTTGACCCACATCCTTAACACATCACCCCACAAAAGAATGTACACTCTAACATTCTAAATAAATTCTTGGAGTGTTCTTTTCTTTTTCTTGAGTGGTGTTTGCGAAGCCACCGTGAGTTGACCTGGACCGCACCACTCAACCCTAAAACTGACTCATCTAATAGAAGCTGCATGATCATTAGGATGAGTACACTAGGATTTTAAAGCCTCTACAGAATAAAAGGAAATCTACTTTCACCGAATTGTGTGCAGAACTTGACGTGCCCACTGAAACTTGGTTGAAAACATTAAGACACGTCAACCCTAAAAAGTACTAAAGTAAGGATGAAACACTAAAAGACACCACATCTTAATAAATCCTTGCTTGAAAATCATGCTTTGCTAGAAGCACACACCTTGAAAGTGGAAACTTAAGAGGCACCATCCCAATCAATGCCTCATCACATAACCCTAAGCACAAGCACTATCCTAACCCTTTAAAACTAAGTAGACGTGCCCTAGGCAGGACTGAGTTAAGTCTCAAAAGGCGAGGTTTTGTTCGCTAGGCACTTGGCTTTCATTCCCTTGGTAGAATCTGGTGACTAGGCTGCGGGGCAGTGTCAAACGACCGCGGTTGTGGGGTCTACGGAACCGGAGGCGCAAGCTAAAGGAAGAACCTTCCCTGCAATCCCCTCGTAATCAACCTGGCCAGATTAGCCTTGGGAAGGGGAGTCCAGTGCTTACGGACTTAATCACCCTTTGTGAGATTTCTAGGTCTCCTAAGGAATAAACCATAAGGACTAGGCTTGTGTGCTTGATTGAAACACACTTCTCGCATCTGTCGCCCTCCGCATCCCCTCCTGTTCTTCTCTAGTGTATGCACGAGAGACGCTCACTGCATCTCGAGTTGCGTGTTTTGGGGCAGGAATCTAGGCAACATAATTCTGTTAACATGGCTGAACCTAGGGTAGATGAGGCTGAGGATCAATCCCCACCAGATGCTATGGCCATCATCCAAGCTCAAATCAATGCTAACCACCAGCTTCAGCAACAACAAATCCACACCATCATGCAAGCCATACAACGATTACAGAACCCACAAGAACAACCACCACCACCTTTCCAAAACATACTAGGGCAACCACCACTTGATTTACCGCCATTTCAGGATCAATCGAGGTCCCTCCACGATTTCTATAGTCCTTCTGCTATCAGAGTCGAGCCACACCTTAGGATCCCCGAGGGGGGAGATGATTTTGAGCTAAAACCGAATGTCTTAAGTCTGATCCAGAGCCACTTTCATGGAAGCTCAAATGAGGATCCCTTTCAGCACCTAGAGGATCTCGACCGCATATCATGAACTGTGAAACCTAGGAACATTAGCCTTGACATTATTCTAATCAAGATGTTCCCCTTCTCATTGAGAGACAAGGCTTCTCATTGGCTTAGAACCCTAGGTAGACCCATCACCACCTGGGAAGAACTGAGGCATGCATTTTAAAAGAAATTCTTCCCCATAGGAAAGACAAATGCCCTCAAAAGAGCTATCACTACCTTTACACTCCAGGGTGGGGAACAATTTCATGAGGCGTGGGAAAGATTTAATGAACTTTTGAGGAAATGCCCACACCATGAAGTACCAAGGTGGCAATTGGCCCAGATCTTCTACCACGGTTTGGACAGCAACTTATGGAACTTCGTCAATGCCTAATGTGGGGGAAACTTCCTGAACAAAGATGAGGAGAGCGCATTTGAGTTCTTTGAGTCTATGAGCGAGAATTCGCTCAATAATGCCTCCATGAACCAGTTTAATAGGTCCAGTCAACCCCGTGGCGGGATTTATGAGGTGCAAGCAAATTCTGGAATGGTTGACATGGACATCATTGCCAAGAAGTTGTATCGAGTGGAATTGGTGGACAAAAAGATTGATGAGCTACTGAACCAGACCAGGAACCGCTTGCAGGCTTTCTCCCTAGCAAAGGGAGCACATAATGTTGACCTGGTCCAGCCCTTCACCCAACTGAACCAGGAACAACCCCTGACCACGTTCCAAGGAGGGACCTTTGCTCCCTCAACCCTTGATTACTCCCTTCCCTCTTCATCAACATCAGCTATCCTCGAAGATGTGCAAGCTATCCAAGGTTATGCGAAACCTGACCCTTTCTCCAACACTTACAACACTGGCTGGCGTAACCACCCCAACTTTGGTCGGACAAACCAGAAACCACCACAATTCCAAAACCAGCCTAGGACAAACCAGCAGCCACACTTGCCCCCTATCAGCAAGGACCACCAGTTAGACCCCAATATAATCAGAATAGGGCGGCCCCTCCCTCACAAAACCAAATGGATACCCTAATAATGATGATGGCTTAAAGGGACAGTTAAGCCAACTCTTGGACTGTAAACAACAAGGATCCCTACCTTCCCAACCACAACCGAACCCGCGAAACATAATTAACAGAGGTCCCAATTCGCAAGGATTCCAAAGCAACCCCGAGCAGGCTCACATGGTCCAGCTAGCCCCGCAAACACCTCCTGGGTTTGGTGCTTCTTCGTCCTCGTCTTCTCAAGGATCAACCCATGGCCCCAATGCCTCTGCGAATGCGGTGACCTTGAGAAGCTGCACCAAAACCCAGGATCCCGAATGGCCGACTCTCCCCGAGACTTCACCTGCTGAAATACCCGACTCAGAAGAGGCACCAACCAAGGACCCAGACATGGAACCGATCCACATTCAGACACCCTACCCTGAGTCCTTGGAAACAATCAAGAAAAAGAAGAATACTGTGGAAACTGAGGAGCTGTTGGAAATTTTTAAGCAAGTACAGATTAATATTTCACTCCTTGAAGCCGTCAAACACATCCCTGCTTACGCCAAGTTTTTAAAGAATGCTTGTACACCCAAGCGTAAGCCGAGACCTCAAGCACCTAGGAAGGTTGTAGTCTCTGAGCAAGCAAGTTCCATAATATCAAGCAACCTTCCACTCAAGCGAACTGACCCAGGAGCGCCCCTGATTTCCTACAATATCGGGGACATGACGTTTGATAGAGCACTCCTGGACCTAGGTGCTTCTATCAATCTAATTCCAACAACCCTGTACCACCAATTTGGTTTTGGGGAGCTGACACCAACCCCTGTCACCATCCAGCTGACTGATAGATCAGTGAAAACCCCGAAGGGGGTTGTTGAGGACGTGATTGTACTGGTCAAGGACTTCTATTTCCCAGTCGACTTTTTGGTGCTCGACATGGAAGTCCCTGAAAAATTACAGAACGCACCCATAATCTTAGGCAGAACTTTCTTAGCTACGACTAAAGCAAACATTGATTGCGACACGGGATGTATCGAAATCTCTTTCGGAGATAGGAAAATGCAATTGGATATCTTCCGGGTGACAAAGTCTTTTGATTGCGATTACATTGAGGAACATGATCCTGTGGAAACTTTAATCGAGGAATGCCTCACCCTCAGTTCTGTCTCAGACCACCAAACCCGTAGTGACTATTCTGACCCGCCACCATCATTACCCGTGGACCTCTGTAAGGCTGAGTACCATCACATGACACCATTTGAAGAGATCGATGTTGAACAACTCCCGCCCTTTCCCTTCCCATCGACTGTGGTTCCACCCGCACCTGAACTTAAACCATTTCCCGAGAATCTCAAGTACGTCTTCTTGGGACCTGACCAGACCTTCCCAGTGATTATTAATTCTCATCTAACCAAGGATCAGGAACTCACGTTGACTGCGACCCTTTCAGAACATCGGGCCACCACTGGTTGGACCATTTCAGATTTAAGAGGCATTAGCCCCACCTATTGCACCCACAAGATTTACCTGGAAGATGGGGCTCGACCTTCCTGCCAGATGCAGAGACGTTTAAACCCAAACATGCAGGAGGTCGTTAAAAAGGAAATTATCAAGTGGATTGACGCCGACATCATCTACCCTATCTCCGATAGCCCCTGGGTGAGCCCCACTCAAGTGGTTCCAAAGAAAGCTGGTCTCACCGTTGTCACGAATGATCATGGCGAATCCATCCCCACCAGCACCACCACCGCATGGCGGGTGTGTATTGAATATAAGAAGCTTAATGAAGCCACTAGGAAGGACCACTTCCCCTTGCCATTCATTGACCAAATCCTTGAAAGATTGGCAGGGCAGAAGTATTTTTGCTTCCTGGATGGATATTCAGGATATAACCAAGTCGCAATTGCTCCGGAAGATCAGGAAAAGACCACATTCGCTTGCCCGTATGGCACGTTTGCATTTCGTCGAATGCCGTTCGGGTTATGCAATGCACCTGCGACCTTCCAGCATTGCATGCTAGACATTTTTTCAGAAATGGTGGGTGAATACTTGGAGGACTTTATGGATGATTTCTCTGTATTCGGGAATTCATTCGACCATTGTTTGAGCAACTTGGAGAAAATCCTGAAATGATGTATCAAGGTTAACCTAGTGTTAAGTTGGGAAAAGAGCCATTTTATGGTTCAAGAAGGAATTGTCCTCGGTCACATCGTTTCGCATAGGGGCATCGAGGTAGATCGAGATAAGGTTTATTTAATTTCCAAACTTCCTCCACCTAGTTCGGTCCGGCAGATTCACACCTTCCTAGGACATGTTTGCTTCTGCCAAAGGTTCATTAAAGACTTTTCCAAGCTTTCCAAACCCTTGACCGACCTTCTAGCCAACGATGCCATATTCCACATGTCTCCTGATTGCATCCAGGATTATCACACCCTCCGGGACTTAGTCTCCACCGCACCTGACTTCAACCACCAGACTAGTCCCAGGACTTTGAGATTATGTGTGATGCATCAGATTTTGCCATAGGTGCTGTCCTGGGACAAAGGCAGGACAAGACGCTTGTGGTGATCTTCTACGTGAGCAAAACGTTGGACAAGGCCCAACGTAATTATACTGTCACAGAGAAGGAGTTGCTTGCTATAGTCTTTAGACTTGAAAAATTTCGATCGTACTTGTTGGGATCCCACGTGACTATTTACACTGACCATTCAGCCATCCGGCACCTGTTGGCCAAAAAGGACGCAAAGCCCAGACTCATTAGATGGATCCTGCTTTTGCAGGAATTTGACCTGAAAATCCGAGACAAGGCTAGATCGAAGAATGTGGTGGCTAACCACTTGTCAAGACTTCATCCAGACCACATTGGACCCTCCCTACCTCTATCTGATGCCTTCCCTGATGAACACATCCTAGCAGTGCAAGACAAGAAAATGCCATGGTATGCGGACTACGTCAATTACCTGGTTGTAGGACAAACCCTTCACAGCTGGTCCAGACAGCAACGGGACAGGTTCTTGGCTGAGTGATGAGAACCTCATCATGAGCCATAACTAGCTCATTTTGACCTAATACAAAGGATAAAAGCTCCTACATAACTCAAGGAAAGGCTTAACTCAGAGAATTCTGAGTTTAAGGAGAAAACAAGTCATAAGGGGTAAAAATGCAATTTTTCCAGTATAATCTGCATACAGGTCCAAACATAGGTCAAACAAACCGAATAAGAAGGAAAGTGGGATGATCTGATAAGGGCTACAGTAATTCCAAGGAACTAAATGATAATCTGTAACCTTAAAACAAACCTACTTCAATTCATGAGGTTCGAGGCAAAGTAAAAATAGAATAAACCCTCTAAAATTCATATAAAAATAATCTCTACGGTTTAGAACCTTCAATTTGGCCTTTGGAACCCATTTTGACCTACATTGAGAACCATGCCCAATTAATAACTTAATTTGGGTTTTTGCGTAAATTGACCAGTCAAACAAGGTTTTATCTAGAAATAAAATTCACCATCAGAATCCTTAGGTCCTAATTAGTCACGTATAAAAACTTGAGCCTAAGAAGAAACCTTCTTGACCAACTTTACATTTTGGTCCTCATCTATTTACTTTTTGGCCCTCAACTTTTGAACCCTTGCATTCTGGACCCTAACTCTCCTTCGTTCTTTGCGTTCATGTCCCTCCTGCAAAACCTGAGCAGCACCATACTCCGGCGACCTTGCGCGGAGCATGGCGCCGCGCAGGGTAAGGGGGACCTTCTGCCAAGTCGACCGAGGGTGCCCTGCGTCGTCAGCCATCGCAGGAACACCCCCCTGGTCGCTGCAACCCACCATACCGGCCGTGCGAACGCATGGACGGTATGGGTCACCACTTCCGGCGTCCTCCGGCGAGGGAGACACGTCGTCTCCCCCCGCCCTCCTCTCTGATTCTACCCTATAAATACACCTGTCGCTCCACCGTTCTTCCGAGCTCGGTCCTGACGGAGAAACACCCTCTTTTCACTCTCTTCCCACTCCGACAGGAAGCCCTCCAGCTCCGGCGGTTTTTCCCTCCTCCTCGTCGTTCTGCCGCACTACCAGCAGCAGGGCTGCCTTCCCGCGCCGCGCCGCACCCAGCGCGCGCCTCTCCAGCCCTCTCCTCGCCGTCGCTCCTTCCTCTGGGCAGCTTCTTCTCCGGCGACAGTCGATACGACTGTCGCCTGTTCCGGCCCCTCCTTGTCCTGTTAAGTAGGTATAACTTCTCACCTTTCTCCCCTCTTCCTTTTCCTCACTTTAAACCCTTACTGTCGCCCTCGATTCCGACCAATCGCCCTCACCTTCTCCACCTCCGGCCACACTCCGGCGACCCGCTCCCATCACTCCAGCACCCCATACAGCTCGCCGACCTGCACATAATATCTGCCTCCTCACCCTGATCCGTTTCCGCCCTTCCAATTACCGCCACCCGACCTCTGCAAATCCACCGAACACACCCACTTCCCGACCTAGGGCAGCACCTGCACGTCGACCCACGCCTCGCCACCACCCGCATGAGCTTCGCCGCACTCTGGCGAGGCTCCCGGTACCTTCTGATTAGGCCGAGAGGCCGTTTTGCTGTGAACAGGTCACCCGACCTCCGCCGCCATTGCTGTGCAGAAGGAGCTGCCTCCGCCTGCAGCTGCAGCCTCGCCACGCCCGGATTAGGCTCTCAGGGTGCGTGGGGTGTCTTCGCGAAGAGCCCCAGGTTCGCAGCAGGGGCGAGGACCTCGCGTAAAGCCGCAGTTGCCAGCTGGTTCCTCCCCGCAGGCGCCAAATTGGGGTGGCACATTTAGTCCCACCTCGGAAGGCTCTGGAGTGGCGCAGCGATACAAATTGAAAACGTGCTGGAGGCTTATCGCCTCAGCACATGGGGTGAGGTCCCTCTCACACCGTCTCACCGGGCCCATCCGCGAGCTCATCACGCGGATCCGGCCGACCCGACCCGACTTGTCTGGCACTCCTCGCCCACCACGCATGCCGGTGGGCCTGGACCCGGGCGCGACCCGTACCCGACTACCCGGCAGCTCTGGGAGAGCTTTCCGAAGAGCGGCTTCTGTGAGAGAGAAACGCGGGGGTGGGGGGGGTAGAGTAGGTTTTGCCGTCTCTGAATGGAACTTTGAGTGTGCAGGCACAGGTGAAGGGACTGCGGAAGGGCTGAAGAGAAGAAGAAAACTGAAAGAAGAAGAGTAGCCAGGTCGAAGTAAAGAGGAAGGAGAAAGCAAAGAAGAAAAAGACAAGCAAGGTAGAGAAGAAGGCTGACGAAGACTGAAGGAAGGAGCACCGAGCGGCACTGTAGCAGCAGCAACTTAAGTCGTCTGAGTGGAAAATCAGACGACGCTCTGGAGGCAGAAAAGAAAGAAGAAGAACATCACCACTGCTGCAGATAAAGAAGACAGAAAGAAAAAGAAGAAAGGAGGAGAGACAACGTCCTGACAGCAAAAGCAGAAGAAGAGCACGAGAAGGAGATCAGCAGAAAGAAGTAAAAAGAAGATCTGAAGAACAAAAAGCAGAAGAAGAAGAAGAAGACCACAGGAAGAAAGAAGAGAAGAAGAAGCCAGATTTTCATCTCTCTCCCCCTCTCTCTCTCTTTATTTTTGTAATAAGAATTTGTACCCCTAGAATACAACTTGCTCCCTGAGTTCGACCTCGGGAACTCCTTATTTTCCGAGTAAAAAATTATATATTTGAAATGATGGCAATAACTGGCTATACTACAACGCTATAATAAAACCTAGTTATCTCAGGCCACGCACCAGCGGTTTTGGGGCAGAAAATTGACAGGAAACCTGTGGTCATTTACTACGCCAGCAAAACACTCGATGAGGCTCAGCGTAACTATACCGTTACTGCGAAAGAGCTGCTAGCTGTAGTATTTGCCCTAAAAAAATTCAGATCGTACCTTCTGGGTTCTCGTGTCATCATATACTCGGATCACACAGCTGTGAGGCATCTCCTTGCAAAGAAGGACGCGAAACCTCGATTAATCCGATGGATCTTGCTGTTGCAAGAATTCGATCTTGAGATTCGCGACAAGGCAGGAAGGCAGAATGTGGTAGCCGACCATCTGTCCCGTCTTCCTTCTGAGATCATTAACCCTTCCGGACCCATCACTGAGCATTTTCCCGATGAGCACCTGTTGACTATCGGTACTAGCCTTCCATGGTTTGCTAATGTAGTAAATTACTTGGCATCTCATCAGATCCCGTCCGATTGAACGAAGGCCAAGGACAAATTACGCTCCGATGCCAAGTATTACATTTGGGAAGACCCGTACCTCTTCCGCATAGGTGCTGATCAGATCATCCGGAGATGTGTCCCGGAAGAGGAAATCAGCAATGTCCTATCTTTCTGCCATGACTAGGCATGCGGTGGCCATTCGCCGGGCATAAAACCACATCAAAAGTCCTCCAGTGCGGCTTTTACTGGCCCACACTGTTCAAAGACACGTACAGTCACTGCAAGGCATGCAGTCGTTGCCAGACTTTGGGCAACATGAGCCATCGCGACATGATGCCTATGCAACCGATTCTAGTATGCGAAATCTTCGATGTTTGGGGGATTGATTTTATGGGCCCCTTTCCTGTTTCGGATGGTTTCGAATACATACTGTTGGCCGTGGACTACGTGTCCAAATGGATCGAAGCCATACCGACCCGAACCTGTGATCACAAAATCGTTCTCAAATTCATTCATCAAAACATTTTCTCAAGGTTCAGGATTCCTCGTGCAATAATCTCTGATGGGGGGACCCATTTCACAAATGCTCAGTTTAGGTCACTGATGACCAAATACGGGGTGTCTCACCGAATCTCTACTCCTTATCACCCCCAAGCTAATGGTCTAGCTGAGCTGTCTAATCGGGAGATCAAGAAAATCCTGCAAGTCACTGTTCGGCCTGACAGGAAGGACTGGTCGTCCCAACTTCCGGAAGCATTGTGGGCCTATAGGACCGCCCACAAAACCCAATTAGGCATGTCTCCCTTTAGACTGGTGTACGAAAAGGCGTATCACCTTCCCGTAGAATTAGAGCATAAAGCCTATTGGGCAGTACGGAACTGTAATCTAGATTTTTCAAAGGCTGGAACCCACAGAAAACTTCAAATCAGCGAGATCGATGAATTACGCCTATACGCGTATGAGAGCTCGCGAATCTACAAGGAGCGGGTTAAAGCCTTCCACGACAAGCATATCTCAAGAAAAATCTTTCATCCTGGTCAGAAGGTCCTACTCTTTGATGCCCGACTCAAACTTTTCCCGGGAAAGCTGTGATCCAAGTGGGTCGGACCATATTTAGTCCGACAAGTTTTTAGAAATGGAGCTATCGAAATCAGTCCACTCAGCCACAATTCCGAACCTTTCATCGTGAACGGTCAGAGACTCAAGCCGTTCATTGATGTGACTTCTACTGATTTGGCTGAAGCATCTTATATCCTCCATTCCCCTTGAGCTTATTGTGCCCAGCCGATGGCGTAAAACTCAGCGCTTAATGGGAGGCAACCCGTCTTTTTCCAAAAAAAATCCAAAACTTTTTCTGACACCTTTTTGCACTTAAGGTTCACCCTTGTAGACAGCCGACCCCACCTCAGATGCTTGCATCTGGGATTAGAAATCATCCGCAAAATTCAACCCGACCCATTCACTCATCCAAATTTCTGTCTTAAGGAATGAACTAAGTTGAATAAAAACCCCCTAGGTTACAATGAGGACATTGCAAATCTTAGGCATGGGGGGGTATGAAAGTGCAAAACTTGTAAGAAAAGGTTTCAAACAAAAAATTCACATATGCCAAAAACACCATAAAAATTAAAAATTTTTTTCAAAAAAGAATAAGAGGAAAAGAGGAGAAGGAAATTTTGTGAAGGAGAGGAGAAAAGAAACAAAATGAAAAAGGAGCACAAAATTATGAGAAAAAAGTGATAGTCATTAGTAAGGAACTAAGGAATTAACCTAAGTTCTAGACCTCATTCAAAAAAATAACTGAAAAAGTGCACAAAGGGATTAGTAAGAACGCAAACCTTAGGCATTCTTGAATAGACTCTTTGTACCCATTAAGATCTAGACATTCCTCAAGAGGTTGAGGAAAATGAAAAGCTGAAGTATTAGGTCTAAGGCTTAGGGAGTATTTGGCTCGTTAACTAATTTTTGGTTTACGGGACATAGTAACCTAAGTACCCTAACCTCACACACAGCCTGGTTCAGTAAGCGTAAAAATCAAAATCACGCAGAAGCGTCGCAAAATTCTGAAAAGTACACCTAGAGTAGGAGCGGCCGATCAACACAAGTTGATTTGGACGAGTTCCCAGCGCGGAGAGGCAGGAAATCCCCTCAAAGATGCGTAACAAAATATCATCTCCTCGGTGCTTGTCTCTTAGGATATTTACATATCCTACTGGGGGCATGTAAGCACTCTGCTGGTTCAGATTTCATGGATGGCATTATCTCGAAGTGTCAATTGCCAGGGTCTGGATTCGGCCACGGAACACCATGGATGGGATTATCTCGAAATCTCAATAGCCAGGGTTCCGGGGGTTGCCATGGGTGGTGCTATCTCGAAGCATCGATTGCCAGGAACCCTTGAGGATTGATGATGGGAGCAAGGAATCTGATACAGACCGTGTTGAAAAGCCAATCCTAGGCTAGAACTAAAAAGAAAAAGAGAGAGAAAAATCTCCAAACAGAAAAATCTTCTTTCTATCTCTCTCTTATAAAACGCACTGCGAACTGAGCCAGGGCTAAAATCATTTCAAGCACGGGTGCTTTAATCACAAAGTCCAATAAACCTTAGGTTAGTTCTTGTAGGCCTTAAAAACCTTTGCTAAGGACTAAGGCTGAGTCTAGACAGATTTAGATCTTGATTGGTACTAGAGTACCTTTTAGGCCTATGGTCAGCATTCTAACATAATCTAAGCTCAAATGAAAAAGCACTTATTTGAAGCTATTAAAAACTTCATGCTCTAGAACAAGGGTTGAAACCTTAACTTTTTGCTAAGGGACCAGCAAAAGCTAGGCATGGGGGTATGATGAGAACCTCATCATGAGCCATAACTAGCTCATTTTGACCTAATACAAAGGATAAAAGCTCCTACATAACTCAAGGAAAGGCTTAACTCAGAGAATTCTGAGTTTAACGAGAAAACAAGTCATAAGGGGTAAAAATGTAATTTTACCAGTATAATCTGCATACAGGTCCAAACATAGGTCAAACAAACCGAATAAGAAGGAAAGTGGGATGATCTGATAAGGGCTACAGCAATTCCAAGGAACTAAATGATAATCTGTAACCTTAAAACAAACCCACTTCAATTCACGAGGTTCGAGGCAAAGTAAAAATAGAATAAACCCTCTAAAATTCATATAAAAATAATCTCTAGGGTTTAGAACCTTCAATTTGGCCTTTGGAACCCATTTTGACCTACATTGAGAACCATGCCCAATTAATAACTTAATTTGGGTTTCTGCGTAAATTGATCGATCAAACAAGGTTTTATCTAGAAATAAAATTCACCATCAGAATCCTTAGGTCCTAATTAGTCACGTATAAAAACTTGAGCCTAAGAAGAAACCTTCTTGACCAACTTTACATTTTGGTCCTCATCTATTTACTTTTTGGCCCTCAACTTTTGAACCCTCGCATTCTGGCCCCTAACTCTCCTTCGTTCTTCCCTTTCAGGTCCCTCCTGCAAAACCTGAGCAGCACCATGCTCCGGCGACCTTGCGCGGAGCATGGCGCCGCGCAGGGTAAGGGAGACCTTCTGCCAAGTCGACCGGGGGTGCCCTGCGTCGTTAGCCGTCGCAGGAACCCCCCTGGTCGCTGCAACCCACCATACCGGCCGTGCGAACGCACAGACGGTATGGGTCTCCACTTCCGGTGTCCTCCGGTGAGGGAGACACGTCGTCTCCCTCCGCCCTCCTCTCTGATTCTACCCTATAAATACCCCCGTCGCTCCACCGTTCTTCCGAGCTCGGTCCTGACGGAGAAACACCCTCTTTTCACTCTCTTCCCACTCCGACAGGAAGCCCTCCAGCTCCGGCGGTTTTTCCCTCCTCCTCGTCGTTCTGCTGCACTACCAGCAGCAGGGCTGCCTTCCCCTGCTCTTCCCGCGCCACGCCGCACCCAGCGCGCGCCTCTCCAGCCCTCTCCTCGCCGCCGCTCCTTCCTCTGGGCAACTTCTTCTCCGGCGACAGTCGATACGACTGTCGCCTGTTCCGGCCCCTCCTTGTCCTGTTAAGTAGGTATAACTTCTCTCCTTTCTCCCCTCTTCCTTTTCCTCACTTTAAACCCTTACTGTCGCCCTCGATTCTGACTAATCGCCCTCACCTTCTCCACCTCCGGCCACACTCCGGCAACCCGCTCCCATCACTCCAGCACCCCATACGGCTCGTCGACCTGCACATAATCTCCACCTCCTCACTCTGATCCATTTCCGCCCTTCCAATTCCCGCCACCCGACCTCTGCAAATCCACCGAACACACCCACTTCCCGACCTAGGGCAGCACCTGCACGCCGCCCCATGCCTCGCCACCACCCGCACGAGCTTCGCCGCACTTTGGCGAAGCTCCCGGTACCTTCTGATTAGGTCGAGAGGCCGTTTTGCTGTGAACAGGTCACCCGACCTCCGCCGCCATTGCTGTGCAGAAGGAGCTGCCTCCGCCTGCAGCTGCAGCCTCGCTACGCCCAGATCAGGCTCTCAGGGTGCGTGGGGTGTCTTCGCGAAGAGCCCCAGGTTCGCAGCAGGGGCGAGGACCTCGCGTAAAGCCGCAGTTGCCAGCTGGTTCCTCCGCGCAGGCGCCAAATTGGGGTGGGACATTTAGTCCCACCTCGGAAGGCTCTGGAGCGGCGCAGCGATACAAATTGAAAACGTGCTGGAGGCTTATCGCCTCAGCACACGGGGTGAGGTCCCTCTCACACCGTCTCACCGGGCCCATCCGCGAGCTCATCACGCGGATCCGGTCGACCCGACCCGACTTGTCTGGCACTCCTCTCCCACCACGCACGCTGGTGGGCCTGGACCCGGGCGCGACCCGTACCCGACTACCCGACAGCTCTGGGAGAGCTTTCCGAAGAGCGGCTTCTGTGAGAGAGAAACGCGGGGGTGGGGGGGGTAGAGTAGGTTTTGCCGTCTCTGAATGGAACTTTGAGTGTGCAGGCATAGGTGAAGGGACTACGGAAGGGCTGAAGAGAAGAAGAAAACTGAAGGAAGAAGAGCAGCTAGGTCGAAGCAAAGAGGAAGGAGAAAGCAAAGAAGAAGAAGACAAGTGAGGCAGAGAAGAAGGCTGACGAAGACTGAAGGAAGGAGCACCGAGCGGCACTGTAGCAGCGGCGACTTAAGTCGTCTGAGTGGAAAATCATACGACGCTCTGGAGGCAGAAAAGAAAGAAGAACATCACCACTGCTGCAGATAAAGAAGACAGAAAGAAAAAGAATAAAGGAGGAGAGACAACGTCCTGACAGCAAAAGCAGAAGAAGAGCACGAGAAGGAGATCAGCAGAAAGAAGTAAAAAGAAGATCTGAAGAATAAAAAGAAGAAGAAGAAGACCACAGGAAGAAAGAAGAGAAGAAGAAGCCAGATTTTCATCTCTCTCCCCCTCTCTCTCTTTATTTTTGTAATAAGAATTTGTACCCCTAGAATACAACTTGCTCCCTGAGTTCGACCTCGGAAACTCTTTATTTTCCGAGTAAAAAATTATATATTTGAAATGATGGCAATAACTGGCTATACTACAACGCTATAATAAAACCTAGTTATCTCAGGCCACGCACCATTTTTCACTGAGGCCAAGAACTATTTCTGGGATGATCCCATGCTGTTTCGCCTCTATGCTGATGAGATCATCAGGAGGTGTATCCTCGAAGACGAAGTTCAGAGTGTGCTTTCCTTTTGTCATGACCAAGCGTGTGGCGGCCACTTCTCTGTAAAGAAAACAGCTGCAAAAGTTTTGCAGTCTGGATTTTACTAGCAGTCCCTATTTAAGGATGCACACATCTTTGCCAAGACTTGCTTACACTGCCAAACGCTGGGGACCATGACCAAGAAAGATATGATGCCCCTTCAGCCCATTTTGATTGTCGATATCTTCAACGTTTGGGGCATCGATTTTATGGGCCCCTTTCCACCATCCAACGGCTTCGAGTACATCTTGGTATCGGTAGACTATGTTCCCAAATGGATTGAAGCCGTCGCCACCCGACGATGCGATCAGAGGACTGTCATGGACTTTGTTAAGAAGAACATCTTTTCCCGGTTTGGAATACCCAAGGCCATGATCAGTGATGGTGGAAGCCATTTTATCCATTCCCAATTCCGTGCCCTACAAAGAAAATACGAGGTAAACCACCGCATTGCCACCCCGTATCATCCACAAACAAATGGGCAGACTGAGGTCTCAAATAGACAAATCCAGAACATTTTACAGAAGACTGTGAGACCTGACAGGAAAGACTGGTCCACACAACTTGATGATGCCCTGTGGGCATACAGGACCACCTTCAAGACCCTGATAGGCATGCCGCCTTATCGCTTGGTCTTTGGCAAAGCCTGCCATCTTCCTGTCGAATTGGAACACCGGGCTTACTGGGTTGTCAAGAAATGTAACGTGGATCCCCAGTTAGCCGGTGCGCAGAGGACGCTCCAATTATCTAAGCTCGAAGAAATTCGTCAGGACACCTTTGACAATAGTCGACTATATCAGGAGAAAATGAAAGCTGTCCACAACCGACTCATTCATAGAAAAACCTTTGAGCCTAACCAGCAAGTTTGGCTATTTGATGCATGCCAAAAACTCTTCCCAGGGAAACTCAGGTCCAAATGGACAGGACCATTTCGGGTGGTTAAGCCCTACTCTAATGGGGCGGTTGAATTCGCTGATCTAAACATTGGGCACACTTTTATAGTTAATGGTCAAAGATTGAAGCATTTCCTGTCCCAGGTTGCCACAAAGGAAAGTGTCACCCTCGTTGAGGGCTGACACCGAGCATCGCCCAGCTGGAGGCGTTAAACTCAGCGCTTCCTGGGAGGCAACCCAGAGGATTCAAACTGATCTGGTAGTTTACGTCACTCAGGTACTATCTTTTTGAACACTTTTGTATCCATGTACTTGCCAATGAGGACATTGTCCAACTTAAGTATGGGGGGGGTGGTAAATTGCATAATCCTGAGCTCAATTAATCAGTCTGAATGAATAAATAAATTAAAAAAAAATTGAATTTAGGAAGAAAACTTAAGCATTAGAAACTTGTCAATAGTGGGAAATAATACAAAAAGAACTTAAACACTTAGACTTTTCAGGACTTCAGGCTTAATCAGCCCTGGTGTTCGTTAAAATATGGATTTAATGGTGAATCCTTGCAACCTTAAGCTATTCAAATTCACCTACTAAATAAGGTAATAAGTATACGACTTATCAACTCACCCTCTATCTCAGAAAAACTTTGAGTCTAAGCATCTGCACACATTTTTGCACACTCACTTCTTGAAGATTTTGACAGAAATTGGGTAGCTAATGAACTCTCTAGGGTGGTATGGCTGGCAAGTTGTCGTGGGTAACAGCCCATTGGCAGGTTGTCCAGAACCCAGCCACAGGCCATTTCTTCTTCATTGCCTCTAGGTACATTTGAGATCAGGGAAGCCACCTACGAAAAAAAAAAAGGAAGAAGAAGAAAATAAAATAAACCACACTTCACCGCACAAGTATGGCTGGCAAGTGATCGTGGGTAACAGCCCGTTGGTTGGTCGTCCAGAGCCCAGCTCAATAATTGCACAAAAAAGACCAAAACAATTAAGGAAGAAGCGGGGAAGTAGTACAAGCCGGGGAGATATACACTGGAAAAATCCTTGTGTTGACCCCAATTAAAACAAACGTAGGAAGAAAGCTACCAATCGAACAAATACACCTTCAGGCAAATTTATTTCCTTTTTCGGTCACCTAGAGGCATAGAAACTCGAAGTCTGTCTCAATTACTGTTAAGTGAGTCTATCACAACATTCAGACCAAGATGCTTAGCACTTAGGATTTTGATCGAGTTTTGGGTGGGTTGGGTAGTCGTAAAAAGTTACCAACCCACACTGAATTCCAAAAAAATTTTAAAAAATATATATATACATATACATATGTATAGTTATATACATTAAAGCAAGGATTCGGGCGATTCGTATTTTGGTAGACACCCGGGCGCTGCTTAGTCTTTGAAGGTTAAGATCTTCGTATATTTCCTCTTATTGACAAGTAACGAAGTGTCTAAGCAATTACTTCTTAAATTCTGAAAGGAAATAAAGGCTAGAATAAACCTTGCTAGGGACTAGCAAGGACTAAGCATGGGGGTATGATAACACTACACAAGGGGGTGATAATTATGTTGAATATGAACCATCTTAAGAATAAAAGGTACAACATAAGTAGAATGGGAGCATTGCATGCATCATTGTTGAACGTACGAATCGCTATGCTAACGTGTTTGGTTTTGGAAAACCTGTCGTTATAGCTTGAAAGCGAAGAATTCGTGTTCAACAAATAAAATTTATACCGAAAAGAATTCTGGGTCGAACACAGGGAGGCTACGTTGATCTATATTCTCAATTATATTTTTTAGGATTTTTTGATAAGCAAGGCGATATAATTACAATGGAGTTATCAGACTAAAAGAAAGAGAGAGAGAGAGAGAAAGAGAACATGCATTCAATATTTCAACTGTTTATACAATCAAACTAAATAAAAGTTACACTAGAAAGCGGGAAATCAATTACACTATAAAGCAGGAAAAATTCTACACTAGAAAAGCTGTAAATAAGAATGGGAGAGAGAAGTTATCCTCCTCGATGATTGCTTGGAGGACGAGCCGGACGGGACGACACCTGGACGAAGGAGAACGAAGCAGGACGAAGTAGAAGAACGGGAATGGAGCAGCACGCCATCGTCGTCGCGGGATCCACTTCTAAAGGGGGACGAAAATTTAGACTTTATCTCGCGAGGAGCATCCCGGGTGTGGGACAAGCTTCTCTTGAGCTTTGGAGAGGTAGAGAGGAGAAGGAAGGGATGAGAATTTCGTATGGAGGGGGTCTCCTTTTATAGTTGCAAGGAGTGGGGGCAAAATGGACATTACAACTTCAAAATATTAAATGAGGGGTCTTTAGTGACGGATAAATCCGTCACTAAAGCTCCCAACGTGGGTGTAGCTCCTGCGCCCACGTGCGCCTCCTCAGTTGCTCGTGCACAATGCTCACGCACGTTCTTTGATTCTCAGCCGTCCGATTGCGAGATCGGACGGCTTAAGACGCATCTCCGCCCACTTCTGCACCTGCCTGGTGCGTGCGATTGCGCGTGAAGTTGCGCGTTCAATCGTGCGTGAATGCTATCGGGCACGCGCGGCCATCTGATCAAGATCCAACGCCCGCCCGCGCCCGATCGCCCGCGCCTTCCAACCCTTCGCTGCAGCTCGAACCCGCGCCCGCCGCTCTTGTAAGCACGCTCGACCGCTGCGCTACGGGGCAAGGATGGTCGAGCAGACGCTTTTAAGTGCGGCTGACCACAACCGTTGGATCAAGATCCAACGGCGGAGAGTGAGCGGGTGCGGGGCCTTCAAAGATTCATGCGGCCGTTTGGGCAGCCAGGATGGCACCACGTGGAGCCATCTTGGCTGTCCATCTTCTGGAAGTTGTAGATGGTGCCACGGATGTCGGATTGACTTGATTTTTACATCGTTGGGCTGCGATCGTCGATCCGAATTCATCCGTATGGTCGAATTTGTCATTTAAAGTGCAGATTTACACCATCCTGGCCCTTGATCTTCTAGGATTCCTCGGTCACTATCTGATGCTACGGATGTCTGATTAGGGCGATCTTAGAGTCGTTGAACTCCAATCGTTGCCCTGATCACATCCATACGGTTGGATCTTTGATCCGAGGCTCTGATAAAATGTTTGCCCTGTCCAAGCACATAAAAGGAGACAATTAGCCTCCACTTTATTCAAATTACTCTAAATGCAAGATGATGCATGTTATGCAATATTTATATCATGAAATGCAATCCTATGCTTAAGAACATGCATAAATAGACATTTTAAGTAGTGTAAATGTGTTTACATCATACCCCCATGCCTATCTTTTTGCTAGTCCCTAGCAAAAACTATATGCTATTTATAAAAGAATTAGGTTGGATTATTTGGACCTGAGTTATTTTCAATCATTAAGAAATTGTCTACTTAGGAACTGAACTTTCAAAGACACAATAGTGCCCGGGTATCAGCCAAAATGCAGACCGCCTCAAGCCCTCACCTTATAAAAAGAAAATTTTCTTTTTCTCTTTTTCTCTTTTCTAACTTTTTTGGATTTTCAAATTTTAGGGTTTAAGAGTGGCTTTCTACGGCCATTCAACTCACCCAAGATTTGATGAGAACCCTAAGTTTTAGGCATCTTATTGTGATTGTGATAGATTCGTTGACCGGTAATTAAAATGAACTTCGGATTTCTACACCTCTAGGTGACCTTAAAAAGACTTCTGCCTAAAGGTGTATCTTTACAACCGGTAGCTTTCTCCCTACTTTTATTTTTTTACGGGGTCAACACAAGGGTGAATCCAGTGTATATCTCCCCGGTTTATTCTACTTCTCCACTTCTTCCTAAGTGTTTTGGGAATTTTTAGTGCATTTACTGAGCTGGGTTCTGGACAACCGGTCGATGAGCTGTTACCACCGACAACTTGCCAGCCATACTCGTGCGGCGAAGTGTGGCTTATTTCTTTTTATTCTTTTCTCCTTTTCTTTTTGATTTTTTTTTTCTTTCTTTTTTTTCTAAGTAGGTGGCTTCCTTGGTCTAAGATTTACCTAAAGGCAGCAAAAAGAGAAAGGTCCAGCGACTAGGCTCTGGACAACCTACCTATGGGCTGTTACCTACGATAACTTGCTAGCCATATCACCCTAGAAGGTTCATTAGCTACCTAATTTCCGTTAAAATCGTCGAACAACGAGTCAGTGCAAAGAAAGTATGTAGATGCTTAAGACTCAAAATTCCCTCAAATCAGAGGGCGGGTTGATAAGTCGTGTACTTATCTCCCAAACTTATTTACTCCAATTAAAATAAAATTTAGGTTGGCGAGAACTCGAAAAGCAAATCCACATTTTAGTGGATACACGGGCTGATTAAGTCCAAAGACCTGAAGGGTCTTTGTGTTCAGATCCTAATGTAAAATTTCTTAGGATTGAAAAGTCCTAATGTCCAACTAATCCTTCCTAATTTTTTTTTTATACATAAATAAGAAGAGAAAAATAATTTGTATAGATTTCACAAAGCTGACCAAATAATTCAAAAATGAATCCACCCCCCATGCCTGGCTGATGCAATGTCCTCATTGAAAAAGAGACATGAAAGAAAGGGTAGAATATGAAAGATGTCACCTGGATATGAAGCTCGTATCAGCCTTGTGTCATATGTACAACTGCTGAGTTTTAATGCCATCAGCTAGGCGAAGTCTAGCCAAAGAAGTCACAGAATGGCTAGAGCAACAGAGTCTGAGACGGGTTCTGGAAGATTACGGTCAACAACAGGCTTCAAACGTTGACCGTTGACTTTAAAGGTGTTACCCGTCTTTGAGTCAGAAATCTGAATGGCACCATTTGAAAAAATCTGATCAATTATGAATGGACCATTCCATTTAGATCTAAGTTTGCCAGGAAAGAGCTTAAGTTTAGAATCGAATAACCAGACCTTGTGGTTTGGCTCAAAGCTCTTGCGGGAAATCAATTGATCATGTAGAGCTTTGGTCCGAGCCTTGTAGATCTTGGCATTCTCATAAGCATCATTTCTAAGCTCCTCCAACTCAGATAGTTGGAGTTTCCTGGTCTTCCCAGCTAGATTTAGATCTAAATTGCATTGTTTGATTGCCCAGAATGCCCTGTGTTCAATCTCTACGGGTAGATGGCACGCCTTTCCATACACCAAACGGAATGGAGACATGCCGATGGGCGTTTTATATGCCATACGGTAGGCCCAAAGAGCGTCCTCAAGCTTTTGAGTCCAATCCTTGCGATCAGGCCTAACCGTTTTTTGCAGAATGTTCTTGATCTCTCGATTGGAGATCTCGACTTGTCCATTCGTCTGGGGATGGTAAGGTGTGGAAATTCGATGATTAACCCCGTATTTGGCCAATAAATTCTGGAATTGGGCATTAGTAAAATGAGTGCCACCATCACTGATGATAGCCCTCGGAATCCCGAACCTACTGAAGATATTTTTCTTGACAAAATTGATGACCACCTTGTGGTCATTGGTTTGGGTGGGAATCGCCTCAATCCATTTGGACACATAATCAATAGCAACAAGAATGTACAGATGTCCAAATGAAGGGATAAAGGGTCCCATGAAATCGATGCCCCAAACATCAAAAATTTCTACAGGAAGAATAGGGTTTAGGGGCATCATGTCTCTCTTAGTTATGTTCCCGAGTGACTGACATCGAGAACATGACCTTGAGAAGTCCTGGGCATCCTTGAATAAAGACAGCCAATAGAAGACAGATTGCAAGATTTTTGCAGCCGTCTTTCTCCAGGAGAAATGTCCACCACACCTAGATGCATGGTAGAACTCGAGTATACTGTTGAATTCATTCTTCGGTATGCATCGGCGAATAATCTGATCAGAGCCGATGCGATACAGTTCAGGGTCCTCCCAAAAGTAGTATTTGGCCTCAAATTTGAGTCTATCCCGTTGTTGCTTGGTCCAATCCTGGGGGATTTGACCAACAACCAAATAGTTAACAATGTCAGCAAACCATGGGGTGTGGACACCTAAAACTATAAGAATGGTTTCGTCCGGAAAAGTGTCAGCAATTGGAATGTTCGGACAAGAAGAATCACCTAGGAGTCTCGACAAATGATCTGCCACCACATTTTGTACCCCAATTTTATTCTCGATTTCAAGATCAAATTCTTGAAGAAGAAGAATCCAACGAATAAGTCGGGGTTTAGCATCCTTTTTAGCCAAGAGATGTCTCAAGGCTGAGTGGTCGGTATAAACGATAACATGAGACCCTAAGAGATAAGCCCTGAATTTTTCCAAAGCAAATACTACAGCTAGTAATTCCTTCTCAGTAACAGTGTAATTCCTCTGTAAATGACAGAGGGCTTTTGATCAATTTTCTGACCCAGGACAGCCCTGACCACGTAATCAGAAGCGTTGGTCATGATCTCAAAAGGGGCTGTCCAAATTGGTGGTTGCAAAATTGGAGCACAGGTGACTGCCATTTTCAGAAAATCAAATGCTTTTCGGCATGATTCATCGAAAACAAACGGTGTTTCTTTGGCAATAAGATTGCTCAAAGGACGAGCAACCTTCAAGAAAACCTTTATGAATCTTCGATAAAATGCCACATGGCCAAGAAATGATCTGATCTGTTTAACAGATGTGGGAGGAGGAAGTTTAGCGATAACATCAACCTTAGCTTTGTCTACTTCAATTCCCTGTTCAGAGATTACATGACCCAAAACGATGCCCTCTTGGGTCATGAAATGACTCTTTTCCCAGCTAAGGACCAGTCGTGTCTTGATACATTGCTTAAGAATCATTTCCAAATTAGCCAAACAAGAGTCAAATGATTCTCCGAAAACAGAGAAATCATCCATGAAGACTTCCATAAACTCTCCCACCATGTTGGAAAATATGGCTAGCATACACCTTTGAAAAGTCGTAGGTGCATTGCATAACCCGAAAGGCATCCTACGAAAAGCAAAGGTTCCGTGGGGACAAGTGAAAGTAGTTTTTTCCTGATCCTCTGGATGGATAGGAACTTGGTTGTATCCCGAGTAGCCATCAAGAAAATAGAAGTACTTCTACCCGGCTACTTTTTCCAAGATTTGATCAATGAAGGGCAAGGGAAAATGATCCTGTTTAGTGGCTGTGTTCAACTCCCTGTAATCAATACAAACTCTCCAAGAGGAAGCTGAATGAGTTGTGACAGATTCTCCTCTCTCATTAGTCACAACAGTAATCCTGGCTTTCTTTGGAACAATCTGAACGGGACTTACCCAGGGACTGTCAGAGATTGGATAAATAATTCCTACATCGAGCCACTTGATGATTTCCTTTTTGACCACTTCTCGCATATTTGGATTCAATCTCCTCTGCATCTGGCGAGAAGGGCGGGATCCATCTTCCAAAAATATTCTATGATTATAGTAAGATGGCTCGATCCCCCTGAGGTCATGAATGGTCCAACCAATTGCCTCCTTATGTTTCTTTAGGACCTTAATCAATTTAATCTCTTGCTCCTTTGTCAATTTAGCACTAATAATCACAGGGAGCGTATTCTGAGGCCCTAAAAATTGATATTTTAAATTCTCGGGCAATGGTTTCAATTCAAGCTGGGGTGGGGTGATGATTGATGGTAGGGTAGATGCTGAAGATTCAACAAGAGGAAGAGGTTGTGAGTAAAAAAAATCAGTAACCTCTTCCGAAGATGTCAGGTCAGAGGGTTGCGGGTCAAATTCATCAACCAAAGAGGAACTTTCAATTGAAGAAACTGTCAAACAAGTTTCAATATTAACATTATCCTCATCAAGTTCCTCAATAAATCCACAATCCTCAAATTTGTTGATCGCCTTAAAAATATCCAATTTCATTCGTTGGTCCCCAAAGGCGATTTCCATGCTATCGCTTTCACAATTAATGTTGGCCTTTGCGGTAGCCAGGAACGGACGCCCCAGAATGATGGGCGTGTTCTTCAGATTATCTGGTACATCCATGTCAAGGATAAGGAAATCTATAGGAAAATAGAAATCCTTGACCTTAACTATAACATCTTCAATAACGCCTCACGGGTTTGTGATTGAACGGTCTGCTAACTGTAGTGTTACTGAAGTTGGCCGAAGTTCACCTAACCCAAACTTCTCATAAATAGAAGTCGGAATTAGGTTGATGGATGCACCGAGATCCAAAAGTGCTTTATCAAATGTGTAAGCTTCGATAACGCAAGAAATCAAAGGAGCACCAAGATCTCTCTTTTTCTGAGGGAGGTAGTGCAGGATAACAGAATTAGCCTGCTCGGAGAGTACCACCTTCCTCGGAACAGATTCTCTCGACTTACGCTTTTGTGTACATAATTCCTTTAAAAATCTTGCGTAAGCCGGTATGTGCTTGATAGCATCAAGGAGCGGGATATTGATCTCAACATTCTTAAATAAATTCAGAAGCTCCTCATTGCTATCAACAAACTTCCTCTTCTTTGCTTTGGTTAAGGCTTCAGGAAAAGGAACATGAATCAGATCTTTGGAATCAGGTTCCTGAGCCTTGATTTCACCTCTAGAATTCTCCTCTCTCTTCTCAGATTCTTCAGGATTCAAAAGATCAGAATAGTGTGGTTGTGGATCCTGAGTCTTCTTACCACTCCTTAAAGTTACAGAATTTGCAGAAGCGTAAGAATTTGGGTCTTGGGGAGGATTAGGAAAGATTGGAGGGGCTTGATTGACCATGAATTGTTGATTTGCAGAAGAAGAAGACAAGGAACCCTGCTCAACCACCTGAGCTTGTGCGTGCGGGTCCCTCTGATTTCCGTACCCTTGGGCTTGATTGCTCGAATTCATAATGTTTCGGGGGTTGGGTACGGGTTGGGATGGTAGAGATCCGGGTTGACGAGAGTTAGCAATGAGCCCGGATTGCAAGTTGTCCAGCGAGTTTTTCTTTTGCTGCATGAGCTGGAGCATAGATCCTTGCATCTCTACCATTTGACGGTTCAAATCAACCTGCCCTGCGGGTTAACGGGCATTCCAAGCTGGCTGATTGACCTGATTCGGAGGCAACTGAGTATATACTTGACTCTGACCCATTGGTCGTTGCGGAGCATAGTTGCCGAGTCGGAATTGGGTCTGTTGCCCCGGATTTTTCCAAGAGAAGTTAGGGTGGTTTCTCCAACCTGGATTATAGGCGTTCGAGTAGGGGTTGGATCTAACATTCTCTTGTACAGCACAGGCATCCTCATAGGGTGAGGATGGAGAGAAAGAAAGGAAAGGATCAGAAAAACTGGGATCAAAGGCCCCAATTGGGAACCCATGGGGTTCCGAAAAATGCTAACTCATAGGTTGAGTTGCATCGAGTTGATTCACGAACTCCTGTCCAGAAGGAGCTCGTGAGGAATGGAATCCCGAATTTTGGGATTGAGTGGATTGAGAGTTGTTCATAGAATTGCCAGCCATCCACTCTTCCATTCTTTTAGCAACCAAGTCCACCTTATCAAGTTTATTACAAATCAATTCCATATCAAATGAATGAGAGTCATGGACTTCATTAACATTTGATCTGGGTTGCTGGGACCGGTTAAAAGTATCCATGGAGGCATGATTAATTGAATTCTCACTCATTTCCTCAAATAAATCATGTGCACTATTTGCATCTTTATTGAGGAAATTGTCTCCGCAAGAAGCATCCACATGGTTTCTGAGTTGCTCATTCAACCCATGATAGAAGATCTGCACGAGTTGCCATTTTGGCACCTCGTGGTGTGGACACCTCCGCAATAAGTCCTGGAATCACTCCCAGGCCACATGAAACTACTCCCCCGGCCGCTGGATAAAGGTAGTGATTGCCCGTCTCAAAGCATTGGTATGACCGACTGGGAAGAATTTCTTCAGAAAGGCTGATTTCAACTCATTCCAAGTTGTAATTGGTCTTCCTATTGTTCTATACCAATGCACGGCCTTATCCCTAAGAGAGTGGGGGAAGAGCCTCATGATCATTTGCTCCTCGTTTACGTTTCGAGCCTTGGTGGTCTGGACCAAAGTGGTCAAATCTTCCAAGTGCTGAAATGGATCTTCGGAGCCAAGCCCATGATAATGTTTAATCAGGCTTAACACCTGGGGCTTGATTTCAACGTCACCGACTGGAATCTGGACGTCGGGACATTCCCCGTAATTCGAAGGATCATAAAAATCCTTCAAGGGCTGAGCGCCCTACATTCTCTGGAACAATTCCTGCATTCTCTACATTTGTTCCAGCTGCCTTCGAAATTCTTCTTGTGGATTTCCAAGCAGAGGAGGCTGTTGTTCGGCCATGGGATCAAATTGACCAAAATCTACCTTGCGCCTCCTAGAATGTTCTAATGATCCTTCCAATCGGGGATTCAATGACCGTCTTCCCAGCATAAACTAGGAGAAGGTCGGAAGGACTGGGGATAGGGACCCTGCAGCACAACAAAACAAGGCTGTCCTTAAGTAGGGTAGCCTAAGGATCTACTGACTCCCAAAACCCACCTTAAGACTGTAAATGATTTACTCTACTTGCATCTGTTTAATCCAACCAGTTAGAAGGAGGGACTGGGGAGAAGGTTCTTCCTTTGGCTTTCGCCTCCGATTCCTAGTGTACCCCCCAGCCGCGGTCGTTTGACGCTACTCCTCTAGCTAGACATCAGATTAATAAGTACAAGTAGGTTAATAAAAAATAATCTCAGACTAGGCCCTGAAGAGCAAATCAAACCTTAAGGCCAACGTCTACTCAATTTTATTAAGGCCTAGGATTGTGGTGCTTATGGAATGTGATGGGCCCTTACAATGGGTTGTGCCCTTAATGATTGATTGAGATTTGTGTAAGTACGTGCACAACCAGGGTTTTCAAGCAAGATTATTGATAATGCATGAATTTTAATGTTCAAATCTTGCTTAAGTAGCTTTTACGGTTTCAAATTAGGTGAATTGCAATCAAGTTTCTACGCAAACCAAGTTGTAAAACATGGGTGAAGATTGTTTTCCTTTAAAATCAGAGAGAAAGTGGAGTGCCTGGAATATACCTAGATTGAAAATCCTAAGGAGGAGCTACTTGATGAGTTGGTTTTAAATAAAATGGTGCGGCCCAAACAACTCAAACAATTGGCCACAAATGCACCACTAAGTTAGGCACTCAAAAATGGTTAACCTAGAATAATTTCTACTCTGTTATGTGTTTCTTTGTGTGTATCGATTCCACAGATCAGAACCCGGTTGAGTAGAAAACAAATCAAGTTGATCCAGTGCCTTGAATGTGGATGTGTGTTGTGTGTTTGTTGGAAATTACCCCACAAAATTATCCTTTTGTTATTATTTTTTTTATGAATGAGGGTGGAATGAATGTGAGTGGAAATCCAAACAACCAAACTATTCCTAGGATTTATGCAAACACCTAGGTTAATTGGAATTTGGATTTAGTGTGGCGAATGAAATCTATGGAGGGGGAAATAATGGGGATAACTCACAAAACCTTCTACAGCATTTTACTCTGATCTATCGCTTTTTCCTGTCTCGAAAGAGTACCTGCAATCACAATAAGAAAGGAGAAAAGTGAGGTAAATGATTTGTAAGTTAGAAAATGCGAAGAAAAACCAAAGAGCGTCGCCTCCCCGGTAACGGCGCCAAAATGTTGAACATATGAATCGCTACGCTAACGTGTTTGGTTTTGGAAAACCTGTCGTTGTAGCTTGAAAGAGAAGAATTCGTGTTCAACAAATAAAATTTATACCGAAAATAATTCCGGGTCGAACACAAGGAGGCTACGTTGATCTATATTCGCAATTATATTTTTTAGGATTTTTTGATAAGCAAGGCGATATAATTACAATGGAGTTATCCGACTAAAAGAAAGAGAGAGAGAGAAAGAGAACATGCATTCAATATTTCAACTGTTTATACAATCAAACTAAATAAAAGTTACACTAGAAAGTGAGAAATCAATTACACTATAAAGCAGGAAAAATTCTACACTAGAAAAGCTGTAAATAAGAATGGGAGAGAGAAGTTATCCTCCTCAACGATTGCTTGGAGGACGAGCTGGACAAGACGACGCCTGGACGAAGGAGAATGAAGCAGGACGAAGGAAGACGAAGCAGAAGAACGGGAACAGAGCAGCACGCCATCGTCGTCGCGGGATCCACTTCCGAAGGGGGACGAAAATTTAGACTTTATCTCGCGAGGAGCATCCCGAGTGTGGGACAAGCTTCTCTTGAGCTTTGGAGAGGTAGAGAGGAGAAGGAAGGGATGAGAATTTCGTATGGAGGGGGTCTCCTTTTATAGTTGCAAGGAGTAGGGGAAAAATGGACATTACAACTTCAAAATAATAAATGAGGGGTCTTTAGTGACGGATAAATCCGTCACTAAAGCCCCTAACGTGGGCGTAGCTCCCGCGCCCACGCACGCCTCCTCAGCTGCCCGCGCACAACGCTCACGCACGTTCTTTGATTCTCAGCCGTCCGATCGCGAGATTGGACGGCTTAAGATGCATCTCCGCCCGCTGCTGCGCTCGCCTGGTGCGTGCGATCACGCGTGACGCCGCGCGTTCAATTGCACGTGAACGCTATCGGGCGCGCGCGGCCGTCCGATCAAGATCCAACGCCCGCCTGCGCCTGATCGCCCGCGCCTTCCAGCCCTTCGCTGCGGCTCGAACCCGCGCCCGCCACTCGCGTAAGCGCGCTCGACTGTTGCGCTACGGGGCGGGATGGTCGAGCGGACGCTTTTAAGCGCGGCTGACCACAGTCGTTGGATCAAGATCCAACGGTGGAGAGCGAGCGGGTGCGGGGCCTTCAGAGATTCTTGCGGCCGTTTGGGCGGCCGGGATGGTGCCACGTGGAGCCATCTTGGCCGTCCATCTTCTGGAAGCTGTAGATGGTGCCACGAATGTTGGATTGACTTGATTTTTCCGTCATTGGGCTGTGATCGTCGATCCGAATTCATCCTTGCGGTTGAATTAGTCATTTGAAGTGCGGATTTACACCATCCTGGCCCTTGATCTTCTAGGGTTCCCCAGTCACTATCTAATGCTATGGATGTCTGATTAGAGCGATCTTGGAGTCGTTGAACTCCAATCGTCGCCCTGATCACATCCATGCAGTTGGATCTTTGATCCGAGGCCCTGATAAAATGTTTGCCCTGTCCAAGCACATAAAAGGAGACAATTAGCCTCCAACTTATTCAAACTACTCTAAATGCAAGATGATGCATGTTATGTAATATTTATATCATGAAATGCAATCCTATGCTTAAGAACATGCATAAATAGACATTTTAAGTAGTGTAAATGTGTTTACATCAATCATGTACCAAGATTGCTAATAAAACTGTATTAATGGCCATTTGTGTAAGCATTTGTCAAAGCAAGCCTCAGATGAGCAATCAGACTGCACGGATGGATTCAGAACGATGAACGGAGTCCGACGGACTCAAGATCGGCCAAATCCGACATTCGGAGCTCCTACAATGGGCCTAAGAAGTTCTGACCGTTGATCTGGAGATCAATGGCGCATATTACGCCACGTCAGCCCCCCGCTCCATCGCACGACACGCCTTCATCAAGCTGAGATCAGATCTCGGCCGTCGATCTTCGATCTAACGGCTGAGACTCACGCACCCGCCCGTAGTCTCCGCGACAAAGCGCGGGCATGGCGCAACGGTTAGCGCGCACGCCCGCACGCACGCGACGTGGGTTTGAGTTGCGCGGAGCTGAAATCGAAGATGGAGGTAGCGTGCAGCGAAATTGGGCCGCCCGATCAGCAGCGGGCAGCCGAGATTTTGCCGCGCTGCGCAACCACAGCTCACGGGCGCCCACTCGCACACGCACATCGGGCGATGACGCCCGTGCACATGCGTGCCCGAGGTGCGATCCCAGCGCAGCCGAGGAGGTTTTAGCGACGCTCTGGATGTCGCTAAAGCCCTTTCTTCTTTTAGGAAGCCCTTAACCCTATTTAAACCCTCTCCAACCACTTATTCAAGGATTAACTCCCCTTGCAACTACTCCACCCCTCTCTTAGCTAGCTTTAGGCTCTCTTGTAATCGCCAGAGATGACGAGCCGCTGACGGAGCTTCCTCCACCACTGTGGCTGCCTCGTCGCTCTCCACACACACACACACACTCTCTCTCTTTTTAAGCTTTCCATTACTTTTGTTTGAAGCATGTATTTAATGTTGTAAGCTATGAACTACAAGTGCATGATTAATGGAGTTATTTTCCGTTCAATTGTCATTTTAATTTCTGTTCAAGTTGCATGATCAAACAAAGAACTTTCTAACCCTAAACCCTCTCTCTCTCTACCTTTCTCTTGCTTTTCAAAATCGCATCTTCCGCAAGCAAAACTCCGCACTTTCCGTGACAACAAGTGATAAGCAAAAATCCAATTTCCATGCCTCCCTGAGACCGACACTCGGACTCACCTCTATTTACTTATTTTAAAATCGACGTTGCAAGTGCGACTATAACGACACTTCTTAACACACACGCACAATGACACGTCACTCCGGCAAACTCTTTGAGCTCGTCTGAGCCACTCTTTTGCCATTCTTATGCACTGATCACTTTCTTCACCTTCTCATGATTTCATAGCACTGTTTTTCCCTCACTCTTAGCAACTGAATCGCCTAGCTCATTTCACATTCATCGGTGACCGTCGCTGTCCATAGCGGAGGCCTCTAAGATTAGAACACACTCGCTAGGGCCCTCCATCACCTCTTCGTAATCTAATGGTCCCGATCTTGTATCTAATTAGATCAATAATTGCGTAATTAGTAAACGCCTAATTTCCATGCCAATCTCTGTGCCACTGTCCATGGAGAGCTCAGAGGGGTTAATGCATCTAATAAATCATCTATAAATCATCACCAGATGGTTATTATTAATTTCCGTCACTCAATTGAGTGAAAGGAACCGCTGTGAGTTCAACCGAATTCAGTTTTGCTTCTTCCTACAATTCAAAGCAAATCCATGTTTTACTCTAACAATTGAGTTAATAGGGCCTTCTTGAGGTTCTGTATGACCTTAGAAAGCTTCTGAGCTTGTTCATGGTTAGAATTTGCAAGTTTTGTACTCCAATCCATCAGAACCGGACTCGCAGTGATGGGAAAAGCTTCAAGTTTTGGCTAGAAAATTGGGTACATGGGGGGGGGGTGTTTAAAGACAGGTTACCCCTTACTTATGCAGCGGCCTCAGATAATAATGCTGTGGTGTCCGATTATTGGGATGCAGAACCTGAGCAATGGTCTTTCAATAATGTTGGGGGGAATAATCATGAAACAAGAACACGAGTAGAGAATGAACGTCTCATGCAAGAACCTGCTGCCTTCAAACCCATGCCTCATGAATATGACACATACAAATGGGAGGGTAAATTTTCTACTACGACTGCTTATGACAGATTGATAATGTCCTCCAGGATGGCGGAATTTGATGAGATGGGGAAGAAGCTATGGAATTTAAAAATACCATTAATGATACAAATTTTTTTGTGGCTCTGCAGAAGGGACGGCTTGATTACTGGAGATCTGAGGCACAGGAGGATGGGTACCCCCACCCAGTTTTGTCACCTTTGTGGGATGCATAATGATTCTAGCATTCATATCTTTTCTTCATGCGCAATCATTGATTATGTATGGAGGAGAGTATGTAATGAGTCTCTACCCACATGGGAGAATTTATGGCATTGTCTTGTGGATGGGAATAAGCCATGTTTATATATGGTGGCTATGTTATGGGTTGTATGGAGGGCTAGAAATGAGTGTGTTTTTCAGGAGACTCCAGTGTATGTGGATAATATTGTAAATTTTTGCTGGAGTCTCATACAACATTGGGGGTCGATCATGTAATTATTTCATTATTATTAATAATAGCTCTCCTGGTTTACTATCGGTGATTCGATAGCATTCCTTTCTTTCTCAAAAAAAAAAACCCATCAGAACCGGACTCACCAGAGCTCCAGTGAGCTCCAGCGAGTCAATTTTCCACCTCAGCCCTTGATAAGCTCTAACGAGCTCCAGATTGTCTATTTAGAGTGCAAGGATTATAAATCAATGATTAAATCTAGGTTTTATTATCTAGAGTTCTCATTTGAGCTGTGTCTTCTCCAACTTTGATGTAGTTGGAGAAGCTACTCAGTTAGAGTTAGGCTTCTAGAATTAGGTCAAAAAGCATGAGTAGAACCTTTAGAGGTTACTTTTGACCTTTGATGGTTTTGAAATCCTCTAGGTTGTTCTGCCGAACAAACCTAATTTTTTGCTCAAGTGATGATGCCTGAGATCACTTCATAGGAGTTCAAAACATAAATTTAAAGCTCTGAATCACTTCCTGGGATCAAATCGAGTTGATCTAGGTCCTCAATTTGATCTAAGAAAACCTAGAATAGAAAGTCAACTCCGAGCTTGATTTGGTCAACTCTGGATCCAACTCGAGGATTAACTGATTAATTTTGTGAAATTAATGTTTCAATTGAATTCTGGGATGATCTGGAATGTTTTAGAGTTGATTAGAATGAGTTGTATTAAGGACTTTAAGTGTTTTGATTCACTGGTTAGTATGGGTTCATTTGAACCCATTACTGTATTCTTCAAGTTTTTGGTGAAATTTGAAGGCTGAATTTTCCCAGAACGAATGCTAACAACCATATGAGATTGTTCAGATATTTGTTAGAGACTAATATTTCTCTGCTGAGCATATTTTTAGCTCAAATCTGAGCTCTGAACTTTTAGAATGGACCTTTCAAGCTTCTACTGTTTCCTGGAGCTGTTTAGAGTTCACTCTCTTCTTTTTTAGACGCAAAATTCCTTACTGAAGATGATTCATACCTTATCTGGAGGTCAAAGCTCTTCCGTAGGTCAAGAGACCTGAATTTCATTTCTGTAGGCCATGAATGGCCGTGAAAATCCTTGATCTTCGCCCCTCAAATCAAAGGGTCATCTGACTTGAACACCAAATTGGTGTCAAAAACATGTAGAGCATTCAAAAGGCTTTCAATCGAGCCTTTGCTCAATCAAAATCATCTAGTGAGTCGGCCAGAATCACCGGCCGAAGTTTGGCCAGAACCTTGGAAATATAGTCCCACCTTGGGAACTATTGAGCGTTGGCACTGCTATATTACGATTTCCTACATTAGCCTTACCGGTCATCAACTCAGGGCGCGAAAAGAAACTTGGCTTGGGTGCGGGTGCATGCATTGCACATGCCTGCGCATGTGTGTGTGCGTGCGCATGTGGGCGTGAGCATGGGCCCGTGAGTAGGCGTGTGTGGGCCTGAGAGGCCAGATACTGTGCATGGGCTTGAATTGGAAATAAGACACCTAAGTAAAACTAGGCTCAGACCCACTAGGGTCTAGTCCCACCCTCTAGGGGGTGCTCTACATCCCTGACCGGTCTGAGCCACCAATTAGAAAATCAAATTTTTGTAATTCGGTTAAGTGTGGACATTAAGCACAGTAAAGATAAAGAAAGGAAGGAAGAGTAAACAAAGATAGAGAGCAAAGGAAAAGAGAGGGAATAAGAGAGAGAGCATTGAGATAGAGTAACTATAGAGATATATCAAAGGAGAAAAGGGCTGAAGATTAAGAAGAAAAGAGTAAAAATAAAGAGAAAGTCAGACATCTTGCCATAGTTTTAGACTTCTAATTTTTACTTTTAAGATGTTCAATCTTCTTATTAGACGTCTGATTTAAACTTTTACTGAAATATTCTTTTGATATTTTGAGCTTTAAATGATGAAGGCATTTGTACTCAATGTATAGCTTTTTCTTACCTTATTCTTTTGTAATTAGATGTAAAGATTGTAATAAACATGTTTACTTAATTTTTAAAGACAAATCACATTTGTAAATATGTTCTCTATTCATGGAATGTTGCATTAATTTTATTAATTTTTGTGCAATGTTCATTGGCTAAAAGTATTCTAATTTAATAGTCAGTTAATTAATTAGATCTTAATTATCCCTTAGCAATTATGGTGAATTAAAATCAAGTTATGCCTCCCAGTGAAGGACTCAGACTCAACCAGTTAAAAAGAATTTAAAAATCTAAAATGTTAGGTTAACTTGACCCTATACTATACAACTGACATTAATTCAATTTAACCTAAGTTACTTTCTCATACAATTAATTAAGCCTAAATAACTTAATTAACTGTGTTGAAGAATTAAACAATCAGCTGCCCAGGTATTTCTTGGGTGTGCGAATTTTTGATTCAGAGGTATCATCCACCTCGAAGTTGCCTTAGTCATCAAAAAATCTTTGGGTGCCTTGATTGGGTCAAATTTCACATCCAATCCCTCATCCCTTCTATTTAAAGCACATACACATATTATCTTTCGGAGTTCTTTCAGATCTGATCATCTTCAATCTAAATTTGAGTTTGATTCTACGTCTTGATTCCATCATGTTTGAATCAAAATGCAACCCAACATGTTAGTAGACCCGTTTGAGGATATACAGGTTAATGTGCCAAACACAATAACATTCATTTCAGAACAAGCACAGCAAATTTTGACACAACTAGAAAATAGGGCAACTTGGGATGTTCTCACGCCAAAATACCGGGAAATTGAGAGATGGCATAATGGTGAGTATATCTTGTGTAGATTTGAGCCATCACTATTGAAAGTGATGGGAACACTATCATGAGCCCTAAATAGCTCATTTTGACATAGAAAAGAGAACAAAAGCTCCTACATAACCAAGTAAAGGGCCTAATTCAAAGAATAACTATTCTGAGAGGAAAATAAGAAACAAAGGGTAAAACTATAATTTTACCATTGCAGTACATCAACAGGATTTCTCAGGGGTTAAACATGGGTCAGTTGATCTTAACAAGATAAAAAGTGTGTTAGTTCAATCAGAAATAGGTTAATGTGAGATTTGGGAATTAAATGACTTCTTATAACCCTAAAACGGACCCACTTAATTCAACAAGGTTTTGGTTATGATAAAATTCACCTAAACCCTCTAAAATTCATGGAAAAATATCCCTTAGGGTTTAGAATCTTCAATTTAGCCTTTGGAACCTATTTTGACCTAAATAGGGGTCCTAGCTAATTATTTGCCTTAAATTGGGTTTTTGTGTAACATGTCTAGTCAAACGTGGTCAAACCTAAAATCCAACTTCACCATTGGTTTCCTTAGGTCCAAATTAGGTTTATATCAAAATTTGGACGTAAGGGGAGTTCACCTTGACCTACTTTGCAAAATAGTCCAACCCAATTAGTTTTAGACCCCCATAGCTTCCTCGCCATTCTTTGCAATTAGGTCCCTCTGCGATTACAGTGGAGGAGCCCTACTCTAGCGAGGATTTAAGGGGGAAGTTCTCCCTGATTCCTTAGAGATTCCCTCTCAAATTTGAAAAGGAGATTCTTTGAGGAATTCCCGATCATATGAATGCAATTTCAAGCCTTGATTCCCACCCAATCTCTCATGCAAACGCATGAGAGATTTGGGTATTTCTAGCTTTCCAACTTCGGCGAGGATGCCCGTGCTTGGAAGCTTGCCTTCCAAGCACAAGGTCCTCTATCAGAGAATATAAAAGGTCCCCCTTATCCGGCCGATCATTCCCAGCTTGGTTTGGCTGGAGAACAACCCTCAAATTCGTCTCTTCTCCTCCGGCCAAGCATCCAGCGAGCTTCGGTGACATATTCTCCCTCTTCTAGTCGCTCTGCCACAATACCAGTGGTAGAGTCATCTCCACCTCCTTCGTCCATGTCGCGCCATACCTGTACACGCGCCAATTACCCCCTCGTCATCGCCATCACCCCTCTATTGGATCTTCGCTCCAGTGGCAGCAGGTACATGCCAGCTGCCATCCTCTCTCCTTTCATCCTTAAACTAGGTTAGAATACTTCCCCTCTCTCCTCTCTTTATTTTCCCCCTCTCTATTTCTATTTTCAACCCCTTGACCACCACTGACCATCACCATTTTCTCCACCTCTGGCAGACTACTAGCGAGGTGCCTCCATCACTCCCACACACTCATCCACCACGCCACACCCATCAGAAGCTCCACCACCTTCCACTGATCACTTCCCCCTTCTCCACTGACTGCCACACACTCCACAATCTCCCCCCGAACAGACCCATCACCATGGCTATAGGCCGACCTAAGTGTGCACGCCTTGGCCGCCCCGCGCCACGCCACCCACCTAGACATCTTCACCGTGCCACGACGAAGCCTCCTGTGTGTTCTAATGGGGCTGCAAGGCCGTGTTGCTTGATAGCAGGTCTGACCTCCACTACCATTAGCACCGACTTGAAGCAGCAAGCAAACCTTCGCTCTAGACAGCCGCGCTCCAGGTCCCAGATCTAGGCGACGCGGATTCACATCACGCACGTGTTTAGCCAAGTAATTGGCTTTGCGAGGCATCGCAACTACAATAATTAGAAGACATCCCCTGTGGGTACGCGCGAAGAAGTGGGTGGGACATGTAGTCCCACCTCGGCATTTTGAAGCGCATTGAGAGATATAAGTTGAATTTGTGTCATAGGCTCTTCGCCTCCTGACATGGGGTGAGGTCCCCTCACCCACACTAGCCTCGTCCGTGCCCACGCTACGTGGACCTGGCTGACCTGACCCGATTACCCAGCACTCCTTGTGCATCACCCATGCTGGTGCGCCTGGACCCAGGTGTGCTTTCTCGACTCATATACTCGAGAATGGTCTGGGAGAGCGAGCCTAAGAGAGAAAAGAGAGAGAGTTTGTGGGGGTGGGTAGGTTTTGCAGTTGTGTGCAGGGAAAGGAAGAAGGAAGAAGAAGCTAAAGAAGGAAAAGCTAAGGGTAGGAAGAGTTGCAGAGGAAGCTGAGGATCTGAAGGCAAAGTTGAAGAAAGAAGAAGAAGCTAAGGGCTAAAAGCAGAAGAAGTTGCAGAGAAGAAGGAAGGAGAAGGCACGGCTGAAGAAGAAAGAGAAAGCTAAAGGTAGAAAGGAAGAAAAAGAAAGAGACGAAGAGCCAGAGAAAGAAAGAAGCCAAAGAAGAAGAAATCAGAGAAAGAAACAAAGAAGAAGGAGAAGAGGGATCGGCTGAAGTCAGAGAAAGAGAAAGAAGAGAAGCCAAGAAGGAGAAGTCAGAGAAGGAAAGAAGAACAAAGAAGAAAAGAAGAGAAAGAGAAGAAGAGTCAAACCTTTTTAAGATGTCTGATTCTATAATCTGACGTCCAATTTCTCTTTTATGCTACATTTTTCATAAACTCCTGCTATTTATTTTGATTAAATTTTGAGTAATTTTAAGTGTTCAAATTGCTTCTGGTATTGAGATTAGTGTAGGAATTCCAATTGCTCCCTGTGTTCGACCTCGGACTTAAACTTCGAGTAATAAAATTTATTTGTTTTCAAAATGATTTCAACTATACTACGACGCATCATTTACTTGTAAAATCTATCTCACCCCTGTAAATAGAAATCACACCAAGATGACCTGGAAAAAAGAGACAAGGTAATGCAGATGTTGAAACATGTTCTCGATCATAGGCATCAGTACACCCTTGCGACATCTTGGATTAACCAGCTCAATCTCCTAAATCCCAGAGTTGATGATCATAGTGGTTTTGGATCCCCAACACAAATGGAATATGATCCAACTTATATATAGATTGACATTCCTTATCTTGAGACAGGTTAGGAGGATTCGATTGCAGGTGATCATGATTTTGAGGTAGCCTTAGAAAACCAAGAACCTGGTTCACCAAGCTTAGATTTCCCAGACACCTGTGATAATGAGATTGAATCAAAACCTCTCGAGGGTGTAAATTCCATCCATTATTCTGATAAGGTGACTCTCGAGAGTAATTCTGACATCCCTGTAGAGCTCAACTTAGATTCTAGTGATCCAGCCCACACCCTTAACCTAGAATATGGATTTGAGCCTTCTTGGGATGATTAAAAGGCTCTGTGTGATGAAAATCAAAGTTTGAATTTGGATTATGATTCTAGGACTGTATTTGATGAATGCACCTCTCCAACATCCTCAAAAACACAGATTGATTTTTTGAAAATCACGTCAATCTACAATACAGAAATCGAGGAGTTGGAAGAGTTGGGTTTTGATTGGGTTTTCCCTACAAGCCAAGAACCCGAGCCTAAACCTAATAGGGACACCTTTTTGAGCTCGGAATTTGAAACTAAGTTAGATCCAAGTCAGGTTGCTGAGTCTACATCTTTTGATTTATTCTATGGTGGAACCTCTGATCTCGAATCAGATTCAGAACTTAATTCTTGCAAGTTCTCCGACGATTTCGAATCTTACTATGATTTCAGAGAACCATTGTTTCCTGACAACTACGAGCCAATCTACAACCTCAGCATACATGATCCATTCTTCGACTCTGACTTTGAGGTCCCTAATACCGAGATCACTGATTCAAAATTAGGTTCCATTGAGATGGAATCATTTCTTTTTGATACTCAGGAAACAGAAATAGAAATTGTCGAGAGTGTCTACAACCCAGAGTTTGAATCTTTCCTTGATTCAGATTTTCTTAATCCTATAAGCACTCTTCAGGAATTTACCTTTGATTTTAATGGTTATTATGAGGACTCTCTAAATGAACCCACCTTTGAATCTTTTCTAGAGGAACCCTCATACATAATATTCTTGAAAACACCTCTTCTACACATACAGAACCTTCCAAAACCCATTTTCAACCCTGACCCGCTACCGGGCTCAATTTCTACTATGATTTCCTTCTCAATGACCCGATTGCAGATGACTCTCCTCCACATTCCAATTGGGTTTCGGACATCGATCAGACTACAAATCACGCTCCATCCTTCTCTAATCATTTTCGTAGGATTCCTATATCCTTCACTAATTCATTTTCATTTGAGAATCCCTACGCTGATTAGGCTGATCCGACTCAGCCAAACCCTAGCTATACACTTCCACATCATTCCAAGCTTTAGAGCATGTGGTGGGTTCTTCATCTACTGATCTACATCTATCAACCCACCAAATTGATTAGGTTCGGGCTGCATCATCAGCCTACTGATCTGAACAAGCCCCTGGTTGGACCAACTAGGCTATTGATCAAGGTGCTTGTTCTGCAAAACTCATCTGATTTTACCACTCCTCCATACCATTTTCCCCCCGGCTGAAGGCTTTGAATTTAGCGCTTAATGGGAGGCAACCCGTCATTCCAAAAACCCAAGATCCTTCTGATTATCCTTACTGTACTTCACGTCTACTGCACTCTGAGTTCGATTTTAGAATAGTTGTTCCCACCTCTGGTACTCGTACCAGGGCGTGAAATCGTCTGCAACAGTCATTCCCGACCCGTTCGCCTACTCGATAATCCTGTTCTAATCCCTGAACCTTAACTATTTCATACCCTCATTTACAATGAGGACAATGCAAAACTTAGGCATGGGAGGGTGGTAAAGTGCAAACATACAAAATCTCAGTTTGGAATGGTTCTCACAAAAAAATACATATTCCAAAAAATAAAAAAAAAGAAACTTGAAAAAGAACAAAAAAATGGAGAAGGGAGGAAATTTTGAGTGAATTAAATGCATATCATTCTTGAGGAGGAAAAGGGGAGGTGATGTAAATGTCAAAAAGGAGCAACAAAAAATGCATATTCCAAAAAATAAAAAAAAAAGAAACTTGAAAAGGAACAAAAAAATGGAGAAGGGAGGAAATTTTGAGTGAATTAAATGCATATCATTCTTGAGGAGGAAAAGGGGAGGTGATGTAAATGTCAAAAAGGAGCAACAAAAAATGCATATTCCAAAAAATAAAAAAAAAAGAAACTTGAAAAGGAACAAAAAAATGGAGAAGGGAGGAAATTTTGAGTGAATTAAATGCATATCATTCTTGAGGAGGAAAAGGGGAGGTGATATAAATGTCAAAAAGGAGCAACAGTTTGAAAAGAAAAAAGAGAGTCATTAATAAAAGAATAAAGAATCTACTTAGTTCTAGACCAAATCAAAAAGAAAGAGAATGAAAGAGACAAAAAATGCTAAGAGACAAAAAGAGATTAGTATGAACACTGATCTTAGGCCTCTTGGGCTTGTGTCTAGGCTTAAAAATTCAAGTATTCGTAAGATCTGGATATTCCTCAAGAGGTTGGGGAAAATGCGAAGCTTAAGTATTAGGTCTAAGGATTAGGGATTATTCAACCTCGTTAATTGACTTCTGTTTTGCAGAACTCTGTAACCTAAGCACCCCAATCCACACACAGTCTAGTTCAGTGCGCTTGAGTATCAAAATCATGCAAATGCATTAATTTTATTCTGAAAAAGCTACCTAGATTAGGAGCAGCTGATCAACACAAGTTGATTTGGAAGAGTTCCTAACGTGGAGAGGCAGGAAATTCCTCTCGAAGATGCACAATAACATACTGTCTCCTCGGTGCTTGTCTCCTAGGATATCTAAATATCCTACTGGGGGCATGTAAGCACCTTGTACTAGTTCAGATGCCATGGGCAACATTATCATGAAATGTCAATTTCCAGGGTCTGGATTTAGCTACAGAATGCCATGGGAGGGATTATCCTGAAGTCTCAAATGCCAGGGTTCTAGGAGTTGCCATGGGTGGTGCTATCTCGAAACATTGATTGCCAGGAACCCTACGAGGATTGATGGCAGGAGCTAGGAATTCAATACAAACTGTGTTGTAAAGCCAATCCGAAGCTAGAAATAAAGAAAGAAAAGAGAGAGAAAACTCTCTAAAAGTAAAAAATTATTCTATCTCTCTCTTACAAAAATGTACTGCAAACTGAACCTGGGCCAAAACATGCCTTAAGCATGGGTGTTTTAACCACGGAGTTCAACAAACCATAGGTTAGTTCCTGTGGGCCTTAGAAACTTCTCGGCAGACTAAGGCTAGAGCTGGTCAGGTCTAGATCTTGGTTGGTATTTGAGTACCTCTAGGCCTATTATTGCATCCTGACCTAATCTACAAAAGAAAGCACACATCTAAGCATAAAAGGGCATGGTCTAGAATTTAAGTTAATTCCATGAGATTTTGCTAAGGGACTAGCAAATGCTAGGCATGGGGGTATGATAGGAACACCATCATGAACCATAACTAACTCAATCTAGTCATTATCAAGGAATAAATGCTTCTACATAATCGCTAGAGGACTATAATTCATTGCATAATCATTATGAGAGAAAGATAAGAAAATAGGGTTAAAATTATAATTTTACCATCATATCATGAATGCAGTACAATCACAGGTTTTCTCAGGGGGTAACTAAGGGTCAAATGGACTTAAATATCCAACAAGTGGGTTAGAACAGACAGAAAAGAGTTTTCGCGTGTTTTGAGAATTAAATGACTTCTGAAACCCTAAAAACAAACCTTCTTAATTAAATGAGGTTTTGGTCAATATAAAATTCACCTAAACCCTCTAAAATTCATAGAAAAATATTCTATAGGATATGGTACCTTCAATTTGACCATCAGAACCCATCTCGACCCAAAATAGAGTCTCAGACAAATATTTGCCCTAATTTGAGTTTTTACATAAATTACCCAGTCAAACAAGGTCAAAACCTAAATCTAACCTTACCATTGGATTTCTTGGGTCCAAATTAGGTTTGTAGCAAAATTTGGACCCAATCTGAGATCATCTTGACCTAGTATAAAATTTAATGTTGTCTGACTCTTTTATTTCACACACATGCCCCTAACTTTTGAAATTCTTACAAATAGCCCCCCAGCTTTGTCATCTTCTTCACAAATAAGTCCCCACCACACTAAAATCCTATTCCTACAACTCCATAAACCTTCAAATGGAATCTGGTCATGAGTCTAAAAACCTTCTTAATCACTCATGCGAACGCATGAGAGATTTGGGTATCTTTCAAGTTACTACTTCGACGAACATTCCTAGCTTGGAAGCTTGGCTTCCAAGCTCAAATCAACCTCCTAAGCCCTATATAAACATGTCCAGGGCACGACCGTGTTCTTAAGCTAGGTTTAAGGCCACAAAACCCTCTTCCTCCTCTCCCACGGCCAGCTTAGACCTAAGCTCCGGCGGTCCACTTCATCTCCTTCATCCACGGCCCCAACCGTCATATTGGAGGCACAGCTATCCTCTCCTTCCTCCGCCTCCCGCTAGCCAAAGCAAATGCGTCCAGACCCCTTCTTCACCGTCGTCTTTCCCTTACGCACCATGACTCCATCATGACTCTACCATCAAAATCCCTCTCATTATCTCTCCATTTACATACCCAACACTTCCCTCGAACAACCCATCACCACACGTCCATTTTTGCCTCCGACCAGCCACAACAGGTCACCATCCTCCACAAAACCACTGCCAACACTTTCCACACCCTCCAGCGATACTGGTGAATGTATTTAATTGGGTTGAAAGGCTGTGCTTCTCCTTTTAGGTGTTCATCATGTCTCCATCGCCCTCCGCCCGTCGCCACCATGTTCTTCAAGTTCACGGTCACGCACGCCTCAGGTTGCATCTCCTGATCGTGTGGTTTGGTTCAACGCACACGACCAGGCCTCCAATTGGGGGCGCCAACCTCTACAGCTACCCAATTAAACGAAGCAACAGCTGCAGCAGCACACGCAAAGGGTGGGACTTTAGTCCCACCTCAGAAGCTAACAAGAGCCCGCACCCACATAAACTGAAAAAGTGACAGAGGCTTATTGCCTCAAATCACTTGGGGGGTGAGGTCCCCTGCACCCTTACATGCACCTCACCCTTGACATGCATCACGCGGGCCTGGCTGCGACCCGACCTGCCTAACCCGCGCACACCTCGGCTGCGACCCACTCTAGTAACCCTAGTCCCGAGTGCGCTTAGATCTGAATCGGATTATCTGGTACTGTGTAAGGCTCTGGGAGATCAGAACCCAGAGAGAGGAGAGTGAGTGCGGGGTAGGGGAGGGTTTTGCTCTGTTGGGTAATGGCTAACACTTAGCCATTTGAGAAGTTGTTCCCCCTGTGAGTGAGAAGATGAGGAGATTGAAGAAGAAACCAAAGAAAGGAAGAAGGGAGAAGAGGCTGAAGACAGAAAGAAAAGAAGGCTCGTGCAGAAGAGAAAAGGAGTAATAGACAGAGAAGATAAGAAGTGAAAGGGAAGAAATCAAAGGAAGAAGAAGAAGAACAGCTGAAGAAAAAGAAAGGAGCACTGTAGCAATGTAGTTTAAGTCGTTTGATTGTAAAATCAGACATCTGATTATCTGTTCCTTCATTTGATTATATTCAGTAAATACTATATATGTGTTAGGCTAATAATTGGTGATCCAAATCACCATTATTTTGTCTAGAATTCTTTTTATCTCTTCATATACTCATGATATATATTGCATATTAGTTTTTGAGTAATTAATTATGTTCATTTATATTATCTATTGAGATTAGTATGTGAATTCCTATTTGCTCCCTGTGTTCAACCTCGAACTTCAAATTCGAGTAATAAATTGTATTTGTTTTTTGCACTAATTAGACCTATACTGCAACCCGACAATTTTAAAACCCATTTTAGAGTAACTAACAATGCTTGCACCCTCATTCGCCACACACGCTAGTAGACCTGGACCGTACCCAGATTCGATTACCTGATTAATGCCCAATTACCCCTGCTACTGAGAAAAAGGAGAGGAATCTATGAGGAGGTGGGAGGGGGTTTTGCTCCTGCAGGCATTGTGCAACACTTAGTCGCTATAGAGATTTGGAGCCCTTGTGTTCTGTGAAGGAAGGGAAGCTTTGAAGAAAGAAAGAAGAAAAGAATAAAGCTTTGTAAAGGAAGAAGAGCTGAAGAGGAGAGGCCTTAAGTGCCTTGTGTTGTACTGTGAAGGTGACGTCTGATTGGCTAAAGCAGGGTTCTAACACTATGGAAATATTGAAGTTTAAGTGGTTCAGGCCACTGTGCATTTACTTCATATCTTGAGTAGTTAATATATATCTATTGAAACTGATAATTGGTGATTTAAATCACCATTATTTTGTCTTAGATATCTTTTTATCCTCTTAAACTCCTGAAATACTCATGTTTTCCATTGAATGTCATATTTGAGTAGTTGTTATTCATTGAATATCATTATTGTTCTTAAATTTCTGTGCTCATTTATAAATTCATATTGATTAGCATGTGAATTGTAATACTTACTCCCTATGTTCGACCTTAGACTTCATTTTAGATATTCGAGTTATAAATTGTATTTGTTGATTGAACTATTTAGGAGATTTTGCTACAATGAAACATATTTAAACTACTAAAAAGGCCGACTAACATGAAGGGTTGGGAGGGGGGTAGTTATGGTAGTGGAGAGGTGCATGGAGTTGGTGCCAACCATGGAGGGATGCCATGGTTTGGCACCACCTAAGAAGGGTCCTAAAAGGTGGGTAGGTGGATGGCTAGGATGGGTTGTATGGGTAGATGTAGGGTTAGGATGTGGAGGTTTTTGAAGCCAAAAGAGTAGGGTAGTTAGGGTGGTTTTTGGTGCCAAAAGAGAGGGGTCTTTTTGTGGTGGAGTGGGATGGAAGGTTGCCTATAGTTGGTGCCAAAAGTAGGGTGCACTATGTAGCTTGGGTGGACTTAGGGTTAGGGTTATTTGGTGGAGCTATTTAGGTAGGGTTTTAGGGTTACGTGTTGGTGCCAAGGTGGTGCCTAGCTAAGCTAGCTTAGCTAGTAGATGAGTGGAGGAGGAGGTATTTAGAGCTAGGGTTTTGAGGAGAGGAGTTGAGAAGGTTATGCTTGGTGCTGCAAAAGAGCTGGTGGCTATTGAAGAAGATGGCAAGGAGCTACTTTAGCTGGCTTCGCTTGCTAGTTCTTTGCTAGCTGCTAAGCCAAGCTAAAGTAGCTGGCTTCTGCTAAGGTATGTTGAGGTAAGCTAGGTCTAATCTTGCCAGAGAGGACCTAGCTAGCTGGAGTAGCTAAGGTAGCTTGGCTCAACTAAGTTAAGCTAAGTGGAGTCCCCGGGAGCTGGACTTGAGCTGGCTTGAGCTAGGTGAAGTCATCTTCAGCTGGCTTGAGTTGAGTAGAGCTGGAGGTAGTTGGACCTAAGATGAGGTGGACTCCAGTCAACTCAGCTGAGCTAGCTAGAGCTCCCAGTGAACTAATGGGAGCTGAGATGAGCTAGACTCAACTGAGCTGAGCTAGATATGAGCTGACTTGAGCTGGAGTGAGCTAAGATGAGCTATCTTGAGCTACCATTCAGCTGAAATGAGCTGAATGGAGCTAGGACGAGCTAACCCTAGTTCAAGTGAGCTGGTATCCAGCTATGATGAGCTGGATTAGGCTGAGTCCCAATTGGTTTGAGCTTCTCCTTCACCAGTTGCCTTCCTAAGTGCTAGGGTTCTGGGGATCTGATTATCTTATTTAACCCTAACACTCAGACAAACATATCAAAAAGATAATAAAATGTAAAATGCATGCCTAACATAATTTATGCCTAATGAAGCCCAAAAACTCGTTTGCGAAGTTAAATTCCTAAAAGTTAGGTTTGTTTTAATGCATAAAAATGATGATAAACTGACGTTTATCAATGGCCAAGAGAGACATAATTCCCCTAAACCTGATTCTTCCCGTCGAAATTTTCGACGTTTGGGGCATCGATTTCATGGGACTCTTTCCTCCATTTGGACACCAGTATATTTTGGTTGCTGTGGATTACGTGTCCAAATGGATTCAAGCAACTCCCACCCAAATTGATGACCACAAGGTGGTCATCGATTTTGTGAAGAAAAATATCTTCAATCGGTTTGGGATTCCTTGGGCCATTATCAGTGATGGTGGCACACATTTCACTCATGCCTAGTTCAAGAATCTACTGGCGAAATACAGGGTGAATCATCATATTTCCACACCCTACCACCCCCAGACAAATGGAAAGGCTGAGGTCTTCAATCAGGAGATCAAGAACATTCTGCCAAAAATGGTTAGGACTGATAGGAAGGATTGGACCCAAAAGCTAGATGATGCTATTTGGGCTTGCCGAATGGCATACAAAATGCCTATCGATATGTCTCCATTCTGTCTGGTGTTTGGTAAGGCGTGTCACTTACCCATAGAGTTAGAATGCCGGGCATTTTGGGCCATCAAGAAATGCAATCTTGACCTAGACTTATCCGGGAAGACCAAGAAACTCCAACTATCTGAGTTGGAGGAGCTTAGAAATGATGCCTACGAGAATGCCAGAATCTATAAGGCAAGGACCAAAGCTCTTCATGACCAGATGATTTCCCGTAAGAGCTTTGAGTTGAAACAGAGGGTCTACCTTTTTGATTCTTGACTTAAGCTCTTCCTCGGCAAGCTTAGGTCTAAGTGGAACGACCCGTTTATTATTGATCAAATTTTTCCTAACGGAGTCGTCCAAATATCTAACCCAAAGACAAGCAATTCCTTCAAGGTCAACAGGCAACGTCTCAAACCCTATGTTGACCATGTGCTCCCAGAACTCATCTCGGACAAGGTTTCTCTCACCTTGATCTAACCTCTGTTGGCCAGACATCACGTAGCTGAAGGCACTAAACTCAGCACATGTATAGGTTTTTTTCGAGCTGACCGGAGTATCACATAATTCAGGTGATATTCTTCTTGTTCTTCCCTCCTTTATGCTTTTATTTTACAATGAGAACATTGCATTAACTAGGCATGGGGGGTGGATACTTTATGATTTAATCATTTTGTCAGCCTGTAACGGTAATTTCCTGTTATTCAAAGAAAAAAAAATAGAATTAGGAGAAGAAAACTTAGGCATTAAGAGTTGTAAACTTTAGGAAATGATACTTTAGGACCTGAACACGAACACTCTTCAGGTCTTCGGATTTAATCAGCCCGGGTGTCCACTTAAATGTAGACTTGGTCTTGAGTCCTCGCCAAGTTATTTTATTATAACATGGTCAATAAATTAGGGTGATAAGTGCACAACTTATCAACCCGCCCTCTAATTTGAGGGGACTTTACGTCTAAGCATCTACACACATTTTGCAGTGACTCGCTCCTTGACGGTTCTAACGGAAATTAGGTAGCTAATGAACCTTCTAGGGTGGTATGGCTGGCAAGTTGTCAGTGGTAACAGCTCATTGGCCTGTTTTCTAGAGCCCAGCCACACGATCGTTCTCTTCCTACTGCCTTTAGGTAAATCTTAGATCAGGGAAGCCACTTAGAAAAAAAAGTAGAAAAATACCCAAGAAGAAAAAAATTTAAAACAAAGTAATAAGAGAAAAGCCACACTTCATTGCACAGGTATGGCTGGCAAGTGGTCGGTGGTAAGAGCTAACTGGCCGGTTGTCCAAAACACAACTCATGAAATGCACAAAAATTTTGAAGCACTTAAGGAAGAAGCGGAGAAGTAGAATAAACCGGGGAGATATACACTGGGTTTGCCCTTGTGTTGACTCCATAAAAAGAAAAAATCAAGTAGGGAGAAAGTTACCGGTTGGATAGATAACCTTTAGGCAGAATTTCTTTAAGGTCATCTAGGGGAGTAAAAACACGAAGTCCATTTTCATTGCCGTTGAGTGAGTCTATCATAACTTTCACAATAAGATGCTTAGCACTTAGAGTTTTTTTCAAGTCTTGGGCGGGTCAGGTAGTTGTAAAAAATTATCCCAAAACTCTCAACTCCAAAATTTCAAAAAAAAAATTAGAAAAGAAGAAAAAAAGCAAAAAGAAAATGTATCTTCCCATTTCAAAATAAGGCAAGGACTTGGGCAGTCTGCATTTTGGCAGACACCTGGGCACTGTTGAGCTTTTGTAATTAAGTTCTTAGTGAAAATTTCTAGTGTAATCAACAAATCTTACCTAAGTGATCAAATCTTGAATCTATTTTATACATAGCATTTGGGTAAATTTTGCTAGGGACTAGCAAAAGATAGGCATGGGAGTATGATAAATATGCATGTATTCATGACAAAATGCTTACTTATGTCAGTTCCTAAGCTTAGCATTGCATTCCACAGTATAAATAATGCATAATATTCATTACATTGCATTTAGGATGATTTGCATAATTTGTATATTAATCTTTACATTTTGCGTGGCCAGGGGATAATGCGACATATTTATGGGTTTCGTATGAAAAGTCTGCCTGTACAAATGGATCAAGAATGACGATTGCAGTCCGATAATGTAAAAATCATCTCGATTTGACATCCGTAGTAGTCCCAACAAAGGAACGAAGATGGATGGCCTAGATGGTGCCATGTGGCACATCCAGGCCACCCAACGTTGGCCGCAACACCTGTTGCCTTGCCTTAAGAAGAGATCCCAGTCGTTGGATCTCAATCCAACGGTCGAGGCTCGTCACTGCTCGTCGCTCTACTCTAAAAGAGAAGCTTTGATGAGATCTCGACTGTTGGATCTTCATCCAACAATCAAGACTAAGGCTGCAGCAACTTGATAACACCACACAAGGGGTAATAATTATGTTGAATATAGCCCATCTTTAGAATAAAAGGCACAACATAAGAGAATAGGAGCATTGCATGCATCATGTACCAAGATTGCTTATAAACTGTATTAATGGCCATTTGTGTAAGCATTTGTCAAAGTAGGCCTCAAATGAGCAATCGGACCACATGGATGGATTCAGAACGACGAACGGAGTCCAACGGACTCAAGATCGGCCAAATCTGACATCCAGAGCTCCTACAATGAGCCCAAGAAGTTCTGACCGTTGATCTGGAGATCAACAGCCCAGATTGTGCCACGTCAGCCCCGCCCCCACCGCACGCACGCCTTCAGCCAGCCGAGGACAAATCTCGGCTGTCGATCTTCGATCGAACGGCCAAGATCCGCGCGCCCGCCCGCGGTCGCCACGACAAAAGCGCGGGCGTGGCGCAACGGTTAGCGCGCACGCCCGCATCCACGCGACGCGTGTTCGAGCTGCACGGGGGGGGGATTTGAAGACGGGCGAAGGGCGTAGAGAAATTGGGCCGCTCGATCAGCAGCGGGCGGCCAGGATCTCGCCACGCAGCGCGACTGCAGCTCACGAGCGCCCACGCGTGCACGCACGCCAGGCAGAGACACGCATTCACACACGCGCCCGAGGCGTGATCTCAGCGCAGGCGAGGAAGACTCTCAGCCGTCCGATCTTCGATCGGATGGCTCTCGTTCAGCGACCACGGATCGCGCGAGGAGAAGGAACGAGGCAGGCGGCTGACCGGCGATGAGAGGGCTTCACCGATGCTTTTGGAAGCGGTTTTAGCGACGCTCTGGATGTCGCTAAAGCCCCTTCTTCTTTTAGGAAGCCCTTAACTCTATTTAAACCCCCTCCAACCACCATTCAAGGCATTCACTCCCCCTTGCAACTACTCTACCCCTCTCGTAGCTAGCCTTAGGCACTCTTGTAATCGCCGGAGATGACGAGCCACCGACGGGGCCTCCTCCACTGCCGTGGTTGCCTCGTCGCTCTCCACACACACTCTTTCTCTCTCTCTCTCTCTCTTTTAAGATTTTTATTATTTTTGTTGAAGCATGTATTTAATGTTGTAAGTCATGAACTACAAGTGCATGTTTAATGAAGCTATTTTCTCGTTCAGTTGCCATTTTGATTTCTATTCAAGTTGCATGATCAAAACAAAGAACTTTCTAACCCTAAACCTCCTCCCTCTCTCTATCTCTCTCTGTCGCTTTTCAAAATCGCAACTTTCGCAAGCAAAACTTCGCACTTTCCGTGACAACAAGTGGTAAAGTAAAAATCTGATTTTCACTCCTCCCTGAGATCGACACTCGGACTCACCTCCGTTTAATTATTTTAAAACCGACGTTGCAAGTGCGACTATAACGACACTCTTTAACACACATGCACAAAAGCACATCAGTTTTTGGCGCCGTTGCCGGGGAGGCAACGGATTTGTTTTATCACCTCCATTCCACATTCATTCTCACATCGTCTAATGCCCTATTTTCCTTTTTACTTGACGGTTGCACGAATTCGACGCATGGACGGCAAAGCGACGCATCCCACGACGGTAGCAAGGGAGTAGGCGCCTCGAGGACCAATAGTGAGTAACCTGTCTCTCATTGTTTGCTTGCGTGAAAAAGCTAAAAAAATTGTAAAAACTGAAAAAAATTGGCGTGGTGTATGATTGCTTGACCCACATCCTTAACACATCACCCCACAAAAAAATGTACACTCTAACATTCTGAATAAATTCTTGGAGTGTTCTTTTCTTTTTCTTGAGTGGTGTTTGCGAAGCCACCGTGAATTGACCTGGGCCGCACCACTCAACCCTAAAACTGACTCATCTAATAGAAGCTGCATGATCATTAGGATGAGTACACTAGGGTTTTAAAGCCTCTACAAAAGTAAAGGAAATCTACTTTCACCAAGTTGTGTGCAGAACTTGACGTGTCCACTGAAACTTGTTTAAAAACATTAAGACACGTCAACCCTAAAAAGTATTAAAGTAAGGATGAAACACTAAAAGACACCACATCTTAACAAATCCTTGCTTGAAAACCATGTCTTGCTAGAAGCACACACTTTGAAAGTGGAAAATTAAGAGGCACCACCCCAATCAACACCTCATCACATCATCACATCACCCTAAGCACAAGCACTATCCTAACCCTTTAAAACTGAGTAGATGCTCCCTAGGCAGGATTGAGTTAAGTCTCAAAAGGCGAGGTTTCATTTGCTAGGCACTTGGCTTTCATTCCCTTGGTAGAATCTAGTGACTAAGCTGTGGGGCAGTGTCAAACGACCGCGGTTGTGGGGTCTATGGAACCGGAGGCGCAAGCCAAAGGAAGAACCTTCTCTGCAATCCCCTCGTAATCAACCTGGCCAGATTAGCCTTGGGAAGGGGAGTCCAGTGCTTACGGACTTAATCACCCTTTGTGAGATTTCTAGGTCTCCTGAGGAATACACCACAAGGACTAGGCTTGGGTGCTTGATTGAAACACATTTCTTGCATCTGTCGCCCTCCGCATCCCCTCCTATTCTTCTCTAGTGTATGCACGGGAGGCACTCACTACATCCCGAGTTGTGTGTTTTGGGGCAGGAATCTAGGCGACGTAATTCTGTTGAAAACATGGCTGAACCTAGGGTAGATGAGGCTGAAGATCAACCCCCACCTGATGCTATGGCCATCATCCAAGCTCAAATCAATGCTAACCATTGGCTTCAGCAACAACAAATCCACACCATCATGCAAGCCATACAATAGTTACAGAACCCACAAGAACAACCACCACCTTTCCACAACATACCAGGGCAACCACCACTTGATTTACCGCCATTTCAGGACCAGCCAAGACCCCTCCGTGATTTCTATAACCCTTCTGCTATTAGAGTCGAGCCACACCTTAGGATCCCCGAGGGGGGAGATGATTTTGAGCTAAAACCGAATGTCTTAAGTCTGATCCAGAGCCACTTTCATGGAAGCTCAAATGAGGACCCCTTTCAGCACCTAGAGGATCTTGACCGCATAGCACGAACGGTGAAACCTAGGAACATTAGCCTTGACATTGTTCTAATCAAGATGTTCCCTTTCTCATTAAGAGACAAGGCTTCTCATTGGCTTAGAACCCTAGGTAGACCCATCACCACCTGGGAAGAACTGAGGCATGCATTTTTAAAGAAATTCTTCCCCATAGGAAAGACCAATGCCCTCAGAAGAGCTATCACTATCTTCACACTCCAAGGTAGGGAACAATTTCATGAGGCGTGGGAAAGATTTAATGAACTTTTGAGGAAATTCCCACACCACGAAGTTCCAAGGTGGCAATTGGCCCAGATCTTCTACCACGGTCTGGACAGCAACCTACGGAACTTCATTGATGCCTCATGCGGGGGAAACTTCCTAAACAAAGATGAGGAGAGCGCGTTTGAGCTCTTTGAGCTATGAGCGAGAATTCGCTCAATAATGCCTCCATGAACCAGTTTAACAGGTCCAGTCAACCCCGTGGTGGGATTTATGAGGTGCAAACAAATTCTGGAATGGTTGACATAAAGTTGGATCGAGTGGAATTGGTGGACAAAAAGATTGATGAGCTATTGAATCAAACCAGGAACCCCTTGCAGACTTTCTCCCTAGCAAAGGGAGCGCATAATGTTGACCTAGTCTAGCCCTTCCCCCAACTGAACCTGGAACAACCCCTGACCACATTCCAGGGAGGGACCTTTGCTCGCTCGACCCTTGATTACTCCCTTCCCTCTTCATCAACATTGGCTATCCTAGAAGATGTGCAAGCCATCCAAGGATATGCGAAACCTGACCCTTTCTCCAACACTTACAACACTGGCTGGCGTAACCACCCCAACTTTGGTTGGACAAACCAGAAATCACCGCAATTCCAAAACTAGCCCAGGCCAAACCAGCAGCCACACTTGCCCCCCAATCAGCAAGGACCACCAGTTAGACCCCAATATAACCAGAATAGGGCGGCCCCTCCCCCACAAAACCAAATGGATACCCTAATAAAGATGGTGGCTGACATGAACCAGAAACATCAGGAGGAAATGGCCTTGGTAAAGGGACAGTTAAGCCAACTCTTGGACTGTAAACAACAAGGATCCCTACCTTCCCAACCACAACCGAACCCGCGAAACATAATTAACAGAGGCCCTAATTCGCAAGGGTTCCAAAGCAACCCCGGGCAGGCTCACATTGTCCAGCCAGCCCCGCAAACACCTACTAGGTTTGGCGCTTCTTCGTCCTCGTCTTCTCAAGGATCACCCCATGGCCCCAATGCCTCTGCGAATGCGGTGACCTTGAGAAGCTGCACCAAAACCCAGGATCCCAAATGGTCGACTCTCCCCGAGACTTTACCTGTTGAAATACCCGACTCAGAAGAAGCACCAACCAAGTGCCTAGACATGGAACCAATCCACATTCAGACACCCTACCCTGAGGCCTTGGAAACAATCAAGAAAAAGAAGAATACTGTGGAAACTGAGGATCTATTGGAAATTTTTAAGCAAGTACAGATTAATATTCCGCTCCTAGAAGCCGTCAAACACATCCCTGCTTACGCCAAGTTTTTAAAGGATGCCTGTGCACCCAAGCGTAAGCCAAGATCGCAAGCACCTAGGAAGGTTGTACTTTCTGAGCAAGCAAGTTCCGTGATATCAAGCAACCTTCCACTCAAGCAAACTGACCCAGGAGCACCCCTGATTTCCTGCAATATTGGGGACATGACGTTTGATAGAGCGCTCCTGGACCTAGGTGCTTCTATCAATCTAATTCCAACAACCCTGTACCACCAATTTGGTTTTGGGGAGCTGACACCAACCCCTGTCACCATCCAGCTGGCTGATAGATCTGTGAAAACCCCGAAGGGGGTTGTCGAGGACGTAATTGTACTGGTCAAGGACTTCTATTTCCCGGTCGACTTTTTGGTGCTCGACATGGAAGTCCCTGAAAAATTACAGAATGCACCCATAATTTGAGGTAGACCTTTCTTAGCTACGGCTAAAGCAAACATTGATTGCGACTCGGGATGTATGGAAATCGCCTTTGGGGATAGGAAAATGCAATTGGATATCTTTCGGGCGACAAAGTATTTTGATTGCGATTACATTGAGGAACATGATCCCGTGGAAACTTTAATCGAGAAATGCCTCACCCTCAGTTCTATCTCAGACCACCAAACCCGTAGTTTTGACCTGTCACCATCATTACCCGTGGACCTCTGTAAGGTTGAGTATCATCACATGACACCATTTGAAGAGATCGATGTTGATCAACTACCGCCCTTTTCCTTCCCATCGACTGTGGTCCCACCCGCACCCAAACTTAAACCATTGCCCGAAAATCTCAAGTACGTTTCTTGGGACCTGACTAGACCTTTCCAGTGATTATTAATTCTCATCTAACTAAGGATCAGGAACTCAAGTTGACTGCGACCCTTTCAGAACATCAGGCCACCATTGGTTGGACCATTTCAGATTTAAGAGGAATTAGCCCCACCTATTGCACCCACAAGATTTACTTGGAAGACGGGGCCCGACCTTCCCGCCAAATGCAGAGACGTTTAAACCCTAACATGTGGGAGGTTGTTAAAAAAGAAATCATCAAGTGGCTTGACGCCGACATCATCTACCCTATCTCCGATAGCCCCTGGGTGAGCCCCACTCAAGTGGTTCCAAGGAAAGTTGGGCTCACCGTTGTCACCAATGATCATGGTGAATCCATCCCCACCCGCACCACTATCGCATGGCGGGTGTGTATTGATTATAGGAAGCTTAATGAAGCCACTAAGAAGGACCACTTTCCCTTGCCATTCATTGACCAAATCCTTGAAAGATTGGCAGGGCAGAAGTATTTTTGCTTCCTGGATGGATATTCAAGATATAACCAAGTCGCAATTGCTCCAGAAGATCAGGAAAAGATCACATTCACTTGCCCGTATGGCACGTTTGCATTCCGTCAAATGTCGTTCGGGTTATGCAACGCACCTACGACCTTCCAACGTTGCATGCTAGCCATTTTTTCAGAAATGGTGGGTGAATACTTGGAGGTCTTTATGGATGACTTCTCTATATTCGGGAATTCATTCGACCATTGTCTAAGCAACTTGGAGAAAATCCTGAAACGATGTGTTGAGGTTAACTTGGTGTTAAGTTGGGAAAAGAGCCATTTTATGGTTCAAGAAGGAATTGTTCTCGGTCACATCGTCTCTCATAGGGGTATCGAGGTAGATCGAGCTAAGGTTGATTTAATTTCCAAACTTCCTCTACCTAGTTCGGTCCGGCAGATTCGCTCCTTCCTAGGACATGTTGGCTTCTACCGAAGGTTCATCAAAGACTTTTCCAAGATTTCAAAACCCTTGACCGATCTTCTAGCCAACGATGCCATATTCCACATGTCTCCTGATTGCATCCAAGCTTATCACACCCTCCGGGACTTAGTCTCCACCGCACCTATACTTCAACCCCCAGACTGGTCCCAGGACTTTGAGATTATGTGTGATGCATCAGATTTTGCCATAGGCGCTGTCCTGGGACAAAGGCAAGACAAGAAGCCCGTGGTGATCTACTACGCAAGCAAAACGTTGGACGAGGCCCAACGTAATTATACCGTCACAGAAAAAGAGTTGCTCGCTGTAGTATTTGGACTTGAAAAATTCCGCTCATACTTGCTGGGATCCCACGTGACTATTTACACTGACCATTCAGCCATCCGGCACCTGTTGGCCAAAAACGACGCAAAGCCCAGGCTCATCAGATGGATCCTGCTTTTGAAGGAATTTGACCTGGAAATCCGAGACAAGGCTGGATCGAAAAATGTGGTGGTTGACCACTTGTCGAGACTTCATCCAGACCACATTGGACCCTCCCTACCTCTATCTGATACCTTCCCTGATGGACACATCCTAGCCGTGCAAGATAAGAAAATGCCATGGTATGCTGACTACGTCAATTACCTGGTTATAGGACAAACCCCGCACAGTTGGTCTAGACAGCAACGAGACAGGTTCTTAGCTGAGGCCAAGCACTATTTCTGGGATGATCCCATGCTGTTTTGCCTCTGTGCTGATCAGATCATCAGAAGGTGTATCCCTGAAGATGAAGTTTAGAGTGCGCTTTCCTTTTGTCATGACCAAGCATGTGGTGGCCACTTCTCTGGAAAGAAAACAGCTGCAAAAGTGTTGCAGTCTGGATTTTACTGGCCGTCCCTATTTAAGGATGCACACATCTTTGCCAAAACTTGCTCACGCTGCCAAACACTGGGGACCATGACCAAGAAAGATATGATGCCCCTTCAGCCCATTTTGATTGTCGAAATCTTCGACGTTTGGGGTATCGATTTTATGGGCCCCTTTCCACCATCCAACGGCTTCGAGTATATCCTGGTCTTAGTAGACTATGTTTCCAAATGGATTGAAGCCGTCGCCACCCGATGATGCGATCACAAGACTGTCATGGACTTTGTGAAGAAGAACATCTTTTCCCAGTTTGGAATACCCAAGGCCATGATCAATGATGGTGGAAGCCATTTCATCCATTCCCAATTCCGTGCCCTACTTAGAAAATATGGGGTAAACCACCACATTGCCACCCCGTATCATCCACAAACAAATGGGCAGACTGAGGTCTCCAATAAACAAATCAAGAACATTTTACAAAAGACTGTGAGACCTAACAGGAAAGACTGGTCCACATGACTTGATGATGCCCTGTGAGCATACAGGACCGCTTTCAAGACCCCGATAGGCATGTTGCCTTATCGCCTAGTCTTCGAAAAGGCTTGCCATCTTCTTGTTGAATTAGAACACCGGGCTTACTGGGCTGTCAAGCAGTGTAACATGGATCCCCAATTAGCCGGTGCATAAAGGACGCTGCAATTATCTGAGCTCGAAGAAATCCGTCAGGACGCCTTTGACAATAGTCGATTGTATAAGGAGAAAATGAAAGCCGTTCACGACTAACTCATTCATAGAAAAACCTTTGAGCCTAACTAGCAAGTTTGGTTGTTTGATGCATGCCTAAAACTCTTCCTAGGGAAACTCAGGTCCAAATGGACAGGACCATTTCAGGTGGTTAAGCCCTATTCTAATGGGGCGGTTGAAATCGCTGATCTTAACACTGGGCACACTTTTACAGTTAATGGTCAAAGATTGAAGCATTTCCTGGCCTAGGTACCCCGCAAGGAAAGTGTCACCCTCGTTGACGGCTGACACTGAGCACCGCCTAGCTGGAGGCGTTAAACTCAGCGCTTCCTGGGAGGCAACCCAGAGGATTCAGACTGATCTGGTAGTTCAGGTCACTCAGGTACTATCTTTTTGAACCCTTTTGCATCATGTATCTGCCAATGAGGACATTTTCCAACTTAAGCATGGGGGGGTGGTAAATTGCATAATCCTGAGCTCAATTAATCAATCTGAATGAATAAATTAATTTAAAAAAAAAAAAGAATTTAGGAAGAAAACTTAGGCATTAGAAACTTGTCAATAGTGGGAAATAATACAGAAAGAACTTAAACACTTAGACTTTTCAGGCCTTTAGGCTTAATCAGCCCTGGTGTCCGTTAAAATATGGATGTAGCAGCGAATCCTTTCAACCTTAAGCTATTCTAATCCACCTACTAAATAAGGTAATAAGTATACGACTTATCAACTCACCCTCTAACTCAGAAAAACTTTGAGTCTAAGCATCTGCACACATTTTTGCACAGACTCACTTCTCGGAGATTTTGACAGAAATTGGGTAGCTAATGAACTCTCTAGGGTGGTATGGCTGGTAAGTTATCGTGGGTAACAGCCCATTGGCAGGTTGTCCAGAACCCAGCCATAGGCCATTTCTTTTTCATTGCCTTTAGGTACATTTGAGATCCAGGAAGCCACCTACAAAAAAAAAAAAGGACAAGAAGAAAAGAAAATAAACTACACTTCACCGCACAAGTATGGCTGGCAAGTGATCGTGGGTAACAGCCCATTGGTCAGTTGTCCAGAGCCCAGCTCAATAATTATACAAAAAAGACCAAAACACCTAAGGAAGAAGCGGGGAAGTAGTACAAGCCGGGGAGATATACACTGGAAAAGTCCTTGTGTTGACCCCAATTAAAACAAATGTAGGGAGAAAGCTACCAATCGAACAAATACACCTTCAGGCAAATTTGTTTCCTTTTCCGATCACCTAGAGGCGTAGAAACTTGAAGTCTGTCTTAATTACCATTAAGTGAGTCTATCACAACATTCACACCAAGATGCTTAGCACTTAGGGCTTTGACCGAGTTTTGGGTGGGTTGGGGAGCCGTAAAAAGTTACCAACCCATACTGAATTCCGAAAAAAAAATTCTTAAAATATATGTATATATACGTATGTATAGTTATATATACATTAAAGCAAGGATTCGGGCGATTCGCATTTTGGCAGATACCCGGGCACTGCTTAGTCTTTGTAGATTAAGATCTGCATATATTTCCTCTTATTGACAAGTAACGAAGTGCCTAAGCAATTACTTCTTGAATTCTGCAAGGAAATAAAGACTAGAATAAACCTTGCTATGGACTAGCAAAGAGTAAGCATGGGTGTATGATAACACCACACAAGGGGGTAATAATTATGTTGAATATGGCCCATCTTTAGAATAAAAGGCACAACATAAGTAGAATAGGAGCATTGCATGCATCATGTACCAAGATTGCTTATAAACTGTATTAATGGCCATTTGTGTAAGCATTTGTCAAAGAAGGCCTCAGATGAGCAATCGAACCGCACGGATGGATTCAGAACGATGAACAGAGTCCAACGGACTCAAGATCGGCCAAATCCGACATCTAGAGCTCCTACAATGGGCCCAAGAAGTTCTCCAGATTGTGCCATGTCAGCCCCACCCCCACCGCACGCTCACCTTCAGCTAGCGAGGACAAATCTCGGCCGTCGATCTTCGATCGAACGGCTGAGATCTGCATGCCCGCCCGCGGTCGCCGCGACAAAAGTGCGGGCATGGCGCAACGGTTAGCGCGCACTCCCGCATCCACGCGACGCGTGTTCGAGTCGCGCGGGGGGGGATTTGAAGGCGGGCGAAGGGCGCGGAGAAATTGGGCTGCTCGATCAGCAGCCGGCGGCCAGGATCTTGCCACAATGCGCGACCGCAGCTCACAAGCGCCCACGCACGCGCGCACGCCGAGCGGAGATGCGCGCGCACATGTGCGCTCGAGGCGCGATCTCAGCGCGGGCGAGGTAGACTCTCAGCCATCCGATCTTTGATCGGACGGCTCTCGTTCAGCGGCCACGGATCGTGCGAGGAGAAGGAACGGGGCGGGCGGCTGACCGGCGGCGAAAGGGCTTCACCGACGCTTTTGGAAGCGATTTTAGCGACGCTCTGGATGTCACTAAAACCCCTTCTTCTTTTAGGAAGCCCTTAACTCTATTTAAACCCCCTCCAACCACCATTCAAGGCATTCACTCCCCCTTGCAACTACTCTACCCCTCTCTTAGCTAGCCTTAGGCACTCTTGTAATCACCGAAGACGACGAGCTGCCGACGGAGCCTCCTCCACCGCTGTGGCTGCCTCATCGCTCTCCACACACACTCTCTTTCTTTTTCTCTCTCTTTTAAGCTTTTTATTATTTTTGTTGAAGCATGTATTTAATGTTGTAAGTCATGAACTACAAGTGCATGTTTAATGAAGTTATTTTCTCGTTCAGTTGCCATTTTGATTTCTATTCAAGTTGCATGATCAAAACAAAGAACTTTCTAACCCTAAACCTACTCTCTCTCTCTATCTCTCTATCTCGCTTTTCAAAATCGCACCTTTCGCAAGCAAAACTCCGCACTTTCCGTGACAACAAGTGGTAAAGTAAAAATTCGATTTTCACGCCTCCCTGAGACCGACACTCGGACTCACCTCCGTTTAATTATTTTAAAATCGATGTTGTAAGTGCAACTATAACGACACTCTTTAACACACACGCACAAAAGCACGTCACAGCTCTTCGGTGTAACAAAGCAGTGCTTTGCCACAATGGTAGCGTGTCCGCTTCTCAAAGAAGAGGCGTGCATTCGAGCAATGATTTGCCGCAACCACGTCGACACTAGTGAAATTGGACTGCTCAATCTCAATCGAGCGGTCCAGATTTGCACGCGTAGATGAACGCTCGCGCGATAACGTACGGAGGCACGCCGAATCAGACGTGTACGATCGAGGGCGCTCACTTAAGTCGATCGCGTGCTCTCTCTGCTATCTGAACTTGGAGAGGCACGATGCATGCAGATTCAAAATTTGTGGAGGCACAATCTGCACAATCTGCCTCCAGCCACATGATCGAGAATCCAACGGTTGTCAATACCCATGCCAGCAGGAGCGCGATCTTCGCGATTTGAGAAGAACGAGCCGCACGATCTTTGGATAGTGCGATGGAAATCTACTGGCTATGGTGCTCCACACACTATGCCAGCTACAGCGTCTCCACTTCATGCCAACGGGGGTGAGTGAAGGCTTCAGCAATGTTTTAATGTCGTTGTTGACCCATGCATGCAAATACACCCCCTTCCTACACCTATATAAACCCCCCTACACTTCCCATTTTTCCCTATCACTTCCTATGCTATTCCCACCTACACCAAAGTTCCAAACAACCCTCTAAACTCCCAAGAGCTCTCCCAAGCTCTAAGGATTCTCCTATTAGTGTAAAAATCCCTTACTCCACCAAATATTCATCCTTTACCTCACCACCCTCATAGGAGATCCTAGAGTTGTCCCCTGACCTCCACTCAAGAAGCTGATCACCTCCACATCACCATTCCCACGAGCTTGGGGAAGCTTTCCTCTACCTGGAATCATCTTGCACCTCATCCTTGTTGTTCAGTGAAGTGGGCACGCTTCGCGAATTAAAATCGAGGTTTGGATGACCCATCGTCGTAGCTCGCAAAATTCATCTATCACATAAAATTTATAACCGAAACTCAAAAAGTGAGTCTTGGGTCGAACACGGGGAGGTGACCACACTTCGCTTTTATTTGCTTTTGGTCGCTTTTATCTTTTCTAATTTGTTTGGTATTTTTAGTAAGAGATCAAGTTGATGAAAACTTTATCGACTTGCAAAATTATATGAGAGAGAGGGAGAAAGAGAGAGAGAGAGAGACAATCATCTATTCATAAGCAAGTGTTTGTTACACTATGAAAGCGGAAAATCTACACCATGAAAGCGAAAAAGATAGAAAGAGGTGAGAGAATCCCCGTCGACGGTTGCTCGAAGGATGACTCGCTCTGATGTCGCCTAGAGGAAGGTGGTGAGGAGGGATGAACGGGGACGGAGCCAGAGGATGGGGCAGGACGGCATCGTGGCGAGGATCTTCTTCTAGAAGGGTAGTGAGAGGACGACCACAGGATGCTCCATGAATGAGGATGAGGGGAGGGAAAATTATTTGGTTTTCTACTCTAGAGGAGCATCATGGGCTTGGGACAAGCTTTCTCTGGAGACTTGAAGGTGGTAAGAGGAAGAAAGGAAGAGATGAATAAAAATGGGACGGGTAGGGGTCTATTTATAGTGGAGGAAAGAATCAAATTTGTATATAGGACATTTAGTGATGGTCATAAACATCGCTGAAGATCCTCCGCAAATGTCGCTGAAGACAACCACACGCCTACCCACCACTATGTTGGTGCACGCTCTGCACTCCCATGTTGTGTGCCTTCGCGCGTGCACCCGCGTGCGTGCTTCTGCGTGCACACCCACGCTGCTTTGCACGTGAGGTGGCACGTGCGTGGGCATGGGCACCTTGGGTTGCGCCAGGTGTCGCGATCTGGGCCGTCCATCTTCTTTCTATTGTAGCGACAGCTACAGAGGTCGGTTTGAGTCAGTTTTTGCATCGTTGGTCTACGATCATCGCCCTAAATCCATCCGTGCGGTCGGATTTGTTGTTTGAAGCTCTAAATTACGTAACCTAGTCTCTTAGCCATTGATCTTCCTCGGACTGCATATGGTGCTACGGGACTCCGATCAAGGCAATTTTTGAAGCGTTGGACTCTGATCTTCATCCTGTTCAAATTCGTATGATTGGATCATCAATTCGAGGATCCGAAACAAATCTCCTCTCCTAACCACAAAAAGAATGCAATTAATCTAAAATATACATAACTACTCTAAATGCAGAATGATGCATGCTATGCAATATTTATAATATGAAATGCAAATCTAAGCCTAAGAACATGCATAAATAGGCATTTTAACATAACTATATGTGTCTATATCATCCAGCATCTCTCCTCCTCTGTCCAAGCTGCCGCCAAGTGTCATCGCCTTGCCAAACATCCGTTTTGGGAGATTCCCTCTCACCTCTATCTCTTTTAGTTTGTTTCATTTATTGTAGTTGTAATAAACATTATTACATTATTTCATCTCAAGTCTCAAGTTTCATCTCTCTAGTCTCTTTTTATTCATTCTTCAAGTAGCTAGTTTTATCATTCCCCTAAAATACTAATAAAATAGAAAAACCCTAAAATGCCAAAAACAAACAAATCAAAACTCAGATTTCAAGAAGCAAAATGTTGCCTCCCCATGTTCGACTTGGGACTCCCTTTTGATTTTTGGTAAATTTTATTTGATAGCATGTTTCACGACTACGATGACGGGTTTATTAAAATCCCCGATTTTCCATCACGAAAATTTGCTAATCATTTAGCACCATTGCCTGAGAGGCAACAACGTTTGCTTTCTTTTTCCAGGTTTCTTTTCATTTACTTATTAACTAACCCCTCTTGACTCTGATTTGTTGTCTTGCAGGTATCCTAGCAAGGAGATCCAAGTGCAGTAGACCAGAGTAAAGTGTAGATGAAGTGGTTTGTAAGTGTTTCCCCACATTTCGCCCCCCCAATAGTTTCACTTTCCATCACAGAAATAACCAAGGCTTAATCTACTTAAGTGATTGCATAAACCATAAGATAGAAATTGCTTGTCTTGTTTGCCACCTCCACGCATCTCATTCCTGCTTGTAAAAGAAAAAACTTTTTCTGATCGTGCGACAAAATTAACATACACATTACATACACCCACATTTGAGGCACATAACCTCACCTGATTTTATCTACTCAACCAGGATTCCTACCTGTAGAACTAGTACACACACCAATACACATAAATGAGTAGAAATCAAATTAGGTTTATCACATTTTGTGTGCCTTAATTGGTTGTGCATCAAGGCCAATTGGTTGAATTGTTTGGGCCGCACCACCTAATTTAAAATTGATTCATCTTGTAGCTACCTCATAGAATTTAAATAGTTAGGTCAAGCCAGGCACTCCATATTTTCTTGATTCATAAAGGAAAATACTTGAACTCGTGCTTTCAAACTTGGTTTGCCTCTCAAAATTTAGTTGAATATACCTAATATTTGAATCCTAAAAGCTACTAAGCAAGATTTAAACCCTAAAACTCACTTCATCCTCAATAGTCTTCCTTAAAAACTTTTTGTTGTGCACACACACACATTCTCAACAAATTATTACAGGCACAACCCATTAATAGGGCCCATCACATTCTGAAAGCACTACTATCCCAGGCCTTAATTAAAATTGAGTAGATATTGGCCTTAGGATTCATAGAGTCCATTTTAGGCTATTCTCTTTAATGCACTTCAAATTAGTATCCTTACTAATCAAGTATCCTTACTAAGAGACTCGCTACTATCATCCCTAAATTAATCTCCCCTAAGTTGGTTTTATTAAAGACCATTCCATTTTCGACCATATGGTTACAGCTTTTGAACTCACTCAAAGAATCAATCACAAGGTCTATGGCACTAAACTTATTATCCAATTGGATTTACAAAGAGCCTATGACAGAGTGGGTGGAAAATCCTTTGTCAAATTCTCGAAAGATTCGGCTTCTCTTCTCCTACGATCTCCTTAATTAGAGCCTTTGTTGAACGGGAGGGTTCCTTGATCCTGGTCGATGGTGTTTCTTCACCTTTTTCTAAGACGTCCCAGAGCTTAAGGCAAGGAGATCCTTTATCTCCCTACCTTTTTGATATTTTCATGGACCCCTTCATCAGAGGTCTCAAAGAACTTTTTTTTCAGAAAAAAATCATGCCTTACTTTGTCAAACATGGAGTTTGCACTCCGCTTGCCCTTCTCTATGAAGATGACATTGTCTTATTCCTTAATGGAAATCCCCAGTCCATATCTAATTTTTCCTTATTCCTGAATTCTTTCCAAGAAGCCTTTGGACAACATATTAATCTCTCTAAATGCTTCTACTTTGTTGGAAAGAACTTCCCATTGGATAGGCTTAACCGTATCATTCAAACTCTTGCTATCCAACCTTGATCCTTCCCCTTCACCTATCTTTGTTGCCCTATCTTCTCAGGTTGCGCTAGAATTTCCTACTTCTACCCCATCATTGAAAAAATTAGGTCTAAGTTGGCTAGGTAGAAAGCCAATTTGCTTTCCTCTGCTTCCAGGTTACCCCTCATTAAGCATGTCCTCTCTTCTGTCCCATTCATATCTTGCCTGTGTTAAAGGTTGTGAAATCTATTGTCAAGAAATTACACTCCATTTTGGCTAATTTCTTTTGCGGATCTTCTATTGAGGAATCGAAGCACCATTGGATTTCCTAGAAACATATCACCAAGCCACTCCATCTTGGTGGCCTTGGTATTCACAACCTCAATTTATTCATCTCTGCTCTTAGGATGAAGAGAGTTTGAAACATCCTTTTCTCAGACTATCCCTATGCCCACCTCATGTAACAACATTATGGGAGTGCCCCCTCTCATTCTCCTTTCCTTCTTGCCGGAATTAAAGCTCCCTGGGATGCGTACATTAAAATGAAATCTCCAATCCGTTGGGAAATCCATGAAGGAGCAGTGGATTTTTGGTTGGACCTTTGGATTGGTGACTTGACCCTTAAAATATTTCTTCCGCACTCTATTAACATCACTCCTATTAGTATCAAAGATTTTTCTAATATCTCCCAAAATCATCCTCTTATGAGTCACATCCATAATGATCTTAGAAGCCAAATAGTCCAAACCAACCTTGAGCAAGGTAAGGATGTTCCCATTTGGACAACCAACTCGGATGGTAAGTGGTCGAGCCCGGATAAGTTGTGTTAATATGGTGATTTAATCGTTGAAATGAGTATAGTGGTTAACCTAAATCAAGCCTAACCATCTCTTTACAAAAGTTTTTACCTGGCCTACTTGATTTTATGTTGGTCACTTTTAGGCCCAGGGTCGAAATTAGGGAAGTGGGATTAGAGGTGAAGAAGTTTCTACGCCTTTCCTACAATGAATCTCTTTCGTTCGTTTATTATGTTTTTGGTGTTTTCTAATTAATATTTTTTTCTGATAATTTTTGTCCTTGAGGTACACCCTCAAAATTGGGTTCTTGGCTTTGAGCCAAATTAGGGTTCAAAACTGGTCTTGCTATTCACAAGACTGAGTACCTGCAAGTCAAGGCTTATCATTTTTCTTTTGTATATTTTTTTTATCTTTTTAATGGCAAGAAAAAGAAATAGAAATAAGGTAAATATAGTATATATATATGTATATATTATATATGTATATAGGGGTGGGGGTGGAGGTGGAAATGACGTGTAGCACGGTGTCGAGTTGAACGTCGTCAAGGAAGACGCAACCAACAGGACGAAGTGCCGCGTGGAGTGTGGGATGGATGAGTGGAAGATGTGTGCGAAAATGCTTTCTGTACGCGTGTATCGGGGAATATCAGGAACTGGTGCAGATATTCCTGCGATACAACGTATGGTAGGTGATATGAAAAAAAAAATATATATATATATATATGTATATGTGTAAATATATATATCTATATGTATATATATATATGATTATAATTATATAAGTGTATATGTAGCTATATATGTGTATATATATATAGATGTATATATATATATATATAGATATGTAAATATATGTAGAGATAGATGTATGTATATGTGTATATATATATATTTATTTATAATTAGATATATTTATATAAATATATATATATAGATATATTAATATATGTATATAGTTACAGATATGTATATATGTATATATATATATATATATATTAGTATATGTATCTATGTATATTATGTAGATCTATATATATATATATATATATATATATATATATATATATGTATATATATGTATCTATACTTATACTTCGTTATATAGGTACTACTATATGTATAGATATAGGTATATATATATATATATAAATATATATATATGTATATATATATAAGTATATAGTAGTGTATAAGTGAGTGGGTGTGTGTACGAGAGTGTGTGTGTGTGTATGTGTTTGCAGGAGGGAGTGAGAGAGTGCTGTGAGAGAAAGAGAGAGAGTGCACTTCTGTTGGAGTGAAGAAGGCAGGGAGTTAAGCTGTCTTAAGCCTTCAGTCGTCGTCTGATGTCCACGCGTAGGCGCAGGCGCGTAGGCGCGCGAAGACGCGTGCGCACGTAAGACGGAGTGGGCGTGGGAGGAAGGTGTAGCGCAGCACGCTACGAACCACAGCGCACCGCGTTGAACGCTGAGATGATGCGGGCGAAGAAGCGGGCGCGTATGCGGGGCGGGCACTGGCGTACGTAGGAGTGGGCGCGCGGATGGGCAAGTGGTGGTTGCAGTGAGGAGAGAGAGTGCCTGGTGACCAGATAAGTGAGAAACTTATCGGTCACCGCACTGTAGCAACGTGAGATCGCGGCTATAGTGCAGAGGCAAAAAGTTGACCGGTTGGCACACGCGAAACTGGCTGGGCTGCAGGCGGAATTTCGCGACAGGGCACGCGGAGAGGGCTGAGGGCGGCCTGCTTGCACGCCCAGACCCCGCAGAACAGGTGCCTGAGGCACGTGGTGGCCTGCGCTGCAGCTGCCGCCTTGCTGCTGCTGCTGTGGAGCTTCAGACCTTGAGTCCTGCGGCAATGGCGGAAATGGTTGGAACGGTGAAACAGAGAGGAGAACCACCATGCCCACCAGCTCTTTGATGAGCTGGGCGGTGGTGGGACTCACAGTGGTGGTTGTGTACCACTGTGAGTTGCTCCTGCTCGCAGCGTGGCTCTTCAAGAAGAAGAGAGGCTGCGTATGGAGGGGAGAGGGGAGGGGACGGCCTGGAAGGGAAGCTGCTATGTTCGGTGGACCAGGCTCTCTTGCAAAGAAGATAGCTATGCCTTTTTAAAGAGGAAGGAGGCAAGAATAGCCATGCCCTGGGCTGTGCATGGTTGTGCATGGCTGTGCATGGCTGGTAGGGAGTGGTTGTGTAGAGCATGGCGCGAAGAAGCTCAAGCCATGCTTTGCAGCCGTGGAGAAGAAATTCAAAGTCAAATAAAAATAAAAATAAATATGGTGAATTTGCGAGGCAGCACTTGAGGAATGCATTAATTTCAAGGCCATTTTATTCACTCTCCTCCCCTCTCAAATAAATGCATGCATGCGCTTATTTTTACAAATGCGACTATGGCTACCTAATATGCACTGGCAATGCTAGGAAATAGCACAAGATGGCACAATTGTAGGTACATTTTTGCTGTGCATTCATACCCCCATGCCTATCTTTTGCTAGTCCCTAGCAAAACATTTTTTTATTGTATTTAGAAATGATCTTAAGCAGAAGATTTTCTTCTGAGGTGACATAGGTGTGGTTATTTGTTGGATATTGTGAGAACCAATTGCAGAGAAGACTACCAGTACTTTAAGTCTTATATGACATAGATCATCTCTCGACTAACCAGGACTCTTGATATTTAAACCTTAAGTACGATTTCCAGGACTTAGGAGGTTTTCGCCGTACTCGAGAGCTCAAGAGATTATGGCTTATGCATAGTGAAGGATCAATACTGACAAGATGAACATTGAGACTTAAGCCCAGGGCTTCACGAATTTTTAAGTGCAGGTTGGTCCCAGTTTCAGCTCATGTCTTCGTGTTGACCCTTAAAAAGATGACGAAAAACTCAACTCCCATTTTATGACATTTGTGGCTCAAAGAAAATAGGGTATTTGCCCTGAAGAACTTTTTTGTAGGAAGATTTTACAGACATTTGTGAGACATACTGACTTATTTGTACCTTTTTTTTTTTGAAACACGTGTCAGTATATCTCTTACAAAATTATTTGGAGGAGCACACTTTTCTTTTTGTGGGAGAGTTTCTTTTTAGTGGAAAGAGTCTCTCCTAAACACAAGACTAAAGCTTGGGATAAAAAGTCTACCTGCGCGCACAGGTAAGGACTCCACCTTCCCTAATGAACACTAGGGTTGGGTCTTATGTTCACCTGGTCTTTCTTGATATGTGTAGTGTGAACCAAGATTACTGAGGCTCTCGAGTAGAAGCAAACCAACAAATCCTGTACTGGTGTCTCAGATACAAGAATACATCCTTAGTTAGGAGAGATTTCGATCTATCTTGTCAATGCTCAAGTGAATTAAGTCGAGCTTGAGCGAATCAAGCTTCTGTTGCCTGGAAAGTCTTCAAAACAGTGGTTGAATATCCACAAACACTTATTATATTTTTGTTTCAACCTTTAGATCATTACTAAACACCATTTTTCTTTTCTTTTTTTTTATAGATAGATGGAAACTGCATGATACCATAAAATATCCAGATCCTATGGATGCCTATCCACCCCCTCATGCCAAACGATGCTATGTCCTCATATGCATGCAGGGTAGGGTAGAGGAAGGGCGAAAGATCGGGTAACGAGAGCTGAGGTGCAGGGTATACAGCAGGGTGGTAGGGTGGGTGGATGGTGGGTGGTGAAGTGAAAAGTGAAGTGAGCATGATAGTGGCGGAGTGTTGTTGGGGTGCCTCCCAACGAGCGCTGAATTTAATGTCCCCAACTGGACTCAGAATGAGGCACAAAATTAGTTACCCTCCAATAGGGCAACAGTTTCTCCAACGGGGGCAGGTTCATGAGTAAGATAGGGTTTCAAACGCTGCCCATTGACCGTAAATTTATGCCCAGATTTAGGATCTTCAATCTCAACAGCCCCGTTTGGAAATGGTCTCGAGACCAGAAAAGGACCAGTCCATTTGGACTTCAGTTTCCCAGGAAAGAATTTGAGTCTGGCATTGTAGAGCCAAACTTGCTGAGATGGCTCAAATTCCTTCCGCCGAATACAGCTGTGGTGAAAAGCCTTAGTGAGTTGCTTGAAAGTTAAGGCAGAATCATAGGCTTCACGACGAAGCTCTTCCAGCTCCTGGAGTTGGAGTTTCCTTTCTCGACCACACAGGTCTGGGTCGAGGTTACATTGGCAAACCACCCAATAAGCGCGGTGTTCCAACTCCACGGGAAAATGACAAGGCTTCCCGTAAACGATTCTATAAGGAGACATACCAAGGGGAGCCTTGAAGGCTGTCCGATACACCCAAAGTGCGTCAATCAGCTTGTCGGACCAGTCCTTACGGTCAGGTCGAACCGTTTTCTAGAGAATTTGCTTGATTTGACGATTTGACACTTCTGCCTGGTCGTTCATCTGAGGATGATACGGAGATGCGATACGATGGTGGACTCCGTATTTCCTCAGAAGTGCCTGAAAAGAAGCATGGGTAAAGTGGCTTCCTCCATCCGAGATAATGGCTTGAGGGATCCCAAAGTGCGCAAAGATGTCGTCTTTGACAAATCGAGTGGATATAACATGGTTAGCACGGCGCATGGGAATAGTCTCGATCCATTTCGAAACATAATCCATAGCCACGAGAATGAATTCGAAGCCGTTGGAAGGAGGAAAGGGACCCATGAAATCAATTCCCCAAATATCGAAGATTTCCGCAGCTAGGATGGGTTGTAAGGGCATCATGTCACGACGTGACATTGACCCTAACGACTGGCACCTAGTGCAATGCTTGGCATACTTGTGTGCATCTTTGTGAAGGGAGGGCCAAAAGAAACCGCACTGCAACACCTTGGCTGCAGTTTTCCTCCCAGAGAAATGGCCTCCGCAGGCCTGATCATGGCAGAAGGATAGCACACTGGGGAATTCACTGTCAGGAATACAGCGACGGATGATTTGATCAGCACCTATCCGAAAAGGAAGTGGATTATCCCAGAAATAATACTTTGCTTTTGCCATGAGGCGCTCGCACTAGTTTTTAGGCCAGCCACGTGGAAGGGATCCAGAAGCAAGGTAATTGGCAATGTCAGCATACTAAGGTCCACTTACCACATTAATTACCAATAGGTGCTCATTAGGAAAAATCTCATTAATCGGCAGAGTAAGTCCAATATGGTCACGGTCCAGTCTGGAAAGATGATCAGCCACAACATTCTCGGCTCTGACCTTATCGTGGATCTCAATGTCAAATTCTTGGAGAAGAAGGATCCAACGAATCAGTCTAGGCTTGGCATCCTTCTTGTGCATGAGATGGCGAATGGCCGCGTGATCAGTGAAAACAATAACTTGTGAGCCCAGAAGGTAAGAGCGGAATTTCTCTAGCCCAAAGACGACCGCAGTAGTTCTTTCTCAGTGGTAGTATAATTATGTTGGGCCTCGTCCAACGTCTTACTGGCGTAGTACACCACAAAGGGGTGTCTATCGCGTCTTTATTTGAGGATGGCTCTGACTGCAAGGTCAGAAGCGTCACACATGAGTTCAAAGTTGAGGGACCAATCAGGTGGCTGGAGAACAGGGGCCTTGGTGACAGCATTGCACAGCTGCGTGAATGCTCGTATGCAGTCGGGGCCCATATCGAAGGGTACGTCGGTCGATAGGAGATGAGTTAAAGGTCGAGAAATCTTGGAGAAATCTTTGATGAATCTCCTATAAAAACCGACGTGTCCCAGGAAGGAGCGGATTTGTTTGACAGAGCCAGGCACAGGTAAATCAGCTATTACATCAAGCTTAGCTCTGCCAACTTCGATACCCCTATCGGAGATGATATGTTCGAGAACAATTCCCTCGTGTACCATAAAATGAATTTTTTCCCAAGAAAGCACGAGGTTTACATCAATACATCTCCTAAGGATACAGGTCAGGTTGGCAAGACAGTCATCGAAAGATGGTCCAAAGATCGAAAAGTCATCCATGAAGACCTCGAGGAAGTCACCCACCATGTCATGAAATATTGGCAGCATACATCTCTGGAAAGTTGCTGGCGCGTTACAAAGTCCGAATGACATCCTTATAAATGCAAAGTGCCAAAGGGGCAGGTAAAGGTGATTTTCTCTTGGTCTCCGGGGTCAATTGCCACCTGGTTATATCCTGAGAATCCATCCAGGAAACAAAAAAATTTATTTCCCACTAACCACTCTAGGATTTGGTCAATGAAAGGTAGCAGAAGGTGATCTTTCTTAGTTGCAGCATTTAGTTTCCTATAATCTACACACACTCTCCAGGATGTAGGAGTACGTGTAGGGATGGATTCACCCCTGTCATTGACACGGATGGTGAGTCCTACCTTTTTAGGTACAACGTGAATCGGACTCACCCAGGGGCTATCGCTGATCGGGTAGATTATACCTGCATCTAGCCACTTAATAATTTCCTTCTTAACGACCTCCCGCATGTTAGGGTTGAGACGTCGCTACATCTCGCGGGAAGGTCGAGCCTCCTCCTCTGTATATATACGGTGAGTGCAGTAGGAGGGCCTAATGCCAGTTAAGTTTGATAAAGACCATCCAATGGATGCCTTGTGTTCCATAAGGACCTCAGTTAGTTTGCACTCTTGCTCCCTGGTCAATTTTGAACTAATGATTATGGGGAGCGTTTCATTTGGTCCGAGGAAAACATACTTAAGCGTACTAGGCAACTCTTTCAGCTCAGGAGTGGATGGTGAAAGGTCTGGCATTTCTTGGGACGAGAGTGTCCTAGGCAGATCAGAAAATAAGTCAGGAGGAAGGAGTTGGCCCTTAGATTGTCCAAGAAGAGGGGCTTCTTGGATAGATGGATCCAAAAGGAATAGCCCCAGTGAGTAGTATATGGGCTCAAGGTCCCAGTGTGGAGTTGCAACTCCACCTGATTTGGCGGGAAAGAAAGGGTAATCCGGTCTTCAAGAGTGGGGACCGGCGGTGAGTAGCCTGGATATGTCTCAGATCACAAGGTATGGGAAGCAGAGAAAACCTCGTCAGAAGTCTGGCCAGGAGAAGGTACGGGACAAGGGAGGGATGGGGGAACGTCACAATAGGTGTTGGTCAGGCAATCGTCAGTGTTTAAAGGTAATCTGCAGTAGTCAGAATAGGTCCCAATTAGTCCGATACACGTGCTGACGGCCATGTCCTCGTCAGACATGTCATCCTCGATGCAATCGCAATCAAAGTTCTTGGCTGCCTTGAAGATGTTAAGCTTGAGCTTCTCAGATCCAACGGCAATCTCAATACAGCCCGACTCGCAGTCGATATGGGTGCGGGCTGTGGCCAAGAAAGGTCGACCAAGGATGATCGGACAATCAGAAAGTAAGCTAGGAACTTCCATACCTAAAACAAGAAAGTCAACAGGAAAACAGAGACTGTTGACCCTAACCACCACGTCTTCCACCACACCCTTTGGAATTTTGACAGAACGATCTGCCAACTGTAACGTGACAGGGGTGGGTTTCAAATTTCCCAAGGAAAATTTTTTGAGCATGATGGTTGGTATAAGATTGATGGAAGATCCTAGATCAAGCAGGGCACGGTTAAAATTGCAGCCTTGGATGCTATAGGAAATAAGTAGTGTGCCCAAATCTTTCTGCTTCGGTGGTAGATTTGACAGTATAGCACAACTCGCATGAGGCGAGAGAACCACCAGATTCTTAGTTTTCCTTGACTGTCGCCTGGGTGCTGTGTAGTCTTTGAAAAATTGAGCTACAGTAGGTATGTGGTCGATAGCCTCTAGCAGGGGTACTTTGATTTCAACATTCCTGAACAAATTACGCAGGTTATCAAAGGCCTGTGTATCCTTCTTCTTGCCTTTTGTCTTCCTCAGTAGAGCCTCAGGGAATGGAACTGATTCTAGCATCAATTTGGGGTATCGTCCTCTCGCGAATGCGGTGCGCATCCCGAATGAGAGGGCGATGAAGAAGACGGGCTAGGATCAGGTCGAGGCAGATCAACGGTCTGCTTACCGCTCCTCGTAGTGATCGCATTGGACGATGCGGGTCCAGTGGGATCATAAGGCAGAGGAGGGTTCACAATAGGGACATAAGAGTGAGGTGTTGCAGTGGGATTAGCCTGAAATCCTGGTGGAATACTCGGAGCCTGCAGAATTTGATGAACCTACCCTTGAGAAGGTCGTGCCTATGGTTGAGGACCATAGGGTACGAAATTTCTTGGGTTGGGAACAGGTTGGGCTGGAAGAGTGCCCTGAGATTAAGTCTCCAAGTGTAGTTGACTGATCTCAGCATTCTACTGTGCTAATTGGTGCTGAAGAGAGGTCATGTTCTCTTCATGGCACTTTGACATTTTCGTCATCATTCGCATCAATTTATCAAGAGGACTTGATGCGTGTTTTGTTTGCGGTACGCAAGGACCTAATGGCAGATTCGCCATAGGATTAGACTGAGCCCTTGGGATGACGGGTGCGAACTGTCGCATTGGTCCACCCGCGGGGTTTTGGCACTGTGGGTTGTTGGACCATGCGAAGTTCGGATGATTTCGCCACCCTAGGTTATAAGTGGCAGAGAACGAGTTGTTCCCTAGGGCGCAAGCGTCTTCTATGCTAGAAGATGCGTCTGCATGTAAATATGCTTCCGAGCACATGGAGGCTTGGTCCTCCGTGTCGAAATACTAGCTCGCAGAAGCCAGATCCACATGACTTACCAAGTCGCTCGATGCAACACTCGGTAAGGAAGGTCTTACGGGGTTTCTTGGGATAAGCCTGGTGTTGGAAGAATTGGGATTGTAACAAAGTGCTGAGGTGGGGGTGCTTGCCATAGAACGGGCGGGGTTGGCCAGAAGCTCGTCCAGCTTCTTGTGCACGATGGAGACTTCATCCAATTTCAGTGCGATAAGGCTGAGATCAGTGGATGAATGGGAGGGTCCCGTTTCAACTTCGTGGACATTACGGGGCAGGCTGGTATGATTAAAGGCGACAATGGAGGCATTGTTCATTGAGTTTTCACTCATATTTTCAAATAATTCGAATGCTCCATTCTCATCTTTATTCATGAAGTTCCCTTCGCAGGAAGCGTCTGCAATCTGGTTCAAAGTCTCATTTAGGCCATAGTAGAAAATTTGGGCTATATGCCACTTAGGCAGACCGTGGTGCGGACACTTCCTGAGGAGGTCATTATACCACTCCCATGCCTCATGAAACTGTTCGCCGTTTTGTTGCGTAAATGAAGTGATAGCACGGCGAAGCGCATTGGTTCACACGATTGGGAAGAACTTCTTGAGAAACGTTGTTCGCATCTCTTCCCAAGAGTGGATGGTTCTCCCAAGGGTGCATAACCACTGCGACGCTTTATCCCGCAATTGAAATGGGAACATTTTCATGAGGACTATAGGTAACCTGATATTTCTTGGTTTAACAGTTTCAGCCAATCGGGTTAGGTCTTCCAAGTGGAGAAAAGGATCTTCACTTGTAAGACCATGGAAGTGAAAATTTATTAGGCCAATTATGTTAGGTTTCAGTTCAAAGTCGTCCCCGACCAGGGGGACCTGAATTTGTCCTATGGTCTCTATAGCAGCGGGATTCTGATAGGAGCTAAGAGACCTAGGCTCCTCCCGTTCGGGAGGGTTTTGCATTTCCTCCAATGTTTCCCTAATGGCCTCAATTTGTTCATTATACATTTCCATTTGGGCATGGAGGCGGGTTATGGGATCCAAGGCTCCACCACCTGGTGGGTTTTGAGGGCGGTTTCCTCCCTTGGGATTTGGGGGTGGGCGTGTAGCCATGTTTGTGGAGGAGGAGGACAATTCGGCTTCTTTTCTAAATTTATCAGACAATTCACATAGTTCAGGGTTTTGTGACCTCCTCCCAAATATGCACTACCGCAGGAAGAATTGAGGGGATACGAAGGGAAAAGAGATGAGAGAAATGACGCCGCAAAGGTACACTTGATGACAAATCAATACAATCAAATTCCTAACCTCTATAGTGTGCCCTTAGACCTAAAGTTCTAAGTTACCTATTATCACGGCCTACAGAACCGAATGCGAGCACCGCGGAACCACTAGGCCAGATTGAAAGGCTGTTTGCCTCAATCTTAGACACCCGATAGCACGTAGGAACCCTCACTAGCACGTAGGCGCTATACGCAGGTAGTTAGACCTACAATCCTTAATAAGGGTCAAGTTGCTACCAGTTTTAGTTAGAGGCTTAGGATCAAGTGCTTCTAGAATGTGAAGGACGTTATTTACGGGTAATGCCCAAGTGATTGATTTTACAAACTGTGTAAACCAAGCATACAACGGAGAAATCTCCCCGAATGGAAGTTTTAATTGGTGAATGATTTTTAGAATTCAGCCTTAAGTAGTATGGATTTTAGGATTTCTCTGAATTACCAATTCAACCAATCTTCGGATTTTGAGAGAATACAAGTTTTCTTCTAAGCCCAACAAACCCTTCTTCAATGTCAGTTGGTTAATGCATGCTAAAATGCAATGGGCTTCCCTAGATGGAGATTTCTATGTGTGGATGCACGAATTAATTTTAAATTAGTGTGAAAGGGAGCCAAAGCACTTCAATTCAAATGCTCCCAATCACCAGAATGATTTCCACACACAAGGCTCAACCATAAGATAAAGAAAATCAAATTGTTGAGGTTGAAGTATTCGGGATCGAATCTTAGGCACGTGAAAGGTCGTGGTGGGGTTGGAATCAACTCAATTCCAAGTCTTCCCAAAAAAAAGGTGATCTCGAATTGCAGATAAATGAGGCAAAGAGGGATGGCAATCAATCTTTTTATTTTTTCAACAAAGACTACTTCACACGGTGAAAGATTCAAGAATCAAGATTCTTGGATCTTTGCTATGCGAAGTTTGGTGGGAAATCCCGAGGTGATGGGAGTGATGGAAAACAATCAGACAAGTGATTTTTAATCCACTTGCCCAAGAGATCCTAAGAAGTTATTTATTTATTTATTTATTATTAAGGTGACAAGTTGGCCTAAGTTGCTAAGAAAGAAAGACCTACTTGTTCAACAACGTGTGCGAAGCTCCAGTGCGGTGCCGGCGTCTTCACGCTCTCGTTCCCACCTTGGATCTGCCCACGTCTCCGACTTTGTCTGCCTACCTTCTCCTTGCAACAGGTTCATTTCCACAGCAACAAACAAAAACACCCGTGAAGAGAAGGGTGTGAGAAGAGAAAAATTAAAGGAATGGAGTAAAAACTTACTTGAATGAACACTTCCCCAGCAACGGCGCCAGAAAAAGATATGGTCGGGCCCGGATAGGTTGTGTTAATATGGTGATTTAATCATTGAAATGAGTATAGTGGTTAACCTAAATCGAGCCTAACCATCTCTTTACAAATTTTTTTACCTGGCCTACATGATTTTATGTTGGTCACTTTTAGGCCCAGGGTCGAACTTAGGGAAGTGGGATTAGAGGTGAAGAAGTTTCTACGCCTTTCCTACAATGAATCTCTTTCGTTCGTTTATTATGTTTTTGGTGTTTTTCTAATTAATATTTTTTTCTGATAATTTTTGTCCTTGAGGTACACCCTCAAAATCGGATTCTTGGCTTTGAGCCAAATTAGGGTTCAAAACTGGTCTTGCTATTCGCAAGACTGAGTACCTGCAAGTCAAGGCTTATCATTTTTCTTTTGTATATTTTTTTATCTTTTTAATGGCAAGAAAAAGAAATAGAAATAAGGTAAATATAGTATATATATATGTATATATTATATATGTATATAGGGGTGGGGGTGGAGGTGGAAATGATGTGTAGCACGGTGTCGAGTTGAACGTCGTCAAGGAAGACGCAACCAACAGGACGAAGTGCCGTGTGGAGTGTGGGATGGATGAGTGGAAGATGTGTGCGAAAATGCTTTCTGTACGCGTGTATCGGGGAATATCAGGAACTGGTGCAGATATTCCTGCGATACAACGTATGGTAGGTGATATGAAAAAAAAAAATATATATATATATATGTATATATGTAAATATATATATCTATATGTATATATATATATGGTTATAATTATATAAGTGTATATGTAGCTATATATGTGTATATATGTATATATATATATAGATATGTAAATATATGTAGAGATAGATGTATGTATATGTATATATATATATATATTTATAATTAGATATATGTATGTATGTATATATAACTATATATAGGTATAGATATATTTATATAAATAGTAATATATGTATATAGTTATCGCTATGTATATATGTATATATATATATATTAGTATAAGTATCTATGTATATTATGTAGATCTATATATATATATATATATGTATTTATAATGATAGATATATGTATATATATATGTATAAGTATATGTGTATATATATGTATATATATATATATATGTATCTATACTTATACTTAGTTATATAGGTACTACTATATGTATAGATATAAGTATATATATATATATATATGTATGTATGTATATATATATATAAGTATATTGTAGTGTATAAGTGAGTGGGTGTGTGTACGAGAGAGAGTGTGTGTGTGTATGTGTTTGCAGGAGGGAGTGAGAGAGTGATGTGAGAGAGAGAGAGAGCGTGCGCTTCTCCTGGAGTGAAGGTAGGTTGTTAAGCAATCTTGAGCCTTCAGCCGTCATCTGATGTCCACGCGCAGGCGCAGGCGCGCGAAGACGCACGCGCACGCAAGAGGGAGTGGGCGTGGGAGGAAGGTGTAGCGCAGCGCGCTGCACGCTGAGATGATGCAGGAGAAGAAGCGGGCGCAGATGGGTGCGGGCGCTGGCATACGCGGGGGCGAGCGTTGGCATACGCGGGAGCGAGCGTGCGGACGGGCGAGCGGCGGTTGCAGCAAGGAGAGAGAGTGCCTGGTGACGGGATAAGTGAGAAACTTACCGGTCACCACACTGTAGCAATGTGAGATTGCAACTATAGTGCAGGGGCAAAAAGTTGACCGGCTGGCGCGCGCGAAACCGGTTGGGCTGTGGGCGGAATTTCTCGATAGGGCGCGCAGAGAGGGGCGAGGGCGGCCTGCTTGCGCACGCAGAGCCCGCGGAACAGGCGCTTGAGGCGCGTGGTGGCCTGCGCTACTACTGCTGCGGAGATTCAGACCTTGAGTCCTGCAACAATGGCAGAAATGGCTGGAACGGCGAAACAAAGAGGAGAACCACCACGCCCACTGGCTCTTTGATGAGCTGGGTGGTGGTGGGACTCACAGTGGTGGTTGTGTACCACTGTGAGTTGCTCCTGCTCGCAGCGTGGCCCTTCAAGAAGAAGAGAGGCTGCATATGGAAGGGAGAGGGAAGGGGACGGCCTGGAAGGGAAGCTGCTGTGTTCGATGGACCAGGCTCTCTTGAAAAGAAGATAGCCATGCCTTTTTAAAGAGGAAGAAGGCAAGCATAGCCATGCCCTGGGCTGTGCATGGCTGTGCATGGCTGGCAGGGAGTGGCTGTGCAGAGAATGGCACGAAGAAGCTCAAGCCATGCTTTGCAGCTGCGGAGAAGAAATTCAATGTCAAATAAAAGTAAAAATAAAAATGGTGAATTTGTGAGGCAGCACTTGAGGAATGTGTTAATTTCAAGGCCATTTTATTCACTCCCCTCCCCTCTCAAATAAATGCTTGCATGCGTTTATTTTTACAAATGTGACTATGGCTGCCTAATATGCACTGGCAATGCTAGGAAATAGCACAAGATGACACAATTGTAGGTACGTTTTTGTTGTGCAATCAGTAAGTTCTCTATTGCCTCTACCTATCACTCTAATTTCTCATCCTCTCCAGTTGACGCTAATGCCAGAGCCCTTTGGAGTCTCAAACTTCCCCTTCGAATCTCCTTACTAGCTTGGAGAATCCTTCTTTCTAGACTTCTCATTGATGATAACATCACTAAGCTTGGTATTTCCATCCCCTCAAAATGCTCTTGTTGCAGCTTCGATCCTAAGATTGAGACTTCTAGGCACATCTTCTCTCAAAGCGTTAATCAGGTCTCTAAATGGGTTTTTTCTAAACGTCTTATCTCCCCTATTAGTCCTTCCCTCTTCTTTCGAATCATGAAGGCCCATAAAATACTTCCAGAACCACATTATCAAGGGTAACTTCATGGGCAAAGACGAGGTCACCGTTTGGGAAATTCTTGAGAATATGTCTGAGAATTTCATAAATAATGCATCCATGGGTATGTTCGACAGGACGACTACCCGTGCATCGAAGAACCCATGCGAGGCACATGAGGCACGAGACCTATCCTCCTCTGTCGACATCATGATTGTGGCCAGTCGATTAGATAAGGTCTCCATTATAGAGAAGGAGCTTTCACGATTTGAATCGCCAAGTGCAAGAAGTCACTTCTTCTCAGCAGAACACGCATCCATGATCGTCTACATGGAGGGAGGCCATGCATAATATTCACCACATGGAGGGATTCTCCTCTCAATGATCCAATCGCATATGATTCTCCATCTTTTAATCGGGTTTCGGACATCGATCAAACTACTAATCACATCCCATCTTTCTCTGATCACTCTTGTAGGGTTCCTACATCCTCCACAAACTCTTTGTCATTTGAGGATCTCTACTCTGACCAGGCTGATCCGATTCAGTCAAACCCGTGATTCACACTACCACATCTTTTTGAGTCACAGAATACAAGGTGGACTCTGCATCTACTGATTCTCATCCATCAACTCCCCAGACTGATTGGGTTTGAGCTGCATCACCAGCCTGTTGGTCTAAACAAGCACCTAGTTGGACCAACCAAGCTATTGATCAAGGTGCTTGTTCTACAAAATTCATCCGATTTAACCACTCCTCCATGACTATCTTCTCCTCGGCTGAAAGCATTCAATTTAGTGCTTAACGAGAGGCAACCCATCATTCCAAAAACTCGAGACCCTTATGATTATCCCTTTGAGCTTCACATCTACTGCACTTAGAGTTCAGTTTTAGAACAGCCAACTCCACCTTTGGTACATGTACAAGAGCTTGAAATCGTCTGCAACAGTCATCATGACCCGTTCACCCACCCGTTTACCCTGTTCTAACCCTTGAACCCAACTAATTTCATACCCTCCGGTTTATAATGAGGACATTGCAAAACTTAGGCATGGGGGGGTGTTAAAGTGCAAATGCATAAAAATTCAAGTTTCTGAAGGGTTCTCACAAAAAAAATTACTCATTCCAAAAAACCAAAAGAAAAAAATTTAAAAAGAACCAAAAAAGTGGAGGAAGGGGAGGAAATTTTGAGAAATTAATTGCATATCATTCTTGAGGAAAAAGGAAGATGATTTAAATGTCAAAAAGGAGCTACAATTTAAAACAAAAAGTGAGTCATTAGTAAATGATTATGGAATCTACTTAAGTTATAGACTAAATCAAAAGAAAAAATTAAGTCCTAGTATAACAGAGAGACATGGAGATTAGTATGAGTGCTGATCTTAGACCTCTTGGGCTTGTTCTAGGCTTAAACATTCATGTCTTCATTAAGATCTGGATAGTCCTCAAGAGATTGAAGAAAATGCGAAGCTTATGTATTAGGTCTAAGGCTTAGGGATTATTTGACTTTGTTAACTGACTTCTGGTTTGCAAGACTCGGTAGCCTAAGCACCCTAATCCACACGTAAGTCTGATTTAGTGCACTTAATAACCAAAATCATGCAAAAGCGTTTGTTCTGTTATGAAAAAACTACCTAGATTAGGGGCAGCTTAAGAACACAAGTTGATTTAGATGAGTTCCCAACATAAAGAGGTGGGAAATTCCCCTTGAAGATGCACAATGACATACCATCTCCTCGGTGCTTGTCTCTTAGGATATCTGAATATCCTATTGGGGGCATGTAAGCACCTAGTACTGTTCAGGTACCATGGGTGGGATTATCTCGAAATGTCGATTGTCATGGCCTGAATTTAGCTACAGAACACCATGGGCAGAACTATCTCAAAGTGTCAAAAGCCAGGGTTCTGGGGGTTGCCATAGGCGGTGCTATCTCGAAGCATCGATTGCCAAGGATCCTGTGAGGATTGATGGTAATAGCTAGGAATCCGATATAGAGCGTGTTTTTGAGCTAATCCGAAGCTAGAAATAAAGAAAAGAAAAGGAGAGAGAAAACTCTCGAAAAATGCAAAAATTCTTCTATCCCTCTCTCTTACAAAAACGCAATACAAATTGAACCTCGACTAACCATGTTACAAGCACAGGTGCTTTAACTGCTGGGTTCAATGAACCTTACGATAGCTTCTACGGGCCTTAAAAACCTTCGTAGCAGACTGAGGCTAAAGCTAGTCAGATCTGGATCTTGGTTGGTACTTGAGTACCTCTAGGCATATTATTGGCATTCTGAACTGTCTCTAGAGAAAAAGCACACATCAGAGATTTGAGCATCAAAGCATGGTCTAGAATTCAAAAGTTCATTTCATAAGATTTTGCTAAGGGACTAGCAAAAGTTAGGCATGGGGGTATGATGGTAATGTTATCATCAGTCATAACTAGTTCTAATTAGTCATAATCCATTAATAAATTCTCCTATATAACTGCAAAAAGACCATAACTCATTACATAGTCATTCTGAGAGAAATGCAATAAAATTAGGGTAAAACTGCAATTTTAACAGAATATCCTAAATGCAGAGCAACCACGGGTTTCTCAAGGGTTAATTAAAGGTCAAATGTTCATAAATATCTAATAAGAGGTTTTATGTAGACAAAAATGGGTTTTCACGCATTTCAAGAATTAATGGACATCTGAAATCCTAAAAACAGACCCGCTTAATTAACTGAGGTTTCGGATAGGATAAAAATCACCTAAACCTTCTAAAAATTATATAAAAATATTCTATAAGGTTTGGTACCTTTGATTTGACCATTGGAACCTAATTTGACCTAGAACAGAGCCTCTGACAGATAGTTGCCCTAATTTGGATTTCTACACAAATTACCCAGTTAAACTTGGTCAAAACTAAAATATGACTTCACCATCAGATTCCTTGGATCTAAATTATGTTTGTACCAAAAGTTGGATCCAATTTGAGATAATCTCGACCAAGTTTATATTTTGGTCTAGTCTGATTCTTTTCTCTCACACACATGCCCCTAGCTTTAGAATTCTTTGCAAATAACCCCCCAACTTTTTCATCATCTTCACATAAAGGCCCGTACCACCATTGAAGTGAAATCGACCTCCAAGCAACCTTGACTGACTTAAATCCAACTATAATGGCAATCAAATCCCACCAAAATTGGTGGGATTGATGTTCACACAAAGACAAATCATCTGAGATCATTGTGGAGTCCCAAGTCTCCATATATTTCTCATGCAAACTGATGAGAGACTCATCATGGCTCTTTAATAGCCCTAATTAACTAGTTTCCCTAGTTAATTAGCTAAGAATATGTTTAATTAGGGTTTAATTATAATATAAGGGACAATATATTAAAGGACCACAAAATAAGTTAATAATACTAAATTAAATGGCAATTAATGTTATTAATAATTTAAATAATAATTTGGACTTGAATTATAAATATTTAGCTACTTAATTAATATTTAATTAAACATTATAAATATTTAACCCTAAGTAGGTAATAACTTAAGTAATTTAATTAATTAAAGTAAATGAGGCTAAATAGGCCAAAAATGTAAATTCAAGTCATTTATATAATATTTATATAATTTATAATCATATATAAAATGTTGAAAAAGAATTAGATTAAATTAAGCTTAAAATGCCTCTGTTTGCGTTTAGGTCCTTAGGAATCATTTCAATCAAGTCCTCTTATATATTTTTAGGTCCTTAACTTTCTCTTGCATTTATATCCCTCTGAGCATCATCTTCTTCCTATTTTCTTCTTCCTCGCACTGGACGACTGACGACAGCTGGTCACCACATTGCTTGATCACCACCCATCCACCTTCAGAACTCCTTTGCCTGAGCTTCTAAGCTTCTGCTCAAATTCCTATCCTCATCCAATGGTGCAGATTGGCCACTAATCCAAATTAGGTCAGCCATTTAAGCTCACCCGCGTCGGAGACGACGCCGGTGGTTTAGCTGAGCCTAGATGCTTTTCCGTCTAAGTACATCCCCTTTATCCTCCACCACAACCTATAAATAGCCCGCCAAACCTCTGATTTGAGTGGTTAGCTCCCTACCCTCTTCCCTAACTGTAGCTAACTGATAGGCTATTCCCTCCTACTCCGGCGAACTACCTCCACTTCCACGCACTTCCTCCGATTATTTCTACCATCCACTGAGCTTCGCTGTCCTCCGTCGCGCCTCTGGACAAGGTGATGACTCCGTTCTCCACTTCCACTCCACAAATTTGCTCGCCAGACTTCTTTCCCTTCCCCTCTGATTTCCTCCTCCATTACGACTTTCGACGGAGACTTCTCTGCCCCCTTCATCCAGGTAACAGTAGGATAGGTAAGTTAGAGTAGTTGGTTTAGTTAGGTTAGATGCTAAATTCTTCTGCCATCTTTTTCAGCTTCGGTGAGCTCCTTAAGCTCGTCTGGAGTGTTTATTTGTCTTTTTAATTTGCTGAGCACCTTTCCTTTCCTATCACGTTTCCATTTCTTATCTTTTCCTTCACTTTTATTAGCTTATGCGCCTAATACATCGTCACCTTCACCAGCAACCTCCGCTATCCACGGCAGAGGTCTCCAAGCTTAGATCACATCCATAGGAGCCCTCCATCGCTTTTACATCACTTAAGGGCCCCAATCGACGTATCAATTAGATAAATATCACCTATATACGAAACACCCAATTTCATCTCTCTTCCTGAGCTCGCTGTCAATGGCGGCTCAGGAGGAGTATTTCCATTTAATTACAAATCTCTATATCATTGCCCCACTACACTGGTCATTTCCTCTCACTCAATTGAGTAAGAGAGTTGCTAGTGAGTTCAGAAGAGCTCAAGAAGCAATTCACCTGAGTTCTTGATCACTTGTTGATCAAGAGCTTCAATCGCACCAATTGAAGAGCTCTTGAGGTTCCTTGTGACCTCAGGGATCTTTTGAGACCATTCACGACTTGTTTTATGGAGTTTTTAACTCTAGGAGATCATTTCTGAGTTCACTGGAGCTTCGGCGAGTCAAACTTGAGCTTCAGCCCTTAGCAGACCCTGAGAAGCTCCAGAATGCTTAATTTAAGCCTAAGGATTAGACCCTATGACTAGACTTGAGTTTTGGTGAGAATTTTTCTCTCTTGATCTCTATCTTCTCCAACTCCGTCAGAGTTGGAGAAGCTCCAGAATGTTTAATTAAAGCCTAAGGATTAGATCCCTCTAACTAGACTTGAGTTTGGTGAGAATCTTTCTCTCTTGATCTCTATCTTCTCCAACTCCATCAGAGTTTGGGATGCTCAGTTAGAGTTAATCTGAGCTAGAAAATAGATCCATTAGCTTAAGGGGACCTTGTAGAACCTACCTAGATCCTCAAATTGGATTAAGAGCCTCTGAGTTCTTCTGACAAACTCAAGTGTATCTGGTCTCAGGCAGCGACTCCTGAGACACCTCTAGAATCATTAAAACACAATTTTGAGGAGCTGGATCATTTCCTGAGGGTGAATTAAGTCGAATTTGGGCTTTAATTTGATCTGCAAAGTCCTAAATCAAGAAGTCAACTCTTGAATGGCATGTGGTCAACCTAGGGGTTAATTTGAGGAATGCATGTTCAAATTTTTGATTTAATGGGTTGTTTAGGATCCTGGGATGATTTAGAGCTTGATATGATCAAATTTAATGTGTTTTATTGAGGATTGAGAGAGCTTTGAAGATCTAAGAAGTTTGGGTTCATTTGAACCCAACACTGTTCTTGAGTATTTTTTGACAAAATTAGAACTCAATTCATGCCTAGATCGATTATTTTTAGCCTCCTGAATTGGTTCAGATCCCTTCCTGAGGTCTTTTTCTCTCAGTTGGATGAATTGGAGCATAAATTTGAGCTCTGAAGCTTCCAGCGAAGCTCTCAAGCTCCTGCACCTCCTGAAGCAGCTCCAGACCTCCCTATTTCTTCTAAACCCTGCAAAATGCCTTACTAAAAGATTTAGATCCTCAAATGAGGGTGATAACTCTTCTGCAGGTCGCTAGACCTGAAGAGTCCTCTCTGAACTCCTTCCAGGCATGGTTGCACAGCCATGTTTAGTTTGAAATCCATGGATCTAACTTGATCCAAATCCCAAATTCATGCTAAAATTAGATAAAGGATCTTTAGAGCTTTCCAATGATCTTTGGATCAATCGATTTGGTTGAGCGAGTCGATGGGAATCTGCATCAAAAGTTTGGACTGGATGCGCGAACAAAGTCCCACCTCAGGAGTGAGCGGGTAAGTGCCTTAGTATAATATGATTTCGTCACCCAACGCTTCAGTCGACAGCGCTGGGAGCACAAAACCGAACATGATCTCTTGAGTTTAGTGCAGGTGAGTGCGTAGGCACGTGCCTATGTGTGTGTGTGTGTGCACAGGCATGCGTGCCTGTGTGTGTGCCTGGGTGGGCAAGCAAACCTGTGTGGGCCTGGATGGGCTCAATACTATGCTGGGCTATGAAATGAATTAAAACCCACAATAAATAAATTGTCACGGGACTAGTAGGGTTTGGTCCCACCCTTAGTGGGCGCTATGTATCCTCAAAAAGCCCGTGCCGCTCATTAAAAACTATAATTTTTATAATTGAGAGAAAAATGGGCTTAGGGTGAGCTAAAATTGGTTAAGCGTGGAGCATAAAAGCATAATAAGAAAGAAGAAAAGTTAAGAAGGGCGCTTAAGAAGAAGAAAAAGTGATAAAAAGATAAAGGAAATTAAGTAGCAGAAGAGAAGCTAAGGAAAGGTTAAAAGATAGAGATCTCGTAAATGAAGAAGATGAGGTAAAAGGGCAAGGTTACGAAGAGCTAAGAGAGAAATAAAAGAATACAGGAGCTTGAGTAGAGAAATGAAGGAAGCTTATGAGAGAGAATCAGACGTCTGTAAACTCTATTAGAAGTTCAATTTTACTTTTTAAGTCGTCTATGTTTCATATCAGACGTTTGATTTGAGGCTGAAGCTACTACTATATCTTTTGTAATTAAGTTTTAAATGCTGTAATAAGGCTTGATATCCTTTGTAAACATTTTATACCTTATATCTTGTAATAAACAATGTTTCCATTTAGTTTTAAATAACAAATATTTCTTGTAAACTTGTTTCTTCTTAAATAGAATTTTGCGTGCCTTTATTTGATCCATCTTTTATGTAAGATTCACATGCTTAAAATATTTTAATTATAATCTAATTGATTAAGTAGATAGTAATTATGCTTTAGAAATTAATGGTGAATTAAGTTTACTATTATGCCTCCCAATGAACAACTTAGACTCAACAGTTAGAAAAGAATTTAAATTCTAAAATGTTAGGTTAACTTGACCCTATACTACACGTCCAACATAAAATCGAGTTAACCAAAGTTACATTCTTATGCAATTAATTAAGTTTAATTAACTTAATTAACTGTGTTGAGAGTTAACCCAACCATGAATGCACGAAAATCGTGGGTTCTTTTCTTTCAGGCCCAAGCCATGGAATCCTTCTTTTCTGATCTAGAGCTCTTCCTAAAGCTCTATAAAAGCATGCCCATGGCATGCCTTACCTCCTTAGCTTGCTTTGGAGGCCGGACACCCCCTCTTCCCTTTTCCCCGACCTCCTTCTCCACCAACTCCGGTGAGTCCTCCATCCACCTTCCTCGTTTGCCATCACGGACAATAGCCGGTGGATTCCTCTTCCCAACATTCTTTCACGTCTCGCAATACCGACGAACCCTTCCTTCCTCATCTTCCTCGTTGGTCCTTCATCACTGGTGGCTTCATCTTCTTCATCGTCGGCCTACCAAAACCAATGCAGACTCTACCCCCTTCATCCAATTAGATTGGGTAGTTAGGTTTCTTTAGATTCTTAGAGTAATTTCCTTTATCCAAAAACCAAAAATACCCCCTCGACACCAACGTTCGCCGTCGTCTTCCTCTGCTCTAGCCACCTCTCTGGCAAGGTCATTCACTCACCTCACACCTCCATACACCTCGCCGACACTCCCACGAGCTCTACCTCATCCAGCCGCACAAAACCCCTCTCCTACTTCATTCACTCATCAACCCAAACCCCCCGTCGACCAACCCACCTTCGCACATCCTTCTCCATCACCGACCACCCTCTACATGCCACCATCCTCCACGTAAACACCACTGTCACCTTCGACGTACTATGGTGAAGCTAAGGAGCTATTTAACCGGGGCCTTCGAGCCCATATTCGTGTTCCAAGTCTTCGTCGGTTCACTGCTGTTGAACGGGTTTTCGAATTGCTACGCTTACGTGTTTGGTTTTGGAAAACCTGTCATTGTAGTTCGAAAGCGAAGAATTCGTGTTCAACAAATAAAAATTTATACCGAAAAGAATTCCAAGTCGAACACAGGGAGGCTACGTTGATCTATATTCGCAATTATATTTTTTTAGGATTTTTGTTAAGCAAGGCGATATAATTACAATGGAGTTATCAAACTAAGAGAGAGAGAGAGAGAGATAAAGAGAGGGAGAGAGAGAGAAAGAGAATATGCATTCAATATTTCAATTATTTATAAAAGTTACACTAGAAAATGGAAAATCAATTACACTATAAAGCAGGAAAATTCTACACTAGAAAAGCTGTAAATAAGAATGGGAGAGAGAAATTATCCTCCTCGACAATTGCTTGGAGGACGAGCCGGACGAGACGACGCCTGGACGAAGGAGAACGAAGCAGGACGAAGGAGGACGAAGCAGAAGAACGGGAACGGAGCAGCACGCCGTCGTCGTCGCGGGATCCACTTCCCAAGGGAAATGAAAATTGGACTTTATCTCGCAAGAAGCATCCCGGGTGTGGGACAAGCTTCTTTTGAGCTTTGGAGGGGTAGAGAGGAGAAAGAAGGGATGAGAATTTCGTATGGAGGGGGTCTCCTTTTATAGTTGCAAGGAGTGGGGGCAAAATGGACATTACAACTTCAAAACAATAAATAAGGGGTCTTTAGTGACGGATAAATCCGTCACTAAAGCCCGATGTGGGCGTCGCTTCCGCGCCCACACATGCCTCCTTGGCTACCCGCTCCTCAACGTCCATGCACGTCCAGCAGTTTTCAGCAGTCCGATCGCGAGATTGGATGGCTTAAAATGCGTCCGCGCCCGCTGCGTTGTGGGTCCATCGCGCTTCTGATTGCGCGTCCAATCGCGCGTTGACGCTATCGGGCGCGCACGGCCGTCAGATCTCCATCTGACGCTCCACCCACGCCCAATCGCTCGCGCCTGTCGCTCCTCGCCACGGCTCGAACCCGCGCCCCACGCTCGCGATAGCGCGCTCGACCACTGTGCTATGGGGCGCGGATGGTCGAGCGGGCGCTTTTAAATGCGAGCGCCCACAACCATTGGATTAAGATCCAACGGTGGAGAGCGATCGGGCACGGAGCCTTCACAAGATGAAGCGGCCGTTTGGGTGGCTGAGATGGCACCACGTGGCGTTATCTTGGCCGTCCATCTTCTGGAAGTTGTAGATGGTGCCACGGATGTCGGATTGACTCGATTTTTGTGTCGTTGGGCTGCGATCGTCGATCCGAATTCATCCGTGCGGTCGGATTTATCATCTGAAGTGTGGATTTACACCATCCTGGACCTTGATCTTCTAGGGTTCCCCGGTCATTATCTGATGCTACGAATGCCTGTTTAGGGCGATCTTGGAGTCGTTGAACTCCAATCGTCGCCCTGATCACATTCATACGGTTGGATCTTTGATCCGAGGTCCCGACAAAATGTTTGCCCTGTCCAAGCATATAAAAGGAAACAATTAACTTCCATTTTATTCAAACTACTCTAAATGCAAGATGATGCATGTAATGCAATATTTATATCATGAAATGCAATCCTATGCTTAAAAACATGCGTAAATAGACATTTTAAGTAGTGTAAATGTGTTTACATCATACCCCCATGCCTATCTTTTGCTAGTCCCTAGCAAAAACTATATGCTATTTATAAAAGAATTAGGTTAGATTATTTGGACTTGAGTTATTTTTCAATCATTAAGAAATTATCTACTTAGGAATTGAACTTTCAAAGACACAATAGTGCCCGGGTATCAGCCAAAATGCAGACCGCTTCAAGCCCTCGCCTTATTAAAAGATAAATTTCTTTTTTTTTCTCTTTTTCTCTTTTCTAATTTTTTTTTTATTTTCAAATTTTCAGGTTTAAGAGTGGCTTTCTACGGCCATTGAACTCACCCAAAATTTGATGAGAACCCTAAGCTTTAAGCATCTTATTGTGATTGTGATAGACTCAATGACTGGCAATTAGAACGGACTTCGGATTTCTACGCCTCTAGGTGACCTAACCAGAATTCTACCTAAAAGTATATCTTTACAACCAGTAGCTTTCTCCCTACTTTTATTTTTATTTTTTTTACGGGGTCAACACAAGGGTGAATCCAGTGTATATCTCCCCGGTTTATTCTACTTCTCCGCTTCTTCCTAAGTGTTTTGGGAATTTTTAGTGCATTTTTTGAGCTAGGTTCTGGACAATAGGTTGATGAGCTGTTACCACCGACAACTTGCCAGCCATACTCGCGCGGCGAAGTGTGGCTTATTTCTTTTTGTTCTTTTCTCCTTTTTTTTTTTAAAGTAGATGGCTTCCCTAGTCTAAGATTTACCTAAAGGCAGCAAACTAAGAAAGGTCCAGTGACTAGGCTCTGGACAACCTACCTATGGGCTGTTACCCATGATAACTTGCCAGCCATATCACCCTAGAAGGTTCATTAGCTACCCAATTTCCGTTAAAATCATCGAACAACGAGTCAGTGCAAAAAAAAGTGTGTAGATGCTTAAGACTTAAAATTCCCTCAAATCAGAGGGCGGGTTGATAAGTCGTATACTTATCACCCAAACTTATTTACTCCAATTACGAAAGAAGTAAGATGGCGAGGACTCAAAAACAAATCCACATTTTAGTGGATACACAGGCTAATTAAGTCCAAAGACCTGAGGGATCTTTGTGTTCAGATCCTAATGTAAAATTTCTTAGGATTGAAAAGTCCTAATGTCCAACTAATCCTTCCTAATTTTTTTTTTTAATTTTTTTAAAATAAGAAGAGAGACAATTTACATGGATTTCACAAGGCTGACCAAATAATTCAAGAATGAATCCACCCCCCCATGCCTAGCTGATGCAATGTCCTCATTGAAAAAGAGACATGAAAGAAAGGGTAGAATATGAAGGATGTCACTTGGATATGAAGCTCGTATCAACATTGTGTCATATGTACAATTGTTGAGTTTAATGTCGTCAGCTAGGCGAAGTCCAGCCAAAGAAATCACAGAATGGCTAGAGCAACAGAGTTTGAGACGGGTTCTGGAAGATTACGGTCAACAACAGGCTTCAAACGTTGACCGTTGACTTTAAAGGTGTTACCCATCTTTGGGTCAGAAATCTGAACGGCACCACTACGAAAAATCTGATCAATTATGAATGGGCCATTCCATTTAGATCTAAGTTTACCAGGAAAGAGCTTAAGTTTAGAATCAAATAACTAGACCTTCTGGTTTGGCTCAAAGCTCTTGCGGGAAATCGATTGATCATGTAGAGCTTTGGTCCGAGCCTTGTAGATCTTGGCATTCTCATAAGCATCATTTCTAAGCTCCTCCAACTCAGATAGTTGGAGTTTCCTGGTCTTTCCAGCTAGATTCAGATCTAAATTGCATTGTTTGATTGCCCAGAATGTCCTGTGTTCAATCTCTATGGGTAGATGGCACACCTTTCCATACACCGAACGGAATGGAGACATGCCGATGGACGTTTTATACGCCGTACGGTAGGCCCAAAGAGTGTCCTCAAGGTTTTGAGTCCAATCCTTACGATCAGGCCTAACCGTTTTTTGCAGAATGTTCTTGATCTCTCGATTGGAGATCTCGGCTTGTCCATTCGTTTGGGGATGGTAAGGTGTGGAAATTCGATGATTAACCCCGTATTTGGCCAATAAATTCCGGAATTGGGCATTAGTAAAATGAGTGCCACCATCACTGATGATAGCTCTCGGAATCCCGAACCTACTAAAGATATTTTTCTTGACAAAATTGATGACCACCTTGTGGTCATTGGTTCGGGTGGGAATTGCCTCAATCCATTTGGACACATAATCAATAGCAACAAGAATGTACTGATATCCAAATGAAGGGATAAAGGGTCCCATGAAATCGATGCCCCAAACATCGAAAATTTCTACAGGAAGCATAGGGTTTAGGGGCATCATGTCTCTCTTAGTTATGTTCCTGAGTGACTGACATCGAGAACATGACCTTGAGAAGTCCTGGGCATCTTTGAATAAAGACGGCCAATAGAATCCAGATTGCAAGATTTTTGCAGCCGTCTTTCTTCCGGAGAAATGTCCACCACACCCAGATGCATGGCAGAACTCGAGTATACTGTTGAATTCATTCTCCGGTATGCATCGGCGAATAATCTGATCAGAGTCGATGCGGTACAGTTCAAGGTCGTCCCAAAAGTAGTATTTGGCCTTAGATTTGAGTCTATCCCGTTGTTGTTTGATCCAATCCTGGGGGATTTGACCAACGGCCAAATAGTTAACAATATCAGCAAACCATGGGGTGTGGACACCTAAAACTGTAAGAATGGTTTCGTCCGGAAAAGTGTCAGCAATCAGAATGTCCGAACAAGAAGAATCACCTAGGAGTCTCGACAAATGATCCGCTACCACATTTTGTACCCCGGCTTTATCCTTGATTTCAAGATCAAATTCTTGAAGAAGAAGAATCCAACGAATAAGCCGGGGTTTAGCATCCTTTTTAGCCAAGAGATGTCTCAAGGCCGAGTGGTCGGTATAAAAAATAACATGAGACCCCAAGAGATAAGCCTTGAATTTTTCCAACGCAAATACTACAACTAGTAATTCCTTTTCAGTAACAGTGCAATTCCTCTGGGTTTCATCCAGAGTTTTACTAGCGTAGTAAATGACAGAGGGCTTTCGGTCAATTTTCTGACCCAGGACAGCCACGACCGCGTAATCAGAAGCGTCGGTCATGATCTCAAATGGGGATGTCCAAATTGGTGGTTGCAAAATTGGAGCACAGGTGACTGCCGTTTTCAGAAAATCAAATGCCTTCCGACATGATTCGTCAAAAACAAACGGCGTTTCTTGGGCAAGAAGATTGCTCAAAGGACGAGCAACCTTCGAGAAATCCTTGATGAATCTTCGATAAAATCCCACATGGCTAAGAAATGATCTAATTTGTTTAACAGATGTGGGAGGAGGAAGCTTAGCGATAGCATCAATCTTAGCTTTGTCTACTTCAATTCCCCGTTCAGAGATTACACAACCCAAAACAATGCCTTCTTGGGTCATGAAATGACTCTTTTCCCAGCTAAGGACCAGTCGTGTCTTGATACATCGCTTAAGAATCATTTCCAAATTAGCCAAACAAGAGTCAAATGATTCTCCGAAAACAGAGAAATCATCCATGAAGACTTCCATAAACTCTCCCACCATGTCTGAAAATATGGCTAGCATACACCTTTGAAAAGTCGCAGGTGCATTGCATAACCCAAAAGGCATCCTACGAAAAGCAAAGGTTCCGTAGGGACAGGTGAAAGTAGTTTTTTCCTGATCCTCAGGATGGATAGGAACTTGGTTATATCCTGAGTAGCCAACAAGAAAATAGAAGTACTTCTGCCCAGCTAATTTTTCCAAGATTTGATCAATGAAGGGCAAGGGAAAATGATCCTTTTCAGTGGCTGTGTTCAGCTTCCTGTAATCAATACAAACTCTCCAAGAGGAAGCTGAATGAGTTGTGACAGATTCACCTCTCTCATTAGTCACAACAGCAATCCCGGCTTTCTTTGGAACAATCTGAATGGGACTTACCCAGGGACTGTCAGAGATTGGATAAATAATTCCTGCATCGAGCCACTTGATGATTTCCTTTTCGACCACTTCTCACATATTTGGATTCAATCTCCTCTGCATCTGGCGAGAAGGGCGGGATCCATCTTCCAAAAATATTCTATGATTACAATAAGATGACTCAATCCCCCTAAGGTCATGAATGGTCCAGCCAATTGCCTCCTTATGATCCTTTAAGACCTTAATCAATTTAATCACTTGCTCCTTTGTCAATTTAGCACTAATAATCACAGGGAGCGTATTCTGCGGTCCTAAAAATTGATATTTTAAATTCTCAGGCAATGGTTTCAATTCAACTTGGGGTGGGGTAATGATTGATGGTAGGGTAGATGCTGAAGATTCAACAAGAGGAAGAGGTTTTGAGTGAACAAAATCAGTAACCTCTTCCGAAGATGTCAGGTCAGAGGGTTGCGCGTCAAATTCATCAACCAAAGAGGAACTTTCAATTGAAGAAACTGTCAAACAAGTTTCAATATTATCATTATCCTCATCAAGTTCCTCAATAAATCCACAATCCTCAAATTTGTTTATCACCTTAAAAATATCCAATTTCATTCGTTGGTCCCCAAAGGCGATTTCCATGCTACCGCTTTCACAATTAATGTTGGCCTTTGCGGTAGCCAGGAACGGATGCCCCAGAATGATGGGCATGTTCCTCAGATTATCTGGTACATCCATGTCAAGGATAAGGAAATCTATAGGAAAATAAAAATCCTTGACCTTAACTATAACATCTTCAATAACGCCTCGCGGGTTTGTGACCGAACGGTCCGCTAATTGTAGTGTTACTGAAGTTGGCCAAAGTTCACCTAACCCAAACTTCTCGTAGAGAGAAGTAGGAATTAGGTTGATGGATGCACCGAGATCCAAAAGTGCTCTATCAAATGTGTAATCTCCGATAACGCAAGAAATCAAAGGAGCACCAGGATCTCTCTTTTTCTAAGGGAGGTAGTGCAGGATAACAGAGCTAGCCCGCTCGGAGAGTACCACCTTCCTTGGAACAGATTCTCTCGACTTATGCTTTTGTGTACATAATTCCTTTAAAAATTTTGCGTAAGCTGGTATGTGCTTGGTAACATCAAGGAGCAGAATATTGATCTCAACATTCTTAAATAAATTCAGAAGCTCCTCATTGCTATCAACAGACTTCTTCTTCTTTGCTTTGGCTAAGGCTTCAGGAAAAGGAACATGAGTCAGATCTTTGGAATCAGGTTCCTGAGCCTTGATTTCTCCTCTAGAATTCTCCTCTCTCTCCTCAGATTCTTCAGGATTCAAAAGATCAGAATAGTGTGGTTGTGGATCCTGACTCTTCTTACCACTCCTCAAAGTGACAGAATTTGCAGAAGCGTAAGAATTTGGGTCTTGGGGAGGGTTAGGAAAGATTGGAGGGGCCTGATTGACCATGAATTGTTGATTAGCAGAAGAAGAAGACGAGGAACCCTGCTCAACCACCTGAGCATGTGCGTGCGGGTCCCTCTGATTTCCATACCCTTGGGCTTGATTTCCCGAATTTATAATGTTTCGCGAGTTGGGTATGGGTTGGGATGGTAGAGATCCGAGTTGACGAGAGTTAGCAATGAGCCCGGATTGCAAGTTGACCAGCGAGTTTTTCATTTGCTGCATGAGCTGGAGCATAGATCCTTGCATCTCTACCATTTGACGGTTCAAATCAGCCTGCCCTGCAGGTTGACGGGCATTCCAAGCTGGCTGATTGACCTGATTCGGAGGCAACTGAGTATATACTTGACCCTGACCCATTGGTCGCTGTGGAGCATAGTTGCTGGGTCGAAATTGGGTTTGTTGCCCCAGATTTTTCTAAGAGAAGTTAGGGTGGTTTCTCCAACCTAGATTATAGGCATTCGAGTAGGGGTTGGATCTAACATTCTCTTGTACAGCACAGACATCCTCATAGGGTGAGGATGGAGAGAAAGAAAGGGAAGGATCAGAAAAACTGGGATCAAAGGCCCCAGTTGGGAACCCATGGGGTTCCGAGAAATGCTGACTCATAGATTGAGTCGCATCGAGTTGATTCACGAACTCCTGTCCAGAAGGAGCTCGTGAGGAATGGAATCCCAAATTTTGGGATTGAGTGGATTGAGAGTTGTTCATAGAATTGCCAGCCATCCACTCTTCCATTCTTTTAGCAACCAAGTCCACCTTATCAAGTTTATTACAAATCAATTCCATATCAAATGAATGAGAGTCATGGACTTCATTGACATTTGATCTGGGTTACTGGGACCGGTTAAAAGTATCCATGGAGGCATGATTAGTTGAATTCTCACTCATTTCCTAAAATAAATCATGTGCACTATCTGCATCTTTATTGAGGAAATTGCCTCCGCAAGAAGCATCCACATGGTTTCTGAGTTGCTCATTCAACCCATGATAGAAGATCTGCACGAGTTGCCATCTCGGCACCTCGTGGTGTGGACACCTCCGCAATAAGTCCTGGAATCGCTCCCAGGCCACATGAAACTGCTCCCCCGGCCGCTGGGTAAAGGTAGTGATTGCCCGTCTGAAAGCATTGGTACGACCGACTGGGAAGAATTTCTTCAGAAAGGCTGATTTCAACTCATTCCAAGTTGTAATTGGTCTTCCTATTGTCCTATACCAATGCGTGGCTTTATCCCTAAGAGAGTGGGGGAAGAGCCTCATGATCATTTGCTCCTCGTTAATGTTTCGAGCCTTGGTGGTCTGGACCAAAGTGGTCAAATCTTCCAAGTGCTGAAACGGATCTTCGGAGCCAAGCCCATGATAATGTTTAATCAGGCTTAACACCTGGGGCTTGATTTCTACGTCACCGACTGGAATCTGGACGCCGGGACATTCCCCGTAATTCGAAGGATCATAAAAATCCTTCAAGGGTTGAGCGCCCTGCATTCTCTGGAACCATTCATGTATTCTCTACATTTGTTCCAGCTGCCTTCAAAATTCTTCCTGTGGATTTTCAAGCAGAGGAGGCTGTTGTTCAGCCATGGGATCAAATTGACCAAAATCTAACTTGCGCCTCCTAGAATGTTCTAACGGTCCTTCCAATCGGAGATTCAATGACCGTCTTCCCAGCATAAACTAGGAGAAGGTCGGAAGGACTGGGGATAGGGACCCTGCAGCACAACAAAACAAGGCTGTCCTTAAGTGGGGTAGCCTAAGGATCTACTGACTCCCAAAACCAGCCTTAAGACTGTAAGTGATTTACTCCACTTGCGTCTGTTTAATCCAACCAGTTAGAAGGAGGGACTGGGGAGAAGGTTCTTCCTTTGGCTTTCGCCTCCGGTTCCTAGTGTACCCCCCAGCCGCGATCGTTTGACTTTTCTCCCCTAGCTAGACATCAGATTAATCAGTATAAGTAGGTTAATCAAAAATAATCTCAGACTAGGCCCTGAAGAGTGAATCAAACCTTAAGGCCAACGTCTACTCAATTTTATTAAGGCCTGGGATTGTGGTGCTTATGGAATGTGATGGGCCCTTACAATGGGTTGTGCCCTTAATGATTGATTGAGATTTGTGTAAGTGCGTGCACAACCAGGGTTTTCAAGCAAGATTATTGATAATGTGTAAATTTTAGTGTTCAAATTTTGCTTAAGTAGCTTTTAGGGTTTCAAATTAGGTGAATTGCAATCAAGTGTCTAGGCAAACCAAGTTGTAAAACACGGGTGAAGATTGTTTTCCTTTAAAATCAGAAAGAAAGTGGAGTGCTTGGAATATACCTAGATTGAAAACCCTAAGGAGGAGCTACTTGATGAGTTGGTTTTAAAATAAAGTAGTGCAGCCTAAACAACTCAAACAACTGGCCACAAATGCACCACTAAGTTAGGCACTCAAAGATGATTAACCCAGAATGATTTCTACTCTGTTTATGTATTGCTTTGTGTGTATCGGTTCCACAGATCAGAACCCGGTTGAGTAGAAAACAAATCAAGTTGATCAAGTACCTTGAATGTGGGTGTGTGTTGTGTGTTTGTTGAAAATTACCCCACAAGATTATCTTTTTGTTATTTTTTTTTAAATGAGGGTGGAATGAATGTGAGTGAAAATCCAAACAACCAAACTATTCCTAGAATTTATGCAAACACCTAGGTTAATTGGAATTTGGATTTAATGTGGCGAATGAAATCTATGGAGGGGGAAAGAATGGGGAAGCACTTACAGTTGTCTTCAACTGCACTTTACTCTAGTCTACCGCTTGTTGATTCCTTGATGGAGATCTCTGCAAAACAATAGACACAAGAGAAAGATAGTTAGAAAACAAATAAAGTGCAAGAAATGCGAAGAAAAGATCGAAAATCGTTGCCTCCCCGACAACGGCACCAAAATGTTGAACTGGTTTTCGCGAATAGCTACGCTTACGTGTTTGGTTTTGGAAAACCTATCGTTGTAGTTCGAAAGCAAAGAATTCATGTTCAACAAATAAAAATTTATACCGAAAAGAATTCCGGGTCGAACACAGGGAGGCTACGTTGATCTATATTCGCAATTATATTTTTTTAGGATTTTTGTTAAGCAAGACGATATAATTACAATGGAGTTATCAAACTAAGAGAGAGAGAGAGAGAGAAAGAGAGGTAGAGAGAGAGAGAAAGAGAACATGCATTCAATATTTCAATTGTTTATAAAAGTTACACTAGAAAGCGGAAAATCAATTACACTATAAAGCAGGAAAATTCTACACTAGAAAAGCTGTAAGTAAGAATGGGAGAGAGAAATTATCCTCCTCGACGATTGCTTGGAGGACGAGCCGGATGAGACGATGCCAGGACGAAGGAGAACGAAGCAGGACGAAGGAGGACGAAGCAGAAGAACTGGAACGAAGCAGCACGCTGTTGTCGTCGCGGGATCCACTTCCGAAGGGGAACGAAAATTGGACTTTATCTCGCAAGAAGCATCCCGGGTGTGGGACAAGCTTCTTTGAGCTTTGGAGGGGTAGAGAGGAGAAAGAAGGGATGAGAATTTTGTATGGAGGGAGTCTCCTTTTATAGTTGCAAGGAGTGGGGGCAAAATGGACATTACAACTTCAAAATAATAAATAAGGGGTCTTTAGTGACGGATAAATCCGTCACTAAAGCCCCGACGTGGGCGTCGCTTCCACGCCCACGCGCGCCTCCTCGGCTACCCGCTCCTCAACGTCCACGCACGTCTAGTGCTTTTCAGCCATCCGATCACGAGATCGGACGGCTTAAAATGCGTCCGCGCCCACTGCGTTGCGTGCCCCCCGCGCGTCTGATTGCGCGTCCGATTGCGCGTCCAATCGCACGTCGACGCTATCGGGCGTGCGCAGCCATCCGTTCTCCATCTGACGCTCCACCCGTACCCAATCGCTCGCGCCTGCCGCTCCTCGCCACGGCTCGAACCCGCGCCTCGCGCTCGCAATAGCGCGCTCGACCACTATGCTATGGGGCGCGGATGGTCAAGCGAGCGCTTTTAAATGTTAGCGCCCACAGCCGTTGGATTAAGATCCAACGGCGGAGAGCGATCGGGCACGGAGCCTTCACAAGATGAAGGGCCATTTGGGTTGCTGAGATGGCGCCACGTGGCACTATCTTGGCCGTCCATCTTCTGGAAGTTGTAGATGGTGCCACGGATGTTGGATTGACTCAATTTTTGTGTCGTTGGGCTGCGATTGTCGATCCGAATTCATCCGTGCAGTCAGATTTATCATCTGAAGTGTGGATTTACACCATCCTATCCCTTGATCTTCTAGGGTTCCCCGATCATTATCTGATACTACGGATGCCTGATTAGGGCGATCTTGGAGTCGTTGAACTCCAATCGTCGCCCTGATCACATCCATACGGTTGGATCTTTGATCTGAGGTCCCGAAAAAATGTTTTCCCTGTCCAAGCATATAAAAGGAGACAATTAACCTCCATTTTATTCAAACTACTCTAAATGCAAGATGATGCATGTAATGCAATATTTATATCATGAAATCCAATCCTATGCTTAAAAACATGCATAAATAGACATTTTAAGTAGTGTAAATGTGTTTACATCAAATGCCGCCACCACCTCCATCCCCGACCACGACCGAGCTCCTCCAGCGTCGTAAGAGCCTGGTGCTATTCCCAGGTGATGCAATTTCATTCCAGGACCTCTCCTAGGTCTTTGATTGAAGACCACGCCCTCAGTTGCTGCCACAATTGGAAAGCACTTCACCGCAGCAGAACACGAGAAGGAGGTCGTGGGATTAGTCCTACATCGTAGTAATTGGACACAACCTCAACGCATAAGTTGTTTTTGTGAAATTGGTTGTTTGCTTCGGACACTTGGGGGTGAGGTCCCCGCTCACTCGCACATACCCGATTCGCCTACTCACTCCTCGACCGCAACACCCATGCACGTAGCCCTGGACCCAGTTACTCATACCAGAATACCTGACTAAGGTCTAGAAGAGAGAAGAGAATGAAGGAAGGAAGGAAGGAGAGAGTAGGGGAGGGGTGGGTTTTGCTCTCTTAAGTAGATACCTAGTCCAACACTTAGCCATGAGAGCTTGAAAGAAGAGGAAGAGGCTAAAGAAGAAGACCTGAAGGAAGAGGAAAGGTAGCAGAAGAGAAGAAGAAGAAGAAGAAGAAGAAGAAAGAGCAAAGAGAAGTTTGAAGATCATAGGAAAAGACTGTAGCAAGTGACATTTAAGTCGTCTGACTTGATAAATCAGACGTCTGATCACTGTTCGTTTATTTCATATTCATTGAGTAATTAATATACATTTGCTTAGACTAATAATTGGTGACCTCAATCACCATTATTTTGTTCTAGATATCTTTTTGTCATAGTTAACTCTTGAAATACTCATGTTATACATTGATTATCAATTTTGAGTAGTTCTTCATTGAATATCATTATTCTTGGCTTATTTCTTGTGCTCATTTATATTTTAATAGAGATTAGCGCGTGAATTCCATATTTGCTCCCTGTGTTTGACCTTGGATTTCATTTTTAGATTTCGAGTAATAAATTTTATTGGTTAAGAGTTCTATTTAGGAGATTTTACTACAACGAAGCATCTTAAACTCCTCGATAGAGCCCTTCTTACATTGGGGGTCTTCTAAACTGTAATATTCTGATTTCTCTCGAGTTGCTCAACTTGTGAGGAACTCCACACCATCTAGAACAATCCTTATTCAAATTCTTATAATCCTGGATGGCGTAATCATCCTAACTTTTCTTCATTGGGGAACTCTTATCCTCAAAATCCTAAACCCCATTATCAACCTTGACCACAAAATACACACCCATATCAGCCTGCTTAACCTAGGCCCAATCCGAATTTCCAATATGGGCCTAGCAAGGATGACTAGATGAGCCTGGTTTTATAGACCTTGGCTAATATGCAAGGATCTAATGCTACTATGCAGAAGCACCGTACTACAGAGATGGAAAATATGCAAAACCAAATTGTGCAAATGGTTGGGACTCGTCTGCTAGACACATTACCCTCACAATCTCTGCCAAACCCGAATAATGTACCAAACCAGAGGTACGTTGCGAATACAAAATCGGACTAGCAAGGATGACCAGATGAGCCTAATTTTATAGACCTTGGCTAATATGCAGAGATCTAATGCTACTATGCAAAAGTAGCTTACTACGAAGATGGCAAATATGCGCAACCAAATAGTGCAGATGGCTGAGACTCGCCAGCCAGGCACATTACCCTCGCAATCTCTTCCAAACTCGAATAATGTACCAAACCAGAGGTATGTTGCAAACCCAAAATCGATCCTAGCAAGGATAACCAGATGAGCCTAATTTTATAAACCTTGGCTAATATGCAGAGATTTAATGCTACTATGTAGAAGAAGCATACTACAGAGATGGCAAATATGCGTAACCAAATTGCACAGATGGGTGGGACTCGCCAGCTAGGCACATTACCCTCTCAATCTCTACCAAACCCAGATAATGTACCAAACCAGAGATACGTTGCAAACCCAAAATTAGGCCAAATCCATTATGTGCAACCTAGCCCATCTACACCTATACATCAAGATGTGTTAGATGCATCAACTTCTGTACCTGATGCGTCTCAGCAGCAGCAACCACCAATCCTACCTACCCCTTCATACCCTGCAGGATTACATTCTGTAATAACCAACAGCGGTAAAAGCACTAAGGACCCTGAGCCTATGAGATACACTAAACCTATCCCTAGTACTTCTCAACCTAGGGTGGTTATCAAGGATAACCGAGGATCAACGGAAACCATCCCTGAGGAATCTAGGACCACACCGTTTCATGAGGCCTTGACCAAGAGAAATGAGGGTAGGAAAACATGTCAGATTGATGATGATTTGGTCAAGCTCATTTAATGAGTCCAGATTAGCATCCCCTTGATAGATGCAATTCGTCATGTACCAGCTCATGCAAGATTTTTGAAGAATTTATGCACACCTAAGCAGAAGCCAAGAAGTTCTGAAGGAGGTCCTATTGTGCTATCAGAGCAGGTTAGCTGCATTATTTTATGCAAGCTTCCTCAAAAGTTGAAAGGCCCTAGCACCCCACTGATCTCATGCAAGATCGGAGATTTGGAATTTAGCCAAGCTCTTTTATAGTTAGGTGCATCCGTTAACCTTATTCCCACATCCATCCTAGAATATTTCGAGGATTTGGAACTTAAGCCCACGGAAGTGACTTTGCAATTAGCAGACCAATCTATTAAGTCACCTCGTGGAGTTTTGGAGGATGTAGTTGTTAGAATCCAGAATTTCGTTTTCCCGATTGATTTTATTGTCTTGGATATGGATACACTAGAGAATATGAAAGAGACACTTATTATCATAGGGCGACCTTTCTTAGCTACAGCTAGAGCAAACATCAATTGTGAGGATGGCCAAATGGAGATTAAATTTGGGGATAAGATGATGAAGATTGTTATGTTTAAGGCCCATAGAGGAATTAATTGTGGTGTTATTGAGGAATTGAATGGAATCAACTCACTTCTTGAGGACCTGATTTCTAATAAATTGGAATTGATCAGTCCTAAGCAAAAGCCTCTAAAGGTCCAATCTCAACTACACCCTGAGGAACCAATTCCACCTATAGTTCCCCCTTAGGCTAACCCTGATCTTCCTGCTGCTGCTAATAAATAGGTATTTGGGTTGAAATTCTTCTTGACAACCTCAAGTACATCTTTTTGGGTTCGGATAGAACGTTTCCTGTGATTATCAATGCTTCTCCATCCGCAAATCAGGAAACACATTTGATTTTTGTCCCTTGGGAGCAACACAAGGCCATTGGATGGACCTTGGATGATCTTACCGGCATAAGCCCTTCTTACTGTACACACCGCATTTTTACAACAGAATGCTCGAGACCTACGTGCGAAGGACAACATTGACTCAATCCCAATTTGCAAGAGGTCACAAAGAATGAGATAATCAAATGGCTTGATGTGGATATTATTTATCTCATATCTAACAACCCTTGGGTGAGCCTAATTCACGGGGTGCCTAAGAAGGTCGGGCTCACCGTCATAAAATCTGAGTCAGGAGAATCCATTCTGACACGTATTGTGAATTCATGAAGAGGCTACATAGACTACAGGAAATTGAATACCTCTATAAAGAATGACCATTTTCCGCTACCCTTTATTGATCAAATTCTCAAAAAATTAGCGAGAAATCAGTACTTCTGTTTCTTGGATGGATACTCTGGCTATAACAAGTGGCCATTCATCCTAAAAATCAAGAGAAAAATACATTCACCTACCCCTATGGGACGTTTGTGTTCCGTAGGGTGCCATTTAAACTCTGCAAAGCGCCCGCCACCTTCCAATGGTGCATGTTGACAATATTCTCTGATATGGTAGGTGAATTTTTAGAAGTCTTCATGGATGATTTCTCTATTTTTGGAAGGACTTTTGATGAATGTTTATGCCACTTGACTAAGATCCTCCAATGATGCATTGATGTAAATCTAGTCCTGAGCTGGGAAAAGAGCCATTTTATGGTTCCCCATGGCATCGTTCTTGGACACCTTGTGTCTAAATGAGGTATCCAAGTTGACTGAGCAAGGATAAATTTGATATCTAAATTTCCTCCTCCCTCCTCGATCAAAGAAATTAGATCTTTCTTAGGGCACGTCAAATTTTACTGATGATTTGTCTCTATTTTGTAATAGAGAATGACTCCTGGCCTATTACAAAATAGAAGAGCATAGCAAAATAGAAAACAAAACCAAACAACCCAAATCAAAAGCAAAGCAGAGGACACCCATCACAATAAAAATGCCAATCTTTCCTACCAAATCCTACCTTTAATTGTGGGTTTGGGCTTGGGCAGGACCCAGTAGGTTGGCCTGAGCTAGGATAGGCTGACCCAACTTAATTTCAGCTCTTGACCTAGATATAATAATTACCATATCACATTGACACTTTAAGCCCTTCCCCTTTTCATATGTTTCCTCAAATCTTAGTTGTTCCCTCTCTCTACAATCTCCACCCTGGAGAAAAAAAACAAAAAAAAACAAAGAGAAATGTCAGTGGTTCCTTATCCTTAACATACGTGGTGCAATTACAATCAGTTCTTATTTTATTTGAACTCCTTATCTTCAGTCCGTTGCAAAATCTATTAGAGGCAAAGTGCAAATACTCATGAATTCTTGCGACCACTTTTGGATTCACAAGTAATGCGAATCCATATACATATGTACGTGATTAATATTACCGTTAATATTGGATCGATTAACCTCTACCTCAGCAATGCATGCATTTGTTGCTGTAGAATGAGTTGTTTCCAATTGTGAATCGATGAGACGTAGCCGATTAGATAGGGCTCTGTTTTATTTTATTCATCTAAGCTATACGTTATATAAGTCATAATCCAACTTGCTTTCCTCAATCTAGTATACACGATAGGCCTTGTCCTAATCCTTCTACTCTTCTTTTTCGAAATTAAAACACTTCCAGATTAAGAATACAATAAAATGATCTCTCCAAAAAAAGCCAATAAGTAAATAAATGTATTATGCAACATATTTTACAATGCACGAATAAGAGTGGTGAGTTCAACCAGTGTATTTTAGTTTCCACTGGTGGAAATCACTTTCCAATTGAAAATTACTTTCCATAGGTGTAAAAATCACGTTCCAAGTGAAAAATCATTTTCCATTGGTGAAAAAATTAAACACACCGGTGTATTTTGATTTTCAACTAGTGAATTTTATTTTTCAACAGGTTGAAAATCATTCCAACCGGTATTTTTAGTTTTCTTGATTTTCAACCAGCTGATTTTCATCTCCAACTGGTTCATTCTTGAACTAATTGATTTTAATTTTCAACTGGTTGATTTTTGACCGTGTGTTGCAAAATTCATTACAACGTATGTTTTTGCACTCGCATCCTAAATAAAATTTTAAGAATTCAATTGCAATATATGTGATCATAATCCCAAAACTATATGGTAAGTTATCCAAAGAAAGCAATTAATTCAAATACTTGGAAATTGGATTTGAGTAGATTGCACATACCCATCTTTGAGCCTCTTGCCAAACCATTACATTCTTGTTAATTGGAGTCAAAAGTAAACCTATCCAGCACATCTCCACGCAGGTGCGCTAGACTCCATTTTTGTTAATTAATTTACTTGCTATTAATCCTTATAGCTCTCTAATTAGGTGGTTTTCATTCTACTGGAAAATTATAATGCAATACTTATTGACCATTAATACACACACACATACACATGCCCTGTTGCACATGGGGATGAGCTAATTGATGGATTTATCTAAATGAAAATCCCAATTAAATATAAATAAAACATACTAACAAGGTTTTCATAAAACATGCAAGAAATTCAAATTACAAGTTACATCATTATCATAAAACATGCAAGAAATTAATGTCACGTAATTATTTATAATTCTAATTTCTTTAAACAACCTCTCATTTTTGTGCTTGAAGTAAAGAAATTCAAGAAGCATAAAAATAAAAAATGAATTCTCCAACTTGGAACCGAAAGAAGATGCACCAACTGGGAATTGAACCCAAGTTTGTACCGTGTAAGGGTATCATTTTACCACTAAACCACTGATGCTATTCATTTTCATGAACCTAATTAAATAACACAAACGAAGAATAGTCAAAACATGAGTAATCTCAAAACAACCTAAATAAGACATCTCACCTTATCCTCTTGAATACCACAAGAAATCAAGGCAAAGATAACACAAGATCTCTCTAAAAGCAACATTGAATATTGTCACCTTTGGCAACATTTCAAGCTCATCATTTTTTCTTACCTACAAAAATATCACCAATATCTAAAGGTACCCACCCATCAAATTTATACACTTTAGCCATTTATATCAAAGAATTCAATCCACGAAAGAAAAAGAGTAGATTAAGCAAAGTACTTGGTAGATGAAAGAATTAATATAATTGATACACCATCTTTTGGCAAATGGAAGTGTTGGCAGATGTTCCTAACTAATCAAAGAATTAATTGGCCACAAAACAAAACCTAGAAAAATCTTTTGAGTAAATTATAATTGACACACCATCTACATTCTCCAGCTCCAATAAGGTGATGTTTGTTTCTTTTACATACCTATTCTTCCCATTGAGCTGTCATAACTGGAGCAAATAGCACAACTGGCTTTGAATCAGTACTAACAAAAAGCTAGCTTTAAGGAACATCCTTGTTACCATGACCTAACTCAACCAACTCATTGTAAACACATTAGAAGTACTTGACCCATGGATACTTAGGCAATCAAAAAAGAACAAATTTGACATTGACCAACTGATTCTCACTGACCATTTTATGGGTAACTACTTCTAACATGTCTTACTTTAGTAGTACAACCATATCATGCTTAGATGAGTCACCATCTTTCTGCAAAAAGGAAGAAATGAATTCCATTATCAAGCAAAAACTTGTGATTAGTATCATTGTTCTCTAGAGTGGTGCAGCATACCTATTTTGGAAAAAAGAACAAAGAAACGTAGATCATCGACAAAATCTGATGGAAAGATAACTTGCCCCAAAATAGGCTACACCTGCAACTTCAAGGATGTCACAAAGGCATAAATCTTATAAAATCTATTTAGTTTAGGTGGGAAAAATTGTTGATTTGTTGGTGCCACTTCAGCGTGGCTACAAATTACTCACCAGGTATTACAATATTTGTAATGGAGTGATGGCCAAGTATTATTAAAGATTATTAGCACCATAACTATCTTTAAAGGAATGTTTATAAAAGATGTAATCTTTTCAGAACGTATCCTATTTTGCATCTGTAATATCTAATGCATGCTGGGAGTCACCCTTAAAAAGGTGCATGAGTTCGATCTCAGCTTATCTCTATGTTGCTTCATATTTTGAAGTTAACCAAAGTTCTCTAATGCATTTCCATGGCCCATGATGTTAATTACCACATGGGTAATGGTAGATGTTGAACTAAAAATAAAGCTATCAGCCTGGAGTATTTGCCCACATCGCAGATTGACACATAAAAACTTACCAATAAATCATCTAGAGTTGCAGTTGGAGTTTGTTGCTGCTCATCCATCATTACATCTTCACTTCCACAAGTTTGTCTATGGGTATGTCCAAGATTCTCAAAAGGCTCATTTGCACTTTCAAATGCTTTTTCCAGTAGAAATCCCTTCAATGAACTGAGAGACTCATGTGCCTCGAGTGAGAAATATTCATTGAGTACCGTTCCAAAATACTCAATCTACAGGGAAAGAAAAGGTTTTATATGAATAGGTCACAAGAATGGGTTTTACAAAGTTGAAAACTTTGCTAACAACCATAAAAAGAGCTTTTCTTAAAATAATGAAAATAAGAGCAAATTAAATCTACGTCTGAAATGCAAGATACAAAAAACCAATACTAATGAATTCCAGATTCACCTCAAGCATGAGCTGACAGAAACCATTTGAATCCAGTGCCTTCAAGTCTTTTGTCTTGTATTCATGGAAAAGGCCAATAAAGGTGTCAATCAAACCTTCCACTAAAATGACAAGAGCCTTCTCCAAAAGGGACTTAGGTCCATAAGAAACCTGCAAAATTTGAATGCAAAGATCTATAACTATTATTGTCATGAATTGCAATCAATCTATAATTCTATATTAGAATCCATAAATATACATTGTCAGGGTTCATGAGATTGTTCTCTAGGAACATTTGAGTCTCAAACAAGGGGCTTCCATAGGAGGACACACTGATCTTTCTCCATATGAAGCTACATAACATTCAACAAAAATAAAAAACTTGAGGAGCCACCTTCTACCTTATAGAAAAAGAAAAGGCATATACCACTTGTAAATAGCTAAAAGAACTATAACTAGCCTTCTTTTCATGATAAAATTGCATATGGCTTCTATAAGGATTGGGAGATAAATTCATGGAACATGTGGACTTTAGCAAATAAGCCACTATAGCTATCCCTATCACAAGAACATAAAGCTTGTTCTGGCAAAATGTCCACTCCCTCCAGTGGGATCATCACAACCCCTTGGTGTAGCAAATAGTCTTGCACTAAAGATTAGTTGTCTCTTATACACAGTTTACTATTGCCATGGTAATGCAATTTATTGAAATCTTATAACTATTACACCACTAAGACATTAGAACATGAGATTATTGCATCCTGTATTAACAAAATGCACATGCATATCACCAAATCATTTCAACATGCCATAGAATGTTAAAAAAAAACATGCATGTAACATTACATGACATACTTTTGATATCTATATTTGAAACGAATAGGATGGAAGTGCATAATAATATGCGCATCCTTAATATGCATCCTATTCCAATAAAATGCACATTTATTTCTGAGAACATGCCGAAAGCTTCCAAAAATATATTTAAAATGCACATAACATTACCTACATACTTTGGATATGCACATCCCTACCGAAAAATGCATGTCATATTCATCCTCACCATTAAAAGTGATGACATGCATATCATAACAAAGGTCATGTTCCAAAAGTTGATTTAACTAACCACAAGCAGATTTCGTTTTGAAATTTATCCACGTAACTAAACAACATTCCAAGCAACATTAGATGCGTAATGGCATCAAATGTTAAAGTTGATTATAAGGGCTTTAACCAAAGTGCTGCTACTCACATTTCTACCATGAAGAATATTATCAAGAAAGCACCTACCTGTCAACATGAACAAAGATTTGATGATTCTTCAACTTCAACTAGTCTATCTTCTAGGTATGTTGACAACCATGGTTTCCTGTATGACCAAACCACTTAGACAAGCTGCATCTCTACATCAGGTAGAAATATTATCATACAGAACATTGGTGCATAGGCACATCTAGGACATATTAGCTGTTCCATTGTTATGCTAAAAGAACCTGTGATGAAGACTACCTTATATTATACATCACAGAATTGGTTATATCTTATTTAAAAAATCTAGTAAGAACACTGCAGCAAGTTAATTAGCACTAAACAAACCAGATAATTGCTATACATGGATAGTCCTTATTTAAATGGAGAATATATGAAAAGAAATTTAATGTTGACCTTTTCTAAAGTTTGAGCTCATTCCTTAACAGCAGAAGATCTGCCCACTTACTAGTAGAAGTCGAGATCCTATTAGTCCACCCCCATCTACCACTTGAGCCTCTTCTCATGAAAGTCTGTAAATGATTAGCCATGGATGTCCTGATCTCCTTGACAATGACATTCCCTGCCATTGACCTCAATCCTTTCTATGAAATTCCTCTACTTCGTCCATTAGCCATCATGTGAAAGAAATGGTTATTGACATCATCCTTTTTTCAACCAAAGATAACACGATCACTATCTCCACTCAATTCCCACCTTCCCAAGCCAACAAGCTCATCTTTTCAACTCTGTTCATGTCCTAAATACTTTCTGGAACCTTCATCTTCTTTCTTATCCACTCTACTTTCAACCTCCTGTAGTATGCAATTAGATGAATCTTCAAGGTCTGCAATCTCTTCACCAATGCGATTTAGGAGGGATAACTGAAAGGATGTCATAATAAGTCCAATCAAGATTTTTTTTGTTTGGAAAGAGAAATGGGTGATAAACAAAGCTTGTTAATCCTCCAAGATTTCATTAAAAACCAATAGTCCCAACAATTTCAAGGTGAACAGCCTCAAGATTTCATCAATCCCCCCCCTCCACAACAAAAAAAAAGGTTATTTTCCATCTAAAGATACCACAAGAGGTAGAATAGACAATCCATCACTTATCCATGCTCCCAATGTTGTCCTACAAGGTCTTGTATGAGTTAATGCTGATCAACCAATCGACAATTTCTCCTCGACATCGTCTGGGAAAAGGATAAGAGAATAATAGATGCTCTATATCCTCAGTGATTGAGAGATAGAAGATGAAAGAAACCTCAGCATGAGGCACCCATCTCCTCCTAAAGTCATGCACAACAAACCTCCTGTTTCTCTGGAATCAAATAAAAAAGACAACATGAACTCCATATCTTTTGCAATCACCCAAGAGTGACCATTATAATAAAGTGGCATATGATCAAGCTAATTCCCTCAAAACAAATAAGTACCCAATTTGCCTTTAGGCCTAGTATGACAATTAATGAAAAGTTTTAGAGCAACTGGAAAAGACTTACGGTTCCCTTTTGAGATATTGTGGAGGATTTTACAAAAAATTGGGGTGGAGGATTTGTAGATCAACTGACAAGCAACTTTGAAATTGACACTGACTTGCACTATGGTTTGATCGGGTCCTGATCTCTCACTTTGGTAAAAGATGAGTCAATGAAGCATATCTATGATGAGATACCATGCCTCACGATTATTGCTTGCTTGAGATGAAGTAGAGTAAATACAAAATTGGAGCTTTTGAGAGATGTCAGTACATCTATAGCTTCCAACTATGCTGAAGGAAGACTAAAAACATAAAATGAAATTTTAGTGTAGCACATGCAAACATGTCACATGTGAAAATTTTAGAAACAAGAAAAGAGACTTTGAAGTGCCTATGATCATTTTTTTAATAAGATATATGAATTGATGGGCCAGAAAAAATTAGTGCAAGTTAGTTGAAGTGGGATGGAGCTTCCAGTGTTTTACATGTCAAAAACAAAAATCCTTTAAAAGCAAAGGTCAAACAATTTTACATGTATCTAAATGTTGGGCAATCCATTGTAGATAGGGCAAAGGATATCTATAGAATTGAAAATGTTGAGATGGGCATATGGTCACACAAGGATCCAATCTAAAATGAGTTTATCAAAGAAGAGATTGAAGGGACATCAATAGTAAAATGAGAGGGATTTTTCCTTTTCAAAAAAAAAAAAGTGGGAGAGAAAGACTTTTCCTTTTCAAAAAAAGTGGGAGAGCGAGAGATAGAGAGAGAGTTTAGGGTTAGAAAGCTCTTGGTTTTGATCATGCACTTTGAATAGAAATTAAAATGGCGATTAAACGAAAAATAATTTCATTAAACATGCATTCATAGTTCATAGCATACAACATTAAATACATGCTTTAACAAAAGTAAATGAAAGCTTAAAAGAGAGAGAGAGATGGAGAGAGAGTGGAGAGCGACGAGGCAGCCACGGCGGTGGAGGAGGCTCCGTCGGCGGCTCGTAGTCTCCGGCGATTACAAGAGTGCCTAAAGCTAGCTAAGAGAGGAGTGGAGTAGTTGCAAGTGGGAGAGTATGCATTGAATGGTGGTAGAAGGGGGTTTAAATAGAGTTAAGGGCTTCCTAAAAGAAGAATGGGCATTAGCGACATCCGGAGCGTCGCTAAAACCGCTTCCACAAACGTCGGTGAAGCCCTCCTGCCACCGGTCAGCTGCCCGCCCCAGTCTTCCTCTTCGCGCGATCCGTGGCCGCTGCGCTGAGATCGCGCCTTGGGCGCGTGTGCGTGCGCGCGTTTTCGCCCGACGTGCACGCGCTCGTGGGCGCTCGTGGGCTATCGTCGCACCGCGTGGCGAGATCTTGGCCGCTCGCTGCTGATCGGGCGGCCCAATTTTTCTACGCCTTCTCCGCGCGGGTCGAACGGGCGTCGCGGCGATGCAGGCGTGCACGCTAACCGTTGCACCACGCCCGCGCTTTGTCGCGGCAACCGCGGGCGAGTGTGCGGATTTCGGTCGTTCGATCGAAGATCGACGGCCGAGATTTGTCCTTGGCTGGCTGAGGGTGTGCGAGCGGTGGGGGAGGGCTAACGTGGCGCTCTCTGGGCTGTTGATCTCCAGATCAACGGTCAGAATTTCTTGGGCCCATTGTGGGAGCTCCGGATGTCCGATTTGGCCGATCTTAAGTCCGTTGGACTCCGTTCGTCGTTCTGAATCCATCCGTGAGGTCCGATTGCTCATCTGAGGCCTGCTTTGACAAATGCTTTACACAAATGGGCATTAATACAGTTTATAAGCAATCTTGGTACTTGATGCATGCAATGCTCCTATTCTACTTATGTTGTGCCTTTTATTCTAAAGATAGGTCATATTCAACCTAATTACTACCCCCTTGTGTGGTGTTATCACGTCTCCCATGCATACACTAGAGAAGAACAGGAGGGGATGCGGAGAGCGACAGATGCGAGAAATGTGTTCAATCAAGCAAACAAGCCTGGTCCTTATGGTGTATTCCTTAGGAGACCTAGAAATCTCAAAAAGGATGATTAAGTCCATGAGCACTAGACTCCCCTTCCCAAGGCTAATCTGGCGAGGTTGATTATGAGGGGATTGCAGGGAAGGTTCTTCCTTTGGCTTGTGTCGCTGTAACGAGCGCGTGCCCCAGACGCCTTTTAAGACGTCTGGGAGGTGGCCCAGACGTCGGACCAGACGTCTGGGATCACATCCAGACGTCTGACCAGACGTCCGGGATAGTATACAGACGTCTGGAGAACAGTTATGTTCGCACGGGAGATTCGTCTGCGCGCCTGTGCGCACAGACCTACGATTCTCCCCTCTTTCTCTGCGGCTACAGGCGGCTGCGACCGCCTTCTCTCTCCTCCTCGCGCGGCCTTAAAAGGGCGCGCCTCCCCTCCCATCTCCACCATCTTCTTCCTTCTTCTCCTGCCTGTGCGCGAGAGCGAGCGGACGCGAGGGCGCAGCGGCAGCCGCAGTGAGCGCGGAGGAGCTGCGGCGTGAGAGGGCGGGGCTCTGCCGTGAGGGCGAGCTCGCCGGGGCGGCTTGGCCGGCCGACGGAGGGCGCAGGGGGCGCGGAGCGTCGCGGAGAGGGACCTGTGCGGGCTGAGCAGCGGACGCGCGAGGTGCTACGCGGGTGGCGTCGCGAGCGGAGGCCGAGCAGGGTTCTGATTCTGGAAAAATTTCCAGAATCAGACGTCTGGATTGATATCCAGACGGCAAGGTCGACGTCTGTAAGATCATACAGACGTCTGAAAGTGAGTTTCCGCTTTCTTCTTCCTTCTTGTCGACCGACCGTACTGAGGGAGGGGGGTTGGCTGTGCGCAGGTTCACTGATTCGTCATCCTTTGCGAATCAGACGTCTGGAAGTTGTACCAGACGGCTGGAGAGACCTCCAGACGTCCTGAGGGACCAATCGGACGTCTGGGATCTAGGGCAGACATCCCTGCAGACTTCTGGACGTCCGGGGAACCAAGCTGAACAGGTAATTCTCTGATCCACCGTTTAAGATGTCTGGAGGGAGTTCCAGACGTCTGATTTTGCACAATATCGTCTTTTTCGACCCGTTTAGGGCCCGTTTGGGCTCCGTTTTCCGCGATTCGAGTTGCGTTCTTTTCAGAATTAATTCCTCTACTCGTCTACAGTAGCTATACACTGTTTTGAGACACTCCTTGTGTTTGATCCTTGTGATAGGACCTCATTCGGTTGCAGTCTTGAGAGTCGCGGAGGCGCGCGGGATCCCCGATCACGCCCCCATTACTCCCGTTGTACCTGGTAGAGTGGCTTCAAGTATTAATAAAATCTGTTAAAGTATGGAACCATAACTAGAACCTAGGGCATTGCATGAATCCTAGGAATGAGAAATATATGGAATGATAGCTCCTAGGTGTTGCATGAATCCTAGGGCCGGAAAACTAGATTGTATGATAGATCCTAGGATATGGCATGAATCCTAGGATGGAAAAACTAGTGGAATGTATATTACTGCAGTCTTGGAAAAATGGAAAGGAATATATAAAGCTGCCTGTAAATTTAATTAACAGCTGCCTGTTATGAATAAAGAAACATGTTTGAGATCATGGAATTTGAGAACGTGAATCTGGAAAGTGAAACATATGATGTTCTGAGATAAAAGAGCTGGAACCCTACGGGGAATTAGGAGTGGAACTCCTGGAAAGAAAAAGGAATGGAACTGAGATGTAGTTTGTACTGTCTCTTGGGTACGCAGTACCAAGGGAAGTACCTGTACCTGTTTTAGTGCAGAGTGGGGCCAGCCGCCCCAGGGACCCTGGGTTCTGCTAGCCTCCTTCACCGACTTGTTAGGCCCGCTAGGGCAAACCAGGGTAGTCAGGCGAGGGTGCGCTGACTGTGGAGGGGCAAGGCCCCGGTTTGGTTACTGTGGAGGGGTTGGACCCCTGTTACTGAGAGGGCTCTGCCCTGGTTCCGTGCTGTGCTTTGGGCGCACCCGTTAACGGAAACGACTGACCGCGTGCCAGTGCGGGCTAGCTACCTGTGCGTTTATCGCGCATGCCGTAGTCACCGTTACGTCTGTCAGTGACCTTGGGGTGGTTGACTGAGGGTAGGATCACCACGGGGGACTCTCCCGGCCAGGAGAGCACCACGTGCTACTTCTACTTTTGGAAAAGACTGCAATCAAGATCGTTCCCACGAGGACATTCGAGATCAAGTAAAGGATCTGAGAAATAAATGAAATATTGAGAAAAAATTGAAAGATGTGAATAAAGGAAGTAATAGAACATAACAGCTACTGTACACTCTACTGTTGCCTTAGTTAGTTTACCACTCTACTCAGCGTTTTGCTGACGTGTTACACTCGTTACCTTTTTCAGGACCAGGTGTTGAGCAGCCAGGGTCGGCGGCTGCAGAGGACGCTGGGCCGAGTAGGGTCTAGTAGAGTTACCACAGCTTTGTACCCCTTTTGTTTCTGTTCTAGTGAGTAGTTTTTGTTTCCGCTGTACCTTCTTTACCTGCAGTTTTTGTTATATGATAAATGTTGTTTTACTGTTGTGGTGGTACCTACTGTAGTAGTTTCTTTCCTTACTACTGTACTTTCTTACTGTTAGTTATATTCATGCTGAATGTGGTTTATTTTACTGTCTTTTGGTTACTTCCTCGTTGGACGACTGGGTCTTGGGATTAGTCGAGTCGGTCCGGTTCTCGTGTCTCGTAGGGACTCGGGAATCGGGTCGTTACAGTCGCCGATTCCGTAGACCCCACAATTGCGGTCGTTTGACACTGCCCCGCAGCCTAGTCACCAGATTCTACCAAGGGAATGTAAGCCAAGTTCCCAGCGAACAAAACCTCGCCTCTCGAGACTTAACTCAGTCATGCCTAGGGCACGTCTACTCAGTTTTAAAAGGGCTAGGATAGTGCTTGTGCTAGGATTAAGTGATGCGGCGTTGATTGGGGTGGTGCCTCTTAATTTTCCACTTTCATTATGTGTGCTTCTACCAAAACATGGTTTTCAAGTAAGGATTTTTAAGATGTTGTCTTTTAGTGTTTCATCCTTACTTTAGTGTCTTTTATGGTTGACGTATCTTAATGTTTTCAGATAAGTTTCAGTGGGCATGTCAAGTTTTGCACACAATTTGGTGAAAGTAGATTTCCTTTTATTCTGTAGAGGCTCTAAAACCCTAATGTACTCATCCTAATGATCATGCAGCTTCTATTAGATGAGTCATTTTTTAGGGTTGAGTGGTGCATTCCAAGTCAATCCAAGGTGGCTTTGCAAACACCACTCAAAAAGAGAAAAGAACACTCCAAGAATTTATTCAGAATGTTGGAGTGTACATTTTTTTTGTTGGGTGATGTGTTAAGGATGTGGGTCAAGTAATCATACACTACGCCACTTTTTTTCAGTTTTACAATCTTTTTAGTTTTTCACGCAAGCAAACAGTCATGAGTGAAGAATTACTCACTATTGATCCTTGTTGCGCCTACTCCCTTGCTACCGTCATAGGTCACGCTGCTTCGCCGACCAAGCGCCGAATTCCTGCAACCATCAAGTAAAAAGGAGACAAGGCATTAGACGATGTGAGAATGGATGTGGAATGGAAGTGACAAAACAAATCCATTGCCTCCCCGGCAACGGCGCCAAAAACTGACGTGCTTTCGTGCGTGTGTTAAGAAGTGTCGTTGTAGTTCACAATTGCAACACCGATTTTAAAGTAAAGAAACGGATGTGAGTCCGAGTGTCGGTCTCAGGGAGGTGTGAAAATCAGATTTTTCTTGTCGCTTATTGTCACGAAAATCGCTAAGTTTTGTTTGCGAAAAGGTGTGGGTGAAAAGCGAGAGAGAGAGAGAGAAAGATTAGGGTTATAGTCATTTCATTATTTAACATGCAACTTGGATAGGAAATAAAGTAGACAACTGAATGGAAAACAACTTCATTAATCATGCAGCTTTAGTTCATCAATTACAACATTAGATACATGCTTAAACATAAGTAAAGCTTAAAAGAGAGGAAGAAAAAGAGAGAGGGAGGGCGGCGAGGCAGCCACGATGGTGGAGAAGGCTCCGTCGACAGCTCGTCATCTTCGGCGATTACAAAAGGGCCTAAAGCTAGCTAAGAGAGGGGTAGAGTAGTTGCAAGGGGAGTGAATGCCTTGAATGAGTGGTTGGAAGGGGTTTAAATAGAGAGAAGGGCTTTCCAAATGAAGATGGGGTTTTAGCGACGTCCCAACGTCTGGGACGATGCTAAAACCCTTCCAAAAATGTCGATGATGCCCCCAGCCCGCCGATCGCTCACCCGCGCCGTTCTTCCTCTCGCTTGCTCTGTGGATGTGGCATGAGAGCCATCCGATCAAAGATCGGATGGCTGAGATCTTCGCCCGGGCGCGCTCGGATCGCTCCTTGAGTGTGCGTGCGCGCGGGCGTTGTCGTTCGACGTGTGCATGCACGTGGCTGATCAGCACCTAAAGGCGTGCATCGTGGAGCTATCATCACCGTTTGTGTGTGGATCTATGGCTGAATTTCATCTGCTTCCCTCGCTGTCTTCGAATTCCCGCACCACGCGGCTCGAACCCACGTTGCATGGGTGCGAGCATGCGCTTTAACCGCTACGCTATGCCTGCTACTTTGTCGCGGCGACCGCAGGCATGTGCGCGGTTCTCAGCCGTCCGATCAGAGATCGACGGCTGAGATCTGATCTCTAGTTGAAGGTGGAAGCAGGCGCGCGGTGAGCGGGCGCATCGAGGGCCATTGATCATCAGATCAACGATCAGAACTTCTTGGGCCCATTGTGGGAGCTCTGGATGTCGGATTTGGCCGATTTTGAGTCTGTTAGATTCGGTTCGTCGTTCTAAATCCATCTGTGCAGTCTAATTGCTCATCTGAGGCTTGTTTTGACAAGTGCTTACACAAATGGTCGTTAATACTACTTTATAAGCAATCTTGGCATATGATGCATGCAATGCTCCCATTCTACTTATGTTGTGCCTTTTATTCTTAAGATGGGCCCTATTTAATAGAATTCTCACCCCCATACGTAGTGTTATCACAAGCACAATCTCCCAAATCCCGGGTTTGATAATAAAGCTTATTACAGACCCTTAACCCAGAGGAATTCCAATTCAAATTTTGACATACCTGATCTTGAAATGGGTGGGGAAGATCTGATTATAGGTGATCACGATTACGAGCCAACCCTACCATGCTATAATGGTCCAGACACTTGTGATACTAAGATTGAATCAGAACCTCTCAAGGGTGTAAATTCTATCCTTTGTTCTGATACGGTGACTCTAGAGAGCAATTCTGACATCCCTGTAGAGCCCAATCTAGATTCTAGTGATCCAACCCACACCCTTAACCTAGAATCTAGATCTGAGCCTTATTGGGATGATTACAAGGCCCCGCGTGATGAAAATATGATTTTGAATCTGGATTATGATTCTAGGCCTTTATTTAATGAATGCACCTCTCTGACCTCCTCAGAAACACAGATTGATTTTTCGGAAGTCATGCCAATCTACGATACGAAAATCGAGGAGTTGGAAGAGTTGGGTTTTGATTAGGTCTTCCATACAAGTCAAGATCCCGAGCCCATGCCTAATAGGGACACCTTTTTAAGCTCGGAATCTAAAAATAGGTTAGATCCAAGTCAGGTTGCTGTGTCTACATCTTTTGATTTATTCTATGGTGGAACCTTTCATCCCGAATCAAATTCAATACTTGATTCTTGCAAGTTCTCCGACGATTTCAAATCTTACTATGATTTTTGAGAACCATTATTTCCTGACAACTATGAGCCAATCTATGACCTTAGCATACATGATCCATTCTTCAACTCTGACTCTGAGGTCCCTAATCTCGAGATCACTGACTCAAAATTAGGTTCCATTGAGATGGAATCATTACTTTTTGATACTTAGGAATTGGAAACAGAAATTGCCAAGAGTGTCTACAACCCAGAGTTTGAATCTTTCCTTGACTCAGATTTCCTTGATCCTATAAACACTCTTCAAGCATTTAGCTTTGATTTTGATGGCTACTATGAGGACTCTTTAAATGAACCCATCTTTGAAACCTTCCTGGAGGAGCCCTCACACACAATTATCTTGAAGCCACCTCTTCCGCAGCATATGCAGAACCTTCCCAAACTCATTTTCAAACCCGACCCGCAACCAGACTCAATTTCTACTATGATTCTCCTCTCAATGAGTCGTTGCACATGATTCTCCTCCACATCTTTATCAGGTTTCGGACATCAATCAGACTACAAATCACGCCCCACCCTTCTCTGGTCACTCCTGTAGGGTTCCTATATTCTCCACCAACCCTTTTTCATTTGAGGATCCCCCCTCTGATCGGGCAGATTCGACTCAGTCAAACCCTAGCTATAACTTCCACATCATTTTAAGCTCCACAATATATGGTTGGCACTGCATCTCTTGGTCCACATCTATCAACCAGCCAGATTGATTGGATTTAGGCTGCATCATCAGCCTGCTGATCTAAATAAGCACCTGGTTGGACCAATCAGGCTTTTAATCATGGTGCTTGTTCTACAAAACTCGTTAGATTTGACCACTCCTTCTTAATACAATTTTCTGCTCAGCTGAAGGCATTGAATTTAGCACTTAACGGGAGGTAACCCATCAATCCAAAAAACCCAAGATCCTTTTGATTATCCTTTTGTACTTCACAACTATTTCACTCCAAGTTCAATTTTAGAACAGTTGACTCCACCTCTGGTATTCATATCAGAGCTTGAAATCATCTGCAACAATCATCCTAAGCCGTTCGCCCACTCGATAATCCTATTCTAATCATTAAACACAAAACTATTTCATACCCTCCGTTTACAATGAGTACCTTACAAAACTTAGGCATGGGGGGGTGTTAAAGTGCAAACATACAAAAATTCACGATTCGAAAGGGTTCTCACAAAAAACTACATATTCCAAAAAATTAAAAAAATTAAAAAATTGAAAAAAAAGGACAAAAAAAGAAAAAAAAAAGAATGGAGAAGGGAGGAAATTTTGAATGAATTAATAGCAGATCATTCTTGAGAAGAGGAAAAAAAGGGGAGGTAATTTAAATGTTAAAAAGGAGCAATAGTTTGAAACAAAAATAGTTAGTCATTAGTAAAAGATTAAGGAATCTACTTAGTTCTAAACCAAATCAAAAGACAAAAATGCTACTGAAACACAAATTAGTATGAACACTGACCTTAGGCCTCTTGAGCTGTGTTTAGGCTTAAAAATTCAGGTATCCGTTAAGATCTGGATAGTCCTCAAGAGGTTGAGGAAAATGCAAAGCTTAAGTATTAAGTCTAAGGCTTAGGGATTATTCAGCCTCGTTAACTGACCTCTGGTTTGCAGGACTCGGTAACCTAAGCACCCTAATCCACACACAGTCTAGTTCAGTGCGCTTAAGTACCAAAATCATGTAAATGCGTTAAATTCTATTCTAAAAAAGCCACCTAGATTAAGAGTGGCTAATCAATACAAGTTGATTTGGATGAGTTCCTGGAGTGGAGAGGTGGGAAATTCCCCTCAAAGATGCACAATAACATATTGTCTCCTCAGTGCTTATCTCCTAGGATATCTAAATATCCTACTGGGGGCATGTAAGCACCTTGTGCTGATTTAGGTGCCATGGGCTGGATTATCTTGAAATGTCAATTGCCAGGGCTTGAATTTAGATACAGAACACCATGGGTAACATTATCTCGAAGTGTTGAAAGCCAGGGTTCTGGGGGTTGCCATGGGCGGTGCTATCTCGAAGCATCGATTACTAGGGACCCTGCGAGAATTGAAGGTGGGAGTTAGGAATCCGATACAAACCGTGTTGTAAACCCAATCCGAAGCTAGAAATAAAGAAAAGAGAGAGAAAACTCTCCAAAAATGCAAGAAAATTCTTCTATCTCTCTCTTACAAAAAACACATTGCAAACTGAACCGAGACTAAACATGTTTTAAGCATGGGTGCTTTAACCGTGGAGTTCAACTAACCTTAGGTTAGTTTCTGTGAGCCTTAAAAACCTTCGCCGCTGACTGAGGCTAGAGCAAGTCAGGTCTAGATTTTGGTTAGTACTTGAGTACATTTAGGCCTACTGTTGGCATTTTGACCTAATCTACAAAAGAAAGCACACAGCAGAAATCTAAGCATAAAAAGGCATGGTCTAGAATTTGAGTTAATCCCATGAGATTTTGCTAAGGAACTAGAAAAAGCTAGGCATGGGGGTATGATGAGAACACCATTATGAGCCATAACTAGCTCAATTTGATCTAATAAAGTCATTAACTGCTCCTACATAATCTCCAGAGAACCCTAATTCACTGCAAGTAATTTTTGAGGGAAATACAATAAAATAGGGGTCAAACTACAGTTTTAACAGTATATCTCAATTGCAGTACACTCATGGGTTTTCTCAAGGGTTAATTAAGGGTCAGATGGTCTTAAGAGTCTAACAAGTGGGTTAGAACAAGAAAAAAAAGGGTTTTCACGTATTTTAGGAATTAAATGACTTCCAAAATCCTAAAAATAGACCCGCTTGATCTACTGAGGTTCTGGTCAAGATGAAATTCACATAAACCCTTTAAAATTCATATAAAAATATTCTCTAGGGTTTGGTACCTTCAATTTGATCATCAGAACTCATCTTGACCCAAAATAGAGTCCTAGATAGATATTTACCCTAATTTGGGTTTTTGCATAAATTACCCAGTCAAACTAGGTCAAAACCAAAATCCAACTTCACTATTGAATTTCTTAGGTCCAAATTAGGTTTTTACCAAAATTTGGGCCCAATCTAAGATCATCTTGACCTAGTTTGCAATTTTGTCTTGTCTGATTCTTTTATCTCACACACATGCCCCTAACTTTTGAATTTCTTACAAATAACCCCTCAGCTTTGTCATCTTCTTCACAAATAGGTCCCTACTACCATGAAATTCTATTCAAACAACTCTGGTGACCTTTGATTGAAGAGAACTACTTCTTTGATTAATCGATCCCTTCCAAAATTGGAAGGGAGATTCTTTGAGGAGTCCTCTTTCCAATGAACCCGATCTTGAGCCTCAAAACCTTCCCAATCTCTCATGCGAACGCATGAGAGATTTAGGTATCTTTAGGTTTCCAACTCCGGTGAGCTTTCCAAACTTGGGGAGCTTTCTTCCCAAGCTCTAAACTCCATCTAGAGCCCTATACAAGGATCCCCAGGGCTTGGCCGAACTTCTCAGTTAGGTTTAAGGCCACAAAACCCTCTTCTTCCTCTCCCACGACTGGCTCTGACCTATGCTCTGGTGAGCCTCCTAGACCCTGTTCTTCCAACCCTCAAACGATCAAATCGAGTGCCCCGTCTTCTTCCTTATCTTCCTCTGCCTCTCGCCAGTTAAAGCAAAGGCGTCTAGACCTCTCCTTCCTCACCGTCTCCCTCATCAGAGAGCTTCTCATCTCCGGTGCAAGCTGGCACCAATTCCTCATCCACGTCATCCTTTAGTTAGGTTAACACCCTTCTCTCTCCTTCTACTCTATCTCCTACCCTTTATTCTCTAAATTCAACCACTGACGACACCGAATGCCTTCATCTCCTCCATCTCTGGTGACCACTCTGGTGAGGGTTCCCACCCGCTACACACAACCATCCCCCTCGCCAACTAGTCCACAAGCTCCACTAGCTCATGCCCTACAAAACCCCTATCCTATTCCACCCTATTGCTCATCCAAACACTCCGACGACCAAACCCACCTTTACACGCTGTACCCGACTCTGACCAACCACTACATGCCCTCTCGCAACATGCCACGACCACCACCGAATTCGTCGTCGACTGACGACGCTTCTAAACGGCTTTAACGAGGTCGAAAGACTATGTTTTTTGGTTTCAGGCTCACGACCCTCTGCGCCATGAATGGAGCTACTTCGAGTGAGTTCTAGCAATGCTCGTGAGGTCCCAGCTCCAGGGATACACCCCGGGGGATGCGTTTTAGCCACAGGAAGCCTCCCAGGCATCCAATTGAAGCTACCAGGGCGCACTCATGCTCCAATTGAGGAAGGAGTACTTGCAGTTGTGTACGCAAGGAAGAACAATGTGGGATAGTCCCACATCATGAGTTTACAAAGCAGCTGCCCGATATAAGTTGATTCAGTGGCCTAACCCGGTTGCCCAAGACACCAGGGGTCGGGTCCCTACTTCACGAAACCATGCACGCCTTGCCCGCGATGCATACCCACGGGTCTGGCCAATGCTGAAAATCCAATAACCTAATTATCGATCTGATTAGTGTCTGGCTTTGAGAAACAAGCAAGGAAGGATGAGAGAGAGAGGGTAGGGGGGTTATTGCCCTATGCTGTGTTCTCTCAACACTTAGTCATGAGTGGGTTGGTTTCTCCTTGTGCTATGAAGAAGGACAGGTACTGTAGCTAAGACTTATTTAAGCCATCTAATCTGAGGCTTGTTCGTCTGATAGAGTGCACTATGCACTTGGCTTGCATGGAATAAATAGGGTTCAGGCACTGTTCAATTATTTATATTATTTAGTAATTAGTATGTACATGTATCCAAGCTAATAATTGGTGATTCAAATCACCATTATTTTTCCTTAGATTTCTTTTTGCCATGCATACTTATTGTTAAACTCATGCTTTACATTGATTATCATTTCTAAGTAATTTCTTGGCTTATTTCTTATGCTCATTTACTTGTTAATCAAGATTAGCAATTGAATTCCATATTTGCTCCCAGCGAATGACCTTGAACTTCATTTTTCACATTTGAGTTATAAATTTTATCTGTTGATAGAGCTATTTTTGAGGATTAATTACTTCAACGAACGCAACATCTTCATAAAACCTCTAAATTCGCTTGCCAACACTAAACCACAAAATCCGAGCTCTACAAGCTTGTTTCCAAGCTTGGAGACTCGCCCAAATGCTTATAAAAGCACGCCCATGGCATTCCTGACCTCCTTAGCTTGTTTTTGGCCGGAATACCTCCTTCTTCCCTCCTCTTCGACCGAATGCTCCACGAGCTCCAGTGACCTTCTCCGACTAACTTCTTCGCCCACCACCATGTACAATAGGCGGTGGGATCATTTTCCTCTTACTATTACGCGCATCTCAATACCAGCGGCGGCCACCTACACCCCCTCGTCGTCGCTACTTCTCCCACAGAAGGCTTCGTCTTCTCTGAGTATGGTGTACCTCCGGCAAGGAAATTCTCCCCTCTCATCCATTAGATTTAGGTTAGTTAGGTTCCCTTAGATTCTTAGGTTAATTCTCTTCCTTTTAAACCTTGTTTCGACCCACGTTTCCGCAGTTCAATGTCATCATTTCCGGTGAGGTCTTCCGTCCACCTCACACATCCAAACACCTCGCCAACACCCTCACAACCTCTGCCACTCATTGCCGCACAAAACTCCTCAACCAATTTCACCTTTCACCCACTTACGACCGCCACCAAACAACCCACCTTCACACGACCTTTCCCGCCATCGTCAGACCTCCACACTCATCCACTCACCACACCACAACCACTATCACACTCGTCGCACCATGGTGGACCTCTTAAACTTGTTTTGACAGGGTCTTAAGGCCATTTTCATTTTTCAGGTGCTTCACGAGATATCCACCACCGCCTTCTCCAATGTGTTCTTCACCTCCATGCATCAAAGCAACCTGCTGCAGCTCTTGATCGATGCGGTCCCGTGTTCTGAAGCCTCCCAGATGGTCAATTGAAGACCCCAACCTTGTCTGCTGCTCCAATTGAAGGAAGTCTTCCTTGCAGCTACACGTGAGTAGAAGGACAGGGACTAACCCCACATCGTGAATGGATGAGCAGCCGCGAATGCTTATTATGATTTTGTGAAGAGGGCTTATCGCCCAAGACACCGGGGGGTCGGGTCCCCCGCTCATGCTTGATGGGAACACCATCATGAGCCATAAGTAGATCAATTTAGTCATTAGCAAGGAATAAATGCTCCTACATAACCGTCAGAGGACTATAATTCATTGCATAATCATTCTGAAAGAAAGATAAGAAAATAGGATTAAAATTATAATTTTACAATCATATCATGAATGCAGTACAATCACGGGTTTTCCCAAGGGGTAATTAAGGGTCAAATGGTCTTAAATATCCAATAAGTGGGTTAGAACCGACAAAAAAGGGTTTTCACGTGTTTTGAGAATTAAATGACTTATGAAACCCTAAAAACAAACTCGTTTAATTAACTAAGGTTATGGTCAAGATAAAATTCACCTAAAACCTCCAAAATTCATAGAAAAATATTCTCTAGGATTTGGTACCTTCAATTTGACCATCAGAACCCATCTTGACCCAAAATAGTCTCAGACACATATTTGCCCTAATTTGAGTTTTTGCATAAATTACCCAATCAAATGAGGTAAAAACCTAAATTTAACTGCACCATTGGATTCCTTGGGTCCAACTTAGGTTTGTACCAAAATTTTCAGCCAATCTGAGATCATCTTGACCTAGTTTGTAACTTAGTCCTATCTGACTCTTTTATTTCACACACATGCCCCTAACTTTTGAAATTCCTACAAATAGCCCCCCAGCTTTGTCGTATTCTTCACAAATAGGTCCCCACCGCTCCAAAATCCTATTCCTACAACTCCAGCAACCTTCAAATGGGAAGATCTCCCTTATTTCTCGCTCAATCCCTCCTAAAATTGGAAGGGAGATTCCTTGAGGAGTTCTTTCTCCAATAAATCTGGTCATGAGTCTAAAAACCTTCCCAATCTCTCATGCGAACGCATGAGAGATTCGAGTATCTTTCAAGTTCCTACTCCAGCGAACATTCCTTGCTTGGAAGTTTGGCTTCCAAGCTCAAATCAACCTCCTAAGCCCTATATAAACATGTCCAGGGCACGACTGTGTTCTTGAGCTAGGTTTAAGTCCACAAAACCATCTTCTTCCTCTCCCACGGCTAGCTTCGACCTAAGCTCCTACGGTCCTCTTCGCCTCCTTCATCCGTAGCCCTAACCGTCAAATTGAAGGCACAACTACCCTCTCCTCCTTCCTCCGCCTCTCGTCGGCCAAAGCGAAAGCATCCTGACCCCTTCTTTGCCGTCGTCTTTCCCTTAGGAGTTTCATCTTCCATGACGCCGACCAGTCAAATCCGAAATCCTCCTTCCCCTTTCGTCCCAAATACTAGGTCCTTTAACTCCCTCTTACCCTCTACTTCCTCTTCCTTTCTTCTATCATTCAATTTGACCGTCGATAACATCGTTCACCATCATCCATTCCATCTCCGGTGACCACTCTGGTAAGGGCTCCCGTCCACTACGCACATCCATCTCCTGCTCCAACTAGTCCACAAGCTCCACCATGACTCCACCATCAAAAGACCTCTCATTATCTCTCCATTTATGCACCCAACACTTCCCCCGAACAACCCATCACCGCATGTCCGTTTTTGCCTCCGACTGCCCACAACAGGCCGCCATCCTCCATGAAACCACTGCCAACGCTTTCCACACCCTCCGGCGATACTGGTGATCATATTTAATTGGGTCGAAAGGCCATGCTTCTCCTTTCAGGTGTTCGTCATGTATTCGCCACCCTCCGCCCATCGCCACTGTGTTCTTCAAGTTCACGATCACGCACGCCCCAGGTTGCATCTCCATGTCGTGTGGTTTGGTTCAACACACGTGCCTAGGTCTCCAATTGGGCGTGCCAACCTCTGTAGCTACCCAATTAAACGAAGCAACAGCTGCAGCAACACATGCAAAGGAAGGGTGGGACTTTACTCCCACTTCAGAAGCTAACAAGAGCCTGTGCCCACATAAATTGAGAAAGTGACAGTGGCTTATCGCCTCAAATCACTTGGGGGGTGAGGTCCCCTGCACCCTCACACACGGGCCTGGCTACGACCTGACTCGCCTAACCCGTGCATACCTCGACTGCGACCCACGCCCGCAGCTCTAGCCCAGGTGCGCTTAGATCCGAATCCGATTACCTGGTACTATGTAAGGCTCTGGGAGAGCGGAACCTCGAGAGAGAAGGAGAGAGAGAGCGTGGGGTAGGAGAGGATTTTGCTCTGTTGGATAATGGCTAACACTTAGCCGTTTGAGAAGTTGTTCCTCCTGTGTGTGAGAAGAAGAAGAGACTGAAGAAGAAACCAAAGAAAGAAAGAAGAGAGAAGAGGCTGAAGACAGAAAGAAAAGAAGAAGGCTCATGCAGAAGAGAAAAGAAGAAGGAGTAACAGACAGAGAAGAGAAGAAGAGAAAGGGAAGAAATCAAAGGAAGGAAGAAGAAGAAGAACAGCTGAAGAAAAAGAAAGGAGCACTGTGGTAATGCACTTTAAGTCATCTGATTGTAAAATAAGATGTTTGATTATCTGTTCCTTCATTTGATTATATTCAATAAATACTATATATGTGTTAGGCTAATAATTGGTGATCCAAATCACCATTATTTTATCTAGAATTCTTTTTATCTCTTCATATACTCATGTTATATATTGCATATTAGTTTTTGAGTAATTAATTATGCTCATTTATATTATCTATTAAGATTACTATGTGAATTCCTATTTGCTCCGTATGTTTGACCTTGGACTTCAAATTTGAGTAATAAATTATATTATTTTTTACACTGATTCGACCTATACTGCAACGTGACGATTTTAAAACCCATTTCAAAGCGACTAACATTTTGGCTCCGTTGCTGGGGAGCAATGTGCAATTCACCACTATTCTCTGCATTATTGGATTATATTTGAGCACTGACTTTCCTTGTTTGCTTTCTTGTGATTTTGAGAGGTACTTCACAAGGAGATCTTCTGCACAAAATAACCACACCAGGGTAGGTAACATCTCTATTCTTCCCTAACCAACCTCCTAATCTTGAGAAGACAAAAAAAAAAGAGACAATAAATTAGAAATAACCTGCCTTATTTTTCATAGTAATCATCATTTAAAGGGCAAGTTTCCTGATTTGCGAAAGTTTTAAATTTAATTGAAGATTGAGACGATTTTTTAAGAATTCCCTACCCAAATTGACTATGCTTATTAGGGTCTACGCTTAATTTCTAATCACTCTGGGCTAATACATTTCTTGCTTGAAGCACAAGGTGAACATTTTTAAAGATCAATTGGACTTGGAAATAGAACTAATTAGGGTTTCAATTTTTAGGATTTTGGAGTGCCAGTTCACACTTGCCTACATAAAAGGAAACAAACCCACCCGCATTTGTGTGCTACCCAAGCCCTTGGTTGAAAAGATCTAATCAACAAAAACCCTAAAAATCAGGCTCTAATTTCACTTGAACCCTAAAATACTTGGACCTAATAATATAGGAGTCAAATCAGGGTGATTTCTAGGTCTTAACCTAGATCTCATTTTGCCATCTTTATGGCAGGTCAGGTGAAGTTGGTCTACATTGTAGGCCAACCAACCTCCAAATTATGTCACAAGTTGAATTAATTTCTAATCAAGTGAACGCAGGACACAAATTAGGACATAAAATTGGTAGACTTAAGGACTTAAGTTCATTCTAATTAAGTGAAACTCAAGACACAAATTAGGATATAAAATTGGTAGACTTAAGGACTTAAGTTCGTACATTCCGATCCACTTGGACCCTCAGTGGCAAGGAAGGTCGGGTAGGGGAAACCCTGTAACCTGTGGGGATGCTCTACTGTGTAGGGGTCTTTGCGGGGATCTCCCTTCCTGGCTACTGATAAGAGGCTTATCATGGCTTCTAATTACTCCTAATTAACTAGTTTCCCTAGTTAATTAGCTACGAATATGTATATATAAGGATTAATTATGTAATAAGGGACAAATCATTAAAGAACCCTAAATAAGTTAAAAATGTTAAATTATAAGTCAATTAATATTATTAATAATTTAATTAATAAATGGACTCGAAATACCATTAATTAGCTACCTAATTAATATCTTATTTAACTTAAGTATAACTTAAGTCCTAAGTCATAAATAACTTAAGTTAATAAGTAAATAAATATAAATAAATGGGTGAAAAATCTAAATACAAGGCTTTAATATAATATTTAGCTAAATTATAAATATATATAAAAAGTTAGTAAAGAAAATAATTTAAATTAACCTTAAAAGCTTCTATTTGCATTTCAATCCTTGGAATTCATTTCATTTGAGTCTTTTCCTTTCACCTAGGTCCTTATCTTTCCTTGCATATAGGTCCCTGTGAACACCTTCTTTATTTCTTCTTCAACCGCTTGAGCGGCTGACGTTCGGCGGTGTTGTCACCCTCTGATGACCGCTCATTTGATGTCATTCCACCCTTGTGAAGCTTCTGAAGCTTATGTCACCACCTCAAATCCATCCACCGATCTAGATTATTCATAAATCCTAATTAGGTATAGGCGTTAACCTCACCAGCATTGGAGACAACGTCGGAGGTTAAGCTGTACCTAGACATAAACCCGTCCCGATTCAAGCTCCTTAGCTATCGCCAAACCTTATAAATACCCCTCGATCCCTTTGATTTGAGCGGTTAGCTCCCTACCCTCTTCCGCAATCGTAGCTAACTAATAGACTATTCTTCCTACTTCGGCGACCATTTCCCATCTCCATCCTATTCCTCCGATCATCTCCATTCACTTGCAATCTCTGCTATCATCTGCTACGTCCTTTGACAAAGCGCTGACATTGGACTCCGCTTCCACGCCATGAAATCGCCCGCCGAAGTTCTTCCTTCAACCTTCTGATTTCATCCTCTGTTAAGAACCTTCAACGGAGACTCCTCAACCTCCTTCAACCAGGTAAAAGTAGGATTAGGTTTAGGTAAGTGTAGCATAGTTTAGTTCAGTAGATTAGGTAGTTAGTTAGTTCTAATTGTTTAAGTTGTATGCCATCTTCTTTAGCTCCAACGAGCTCTTTGAGCTTGTCTAAGCCACTCTTTTGCCATTCTTATGCACCGATCACTTTCTTCACCTTATCATGATTTCATATCACTATTTTTCCCTCACTCTTAGTAGCTGAATCGCCTAGCTCATTTCACATTCACCGGTGACCGTCGTTGTCCACAGCGGAGGCCTCTGAGATTAGAACACATTTGCTGGGGCCCTCCATCATTTCTTCATAATCTAAGGGCCCCTATCCTGTATCTAATTAGATCAATAATCGCCTAATTAGTAAACGCCTAATTTCCATGCCAATCTCTGTGCCGCTGTCCATGGCGAGCTCAGAGGGGTTAATTCATCTAATAAATCGTCTACAAATCATTTCCAGATGCTTATTATTAATTCCCATCACTCAATTGAGTGAAAAGAACCACTGTGAGTTCAACCGAACTCAGTTTTGCTTCTTCCTACAATTCAAAGCAAATCCATGTTTTAATCCAACAATTGAGTTAATAGGGCCTTCTTGAGGTTCTGTATCACCTCAAGAAGCTCCTGAGCTTGTTCATGGTTTGAATTTGGGAGTTCTGTACTCCAATCCATCAGAACCAGACTCACTAGAGCTCCAGTGAGCTCTAGCGAGTCAATTTTCCACCTCAGCCCTTGATAAGCCCTAACGAGCTCCAAATAGTCTGTTTGGAGTGCAAGGATTATAAATCGATGATTAAATCTAGGTTTTATTATCTGGAGTTCTCGTTTGAGCTATCTTCTCCAACTCCGGTGGAGTTGGAGAAGCTACTCAGTTAGAGTTAGGCTTCTAGAATTAGGTCAAAAAGCATGAGCAGAACCTTTAGAGGTTATTTTTGACCTTTGATGGTTTTGAAATCCTCTAGGTTGATCTTCCGAATAGATGAGAGCCTCATCATGAGCCATAACTAGCTCATTTTGACCTAATAAAGAGAATAAAGCTCCTGCATAACCTAGAAGAGGGCCTAATTGAAGGAATAAGTGTTCTGAGAAGAAAACATGAAATACAGGTTAAAATTGTAATTTTACCATTGCAGTACATAAACTGAATTTCTCAGAGACAGAGCATAGGTCAAATGGTCTAAAAGAGATAAAAAGTGGGTTGAATCAATCAGAAATGGGTTCATGTGCAATCTAGGAATTAAATGACATTTGATAATCTTAAAATAGACCCGCTTAACTCAATAAGGTTCCGGTCAGGGAAAATATATTTTAAGCATGGCTGTCTTAGGTTCAACTCTTTCTGATCAAACAAATATATTTTAAGCTCTTATGATCTATATGAATCTCAAACGTCTTCCCATATAAGTAATGCCGCTAGATCTTCAAAGCAAAGACGATTGCTGCCAGCTCTAGATCATGAGTAGGGTACTTGTGCTCATGCGACTTCAGTTGCCTAAAGGCATAAGCGATCACGTGTCCGTGTTGCATCAGTACGCAACCTAATCACTGATGTAAAGCACAGGTGTTGTGGTCAGTTTCTCTTTTAACATTAAGAAACTATACTCACACTCCTCTGTCCAAGAGAAGGGTATTGCATTCTGGGTCAATTGTGTCATCGGAAAAGCTAACTATGAAAACCCTCAGATAAAACGTCTATAATAACCTGCCACTCCCAAAAAGCTGGGTATCTCAGATACTGACTTCGGGCACTCCTACTTCAATACTGCTTCTATCTTGATGAGGACCACTGAGATGCCTGCTTAAGATATCACTTGTCCCAAGAAGGTGACCTAGTCCAACCAAAATTTGCATTTGCTAAATTTCACATAGAGGTGGTGTTGTCTTAAGGTGACTAGAATAGTATGAACATGCTGCTCATGCCGAGGCTGGTTCTGGGAGTAGATGAGAACATCATCTATACAAACCACCACAAATTGCTCCAAGTAAGCGTGGAAGACCCTGTTCATTAGGTCCATAAAGACTTTGGGGGCATTTGTTAGGCCAAAGGGCATAACCAATAACTCATAGTGCCCATAACGTGTTCTTAAAGTAGTCTTTGGGATGTCTAAATCCTTGATCCTAAGCTGGTGGTACCCTCACCGCAAGTCGATTTTCAAGACTATCGTCACACCTCACAACTGGTCAAACAAGTTATCGATCCGTGGCAGTGGGTATCGGTTCTTGATGGTCACTATATTCAACTGTTGGTAATTGATGCATAAGCGTAAGGCACCATCCTTCTTCACAAAAGGCACGGGAGCTCCCCACGGGGAGGCACTGGGTCTGATGAACCCCTTCTCTAGTAATTATTATAGCTAGGACTTGAGTTCTCTCAACTCGGCAAGAGCCATTCGATATGGCATGATAGAAATCAGGTCAACACCAGGGATTAGTGATAAACACCAGTTTATCATCATTCTTATGCACTAAAACAAACCTAGATCTTAGGATTTTACTCCGCGAACAGGTTTTTGGGCTGCATTTAGGCATTAACTAGGTTAGGCATGCATTGCATTTCTTTTCTTATTTTAATGTGTTTTTGTGAGTGTTAGGGATGAACAGATATACACATCCCTAAAACCCTAGCACTCAAGAAGGCAATTGGTGAGGAAGGAGTTCAGACTAGCTGGAACTCAGCTTGATCCAGCTCACCGCAGCTGGAACCTAGCTCACTTGAACTAGGGTTAGCTCATCTCAACTCCATTCAGCTAATCTCAGCTAAATGGCAACTCAAGAGAGTTCATCTTAGCTCACCCTAGCTCAAGTCAGCTCAGATCCAGCTCAACTTAGCTGAGTCTAGCTCATCTCAGCTCCCACTAGTCCACAGGGAGCTCTAGCTAGCTCAACTGAGTTGACAAGAGTTCACCCCAGCTCAGATCCAGCTACATCCAACTCTACTCAACTCCAGCCAGCTGAAGAACTCATCCCAGCTCAGGAAGCTCAAGTCCAGCTCCCGAGGACCCAGCTTAGCTCAAGCTAATTGAGCTAAGCTACCTTAGCTGTCTCAACCAGCTCAATCCTCCCCGGGAGCACCAGACCTAGCTCACCTCAGGTCCTTTCAATAGAATCCAGCTCACTTTAGCTTGGCTTAGCAGCTAGCAAAGAACTAGCAAGCTAAGCCAGCCAGAGTAGCCCCATGTTGACCTCTTCAGCAGCTGCCCGCTCCACTTCAGCTCCAGATTCTTCAGAACTAGCTCCTCTCTTCAAACCCTAGCTCCAATACCTCCTCCTCTACTCCTCCATTAGCTAAGCTAGCTTAGCTTAGCTTAGCTTAGCTATGCTCCAACTTCCTTGGCTTGTCCACCCCAAAAACCCACCTAACAACTCCACCCAACTAGCTCCACCTAAGCTCCACATAAGCTAACCTACTTGGTGCCAACCTAGCCAACCCACCACCTCCAAAAGACACCTACCCTAACTACCCCCTTGTTGGCGCCACTTTTCCCTCCAAAAAATCCCCTTCATCTCCACCACACATCTTCCCTTAAACCATCTCCACCTTCCACATAACCCCTCCTTCTAGAACCTTTCTTGGCGCCACCTAAGACCCCCTTCTAGAAGCTTTTTTGGCACAAACTTCAAGGGGTGTCACCACCCACAACCACCCCCTAGGAGTCCCTTGGGTTGGCGCCAAATGCCCTTGGCCATAGGATCCCCAACCACCTCCATCCTTCCATCTTAGCCCTCCATTTCAAGAGGCACCTTAACCCCCCATCCTACCCTATAAAAAGACCACTACCCACCACCATTCAAGGCATCCTTGGCTAGCAATTTCACTCTCATATTCTACCTAGAAGCCCACGCCCAAGAGAGAAGAAGAAGAAGAAGATTAAGGGGATATTTTGTCCCCTTGGTGCCTTCCCCTCTTCCCTTCTCTCTTGTGCCCACGCCAGCCAAAGGAGAAGCCAGGCAAGGAAGATCTTTGGAGGAGATCCTGAAGGTGGTCCACGCCACCTTGGAGGAGCTTTTGAGGGTGGTGCACGCCCACCCCTTGGAGGAGAGCATTGAAGGTGGTAGCACCCACCTTGGAGGAGCTCTCAAGGAAGGAGAAGAAGGAGGCCCTCTTTTCAAGCCAAGGAATAGCTAGGCTTGGAGCAAGAAGACTCCCTTCTTCACTAATTTTTGCAAGAGGATTTGTGTTTCTTTTATTTCTTTTAAATTTTTTTATTTCTAGTACAAGCATTCATCTACTTGAAAAGAATACAAATTCTAGTTAATCAAATTGCCTTCTTTTTAGCTTTCTGTTGCAATTGTTACTGTTGTTCTAGCACTTATTCTACTTCCACTCCCTAATTACTCTAGGCCTCCACTTGCCTAGAATGAGCTTAGGTAATGGACTTTTTACTCTCTTAAGTTTCGGCTTAGCATTTTAGGTGTTAGCACTCTTTTGTCACAATTCGCACCTTGCCCATATTATTTCAAAACACAATATATATATATTTAAAATACCAAAAAGAAAGTTGAGATATGTTTTTAGCAAGAGAATTGAATTGCAATTTTTGCCTCCTTGGACGACCCTAGATACTCCCCTATCTAGGATATAAATTTAAAAGCGTATGCGAATTCACGTGTTACAACAACGTTAAAAACCCGCTTCTACAAATCACACATATTTCGCATCAATTAGCGAGAGCTCAAACTCAATCTTGTGCTCAGGAGGAAGTTCGGGAAGGTCATCGGGAAACACATCCAGATATTCTCACACGACAGGGACACTATGTACCCCAGACATCTCCTCAGGCATGGACGTTACGAAGGCAAGGTATCTGGTACATCCTTTATCAAGTAGCCTTACTGCCTATAGTGCAAAAATGCACCTGAAGGATTCTTCTATTGGTTTGCCCATGAACTCAAACTTTGGAACTCCTGGAGTAGAGAAAATCACATGGTTCTCGATACAATCAACAATCGTGTGATATGCAGACAGGCAATCCATGCCCAAAATGGCATCAAAGTCCTCCAACTCAAGGACCATCAAATCTACAGGAAGTTCCTAACCCCCTATCTGAATAGTGCACCCTTGGTAGACTAACTCTGCCACAAAGAGTTACCCTCCTAAGCCTTTGATTAGAAATGGATCGTCCAACAAAATACTCGGCAGGCTTAATCCAAAAGCGAACTTGGTAGAATCAAAAGAATGCAAGGCACCCAAGTCAAACAAAACGTAAACTAGGTGATCAGCAATGGTGACCATACCGACCACCATTGAAGTATAAGCTTTGGCATTTTTTAGAGATAAGGCATTGATGTGCCCCCCCAATCTAGGTGTACTAGATGTTGCCACACTCTGAGAAGGTCAACGTGCAGGTGATCTGTAACCTCCTTGGAACTAATGAAATGCTCCCCTAGTCTGATAAGTATGGCCCGCAGTCCCTACTATCTAAGTCCTACCCTCTGCACTCTGCATGTTCTGTATCTCTGAAGTAGTCTTTATCCTTACTGGGCAGTTTCTGTGACGGCCCGTGTCCTACCAACCGAGTATACCAAATGAGGCCCAAGTCGTCGAACACAGAATAGCATTCGACTCTTGAACATGATCGCAGTCACCTAGCACACAATCGTAAAATAACAACAATAATAGCCAAATAGAAATTCATAATGCATAAAATAAAATGTTGACAAAAATAGTAGTAAGAGTTCACCTTGTCTTTTTTCTTTTGTTTACCTCCAGGGAGTGGACGATGATTAATGTGAACTCTCGTTCTTAAAAGAAAAAGTTCACCATTAAAAAGCAAAAAGGAAAGTAGAAGAGTAACAAAGTACAAGCACCAGAAAACTGAAAGGAAAACCTATGCAACTAAAGTTACTATCTACACGAACCATCTTCCAATACTATGCTAGGTCCAGCAATAGAAGGACCAACTACAGCCTCAACCCCAAACTGCTCACATACACTTGAGTAAGAATCCAAGGAATACATCAGTAAAAACTGAGTAGAGTGAAAACAACAACCAGGTACAAAACAGTAACAACGAGCAAGAAAAAGAAAGGGTACTATCTCATAAATTAATCCTTTTATTAAATTTCACATTATTTTGTTTATTTACAAGTTAAACCCAACTTGTTCAGTCAAAATCCCATTAATCAGCACCTCGGGGCATGAGGCGATTTCACGTGACTTTCTGAGGCACAAGACTAGTATCAGCCACCCTCTTGGTCGAGAAGATGACTTATACTCATTAAGTCACAACACTCTGTCACCATGGGGACATTGTGAAAAGGGGTGACAGCTACATAATATGGTGTGAACACATGTTAGCTACACACTAAACCATAGGCAGCCAATGACCTACCCACCGGTTGAGTAAAGAAAGCCAACTCCAACCCTTAAGTCACGCATTCTGTCATCCCAGTTGGCCACTAAGCCTAACTAAGAATCGTAAGGAGGCTAACAACTCCTTAAACCAGCCCAAAATAGATCTAAAAGACCAAAACAACAACCAAAGTTTCGATAAGTAGCAGGGTTAAACCACTTATCCAATTTGTTTCCGACCACTCCGTCATTATCAATTAACAACTTATTTCTAGATAATTGAAATAAAAATGACAATTAATTAACCCATAAGTCTCATTATTTACAACCATTATTATTTGTGATATTATAATTAAAGGTTAATTATGGAAGAGCTTACATCACATCGCTTCAAAATTAACTATTAAACTACTTAGTTTTCAATTTCTAGCTATGAGTCCAATTAAATTATAATTTAACGATCACAACGATGTCGATTTTATGAACAACAAAATTTGTTTCATGCATGTGGTGATAGGGCCACAACCAATTTACTCAAGGACTAAAAATTAATTAACTAATGAAAATCATCTAATAAGTTATAATTAATCCTTTTAAAACTAGCAGTAAATTATATCAACTCAATAATACATATTCCAAGTCATCATTTGATTTGTAATGTTGATATTTAATATTCAAGTGTCCAAATAATAAGAAATACGAAGATGGGTTCTGATCCCAGTAAGAGACAAGCATGCACGTTAAATGATGCGACGTGAGAAGATCACAACGTAAATAAATTACACAGGAAAAGAGAGACTACTCTACCTAATGTCATTGGAAGATCACGACGACTCCACGAAATGTACGTCAGGGATTTCTTAGATTTTATGCACCTGTCATGCGTTCATCTTCAAATGATATATATATATATATATATATATATATATATATATATATATATATGAGAGTATAGGTTAAATATATAAATAATAAAATCTTAGGATTAAATCATAATTTGATACTTCTAAAGAAAAATAAGGACTTACTTGATCAAAATACATCTTAATACGATTCCAACGATGTGTGATTTGCCAGAGTCCCTAATTTAATCAAACAAAAAGGTCAACAATCGGGGATCCAAATAAAATATTAAAAACTTACAATTTTATAACCACAATCTTTTCAAAACCGAAGCCCCCTTCCTCTTCTTCCTCCCGTCTTCTTCTTCCCCGCGATTCCTCCCTACATGCACCGTTCACGGAAACACAGACCCGCATGCAGTACGCGGCGAACGTCCTCCTCGCCGGCCTCGCCTCCGCCGCCGATGCCAGCCACGTCCGGCTGCCTGGCCGGAGGCTCACCGGTCGCCCGAGACCTCCCTCACCTTCGGTCTTCTTCTTCTCGCACTGTTCACGTGCGACTTGCGGTCTTGCACGGCCGTTCACCCCCCACTAGCGCTCCCCACTGCCGGCCACCTCTCGCCTCGCCGGCGTCAGGACGGTCCCCACCGAGCGTCGGCAGCGCCCGACCTTCCCTCCTTCCTTCTGTCGACGTGCATGCGAGGAGGACCCATGCATACATGTCCTCCGGTCCCGATCTTCTCTCAAGTTTGAGAAGAACTTTAGTCGGCCAAGCGAGAAACGTCTATGCTAACCCTCCCCCTCGACTCGCTCGTTCCTTCCTCGGCTTCCTGATGACGAAAACGAGAAGAAACGGAAAAGGATGAGGGATGCATGATACCTTGTCGCTTGCTCTCCTCGTGCAACGGTGGGCGTGGTCGATCCCACGACCGCAGCCTTCGGTCGGAGACGAAGCAAGAAGAGGGAAGGCTGTGGTCCGGCCTCTCCTCCTCGGCCCCGTGCTCTCGATCGTTCTCTCTCTCTCGGTCGTGAAAGATTGGAGGGTGACGTCTAGATATGTTGGTATCTATTTGATAGGGGTGCCTATATATATATATATATATATATATACGAGAAGAGAGGCCTTATTTTCGGTACCAAAGATTGGGTTTTGTTACGATAAAACGAAAAAGGGAAACAACAAAGAAAGGATATGTTCCGATGGAATTCGTTGGGTTTTAATAAAAAATAAGTTCCGGTTCGGTGGCTTGATGTAACGAAAATAAGATAAATTAATAAATAAATATTTAACTTAATCTTAAAAGAAAAACAGGAGTAATTTTATTCATCCCTGCTCCTAAGAGGCAAGAGAAAGGAGGGTAGGGGATTAGATCGAAACCTATCCCTTACAGAGAAAAGAGGACCACGACTCGTGACCTAGTACAAAAAATAAGATAGCAAAGGTGCTATGGGTGAACAATATACGACATCTGAATGCCATCCAATTTGATAATACCCATAATATTGAGAGGAAGTTGACCCAAGTAGGAGAAATAATGCCAGTTGCCATCACCAAGACCCGCAACCTGGAAGCAGCCTCATTGACAAGAGGATGAATGAAGGAGATGGAATGGATCCTGGAGGAGCGCTCGCGGAGAGAAGCAAAGAGCTTTTTGACTTGCCATGCAACCTGAAGCTTACCGAACCACCAATAGAAAAGAGAAACCGAATCCATTTCCACCTGAAAAGAGTCATTAGAAAAATAGGAGATAGCATGGATAATGGCTTTAATGAGAGCAACCTCAAAGGAAACATCGGGAAGATTAGCAGCAGCAGCCATAATGAAATCCCCCTTAAATTCCTAATAATCCAGCCTAGATTGCAACGATTCTCAATCAAAGAAGCAGCAACATTAATCTTAAGGCCTTGAGCAAGATGAACCTAGCTAAGGGAGAAAGAGGAGGGATGGGAGGATTAAAGCCAATTCACCATTTGAATATTTCTCTGGTGCTTATTGAGCAGAAGGTGAAGCTTAGCAGGGTTGAAATCATGTTTCAAAGAATTTCGGATCCACCAAACATTGAACCAGATAAATTAAATTATACCCTAAACAAAGTTGGTCCTATAAGCGTTGGAAGAGTTTGAGATGATGTCGAAGAAGAGGGAAGGATCCTTGACACTTTGGAAATTCTGCTTAAAGGTCCAGGAGGAAATGTCACGAACCAAGTGACTATCAGAGAAGAGATGAGGGAGAGTTTCAGGCGCAGGCTTAGAGGGACAACATAGTCATTTAGAGGCAATGGGAATACCTAACTTCTTGGTGTTATCGTCTATGGGGAGCCTTCCTTTAAGAAGCTTCCAGACAAAAAGGGAGATTCGAAGAGGCAGTTTGAGATTCCAAAGGGGAATAACAAAGGAGTCCTTTTGGAAGGAAAGGAACTGCACTGATAAGCCGACGAGACAGAAAAGATTCCAGAAGCTTTTGGGAAGACTGACAGATTGTCCCATAGAAGACTTAAAATCTCTGATGAAGGAAGTCAAATTCCAGATAGAGGAGAGGTTACCATTAGTAAAGATAATAATATCATTCACATAATGAAGGGCAGGGGGGGCCGAGACACCTCTTTTAACCAAGTAGGAATGAATTTTACCAAAAAAAGCAAGCTCCTTGATCCCACGAATAAAAAGTTCCATGAAAATATCAAAGAAGAAAGGAGAGATAGGATCTCCTTTCTTAAGATCGCGAGTGAAATAATTAACTAAATCTATTTGGGTATATATATATTGTTTACTGACCTCGATCGTATTTCAAAAAAACATGTCGTAGTCTAATTGATCAAGGTGATCTAACATTTAAAATTTATATAACTCGAAACATCAGTATCCCAAGGTCGTCTCTGGGAGCAAACTTAATACACGAATACCACTATCTTATTATTTGCACATGATCTTGATGAATTTGCATACAAGGATTGGCAAACAAACCTAAGTCTTTCACTTGATTTTATGAATAAAGATTTGACATGTAACGAGGATTTAAAGCTAAATTAATCAAGCGTCAAGGAGATTAAACACCAAATAGTTATCACCATAATATTTACGTAATATATAGCAATAAAAATCACTTCAGAGACAATTCATAAATCAATTTAAAGATGATTATAACTTAGTCCATTGTTGTTGCAATTCAGTCCCTAAAAGTTTGCATTTTGGTCCCTATGAATTTTCATTTAGGTCCTTACAAACCTTTTTTCTCATGGATGGGTCCCTACCTTCTTCTTCTTTTTCCTCCTTGCGTTCAACATGGAGCCTCAACGTTGGATCGATGAACTGGTCGGAGCTCTTCGAGGCACGGCAAAGCCTGCTGGAGGTCGCAACATGATCCTTATGGTAATGGGAAGCTTCTCGTAAAGCTTCAGGATGTGGTGTGAGGAGAGATAGCCAACGCATGGCCGGTGGGTAGAGTCAACAAAACTTCTCGCAAAGCTGCCTCCAAATGAATGACCTGGAATAAACCACTAAAAATTAAATATATAAATAAAATTGACGTGACATCGGTTTATATTTGTGACATATACTACAACAATGATATTTTAAAATTCCTTTTTAGTGTGAACCAGTCATCGATGGTCAATAGGGCAGTATTGGATCTACATGCATCCATTAACGCAATCCCGACCTCTCGCTATAAAAGGTTTCGGTTAGGTGAACTCAGGTCAACTTCAATAACGCTACAGTTAGCAGACAGTTTAGTCACCACACCGAAATTGTTATTGAGGACATTATTGTCAAGGTCAAGGACTTCTATTTTTTCGTAGATTTCCTAGTTCTTGACATGGATGTACTTGAAGATTTGAGGAACACACCCATCATTCTGGGGTGCCCGTTCTTAGCTATCGCCAAGGCCAACATCAATTGTGAGAGTGGTAGTATGAAGATTGCCTTTGGAGATAGGAAATTGACACTTGATATTTTCAAGGCGATAAAACGATTTGAGGATTGTGGATTTATTAAGGAGCTCAAGAATCATGATTTCAATGTTGAGATGTGTATGTCGATCAATGTACTCAAGGACTCTACTAGCACTAGCGAACCTAACCTGCAACCCCCCGTGGCAGACTCACCACACCCTAAAGAAGCTGTTGATTTTGTTCACTCCCAACCTCTTCCACTGGACCATCCTAATGAATCTTCATCAGCATCCTCCTTACCCTCTATCTTGAACCCACCTCAGCTAGAATTGAAACCATTGCTTGGGAATTTAAAATATGAGTTCTTAGGACCTAAGAATTTGCTCCCTGTGATTATTAGTGCTGATTTGACTAAGGAGCAAGAATTGAGATTGATTAAGGTCCTTAAGAAGAATAAAGAGGCAATTGGTTAGACCATCCATGACCTTAGGGGATCTTACTGTAATCATAATATTTCCATGGAAGATGGATTCCTTCCTTCTCGTGAGATGCAAAGGAGACTAAACCCTAATATGTGAGAAGTGGTCAAGAAGGAAATAATCAAGTGGCTCGATGTAGGCATTATTTGCCCGATCTCAAATAGCCCTTGGGTTAGCCCTATTCAGATTCTGCCCAAAAGAGCAGGGATAACTATCATGACTAATGAGAAAGGGGAACTTTCACCACCCGTTCAACTTTTGCTTAGAGAGTTTGTATTGATTATAGGAAGCTGAACACAGCCACCAAAAAAGGACCATTTCTCTTTCCCATTCATTGATCAAATCCTAGAAAGGTTAGCTAGGCAAAAGTACTTTTGCTTCCTGGACGGTTATTTAGGATATAACCAAGTCGTCATCCACCCCGAAGACCAGGAAAAGACAGCTTTCACATGTCCCTACGGAACCTTCACTTTCCATAGGATGCCTTTTGGGCTCTACAATTTACCCATGACTTTTTAAAGGTGCATGCTGGCTATCTTTTCTGACATGATGGGAGATTATCTTGAGGTGTTCATAGATGATTTCTCAATTTTCGGAGATTCCTTTGAGTCATGCCTAGCTAACTTGGAAATGATCCTCAAGAGATGCATCAAGACATGGCTGATCCTTAGCTGGGAAAAGAGCCACTTCATGACTCAAGAAGGCATGTTCTTGGGTCATGTGGTCTTTAATCGGGGAATTGAGGTTGGTAAGGCTAAGGTAGATGCCATCTCTAAACTTCCTCCACCCACATTTGTGAAACAAATCTGATCATTCCTAGGTCATGTGGGTTTTTATCAGAGATTCATCAAGGACTTCTTCAAGGTTGCTCAACCCTTGAGTAACCTTTTGGCCAAAGACACGTCGTTCGAGTTTGATAAATCATGCTACAAGGCATTTGATTTATTGAAAATTGCAGTCACCTGTGCCCCGGTGTTGCAACTACCGGTCTGGATAGCCCCATTTGAGATTATGGCTGACGCATCTGATTATACGATCGAGGCTACCTTGGGTCAGAAAATAGATAACAAGCCCTCTATTATCTACTATGCTAGAAAGACTCTGGACAAGGCCCAGAGGAACTACACCATTACTAAAAAAGAGTTGTTAGCTGTAGTCTTTGCTTTAGAAAAATTTAAGGCTTATCTTTTAGGCTCTCATGTTATCATCTACACCGACCACTCGACCTTGAAACATCTCTTGGCTAAAAAGGATGCCCAGCCCCGACTTATTCGCTAGATTCTTTTACTTTAAGAATTTGATCTTGAAATCAAAGACAAATCCGGGGCACAAAACTTAGTGGCTGATCACCTTTCGAGAATCCTAATTGATTCTCCTCATCCAGATATCCCTATCTCAGACTCTCTTTTGGATGAGACTATCCTTACAATCTTAGGTATCCGAACCCCTTGGTTTGCGGATATAGTTAATTATTTGGCCGTTGGTCAAATCCCCCATGATTGGACCAAACAACAATGGGATAGACTTATGTTTGAGGCCAAATATTATCTTTAGGATGATCTTGAGCAGTACCACATCAACGCTAACCAGATTATTCGTCGATGCATCTTGAAAAATGAGTTCTTTAGTATCCTTGAGTTCTGCAACGCATCTGCTTGTGGTTGACACTTTTCCGGGAAAAAGACAGCGGCAAAAATTTTGCAATTCAGATTCTATTGGTCGTCTTTATTTAAGGATGCCCAAGAATTCTCAAGGTTGTGTGCCCGATGCCAGATACTCGGGAGCATGGCTGATCGGGCTTTTTAGGCAGTTTGTAAAATGCAATTTTTATAAGTCGTTGTTATGCACAAAAATTGATTCGCTTTTAAATTTATAACCTAGATAGTGGTGGTATCTAGGGTCATCCAAGGAGGAAACTATTTGCAAAATATCAATCTCTTACTTGAACATGAAACTCAACTTTCTTTTTGGTATTTTTGCATATATAATTTTTATGATTTTTGAAATAATGAGTATTCGCACTTTTGAAGAGGGAACGAGACTAACACCTATAAGCTAAATCTAAGGTGACAAGAATAGCCTCTCCCTAAGCTCACTCTAGGTACGTGGAGGCCTAGAGTAATTAGGAAGAGGAAGTGAAAAAGTGCTAGAAACAAGATAAAGCAAATACGACAAAAATTGAAAAGAAGGCAACATTGATTAATGAAAAAGTGTTTTACAAAAAATCCTAGTAGAGGAATGCTTCTACTACTAGCAACTAAAATACAAAATATGCAAAACACTAATCCTCTGAATGATGGTGAAGAAGAGAGGCTCTTGCTCCAACTACGGCTGCTCCCATAGTTGAAAAGAACTTCTCCTCCTCCTTCTCCTTCTCCTTGATTTGCTCCTCCAAGATGTGTCCTTCCTGGCAAGCCCTAGATGGGGCGTGCCCTTGCTCCTCCAAGGATGGACATCCACCCTAGAATCTCCTCTAATTCCTAGTCGTCCTCCTTGATAAAAATTTGCTCCTCCTCTTGTCGTGGCACAAGGAGAAGAATGGAGAGGAAGAAGGCACAAAGGAGGCAAGGGATAGCCTCCTTAATCTTCTTCCTTCCATCTTCTTCTTGGCCGTAGGTTATAGGTGGGTAGAGGGTGGAATTAAACTAAGGGAGGATGAAGATTTAGTGGTGGTCAGGAGGATTTTTATAAAGGTGGGGAATGGTGGTTGGCGCAACCTTTGAATGGATGGTAAGGATTGGATGATGAGGGTAGTTAGGTGATACAAGGGGGGAGGTATGTTGGTGCCAAATGAAGTGATGATAACGTCATCATCAGTCATAACTAGCTTTAATTAGTTATAATCAACAGACAAATGCTCCTACATAACCATCGAAGAGCCGTAATTCATTGCATATCCTTTCTAAAAGATAAATAATAAAACAGGAGTAAATCTGTAGTTTTAATAGTATAACCTAAATGCAAAGCAATCATGGGGTTTCCCAAGGGTTTATTAAAGGTCAAATATTCATAAATGTCTACTAAGAGGGTCCGTGAAGATAGAAATGGGTTTTCACACATTTCAAGAATTAATGGAGATCCGAAATCCTAATTTCAGACTCGCTTAATTAACTGAAGTTCTGGTAAGGATAAATTCACCTAAATCTTCTAAAAATCATATAAAATATTCTCTAAGGTTTGGTACCTTTGATTTGACCATTAGAACCCATTTTGACTTGAAATAGAGTCTTAGACAGGAAGTTATCCTAATTTGGGTTTTTACATAAATTACCTAGCAAAACTTGATCAAAACTAAAATATGACTTCACCATCAGATTCCTCGGGTCCAAATTAGGTTTTCACCTAGATTTAGGCCCAATAAGAGAACATCTTAACCTAGTTTGCATTTTAGTCCAATCTGATTCTTGTTCTCTCAAATAACCCTTCAACTTTCAAAATCCTTGCAAAAAGCCCCCCAACTTCTTCATCTTCTTCGTGAAAAGGTCCCTGTCGCCATTGGAACTTTCCGTCCATACATGGAAGGTTTCAATCAGGGTTTTCTCCCTGAATCTGTGGCGAATCTCTCCCAAAAATGGGAGGACTCTTGAGGAGATCCCGTTCCATCTGAGCTTCTTCATGGCCAACCTAAATCGCCCAAGAGCATGTGATCTAGCCCTGTCAAACATTTTGGTGCCATTGCAGGGGAGCAACATGTAATTCACCGCTATTCTTTGCATTATTTGATTATATTTGAGCATTGACTTACCCTGTTTGCTTTATTGTGATTTTGCGAGGTACTTCACGAGGAGATCCTCCACGCAAATCAACCACTTCAGGGCAGGTAACTTCTCTATTCTTCCCAAATAAACCTCCTAATCCTGGGAAGACAAAGAAAGGAAACAATCAATGAGGAATCACCTGCCTTATTTTTCATAGTAATTATCATTTCAAAGGCAAGTTTCCTAATTTGCAAATTTTTTTTCAAATCCCATTGAAGTTGAAGCGATTCTGTTTAGAGATCCTACCCCAAATTTCCTGTGCCTATTAGGGACTATACTTAGTTTCTAATCTTCTTGGACTATGAACCTCTTGTTTGAAGTCCGAGAAGAATATTTTAAGATCAAATTGGAAGCAGAATAGAGCCAATTAGAGTTTCAATTCTAGGGTTTTGGAGTGCTAGTTCACACTTACCTGCACAAAAGGAAACAAACCCACCCACATGTGTGTGCTACCCAAGCCCTTGGTTGAAAAGATCTAATCAACAAAAATCCTAAAATCAGCCTCTAAATTAACCTGAACCCTAAAATCCTTTGACCTAATAACTTGAAATCCAAATCAGGGTGATTTCTAGGTCTTGACCTAGATCTCATTCTGCCATCTTTAGGGCAGGTCAGGTGAAGTTGGTCTACATTGTAGACCAACCAACCTCCAAATTAGGTCATAAGTTGAATTAACTTCTAATCAAGTGAACTCAAGGCACAAATTAGGACATAAAATTGGTAGACTTAAGGTTTTAAGTTCGTACATTCCGGTTTACATGGACCCTCAGTGACAAGTAAGGTCGGGTGGGGGAAACCCTGTAACCTGTGGGGATGCTCTACCGTGTAGGGGACATTGCGGGGCTCTCCCTTCCTGGCTACCTAGGTAATTCTTGGGTGTGCAAATTTCTAATTCAAAGGTATTATCCGCCTCAAAATTGCTTTAGTCATCCAAAAATCCTTAGGTGACTTGATTGGGTCAAAATTCACATCCAGTCCCTCATCCCTTCTATTGAGAGCACATACACAGATCATCTCAAGGATTTCTGCTAGATCTGATCAACTTCAATCTGAACTTGAGTTTTGATTCTACATCTTGATTCTACCATTTGAGTCAAAAATGCAACCTGACATGTTAGCAGACCCGTTTGAGGATATACAGGTTAATGTGCTAAACACAACAACATTCATTTCAGAACAAGCACAACTGATTTTGACACAATTAGAAAATGGGGCAACTTGGGATGTTGTCATGCCAAAATACTGGAAAATTGAGAGATGGCATAATGGTGAGTATATCATGTGTAGATTTGAGCCATCACTAATCTGTGTGTTCTAATGAGGCCATTAGCATCGTGTTCTAATGAGCCATCACGGCGAAGCCTCCTGTGTGTTCTAATGAGGCCGCAAGGCCGTGTTGCTTGATAGCAGGTCTGACCTCCACCACCATTAGCACTGGCTTGAAGCAGCAAGCAAACCTTCGCTCCAGGCAGCCGCGCTCCAGGTCCCAGATCCAGGTGATGCGGATTCACATCACGCACGCATTTAGCCAAGTAATTGGCTTTACAAGGCATCGCAGTTGCAGCAATTAGAAGACATCCCCTGCGGGCGCGCATGAAGAAGCAGGTGAGACATTTAGTCTCACCTCGGGCGTTTTGAAGCGTGCTGAGCGATATAAGTTGAATTTGTGTCATAGGCTCTTCGCCTCCTGACATGGGGTGAAGTCTCCTCACCCACACTCGCCTCGTCTGTGCCCAAGCTATGCGGACCTAGCTGACCTAACTCGATTACCTAGCACTTTTCGTGCATCACCCATGCTGGTGCGCCTGGACCTGAGTGCACTTGCTCGACCCGTATACCCGAGAATGGTCTGGGAGAGCAAGCCTAAGAGAGAAAATAGAGAGAGAGTTCGCGGGGGTGGGTAGGGGTAGGTTTTGCCCTTGTGTGCAGGGAAAGGAAGAAGGAAGAAGAAGCTGAAGAAGGAAAAGCTAAGGGCAAGAGGAGCTGCAGAGGAAGCTGAGGATCTAAAGGCAAAGTTGAAGAAAGAAGAGGAAGAAGAAGCTAAGGGCTAAAAGCAGAAGAAGCTACAGAGAAGAAGAAGAAGAAGGAAGGAGAAGGCACGACTGAAGAAGAAAGAGAAAGCTAAAGGCAAAAAGGAAGAAAAAGAAAGAGAAGAAGAGCTAGAGAAAGAAAGAAGCCAAAGGAGAAGAAATCAGAGAAAAAGAAAGAAGAAGGAGAAGAGGGCTCGGCTGAAGTCAAAGAAAGAGAAAGAAGAGAAGCCAAGAAGGAGAAGTCAGAGAAGGAAAGAACAAAGAAGAAAAGAAGAGAAAGAGAAGAAGAGTCAAACCTTTTTAAGACGTCCGATTCTATAATCTGACGTCCAATTTCTCTTTTATGCTACATTTTTCATAAACTCTTGCTTTATATTTTGATTAGATTTTGAGTAATTTTAAGTGTTCAAATTGCATCTGGTATTAAGATTAGTGTATGAATTTCATTTGCTCCCTGTATTCGACCTCGGACTTAAACTTCGAGTAATAAAATTTATTTATTTTCAAGGCGATTTCAACTATACTACGATGCATCATTTACTTATAGAACCGATCTCGCCCCTGTAAATAGAAAGCACACCAAGATGAGCTGGAGAAAAGAGACAAGGTAATGCAGATGTTGAAACGTGTTCTTGATCATAGGCGTCAGTACACCCTTGCGACATCTTGGATTAACTAGCTCAATCTCTCAAATCCTAGAGTTGATGATCATAGTGGTTATGGACCCCCAACCCTAATGGAATATGATCCAACTTATATATAGATTGACATTCCTGATCTTGAGACAGGTTAGGAGGATCCGATTGCAGGTGATCATGATTTTGAGGCAGCCTTAGAAAACCAAGTACCTGGTTCACCAAGCTTAGATTTCCCAAACACTTGTGATAATGAGATTGAATCAGAACCTCTCGAGGGTGTAAATTCCATCCATTATTCTGATAAGGTAACTCTCGAGAGCAATTCTAACATCCCTATAGAGCTCAACTTAGATTCTAGTGATCCAACCCACACCCTTAACCTAGAATCTGGATTTAAGCCTTCTTGGGATGATTAAAAGGCCTTGTGTGAAGAAAATCAGAGTTTGAATTTGGATTATGATTCTAGGACTGTATTTGACGAATGCACCTCTCCAACATCCTCAGAAACACAGATTGATTTTTTGAAAATCACACCAATCTACAATATAGAAATCGAGGAGTTAGAAGAGTTGGGTTTTGATTGGGTCTTCCCTACAAGCCAAGAACCCGAGCCCAAACCTAATAGGGACACCTTTTTCAGCTCGGAATCTGAAACTAGGTTAGATCCAAGTCAGGATGCTTAGTCTACATCATTTGATTTATTCAATGGTGGAACCCCTGATCCTGAATCAGATTCAGAACTTAATTCTTGCAAGTTCTCTGACGATTTCAAATCTTACTATGATATCGGAGAACCATTGTTTCCTGACAACTACGAGCCAATCTACAACCTTAGCATACATGATCCATTCTTTGACTCTGACTCTGAGGTCCCTAATACTGAGATCACTTATTCAAAATCAGGTTCCATTGAGATGGAATCATTTCTTTTTGATACTCAGGAAACAGAAATAGAAATTGCCGAGAGTGTCTACAACCCAGAGTTCGAATCTTTTCTTGATTCAGATTTTCTTGATCCTATAAACACTCTTCAGGCATTTACCTTTGATTTTAATGGCTACTATGAGGACTCTCTAAATGAACCACCTTTGAATCCTTTCTAGAGGAGCCCTCATACATAATTATTCTTGAAAACACCTCTTCTACACATACAGAACCTTCCAAAACCCATTTTCAACCCCGACCCGCTACCGGGCTCAATTTCTACTCTGATTCCCCTCTCAATGAGCCGATTGCAGATGACTCTCCTCCACATTCCAATTGGGTTTCGGACGTCAATCAGACTATAAATCACTCTCCATCCTTCTCTGATCATTTTCGTAGGATTCCTATACCCTCCACTAATTCATTTTCATTTGAGGATCCCTACTCTGATCAGGCAGATCTGACTCAGCCAAACCCTAGCTATACACTTCCACATCATCCCGAGCTTCAAAGCATATGGTGGGTTCTGCATCTACTGATCCACATCTATCAACCCGCCAAATTGATTAGGTTCGGGCTGCATCATCAGCCTACTGATCTGAACAAGCACCTGGTTGGACCAACCAGGCTATTGATCAAGGTGCTTGTTCTACAAAACTCATCTGATTTGACCACTCCTTCTCCATACCATTTTCCCCTCAGCTGAAGGCTTTGAATTTAGTGCTTAACGGGAGGTAACTTGTCATTCCAAAAACCTGAGATCCTTCTGATTATCCTTACTGTACTTCACATCTATTGCACTCTAAGTTCGATTTTGGAATAGTTGATCCCACCTCTAGTACTAGTACCAGGGCCTGAAATCATCTGCAACAGTCATTCCCGACCCGTTCGCCTACCCAATAATCCTGTTCTAATCCTTGAACCTTAACTATTTCATACCCTCCATTTACAATGTGAACATTGCAAAACTTAGGCATGGGGGGGTGGTAAAGTGCAAACATACAAAAACTCACAGTTTGGAAGGGTTCTCACAAAAAAATACATATTCCAAAAAATAAAGAAAAAGACACTTGAAAAAGAACAAAAAAATGGAGGAGGAAATTTTGAGTGAATTAAATGCATATCATTCTTGAGGAGGAAAAGGGGAGGTGATATAAATGTCAAAAAGGAGCAACAGTTTGAAAAGAAAAAAGTGATAGTCATTAGTAAAAGAATAAGGAATCTACTTAGTTCTAGACCAAATCAAAAAGAAAGAAAATGAAAGAGACAAAAAATGCTAAGAGACAAAAAGAGATTAGTATGAACGCGGATCTTAGGCCTCTTGGGTTTGTGTCTAGGCTTAAAAGTTCAAGTATCCGTAAGATCTGGATAGTCCTCAATAGGTTGGGGAAAATGCGAATCTTAAATATTAGGTCTAAGGCTTACGGATTATTCAGTCTCATTAATTGACCTCTGGTTTGCGGAACTCGATAACCTAAGCACCCTTACATGGTAGAGCGTCCCCACAGGTTACAGGGTTTCCCCCACCAAACCTTCCTTGTCACTGAGGGTCCAGGTGGACCGGAATGTACGAACTTAAGTCCTTAAGTCTACTAATTTTATGTCCTAATTTGTGTCTTGAGTTTCACTTGATTAGAAATTAATTCAACTTGCGACCTAATTTGGAGGTTGGTTGGCCTACAATGTAGACCAACTTCACCTGACCTGCCCTAAAGTTGGCAGAATGAGATCTAGGTCAAGACCTAGAAATCACCCTGATTTGACTCCCAAATTATTAGGTCCAAGTATTTTAGGGTTCAAGTGAAATTAGAGCTTAATTTTTAGGATTTTTGCTGATTAGATCTTTTCAACCAAGGGCTTAGATAGCACACAAATGGGGTGGGTTTGCTTCCTTTTATGCAGGCAAGTGTGAACTAGCACTGCAAAATCCTAAAAATTGAAACCCTAATTAGCTCTATTTCCAAGTCCAATTGATTTTTAAAAATGTTCACCTTGGGCTTCAAGCAAGAAATGTGTTAGCCCAGAGGGATTAGAAATTAAGCGTAGAGCTTAATAGCCCAAAGGGATTAGAAATTAAGCGTAGACCCTAATAGGCACAGGCAATTTAGGGTAGGGAATTCTAAAAAAAATCGTCTCAATCTTCAATTAAATTTGAAATTTTTGCAAATCAAGAAATTTGCCCTTTAAATGATGATTACTATGAAAAATAAGGTAGGTGATTTCTAATTGATTGTCTCTTTTTTTTTGTCTTCTCAAGATTAAGAGGTTGATTAGGGAAGAGTAGAGATGTTACCTGCCCTGGTGTGGTTGTTTTGCGCAGAAAATCTCCTTGTGAAGTACCTTGCAAAATCACAAAAAAGCAAACAGGGCGAGTCAGTGCTCAAATATAATCAAATAATGCAGAGAATAGTGGTGAATTGTGCATTGCTCCCCAGCAACGGTGCCAAAATGTTAGTCGCTCTAAAACGGGTTTTAAAATCATTGCATTGCAGTATAGGTCGAATCAGTACAAAAAACAAATATAATTTATTACTCGACTTTGAAGTCCAAGGTCGAACACAGGGAGCAAATAGGAATTCATACACTAATCTCAATAGATAATATAAATGGGCACAATTAATTACTCAAAAACTAATATACAATATATAACATGAGTATATGAAAAGATAAAAAGAATTCTAGATAAAATAATGATGATTTGGATCACCAATTATTAGCCTAACACATATATAGAATTTACTGAATATAATCAAATGAAGGAACAGATAATCAGGCGTCTGATTTTACAATCAGACGACTTAAAGTGCGTTGCTACAGTGCTCCTTTCTTTTTCTTCAGTTGTTCTTCTTTTTCTTCCTTCCTTTGATTTCTTCCCTTTCTCTTCTTCTCTTCTCTATCTGTTACTCCTTCTTTTCTCTTCTGCATGAGCCTTCTTTTCTTTCTATCCTCAGCCTCTTCTCCCTTCTTCCTTTCTTTGGTTTCTTCTTCAATCTCCTCTTCTTCTCACTCACAGGGGGAACAACTTCTCAAACAGCTAAGTGTTAGCCATTACCCAACAGAGAAAAACCCTCCCCTACCCTACACTCTCTCTCTCCTTCTCTCTCTGGGTTTTTCTCTCCCAGAGCCTTACACAGTACCGAATAATCGAATTCGGATCTAAGCACACTCGGGACTAAGGCTATTGGCGTGGGTCGTAGCTGAGGTGTGCGTAGGTTAGGCAGGTCGGGTTGCAGCTAGGCCCACGTGATGCGTGTCAAGGGCGAGGTGCATGTGAGGGTGCAGGGGACCTCACCCCCCAAGTGATTTAAGGCGACAAGCCTCTGTCACTTTTTCAGTTTATGTGGGCACGGGCTCTTGTTAGCTTTTGAGGTGGGACTAAAGTCCCACCCTTCCTTTGCGTGTGCTGCTGCAGCTGTTACTTCGTTTAATTGGGTAGCTGTAGAGGTTGGCACCCCCAATTGGAGACCTGGCCGCGTGCGTTGAACCAAACCGCATGACCTGGAGCTGCAACCTGGGGCGTGCGTGACCATGAACTTGAAGAACACGGTGGCGACAGGCAGAGGGAGGCGGAGACACGATAAACACCTAAAAGGAGAAGCACGACCTTCCGACCCAATTAAATACGTTCACCAGTATCGCCGGAGGGTGTGGAAGTGTTGGCGGTGGTTTCGTGGAGGATGGCAGCCTACTGTGGTCGGTCGGAGGCGAAAACAGACGTGCGGTGATGGGTTGTTCGGGGGAAGTGTTGGGTGCATAAATGGAGAGATAATGAGAGGGCTTTTGATGGTGGAGTCGTGGTGGAGCTTGTGGACTAGTTGGCGCGGGAGATGGATGTGTGTAGTGGACGGGAGCCCTAACAAGAGTGGTCGCCGGAGATGGAAGGGATGATGGTGAACGGCGTTATTGGCGGTTGAATTGAATGATAGAAGAAAGGAAGAGGAAGTAGAGGGGAAGAGGGAGTTAAAGGACCTAGTATTAGGGATGAAAGGGGAAGGAGGACGTTGGCTTTGATTGGTCGGCGCCGTGGAAGATGAAACTCCTAAGGGAAAGACGGTGGCGAAGAAGGGGTTTGGACACTTTTGCTTTGGCCGGCGAGAGGCGAGGAAGGAGGAGAGGATAGTTATGCCTCCAATTTGACGGTTGGGGCCATGGATGAAGGAGATGAAGAGGATCGAAAGAGCTTAGGTCGGAGCTGGCCATGGGAGAGGAAGAAGAGGACTTTGTGGCCTTAAACCTAGATCAAGAACACAGCCTTGCCCTAGACATGTTTATATAGGGCTTAGGAGGTTGATTTGAGCTTGGAAGCCAAACTTCCAAGCTAGGAATGTTTGCCAGAGTAGGAACTTGAAAGATACCCGAATCTCTCATGCATTCGTATGAGAGATTGGGAAGGTTTTTAGACTCATGATCAAATTCATTGGAGAGAGAACTCAAGGAATCTCCCTTCCAATTTTGGAAGGGATTAAGTGAGAAATCAGGGAGATCGTCGCATTTGAAGGTCGTTGGAGTTGTAGGAATATGATTTTGGTGCGGAGGGGACCTATTGGTGCGGAGGGGACCAAAAGTTAGGGGCTTGTGTGTGAAATAAAAGAGTCAGACAGAACTAAATTGCAAACTAGGTCAAGATGATCACAGATTGGATCCAAATTTTGGTACAAACCTAAGTTGGACCCAAGGAATCCAATGGTGAAGTTAGATTTAGGTTTTGATCCCATTTGTCTAGGTAATTTATGCAAAAACCTAAATTAAGGTAAATGTATGTCTGAGACCATTTTTGGTCAAGACGGGTTTTGATGGTCAGATTGAAGGTACCAAACCATAAAGAATATTTTTCTATAAATTTTAAAGGGTTTATGTAAATTTTATCATGACCAGAACCTCAGTTAATTAAGCAGGTCTATTTTTAGGATTTCAGAAGTCATTTAATTCTCAAAACAGCCGAAAAACCTTTTCTGTCTGTTCTAACCCACTTGTTGGATATTTAAGATCATTTAACCCTTAATTACCCCTTAGGAAAACCCGTGATTGTACTACATTCATGATATGATGGTAAAATTAGAGTTTTAACCCTATTTTCTTGTCTTCCTCTCAGAATGATTATGCAATGAATTATAGTCCTTTGGCGGTTATGTAGGAGCATTTATTCCTTGATAATGAATAAGTTGAGCTAGTTATGGCTCATGATGGAGTTCCCATCAAGCGTGTGCAGGGGACTGAACCCCCCGGTGTCTTGGGCGATAAGCCCCCTTCACAAAATCACAATAAGCGTGCGTGGCTGCTCATCCATTCACGATATGGGACTAAGTCCCTATCCTTCTACTCGCGCATAGCTGCAGAGAAGACTTCGTTCAATTGGAGTAGTAGACAAGGTCGAGGTCTTCAATTGACCATCTAGGAGGCTTTAGGACTTGGGACCGCATCGATCAAGAGCTGTAGAAAGTTGCTTTAATGCTTGGAGGTGAAGAACACACCGGAGAAGACGGTGGCGGCTGTCCGGTGAAGCACCTGAAACATGAAAACAACCTTACGACCCTATCAAAACAAGTTCAAGAGGTCCACTGTGGTGCGACGAGTGTGATAGTGGTCGTGGTATGGCGAGTGGATGAGCATGGAGGTCTGATGATGGCGGGAAAGGTCATGCGAAGGTCGGCTGTTTAGTGGCGATCGTGAGTGGGCGAAAGGTGAAATTGGTTGAGGAGTTTTGTGCAGGGATGAGTGGTGGAGGTTGTGAGGGTGTTGGCGAGGTGTTTGGATGCGTGAGGTGGGCGAAAGACCCCGTCGGAGGTAAGGCCGGAGCTGGGAACGATGACGGTGAACGGCAGAAATGTGGGTCGAAACAAGGTTTAAAAGGAAGAGAATTAACCTAAGGATCTAAGGGAACCTAACTAACCTAAATCTAACAGATGAAAGGGGAGAATTTCCTTGCCAGAGGTACACCAGGCTCGGAGAAGACGAAGCCTTCTGTGGGAGAAGCGGCGACAACGAGGGGGCATAGGCGGCGACCACTGGTATTGAGATGTGCGGAATAGTAAGAGGAAGACGATCCCACCACCTATTGTACGTGGCGGTGAGCGAAGAAGTTAATCGGAGAAGGTTGCCAGAGCTCGTGGAGAATTCAGTTGGAGAGGAGGGAAGAAGGAGGTATTCCGGCCAAAAACAAGCTAAGGAGGTGAGGAATGCCATGGGAGTGCTTTTATAAGCATTTAGGCAAGTCTCCAAGATTGGAAACAAGCTTGAAGAGCTCAGATTTTACAGTTTAGTGTTGGCAAGCGAATTTCGAGGTCTTATGAAGATGTTCCATTCGTTGTAGTAATAAATACTCAAAAATAGCTCTATCAACAGATAAAATTTATAAGTCGAATGTCAAAAATGAATTCCGAGGTCGTTCGTTGGGAGCAAATATGGAATTCAATCGCTAATTTTAATTAACAAGTAAATCAGCATAAGAAATAAGCTAATAAATTACTCAGAAATGATAATCAATGTAAAGCATGAGTTTAACAATAAGTATGCATGGCAAAAAGAAATCTAAGGCAAAATAATAGTGATTTGAATCACCAATTACTAGCTTAGATACATGTATATATTAATTACCGAATAATATAAATAATTGAATAGTGCCTGAACCCTATTTATTCCATGCAAGCCAAGTGCACAATGCACTCTGTCTGACGAACAAGCCTCAGATTAGACAGCTTAAATAAGACTTAGCTACAGTACCTATCCTTCTTCATAGCACAAGGAGAAACCAACCCGCTCACGACTAAGTCTTGAGAGAACACAGCAGAGGGCAATAACCCCCTACCCTCTCTCTCTCATCCTTCCTTGCTCATTTCTCAAAGCTAGACACTAATCGGATCCATAATCGGGTTATGGATTTTCAGCATTGGCCGGACCCGCAGGCATGCATGGTTTCGTGAAGCAAGGACCCGATCCCTAGTGTCTTGGGCAACCTGGTTAGGCCACTCAATCAACTTATATCGGGCAGCTGGGTTGTAAACTCACGATGTGGGACTATCCCACATTGTTCTTCCTTGCGTACATAGCTGTAGGTACTCCTTCCTCAATTGGAGTGTGAGTATGCCCTAGCAGCTTCAATTGGATGCATGGGAGGCTTCCTGAGGCTAAACCGCATCCCCCGGGGCATATCCCTGGAGTTGTGGCCTCACGGGCATTGCTGGAACTTGCTCAAAGCAGCTCCGTTCATCGCACGGAGGGTCGTGAGCCTGAGACCAAAAAACACAATCTTTCGACCTCGTTAAAGCCATTTAGAAGCATCACCGGTCGACGACGAATTCAGTGATGGTCGTGGCATGTTGCGAGAGGGCGTGTAGTGGCTGGTCGGAGTCAGGTACAGCGTGTGAAGGTGGGTTTAGTCGTCAGGGTGTTTGGATGAGCAATAGGGTGGAATAGGATAGGGGTTTTGTATGGCATGAAATGGCGGAGCTTGTGGACTAGTTGGCCAGGGGGATGGTTGTGTGTAGCGGGCAGGAACCCTCGCCGGAGTGGTCGCTGGAGATGGAGGAGATGAAGGCGTTCGGTGTTGTCAGTGGTCGGATTTAGAGAATAAAGAGTAAGAGATAGAGTAGAAGGAGAGAGAAGGGTGTTAACCAAACGAAAGGACGACGGGGATGAGGAATTGACGCCAGCTTGCACCGGAGATGAGAGGCTCTCTGATGAGGAAGACGGCGAGGAAGGAGAGGTCTGGACGCCTTTGCTTTAGCTGGAGAGAGGCAGAGGAAGATAAGGAAGAAGACGGGTTACTCGATTTGATCGTCTGAGGGCCGGAAGAATGGGGTCAAGGAGGCTCGCTGGAGCATAGGTCAAACCCGACGTTGGGAGAGGAAGAAGAGGGTTTTGTGGCCTTAAACCTAGTTGAGAAGTTCAGCCAAGCTCTATGGATCCTTATATAGGGCTCTAGATGGAGTTTAGAGCTTGGGAAGCAAGCTTCCCAAGCTTGGAAAGCTCACTGGAGTTGGAAACCTAAAGATACCCAAATCTCTCATGCATTTGCATGAGAGATTGGGAAGGTTTTGGGGCTCAAGACCAGATTCATTGGAAAGAGGACTCCTCAAGGAATCTCCCTTCCAATTTTGAAAAGGATCGATTGATCAGAGAAGTAGTTCTCTTCAATGAAAGGTTGCTGGAGTTGTTGGATTAGGATTTCATGGCAGTAGGGACCAATTTGTGAAGAAGACGACAAAGCTGAGGGGCTATTGTAAGAAATTCAAAAGTTAGGGGCCTGTGTGTGAGATAAAAGAATCAGACAAGATCAAATTGCAAACTAGGTCAATATGATCTTAGATTGGGCCCAAATTTTGGTACAAACCTAATTTGAACCTAAGGAATTCAATGGGGAAGTTGGATTTTGGTTTTTACCTAGTTTGATTGGGTAATTTATGCAAAAACCCAAAGTAGGGAAAATGTCTATCTAAGACTCTATTTTGGGTCAAGACGGGTTCTGATGGTAAAATTGAAGGTACCAAACCCTAGAAATATTTTTCTATGAATTTTAAAGGTTTTATGTGAATTTTATCCTGACAAGTGGGTCTATTTTTAGGGTTTCGGAAGTCATTTAATTCCTGAAATGCATGAAAATCCATTTTTGTCTTGTTCTAACCCACTTGTTAGACTCTTAATATCATTTGACCCTTAATTAACCCTTGATAAAACCTATGAGTGTACTACAATTGAGATGTACTATTAAAACTGCAGTTTTACCCCTATTTTATTATATTTCTCTCAAAATGGATTTGCAGTGAATTAGGGCTCTCTTGCGATTATGTAAGAGCATTTAATGACTTTATTAGATCAAATTAAGCAAGTTATGGATCATGATGGTGTTCCCATCATAACCCCAAATCTAGCTTTTGCAAGTCCCTTAGCAAAATCTCATGAAACTAACTCAAATTCTAAACCATGCCTTTTTATGCTCAGATTTATGTTGTGTGCTTTCTTTTGTAGATTAGGTCAAAATGTCAATAGTAGGCCTAGAGATATTCAAGTACTAACCAAGAGCAGGACTTGACTAGCTCTGGCCTCAGTCCGCTGCCAAGGTTTCTAAGGCCCACAGGAACTAACCTAAGGTTCATTGAACTCCATGGTTAAAGCACCCGTGCCTAAAACATGTTTAGTCTCGGTTCAGTTTGCAGTGCATTTTTTGTAAGAGAGAGAGAAGAATTTTTTTTACATTTTTTGAGAGTTTTCTCTCTCTTTTCTTTATTTCTAGCTTTGAATTGGCTTTACAACACGGTCTATATTGGATTCCTAGCTCCTACCATCAATCCTCGCAGGGTCCCTGGCAACCCCCAAAACCTTGGCTTTCGACACTTTGAGATAGTGTTGCCCATGGTGTTCTGTAGCTAAATTCACGCTTTGGCAATCGACATTTCGAGATAATCTCGCCCATGGCACCTGAATCAGCACAAGGTGCTTACATGCCCCCGGTAGGATATTTAGATATCCTAGGAGACAAGCATCTAGGAGACGGTATGTTATTACACATCTTCGAGGGGAATTTCCCGCCTCTCCGTGCTGGGAACTCATCCAAATCCACTTGTATTAATTAGCCGCTCTTAATCTAAGTGACTTTTTTAGAATAGAATTTAACACATTTACATGATTTTGGTACTTAAGCGCACTGAACCAGACTGTGTATGGATTAGGGTGCTTAGGTTACCGAGTCCTGCAAACTAGAGGTCAGTTAACGAGACTGAATAATCCCTAAGCCTTAAACCTAATACTTAAGATTTGCATTTTCCTCAACTTCTTGAGGACTATCCAGATCTTAACGGATACTTGAATTTTTAATCCTAAACACAGCCCAAGAGGCCTAAGATCAGCGTTCATACTAATTTGTGTTTTTGTAGTATTTTTGTCTTTTATTTCTTTCTTTTGATTTGGTCTAGAGCTAAGTAGATTCCTTAATCTTTTACTAATGACTAACTCTTTTTATTTCAAACTGTTGCTCCTTTTTGACATTTAAATTACCTTCCCTTTTTTCTCCTCTTCTCAAGACTGATGTGCAATTAATTCATTCAAAATTTCCTCCCTTCTCTATTTATTTTTGTTCTTTTTTTTCAATTTTTTTATTTTTCTAGTTTTTTGGAATATGTATTTTTTTGTAAGAACCCTTTCGAACTATGAATTTTTGTATGTTTGCACTTTAACACCCCCTCATACCTAAGTTTTGCAATGTCCTCATTGTAAATGGAGGGTATGAAATAGTTTTGGGTTTAGGAATTAGAATAGGATTATCGGGTGGGCGAATGGCTCAGGATGACTGTTGCGGATGATTTCAAGCTCTGATATGAGTACCAGAGGTGGAGTCAACTATTCTAAAACTGAACTCGGAGTGCAATAGATGTAAAGTACAAAAAGATAATAAGAAGGATCTCTGGTTTTTTGGATTTACAGGTGCCTCCCGTTAAGCGCTAAATTCAATGCCTTCAGCCGAGTAGAAAATGGTATGGAGAAGGAGTGGTGAAATCTGACGAGTTTTATAGAACAAGCACCTTGATCAAAAGCCTGGTTGGTCCAACCTGGTGCTTATTCATATCATCAGGTTGATGATGCAGCCTAAACCCAATCAATCTGGTAGGTTGATAGATGTGGATCAAGAGATGTGGTGCCGACGAAATATTGTGGAGCTCAAAAGGATGTGGAAGTGTATAACTAGGGTTTGGTTGAGTCGAATCAGCCTGATAAGAGTAGGGATCCTCAAATGAAAAAGGGTCAGTGGAGGATGTAGGAAATCTAATTCAACCCTACAGGAGTGATCAGAGAAGGATGGGGTGTGATTTGTAGTCTGATCGATGTCCGAAACCCGATAAAGATGTGGAGGAGAATCATGTGCAACCGGCTCATTGAGAGGAGAATCAGAGTAGAAATTGAGTCCGGTTGCAGGTTGGGTTTGAAAACGAGTTTGGGAAGGTTATGCATATGCTGTGGAAGAGGTGGCTTCAAGAATAATTATGTGTGAGGGCTCCTCTAGGAAGGTTTCAAAGATGGGTTCATTTACAGAGTCCTCATAATAGCCATCAAAATCAAAGGTAAATGCTTGAAGAGTGTTTATGGGATCAAGGAAATCTGAGTCAAGAAAAAATTCAAACTCTGGGTTGTAGACACTCTCGGCAATTTCTATTTCCAATTCCTATCTATCAAAAAGAAATGATTCCATCTCAATGGAACCTAATTTTGAATCAATGATCTTGGGATCAGGGACCTTAGAGTCAAAGTTGAAGAATGGATCATGTATGTTGAGGTCATATATTGGCTCGTAGTTGTTAGGAAACAATGGTTCTCCAAAATCATAGTAAGATTCGAAATCGTCGGAGAACTTGTGAGAATCAAGTTCTGAATTTGATTCGGGATCAGAGGTTCCACCACAGAATAAATCAAAAGATGTAGACTTAGCAACCTGACTTGGATCTAACCTATTTTCATATTCCGAGCTTAAAAATGTGTCCCTATTAGGCATGGGCTCAGGTTCTTGGCTTGTATGGAAGATCTAATCAAAACCCAACTCTTCCAACTCCTCGATTTCTGTATCGTAGATTAGCAAGACTTCTAAAAAATCAATCTGTGTTTTTGAGGAGGTTAGAGAGGTGCATTCATTAAATAAAGGCCCAAAATCATAATCCAGATTCAAAATCTGATTTTCAACACATGGGGCCTTGTAATCATCCCAATAAGGCTCAGATCCAGATTCTAGGTTAAGGGTGTGGGTTGGATCACTAAAATCTAGATTGGGCTCTACAAGGATGTCAGAATTGCTCTTGAGAGTCACCTTATCAGAACAAGGGATGGAATTTACACCCTCAAGAGGTTTTGATTCAATCTTGGTATCACAGGTGTCTAGAACATTAGGGCATGGTAGGGTTGGCTCGTAATTATGATAACCTATAATCGGATCTTCCCCACCCATTTCAAAATCAGGTATGTCAAAATTTGAATTGGAATTCCTCTGGGTTGGGGGTCTATAATAAGCTATATTATCAAACCCAGGATTTGGGAGATTATGCTGGTTAATCCAAGATGTCGCAAGGGTGTAGTAATGCTTATGATCGATAACATGTTTCAACATCTGCATTATCTTGTCTCTTTTTTCAAGGTCATCTCGGTGTATTTTCCATAGGGATGGCTCAAATCTGCACAAGATATACTCACCATTATTCTATCTCTCAATTTCTCCGTATTTTGGCATGAGAACATCCCAAGTTGCCCCGTTTTCTAGTTGTGTCAAAATCAGCTGTGCTTGTTCTGAAATGAGTGTGGTTGTGTTTGACACATTAACCTGTATATCCTCAAATGGGTTTGCTAACATGTCAGGTCTCATTTTTGACTCAAATGGTGGAATCAAAATGTAGAATCAAAACTCAAGTTCAGATTGAAGTTGATCAGATCTACCAGAAATCCCTGAGATGATCTGTGCATGTGCTCTAAATAGAAGGGATGAGGGACTGGATGTGAATTTTGACCTAATCAAGGAACTCAAATATTTTTGGATGACTAAGGCAATTTCGAGGCAGATAATACCTCTGAATTAGAAATTCGCACACCCGAGAATTACCTAGGTAGCCAAGAAGGGAGAGCCCCGCAAAGACCCCTACACGGTAGAGCATCCCCATGGGTTACAGGGTTTCCCCCACCTGACCTTCCTTGTCACTGAGGGTCCAGGTAGACCGAAATGTACAAACTTAAAACCTTAAGTCTACCAATTTTATGTCCTAATTTGTGCCTTGAGTTCACTTGATTAGAAGTTAATTTAACTTGTGACCTAATTTGGAGGTTGGTTGGCCTACAATGTAGACCAACTTCACCTGACCTGCTCTAAAGATGGTAGAATGAGATCTAGGTCAAGACCTAGAAATCACCCTGATTTGGATCTCAGGTTATAAGTTCCAAGGATTTTAGGGTTCAAGTGAATTTAGAGCCTGATTTTAGAGTTTTTGTTGATTAAATCTTTTCAACCAAGGGTTTGGGTAGCACACACATGCGGGTCGATTTGTTTCCTTTTATGTAGGCAAGTGTGAAATAGCACTCCAAAACCTAGAATTGAAACTCTAATTGGCTCTATTCTGCATCAAATTTGATCTTAAAATGTTCTCCTCATACTTCAAATAAGAGGTGTGTAGTCCAAGAAGATTAGAAATTTAGTGTAGTCCCTAAAAGGCACAGGAAATTTGGGGTAGGATCTCTAAACAGAATCGCTTCAACTTCAATGAGATTTGAAAAAAATTTTGCAAATAAGGAAACTTGCCTATTAAATTATGATTACTATGAAAAAATAAGGCAGATGATTCCTAATTGATTGTTCCCTTTTTTTTGTCTTCCCAAGATTAGGAGGTTGATTACGGAAGAATAAAGAAGTTACCTACCCTAGAGTGATTGATTTGCACGGAAGATCTCCTCGTGAACTACCTCGCAAAATCACAATAAAGCAAACAGGGCAAGTCAGTGCTCAAATATAATCAAATAATGCAGAGAATAGAGGTGAATTGCACGTTGCTCCCCGGCAACGGTGCCAAAATGATTGATAGGGCTAGATCACATACTCTTGGGCAATTTAGGCAGGTCATGAAGAAGCTCAGATGAAAGGGGATCTCCTCAGGAGTCCTCCTTCCATTTTTGGGAGAGATTCGCCATAGATTCAAGGAGAAAACCCTGATTGAAACCTTCCATGTATGGACGGAAGGTTCCAATGGCGACAGTGACCTTTTCGTGAAGAAGATGAAGAAGTTGGGGGGCTTTTTGCAAGGATTTTGAAAGCTGAGGGATTATTTGAGAGAAAAAGAATCAGATTGGACTAAAATGCAAACTAGGTCAAGATGATCTCTTATTGGGCCTAAACTTGGTAAAAACCTAATCTAGAACCAAGGAATTTGATGATGAAATCATATTTTAGTTTTGATCAAGTTTGATTGGGTAATTTATGTAAAGACCCAAATTAGGGCAACTTCCTATCTAAGACTCTATTTCAAGTCAAAGTGGGTTCCAATGGTTAAATCAAAGATACCAAACCTTAAAGAATATTTTTCTATGATTTTTAGAAGATTTAGGTGAATTTTATCCTGATAAGAACCCTAGTTAATTAAGCGAGTCTGAATTAGGGTTTCGGATGTCCATTAATTCTTGAAATGCGTGAAAACCCATTTCTATCTTCATGGATCCTCTTAGTAGACATTTATGAACATTTGACCTTTAATAAACCCTTGGGAAATCCCATGATTGTTCTGCATTTAGGTTATACTATTAAAACCACATATTTACTCCTGTTTTATTATTTATCTTTCAGAAAAGATATGCAATGAATTACGGCTCTTCGGTGGTTATGTAGGAGCATTTGTCTATTGATTATGACTAATTAAAGCTAGTTATAGCTGATGATGACGTTACCAACACTTCATTTGGTGCCAACATACCTCCCCCTTGGATCACCTAATTACCCTCATCATCCAATCCTTACCATCCATCCAAAGGTCACGCCAACCACCATTCTCCACCTCTATAAAAATCCTCCTAACCACCACTAAATCTTCATCCTCCCTTAGTTTAATTCCACCCTCTACCCACCTATAACCTACTGTCAAGAAGAAGATGGAAGGAAGAAGATTAAGGAGGGTATCCCTTGCCTCCTTTAAGGTCATCTAGGGGCGTAAAAATACAAAGTTCATTTTAATTGCCATTGAGTGAGTCTAACATAACTTTCACAATCAGATGCTTAGCACTTAGAGTCCTTTTCAAGTCTTGGTGAGTCGGGTAGTTGTAAAAAATTATCCCAAAACTCTCAACTCCAAAATTTCAAAAGAAAACTAGAAAAGAAGAAAAAAAGCAAAAAAAAAAGTATCTTCCCGTTTCAAAATAAGGCAATGACTTGGGCAGTCTACATTTTGGCAGACACCCGGGTACTGTTGAGCTTTTGTAATTAGGTTCTTAGTGAAAATTTCTAGTGTAATCAACAAATCTTACCTAAGTGATCAAATCTTGAATCTATTTTATACATAGCACTTAGGTAAATTTTGCTAGGGACTAGCAAAAGATAGTCATGGGGGTATGATAAATACGCATGTATTCATGAAAAAATGCTTACTTATGTTAGTTCCTAAGCTTAGCATTGCATTCCACAATATAAATAATGCATAATATTCATTACATTAAATTTAGGATGATTTGCATAATTTGTATATTAATCTTTACATTTTGTGTGGCCAGGAGATAATGCAACATCTTTATGGGTTTTGTATGAAAAATCCTCCTATACAAATGGATCTGGAATGACGATCGCAGTCCGACAACGTAAAAATTATCTCGATCTGACATCCGTAGCAATCCCAACAAAGGGACGAAGATGGATGACCTTGATAGCGCCACGTGGCACATCCAGGCCGCCCAACATTGGCTGCAACACCTGTTGCCTTGCCTCAAGAAGAGATTCCAGCCGTTGGATCTCAATCCAACGACCGAGGCTCGTTGCTGCTCGCCACTCAACTCTAAAAGAGAAGCTCTAATGAGATCTCGACCATTGGATCTTCATCCAACAATAGAAACTAAGGCTACGGTAACTCTTCGGCATAACAAAGCAGTGCTTTGCCACAATGGTAGCGCGTCTGCTTCTGAAAGAAGAGGCGTGGGTTCAAGCGACGATTCGCCGCAACCACGTCGACACCAGTGAAATTGGATTTCTCAATCTCAATCGAGTGATCAGGATTTGCGCGCATAGATGGAGGCTCACGCGATAACGTACAGAGGCACGCCGAATCAAACATGTGCGATCGAGGGTGCTCACTTAAGTCGACCACGCACTCTCTCCACTGTCTGATCTTAGAGAGGCACGATGCATGCACATTCAAAGTTTGTGGAGGCATGATCTGCCTCCAGCCACATGATCGAGAATCCAACGGCTGTCAATACCCATGCCAGCAGGAGCGCGATCTTCACGATTTGAGAAGCATGAGCCACACGATCTTTGGACAGTGCGATGGAAATCTAGCGGCTATGGTGCTCCCCACACTATGCCAGCTACAACAGCTCCACTTCATGCCAACGGGGGTGAGTGAAGGCTTCAGCAACGTCCAAGGCAGGTCTTCAGCAACGTTTTAAATGTCGTTGTTGACCCATGCACGCAAATACACCCCCTTCCTACACCTATATAAACCCCCCTACACTTCCCATTTTTCCCTATCACTTCCTATGCTATTCCCACCTACTTCAAAGTTCCAAAGAGCCCTCCAAACTCCCAAGAACTCTCCCAAGCTCCAAGGATTCTCCTATTAGTGTAGAAATCCCTTACTCCACCAAATATTCATCCTTTACCTCACCACCTTCATAGGAGATCCTAGAGTTGTCCCCTGACCTCCACTCAGGAAGCTGATCACCTCCTCAGCACCATTCCCACGAGCTTGGCGAAGCTTTCCTCTACCTGGAATCATCTTACACCTCATCCTCATTGTCCAGTGAAGAGGGTGCGCTTTGCGAATTAAAATCAGGGTTTGGAGGACCCATCGTCGTCGCTCGCAAAATGCATCTCACATAAAATTTATAACCGAAACTCAAAAAGTGAGTCCCGTGTTGAACACGGGGAGGTGAAGGTGCTTCGCTTTTATTTGTTTTTGGTTGCTTTTATCTTTTCTAATGTTTTTGGTATTTTTAGCGAGTAAGAGATCAGGTTGATGAAAACTTTATCTACTTGCAAAATTATATAAGAGAGAGGGAGAAAGAGAGAGAGAGAGAGAGAATCATCTATTCATAAGCAAGTGTTTGTTACACTACGAAAGCGAAAAATCTACACCATGAAAGAGAAAAAGATAGAAAGAGGTGAGAGAATCCCCCTCGACGGTTACTCGAAGGATGACTCGCTCTGACGTCGCCTAGAGGAAGGTAGTGAGGAGCGGGATGAATGGGGACGGAGCCAAAGGATGGAGGATGGGGTAGGACGGCATCGCAACGAGGATCTTCTTCTCGAAGGGCGGTGAGAGGATGACCACGGGATGCTCCATGAATGGGGATGAGGGGAGGGAAAACTATTTGGTTTTCTACTCTAGAGGAGCATCCCAGGCTTGGGACAAGCTCTCTCTAGAGCCTTGAAGGTGGTAAGAGGAAAAAATGAAGAGATGAATAAAAATGGGAGGGGTAGGGGTCCATTTATAGTGGAGAAAAGAATCAAATTTGTATATAGGACATTTAGTGACAGTCATAAACATCGCTGAAGATCCTTCGCAAATGTCGCTGAAGACAATCCACATGCCCACCCACCGCTACGTTGGTGCGCACTCTGCACGCCCGTGTTGCGCACCTCCGCGTGTGCACCTGCGTGCGTTGCCGCTACACGTGCGTGTGCATGGGTGGCTTGGATTGCGCCAGGTGGCACGATCTGGGCCGTCCATCTTCTTTATGTTGTAGCGGCAGCTATAGAGGTTGGATTGAGTCGATTTTTGCGCAATTGGTCTGCGATCATCGACCTGAATCCATCCGCGTGGTCGAATTTGTTGTTTGAAGCTCCAAATTATGTAACCTAGTCCCTTGGCCATTGATCTTCCTCAGATTGCATATGGTGCTATGGGACTCCGATCAAGGCGATTTTGGAGGCATTAGACTCTGATCGTCGTCCTGATCATATTTGAACAATCAGATCATCAATATGAGGATCCGAAATAAATCTCCTTCTCTCCTGACCACAAAATGGATGTAATTAACTTAAAATATACACAACTACTCTAAATGCAGAATGATGCATGTTATGCAATATTTATAATGTGAAATGCAAATATAAGCCTAAGAACATGCATGAATAGGCATTTTAACATAAATATATGTGTCTATATCATCCAGCATCTCTCCTCCTCTGTCCAAGCTACCGCCAAGCATCGTCGTCTCGCCAAACATCCGTTTTGGGAGATTCCCTCTCACCTCTATCTCTTTTAGTTTGTTTCACTTATTGTAGTTGTAATAAACATTATTACATTATTTCATCTCAAGTATCAAGTTTCATCCCTCTAGTCTCTTTTTATTCATTCTTCAAGTAGCTAGTTTTATCATTCCCCTAAAATACTAATAAAATAGAAAAACCCTAAAACACCAAAAAGAAACAAATCAAAACTCAGATTTCAATTAGCAAAACGTCGCCTCCCCATGTTCGACCCGGGACTCCCTTTTGATTTTCGGTAAATTTTATTTGATAGTATGTTTTGCGACTACGACGATGGGTTTATTAAAAACCCCGATTTTCCAACGCGAAAATTCGCTAATCGTTTAGCACCATTACCGAAGAGGAAATGACGTTTGCTTTCTTTTTCCAGGTTTCTTTTCATTTACTTATTAACTAACCCCTCTTGACTCTAATTTGTTATCTTGCAGGTATCCTAGCAAGGAGATCCAAGTGCAGTAGACCGGAGTAAAGTGCTGCTGAAGTGGTTTGTAAGAGTTTCCCCACATTTCGCCCCCACTAGTTTCACTTTCCACCACAGAAATAACCAAGACTTAATCTACTTAAGTGATTGCATAAACAATAGGATAGAAGTTGTTTGTCTTGTTTTCCACCTCCATGCATCTCATTCCTGCCTGTAAAAGAAAAAACTTTTTCTGATTGTGGGGCAAAATTAACATACACACTACATACACCCACATTTGAGGCACATAACCTCACCTGATTTTATCTACTCAATCAGGATTCCTACCTGTAGAATCGGTACACACACCAATACACATAAATGAGTAGAAATCAAATTAGGTTTATCACATTTTGTGTGCCTTAATTGGTTGTGCATCAAGGCCAATTGGTTGAATTGTTTGGGCCGCACCACCTAATTTAAAATTGATTCATCTTGTAGCTGCCTCATAGGATTTAAATAGTTAGGTCAAGCCAGGCACTCCATATTTTCTTGATTCATAAAGGAAAATACCTGAACTCATGCTTTCAAACTTGGTTTACCTCTCAAAATTTAGTTGAATATACCTAATATTTGAATCCTAAAAGCTACTAAGCAAGATTCGAACCCTAAAACTTACTTCACCCTCAATAATCTTCATTAAAAACTTTTGGTTGTGCATATACACACATTCTCAACAAATTATTAAGGGCACAACCCATTAACAGGGTCCATCACATTCTGAAAGCACTACTATCTCAGGCCTTAATTAAAATTGAGTAGATGTTGGCCCTAGGATTCATAGAGTCCATTTTAGGGTATTCTCTTGAATGCACTTTGAATTAGTATCCTTACTAATCAAGTATCCTTACTAAGAGACTCGCTACTATCATCCCAAAATTAATCTCCCCTAAGTTGGTTTTGTTAAAGACCATTCCATTTTCGACCATATGGTTACAGCTTTTGAACTCACTCAAAGTATCAATCACAAGGTCTATGGCTCTAAACTTATTATCCAATTGGATTTACAAAAAGCCTATGACAGAGTGGAGTGGAAAATCCTTTGTCAAATTCTTGAAAGATTCAGCTTCTCTTCTCCTACGATCTCCTTGATTAGAGCCTTTGTTGAACATGAGGGTTCCTTGATATTGGTCGATGGTGTTTCTTCACCTTTTTCTAAGACATCTCAGAGCTTAAGGCAAGGAGATCCTTTATCTCCCTACCTTTTTGATATTTTTATGGACCCTTCATCAAAGGTCTCAAAGAACTTTTTTTTCAGAAAAAAATCATGCCTTACTTTGTTAAACATGGAGTTTGCACTCCGTTTTCCCTTCTCTATGCAGATGACATTGTCTTATTCCTTAATGGCAATCTCCAGTCCATATTTAATTTTTCCTTATTCCTAAATTCTTTCCAAGAAGACTTTGGACAACATATTAATCTCTCTAAAAGCTTCTACTTTGTTGGAAAGAACTTCCCATTGGATAGGCTTAACTATATCATTCAAACTCTTGGTATCCAACTTGGATCCTTCCCCTTCACCTATCTTGGTTGCCCTATCTTCTCAGGTTGCGCTAGAATTTCCTACTTCTACCCCATCATTGAAAAAATTCGGTCTAAGTTGGCTGGGTAGAAAGCCAATTTGCTTTCCTTTGCTTCCAGGTTACCTTTCATTAAGCATGTCCTCTCTTCTGTCCCTATTCATATCTTGTCTGTGTTAAAGGTTGTGAAATCTATTGTCAGGAAATTACACTCCATTTTGGCTAATTTCTTTTGCGGATCTTCTATTGAGGAATCGAAGCACCATTGGATTTCCTAGAAACATATCACCAAGCCACTCCATCTCGGTGGCCTTGGTATTCATGACCCCAATTTATTCATCTCTGCTCTTAGGATGAAGAGAGTTTGAAACATCCTTTTCTTGGACTCTCCCTATGCCCACCTCATGCAACAACATTATGGGAGTGCCCCCTCTCATTCTCCTTTCCTTCTTGTTGGAATTAAAGCTCCCTGGGATGCATACATTAAAATGAAATCTCCAATCCGTTGGGAAATCCATGGAGCAGTGGATTTTTGGTTGGACCTTTGGATTGGTGACTTCACCCTTAAAGAATTTCTTCCACACTCTATTAACATCACTCCTGTTAGTATCAAAGATTTTTCGAATATCTCCCAAAATCATCCTCTTATGAGTCACATCCATAATGATCTCAGAAGCCAAATAGTCCAAACCAACCTTGAGCAAGGTAAGGATGTTCCCATTTGGACAACCAACTCGGATGGTAAGTTCTCTATTGCCTCTACCTATCACTCTAATTTCTCATCCTCTCCAATTGACGCTAATGCCAAAGCCCTTTGGAGTCTCAAACTTCCCCTTCGAATCTCCTTACTAGCTTGGAGAATCCTTCTTTCTAGACTTCTCATTGATGATAACATCACTAAGTTTGGTATTTCCATCCCCTCAAAATGCTCTTGTTTCAACTTCGATCCTAAGATTGAGACTTCCAGGCACATCTTCTCTCAAAGACGTTAATCAGGTCTCTAAATGGTTTTTTTCTAAACGTCTAATCTCCCCTATTAGTCCTTCCCTCTTCTTTCGAATCATGAAGGCCCATAAAATACTTCTAGAACCTGCATTATCAAGGGTAACTTCATGGGCAAAGACGAGGACACTGCTTGGGAAATTCTTGAGAATATGTCTGAGAATTTCATAAATAATGCATCCATGGGTATCTTTAACAGGACGACTACCTGTGCATCGATCAACCCATGCGAGGCACATGAGGCACGAGACCTATCCTCCTCTATTGACATCGTGATTGTGGCTAGTCGACTAGATAAGGTCTCCATTATAGAGAAGAAACTTTTATGATTTGCATCACCAAGTGCAAGAAGTCACTTCTTCTCAGCAAAACACACATGCATGATCGTCTACATGGAGGGAGGCCATGCATAATATTCACCACATGGAGGGATTCTCCTCTCAATGATCCGATCGCATATGATTCTCCATCTTTTAATCAGGTTTCGGACATCGATCAGACTACTAATCACATCCCATCTTTCTCTGATCACTCTTATAGGGCTCCTACATCCTCCACAGACTCTTTGTCATTTGAGGATCCCTACTCCGACTAGGCTGATCAGATTCAATCAAACCTGCAATTCAGGCTACCACATCTTTTTGAGTCACAGAATACCTAGTGGACTTTGCATCTACTAATTCTCATCCATCAACTCGCCAGACTGATTGGGTTTGGGCTGCATCATCAGCCTATTGATCTAAACAAGCACCTGGTTGGACCAACCAAGCTATTGATCAACTTGCTTGTTCTACAAAATTCATCTGATTTAACCACTCCTCCATGACTATCTTCTACTCAACAGAAAGCATTGAATTTAGCACTTAACAGGAGGAAACCCATCATTCCAAAAACTTGAGACCCTTCTGATTATCCTTTTGAGCTTCATATCTACTGCACTTAGAGTTCAATTTTAGAACAGCCAACTCCACCTTTGGTACTTGTACAAGAGCTTGAAATCATCCATAACAGTCATCCTGACCCGTTCACCCACCCGTTTACCCTGTTCTAACCCTTGAACCCAACTAATTTCATACCCTCCGGTTTATAATGAGGACATTACAAAACTTAGGCATAGGGGGGTGTTAAAGTACAAACACATAAAAATTCAAGTTTCTGAAGGGTTCTCACAAAAAAAATTACTCATTCCAAAAAACCAAAAGAAAAAAATTCAAAAAGAACAAAAAAAATGGAGAAAGGGGAGGAAATTTTGAGAAATTAATTGCATATCATTCTTGAGGAAAAAGGGAGATGATTTAAATGTCAAAAAGGAGCTACAATTTAAAACAAAAAGTGAGTCATTAGTAAATGATTATGGAATCTACTTAAGTTATAGACTACATCAAAAGAAAAAATTAAGTCCTAGTATAACAGAGAGACATGGAGATTAGTATGAGTGTTGATCTTAGGCCTCTTGGGCATGTTCTAGGCTTAAACATTCACATATTCATTAAGATCTGGATAGTCCTTAAGAGATTGAGGAAAATGCGAATCTTATGTATTAGGTCTAAGGCTTAGGGATTATTCGACCTCGTTAATTGACTTCTGGTTTGCAGGACACCGTAGCCTAAGCACCCTAATCCACACACAAGTCTGATTCAGTGCACTTAATAATCAAAATCATGCAAAAGCGTTTGTTCGATTCCGAAAAAGCTACCTAGATTAGGAGCGACTTAAGAACACAAGTTGATTTAAACGAGTTCCCGATGTAGAGAGGCAAGAAATTCCCCTTCAAGATGCACAATGACATACCATCTCCTCGGTGCTTGTCTCTTAAGATATCTGAATATCCTATTGGGGGCATGTAATCACCTAGTACTGTTCAAGTACCATGGGCGAGATTATCCTGAAATGTCGATTGTCATGGCCTGAATTTAGCTATAAACACCATGGGCAGAACTATCTCAAAGTGTCAAAATCCAAGGTTCTGGGGGTTGCCATGGGCGGTGCTATCTCGAAGCATCAATTGCCAAGGACCCTGTGAGGATTGATGGTAGGAGCTAGGAATCCGATACAGACCGTGTTTTTGAGCTAATCCGAAGCTAGAAATAAAGAAAAGAAAAGGAGAGAGAAAACTCTCAAAAAATGCAAAAATTCTTCTATCCCTCTCTCTTACAAAAATGCACTATAAACTGAACCTAGACTAACCATGTTACAAGCACGGGTGCTTTAACCGCTAGGTTCAATGAACCTTAAGATAGTTTCTACTGGCCTTAAAAACGTTGTAGCAGACTGAGGCTAAAGTTGGTCAGGTCTGGATCTTGGTTGGTACTTGAGTACTTATAGGCCTATTATTGGCATTATGAACTAGTCTCTAGAGAAAAAGCAGACATCAAAGATCTGAGCATCAAAGCATGGTCTAGAATTCAAAAGTTCATTTCATAAGATCTTGCTAAGGGACTAGCAAAAGTTAGGCATGGGGGTATGATGATAACGTCATCATCAGTCATAACTAGCTCTAATTAGTCATAATCCATTGATAAATTCTCCTACATAACAACAAAAAGATCATAACTCATTACATAGTCATTCTGAGAGAAATGCATTAAAACTGGGGTAAAACTACAATTTTAATAGAATATCCTAAATGCAGAGCAACCACAGGTTTTTCAAGGGTTAATTAAAGGTTAAATGTTCATAAATGTCTAATAAGAGGGTTCATGCAGACAAAAATGGGTTTTCACGCATTTCAAGAATTAATGGACATCTGAAATCCTAAAAACAAACCCGCTTAATTAAATGAGGTTTCGGTTAGGATAAAATTCACCTAAACCTTCTAAAAATCATATAAAAATATTCTATAAGGTTTAGTACCTTTGATTTGACCATTGGAACCTAATTTGACCAAAAATAGAGCCTCTGATAGACAGTTGCCCTAATTAGGTTTCTACACAAATTACCCAATCAAACTTGGTCAAAACTAAAATCCGACTTCACCATTAGATTCCTTGGATCTAAATTATGTTTGTACCAAAACTTGGATCCAATCTGAGATCATCTCGACCGAGTTTACATTTTGGTCCAGTCTGATTCTTTTCTCTCACACACAGTCGAATTCTTTGCAAATAACCCCCCAACTTTGTCATCATCTTCACACAAAGGCCCCTACCACCAATGAAGTGAAACTGACCTCCAAGCAACCTTAACTGACTTGAATCCTACTATAATGGCAATCAAATCCCACCAAAATTGGTGGGATTGATGTTCACACGAAGACAAATCATCTGAGATCATTGTGGACTCCCAAGTCTCCATAGATTTCTCATGCGAACTGATGAGAGACTCATCATGGCTATTTAATAGCCCTAATTAAATAGATCTCTTCCACTGGTATTATGGCAAAGAGACGAGAAGAGGGAGGAGATATCACCGGAGCTCACTGGATGCTTGGTCGAAGGAGAAGAGACAAAGTTGAGGGTTGTTCTCCGGCCAAACCAAGTTGAAAATGAGCGGCCGGATCTAGGGCTTCTTTTATAGGCACAGGTAGAGGGCTTGTGCTTGGAAAGTAAGCTTCCAAGCATGAGAGTCCTCGTCGGAGTAGGAAAGCTAGAAATACCCAAATTTCTCATGCGTTCGCATAAGAGATTGGGTGGGAATTAAGGCTTGAAATTGCGTTCATACGATCGGGAATTCCTCAGAGAATCTCCCTTTCAAATTTGAGAAGAAGTCTCTGAGGAATCAGGGAGAAATCCCCTCTGGAATCCTCGCCGGAGTAGGACTCCTCTGCTGTAATGGTGGAGGGACCTAATTGCAAAGAAACTAGTTTCCCTAGTTAATTAGCTAAGAATATGTCTAATTAGGGTTTAATTATAATATAAGAGACAATATATTAAAGGACCACAAAATAAGTTAATAACACTAAATTAAATGTCAATTAATGTTATTAATAATTTAAATAATAATTTGGACTTGAATTTTAAATATTTAGCTACTTAATTAATATTTAATTTAACACTATAAATATTTAGCCCTAAGTAGGTAATAACTTAAGTAATTTAATTAATTAAAGTAAATAAAGCTAAATAGGATAAAAATGTAAATTCAAGTCATTTATATAATATCTCTCTAATTTATAATCACATATAAAAACTTGAAAAAGAATTAGATTAAATTAAGCTTAAAATGCCTCTGTTTGCATTTAGGTCCTTAGGAATCATTTCAATCAAGTCCTTTTATATATTTTTAGGTCCTTAACTTTCTCTTGCATTTATATCCCTTTGAGCATCATCTTCTTCCTATTTTCTTCTTCCTCGCACTGGACAGCTGACGACAGTTGGTCACCACATTGCTTGATCACCGCCCATCCACCTTCAGAACTCCTTCGCTCGAGCTTCTAAGCTTCTGCTCAAATTCCTATCCTCATCCAATGGTGCAAATTGGCCACTAATCCTAATTAGGTCAGGCATTTAAGCTCACCAGCGTCGAAGATGACGTTAGTGGTTTAGCTGAACCTAGATGCTTTTCCGTCTAAGTACATCCCCCTTATCCTCCACTGCAACCTATAAATAGCCCGCCAAACCTCCGATTTGAGCGGTTAGCTCCCTACCCTCTTCCCAACTGTAGCTAACTGATAGGCTATTCCCTCCTACTCCGGCGAACTACCTCCTCTTCCACGCACTTCCTCCGATTATTTCTACCATCCACCGAGCTCTGTTGTCCTCCGTCACGCCTCTGGACAAGGCAACGACTCTGGACTCCACTTCCACTCTGCGAATTTGCCCGCCAGACTTCTTTCACTTCCTCTCTGATTTCCTCCTCCATTACGACCTTCGATGAAGACTTCTCTGCCCCCTTCATCCAGGTAACAGTAGGATAGGTAAGTTAGAGTAGTTAGTTTAGTTAGGTTAGATGCTAAATTCTTCTGCCATCTTCTTCAGCTTCAGTGAGCTCCTTAAGCTCATCTGGAGTGTTTATTTGTCTTTTTAATTCACTGAGCACCTTTCTTTTCCTATCACGATTCCATTTCTTATCTTTTCGTTCACTTTTATTAGCTTATGCGCCTAATACATCGTCACCTTCACCGGCAACCTCCGCTATCCATGGCAGAGGTCTCCAAGCTTAGATCACATCCATAGTGGTCGTCCATCGCCTTTACATCACTTAAGGGCCCCAACCGATGTATCAATTAGATAAATAATCACCTATATATAAAATGCCCAATTTCATCTCTCTTCCTAAGCTCACTGTCAATGGCGGCTCAGGAGGAGTATTTCCATTTAATTACACATCTCTATATCATCGCCCCACTATATGGTCATTTCCTCTCACTCAATTGAGTAAGAGAGCTGCTAATGAGTTCAGAAGAACTCAAGAAGCAATTCACCTGAGTTCTTGATCACTTGATCAAGAGCTTCAATTGCACCAATTGAAGAGCTCTTGAGGTTCCTTGTGACCTCAGGGATCTTTTGAGACCGTTCACGACTTGTTTTATGGAGTTTTTAACTCTAGGTGATCATTTCTGAGTTCACCGGAGCTCCAGCAAGTCAAACTTGAGCTTCAACCCTTAGCAGACCCTGAGAAGCTCCAGAATGATTAATTTAAGCCTAAGGATTAGATCCCTGTGACTAGACTTGAGTTTTGGTGAGAATCTTTCTCTCTTGATCTCTATCTTCTCCAACTTCGTCAGAGTTGGAGAAGCTCCAGAATGCTTAATTAAAGCCTAAGGATTAGATCCCTGTGACTAGACTTGAGTTTTGGTGAGAATCTTTCTCTCTTGATCTCTATCTTCTCCAACTCCATTAAAGTTGGGGACGCTCAGTTAGAGTTAATCTGAGCTGGAAAATAGATCCATTAGCTTAAGGGGACCTTGTAGAACCAACCTAGATCCTCAAATTGGATTAAAAGCCTCTGAGTTCTTCTGACAAACTCAGGTGTATCTGGTCTCAGGCGGCGACTTCTGAGACACCTCTAGGATCATTAAAACACAATTTTGAGGAGCTGGATCATTTCCTAAGGGTGAATTAAGTCGAATTAAGGCTTTAATTTGATCTGCAAAGTCTTAAATCAGGAAGTCAACTCTTGAATGGCATGTGGTCAACCCAGGGGTTAATTTGAGGAATTCATGTTCAAATTTTTGATTTAATGGATTGTTTAGGATCCTGGGATGATTTAGAGTTTGATATGATCGAATTTAATGTCTTTTATTGAGGATTGAGAGAGCTTTGAAGATCTGAGAAGTTTGGGTTCATTTGAACCCAACACTGTTCTTGAGTATTTTTTGACAAAATTAGAACTCGATTCATGCCTGGATCAATTGTTTTTAGCCTCCTTAATTGGTTCAGATCCCTTCCTGAGGTCTTTTTCTCTTAGTTGGATGAATTGGAGCACAAATTTGAGCTCTGAAGCTTCCAACAAAGCTCTCAAGCTCCTGCACCTCCTAAAGCAACTCCAGACCTCCCTATTTCTTCTAAACCCTACGGAATGCCTTACTAAAAGCATTTAGATCCTCAAATGAGGGCGATAACTCTTCTGCAGGTCGTTAGACCTGAAGAGTCCTCTCTGAACTCCTTCCAGGCATGGTCGAACAGCCATGTTTGGTCTGAAATCCATGGATATAACTTGATCCAAATCCCAAATTCATGCTAAAATTAGATAGAGGATCTTTAGAGCTTTCCAATGAGCTTTGGATCAATCAATTTGGTTGAGCGAGTCGATGGGAATCTGCATTAGAAGTTCGGCTTGGATGCGCGAACAAAGTCCCACCTTGGGAGTGAGTGGGTAAGTGCCTTAGTATAATATATTTTTGTCACCTAGCGCTTCAGTTGACAACGCTAGGTGCACAAAATCGAACATGATCTCTTAAGCTTAGTGCGGGTGCGTGCGTAGGCACGTTCCTGTGCGTGTGTGTGTGTGCACAAGCGTGCGTGCTTGTGTGTGTGCCCGGGTGGGCAAGCAAACCTGTGTGGGCCTGGATGGGCTTAGTACTGTACTGGGCTGTGAAATGAATTAAAATCCATAATAAATAAACTGGCACGGGCCTAGTAGGGTTTGGTCCTGCCCTTAGTGGGCGTTGTGTATCCTCAAAAAGCCCATGCCGCTCATTAAAAACTATAATTTTTATAATTGAGAGAAAAATGGGCTTAGGGTGAGCTAAAATTGGTTAAGCGTGGAGCATAAAAGCACAATAAGAAAGAAGAAAAGTTAAGAAGGGAGCTTAAGAAGAAGAAAAAGAGATAAAAAGATAAAGGAAATAAAAGAGGAAATTAAGTAGCAGAAGAGAAGCTAAGGAAAGGTTAAAAGAGAGAGATCTCGTAAATGAAGAAGATAAGGTAAAAGAGAAAGGTTACGAAGAGCTAAGAGAGAAATAAAAGAAGACAGGAGCTTGAGTAGAGAAATGAAGGAAGCTTATGAGAGAGAATCAGACGTCTGTAAACTCTATTAGAAGTTCAATTTTACTTTTTAAGTCGTCTATGTTTCTTATTAGACGTTTGATTTGAGGCTGAAGCTACTATATCTTTTGTAATTAAGTTTTAAATGCTGTAATAAGGCTTGTTATCCTTTGTAAACATTTTATACCTTATATCTTGTAATAAACAATGTTTCCATTTGGTTTCAAATGACAAATATTTCTTGTAAACTTGTTTCTTCTTAAATAGAATTTTGCATGCCTTTATTTGATCCATCTTTTATGCAAGATTCACATGCTTAAAATATTTTAATTATAATCTAATTAATTAAGTAGATAGTAATTATGCTTTAGGAATTAATGGTGAATTAAGTTTACTATTATGCCTCCCAGTGAACAACTTGGACTCAACAGTTAGAAAAGAACTTAAATTCTAAAATGTTAGGTTAACTTGACCCTATACTACACGTCCGACATAAAATCGAGTTAACCAAAGTTACATTCTTATGCAATTAATTAAGCTTAATTAACTTAATTAACTGTGTTGAGAATTAACCCAACCACGAACACACGAAATTCGTGGGTTCTTTTCCTTCAAGCCCAAGCCAAGGAATCCTTCTTTTCTAATCCAGAACTCTTCCTGAAGCTCTATAAAAGCACACCCATGGCATGCCTTACCTCCTTATCTTGGTTTGGAGGCCGGACACCCCCTCTTCCCTTCTCCCCGACCTCCTCCACCAACTCCGGCGAGTCCTCCATCCACCTTCCTCGCCTACCGTTATGGACAATAGCTGGTAGATTCCTCTTCCCCACATTCTTCCGCATCTCACAATACCGACGAACCCTTCCTTCCTCGTCTTCCTCACCGCTCCTTCATCACTGGTGGCTTCATCTTCTTCGTTGCTGGCCTACCAAAACCAACGCAGACTCTACCCCCTTCGTCCAATTAGATTAGGTAGTTAGGTTTCTTTAGATTCTTAGAGTAATTACCTTTATCCAAAAACCAAAAATACCCCCTCGCGACCGACGTTCGCCATCGTCTTCCTCTGCTCTGGCCACCTCTCCGGTGAGGTCATTCACTCACCTCACACCTCCATACACCTTGCCGACACTCCCACGAGCTCTACCTCATCCACCCGCACAAAACCCCTCTTATTTCATTCACTCATCAACCCAAACCCCCCATCGACCAACCCACCTTCGCACATCCTTCTCCATCACCGACTGCCCTCTACACGCTACCATCCTCCACGTAAACACCACTGTCACCTTCGCCATACTACGATGAAGCTAAGGAGCTATTTAATCGGGGCCTTCGAGCCCATATTTGTGTTCCAAGTCTTCGTCGGTTCGCTGTCACCACCACCTCCATCCCCGACCACAACTGAGCTCCTCCAGCGTCGTAAGAGCCTAGTGCTATTCCCAGGTGATGCAATTTCATTCCAGGACCTCTCCCAGGTCTTTGATTGAAGACCACACCCTCAGTTGCTGCCACAATTGGAAAGCACTTCACCGCAGCAGAACGCGAGAAGGAGGTCATGGGATTAGTCCTACATCATGGTAATTGAACACAACCTCAACGCATAAGTTGTTTCTGTGATATTGGTTGTTTTCCTCAGACACTTAGGGGTGAGGTCCCCGCTCACTCGCACATACCTGACCTGCCTACTCACTCCTCGGCTGCGACACCCACGCACGTAGCCCTAGACCCAGTTACTGATACCAGAATACTCGACTAAGGTCTAGATTTCTAAGAGAGAATAGAATGAAGGATGGAAGGAGAGAGCGGGGGAGGGGTGGGTTTTGCTCTCTGAAGTACATACACAGTCCAACACTTAGCCATGAGAGCTTAAAAGAAGAAGAGGAAGAGGCTAAAGAAGAAGACCTAAAGGAAGAGGAAAGGTAGCAAAAGAGAAGAAGAAGAAGAAGAAGAAGAAAAAAGAGTAAAGAGAAGAAGAAAGTATGAAGATCGGAGGAAAAGCACTGTAGCAGGCGACATTTAAGTTATCTGACTTGATAAATCAGACGTCGGATCACTGTTCATTTATTTCATATTCATTGAGTAATTAATATACATTTGCTTAGACTAATAATTGGTGACCTAAATCACCATTATTTTGTTCTAGGTATCTTTTTGTCATAATTAACTCTTGAAATACTCATGTTATACATTGATTATCAATTTTGAGTAGTTCTTCAATGAATATTATTATTCTTAGCTTATTTCTTGTGCTCATTTATATTTTAATCGAGATTAGCACATGAATTCCATATTTGCTCCTTATGTTCGACCTTGGATTTCATTTTTAGATTTCGAGTAATAAATTTTATTGGTTAAGATTTCTATTTAGGAGATTTTACTACAACGAAGCATCTTAAACTCCTCGATAGAGCCTTTCTAACATTGGGGGTCCTCTAAACCATAATATTCTGATTTCTCTCGAGTTGCTTAACTTGTGAGGAACTCCACACCATCTAGAACAATCCTTATTCAAATTCTTATAATCCTAGATGGCATAATCATCCTAACTTTTCTTCATTGGGGAACTCTTATCCTCAAAATCCTAAACCCCATTATCAACCTCGACCACAAAATCCGCACTCATATTAGCCTGCTTAACCTTGGCCCAATTCGAATTTCCAATACGGGCCTAGCAAGGATGACTAGATGAGCCTGATTTTATAGACCTTGGCTAATATGCAGAGATCTAATGCTACTATGCAGAAGCAGCATACTAAGGAGATGGCAAATATGCACAGCCAAATTGTGCAAATGGTTGGGACTCAACAGCTAGGCACATTACCCTCGCAATCTCTGCCAAACTCGAATAATGTACTAAAAAAGAGGTACGTTGCGAACACAAAATCGGGCTAGCAAGGATGACTAGATGAGCCTAATTTTATAGACCTTGACTAATATGTAGAGATCTAATGCTGCTATGCAAAAGTAGCATACTACGGAGATCGCAAATATGCGTAACCAAATAGTGCAGATGGCTAAGACTCGCCAGCCAGGCACATTACCCTCACAATCTCTTCCAAACTCAAATAATGTACCAAACCAGAGGTATGTTGCAATCCCAAAATCGAGCCTAGCAAGGATGACCTAATGAGCCTAATTTTATAGACCTTGGCTAATATGCAGAGATCTAATGCTGCTATGTAGAAGTAGCATACTACAGAGATGGCAAATATGCACAACCAAATTGCACAGATGGGTGGGACTCGCCAACCAGGCACACTACCCTCTCAATCTCTACCAAACTCGAATAATGTACCGAACTAGAGGTACGTTGCAAACCCAAAATTAGGCCAAATCCATTATGGGCAACCTAGCCCGTCTGCACCTATACATCAAGACATGTTAGATGCATCAACTTCTGTACCTGATGCGTCCCAACAGCAGCAACCACTAATCCTACCTACCCCTTCATACCCCGCAGGATTACATTCTGTAACAACCAACAACGGTAAAAGCACTAAGGACCCTGAGCCTATGAGATACACTAAACCTATCGCTAGTACTTCTCAACCCAGTGTGGTTATCAAGGATAACTGAGGATCAACGGAAACCATCCCTGAGGAACCTAGGACCACACCGTTTCATGAGGCCTTGACCAAGAGAAATGAGGGTAGGAAAACACGTCAGATTGACGATGACTTGGTCAAGCTCATTGAATGAGTCCAGATTAGCATTCCCTTGATGGATGCAATTCATCATGTACCAGCTCACATGAGATTTTTAAAGAATTTATGTACACCTATGCAAAAGCCAAGAAGTTCTGAAGGAGGTCCTATTGTGCTATCGAAGTAGGTTAGCTCCATTATTTTATGCAAGCTTCCTCGGAAGTTGAAAGGGCCTAGCACCCCACTGATCTCATGCAAGATCAAAAATTTAGAATTAAGCTGAGCTCTTTTATATTTAGGTGCATCCATTAACCTTATTCCCACATCCGTCCTAGAATATTTCGAGGATTTGGAACTTAAGCCCACGGAAGTGACTTTGCAATTAGCAGACCAATCTATTAAGTCACCCCGTGGAGTTTTGGAGGATGTAGTTGTTAGAATCCAGAATTTCTTTTTCCCAACTGATTTTATTATCTTGGATATGGATACACTAAAGAATATGAAAGAGACACTTATTATCATAGGGAGACCTTTCTTAGCTACAGCTAGAGCAAACATCAATTGTGAGGATGGCCAAATGGAGATTAAATTTGGGGATAAGATGATGAAGATATATTTAAGGCCCATAGAGGAATTAATTGTGGTGTTATTGAGGAATTGAATGGAATCAACTCACTTCTTGAGGGCACGATTTCTAATAAATTGGAATTGATCAATCCTAAGCGAAAGCCTCTAAAGGTCCAATCTCAAGTACACCCTGAGGAACCAATTCCACCTATAGTTCCCCCTTAGGCTAACCCCGATCTTCCTACTGCTGCTAAGAAATAGGTATTTGAGTTGAAATTCTTCCTGACAACCTCAAGTACGTCTTTTTGGGTTTGGATAGTACGTTTCCTATGATTATCAATGCTTCTCCATCCGTAAATCAGGAAACACGTTAGATTTTTGTCCCTTGGGAGCATCGCAAGGCCATTGGATGGACCTTGGATGATCTTACCGGCATAAGCCCTTCTGACTGTACACACCGCATTTTTACAAAAGAATGCTCGAGACCTATGTGCGAAGGACAACGCTGACTCAATCCCAATTTGCAAGAGGTCGCAAAGAATGAGATAATCAAATGGCTTGATGCGGATATTATTTGTCCCATATCTGACAACCCTTGGGTGAGCCTAATTCACTGGGTGCCTAAGAAGGTCGGGCTCACCGTCATAAAATCTAAGTCAGGAGAATCCATTCCGACACGTATTGTGAATTCATGGAGAGGCTACATAGACTACAGGAAATTGACCATTGTCCGCTACCCTTTATTGATCAGATTCTCAAATTAGTGAGAAATCAGTACTTCTGTTTCTTGGATGGATACTCTGGCTATAACAAGTGGCCATTCATCTTAAAAATCAGGAGAAAACTACATTCACCTGCCCCTATGGGACGTTTGCGTTCCGTAGGGTGCCATTCGAACTCTGCAATGCACCTGCCACCTTCCAATGGTGCATGTTGACAATATTCTCTGATATGGTAGGTGAATTTTTAGAAGTCTTCATGGATGATTTCTCTATTTTCGGAAGGACTTTTGATGAATGTTTATGCCACTTGACTAAGATCCTCCAATGATGCATTGATGTAAATCTGGTCCTGAGCTGGGAAAAGAGCCATTTTATGGTTCCCTATGGCATCGTTCTTGGACACCTTGTGTCTAAACGAGGTATCCAAGCTGAGCGAGCAAAGATAAATTTGATATCTAAATTTCCTCCTCCCTCCTCGGTCAAAGATATTAGATCTTTCTTAGGGCATGTCAAATTTTACCAATGATTTATCTCTATTTTGTAATAGATAATGACTCATGACGTATTACAAAATAGAAGAGCATAGCAAAATAGAAAACAAAAGCAAACAACCCAAATCAAAAGCAAAGCAGACTACACCCATCACAATAAAAATGCCAATCTTTCCTACCAAGTCTTGCCTCTAATTGTGGGTTTGGGCTTGGGTAGGGCCCAATAGGTTGGCCCAAGCTAGGATAGGCTGACCCAACTTAATTTCAGCTCTTGACCTAGATATAATAATTATCATATCACATTGACGCTTCAAACCCTTCCCCTTTTCATATGTTTCCTCAAATCTCAGTTGTTCCCTCTCTCTACAATCTCCACCGTGGAGAAAAAAACAAAAAAAAATAAAGAGAAATGTCAGTGGTTCCTTATCCTTAACATACGTGGTGCAATTACAATCGGTTCTTATTTTATTTGAACTCCTTATCTTCGGTCTGTTGCAAAATCTATTAGAGGCAAAGTGCAGATACTCATGAATTCTTGCGACCACTTTTGAATTCACAAGTAATGTGAATCCATATACATATGTACGTGATTAATATTACAGTTAATATTGGATCGATTAACCTCTACCTCATCAATGCATGCATTTGTTGCTATAGAACGAGTTGTTTCCAATTGTGAATCGATGAGACGTAGCTGATTAGATTAGGGCTTTGTTTTATTTTATTTATCTAAGCTATACGTTATATAAGTCATAATCCATCTTGCTTTGCTCAATCTAGTATACACGGTAGGCCTTGTCCTAGTCCTTCTACTCTACTTTTTCGAAATTAAAACACCTCCAGGTTAAGAAGACAAATAAAATGATCTCTCCAAAAAAAGACAATGAGTAAAGAAATGTATTATGCAACGTATTTTACAATGTACAAATAAGAGTGGTGGTTTCAACCAATGTATTTTAATTTCCATCGGTGGAAATTACTTTTCACTGATGAAAATCACTTTCCAATTGAAAATTACTTCCCATAGGTGTAAAAACCATGTTCCAAGTGAAAAATCATTTTCCATTGATGAAAAAATTAAACACACCGGTGTATTTTGATTTTCAACCAGTGTATTTTATTTTTCAACAGGTTGAAAATCATTTCCAACCGGTGTTTTTAGTTTTCTTGATATTCAATCGGCTGATTCTCATTTCCAACTGGTTCATTCCTGAACCAATTGATTTTAATTTTCAACTAGTTGATTTTTGACCGTGTGTTGCAAAATTCATTACAACGTATGTTTCTGCACTCGCATCCTAAATAAAATTTTAAGAATTCAATTGCAAACCTATATGGTAAGTTATCCAAAGAAAGCAATTAATTCAAATACTTGGAAATTGGATTGGAGTAGATTGCACATACCCATCTTTGAGCCACTTGCCAAACCATTACATTCTTGTTAATTGGAGTCAAAAGTAAACCTATCCAGCACATCTCCACGCAGGTGCGCTAGACTCCATTTTTGTTAATTAATTTACTTGCTATTAATCCTTATAGCTCTCTAATTAGGTGGTTTTCATTCTACTGGAAAATTATAATGCAATACTTATTGACCATTAATACACACACACACATACACATGCCCTGTTGCACATGGGGATGAGCTAATTGATGGATTTATCTAAATGAAAATCCCAATTAAATATAAATAAAACATACTAACAAGGTTTTCATAAAACATGCAAGAAATTCAAATTACAAGTTACATCATTATCATAAAACATGCAAGAAATTAATGTCACATAATTATTTATAATTCTAATTTCTTTAAACAACCTTTCATTTCTGTGCTTAAAGTAAAGAAATTCAAGAAGCATAAAGATTAAAAATGAATTCTCCAACTTGGAACCAAAAGAAGATGCACCAACTGGGAATTGAACCCGGGATTAACCATGTAAGGGTACCATTTTACCACTAAACCACTGATGCTCTTCATTTTCATGAACCTAATTAAATAACACAAACGAAGAATAGTCAAAACATAAATAATCTCGAAACAACCTAAATAAGACATCTCACCTTATCCTCTTGAATACCACAAGAAATCAAGGCAAAGATAACACAAGATCTCTCTAAAAGCAACATTGAATATTGTCACCTTTGGCAACATTTCAAGCTCATCATTTTTTCTTACCTACAAAAATATCACCAATATCTAAAGGTACCCACCCATCAAATCTATACACTTTAGCCATCTATATCAAAGAATTCAATCCACGAAAGAAAAAGAGTAGATTAAGCAAAGTACTTTGCAGATGAAAGAATTAATATAATTGATACGCCATCTTTTGGCAAATGGAAGTGTTGGCAGATGTTCCTAACAAATCAAAGAATTAATTGGCCACAAAACAAAACCTGGAAAAATCTTTTGTGAGTAAATTATAATTGACACACCATCTACATTCTCCAGCTCCAATAAGGTGATATTTGTTTCTTTTACATACCTATTCTTCCCATTAAGCTGTCATAACTCGAGCAAATAGCACACCTGGCTTTGAATCTATACTAACAAAAAGCTACCTTTGAGGAACATCCTTGTTACCATGACCTAACTCAACCAACTCATTGTAAACACATTAGAAGTACTTGACCCATGGATACTTAGGCAATCAAAAAAGAACAAATTTGGCATTGACCAACTGATTCTCACTGACCATTTCATGGGTAACTACTTCTAACATGTCTTACATCAGTAGTACAACCATATCACGCTTAGATGAGTCACCATCTTTCTGCAAAAAGGAAGAAATGAATTCCATTATCAAGCAAAAACTTGTGATTAGTATCACTGTTCTCTGGAGTGGTGCAGCATACCTATTTTGGAAAAAAGAACAAAGAAACATAGATCATCGACAAATTCTAATGGAAAGATAACTTGCCCCAGAATAGGCTACACCTGCAACTTCAAGGAAGTCACAAAGGCATAAATCTTCTAAAATCTATTTAGTTTAGGTGGGAAAAATTGTTGATTTGTTGGTGCCACTTCAGCGTGGCTACAAATTACTCACTAGGTATTGCAATATTTGTAATCAGGTGATGGCCAAGTACTATTAAAGACTATTAGCACCATAACTATCTTTAAAGGATTATTTATAAAAGATGTAATCTTTTCAGAACATATCTGTAACGACCCGATTCCCGAGTCCATACGAGACACGAGAATCGGACCAACTCGACTAATCCCAAGACCTAGTCGTCCAACGAGGAAGTAACCAAAAGAGCAGTAAAATAAACCACATTCAGCATGAATATAACTAGCAGTAACAAAATACAGCAGTTGTTGGTGCTAGAGCACCACGATCATTTGTTTTGATGATAACAAAACACGTGTTATTTAACATTTGCAATTTGAGTCCTAGATTTCAGGTCAATTGCAAATGTGGACGTGTTTAGACAGAGTTCGAGCTCGCATCCAGGACGGATTGGAGGAGCTTGACGGAAAACAGAGGAGGTTCGCGTGGAGCGAAAGATTGAAGATGGAAGGAAATGAAGAATAGGATAGATTTCCTTCTTTTGTACTTGTATTTTTCGTTTCTTTTGTTGCTCTTTATTTCCTTAGATATTTTATGTTAAAGAGCCTCAAAGAACCCTAACAGTAGTCCTAGGAACACCGGCACAACCCTAGGATACTTAGGTTTTCTGTAGAATACTTAGAAAACCAATATAGGGTTCAAACAGCACTTCCAGACGTCTAATTCCCAAATCAGACGTCTGATAAAGTATTGTAATACGTCTGACTGTTGTTTCAGACGTCTGATAACTGTTAGGCTGGACATACCTAGTTCTGTCTGATGAAATCAGACGTCCAGACCTTAGTCCAGACGTCTTAGAAGACGTCTGATGAATTTGCCAGACGTCCAGATAGTGGACCGTTGGCTGGCTTAGCAAACAGTCAAGAATATGACCGTTAGAGCCTTATCAGACATTTTTAGGCCTTTCCAGACGTCTGATAAATGACCGTTTTGCCTCGGCTGACCCAAAATCTCTTCTCAGAGATTTTCTAGCCGTTGCAACGTTTGGAAATCAATTCCCACAGTAAAAGTAGGTTTCCAGACGTCCAGACTTAGTGCCAGACGTCCTGTATGTCGTCTGATGGACTTGCACAAAAACCCTGTTTAGATCTGATTCAAGTCAGGAGGAAACCCGCATAGAATCAGACGTCTGACCTTTAAATAAGATGTCTTAAAGTGGCCTTCCAGACGTCTGATGCCAGAGTTAGACGTCTGATAACCCTGTCAAATGTAATCATTGTCCTGATTTCGGCCTGATTCTCTTGGGCTTTGCACCCAATGGCTATAGAACCTTTCCTAAGCCTTCCAAAGCTTTCCTAAGGCCTCTATAAATAGAGGGGAGCCTTTGACACACAGGAAAAACACTTAGACACACAAGAAACACTTTGCAATACACTAAGATCAAGTATTTCCACTCTCTTGTGTCCAAGAAGCTCTTGCTCTCTAAGCTCAAGTTCTACATCTTGAGAGCATCATTCCCTTCGCGCACCCGCTCTCCCGCCGTTGTCTACGAGAGCGACATTGCGCCGTTCATGGCTCACGCACCCGCATCATCGTTGACGCACTCCTTGCAAAGGGGAGTTTCCTAAATCCTATAGAAGCTTAGGTTTATTACTTTGTTAGCTCTATAGGTTTGTTGTTTATTTTACCTTTGTCTTTTGGTTGGATATTCGCTTTGCGAATTCCCATCTCCTTCGTGGGACAAAATCCTTCTCGTGGAGAGAAGGGGTTGAGGAACGCTACCCTCGTACTTGTAGCGTGGTTGTATTGAGGTTGATCAACTAGGTTGATCGGAAAATCCTAACTCGAGAGGGTTAGGTGGTGGTTTTCACCCGGTTTGGGTTTCCACCTAAAAATACTTGTGTACATTTTGTTATTGCTTATTTCTGTGTGATTGTTTATTGCTTTATATTATTTCCGCATTTTATTACGTCACCCCTCCTCGTAGGGAAGAACCTTCAGCAGTAAGAAAAGGAACTACTACAGTATGTACCACCACAACAGTAGAACAACAATTATAACATAACATGAAACTACAAGTAAAGAGAAGTACAGAGGGTAACGAGAACTACTCACTACAGTGGAACAAAAGGGGTACAAAAAGAACTGCGGTAACTCTACTAGACCCTACTCGGCCCAGCGTCCTCTGCAGTCGCTGACCCTGGCTGCTCAACACCTGGTCTGGAAAGGTAACAAGTGTAACACGTCAGCGAAACGCTGAGTAGAGTGGCAGCTGAAACTAAAGAACAGTAAAGTGTACAGTAGCTATTTTATTTTCTTTCTTCCTTTATTTATGTCTTTCTATTTTTTCACAATTTATCTATTTCTCAGATCCTTCACTTGATCTCGAATGTTCCTCGTGGGAACGATCTTGATTGCAGTCATTTCCGAAAAGTAGAAGTAACACGTGGCGCTCTCCTGGCCGGGAGAGTCCCTCGTGGTGATCCTACTCTCAGTCAACCACCCCAAGGTCGCTGACAGACGTAACGATGACTACGGCACGTGCGATAAACACACGGGTAGCTACCCTGCACTGGCACGCGGTCAGTCGTTTCCGTTAACGGGTGAGCCCAAAGCACAGCACGGAACCAGTATAGGGTAGAGCCCTCTCAGTAACAGGGGCCCAACCCCTCCACAGTAACCAAACAGGGGTCTTGCCCCTCCACAGTCCGCGCACCCTCGCCTGACTACCCTGGTTCGCCCAGTGGGCCTAACAAGTCGATGTAGGTGAGCAAGCAGCACCCCGGGGCCCGTGGGGTAGCTAGTACTCGCTCTACACTAGTAGCTCTCCTCGATACTATGTACACGAGGGCCAAAAGTCGATACAAAGTGGCCAGACCTAACCCCGGGTCCCTAGGGCGGCTGGCTCCGCTCTGCACTAAACAAGTAACAGGTGCTTCCCCTGGCACTACGTACCCAAGAGACAACATACCTCCACATCTTTCCTTCTCAGTTCCATTTCGTTCTCTTTCCAGGAGTTCTACTCCTAATTCCCCGTAGGGTTCCAGCTCTTTTAACTCAGCACATTCAGGTTTCACCATTCCAGTTTCACGTTCATACAACCCGTGTTCTCAATCATGTTCATTTATTCATAACAGGCAGCTGTTAAATCAATTTACAGGCAGCTATTATTTTCTTTCCACATTTTCCAAGACTGCAATATCTATATCCATATCACTAGTTTTCCAGTCCTAGGATTCATGACGTACCCTAGGATCTATCATTCAATCTAGTTTCTAGTCCTAGGTTTCATGCAATACCCTAGGATCTATCAATCAATCTAGTTTCTCATTCCTAGGATTCATGCAGTGCCCTAGGTTCTATTAATTGTTCCATAATTGTAACAAATTATACTAATAAATTTACAAGCCACTCTACCAGCTACAACGAGAGTACTGGGGGCGTGGTCGGAAATCCCGTGCGCCTCCGCAACCCCCAAGACTGCAATGGAACGAGGTCCTAACACAAGGATCAAATACAAGGAGTTTCTCAGAATAGTATATAATTACTGTAAACGGGTAGAGGTTTTTATTCCGGAAAGAACGCAACTCGAAACGTCGAAAACGAACTCCAAACGGGCCCTAAACGAGTCGAAAACGACGAAACGGTCCAAAATCAGACGTCTGAAACCTCTTCCAGACGTCTTAAAAGGTGGTTCAGAGGATACCTTCACTCTGTGTGGTCCCTCAGATGTCCAGAAGCCTACGGGGGTGTCTGGCTTAATTCCCAGACGTCCGATGGTCAACCCGGACGTCTGGAAGTCCTCTCCATCGTATGGCACTACGGCCAGATGTCCAATTAGTGTTGGATGGCGAGTCTCGTGCCCTCCCGAGAAGAACCTGCACGTATCCACTCGCTCTCAGTACGACGGGTTGCAGATGAAGGCGCGGCGGACGGCTGCATGGCCGTACGGGCGAAAAAGGGAGGAAATGGCTTACTTGCCAGACGTCTGGACAGTCCTCCAGACGTCTTCACAATCGTCTGGTTGGAAGCCTAGACGTCTGATTCTGGAAGAACCTCCAGAATCAGAGCTCGACTCCCTCTTCGCCTGCGACACACTGCCACGCCGCGCCCCGTCTGCCTGCTGCTCGAGCTGCAGCAGCCCTCCAGTCACACTCCACGCCCGCTACTCCCCCGCCGGCCGGCTCTAGCTGCCCCGGCAAGCTCGAGCCCTCACGGTCGAGCGTCTCCTCCCTCGTGCAACACCTCCTCCCGCACACTTGCCGCGGCCGCTGCTGCCGCCGCTCGCTCGCCCTCGCACCGGCTAGAAGAAGAAGAAGGAAGCGGAGGAGATGAGAGTGAGGGAGGGGGCGAGGGCCTTATAAGGCCGTGCGGGGAGAGAGAGAGAGAGAGAAAGAGAGAGAGCGCAACACTACGCCCTGTAGGAGGAGAGAGGGAAAAAGAGGAAAGCGGGTGGCGATTGCAGGTCTGCGCGCGCATGCGCACAGACGCAACCCCATACGCCGCAGAATTTAAATCCCAGACGTCTGGTCAGACGTCTGGGCCACCTCCCTGACGTCTTAAAAACGTCTTGAAGCTGCGTTCGTAACAATATAACAAACTCAAAGGAAGTTTCGTCCCCGAAACATGCGCCAACTAGGGTGCGGGAAAAATGTCATATAAAAACATAACAAACTCAAAGAGGACCGCAGCCGGTCCGAAAGAACGTACCCGCGAAGAGCTCTAGGTACCGCTCCCATATTGCCACCTCTGGCTCCTAGGTAGCCTCCTCGTACCGCTGGCTCCTCCACAAAACCTTCACCAGGGATACTTGCTTTCGTCTCAAACTGCGGACGGCTCGGGCAAGAATCTGCACTGGCCGCTCGGGGTAGGTCAGGTTGTCGCCCACCTTGACGCTCTCGTGACTCAGTACATGACTGGGGTCGGCTACGTACTTCCTGAGGTTGGACACGTGGAACACGTCGTGCACACCAAAAAGCTGAGTAGGGAGGGCAAGTCTGTAAGCAACGGGTCCAACCCGCTCCAGGACCTCAAAGGGCCCGACGAACCTCAGCGCGAGCTTCCCTCTCACCCCAAACCGCTGCAGGCCCTTCATGGGCGAAACACGAAGAAAGACGTGGTCCCCAACCTCGAACTGCACCTCTCTGCGTCTCCGATCCGAGTAGCTCTTCTGTCTGCTCCTGACAGTGCGGAGTCGCCTGTGGATCTACTCGACTACCTCCTAACTCTGCCGGATCAACCTGGGGCCAACCTCCCACTTGGTCCCCACCTCAACCCAACTCAAGGGTGACGTACACTTCCGTCCGTACAGAGCCTCGTAGGGAGCTATGTCGATGCTCGAGTGATAACTGTTGTTGTATGCAAATTCTGCAAGGGGTAGGTGCTCCTCCCAAGAGCCCCTCCAGTCTAGTACACAGGCACGCAAAAGGTCCTCAAGTGTCTGTATCGTGTGCTCAGACTGTCCGTCCGTCTGGGGGTGGTAAGCCGTGCTAAACCTTAACCTCGTCCCCAAGGCCTGCTGAAACTCAGCCCAAAACTGGGATGTAAAGCGGGTATCCCGGTCGGATACGATCTCTTGCGGAACTCCGTGTAGTCGTACCACATCACGGATATACCTCTCTGCCAACTGTGCTGGTCCCAAAGTGACTCGGATCGGTAAGAATCGCGCCGTCTTCGTCAGTCTATCCACTATTACCCAGATTGCGTCGTGTCCCCGCTGGGTCTCCTAACAGTACTTTGTCGCGCAAAGACTGCAAGTAAGGATCAGCCATCTGTCCTGTGATGATGCGGTCCATCAGCTCTGGCCTAGTCAGCCGTGTCACCGTTACTGCCCCACAATACCCTCGTAACTCTAGGGGTCGCCAACTGCCCACCTCCTCCAAAAGGCTCCACCTCTGTAACTGTAGACTGGCCAAGCGTGCGGGCGCCTTACGGCTCAAGGCGTCAGCCACCACATTGGCCTTTTCCGGGTGGTAGGAGATACTGCAGTCGTAGTCCTTCAGGAGCTCCAACCAACGTCTCTGTCTCATGTTGAGCTCCTTCTGATCAAAAAGATATCTGAGGCTCTTGTGATCAGTAAAAAAAATCTCGAAGGTCTCACCGTACAAGTAGTGCCTCCAGGTCTTCAACGCGAAGACAACAGCTGCCAACTCTAGGTCATGGGTAGGGTAGGTATGTTCATGGGGCTCCAGTTGTCGCGAAGCGTAAGCGACAACGTGACCCCTCTGCATGAGCACACCTCCTAACCCCTGCAAGGAGGCGTCCGTGTACACAACAAACCCGCCACTACTGTCAGGGATGGTGAGCACGGGAGCCGAGGTCAACATCTCCTTCAGCTCCAGAAAACACGCCTCACAGGTGTCTGTCCAAGCGAAAGGCACGTCCTCTCGGGTTAACTGTGTCATAGGACGCGCATTCTATGAAAATCCTCTAATGAACCGTCTGTATAGAGCCTCGTAGGGAGCTATGCCAATGCTCGAGTGATAACTGTTGTTGTATGCAAACTCCGCCAGGGGCAGGTGCTCCTCCCAAGAGCCCCTCCAGTCCAGTACACAGGCACGCAAAAGGTCCTCAAGTGTCTGTATTGTGCGCTTAGACTGTCCGTCCGTCTGGGGGTGGTAAGCTATACTAAACCTCCACCGCGTCCCCAGGGCCTGCTGAAACTCAGCCCAAAACTGGGACGTAAAGCGGGTATCCCGGTCGGATGCGATCTCCTGCGGAACTCCGTGTAGTCGTACCACATCGCGGATATACCTCTCTTCCAACTGTGCTGGTCCCAAAGTGACTCGGATCGGCAAGAATCATGCCGTCTTCGTCAGTCTATCCACAATTACCCAAACTACGCCGTGTCCTCGCTGGGTAACAGGTAAGCCCACCACCAAATCCATGGTGATGCTCTCCCACTTCCACTCTGGCACTGGAAGCAGCTGTAGCGGCCCAGCAGGCCTCTAATGCTCGGTTTCACCTGCTGGCACACTAAGCACTGCTGTACGAATTCACCCACATCCCGCTTCATCCCCCTCCACCAAAACCTGCGTCTCAAGTCGTGGTACATCTTCATGTTTCCGGGATGTATGGTGAATCTGGAACCGTGTGCCTCAGTCAGGAGCTCTCTCAACAGCTTCTTGTCTCTGGGAACGCACAACCGTCCCCTTAGGCACAGCACCTGGTCTGTGAAAGAAAAGTCCCCTTGGTCTCCTGACAGTACTCTATCGCACAAGGACTGCAAGTACGGATCGGCCATCTGTCCTGTGATGATGCGGTCGATCAGCTCTGGCCTAGTCTGTCGTGTCATAGTCACTGCCCCACAGTGCCCCCGTAACTCTAGGGGTCGCCAACTGCCCACCTCCTACAAAAGGCTCCAACTCTGTAACTGTAAACTGGCCAAGTGTGCGGCCGTCTTCCGGCTCAAGGCATCAGCCACCACATTGGCCTTGCCCGGGTGATAGGAAATGCTGCAGTCATAGTCTTTCAGGAGCTCCAACCAACGTCTCTGTCCCATGTTGAGCTCCTTCTGATCAAAAAGGTATCTGAGGCTCTTGTGATCTGCGAAAATCTCGAAGGTCTCACCGTACTAGTAGTGCCTCCAGGTCCTCAGCGCGAAGACGACAGCAGCCAACTCTAGGTCGTGGGTAGGGTAGGTATGCTCATGGGGCTTCAGTTGCCGCGAAGCGTAAGCGACAACGTGACCCCTCTGCATGAGCACACCTCCTAACCCCTGCAAGGAGGTGTCCGTGTACACAACGAACCCGCCACTACTATCTGTTGGTGCTAGAGCACCATGATCATTTGTTTTGATGATAACAAAACACGTGTCATTTAATATTTGCGCTTTGAGTCCTAGATTTCAGGTCAATCGCAAATGGATACGTGATTAGATGGAGTTCGAGCTCTCATCCAGGACGGATTGGAGGAGCTTGATGGAGAATAGAAGAGATTCGCGAGGATCGATATATTAAAGATGGAAGGAAATGAAGAATAGGATAGATTTCCTTCTTTTATACTTGTTGTATTTTTCGTTTCTTTTGTTGCTATTTATTTCCTTAGATAATTCATGTTAAAGAGCCTCAAAGTACCCTAACAGTAGTCCTAGGAACACCTGCACAACCCTAGGATACTTAGATTTTCTGTAGAACACTTAGAAAACCAATATAGGGTTCAAACAGCACTTCCAGACATCTAATTCTCAAATCAGACGTCTGATAAAGTATTTTAAGACGTCTGACTGTTGTTTCAGACATCTGATAACTATTAGGTTGAACTTTGTATTCTGTCTGATGAAATCAAACGTCCACACCTTAGACCAGACGTCTTAGGAGACGTCAGATGGATTTGCCAGACGTCCAATTAGTGGACCATTCGCTGGCTTAGCATACACTCAAGAATATGACCGTTAGAGCCTTATCAGACGTCCATAGGACTATCCAGACGTCTGATAATTGACCGTTTTGCCTCGGCTGACCCAAAATCTCTTCTCAGATATTTTCTAGCCGTTGCAACGTTTGGAAAATCCATTCCCACAGTAAAAGTAGGTTTCCAGATGTCCAGACATAGTGCCAGACGTCCTATATGCCGTCTGATGGACTTGCGCTAGAACCCTGTTTAGATCTGATTCAAGTCAGGAAGAGACCTGCCTAAAATCAGACGTCTGACCTTGGAATCAAATGTCTTAAAGTGAAGTTCCAGACGTCTGATGCCAGAATTAGACGTCTGATAAGCCTGTCAGAACAATGATTGTTCCTGATTTCGGGCTGATTCTCTTGGGCTTTGTTCCCAACAGCTATAGAACCTTTCCTAAGCCTTCCAAAGCCTTCCTAAGGCCTCTATAAATAGAGGGGAACCTTTGCCACACAAACACACACCTAGAAACACCAAGACACACCCCGGCATGGAGAAGACAATCTTCCTCTCAAAACAGTCCACCAAGGCGTGGTAAGCGGACAGCCAGTCCATCCCCAGAATTACACCAAACTCCTCCATCTGTATCATAATCAGGTCAGCTAGCAGGCTATGTCCCCCGACGCTGACCTTGTAATCCGTGTACACCTCCTCCGCTACCAACAGCTGACCACTCGGACCTCTGATTACGAACGGATTCCCTAACAGCGTATAGTCCTGGCCCAAACTAACTGCGAAATTGGCTGCGACAAACGAGTGTGTAGCGCCGGAATCGAAAAGTGTGTAAACGAGTCTGCCAGAAACTGAAACCATACCTACCACCACCGATCCCGAAGCTCTGGCATCCCTGTGTGTCAGGGCGTTGATACGCCCCTCGGCTCTAGGTACGGACGAAGCAGCCACACTCTGCGTCGGACAGGTAGGTGCTGGCCGGTACCCTCCTCGTGACTGCTGTCCTCCTCCTCGCGCCTGAGAACCGTGGCCTCCTGCGAGCCCTCCAGTGCTCTGCGCAGGAAGTATCTGCTGACCTCCTGCCCTAGACAGGCAGACCCTCCTGATGTGGCCCAGCTGACCACACTGGTAGCAGAAGGGAACCCGACTCCCGCCCTCAGTGGGTCCCTGCTGTCGGTTGGGCGGGGGTCCGGTGCTAGCAACTGGCCCCTGTCGAGGGCCCCCAGAGGCCACTGATGGCCCTGCAAAACGTGACGGCTCTCCTGCGGGCACCACGCTCCTCCATTGAGCTCTCCTAACTCGCCTAGTGTGACGGCAAAAATCTCGTTCCACGACCAACTCCCCTATCGTACGCTCGGAAGGGAGATGAGGGGGCAGTGAAGTGGGTGAAAGCTGAAATTCTTCTCGAACCACCTCTCGAATCAGATGGAAGACGTCCGGAGACGGTATGCTCAGGAGAAGAGGAGGGGTAGTATGTACTCCAAGCTCGACACATCTATCCCTCGAGCCTCGACCTCGGCCACGCCCGCAGCCCACCTTCCTAGTCCCGCGACGAGGCATCTCCTGCAAGGAGACGAGAAACAAAATGGAAACACGTCAATACAGAACGATACCAAATGAAAACGTCTAAGAGCTCATGTCAAAAGATATGTTGTGGTGGCTACTCTAGTTATAGGCATGTGAATTAGTTATTTTCCAGTCAGTTGATTCACTTCTCGGGACGACCTTGCTCTGATACCATCTTGTAACGACCCGATTCCCGAGTACCTACGAGACACGAGAACTGAACCGACTCGACTAATCCTAAGACCTAGTCGTCCAATGAGGAAGTAACCAAAAGAACAGTAAAATAAACCACATTCAGCATGAATATAACTAGCAGTAACAAAATACAGCAGTAAGAAAAGGAACTACTACAGTATGTACCACCACAACAGTAGAACAACAATTATAACATAACATGAAACTACAAGTAAAGAAAAGCACAGAGAGTAACGAGAACTACTCACTACAGTGGAACAAAAGGGGTACAAAAAGAACTGCGGTAACTCTACTGGACCCTACTCGGCCCAGCGTCCTCTGCAGCCACTGACCCTGGCTGCTCAACACCTGGTCCTGAAAGGTAACGAGTGTAACACATCAGCGAAACGCTGAGTAGAGTGGCAGCTAAAACTAAAGAAGCAGTAAAGTGTACAGTAGCTGTTTTATTTTCTTTCTTCCTTTATTTACGTCTTTCTATTGTTTCACAATTTATCTATTTCTCAGATCCTTCACTTGATCTCGAATGTTCCTCATGGGAACGATCTTGATTGCAGTCTTTTCCGAAAAGTAGAAGTAACACGTGGTGCTCTCCTGGCCGGGAGAGTCCCCCGTGGTGATCCTACTCTCAATCAACCACCCCAAGGTTGCTGACAGACGTAACGGTGACTACGACACGTGCGATAAACACACGGGTAGCGACCCCGAACTGGCACGCGGTTAGTCGTTTCCGTTAACGAGTGATCCCAAAGCAAGCACGGAACTAGTATAGAACAGAGCCCTCTCTGTAACAGGGGTCCAGCCCCTCCGCAGTAACCAAACAGGGGTCTTGCCCCTCCACAGTCCGCGCACCCTCGCCTGACTACCCTGGTTCGCCCAGTGGGCCTAACAAGTCGGTGTAGGTGAGCTAGCAGGACCCCGGGGCCCGTGGGGTAGCTAGTACTCGCTCTATACTAGTAGCTCTCCTCAGTACTGTGTACACGAGGGCCAAAAGTCGGTATAAAGTGGCCAGACCTAACCCCGGGTCCCTGGGGCGACTGGCTCCGCTCTGCACTAAACAGTTAACAGGTGCTTCCCCTGGCACTACGTACCCAAGAGACAACACACCTCCACATCTTTCCTTCTCAGTTCCATTTCATTCTCTTTCCAGGAGTTCTACTCCTAATTCCCCGTAGGGTTCCAGCTCTTTCAACTCAGCACATTCAGGTTTCACCATTCCAGTTTCACATTCATACAACCCATGTTCTCAATCATGTTCATTTATTCATAACAGGCAGCTGTTAAATCAATTTACAGGCAGCTATTATTTCCTTTCCACATTTTCCAAGACTGCAATATCTATATCCATATCACTAGTTTTCCAGTCCTAGGATTCATGACGTACCCTAGGATCTACCATTCAATCTAGTTTCCAGTCCTAGGTTTCATGCAATACCCTAGGATCTATCAATCAATCTAGTTTCTCATTCCTAGGATTCATGCAGTGCCCTAGGTTCTATTAATTGTTCCATAATTGTTACAAATTATACTAATAAATTTACAAGCCACTCTACCAGCTACAACGGGAGTACTGGGGGTGTGGTCGGAAATCCCACGCGCCTCCGCAACCCCCGAGACTGCAATGGAACGGGGTCCTAACACAAGGATCAAACACAAGGAGTTTTCCAGAACAGTATATGATTACTGTAAATGGGTAGAGGATTTTATTCCGGAAAGAACGCAACTCGAAACGCGGAAAACGAACTCCGAACGGGCCCTAAACGGGTCGAAAACGACGAAATAGTCCAAAATCAAACATCTGGAACCTCTTCCAGACGTCTGAAAAGGTGGTTCAGAGGATACCTTCCCTCTGTGTGGTCCCTCAGACGTCCAGAAGCCTGCGGGGGCATCTGGCTTAATTCCCAGACGTTCGATGGTCAACCCGGACATCTGGAAGTCCTCTCCGTCGTCTGGCACTGCGGCCAGACATCCAATTCACGGTGGATGGCGAGTCTCACGCCCTCCCGAGCAGAACTTGCACATATCCACTCCTCGCTCTCAGTACGACGGGTTGCAGACGAAGGTGCGGCGAACAGCTGCATGGCCGTACGCGCGAAAAAGGAAGAAGGATGAAATAGCTTACTTGCCAGACATCTGGACAGTCCTCCAGACGTCTTCACAGTCATTTGGTTGGAAGCCCAGACGTCTGATTCTAGAAAAACTTCCAGAATTAGAGCTCGACTCGCTCTTCGCCAGCGATGCATGGCCGCACCGCGCCCCGTCCGCCTGCTGCTCGAGCTGCAGCAGCCCTCCAGCGACACTCCACGCTCGCTGCTCCCCCACCGACCGGCTCTAGCTGCCCCGGCAAGCTCGAGCCCTCAGCGTCGAGCGTCTCCTCCCTCGCGCAACACCTCCTCCTGCACACTTGCCATGGCCGCTGCTGCCGCCGCTCGCTCGCCCTCGCACCGGCTAGAAGAAGAAGAAGAAGGAAGCGGAGGAGATGAGAGTGAGGGAGGGGGCGAGGGCCTTATAAGGCCACGCGGGGAGAGAGAGAGAAAGAGAGAGAGAGAGTGCAGCACTGGCCCTGCAGGAGGAGAGAGGGAAAAAGAGGAAAGCGGGTGGCAGTTGCAGGTCTGCGCGCGTATGCGCGTAGACGCAACCCCGTACACCATAGAATTTAAATCCCAGAAGTCTGGAAGGGGTTCCAGACGTCTGGGCCACCTCCAAGACGTCTTGAAAATGTCTTGAAGCCACGTTCGTAACAATATCCAATTTTGCATCTGTAATATCTAATGCATGCTGGGAGTCACACTTAAAAAGGTGCATGAGTTCGATCTCAGCTTATCTCTATGTTGCTTCATATTTTGAAGTTAAGCAAAGTTCTCTAATTCATTTCCATGTCCCATGATGTTAATTACCACATGGATAATGGTAGATGTTGAACTAAAAATAAAGATATCAGCCTGGAGTATTTTCCCACATCGCAGATTGACACATAAAAACTTACCAATAAATCATCTAGAGTTGCAATTGGAGTTTGTTGCTACTCATCCATCATTACATCTTCACTTCCACAAGTTTGTCTATGGGTATGTCCAAGATTCTCAGAAGGCTCATTTGCACTTTCAAATGCTTTTTCTAGTAGAAATCCCTTCAACGAACTGAGAGACTCATGTGCCTCGAGTGAGTAATATTCATTGAGTACTGTTTCAAAATACTCAATCTACAGGGAAAGAAAAGGTTTTATATGAATAGGTCACAAGAATGGCTTTTACAAAGTTGAAAACTTTGTTGACAACCATAAAAAGAGCTTTTCTTAAAATAATGAAAATAAGAGCATATTAAATCTACGTCTGAAATGCAAGATACAAAAAACCAATACTAATGAATTCCAGATTCACCTCAAGCATGAGCTGAAAGAAACCATTTGAATCCAGTGCCTTCAAGTCTTTTGCCTTGTATTCATGGAAAAGGCCGATAAAGGTGTCAATCAAACCTTCCACTAAAATGCCAAGAGCCTTCTCCAAAAGGGGCTTAGGTCCATAAGAAACCTGCAAAATTTGAATGCAAAGATCGATAACTACTATTGTCATGAATTGCAATCAATCTATAATTCTATATTAAAATCCATAAATATACATTGTCAGGGTTCATGAGATTGTTCTCTAGGAACATTTGAGGCTCAAACAAGGGGCTTCCATAGCAGGACACACTGATCTTTCTCCATACGAAGCTACATAACATTCAACAAAAATAAAAAACTTAAGATGCCACCTTCTACCTTATAGAAAAAGAAAAGGCATATACCACTTGTAAATAGCTAAAAGAACTATAAGTAGCCTTCTTTTCATGATAAAATTGCATATGGCTTCTATTTGGGGTAGCGTAAAAGGAAACTTTTGTGGATTTTGACTTCACGTCAAGAACTTAATTTTCTCCATGGACAACATAAAGCACATATATTTTGTTATCATCAAATTCCATGACCTTGATACTTATCCACCAACAAGTTAGTCTCCATATAGACAATATAAAGCACATATATTTCATTATCATCAAAATCGATGACCTTCATGCTTCTGCACCAATGGTATATCTTTTAATTTTCTCTCTTTTAGTTTCTATATCATTTAGTGTTTGTTTGTGCTTTCTATAATGCATGGCAGACCAATCAAAGACCTCTACTAAAACCTAGGCCATTCCACTTGGTGCAGAACAAGGATTGGGAGATAAATTCATAGAACATGTGGACTTTAGCAAATAAGCCATTGTAGCTATCCCTATCACATGAACATAAAGCTTGTTCTGGCAAAATGCCCGCTCCCTCCAGTGGGATCATCACAACCCCTTAGTGTAGCAAATAGTCCTACACTGAAGATTGGTTGTCTCTTGTACACAGTTAGCTATTGCCGTGGTAATGCAATTTATTGAAATCTTATAACTATTACACCACTAAGACATTAGAACATGAGATTATTGCATCTTGTACTGACGAAATGCACATGCATATCACCAAAACATTTCAACATGCCATAGAATGTTAAAAAAAAGCAAGCATGTAACATTACATGACATACATTTGATATGTATATTTGAAACGAATAGGATGGAAGTGCATAATAATATGCATCCTATTCCAACAAAATGCACATTTATTTATGAGAACATGTCGAATGCTTCCAAAAATAAATTAAAAATGCACATAACATTACCTACATACTTTGGATATGCACATCCCTACCGAAAAATGAATGTCATATTCATCCTTACCATTAAAAGTGATGACATGCATGTCATAACAAAGGTCAAGTTCCAAAAGTTGATTTAAGTAACCACAAGCAGATTTCATTTTGAAATTTATCCAAGCAACTAAACAACATTCCAAGCAACATTAGATGCATAATGGCATCAAATGTTAAAGTTGATTATAAGGGCTTTAACCAAAGTGCTGCTACTCACATTTCTACCATGAAGAATATTACTAAGAAAGCACCTGCCTGTCAACATGAACAAAGATTTGATGATTCTTCAACTTCAACTAGTCTGTCTTCTAGGTATGTTGACAACCATGGTTTCTTGTATGACCAAACCACTTAGACAAACTGCATCTCTACATCAAGTAGAAATAATTATCATATAGAACATTGGTGCATAGGCACATCTAGGACATATTAGTTGTTCCATTGTTATGCTAAAAGAACCTATGATGAAGACTACCTTATATTATACATCACAGAATTGGTTATATCTTATTTAAAAATCCAGTAAGAACACTACAGCAAGTTAATTAGCACTAAACAAACTAGATAATTGCTATGCATGGATACTCCTTATTTAAATGGAGAATATATGAAAAGAAATTTAATGTTGACCTTTTCTTAAGTTTGAGCTCATTCCTTAACGGTAGAAGATCTGCCCACTTACTAGTAGAAGTCGAGATCCTATTAGTCCACCTCCATCTACCATGTGAGCCTCTTCTCATGAAAGCCTGTAAATGATTAGCCATGGATGTCCTGATCTCCTTGACAATGACATTCCCTACCATTTACCTCAATCCTTTCTATGAAATTCCTTTGCTTCGTCCATTGGCCATCATGTGAAAGAAATGGTTATTGATGTCACCCTTTTTTCAACCAAAGATAACACGATCACTATCTCCACTCAATTCCACCTTCCCATGCCAACAAGCTCATCTTTTCAACTCTATTCATGTCCTAAATACTTTCTAGAACCTTCATCTTCTTTCTTATCCACTCTACTTTCAACCTCCTGTAGTATGCAATTAGATGAGTCCTCAAGATCTACAATCTCTTCACCAATGCAATTTAGGAGGGATAACTGAAAGGATGTCATAATAAGTCCAATCGAGATTTTTTTTTGTTTGGAAAGAGAAAAGGGTGATAAACAAAGCATGTTAATCCTCCAAGATTTCATTAAAAACCAATAGTCCCAATAATTTCAAGGTGAACAGCCTCAAGATTTCATCAATGCCCCAACCCTCCTCCCCTCCCCCCCCCTCCTCCACAATAAAAGAAAGGTTATTTTCCATCTAAAGATACCACAAGAGGTAGAATAGACAATCCATCACTTATCCATTCTCCCAAAGTTGTCCTACAAGGTCTCTTATGAGTTAATGCTGATCAACCAATCGACAATTTCTCCTCAACATCCTCTGGAAAAAGGATATGACAATAATAGATGCTCTATATCCTCAGTGATTGAGAGATAGAAGATGAAAGAAACCTCAACATGAGGCACCCATCTCCTCCTAAAGTCATGCACAACAAACCTCCTGTTTCTCTAGAATCAAATAAAAAAGACAACATGAACTCCATATCTTTTGCAATCACCCAAGAGTGACCATTATAATAAAGTGGCATATGATCAAGCTAATTCCCTCAAAACAAATAAGTACCCAATTTGGCTTTAGGCCTAATATGAAAATTAATGAAAAGTTTTAGAGCAACTGGAAAAGACCTACGGTTCCCTTTTGAGATATTGTGGAGGATTTTACAGAAAATTGGGGTGGAGGATTTGTATATCAACTGACAAGCAACTTTGAAATTGACACTGACTTGCACTATGGTTTGATCGGGTCCTGATCTCTCACTTTGGTAAAAGATGAGTCAATGAAGCATATCTATGATGAGATACCATGCCTCATGATTTTTTCTTGCTCGAGACAAAGTAGAGTAAATACAAAATTGGAGCTTTGGAGAGATGTTAGTACATCTAAAGCTTCCAACTATGCTGAATGAAGACTAAAAACATAAAATGAAATTTTAGTGTAGCACATGCAAACATGTCACATGTGAAAATTTGAGAAACAAGAAAAGAGGTTTTTAAGTGCCTATGATCATTTTTTAATAAGATATATGAATTGATGGGCCAAACAAAATTAGTGCAAGTTAGTTGAAGTGGGATGGAGCTTCGAGTGTTTTACATGTCAAAAACAAAAATCCTTTGAAAGCAAAGGTCAAACAATTTTACATGTATCTAAATGTTGGGCAATCCATTGTAAATAGGGCAAAGGATATCTATAGAATTGAAAATGTTGAGATGGGCGTATGGTCACACAAGGATCCAATCTAAAATGAGTTTATCAAAGAAGAGATTGAAGGGACATCGATAGTAAAATGAGAGGGATTTTTCCTTTTCAAAAAAAAAAAGAGGGAGAGAAAGACTTTTCCTTTTCAAAAAAAAAGAGTGAGACTAATTTAAAGTAGTCCAAGATTTGGAGGTAAGGCCTTCTGATGCATCAATCCAAAAGTTACTAGAAGTTGGATATTGAACTTGAGAAGAGAGTAAGTGTTTACAGAGGGTGAGATCGATTTTCTAAAAGATAAATGATGCGTCGTAGTATAGTTGAAATCTCCTTAAAAATAAATAAATTTTATTACTCAAATGTTAAGTCTGAGGTAGAACACAGGGAGCAAATGGAATTTATGCACTAATCTCAATAGATGTAATTTGAACACATAAAATTACTTAAAACCTAATTCAGAATGTAAAAGCATGGAGTTATGAATATAAAATGTAGCAAAAGAGAGAAATTGGGAAGAATAGGATAAAAAGTGTTTCTTTTGCTTCTTCTCTATTTTCTTTTCTCTTCTTTGCCTTTCTCTTCTTCCTCTGGCTCTTCTTTGTCTTTTCTTTTTGGCTTAAGTCGTTTTCCTTGGTGGTGCCTTCTTTCTTCTTTGTCTTCTTCTTCTTCCTTGATTTCTCCTTCCTTTTTCTTCCTTCTTCTCTGCCTTAGCTTTCTCGACCCTCAGCTTCCTTGACTTCTGATTTCCTTCTTTCTCTTTCGTCTTCAACCGTGCCTTCTCCTTCCTTCTTTCCTTTAGCTTCCTCAGCTTCCTCCTTCAGTCCTTTACCTTTCCTTCTTCTCTGCGGCTGCACCTAAGGCTTCCTCTTCCTTCTTCCTTTCCATGCACACAAGAGAAAAACCTACCCCTACCCTCCCTCGTGAACCCTCTCTCTCTTTTCTCTTAGGCTAGCCCTCCCAAAGCCAATCGGGTATTCGGGATGAGTCAGCACACCCGGGTCCAGGCGCACCGGCTTGGGTGATGCGTGAGGAGTGCAGGGTAAATGGGTTAGGCAAGCTAGGTCTGCAGATGAGTGACCACAGACGTGGTGGGTACGTGGGCGAGGGGACCTCACCCCATGTTCGGAGGCAACGAGCCTAAAACACAAAATCAATTTAAATTGCTCACCTCACTCCAAAACAACTGAGGTGGGACGAAAAGTCCCACCCACTTCTCGCGCACCCGTAGGAGATGCTTTGCTCAATTGCCGCGGCTACAGTGCCCTCTCAAAGCCAATCACTGGCTGGATGTGTGCGTGTGCTAATTCCGCACTGCCTGGACCTAGGAACCTGGAGCACGGCAACCTGATTGCAGGTTGCTTGCTTCTTCAAGCCGGCACTAATGGCGGCGGAGGTCCATTCCTGCTATCAAGTAACACAGTCTTGCAGCCTCATTAAACCACAAAGGAAGCTTCGTCGTGGCACAGCGAAGGTGTTGCAGCAGGTGGCTAAGCGCGGGGTGGCCTAGGCGTGCGTGCCTAGGTCGGTTTGTGGCCATGGTGTTGGGTCTGTTCGGGGAGAGATTGTGGAGGTTATGGCGGTCGATGGAGATGGGGAAAGTGATCAGTGGATGGTGACGGTGCTTCTGAGGGGTTTGGTGAGGCATGTGGGTGTGTGGAATGATGGAGGCACCTTACCGGTGGTCTGCCGGAGGTGGAGAAGATGGTGGTGGTCTGCGGTGGTCGAGGATCGAAAATAGAAATAAAGAAGGGGGAAATACAGAGAGGAGAGAAAGGAAGAGATTTAACCTAGTTTAAGGATGAAGGGGGGCGAATAGTGGCTAGCGCATACCTGCCGCCGCCGAAGACGAAGGTCCAGTAGAGGGGTGATGGTGACGACGAGGGGGTATTTGGCGCGTGCACAGGTACGGTGCGACGCGGAGGAAGGAGGCGAAGATGTTCCTACAAATACCCCCTCGTCGTATTGATGCCTCTTTAGGATGGCATGCCACCTCTTCAAGTTGGCGAAAACTCGGACTGACGCATCTAATGTTCCATCTATGGCCACCTCTTTAGGCCAGCAAGCCACCTCATCAAGTCAGCAAGAACTCAAACGGGTGCGTTTGACGTTCCACCTGTTGCCACCTCTTCAGGCCGGCAAGCTACCTCTTCAGGTTCGCCAAAACTCGGATGGACGCGTCCGACATTCCATCTATGGCTGCCTCTTCAGGCCTGCAAGCAACCTCTTCAAGTCAACGAGAACTTGGACAGACGTGTTTGACGTTCCACCTATTGCCACTCTTCACCCAGGCAAGTCACCTCTTCAGGTCAACAAGAACTCAAACGAACGCATCCAATGCTCCATCTATTGCCACCTCTTCGAGCCGACAAGCCACATCTCTAGCTCAGCGAGATCTCGGACAGATGCATCCGATGTTCAATACATTGCCACCTCTTCTAGATGGCAAGCCACCTCTTAAGGTCAAGAAAAACTTGAACGAACGCGTCCGACGTATTGCTGCCTCAGACGTGTACAATATTCTTTATTTTGCCACCTCACAAGGTCGGCACAAATTCAAGCAAACCCACCAAACACTGTCTTATACCACCACTTATCCAAGATAGCAAGTTATCCCTCCGGGTTGATCGGGGGTCGGGCGAACCCACCCATTGAACTTGGGAATAGCTAGCACTTATGGCCGGAACTGCCACCCTCGATGGCTACTTATTCTCTAGGCCGACGCTTTTACGCATATTTGTAGGGCCTAGTTCATTCTGTTTGGAACTAGACTTATAGGTTCCCTTTAAGTCTGGCTACGAACAGAAAATGCAGCGCTTGTTGGGAGGCAACCTAATGTCCTGAATAACGCCTTCATCAGGTGATTCCCTTCCTTTCTCCCCCTATTTTAATTTTACAATGAGGACATTGTAGGATTTAGGCATGGGGGGTGCATTTTTACATTTTTAGGCAGTATTCATGCATTTAGGTTAGGTGCATTAAAAAAAAAAAGAAATTCTTTTATTTTCTTGAGCTAAATTGGTTAGCCCTAGCAAATCATCTTTATCAAAGAGGTTTCATTGAAGATTTTCTTCCTAAATATTTCTAAGTTTAAAATCCAGTACAAATACATTCACTTGCACGTAGACCAAGTAATGGATCTTTGTATAAAACCAATAAGCATTTTTAGTTGGCTGAATCCTTGGACAATTTGAAGGGAGTTAGGCATACTATCTTCTATTAGATCCACCTAATATTTGTAAGGAGAAAGTAGAGAGACTACTGGTGCACTAAGTCTAGTGCAAGGACTCTTAAGTTTTGGATAATTAGATGATGATACCTCAGAGTTAGGCATAGTTTTCTCCCTCTATTCCTATGTGCAAACATTGTGTGAATTTCTGAGTGTCACCAAATAAGGTAGATACATAAAGATTGAGTCCTAATAAAACTATGACTATGGTGAAGGGTTACGGCCGTCCTTCATAGAATCCTCGGCTGAAAAAGAGTAGTAATGTCAAAGGTCAGAAATACCCTTGTCCTTTCCATTCCTTCCCAGTACCGAGGCACTTCCACCAAATAAGCCACACAATATTCTCTTAACCAACATCATCCTTAATAATGCCTCATTAATAAAGGTCTACGTCGTGCTGTGTTAGAGTTATATATATATAAAAAAGAAAAAAAAAAGAAAAAAAAGAAAAGAAGAGAGAGAGAGAAAAAGAAGAAAAGAAGAAAATAAAAACAAAAATAATAAAAAAATGTTCGAGTTATAGCGGTCTTAGGTGTCTATTTTGTAGGTGTCCATAACATTGATGCAACAAAAATATCCATTGTGATCCACCAAATATGACCCATACCTACTTTTTAGTATTTCTGATCGCCTAAATATTGGTTGAGGACTTCTAACTTAGTTGTAGGGTTATTAGGACTTTAGTTGAAGTGTGAATGCCATGTGAGGCCACCAAACATTGAGTACATTTACAAAATCTGGTATGATATGTGATCTTAGAAAAGAAAGAAGAAAAAGAAAAAAAGAAAAGAGAGAGTGAGTAACAGCAAGGGAATGCAAAGGGAGCACAGCTTTTAGCCTCTCTCTGGGTAACTCATTTGATAGTCTAGAGATTTAGAGTCTACAGTACTTACTACATATAGCAGCAGATGAGTGTGAGCCACCAAATATAAATTCATTCAACTCAGTATCTCCTACCTACGCCAAAAAGTCGGGGTCAAATTATAGATCATTTTCTGCTTTATCCCCGAGGGAAGTAGTTGCCTATCCCGGTAGAATTTTATCAAGGGTTAAGTTTAAACTTCAAATGTAAGTTGGCTTTTCACTTGGATCTGTTATCTAGGCTACTTTCACTTCACATTTGTCTGGATCTCTAAATTTTTTGAATAAGAAAAGAAGAAATCTTTTGGTTACTTCCATTATTTTTCACTTTTTGCTGGGGACTAGCAAAACTTAAGCATGGGGGCATTTGATAAATCTGCTTTAGTGGATCATTATTTGATTTAAGTACTCTCTAATTAATTATTCTTAGTTGTTAATTGATTCAAAGTTATATGGTTATTCACTTAAGTCTGCATATAATATTATGTGTTAATTTTACATTTAATAACATATGATATGATAATATAATTTGATGAATGCGGGCTAGATGCAAGAGTTCAGACGTCTATTTCTACGTATATAAGATGTCTGGAGATTAGTATGGTCGACAGGGGGTTGCCATCACAAACTCCTGATTCTACATTTTTTAAGACGTCTGGAGTGTTAATCAGATGTCTGATGAAAAACTGCTCGTGCTTATCTGCCGTTCCATCCACTCGAGAACTTCGCGAGTGGTTAAAGACGCTTGCGGCCAAAGGAAATCGAGGAGGATTTTGTTTGAAAAGGAAAGCCATAGCAACCTTAGGGAGAATAATCTTCTTCCCCCTGGAGAGGACCTCCTCCATCGCCTGTACCATGAACCAGGCTTACACCATGGAACTCCAACGTGCACCGTGGCTTGAGAGAACTCCATCGCTACCTTTCCCATCACACTCCATGCTCTGTTGACAGCACGAGCACCACCCAATGTCTCCTCTTCTCTATTTCCCTTCTTCTTCTTCCCTCTTTCAACACCACCAACTACTATTCATCTTCTTCAACCCACAGAACCCAACAAATCCACATCACCACCGCTGATCCCCTCGCCACAGACTGCAACCAACTCCACCTCCATCTCCACGCATGCCCGCAGCCACCTTCACCCTTCCTCTTCTTCTTCCTCATTCACATCCCCTGCAACTCCACGCAAAGGAACCCAAAGGAGGCCACCGTCCCCATCACCAGATACATCTCAGGCCACCATCTTCTCTGCCAACACGACCGAATCACTCGCTATGACCTCCATTGAAGATCCACGCCAACCACACCGTCGCTCGACAGCCCCTTCTCCCACACCAAACGTCCATGTCTCCAACGTCCTCCACCACTGGCCAGCCACTGGCGGCCACCTCCGGTCACGCCTCCTACGCCATCGCAAAGGCCTCCCTCCAACTGACCTTTCCCCAAAGCAACTCCTCCGACGAAGCTTCCCCGCATGCACACAAAGGAGAGGGAAGGGTTCCTCTATTTCTCATCTCATTAATATTTACCATCAAATGCCATTGAGATCACTATTCCTTTATTTATCTAATTATTATATTCAGACAGATTTGCATGAATATCCCTCATGTTTATTTGAATTACAAATAGTTGCATTTATCTCTTAAATAATAGAGTATGGGATATTGGTTATAGGAAATGGGTTCGATTTTGATTTATATTGATGATATTTGTCAATACTAAGATTACGATTCACATGCTTCCATGCTGGTGATTTTGCATGTAACCTCCCTATATTCTTGATTAATTACATAAATGCTAACTTATGTTAAAAATGAATTACACTAACTAGTGTGCATGTCCGTTGAGATTCCCGAATAAACAAAGCACTACTCACCAATCCAATAAACTATTTCCTTCCTGAGGAGATGACCTAACTATTTTCGTAGTTAGATTTTGAATATTAAATGTTTTAAAAAGCGATTTTCTACCACGTAACTAAATACAACGATGCAACATTTTATATTAAAATTTTTATCGAAAAGGAAGATCGCTCTTTCACCCCACGTTCTAGCGGTTGCGGGCTAGCCCCTCGGACCAGTAAGGATCCGAGCCCATGCGCTCTAAGGTTCAACACACTGCCTGCTGGCAAGAGTCTAGGCCACCTTGCCCTCAGAGGCATCTGCCCATCGAAACGAATAGCGAGGGTTCGGGCCGCCTCAACCAGCAATTGATATATTAGAAAAAGGCAAGGGAGCAAGTCCCTAGCACCCTGTCTCCCAGGCAACGCGACGCCGCATAATGACTCAAGCTTGGGATCCCATGACCCGAAGCCACCCTTCCCCTTCAAGCCACCTCCCAAGGTCGACCCCCTTCTTGACCATGCTTCAAGGAAGGCCATCATAAGCAACCTGCCCCTGGAGGAACACGCAATGGACTAGGGTGCCCCACTTAAAAAGTTAACAAGACAAGGTAGGACTCTCCGCCCCCTCCTATTGGCACCTCACAAGGAGAGTCAATCGAAGGTAGGTGGACCAAGCGCCGACCAACAAATCGGCCCATGGGGGGCACAAAGAAGACCCCCAAGGGTAGCCTTCACGACACAAGCCTTAGGCACCTGGCCTCAACCATGGATGGCCCTCTCCATGAGCATCCCAATAGGCCCCGCCAACGATAAGCCAGAGGAAAGTAACAAAAGCCTCTATGCCAAGTCATTCAAGCAAGCAAAAAGGATCAAGCCAAGCCTCGTGAAATGTAGTTCACATAACCCATGAGAGCAACAAAATCCCAAGCGAAAAATACATCCTGATGCTTGGCATACGAGCAGTCCATACAAGGAATGAAAAAAATTCTTTTATTTCCTTTATAAAAAACGTCGACTGTTACATTCTCCGGATTATTATTTCCGTCAAAATCACAGTTGGAAAAAGGAAAATTGGTACAAGGGAAAAGCTGTCAGCACTCATCATGACTCAATGACCTTGCCCCAGGTCTTCAATCCCACTCATCTCCAACAACACAGGTGATAGTGTGGCATCAAGACTGGCAATCCCTACAGCTTGAGTTGCTTCCTCAGCGAAGGTTTGTCTTTTCCCAACCAACATCGCACCCCCAAGGCTGAGCCCCGATCGGGCAGGGTGAACTCCCCCTTAGTCCCATCCATAGAGGAAGGAGCACTAATTGAGGAACACCGTAGGCGGAGTGGCAAGTCTTGGTAGGCCAAGGCACCGGTGCAAGGTAGGCGCAGCGGCCCAGCCATGCAAGTTACCCTTCCATACACTAGTGAGGTGCCCTACGTGGCCAAAGCCATAAGGCCTTCGGCAGGACATTCACGAGGGAATGGGAAGTTGAGCTCAACTGCCTAGGTAGACGCCTGGCCAATGAGCCCCGCCCCACCTTTGTTTGGGCAAAATACTCTCCCACCAGAGGAGTTGTCAGCAGAAGCACCCTCTGTGACACCCTCGTAGAGTCACTAAGAGACCCGAACAAGGAGGTGGAAGTGTCGAGCCTTTGCAAAGGCGCAACCTTCACCTAGGCCTTGGTCGGCGCCTTTGCGACCCAATGTCTGGTCGGTTCTCCACGCGAGACAGAAGGAAACAGCACCCTCAGCTCAGCGTCCTTGGGCTTGCCCCCACCTGGGTCCACAAGGACAGATGCGGCTGACTCCCTCTTAGTGGACGCCTCACTGAATGTCCTCCACAAGTGCCTTAAGGGAGCCTGCTCCGCTCCTTCTCAGCTCATCGCCTACTTCCTGGTAAGATGGCTAATCGCGGTGCTGCTTTGTGCGTTTATATTTATTATAATACAGTCGTTATAGTATAAGATGAGACAGCTACGGTTGTCATTACCATAGAAATTTACTCGGAAATAGTTTCCTGAGGTCGAACTCAAGGAGCTACTGGAATTCTAGAAGTACAAAGTTTCTTTATTACAAAAATAAGAGAGAGAGAGAGATAGATTTCTGTTTTTGGCTTCTTCTTCTCTTCTTCTCTTTGTGCTTGTCTTCTACCCTCTTCTTTCTTCTGCTTTATCTCCTCTAAAGGTTCATCCGTCGTCTGATACAGCCGTCAGACGACTTAAACTGCGGTCTGCTACAGTGATTCTCCTCTTTTCCTTCCTTCGCTGCTTCTTCTTCTTTGGCGAGCCTTCTTCTTCTTCTCTTCTCCTTCCTACGGCTAAGTGCTGAGCCCTTCTCCTTCAACGCTCCTATCCTGCACACAAGGGGGAAGCAAAACCTATCCCCTCCCTCTACTCGCATGTATCTCTCTCTCTACAAATCTCCCACAAGAAGCTCTCCCAGAGCCACGAGTTAACGGGTCGGGTTGCGTACCGCGACCAGGCGCACCAGCGTGATTTGGTGCGCGAGGTGTGCGTGGGTAGTGTCGGGTCGGATCCGCCAGGTCCGCGTGGTGAAACCGCGGACGAGGCGTGTGATGGGGCGCGGGACCTCACCCTAGGTGTATCGGAGGCGATAAGGTAAAAGCACAAAATCAATTTAAATTGGTGCGGCGCTTCGAGAACTTACAATGTGGGACTAAACTTCTGCTTCTTCTCACGCGCGCCAGCAGGAAGACCGCGACCTCACTTCAGCAGCTGCATCCTTGTTTCCCTCGCGTGCCAGCTGCCTACCTTCACTCGAGTCTCCCCAATTCGCATCAGCTGGAGACCTGATGCACTGAAGCCTGGAGCTCGCTTAGAAGCTCCTTGAGTCATCGCCAATGGCGGCCGAGGCAGCAGATCTGTCCAGCACAAAAAAGGCCTCTCGGCCTAATCAGACCACAGGGGTTTTTTGTGAGGTGCAGCAGGCTGCGGGACGGCCGAGGCATGCGTGCCTAGGTCGTCCTGTGGCCGGAAAAGTGGGTTTGATCGGGGGTGAGTTGTGGAGGAGTAGAGTGGCAGTGGAGGGGCGAAGGGTGTTTAGTATGATTAGGCAGAGCTTTTGGGATAGTTGGCGAGTCGTATGGGGTTGTGGGATGACGGGGGCGACTCGCCAGAGAGTGGCCGGAGGCGAGGAAGGTGAGGGTGATCAGGCGTGGTCGTGGGGTAATCAAGCAAAATAGATTGGGGAAAAGAAAGAGGGGAAGAAGGGGAGTAACTACAACCTACCTACAGGGACGAAGGGGGTCGGAGTTGCAGGCAGTCGTACCGACTGTCGCCGGAGAAGAAGTACCCAGAGGGAGAGAGCGCCGACGAGGAAGTAGGCAGGGAGGCACGTGCTTGGTATGGCGCGACGCGGGAAGATTAGGCGAAGCTAGCTCTGCTGCTGGTATTGCAACAGAGCGACGAGAAGGAGGAGGAGGGGCCGCCGGAGCTGGTGGGTTTCCTGTCGGAGTGGGGAGAGAGGAAGGGTTGAGGGTTTCTCCGCCAAGACCAGACTGCGAGAACCGGCTGGCGATGTTGGTTCTTATAAAGGCGGTGGCGGAGAGGCAGATGCAGGCTGGCGACGTGCACCCCTTGCCGGAGTATGGTCAGAGACGAGACCCATACCTTCCGCACGTTCGCACGGAAGGTGTGGGGGTCGTCAGGCTGCATGGCTGAGTCCCTGCAACAGCAGACGTCGCAGGGAACTCCGCGTTCACTTTGCAGGATGTCCCCCTCACCGTGCGCAGCGTCATGCTCCGCGCAAAGTCGCCGGAGCGTGGTGCTGCGCAGAGACTTGCTGGAGGGACCAAAATGCAAAGAACGATGAGGAAATTGGGGGCCAAAATGCAAGGGTTTCGAAAGTTAAGGGTCAAAAAGTAAATGATGAGGACCAAATTGCAAAGTCGGTCAAGGAGGTCTCTTCTTAGGCTTAAGTTTTTATGCATGACTATGTTGAACCTAAGGATTTTAATGGTGAATTTTGTTTCTAAGTTAGACCATGTTTGACAGGCCAATTTACGTAAAAACCTAAATTAAATGATTAATTGGGTATGGTTCTCAATGTAGGTCAAAATGGGTTTCTAAGGCCAAATTGAAGGTTCTAAACCCTAGAGATTATTTTTCTATGAATTTTAGAGGGTTTAGTTAATTTTTACCCTCCCTCAAACCTCGTGAATTGAAGTGGGTTTGTTTTAATGTTATAGAATGTCATTTAATTCCTTGGAGTTGTTGTAGCCCTTGTTAGGTCAGATCATCCCACTTTCCTTCTTATTAGGTTAGTTTGACCTGTGTTTGGACCCTTAATTACCCTGTTTGCAAATTATGTTGGTGAAATTGCATTTTTACCCCTTATGACTTATTTTCTTTTTGAACTCAGAATTCTCTGAGTTAAGCCTTTCTTTGAGTAATGTAGGAGCTTTTTCTTGCATATCTAGGTTAGATTGTGCTAGTTAGGGTTCATGATGAGGTTCTCATCATACCCCATGCCTAGCTTTTGCTAGTCCCTTAGCAAAAACTTAAGGTTTCAACCTTTGTTCTAGACCATGAAGTTCTTAATGGTTTCAGATAAGTGCTTTTTCATTTGAAACCTAGATTAGGTTAGAATCCTAACCATAGGTCTACAAGGTACTCTAGTACCAACCAAGATCCAGATCTGTCTAGCCTCAAGCTCAGTCCTTAGCAAAGGTTTTTAAGGCCCACAAGAACTAACCTAAGGTCTATTGGACTTTGTGGTTAAAGCACCCGTGCTTGAAATAATTTTAGCCCTGGCTCAGTTCGCAGTGCATTTTGTAAGAAAGAGAGATAGAAGATTTATCTGTTTGGAGAGTTTTCTCTCTTTTTCTTTTTAATTCTAACTTAGGATTGGCTTTTCAACACGGTCTGCATCAGATTCCTTGTTCCCATCATCAATCCTCAAGGGTTCCTAGCAATCGATGCTTCGGGATAGCACCGCCCATGGTAACCCCCGGAACCCTGGCTATTGAGATTTCGAGATAATCCCATCCATGGTGTTCTGTGGCTGAATCCAGACCCTGGCAATTGACACTTCGTGATAATGCCATCCATGGAATCTGAACCAGCAGAGTGCTTACATGCCCCCAGTATGATATGTAAATATCCTAAGAGACAAGCACCGAGGAGATGATATTTTGTTACGCATCTTTGAGGGGAATTTCCCACCTCTCCGCGCTGGGAACTCATCCAAATCAACTTGTGTTGATCGAACGCTCCTACTCTAGGTGTTCTTTTCAGAATTTTGCGATGCTTCTACGTGATTTTGATTTTTATGCTTACTGAACCGGGCTGTGTGTGAGGTTAGGGTGCTTAGGTTACTTAGTCCCGTAAAACAAAAGTTAGTTAATGAGGCCAAATACTCCCTAAACCTTGGACCTAATACTTAAGCTTTTCATTTTCCTCAACCTCTTGAGGAATGTCTAGATCTTAATAGGTACTAAGAATCTATCCAAGAATGCCTAAGGTTCACGTTCTTACTAATCTTACTGTGCACTTTTCAATTTTTTTCTTTTTTCATGAATGAGGTCTAGAACTTAGGTCACTTCCTTAGTTTCTTACTAATGACTATCCCTTTTTTCTCACATTTTTGTGCTCCTTTCTCATTTTGTTTCTTTTCCTTCTCCCACAAAATCTCCTTTCTCCTCTTATTCTCTTATTCTTTTTCGAATTTTTTTTTATGGTGTTTTTGGCATATGTGCATTTTTGTTAAAAACCTTTTCTTACAAGTTTTGACTTTCATACCCCCCCCCCCATGCCTAAGATTTGCAATGTCCTCATTGTGACTTAGGGGGCTTTTATTCAACTTAGTTCATTCCTTAGGACAGATGTTTTGATGTGTGAATGGGTCGGGATGACTGTTGCGGACGATTTCTAATCCCAGATGCAAGCATCTGAGGTGGATTCGGCTGTCTTAAAGGGTGAACCTTAAGTACACAAAGGTGTCAAAAAGGTTTTAAGTTTTCAAAGAAAATGACAGGCTGCCTCCCGTTAAGCGCTGAGTTTTACGCCATCGGCTGGGCGCAATAAGCTCAAGGGGAATGGAGGATATAAGATGATTCAGCCAAATCAGTAGAAGTTACATCAATGAACGGCTTGAGTCTCTGACCGTTCACGATAAAAGGTTCGGAATCATGGCTGGGCGGACTGATTTCGATGGCTCCATTTCCATAAACCTGTCGAACCAAGTATGGTCCAACCCACTTGGATCGCAACTTCCCAGGGAAAAGTTTGAGTCGGGCATCAAAGAGTAGAACCTTCTGACCAGGATGAAAGATCTTTCTAGAGATATGCTTGTCATGGAAGGCTTTAACCCGTTCCTTGTAGATTCGCGAGTTCTCATACTCGTCTAGGCATAATTCATCGATCTCGCTGATTTGAAGCTTTCTGTGGGTTCCAACCTTCGAAAGATCTAGATTACAGTTCCGTACTGCCCAATAGGCTTTGTGCTCCAATTCGACGAGAAGGTGACACGCCTTCCCATACACCAGTCTAAAGGAAGACATGCCTAATTGGATTTTATGGGCAGTCCTATAGGCCCACAAGGCTTCCGGAAGTCGGGACGACCAATCCTTCCTGTCAGGCCGAACAGTGACCTGCAGGATTTTCTTGATCTCCCGATTTGATAGCTCAGCTAGACCATTAGTCTGGGGGTGATAAGGAGTAGAGATTCGGTGAGACACCCCGTATTTGGTCATCAGTGACCTGAACTATGTGTTTGTGAAATGGGTCCCCCATCAGAGATGATTGTTCGTGGAATCCCGAACCTTAAGAAAATGTTTTGATGAATGAATTTGAGAATGATTTTATGATCACAGGTTCGGGTCAGTATGGCTTCGATCCATTTGGACACATAGTCCACAGCTAGCAGAATATATTCAAAACCATCCGAAACAGGAAAGGGGCCCATAAAATCAATTTCCCAAACATCAAAAATTTCACATACGAGAATCGGCTGCAAAGGCATCATGTCGCAATGGCTCATGTTGCCCAAAGTTTGGCAACGACTGCATGCCTTGCAGTGACTATATGCGTCTTTGAACAGTGTGGGCCAGTAAAAGCCGCACTAGAGGACTTTTGATGCGGTTTTATGCCCAAAGAAATGGTCACCGCATGCCTGGTCATGGCAGAAAGAGAGAATATTATTGACTTCCTCTTCCGGAACACATCTTCGGATGATTTGGTCAGCACCTACGTGGAAGAGGTATGGATCTTCCCAGATGTAATACTTGGCATCAGAGCGCAATTTGTCTTTCTTGGCCTTCGACCAATCAGATGGCATCTGATGTGATGCCAAGTAGTTTACTATATCAGCGAACCATAGAAGTCTAGTACCAATAGTCAGCAGGTGCTCATCAGGAAAATGTTCCGTGATGGGTCCGGAAGGGTTGATAATCTTAGAAGGAAGGCGGGAAAATGGTCAGCTACCACATTCTGTCTTCCTGCCTTGTCGCAAATCTCGAGATCGAATTCTTGCAACAGCAAGATCCATCGGATTAGTCGGGGCTTCGCGTCCTTCTTGGCAAGGAGATGCCTCACAGCCGTGTGATCTGAGTAGATGATGACGTGGGAACCCAAGAGATAAGATCGAAATTTTTCAAGGGCAAATACTACGGCTAGCAGCTCTTTCTCCGTAACCGTGTAGTTACGCTGAGCCTCGTCAAGTGTCTTGCTAGTGTAGTAAATGACCACGGGTTTCCCGTCAGCTTTCTGCCCCAGGATCGCTCCTACAACGAAATCAAACGCATCGCACATGATCTCAAAGGGTTGAGACCAATCAGGGGATTGTAGGATAGGTGCCTGGGTGACTCGGTCACGAAGGTTTTCAAAGGCTAGTGTGCATTCCTTGGAGATTTCAAAGGGTACATCCTTAGAGAGAAGAGTAGTCAAGGGGCGCACGATTTTCGAGAAATCAAGAATGAAACGACGATAAAAATCGACGTGCCCTAAAAAAGAACGGATGTCCCTGATCGAGCTAGGCATAGGAAGGCGATAGATTAGATCAACCTTAGCTCGATCCACTTAGATGCCTTTCTCCGAGATTAAATGTCCCAGGACAATTCCCTCAGGCACCATGAAATGGCTCTTTTCCCAGGAAAGAACCAAACTCACATCGATGCACCGCCTGAGTATTTGGACCAAGTGTTGGAGGCAATCATCAAATGATGCTCCAAAAACTGAAAAGTCATCCGTGAAGACTTCCAGATAGTCACCTACCACATCTGAGAATATGGCAAGCATGCACCGCTGAAAAGTCGCGGGTGCATTGCAGAGACCGAAAGGCATCCTTCAGAATGCGTACGTTCCGAAGGGGCAGGTGAACGTGGTCTTCTCTTGGTCCTCAAGATGGATTGCCACCTGGTTGTAACCGGAGTACCCGTCAAGAAAGCAGAAGAACATATTTCCCGCTAGTTTCTCGAGGATCTAATCAATGAAAGGTAGTGGGAAATGATCCTTCTTCGTGGAGAAATTGAGTCGTCGGTAATCTATACAAACTCTCCACGAGTTGGCTAATCGGGTAGGAATGACTTCTCCGATTTCAGTCGTTATGGTGGTGAGCCCTTCCTTTTTAGGCACAACCTGAATTGGGCTCACCCAACGACTATCGGAGATCGGGTAGATGATCCCTGCATCTAACCACTTGATGATCTCCTTTTTCACAACCTCCTGCAGATTTGGGTTCAAGCGTCTCTGTATTTCACGAGAAGGTCGTGCGCCCTCTTCAGAATAAATATGATGCGTGCAATAAGAGGGACTTATTCCAGTCAGATCATCGAGAGTCCACCCGATGGCTCTGCGATGTTACTGGAGGACAGCAATCAGACGGGATTCCTGTTCGGGATTGAGCTTGGAATTAATAATCACAGGAAGGGTCTGATTAGAACCCAAAAAGATGTATTTCAAGTGATCAGGAAGGGGCTTTAGTTTAAGGATGGGGTTATCAGCAGCTGAGGGTGATTCAGAATAGATGTGAGGTTCAAGGGTAGGAGCTATTGGTTTGTCTAAATCTGGATTTGACTTCTCTGTTTGCGGGTCAAGATCTTTCTGCGGTTGATGAGGTATAATCAGGTCATTTTCAAAGTGTGTTTCATCAACCAAAGCCCTAATGTTACAAATTTGTTCGATGACACTGCAATTGATTCCTTGTTGGGCCTTAAATATATCAATTTTCAGGGTTTGATTTCCAAATTTGAGCTCTATTTGTCCCTCCTCACAGTTGATGTTGGCTCTAGCAGTAGCCAAGAAAGGTTTCCCTAGAATGATCGGTGTATCCCTAGGGTTTTCATGTGCATCCATGTCTAAGACTATAAAGTCTACAGGAAAGTAGAAATCCCGCACTCTTACAATAACATCCTCGAGAATCCCTTTTGGTGACTTTATCGATCGATCTGCTAATTGTAATGTCACCTCAGTTGGTTTTAGCTCAGCTTCTTCTAGATGGTTAAGTAAGGATGTGGGTATCAGATTTATGGAAGCACCCAAGTCTAGCAATGCTCTATCAAATTGGGTGTTGAACCGTTTTGCGAATCGCTACGCTTATGTGTTTGGTTTTGGAAAACCTGTCGTTGTAGTTCGAAAGCGAAGAATTCGTGTTCAACAAATAAAATTTATACCGAAAAGAATTCCGGGTCGAACACAGGGAGGCTACGTTGATCTATATTCGCAATTATATTTTTTTAGGATTTTTAAGCAAGGTGATATAATTACAATGGAGCTATCAGACTAAAAGAAAGATAGAGAGAGAGAGAGAAAGAGAGAGAAAGAGAACATGCATTCAATATTTCAATTGTTTATATAATCAAACCAAATAAAAGTTACACTAGAAAGCGGAAAATCAATTACACTATAAAGCAGGAAAATTATACACTAGAAAAGCTATAAATAAGAATGGGAGAGAGAAGTTATCCTCCTTGACGATTGCTTGGAGGACGAGCCGGACGGGACGACGCCTGGACGAAGGAGAACGAAGTAGGACGAAGGAGGACGAAGCAGAAGAACGGGAACGAAGCAGCACACCATCGTCATCGTGGGATCCACTTCCGAAGGGGAACGAAAATTGGACTTTATCTCATGAGAAGCATCCCGGGAGTGGGACAAGCTTCTTTTGAGCTTTGGAGGGGTAGAGAGGAGAAAGAAGGGATGAGAATTTCGTATGGAGGGGGTCTCCTTTTATAGTTACAAGGAGTGGGGGCAAAATGGACATTACAACTTCAAAATAATAAAAGAGAGGTCTTTAGTGACGGATAAATCCGTCACTAAAGCCCTCAATGTGGGCGTCGTGGGCGGCTCGCGCGCGCCCACTCGCCTGCTCGTGCGCTCAACAGCTTGCACACGTTCGTCAATTTTCAGCCGTCCGATCGCGAGATCGGACGGCTTAAAATGCGTCTCCACCCGCTGCGTTGCGCGCCCGTCCGCACGTCTGATTGCGCGTCCGATTGTGCATCCAATCGCGCGTCGCCACTATCGGGCACGCGCGACTGTCCGATCACCATCTGACGCTCCACCCACGCCCAATCGCCCGCGCCTACCGCTCCTCGCCACGGCTCGATCCCGCGCCTGCCGCTCGCGAAAGCGCGCTCGACCACTACGCTATGGGGCGCGGATGGTCGAGCAGACGCTTTTAAGTGCGAGCGACCACAGCCGTTGGATTAAGATCCAACGGCGGAGAGTGATCGGGCGCGGGGCCTTCACAAGATGCAAGTGGCCGTTTGGGCGGCTGAGATGGCGCCACGTGGCGCTATCTTGGCCGTCCATCTTCTGGAAGTTGTTGATGGTGCCACGGATGTCAGATTGACTCGATTTTTGTGTCGTTGGGCTGCGATCGTCGATCCGAATTCATCCGTGCAGTTGGATTTGTCATCTGAAGTGCAGATTTACACCATCCTGGCCCTTGATCTTCAAGGGTTCCCAGGTCACTATCTGATGCTACGGATGTCTGATTCGGGCGATCTTGGAGTCGTTGAACTCCAATCGTCGCCCTGATCACATACATACGGTTGGATCTTTGATCCGAGGTCCCGACAAAATGTTTGCCCTATCCAAGAACATAAAAGGAGACAATTAACCTCCATTTTATTCAAACTACTCTAAATGCAAGATGATGCATGTTATGCAATATTTATATCATGAAATGCAATCCTATGCTTAAGAACATGCATAAATAGACATCTTAAGTAGTGTAAATGTGTTTACATCATTGGGTATGTTACGAACGCGTGCCCCAGACGTCTTTTAAGACGTCTGGGAGGTGGCCCAAACGTCGGACCAGACGTCTAGGATCACATCCTGACGTCTGACCAGACGTCTGGGATCGTTTACAGACGTCTGGAAAATAGTTATTTTCTCGCACGAGAGATTCGTCTGCGCGCCTGTGCGCGTAGACCCGCGATTCCTCTCTCTCTTTTTCCCTCTCTCTCTGCGGCTGCAGACCTGCCACGCACTCTCTCCCTCCTCCTCGCGCGGCCTTAAAAGGCCACGCCTCCCCTCCTATCGTCTCCACCGTCCCCTTCCTCTTCTCCTTCCTGTGCGCGAGAGCGAGCGAGCGCGAGGGCGGCAGCGGCGGCCGCAGTGAGCGCAGAGGAGGTGCGGCGTGCGAGGGCGGAGCTCTGCCGTGAGGGCGAGCACGCCGGAGTGGCTTGGCCGGCCGGCGAAGGGCACAGGGGGCGCGAAACGACGCGTAGAGGGACCTGCAGCAGACTGAGTAGCAAGTGCGCGAGGTGCGACGCGGGCGGCGTCACGAGCGGAGGCCGAGTGGTGCCCTGATTGTGGAAAAATTTCCAGAATCAGACGTCTGGGTTGATAGCCAGACGGCGAGGGAGACGTCTGGAATCTCATACAGACGTCTGAAAGGTGAGTATTCCGCTTTCTTCTTCCTTCCTGTCGACTGACCGTACTGAGGGAGGGAGTTGGCTGTGCGCAGGCTCGCTGATTCGCCATCCTTTGCGAATCGGACGTCTGGAAGTTGTACCAGACGGCTGGAGTGACCTCCAGACGTCCGGGGTGACCATCGGACGTCTGGGAGCTAGGCCAGACGTCAACGAAGGCTTCTGGACGTCTGGGAAACCACACTGAACAGGTAATTCTCTGATCCACTTTTTAAGACGTCTGGAATAAGTTCCAGACGTCTGATTTTGCACAGTATCGTCTTTTTCGACCCGTTTAGGGCCCGTTCGGGCTCCGTTTTCCGCGATTCGAGTTGCGTTCTTCTCAGAATTAATTCCTCTACCCGTCTAGAGTAGCTATACACTGTTTTGAGACACTCCTTGTGTTTGATCCTTGTGATAGGACCTCCTTCAGTTGCAGTCTTGGGAGTCGCGGAGGCACGCGGGATTCCCGATCACGCCCCCATCACTCCCGTTGTACCTGGTAGAGTGGCTTTAAGTATTAATAAAATCTGTTAAAGTATGGAACCATAACTAGAACCTAGGACATTGCATGAATCCTAGGAATGAGAAATATATGATAGCTCCTAGGTGTTGCATGAATTCTAGGGCTGGAAAACTAGATTGTATGATAGATCCTAGGATATGGCATGAATCCTAGGATGGAAAAACTAGTGGAATGTATAATACTGCAGTCTTGGAAAAATGGAAAGGAATATAAAGCTGCCTGTAAATTGAATTAACAGCTGCCTGTTACGAATAAAGAAACATGAATGAGATCATGGGTCGTAAGAACGTGAAACTGGAAAGTGACACCTGGATGTTTGAGTTAAAATGATGGAACCCTACGGGGAATTAGGAGTGGAACTCCTGGAAAGGGGAAGGAATGGAACTGAGATGTAGTTTGTACTGTCTCTTGGGTACGCAGTACCAAGGGAAGTACCTGTACCTGTTTAGTGCAGAGTGGGGCCAGCCACCCTAGGGACCCGGGGTTAGGATTGGCCGCTCTGTGCCGACTTGCTGGCCCTCGTGTACGTAGTACCGAGGAGAGCTACTAGTGTTAGGAGAGTACTAGCTACCCCACGGGCCCCGAGGTTCTGCTAGCCGCCTTCACCGACTTGTTAGGCCCACTAGGGCAAACCAGGGTAGTCAGGCGAGGGTGCGCGGACTGTGGAGGGGCAAGGCCCCGGTTTGGTTACTGTGGAGGGGTTGGACCCCTGTTACTGAGAGGGCTCTACCCTGGTTCCGTGCTGTGCTTTGGGCGCACCCGTTAACGGAAACGACTGACCGCGTGCCAGTGCGGGTTAGCTACCTGTGCGTTTATCGCGCGTGCCGTAGTCACCGTTACGTCTGTCAGTGACCTTGGGGTGGTTGACTGAGGGTAGGATCACCACGGGGGACTCTCCCGGCCAGGAGAGCACCACGTGCAACTTCTACTTTTGGAAAAGACTGCAATCAAGATCGTTCCCACGAGGAACATTCGAGATCAAGTAAAGGATCTGAGAAATAAATGAAATAGTGAGAAAATTGAAAGATGTGAATAAAGGAAGTAATAGAACATAACAGCTACTGTACACTCTACTGTTGTCTTTAGTTAGTTTGCCACTCTACTCAGCGTTTTGCTGACGTGTTACACTCGTTACCTTTTTCAGGACCAGGTGTTGAGCAGCCAGGGTCAGCGGCTGCAGAGGACGCTGGGCCGAGTAGGGTCCAGTAGAGTTTACCACAGTCTTTTGTACCTCTTTTGTTTCTGTTATAGTGAGTAGTTCTTGTTTCCGCTGTACTTTCTTTACCTGCAGTTCTTGTTATATGATAAATGTTGTTCTACTGTTGTGGTGGTACCTACTGTAGTAGTTTCTTTCCTTACTGCTGTACTTTCTTACTGTTAGTTATATTCATGCTGAATGTGGTTTATTTTACTTCTCTTTTGGTTACTTCCTCGTTGGACGACTAGGTCTTGGGATTAGTCGAGTCGGTCCGATTCTCGTGTCTCGTAGGGACTCGGGAATCGGGTCGTTACAAGGTGGTATCAGAGCAAGGTCGTCCCGAGAAGTGAATCAACTGACTGGAAAATAACCAATTCGCATGTTTATAGCTAGAGTAGCCACCACAACATATCTCCTGACTTGAGCTCTTAGAAGCTTTGTTAGGTACCGTCTGTTTTGACGTTTCCGTTTTGTTTCGCGTCTCCTTGCAGGAGATGCCTCGTCGCGGGACTGGCGAGACTGGCCGCGGGCGCGGCCGAGGGCGAGGTCGGCGAGATGGACGTGCTGTTGTTGACGTCTTGGTGGACCAGCCACCACTCCCGGGCATCCAGGCCCAGGATCTCGCCAGACTGGTACGAGATATTGTACGAGAGGAGCTCCACCCACCGCCCCGAGTGCCTCCTCCTAGGGCTGTAGAGGGGGAGTCCTCTGTGGGACCACACGATGGACACGGCGCTGGACAAGAGCGAGGGGATGGGTCGTTGCCACCCCTACCTTCCTCCGACACTTCTGTACACGAGGCACCTTCGCCTGGAGGTGCACCAGCACCTCCCCTACAGCGCCACTTCGAGCTTTTCGGACAATTCCGGAAGCTGAAGCCCCCCTCCTTCAAGGGGGATGAGGACCCGACCGAGGCAGAGGACTGGCTTGAGCAGCTGGAGAAGATCTTCAACACCCTTCGCCCCCCGGTAGAGTGTCGCGTGGCCTTTGCCACGTACCAGCTGGAGAGTGCGGCACACCGGTGGTGGAGGGCGGTCTGGGGACAGGAGAGGGACGAGCCGACGTGGGACCAGTTCGTCACCCTCTTCTGCGAGCAGTACTTTCCCCAGACGTGGCAGGACCAGAGGAGGCGGGAGTTCCACACTCTCCGCCAAGGGACGATGACTATGAGCGCGTACCGCACGCGTTTCTTGGAGCTGTCCCGTTTTGCAGCAACAGCGGTAGACACTGAGGAGGAGCGCCTTTGGAGGTTCACCGAGGGGCTCCGGCCTGCGATCCGAGGGTATGTCAAACCCCCAGAAGCTCCCTACGTTTTCGAGGGTGGTAGAGGTTGCTATGACTTACGAGGAGACCAACCCGTCCGCACGAGACACCGATGGCGGGCGGAAGAGGCCCTTTCAGCCAGACTTCTCACAGGGCCGGCGAGAACGGAGACACGTGACATCCGCAGGAGAGTCGTCACGTTGTGCAGGGCCATCGGTGGCCTTTGGGGGCCCTCGACAGGGGCCAGTCGCCAGCACCGGACCCTCGCCTAGCCGACAGCAGGGACCCGCTGAGGGCGGGAGTCGGGTTCTCCTCTGCTACCAGTGTGGCCAGCCGGGCCACGTCAGGAGGGACTGCCCATCTAGGGCAGGAGGTCAGCAGATACTCCCCGCGCAGAGCACTGGAGGGCGCGCAGGAGGCCGCGGTTCCCAGGCGTGAGGAGGTCTGAGTGGTCAGCTGTTTGTAGCTGAGGAGTTGTACACGGATTGAGAGGTCAGCATCGGGGGACATAGCCTGCCAGCTGACCTGATTATTATCCAGATGGAGGAATTTGGAGTGATTCTGGGGATGGATTGGCTGTCCGCTTACCACGCCTTGGTGGACAGTTTTGAGAGGAAGATTGTCTTCTCCATTCTGGAGTTGCCTTCTTTTGAGTTTCATGGGCAGCCAGTGGACGGAGGTTTCAGGTGCATTTCGGCACTTCGGGCGGCGAGACTTTTGAGCCAGGGGTGTGAGGGCTTCCTAGCTTGTGTGGTGGCAGAGCCCAGCCCTGTGGCAGACTTCCAAAGCATCCCGGTGGTCAGAGAGTACCCTGACGTGTTTCCAGACGAGTTACCAGGACTACCGCCCGAGCGTGAGATCGAGTTTGAGATCTCACTAGTACCAGGGACCAGCCCCATCTCCACCGTGCCATACAGGATGGCACCGCTTGAGCTGCGAGAGCTCAAGGCTCAGTTGCAGGACCTTCTGGAGAAAGGTTTCGTGAGGCCCAGTGCGTCTCCTTAGGGAGCCCCGGTACTGTTTGTGAAGAAGAAGGATGGGACCCTACATCTTTGTGTGGACTACCGACAGCTGAATAGGGTCACCATCAAGAACAGATATCCGCTACCGAGGATCGACGATTTGTTTGACCAGTTGTGGGGTCCCACGGTGTTTTCCAAGATAGACTTGAGGTCTGGATACCACCAGTTGAGGATCAGGGAGACCGACGTCTCCAAGACAGCTTTCCGCACCCGGTACGGACACTACGAGTTTTTGGTCATGCCGTTTGGGCTGACCAATGCCCCCGCTGCTTTCATGGACCTGATGAACCGGGTGTTTAGACCGTACTTGGATCAGTTCGTGGTGGTTTTCATAGATGATGTGCTCATCTATTCTAGAGATCGGACGCAGCACGGACAGCACTTGCGAATGGCTTTGGACACTCTGAGGCGACGCAGGCTGTACGCCAAGTACAACAAGTGCGAGTTCTGGTTGAGGGTGGTGACCTTCTTGGGTCATGTGATCTCTGGAGACGGCTTGGCGGTGGACCCAGCCAAGGTCGAGGTAGTGCTCAGGTGGGAGAGACCGCGTTCGGTCACTGAGATCCGCAATTTCCTGGGACTAGCAGGCTAGTACAGACGGTTCATCAGAGGATTTTCGTAGATTGCGCGTCCTATGACACAGTTGACCCGGGAGGACGTGCCTTTCGCATGGACAGACACTTGTGAGGCGTGTTTTCTGGAGCTGAAGGAGATGTTGACCTCGGCTCCCGTGCTCACCATCCCTGACAGTAGTGGCGGGTTTGTTGTGTACACGGACGCCTCCTTGCAGGGGTTAGGAGGTGTGCTCATGCAGAGGGGTCAGGTTGTCGCTTACGCTTCGCGACAACTGGAGCCCCATGAACATACCTACCCTACCCATGACCTAGAGTTGGCAGCTGTTGTCTTCGCGTTGAAGACCTGGAGGCACTACTTGTACGGTGAGACCTTCGAGATTTTTTTTACTGATCACAAGAGCGTCAGATACCTTTTTTATCAGAAGGAGCTCAACATGAGACAGAGACGTTGGTTGGAGCTCCTGAAGGACTACAACTGCAGCATCTCCTACCACCCGGAAAAGGCCAATGTGGTGGCTGACGCCTTGAGCCGTAAGGCGCCCGCACGCTTGGCCAGTCTACAGTTACAGAGTTGGAGCCTTTTGGAGGAGGTGGGCAGTTGGCGACCCCTAGAGTTACGAGGGTATTGTGGGGCAGTAACAGTGACACGGCAGACTAGGCCAGAGCTGATGGACCGCATCATCACATGACAGATGGCTGATCCTTACTTGCAGTCTTTGCGCGACAAAGTACTGTCAGGAGACCCAGCGGGGACACGACGCAATCTGGGTAATAGTGGATAGACTGACGAAGACGGCGCGATTCTTACCGATCCGAGTCACTTTGGGACCAGCACAGTTGGCAGAGAGGTATATCCGTGATGTGGTACGACTACACGGAGTTCCGCAGGAGATCGTATCCGACCGGGATACCCGCTTTACATCCCAGTTTTGGGCTGAGTTTCAGCAGGCCTTGGGGACGAGGTTAAGGTTTAGCACGGCTTACCACCCCCAGACGGACGGACAGTCTGAGCACACGATACAGACACTTGAGGACCTTTTGCGTGCCTGTGTACTGGACTGGAGGGGCTCTTGGGAGGAGCACCTGCCCCTTGCAGAATTTGCTTACAACAACAGTTATCACTCGAGCATCGACATAGCTCCCTACGAGGCTCTGTACGGACGGAAGTGTACGGCACCCTTGAGTTGGGTTGAGGTGGGGACCAAGTGGGAGGTTGGCCCCAGGTTGATCCGGCAGAGTCAGGAGGTAGTTGAGCAGATCCACAGACGACTCCGCACTGTCAGGAGCAGACAGAAGAGCTACGCGGATTGGAGACGCAGAGAGGTGCAGTTTAAGGTTGGGGACCACGTCTTCCTTCGTGTTTCACCCATGAAGGGCTTACAGCGGTTTGGGGTGAGAGGGAAGCTCGCGCCGAGGTTCGTAGGGCCCTTTGAGGTCCTGGAGCGGGTTGGACTCGTTGCTTACAGACTTGCCCTTCCCCCGTAGCTTTTTGGTGTGCACGACGTGTTCCACGTGTCCAACCTCAGGAAGTACGTAGCCGATTCCAGTCACGTACTGAGTCACGAGAGCGTCGAGGTGAGCGACGACCTGACCTACCCCGAGCGGCCAGTGCAGATCCTAGACCGAGCCGTCCGCAGTTTGAGACGAAAGCAAGTACCCCTGGTAAAGGTTTTGTGGAGGAGCCAGCGGTACGAGGAGGCAACCTGGGAGCCTGAGGCGGCAATACGGGAGCAGTACCCGGAGCTTTTCGCAGGTACATCTTTTCGGACCGGCTTCAGTCCTCTTTGAGTTTGTTATGGTTATTTGGACATCTTTTCCCCGCACCCTAGTTGGCGCAAGTTTCGGGGATGAAACTTCCTTTGAGTTTGTTATATTGTTACGAACGCGTGCCCCAGACGTCTTTTAAGACGTCTGGGAGGTAGCCAAGACGTCGGACCAGACGTCTGGGATCACATCCAGACGTTTGACCAGACGTCTGGGATCGTTTACAGACATCTGGAAAACAGTTATTTTTTCGCACGAGAGATTCGTCTGCGCGCCTGTGCGCGCAGACCCGCGATTCCTATCTCTCTCTCTTTTTCCCTCTCTCTCTGCGGCTGCAGACCTGCCGCGCACTCTCTCCCTCCTCCTCGCGCGGCCTTAAAAGGCCACGCCTCCCCTCCTGTCGTCTCCACTGTCGCCTTCCTCTTCTCCTTCCTGTGTGCGAGAGCGAGTGAGCATGAGGGCGGCAGTGGCGGCCGCAGTGAGCGCGGAGGAGGTGCGGCGTGCGAGGGCGGAGCTCTGCCGTGAGGGCGAGCTGGCCGGAGCAGCTTGGCCGGCCCACGGAGGGCGCAGGGGGCGCGGAACGACGCGGAGAGGGACCTGCTGCAGTCTAAGCAGCAAGTGCGTGAGGTGCAACGCGAGCGACGTCGCAAGCGGAGGCCGAGTGGTGCCCTGATTCTGGAAAAATTTCCAAAATCAGACGTCTGGATTGATAGCCAGACGGCGTGGGAGACGTCTGGAATCTCATACAGACGTCTCAAAGGTGAGTATTCCGCTTTCTTCTTCCTTCCTGTCGACTGACCGTACTGAGGGAGGGAGTTGGCTGTGTGCAAGCTCGCTGATTCGCCATCCTTTGCGAATCGGACGTCTGGAAGTTGTACTAGACGGCTGGAGTGACCTCCAGACGTCCGTGGCGACCATCGGACGTCAGGGAGCTAGGCCAGACGTCCCTGAAGACTTCTGGACGTCTGGGAAACCACGCTGAACAGGTAATTCTCTGATCCACTTTTTAAGACGTCTGGAATAAGTTCCAGACGTCTGATTTTGCACAGTATCGTCTTTTTCGACCCGTTTAGGGCCCGTTCGGGCTCCGTTTTCCGCGATTCGAGTTGCGTTCTTTTCAGAATTAATTCCTCTACCTGTCTACAGTAGCTATACACTGTTTTGAGACACTCCTTGTGTTTGATCCTTGTGATAGGACCTCCTTCAGTTGCAGTCTTGGGAGTCGCGGAGGCACGCGGGATTCCCGATCACGCCCCCATTACTCCCGTTGTACCTGGTAGAGTGGCTTTACGTATTAATAAAACCTGTTAAAGTATGGAACCATAACTAGAACCTAGGAAATTGCATGAATCCTAGGAATGAGAAATATATGATAGCTCCTAGGTGTTGCATGAATTCTAGGGCTGGAAAACTAGATTGTATGATAGATCCTAGGATATGGCATGAATCCTAGGATGGAAAAACTAGTGGAATGTATAATACTGCAGTCTTGGAAAAATGGAAAGGAATATAAAGCTGCCTGTAAATTGAATTAACAGCTGCCTGTTACGAATAAAGAAACATGAATGAGATCATGGGTCGTAAGAACGTGAAACTGGAAAGTGACACCTGGATGTTTGAGTTAAAAGGATGGAACCCTACGGGGAATTAGGAGTGGAACTCCTGGAAAGGGGAAGGAATGGAACTGAGATGTAGTTTGTACTGTCTCTTGGGTACGCAGTACCAAGGGAAGTACCTGTACCTGTTTAGTGCAAAGTGGGAACAGCCACCCCAGGGACCCGGGGTTAGGATTGGCCGCTCTGTACCGACTTGCTGGCCCTCGTGTACGTAGTACCGAGGAGAACTACTAGTGTTAGGAGAGTAGGGTCCAGTAGAGTTTACCACAGTCTTTTGTACCTCTTTTGTTTCTGTTATAGTGAGTAGTTCTTGTTTCCGCTGTACTTTCTTTACCGGCAGTTCTTGTTATATGATAAATGTTGTTCTACTGTTGTGGTGGTACCTACTGTAGTAGTCTGCTGTACTTTCTTACTGTTAGTTATATTCATGCTAAATGTGGTTTATTTTACTACACTTTTGGTTACTTCCTCGTTGGACGACTAGGTCTTGGGATTAGTCGAGTCGGTCCGGTTCTCGTGTCTCGTAGGGACTCGGGAATCAGGTCGTTACAAGGTGGTATCAGAACAAGGTCGTCCCGAGAAGTGAATCAACTGACTGGAAAATAACCAATTCGCATGTTTATAGCTAGACTAGCCACCACAACATATCTCCTGACTTGAGCTCCTAGAAGTTTTGTTAGGTACCGTCTGTTTTGACATTTCCGTTTTGTTTCGCGTCTCCTTGCAGGAGATGCCTCGTCGCGGGACTGGCGAGACTGGCCGCGGGCGCGGCCGAGGGCGAGGTCGGCGAGATGGACGTGCTATTGTTGACGTCTCGGTGGACCAGCCACCACTCCCGGGCATCCAGGCCCAGGATCTCGCCAGACTGATACGAGATATTGTACGAGAGGAGCTCCACCCACCGCCCCGAGCGCCTCCTCCTAGGGCTGCAGAGGGGGAGTCCTCTGTGGGACCACGCGACGGACACGGCACTGGACACGAGGGAGGGGATGGGCCGTTGCCGCCCCCACCTTCCTCCGACACTTCTGTACACGAGGCACCTTCGCCTGGAGGTGCACCAGCACCTCCCCTACAGTGCCACTTCGAGCTTTTCGGACAGTTCCGGAAGCTGAAGCCCCCCTCCTTCAAGGGGGATGAGGACCCGACCGAGGCAGAGGACTGGCTTGAGCAGCTGGAGAAGATCTTCAACACCCTTTGCCCCCCGGTAGAGTGCCGCATGGCCTTTGCCACGTACCAGCTGGAGAGTGCGGCACACCCGTGGTGAAGGGCGGTCTGGGGACAGGAGAGGGACGAGCCAACGTGGGACCAGTTCGTCACCCTCTTCTGAGAGCAGTACTTTCCCCAGACGTGGCAGGACCAGAGGAGGCGGGAGTTCCACACTCTCCGCCAAGGGACGATGACTGTGAGCGCTTACCGCACGCGTTTCTTGGAGCTATCCCGTTTTGCAGCAACAGCGGTGGCCACTGAGGAGGAGCGCCTTTAGAGGTTCACCGAGGGGCTCCGGCCTGCGATCCGGGGGTATGTCAAACCCCTAAAGCTGCCTACGTTTTCGAGGGTGGTAGAGGCAGCTATGACTTATGAGGAGACCAACCCGTCCCCGCGAGACACCGACGGTGGGCGGAAGAGGCCCTTTCAGCCAGACTTCTCACAGGGCCGGCGAGAACGGAGACACGTCACGTCCGCAGGAGAGCCGTCACGTTGTGCAGGGCCATCAGTGGCCTTTGGGGGCCCTCGACAGGGGCCAGTCGCCAGCACTGGACCCCCGCCTAGCCGACAGCAGGGACCCGTTGAGGGCGGGAGTCGGGTTCCCCTCTGCTACCAGTGTGGCCAGCCGGGCCACGTCAGGAGGGACTGCCCATCTAGGGCAGAAGGTCAGCAGATACTCCCCGCGTAGAGCACTGGAGGGCACGCTGGAGGCCATGGTTCCCAGGCGCGAGGAGGAGGATAGCAGTCGCGAGGAGGGTACCGGCCAGCACCTACCCGTCCGACGCAGAATGTGGCTGCTTCGTCCGCACCTAGAGCTGAGGGGCGTATCAACGCCCTAACACACAGGGACGCCAGAGCTTCGGGATCGGTGGTAGCAGGTATGGTTCCAGTTTCTAGCAGACTCGTTTACACGCTTTTCGATTTCGGCACTATGCACTCGTTTGTCGCAACCAGTTTCGCAGTTAGTTTGGACCAGGATTGTACACTGTTAGAGAATCCGTTCGTAATCAGAGGTCCGAGTGGTCAGCTGTTTGTAGCTGAGGAGTTGTACACGGATTGAGAGGTCAGCATCGGGGGACATAGCCTGCCAGTTGACCTGATTATTATCCAGATGGAGGACTTTGGAGTGATTTTGGGGATGGATTGGCTGTCTGCTTACCACGCCTTGGTGGACAGTTTTGAGAGGAAGATTGTCTTCTCCATTCCGGAGTTGCCTTCTTTCGAGTTTCACGGACAGCCAGTGGACGGAGGTTTCAGGTGCATTTCGGCACTTCGGGCAGCGAGACTTTTGAGCCAGGGGTGTGAGGGCTTCCTAGCTTGTGTGGTGGCAGAGCCCAGCCCTGTGGCAGACTTCTAGAGCATCCCGGTGGTCAGAGAGTACCCTGACGTGTTTCCAGACGAGTTACCAGGACTACCGCCCGAGCGTGAGATCGAGTTTGAGATCTCACTAGTACCAGCGTTGAGGTCCTCGCAAGTCTGAGGAACCTCCAGAGAATCAGAGAAAGGGGGAATGGAATTCCTCGGGCTAGCATAGAAAGGATCGGATGACCCTCCGATCTGAGAATCAGATGGGGATGGATATGGATCCATCCCAGGAGAAGATCGGTGGAGAATGTTTTACACAGTCTCCCGTGTGGAAGGAGGCTGTGCAAAGGAGCTATGTGCAGAGGTGGCTCGCTGCAAGTGCTGAGTCAGCTTATCCACCTTCTTTTCAATGATTGAGACCTTGTCCAATTGACTGGCCATTAGTTCCAGGTCAACTGATGCGAACAGGCCTTGTGTCTCATGTTCTCCCCTAAGGTTCGTCGATGCGCGGGTATTCGTCCTGTCGAATAATCCCATGGAGTCATTGTTGATGGAGTTCTCTCACATGTTTTCGAGAATTTCCCACACGGTGTCCTCATGTTGACCCATGATATTCCCTCTGCAGGTTGCATTGACGAAAAGACGGATGTCTTCACGAAGTCCCTGGTAAAAAGATTGGACTTGTTCCCATTTAGGAACTTCGTGATGGGGGCACTTTCTCATGAGATCCTGAAAGCGATCCCATGCCTCATGGAGAGGTTCCCCTATTTGCTGAGTGAAGTGAGTAATCTGATGGCGCAAGGCATTGGTCCGACCAACGGGAAAGAACTTCTTCAAAAATTCGGACTGAAGTTCTTCCCAAGTGTTGATCGGCCGAGTCTGAGTTTGATACCAATGAGCGGCCTTGTCTATAAAAGAGGAGAACATCTTCATGAGGAGAATGTCCCGATTTTGTGCATCTGACCCAAAAGTTTGGGCCAGATGCTTCAGCTGTTTGATGTGCTGGAAGAGATTTTCAGAATTAAGCCCATGGAATTTAGGTATAGCATGAATCATATTGGGCTTTAATTCGGAATCAGGTCCTCCAGTCGGGATTCTGACTCGAGGCTCAATGGCCACCGCAGCAGGATTATAATGGTCCCGCATCATAGGGCGCTGCGGTGGGTGCACAAAGCTTTGGAAGAGGTCATTGAGTCGCTGGAGCTGGTACTCCAGATTGTTTTCTTCCTCAACTGGCTGAGCCATGATGGGGGAAGAAGAAGAGCTTGGTTCTGAATCAGATGAGAGAATACTGTGGTGGGGTTGCTGCACAAACACGGGTGTCGAGGCTTGGCCTTGACAAGAGTGAATTTCTAAAGGAGGTCTTAAGGGTGGTCTTAAGGACCTCCTACCGTACATGCATCGAAGGATGTGATGATGAGATTAGAAGGTGCTGGACCCAATCGAGACACCCAAAAATTGTTGGGTGACTATAGAGGTGCGGGGCAGATGGACCCCTTGATCAAAAAGATCGTCCACCTAAGAATTACCTGGGCAGCCAGATAGGGTGAGTCCCACGAAGATCCCTACACGGTAGAGCGTCCACACGAGTTACAGGGTTTCCCCTACCCGACCTCTCTTGTCACTGAGAATCCAGGTAGACCAGAATGGGGACCTTGACCTCTTAAGTCTACCTCTTTTACTTTGAGATCAAGGTGCTTAAGGTTCCACTTGAACTTTTAGGTATTTTGAGTGAAAAAGTGACCTAATTTTAAGGTTGGTTGACCCAAGGGATCAACTTCACCTTTTGTTCCTTTGAGAGCTTTTGGGTCCTTTCTTTTAAGGTTCAAATGGATTTAAAGGCCTGATTTGCTTAGGGTTCCTTTTGTGTAGATCTTTTCAAACAAGGTTTAGGCACACCTCTTTTTGGAAAAACTTTTTTTTCTTTTTTTAAGAGAAGGTGTGTCTCTAAAAACTATAGCTTTTCAATCCTTGAGTTGGCTCTAATTGGTCCAATTTAGTTGCCTCAAAATTTAGTATCTAGGGCTCAATCAAGAAAGTTTTAGCCCTAGTTACCTTAGTTGGATGAGTAGTTAAAAATGTGTTGAAATGAAAAATTAGGCAACTTTGATGAATTACTAAGTTTAACACAGGTAGCCCAAAGTTGATTCTTCTTTTTGTTCCTTTTCAGACTTTAAGGGAGTTAAGCGAGGGATAATGAAGATTACCTGTTCCTTGGAGTGTTTGTTGTACAACTGCTCTTCTGATTCTTCGTTTACCTACACACAAGAGGGAAAAGATTAGAAATTCTTGAATAAAGAGTGTAAAGCTTCTAGAATAGCCGTTGTTCCCCGGCAACGGCGCCCAAATATGGTAAGATGGCCAACCGCGGTGCTGCTTTGTGCCTTTATATTTATTATAATACAGTCGTTATAGTATACGATGAGATAGCTACGGTTGTCATTACCATAGAAATTTACTCGGAAATAGTTTCCCGAGGTCGAACTCAGGGAGCAACTGGAATTCTAGAAGTACAAAGTTTCTTTATTACAAAAATAAGAGAGAGAGAGAGATAGATTTCTGTTTTTGGCTTCTTCTTCTTCTCTTTGTGCTTGTCTTCTTCCCCCTTCTTTCTTCTGCTTTATCTCCTCTGAAGGTTCATCTGTCGTCTGATACAGCCGTCAGACGACTTAAACTGCAGTCTGCTACAGTGATTCTCCTCTTTTCCTTCCTTCGCTGCTTCTTCTTCTTTGGCGAGCCTTCTTCTTCTGCTTCTTCTCTTCTCCTTCCTACGGCTAAGTGCTGAGCCCTTCTCCTTCAGCGCTCCTATCCTACACACAAGGGGGAAGCAAAACCTATCCCCTCCCTCTACCCGCACGTATCTCTCTCTCTCTACAAACCACCCACAGGAAGCTCTCCCAGAGCCACGGGTTAACGGGTCGAGTTGCGTACCGCGACCAGGCGCACCAGCGTGATTTGGTGAGCAAGGTGTGCGTGGGTAGTGTCGGGTCAAATCCGCCAGGTCCGCGTGGTGAAACCGCAGACGAGGCGTGTGATGGGGCGCGGGACCTCACCCCAGGTGTATCGGAGGCAATAAGGTAAAAACACAAAATCAATTTAAATTGGTGCGGCGCTTCGAGAACTTACGATGTGGGACTAAACTTCTACTTTTTCTCGCGCGCGCCCGCAGGAAGACCACGACCTCACTTCAGCAGCTGCATCCTTGTTTCCCCTCGCGTGCCAGCTGCCTGCCTTCACTCGAGTCTCCCCAATTCGCATCAGCTGGAGACCTGACGCTCTGAAGCCTGGAGCTCGCTTGGAAGCTCCTTGAGTCGTCGCCAATGGCGGCCGAGGCAGCAGATCTGTCCAGCACAAAAAGGGCCTCTTGGCCTAATCAGACCACAGGGGAACCTTCGTCGTGGCACGGCGAAGGTGGTGCAAGGTGCAGCAGGCCGCAGGACGGCCTCGGCGTGCATGCCTAGGTCGTCCTGTGGCCGGAAAAGTGGGTTTGATCGGGGGTGAGTTGTGGAGGTGTAGAGTGGCAGTGGAGGGGCAGAAGGTGTTTAGTATGATGAGGCGGAGCTTTTGGGACAGTTGACGAGTCGTATGGGGTTGTGGGATGACAGGGGCGACTCGCTGGAGAGTGGCCGAAGGCGGGGAAGGTGAGGGTGATCAGGCGTGGTCGTGGGGCAATCAAGCAAAATAGATTGGGGAAAAGAAAGAGGGGAAGAAGGGGAGTAACTGCAACCTACCTACAGGGACAAAGGGGGCCGGAGCGGCGGGCAGTCGTACCGACTGTCGCCGGAGAAGAAGCACCCAGAGGGAGAGAGCGGCGGCGAGGAAGTGGGCAGCGAGGCGTGCGCTTGGTACGGCGCAACGCAGGAAGATTAGGCGAAGCTGGCTCTGCTACTAGTATTGCAGCAGAGCGACGAGAAGGAGGAGGGGCCGCCGGAGCTGGTGGGTTTCCTGTCAAAGTGGGGAAAGAGGAAGGGTTGAGGGTTTCTTCGCCAGGACCAGACTGCGAGAACCGGCTGGCGATGCTGGTTCTTATAAAGGCGGTGGCGGAGAGGCGGATGCAAGCTGGTGACGTGCGCCCCTTGCCGGAGTATGGTCGGAGACGAGACCCATACCTTCCGCGTGTTCGCACGGAAGGTGTGGGGATCGTCAGGCAACATGGCTGAGTCCCTGCGATAGCAGACGTCGTAGGGAACTCCGCGTTCACTTTGCAGGACGTCCCCCTCACCCTACGCGGCACCATGCTCCGTGCAAAGTCGCTGGAGCATGGTGCTGCGCAGAGACTTGCAGGAGGGACCAAAATGCAAAGAACGATGAGGAAATTGGGGGCCAAAATGCAAGGGTTTCGAAAGTTAAGGGTCAAAAAGTAAATGATGAGGACCAAATTGAAAAGTCGGTTAAGGAGGTCTCTTCTTAGGATGGCCACAGAGGTTGGCCTCTTTGCCCCTTCTTCACTCCGACTCCTATCACCAAATTCCTCACCTTCTTCAGTCCAGTCGTCCCCCTCCGACATCCTCCGAACACCTTCTTCACTCTGTAAGTAACCCATTCTCTTCTCCTCCCTTTGTACTATAGGTTAAGCCTCCTTAGAGTTAGAATCAACCCCTAACTCTCCCGCCCTGCTGTTATCATCCTCACAGATGTTGAAGGGCTAACAAACCTATGACGACCCAAACCCCTCCATGCGAAACACACTGATGGAATATAGGTCATTGAGTACAAGAATCACTACGAAACAAGATCACAGTCACTCAGCACATAATCATAAAATATTAATATAACCGAGCAAACTAATCATATTGCATTGCGATAAAGAAAATAAATTATGAAATGCTATCCACAGTAATCTGGAAGCCGAAAAGAAAAGTATTGAAAAATTATCTAAAGTATCTCACTGAAAATAGAAAGGAACGGGACAACTAACAGGACTACCAAAGTCAAAGACTGTCTGCAAGAACTAAATGGGGTCCCATATCAGTCGTTTCGTGCACAATTGCTCTCAACTACTCAATAGTGCCTATGTATGAAGTCCAAAATAATCATCAACTGCCGCTGAGTAGAGTAGTACAAGTAAAGAGTGAGTGAAAGAACAAAATAAATAAATAAATAACGATGCAGAAAAGAGGGGTACTAATTAGTTACCTTTCTTATATCTTGTCCATTTACTTCTTAGTTATTCATTATTTAATTTAACCAAGTGTGGCCTCTAATATTATAATCAATATTTGTTTCATATCAATTCCATGGAAAGCACGAGATCTCATTGTGATTTCCCAAGAGCTATGACGTGTACGTAGTGTCTCCTTGGTCGGGAGGAAACTCTATACCTTCCTACGTCTCGTTCCATCACCCCGAGGTCCTAGCGTAGATAGTGTAGCGACTGCATACCACGAGCTATACACGTAAACGCGTAGATTGCCCTCTCCACAACCTAGGTACGTATCCAACCAATTATCATATATGTATATACTCACGTATCCCTACCTCGCTGTCTTGTTGGCCAATGAGCCTATCACAGAGTTGTGGGGAGGCTAGCCCACTCTCTGATCCCCTAACCAACTTATAGCCAAACCATCTCATTCAGCTCTTCATGTTCAATTATCAATTCTATCACATCCACACATCCATTTATCAATAGAATAGCTGCCAATTCACATTTTCATACATAAACGGATTTCACAGGTGTGATAAAGGGGTTATCATATTATTTCTTTAATCAAATAAAAGAAGTAATATTTATATATTCTTTTCGATTCATCAAAATTGGCACATTTATTTCTCTCATCACATTCTCAATCTAATTATCCTTTTGTTATATATATAAATCAATCTCCATTCTATAAACAAAATATGAATTATTAGATTATCAATATTTTCAATGTATAAGCCATTATTTTATTTAAACATATCATTCTAACATTTATAGTACCCACGAGAGAATAATCAAATGTCATAATATTTTACGATCTCCAATACTTACCAAAAAGGAGAGATACACATAAAATAATGAATATAACAAAGAGGGGCAAAATGATAACTCCTAACAAAAACATGGCAGAGTACTCTACTTAATGTCATCGAAGGATCACGATGACTTCGAAATGCATGTCTGTTGTTTCCCCTTCGCTATTTTAGAGACCTATGTAGTTTGTATGTGCCCCAGGACTAGATCAACGTCAAGACACGTAAGGAATAAATTAAAATTCTCACCTAGGCAAACTTGGATTTTCACGAAGTAGGCATCTTTGGAAAGTTTACGATGAGGGAAATTTGATGGTACAAATTTAGATATAATTCGAGCACATTTTGTAAGGTTTGACCAAGTTTGACCAAAAACGTAATTTCCCATTTTCAAACTACACAAATCTAATTCATGCCCAATAAGCACTAATAGGTTCGTGCTGACATGCTTAGTCCAAAAATAACCTTAGAAAGTTGGTTCGGGCCTTTACAGAATCTCCAGTGATGCCCTCCGCCTTGCTCCACTCACAGACCACCATTGCTGACCACCTATCCACCTTCGAGAAGCCAAGGCGAATGAAAGCCCTCTACCAATTTAGGGTTTCAATGTCCCTACATCCTTGCCAGACCCACACCCCTGCTGCCCTCCTCCTCAACTCCTTCTGGCCACCACCACCCTCCTCTCGCCAAATAAACACTGCCAACACCTTCACTGAGGTCTAGTGGAGTTACTTGGCCACTTGCCTGAGGCCGAGAGCCTCCTTCATGTCGAGACCACACCCTCCTTCACCGATGTTGGTAGCTCTCTACAGTTCATCTCGAGCTCCCAAACTTTACAAGCCTCATGAAGCCGCCAGGAGCAATTTGTGACTCCCAATAGGCAGTCCCATGCGTGCTTGACCTCCAAGGAGTCCTCCCCTGAAGTCTCGATGATTTGCAAATACAAGTGGGACTCAAGTGTTCAATAAAAGAGAATATAGTAAACTAACATTAGTTCAAAACAGGCATCTTTTGCACAAATAAGATCATTAGGTTGGAATTGCAACACTAGTCTACTCTACCAAGGAACACCGGTAAGCTATGGTGACTTCGACACACTCGTCAGAGACTCTTCGGACTCTATGCACGCTTCATGCGACTGTCTCTAAATCAGACAAGAGAGACACATTATAAAATGTAAATAATAAGAATTTCAAGGATATGATCACAATTTATCACTTCTGATTGGAAAATAGGTTCTACCACGTCGAAGTATGCCTCGACACGATTCCAACGGTAGGTGACTTATCAAAATTAGGTTTCGAATGATCTGTGAATCAATCAATTAAAAGAGGTAGCCATCAGGGACTAAAATGAAATTTCATAAACCGTAAATTTTATTTTCACAATTTTTTAAGTATTCAACCCCTCCTCATCTCTTCTTCTCCTCCGATCGTCCCTTCCCCTCGTCCATGCACGTCCGCAGGTGTGAAGCCACCCGCGCACGACCGTTCCCAACCCCGGCAACTCCACGCCGGCCACCCCAGCCGTCGTCCTCCACGTCCTTCCCTTTTTTTCCTTCTTCATCCACCACGTGTGTACTGTTCACGCGCACCCATGCACGCTGACATGCAAGCTGCCGCCCCTCACCGACGCGCCGGTCATGGCCAGCCACGCTGGCCCTCCTCGGTGGCCACGCCGACGACCGTCTCCTCCCCCCTTCTCTTCCTTCTCCTTCCTCGAATTGCATGCACACCTCCGTGGGTGCAACTACACCCATGGCCATGGCGCCACCACCACTTGGCTGGATGATGGCCATGGCCGATCCTCAACCCGTCCGATCGTCACGGCTGTTGCCGCCGTTCCCCACTTAACTCTCCTCCCCTCTTGACCGACCATATGCTTCCCTTCCTCACCTCCTTCTCTTTACTACATGCATGCGTGGAGAAGAAATAAAAAAAAAAAAGAAAAGAAGGGAAACATACGAAAGATGTCCATCGTGAATCCTCAACGACTCGAACACGTTGACGCCTTTGGTCCTTGTCTATGTTGCCCTCACGTGCGGTGCGGCGGGGGGAAAGTTTTTATTTTTATTATTTGGGTTTTTGGTTACAAGGAATATAGATTGGATATTGATACAAGTACATCACTTTATATATAGAATTTGACAACCACTCATGTAAAATATGACACCATTTGATCACAGATGATATTATCTGGGCATATGACTCCCTTTTTAATAAGGGGGGAATCATGTGTGTACACTTCTGTGTATTCTTTGATGTATACGAATCGTTTTTCATCTAAATATAGAAGGGAGAAAAAAAAAATAAAAGACGTAATGGATAAGAAAATTTGTTAAAGCTTATCCTTATAATCTCGCACGTCCTTGAAACCATAACAAACTTTTGATTTTTATGAAAAACTTTCCGTTGGAAAACTTACAATGAGGGAACCCATTGGGTTCACCTCGACATGTTTAATGTAGCCTCGAATTAAGATTGGAATTTCATGGCGTAACAAATATAGCAACCTTAAAACGAGTTTCACCCTCGAAACTCGTGTAAGGTTATACACGTATAATGGTAATAACATAAATCCATAACAACCATAAAGAGAACAAAGTAGGTTTCTAGAACTCACCAGAAAACAATTCTGGATATCGTTCATGCAATCTCAGCACCCCATCCACTAAAGTAAAGTTTCCAGGATCTTCAGCTAGAACCTGATCACAGATACCGCGTAACTCTGGGTCTGCCTTTTGGCCCTCCAAAACTCTGGCAATAAGCTGTGAGTGTAACCATCTCATCAGTGTGATTGAGCCCAAGTGTCCACTCATCTCCTGAGGTCTCCAAGCACTAACCTCAAGCATCTGACTCCAGCTTTGATCCTGTAGACTAGCCAATGTGACTAGTGGTCTTCTACTCAACGCGTCAGCCACTACATTTGACTTCCCTGGATGGTTCAAAATGGTGCGATCGTAGTCCTTTGGAAACTCCATCCAGCATCGTTGTCCTAGGTTCAACTCTTTCTAATCAAACAAATATATTTTAAGCTCTTATGATCTATATGAATCTCAAATGTCTTCCCATATAAGTAATGCCACTAGATCTTCAAAGCAAAGACGATTGCTACCAGCTCTAGATCATGAGTAGGGTACTTGTGCTCATGCGGCTTCAGTTGCCTAGAGGCATAAGCGATCACGTGTCCGTGTTGCATCAATACACAACCCAATCACTGATGTAAAGCATCTGTATATACTAGAAATCCTCCATCACTGTCAGGGATAACAAGCACAGGTGTTGTGGTGAGTTTCTCTTTTAACATTAAGAAACTATACTCACACTCCTCTATCCAAGAGAAGGGTATTGCATTCTGGGTCAATCATGTCATCGGAAAAGCTAACTGCGAAAACCCTCAGATAAAACGTTTATAATAACCTAACACTCCCAAAATGCTAGGTATCTCAGATACTAACTTCGGGCACTCCTACTTCAATATTGCTTCTATCTTGACAAGGACCACTGAGATGCCTACTTAAGATATCACTTATCCTAGGAAGGTGCCCTAGTCCAACCAAAATTTGCATTTGCTAAATTTCACATAAAGGTGGTGTTGTCTCAAGGTGACTAGAATAGTACGAAGACGTTGCTCATGCCGAGGGTAGTTTTGGGAGTAGATGAGAACATCATCTATACAAACCACCACAAATTGCTCCAAGTAAGCGTGGAAGACCCTGTTCATTAGGTCCATAAAGACTTTGGGGGCATTTGTTAGGCCAAAGGGCATAACCAAGAACTCATAGTGCCCATAACGTGTTCTAAAAGTAGTCTTTAGGTTGTCTGAATCCTTGATCCTTAGCTGGTGGTACCCTCACCGCAAGTCGATTTTCAAGACTATCATCACACCTCACAACTGATCAAACAAGTCATCGATCCGTGGCAGTGAGTATCGGTTCTTGATAGTCACTTTATTCAACTATCGGTAATTGATGCATAAGCGTAAAGTACCACCCTTCTTCACAAAAGGCACAGGGGCTCCCCACGGGGAGGCACTAGGTCTGATGAACCCCTTCTCTAGTAATTATTGCAGCTAGGACTTGAGTTCTCTCAACTCGGCAAGAGCCATTCGATATGGCGTGATAGAAATCAGGTCAACACCAGGGATTAGCAAGAGCTCAAACTCAATCTCGTGCTCAGGAGGAAGTCCGGAAAGGTCATCGGGAAACACATCTAGATATTCTCTCACGACGGGGACACTGTGTACCCCGGACATCTCCTCAGGCATGGACGTTACGAAGGCAAGGTATCTGGTACATCCTTTATCAAGTAGCCTTACTGCCTATAGTGCAAAAATGCACCTGAAGGATTCATCTACTAGTTTGCCCATGAACTCAAACTTTGGAACTCCCAGGGTAGAGAAAATCACGTGCTTCTCGATACAATCAACCATCGTGTGATATGCAGATAGACAATCCATGCCCAAAATATGCATCAAAGTCCTCCAACTCAAGGACCATCAGATCTACAGGAAGTTCGTAACCCCATATCCGAATAGTGCACCCTTGGTAGACTAACTCTGCCACAAAGAGTTACCCTCCTGGGCCTTTGATTAGAAATGGATCGCCCAACAAAATACTCGGCAGGCTTAATCCAAAAGCGAACTTGGTAGAATCAATAGAATGCAAGGCACCAGAGTCAAACAAAACATATATTAGGTGATCAGCAATGGTGACCATACCGACCACCATATAAGCATAAGCTTTGGCATTTTTGAGAGATAAGGCGTTGATGTGCCCCCCCCAATCTAGGTGTACTAGATGTTGCTACACTCTAAGAAGGTCAACGTGCAGGTGATTTGTAACCTCGTCGAAACTAATGAAATCCTCCCCTAGTCTGATAAGTAGGGCCCGCAGTCCCTACTGTCTGAGTCCTACCCTCTGCACTCTGCGTGTTCTGTATCTCTGAAGTAGTCTTTGTCCTTACTGGGTAGTTTTTGTGACGACCCGTGTCCTATCAACCGAGTATACCAAATGAGGCCCGAGTCATCGAACACAGAATAGCATCCAACTCTCGAACATGATCGCAGTCACCTAGCACACAATCGTAAAACAACAATAATAAGAGCCAAATAGAAATTCATATTGCATTAAATAAAATAAAATGCTGACAAAAACAGTAGTAAGAGTTCACCTTGTCTTTTATCTTTTGTTTACCACCAGGGAGTGGACGATGATTAATGTGAACTCCCATTCTTAAAAAAAAAAAAGTTCACCATTAAAAAGAAAAAATGAAAGTAGAAGAGTAACAAAGTACAATCACCAGAAAACTGAAAGGAAAACCTATGCAACTAAAGTTACTATCTACATGAACCATCTCCTAATACTATGCTAGGTCCAGCAATAGAAGGACCAACTGCAGCCTCAACCCCTAACTGCTCACATGCACTTGAGTAAGAGTCCAAGGAATACAACAGTAAAAACTTAGTAGAGTGAAAACAATAACCAGGTACAAAATTGTAACAACGAGAAAGAAAAAGAAAGGGTACTATCTGAAAAATTAATCCTTTTATTAAATTTCACGTTATTTTGTTCATTTACAAGTTAAATCAAACTTGTTCAGTCAAAATCCCATTAATCAGCACCTCGAGGCACGAGGAGATTTCACGTGACTTTCTGAGGCACAAGACTAGTATCAGCCACCCTCTTGGTCGAGAAGACGGCTTATACCCATTAAGTCACAACACTCTGTCACCATGGGGACATTATGAAAAGGGGTGACAGCTACATAATATGGCGTGAACACATGTTAGCTACACACACTAAACCATAGGCAGTCAATGATCCACCCACCGGTCGAGTAAAGAAAGCCAACTCCAACCCTTGAGTCACGCATTCCGTCATCCCAGTTGGCCACTAAGCCTAACCAAGAGTCGTAAGGAGGCTAGCAACTCCTTAAACCAGCCCAAAATAAATCTAAAAGACCAAAACAACTGCCAAAGTTTCGGTAAGTAACAGGGCTAAACCACTTATCCAATTTGTTTCCGACCACTCCGTCATTATCAATTAACAACTTATTTCCAGATAATTGAAATAAAAATGTCAATTAATTAACCCATAAGTCTCATCATTTACAACCATTATTTATTGGTGATATTATAATTAAAGGTTAATTATGGAAGAACTTAGATCGAATCACTTCAAAATTAACTATTAAACTGCTTACCTTTCAATTTCTAGCTATGAGCCCAATTAAATTATAATTTAACAATCACAATGATGTCGATTTTATGAACAACAAAATTTGTTTCAGGCATGTGGTCATAGGGCCACAACCAATCTACTCAAGGACTCAAAATTCGTTAACTAATGAAAATCATCTAATAAGTTCTAATTAATCCTTTCAAAACTAGCAATTAATTATATCACTCAATAATACATATTCCAAGTCATCATTTGATTTGTAATGTTAATACTTAATATTCAAGTGTCCAAATAATAAGAAATACAAAGATGGGTTCTAATCCAAGCAAGAGACAAGCATGCACGTTAAATGATGTGATGTGCCAAGATAACAACGTAAATAAATCACACAGGAAAAGAGAAGCTACTCTACCTAATATCGTCAAGAGGTCACAACAAGTCCACGATATGTGCGACAATAATTTCTTAGATTTTATGGACTCGTCATGCGTTCATCTTCAAATGATATATATATATATATATATATATATATATATATATATATATATATATATATATGAGAGTATAGGTTAAAAATATAAATAGTAAAATCTTAGGATTAAATCGTAATTTAAGACTTCTAAAGAGAAATCATGACTTACTTGATTAAAATACATCTTAACACGATTTCAAGTAATTTGCCAGAAGATTAGTCCCTAATTTAATCAAACAAAAAGGACAACAATCCGGTATCCCAATAAAATATTAAAAACTTATAATTTTATAACCACAATCTTTTCAAAACCAAAGCCCCCCTCCTCTTCTTCCTCCCGTCTTCTTCTTCCCCGCGATTCCTCCCTACATGCACCGTTCACGGAAACACAGACCCGCATGCAGTACGCGGCGAACGTCCTCCTCGCCGGCCTCGCCTCCGCCGCCGATGCTAGCCACGTCCGGCTGCCTGGCCGGAGGCTCACCGGTCGCCCGAGACCTCCCTCACCTTCGGTCTTCTTCTTCTCGCACTGTTCACGTGCGACTTGCGGTCATGCACGGCCGTTCACCCCCCACTAGCGCTCCCCACTGCCGGTCACCTCTCGCCTCGCCGGCGTCAGGCCGGCCCCCACCGAGCGTCGGCAGCGCCCGACCTTCCCTCCTTCCTTCTGTCGACGTGCATGCGAGGAGGACCCATGCATACATGTCCTCCGGTCCCGATCTTCTCTCAAGTTTGAGAAGAACTTTAGTCGACCTCGCGAGAAACGTCTATGCTAACCCTCCCCCTCGACTCGCTCGTTCCTTCCTCGACTTCCTGATGACGAAAACGAGAAGAAACGGAAAAGGATGAGGGATGCATGATACCTTGTCGCCTACTCTCCTCGTGCAACGGTGGGCGTGGTCGATCCCACGACTGCAGCCTTCGGTCGGAGACGAAGCAAGAAGAGAGAAGGCTATGGTCCGGCCTCTCCTCCTCGGCCCCGTGCTCTTGCTCGTTCTCTCTCTCTCTCTCTCTCGGTCGTGAAAGATTGGAGGGTGACGTCTAGATATGTTGGTATCTATTTGATAGGATGCCTATATATATATATACACGAGAAGAGAGGCCTTATTTTCGGTATGAAAGATTGGGTTTTGTTACGATAAAACGAAAAAGGGAAACAACAAAGAAAGGATATGTTCCTATGGAATTCGTTGGGTTTTAACAAAAAATAAGTTCCGGTTCGGTGGCTTGATATAACGAAAATAAGATAAGTCAATAAATAAATATTTAACTAAATCTTAAAACAAAAAAACAAGAGTAATTTTATTCATCCCTGCTCCTAGGAGGCAAGAGAAAGGAGGGTAGGGGAACTAGAAAAAAACCTGCCCCTTACAGAGAAAAGAGGACAATGACTCGTGGCCTAGTACAGAAAATAAGGCAGCAAAGGGTTTCAGGTGAACAACATACGGCATCTGAATGCCATCCAATTTGATAATACCCATAATATTGAGAGGAAGCTGACCCAAGCAGGAGAAACAATGCCAGTTGCCATCACCAAGACCCGCAATCCTCGAAGCAGCCTCATTGACAAGAGGATGAATGAAGGAGATGGAATGGATCCTGGAGGAGCGCTCGCGGAGAGAAGCGAAGAGCTTTTTGACCTGCCACGCAACCTAAAGCTTACTGGACCACCAATAGAAAAGAGAAATCGAATCCATTTCCACCTGAAAAGAGTCATTAGAAAAATAGGAGATAGCATGGATAATGGCGCTAATGAGAGCAGCCTCAAAGGAAACACCAGGAAGATTAGCAGCAGCAGCCATAATGAAATCCCCCTTAGAATTCCTAATAATCCAGCCAAGATTGCAACGATTCTCAATCAAAGAAGCAGCAGCATTAATCTTAAGGCCTTGAGTAGGACGAACCCAGCTAAGGGAGAAAGAGGAGGGATGGGAGGATTAAAGCCAATTCACCATTTGAATATTTCTCTGGTGCTTATTGAGTAGAAGGTGAAGCTTAGCAGGGTTGAAATCATCATATTTTAAAGAATTTTGGATCCACCAAACATTGAACCAAATAAAGTAAATTATACCCTGAACAAACTTGGTCCTATGAGCGTTGGAAGAGTTTGAGATGATGTCGAAGAAGAGGGAAGGATCCTTGACACTTTGGAAATTCTGCTTAAAGGTCCAGGAGGAAATGTCACGAACCAAGTGACTATCAGAGAAGAGATGAAGGAGAGTTTCAGGCGCAAGATTAGAGGGACAACATAGACATTTAGAGGCAATGGGAATACCTAACTTCTTGGTGTTATTGTCGGTGGGGAACCTTCCTTTAAGAAGCTTCCAGACAAAAAGGGAGATTCGAAGAGGCAATTTGAGATTCCAAAGGGGAATAACAGAGCAGTCCTTTTGGAAGGAATGGAATTGCACTGATAAGTCGATGAGACAGAAAAGATTCCAGAAGGGGTTGGAGTCCAAATCAGCAAGTCCTTAAGGTCATCTACATGGAGGTTGGAGATCTCAACAAGCAGATTTGGGGGAATGGAAGAGCAAAAAGGAGCACTAGAGAGCAGAGGAAGCACTCTACGAATGGAGATCCGGGAGGGAGAAGAGCCTTCAGGGAAGAAAGAGTGAAGAGGAGAGTCACCAATCCATAAATCATACCAGAAGTCAATGGAGCCCTCATGGACCTCCCAACGAATGAAAGGCTTCAGTTCCCTATGAGCTTGAAGAAGCAGACGGGAACGAAGTGGGAGAGACGATCCAGAGGTGGAATGGCCAAGCAAGAGATCCCTCATAAAAGAGTGGTGGGTAGAGTCAACAAAGAAGATATTCCAAGATCTCTTCAGTCTCAAGGCCTTAAGGAAAAGGTTTAAGTCAAGAATGCCAAGGCCAGCAAAGGCAAGAGGACACGCAATAGAGGTCCAAGAAGCCCAATGGTGGTGAGAGCTGTGGTTAGAGGAACCCTAGAAAAATGTCTGCAAAAATAGCATGGAGTTTCCGAATAATAAACTTGGGGACCTCAATGGTAGAGAGCGTATGAATAGTAGTAGAGGTCAAGACATGTTTGATAAGAAGAAATATAGCAACAGAAGAAAGGAGATTTGCCTTCCAACTAGCAAGTTTGGCTCTGATCTTGTCCACAATGGGATCAAAGTAAGAAATCTTGGTCCTTCCAGAGAAAATAGGACAACCGAGATAAGTAAAAGGGAAGGATCCCAACTTACAGCCTAAGATAGAGAGAATGTGATCTCTACGGGAAGGGGGGAAAGTGCCTACCCATAAAGCAGAAGCTTTTGGGAAGACTGACAGATTGTCCTATAGAAGACTGAAAATCTCTGATGAAGGAAGTCAAATTCTAGATAGAGGAGAGGTTACCATTAGTAAAGATAATAATATCATTCACATAATGAAGGGCAAGGGGGGGCGAAGACACCTCTTTTAATCAAGTAGGGATGAATTTTACCAAAAAAGGCAAGCTCCTTGATCCCACGAATAAAAAGTTCCATGAAAATATCAAAGAAGAAAGGAGAGATAGGATCTCCTTGCTTAAGATCACGAGTGAAATAATTAACTAAATCTATTTGGGTATATATATATTGTTTAATCGCCTCGATCGTATTTCAAAAGAATGTGTCGTAGTCTAGTTGATCAAAGCAATCTAACATTTAAAATTTATATAACTCAAAACATCAGTATCCCGAGGTCATCTCTAGGAGCAAACTTAATATGCGAATACCACTATCTAATTATCTACACATGATCTTGACAAATTTGCATAGAAGAATTGGCAAACAAACTTAAATCTTTCACTTGATTTTATGAATAAAGATTTGACATGTAACAATGATTTAAAGCTAAATTAATCAAGTGTCAAGGAGATTAAATACCAAATAGTTATCACCATAATATTTGCGCGATATATAGCAATAAAAATCACTTCAGAGACAATTCGTAAATCAATTTAAAGATGATTATAACTTAGTCCATTGTTGTTGCAATTCAGTCCCTGAAAGTTTGCATTTTGGTCCCTATGAATTTGCATTTAGGCTCTTACAAACCTTTTTTCTTGTGAATGGGTCCTTGCCTTCTTCTTCCTCTTCTTTTTCCTCCTTGCGTTCAGCAACAGACAGCGTGGAGCCTCAACGTTGGATCGATGAACTGATCGGAGCTCTTCGAGGCATGGCAAAGCTTGCTGGAGGTCACAATGCGATCCTTATAGTAACGGGTAGCTTCTCATAAAGCTTCGAGATGTGGTGCGAGGAGAGACAACCTACGCGTGACCGATGGGTAGAGTCAACAAAACTTCTCGCAAAGCTGCCTCTCAATGAACGACCTGGAACAAACTAGTAAAAATTAAGTATATAAATAAAATTGACATGACATCGATTTGTATTTGTGACATATACTACAACAATGATAATTTAAAACCCTTTTTAGTGCAAACCAGTCATCGATGGTCAATAGGGCACTATTGGATCTACGTGCATCCATTAATGAAATCTCGATCTCTCTCTATAAAAGGTTTTGGTTAGGTGAACTCAGGCCAACCTCAATAACGCTACAGTTAGTGAACCATTTAGTCACCACACCGAAATTGTTATTGAGGACGTTATTGTCAAGGTCAAGGACTTCTATTTTTTCGTAGATTTCCTAGTCCTTGCCATGGATGTACCTAAAGATTTGAGGAACACACCCATCATTCTGGGGTACCTATTCCTAGCTATCGCCAAGGCCAACATCAATTGTGAGAGTGGTAGTATGAAGATCGCCTTTGGAGATAGGAAATTGACACTTGATATTTTCAAGGCGATAAAAGGATTTGAGGATTGTGGATTTATTGAGGAGCTCAAGGATCATGATTTCAATGTTGAGATGTGTATGTCGATCAATGTACTCAAGGACTCTACTAGCACTAGCGAACCTAACCCGCAACCCTTCGTGGCAGACTCACCACACCCTAAAGAGGTTGTTGATTTTGTTCGCTCACAACCTCTTCCACTGGACCATCCTAATGAATCTTCATCAGCATCCTCGTTACCCTCTATCTTGAACCCACCTCAGCTAGAATTGAAACCATTGCTTGGGAATTTAAAATATGAGTTCTTAGGACCTAAGAATATGCTCCCTATGATTATTAGTGTTGATTTAACTAAGGAGCAAGAATTGAGATTGATTAAGGTCCTTAAGAAGAATAAAGAGGCAATTGGTTGGACCATCCATGACCTTAGGGGATCTTATTGTAATCATCATATTTCCATGGAAGATGGATCCCTCCCTTCTCACGAGATGCAAAGGAGACTAAACCCTAATATGCGAGAAGTGGTCAAGAAGGAAATAATCAAGTGGCTCGATACAAGCATTATTTGCCCAATCTCAGATAGCCCTTGGGTTAGCCTCGTTTAGATTGTGCCCAAAAGGGCGGGGATAACTGTCATGACTAATGAGAAAGGGGAATCTTTCACCACCCATTCAGCTTTTGCTTGGAGAGTTTGTATTGATTACAGGAAGCTGAACACAACCACCAAAAAGGATCATTTCCCTTTTCCATTCATTGATCAAATCCTAGAAAGGTTAGCCAGGCAAAAGTACTTTTGCTTCCTGGACGATTATTCGGGATATAACCAAATCCCCATCCATCCTGAAGACTAGGAAAAGGCAACTTTCACATGTCCCTACGGAACCTTCACTTTCCGTAGGATGCCTTTTGGGCTCTGCAATTTACCCACGACTTTTTAAAGGTGCATGCTGGCTATCTTTTCTGACATGGTGGGAGATTGTCTTGAGGTGTTCATAGATGATTTCTCCATTTTTGGAGATTCCTTTGAGTCATGCCTAGCTAACTTGGAAATGATCCTCAAGAGATGCATCAAGACATGGCTGATCCTTAGCTGGGAAACGAGCCACTTCATGACTCAAGAAGGCATTGTCTTGGGTCATGTGGTCTCTAATCGAGGAATTGAGGTTGATAAGGCTAAGGTGGATGCCATTTCTAAACTTCCTCCACCCACATTTGTGAAACAAATCTGATCATTCCTGGGTCATGTGGGTTTTTATCAGAGATTCATCAAGGACTTCTTCAAGGTTGCTCAACCCTTGAGTAACCTTCTGGCCAAAGACACGTCGTTTGAGTTTGATAAATCGTGCTACAAGGCATTTGATTTATTGAAAATGGCAGTCACCTGCGTCCCAGTGTTGCAACCACCGGTCTAGATAGCCCCATTTGAGATTATGGCTGATGCATCTGATTATACAATCGAGGCTGCCTTGGGTCAAAAAATAGATAACAAGCCCTCTATTATCTACTATGCTAGAAAGACTCTAGACAAGGCCTAGAGGAACTACACCATTACTAAAAAGGAGTTGTTAGCTGTAGTCTTTGCTTTAGAAAAATTTAGGGCTTATGTTTTAGGTTCTCATGTTATCATCTACACTGACCACTCAGCTTTAAAACATCTCTTGGCCAAAAAGGATGCCCAGCCCCGGCTTATTCACTAGATTCTTTTATTTTAAGAATTTGATCTTGAAATCAAAGACAAATCTAGGGCACAAAACTTAGTGGCTGATCACCTTTCGAGAATCCTAATTAATTCTCCTCATCCAGATATCCCACTCTCAGACTCTTTTTTGGATGAGACTATCCAATCTTAGGTATCCGAACCCCGTGGTTTGCAGATACGTTAATTATTTGGCCGTTGGTCAAATCCCCCATGATTGGACCAAACAACAACGGGATAAACTTATGTCTGAGGCCAAATATTATCTTTGGGATGATCTTGAGCAGTACCGCATCAATGCTGACCAGATTATTCATCGCTGCATCTCAAAAAATGAGTTCTTTAGTATGCTTGAGTTCTGCCATGCATCTGCTTGTGGCTGACACTTTTCCGGGAAAAAGACAGCAGCAAAAATTTTGCAATTCGGATTCTATTGGCCGTCATTATTTAAGGATGCCCAAGAATTCTCAAGGTCATGCGCCCGATGCCAGACACTCGGGAGCATGGCTGATTGGGTTTTTTAGGCGGTTTGTAAAATGAGATTTTTATAAGTCGTAATGCGCAAAAATTGATTCGCTTTTAAATTTATAACCTAGATGATAGTGGTATCTAGGGTCATCCAAGGAGGCAACTATTTGCAAAATATCAATCTCTTACTTAAACATGAAACTCAACCTTCTTTTTGGTATTTTTGCATATATAATTTTTATGGTTTTTGAAATAACGAGTATTCACACTTTTGAAGAGGGAATGAGACTAACACCTATAAGCTAAATCTAAGGTGACAAGAATAGCCTCTCCCTAAGCTCACTCTAGGTACGTGGAGGCCTAGAGTAATTAGAAAGAGGAAGTAAAAAAGTGCTAGAAATAAGATAAAGCAAATATGACAAAAATTGAAAAGAAGGCAACCTTGATTAATGAAAAAGTGTTTTACAAAAAATCCTAGCAGAGGAATGCTTCTACCACTAGCAACTAAAATACAAAATATGCAAAACACTAATCCTCTAAATGTTGGTGAAGAAGAGAGGCTCTTGCTCCAACTACAGCTACTCCAGTAGTTGAAAAGAACTTCTCCTTCTCCTTCTCCTTGATTTGCACCTCCAAGATGTGTCCTTCCTAGCAAGCCCTAGATGGGGCATGCCCTTGCTCCTCCAAGGGTGGACGTTCACCCTAGAATCTCCTCTAATTCCTACTCATCCTCCTTGGTAAGAATTTGCTCCTCCTCTTGGCATGGCACAAGGAGAAGAATGGAGAGGAAGAAGGCTCAAAGGAGGCAAGGGATAGCCTCCTTAATCTTCTTCCTTCCATCTTCTTCTTGGCCGTAGGTTATAGGTGGGTAGAGGGTGGAATTAAACTAAGGGAGGATGAAGATTTAGTGGTGGTTAGGAGGATTTTTATAGAGGTGGAGAATGGTGGTTGGCGTGACCTTTGGATGGATGGTAAGGATTGGATGATGAGGGTAGTTAGGTGATCCAAGGGGGGAGGTATGTTGGCACCAAATGAAGTGATGATAATGTCATCATCAGTCATAACTAGCCTTAATTAGTCATAATCAACAGACAAATGCTCCTACATAACCACCGAAGAGCCGTAATTCATTGCATATCCTTTCTAAAAGATAAATAATAAAACAAGAGTAAATATGTGGTTTTAATAGTATAACCTAAATGCAGAACAATCATGGGATTTCCCAGGGGTTTATTAAAGGTCAAATGTTCATAAATGTCTACTAAGAGAGTCCGTGAAGATAGAAACGGGTTTTCACACATTTCAAGAATTAATGGACATCCGAAACCCTAATTTCAAACTCGCTTAATTAACTAAAGTTTTGGTCAAGATAAATTCACCTAAATCTTCTAAAAATCATATAAAAATATTCTCTATGGTTTGGTACCTTTGATTTGACCATTAGAACTCATTTTGACTTGAAATAGAGTCTTAGATAGGAAGTTGCCCTAATTTGGGTTTTTACGGAAATTACCCAGAAAACTTGATCAAAACTAAAATCAAACTTTGCCATCAGATTCCTTGGATCCAAATTAGGTTTGTACCTAGATTTAGGCCCAATAAAAGAACATCTTGACTTAGTTTGCATTTTAGTCCAATCTGATTCTTATTCTCAAATAACCCCTCAACTTTCAAAATCCTTGCAAAAAGCCCCCCAACTTCTTCATCTTCTTCATGAAAAGGTCCCTGTTGCCATTGGGACCTTCCTTCCATACATGGAAGGTTTCAATCAGGGTTTTCTCCCTGAATCTGCAGCGAATCTCTCCCAAAAATGGGAGGACTCTTAAGGAGATCCCCTTCCATCTGAGCTTCTTCACGACCTGCCTAAATCACCCAAGAGCATGCGATCTAGCCCTGTCAAACATTTTGGTGCCGTTGCTGGGGAGCAATGTGTAATTCACTGCTATTCTCTGCATTATTTGATTATATTTGAGCACTGACTTACCCTGTTTGCTTTATTATGATTTTGCAAGGTACTTCGCGAGGAGATCTTCCATGCAAATCAACCACTCCATGGTAGGTAACTTCTCTATTCTTCCCTAATCAACCTCCTAATCTTTGGAAGACAGAGAAAAGAAACAATCAAATAGGAATCACCTGGCGTATTTTTCATAGTAATTATCATTTAAAAGGTAAGTTTCCTAATTTGCAAAATTTTTTTCAAATCCCATTGAAGTTGAAGTGATTCTGTTTAGAGATCCTACCCCAAATTTCCTATGCCTATTAGCGACTACGCTTAGTTTCTAATCTTCTTGGACTATGCACCTCTTGTTTGAAGTCAGAGGAGAACATTTTAAGATCAAATTGGATGTAGAATAGAGCCAATTAGAGTTTCAATTCTAGGGTTTTGGAGTGCTAGTTCACACTTACCTGCATAAAAGGAAACAAACCCACCCGCATGTGTGTGCTACCTAAGCCCTTGGTTGAAAAGATCTAATCAACAAAAATCCTAAAATCAAGATCTAAATTCACTTGAACCCTAAAATCCTTGGACCTAATAACTTGAAATCCAAATCAGGGTGATTTCTAGGTCTTGACCTAGATCTCTTTCTGCCATCTTTAGGGTAGGTCAGGTGAAGTTGGTCTACATTGTAGATCAACCAACCCCTAAATTAGGTCACAAGTTGAATTAACTTCTAATCAAGTGAACTCAAGGCACAAATTAGGACATAAAATTGGTAGACTTAAGGTTTTAAGTTCGTACATTCCGGTCTACCTGGACCCTCAGTGACAAGTAAGGTCGAGTGGAGGAAACCCTGTAACCTGTGGGGACGCTGTATCGTGTAGGGGTCATTGCGGGGCTCTCCCTTAATGGCTACCCAAGTAATTCTCGGGTGTGCGAATTTCTAATTCAGAGGTATTATCCACCTCAAAATTGCCTTAGTCATCCAAAAATCTTTAGGTGACTTGACTGGGTCAAAATTCACATCCAGTCCCTCATCCCTTCTATTTAGAGCACATACACAGATCATCTCAAGGATTTCTGGTAGATCTGATCAACTTCAATCTGAACTTTAGTTTTGATTCTACATCTTGATTCCACCATTTGAGTCAAAAATGCAACCTGACATGTTAGCAAACCCGTTTGAGGATATACAGGTTAATGTGTCAAACACAACAACATTCATTTTAGAACAAGCATAACTGATTTTGACACAATTAGAAAATGGGGCAACTTGGGATGTTCTCATGCCAAAATACCGGGAAATTGAGAGATGGCATAATGGTGAATATATCTTGTGTAGATTTGAGCCATCACTATGGAAAATACACCGAGATGACATTGAAAAAAGAGACAAGATAATGCAAATGTTGAAATGTGTTATCGATCATAGGCATCAGTACACCCTTGCGACATCTTGAATTAACCAGCACAATCTCCCAAATCTCGGGTTTGATAGTAAAGCTTATTATAGACCCCCAACCCAGAGGAATTCCAATTCAAATTTTGACATACCTGATCTTGAAATGGGTGGGGAAGATCCGATTATATGTGATTACGATTACGAGCCAACCCTACCATGCCCTAATGTTCCAGACACTTATGATACCAAGATTGAATCAGAACCTCTCGAGGGTGTAAATTCTGTCCTTTGTTTTGATACGGTGACTCTCGAGAGAAATTCTGACATCCCTATAGAGCCCAATCTAGATTCTAGTGATCCAACCCACACCCTTAACCTTGAATCTGGATCTGAGCCTTATTGGGATGATTACAAGGCCCCACATGATGAAAATCAGATTTTGAATCTGGATTATGATTCTAGGCCTTTATTTAATGAATGAACCTCACCAACCTCCTTAGAAACACAGATTGATTTTTCGGAAGTCATGCCAATCTACGATACAGAAATCGAGTTGGAAGAGTTGGGTTTTGATTGAGTCTTCCATAAAATCCAAAAACCTGAGCCATGCCTAATAGGGACACTTTTTAAGCTTGGAATCAAAAAATAGGTTAGATCCAAGTCAGGTTACTGAGTCTACATCTTTTGATTTATTCTGTGGTGGAACCTTTGATCCCGAATCAAATTCAATACTTGATTCTCGCAAGTTCTCCGACAATTTTGAATCTTACTATGATTTTGGAGAACCATTTTTTCCTGACAACTACGAGCCAATCCTCAACCTCAAAATACATGATCCATTCTTTGACACTGACTCTGAGATCCCTAATCTCGAGATCACTGATTCAAAATCAGGTTCCATTGAGATAAAATCATTTCTTTTTGATATTCAGGAATTGGAAACAGAAATTGCCAAGAGTGTCTACAACCCAGAGTTCGAATCTTTTCTTGACTCAAATTTCCTTGATCCTATAAACACTCTTCAAGCATTTAGCTTTGATTTTGATGGCCATTGTGAGGACTCTCTAAATGAACCCATCTTTGAAACCTTCCAAGAGGATCCCTCACACACAATTATCTTGAAGCCACCTTTTCCACAGCATATGCAGAACCTTCCCAAACTAATTTTCAAACTCGACCCGCAATTGGACTCAATTTCTACTATGATTCTCCTCTCAATGAGTCATTGCACATGATTCTCCTCCACATCTTTATCGGGTTTCGGACATCGATCAGACTACAAATCACGCCCCATCCTTCTCTGATTACTCCTGTAGGGTTCCTACATCCTCCACCAACCCTTTTTCATTTGAGGATCCCCACTTTGATGAGGCTGATTTGACTCAGCCAAACCTTAGCTATACACTTCCACATCCTTTTAAGCTCCACAATATCTAGTCGACACCGCATCTCTTGATCCACATCTATCAACTAGCCAGATTGATTGGATTTAGGCTGCATCATCAGCCTGCTGATCAGAATAAGCACCTCGTTGGACCAACCAGGCTTTTAATCATGGTGCTTATTCTACAAAACTCGTTAGATTTGACCACTCCTTCTCAATACCATTTTCTGCTCGGCTGAAGGCACTGAATTTAGCGCTTAACGGGAGGCAACCTGTCAATCCAAAAAACCTGAGATCCTTCTGATTATCCTTTTGTACTTCATGACTATTGCACTCCGAGTTCAATTTTAGAACAGTTGACTCCACCTCTGGTATTCGTATTAGAGCTTGAAATCGTCCACAACAATCATCCCAAGCCGTTCGCCCACCCGATAATCCTATTCTAATCCTTGAACCCAAAACTATTTCATACCCTCCATTTACAATGAGGACATTGCAAAACTTAGGCATGGGGGGTGCTAAAGTACAAACATACAAAAATTCATGGTTCTAAAGGGTTCTCACAAAAAACACATTCTAACAAATCAAAAAAATAAAAAAAATTGAAAAAAAAAGAACAAAAAAAGAATGGAGAAGGGAGGAAATTTTGAATGAATTAATAGCAAATCATTCTTGAGAAGAAAAAAAGGGGAGGTAATTTAAATGTCAAAAAGGAGCAACAGTTTGAAACAAAAAGAGTTAGTCATTAGTAAAAGATTAAGGAATCTACTTAGTTCTAAACCAAGTCAAAAGAAAGAAATAAAAGACAAAAATGCTACAGAAACACAAATTAGTATGAACGCTGATCTTAGGCCTCTTGAGCTGTGTTTAGGCTTAAAAATTCAAGTATCCATTAAGATCTGGATAGTCCTCAAGAGGTTGACGAAAATGCAAAGCTTAAGTATTAGGTCTATGTCTTAGGGATTATTCAGCCTCGTTAATTGACCTCTGGTTTGCAGGACTCGGTAACCTAAGCACCCTTATCCACACACATTCTGGTTCAATGCGCTTAAGTACCAAAATCACGTAAATGCGTTAAATTCTATTTTGAAAAAGCCACCTAGATTAAGAGCAGCTAATCAACGCAAGTTTATTTGGATGAGTTCCCGACGCAGAGAGGCGGGAAATTCCCCACGAAGATGCACAATAACATATCATCTCCTCAGTGCTTGTCTCTTAGGATATCTAAATATCCTACCGGAGGCATGTAAGCACCTTACGCTGATTCAGGTGCCATGGGCAGGATTATCCCGAAATGTCAATTGCTAGGGCATGAATTTAGATACAGAACGCCATGGGCAACACTATCTCGAAGTGTCGAAAGCCAGGGTTCTGGGGGTTGCCATGGGCGTTGCTATCTTGAAGCATCGATTACCAGGGACCCTACAAGAATTGAAGGTGGGAGTTAGGAATCCGATACAGACCGTGTTGTAAAGCTAATCCGAAGCTAGAAATAAAGAAAAGAGAGAGAAAACTCTCCAAAAATGCAAAAAGATTCTTCTATCTCTCTCTTTAAAAAAACACATTGCAAACTGAACCGAGACTAAACATGTTTTAAGCACGGGTGCTTTAACCGTGGAGTTCAACTAACCTTAGGTTAGTTTTTATGAGCCTTAGAAACCTTCGCGGCTGATTGAGGCTAGAGCTAGTCAGGTCCAGATCTTAGTTAGTACTTGAATACATCTAGGTCTACTGTTGGCATTCTGACCTAATCTACAAAAGAAAGCACACAGCAGAAATCTGAGCATAAAACGGCATGGTCTAGAATTTAAGTTAATCCCATGAGATTTTGCTAAGGGACTAGAAAAAGCTAGGCATGGGGGTATGATGAGAACACCATCATGAGCCATAACTAGCTCAATTTGATCTGATAAAGTCATTAACTGCTCTTACATAATCGCCAGAGAACCCTAATTCACTGTAAATAAATTTGGAGGGAAATACAATAAAATAGGGGTAAAACTGCAGTTTTAACAGTATATCTCAATTGCAGTATACTCATGAGTTTTCTCAAGGGTTAATTAAGGGTGAGATGGTCTTAAGAGTCTAACAAGTGGGTTAGAACAAGACAAAAATGGGCTTTCACGCATTTTAGGAATTAAATGACTTCCGAAACCCTAAAAATAGACCTGCACGATCTACCGAGGTTCTGGCCAAGATAAAATTCACATAAACCCTTTAAATTTCATAGAAAAATATTCTCTAGGGTTTGGTACCTTCAATTTAACCATTAGAACCCGTCTTGACCCAAAATAGAGTCCTAAACAGATATTTGACCTAATTTGGGTTTTTGCATAAATTACCTAGTCAAACTAGGTCAAAACCAAAATCCAACTTCACCATTGAATTTTTATATCTAAATTAAGTTTTCACCAAAATTTGGGCTCAATCTAAGATCATCTTGACCTAGTTTGCAATTTGGTCTTGTCTGATTCTTTTATCTCACACACATGAGCCTAACTTTTGAATTTCTTACAAATAGCCCTCAGCTTTGTCGTCTTCTTCACAAATAGGTCCCTACTACCATGAAATTCTATTCCAACAACTCTGGCAACCTTTGATTGAAGAGAACTACCTCTCTGATCAATTGATCCCTTCCAAAATTAGAAGTGAGATTCCTTGAGGAGTCCTCTTTCCAATGAACTTGATCTTGAGCCTCAAAACCTTCCCAATCTCTCATGCGAACGCATGAGAGATTTGGGTATCTTTAGGTTTCCAACTCCGGCGAGCTTTCCAAGCTTGAGAAGCTTTCTTCCCAAGCTCTAAACTCCATCTAGAGCCCTATATATGGATCCCCAGGGCTTGGCCGAACTTCTCAACTAGGTTTAAGGCCACAAAACCCTCTTCTTCCTCTCCCACTATCGGCTCTGACCTATTCTCTAGCAAGCCTCCTTGACCTCGTTCTTCCAACCCTAAGTCAATCAAATCGAGTGGCCCATCTTCTTCCTTATCTTCCTCTGCCTCCCGCCAGCCAAAGCGAAGGCGTCCAGACCTCTCCTTCCTCACCGTCTCCCTCATTAGAGAGCTTCTCGTCTTCGGTGCAAGCTGGCACCAATTTCTCATCCCTGTCGTCCTTTGGTTAGGTTAACACCCTTCTCTCTCCTTCTACTCTATCTCCTACTCTTTATTCTCTAAATCCGACCACTGACGACACCAAATGCCTTCATCTCCTCCATCTCTGGTGACCACTCAGGCGAGGGTTCCCGCTCGCTACACACAACCATCCCCCTCGCCAACTAGTCCACAAGCTCCGTCAGCTCATGCCCTACAAAACCCCTATCCTATTCCACCCTATTGCTCATCCAAACACTCCGACGACCAAACCCACCTTTACACGATGTACCCGACTCTGACCAGCCACTACACTCCCTCTCGCAACATGCCACGACCACCACCGAATTCATCGTCGACCGACGACGCTTCCAAACGGCTTTAACAAGGTCGAAAGATCATGTTTTTTGGTTTCAGGCTCACGACCCTCTACGCCATGAATGGAGCTACTTCGAGTGAGTTCTAACAGTGCCCGTGAGGTCCCAGCTCTAGGGATATGCCCCGGGGGATGCAGTTTAGCCTCAGGAAGCCTCCCAGGCATCCAATTGAATCTACCATGGTGCACTCACGCTCCAATTGAGGAAGGAGTACTTGCAGTTGTGTACACAAGGAAGAACAATGTGGGATAGTCCCACATCATGAGTTTAGAAAGCAATTGCCCGATATAAGTTGATTCAGTGGCCTGACCCGGTTGCCCAAGACACCAGGGGTCGAGTCCCTACTTCATGAAACCATGCATGCCTCGCCTGCGATGCACACCCACGGGTCTGGCCAATGCTGAAAATCCAATAACCTGATTATGGATCCGATTAGTGTCTGGCTTTGAGAAACGAGCAAGGAAGGATGAGAAAGAGAGGGTAGGGGGGTTATTGCCCTCTTCTGTGTTCTCTCAACACTTAGTCATGAGTGGGTTGGTTTCTTCTTGTGTTGTAAAGAAGGACAGGTACTGTAGCTGAGACTTATTTAACCCGTCTAATCTGAGGCTTGTTCGTCTGATAGAGTGCACTGTGCACTTGGCTTGCGTGGAATAAACAGGGCTCAGGCACTGTTCAATTATTTATATTATTCAGTAATTAGTATATACATGTATCCAAGCTAATAATTGGTAATTCAAATCACCATTATTTTTCCTTAGATTTCTTTTTGCCATGCATACTTATTGTTAAACTCATGCTTTACATTGATTATCATTTCTAAGTAATTTATTGGCTTATTTCTTATGCTCATTTACTCGTTAATCAAGATTAGTGATTGAATTCCATATTTTCTCCCAGCGAACGACCTCGAACTTCATTTTTCACATTCGAGTTATAAATTTTATCTGTTGATAGAGCTATTTTTGAGGATTTATTACTACAACAAACGCAACATCTTCATAAAACCTCGAAATTCGCTTGCCAACACTAAACTACAAAATCCAAGCTCTTCAAGCTTGTTTCCAAGCTTGGAGACTCGCCCAAATGCTTATAAAAGCACGCCCATGGCATTCCCCACCTCCTTAGCTTGTTTTTGGCCAAAATACCACCTTCTCTACTCTTCGGCCAAATGCTCCACGAGCTTTAATGACCTTCTCCTACTTCTTCGCCCACCACCACGTGCAATAGGCAGTGGGATCGTCTTCCTCTTACTATTACGTGCATCTCAATACCAGCGGCAGCCGCTTACGCCCCCTTGTCGTCGCTGCTTCTCCCATAGAAGGCTTCGTCTTCTCCGAGTATGGTGTACCTCCAACAAGTAAATTCTCCCCTTTCATCCGTTAGATTTAGGTTAGTTAGGTTCCCTTAGATTCTTAGGTTAATTCTCTTCCTTTTAAACCTTATTTCGACCCACGTTTCCACCGTTCACTGTCATCATTTCCGGCGAGGTCTTCCATCCACCTCACACATCTAAACACCTCGCTAACACCCTCACAACCTTCGCCACTCATCGCCGCACAAAACTCCTCAACCAATTTTACCTTTCACCCACTCATGACTGCCACCGAACCCACCTTCGCACGACCTTTCCCACCATCGTCAGACCTCCACGCTCATCCACTCGCCACACCACGACCACTGTCACACAACGCACCACGGTGGACCTCTTGAACTTCTTTTGATAGGGCCTTAAGGCCATTTTCATGTTTCAAGTGCTTCACCAGACAGCCGCCACCGTCTTCTCCAATGTGTTCTTCACCTCCATGCATCAAAGAAACCTGCTGCAGCTCTTGATCGACACGGTCCCGTGTTCTGAAGCGTCCCAGATGGTCAATTGAAGACCCCGACCTTGTCTGCTGCTCCAATTGAAGGAAGTCTTCCCTGCAGCTACACGTGAGTAGAAGGATGGGGACTAGCCCCACATCGTGACTGGATGAGCAGCCGCAAACGCTTATTATCATTTTGTGAAGAGGGCCTATCGCCCAAGACATCGGGGGGTTGGGTCCCCCGCTCACGCTTGATGGGAACATCATCATGAGCCATAAGTAGCTCAATTTAGTCATTATCAAGGAATAAATGCTCCTACATAACCGCCTGAGGACTATAATTCATTGCATAATCATTTTGAAAGAAAGATAAGAAAATAGGGTTAAAATTGCAATTTTACCATCATATCATGAATGCAGTACAATCATGGGTTTTCCTAGGGGGCAATTAAGGGTCAAATGATCTTAAAAATCCAACAACTAGGTTAGAACAGACAAAAAAAAGTTTTCGCGTGTTTTGAGAATTAAATGACTTCTAAAACCCTAAAAGCAGACTCGCTTAATTAACTGAGGTTATGATCAGGATGAAATTCACCAAAAACCTCTAAAATTCATAGAAAAATATTCTCTATGGTTTGGTACCTTCAATTTAACCATCAGAACCCGTCTTGACCCAAAATAGAGTCTCAGATAGACATTTGCTCTAATTTGGATTTTTGCATAAATTACCCCAGCAAATGAGGTAAAACCTAAATTTAACTTCACCATTGGATTCCTTGGGTCCAACTTAGGTTTTTACCAAAATTTGGTGTCAATCTGAGATCATCTTGACCAAGTTTGCAACTTAGTCCTGTCTGACTCTTTTATTTCACACACATGCCCCTAACTTTTGAAATTCTTGCAAATAGCCCCCCAACTTTGTCTTCTTCTTCACAAATAGGTCCCCACCACTCCAAAATCCTATTCCTACAACTCCAGCGACCTTCAAATGGGAAGATCTCCCTAATTTCTTGCTCAATCCCTCCCAAAATTGGAAGGGAGCTTCCTTGAGTTCTCTCTCCAATGAATCTTGTCATGAGTCTAAAAACCTTCCCAATCTCTCATGCGAACGCATGAGAGATTCAAGTATCTTTCAAGTTCCTACTCCAGTGAACATTCCTAGCTTGGAAGTTTGGCTTCCAAGCTTCCAAGCCCAAATCAACCTCCTAAGCCCTATATAAACACGTCCAGTGCACGACCGTGTTCTTAAGCTAGGTTTAAGTCCACAAAACCCTCTTCTTCCTCTCCCATGGCCAGCTTCGACCTAAGCTCTGACGATCCTCTTCGTCTCCTTCATCCACGGCCCCAACCGTCAAATTGAAGGCACAACTATCCTCTCCTCCTTCCTTTGCCACTCGTCGGCCAAAGCGAAAGCGTCTAGACCCCTTCTTCTCCGCCGTCTTTCCCTTAGGAGTTTCATCTTCCATGACGCCGGCTAGTCAAATCCGACGTCCTCCTTCCCCTTTCGTCCCTAATACTAGGTCCTTTAACTCCCTCTTACCCTCTACTTCCTCTTCCTTTCTTCTATCATTCAATTCGACCGTCGATAACACCGTTCACCATCATCCATTCCATCTCCGGTGACCACTCCAGTAAGGGCTCCCTTCCACAACACACATCCATCTCCCACTCCAACTAGTCCACAAGATCCGCTACGACTCCACCATCAAAAGTCCTCTCATTATCTCTCCATTTACACACCTAACACTTCCCCCAAACAACCCATCACCGCATGTCTGTTTTTGCCTCCGACTGGCCACAATAGGCCGCCATCCTCCACGAAACCACCGCCAACACTTTCCACACCCTCCGACGATATTAGTGAATGTATTTAATTGGGTCGAAAGGCCATGCTTCTCCTTTCACATGTTCCCCGTGTCTCCGCCGCCCTCCGCCCGTCGCCACCGTGTTCTTCAAGTTCACGATCACGCATGCCCCAGGTTGCATCTCCAGGTCGTGCGGTTTGGTTCAATGCACATGCCTAGGTCTCCAATTGGGGGTGCCAACCTCTGCAGCTACCCAATTAAACGAAGCAACAGCTACAGCAACACATGCAAAGGAAGGGTGGGACTTTAGTCCCACTTCAAAAGCTAACAAGAGCCCGTGCCCACATAAATTGAAAAAGTGACAGTGGCTTATCGCCTCAAATCACTTGGGGGGTGAGGTCCCCTGCACCCTCACACGTGGGCCTGGCTACAACCTGACCCGCCTAACCCACGCACACCTCGGCTGCGACCCATGCCCGCATCTCTGGCCCAGGTGTGCTTAGATCTAAATCTGATTACTCAGTACTATGTAAGGCTCTGGGAGAGCGGAACCCAGAGAGAGAAGGAGAGAGAGAGGGTGGGGAAGGGGAGGGTTTTGCTCTGTTGGGTAATATGGCTAACACTTAGCCGTTTGAGAAGTTGTTCCCCCTATGCGTGAGAAGAAGAGACTGAAGAAGAAACCAAAGAAAGAAAGAAGGGAGAAGAGGCTGAAGACAGAAAGAAAAGAAGAAGGCTCATGCAGAAGAGAAAAGAAGAAGAAGGAGTAACAGACAGAGAAGAGAAGAGAGGGAAGAAATCAAAGGAAGGAAGAAGAAGAAGAACAGCTGAAGAAAAAGAAAGGAGCACTGTGGCAATGCACTTTAAGTCATCTGACTGTAAAATCAAATGTCTGATTATCTGTTCCTTCATTTGATTATATTTAGTAAATACTATATATGTGTTAGGCTAATAATTGGTGATCCAAATCACCATTATTTTGTCTAGAATTCTTTTTATCTCTTCATATGCTAATGTTATATATTGCATATTAGTTTTTGAGTAATTAATTATGCTCACTTATATTATCTATTGAGATTACTATGTGAATTCCTATTTGCTCCCTGTGTTCGACCTCGGACTTCAAATTCGAGTAATAAATTATATTTATTTTTCTCACTGATTCGACCTATACTGCAACGTGACGATTTTAAAATCCATTTCAAAGCGACTAACATTTTGGATCAATGCGCAATTCATCACTATTCTCTGCATTATTGGATTATATTTGAGCACTGACTTACCTTGTTTACTTTCTTGTGATTTTGAGAGGTACTTCACAAGGAGATCTTCCGCACAAAATCACCACACCAGGGCAGGTAACATCTCTATTCTTCCCTAATCAACCTCCTAATCTTGAGAAGACAAAAAAAAAGAGATAATAAATTAGAAATCACCTGCCTTATTTTTCATAGTAATCATCATTTAAAGGGCAAGTTTCCTGAATTGTGAAAATTTTAAATTTAATTGAAGATTGAAATGATTTGTTTTAGAATTCCCTACCCCAAATTGACTGTGCCTATTAGGGTCTACGCTTAATTTCTAATCACTCTGGGCTAATACATTTCTTGCTTGAAGCCCAAGGTGAACATTTTGAAAGATCAATTAGACTTGGAAATAGAGCTAATTAGGGTTTCAATTTTTAGGATTTTGGAGTGCCAGTTCACACTTGCCTACATAAAAGGAAACAAACCCACCTGCATTTGTGTGCTACCCAAGCCCTTGGTTGAAAGGATCTAATCAACAAAAACCCTAAAAATCAGGCTCTAATTTCACTTGAACCCTAAAATACTTGGACCTAATAATCTAGGAGCCAAGTCAGGGTGATTTCTAGGTCTTAACCTAGATCTCATTTTTCCATCTTTAAGGCAGGTCAGGTGAAGTTAGTCTACATTGTAGTCCAACCAACCTCCAAATTATGTCACAACTTGAATTAATTTCTAATCAAGTGAAACTCAAGACACAAATTAGGACATAAAATTGGTAGACTTAAGGACTTAAGTTCGTTCTAATCAAGTGAAATTCAAGACACAAATTAGGACATAAAATGGATAGTCTTAAGGACTTAAGTTTGTACATTCCGGTTCACCTGGACCCTCAGTGGTAAGGAAGGTCGGGTAGGGGAAACCCTGTAACCTGTGGAGACGCTCTACCATGTAGGGGTCTTTGCGGAGCTCTCCCTTCCTTGCTACTGATGAGAGGCTCATCGTGGCTTCTAATTACACCTAATTAATTAGTTTTCCTGGTTAATTACTTAGGAATATGTATATATAAGGGTTAATTATGTAATAAGGAACAAATCATTAAAGAACCTTAAAATAAGTTAAAAATGTTAAATTATAAGTCAATTAATATTATTAATAATTTAATAATAAATGAACTTGAAATACAATTAATTAGCTACCTAATTAATATCTTATTTAACTTAAGTATAACTTAAGACCTAAGTCCTAAATAACTTAAGATAATAAGTAAATAAATATAAATAAATGGGTCAAAAATGTAAATACAATATTTTAATGTAATATTCAGCTAAATTATAAATATATATAAAATGTCAGAAAAGAGAATAATTTAAATTAACCTTAAAAGCCTCTGTTTGCATTTCGGTCCTTAGAATTCATTGCATTTGAGTCCTTTCCTTTCACCTAAGTCCTTATCTTTCCTTGCATATAGGTCCCAGCGAACACCTTCTTCTTCTTTATTTCTTCTTCATCCGCTTGAGCGACTGACGTTCGGCGGTGTTGTCACCCTCCGATGACTGCTCATTTGATGCCATTCCACCCTTGTGAAGCTTCTGAAGCTTACGTCACCACCTCAAATCCATCCACCGATCCGGATTATTCATAAATCCTAATTAGGTATACAGGTTAATTGATGAAAACCTCATCATGAGCCATAACTAGCTCATTTTGACCTAATACAAAGGATAAAAGCTCCTACATAACTTAGCAAAGGGCTTAAATTGAGGAATAAGTGTTCTGAGAAGAAAACATGAAATAAAGGTTAAAAATTGCAATTTCACCATTGCAGCACATAAACGAAATTTCTCAGAAACCGAACATAGGTCAAATGATCTAAATAAGATAAAAAGTTGGTTGAATCAATCAGAAATGGGTTCATGTGCAATTTAAGAATCAAATGACAATCTGTAACCCTAAAACAAATCCACTTCAATTCACATGGTTCGAGGCAAGGTAAAAATCAACTAAACCCTCTAAAATTCATATAAAAATAATGTCAAGGGTTTAGGACTTTCAATTTAGCCTTAGGAACCCATTTTGACCTACATTGAGAACCATGCCCAATTAATAACTTAATTTGGGTTTTTACGTAAATTGGCCGGTCAAACAAGGTCTGACCTAGAAATAAATTTCACCATTAAAATCCTTAGGTCACATTTAGTCATGCATAAAAACTTCAGCCTAAGAAGAGACCTTCTTAACCGACTTTACGTTTTGGTCCTCAGCTTTTGAAACCCTCACATTTTGGCCCCTAACTCTCCTTCGTTCTTTGCATTTAGGTCCCTCCTGCAAAACCTGAGCAGCACCATGCTCCGGCGACCTTGCGCGGAGCATGGCACCGCGTAGGGTAAGGGGGGGCCTGCCAAGTCAAATGGGGGTGCCCTGTGTCGTCAGCCGTCGTAGGAACACCCCCTGATGGCTGCAACCACCCATACCGACCGTGCGAACGCACGGACGGTATGGGTCTCCTTCCTCCGGCGTCCTCCGGAGAGGGAGACACGTCGTCTCCCTCTGCCCTCCTCTCTGATTCTACCCCTATAAATACCCCCGTCGCTCCACCGTTCTTCCCAGCTCGGATCTGACGGAGATACCCCCTCACTTCCTCTCTTCCCACTCTGACAGACGTCCCCTTGCTCCGGCGGTTTCTCCTCCTCCTCCTCGTCACTCTACTGCAATACCAGCAGCAGAGCCACCTTCCTGATCTTCCTCCGCGTCGCGCAATACCGGCGCGTGCTGCCTCTGCCCTGTCGTCGCCGCCGTCCTCCCCCACTGGGCATTTCTTCTCCACCTCCGGTAGGTACGAGCCAGCAGCCTCTTCGTCCCCTTCGTCACTTTAGCTAGATTAGAATTAGTCTTCTCTATCCCCTCTTTCTTTTCCTCCCTAGTTTACAATCAATTACACCCTCGACCGACCAGACCACCGTCACCTTCACCTCCGGCCACACTCCGGCGACCTGCTCCCATCACTCCAGCAACCCACACGGCTCGCCGACCACCGCAGAACCTTCGCCTCCTCACCCTGATCATCCTCCGCCCTTCCACTTCCCCCAAATCGCCCTCTGCAACTCCACCGAACACACCCATTTCCCAACCCGCAGTTTGACCTAGGGTGGCCCTTAGGCTCCGCCCCGCCACCTGCAGACCCTCCGACCACCTTCGCCGTGCCACGGCGAAGGTCCTCCGCGTATCTAATTAGGCCGAGAGGCCCTTTCTCTGTAAACAGGAACTTCACTCGCCGCTGCCATTGCTGAGGTGAAGAAGCTCCTTCGACCTGCTGCTCCAGGCGCGCCGCGCCCAGGTCATGCTCCCAGGCTGTGCGAGGTATTTTCTCAAAGCGCCAGGCTGCAGTTGAGGCGAAGCCCTCGCACGAAGCCCTCGCACGAAGCCTCGACTGCCGCTGCTTCCTCCGCGCAGGCATCCAAATTGGGGTGGGACATTTAGTCCCACCTCGGAAACCCACTGAGGCGAACGGGCGCTTAAAGGCAAAAAGTGCCTTAAGCTGTTCGCCTCAGATCACGGGGTGAGGTCCCCTTCACCCGCCCGATTACCCGGCCTCGTCCACGATCACGCCCCGCGGACCTGGCCTGACCCGACTAAGCCCGACCTGCACTCCTCGCCCACCACCGCACGCCGGTGGGCCTGGACCCGAGCGCGACCCGCGTACCCGATTACCCGGTTGCTCTGGGAGAGCTTTCCTAAGAGTGAATTCTGAGAGAGAGAGACGCAGGGGGGGAGGGTAGAATAGGTTTTGCCCTCTACCGTGTAAACCGTGAAGTGTGCAGGCACAGGTGAAGAAGAAGAATGACTGCGGAAGAAGAAGAAGAAGAAGAGAACACAAAGCAGAAGAAGAAGGAAGCTGAGGAAGACACTGTAGCTTCAGCAATTAAGTCGTCTGATTGGGAAAATCAGACGACGTCCTGAAGGCAACCAAGAAGGGAAGAAGAAAAAGGAAGAAAGGTGAAGACCAAGGAAGGAAGAAAAGAAGAAGCAGAAGGAGAAGGCTAAGGCGCAAGAGAAGAGAAGAAGAAGGAGAGAGCAGGACCGCAAAGGATACGGCCTGAAGAAGATCTGAAGAAAGAAAGAAGAAGAAGAAAAAGAAAGAAGACAAAGAAGAGATGCAAAAGGAAGAAGAGGAGAAGAAATAGAAGAACCTCTCAAGAGAAGAGAAGGAAAAGAAGAGAAGCAAGAGTCAGAGAGAAGAGAAGACAAAGAGGAAGAAAGAAGAGAAGCAGAAGAAGCCAAATTTCCATCTCTCTCTCTCTCTCTCTCTCTTTATTTTTGTAATAAGAAGAAACACTGTACTTCTAGAATACGACTTGCTCCCTGAGTTCGACCTCGGGAACTCTTTTATTTTCCGAGTAATAAATTGTAATAATGGCAATGACTATCTGTACTACAACGTAATTTCTACAACAAAAGCTAGTCACAACGCCGTTATCACTTGGCGCCGTTGCCGGGGAGCAACGGCTATTCTAGAAGCTTTGAATTTCTTTTTAACAATTGCTAATCTTCTCTCTTGTGTGCAGGTAAAGGAAAATCAAGCAGCCGCACAATAACCACTCCGAGGACAGGTAATTTTTATTTCTTCTATCCTCACTTTAACCCTCAATTCTAAAGAGGTAGAAAAAGAAAAGAACAAGCAATATAGGTACAACCTGTCTTCCATACCTAGTAAACCACCAAAGCTGCAAGTTTTCAAATTTCAACCCACCATTCCTGCACACACTATTAAGGTAATTAAGGGCTAACACCTTCTTGCCTGAGCCCTAATTACCCAACAAAGAGCTAACTGGACCAAGTAGAGCCAACTCAAGGATTGAAAAGCTAGGGTTTTTAGAGACACGCCCCTTAATCAAGAATTGAGAAAATCCAAAAGAAGTGTGCCTAAGCTATTGATTGAAAATACCTATTCAGAGAAACCCTAAGCAATTGGCTCTCTAAACACTTGAACCTTAAAATACAAGACCCAAAAACTCTCAAAGGAACAAGAGGTAAAGTTGACCCCTTGGGTCAACCAACCTTAAAATTAGGTCACTTTCTCACTCAAAGTACCTAAGAGTTCAAGTGTAACTTTAAGCACCCTGATCTTAAATTAAAATTGGTAGACTTAAGAGGTCAAGATCCCCATTCTGGTCTACCTGGAATCTCAGTGACAAGAGAGGTCGAGTGGGGGAAGCCCTGTAACCCGTGGGGACGCTCTACCGTGTAGGGTTCTTCGCGGGACTCACCCTCTCTGGCTGCCCAGGTAATTCTCAGGTGGACGATCTTTCTGATCAAGGGGTCCATCTGCCCCGCACCTCTATAGTCACCCAACAATTTTTGGGTGTCTTGATTGGGTCCAGCACCTGCTTATCTCATCCAGTCCTTCAGTATTTCGCAGGAGGTCCTTGAAACCTCCTATAGAAATTCACTCTCCCCGAGGCTAAGCCTCGGCTCCCTTGTTTTTGTAGAAATCATTCACATAGCCCCTCTTTCCTCTGATTCTGAACAAAATCCCCTTCTTCCATCTTGATTCAAACTTCGATTCTATATCTTGATTCCACCACCTGATTCAAAGATGCAGCCACACCAATTAAGACTACCATTCAAAAAACCTGAATATCTGAGATCTATGAAAGATAAGATGATTGAGGATGCCCTTAAATTCTATGAAATCAAATGTAAACCCTCAACACCAATAGAAAACATTCAGGTTGATGTCCCAACAACCACAGCTTTCATCATAAACTGTGCCCAAATTCTATTGACAGAAATTACAAAAGGATCAACCCGAGATATGCTCATGACAAGATACATTGAGATAGAAAAATTACACCAATCTGAATACCTTCAATACTTGACAAATCCTGTACTTTGGGAACAACACCAAGATGCCCTTATAAAACGAGTAGAAATGATGAAATCAGTAGAACAAATTATCAACCAGAAATACCCGTATATACCAGAAACAGAGGATAAACCATCTTGGAACAGTAGTAAGGAACAATCCAGTTTCCCAGATCTCGGGACTGAGGCACAAAGTGGTTGTGGAATCCCAACCCAGATAGAAGACAATGTTGAATTAGGTTGGGATATTACAGGAGAACACAATGATGAGCCAAACTTAGACCATGAATTGATAAGCCTAGAATTCCAAAACTCCTGCAATAATGAGATCAGAACTGAACCTTTTCAGGGTATAAATTCCGCCCCTTATTTTGATAAGGTGGCCCTCAAAGGTTATTCGAACTTAGGTTCTAATAATTCTACCCACATCCTAAGCCTAGAACCTAGATCTGAAACTTATTCGGAAGATTATGAGGCCCCTTATGAGAAAGATCAAATTTTTACAGAATATGATTCCGGGCCTCTATTTGATGAATATCCCTCTCCAACATCCTCAGGAAATTTGATCGATTTTTCGAAAGTCATGCCAATTTATGATATAGAAACTGAGGAGTTGGATGAGCAAGGTTTTAATTGGGTCTATCCTACCAGCTTCGAGCTTGAGCCTAGATAGAATACCTTTTTAAGCCCAGAATTAACGTATAGGCTAGACCCCAGTCAGGCTGCAGATTCCACATCTGATGATTTATGCTGCGGTGGAATTCATAATCATGAATCTCATTTTCGCAAACTCTCCGACAACTTCAGATCCGACTATAATTGCGGAGATTCTCCTTCCTGAACACGCCAGGCCCATCTACGACCTCAGTTCACATGACTCTGACTCCGACTCTGAGGTCCTGATTCCCGAGATCACTGATAACACAGAATCATTCCTTTTCGATCCTCAGGAACCAAAAATAGAAAATGCCAAGAGTGATTGCAACCCAGAATTCAAATCTTTTCTCAATTCAGATTTCTTTCATCCTACAGACACTCTTCAGGCATTTGATAGCTACCCAGAGGACTCTTTACAGAAAATCACCTGTCACTCCTTTCTAGAAGAGCCCTCATACACAGTTGCCACCTCGTCTGCACACACAGAACTAATCAAAACCTCTTCCCAACCCCGACCCGCAACCGGACTCAATTTCTATTCAGATTCATCTCTCGTCGAGCCGATTGCATTTCCACATTGGGTTTGGAACACTGATCAGACTACATACCATGCTCCATCATTCTCTGATCACCCCTGTAGGGTTTCCGTATCATTCATTGATTATTCTACGGATCCCTACTCTGACCAGGCTGATTCAACACAGCCAAACCCTGCGTTTTCACTTCCACATCCATCTGAGCTTCATAGTATATGGTGGGTTCCACACCTTTTTATCCACATCTATCAACCCACCAGATTGATTGGGTTTGGGCTGCATCATCAGCCTGTTGATCTGAACAAGCACCTGGTTGGACCAACCAGGCTCTTAATCAAGGTGCTTGATGTAAACACATTTACACTACTTAAAATATCTATTTATGCATGTTCTTAAGCATAGGATTGCATTTCATGATATAAATATTGCATTACATGCATCATCTTGCATTTAGAGTAGTTTGAATAAAATGGAGGATAATTGTCTCCTTTTATGTGCTTGGACAGGGTAAATATTTTATCGGGGCCTCGGATCAAAGATCCAACCGTATGGATATGATCAGGGTGACGATTGGAGTTCAACGACTCCAAGATCGCCCTAATCAGGCATCCGTAGCATCAGATAGAGACCGGGGAACCCTAGAAGATCAAGGCCCAGGATGGTGTAAATCCGCACTTCAGATGGCAAATCCGACCACACGGATGAATTCAGATCGACGATCGCAGCCCAACGACACAAAAATCGAGTTAATCCGACATCCGTGGCACCATCTATAACTTCCAGAAGATGGACGGCCAAGATGGCGCCACGTGGCGCCATCTCAGCCGCCCAATCGGCCGCCTACACTCTATGAAGACCGCGCACCCATCCCCTCTCCGTCGTTGGATCTCAATCCAACGGCTGTGGACGCATCGTTTTAAAAGCATCCGCGCGACCATTTGGGCGAGGCAGCGCAGCGGTCCAGCGCCTTATCGCGAGGCGCTGGCGCACGTTCGAGCCTCGCCAAGCAATTTCTGAGGCGAGCGGGCGCGCTCCAATTAACCGCACGATCGCGATCCAACGGCCGCGTGCGCCCGATAGCGCCGACGCGCAATTGGACGCTCTGGTGAACGCGAGATCGTACGCGCAGGCGGGCGGGCGGCAGCGGTGAAGGCGCGATTTTAAGCCGTCCGATCTCGCGATCGGACGGCTGAAAATCAGGCGACGTGCGTAGGCGTTACGTGCGGGCAGCCGAGCGGGCGCGCGTGGGCGCGGCGGCTACGCCCACGTTGAGGGCTTTAGCGACGGTTTTATCCGTCACTAAAGACCCCTTATTTATTATTTTGAAGATGTAATGTCCATTTTGCCCCCACTCCTTGCAACTATAAAAGGAGACCCCCTCCATACGAAATTTTCATCCCTTCCTTCTCCTCTCTACCTCTCCAAAGCTCAAGAGAAGCTTGTCCCACACCCGGGATGCTTCTCGCGAGATAAAGTCCAAATTTTCGTCCCCCTTCGGAAGTGGATCCCGCGACGATGACGGCGTACTGCTTCGTTCCCGTTCTTCTGCTTCGTCCTCCTTCGTCCTGCTTCGTTCTCCTTCGTCCAGGCGTCGTCCCGTCCGGCTCGTCCTCCAAGCGACCGTCGAGGAGGATTATCTCTCCCTATTCTTTTTACTGCTTTCTAGTATAGATTTACTGCTTTCTAGAGTAGTCTATTCGTCCTCCGAGCGATCGTCGAGAAGGACATTTCTCCCTCCATTCTTTTAATGCTTTCTAGAGTAATTGTTTTATGTTTTCTAGTTGTAACGAACGAACTCTTTTATGATAAATTCCTTGTCTATTCTACATCTCATTTTGATTTCTATGTATAGTATTCTTTCTCTCTCTCTTACTCCCTCTCTCTCTTTTATTTGTTGTAGATACTTAGATAGTTTAAATTGAATTTCTTCGTGACAAAATAAAAAGAAACGCGAAGTTTTTAAATCAAACGTTCGCCTCCCTGTGTTCGACCCGGAATTTTAATTTCGGTATAAATTTTATTTGTTGAACACGAATCCTTCGCTTTCGAACTACAATGACAGGTTTTCCAAAATCGAACACGTTAGCGTAGGTTCGTAATAGTTCAACATTTTGGCGCCGTTGCCGGGGAGGCAACGCTCTTTGATTTCTCTTCGCGTTTTGTAACTTACAAATCATTTACCTCACTTTTCTCCTTTCTTATTGTAATTGCAGGTACTCTTTCGAGACAGGCAAAAGCGGTAGATCGGAGTAAAGTGCTGTGGAAGGTTTCGTAAGTTATCCCCCACCTCCCACCCATTAGATTTTATTTCATCACATAATAATTCAAACATCAATCAACCTAGGTGTTCTTATAAACTTTAAGGTTAGATTGTTTGTTTTTTGACATCCATACTCACTCCAACCCCCACATTAAAAAAAGAAAAAAATAAAAAAAAATCTCACAGAGGTACACAACCTCATCTGATTTTCTAACTCAACCGGTAAACCAATCTTAGGAGCCGGTACACACATCCAAACACATAATCGAGTAGAAATCAGATTGGGTAATCATTTGTGTGCCTAATTAGGTGGTGCATCAGGCCAGTTGTTTGAGTTGTTTGGGCCGCACCACTTCAAATAAAATCAACTCATCAAGTAGCTGCCAATTAGGTTCAACTCTTAGGGATCTACCAGGCACTCCACATTCTTTTTAAACTTTAAAGGAAAATATCTTCACCTGTGCTTGCAAAACCTGGTGTGCCAATGAAACTTGATTGAAAACACCTAAAGTTGAATCCTAAAAGCTACTAAGCAAGATTTGAACCTTAAAATTCACCACATCAAAAATAATCTTGCTTGAAAACCACTGGTTGTGCACGCACACACAAAGCAATCAATCATTAAGGGCACAACCCATTTAAAGGGCCCATCACATTCCAAAGCACATTCAAACCTAGCCCTAAATAAAACAGAGTAGACATTGGCCTTAAGGATTGGACTCGCTCTTCAGAACTCAGAACGAGATTATTTTCGATTAGTCTATTTCTACTGTTCAATCTGATGTCTAGCTAGGGGAGCAGAGTCAAACGATCGCGGCTGGGGGGTATACTAGGAACCGGAGGCGCAAGTCGAAGGAAGAACCTTCTCCCCAGTCCCTCCTTCTAACTGGTTGGATTGAACAGACAGAAGTAGATCAAATCGTTCCTTTATCTCAAGACGGGTTTTGGGAGTCTGTAGGTCTGTAGGCTAACCCATTTAAGGACAGGTTTGATTGTTTGTATTGCAGGGCACCTTTCTTCCTCCCGTGTCTCATGAATCCTTCCACATATTTCACGCATTCCCGCTCTTTCCCTCCTGTTGTAAATTATCCTCAACATGACAATTATCCCAACTCGTATTGTAATCGACCATCAGTTAGTTGGGATAATTCGGATTGGGGATACAATTCCGGACCCCCGTGTTTAGGGTCTAACCCTGAACACTTTGATTCTCAATTCTATCCTTCTCAGAGTTGCATCGATTATAGATCGTCCTCCTTTCATGAACAACCTAATGCGATCTACAATCAAGAAGGATACACTGATCCTTACCCATCCTCTGATTTCACTGCCTTTAGGTCATCTCCATCTTTTGAACAATCTGAAATGACCTATTATCAGGATGGGTATAACAAATCTCAATTCGTTAATTCCTCTACATTGATGTCAAACCCGCCCAACCCTGAACCAACTCATTTGGTTCAGGTTAATCAGGTTCAAGATAAGGTTCTGGCTAACTTGAGGAATATCATTCAATCTTTAGAAGTTCAGCCAATACCTTGCATTAAGAGATTGGAGCCCCTGATTGAAATGATTGAAGATTTAAATAAGTCTTTGTTGGATTGGCTCCAGGATGTTAAGGATAAGAACCTGGGTGAGTTTCTACTTGGGAAATTAGCGAAATTGAGGATGAGATTCGTGGTTGCTTTGATTCAATCTTGGAATAATTCCCAGGATGAACTCTCTTCAGGAAAGCCAATGACAGAACCCACTCAGGCACCTGTTGGGGGGGACACGTGTTACGAAGCTGACCAGATTGAATTAAAACAACCAATTAAGGATGATTTGATTTCTTCACCTGAAATCCCTGAGCCGGGTTACGAGGAAACGTATGTCTCCTTGGAACCAAAGTGACAAATGATTTTGGGACATACATTGATACGGATCCTGATGGTGAAGATTCAAGTTGCGAAGTCTCACACGAGTTTTCAGATCACGATTTTTGTGAGACGATTGGGCCTGAGGAATCTGATAGATCATTTGATAGCCCAATAACTGAGGAAACTGATCTTATTAGGGCACACGATACGGATCCAGAATCGCATTTTCTGGAGGAATTAATTCAATGCCCTGATTATCAGTTACACCCTGTTGAGCTTATTGATGATTCTAATTCTGAGATAATTAGACCCAAGTCAATTTTGATTCTGCCACATCATTTAGACTTGGAGATTCCAGACGGGGTGATGAATATACAAGAGGTCTTGGAATTTGATACACTTAATGAGGAGGATAGGAGCGGGGAAGTTCTAATTTGGGAAGTTAATTTTGGAGGAAATGGAAGATTGAGTCGAAGGGTTCCTTTTAAGCTGAAACCATCAAATCAGAACCCTTACGACATTTGTTTCGAGGATGTTCAACTCAAGCACACATTCAACGATTATCCTTTTGAGCTTCAATTTTCTGTAACCCGACTTTTTGGTCTTGGGTTGCATCCTCAGAAATCGCAGGCCCGATCCCGCTTACATTCTGATTTTAGGTTTTGGGTAATTTTTATCCAGAACCTAAGATATTCTCGATTATGGGGTGTGGGTCTGCACCACAATCTGGTCCACATCTGTGGACCTCTATTGACAGGTCGGAGGATTCTTCTGTTTATTCTAATTTTGACCTGCACTTCTGAATTCTTCATTTCTTTTCTTTGTATAGTGTGCCTAGCTGAAGGCACTAAACTCAGCACATATACAATTTTTTTTCATCTCGGAGCGGACCCGATATCCACGCAATTTAGGTGCTTTCTACGCTTTTCCACTCTGTTTTATGTCTTTTTAATACAATGAGGACATTGCATTAGATAGGCATGGGGGGGTGGATATTTATCTTTGAATTCATTCGTCAGCTCCGTAGATTTGTTTTATTTTATAAAAAAAAAAAATCAAAATTAGGAAAGAGAATTTGGGTTTAAGAAAATTTTCGATCTTAAGAAATACTATATTATGTTCTGAACACAAAGACCCTTCAGGTCTTTGGACTTAATCAGCCAGTGTATCCACTAAAATGTGGATTTATTTTTCGAGTTCTCGCCAACTTGAATTTTATTTTAATTGGAGTAAATAAGTTTGGGTGATAAGTACACGACTTATCAACCCGCCCTCTGATGTGAGGGAATTTTGAGTTTTAAGCATCTACACACTTTCTTTACACTGACTCGTTGTTTGGCGATTTTAACGGAAATTGGGTAGCTAATGAACCTTCTAGGGTGATATGGCTGGCAAGTTATCGTGGGTAACAGCCCATAGGTAGGTTGTCCAGAGCCCAGTCACAGGACCTTTCTCTTTTTGCTGCCTTTAGGTAAATCTTAGACCAGGGAAGCCACCTACTTAAAAAAAAAAAATCAAAAAGGAGAAAAGAACAAAAAGAAATAAGCCACACTTCGCCGCACGAGTATGGCTGGCAAGTTGTCGGTGGTAACAGCTCATCGACCGGTTGTCCAGAACCCAGCTCAGAAAATGCACTAAAAATTCCCAAAATACTTAGGAAGAAGCGGAGAAGTAGAATAAACCGGGGAGATATACACTGGATTCACCCTTGTGTTGACCCCGTTAAAAAAAAAAAATAAAAGTAGGGAGAAAGCTACCGGTTGTAAAGATACACCTTTAGGCAGAATTCTTTTTGAGGTCACCTAGAGGCGTAGAAATCCGAAGTCCGTTCTAATTGCCGGTCAACGAGTCTATCACAATCACAATAAGATGCTTAAAACTTAGGGTTCCCATCAAAACTTGGGTGAGTTGAATGGCCGTAGAAAGCCACTCTTAAACCCTAAAATTTGAAAATCCAAAAAAAAAAAATTAGAAAAGAGTAAAAAGAGAAAAAGAAATTTTTCTTTGAATAAGGCGAGGCTTGAGGCGGTCTGCATTTTGGCTGAACCCGGGCACTGTTGTGTCTTTGAAAGTTCAGTTCTTAAGTAGACAATTTCTTAATAATTGAAAATAACTCAGGTCCAAATAATCTAACCTAATTCTTTTATAAATAGCATATAGTTTTTGCTAGGGACTAGCAAAAGATAGGCATGGGGGTATGATGTAAACACATTTACACTACTTAAAATGTCTATTTATGCATGTTCTTAAGCATAGGATTGCATTTCATGATATAAATATTGCATTACATGCATCATCTTGCATTTAGAGTAGTTTGAATAAAATGGAGGATAATTGTCTCCTTTTATGTGCTTGGACAGGGAAAATATTTTATCGGGGCCTCGGATCAAAGATCCAACCGTATGGATATGATCAGGGTGACGATTGGAGTTCAACGACTCCAAGATCGCCCTAATCAGGCATCCGTAGCATCAGATAGAGACCGGGGAACCCTAGAAGATCAAGGGCCAGGATGGTGTAAATCCGCACTTCAGATGGCAAATCCGACCACACGGATGAATTCGGATCGACGATCGCAGCCCAACGACACAAAAATCGAGTCAATCCGACATCCGTGGCACCATCTACAACTTCCAGAAGATGGACGGCCAAGATGGCGCCACGTGGCGCCATCTCAGCCGCCCAATCGGCCGCCTACACTCTATGAAGACCGCGCACCCATCCCCTCTCCGCCGTTGGATCTCAATCCAACGGCTGTGGACGCATCGTTTTAAAAGCATCCGCGCGACCATTTGGGCGAGGCAGCGCAGCGGTCCAGCGCCTTATCGCGAGGCGCTGGCGCACGTTCGAGCCTCGCCAAGCAATTTCTGAGGCGAGCGGGCGCGCTCCAATTGACCGCACGATCGCGATCCAACGGCCGCGCGCGCCCGATAGCGCCGACGCGCAATTGGACGCTCTGGTGAACGCGAGATCGTACGTGCAGGCGGGCGGGCGGCAGCGGTGAAGGCGCGATTTTAAGCCGTCCGATCTCGCGATCGGACGGCTGAAAATCAAGCGACGTGCGTAGGCATTACGCGCGGGCAGCCGAGCGGGCGCGCGTGGGCGCGGCGGCTACGCCCACGTTGAGGGCTTTAGCGACGGTTTTATCCGTCACTAAAGACCCCTTATTTATTATTTTGAAGATGTAATGTCCATTTTGCCCCCACTCCTTGCAACTATAAAAGGAGACCCCCTCCATACGAAATTTTCATCCCTTCCTTCTCCTCTCTACCTCTCCAAAGCTCAAGAGAAGCTTGTCCCACACCCGGGATGCTTCTCGCGAGATAAAGTCCAAATTTTCGTCCCCCTTCGGAAGTGGATCCCGCGATGACAACGGCGTGCTGCTTCGTTCCCGTTCTTCTGCTTCATCCTCCTTCGTCCTGCTTCGTTCTCCTTCGTCCAGGCGTCGTCCCGTCCGGCACGTCCTCCAAGCGACCGTCGAGGAGGATTCTCTCTCCCTATTCTTTTTACTGCTTTCTAGTATAGATTTACTGCTTTCTAGAGTAGTCTATTCGTCCTCCAAGCGATCGTCGAGGAGGACATTTCTCCCTCCATTCTTTTAATGCTTTCTAGAGTAATTGTTTTTTATTTTCTAGTTGTAACGAACGAACTCTTTTATGATAAATTCCTTGTCTATTCTACATCTCATTTTGATTTCCATGTATAGTATTCTTTCTCTCTCTCTTACTCCCTCTCTCTCTTTTATTTGTTGTAGATACTTAGATAGTTTAAATTGAATTTCTTCGTGACAAAATAAAAAGAAACGCGAAGTTTTTAAATCAAACGTTCGCCTCCCTGTGTTCGACCCGGAATTTTAATTTCGGTATAAATTTTATTTGTTGAACACGAATCCTTCGCTTTCGAACTACAACGACTGGTTTTCCAAAATCGAACACGTTAGCGTAGGTTCGTAATAGTTCAACAGTGCTTGTATTACAAAACTCTGCTGATTTCACCATCCCCTCTCCATCGCATTTCCTGCTTGGCTGAAGGCATCAAATTTAGCGCTCAACGGGAGGCAGCCCGTCATTCTCTTTAAAAACCTGAAACCTTTTCTAAAACCTTTGTGCACTTGAAATTCACACTTTAGGACAGCCGACTCCACCTCAGGTGCTTGCATCTGAGATTAAAAATCGTCCGCAACAGTCACCCCGACCCATTCACTCATCAAAACATCTGTCCTAATGTATGAACTAAGTTGAATAAAAATCCCCTAAGTTACAATGAGGACATTGCAAATCTTAGGCATGGGGGGTATGAAAGTGCAAAACGTGTAAGAAAAGGTTTCAAACAAAAAATTCACATATGCCAAAAACACCATAAAAATTAAAAATTTTTCGAAAAAGAATAAGAGAATAAGAAGAGAAAGGAAATTTTGTGAAGGAGAAGGAGAAAAGAAACAAAAGGAAAAAAGGAGCACAAAATATGAGAAACAAGTGATAGTCATTAGTAAGGAACTAAGGAATTAACCTAAGTTCTAGACCTCATTCAAGAAAATAACTAAAAAGTGCATAATGAGATTAGTAAGAATGCAAATCTTAGGCATTCTTGAATAGACTCTTAGTACCCATTAAGATCTGGACACTCCTCAAGAGGTTGAGGAAAATGAAAAGCTGAAGTATTAGGTCTAAGGCTTAGGAAGTATTTGGCCTCATTAACTAATTTTTGGTTTACGAGACTCAGTAACCTAAGCACCCTAACCTCACACACAGCCTAGTTCAGTAAGCGTAAAAATCAAAATCACGCAGAAGCGTCACAAAATTCTGAAAAGTACACCTAGAGTAGGAGCGGCCGATCAACACAAGTTGATTTGGACGAGTTCCCAGCGTAGAGAGGCGGGAAATCCCCTCGAAGATGCGTAACAAAATATCATCTCCTCGGTGCTTGTCTCTTAGGATATTTACATATCCTACTGGGGGCATGTAAGCACTCTGCTGGTTCAGATTCCATGGATGGCATTATCTCGAAGTGTCAATTGCTAGGGTCTGAATTCAGCCACGGAACACCATGGATGGGATTATCTCGAAATCTCAATAGCCAGGATTCCGGGGGTTGCCATGGGCGGCGCTATCTCGAAGCATCGATTGCCAGGAACCCTTGAGGATTGATGATGGGAGCAAGGAATCTGATACAGACCGTGTTGAAAAGCCAATCCTAGGCTAGAACTAAAAAGAAAACGAGAGAGAAAACTCTCCAAACAGAAAAACTTTCTATCTCTCTCTTATAAAACGCACTGCGAACTGAACCAAGGCTAAAATCATTTTAAGCACGGGTGCTTTAACCACAAAGTCCAATAGACCTTAGGTCAGTTCTTGTGGGCCTTAAAAACCTTTGCTAAGGACTGAGGCTGAGGCTAGACAGATCTGGATCTTGATTGGTACTAGAGTACCTTTTAGGCCTAGGGTCAGCATTCTAACCTAATCTAAGCTCAAATGACAAAGCACTTATCTGGAGTAATTAAGAACTTCATGGTCTAGAACAAGGGTTGAAACATTAAGTTTTGCTAAGGGACTAGCAAAAGCTAGGCATGGGGATATGATGAGAACCTCATCATGAGCCATAACTAGCTCATTTTGACCTAATACAAAGGATAAAAGCTCCTACATAACTTAGCAAAGGGCTTAAATTGAGGAATAAGTGTTCTGAGAAGAAAACATGAAATAAAGGTTAAAAATTGCAATTTCACCATTGCAGTACATAAACGAAATTTCTCAGAAATCGAACATAGGTCAAATGATCTAAATAAGATAAAAAGTGGGTTGAATCAATCAGAAATGGGTTCATGTGCAATTTAAGAATCAAATGACAATCTGTAACCCTAAAACAAATCCACATCAATTCACGTGGTTCGAGGCAAGGTAAAAATCAACTAAACCCTCTAAAATTCATATAAAAATAATGTCAAGGGTTTAGGACTTTCAATTTGACCTTAGGAACCCATTTTGACCTACATTGAGAACCATGCCCAATTAATAACTTAATTTGGGTTTTTACGTAAATTGGCCGACCAAACAAGGTCTGACCTAGAAGTAAATTTCACCATTAAAATCCTTAGGTCACATTTAGTCATGCATAAAAACTTGAACCTAAGAAGAGACCTTCTTGACCGACTTTACGTTTTGGTCCTCAGCTTTTGAAACCCTCACATTTTGGCCCCTAACTCTCCTTCGTTCTTTGCATTTAGGTCCCTCCTGCAAAACCTGAGCAGCACCATGCTCCGGCGACCTTGCGCGGAGCATGGCACCGCGCAGGGTAAGGGGGGGCCTGCCAAGTCAAATGGGGGTGCCCTGTGTCGTCAGCCGTCGTAGGAACACCCCCCTGATGGCTGCAACCACCCATACCGGCCGTGCGAACGCACGGACGGTATGGGTCTCCTTCCTCCGGCGTCCTCCGGAGAGGGATTCACGTCGTCTCCCTCCGCCCTCCTCTCTGATTCTGCCCCTATAAATACCCCCGTCGCTCCACCGTTCTTCCCAGCTCGAATCTGACGGAGATACCCCCTCACTTCCTCTCTTCCCACTCCGACAGACGTCCCCTTGCTCCGACGGTTTCTCCTCCTCCTCCTCGTCGCTCTGCTGCAATACCAGCAGCAAAGCCACCTTCCTGATCTTCCTCCGCGTCGCGCAATACCGGCGCGTGCTGCCTCTGCCCCGTCGTCGCCGCCGTCCTCCCCCACTGGGCATTTCTTCTCCAGCTCCGGTAGGTACGAGCCGGCAGCCTCTTCGTCCCCTTCGTCACTTTAGCTAGATTAGAATTAGTCTTCTCTATCCCCTCTTTCTTTTCCTCCCTAGTTTACAATCAATTACACCCTCGACCGACCCGACCACCGTCACCTTCTCCACCTCCGGCCACACTCCGGTGACCTGCTCCCATCACTCCAGCAACCCACACGGCTTGCCGACCACCGCAGAACCTTCGCCTCCTCACCCTGATCATCCTCCGCCCTTCCACTTCCCCCAAATCGCCCTCTGCAACTCCACCGAACACACCCATTTCCCAACCCGCAGTTTGACCTAGGGTGGCCCTTAGGCTCCGCCCCGCCACCTGCAGACCCTCCGACCACCTTCACCATGCCACGGCGAAGGTCCTCCGCATATCTAATTAGGCCGAGAGGCCCTTTCTCTGTAAACAGGAACTTCACTCGCCGCTGCCATTGCTGAGGTGAAGAAGCTCCTTCGACCTGCTGCTCCAGGCGCGCCGCGCCCAGGTCACGCTCCCAGGCTGTGCGAGGTATTTTCTCAAAGCGCCAGGCTGCCGTTGAGGCGAAGCCCTCGCACGAAGCCTCGACTGCCGCTGCTTCCTCTGCGCAGGCATCCAAATTGGGGTGGGACATTTAGTCCCACCTCGGAAACCCACTGAGGCGAACGGGCGCTTAAAGGAAAAAAGTGCCTTAAGCTGTTCGCCTCAGATCACGAGGTGAGGTCCCCTTCACCCGCCCGATTACCCGGCCTCGTCCACGATCACGCCCCGCGGACCTGGCCCGACCCGACTAAGCCCGACCTGCACTCCTCGCCCACCACCGCACGCCGGTGGGCCTGGACCCGAGCGCGACCCGCGTACCTGATTACCCGGTTGCTCTGGGAGAGCTTTCCTAAGAGTGAATTCTGAGAGAGAGAGACGTAGGGGGGGAGGGTAGAATAGGTTTTGCCCTCTACCGTGTAAACCGTGAAGTGTGCAGGCACAGGTGAAGAAGAAGAATGACTGCGGAAGAAGAAGAAGAAGAAGAGAACACAAAGCAGAAGAAGAAGGAAGCTGAGGAAGACACTGTAGCTTCAGCAATTAAGTCGTCTGATTGGGAAAATCAGACGACGTCATGAAGGCAACCAAGAAGAGAAGAAGAAAAAGGAAGAAGGTGAAGACCAAGGAAGGAAGAAAAGAAGAAGCAGAAGGAGAAGGCTAAGGCGCAAGAGAAGAGAAGAAGGAGAGAGCAGGACCGCAAAGGATACGCCCTGAAGAAGATCTGAAGAAAGAAAGAAGAAGAAGAAAAAGAAAGAAGACAAAGAAGAGATGCAAAAGGAAGAAGAGGAGAAGAAATAGAAGAACCTCGCAAGAGAAGAGAAGGAAAAGAAGAGAAGCAAGAGTCAGAGAGAAGAGAAGACAAAGAGGAAGAAAGAAGAGAAGCAGAAGAAGCCAAATTTCCATCTCTCTCTCTCTCTCTCTCTCTCTCTATTTTTGTAATAAGAAGAAACACTGTACTTCTAGAATACGACTTGCTCCCTGAGTTCGACCTCGGGAACTCTTTTATTTTCCGAGTAATAAATTATAATAATGGCAATGACTATCTGTACTACAACGTAATTTCTACAACAAAAGCTAGTCACAACGCCGTTATCATTAACCTTACCGGCGTCGAAAACGACGTCAGAGGTTAAGCTGTACCTAGACATAAACCTGTCCGGATGCAAACTCCTTAGCCATCACCAAACCCTATAAATACCCCTCAATCCCTTCAATTTGAGCAGTTAGCTCCCTACCCTCTTCCCCAACTGTAGCTAACTGATAGGATATTCTTCCTACTCCTGCGACCATTTCCCATCTCCATCCTATTCCTCTGATCATCTCCATTCGCTTTCAATCTCCACTATCGTCTGCTACGTCCTCTGACAAAGCGCCAACACCGGACTCCGCTTCCACGCCACGAAATCACCCGCCGGAGTTCTTCCTTCAACCTTATGATTTCATCCTCCATTAAGAACCTTCGACAGAGACTCCTCAACCTCCTTCGACCAGGTAACAGTAGGATTAGGTTTAGGTAAGTGTAGCATAGTTTAGTTCAGTAGATTAGGTAATTAGTTAGTTCCAATTGTTTAAGTTGTATGACGTCTTCTTCAGCTCCGGCAAGCTCTTTGAGCTTGTCTAAGCCACTCTTTTGCCATTCTTATGCATCAATCACTTTCTTCACCTTATCATGATTTCATATCACTGTTTTTCCCTCACTCTTAGCAGCTGAATCACCAAGCTCATTTCACATTCACCAGCAACCATCGCTGTCCACAACGGAAGCTTTTGAGATTAGAACACACTCGCTGGAGCCCTCCATCACCTCTTCAGAATCTAAGGGCCCCGATCCTGTATCTAATTAGATCAATAATCTCCTAATTAGTAAATGCCTAATTTCCATGCCAATCTCTGTGCTGTTGTCCATGGCGAGCTTAGAGGGGTTAATTCATCTAATAAATCATCTATAAATCATCGCCAGATGCTTATTATTAGTTCCCCTCACTCAATTGAGTGAAAGGAACCACTGTGAGTTCAACCGAACTCAGTTTTGCTTCTTCCTGCAATTCAAAGCAAGTCCATGTTTTAATCTAACAATTGAGTTAATAGGGCCTTCTTGAGGTTCTGTATGACCTCAGGAAGCTTCTAAGCTTGTTCATGGTCTGAATTTGGGAGTTCTATACTCCAATCCATCAGTACCGGACTCACTAGAGCTCCAATGAGCTCCAGCGAGTTAATTTTCCACCTCAGCCCTTGATAAGCTCTAACGAGCTCCAGATTATCTATTTGGAATGCAAGGATTATAAATCGATGATTAAATCTAGGTTTTATTGTCTGGAGTTCTCATTTGAGTTGTGTCTTCTCCAACTCCGATGGAGTTGGAGAAGCTACTCAGTTAGAGTTAGGCTTTTAGAATTAGGTCAAAAAGCATGAGTAGAACCTTTAGAGGTTATTTTTTACCTTTGATGGTTTTGAAATCCTCTAGGTTGTTCTGCCGAACAAACCTAATTTTGTGCTCAGGCGATGATGCCATCCTAAACCCTTATGTTTGGCCTTGGACAAGTTTCCTACAAATAAATTTTATGGCTATTATAGGTAGATGATGCATGGTATAGATAAAAAGCAATATACATCAATATTAATGTATTTATGTGTCAACGAACTAATATATATCTTTTTAAACCATTTTGAAGACAAGCTATAACCTTGGTTGATGTTTCCATTGCTTTCATAAAGTAGTGACTCTAGAGGTGGCAAATCCCAAAAATCAATATCTGATGGCCAACCATCACCTTCTAGTTCACCCATTGACATGGTTCCTACAAATAAATAAAGTGGTTATATGTAGTTAACAATTAGGAAAGAAAGAGATCGATAATGACGTATTGACTCATTCAGAAGAGTGAACCAGCAAACACTTTGAAAATAAGTTGAAAATCAAAATAATTTAATAATAACCTTAACGTGTGTCTCTGGACTTCTTTTTTTCCTTCCAATTTTAGAAGTTCTCTGAAATTTGTTGTAAAAGGCTAACCAATAAGAGAAAAATGAAAATAAAAAGATAATTTCAGGCAATACCTCTATAAATGGCAAAAGTAAGAATAAGGATATGCAATTAACTATCAAGAAGAAAGCTTCTATTATTACTAATATGTCAAAAATTAGATATCGAATTGACCGAATTATAAATTAGTACAACTAGAAATTGGTGCTTTATCAGTTGGATAACTGATTTGGACAATAAAAGTCAAAATCAAGTTAGATCAATCAATTTGATTGAATTAATGATTCAATTTGATCATTCTTGAAAAATTAAAAAAGAAAAAAAGAGAAATGTATGTGACTTTAGATATACCCACACCCCATGTTAATAAATTTGTTAAAAGCATATCAATTTTAATGTAATTAAAGTTGTAAAATAAATTTTCTTACTACATTTCTTCATGAAATTTTCTGATTTAACATCGACTCAACCTAGTTGAACTTAGTTAAATCAATACAAACTAAACTAAAAATCTAATGATTCGATTTTTTTTAATTTTTTCACATGTTAACATTATCATCTAAAATTACTAATTGAATCACTAGAAAATTAAATCAACATCAAATCATCATAGGCTAATTTTTAAAGCATTACTCATTACATACAATTATTAGCCTCCTAGATCTTATATATAGCCAATCACACATTGCTCCCCACATTACCCGCTCATGGAATGGTCTACGAAAGAGTGATCCCATCACGCCTCACTTGATCTCTATTGCTTAACCAAAGGTTAGAATGAAATGATACGTTCTTGACCAAAAGCAAGATCATGTAGACGATGCATGGTATAGATAAAAAGTAATATATATCAATATTAATGTATTTATGTGTCAACGAGCTAATATATATCTTTTTAAACCATTTTGAAGACAAGCTGTAACCTCAGTTGTTGTTTCTATTGTGTCATGATCCGTTCCTGACTCCCTACAAAATCCAAGAATAGCTCACCTCGACGAACCTCAAGACCCAATCGTCTAACAAGAAATAACCAAATGCATACTCATTCTACAACCACACGAGTAATGTAACTAAGTAGAAAATATATAACTAATAGTAAAAGAAAGAGAACAGCAAACCACTATTTTTTTTTTCATGATACAGTGGAAAGGTATTATTACAAATATAACCATCACAACAGGAAACTGGAAGGAATATAACTGAATATAACCACAAGCTACAGGTACTCACTACAACAAAACTCTCTGCAATGAAACAAAAGAAAGGAAACTATGGTTCGGCTCGACTAGGCCCAGTGCTCTCAACAGCCGGTGGCTCTGGCTGCTCAAATCTCTGACCTAAACATTGTTACAAATCCGGAGTCAGCTAACGCTGAGTAGAGTGGTGGTTAAGTTATTTACATGTAACATAATTAAATAGTAACCAGCTAGACATTCAATTGTTGGTTATTTATTTTCATTAGTTTCCAATTCTCTGGTTTATGTGTTTCCGAGTCGAGTACGCTAATCAGGTTCCATGATATTGCTCAATCTTCTTGTTCCCTAAGGGAACGATCTTGCTTGTAGTTTTCCCACGATGCAGGATGTACACGTGGTACTCTCCTGGCCGGGAGAGTCCCCCGTGGTAGTCCTACACCGGGTCTACTATCCTGAGGTCACGATTGCGACGTAGCAGTGACTACGGCACGCGCGATAAGCGCATGGGTAGCTACCTCACACTGGCATGCTGTCAGTCATTTCCACTAGCGAGTACGCCCAAACATACAACACAAAATAGCAATGGGCCTTGCCCTCTCAGAACAAGAGTCTCGCCCCTCCACAGTCCGCGTACCCTCGACCGACTACCCCAGTTTGCCCAACGGCTTAACAAGAGTCGGTGTAGGGTGGCCATACCTAACCCCGGAGCCCATGGGATGGCTAGCTCCCCCCTACACTAAGTAGCTCACCCCGGTACCACGTATGCAAGGGCCAAACAGGAATCGTCGTAGAGTGGCCAAACCTAACCCCAGGTCTCAACCCAAGGGGCGACAAGCTCCCCTCTACTCTAAAGGGATAGTTGCTCTCCTCGATACCACATACATGAGGGTCAGCTCACTTCCCTTAACCAAGTCCAAACAGCCACCCGTAGGCAACATGTTCCAAAACTATCAAGTTTTCTGTACTATAATATTCTTGGTTTCTTTCTAAATTTCTCGTAGGGTTCGTACATAGACTTTCTCATTTCCACATCTGATTCATTAAATGTATAACTGGAAGCTCAAGATTTCACAATCGATTATTCAGTACACCACAGCCATTTCCATTCATGTCATGGTTCATTAAATGTAGTACAGGAAGCTCATGATTTACTACTTTCAGGAAGCATCACAGCAATTCATTAAATGCACATTCATTTCTTTCAGCCCTAATGTTCATTTCACAACCTAGGGTTTAATAGAATATTTCTAAAGTAGCATACATTCATCTCTTTCAGTCCTAGGGTTCATCTCACAACCTAGGGTTCAATCAAATAATTTTAAAGCATGCAATTTAATTATTAATTCTGGAATTAGAGAAAACCACTCTACCAAGTTAACAAGGTGGAATGGGGGCTCATACAGTAGCTCCCATCTTCTCCACAGGTCCTGTATACTCTACGGACTAGAGACCTACAACATGGACCGACAGGTCAAATGAGCTCAAAACAGCATATACACTATATCATTTTGTAGAGAAACTCAAATGGAATCCAACGAGGTTTCGTTGTGGAAATCCGACTCCATTTGGGCCCTCAACGGGCCCAAAAACACCAACCCTGATCAAAATTAGACATCTAGGAAGAGTCTCAGACATCTTAAATGAACTCAGAGACTCACCTTGCTTGGAGCACCTTTTTCAGACATCTAGAACTCCGTGTAGACATCTGAGGGTGTCTTCAAACATCTAAAGACATTCCTGGATGTCTGAAACTGCCTCGGTTCTCGCACCGACGTGCCTCCCCAACCCCTGACATACATACGCATGGTCAAACTTGTCAGGAGGAGAAATAAATGAAAACTACGCGCTATCAGACGTCTAGTATTACCTCTGAACATCTAGACAGACGTCTGATGATCTCTACAGATGTCTGATTCTACGGAAAAATGACTCCGCAGAACCGTTTGCGAGCTCTCTCTCCTGTAGAAGCTACAGCAACTGCAGCATCTCCCCGTCTCCCTCATGAGCCCTCTGCTCTCAAGCCTCTGATCTCCTCTGTTCTCCGCATTCTCCTCCTCCTACTCCCCGCTCTCCCTCTCCTCTCAGCTGCGGTGTGGGATGGATGGGTAACGACCCGATTCCCGAGTCCCTACGAGACACGAGAACTGGACCGACTCGACTAATCCCAAGACCTAGTCGTCCAACGAGGAAGTAACCAAAAGAACAGTAAAATAAACCACATTCAACATGAAATATAACTAGCAGTAAGAAAAAGAACTACTACAGCATGTACCACCACAACAGTAGAATAACATTTAACATAACATGAACTACAAGTAAAGAAAAGTACAGAGAGTAACAAGAACTACTCACTACAGTGGAACAAAAAGGGCACAAAAGAACAGTGGTAACTCTACTGGACCCTACTCGGCCCAGCGTCCTCTGCAGCCGCTGACCCTGGCTGCTCAACACCTGGTCCTGAAAAGTAACGAGTGTAACACGTCAGCGAAATGCTGAGTAGAGTGGCAGCTAAACTAAAGAAGCAGTAAAGTGTACAGAAGCTATTTTATTTTCTTTCTTCCTTTATTTACGTCTTTCTATTATTTCACAATCTATCTATTTCTCATATCCTTCACTTGATCTCGAATGTTCCTCGTGAGAACGATCTTGATTGCAGTCTTTTCCGAACAGTAGAAGTAACACGTGGTGCTCTCCTGGCCGGGAGAGTCCCCCGTGGTGATCCTACTCTCATTCAACCACCCCAAGGTCACTGACAGACGTAACGGTGCCTACAGCACGCGCGGTAAACGCACGGGTAGCTAACCCACGCTGGCACGTGGTCAGTTGTTTCCATTAACGGGTGAGCCCAAAGCACAGCACGGAACCAGTACAGGGTAGAGCCCTCTCAGTAACAGGGGTCCAACCCCTCCACAGTAACCAAACAGGGGCCTTGCCCCTCCATAGTCCACGCACCCTCGCCTTACTACCCTGGTTTGCCCAGTGGGCCTAACAAGTCGGTGTAGGTGAGCTAGCAAAACTCTAGGGCCCGTGGGGTAGCTAGTATTCGCCCTACACTAGTAGCTCTCCTCGGTACTGTGTACACGAGAGCCAACAAGTCGGTACAAAGTGGCCAGACCTAACCCCGGGTCCCTGGGGCGGCTGGCTCCGCTCTGCACTAAGCAGGTAACAGGTGCTTCCCCTGGCACTACGTACCCAAGAGACAACACACCTCCACATCTTTCCTTCTCAGTTCCATTTCATTCTCTTTCCAGGAATTCTACTCCTAACTCCCCGTAGGGTTCCAGCTCTTTTAACTCAGCACATTCAGGTTTCACACTTTCAGTTTCATGTTCATACAACCCATATTCTCAAACATGTTCATTTATTCATAACAGGCAGCTGTTAAAATCAATTTACATGCAGCTATTATTTCCTTTCCACAGTTTCCAAGACTGCAATATGTATATTCATTTCACTAGTTTTCTAGTCCTAGGATTCATGCCGTACCCTAGGATCTATCATTCAATCTAGTTTTCCATCCCTAGGATTCATGCAATACCCTAGGATCTATCATTCAATCTGGTTTCTCATTCCTAGGATTCATGACATGCCCTAGGTTTTATTAATTGTTCCATAATTGTAACAATTTATGTTAATAATTCTTAAAGCCACTCTACCAGCAACAACGGAAGTACTGGGGGCGTGGTCGGAAATCCCGCACGCCTCCGCAATCCCCGAGACTGCAATGGAACGGGGTCCTAACACAAGGATCAAACACAAGGAGTTTCTCAGAACAGTATATAATTATTGTAAACGGGTAGAGGATCTTATTCCGAAAAGAACGCAACTCGAAACGCGGAAAACGGACTCCGAACAGGCCCTAAACGGGTCGAAAATGACGAAACAGTCCAAAATCAGACGTCTGGAACCTCTTCCAGACGTCTTAAAATGTGGGTCAGATGGTACCTTTGTTCTACGTAGTCTCTCAGACGTCCAGAAGCCTGCGGGGGCATCTGACCTAGTTCCCAGACGTCCGATGGTCACCCCGGACGTCTGGAAGTCCTTCCAGTCGTCTGGCACTGCGGCCAGACGTCTGATTCGCGTTGGATGCGAATCTCGGAGCCTGCATGTACCACTCCTCGCTCTCAGTACGAACGGTCGCAGAAAAGGAAGAAGGACGAAAATAACTTACTTGCTAGACGTCTGGACAGTCCTCCAGACGTCTTCACCGTCGTCTGGTTGGAAGCCTAGACGTCTGATTCTAGAAAAATTTCCAGAATCAGAGCTCGATGCGCTATCCACCCGGGACGCACGACCGCGCCGCGCCTCGTCCACCTGCTGCTCGAGCTGCAGCAGCCCTCTCGCGTCACTCCGCGCCCGCTGCTCCCCCGCCGGCCGACTCCAGCTGCCCCGGCAAGCTCGAGCCCTCACGGCCGAGCGTCTCTTCCCTCACGCAACGCCTCCTCCCGCACACCCGCCACGGCTGCCGCTGCCGCCGCTCGCTCAGTCTCACACTGGTTGGAAGAAGAAGAAGAAGGGAGCGGAGGAGATGAGAGTGAGGGAGAGGGCAATGGCCCTTTGAAAGCCGCACGGGGAGAGAGAGCGAGAGAGAGGGGCGCAGCCTGCGCCCGCAGGAGGAGAGGGAAAAAGAGGGGCATCTACAAGTCTGTGCAGGCAGGCGCGCAGAAGAAATCCACCGTGCCGCAGAAATTAAATCCCAGACGTCTAGAAGGGGTTCCAGACGTCTGGTCCACCTCTTAGACGTCTTAAAAGACGTCTTGAAGCCGCGTTCGTAACAAGGAGCGGGGGTTATATGGAGGTGGGAGGTATGGGGAGAGGTAAGGTGGAGGTGGAGGGAATGGGGAGGGTGTCGTGAGGGGTGTGTGTGCATGGGGTAGGGGATGGGGTGAGATACGGTGGGGTAAGGTGTGGGGATGGAAAAATTACAGGGGTACCCCCGCAAGTTCTCTTTTTCCACAACAAAAACCTAGGGAGGTTAAAATTGCACAGAAAAGCCCTAAAATTTTTAGAAACATCAAGCGATCCTTGGAAAGGGTTATTTCACATTGCTTTCATAAAGTAGTGACTCTAGAGGTGGCAAATCCCAGAGATCAATGTCTGATGGCCAACCATCACCTTCTTGTTCACCCTATGATATGGTTCCTACAAATGAATAAAGTGGTTATATGTAGTTAACAATTAGGAAAGAAAGAGATCGATAATGACGTATTGACTCATTCAAATGAGCCAACCGGCAAACACTTTGAAAAGAAGTTGAAAATCAAAATAATTTAATAATATCCTTAACGTGTGCCTTTGGACTTTTTTTTTCTTTCAATTTTAGGAGCTTGAGAGAAATAAAAATAAATAATAATTTCAGACAGTACCACTAGAAATGGGTAAAAGTAAGAATAAGGATATGTAATTATAACTATCAAGAAGAAAGCTTTCGGTTAGTACTAATATTTCAAGAATTGGAAAGAATTGGCTAAATTATAAATTGGCCTAATTAGAAATTGGTGCCTTATCGATCTAATCAAGTAGTTTGAACAATAAAAAGTTAAATTCAGGTTGGATTATTCTCTTAAGAGTTAAAAAATTAAAATTAAAAAAAAAATATATATATATATATATATATATGACTTTAGTTATACCCACACCCCCATGTTAGTGTATTGTTAAAAGCATATCAATTTAAGTTTAATTAAATTGTAAAATAAATTTTCTTAGTGCATATCTTTATTGATTTTTTTTTATTTAACATTGGTTCAACATAGTTAAACTCAGTTGAATAAATGCAAACTAAACTAAGGATCTTGTGGTTGATTTTTTTTTATTTTAACACATGCTAACATCATCACTGATTTAATCGATAGAAACTGCTAATTAAATCACTAAAAATCAAATTAGTATTAAACCAATTCATTGACTAATTTTTAAAGCATTACTCATTATGTACAATTATTAGTCTCGCAAATCTTAACTATATATAGCCAATCACATATTGCTCCTCATCGTACCAGCTTATGGATGGTCATCCAAAAAGAAATCCCATCAAGTCTCATTTGATCTCTATTGTTGAACCAAAATACTATAAAAATAAATTGATTTGTAATATTGATGTGATGTCAGTAGATTTTATTTAATATTAAGATATGGATATTAGCGAATTGATGTAATATTATAAATATATTTTAATGGATATATTATATTAGATTGCATATATTTTAATTTATATTGATATTGATGTGATATGATAGAATGATATATGAAAATATTGATTGAAATAACCTATTCCTACCTCCTACCCCGTTGACAAATAGGGCATAAAGCAATGTAAAACAGATGGAAGCAATGTCCTAAAATGAGTGACATCACGGATGCAACTTTTTTTTCCTTTTTGATTTCCAAAGTATGGCAAGATCTTAACCTTGGTTTTTGAGATGGAAGCCCAATTGCTCAACTAATAAGTAACAAAAAAAAGTGAAAGCTCTTACCTTCAAGAGAGTTTGAAGACTTCCAAGCAATGTCACCACGCATCACCTCCATCCCCACGCCATCACCTGAGCTCTCACCATTCCCCTTCTCCTCATGGTGGACCTTGTTTTCCAATTTGGGTAACTTCAACCCATTGTAAGACGTCCACTCACCGTCACCATGCTAGCCACCTCCCAAGCCTTGGATTGAAGGGAGCTCCTCCAGAGGTTGTCGTGGCTTTGGTTGAAGCAAAGGTGGCATCACAAACCTTTCATCCAATTCAATGAACATAGAAGATAAGTGGTTTATGGAACTTGAAAGATTCTCCAATGTTTGAATTGGATTTAGTATTGTTGGATATGAATTTGATATTGATGGAGGTGGCATGTGGGTGGCTAGTTGGAGATGGGGAAGGAACAATTGGATGATCCCTTGATCGTGCAATGGGATGGTTGGAGATGGGGACTGGATGGTAGCAATGGGTTGGTGTTCAAGTTTGGGTGAATAGATGGGGAGGCCTTGTCGTAGACGCTTCTTTGCTCGCATGTGCCAAAAGTTCTTGATCTTGTTATCTGTTCTTCCTTCAAGCTGCAACGCAAAGGAGGGGAGAAGATTAACAAAGGGAATTTGAAAAAATAAGAATGACCACTAGGGTTATGGTTATTTCATGCCAAACACATCTAATATGTACTCTTTTTTTCTACTAATAAGTTGGTTCACCTAAAAAAAATTAAAAAAAGAAAACAAAAAAGAGATTTTTACATATATACCCTCGATAAGACATATATACTCCTATGTTCTTGATATTTACATATATACCCATATAAACTTGCTCCATTAAGATCGTATGCCCCTACTCTGTTAAACCGAATGAAAAACGTCAAAAAATATATAAAAAAATATAAAAATTTATATTTTCATCCCCCTATTTTCCCCCTAAACCCTCACACCTCCTCCTCCTCCCCCTCCTCTAGCGCCTCCAACGCCACCTCCCCTACTACAACCTCCACATGGCCACCTACGGCAAGCTCGCATTCTTCACTATCTCGATGCCACCGTACGCAATGTCATCGTACCCCACATACGTGATGGGCCTTGGGATCGTAGTAGGGGAGGTGGCTGCACGAATGCCGTAGTGTTTTACACAGTGGGGCTTCTAGCAGCGGATGTAGGTCTGGGAGCGAATTCGCCAATGTCGAAGAAGGAGAGGAAAATATGGGAGGAGAGGAACGGGGAGGAAGAGGAGGAGGTGTGAGGGTTTAGGGGGAAAATAGGGAAATGAAATTATAAATTTTTCTATTTTTTATATTTTTTTACGTTTTACGTAGAGCAGAGGCATACGACCTTAACGGAGTAAGTTTATAAGGATATATATATAAATATAAAAAACATAAAAATATTTACGTCTTATCGAAAATTTACAAAAATATATACATAAAAATCCCAAAAATAAAAGTTGATTCACCTGGCAAGAATGTGCATAACTTTGTTTGTGCATGCAAGAGCCTCTTATCAATTCTCATTTGATTAGGATAGAAGACAAGCTAAATTCAAATAAAATAAAAAAAACTTACAATGGGCTTAGGCATGATTAATCAGGATTGAGTTGATGATTTCCACCATGTCGATTAAGATGATGCTCTACCGTTCATTATATCTCATTTTATAATAGAAATAAAGTTAACTAATTCTAAATTAAGCAAAGGATTAAGAAATGCAACGCCATTACTTTTCTTTCGATTGACCTGCGAGCCCACGCATTCTTTTCTTATTATCACGGATGGTCCGATGATAGAAAAACATTCCCTTCCTTATTTTATGGTATCTCAAAAAAATCTTCAATTTTTCCATAAAAACTAAGTGAGTTGTATTGAGTTTTCTATTTTTTTTTTTTTTTTGGTGTGTGTGATCTCCCACATACCGTAATTCACATAAATTACTGTGTATATTCATTTTCTTCCTGAAAGAATTAACTATATATTTAAAAGACACCAATTTTGATATATTGTAGGAATGTTCCTTTGAATTCTTTCCCTATACTTTACAACAGTAGTTGCTTTCATGGTTAACTTCTGATCACATATAAGGCCTAGTTTCCTTAGAAGATTAACCTCTTAAAAGAGAAATTAAATTCTGTTTACATAAATGTTTTCAAGAATTAAAAAATAAAATTAAAAAAAATAAAGAGAAAAGAAAGGTTCAGGATGGATTCAACCCTTCATATAATTAAACCTATATATACAAAATAAACACATGTTAAGGATCGATTACCTGTGCAGTTAAACTCCAGATAAGGTACACGCACGGCATGTATATATATAATAATGAAACCTATACGATGAAACATACAAAGGAAGATCCACAAAAGGTAGCGTCTACGAAAAAATTAACCGTGGCTAATAAATAAGGCATTGAAATTAAGAAATAAATGAGAATTAAACTAAGTTATAAGAGGACATTAGTCATAAATTAACATACAAGTTTTGCCATGCACGACCACTTGCTCCCATGCTGCTGATAGCATTGGAGGAAGATGGTCTCCTCCTCCTCCGTGAAGGGTTCCTTCTCAAGGCCCCGAGCTAGGTGGTTGAATCGCCTTTGGCAATGTTGATAGTGGGTGGATTTGGACTTGCGTATGGGTTTGGGGTGGGCTTGGAGGGCTTCCTAGGTGAGGGGGAAAATCCAAGGGGGGAGGGTTAGGAAGGGAGGGAAACTGGAGGGAGAGAGAAGTTTTAAAAAAATTAATATTTTAAATTTAAAAAAAATTAATAATTATCCCATCAAAATTCACTAATTATCTCTCATCTCTTCCAAAACCAACATACCAATCATTAATAATACCACTAATCATTACAATCCTACCCATCAAACAACTTCTACACTTATTACGTTCATATTCTATTCCGATATAATACTATCTTCCGACAAACACAAGCTTAGTCTATAAACTTTTCCTACACCTCCGTAGCCCCGTGGCGATGGCACACATTTTTCCAATTGCCAGTTCCATGCTCCATCACATACTTCACTAGAATTTCGTCCTCCGCAGCAGTCCACTGCCCCTTTGCCATCTTCCCTTGGCCATGTGCCTTCCCCTCCTGACACCAAGATTGAAGCCATTGAGAAATAGATATGGAATATGAGAGGTAACTTTAGCAATTATAGATGAGTTCGATGCAAATTAATTAAGCGTAAAACTACAATCCGACATATTTATTCACATGTAGGCTTTATAAACATACATACATACACACACATACACAGGAGATGGATCCAAAGAGCACATTGCCTATAAACTTATGATTATGCATGTTTTATTGGCCATCGGATGACAATCAGATGGTGCATGGTAATACCATCGATAGAGGTAAAACATGGTTTCATAACATACCTGAAATTGCCAGTTAGAGATATTTTTTCAAATTAAAAATTGGTGCAATTGATACCACACGTCAAAGGTGTAGCGTAAAATAAGCTATTCGTAACCATGATTAAATATAGGTTGGGCAAATTAAAGTAATACATATGCTTAAAATGGTATGTTAATAAATACAAAATTGAGTTCTACAATTTAAAATGTACACAAGTGCTTCATAAAAGATGAGGTATTGCTGTAATAAAATAATGGAGATGATGTAACTAACAATGCAGGTTATAACAAATATAACTATACAATGTAACATGAGACTACGTTGTTGTAATAATATTGAAATACCATTGTAACTAGCCAACGTGTTAAAGGTGCCTGTACCCAACATACATGGGCACGACTATATGTTACTGAATGTTATAATATAAATATACCGAATGTTGTAATACAATAGATATTTTAATGCAACAAATGAAATTAACACATAAACATACGTGGACACAACAATGGTCTTACCAAAAAATTATGTTACCATTACAACGTAAGTGGGGACGACATCTTATCTTATTTTAATTAATCGATGCAACACATTAAAAACATCTTTGTTGGCTTTGCATATTACAAATAAATTCACAAGTTGGTATCTTTACCTAAGATCCACTATTTAAAAATGTTGTGTTACACACCGTTGATATGTCGTAATATAAGTACATACACGAGTAATTATCTCTTTGTAATTACAGCAGCATTCAAATTGTTTGTGTAATCCCGACGTAATGCAAAGTATAAATGTTACAAAGTCAAAAGTGCAAAAAATTTGGATGCTGCTAATTTCAAAGGGTTGTATTACGAAACTTGTAATTTGTATGTTACAAATACATTTGCGAGTGGGTATCTTTCCCCAAGTACTTCTCCATTCAAAAGGTTATGTTACAAACTGTTGATCTAACGTATAACAAATACAAACATAAGTTCTTATCCCTTTGTGTGAAAAGTTACGTTCAAAATAATGTGTTACAAAACTTATAAACAGAAGTAATACAAAATTAGACACAAATATGTACTTCTATAAGGTACCAATGTGTTACAAGAAATTGAAAACATAACAAGGAGGCATAATTCCTGAAAGATACAAAACGACGTATCAAAGTAACATAATAGCATGTTAACATTGTTGTATTCGAATTCATGTGATACAACTACATGAATGCCAACGCTAAGATTCATACTTATAATATTCCATTAAACAAGAGGATAAGCCTTTCAAAAGGTGAATCTGTATAAAACCAATACAAAGCCACAGAAGCAATGAAGAGTACGAGTGTCAAATGATAGAAACGAAAGACGATGAAGATCAAAAAATCAAAACAGATAAAATAAGTAACAAATTAACGTAACAGACTGTACATAAATTAAGAGATACTTATTTTCTTTTTTATTTAACGTACCAAATATGTATGGCGATTTTTTAAAAATGTTATAAGCTGCTTCTGTGAAATGAGAGTGGTTTCATCAAGGTCGTGCCCAATCGAACATACAAGAAGATGGGCTTTTCATGGGAAAAAAAGGCGTCTTCCTCCTCCTCCTCCTTGCCTCCCTCCTCCTCCCTGGCCCTCTCCTCTTCCTATTCCTTTTCCTCACCGCCCTACCCCCTCCTCCTGCTGCGCCAACTCCTCATCGCCAACTCCTCCTCATCTTCCTCCTCGTCCGACCCCTCGTCTCCTCCTTCTCCTCCTCCTCGTCTCCCTCCTCCTCCTCCTGTTGCACCAACACCTCCTCGCCGCCAACTCCTCCTCGTCTCCTCCTCCTCATCTCTTGCTACCCTCCTCGCTAACAATGTTCCTTAAGCTAAATGTATTATAACACTTTGTATTATTTTGAACTTGATATCTAAAGCTTTACCTCTTTATTTGGATTTTATTTTAGTGGCTTTGACTAGTACAGCAAGTTTAGCTTTAGGAATTGCAAAGCTATATGCATTTAGTCTTCATATCATGAGAGCATCTGTCCAAATTGATTAGGAAATTTCCATGGTTAAAGTTGATTTAAGGTCCATGTCTCCATTGATATCTTTTACGATATTATTGCTGATACTTGGTCTTTGTAAATTCCAAGAACAAAGGAAAAACTAAAATTACAAACTTTAGCAAGAATAGGTTTGGGTTTCTGAATAATCTCTTGCACTTTCTCCAACAAAAATCATGCCACATGACATAATGTGCTCTCCCTTCTCCAATTTTTGTTGTCGTTGGATGGTCATAAGATGGATATCTTTAAATTATATGTGCAGATCATGCAAAATTAATCAATGATTATACAATCTGTCTTTATATGGCCATAATCAGGCATGTTGAATACATCTATTAGATAATCAAGGTTTGGCAACCACTTTTGTGATGTTCCTAGAGGCTCCATGTCTTGCAGATATGGCCCTTGGATGGATACCAATCTAGTCATCCCACTTCGACCCCACCGATGTCAAGTAATATTTGACCATTTTCTCGAGCCTTCTCTAATGGTAATGCAACTTACTTGCCTTGTCAAATATGATGGTTTGATATCATGAATCATGGTTCAAACTACCAAATACGCATAGCTTTGTGATATGATCTCTCTGGTGATGCTATAGGGGGATGGTGACTTCAGTGCAAGAAGTTTAGAGGAGAGCGCATGGGTACAAGTAGATTTCAAATTTTTTTTACCAAACTTTAAAAAGGTCATATTTCTTAGCAGAATATACAATCATGTGTGAATGTTGTTCGTTACATAAAAAAATGCTAGGTTTTTACAGCCAAAAAAGAGAAAGGATTGAAGTACTTCAAATCCAATAGATTTCACCACCAACCATCTCATCCTATTTTAAGTTTATACTATTGAAATCTATTTACATAAAAGTCCCTAAGCATATGCTCATATCTCAATATGATCCCCAAACTGTAGGATGTCTCAACATTGTCCCTAATCTCTCTAATTCTATCAAAGTCATCCCTTCAATGTTATAATAGTAACATTTGAAGTTGGTCTACATAGCACAACACATTTTAAAGTTGGTATTAACCCAAATTCAAACTATAAATTTAGACTTTTCTAGTCATTCTTCGTCATACCTATGCATTCTTATCATATTTCCATTATACTTCTCCCTTAGCTGATTATTTACATTCTCATCAACCAGTTTAGAATGAGGGCACAGTGCATGACAAACAAATAGCCAACAAGGCATGCATGTACTCATTTTTCTTAAGAATTTGATCATACTATGGACTATTCCAGTGATATTGTTTGGCCTTCAGAATATAAATAAGGATCTTATTGAATTCACACATTGCGTCAGAGTACCTCTACAGAATCACAAACACAAATAGCTGAAATTAATTAACCCTTGTGAAAACCCAGAGAAAATCTTTACGTAGATGATTCTTTATATGCACTGTACATATGTAATGTGAGCTTCTTGTATGCCAATCATGCAGAAGGTTCAATGCAAGAATATCTAGCAACATTGAAAGGCCCTACTTCAAAAGGTTCTTCTTTGAGGTTCATGTTTTTTTAGTGTAAACTAAGGCCCCTAAAGCTGTTCTTGTAGATAAATCTCTATTGCATTTTTTTGATAATGTTTCTTCACAAACATGGAATGTGTTCAATTAAATAACTCTTTATTAAGAATATTAAATATCTAAGTTGATTTCTTTTCTTAAGTGTTTATTTCCACTTAGTGATATGGAATATTCTTGTAATTATCATGGGCCTTGGAGATGGTGGGTACGAGACCCAAATGCATGTGTTAGGGTGAGTTAATATTTCATGTGTTTTGAATGTGGGGTGTACCCACTAATTATTGTGGTATGAATGCACAGGTCTTCATTTCAAGTACAAGATTTTAGAAAATATTGAGAAAATAGGGGAAACTCTGTCAGATTTTCGACAGGTTTTGGTCCCTTAGTTTTATGCGTTTTCCCTCTTGTACCCTTAGTTTCTCTGATGCAGGATAACTGGCCATCAATCTTATTTGCAATGGCAAGTGGAGTGGTGTTGAGCCTTGGAAAGCTGAAAGCCTTGGAGTGGTGTTTTTCGGGGTCCCGTGAGGAATGCTGAAAGCTTATTATGACTATAAAATGATTCATTCTAGCTGGTTTGGGGAGCATGGTGTTTGTTAAGAATGGAAACGGCATTTTGATGGGCTAATCAACTGATTGGTTATAGATTGCTTGTTCTTGTTGCCAGATGCAACCTTTCTTAGTGTTAAGTTGTTCGTCACCCCTTGGAATGTGAAGACGAACTAACTAGCTGGCCTATAAGTAAAACCAATCTTTCTTCCATGTTAAGTAGAGTAGGGTGCATGCACTCTTTTGCCTTCATCTTATATCTACTGGGGGGTCATAGCTAGACTAGCTCGAAATGCCTTGAGGGCCAAATAATTAAAAATTGAATAAAATAATTTTGACTAAAGGTTTAAATGGTTATTTTTGACTTATCACCTTTCTTTTTTTTTTAGAAGGTAAATACAGTGGATATGAGATTTGATCCCATGACTTCTTAGATATTAACGAGGGGCTCTACCACTGAGCCATCCCTTGGTGGCGACTAGTTATGCCTTATGCTTTCTATAATATGTGTTGTATTTGATTCATGTGAATATCAGCTTGTAATTTACACCTTGTTATTTTTTCTTGTAACATTGACAAATCCATTTTGATTGCCTTTGGTAGGAAAATGGTCTCCTTCATGTCCCCAAAGGGCAGGGCCAAAATCCCTAGTCACAAATGTTTTCTGATCCAAACATGGATATGGATATGATGAAGAATAATCTATCAATGATCATACCACAGGCTAGTAAATTGCTTTACTAAGTCAATTTTTATCCTTTTCTAAATGTGATTACTCATCATAATTGTTTTTTCCCAAACACTTACTTTTGCTTGGGTAAACTTTTTCTTTTTAGGCTTCGTGGCAGGCAAGTAGCAATCTTGTTTCTTCTTCTTCTTTGCTTTCACTTCTTTTCATTTCTTATCTTTTTTTATAAAGAAAAGCTTCGTCTTGCAAGCTTCTACATATCTATTTATATTCTCAGAATATAAGTACGTAGGAGTTGAGATGTGTGACATTATTCTGATAGTTAAATATAGCGGAGTCATCCAAGTTTATTTCATTTCCAATGTTCTAATTGTCTCCTCTTTTTGTGAAAATTGCCATACAACTTGCCTACCTATTAGGGTTTGACTTTTCAAAAGAAAGGGGGTTTGAGAGGTTGCATCTTTTCAACCTTGGGATGTCTGGCTTGAAAGAAGTAGTATCTCTCTCTGGATGTCCAACCCAAGGGAGAAATTGTTATGCAAAGTTCATTCTTCTTCTGGTTGTGGATGGGTACCTTGTAATGTTTTCATTATCTAATTTAAATAAATTGGGATAGGTGTAAAGGATCTTGCATCAAATCAGCTTTTTTTTTAAAAAAAAAAACCCCCTTTGCATCGATTTTTGAAATAACCGACGACATTAAAAGGTAATTATTTTAACAAGGGTGACTATTTGTCGTCTCTCATTACATAAGCGACGTCAAAAATATTAACACTGTCGCTTATAAAGCGACAGCAAATAATCATAAACGACGATGTTTAAGTTTTTATTATTTAAAAAATTGTTATTTACCATCGCTTATTTCATAAAGCGACAAAAAAAATCATTTTACCGTCGCTTATCAAAGGGACGACATTGTCATTTAAACGATGACAAAAGTGAAAAGAACTACTAAAAAATGGGATATGTCATCAATTTTACAAACCGACAGCAAAAATATTTTTACCATCACCTAATCAAATAAGCGACGGTGAAGGCATGTACTCGACTTACCGTCAATTGAAAAAAAGTGATGGGCCGACGTTAGTTATTAATATTTACCGTCACTTTATAAAAGGATGGTAAATATATTTTTGTCGTCGATTAGTGTACAAAGCAACGGCTAAAAGACGGATAAAATTAGCGCCTAAAATTTAGGCAAGTTTAGTGGTTTAATTTTGACTTATGTCATCGGTTGGTGGAATAAGCGATGGTGAAACAAAGGTTAACATTAGCACGTAATATATGGGCAGGTTTGATTTTGACTTCTGTCGTCGGTTAGTGAAATAAGCGACGACAAAAATATATGTGTTGTCAATTAGTGAATAAGCGACAGCGAAAAGAATGTTAAAGTTAGCACTTAAATTTGGGTGGGTTTGATTTTGACTTCTGCCGTCGATTAGGGGAATAAGCGATGGGGAAAAGATTGGTTAAAATTTCCAGCCAAAATTTGGGCGCAATGGAGGAGGGATTTAATTTATCCTTTACCGTCGATTTCTGATATAACTGATGAGGAAAAGACCGGTTAAAATTTCCAACCAAAATTTGGGTGCAATGGAGGAGGGATTTAATTTATCCTTTACCGTTGGTTTCTGATATAACCGACGAGGAGAAGACCGGTTAAAATTTCCAACCAAAATTTAGGCATGATGGAGGGATTTAATTTATCTTTTATCGACAGTTTCTAATATAATCAACAGTAAATATCTGTTCATCATACTCACTCGCAGAGTCCTCTTTTGCCCATAAAACTGACAAAAACTCTCGTCGCTCCTCCTCTCCTGATCCTACTCGACGATCGCCCTCCATCATCTGCACATCGCTCCTCACCCTCCGTCAATCGCCAGCGCTCCTCCTCCTCCTTAGGTAGCTCCTTGCCATCACACCCTCCTCCTCCTCCACATCCCTACCCTCCTCTACCTCTCCTCCTCCCCATCGTCTCCTCCTAACGACATCCTCTGTCGTCCCTGACCCCTCGGCCTGCCACCCTCCTCCTCCTTCCCGACCCCCTTCTGCCACCCCCTCCTCCTCCCTGACTCCTCCTCCTCCTCCCCCCTCCTGTTGTCCTCCTCAGTCGTTCCTAACCCCTCAGCTTGCCACCCTCCTCCTCCTTCCCAACCCCTTCTTGCCACCCCCCTCCTCCTCCCCCTCTTGCTATCTTCCTCTTCCTCCCTGACCCCTCCTGCCGCCCCCTCCTCTCCTCCTCCTCCTACCGTCGATTCTCCTCCTCCTCCTTCCCCTCGTACCACCGTGTTGGTGAATTTTGGAAGTGGAAGAATAGCTTTTAAAGGGGGCATGCCTATGAATTTTATAAGAGTGATTGATCTAAAGGGCCTTGGATTAATGAGATGTTGATCTCAAGGGCCTCCTCCTCCTGTTGGTTGATCTCCTGTTGGATGAATTTTATAAGATGTGAATTTTTAATCATTGAATTTTATAAGATTGAAGGAGAACCTTTGGATAGGAGATGGATGGTTGAGATGTGGCCAACCAATTAAGGTGTTTCTTATTGTGATATGGCCGACCACTTAGGTTGGTTTTTAAGGGATAAGGTTAGGGTTTCCTAGGTGGATTTAAGGCCATAGGTTATAGGTTTAATTGTTGGAATTTTATGCTAGGTGGTCGACCTTAAGGAGAGGATAAGTGCTAGGAGGGGGCAACTAACGTGGTTGTTGGGAGAGGATATGTGCTAAGGTTTTTCTAAAGGAGTAGGCCATAAGATCTAGGATAAAGGGCGAGGATTAAACCTAAGTTTTATCTAAGTAAGGTGGCCAACCATATAAAGGATATTAGGGTTACATAGGGTCAGCTACTTAAGTGCTTAATTGGTGGCTAGGCTAGATATAGGTGGAAGCTACAGGAGGAGGATAGGATAGGGTTTGTTTTAAGTTTTAGGAATTTGGTTTTCTATAGGATATGAACCTAGTTTGTCTGACCATTTAGGTTAAGAATTAATGTCCATGGCCGACCAAGAGGGTGACTAATTAGGTTAGGTAGGTGAGTGCTAGGTTAGGATGATTGGGCTCCCTACTAGAAAAATGGGATATGATGTCGATTCTTTGCCGTCAATTTCTAAAACCATTTACGAATGTAGTTTCTAAACCGTAGTGTTGAAGAATCTTTGATATACGTTCATTCAAAATGGGATGTTGGATCTTTCTAGAACCCCCTACCTGCCATGTGTCACAATCGTAGTGCCCCTTCATGACCTCTCCTCCACCAGTTAAAACCCTCTTGTCCCCCTGGCCACTCCACTTCCCCTCGTTCCTCTATTTATCTCCATTCTATCCTCCCCTCCATTCTTCACCTCCAAGCCTCCTTATCTCTTCGCCCCCTCCTCACCTCCAACACCACTCCCACCCTTTTCCTCCAAAACCCTAACCATGGCATCGACCTCCCCCCCCCCCCCCCCCCCTCCTTATCTCTTATAATATTTAGGGTTATAATCTGTTATTTAATTAATTTTGATTTTGAAATTGCAAGTTATCAGTGTCGAGTACACTCGAAGGCTTAAATGATATTTTAGTTTTTTTGTTGAATTTCTTTAATGTTTAAATTACTTATTGTTTAGAGACACACACTTGCTAAAGAAGATATATGCACGCGAGGCCAAGTATTAGGTATTCTAACCCCTAGGGTAAAAGTCCTCCGAATCAAATTGTGTCCAAATTACTCGTCCGTCGGGACTTATGATCATATTATACGGACAATGCAGGAAGTGTTTGTATACCTCACTTACATGCATGATGTGTTGTCTTTGTAGCATGCTATAAGACTCAATCGACTTTAGTTCGGTGAAGTACCGAACTAAAGAAGGTCCTTAAAGATTTAATCATAACTTAGTTTTGCTCGTTACATGTAACCTTGTGTGGTGAAATTTCAGTTACTTCTTCCTGCTCTTCTCTGGTATACCAACTAATCTTATGTAGTGTCCTATAGTGCCCTTAATTGGGTGTTAAAGGAAATCTAGCTAAGGTTAGTATTAGGGGGTATACTGGAGAAGTGCGAGGAGATGCTGAAATTTCATCGCACTAAGGTTACATGTAACGAGAAAACCTAAGTTGTGATCAAATCTTTGAGGGTGGGCTACAAAGTGAAAATCTTAATCAAGATACACATCATTCAATCCTTTCCCTTCCTAATAAGTGATTTATTTACATTAAATTTTAAGTTATAATAGTTAAATCTTGGATTGGATTGCAGGGTTCAGATTACACCAAATATAAGAATGGAGAAATTTCATTTCTGGATTGGGCCTTTGATAATGATAGGAAGATATTTAAGCGAGGAGGTCAACTTGATAATATCTTCTGCCCATGCAGAAGATGTTTGAATGATTCCTTGCACGATCGTAATACTATGCTCGAGTACTTGATTTGTAATGGGTGGTGGCAACATTACATTACTTGGGTAGCTCAAGAAGAGGAGTTGACTGAGAAAGTCATAAACAATGAGAACACTGTTGACGAAGAGATCGACAGGGAAATTGTTAATAGTGGAGGTGAAGAAATACAAGAAATGTTGAACGAGATGAGAGCGAGAGATGATATAAATACAAATGAGGAGGATCCATTGAGTTGTGATCTGTTCTATGATGTTGTTAAGGCAACTGAGGATCATATTGCTCCCGGTGTTACGAAAATGTCAAAGTTGTCATTTTTGTTGAAGATGTTTCAACTGAAGGTTATAAATAGAACTAGTACTAAATTTATTTCAGAAATACTTCAGTTTATTGCTGAGCTATTGAATAACCCTAATGGTTTTCCGGCTTCATGATATGAGGCAAGGAAGAAGATTCATAAGCTTGGTTTGGATTATCAGAAGATCGATGCATGTCCGAATGACTGCATTCTTTCAAAAATGAATTTGCAAACTTGAGTAACTATCCCAAATGTAGACTTGAGAGATATAAAGAAGATAAAAATGAAAGTAAAAGGAAACAGCCTCAAAAGGTTCTTCGTTACTTTCCACTGACACCTAGGCTTCAATGCCTTTTTATATCAACTAAAACTACACGTTGGATGACATGGCATCAGGATTGTAAATCTCAAGATGAAAGAATACGTCATCCTACTGATTCAGAGGAGTAGAAGAGATTTGAAGAAAGAAACAATTCATTCGCTTTAGAAGCAAGGAATGTGCAGTTGGATCTTGCAAGCGATGGATTCAATCGATTTAAGAGTATGTATCCGTTATATTCTATATGGCTAGTGATAATGATCACTTATAACTTACCTCCCTGATTGTGTATGAGATCGTCATACATGATGCTGACCCTATTAATCCCCAGTCCAAAATAACCAAGAAATGCAATAAATGTTTATCTTCAGCCATGCATTAATCGATGAACTAAAACAGTTGTGGTACACCGGCATGAAGACGTATGATGTAGAAAAGAAAGAATTTTACAATATACATGCAGCATTGTTGTGGATCATAAACGACTTTCCGATGTATGTAAATTTGTCAGGTTGGAGCACTAAAGGAAAGATTGCTTGCCCAGTCTATATGAAAGACACTCATCACCTTCGACTGCCAGAAAGTGAGAAATTTTGTTACTTAGGACATCACAGATTTCTACCTATTAAACATAGATGGTGAACGTCACGATTCAGGAGTAAATTTGATGGCAGAATGTGTTTGTATTCAAAGAAAAATCCAAAAAATAAACTTAATATAGATTTTATTAGGTTGTCGAGTCAGATTATAATGGAGAGATTATAAGCAATGTGTGAGATATAGTTGGGTCGACCATTCAAACAAGACCAGACGGCCTTAAGGAATTCTAGATTTCGAAAGAAAAGTATTTTCCTTATGGAGCTATCATACTGGAAAGATCTTACAATATGTCATAATTTAGATATTATGTACATTGAAAAGATTGTGATGGATAACATCTTAGATGTATTAAATCTGACTGATGATCCAAAGGACACAGTGAAAACAAGAAAAGACATGAAGAGTTTGGGGATACGTCCAGAGATACAAATTCATGAGGATGATGGCTACTTCCCACCTGCTATTTACAGCTTGAATCAGGACCAGAAGAGTATACTATTCTCCTTAAAGAAAATTCGGGTGCCAGATGGGTTTTCCTCGCAGCTTTCTCGTTGTGTGAATCAAGCGTAGAAAAAGATATTTGGCTTTAAAAGTCATGACTCCCACGTTCATATGCAAGTATTGTTTCCATTGGCAATATAGGGGATACTGCCAGAGCCAATTGTTAATTCATTCACAGATATGAGCAGGTTTTTCAAAGCTATTTGTTCTAAGACGCTACAAAATGATATGCTGGATCACTGGGATAAACAAATAGTCATTACTCTCTATAAGATGAAACAGATTCTTCCCACAGCCTTCTTCGATGCAATGGTTCATCTCACGCTGCATCTTGCAAATGAAGCGAGAATTGGTGGACCTATACAATTCAGATTGATGTATCCTATGGAGCGATTTTTGAAAAGGCTCAAAGATTATGTTTTAAACAAGGTAAAGTCGGAAGGATCAGTTGTAAAAGGCTATCTCGTGAGGGAGTGTATAAATTTTACCTCCATGTACATGAATGAAATAGACAACTGCTTTAATAAACTTCAGAGGAATTATGAGGGGGAATACAATGACAATGATGAAGAATGTTTGTTAATTTTTGATATTAGAGGAAAGTCGATTTTTCATGTAGAGTACAAAGTTATTTCAGAAAATGATAGACGTTGCGCACATCTATATATTTAAAAAAAAATTCTTGAAATTGATTCATTTAACGAGGAATTTGAATTATTACCTCTTTCAAGGACAACCGAATTTGGCTTCTTAAATTGGCTTAAAGACCGAGTTAATCAATTGAAAGAGGATAAGGACCCACGATGAGTACCAAATTTTGATGTAATTATTGATTCACCATTACATTATGTACATTACCACTCTGGGTGTATAATCAATGGGTTCATATTCATAATAAAACAAATTGATGATGGAAAGATTACACAATAGGCCGAAGTTGTTGATTCAGATCTTTCCACCGATTTAGATGGATACTATGGTGAAATCAAAGAAATTATGAAGATCAGCTTCAGATATGATTGCAGAGTTGTCCTATTTAAATGTCATTGGTTTGTTGTTTCAAAGAGGACACCTGTTTCAAAATTGACAAAAAATACAATTTCTTGAGTTTAAATCCTAATCGTCAAATTCTTCAGTCTGATGAACCATTCACATTGGCATGTCAAGGGGCACAAGTTTTCTAGGTCCCCGATAATTGCCAAAGGGGATGGGTTATACCAATAAAAATAGTACCGTACAATCATTTTAATGCATAGCCTGAAGCATACCATGAATTAATGGAAAAATGTCATATAGATTCAAATGCAGTAGATGTGGACATCTAAGGTTAATAATAATTTCTTTACTTTGTTTCATTTCTGTGTATATCAAATTCATATTCAAATTTAAGAAACCTAAACTACAACTAGCACTTTCTATACATTACAAATACCAAAACTTAAACCAATACACACACATGTTCAAAATATGTTACTCTTATTCTACTGACATTTTTATTACTTTTATTTTTCAATTACAGGTTATCGTTAACGGGCATACTCGAATGTTGTTGTACTTAGAGGTATAATTTCAATGTCGTAAATTTAATTAAATGAAATTATAGGTTTTTGCTAGATGTGGGGTGTACCCACATATTATTTTTTATTTCATTGAATAAATGTGGGGTGTACCTACTTGTGTTGCATGTTTTATTTGGTTGGATGTGCGATGTACCCACTTGTGATTTATCTTTGCACTTTTTTTTATGTAGGGTGTGCCTACTTTAATTTTAATATATAGGTTTATAGAGAAAGCTCCAAATTTAAGGAGAAACTCTGCCAAAATTTTTAAATATTTTTTTATGTTTGGCATGCTTTTTTCATTAATGATTTATATATTAATGATTTTCAATTGTATTAATTATTGCATTTTATACTTGTTACAGATAAAGTTGTTTAAGAAAAATCCCAAAAGAAAGGGTCCTCTTGAGACACAGCCATCCACCCAGCCTAATTCGTCTCCTCAGGCTCAGCCACCCCCCCAACAGCAGGTTCAACCACCCCCTGGCACTAGGCTCACCCCAGTCACATTTCATACGTCCTGGGGAAATGACACGTTTACTACATGCGGGGGGCGGGGAAGGGAAAGGGGAAGGAGATTGCTCAAACCTTGCCAGAGCAAGTATAGGATGATCCATATTATGGAGCATCAAATGAGGAGGGGGAGGAGGCGGGAGAGAAGGAAGGGGAGGAGGCGGAGGATGAGATGGTGGGGAGTACGTCCCCAATTCATGTGGACCACTTAGCGATGGGCACAAGTTTTGGTAAAAACTCATATACTTTTAAGTCGTAAATTACTTATATATTTTAAAATTTATTATAACTTCAAAAATATATAATGAATATGATTAATGTTTACGCAGGTAAACTCAAAAGAGGACGGAGGAAGACAAAGAATCTAAACCTCCAACGTGTCCTCGAGGGCCTAAGAATACGATCAAGCTTAGAACCATAGGGGAGGTAGAGAATTACCCAAGCTTCATCAGTCGAGTGGGCACAATTAATGTTTACATAGGTTAAGGTTTAATTGGGTTTGGATTTTGGTATAGGAAATAGGTTCAACCTCATCAAAATAACTTCTTCTCTCTGTAAACCTCCAATCAATTTCAAACTTGACTCTTGCACACAAAAAAAAATATATATCAAGGAATCAGATATAAGTAGCAGCAAAAATTATAATTATACCTCTAGAAATGCAATATTTACAAAATACTATAATGTGACTAATATAATCTAATCTAATGCAATGTAAACTATTTTACTCTTAAACTAACAATAGTTAGGCATAAATTATGTATATAAACATGGATTTATCAAGATGGATACTATGGTGAATTCAAAGAAATTGTGGAGATCAGCTTCAGATATGATCGCAGAGTTGTCTTATTTAAATGTTATTGGTTTGTTGTTTTCAAAGAGGACACTGGTTTCAAAATTTACAAAAAACAAAATTTCTTAAGTTTAAATCCTAATCATCAAATTCTTCAGTCTGATGAACCATTTACATTAGCATGTCAAGCGGCACAAGTTTTCTATGTCCCCAATAATTGCTAAAGGGGATGGGTTATACCAATAAGAACAGCATCGTGCAATAATTTTAATGCATAGTCTGAAGCATACCAAGAATTAATGAAGGAAGGTCATGTAGATTCAAATGCAGTAGATGTGAACATCTAAGGTTAGTAATAATTTCTTTACTTTGTTTCATTTCTGTTTATATCAAATTCATATTCAAATTTAAGAAACCTAAACTACAACTAGCATTTTCTATACATTATAAATACCAAAACTTAATCCAATCACACACACATGTTCAAAATATGTTACTCTTACTCTACTGGCATTTTAATTACTTTTTTTTTTCAAATTACAGGTTATCGGTGACGGGTATACTCGTAGGCTATTGTGCTTAGAGGTATAATTTAATGTCGTAAATTTAATTAGATGAAATTATAGGTTTTTGCTAGATGTAGGGTGTGCCCACATATTATTTTTTATTTCATTAAATAGATGTAGGTGTACCCACATGTGTTACATGTTTTATTTAGATGGATGTGGAATGTATCCACTTGTGGTGTATTTTTGCACTTTTTTTTGTGTAGGGTGTGCCCACTTTAATTTTAATATGCAGGTTTATAAGAAAACCTCCAAATTTAAAGGGAAACTCTTTCAAAATTTTTAAATATTTTTTTATGTTTGGCAAACTTTTTTCATTAATGATTTATATATTGACTTTCAACTATGTTAATTATTGCATTTTATATTTGTTACAAATGAAGTTGTTTAAAAAAAATCCCAAAAGAAAGGGTCCTCCTGAGATAGCCATCCACCCAACCCAATTCGTCTCCTCAGGCTTAGCCACCCACCCAACAGCAGGTTCAGCCACCTCCTAGCACTAGGCTCCCCCCAATCACGATTCGTATGTCCTGGGGAAATGGCACGTTTACTACATGTAGGGAGGAAGGGAAAGGGGAAGGAGATTGCTCGAACCTTGCCAGAGCGAGTAGAGGATGATCCAGATTATGGAGCTTCAGATGAGGAGGGGGAGGAGGCGGGAGAGGAGGAAGGGGAGGAGGCAGAGGATGAGATGGTGGGGAGCACATCCCCAATTCATGTGGACCACTTAGGGGCAGGCACAAGTTTTGGTAAGAACTCATATACTTTTAAGTCGTAAATTACTTATATATTTTAAAGTTTATTATAACTTCAAAATATATAATGAATATAATTAATGTTTACACATTTAAGCTCAGAAGAGGACGAGGGAAGACAAAGAATCTAGACCTCCAACATATCCTCGAGGGCCTGAGAATAACGATCATGCTTAGAACCACAGGGGAGGTGGAGAACTACCCGAGCTTCATCAATCAAGTTGGCACAATTGTTAAGTCCATTGTGCCCATTTGCTACTTCAACTGAAGGAAGTTGCCCACAAAGCTTAAGAAGCAGTTCCTCCGACAGTTGGAGATAACTTCATTTATCAAAGTTATTTCTTTCATAACTTTATCTTAAAATTTTTACAAAGCAAGATTGACAAACTTTTTTAAAAAAATAATGTAGGAAAATTACGATTGGGGTGATGACCCCAATGCCTCCCAATATATTCTTAAGCACGCCACCAAAATCCACAGAGATTGGAGGACGGAGACCAAGAGAAATGTAATATTTATTAAACATTTACATTTTTATTATATACATAATTTCATATATTATTTCTAACAATTTATATTTAGTATTTAGTTTTTTTCAAACTACAGTTCACCCGACGAGGCAATAAAGAATTATCCTCCTGATGTCATGCCTGACGATTGAAAGAAGGAATGCAAGCATTGGTTGGATCCAAAGACGGAGGTTAGTAAATGATTAAAAATTATTTTATTAATTTCATATATCTTAAATTCATAAGAAAATATTATTATATATGTCTACAGGCGCATGCAAAAAAAAATAAGGCCAATAGGGCTAAAGTTCCACCACAGACCCATTGTAACGACCCGATTCCCGAGTCCCTACGAGACACGAGAACCGGACCGACTCGACTAATCCCAAGACCTCGTCCAACGAGGAAGTAACCAAAAGAGCAGTAAAATAAATCACATTCAACATGAAATATAACTAGCAGTAATAAAATACAGCAGTAAGAAAAAGAACTACTACAGCATGTACCACCACAACAGTAGAACAACATTTATAACATAACAAGAATTGCGGGTAAAGAAAAGTACAGAGAGTAACAAAAACTACTCACTACAGTGGAAACAAAAAGGCACAAAAGAGCAGTAGCAACTCTACTGGACCCTACTCGGCCCAGCGTCCTCTGCAACCGCTGACCCTGGCTGCTCAACACCTGGTCCTGAAAAGTACGAGTGTAACACGTCAGCGAAACGCTGAGTAGAGTGGCAGCTAAACTAAAGAAGCAGTAAGGTGTACAGTAGCTATTTTATTTTCTTTCTTCCTTTATTTACGTCTTTCTATTGTTTCACAATTTATCTATTTCTCAGATCCTTCACTTGATCTCGAATGTTCCTCGTGGGAACGATCTTGATTGCAGTCTTTTCCGAACAGTAGAAGTAGCACGTGGTGCTCTCCTGGCCGGGAGAGTCCCCCGTGGTGATCCTACTCTCAGTCAACCACCCCAAGGTCATGGACAGACGTAACGGTGACTACGACACGCGCGATAAACGCACAGGTAGCTAACCCGCACTGGCACGCGGTCAATCGTTTCCGTTAACGGGTGCGCCCAAAGCACAGCACGGAACCAGTACAGGGTAGAGCCCTCTCAGTAACAGGGGTCCAACCCCTCTACAGTAACCAAACAGGGGCCTTACCCGTCCACTATCCGCGCACCCTCGCCTGACTACCCTGGTTTGCCCAGTGGGCCTAACAAGTCAGTGTAGGTGAGCTAACAGAACCTCGGGGCCCGTGGGGTAGCTAGTACTCACCCTACACTAGTAGCTCTCCTCGGTACTGCGTACACAAGGGCCAGTAAGTCGGTACAAAGTGGCCAGACCTAACCCCGGGTCCCTGGGGCGGCTGGCTCCGCTCTGCACTAAGCAGGTAACAGGTGCTTCCCCTGGTACTACGTACCCAAGAGACAGCACACTACCACGTCTTTCTTTCTCAATTCCATTCCTTTCTCTTTCCAGGAGATCCACTCCTAATTCCCCGTAGGGTTCCAGCTCTTTTAACTCAGAACATTCAGGTTTCACCTTTCCAGTTTCACGTTCATACATCCCATATTCTCAATCATGTTCAATTATTCATAACAGGCAGCTGTTAAACCAATTTACAGGTAGCTATTATTTCCTTTCCATATTTTCCAAGACTGCAGTATTCATATATTCCACTAGTTTTCCCATCCTAGGATTCATGCCATACCCTAGGATCTATCATACAATCTAGTTTTCCAGCCCTAGGATTCATGCAGCACAATAGGATCTACCATTCATTCTAGTTTCTCATTCCTAGGATTCATGCAATGTCCTAGGTTCTTATAACGACCCGATTCCCGAGTCCCTACGAGACACGAGAACCGGACCGACTCGACTAATCCCAAGACCTGGTCGTCCAACGAGGAAGTAACCAAAAGAGCAGTAAAATAAATCACATTCAGCATGAATATAACTAACAGTAAGAAAATACAGCAATAAGGAAAGAAACCACTACAGTATATACCACCACAACAGTAGAACAACATTCATAACATAATATGAAACTGCAAGTAAAGAAAAGTACAGCGGTAACAAGAACTACTCACTACAGTGGACCCAAAAAGAGGTACAAGAGAACAGTGGTAACACTACTGGACCCTACTCGGCCTAGCGTCCTCTGCAGCCGCTGACCCTGGCTGCTCAACACCTGGTCCTGAAAAGTAACAAGTGTAACACGTCAGCAAAACGCTGAGTAGAGTGGCAGCTAAACTAAAGAACAGTAAAGTGTACAGTAGCTGTTTTAATTTTCTTTCTTCCTTTATTTACGTCTTTCTATTGTCTCAAAATTTATCTATTTCTCAGATCCTTCATTTGATCTCGAATGTTCCTCGTGGGAACGATCTTGATTGTAGTCTTTTCCGAACAGTAGAAGTAGCACGTGGTGCTCTCCTGGCCGGGAGAGTCCCCCGTGGTGATCCTACTCTCAGTCAACCACCCCAAGGTCACGGACAGGCGTAACGGTGACTACGGCACGCGCGGTAAATGCACAGGTAGCTAACCCGCACTAGCACGCGGTCAGTCGTTTCCGTTAACGGGTGCGCCCAAAGCACAGCACGGAACCAGTACAGGGCAGAGCCCTCTCAGTAACAGGGGTCCAACCCCTCCACAGTAACCAAACAGGGGCCTTGCCCCTCCACAGTCCGCGCACCCTCGCCTGACTACCCTGGTTTGCCCAGTGGGCCTAACAAGTCGGTGTAGGAGGCTAGTAGAACCCCGGGGCCCGTGGGGTAGATAGTACCTCCCTACACTAGTAGCTCTCCTCGGTACTACGTACACGAGAGCCAGCAAGTCGGTACAAAGTGGCCAGTCCTAACCCCAGGTCCCTGGGGCAGCTGGCTCCGCTCTGCACTAAACAGGTATAGGTACTTCCCTTGGTACTACGTACCTAAGAGACAGCACACTACCACGTCTTTCTTTCTCAGTTCCTAACGAAAACGTCTAAGAGTTCATGTCAAAAGATATGTTGTGGTGGCTACTCTAGTTATAGACATGCGAATTGGTCTCCTCATAAGTCATAGCAGCCTCTACCACCCTCGAAAACGTAGGCAGCTTCAGGGGTTTGACATACCCCCTGATCGCAGGTCAGAGCCCCTCGGTGAACCTCCAAAGGCGCTCCTCCTCTGTGGCTACTGTTGTCGCTGCAAAGCGGGACAGCTCCAAGAAACGCGTGCGGTACGCGCTCACAGTCATCGTCCCTTGGCGGAGAGTGTGGAACTCCCGCCTCCTCTGGTCCTGCCACGTCTGGGGAAAGTACTGCTCGCAGAAGGGGGCGACAAACCGATCCCAGGTCGGCTCGTCCCTCTCCTATCCCCGGACCACCCTCCACCACCTGTGTGCCGCAATCTCCAGCTGGTACGTGGCAAAGGCCACGCGGCACTCCACCGGGGGGCGAAGGATGTCGAAGATCTTCTCCAGCTGCTCAAGCCAGTCCTCTACCTCGGTCGGGTCCTCATCCCCCGTGAAGGAGGGGGGCTTCAGCTTCCGGAACTGTCCGAAAAGCTCGAAGTGGCGCTGCAATGGAGGTGCTGGTGCATCTCCAGGCGAAGGTGCCTCGTGCACAGAAGTGTCGGAGGAAGGTGGGGGCGGCAGCGGCCCATCCCCTCCCCCGTGTCTAGCGCCGTGTCCGTCGTGTGGTCCCACAGAGGACTCCCCCTCTGCAGCCCCAGGAGGAGGCGCTCGGGGCGGTGGGTGGAGCTCCTCTCGTACAATGTCCCGTATCAGCCGAACTTTTCATAGGGTCGGCGAGAGAGGAGACACGTGGCGTCCGCAGGTGATGAGAGCCTCATCATGAGCCATAACTAGATCATTTTGACCCAATAAAGAAGATAAAAGCTCCTACACAACCTAGAAGAAGGCTTAACTGAAGGAACAAGTGCTCTGAGAAGAAAACATGAAATAAAGGTTAAAACTGCAATTTTACCATTGCAGTACATAAATGGGATTTCTCAGAAGCAAAACATAGGTCAAATGGTCCAAATAAGATAAAAAGTGGGTTGAGCTAATCAGAAATGGGTTTATGTGCAATCTAAGAACTAAATGACACTTGGTAACCCTAAAACAGACCCGCTTAAATTAACAAGGTTCCGGTCAGAATAAAAATCAATTAAATCTTCTAAAAATCATATAAAACATCCTCTAGGGTTTAGAACAATTAATTTGGCCTTTGGAACCTAATTTGACCTAGATTAGGGTCCTAGATCTTCAATTAACCTAATTTAGGTTTTTACGTAAAATGTCCAGTCAAACGAGGTCAAAACTAAAATCCAACTTCACCATTGGATTTCTTAGGTCTAAATTAGGTTTGTAACAAAATTTGGACCTAAGGAGAGGTCATCTTGACCTACTTTGCAATTTAGTACACCCAAATCACAAATTGGTCCCTATCTTTTGAATACCTTTGCAGAGAGCCCCCTAGGTTCTTCGCCTCCTTTGCAAACCGGTCCTGCCGCCATTGCTAGGGTAGAACCGAGCTCCGGCGAAGTTTCGAGAGAGATTGCTCTCTAATTCCTCGGAGATTCTCTCCCAGAAATGGAAGGGGGATTCTCTGAGGAATTCCCTTCCTTCTAAAGCCAATTACAATCGCTGGTGTGAACACAATCTCTCGTGCGAACGCACAAGAGATTTGGGTATCCACCTTCCTTCCATATCCGGCGAGCCGACAGTGTTGATTGCGCGGTCTCCACGCGCTGGTAGGTGCAGCCAGCACCTATAAAAGACACCCCAGACCCTGCCGCAGAAGGCAAGCTTGATTTTGACGGGGATCCCTTCCAAATTCCTCCATCTCCCATCTCCGGCCAAACGACCCACAAGCTCCGGCGACCTCCTCCCCTCCTTCTCGTCGCTCTGCTGCCATACCAGCAGTAGAGTCCTCTCCGCCGCTTCCTCCCGCGTCGCGCTGTACCCCGCGCGCGCGCTTCTGACCTCATCTTCGTTGCCGCTTCCTCCCTCAGGGTCTTTCTTCCCCGACGACGGCAGTTACGAGCCGTCCTCTCCGCCGCCTCCCTTCCTTCCAAACAACCCCAGATACGTTCTCCATCCTCTCCTCTCTCTTTTTCCCCAACTATTTTACTTGATTACCCCTCGACAGTACCTAACCGCCTCCATCTTCCTCGCCTCCGACCGCACTCCGGCGAGTCGCCCACACCACTCCGCCACTCCACACGGCTCGCCAACCACCACGTGAGCTTCGCCTCACCACCAGGAACCCATTCCACCCCATCACTGCCACTCCAGACCTCCACAAGCACCCCCCGACCAACCCACCATCTCCAGCCACAGGTTGACCTAGGCACGCACGCCTAGGCCGACCGGCAACCTGCAGCATCACCCACTGCCTTCGCCGTGCTACGGCGAAGGTTTCCAGCTATTCTGATTGGGCCAATAGGCCGTTCTGTTGGATGTCAGGTGTAAGCCCCAGCCGCCATTAACAACCGAAGCAGCAGGGAGCTTGGAGCAGCAGCAGGCGTCAGGCTTCCCAGGCGGCAGGTGCAGCAGACTCTCGCAAGTGTCGCGAAGCAACCGAGGCCAGCCAGTAGCGCAGAGGAGTCAACAGCTTGGGCAATCGAGCAACAAAACTCTGCGGGCGCTCGTGAAGGCGAGACTAGATAGTCCCACATCGTGGGATTGCAACACTCAGATACCATATAAGTTTTTTTGTGTTATCGTCTTAGTGCCTCCGTAAGCACAGGGGTGAGGTCCCTCACTGCCCTCACACACGCCTCATCCGCGGCTTGACCTCGCGGATCTGGCGAATCCAACCCGACTTAGACCTACGCACTCCTCGCGCATCACCACTTGCCGGTGCGCCTGGTCCCGGGTGCGAACCCGACCCGACTACCCGTGTGGCTCTGGGAGAGCGTCCGTGAGTGTATTGCTTGAGAGAGAGAGATGCTTGGGTAGAGGGACGGGGGTAGGTTTTTGCTACTGTGTGGTGTGTGCAGGAAGGAAGAACTGACCCAGGCAGCGAACACTTAGCGGCTGCAGAACAGGAAGAGAAGAAAGAAGAGGCTGTGTAGCAGTGAAAGGAGAAGTCTTCGCAGAGAAGAAGAAGAAGGAAGACAAGGCAGAAGAGAGAGAAGAACGAAGAAGAAGACAAGGGAAGACTGCAAAGAGATCAGAAGAAAAAGAAGAAGAAGAAGAAAGAAGAAAGGCAAGGCAGGAGAAGAAGGAAAGATACTAGAAGCAAAGAAAGGAGAAGAGCCACGAAGAAGAAGAGAGAAAGAGAGATCACATTTAAGACGTCTGATACACAAATCAGACATCCAATTCTACTTTTTTTTCCCAAATCCTTTGAATGAATTATATTTGCATTTAAACAGTTGTATTCTTTGGTTTTACAAAGTACTGAGATTGCTCCCCATGTTCGACCTCGGATACTCTAGTTGTTCGAGTAATAAAATTCTTTATATTTGTTTAGACGTTTTGTCGGTTATACTACAACGTGACATCCTTTAAACCCGCACAAAACCCTAACAACATTTTGGCGCCGTTGCCGGGGAGCAACGGGCACTTTTAAAGCTTTTGAGTACAACTTTTCTATCTAATATCTGACTTAACTTCTCTCTTTTGTTGTGTTCAATCAGGGAAAGCAAAACAAAAAGGAAAGAATAGCAACTGCACAACAGACTCTCCAAGGAACAGGTAATCTCCATAAGCCCTCTCTCTTAACCCTCTCACAATCTAAAAAAGGAAAAAAAAAAGAGAGAAATCAACTTAGGGCTACCTGTTTCATATTTAATAACTCATCAAGTTGCCTGATTTTCATTTCAACATATTTTTGTCTGTTCATCCAACTAAGGCAACTAGGGCTAAAACTTTCTTGATTGAGCCCTAGGTGCTAATTTCTAAGGCAACTAAATTGGACCCACTAGAGCCAAGTTAGGGATTGCAAAGCTAGGGTTTTTAGAGACACATCTTCTCTAAAACAAAGAAACAAACTTTCCAAAAAGAGGTGTGCCTAAACCGTGTCTGAAACGATTTATACAAGAGGAACCCTAAGCAAATCAGGCTGATAATCCATTTAAACCATAAAAGGAAGGACCTAAAAGCTCTCAAAGGAACAAGAGGTGAAATTGATCCCTTGGGTCAACCAACCTTAATATTAGGTCACTTTTGCACTCAAAATACTTAAAAGTTCAAGTGGAACATTAAGCACCTTGATCTTAAAATAAAAAAAGGTAGACTTAAGAGGTCAAGATCCCCATTCTGGTCTACCTAGAACCGCAGTGACAAGAGAGGTCGGGTGGGGGAAACCCTGTAACCCGTGGGGATGCTCTACCGTGTAGGGATCTTTGCGGGACTCTCCCTCTCTAGCTGCCCAGGTATTTCTCAGGTGGACGATCTTCTGATCCAGGGGTCCATCTGCCCCGAACCTCTATAGTCACCCAACAATTCTTGGGTGTCTTGATTGGGTCCAGCACCTTCTAATCTCATCACATCTTTCGGTGCATGTTCGGTAGGAGGTCCTTAAGACCACCTTTAAGACCTCCTTTAGAAATTCATTCTCGTCGAGGCCAAGCCTCGACGCCCTTGTTTGTGCAGCAACCCCACCACATAAATCTTTCATCTGATTCAGACACTGATTCTCCTTCTTCTCCCATCATGGCACAACCCATTGAAGAGGAGAATAACCTTGAACACCAACTTCAACGCTTGAACGATCTCTTTCAGAACTTTGTAAACCCACCGTAGCGACCTATGATGCGAGATCACTATAATCCCGCTGCGGTGGCAATCGAACCCCGAGTACGAATCCCAATTGGAGGACCCGATTCTGAACTGAAGCTTAATATGATTCATGCCATACCGAAGTTCCATGGGCTTAACTCTGAGGATCCATTCCAACACATTAAACAACTCAAGCATTTGGCCCAGACCTTCGGGTCAGATGTACAAAACCGGGATATCCTACTCATGAAAATGTTTTCGTTCTCCCTCTTGGACAAGGCTGCACACTGGTATCAGACTCAGACCCGCCCGATCAACACATGGGAGGAATTACAGTCTGAATTTTTGAAAAAATTCTTCCCTGTTGGCCTGACGAATGCCTTGCGCCACCAGATCATTCATTTCACTCAACAACCGGAAGAACCTCTTCACGAAGCTTGGGATCGATTCCTAGATCTCATGCGAAAGTGCCCCCATCACGGAGTTCCTAAGTGGGAACAAGTCCAGTCTTTTTACCAGGGACTCGTGAGGATATTCGTCTATTCGTCAATGCAACATGTGGAGGAAACATCATGGGCCAACACGAGGATACGGTGTGGGAGATTCTCGAAAACATGTACGAGAACTCCATAAACAATGACTCCTTGGGCTTATTCGACAGGATGAATGCCCGCGCATCGACGAATATAAGAGGGACACATGAGACGCAGGACCTGTCCACTCCTGTCGACCTGGAACTGATGGCCAGTCTGTTGGACAAGGTCTCTATCATAGAAAAGAAGGTGGACGAGCTAACTCGACATTTGCAGCAAGCCACCTCTGCACAAAACTCTTTTACAGGACCTCCTTTGGCAAGGGAAACAGTGCAAAACATCTATCACCAACCTTCCAAGGGGATGGACCCATATCCACCCCCATCTACCTCTCGGACCGGAGTGACCTCCGATCCCTTCTACTCGAGTTGGGGGAACTCTGAACCCTCGTATTCTGACTTTCCTGAGGTTCCTTAGAACTGCGAGGACCTCAACGCCATCCAGAATGACCCATACTCCAATACCTACAACCCTGGATGGCGAAATCATCCTAACTTTTAGTGGGCGGGAAATTCTCAAAAACCACCATATCAACCCCGTCCACAAGCTCCTCGTCCATATCAGCCGCCTCAGCCTCGGCCCAATCCCACCACCAATCCGGGCAAAATCAGGATCAACTAACTCTTATCCTTCAAACACTGGCTGACATTCAAAAGACGAATGCGGCAATGCAAAAACAGCACAAGGACGAGATCACAGAGGTTCGTAACCAACTGGCCCAGATGGCAAATTCCCCTCCAACCTGGCATCCTTCCTTCGCAACCTCTGCCCAACCCAAATAACGTACCGACCCAGAGGCGCGTTATGAATCCGAATCCAGGCCACGCACATTTGATTTATCAGGCCCCTACTACTCCATCACCAGATGGGATGGAGGCTTCAACATCTTATGCAGGATTGCAGCAGCAGCCACCCCTCCTACCTAACCCAAACCAAAGTCAGGCCGGATTAAACTCTGTAACAACACGTAGTGGTAAAACAACACAAGACCCACATTATCCGAACCACTCCAAGCCTGATAATCGCCAAGACCCTAGGGTAGTCATCCAAGATACTACTGTCCCAAATCAAGAACCTGGACCTATCCTAGAGGAACCAGCTAGGATCCCATTTCCTGAGGCCTTGACCAAAGGAAAAAAGACAACCAAACCTGTGGCTCCTGAGGAGGATCTGGTCAAGCTCTTTGAACAGGTCCAGATAAACATTCCGTTGATGAATGCAATCCGCCACATACCGGCTTACGCAAGGTTCTTGAAAGACATATGTACACCTAAACGTAAGCCGCGAACCAAGGATGGGAACCCAATCGTACTATCAGAGCAAGCCAGCTCTGTCATCTTGAGAAAACTCCCACCCAAGGCTAAAGACCCAGGAACTCCCTTGATTTCTTGTAAAATTGGTGAAACCCAACTTGATAGAGCCCTACTAGACCTAGGTGCCTCCATAAATTTAATACCTACATCCCTCCTTGACCACCTTGAAGAATCTGAACTTAAACCCACTGAGGTGACACCCAAAGGAATACTCGAGGATGTCATTGTTAGGGTACGAGATTTTTATTTCCCAGTGGACTTCATAGTACTGGACATGGATGCACCTAAAAACCCAAGGGACACACCAATCATATTAGGGAGACCCTTTTTGGCCACTGCAAGGGCCAATATAAACTGCGAAGAGGGCCAGATAGAATTAAAATTTGGGAATCAAAATCTGAAGATTGACATTTTCAAGGCCCATCAAGGGATTAATTGCGGGGTTATAGAGGAAATTTGTGATGTCGAAGCCGTGGTTGATGAACTGCATATAGAGGACAACCTGATTATTCCTGATCAACCACTAGAGAATCAAAAACCACTAACAGAGGAGTGCGGACATGATCTAGACACACCTATGACTCCTACCATTGCTCCCGATACAAACCCCAAACCACCCGCTGCTGCTGACAATCCTGTCATGGAACTCAAGCCCCTTCCCGAACATCTAAAATACGTCTTTTTAGATTAAAATCAGACGTTTCCTGTGATTATCAATTCTCGACTCACACCTGACCAGGAACTCCGTTTGATTTCTGTTCTCCAGCAACATCGTAGAGCCATTGGATGGACTCTAGATGATTTGACTGGTATAAGCCCTTCATACTGCACACATCGAATCTACACAGAAGAAGGCTCACGACCTTCAAGAGAAATGCAAAGACGCCTAAACCCTAACCTACAGGAGGTCGTGAAAAAGGAGATCATTAAGTGGTTAGATGCAGGGATCATCTACCCGATCTCCGACAGTCGTTGGGTGAGTCCAATACAAGTGGTGCCTAAGAAGGCAGGACTTACCATCATCACAACTGAAACCGGAGAAGTCATTCCTACCCGAATAGCTAATTCGTGGAGAGTCTGCATTGATTACAGAAGACTAAATTCCTCCACGAAGAAGGATCATTTCCCACTACCGTTTATTGATCAGATCCTCGAGAAACTAGCGGGAAATAGATTCTTCTGCTTTCTTGACGGGTACTCCGGTTACAATCAGGTGGCAATCCATCCATAGGACCAAGAAAAGACCACATTCACCTGCCCCTTCGGGACGTACGCGTTCCGAAGGATGCCGTTCGATCTCTGCAATTCACCTGCAACTTTTCAGCGGTGCATGCTTGCCATATTCTCAAATATGGTAGGTGAGTATCTGGAAGTCTTCATGGATGACTTTTCAATTTTTGGACAATCATTTGACGATTGCCTCCAACACTTGGTCCATATACTCAGGCGGTGCATCGAGGTGAATTTGGTTCTTTCCTGGGAAAAGAGCCATTTCATGGTGCCTGAGGGAATTGTCCTAGGACATTTAATCTCAGAGAAAGGCATCCAAGTGGATCGAGCTAAGGTTAACCTGATTTCCAAGCTCCCTATGCCTAGCTCGATTAAGGACATCCGATCTTTTTTGGGGCACGTCGGTTTCTACCGTCGATTCATCCCTGATTTCCCCAAAATCGCGTGCCCCCTGACCAATCTTCTCTCCAAGGATGTGCCTTTCGAAATTTCCAAGGAATGCACTCAAGCATTTGAGATCCTACGTGACCGAGTCACCCAAGCCCCAATCCTACAATCCCCTGATTGGTCTCAACCCTTTGAGATCATGTCCGATGCATCTGACTTCGCTGTAGGAGCGATTTTGGGGCAGAAAATTGACGGGAAACCTGTGGTCATTTACTACGCCAGCAAAACACTAGATGAGGCTCAGCGTAACTATACGGTTACTGAGAAAGAGCTGCTGGCCGTAGTATTTGCCCTGGAAAAATTCAGATCATACCTTCTGGGTTCCCGTATTATCATATACTCGGATCACACAGCTGTAAGGCATCTCCTTGCCAAGAAGGACGCGAAACCTCGACTAATCCGCTGGATCTTGCTGTTGCAAGAATTTGACCTCGAGATTCACGACAAGGCGGGAAAGCACAATGTGGTAGCTGATCACTTGTCCCACCTTCCTTCTGAAATTATTGATCCTTCCGGACCTATTACAGAACATTTCCCTGATGAGCACCTCCTGACTATCAGTACAAGTCTTCCATGGTTCGGCGATATAGTTAATTAGCTGGCATCACATCAGATTCCGCCCGATTGGTCGACGGCCAAAAAGGACAAATTGCGTTCCGATGCCAAGTATTACCTATGGGAAGACCCGTATCTTTTCCGCATTGGTGCTGATCAGATAATCCGACGGTGCGTCACGGAAGTGGAAATCAAAGACATACTCTCATTCTGCCATGACCAGGTATGCGGTGGACATTTTTATGGACATAAAACCGCATCGAAAGTCCTCCAGTGTGGCTTCTACTGGCCCACAATTTTCAAGGATGCATACGATCACTGTAAGGCATGTTCCCGTTGCCAGACTCTGGGCAACATGAGCCATAGAGACATGATGCCTCTACAGCCGATCTTGGTATGCGAAATTTTTGATATTTGGGGGATTGATTTCATGGGACCCTTTCCGACCTCGGATGGCTTCGAATACATCTTACTCGCAGTTGACTATGTGTCCAAGTGGATAGAAGCCATTCCGACCCGAACAAACAATCATAAAGTCGTTATAAAATTCCTCCATCAAAACATTTTCTCAAGGTTTGGGATTCCGCGTGCTATAATTTCCGACGGAGGGACCCATTTTACGAACGCTCAGTTCAGGTCACTGATGACCAAATACGGGGTGTCACACCGAATCTCTACTCCTTACCACCCCCAAACTAATGGTCTAGCTGAGCTATCTAACCGAGAGATCAAGAAGATCCTTCAGATTACTGTTCGACCTGATAGAAAAGATTGGTCTTCTCGGCTTCCAGAAGCATTGTGGGCCTATAGGACCGCCCACAAGACCCAATTAGGAATGTCTCCCTTCAGACTAGTGTACGGGAAGGCATGTCACCTCCCCGTCGAATTGGAGCATAAAGCCTATTGGGCAGTACGGACCTGTAATCTCGACCTTTCTAAGGCTGGAACCCACAGGAGACTTCAAATGAGCGAGATCGATGAATTACGCCACGACGCGTATGAGAACTCGCGAATTTACAAAGACCGGGTTAAAGCTTTTCACGACAAACACATTTCTAGAAAGGTCTTTCATCCTGGTCAAAAAGTTTTACTCTTTGATGCCCGACTCAAATTATTCCCAGGAAAGCTAAGATCCAAGTGGGTCGAACCCTACCTAGTCCGACAAATCTTCGGAAATGGAGCCATTGAAATCATCCCACTCAGCCACGATTCTGAACCCTTTGTCGTGAACGGTCAGAGACTCAAGCTGTTCATTGACATGACCGATATAGATTTGGCTGAGTCATCCTTTACCCTCCATTCCTCTTGAGCTCATTGCGCCCAGCCGATGGCGTAAAACTCAGCGCTTAACGGGAGGCAACCCGTCATTCTTTGAAAAACCCGAAACCGTTTCTGACATCTCTATGCGGAACTCATATTGCACTTTAGGGTTCATCCATTAGAACAGCCGACTTCACCTCAGGTATACCTACCCGAGATTAGAAATCGTTCGCAACATGTCACTTCGACCCATTCACTCACCACACACCTGTCCTAATACATGAACTAAGCTGAATTCGAACCCACCTAATTTACAATGGGGACATTGCAAATCTTAGGCATGGGGGGGTATGAAAGTGCAAAATGTCAGAAAATTCATATCAAGAAAGGGTTTCACATAAAAAAAAAAGAGAGACTTGATAGAGGGGAGGAACAATTCAGGGTCATACAAATGAGAGGAGGAAAAGAAAGAAAAATGAAAAAAAGGAGCACAAAATGAAAATAAAAAGAAATAGTCATTAGTAAAAGATTAAGGGGTTAACTGAAGTTCTAGACCGAATCAAGAAAAAGAAAAGAAAAGTGCTACGGAGATATAACAAGAGATTAGCGGGAACGCTGGTCTTAGGCCTTTTGGGCTAGATTTGTTAGCTTAAAAATCCACGTATCCGTTAAAATCTGGATAATCCTCAAGAGGTTGAGGAAAATGCAAAGCTTAAGTACTAGGTCTAAGGCTTAGAAAGTATTCGGCCTCGTTAACTGACCTCCGGTTTGCGGGATTCGGTAACCTAAGCACCCAAATTCACACATAGTCTGGTTCAGTGCGCATAAACATCCAAATCACGCGAAAAGCGTTTAATGTTCTGAAAAAGTCACCTAGATTAGGAGCGGCCAATCAGCACAAATTGATTTGGACAAGTTCCCAGCACAGAGAGGCGGGAAATTCCCCTCGAAGATGCGTAACAACATATCGTCTCCTCGGTGCTTGTCTCTTAGGATATTTAAATATCCTACCGGGGGCATGTAAGCACTCTGCTGGTTCAGATACCATGGGTGGCATTATCACGAAATGTCGATCGCCAGGGTCTGGATTCGGCCACGGAACGCCATGGGCGGGATTATCTCGAAATCTCGAAAGCCAGGGTTCCGGGGGTTGCTATGGGCGGGATTATCTCGAAATCTCGAAAGCCAGGGACCCTTGAGGATTGATGATGGGGACGAGGAATCCGATACAGACCGTGTTGAGAAGCTAATCCGAAGCTAGAAATAAAAAGAAAAGAGAGAGAAAAGCTCTCCAAACAAATAAATCTTCTATCTCTCTCTTACAAAAAATGCACTGCAAACTGAACTTAGGCTAAAAATGTCTCAAGCACGGGTGCTTTAACCGCGGAGTCCAACAAACCCTAGGTTAGTTTCTGTGGGCCGTAGAAACCTTTGCGGAAGACTGAGGCGAAAGCGGAACAAGTTCGGATTTTGGTCGATACTTGAGTACCTCTAGGCCTATTGTCAGCATTCCCACCTAATCACAAAAGAAAAGGAGAAGCACTTATCATTGTTGACAGACATTCAGGGTCTAGAACGGAAGTTAAAACCTTGAAATTTTGCTAAGGGACTAGCAAAAGCTAGGCATGGGGGTATGATGAGAGCCTCATCATGAGCCATAACTAGCTCATTTTGACCCAATAAAGAAGATAAAAGCTCCTACATAACCTAGAAGAAGGCTTAACTGAAGGAACAAGTGCTCTGAGAAGAAAACATGAAATAAAGGTTAAAACTGCAATTTTACCATTGCAGTACATAAACGGGATTTCTCAGAAGCAAAACATAGGTCAAATGGTCCAAATAAGATAAAAAGTGGGTTGAGTTAATCAGAAATGGATTTATGTGCAATCTAAGAACTAAATGACACTTGGTAACCCTAAAACAGACCCGCTTAAATTAACAAGGTTCCGGTCAGAATAAAAATCAAGTAAACCATCTAAAAGTCATAGAAAAACATCCTCTAGGGTTTAGAACACTTAATTTGGCCTTTGGAACCTAGTTTGACCTAGATTAGTGTCCTAGATCTTCAATTAACCTAATTTGGGTTTTTAAGCAAAATGTCCAGTCAAACGAGGTCAAAACTAAAATCCAACTTCACCATTGGATTCCTTAGGTCCAAATTAGGTTTGTAACAAAATTTGGACCTAAGGAGAGGTCATCTTGACCTACTTTATAATTTAGTACACCCAAATCATAAATTGGTCCCTATCTTTTGAATACCTTTGCAGAGAGCCCGCTAGGTTCTTCGCCTCCTTTGCAAACTGGTCCTGCCGCCATTGCTAGGGCAGAACCGAGCTCCGGTGAAGTTTCGAGAGAGATTGCTCTCTAATTCCTCAGAGATTCTCTCCCAGAAATGGAAGGGGGATTCTCTGAGGAATTCCCTTCCTTCTAAACCCAATTACAATCGCTGGTGTGAACCCAATCTTTCGTGCAAACGCACGAGAGATTTGGGTATCCACCTTCCTTCCATATCCGGCGAGCCGGCAGTGTTGATTGCGCGGTCTCCACGCACTGGTAGGTGCGGCCAGCACCTATAAAAGACACCCCAGACCCTGCCGCAGAAGGCAAGCTTGATTTTGACGGGGATCCCTTCCAAATTCCTCCCTCTCCCATCTCCGGCCAAATGACCCACAAGCTCCGGCGACCTCCTCCCCTCCTTCTCGTCGCTCTGCTGCCATACCAGCAGTAGAGTCCTCTCCGCCGCTTCCTCCCGCGTCGCGCTGTACCCCGCGCGCGCGCTTCTGACCTCATCTTCGTCGCCGCTTCCTCCCTCAGGGTCTTTCTTCCCCGACGACGGCAGTTACGAGCCATCCTCTCCGCCGCCTCCCTTCCTTCCAGACAACCCCAGATACGTTCTCCATCCTCTCCTCTCTCTGTTTCCCCAACTATTTTACTTGATTACCCCTCGACAGTACCTAACCGCCTCCATCTTCCTCGCCTCCGACCGCACTCCGGCGAGTCGCCCACACCACTCCGCCACTCCACACGGCTCGCCAACCACCACGTGAGCTTCGCCTCACCACCAGGAACCCATTCCACCCCATCACTGCCACTCCAGACCTCCACAAGCACCCCCCGACCAACCCACCATCTCCGGCCACAGGTTGACCTTGGCACGCACGCCTAGGCCGACCGGCAACCTGCAGCATCACCCACCGCCTTCGCCGTGCTACGGCGAAGGTTTCCAGCTATTCTGATTGGGCCAATAGGCCGTTCTGTTGGATGTCAGGTGTAAGCCCCAGCCGCCATTAACAGCCGAAGCAGCAGGGAGCTTGGAGCAGCAGCAGGCGTCAGGCTTCCCAGGCGGCAGGTGCAGCAGACTCTCGCAAGTGTCGCGAAGCAACCGAGGCCAGCCAGTAGCGCAGAGGAGTCAACAGCTTGGGCAATCGAGCAACAAAACTCTGCGGGCGCTCGTGAAGGCGAGACCAGATAGTCCCACATCGTGGGATTGCAACACTCAGATACCATATAAGTTTTTTTGTGTTATCGTCTTAGTGCCTCCGTAAGCACAGGGGTGAGGTCCCTCACTGCCCTCACACACGCCTCATCCGCGGCTTGACCTCGCGGATCTGGCGAATCCGACCCGACCTAGACCTACGCACTCCTCACGCATCACCACTTGCCGGTGCGCCTGGTCCCGGGTGCGAACCCGACCCGACTACCCGTGTGGCTCTGGGAGAGCGTCCGTGAGTGTATTGCTTGAGAGAGAGAGATGCTTGGGTAGAGGGACGGGGGTAGGTTTTTGCTACTGTGTGGTGTGTGCAGGAAGGAAGAACTGACCCAGGCAGCGAACACTTAGCGGCTGCAGAACAGGAAGAGAAGAAAGAAGAGGCTGTGTAGCAGTGAAGGGAGAAGTCTTCGCAGAGAAGAAGAAGAAGGAAGACAAGGCAGAAGAGAGAGAAGAACGAAGAAGAAGACAAGGGAAGACTGCAAAGAGATCAGAAGAAAAAGAAGAAGAAGAAGAAAGAAGAAAGGCAAGGCAGGAGAAGAAGGAAAGATACCAGAAGCAAAGAAAGGAGAAGAGCCACGAAGAAGAAGAGAGAAAGAGAGATCACATTTAAGACGTCTGATACACAAATCAGACGTCCAATTCTACTTTTTTTTCCCAAATCCTTTTTTAAAATTCTCTCTTTGAATGAATTATATTTGCATTTAAACAGTCGTATTCTTTGGTTTTACAAAGTACTGAGATTGCTCCCCGTGTTCGACCTCGAATACTCTAGTTGTTCAAGTAATAAAATTCTTTATATTTGTTTAGACGTTTTGTCAATTATACTACAACGTGACATCCTTTAAACCCGCACAAAACCCTGACAACAGCAGGAGAGCCGTCACGTTTTGCAGAGCCATCAGTGGCCTTTGGGGGCCCTCGACATGGTCCAGTCGCCAGCATCGGACCCCCGCCCAGCTGACAGCAGGGACCCACTGAGGGCGGGAGTCGGGTTCCCCACTGTTACCAGTGTGGCCAGCCGGGCCACATCAGGAGGGACTGCCCGTCTAGGGCAGGAGGTCAGCAGATACTCCCCGCGTAGAGCACTGGAGGGCGCGTAGGAGGCTGCGGTTCCCAGGCGCGAGGAGGAGGACAGCAGTCACGAGGAGGGTACCGGCCAGCACCTGCCCGTCCGGCGCAGAGTGTGGCTGCTTCGTCCGCACCTAGAGCTGAGGGGCGCATCAACTCCCTGACACACAGGGATGCCAGAGCTTTGGGCTCGGTAGTGGCAAGTATGGTTTCAGTTTCCGGCAGACTCGTTTACACACTTTTCGATTCCAGCGCTACACACTCGTTTGTCGCAGCCAGTTTCGCAGTTAGTTTGGGCCAGGATTATACACTGTTAGAGAATCCGTTCGTAATCAGAGGTCCGAGTGGTCAGCTGTTTGTAGCTGAGGAGGTGTACACAGATTGCGAGGTCAGCGTCGAGGGACATAGCCTGCCAGCTGACCTGATTATGATACAGATGGAGGACTTTGGAGTGATTCTGGGGATGGACTGGCTGTCCACTTACCACGCCTTGGTAGACTATTTTGAGAGGAAGATTGTCTTCTCCATGCCGGAGTTGCCTTCTTTCGAGTTTCACGGACAGCCAGTGGACGGAGGCTTCAGGTGCATTTCGGCACTTCGGGCGGCGAGACTTTTGAGCCAGGGGTGTGAGGGCTTCTTAGCTTGTGTGGTGGCAGAGCCCAGCCCTGTGGCAGACTTCCAGAGTATCCCGGTGGTCAGAGAGTACCCTGACGTGTTTCCAGACGAGTTACCAGGACTTCCGCCCGAGCGTGAGATCGAGTTTAAGATCTCACTAGTACCAGGGACCAGCCCCATCTCCACCGCGCCATACAGGATGGTACCACTTGAGCTACGAGAGCTCAAGTCTCAGTTGCAGGACCTTTTGGAGAAAGGTTTCGTGAGGCCCAGTGCGTCTCCCTGGGGAGCCCCGGTACTATTTATGAAGAAGAATGACGGTACCCTACGCCTTTGTGTGGACTATCGACAGCTGAATACGGTCACCATCAAGAACAGATATCCGCTGCCGAGGATTGACGACTTGTTTGACCAATTGCGGGGTGCCACGGTGTTCTCCAAGATCGACTTGAGGTTGGGATACCACCAGTTGAGGATCAGGGAGACCGACGTCTCCAAGACAGCTTTCCGCACCCGGTACGGACACTACGAGTTTTTGGTCATGCCGTTTGGGCTAACCAATGCCCCCGCTGCTTTCATGGATCTGATGAACCGGGTGTTTAGACCGTACTTGGACCAGTTTGTGGTGGTTTTCATAGATGATGTACTCATCTATTCTAGAGATCAGACGCAGCACGGACAGCACTTGCGGATGGTTCTGGACACTCTGAGACGACGTAGGTTGTACGTCAAATACAGCAAGTGCGAGTTATGGTTGAGGGAGGTGACCTTCTTAGGTCATGTGATCTCTGGAGACGGCTTGGCGGTGGACCCAGCCAAGGTCGAGGCAGTACTCAGGTGGGAGAGACCGCGTTCAGTCACTGAGATTCGCAGTTTCCTGGGAATGGCAGGCTACTACAGACGATTCATCAGAGGTTTTTCACAGATTGCGCGTCCTATGACACAGTTGACCCGGAAGGACGTGCCCTTCGCTTGGACAGATGCCTGTGAGGCATGTTTTCTGGAGCTGAAGGAGAGGTTGACCTCGGCTCCCGTGCTCACCATCCCTGACAGTAGTGGCGGGTTCGTTGTGTACACGGACGCCTCCTTGCAGGGGTTAGGAGGTGTTCTCATGCAGAGGAGTCACGTTGTCTCTTACGCTTCGCGGCAACTGAAGCCCCATGAGCATACCTACCCTACCCACAACTTAGAGTTGGCAGCGGTTGTCTTCGCGTTGAAGACCTGGAGGCACTACTTGTACGGTGAGACCTTCGAGATTTTCACAGATCACAAGAGCCTCAGATATCTTTTTGATCAGAAGGAGCTCAACATGAGACAGAGACGTTGGTTGGAGCTCTTGAAGGACTACGACTGCAGCATCTCCTACCACCCGGGAAAGGCCAATGTGGTGGCTGACGCCTTGAGCCGTAAGGCGCCCGCACACTTGGCCAGTTTACAGTTACAAAGTTGGAGCCTTTTGGAGGAGGTGGGCAGTTGGAGACCCCTGGAGTTACGGGAGCACTGTGGGGCAGTGACGGTGACACGACAGACTAGGCCAGAGCTGATAGACCGCATCATCACAGGACAGATGACCGATCCGTACTTGCAGTCCTTGCGCTACAGAGTACTGTCAGGAGACCCAGGGGACTTCTCTTTCACAGACCAGGTGTTGCGCCTGAGGGGACGGTTGTGCGTTCCCAGAGACGAGGAGCTGTTAAGAGAGCTCCTGACTAAGGCACACGGTTCCAGGTTCACCATACATCCCGGAAACACGAAGATATACCACGACTTGAGACACGAGTTTTGGTGGAGGGGAATGAAGCGGGATGTGGGTGAATTCGTGCAGCAGTGCTTAGTGTGCCAGCAGGTGAAAGCCGAGCATCAGAGGCCTGCAGGGCCTCTACAGCCGCTTCCAGTGCCAGAGTGGAAGTGGGAGAGCATCACCATGGACTTGGTGGTGGGCTTACCTGTTACCCAGCGAGGGCACGATGCTGTCTGGGTAATTGTGGATAGACTGACAAAGACGGCACGATTCCTGCCGATCCGAGTCACTTTGGGACCAGCATAGTTGGCAGAGAGGTACATCCGCGATGTGGTACGACTACACGGAGTTCCGCGGGAGATCGTATCCGACCGGGATACCCGCTTTACGTCCCAATTTTAGGCTGAGTTTCAACAAGCCCTGGGGATGCGGTTGAGGTTTAGTACAGCTTACCACCCCCAGACAGACGGACAGTCCAAGCGCACGATACAGACACTTGAGGACCTTTTGCGTGCCTGTGTGCTGGACTGGAGGGGCTCTTGGGAGGAACACCTGCCCCTGGCGGAGTTTGCATACAACAACAGTTACCACTCGAGCATTGGCATGGCTCCCTACGAGGCTCTGTACGGACGGAGGTGTATGGACCCTTGAGTTGGGTTGAGGTGGGGACCAAGTGGGAGGTTGGCCCCAGGTTGATCCGGTAGAGTCAGGAGGTAGTCGAGCAGGTCCATAGGCGACTCCGCACTGTCAGGAGCAGACAGAAGAGCTACGCGGATTGGAGACGCAGAGAGGTGCAGCTAGAGGTTGGGGATCACGTCTTTCTTCGTGTTTCTCCCATGAAGGGCCTGCAGCGGTTTGGGGTGAGAGGGAAGCTTGCGCCGAGGTTTGTGGGGCCCTTTGAGGTCCTGGAGCGGGTTGGACCCATTGCTTACAGGCTTGCCCTCCCCCCGCAGCTTTCTGGTGTGCACGACGTGTTCCATGTGTCCAACCTCAGGAAGTACGTAGCCGATCCCAGTCACGTACTGAGTCACGAGAGCGTCGAGGTGGGCGACGACCTGACCTACTGATGATGTATAATGTGTGAATGACAATGATAACAATGACACTGATGATCCCCGGCAACGGCGCCAAAAATGATGACATAAAACAAGGTTGTATGATGATGAATGATTATTGTTATGATCATGTCGTTGTAGTATAGGGTGTATAATATAATATTAAGAATGTCGTATAGTGGTGAGTATGGGTGAGTACCAGTCATTACAACCACTATTATCATTTGCTTATTTATCTAATTTTTACTGGTTTTGTTCCAGGTCGTTCACTGGGAGGCAATTTATTGAATTTAATTCGGCCACTCTTTGATTATCTCCAAAATTGTCTTCTTATTCAAAAAAGAAACTTTACATCTTATTAAAGAATGAATGAATGTGTGTTTTATTTACCTAATTACTAAGAAATGCTTGCAAAAATACTAACTATGAACAAGCATCAAACAATCTATTATTATACTCTAAACTATGTATTTACAAGTTATACTATTAACACTAATATGTTAGTTCATACTACATTCGGATACCATAGTGTAAAAACTTAACTTACTAGTCTTTTATTTATAGTGACATATATATCAGTTTTAGTAACAGATATAAACGTCGCTAAATCTCAGAAAACACTATATACAACCTAAAGAAGCAAACTGAGGTCTTTAGCGACGTTTATAGTCTCATTTTATTCTGTTAGTAATTATATGGGTTTATTTATACAAATGTAATGGGCTATAACGACGTTTCTTCTTCTCTTTTGTTTTTGCGTTATGTTTCGGCCTTGAGAGAGTTTTCAAGTGCTGCGGCGAAGGGGATTAAGCAACTGTCATTAGCTTTTTATTATTCAGTTCAAAATTTGTCTAACTTGCGGGCGCGCATTTAGAGGGATACACAGCACCCGTCGGGTGGGACCAGACCTCTACTTAAGCGCGCCCTATTCTCAGATTAGGTGGCTTAATTATTTCTTCGTATCAGCGAACGCCACATGCTCCCAAGCTCGGGCCCCCGCACACACATTCATCGCAAATCAGACAGTTGATGGTTAACGGGTAATCGGATCGAATGGAATAGGGTGCTGTTTCGGGCGCCCGGCGCCGTGACGACTGCTGAACCTATAGCATAATTAAGTTATATGTGGCTGCGCTTGACTTGCAGCACACGATGTGGTGCTATTCCAGCGCCACATCGTGCGCTGGAAATCAGGCGCAGCTTCGTCTGAGCACGTTTTTTGCCCTCGATTTGGGGGCCATAAATTATTAAAAATAAAATAAAATAAAATATTTACATAATACTACATAATTGATTAATTAATTTTTAATTTTAAATATTTTTACTATACAAATAAATTCGCTAAACTAGGCTGATTATACAGGTTGATTTAGGTGATTAAATAGTTAATTACTTATAAAATAATTAGTAAATGGTCTAATTGACCTTAAACAGTTTTAATTTACATACTTAAGTATTTAATACATATTTTTATTGTATTTTTACGAATTTATTTATGTTTTATTTAGGCTAAAATAGCAATTCTGTGTAGTTTATAATTAAAACTAAGTTACAGTAAGCTGTACTAGGTATAAATACACTTTAATTCGCTTAAATTACTTACTATATATATTATCCTAAGTTTATAGATTTATTTAATTTAATTATAGCTCTAAATTATTAATTTAGCTAAGTTAATCTATAATCTAGCTACTAAATATGTAAATAGGGATCTGTTTATATATATATACATTATTAAGTAGATACATACATAATAGTTTAGTATATATACATATATTTACATAGATTACATATGTATATGGATTTATGTACAGGTTTTATACATATTTACAGTATAACTATGTATCTTACTTACATAATTAGGCTATATGTTATAGTTATAATACTATGGATAGGTATATTTACAGTTTTAAAATAAGTATGTATAATTAGGTTTTAGTAGGAAGTTAGGAAATGAGGGAAGAAGGGTTAATTAAGTTTTGATTTTAATTTAAACAGCAGCTAAGCTACTGTCAGAGAAGATGGAGAGGGATGAGAAGGTGTGTTGTTCAGGGTGTTTTGTTTGGCATCAGCAGTGCCTTAAGTCACTGTCAAATGGGCTAACTGCTGCTGCAGTTAGTCCACTTGAAGAGAGGGATGTATTCAACAGATGAGAGGAAAATTTAGAGAAGAAGGGAGTTTAGAGAAGAGGGGAATGTAGCTGCTAGATGCAGCATGTTGCTGTGTAATTGGGAGTAAGATAAAATTCAAAACAAACTAAACATTGAAGAGTTGAAATCCAAATCTGATAGGGGTTTAAATCCCACGAAAATCTCATAAGAATTCAGTTCAAATACCCACAAGGAAAAACCTTATCAGAAGCATCCTTTCATATCAAAACAACAAATGGCATTGAGTTAGCTCTTCCTAATGCTATAGACAGCATGAAGGAGAACTTAACTCAATCAATTAAAACCAACAACATACAATCCCAGTTTCTTGCAACCTTAAGGAGTATGGAAAACTCCTTAGGTTAGGAAATCACCATACAAAAATAATCATCAAAACAGGTGGTGTATGACAGTTCTGAAATGGCAAAACAGACTAAGAATGCATTAAAGGAATTTATAAAAGCTTGCGAATGCATTGAGATCAAGGTAGAAACAGATTCATGAAAGGCTCTTCTGAGTTGTTCTCTGTCACCAGAGAACTTCTCAGAGTCCTTGCCCACAATGAAAACCAAAAATCCCCTTCAATTTGTCAGATCTGTCAAAACATTTCAGAGAGTAAAAATCCTTTAAAATCCAAATCAAAAGTGCTCTGACAAACTGAGGCAATCCATTTAAAACAGAGGGGGGCTTTTGTGAAACAAATGGAGTGAGTGAGAAGCCCCAAATGGTGCTTGTGATGCCACTTTCAGATCTGAGGCAGTGCACCATCAGATCTGAAATTGGGTCAGGATGTGTGGGTGATTGATGAAAAATTCGTCGTTAAAAGGAAAAACAAGAATCAGAATTTGGATGATGGAAAAACAAAACATGAAGAGGGAGATAAATTGAACAATGAACAGATGATTCTTCCCCTCTGATCTGGACTGATCAGAGGAGGTGAGGGAGGGGATCTAATACTAATTCTACTCTTAAGACTAATCTAACTACAGCTAACATTAAACACTAACAATTAAAACTAAATCTATTCTAAACTACTGCAAACTAAATCTAACACTACTTGTGCAGAATTAAAAACCTAAACTAAAAGGAAGAATGGGACCTATGGGTCCTTAGCCGGCGGCTAAGGAGGAAGAAAGGAGGAGGGTGACTCCAGCGGAGGGAAGAGTCTGCTAGTGAGACTCCAGGGTCGTCCTCAGGTGCTACGAGGTCCTTAGCGACGAGGAGGGTTGAGAGCAGGCGATGATTCCACAGCCGGTGGCTGTGAAATCAGGGGCTAGATGAGGAGGAGAGACTGGAGTGGACGAACTGATCGCTAAGAGATGTAGGAGGGAGCGATCCCTTGCGCACGACACCACTGAGGTGCTTAAATAGCAGCTCAGTGACTGGAATCACCGCAAGGGTGAGGTTAATCAAAATTAAGCCGCGGTGAGGATGAGATGGGAAGAGCTCGCGGCGAGTCAAGAGAGAGATCTGACCGTCAGATGAGATCTGGGAAGAGAGGTGAACGCACGCACCGAATCACGCAAAGGTTCCATTGATTCCAGCCGCAGATCGAGATCAAAAGTGCGATGGACGGTCGAGAATGGCTGTGTTCTTCGCGTGCTATAGTGAGCGTGAAGAACACAGTCTTCTCTCTGAAATGAGGGAAAACTTGCAGGAAGACCCTTGAACGAAGGGGTAGAAGAATAGCGTGCAGGTCCAAAACTGAAAAGAACTATAACTGGAAGGGCCTTGCAGTCATACAGAAGGGTCCCTGCGGCTTGCAAAAAGGTCCAAGAAGGAGTTTTGAAGGGTAGAAATGTAATGCATGAAGGACCTAATTGTAATCTATTTATTTCTAAGCCTAAATGATGTCCAATTGCTTTCAAATTTTTACATGTGCTTAATTGAACATTTAAGACATTGATTTTACTTCTGATTTATCTTTTCAAACTTGTTTATGTGTTCAATTGATGCATGGATCATCATTTGTTCTTTAGTTTTCAGAATATCTCATTTTTGTGACCTAATTAGGAGGTTTTAACACACATTAAAAGTTTTAGGTCTTTTCTTTAATTCCCACACTTAACCCTTTTTATATGTTAATTTGATATTGTTTTGCTTAGTGTCTAGCTTAATTTCGGCCTTTTAGCCATGATGAGTAGCCACTCATCACCTACCCCGAGCGGCCATTGCAGATTCTAGACCGAGCCGTCCACAGTTTGAGACGAAAGCAAATACCCCTGGTAAAGGTTTTGTGGAGGAGCCAGCGGTACGAGGAGGCTACCTGGGAGCCTGAGGCGGAAATGCGGGAGCGGTACCCGGAACTCCTCGCGGGTACGTCTTTTTGGACCGACTTCGGTCCTCTTTGAGTTTGTTATGGTTATTTTGACGTCTTTTCCGCACCCTAGTTAGCGCAAGTTTCGAGGACGAAACTTCCTTTGAGTTTGTTATATTGTTACGAACGCGCGGCTTCAGACATTTTTAAGACGTCTGGGAGGTGTCCCAGACGTCTGACCAGACGTCTGGAACCCCTTCCAAACATCTGGGGTTTGCTTATTTTCGGCACGTGTATTTCGTCTGCGCGCCTGAGCGCGCAGACCTGCGAGCGTCTCTCTCTCTCTCTTTTTCCCTCTCCCTCCTGCGCCCTCTGTCCCACTCTCTCTCTCCTCCTCGCGCGGCCTTAAAAGGCCACGCCCTCCCCCTCACTCCCGTCACCTCCGCCCTTCCTCTTCTCCTTCATCCGATGCGCGAGAGCGAGCGCGAGTGACCAGCGGTAGCGACAGCCGCGATGATCGTGGGAGGAGGTGCTGCACGTGGGAAGAGGCGCTCGGCCATGAGGGCGAGCTCGCCGGGGCTGCTAAGGCCGATCGGCGGGGGAAGCAGCGGACGCGGGGTGACGCGAGAGGCCTGCTGCGGCTCGAGCAACAGGCGGACGAGTAGCGACGCGGGCGAGAGTCGCGAGCGGAGGGCGAGTTGCACCCAGATTCTGGAATTTTCTCCAGAATCAGACGTCTGGACTAACAACAAGATGGCGGGGAGGACATCTGGAGGACTGTCTAGACGTCTGAAAGGTGAGTTATTCTGTCTTTCTTCCTCTTCTTCGACTGACCGTACTAAGAGAGAGAGAAAATGGGTACGCGCAGGTTCTGAGATTCGCATCCAACGCGAATCAGATGTCTGGCTGCAGTGCCAGACGACGGGAACGACTTCCAGACGTCCGGGGTGACCATCGGACGTCTAGGAACTAGGCCAGACGCCCCCGCAGGCTTCTGGACATCTGAGAGACCACGCAGAGCAAAGGTAACCTCTGATCCACTTTTTAAGACGTCTGGAAGAGGTTCCAGATGTCTGATTTTGCACTGTTTCGTCATTTTCGACCCGTTTAGGGCCCGTTGGGAGTCCGTTTTCCGCATTTCGAGTTGCGTGCTTTTCGGAATTACATCCTCTACCCGTCTACAGTAGTTGTATATTGTTTTGAGAAACTCCTTGTGTTTGATCCTTGTGATAGGAGCCCATTCCGTTGCAGTCTCAGGGGTTGCGGAGGCACGCGGGATTCCCGACCACGCCCCCAGTACTCCTATTGTAACTGGTAGAGTGGCTTTTAAGTTTATTAGTATAATCTGTTAATTATGGAACCATAAATAGAACCTAGGACATTGCATGAATCCTAGGAATGAGAAACTAGAATGAATGGTAGATCCTAGGGTGTTGCATGAATCCTAAGGCTGGAAAACTAGATTGTATGATAGATCCTAGGGTATGGCATGAATCCTAGGATGGGAAGAACTAGTGGAATATATGAATACTGCAGTCTTGGAAAATGTGGAAAGGAAATAATAGCTACCTGTAAATTGGTTTAACAGCTACCTATTATGAATAAATGAGCATGTCTGGGAATATGGGATGTATGAATGTGAAACTGGGAAGGTGAAATCGGAATGTGCTGAGTTAAAAGAACTGGAACCCTACGGGGAATTAGGAGTGGAATTCTTGGAAAGAGAAAGGAATGGAACTGAGAAAGAAAGACGTGGTAGTGTGCTGTCTCTTGGGTACGTAGTACCAAGGGAAGTACCTGTACCTGTCTAATGCAGAGCGGAGCCAGCCGCCCCAGGGACCCGGGGTTAGGACTGGCCACTTTGTACCGACTTGCTGGCCCTCGTGTACGTAGTACCGAGGAGAGCTACTAGTGTAGGGAGGTACTAGCTACCCCACGAGCCCCGGGGCTCTGCTAGCCTCCTACACCGACTTGTTAGGCCCACTGGGCAAACCAAGGTAGTCAGGCGAGGGTGCGTGGACTGTGGAGGGGCAAGGCCCCTGTTTGGTTACTGTGGAGGGGTTGGACCCCTATTACTGAGAGGGCTTTGCCCTGTACTGGTTCCGCGTTGTGCTTTGGGCGCACCCGTTAACGGAAACGACTGACCACGTGCCAGTGCGGGTTAGCTACCTGTACGTTTACAGTGCATGCCGTAGTCACCGTTACGCCTGTCCGTGACCTTGGGGTGGTTGACTGAGAGTAGGATCACCACGGGGGACTCTCCTGGCCAGGAGAGCACCACGTGCTACTTCTACTGTTCGGAAAAGACTGCAATCAAGATCGTTCCCACGAGGAACATTCGAGATCAAGTGAAGGATCTGAGAAATAGATAAATTTTGAGACAATAGAAAGACGTAAATAAAGGAAGAAAGAAAATTAAAACAGCTACTGTACACTTTACTGCTCTTTAGTTTAGCTGCCACTCTACTCAGCGTTTTGCTGACGTGTTACACTCGTTACTTTTCAGGACCAGGTGTTGAGCAGCCAGGGTCAGCAGCTGCAGAGGACGCTGGGCCGAGTAGGGTCCAGTAGTGTTACCACTGTTCTCTTGTACCTCTTTTTGGGTCCACTGTAGTGAGTAGTTCTTGTTACCACTGTACTTTTCTTTACCTGCAGTTTCATATTATGTTATGAATGTTGTTCTACTGTTGTGGTGGTATATACTGTAGTGGTTTTTTCCTTACTGCTGTATTTTCTTACTGTTAGTTATATTCATGCTAAATGTGGTTTATTTTACTGCTCTTTTGGTTACTTCCTCGTTGGACAACCAGGTCTTGGGATTAGTCGAGTCGGTCCGATTCTCGTGTCTCATAAGGACTCGGGAATCGGGTCGTTACAGTTCTATTTATGGTTCCATAATTTAACAGATTATACTAATAGACTTAAAAGCCACTCTACCAGTTACAACAGGAGTACTGGGGGCGTGGTCGGGAATCTCGCGTGCCTCCGCAACCCCCGAGACTGCAATGGAACAGGGTCCTATCACAAGGATCAAACACAAGGAGTTTCTCAAAACAGTATCTAATCACTGTAGACAGGTAGAGGATCTTATTCCGAAAAGGACGCAACTCGAAATGCGGAAAACGGACTCCGAACGGGCCCTAAACGGGTCGAAAACGACGAAACAGTGCAAAATCAGACGTCCGAAACTTCTTCCAGACGTCTTAAAAATGGAGATCAGATGGTACCTTGTCCTGCGTAGTCTCTCAGATGTCTAGAAGCCTGTGGGAGCGTCTGGCCTAGTTCCCAGACGTCCGATAGTCACCCCGGACGTCTGGAAGTCCCTCCAGTCGTCTGGCACCGTTGCCAGACGTCTAATTCGCGTTGGATGCGAATCTCAGAACCTACACGTACCCATTCCTCGCTCTCAGTACGGATGGTCGCAAAAAAGGAAGAAGACGAAAAATAACTTACTTACCAGACGTCTGGACAGTCCTCCAGACGTCTCCCCCGTCGTCTGGTTGGAAGCCCAGACGTCTGATTCTGGAAAAACTTCCAGAATCAGTGCTCGACGCGCGCTCCACCCGCAACGCACGGCCGCGCCGCGCCTCATCCGCCTGCTGCTCGAACTGTAGCAGACCTCCCACGTCACTCCGTGCCCGCTGCGCCCCCGCCGGCCGGCTCTCGCTGCCCCGGCAAGCTCGAGCCCTCACGGCCAAGCGCCTCCTCCCTCGCGCAGCACCTCCTCCTGCACTCGCCGCGGCTGCCACCGCCGCCGCTCGCTCGTGCTCGCACTCGCTGGAAGAAGAAGGAGGAGGAGCGGAGGTGATGAGAGTGAGGGAGAGGGCGTGGCTTTTTAAAGCCGCGCGGGGAGAGAGAGAGAGAGCGAGACAGAGGGGGAGCGCAGACTGCGGCCGCAGGAGGAGAGAGGGAAAAGGAGAGAAAGGTGATTGCGGGTCTGCGCGCAGACGCAGCCCCACGTGCCACCGAAAAAATAGATCCCAGACGTCTGGAAGGGGTTCCAGACTTCTGGCCAAACGTTTGGGCCACCTCCCAGACGTCTTAAAAAAACGTCTTGAAGTGCGTTCGTAACACCCATTATTTGGGTCGAAGGAGCATCAAGACGATCAAGAGCCGTTATGTAAGTGATTAAACTACTTTTCAGTTGAATATTACTTAATTTTTAAATTATTTTAATATAATTGTATCGTTTTTATATTTTCAGTCTGCTACACATGTGGGATGGAAATGACTAGGATGGATATCTATGAGGTCACCCATAGTAAGGTTGCAGCTGAGGGTGCTCATAAGTGGATTCATGAGTCATACTAGGAGAAATACGTAAGTTTCCTAAACTCGAAACATTTATAACTTTGTATATATATATTATCATAATATTTTTTAATACATTTAGGAGCAAATGGTACAATTAGTACACCCCCCACTGACAAGACCTCCGACAGCATCCACTAGCCTTTGGATCCAGAAGAGCAATTTAGTAGAGTGATGCCACCGGAACATGGTGGTTTCGTTCATATTACGGGTAGGGCATACATGTTATCCACCTATTATGGGAGGAAAGGTGCTGTCTCATCTATTGTAGTCGATCAGTTACATCAAAAGATTGACACACTACAGAGACGAGAGGAGGAGAAAGAGAAGAGAGAGGTAGAGATGAAGAATAAGATAAATGCCATGGATGATAAGCTTCAAAGGCTTCTAACCCTTCTTCAAAAGAAGGGTCAATCAGAGCATCCGTCTTCAACAAATCCCAGCATCTACAGACGAGACGACGACAACTCCATGAGTGGTGCAAGTGAAGCTAGTGGCATCGGAGCAGTTGCATTTTGATCTTTATCCATTTTCTTTTATTATGTTTTTCATGTTACCTTTTTATGTAAATATTTCATTTTCAAACATTTTATGTACTAGACTTTATATTTATGAAATATAAACTTATCTTCATTTTTATTACTTATTTTTCTATAAAAGCAAGTCTTTTAAGTAGGTTTAGTTGGTAGTTTCCATCATTTTGTAATTTAAAAAAAAAACTCATATATTTGCCGTCGCTTATTCAAATAAGCAATGACATAGATGTGACGCTAAAAATATTTTTGTCGTCGCTTATCCTAATAACCGACGGCATATAAGATTCGAGAGAATCACAATTCCTCTTTTATGTTGTCGCTTATTATGATAAGTGACGGCAAAAATATTTTTAGCATCACATTTATGCAGTCGCTATTTGAATAAGTGACGACAAAAATGTTTTTGTGGTCACCTCTATGCCATCGCTTTTAAGAGAAGTGATGGCAAAAATATTTTTGCGCTTATATAAGTGACGGAAAATTTACTTAAATGACAATGAAAATAAAGAAAGGGTGCATAAAGGCAGGAAAAAGCGACTTACATATGCCGTCGCTTATGAGACAACCGACGACAAATACAATTACCGTCTGTTTTGAAACAACATCGAAATATTCAATCTGTCCGATGGTCGAACATTATTTTGACGTCGAATGTGCTTTCTAACCGATGGCAAAACGAAACAGTGATGATAATAACGGCATCGTTGAGTTCCGTCGGTTATTTCGATTTTGCCGTCGATTTTTAACCAACAGCAAAAGTAAAGTATGTTGTAGATGTTAACGTGGGAAAAAGTGACATACAAACCCCATCATTTAATTTATAAAAGATGATAAATACAATTGTTGTTAGTTATAAACCGACAGCAAAAGATTTAATCCATTCGCTGGGCGAATGATATTTCGACGTCGGATGTTCCTTGTAACAACTACAAAAAGAAACAACGACGCTACGTACGCCGTTGCTTTTTGGTATTGGTTAAAAGGTCTTTACCGTCAATTTTCAACCGACGAAAAAAGTGGAAATTGTTGTAGTGATAAAACACTCAAAATCTTACATCAAGGGGGTAAAACTTACCTTCAAATCGTGAAAAGAAAGACCGGAGCTGATATTCAGAAGATGTTGAGAAAGATGAGATCTTGCAACATTCAGTCGGTGTAGAATATTATGCAACCTTCAACTGGTGAATGTAGTCCATGTATTACGAAAATGAGTTACAATGGAATCCCAAAATAACAAATTCCGATAAAACCACCATTGCGTTACCAAAACCTACCAAATCTAAGATATCGATAAATACAATTTTTATTTGTGATAAGGTGATTTTCGTTGATTTAAAACAAAATCACTTGCCATTTTAAAAGGTGGTTTCATCAAACGTGAGCTTCGTCCAACGTTCAGAGCATTGTGCGCATATGGGTGTTTTTTAGCATAGTGCTCATATGATACATATCCTATATATATATGTATATACATATATATATGTAGGATATGCATCTAGAGAGCACTGTGCTCATAAACACCTATATGAGCATTGAATCTCATTCATTGGATTGTGTTTATGATTGATGAAATCATTTTACAATTACTCAAATGGTTTAGAACGAAATGTAAGTGGTTTTAATTTGTGTATTTTATTTTTAGAAACAAATCTATTCATGCAACTAAAATCTTGGTTTTTTTGTTTGTGTTCATATTTCCACATTTGTTTGTTTTTCATCTCCATTATTCTCGTTGAAGCTTGTTGACGTGCATTTGACTCGATCGTGTTTTAATAGTTAATTACGTCGTAGTATAGGTGATCAAGGGTCGTCAACAAATAAAAGTTTTATTACTCGAAAACCTAAGTATCCGAGGTCGAACACAGGGAGCAATTGGAATTTACTACTAATCTCAAAAATGTAATTGAACACTGTAATTACTCAAAACTTTCATGCAAATGTAAATGCATGAGTTTGAAAAGCAATTATGGTAAAAAGAAAGAATTGGACGTCTGATCCCATGATCAAACGTCTTAAAAGATGTTTCTCTTTTTCTTCTTCTGATTTTCTTCCTTTCTTCTTCTTTGTGCTTGTACTTTCTCTTCTACAGTGCTTCTTGCTTTTCTTCTGCCTTGCTTCTTTCTATTTTCTTCTATCTTCTACAGGTCTTCTTACTTGTCTCTGCTTTAGTTCCTCTTCTTCTTCTACTTGTCTTCTATTTCTTTTCTTCTTCAGTTTTTCTTCTCTTTTTCCTTCACCTCTTCCTTCTCTTTTCAATGATTTCCTTCCTTCTTCTTCATTTTTGCCTCTGTTTGCTTTCACTTCCTTCTCTTCTTCCCTTGCTAGCAGCGGCCAAGTGTCTAGTTCACTCCTTCCTTCCCTGCACAACCACAGCAAAGCACAAAACCTAACCCTCTACCCACACCCGCGCGTCTCTCTCTCTCTATAAACCACTCTCAGGATGCTCTCCCAGAGCCAGGCAAATGGGTCAGATCGCGTGCCCATGACCAGGTGCACCAGCGTGAGGGTGATGTGCGAGGTGTGCTCAGGAAAGGGTCGGGTCGGGTCGGGTCGGGTCGCGCCAAATCCGTGAGGTGAAACAACAGACGAGGCGGTGTGAAATAGGTGAGGGACCTCACCCCAGGTGCGTTCGGAGGCACTGAGTAGATATGACAAAAGCAATTTAAACCACGCCAGCGTCTTGTAAGTTACCGATGTGGGACTAAAGGTTGCTGCCTTCTCTCGCACGCCCGCAGCAGACCACACCTTTAATTCCCTCAACTGCAGGCTCTGTGGCATCGCTCGCTGGACCCCTTGGCTTCGCAAGATCTGCCCACGTTCGCAGCACCTGGAGCCTTGCGGTCCTAAGGCCTGGAACAAGCTTGGAGCTTCTTCGAGTCGCCATCAATGGCGGCAAGGGCTGGGAATCTGTCAGACATGAAACGAGCCTCTCGGCTTAATCAGATCACCGGGGGACCTTCGCCTTGTCACGGCGAACGTGATGAGCTATGCGGCAGGCCGCAGGGCAGCCTAGGCGTGTGTGCCTAGGTCGCCCTGTGGCCGGATAGATGGGTGAGTTCGAGGGACTGTTGTGGAGGCGTAGAGGGACGGTGGATGGGCGGATGTTACTCAGTGAGGTGAGGCGGAGGTTATGTGATGGTCGGCGGGGCGTGTGGGGCTGCGAAGCGATGGGAGCACATCGCCAGAGGGTGGCCAAAGATGAGGAAGGTGACGCTGGACAGTGATGGTCGAGGGGTCGATTGAGTGAAATAAAGTGAGGAAATGAAAGAGGGGATAGAGGGGAATGATTTTAACCTAACTAAAGGGACGAAGGGGACGAAGAGGCGGACGGCAGTACCTGCTGTCGCCGAAGAAGAAGACGCCCAGTGGAGGAAGACAGTGGCGACGACGGGGCTAGGGTAGCGTGCGTGGGTGTTGCACGATGCGGAGGAGGATGAGGAAGATGACTCTGCCACTCGTTTTGTGGTAGAGCGAAGAGGAAGGGGAGGGGGGCTCGCCGGAGCTCGCTGGACACCTTGGCCGGAGAAGAAGGAGAGGAATTTGAGGTGGAAATCCGGCCAAGTCAAGCTGAGGAGGTTCGGCCGGAGTTAGGGTTTTATTTATAGGTGCTTGGCCGCTTCTGGTGCATGGAGGGCAAGCTTCTAGCCACCGATGTCTTGCCGGAGATGGAAGGTGGTTAGATACCCAAATCTCTCGTGCATTCGCATGAGAGATTGGGTGCAAATCTGGGATCATGGTCGAGCTCAGATGGAAGGGGATTCCTCAGAGAATCTCCCTTCCATTTTTGGTAGGGGATCTCTGAGGGGTCAGAGAGTATTCCCTCTCTAATCCATGCCGGAGCAGGATCTCTCCCCAATAATGACGGAGGGACCTGATTGTAAGATTGGCGAGGAAGCTAGGGGATTCACTGTGAAGGTTTTCAAAAGATAGGGACCAAAATGTGATTGGGTGTACTAAATTGCAGTAGGTCAAGATGACCTCCCCTTAGGTCCAAATTTTGGTACAAACCTAATTTTGACCTAAGGAATCCAATGGTGAAGTTGGATTTTAGGTTTGACCACGTTTGACTGGATATTTTGCGTAAAAACGTAAATTAGGTCAATTGATGAGCTAGGACCCTAATCTAGGTCAAACTAGGTTCCAAAGGCCAATTTGAATGTTCCAAACTCTAGGGGATATTTTTCCATGATTTTTAGAGGGTTTACTTGATTTTTATCCTGATCGGAACCTTGTTGAATTAAGCGAGTCTATTTTAGGGTTACCAAATGTCATTCAATTCCTGGATTGCACATGAGCACATTTCTAATTGTATCAACCCACTTTTTATCTCATTTAAACCATTTGACCTATGTTTTATCTCTGAGAAATCTCGTTTATGTACTGTAATGGTAACATTACAGTTTTAACCTTTATTTCATGTTTTCTTCTCAGAACACTTATTCCTTCAATTAGGCCCTCTTCTAGGTTATGTAGGAGCTTTTATTCTCTTTATTAGGTTAAAATGAGCTAGTTATGGCTCATGATGAGGCTCTCATCAAAGCTACTCCATGCAACGACATCATCTCTCTGCTACTGGATACGTGCTACAAGTACTGTATGTGAGACCCTAAATTTGTTTCAAGTTTTGACACAGAATTACATCATCATTAGACATGCTTATTGATCAATCATGTTCTTATATTTATTTGTAAATAACATATTTAAATTTCCATAGCTTACCTGTTACATCCCAATTCCCGAATCCCTATAAGACACGAGACCGGCCCGACTCGACTGATCCCAAGACCTAGTCGTCCAACAAGAAATCACCAAAAAGCAGGAAAGTAAACCACATTCACTATGCTAAGCAACTAACAGTAAAAGAGTACAGCAGTAAAGAAAGCAAAAGCTGCTATAGTACATATCACCACCACAACAGTAAAACAGTAACAAGGTACAGGAACGTAAAGGTACAGAAATGTAAAGGTACAAGAGTCTGAACTCACTACAATGGAAAGAATTACAAAAGAAAACTGCTGCTACTGGGCTCTACTAGGCCCAGTACCCTCTGCAGTCGGAGACTCGGGCTACTCAACACCTGGACCTGAAAAGGGTTATGAGTACACAAAGTCAGCGAACAAAGAAAAGAGTGGGAACCAACTAGTTAAAGCAGTAAAAGTAAATAGGTAGCTTTCATTCCAATTACTTTATTTTACAAGTTATTCTTTTTCACCCATTGGTTTATTTATCAGATCTCTTTCTTGATCTCGAATGTTCCTCGTGGGAACAATCTTGATTGCAATCTTTTCTGAAGAGTAGAAGTCGCACGTGGTGCTCTCCTAGCCGGGAGAGTCCCTCGTGGTGGTCCTACACCCAGTCAACCACCCCAAGTGTTGGTGCTAGAGCACCACGATCATTTGTTTTGATGATAACAAAACACGTGTTATTTAACATTTGCAATTTGAGTCCTAGATTTCAGGTCAATTGCAAATGTGGACGTGTTTAGACGGAGTTCGAGCTCGCATCCAGGACGGATTGGAGGAGCTTGACGGAAAACAGAGGAGGTTCGCGTGGAGCGAAAGATTGAAGATGGAAGGAAATGAAGAATAGGATAGATTTCCTTCTTTTGTACTTGTTGTATTTTTCGTTTCTTTTGTTGCTCTTTATTTCCTTAGATATTTCATGTTAAAGAGCCTCAAAGTACCCTAACAGTAGTCCTAGGAACACCGTCACAACCCTAGGATACTTAGGTTTTCTGTAGAATACTTAGAAAACCAATATAGGGTTCAAACAGAGTTTCCAGACGTCTAATTCCCAAATCAGACGTCTGATAAAGCATTTTAAGACGTCTGACTGTTGTTTCAGACGTCTGATAACTGTTAGGCTGGACATAGCTAGTTCTGTCTGATGAAATCAGACGTCCAGACCTTAGTCCAGACGTCTTAGAAGACGTCTGATGGATTTTCCAGACGTCCAATTAGTGGACCGTTGGCTGGCTTAGCAAACAGTCAAGAATATGACCGTTAGAGCCTTATCAGACGTCCTTAGGCCTTTCCAGACGTCTGATAAATGACCGTTTTGCCTCGGCTGACCCAAAATCTCTTCTCAGAGATTTTCTAGCCGTTGCAACGTTTGGAAATCAATTCCCACAGTAAAAGTAGGTTTCCAGACGTCCATACACAGTGCCAGACGTCCTGTATGTCGTCTGATGGACTTGCACAAAAACCCTGTTTAGATCTGATTCAAGTCAGGGAGAAACCCGCATAGAATCGGACGTCTGACCTTTAAATCAGACGTCTTAAAGTGGCCTTCCAAACGTCTGATGCCAGAGTTAGACGTCTGATAACCCTGTCAAATGTAATCATTGTCCTGATTTCGGCCTGATTCTCTTGGACTTTGTTCCCAACGGCTATGGAAGCTTTTCTAAGCCTTCCAAAGCCTTCCTAAGGCCTCTATAAATAGAGAGGAACCCTTGCAACACAAATACACACTTAGAAAAACACAAGACACACTTAAGAAACATACTTCCACTCTCTTGTGTCCAAGAAGCTCTTGCTCTCTAAGCTCAAGTTCTACATCTTGAGAGCATCATTCCCTTCGCGCACCCGCTCTCCCGCCGTTGTCTACGAGAGCAACATTGCACCGTTGCGTGGCTCACGCACCCGCGTCATCGTCGACGCACTCCTTGCAAAGGGGAGTTTCCTAAATCCTATAGAAGCTTAGGTTAATTACTTTGTTGGCTCTATAGGTTTGTTGTTTTATTTTATCTTTGTTATTTTGGTTGGGTATTCGCTTTGCGAATTCCCGTCTCCTTCATGGGACAAAATCCTTCTCGTGGAGAGAAGGGGTTGAGGAACGCTACCCTCGTACTTGTAGCGTGGTTGTACTGAGGTTGAATCACCCTCGTTTTAAGTGATTCGGTTTAGTGGATTTTGATCAACTAGGTTGATCGGAAAATCCTAACTCGAGAGGGTTAGGTGGTGGTTTTCACCCGGTTTGGGTTTCCACCTAAAAATTACTTGTGCACATTTTGTGATTGCTTATTTTGTGAGATTGCTTTATATATTTTATTTCCGCAATTATTACGTCACCCCCTCCTAGTAGGGACCTTCAATTGGTATCAGAGCAGGTCTTGCGAGATCGGAGTAACACCCGACAAGAGATCAAATGGAGGGAAGCACATCAGCAATCAGAATCTCCGAAGGGTAGTCCACCGTCCGACCACCCTATTTCGACGAGAGAGACTTTGGATATTGGAAGTTGAGGATGAAGACGTGGCTCCAAGCCACTGAATTTGAGATATGGGGATGTTGCGAAACCCCATACGAGATCCCGAAGCGACCCCAAGGAGGCTACTCGCAACTGCAGATTCAAGAGCTTTCACTCAACGCAAAGGCAATGAATGCCCTATATTGCGCATTGAGTCTGAAGGAGTTCGAGAAAATCAAAGAGTGCACCACCGCCCACGAGATATGGAGGAGGTTGGAAGGCACTCATGAAGAGACAAGCTCGGAAGAAGATCACGAGAAGGAGGAAACCGCTTGCTTTGGTTTCATGGCCAGAGGAAGCAACTGCGACAGCGAAAGCGAAAGCGACTCAGACAACGAGGTAAATCTCGATCTTCAAGAAGCTTTTAATGAACTTTTTGAAGTTAGTAAATCACTAAAAAGAGAAAATAATAGCATTAAAAAGAATCTTAGTTTTCTTAGAAGTGAAAATGATAGGTTAGAAATAAAGCTTAGGGACCTAGAAAGTAGTCTAGTCCTAATAACCTGCTTTTAGAAAATAAAAATTTAATCAATGAAAATACTAAATTGATTGAGGAAAATGATAGTCTAAAGTTAGAAATTTCTGATTTAAAGACTAAGATGCAAACTATAGAAAAAGAAATCGCATGTCTTAGGGAAAATTCTAACAAATTAATCAACAAAGTAGATGATTTATATAGCCCTAAGATTGAGAAAGGATCTCCATCAAGGAGACCCGCTAACAGATCCGGATCCAAGCCCACTTGGATACCGAAAAAAGAATTAGAATCTTGTTTTGTAGGGTTCAGGGATAATTACAACATAAAGGACTGGACCTACAAGTTCAAGGCTGGTCAACTCGAATTGGGAGAACCAAGGAGTAGACCAAGGAGGAGAACAAGAAGACCGACGAGACGGCGAACAAACGACGGACCCGCCGCACGTCGACCACCAGATTGGAGACCGGCGCCAATGCCCGGGCCTCCAAGCTACGGATGGGAGCCCCATCCGATGTGGCATCCACCACCACCATTCGGGCCATTTTATTGGCCATGGTAGGTGAGGTAAAACCCTTTACCCTATCTTTCTATCATAAGCATTTAGATAGGGGGAGTTAAAATTAATGAGCTAATTGTCAATTTTTAAGGGGGAGATGCAAGTTAGCTAAATTTCCTTTAGTAAGGGGGAGAAAAATAATAGCTATCTTGTTGTTACAAAAAGGGGGAGAATATCACCTTTGTTAAAATAAACTCATAGAAGAGCATGATTTAAGGGGGAGTTATAGGAAATATAAAATCAATTAAACCTTTTTGATAATGTCAAAAAGGGGGAGGATTTTTATGCATTATTATTTACGATTTTGTCATCATCAAAAAGGGGGAGATTGTTGGTGCTAGAGCACCACGATCATTTGTTTTGATGATAACAAAACACGTGTTATTTAACATTTGCAATTTGAGTCCTAGATTTCAGGTCAATTGCAAATGTGGACGTGTTTAGACGGAGTTCGAGCTCGCATCCAGGACAGATTGGAGGAGCTTGACGGAAAACAGAGGAGGTTCGCGTGGAGCGAAAGATTGAAGATGGAAGGAAATGAGGAATAGGATAGATTTCCTTCTTTTGTACTTGTTGTATTTTTCGTTTCTTTTGTTGCTCTTTATTTCCTTAGATATTTCATGTTAAAGAGCCTCAAAGTACCCTAACAGTAGTCCTAGGAACACCGGCACAACCCTAGGATACTTAGGTTTTCTGTAGAATACTTGGAAAACCAATATAGGGTTCAAACAGAGTTTCCAGACGTCTAATTCCCAAATCAGACGTCTGATAAAGCATTTTAAGACGTCTGACTGTTGTTTCAGACGTCTGATAACTGTTAGGCTGGACATAGCTAGTTCTGTCTGATGAAATCAGACGTCCAGACCTTAGTCCAAACGTCTTAGAAGACGTCTGACGGATTTGCCAGACGTCCAATTAGTGGACCGTTGGCTGGCTTAGCAAACAGTCAAGAATATGACCGTTAGAGCCTTATCAGACGTCCTTAGGCCTTTCCAGGCGTCTGATAAATGACCGTTTTGCCTCGGCTGACCCAAAATCTCTTCTCAGAGATTTTCTAGCCGTTGCAACATTTGGAAATCAATTCCCACAGTAAAAGTAGGTTTCCAGACGTCCATACATAGTGCCAGACGTCCTGTATGTCATCTGATGGACTTGCACAGAAACCCTGTTTAGATCTGATTCAAGTCAGGGAGAAACCCGCATAGAATCGGACGTCTGACCTTTAAATCAGACGTCTTAAAGTGGCCTTCCAGACGTCTGATGCCAGAGTTAGACGTCTGATAACTCTGTCAAATGTAATCATTGTCCTGATTTCGGCCTGATTCTCTTGGACTTTGTTCCCAACGGCTATGGAAGCTTTTCTAAGCCTTCCAAAGCCTTCCTAAGGCCTCTATAAATAGAGAGGAACCCTTGCAACACAAATACACACTTAGAAAAACACAAGACACACTTAAGCAACATACTTCCACTCTCTTGTGTCCAAGAAGCTCTTGCTCTCTAAGCTCAAGTTCTACATCTTGAGAGCATCATTCCCTTCGCGCACCCGCTCTCCCGCCGTTGTCTACGAGAGCAACATTGCACCGTTGCGTGGCTCACGCACCCGCGTCATCGTCGACGCACTCCTTGCAAAGGGGAGTTTCCTAAATCCTATAGAAGCTTAGGTTAATTACTTTGTTGGCTCTATAGGTTTGTTGTTTTATTTTATCTTTGTTATTTTGGTTGGGTATTCGCTTTGCGAATTCCCGTCTCCTTCGTGGGACAAAATCCTTCTCGTGGAGAGAAGGGGTTGAGGAACGCTACCCTCGTACTTGTAGCGTGGTTGTACTGAGGTTGAATCACCCTCGTTTTAAGTGATTCGGTTTAGTGGATTTTGATCAACTAGGTTGATCGGAAAATCCTAACTCGAGAGGGTTAGGTGGTGGTTTTCACCCGGTTTGGGTTTCCACCTAAAAATTACTTGTGCACATTTTGTGATTGCTTATTTTGTGAGATTGCTTTATATATTTTATTTCCGCAATTATTACGTCACCCCCTCCTAGTAGGGACCTTCACCAAGGTCACAGACAGACATAACGGTGACTACGACACGTGCGATAAGCACGCGGGTAGCTACCCCGCACTGGCACACGGTCAGTCGTTTCCGCTAACGAGTGCGCCCAAGTACAGCACGAAATAGTATAGGGCCTAGCCCTCTCAGTAACAGGGGTCTAGCCCCTAAGAACCAAACAGGGGTCTTGCCCCTCCACAATTCGCCACCCTTGCCTGACTACCCTGGTTTGCCCAGTGGGCCTAACAGGTCGATGTAGGGTGGCTAGCTCTCTCCCTACACTAGTAGCTCTCCCCGGTACAGTGTACACGAGGGCCAAGAAGTCGGTGTAGAGTGGCCAATCCTAACCCCGGGTCCCAACCCAAGGGTGGCTAGCTCCGCTCTACACTAAACAGGGGACAGTCGCTCTCCTTGGTACTATGTACTCAAGGGCCAGCACACTTCCCCACTCACATTTTCAGATCCATTTCATTTATTCCCAAGAGCTCTACTCCTAACTCCCCATAGGGTTCATGCTCATATTTCTCATACCATTTCATACCAGGTTTTATCATTCACATTTCATTCTCAAGTTATACACATGCAGCTCGTATTTCTATCATTCACGTTTCCATTCTCAGGTTATACACATCCAGCTCGTATTCTAGCATTTAACGTATACAACAGGTAAGGTCACATATAACTGTTTAACTAGTACAGGTAATTCATATTTCACAAGCAGCTCTTATTCATTAACAGGTAGTTGTTTTCTATTTACTCATTCAAGACTGCAATTCAATCACACATACAAACATTTCAAGTATTTCTCGTCCTAGGATTCATGCCATATCCTAGGTTCTAATCATTCATTCCACACATGCATTCAGGTTTATAATTAAATTAGGGGAAGCCACTCTACCAGACAACCCAGGAGTATTGGGGGCTCGAACGACAGGCTCACGTGCCTCAGCAAGCCCCGAACCTACAATGGAGAGAAGTGCTATAACAAGGAACAATCACAATGGAACATTCAGAATAGTATAGAAAGTCTTCTAACAAGTAGAGGAACTCACAAGGAAACCACTGATATCTTATTTGCGCAAAACGGACCTAAACAGGTCAAAAATAGAGTTATTGACCCAAATCAAATGTCTGGCACAATGTCCAGACATCTTAAAAGTGACTAGAAATGCACCTCAGGCTCTGCGTCGACCTCAGATGTCCAGGACCTCTACTAGACCGTCTAGACCCAGCTCCAAACGTCCGACCACCTCTCCGGACGTCTAGGAGTGCTTCCAGCTATCTGGTAAGCTTCCCAGACATCTGAAATGCGTAGGAGAGCATGTCCCGTGCCTTCCCGATGCAATCCCTGCACGCAACAACAAATCCTCCATAATAAGCCATGCAAAACGTAGCTGCAGAGCGGCCTGCATGGTCGTATTCGTGAAAGGAAACGTACCTTCGCGAAGATCTGACTTCAAATGTCTGGAGTTGCCTCCAGACGTCCACTCCGTCGTCTGGACGTCACTCCAGACGTCTGATTCTGGGAAAAACCCATAACCAGAACCTCCTCCTGCTCGCCCTAGCCGCGCCTCTCCTCCTTGCCTGTAGCTCCGGCTGCAGCAGTGTCGAGGATGACTCCCCCAACGCTTTCCTCCTCCCGCACGCACCGCACCAGCCATGCGCTCTCCGGCGAGCTCCCACACGAGCTCACGAGCTCAAACTCCTCCTCTCCTCACGCCGCCTCTCCTCCTCGTCGCCGCTCTCGCACTCTCTCTCGCGCTCGCTCCTCTCACTGCGGTGGAAAGGAAAGGGAAGAAGGTGGTTGTGGGGTGGGGAGGACGAGAGAGGAGAAGTGGGGTTTATAAAGAGGAGCGTTAGGGTTTATGTGGAGCAAAGAAGAGGGAAGGAGAGAGAAGAAGCGTACTGTCTACGCGCAGCCCACGTGCAGATGCGAAGCTGGTACACAAAAATTTTGATTTCCAGATATCTGAGAAGGTGTCTAGACGTCTAACCAGACGTCTGACCGACAGTCTAGATGTCTTAAAAGGCTCAAGACAGAACAGGTCTTTACATTACCTATATAATATTTTTTGACATATGTATCCCCTCGAAAAATATTTTCGTGAGAAAGGAAGTAACACACCAATCCATCCATCATATAAAAAAAATCCATTATAACAATATAATACAATCACAATCATTGCAAGGATTTGAGATTCTATTGTTACGATGTATTACAATGTACCATGAGCATGTAATACAAGAATTTAGAAATATTCTTTCGCAAGGGTAAAAAATAGTATGGAAACTTGTAATACAAATTTTATCAGTATGTAATACAACCGCTAAGTAATATTTTCTTTTTTTTGCGAAGTGTTTGATTACAATCGTATATGTGCATCGTTACAACATCCATGATCAGGCAATACAGTGAATGAAATAATTGTAATACAAATTGGTTTCAAAATGCATCGTTGCGACAATCACTCATATACGTTACAAGGTTTTGCTACTTTTAACCAGTTACAACAAGCATTCATTTTTGTTATAATATCTATCATAGGCATTACAACGGTAAAGCATCATGGTTACAAATAACTTCATTCCTCATTAAAAAATGTCTACTATTTTGTTATAATATTTTTTGGTTGACTTGTAACATTATCAGTCTTATTTATTATGACTTGATTTGTTACCATGTTTGTTACTTAGATTGCACGAGTAGTTGTAATTACATTCTAAATGTGGCACATAATAATTGCAAAATTATTTTTTTACGCCTTTATAGGGTAAAATTTTTTTTGGATCGACGCTTTGTTTGGCAACTCCGAATTTTTCTCGTTTGTTACAAAACCACCAATACTCATATCGGTAGTATTGATCTCTTCCATGGAATGCAAATCCAAAGGATAGAAACGAGTGCTCATATGGATCTTTATAACCTCCCCTATGTTTCAATCATACTCCATATATGGTTAGAATTAAAACAATTATTATGTACATATAAATATCTATTTCTAGGTACGCATATATCTATATTTGTATATCAAGTATGCATGAGTCTATATGTCTATGTATATGTGTATACATACAGATATGCAGGCTCCATGTGGTTACGCACATGGACATATATAGAAACTCTTATCTCATAGACCTTTTAAGTATCTAGATTTCCAGTTTTTCCCCGTTGAAAACAAAGAAGCTAGATTTTAGCGTCGCCAACAACCCTAGCCTTTCGTCCTAAACAGATCCTATCCCTCTATTCCATTGTGCTCTCTCTCTCTATCTTCCCTCTCCCTATATATATATATATATATATATCAAAAACATATATATCCATATAAAACAAGTTCATATAGGAAAAGTATTTAATGAGCACAATGCTCAAAAATACCTATTTCAACCCAAAATTATGTTTATCAGATGGACATTTATCTTGATGAAATCATTTCCATGTTTAGTCAATGGCTTTGTGTAATATGAGCGTAACCACCTAATTATTTATGGTAATTATCCATTTACATTTAATATCATATTTGTGGATATTATAGATATGGAATGTCCCTACAACGTCATTACACCTTTTTTGTTGTTTGTTAGTTTGATTTTTACCATTTTCATTGTCTTCACTTTATTCTGAATACTAGTTGCAGTTCATCCCATATGTTTTGATGGTTAGTGTTTTTTATTTAATCACATTATATTGATTTGTTAACATTAAGCAAACATTTTTTCCTAAAATTTGTATTACGACATTCATATGCAACCTTTAATGCATTACAATATCACACACAAAAGAGGTTCTATTACAATTATATACCACAATATGTAAGATCAAGTCAATGTTCCAATAATTTGTAATACAACAATATGTTTACATTACAAAATCATATGTAGCATTATTTATACTGAATGACAACAGTGATAATCATTAAATTCTCATGCACATTAAAATTTTGACACATTTATATTAAAATTTCTTTTTGTATAACACAAATTAATGATTAATAATGAAGTTTCAAATTATTTTAATTGTTACATCATATATTTTGTTACATTACAAAACACGCCTCGTTTATTACAATCACAAAGTTTATTCATTACAAATGTACGCAGTTCTCATTACAATGCTTATTTTTTGTCATTACAATGTTTCTCATTTTCTAACACATTTAGTTATTGTTTTGAATCATTCGTAGGTATTTTCAGAATCATTTCTCGTTATCAATTAATTCTTTATCTATTTATAGAATGTACGATTGTGTTAGCTATAACTATATCTTACTTTTTAGAAAATTTTATATTTTCAATGACTTTCCTATGCTTTTTTTTAATGGCTTTCCATTAATATCAATAACAATAACAATACTAGACTAGTTTCTTTTACTTTCACATGATGCTCATTTAATAATTTTTAGGTACTATGCTGAGAAGATCCGCCGTCCGGTGTGTGTGTGTGTATCCACTCCACGTATCTGGCTAAATTTTTCGACGTTTGAGTCCTTTTAACTGCCAAGAACAGCTTACTAGATCAGTTTCAGGTACCGAACGTTAGTACGTGAGTGTAAAACTAAATAGATGGACGTACATATATCTAAGATCGGTTAAATTTTGATTCGTTGACTGCCACACGGTACGCACCTCTCAAGCACTAACCAACCAAACAATGTACGTAACATATATAACCTCCATCGAGAAAAGAGGAGAAGGTTCTTCTAATTCCCCTCTACCACCCAAGAAGCGCCTACAGGTCCTTTCTCTTCCTCCTGTAGCGACCGCTGAAGACGTCCCCGCGTCGCCCCGACGTCCCTCCGAGTAGGTCCAGCAGCAGCAGCAGCGCGACGATCGCACGCATGCCGGAGAAGGCGAAGGGATGACACGAAGAGACTGGTGACGCGACGTGGCAGGCTTGGGGTGGCACCCGAACGAGTGGTTCCCGAAGACGGAGCAGTGGCGCCTCGCCCTCCAAAACGCTCGGTGGAAGGAGGAGATGGACCGACGTGGTATCCCCTACCAGCCGAACCACCTCAGCCTCCACGAGCTCCGGAGATGTTGACATTATCGATCACCGTTTAGATCTACCTTTCTCATAACTTAATTAAAGCCAATATATGAGATTCACGTTAACTACTGCATATATATATATATATATATATATATATATATATATATATGTATGTATGTATACTTTACTCAGGCTTGATTCGTAATCTTTGAAAATCTGGAAACATTTCTCTGCTCTTTGTGAGATTTCACGATCTTTTTCAAGCCTATGAGAACATGAAACATTTCATCAGAGGGGAGATTCACGAGGGACAGGTGGACTTTTGGTTTGATATTTGGGTTGGAAACTCTGCCCTCAAAGACTTCCTCCCTGAGGATGTCTCGGCTCCGCTTGTTCCTGCCAAAGATATCATCTCCTCTTTCTCGTCTTATCCCCTCAGGTTGTTCATTCCCACTCATATTATGGAGCAAATTGATGATATCTCACTTGATGTTATGAAACATAAGCCTGTCTGGACTCCTCATTCCACTGGCACCTTCTCCGTCTCTTCTACGTATCATCTGATTGCGGGACCAATTGTTGAAGACCATAGTTTCAAAAGTTTATGGAGTCTTAAGCTTCTTACTAGAATATCCCTTTGTGTCTGGCACATTCTCTCCCATAGACTCCTTACTTATGACAAAATCTCTAAACTAGGTATCGTGTTGGTCTCTAAATGCTCCTGCTGTCTCCATAATCCATCCCTTGAGACTCTTCTCCATGTTTTCTCTAATAGCAAACTGGTCCGAAAAATTTCTTCATGGGTGTTTAACAAAATCTACTTACCTCCCATAGACCCTGACCTCTTTTTCGCCATTATGGCTACTCATTCTTCTCATAGGTGAGGTAAATCTATTAAGGCCATGATTTATTTTTTCCGATATTAAGTTTGATGGATCAGGAATAGAAACTGCATGGTAATTTCCACTGGAGTGGCTTGGAACATATCCTTGATTATGACTGGCGTAACTTCCAAATGTCCAATTGGATAAGGAATCATAAGCCTAAGAATTTGGTTCTCTCCTCGACCCGCCCTTCCTCTGGCTTCAAGATTAATGTGGCAGCTAATTCTGATAATCTTTCTTCATCTCTGGGTTAGGTCATTAGAGATCATACTGGGAAGTTCATTTGTGGTGCCTCTTGCAAGACTTCGATTACCCCCCATGAAGTGGATATTTTGAGAGCACTGTTGCCTGCTCTTTCCCTCCCTTTGCTTAATTTTCCTCTGTAGGTGGAAGTGGATTCTACTTTATTATACTACTGGTGAAATGGCAAAGTCCAGGTTGCGTAGAGAGCTTCTAGAGATTTTAACCACATTTTGAAAAAGAAGAATCAAATTGAATCTTCATCTTATGTTTATCATACGGTTAATCTCTTGGATTCCAAGATTGCAGATGCTGCTGAAGGCAATTTGAGGATTTATATGGAGCTAACCGACCTTCCGTGCCGTCTTAAGGGGATACAACGACTTAACAGTATCCAATGCCCTTTTGTGAATGCTTGACTCTTCCTAGCAAGCTTTGGTGTTGGTTTCATCCTCCCTTTTGCACACTGGTTTCTTGGTGCTTGGTCCTGCTGATGCTCTTGTTATTATTTTTGGAGTGTCCTTGGTTTATGTACTAGATCACGAGTCGTCGTCCTTTTCTTGTAAGGGGTAGGTGTTGGTCTAGTCCCCCAGCCTCCCTTTTTTAGCCTCCAGGGATGAGAGATGAATAAAATTTGGTCCTGATTTTTCCAAAAACAAAAAAAAAAAAGGGCATATGCAATAGTTGACTCATTTTGTATTGATGGCGCACCAAACCTAATACAAAAACTTGACCTAAATCTAATCCATTGACATAATGGCATCATCCTACAATGGCAACCTTTTAAGTCATGTTCCACCAACCTAACAATTTGGACCCTACCAGCCAAGGATGAGGCTAAAATTTCTTTCAAACGGATCCCAAAGGTAAAATCACACTTTTATGCATTTATAAAATAAATAAAAAAAATCAAATTGATATTATAAGCCATTGGTAGAATGATAAAACTTATATTTCCTTGCTATTTGCCATATTCCATTGAAGTAAAAGTATTGCACTTGGATCCATATCAAGGATCCTTATCTATGACATGTATAGAAAAGTGTGCATTGAATTCCTTGCATCTAAACAAAAAATTTATACAAATTTAAGTCATAATTCCATTGACATGTGTCATGTTTTAAGTGAAACATAAGAATTGCGCTTGGATCCTTATCAAGGATAAAGAAAAGTGTGCATTGGATCCCATAGATTACTTTGCATCCTTCCCCCTCCTCCTTGCCTATATAAAGAAGGATATGCTATACATCTAGAATAAGAGCTTTACTTTTTCACTTTCTTCTTCTCTTGAACTACTCTACTAATTCCTTACTCTTTTCTATATAAGTTTCTATATTTCTATCACCTATAATTGAGTAGTTGGCCTTAATATATAATGAATTGAAGTATAGTCTTATTTGAATGATAACATCACAATAAATATTATGCGTATTTGTAATAGACAAGTATTTTATTTGCTGAGGGAGAAGCTAATTAATGCAGCATTAATGGTAATCTTAATAACCTACGTACATATACAAATATAGGGATTATTATTTCTTGTGAACCCAAGAGTTGTCACGAGGAGGAGTTCCTACATGCACTTACCTAGCGATCCTTAAATAGGGGTTTCTAAAGATGGTGGAGTAGAACTAAAACACGAAGAAACATATCATCAAGAAGAGAGATGAGAATAACTCATCGTAATTACACCACGTACCTCGTGGTTCGATCTCTGCCTTCGAGAGATGGAAGACGGTAGATTAGACTATGGGTTGGCCCAGAGGTAGGAGAGAGAGAGAAAGTCCCATGAACGACCATATATATAGATATATATATATATTATCCTCCACATCCTCTTTAAGGTACGTCCATAAACCTTTGCGGAGAAAAAGGAATCATTATCGCATCTCTATCTATCGGGATATATATATATATATATATATATATATGCAGGGATGAATTCGCGGGGGCACACGCCCCCCTGTCCAAGGTTCCGAGGCAATTAACATGGAAAAAATTTCAAAGTTATATTTCTAGATTTCAGCTGTAATTTTTTTAAATTAAGATTTTAAGATATAAATATACAATGTAAAAGGAATTAATTCCCTCCTTCATGCGTTCCACTCACCTCCCATCAACTTAAATAGCTCCCTACCTTATAATAGTATTAGTAGAACATTACAAAAGCTTCTTCTTTACCAATTTATCAAGCTTTTCATTCCATAAATATTATTATCGAAATATTATTCCTTTGGATTCCCTAGGATGATTTACAAGTACCTTTTTTTTGGCTAACTAACTATATTTATATTTTTCTTAAATATTATTATGGTTATTCAATGATGCTTGATTTTTGTTAATGTTAAATGCTATATTTGGTTCTTTTTTTAACCTATGCTTTTGTTCTTTTCTGAAGAGGTATGTTCTTATAAAGTAGGAACAAGTTCTTAAAAATCAGCAAAACAATTCAAATGTGATTTTCTGTCGATCGGCAACGGCGACCTCACTAGTGATGCCCCCCTTCCCCCTAACTCTGGTGACCCTCGTCCTCCTCCCTCTCGTTGATCTTCTTCTCCCAACCTTCACCATGCATGCATGAAAGAAGAGAGATACAAGGTGCATGGAAAAGACAGTGAAGGAGGAGACGCTCACCTTCAATGTCATCGGTCGTCGTCCGTCCTTCTCGAGGCAACGTGCAAGGGAGGCGAAGGAAAGGAGAGAGGGATCTCCTTCTGTTCTTCCTCTTACTTTCTTTCTTTTTTTCTTCCTCTCTCTCTCTCTCGAAACGTGACGCACTGGGTTGGACGTTGGCTGCGGATCGAAGAGGATTTGTTGATTTTTTTTTTTTTTTGTGAGTTATATTGATAGAGGGAAGAGAGAGAAAATTATTAGAAGAGAAAAAAAAAAGACTACATTTTAACCCAACAACTCGTGCAACCTAAAGAGCTAAAAAAAGTTGGAAGTGGAAATTTACGTGTCCCCTCTCCCTCTCTATCTATACACCTATATATCATGCACACCCGTAGTCTCAGGTAGCTTTGCTATGTTGGTTCCTGTCCACGGACCTTCTCCGTGACCACTTCCGCTCATGGCTATGCTCCAGTGGGTGGCGTTCCTTCCTCCTCCGAGGAGCAATTGTCGTGTGGGGACACCAGAGCAACGAGCTTCCCCAACCAGCAGATCTATCTCCCATCACCCTCTTAATCCTCTTCTTTCTTTTTTTCTTGAAAACCAACAACCATCTCATGATAACTTAGGGTTAATTTATTCAAAGGATTACAAAATTAATCTTGATTTTGTAAAGTAATATTTAGGTTAACCTTCATTTCTATTTACCTAACGGATAGAAGTTAATGCCAATTACTGTTTAGTACTCCAAACTGGTGTTAGAGACATGTCAGAAAGAGTTATAAAATCCATACTTTGCCTAATACTCCTCCTAACTCGTGTTACCATAAGATGGGATTGGATTCAAGAAACTCGAGTTTTGCATGATACTGCTCCTAAATTTTGCTCTTTAATTTATGAATTAACTGTACAAGTGCTTGGTTTGCTGGACAAATAAACAAGCAACTTAAGCATAGAAGATTAAATTAAGGGTGAACGTGAATCGAATAAACTCACAATCAGGTCTACATATGATCCAATTAATTTTTCCATGAGTTACTCCGCTCTCTTTTCTGCCCCGCTCTCCCCTCCCCTCCCCTTTTCTCTCTCACCCCCTCCCCTCCACTCCTCCCCTCTCGTTTTCTCCTCCCCTTGGTGATCTCACTTGTCCTTATCTTGGTGAACCCTTCGCTCCTCCTTCCTCGGAGGGGAGCTACTTAGGCTTCTCACCTATGGCATCTCCCTTCTGCAAGGAGTCGCTTAGGATGGGTTGCATCTCTCCTCCTTTTCTCTTTTAGGTTTTCTTTTGTTTTCTCAATTTTGTGCCTCGATTCTGTTCCTTTTGTTTTTTTTTGTGTGGTGGTGTTGCTGGTGCTTTCTTGGTTATGTTTCCGGCCCCTTCTCTTTGGGCTCTGGCTTTTGGTTTCCGTGTGGTTGTTTTGTTGTGCTTTTGGCTTTTTGCTTGTGTGGCTTCTTTGTTTGGTGGCTCTTTGTTTTGCTTCAATGTGTTCGAGTTTGCCTTCCCTGCAACCTTCCCCTCCTTTGTCTCCAAAGGATCGAACTCCACCACCGAAGTGATCTTTTGCCTCGATGGTGGTAGGAGCTAGCCATTCTGAGCCCTCCCCTTTCTTGGAGCTAGGAACTCCCCTCAAGGTCCGACGTCCAAAACTCAAGGATGGGGTGATAGGAACTTCGTTTTCCTCTGATGAGGTTTCTGAGCTCAGTCATGGCTTTTCCTCTTCTCTGATCGCTCGGGCCTGGGGTCGTAAACCCTCATTTTAGTAGCTGCAGAACCTTCTTTCTAGGAGGTTTAAGCTTGCTCCAGGGTTTGATCTGGTGCCTTTGGATTTTCTCCACTGGTTGATTCGCTATGATTCTTACTTGGATTGTAGTAAGGTTTTCTCGCAAGGATTTGTGGTTGTGGAGGGTGTGCAACTGCAGTTCATTCGTTGGTCTCTGAACTTTCGTACGAACTCTCCTGTTACCACAACCCCTGCTTGGGTTGGTTTTCCTAGGCTTAATCTACATCTTCTACATCCGAATGCCATAATCTCCATTGCTTACCAACTGGGTACTCTGATATGTGTTGATCAACACACGATCCATGGTCATAGACCAGGTTACCCTAGGGTTTGCGTTGAGATTGACTTGTTGGTTGCTCGGTCCAATTCAGTGGTGATTTTTAATGGTAACAAAAAAGTGTTGCAATGTGTCATTTTCAAAAAAAATCCCTTTGTTTTGTTCTAAGTGTCTTAAGATTGGCACTTGCTGGTTTCTTGTCCTTCTGTTCTTTCCTTTGCAGGTGTGAAGGACCCCCCGTCCTCAACTCTCAATCCTGCCTCTAGTGTTCTGGCTGAGAAGGAGGCTTTTGTGCTTCCACCCCTGTCCTCAAGAGCCAAGGAGGTTGTATTCTTAGGGGAACAACCCAGCCCTCTAGTTATTGTTGACACCCTGACGGATCCTTTCATCTCCAATGTTTGAGAAGGGAACAGTGCTTATTGTAACTCAGCTTGTATAATTTCCCATTCTACTTCTTCTAGGGGGGTTTCTCTTTCTTTTCTTGCTAATGCGCCTTGTAGCTCTCTGAAGAGGAAGAAGAAGCGGAGAGTTCGGTTGAGACGAAGATCCAGATGCACATCCTCTCAACCCTCTAATCTAGGGAAGGAAATCATTGTGAAACGATCTTCCTCTCCCCCCAAGGTGAACCATTCTTTCTCTCCAATGGTTGATGGTGATACTTCTACTTTACATCACTCAGTTTCCCTTTTACCTCCTTCGAAGTTAATTTGCTCATCGATGGGGGATTCCAATGGCCTTATTTTCAAAAAATCGAACGTTCATGGTTTCATCCATTACCTCGTTGATCGTAGTTTTCCAAAGAGCTGTTTAAATGATGATCAAAATATGGGCATTATATCTAATGGCTATTTGGTTAAAAATGACTTATCGGCGGATAATGGTTTTGTTGAAAGGCATGACATTTCTGTGGCAGGAGGCTCTCATTGTGGCATTGCTTGGGGCATATATCTCCCCTTAAATCCCCCTCCTCTTAATCCGAATCCTCCTCTTATTGAGGAAATCCAAGTGGAGGGGAACAATACTGATGATAATGTCATCATCAGCCATAACTAGTTTTAATTAATCAGAATCAAGAGACAACTGCTCCTACATAATCATCGAAGAGTCGTAATTCATTGCATATCCTTTCTGAAAAGAATGCATTAAATCAGGGTTAAATCTACAACTTTAACAGAAGATCATAAATGCAAAATAATCATGGGGTTTCCCAGGGGTTAGATGAATTTCAAATGAGCATTAATGACTAATAAGAGGGTCCGTACAGACAGAAATGGGTTTTCACGCATTTTTAGAATTAACGGACACCCGAAACCTTAATTTCTGACCTGCTTAATTAACAAAGGTTCTGATCAGGATAAAATCCATCTAACCTTCCAAAAATCATAGAAAAATATTCCATAAGGTTTGGTATCCTTGATTTGAACATTGGAACCCATTTTGACTTAAAACAGAGTCTCAGACAAGAAGTTGCCCTGATTTGAGTTTCTACGTAAATTACCCAGTCAAAAATGGTCAAAACCAAAATTCGACTTCACCATCATATTTCTTGGGTCCAAATTAGGCTTGTACCAAAATTTGGACTCAATCATAGATCATCTTTACCTAGTTTGTATTTCAGTTCGTCAGACTCTTTCTATCTCACACAAGCCCCTAGCTTTTGAAATCCTTGCGAACAACCCCCCATCATCTTCTTCGTGTTTAGGTCCCTACCACCATGGCCATGTGAACACAGCTGCCAATGACCTTCAATCAAGGAGTTCTCCCTAATTTCACGCCCAATCTCTTCTAAAAGTGGAAGGGGAACTCTTGAGAAGACCCTCTTCAATCTAAGTCGTATCTTGGGCTCTAAGTCTTGCCCAAAACCTAATGCGAATGATTTAAAATTTTGGGTTTCCTATTTTGCGAAGATCTTAAGCTTCCAAGCTTGGAACGCCCCCCCAAGCCCTAAAAAAGCTCCCCTGTTGCATTTCCGTGCTCCTTAGCCAGGTTTTGAGCCACAACAAGTCTTCTTTTCCTCTCTCGAGCTCGCTCCACCTTCTCTCCAGCAAGCTTATCCCTCCGTCTTCCTACAACCCCCCAACGGCCAAATTAGGAGTGCTACGTTCCTCCCCTCCTCCGCTCCTCAACGACCAACTCAGGGGCTACTAGAACTCCCTCTTCCTAGTCGCACCTCCACCAGAGTATTCACCTTCCATGGCACCGGCCAATCAAAGCCGACCCCACCCTACCCCTTTTGTCCAATTAGGTTAGATTTGTTAGGTTTCCCTCTCCCCCTACTTCCTTTCCATCCCCTTAAACCCTCGATTTGACCCACGATCACCGACCTGCCCCTTCATCTTCCTTTTCTCCGACCAAGCTCCGATGAGGCCACGATCATGTTACACACCTCTGTTCTCTACGCTATCACCTCCACAAGCATTGCCGCGCATCCCCACACAAAACCCCTCAACCAATTTCATGATTCATCCACTCAAACGCTCCACCCAACACAACCTCATCCACACCACCTTCTCCCCTCCGTCCAGCCACCACACACACACTCACGCCACGCAAACACCACGACCACCTTCGCCATCACCTAATATCCTCCTAAAGTGTTTTAATGTGGCCGAGAGGCCTTAACTTGTGTTTCAAGTCCTCGCCATCCACCGCCATCGCCGCCGTCATCTCCAACCCTTGTTCGCAATCCTCCGATGAGCTCGAGGCTTGATTCCACTTCCAGGATGTGCAGACTCTACCTACGTAACCACTTGCAACAGCAATTGAGCGAAGGAGGACCAGTGTAGCTTCAATTGGATGGAGCAACACCAATAGTTGCACGTGAAGAAAGGAGTGGCACATTAGTGCCACATCGTGAGCAGACGGACGTGCAACAGCACATAAGTTATTTTTGTGAACTGGCCTTATCGCCTAGTCACGAGGGGTCAAGTCCCTCCTACCCTACTCACCTGATAACCTGACCTATCTTCACTCCTCGCCTACGACCCACGCACGCAGGCCTGGACACTATGCATGATCCAATAACCCGAGTATGGATCCGGTTACGCTGGGTTTCTGAGAGAGGAGAAGAGGAGGAAATTGTGAGAGAGCGGGTGTGGGTTTTGTTCTCTGTGGTTCTGCTCCAGGTGCGTACCTTGTGTTGAAAAGCCTAACACTTAGGCTTTGTGAAGGAGAAGAAAGAAGGCTTGGAGAAAGCCTTAGAGAAAAGGAGAAACTCTCGAGAAGGAGAAGAAGAGAAGAGAAGTTAAGAAGGAAAGGCTTAAAAGCCTTGTGCCTATGCTTACTGATGATCACTTAAGTCGTCTGATTTGGGAAACTGTCGTCTGAGATACTATAGCATTCAAGTTATTGTTCATTTATTTGATTTAATTGAGATGTCTGATATGCATGTTTAATTAGAGCTAATAATTGATGATTCAAATCACCATTATTTTGTTTTAACTTCTTTTTATCAGTGTGAACTATTGAGATACCCATGCCTATGATTGAATATCAATTTGAGTATATTATTATTCATTGAATATCTCTATTTTTGTGCTTCGTTTATTGTGCTCATTGATTCTAAATACGATTAATGTTATGAATTCCACATTTGCTCCATGTGTTCGACCTCGGACTCCATTGTAGATTCTAAGTTATAAGTTTTATCTGTTTGAGAGCTATTTGTCGACTGTACTACAACACATTTTCCTTAAAACTTGATGAAAGCTGATAAACAAGTACCCATTTAAGTAATGATGAGAGCATTTTAGAATCAATTTCTGATGTAGATTCTCAAGGTGTTCCGGATTTCTAGGATGCTGAGACCCTTTTCCTTAGGGATATGGCACATGAGGCACACTCTCCAGTGATGGCTAGAGGAGCCCATGGTGGTCAATCCTTTGAAGGAACGGGGAGAATTACCTGAAGTTGTGCTAAAACCCTATATAAATCCATCTCTTTATGAAGTGTCTCTTTTGGAATTGCAGGGGCATTCTAAATGTCCCTACCATTAATCGTCTGAGAGATCTAATTCATCGATTTCATCTAAACCTTATTTTCCTCTTTGAGCCTTTTGCCAACTCACCTTCTGCTGATCATATTAAGGATTCCATCACTTTCACCTCTTGTCTGGTCAATCCTAACTCTCCTAAAATTTGGTGTTTGTCAAGAAATCCCATTAACATCTCCCTCCATTCCTCTATGAGTCAAGCTCTCATTGTCAAATGCTGCTTTGGTGACTCTCTTCTTAGAATCACTATTGTTTATGCTTCCTGTGATGTTGATGGTCACCAAGATCCATGGGATTACCTCTACTCTTCCTCTAATGATTTTCCTACTTCTTGGATTATTGGTGGTGATTTTAATTGTATCCTTTCTACTTCAGAGAAAATCGGAGGGCTTACTTTTCATGATTCCCGGGCTGCCCCTTTTAGATCCCGTATTGATTCTTCTGCCCTGATTGATGCCCTTTGCTGGTTCTCAATTTTCTTGGTGTAATGGTCGTAGGGGTGCTTCTCAAATCTATCAGAAACTAGAATGTATCCTCCTAAATGTTGAAGCTTTACCTTTATTTTCCTCTGGTTCTTATATCTCCAGAAGAAATTCGGATCACACTCCAACGTTTCTTTGCTCTGCTTCCAATCTTGCTCCCAGTCCTCGTTTATTCCGTTTCCAGAACATGTGGTTTAGAGACCTAGCCTTTCGTTCTTTGGTTGAGAATACCTAACGTTCTGCTGAGTTCGGTCACTCGCTTGACCCCCTTTCGAAGTTCCATGTCAAGCTCTCTATTTTAAAGTGGGCTCTCATTCCCTGGAACAAAATGACTTTTGGGGACATTGACTCCATTATCAAGAACCTTGAGATTCGCCATGATGACATTGATTCTAAACTGGCATCCCACTGGAATGATAATCTTGTTGCTGAGCTCAATGACAACCAAACACAATTGGATGACGCCTAAGCAAAACTCAATTACTTTCTCCTTCAAAAAGCTAAAATTGATTGGATTAAAAATGGAGAAGGCAATAATAAGTTTTTCTATACAACTATTAAAAAAAGATTCACTAAGAGAACTCAACCTAGCCTTACTTCTTCTATTGGTAATGGTTCTTCGGAGGTTGCAGCTAACACCACAACTAATTTTTATAGCAATCTCCTTGCTTCTGATAATGTTTATGATAATTCCCCCTTGTTGGACGTCATTCCACCTATGGTCTCCCAACAAGAGTTAGATCTTCTTACGGTTCCTCCTACTTCGGATGATATTTCCACACCCTTTCTCAAATTCCCTTCAATCGTACTCCTGGTCTTGATGGGTTCAACGTTGAATTTTTCTCTAATTTTTGGGATATGATTCAGGATGAGTTGACCTTGGCAATATTCTTCTTCTTCATCAACCACAAAGGTCCTAGATCCTTCAACAATACCTTCATATCTCTTATTCTCAAATAGGAAAACATAATTGACCTCTCGGATTACTACCATATTAGTCTCTATCATGTTGTCCACAAGATTTCCTCTGCTATTTTCACTAATAGGTTGTCTTGTCACCTTCCTAAACTTATCATGCTTGAGCAAGTAGGCTTTGTAAAAGGTAGATCCATTTTTTATCATATATCCACAACCTTCGAACTAACTCGGTGCATTGATAGGAGAGTATTTGGTTCTAATCACATTATCCAACTTGATTTGCAAAAAGCCTATGATAGGGTGGAGTAGAATGTTCTTTCTAACAATCTCAGGAATTTTTTTTTCTCTACTGGGGCTATTGAGGTTCGTGTGCCTTTTCATTGCCGGTCCCAAGCCTGGGTAAAGGAGGAGGGTTGCGTTAGGTAGTCGACAGCCAGCGTAAAATTTGTCGGATCTTTAAACATGGATTCTAGCAAACACTCTGATTTCGTTGGGGCGTTCCCTACTTGCGACGCGCTGCATCGACGCCCGGGTGTAGTGATAAATGAGCAAGGGTTCTCGCATGAGGAACGCATGCGAGTAAAGAAGTTAGTTCCGCTACATCGTCGCCCGGATGTAGTCCAAAATGAGCAAGGGTTCTTGCATGAGGAACGCATGCGAGTAAAGAAGTTAGTTCCGCTACATCGCCGCCCGGATGTAGTCCAAAATGAGTAAGGGTTCTCGCATGAGGAACGCATGCCAGTAAAGAAGCTAGTCCCACCACTTCGTCATCGAAGTGTGTCACAATGTATGCTGAGATTCGGTAGTTGGAATATTGGTACCTTGACCAGCAAGCTCATGGAGATTGTTGATACAATGGTAAGGAGAAGGATTCAAATTCTTTACCTTCAAGAGACTAAGTGAGTTGGTGAAAAAGCAAAGGAAATCGAGAGAACAGGTTTCAAACTTTGGTATTCAGGAAAGGATAAAGGTAGAAACGGCGTGGGTATTATAATTCATAAGGATTTGAAGGAGAGCGTGGTTGAGGTTAAGAGATTGGGTGATCGAATTATTTTGATAAAATTAATCTTAGAAGAAGAGATCTTGAATGTCATTTCAGTTTATGCACCTCAAGTTGGTCTAGAGGAAAGAATAAAGAACAAATTTTAGGGAGAGCTTGATAAGATAATTCAAGGAATCCCACAGACAGAAATGATTTGCTTGAGTGGAGATTTAAATGGGCATGTGGGAAAAGATGCTTTAGAGTATGCAGGAGTGCATGGAAATCATGATTTTGGTGTTAGGAATGAAGAAGGGAAGACGTTCCTTGATTTTTCTATGGCTTATGATCTTTTCATAGCAAATACTTTCTTCAAAAAATGGGAAGAGCATTTGATTACCTATAAAAGTGGCTTAACGAGAACGCAGATCGATTACTTTGCTTTGAGAAGAAGGGATCGTTTATCTTGTAAGGATTGCAAGATTATTCCAGGGGAGAGTTTAACTGCTCAACATCGTCTTTTGGTGTTGAATGTTCATTTGAAGAAGGCAAAGAAGAGAAAATTTGTATCTAAGAATTTGAGAATTAAATGGTGGAATCTTAAGAAAGAGCAAGTGAGATTTAAAGAGAAGATGATGCAACAAAAGGCTTGGGATCTTGATGGTAGTGCTGATGAAATGTGGTTAAATATGGCAAACTGTATTAGGAAGGTGGTAAAGGAGGTGTTAGGCGTGTCTAAAGGAGGTATTCCAGGACAAAAGGAGGCTTGGTGGTGGAGTGAGGAAGTGCAGGAGAAGCTTAAAATTAAAAAAGCCTGTTTTAAAGCCTTATATCGAGATAAGACCGATGAAAATATGGAAAACTACAAAAGAGTAAAGAAAGATGCAAAGAAAATTGTTAGTGAAGCAAAAGCAAAAGCTTGGGAGCATTTTTATAAGAAACTTGATTCTAAAGAAGGTGAAAAAGATATTTTCAAGTTAGCTAAAGTAAGAGAGCGGAAAGCAAAGGACCTTACGCATGTAAGATGCATCAAGGATGAAGAAGGAAGGGTGCTTATAGCTAGTGAGGATATAAAGACAAGATGGAAAAGATATTTTCATAAGCTATTTAATGAAAAACAAAAGAATGATATCATCTTAGGGGAGTTAGTTAACTCTGAAGAGTATGTGAATCGATCATGTTATCGAAGGATACAAAAGAAAGAAGCAGAGGAGGCTCTGAAGATGATAAAAAGTGGGAGGGTTGTTGGGCCCGATGATATTCCTATAGACGTCTGGAGAATGATGGGAGAACGGGGTATAACTTGGCTCACAAATTTATTTAATACTGTGTGGAGAGGCAAGAAGATGCCAGAGGAATGGAGGAAAAGTTTTGTGGTACCTTTATACAAGAACAAAGGTGATATACAAGATTGTTCCAACTATAGAGGTATTAAGTTGATGAGTCATACGATGAAACTTTGGGAAAGAATAATTGAAAGAAGGGTGAGGCAAGTCTCTATGGTAACTGAAAATCAATTTGGCTTTATGCCAGGCAAGTCTACTATTGAGGCAATACACCTCTTGAGACATATGATGGAGACATACAAAGTGAAGAAAAAGGATTTACATATGATTTTTATTGATTTGGAGAAAGCCTATGATTCTGTCCCAAGAGATATCTTGTGGAGAATTTTGGAGAAGAGACAAGTGTCAATTATATATATCAACCTCATTAAGGATATGTACTATGGAGCTATAGCTTGTGTAAAGACTAAGGATGATTTGACAGACTACTTTGATATCTCCATTGGTCTGCATCAAGGTTCGACTTTAAGCCCTTATCTTTTTGCCTTGGTTATGGATGAGTTGACGAAGCATATCCAAGTTGAGGTGCCTTGGTGTATGCTTTTTGCTGATGACATTGTGTTGGTTGATGAGACAAGAGATGGAGTGAACAGAAAACTTGAGCTTTGGAGAGAAGCCCTGGAAGATAAAGGATTACGCATAAGTAGGACGAAGACTGAGTATATGGAATGTAAGTTTAGTAGTAGAGGGAACAACGAAGGGATTGATGTAAAAATTGGAGAAGAGTGCATTCCAATGAAAGATATTTTTAAGTACTTGGGATCCATTTTCGAACATGATGGTGGAATTGATGGAGATGTTACACATAGAATTAATGCAGGGTGGTTGAAATGGAGGGGTGCTTCTGGTGTTCTCTGTGATAAGAAGGTTCCTTTAAAAGTCAAAGGAAAATACTATCGAGCTGTGGTAAGACCAGCCATGTTGTATAGTTCTGAATGTTGGGCTATAAACTATAGGCATGTACAGAAGATGTCTGTGGCAGAAATGAAGATGTTAAGATGGATGTGTGGTCATACAAGAAAGGACCGTATTTCAAATGAATTTATTAGAAACAGGGTTAGGGTGGCACCGATAGAGGATAAAATGAGAGAGGCCCGTCTAAGATGGTTTGGACATTTACAAAGAAGGCCACTAGATGCTCCAGTTAGGGGGTGTGAGAAGTTGGAGGCTGAACCCACTAAGAGGGGGCGAGGAAGACCAAACAAGTGTTGGAAGGAAACTATTAAGTATGACCTCAATTACTTTAATTTAAGTCCTAAAATGGCTGAAAATCGATCTGTGTGGAGGCAAAGAATCCATATAGCCGACCCCACTTAGTGTGGGAAAAGACTTGGTTGTTGTTGTTGTTGTACTGGGGCTATTGATTTGATTCAGGGTTTCATCCATCACGAGGGTTTGTCACTTCTTATTGATGGAGCTTCTTCCAAATTCTTTAAGGTTTCTCAAGGCCTTAGATAAGGCGATCCTCTTTCACCCCTTCTATTTGACTTATTCATAGAATCTTTTATCCGAGGCATCAAGGAGCTTGGCTTTAGCAAAAAAATTGACTCCCTATACTATTAGGCTCGTCATCACTCCTCTTGCTCTTCTCTACGCTGATGATATCGTTTTCTTCCTTAATGGTAATATCCATACCATCTCTAATCTTTCTAGATTTATCCACTCTTTTGAGGCTGACTTGGGTCAGCGTATTAATCTTATGAAGAGTTATTGCTATATTGGAAAGCATTTCCCTTATGGAAGTCTGGCCCATATCCTTCAGCTTATCGATTGTCAGCTAGGTTGCTTCCCCTTTACTTACCTGTGCTGTCCTATATTTCCTAGTGGTGCTAAAATTTCCTACTCCCCTATTGTGGATAAAATTAATGCTAAATTGGCCAATTGGAAAGCTAATCTATTGTTCTACGCCTCCAAACTTCTAATTAAACACGTTCTCTCCTCAATTCCTATTTACATCCTTTCGATTCTTGATGTTCCTAAAACCATCATCAAAAGACTTGAGAGTAAATTTGCAGATTTCCTGTGGAGATCTTCCACTTCTAAGCACAAACATCATTGGGTTTCATGGAACCAAATTACCAAACCTCTTTCCTATGGTGGATTGGGCATTCATTATCTTAGTCTTTTTGTGTAGGCACTTAGGATGAAAAGGGTTTGGAACATTCTATTCTCTGATTCTCCCTACTCCTGCCTTTGAAACAACTTTATGGGAAGGCCCCCTCCCCTTTTTGCCCTTTCCTTGCTAGAATCAGCCTTCTCTGGGATACCTATCTCAATATGAGGCCCTTGATCCATTGGGAAGTCCATGAAGGAGCTGTGGGTTTCTAGCTTGATTTTTGGCTTGGTGATTCTGCCCTTAAGAACCTCATAATTGACTCAATCATGTTTTCACCTCTGCAGATTAAGGACATTATTGATAATCCCCATGATCTCCCTCATTTCAATCTCTTACCTCCTCACAATAGAGATAGCATATCTGCGACCATGTTAGATAGCTCTACTGACGTCCTCATTTGGACCCCCAATTCCTTTGAAATTTTCTCTATGGCTTCTACTTATTGTTCCAATTTTTCCTCGACCCAGGAAGATGGTCCTGCGAACGAGATTTGGAAACTTAAACTTCCTCTTTCTCTCACCATTTTGGCTTGGAAAATTTTGCACTCCAAACTCCCTACTGATGATAATATCTCCAAGTTGGGATACTGTCTTCCATCCAAATGTTGGTGCTGCATCTCTTCTCCAAGTAAGGAAACTATGGCTCACCTTTTCTCTCAAAGTCAACTTCTCCTTCAAATTTCCAATTGGGTTTTCTCCAAGAATCTTATTACCACTGTGCATTCGTCCCATTTCTTCTGCATCATGAAATCTCTTGCTAATTCTAGAAGGGCCAGGATGCTTAAGGGTCTTGTGTGCTTCATCTGGTTTAATGTCTGGTGGATCAGAAACAAAATTAGGAATGATGGCTTCAATACCAACAGGTTAAGCTACTTTCTTAACCACAATTGGGATAAGTTTGATATGTTTCTTTGGTTCAAAAGATAGCATCCAGCGACCTTTACGATTTCTTGGATTCGGCCTGTGGTGGGGGTTAAAGTCAATATTGCTGCAATATCAAATCCCACTTACACTTGTGCTGCTTGGGTCATGCGTGATTGCTATGGGGATATTCTGAAGGGTGCCCATATTAAGACTAGGTACATGCACAAAGCTACTACTTTAATCAGTATGATCAACCATTTTTTGTCAACCACTCAGAACTCTCATATACAACTGGAAACTGACTCAACTTTATTGCATTATTTGTGGAATGGCAAATCCCTATTGAGTGGAAGGTCAGAAGGGAGTTTGGGGACCTAAGCAAACTCAAACGTCAAATAGCTTCTGTATCTTACATATGCCCTTCGGCCAATGTTTTGGCTACTAAGTTGGCTAGCTTCAGAGTTGAACATTGGAGCCTCATCACTGATTTCAAAGAGCTTCCATGTGCCTTCAGGGTACTCTTATTTTGGACAAGGTTCAGCTGTGATGAGATAGATTTTGTTGCGAAAAGTTTGAGTTTGGAAAAAAACCCGAGTCATTGTAAAATTCGCAAGAAAATCCACTACCAAATAAATTTAACCAAAACTCTGGTGAGTCCTGGGTTGAACACAGGGAAGCGAACGTTTGATTGAAAATCGTGTTTGGAATTATTGTCACAAAGAGTAGCAAGTTGAAATTAATCTACATGAGTTAAACTACTTAAAGAATAAATAATAGAAGAGAGAGATAGAGAAATACAAGGAAAGAGAAAATAGGGAGAAAATGAACAAATATTTTATAACCATAAAAGCATGTTCATTATATCTACTTGCTACAACTATAAAGCTGAAAATATACACTAGAAAGCAATAAAAAGATAGGGATGAAAAATCCTCCTCAATTGTTGCTTGGAAGGTGAGCTGCGTTGACGAAGTGCCCGAAAGAGGGTGGTGAGATGCTAGATGAGGGAGAATGGAGCTGGAGGATAAAGGACGGAACAAGACGGTGTCGCAGTGGGATCCGCTTCTCGAATGGCAGCGAGAGGACAACCACGGGAGCTCCACAAATGAGGGTGAGAAGATGGAAAAATTACTTTTAAAGCTCTAGTGGAGCATCCCAGGTATGGGACTAGCTCTTTAAAGCTTTGGATAAGGTGAGAGGAGAAGAAAAGGGATGAAGAAATGTGTGAAGTGTAGGGTCCTATTTATAGTTGAGGACATGGGGGCAAAAGGGACACTTCACTTCTTGAAAATTAAATACAAGTCTTTAATGACGCATGTATACATCGCTGAAGGTAAATGTTGGTGAAGACGCGTGCTCCATCTCCGCCGCTCACCGTTGACCGAACGCACGTCGTGTGGCCACGTCACGTGCCCATCCGACTTCAACCATTCGTCGCTTCATCGTACCATGCCACGCCGCTATCAGTCATCCGATCGTTTGATCGGATGGTCAAGATCGTGCGAGGTCGCTTCATCTTTCACCGTTGCACGTGCCCGCGTACGATGGCGCTACGATCACGCATCATCTCGCACGTGCACACAACCATTCATTCGACACATGAGACGACCCCCAATAGCCACCACCGTTGCCGCTCAATCTCAATTGAGCGGTCGAATTGAGCGGTCGCCACCTTTGGGTAGCTTATTTGGTGGAAGTGTCTCTTCTCGACACCAGGTAGGGGACGGATAGGACGACGTATTTCTGACCTTGACATCTGTACCCTCCTTCAGCCGAGGATTCCATAGAGGACAGTCATGACCATCCACCTCAGTCCCAGTTTTATCAGAACCCGCTCTCTGTGTTTCTGCCTTATTTGGTGGATCTCGTATGGAATTTCTCACAAATTTAGTATGCAAGAACTGAGAGCGAAAATTATGCCCAACTCCAAGTGTCATTATTCAATTATTAAAGATTCTTTATACTAGCCTTAGAGCACTAGTACTCTCTACTCTCACCTCACATATGTTTTGGTGGATCTACTAGAAGATAGTTCACCTGACTCCTTGATTGTTGTCCAAGGGTTCAGGAGAAGAAGCAATGCTTCTTTTCGACAAACTAGAAATGTTTATCGATTTTCACAGAGGATCCATTGCAAAATCTACATGCAGTATGAAATTATACTGGATTCTAAGTCTAGGAATTTACTAAAGAATAAATCTTTAATAAAGCCTCTTGATAAAACGATCTAATCCCCCCAATTGTTGGCAGAAAATTTTCAATTTTTATGAACTACCCCCCCCCCCCCCCCCATGCCTAAGTGTTTGCATGTCCTCATGCATGAATAAAAGAAATAAGGCCAGGTGTATGTGGATAGAAATCACCTGGAACTGCTTCTGAGTTGTCATTCAGCCCATGCCATTCCTGCAATGCCATACACAATATGCAGAACAATATGCAAAACATTATGCGAAAATGAAATATTCTATGTATATATGGTATGCATATATGTATACATGCTGAGTTTAACGCCTCCAGCTGGGCAAAACTCATCAAATGGATCAATGACTGTAGGAGATGGACTAAAGATAGATAGGAAGATGTGTTCCACTGTCATCAATGGGCCACGAATGTAGAGTAGTTGCCCATGAATACCAAGGCCACAAGGTCCGCAGAATAGAATCGCAAGGCTTGGAACAGTTTGTAGCCAGGTGCTACAAGAGAAATAAATCCGGGTGCTAGAGTGATAGGGAGCAAGTAGCAGCCATGCAGGATCCGAAGTGGGACACCAGTCATACGGGTCCTGAAAGTGGTGAAATAGGAATGGAGGGACTTGTGTGATGCAATCAGAAATGGTGTAAAGAACCATTTCATGATCGGATCTGGGTGTTGGTGGTTACAGAGTAGGTGTGTCAAATATGATTTTGTGTTCCATCCTAACAGCTGTATTTTCACCCAAATCATTCTCATCCTTGGGTTGATCAGGAATCTCGTATGGATCGCCCAAATTCTACTCATGGTGTGAATCCTCAAACGTACTGGGTGGAAATTTATTTTCCCCAAGGTGCGAAGAATCATAATACAGTAAAGCCTCGAATTCTTTCATTTTCTGCTCTGTGGCTTTAGTGAAATCCTCAATATCCAAAAGCGAAGATACGAAAGAATCTGTGATAAATTCGTCTAACTCCAAATCTAAAATTTCCTCCAGATTTTTTAGATTATCCTAACAATCGGAAATGAATTTTTTAGTAGATTCTTTCTCAGCTTCGATTGGATTCTCTAGTAATTCAAAATTATCCTCATGGATTTCAATATATTTATCATCTAAGCTTGTCATGAGGGGCGTCGGCAATTCCACTCCAGATCTCTTATAATCCAAATCATAGGCCTCATTAAGTGACATACCCAAGTCTCAGAATGTACCAAGTCTTGGGTGTCATGATCCTCTATCTCTATCTCCCAAGATTCAGGATTTTTAGATTGAAAATCGATCGTGGGACTTTCCTCACCATTTTCTAGGCTAGGGCTCTCAACTAATTTCTTTTCAGATATGCCAAGAACATTTACCTTAATTCCATCCGATATCTCATCTCTCACTTGAAAATCACCTACATCATCTACTTCGGGCATGTGGGTTGAAGAGTCCCTAAAAGTCATCTTAAGTTCCCTAAAATCCTTTAGGCTAGTCTGAACTTGGTACTGCAAAAGAAGCATATCTTGAAGTGTGCGAGTTGGTTGATTCATCATAGCCACAGATTCTACTTCTTTGAGGGCTTCCATCAGAGATTCTTCGGTTGCAATCAAAGTCTGTCTCTGCCCCAGATCAGTAGTGATCTGGATTTGATGTAGATATCTCACAACTGTGTCCTTGTACTTTGCTGTTGTTTGTTGCAGTCTGAGAAGTAGTTGCGAGTCTATTGGTGGCTGCCTAGTGGTGATCTGTGTGGACATGGCCTCAGATGCGACTCTCGGGGAAGATGGAGGGTTATAATAGATTTAGTTTGGGGAATCAGAAGGGTAGTGGTTGGGTTCAGTGCAGTTATAGGTTGCGGTTGATTCCTTAACCTTGAGTGGCTCAACATCCACCTGTGGTACATTCTTCCTAAATTCAAGGCCCCTAGAGGTGATGTCTTGGGTTCTTTGTTTTCATCTTGAATTATTTTTCTTAAGTCTTCATATTCCCTTTTTCTGACCTCTTTTTCTTCCTAGACTATTTGGATCAGTTCGGCGATCTAAGGGTTCTTGTGAGATGTAGGAGCCTGCCTTTGGTGGGACTGATCAAGATAATCAGTCATCATGATGAGATCTCGATCACGCATGGAGAGTGTCTCTAAGCGTTGCGAGATCTGTGTGGATGTCCAAGAGGTTGAGGTGGGTATGTCCCAAGCCTGAGGAGCATGTGTATCTAAATGAGGAGCAATCTCCCACCCATAAGACGTTGGGGTAGGAGAACCCTGATAATGGTAAGACGAGAAGGAGTATGGGTCCATGATTAAGATGGTCAAAGGACACTAAAAGGGTCCTAGTGACCTTACACTAGTTACAAGGGACTAGTGGTAGAACAAGGAAAGGGCCTTGTAATCAAATTGGTCCTTAAATTAGGTGACCAGATTTTTCGTTCAAGTTCAAGTTGAAGAAAATTCGGCGAGAGACCGACTGCAAGGAATTCCCGCCTCTCAAGCTAACCCGACCAGGCTGGTTACGAGGGGAATACGAGGAAGGTTCTTCCTTCGACTTTCGCCTCCGGTTCCGTTACCCCGCAGCCGCAGTCGTTTGATGCTACCCCGCAGCCTTAGACACCAGGTTTTGCAAGAGAGGTTAAAACTACTCAGTAGTTTCAAGCCAAATGCAAGTTATTTGATGTGCTCTTTGTGAATTTTAACCTGTCATTTCAATGTAGTATTTATGGTGGGTGGTCCACAAGGTGACTCGCCTCACCGACTAACTTTTGGACTTGTTAGGGTCCAAGTTAGTTTAATGTGGTCCTATTGACTTATGCACTTCTAAGTTGTTTCAAATTAAAGACCACAAATCAAATATAAACTCTCAAGTAAAGATGGAATTCAAATGATTTGAAACTCAGCAAGAAGATTTCTTTTTCAATAAGCTTTTCAGAGAGTATTTTTTCATAATTTTTACTATTCCCAACAATTAGTTATGAATTTTTAACTAGCAAGGGGTCAAATGTAGGATTTAGACCCCATGTTGATCTTTCTGTTGGAAACAGTATTAAATAAGCTCAAAAAATTTTGTAAAAATATGATATTGGAAGCTAATTTGATTATCTTTCACACCCCATAAATTTAGAGTTAATTTGATTTGTATGTTGGTCAGAATTAATTTTCAAAGTTCATCAGAGTTCTATTTTTAAGCATTCTAAAACATATGTACTCTACGAATTTTTAAAAATTTCACAGATGAAATTTCTTTTAGGGAATAGTGGCATTGAAAAGATAATTTAAAAATCTAATTTCAGTCCAAATTTCAAGATTTTTGAAGCAATAGAAACACAGCTATTGAATTTTGATGATAACACTTACTTTCTGGCTGAATTTCTAATAGCAATGTGTGCACCTGATTTCCGCAACACCCGCTTTGATTCGTTCGCTACTTCTTTGATTTAATCCTGCACACAAAAAAAATAGTATGTTACAGATGAAATCAAAAGTTGCCTTGCCTGCCTGGCAACGACGCCAATTTGCTCGGGGCGTAGATCGCGTAAAAGATGAATACATCGTAGTGTAGCGCGAAATACGTCTCGACAAATAAAATTAACGAACCTGGAAATCCCAGTTGATCACAGGGAGGTAGAAAAATGCTTTTGATTTCATGCACTTATTATAAATCTAATTAGTAAATAGTAGAGATAATGAACCACAATATATATATCACATTATGAATTGCATACATGGAATTGAAATAAATTATAACATGAACATAAACTACTTATATAACAGAACGAGAGCACCACGGGTTGTTCGTGGTGGCCTTTCGAAGAGGTTGAGGAGAGCAGCGGCAATCCGACAGGGTGGCCTAACGGATTCGTCAGATGGAAATGCAGAGAAGATGGGAAGAAGGAGAGAGGTAGAAGGAAGAAAAAGAAGAGAATAAGAGTTATCTTTTCCAAAAGGGGACCTCTCTTCCTTTTATAACTTTTATTTCTTATACAAATCCTTATCCAAATCCTTCTTCTTGGTCGATTTACCACGTGGCACTCTCTGCGCCCTCCAATCAGAGCATCGTATGGCTCTCACACGCCCGCACAGCTTCTTCGCATTTTGATCTTCAAATCCCGCCTCATCATCTCAGCCGTCCGATCTTGCAATCGAACGGCTTAAACGTGCACTCACCACACCATTCAAATCCTACGTGTAGTTCTCGCGCCTTCTAGATCTCGCAGCAACCCGCGCAGTTCCTCGTACCGCTCGCAGTGTGCTCTGATCGCACCACATGGCGTACTCTACATCCTCCAATCGTGCATTCGCGTTAGCATGCACCCTCCCGCAACCCAACACCAATTTCAGCACAGCGCCGGGCTCTAACGAGATAGACCCAAAGGTTGAAATTGACCACCGTCAACAAGAAGAATCTCAAAGATCGTGCTAACGAGATAGACCCAAAGGTCAAAATCTACCACTGATGGACGTCAGAATTTCAACTGTAAAAGCCTGGGGTCACATGTGGCCCCTAACAAAACAGAACAAGCGAAAACAAGAAAAAAGAAAAAGAAAAGACCAATCATAACTACAACAACAAAGAAGCTCATCAACGACCGCCGACCATCGCTGATCTCACAGACATGACCTCCAACCGCAGGAGAGTGCCGAAGATCTGCTGCCCGTCGTCATCTGCACGCCAAGGATGCACCAGTGAGCCCCGCACGCTAAGGTTGTGCCAACGAGCTGCTACACTCATGAAGATTGTACATCAAGGATGTGTCGTAGAGCCGCTGGTCACATGACTACCGCACGCCGACCGCAAAGCCCCACTCAACGCACCTGCATCGTATGAACTCCTCACAGCCCCTCACCGACGACCAAAACCCGATGCTGACCCCCACGACAACGCCACTATCGCATAGCCACAAGGAGTAGCCGATCACCATGCATGCCGACAAGGGAGATCCATCGAAGTAGAGGAAGGCCCTAAAGGAGAGAGAGGATGATCTGATGGTCGGGGTTAAAGGACTAGTTTGCTTCGTACAATCAATCAGGCCCAACAAAGAAGTCTTTCACTCCGACGCACATGTTAGTGAGACTTGAATTGCATTGGCTATGAGATCCTTGAGTTACATATTTTAAAAGTCCAATCGATTTTCATGGCTTTCCATGAACGTGGTATGTATACATATTTTATAGGAAAATATTATTAATTTATTCCAACAAGATATTCTTTTTCGTATGAATCTATTTGGTTGAAGGAATAATTAAGAGAGATAAAAAAATATAAAAGAGGAGGAAGAATTTGGAGTTTTTATTTTATTTAATTATTTAGTTATCTTTGTTGTCATATCAAAGAATTAGAAGTATTTGATATGAGGAATAAACAAATTTTATGTGATGAATTTAAAAGAGGAAGATGAAAAAGATAAAATAAACCAACAAAGCTCCTGCCGCCATTGACGAAGGTTGAAGCAGCTTCGCAGCAGCTCCAGGCGTCAGGTCTTCCAGGTTTCAGGTGCAGCAGATTCGCGCGAGCGGTGCAAAGAGGTCTGGCTCAACAAGGAGCGCTGCGAAGTCTGCAGCTGTGGCGATTGCACGCAGGTCTGCGAGCGCGCGCGAGATTGGGGCAGAGACTTTAGTCCCACATCGTGGAAATACGAGGTGTCGTTGTAGTATAAGTTGTTTTTGTGTTATCTACTTATCGCCTCCAAAAGCACAGGGGTGAGGTCCCTCACCTGACCCACTCGCCTCGTCCGCGGTTTCACCTCGCGGATCTGGCGAGATCCGACCCGACCCTAACCTGAGCACTCCTCGCGCATCACCCCACCTTCCGGTGCGCCTGATCCCGGGTGTGAAATCCGATCCGATTACCCGTGTGGCTCTGGGAGATCATCCTTGAGTGAATTGCTGAGAGAGAGAGACATTCGGGTAGAGGGAAAAGGGTAGGTTTTGCTCTCTGTGTAGGCAGGCTAGACGTTGAGGAAGAAAGACTTAGCCACGAAGTAGAAGAAGAGAAGAAGAGAAAGGAGAAGGAAGAAAGAAAGGACTACAGAGCCAAAGAAGGAGAAGAAAGAAGAGACCAAGGCAGAAAAAGCCTTCGCAGAAAGCCAACACAGAATCAGAAGAAGATAGAAGGAAGAACAGAAGACCAAGGAAGAGGAAGAAGCATTTGCAGAAGAGAAAAGAAGAAGGAAGGAGAGACTGCTGAGAAGAGAAAGAAGCAAGGCAAAAGAGAGGCTGCAGAGAAAGAAATATCAAAAGAGAAGAATAACACTTTTAAGACGTCTGATCACAAGATCAGACGTCCAATTTCATTTCTTTTGTCATAATTACTTTTAACCGCATACATTCATATTTGAATTAAAGTTTTGAGTAAATTAGAGTGTTCAAGTACATTTGAGATTAGTAGTAAATTCCAATTGCTCCCTGTGTTCGACCTCGGATACTTCGATTTTCGAGTAATAAAATTCTTTATTTGTTGACGACGCTTGATCACCTATACTACGACGTAATAATTGTTAAAACGAGATCGAGCAAGTCGCCTCAACATTTTGGCGCCGTTGCCGGGGAGCAACGTGCAATTTACCACTACTCTCTACATTTTTTTTCTTCATATTGAACACTAACTTGCCCTACGTTGCTTTGATGTGATCTTGCAGGTATTTCACGAGAAAATCCCTCCCGCAAGTCAACCACTCCAGGGCAGGTAATTTCTTTTCTTCCTTAAACTATCCCCTAATCCTGAAAAGACAAAAGGAAGAAAATCAATTTAGGAATCAATTACCTTCTTTATATAGTAATCACCATCTTTAAGGCAAACGTTTCCTAATTTTGCGAAAATTTTTTCAAATGTTCTTGAAGTTGGGGCAATTTTTAGAGTCCATCCCACAAATTCATGTGCCTAATAGAAATAACGCTTAATCTCTGTGGACAACACATTTCTTACTTTTAAAGTCCAAAGAGAATCTTGTGAAAAAGAAAAAAAGGATTGGAAATAGAACCAAATTAGGGTTTCTACAGTAGGATCTTGAAGTGCTAGTCACACATGCCTGCATAAAAGGAAATAAACCCACCCGCATCAGTGTGCTACCCAAGCCCTTGATTGAAGAAATATTAACAAGCAAACCCTAAAAATTGAGCTCTAAAATCACTTGAATCTTAACATTTTTGGACCTAATAACCTGAGAGTCAAATCAGGGTGATCTCTAGGCTCCAAACCTAGAATCATTCTGCCATCTATAGGACAGGTCAGGTGAAGTTGACCCCTGGGGTCAACCAACCTCTAAATTAGGTCACAACATCAAAACATCTAAAGTTCAAGTGAGAACCCTAAAGCACCTTTGAAATAAAAGTGGTAGACTTAAGAGGTCAAGGTCCCCATTCTGGTCTACCTGGAATCTCAGTGACAAGAGAGGTCGGGTGGGGGAAACCCTGTAACCCATGGGGACGCTCTACCGTGTAGGGGTCTTTGCGGGACTCTCCCTCTCTGGCTACCCAGGTAATTCTCAGGTGGACAATCTTCTGATCCAGGGGTCCATCCGCCCCGAACCTCCATAGTCATCCAAACATCTTTGGGTGTCTTGATTGGGTCAAAAACATCTTCAGTCCCTCATCTTTTCTCTTTAGAGCACACATACACATTTTCAGTGGGACTCGTTATTCATTTCTGATCGCTTCATAACTTGATTCTACATCTTGATTCAAACTCTGATTCTACATCTGGATTCCACCACCTGATCCAAATATGCAGCCAAACCACTTAGGACCACCTGAATATCAGAGATCCATGAGAGATAAAATGATCGAGGATGCCATGAAATTCTATGAAAATGAAGAAACCTCAATAACAGTAGGAAACATTCAGGTTGATGTCCCAACAACCACAACCTTTGTCATAACTTGTGCCTAAGTACTATTAGCAGAAGCCAACAAAGGATAAACCCGTGACTTGCTCATTACTGCATACATTGAGATAGAAAAACTGCACAATATGGAATACCTTCAATATATGACAAATCCTCGACTTTGGAAGCAACACCAAGATAGTCTTGAAAAACGGGAAGAGATAATGAGATTAGTAAAATAAGTTATTGACCAGAAATACCCGTATATACCACAAACAAAGGAGGAACTATCTTGGGACAACATCGAGGATAAATCTGATCTCATGTTTGAGGCACAAAAAATGGTTGTGGATTCCCGACCCAAATAGAATACAATGTGCCTGATATTGAAGAAGGTTGGGAAGCTCCAAATGCATGAAAAGACCATGATGAGCCCATTCTAGAATCCCAAAACTCCTGCAAGTATGAGAGTAGAACTGAACCTCTCGAGGGTGTAAATTCCGTCCCTTATTCTGATAAGGTGACCCTCGAAGGTTATTCAGACCTAGATTCTAGTAATTCAACCCACATCCTAAGCCTAGAACCTAGATCTGAAACATATTTTGAAGACTCCAAGGCCCCATATGAAGAAGATCAATCTTTTAATGAAGAATATGATTTTGGGCCTCGATTTGATGAATATCCCTCGCCAACATCATCAGAGGAACGAATCGATTTTTTGAAAGTCATGCCAATCTACGACACAGAAATCAAGGAGTTGGACGAGCGAGTTTTCGATTGGGTCTGCCCTACTAACTTTGAGCCTGAGCCTCTACCAAATAGGGACACCCTTTCAAGCTCAGAATTAGCATTTAGGCTAGACCCCAATCAGGCTGCTGAGTATACAACATATGATTCATTCTATGGTGGAACTCATGATCTTGGATCTCATTCAAATTTTGATTTTCGCAAACTCTCCGATGATTTTGAATCTGATCATAACATCGAAGAAAATCTACTTCCTGATTATAACAAGCCAATCTTCTTTGAAGCCACCCACTCCACATATACAGAACCAATCAAAACCCGTTCCCCACCCCGACCCGCAACCGAACTCAATTTCTATTCCGATTCACCTCTCACTGAGCCGGTTGCAAATGATTCAACTCCATATCTATACCAGGTATCGAGTATTGATCAGACCAAAAATCAGGAGCCTCCATTCTTTGATCACCCCTATAGGGATTCCACACCTTACATTAGTTATTTTTCGGAACCCTACTCTGACCAGGCTAACTCGACGCAGCCTAAACCCAAGTTTTCACTTCCATATCCATCAGAACTTCACTGCATATGGTGGGTTCCGCATCTGTTGATCCACATCTATCAACCCACCAGACTTATTGGGTTTGGGCTGCATCATCAGCCCACTGATCTGAACAAGCACCTGGTTGGACCAACCATGCTCCTAATCAAGGTGCTTGTTTTACAAAATTCCACTGATTTAACAACTCCCTCTTCACCCCATTTTCTGCTCGACTGAAGGCATTAAATTTAGCGCTTAACGGGAGGCAACCCGTCATCCCAAAAACAGAGACTCGTCTGATTATCCGTCTGTACGCCACGTCTATTGCACCTTGAGTTCAGCCTTAGACAGTTGATCCCACCTCTGGTACACGTATCAGAGCTTGAAATCATCCACACCATTCACTTTTCGACCCATTCACCCACCCGATGTATCCTGTCTAAGTCCCTGACCTCAACACTATTTCACACCCTCTATTTACAATGAGGACATTGCAAAACTTAGGCATGGGGGGGTGATAAAGTGCATACATACAGAACCAAGAAAAAATCAGAAGGATTCTCACAAAAAAATTCGAGCCACATATTCATAGGTCAAAAACATAAAAAAATTGAAAAATTACAAAAAATGGGGGGAGGGAGGAAATTTTGTGAGCCACATATTCATAAGGAAAAAAAGAGTAAAATGACAAAAAGGAGCACAAAATGAAAATGAAAATAAATAGTCATTAGTAAAAGATTAAGGAATTAACTGAAGTTCTAGACCAGATCAAGTAAAGAGATAAAAGAAAAAGTGCTAAGGAGACATAACAAGAGATTAGCGGGAATGTTGGTCTTAGGCCTCTTGGGCCAGATTTGTTAGCTTAAAAATTCACGTATCCGCTAAAATTTGGATAATCCTCAAGAGGTTGGGGAAAATGCGAAGCTTAAGTATTAGGTCTAAAGCTTAGGAAGTATTCGGCCTCGTTAACTGATCTCCGATTTGCGGGATTCGGTAACCTAAGCACCCCAAATTCACACACAGTCTGGTTCAGTGCGCATAAATATCAAAATCACGCAAAAGCGTTTAATGTTCTGAAAAAGTCACTAGATTAGGAGCGGCCAATCAGTACAAGTTGATTTGGACAAGTTCCCAGCGGGGAGAGGTGGGAAATTCCCCTCGAATTTGCGTAACAGCATATCGTCTCCTCGGTGCTTGTCTCTTAGGATATTTAAATATCCTACTGGGGGCATGTAAGCACTCTGCAGGTTCAGATACCATGGGCGGCATTATCACTAAATGTCGATCGCCAGGGTCTGAATTCGGCCACGGAACGCCATGGGCGGGATTATCTCGAAATCTCGAAAGCCAGGGTTTTGGGGGTTGCCATGGGCGGTGCTATCGCGAAGCATTGTTAGCCAGGAACCCTTGAGGATTGATGATGGGGACGAGGAATCCGATACAGACCGTGTTGAGAAGCTAATCCAAAGCTAGAAATAAAAAGAAAAGAGAGAGAAAAAGCTCTCCAAACAAATAAATCTTCTATCTCTCTCTTACAAAAAATGCACTGCAAACTGAACTTAGGCTAAGAATGTCTCAAGCATGGGTGCTTTAACCGCGGAGTCCAACAAACCCTAAGTTAGTTTCTGTGGGCCTTAGAAACCTTTGCAAAGGACTGAGGCTAAAGCGGAACAGGTCTGGATTTTGGTTGGTACTTATGTACCTCTAGGCCTATTATCGGCATTCCGACCTAATTACAAAAGAAAAGGAGAAGCACTTATCATGATTGTTGACAGACACTCTGGGTCTAGAACAGAAGTTGAAACCTTAAACTTTTGCTAAGGGACTAGCAAAAGCTAGGCATTGGGGTATGATGAGAGCCTCATCATGAGCCATAACTATCTCTTTTTGACCCAATAAAGAAGATAAAAGCTCCTACATAACCTAAAAGAAGGCCTAAATGAAGGAATAAGTGCTCTGAGAAGAAAACATGAATTAAAGGTTAAAACTGCAATTTTACCATTGCAGTACATAAATGGGTTTTCTCAGAGGCAAAACATAGGTAAAAAGGTCTAAATAAGATAAAAAGTGGGTTGATTCAATCATACATGGGTTTAGGTGCAATCCAGGAATTAAATGACATTTGATAACCCTAAAACAGACCCGCTTAAGTTAACAAGGTTTCGGTCAAGATAAAAATGAAGTAAACCCTCTAAAAATCATGGAAAAATATCCTCCAGGGTTTAGAACACTTAATTTGGCCTTTGGAACCCAGTTTGACCTAAATTAGGGTCCTAGCTCTTCAAGTAACCTAATTTGGGTTTTTACGCAAAATGTCTAGTCAAACGAGGTCAAACCTAAAATCCAACTTCACCATTGGATTCCTTAGGTCCAAATTAGGTTTATACCAAAACTTGGACCTAAGGGGAGGTCATCTTGACCCACTTTGCAATTTAGTACACCCAAATCATAATTTGGTCCCTATCTTTTGAAAATCCTTGCAGAGAGCCCCCTAATTTCATCGCCACCTTTGCAATCAGGTCCTACCGTCATTGTTAGGGCAGAACCAACCTCCGGCAAGGTTTAGAGAGGGATTACTCTCTGATTCCTCAGAGATCCCCTCCCAGAAATGGAAGGGAGATTCTCTGAGGAATTTCCTTCCATCTAAGGCCAATCACAATCTCTGGTGTGAACCCAATCTCTCGTGCGAACGCACGAGGGATTTGGGTATCTAACCTCTTTCCTTCTTAGGCGAGCCATCAGAGACAAAGGCGTGCCCTCCACGCTCTGAACACCCGGCCCAGTGCCTATAAAAGAACCCACACCTCCGGCCGCTCAATTTCAGCTTGACTTGGTCGGACGTCCACCTCCAATTCGTCTCTTCTTCTCCGGCCAAGAACCCAGCGAGCTCCAGCGAGCCCCCCTCCCCTCCCTCTTCGCTCTGCCACAAAACCAGTGGCAGAGACATCTTCCTTATTCTCCTCCGCGTCGCGCAACACCCGCGCACGCCGCCTCAGCCCCGTCGTCGCCGCCGTCTTCCTCCACTGGGCAATGTCTTCTCCGGCGACAGCAGGTACAGCTATCCGCTTCCCCGTCCCCCTTCATCCCTGTAGTTAGGCTTAATACATTCTCCATCTTTCCCTCTCTCTTTTCCCCCTTTTATTTCATTTAATTGGCCCTCGACCGACGCTGACCACCTTCATCTTCCTCGTCACAGACCGACCTCCGGCGAGCCGCATCCACCATTCCGCCCCTCCACACGGCTCGCCAACCGGCTCATAAGCTCCGCCACACCACAAGGAACAATCTCCGCCCCTCCACTGCCACTCCACACCTCCACCACAGTCCCCCGAACAACCCCACACTTCCAGCCACAGGTTGACCTAGGCACGCACGCGTAGGCCATCCCACGGCCTGCCGCATGGCTCACCACCTTCGCCATGCCACGGTGAAGGTCCCCAGCTGGTCTAATTGAGCCGAGAGGCTCGTTTTGTGTTTGACAGTATCAAAGCTCCTGCCGCCATTGACGAAGGTTGAAGCAGCTTCGCAGCAGCTCCAGGCGTCAGGTCTTCCAGGTTTCAGGCGCAACAGATTCGCGCGAGCGGTGCGAAGAGGTCTGGCTCAGCAAGGAGCGCTGCGAAGTCTGCAGCTGTGGCAATTGCACGCAGGTCTGCGGGCGCGCACGAGATTGGGGCAGAGACTTTAGTCCCACATCATGGAAATACGAGGTGCCGCTGTAGTATAAGTTGTTTTTGTGTTATCTGCTTATCGCCTCCGAAAGCACAGGGGTGAGGTCCCTCACCTGACCCACTCGCCTCATCCGCGGTTTCACCTCGCGGATCTGGCAGGATCCGACCCGACCCTAACCTGAGCACTCCTCACACATCACCCCACCTGCCGGTGCGCTTGGTCCCAAGTGCAAAATCCGATCCAATTACCCGTGTGGCTCTGGGAGAGCATCCTTGAGTGAATTGCTGAGAGAGAGAGACATTCGGGTAGAGGGAAAAGGGTAGGTTTTGCTCTCTGTGTAGGCAGGCTAGACGTTGAGGAAGAAAGACTTAGCCGCGAAGTAGAAGAGAAGAAGAGAAAGGAGAAGGAAGAAAGAAAGGACTGCAGAGCCAAAGAAGGAGAAGAAAGAAGAGACCAAGGCAGAAAAAGCCTTCGCAGAAAGCCAACACAGAATCAGAAGAAGATAGAAGGAAGAACAGAAGACCAAGCAAGAGGAAGAAGCATTCGCAGAAGAGAAAAGAAGAAGGAAGAAGGAGAGACTGCTGAGAAGAAGAGAAAGAAGCAAGGCAAAAGAGAGGCTGCAGAGAAAGAAATATCAGAAGAGAAGAATAACACTTTTAAGACGTCTGATCACAAGATCAGACGTCCAATTTCATTTCTTTTGTCATAAATACTTTTAACCGCATACATTCATATTTGAATTAAAGTTTTGAGTAAATTAGAGTGTTCAATTACATTTGAGATTAGTAGTAAATTCCAATTGCTCCCTGTGTTCGACCTTGGATACTCCGATTTTCGAGTAATAAAATTCTCTATTTGTTTGAACGTTTTGTCAGCTATATTACAACGTGACATTCTTTTAAACCCGCACAAAAGCGTACAAACAAGTGCCTAACTTAGTGGTGCATTTGAGTTGTTTGGGCCGCACCACTTTATTTAAAACCAACTCATCAAGTAGCTCCTCCTTAGGGTTTTCAATCTAGGTATATTCCTGGCACTCCACTTTCTTTCTGATTTTAAAGGAAAACAATCTTCACCTGTGTTTTACAACTTGGTTTGCCTAGAAACTTGATTGCAATTCACCTAATTTGAAACCCTAAAAGCTACTTAAGCAAGATTTGAACATTAAAATTCACGCATTATCAATAATCTTGCTTGAAAACCCTGGTTGTGCACGCACTTACACAAATCTCAATCAATCATTAAGGGCACAACCCATTGTAAGGGCCCATCACATTCCATAAGCACCATAATCCCAGGCCTTAATAAAATTAAGTAGACGTTGGCCTTAAGGTTTGATTCACTCTTCAGGGCCTAGTCTGAGATTGTTTTTGATTAACCTACTTGTACTAATTAATCTGATGTCTAGCTAAGGGAGTAGCGTCAAACGACCGCTGCTGGGGGGTACACTAGGAACCGAAGGCGAAAGCCAAAGGAAGAACCTTCTCCCCAGTCCCTCCTTCTAACTGGTTGAATTAAACAGATGCAAGTAGAGTAAATCACTTACAGTCTTAAAGCTAGTTTTGGGAGTCAGTAGATCCTTAGGCTACCCCACTTAAGGATAGCCTTGTTTTGTTGTGCTGCAGGGTCCCTATCCCCAGTCCTTCCGACCTTCTCCTAGTTTATGCTGGGAAGACGGTCATTGAATTCCCGATTGGAAGGATCGTTAGAACATTCTAGGAGGCGCTAGTTAGATTTTGGTCAATTTGATCCCATGGCCGAACAACAGCCTCCTCTGCTTGAAAATCCACAGGAAGAATTTCGAAGGCAGCTGGAACAAATGCAGAGAATGCAGGAATGGTTCCAGAGAATGCAGGGCGCTCAGCCCTTGAAGGATTTTTATGATCCTTCAAATTACGGGGAACGTCCCGGTGTCCAGATTCCAGCCGGTGACATAGAAATCAAGCCCCAGGTGTTAAGCCTGATTAAACATTATCATGGGCTTGGCTCCGAAGATCCGTTTCAGCACTTGGAAGATTTGACCACTTTGGTCCAGACCACCAAAGCTCGAAACGTTAACGAGGAGCAATTGATCATGAGACTCTGATAGCGATTTCACGCGGTTTGTTAATTAGGTCGTTGTAACGCGTAAATCCACTTTCTCTCTTAAATTTATATTCCTAGATAGGGGAGTATCTAGGGTCGTCCAAGGAGGCAATATGGTTGCAAAATTGATTCTCTTGCTTGGAATATATCTCAACTTTCTTTTTGGTAATTTTCAATATACCATTTTTCTTTATTTTTGAACTAAGGCAACATGCGAAATTATGGCGGGAAAAGTGTTTACACTTCCAATTAAGTAAACTACTCTAAAGTGGCAAGTAGAGCCTCTCCCTAAGCTCACTCTAAGCAAGTGAAGGCCTAGAATAATTAGGGAGAGGAAGTGAAGAATGCTGAAAATAAGCAAATAGAAATGCAAACAAAAAAAATTGCAAAGAAGGCAACTAGATAATTGATAAAGTGTTTTACAAAAGGCCTAGTAGAGGAAAGCTTGTACTACTAGAAAATTGCAAATAAGAAAATAAAACACAAATCCTCTAGATAGATGGTGAAGAAGAGGGCTTCTTGCTCCAAGGTTGGTGGCTCCCAAGCTTGAAAAGAATCCTTCAACTCCTTCCTTGCAGTACTCCGCCAAGGTGATGTCCTCCAAGGCAAGCCTTAGGGGGGCGTGCCCTAAGTTTTTCTCCAAGGGTGGACGTCCACCCTAAGTCCTCCTTTGCCTGGCCGTCCTCCTTGAAGTGGAAGAGTCCTCCTCCTTGGCGTGGCTCAAGTTGAAGAGAGTGGGGAGAAGAAGGCACCAAAAGGGCTGGTGATGTGCCCCTTTAATCTCCTTCTCTACTCCTTCTTCTTGGCCGTAGGTATAGGTGGTTTAGGTAGAAAATATACTAAGGGAGGATGCCTCCAAAATGGTGGTAGGTGGTGGCCTTTTATAGAATAGGAGGGGGGCTATGGTGACCTTTGAAATGGATGGCTAGGATGGAAGGAGGGAGGTGGTTAAGGATCCAATGGCCAAGGGTGTTTGGCGCCACCTTAAGGGACACCTAAGGGGTGGTTATGTGTGTTGACACCCCTTGATATTGGCGCCAAAATGGCTTCTAGAAGAGGGTCTAAGTTGGCGCCAAGAAGGATTCTAGAAGGGGGTTAGGTGGATGGCTAGGATGGCTTATGTGGGTAGGTGTAGGGTGGATTAAGGGGCTGAAAGTGGCGCCAATATAGAGGTGGTTAGGGGTGGTTTTTGGCGCCAACTTGAAGTGTCTTTTGGTGGAGATAATGGGGTGAAGGGATGGCTAGGAGGTGGTGCCAACTTGAGTAGGGTAGCTAGCTTAGGTAGGCTTGAGTTGGTGGAGCTAGCTAGGGTTGATTTTGGAGGTAATGAATGGCCAAGGAGCTGGTTGTTAGCTAAGCTAAGCTAAGCTAAGATAAGCTAAGCTAGCTTAGCTAAAGGTGGAGTAGAGGAGAAGGTGTTGGAGCTAGGGTTTGGAGCAGGGAGCTGAGGAGAAGAAGTCTGGAGCTGGAGCTGGAGCTGGCTGCTGCTGAAGAGGCTGGCATGGGGCTACTCTAGCTGGCTTAGCTTGCTAGTTCTTTGCTAGCTACTAAGCCAAGCTAAAGTGAGCTAGCTTCTACCAAAATGAGCTGAGGTGAGCTAGGTCTGGTGCTTCCGGGGAGAATCAAGCTGGTTGAGGCAGCTAAGGTAGCTTAGCTCAACTGAGTTGAGCTAAGCTGAGTCCCCGGGAGCTGGACTTGAGCTTCCTGAGCTGAGATGAATTCTTCTTCAGCTGGCTGGAGTTGAGTGGAGCTGAATGTAGCTGGATCTGAGCTGGGGTGAACTCCTGTCAACTCAGCTGAGCTAGCTAGAGCTCCCTGTGAACTAGTGGGAGCTGAGATGAGCTAGACTCAGCTAAGTTGAGCTGGATCTGAGCTGACTTGAGCTAGGGTGAGCTAGGATGAACTCTCTTGAGCTGCCATCCAGCTGAGATTAGCTGAATGGAGCTGGGATGAGCTAACCCTAGTTCAAGTAAGCTAGGTTCCAGCTGCGGTGAGCTAAATCAAGCTGAGGTGAGCTGGATCAAGCTGAGGTGAGCTGGATTAGGCTGAGTTCCAGCTAGTCTGGGCTTCTCCTTCACCATTTGCCTTCTTGAGTGCTAGGGTTTTAGGGATCTGTGCATCTGTACATCCCTAACACTCACAAAAACACATTAAAACGACAATAAAAAATGCAATGCATGCCTATCCTAATTTATGCCTAAATGCAGCCCAAAAACCCATTTGCGGAGTAAAATCCTAAGAGCTAAGTTAGTTTTAAAGCATAAAAATGATGATAAACTGGCGTTTATCACACCCCCATGCTTATCTTTTGCTAGTCTCTTAGCAAAACATTTTTTTGGAAAACGGAATTTTTGGGAAATCTAAATTTTTTTTTTTTTTTTTTTTTTTTTGACTTTTGAGGAGAAAAAGAGATTAAGGGACCTTGGTAGATTAAAACACAGGAGATACGGGATTTGTTGAAGTAAACATCAGGATTTATTTTTGGATCCAACCATTAGATAGAACAGGATCAATATATCCTCAGAAAATTCACAAATTAACCCCTTGTTAATTCAGATGACTTGAGATTTTTGTTTTTAGGATTTTTCTGGCTCGTGAATCTGATTCGCAACTTGCAAATTCCTTTAAAACCTTGTGTCGGTGCTTGTGAAAAGCCAACCTTAATAAGGACGTGTTATTATTATTTTTTTTTTTTTTTTTTTCTCCCCCATGCTTATTTTTAGCTTAGTCTTACAACAGATGTGTCGGTATCATCATTCCCATTACCATTCCTCGAGGGGGCTCTGGCGCCAGTACTTCGGGATAGCACTGTCCATGACACCACCCAGGAGCTCACAACCCCAAAACACGATGCGGTGAAAAGGGGCGCTCCAAGCAAACTCAAGCTCTTGCTCCGACGCTATAGGTAGAGCACCGTCCAAGACACTTGAGCTGCTGAAATGCGCTTTAATGCTCCGTCTAAAGATATGAAATATAGATATAGAGCAGCGCCGAGGCGGTAACATGTTGACATCGCGTCCTCAAAGAAGGTTTTTTCCTTCTTCTCGACAGTGGGAACTCAAACCAATGATCTGCTTCATACTTTTACTAAATCCAAACAAGGGAGTTTTTTCAAATTTTTAGTTGTTGGCTTGTGTGTAAAAATTGACACAAGAAGTTTCTCAAGAATCGCAGGTTTTTGAATCAAAAACTAAGTCAAATACTTTCCATATTACAAAATAGGATCAAGTCACCTGAACTATCATGAGTTCAGGTGGAATTTTAGAGAAGGATATCTGATCTAGTCTAAAATAGACCCTGGAATTCTAATGATCAGATCCATATCCTTATCCTTAGTTTGTTAAGGATTAAATCCCATTGTACCAGAAGTGAATTTTTCGACCTTAGTCCTGATTTCAAAATTTTTCCTCAAAAAGTTTTCAACAATTTTTTTTTTTTTTTTTTTTTTTTTTTGGGTATGCAAGCAGGAAATAAATTAAAGAAAATTGCATGTTTTTAGGTTTTAAACATCCTAAATCGATCGTAAAAATTTAAAAACACCCCCCCATGCTCAAGATATGCCATGTCCTCATGCATTAGGAGGGAAAAGGAATCACCTTAGTGAAGAACGGTCAGGTTTAGGATGAATAAAACCTGGAAAAAGAAGAAAAAAGGAAAGCAAGAAAATGATGGGTTACCTCCCATCCAGTGCTATCTTTTACGCCATTCAGCCGGGCGTGAAGGTATGCACAGAAGACGGAAAATCATGTAAATAATTGGACACTTGAATGCCCGCAAAAAAGGTGTCTTCGTCTAGATCCCTAGAAAATTGATTAGAAATAATATTGGGATCAAAGTGAGATGGAAATTGATAAGTGTGGCCCGAGTCTGGCCATGGTTTTAATTCAGGTTGGGTGCCAAACTCGGGCGGGGTTGGTGGCAGGTCCGTAAGAAAGGGGTCGGGGAAGGAATGGTGAGTTAGTGTGGAAAAATTAGGTGCGTTAATAGTGGGTGGGTCAGGGGGGGTATCAGGAACAAATTTGGAGTCAAGACAAGTTTCACCCCTAACCACCTCTATATTGGCGCCACTTTCAGCCCCTTAATCCACCCTACACCTACCCACATAAGCCATCCTAGCCATCCACCTAACCCCCTTCTAGAATCCTTCTTGGCGCCAACTTAGACCCTCTTCTAGAAGCCATTTTGGCGCCAATATCAAGGGGTGTCAACACACATAACCACCCCTTAGGTGTCCCTTAAGGTGGCGCCAAACACCCTTGGCCATTGGATCCTTAACCACCTCCCTCCTTCCATCCTAGCCATCCATTTCAAAGGTCACCATAGCCCCCCTCCTATTCTATAAAAGGCCACCACCTACCACCATTTTGGAGGCATCCTCCCTTAGTATATTTTCTACCTAAACCACCTATACCTACGGCCAAGAAGAAGGAGTAGAGAAGGAGATTAAAGGGGCACATCACCAGCCCTTTTGGTGCCTTCTTCTCCTCACTCTCTTCAACTTGAGCCACGCCAAGGAGGAGGACTCTTCCACTTCAAGGAGGACGGCCAGGCAAAGGAGGACTTAGGGTGGACGTCCACCCTTGGAGAAAAACTTAGGGCACGCCCCCCTAAGGCTTGCCTTGGAGGACATCACCTTGGCGGAGTACTGCAAGGAAGGAGTTGAAGGATTCTTTTCAAGCTTGGGAGCCACCAACCTTGGAGCAAGAAGCCCTCTTCTTCACCATCTATCTAGAGGATTTGTGTTTTATTTTCTTATTTGCAATTTTCTAGTAGTACAAGCTTTCCTCTACTAGGCCTTTTGTAAAACACTTTATCAATTATCTAGTTGCCTTCTTTGCAATTTTTTTTGTTTGCATTTCTATTTGCTTATTTTCAGCATTCTTCACTTCCTCTCCCTAATTATTCTAGGCCTTCACTTGCTTAGAGTGAGCTTAGGGAGAGGCTCTACTTGCCACTTTAGAGTAGTTTACTTAATTGGAAGTGTAAACACTTTTCCCGCCATAATTTCGCATGTTGCCTTAGTTCAAAAATAAAGAAAAATGGTATATTGAAAATTACCAAAAAGAAAGTTGAGATATATTCCAAGCAAGAGAATCAATTTTGCAACCATATTGCCTCCTTGGACGACCCTAGATACTCCCCTATCTAGGATATAAATTTTAAAAGCGAAAGCGGATTCGCGTGTTACAACGACGTTAAAAAACTGCTTTTACAAATCACGCGTATTTCGCTATCACTTTTTGGTATTTGGAGGAGGTGGGGGGGCCTGTGATTGCAGGAACCTGGGCGGCTGCTGAGGTGGATTAGGAGGAGGCTGATTTGGATAATGTGGATTTCTGCCCATATAATGGTTCCCTTGGTGATTGGGATTGGGTATGGGTTGGGACGGAAGATGTCCTACAGGTCTTTGCGTGGGAGCAACCCCAATCTGATTGTTCAGATTTGTGATGTTGCGGGTTACTTCCGTCATTTTTGTTTGCATATCCTGCAGGGTCCGTAGCATCTGGGCATTGATATCTTGTTGGGATGGCCCAGGATGGAAATTTGGATTCGACCCATACCCATTAAAATGATATGGTTGGGAGGAAACTTGATTATTCCAGGAGTAGTTCGGGTAATTTTTCCAATTGGAAGAATTTTTAAAGGGCTCCTGGATGGCAGAAATATTTTCGGTGGGGTTAAGATCTGGATAATTGAAATTCCCCAGTGAATCATGGGCAACCTCAGAATAATCAGCAGGAGTGGTGTTGAGATTGTGCAAATTTTCTCTTCGTGGAAAGTTAGGTTGGCTTAGATGTGGGTGTGGAGCTTGAGTTGAAGTGGCTAGTCTTTCCTCAATTTTCTTTTGATTAATATGCATCTGGTCGAGTTTTTGAGCAATCAATTGAAGATCGTCTTGGGTGACAGGGATAGATTGAGTGCCTATTTCATGAACACCGAACTGCGGGTTTTGGGTTCTGCAAAATGTGTTCATGGAAGCTTGATTAAATGAGTTTTCACTCATTTCTTCGAACAGGTCATAGGCACTTTCTGCATCTTTATTTAAAAAGTTGCCGCCACACGAGGCGTCGACAAACTGTCGGATTTGATCATCTAATCCATGATAGAAGATTTGCACGAGCTGCCATAAAGGAATCTCGTGGTGCGGGCAACTTCTTAAAAGGTCTTGAAATCTTTCCCAAGAATCATGGAAAGTTTCACCAGATTGTTGGTGAAAGGTCGTAATAGATCTTCGTAAGGAATTGGTACGACCTATGGGAAAGAATTTCTTGAGGAAGGCACTCTTGAGTTGAGGCCATGTTGTAATGGGTCGGCCAATGGTCCTGAACCAATAAGCGGCCTTATCTTTAAGAGATAATGGAAAAAGCCGCATCAGCCATATGTCTTCTTGCACATTTCGGGAACGGGTTGTCTGTGCAAGAAGAGTTAGTTCTTCAAGGTGGCTGAAAGGGTCTTCCCTAGGAAGGCCATGAAAGTGTTTAATCAGGTTCAGGACGGCTGGCTTGATCTCAAAGTCCCCCTCAGGTATGACCACCCCTGGTCGTTCCTCATAATAAGATGGATCATAGAAATCTTTTAGAGGAACAACAGGCTGCTGACGGGGTGGTGGGTTTGGCCTTGGATTGGCTAGGTTTTGGATGTTCCTAGTCAATGTTTGTTGATTGGAATTTAATTTATTAATTTGATCGGCCATCAATTTTAAAAGATCAGGTAGGGGGTCTTGATGTTGTGTGTGGGGCAACTCAAGATTGGGGAGCTCCAAGTGTGGAAAGTTACTGGTGGTTGGGTTTTGGGTGGAAGGGTTAGAATTAGGGTTAGAGGTGGGGTTAGAGGTAGACGTGGAAGGGTCAGTGGACCTATTTTGTTGTGTTTCCATTTTTTCAGGAGAAGACAGAAAAAGTGGTCTTTTTACGTGGGGGGCGAAATCAAATGGTCCTTCCAAGTGCGGATTTTGAGACCGTCGCCCGTGCATAAAATGGAAGAACGGGGAGGGGAGGAGAAGAGAAAGAGATGAGAGAAAGTGTGCAATTCAAACAAACAAAAACTAGACCTAACTTGATTGTGACTCCCTAATAATAACCTAAGACTTGGTCTATATAGGAAATAAGTAGTCAATAGTGAATACCCGTTCTATCAACAAATCTAGCCAGGTTGCTTAAGGGGAGGTTTGGGCCCAAACGTTTCCCAGGGAAAACCCCAGGTGCTTGTACAAACCCGCGCCTGGTCGTTTGACACGGCCCCTCAGCCTGAACACCAGATACAGATGACAGAATTGGTACTAACTAAAGAAAACTTAAAACCTAAATAGCAAGCCTAAGTTGATAAAGCCTTAGGGGTCAAGTTGCTACAAATTTTAATTAGGTCTAGGATTCTACAGTGCACACGGAATGTGGAGGGCGTTTATTGGGTTGTTGCCCTGTTATTTGATTTTTTTGTGTGTGTGCAGGAATTGGAGAGTGGCTCCAATGAAAATCAAGTTGTCACACAATTTTTTTTTTTTTTTGTATTTTTGTCTTTTAGGATTTGATTTAATTGAATGTATTTTAGGGTTTCTTTAGTTAAGTTTTCAAACAAGTTTGAAAGTTCACAATCAAAGGAAAGACCAGTTGTATGTGTGATTGTATATTTCCTTTTAATTGAGTCTCTAAAGAGAAAGAAGAAACCCTAAGCCAATTATCCCTAAGACAGAAATTTAACTACCAATGAATTATTTTTAGCTTTCAGAATTAAGTAGTGGTCCAAACAAGTCAAACAACACCACTACTTTGAAGAAAATCAAACAAGGATTCCAGAAAAGATTTTTGTAAGATTTTAGGAATTTGTTTGATAATAGTTTTGAATTTTTAATTGTACTGGTGTCAAAGTCCAGAAATAATACCCGTGGGTATTATAGATTTTTCAGTATTACCACCGACCTCAGAAAATTTTTATTATTTTATATGATATGTAAAATTTCACAGGGATTCCAACAAGATAAATTTCACAAAAATTGGATAAGTATAAAAATTCTGAAAATTCGCGGACAGCAGCAAAACAGGAAGATTAGAGGGTGTGACCCCTCTGTAATCCACGAATTTTTAAAAATTAAATACAAATCCAATTGATCTGAAATTTGGAACAGATGTTCCAAACTTAATTGGGAATCACTCTATGAAAGTTTATGATTTTAGGAGGCCTGTGGTGTTAGGAATCAATTTTTCAAGTCTGGACAGAAATCTAGACCCGAAAAACAGAACACCAATACTTGCAATGGAATGGTGCTAAAGAAGCATACAAGCAAACAATGGATTTTAAAATGCACCACTTCACTTAATTTAAGTGTTTATGGTCCTGAAAGCCAAGTTTAATATATTTTTGGTAGTTTTAATTATTTATGTGACCAGAAAGAGGAACCAACCTGAATTTTCGCGAGAAGAAAAGGATCTTTAAGCTCTCGCTTCCAGATTCCCGCTTTCCCGCTGTAGTTCCTGCACACACAAAAGAAAGAAAGAGAAGGGGATGAGATCCACTTCAAGCAAGAGAAAATGAGTTAATGCAAAGCCGTGCCTCCCCGGCAACGGCGCCAAAAAGTGATAGCGATTTCACGCGGTTTGTTAATTAGGTCGTTGTAACGCGTAAATCCACTTTCTCTCTTAAATTTATATTCCTAGATAGGGGAGTATCTAGGGTCGTCCAAGGAGGCAATATGGTTGCAAAATTGATTCTCTTGCTTGGAATATATCTCAACTTTCTTTTTGGTAATTTTCAATATACCATTTTTCTTTATTTTTGAACTAAGGCAACATGCGAAATTATGGCGGGAAAAGTGTTTACACTTCCAATTAAGTAAACTACTCTAAAGTGGCAAGTAGAGCCTCTCCCTAAGCTCACTCTAAGCAAGTGAAGGCCTAGAATAATTAGGGAGAGGAAGTGAAGAATGCTGAAAATAAGCAAATAGAAATGCAAACAAAAAAAATTGCAAAGAAGGCAACTAGATAATTGATAAAGTGTTTTACAAAAGGCCTAGTAGAGGAAAGCTTGTACTACTAGAAAATTGCAAATAAGAAAATAAAACACAAATCCTCTAGATAGATGGTGAAGAAGAGGGCTTCTTGCTCCAAGGTTGGTGGCTCCCAAGCTTGAAAAGAATCCTTCAACTCCTTCCTTGCAGTACTCCGCCAAGGTGATGTCCTCCAAGGCAAGCCTTAGGGGGGCGTGCCCTAAGTTTTTCTCCAAGGGTGGACGTCCACCCTAAGTCCTCCTTTGCCTGGCCGTCCTCCTTGAAGTGGAAGAGTCCTCCTCCTTGGCGTGGCTCAAGTTGAAGAGAGTGGGGAGAAGAAGGCACCAAAAGGGCTGGTGATGTGCCCCTTTAATCTCCTTCTCTACTCCTTCTTCTTGGCCGTAGGTATAGGTGGTTTAGGTAGAAAATATACTAAGGGAGGATGCCTCCAAAATGGTGGTAGGTGGTGGCCTTTTATAGAATAGGAGGGGGGCTATGGTGACCTTTGAAATGGATGGCTAGGATGGAAGGAGGGAGGTGGTTAAGGATCCAATGGCCAAGGGTGTTTGGCGCCACCTTAAGGGACACCTAAGGGGTGGTTATGTGTGTTGACACCCCTTGATATTGGCGCCAAAATGGCTTCTAGAAGAGGGTCTAAGTTGGCGCCAAGAAGGATTCTAGAAGGGGGTTAGGTGGATGGCTAGGATGGCTTATGTGGGTAGGTGTAGGGTGGATTAAGGGGCTGAAAGTGGCGCCAATATAGAGGTGGTTAGGGGTGGTTTTTGGCGCCAACTTGAAGTGTCTTTTGGTGGAGATAATGGGGTGAAGGGATGGCTAGGAGGTGGTGCCAACTTGAGTAGGGTAGCTAGCTTAGGTAGGCTTGAGTTGGTGGAGCTAGCTAGGGTTGATTTTGGAGGTAATGAATGGCCAAGGAGCTGGTTGTTAGCTAAGCTAAGCTAAGCTAAGATAAGCTAAGCTAGCTTAGCTAAAGGTGGAGTAGAGGAGAAGGTGTTGGAGCTAGGGTTTGGAGCAGGGAGCTGAGGAGAAGAAGTCTGGAGCTGGAGCTGGAGCTGGCTGCTGCTGAAGAGGCTGGCATGGGGCTACTCTAGCTGGCTTAGCTTGCTAGTTCTTTGCTAGCTACTAAGCCAAGCTAAAGTGAGCTAGCTTCTACCAAAATGAGCTGAGGTGAGCTAGGTCTGGTGCTTCCGGGGAGAATCAAGCTGGTTGAGGCAGCTAAGGTAGCTTAGCTCAACTGAGTTGAGCTAAGCTGAGTCCCCGGGAGCTGGACTTGAGCTTCCTGAGCTGAGATGAATTCTTCTTCAGCTGGCTGGAGTTGAGTGGAGCTGAATGTAGCTGGATCTGAGCTGGGGTGAACTCCTGTCAACTCAGCTGAGCTAGCTAGAGCTCCCTGTGAACTAGTGGGAGCTGAGATGAGCTAGACTCAGCTAAGTTGAGCTGGATCTGAGCTGACTTGAGATAGGGTGAGCTAGGATGAACTCTCTTGAGCTGCCATCCAGCTGAGATTAGCTGAATGGAGCTGGGATGAGCTAACCCTAGTTCAAGTAAGCTAGGTTCCAGCTGCGGTGAGCTAAATCAAGCTGAGGTGAGCTGGATCAAGCTGAGGTGAGCTGGATTAGGCTGAGTTCCAGCTAGTCTGGGCTTCTCCTTCACCATTTGCCTTCTTGAGTGCTAGGGTTTTAGGGATCTGTGCATCTGTACATCCCTAACACTCACAAAAACACATTAAAACGACAATAAAAAATGCAATGCATGCCTATCCTAATTTATGCCTAAATGCAGCCCAAAAACCCATTTGCGGAGTAAAATCCTAAGAGCTAAGTTAGTTTTAAAGCATAAAAATGATGATAAACTGGCGTTTATCAGACTCTTCCCCCACTCTCTTAGGGATAAAGCCGCGCATTGGTATAGGAGAATAGGAAGACCAATTACAACTTGGAATGAGTTGAAATCGGCCTTTCTAAAGAAATTCTTCCCAGTTGGTCGTACCAATGCTTTGAGACGGGCAATCACTACCTTTACCCAACGGCCGGGGGAGCAGTTTCATGTGGCCTGGAAGCGATTCCAAGACTTATTGCGGAGGTGTCCACACCACGAGGTGCCGAAATGGCAACTTGTGCAGATCTTCTATCATGGGTTGAATGAGCAACTCAGAAACCATGTGGATGCTTCTTGCGGAGGCAATTTCCTCAATAAAGATGCAGATAGTGCACATGATTTATTGGAGGAAATGAGTGAGAATTCAATTAATCATGCCTCCATGGATACTTTTAACCGGTCCCAGCAACCCAGATCAAATGTCAATGAAGTCCATGACTCTCATTCATTTGATATGGAATTGATTTGTAATAAACTTGATAAAGTGGCTTGGTTGCTAAAAGAATGGAAGAGTGGATGGCTGGCAATTCTATGAGCAACTCTCAATCCACTCAATCCCAAAATTCGGGATTCCATTCCTCACGAGCTCCTTCTGGATGGGAGTTCGTGAATCAACTCGATACGACTCAACCTATGAGTCAGCATTTTTCGGAACCCCATGGGTTCCCAACTGGAGCCTTTGATCCTAGTTTTTCTGATCCTTCCCTTTCTTTCTCTCCATCCTCACCCTATGAGGATGTCTGTGCTGTACAAGAGAATGTTAGATCCAACCCCTACTCGAATGCCTATAATCCAGGTTGGAGAAACCACCCTAACTTTTCTTGGAAAAATCCGGGGCAACAGACCCAATTCCGACTCGGCAACTATGCTCCGCAACGACCAATGGGTCAGGGTCAAGTATATACTCAGTTGCCTCCAAATCAGGTTAATCAGCCAGCTTGGAATGCCCATCAACCCGCAAGGCAGGCTGATTTGAACCATCAAATGGTAGAGATGCAAGGATCTATGCTCCAGCTCATGCAGCAAATGAAAAACTCGCTGGACAACTTACAATCCGGGCTCATTGCTAACTCTTGTCAACCCGGATCTCTACCATCCCAACCCGTACCCAACCCGCGAAACATTATGAATTCGGGCAATCAAGCCCAAGGGTACGGATATCAGAGGGACCCGCACGCACATGCTCAGGTAGTTGAGCAGGGTTCCTTGTCTTCTTCTTCTTCTGCAAATCAACAATTCATGGTCAATCAAGCCCCTCCAATCTTTCCTAATCCTCCCCAAGACCCAAATTCTTACGCTTCTGCAAATTCTCTAACTTTAAGGAGTGGTAAGAAGACTTAGGATCCACAACCACACTATTCTGATCTTTTGAATCCTGAAGAATCTGAGGAGAGAGAGGAGAATTATAGAGGAGAAATCAAGGCTCAGGAACCTGATTCCAAAGATCTGACTCATGTTCCTTTTCCTGAAGCCTTAAGCAAAGCAAAGAAGAAGAAGTCTGTTGATAGTAATGAGGAGCTTCTGAATTTATTTAAGAATGTTGAGATCAATATCCCGCTCCTTGATGCTATCAAGCACATACTGGCTTACGCAAGATTTTAAAGGAATTATGTACACAAAAGCGTAAGTCGAGAGAATCTGTTCCGAGGAAGGTGGTACTCTTCGAGCAGGCTAGTTCTGTTATCCTGCACTACCTCCCTCAGAAAAAGAGAGATCCTGGTGCTCCTTTAATTTCTTGCGTTATCGGAGATTACACATTTGATAGAGCACTTTTGGATCTCGGTGCATCCATCAACCTAATTCCGACTTCTCTTTATGAGAAGTTTGGGTTAGGTGAACTTCGGCCAACCTCAGTAATGCTACAGTTAGCAGACCGTTCGGTCACAAACCCGCGAGGCGTTATTGAAGATGTTATAGTTAAGGTCAAGGATTTCTATTTTCCTGTAGATTTCCTTGTCCTTGACATTGATGTACCAGATAATCTGAGGAACATGCCCATCATTCTGGGGCATCCGTTCCTGGCTACCGCAAAGGCCAACATTAATTGTGAAAGCGGTAGCATGGAAATCGCCTTTGGGGACCAACGAATGAAATTGGATATTTTAAGGTGATCAATAAATTTGAGGATTGTGGATTTATTGAGGAACTTGATGAGGATAATGTTAATATTGAAACTTGTTTGACAGTTTCTTCAATTGAAAGTTCCTCTTTGGTTGATGAATTTGACCCGCAACCCTCTAACATGACATCTTTAGAAGAGGTTACTGATTTTGTTCACTCAAAACATCTTCCTCTTGTTGAATCTTCAGCATCTACCCTACCATCAATCATTACCCCACCCCAGCTTAAATTGAAACCATTGCCCGAGAATTTAAAATATCAATTTTTTGGACCGCAGAATACGCTCCCTGTGATTATTAGTGCTAAATTGACAAAGGAGCAAGAGATTAAATTGATTAAGGTCCTAAAGGAACATAAGGAGGCAATTGGTTGGACCATTCATGACCTCAGGGGGATCGAGCCATCTTACTGTAATCATAGAATATTTTTGGAAGATAGATCCCGCCCTTCTCGCCAGATGCAGAGGAGATTGAATCCAAATATGCGAGAAGTGGTCAAAAAGGAAATCATCAAGTAGCTCGATGCAGGAATTATTTATTCAATCTCTAACAGTCCCTAGGTAAGTCCCGTTCAGATTGTTCCAAAAAAAGCCGGGATTACTGTTGTGACTAATGAGAGAGGAGAATCTGTCACAACTCGTTCAGCTTCCTCTTGGAGAGTTTGTATTGATTACAGGAAGCTGAACACAGCCACTAAAAAGGATCCCAGCTTTCATCGATCCGACGCACTCCTTACAAAGGGGAGTTTCCTAACTCCTATAGAAGCTTAGGTTAAAAATTACTTTGTTGGCTCTATAGGATTATTTGCTATTTTATCTTTGTTATTTGGTTGGGTATTCGCTTTGCGAATTCTCATCTCCTTCGAGGGACAAAATCCTTCTCGTGAAGAGAAGGGGTTGACGAACGCTACCCTCGCACTTGTAGCGTGATTGTAATTGAGGTTGAATCACCCTCGTTTAAAGTAATTCATTTAGTGGATTTCATCAACTTGGTTGATCGGAAAATCCTAACTCGAGAGGGTTAAGTGGTGGTTTTCACCCGGTTTGGGTTTCCACCTAAAAATAATTGTGTACTTTGTGTGTTTGTCTATTTTGTGAGATTGCTTTATATTTCAATTCCGCATTTTTTACGTCACGCTAATCTTACCCCGTCCGAGTAGGGAAACCACAATCTGTAGCCCTGGATTACCTGTCATCATTAATACCTCTCAAATAACATAGTTTAATACATAAAACACATCTATCAACTACGATGCAGAATACAATGCGTATGCATGCAGAATGTTCATGTTAAGCTAAGTTCTAGCTTAATTCAGGCGAGTTAAGGCCTATGATTACTGCGCAATCAGGGAACCAATCGAACTCCTTCAAGACAAGAAGGAGAACAACCCCACGCTCATTGATATGGCAATGCCAACGAGACAAAATCTTGAAGAAGCACGCCAACGAGAAGACTGAATTAATCGACAACTGACTCACGTCGGAAATCTCAACCGAAATGGGCATGGGGTCACATGTGGTCCCAACAACAAAATAAAACAAAAAAAAGAACAAGAAAAAAGGACAAGTCCCACTCCATCAAGCTAGGTCCACCACACCCATGGCACCACCCACTATAAGGTTTGTCAACCACAGCTCCAACGACCGCCCCAAATCGTAGCATGCCGTGACCACACCTTGGCCCATGGCCACGAATGCTTCAAGACCACGATCACAGCCCTACGATCGCCACCGTAGCCATATCCACAGCATCCTGCGACCACGACCGTAGCTCACAACCACTTGGAAAAGCTCGCGTCGCCAACCGCTGCAACCACCAGAACCGCAGCATCTCTGATGACCGTAGCATTCTCTAGTGACCGTCGCCCCTACTGCGACCACAAACTCGACCAACCTCCACTAGCAGCAAAAGGCAGTGGATGTCGAGGAGACCCGATAAACTAAGAGGGAGAGGTCCAGAGGGAGGAGGAGGAAGTTCTAGACGGTGGGGGGGCCCGATCAGCCAAAGGTGGCTGATTGGGGCCAACTGTAGCAATTAGATTTTCTCGAGAGTGGAGAGGAAAGGAGGAAAGTCTGAGCGAAGGGTTTATATGCTACCTTCCACCTATGAGATCCTTTTCTTTTTTTTTTGAAAGTATTTCCATTAACGGGGAAGAACCCGAAACAAGCAAACGTAGAGAAAGAGACAAAATATCCTCACCTACAAAGGAGGAAATACACCCCATAGAAACAAAGGGACGCAAAACACACAAGCAAGATAAGAAAAAAGGAAAAGAAAATAAAATGTGTCGCAAGATCAGGAACCGGACATCCTCCCAAAAGAGGATGACTCCACGCTCATAGATACAGCAAAGTGCCAATGAAAAGAATCTCGAAGACCACGCTAACAAGATAAACCCAAAGGTTGAAATTGACCACCGTCAACGAGAAGAATCTCAAAGATCGTGCTAACGAGATAGACCCAAAGGTTAAAATCGACCGCTGACGGACGTCAGAATTTCAACTGTAAAAGCCTGGGGTCACATGTGGCCCCTAACAAAACAGAACAAGCGAAAACAAGAAAAAAGAAAAAGAAAAGACCAATCACAACTACAACAACAGAGAACCTAATCAACGACCGCCAACCATCGCTGATCTCGCAGACATGACCTCCAACCGCAGGAGAGTGCCGAAGATCCGCTGCCCGTCGTCATCCGCACGCCAAGGATGCACCAGTGAGCCCCGCACGCTGAGGTTGTGCCAACAAGCTGCTGCACTCACGAAGATTGTACATCAAGGACGCGTCGTAGAGCCACTGGTCACATGACTACCGCACGCCGACCGCAAAGCCCCACTCAACGCACCTGCATCATATGAACTCCTCACAACCCCTCACCGACGACCAAAACCCAATGCTGACCCCCACGACAACGCCACTATCGCATAGCCACAGGGAGTAGCCGATCGCCATGCATGGCAACAAGGGAGTTCCATCGAAGTAGAGGAAGGCCCTAAAGGAGAGAGAGGATGATCTGATGGTCGAGGTTAAGGGGCTGGTCTGCTTCGTATAATCGATCAGGTCCAACAAAGAAGTCTTTCACTCCAACGCACATGTTAGTGAGACTTGAATTGCATTGGCTATGAGATCCTTGAGTTACATATTTTAAAATTCCAATCGATTTTCATGGCTTTCCATGAACGTGGTATGTATACATATTTTATAGGAAAATATTATTAATTTATTCTAACAAGATATTCTCTTTCCTATGAATCTATTTGATAGAAGGAATAATTAAGAGAGATAAAAAAATATAAAGAGAGTAAAAATTAGGAATTTTTATTTTATTTAATTATTTAGTTATCTTTGTTGTCACATCAAAAAAATTAGAAATATTTATTCTACTTGAGATATTTGATATGAGGAATAAATAAATTTTATGTGATGAAATTAAAAAAAAATAAAATAAATAAAATAAATCAACAAAATAAACAAATTTCACCTCTTTAACAAAATTTATTTATTCCAAAAATACCCTCAATTCCGAAATCCACTTCACATTAAAATAAAAACTACCAAACAAAAAATTCAACTCTTATTCTTTCTCTGTTCCTAATGAAAAAACCCCGTAATGGCAACATAAAGTTTCGTTCGGAAATAGGCGGACTTCAGTATATGATATTTATAACCGGTGGTAGGACCTGTACTTCGTTGTTTGAAATATCCAACTATAACGTATAATTTACATCTAAAAGGTTCGTTAATGAAAGTCTATCTATAATTTATTTTTTTTATATTAAATTTAATGATTAATAATAATATAAATCACAAGATTATCATCAAAATTTTATAAAAAATGTAAGAGAACTCTCGTACGATTTCCTCGATCGGTAATTACTTACTTGATTTTGAAGTAAAAATATGTAATAACGAAGCATTCCATAAAATTTATTACGAGGAAAAAGTAGGTTTTATTTTTGGGGAAAGGAATTTTTATATAAGAAATTTTTTTGTTACTACAGGTAAAATGTTTTAAACAATAGCCAAAAAGTGGGATTTTTTTGTATAAGATTCCTATTTTTATTTTCTTTTTTAATAATGGGTCATGTGGGTGGGATGGGGATATTTATTTTGATTTTTTTCTTACCAGTGGGTCATGTGGGTGTGGGCATAATCGGTGAAGTGGGTATTCGATTTGGCACATCATATAAATTTAATCTACCGAATATTTAAATTTGAATCCTGTCCAAATTCTGGCAAATAACACCTAAACCTATATCAAAAATTTTCAAATCCATTATCTAAATCTGTGATAGATTTGATAAATATTTAATATATACATATCAAATTTATTTTCATCTATATTTATGAGTCAGTTGAATATCCAACTTAATACCTAATCTAAATATAAGCTTCACATCAATATCTTAAATCTTTAATAAAAAAAACTTATAATACTTACGTATACATGTATAGAGATATTGATATAGATTGCTAATAAAATAAATTTTAAGTTAAGCTTTGAGGCTAAGTTTTAGGCTTAACTTGGAGAAAGAGGGCCGGGACGTGTCACGTGGGAGAGGTGGGGATGGGTGATTGACGTGAGGGAGAGAACGAGAGAGATGATGGTGAGTTGGGGATGGGGTGACGTGGAGTTACGAGAGGTCACGCACTCTCCTTTAATTTTAAGGTGGATTTGTGCATGACATTTGAATGGAATGACATACACATGCATTATCTCTTGCCCTGCCGTTAACAAATAAACTACGTTTTTCTTTACAATCACCCAACATAGTTATTGCATCGACCATTCATCCGCAACTCCGTTGTCTTAGTCAACTCCTGCCAACCCTTTTCCCCGCTTCCCTCTTCCCCCTCGGAAGAGAGGGGTCGATCGGAGCCTCCCTCTCCTCCGAATGTTCTCTCCTTCCCCGGACCTCGCTTGTTTGGTGTGCAGGCCTCTTCTTCGACATGCATGACCGGCGGTTGTTCGTAGCGGTCATTCGAAGTCGTGGTGCGACGGTGACAATGGTGTTTCGAGAGGCTACATGGTGGCCGGCTAGGCGTGTGGTGGTCGTATGCTCAGCACGTGGTGGTCCTAACATCGCATGGCGATAGGATGCTCGGCACGTGGTGGCTTGTTCGGTAGTCTATCTTGGTCGCTGCGGCCGCATGGAGGTCTCAACGTCATTGACGTTTTGGTCGCTGCGGCAGTTGGTGGCAGTCAAACACTCGACGGTCGCAGCCGCGCTATGTTTACGGCTACGAAGGTTGTGACGTGGGTGACTTGGTCGATCTAATGTTGCTGGATCGGTTCGTGTTGTTGGAGAATTTAGATTATTTTACTTTTTTAATGTTGTTTTAAATTTTATACCATATTTTTCACAGTCAAGATTCTTAATGTGAGTCAGATTTATTCGATTTCTTGTTAATGTAATTTTCAAGATTTTTATCTCATTGACACTTTATTGTTCTATTAATATGAAGTTGATCTCCTTCGAAAGTTCATCCAATTTTCGATCGTAGGATTTTTTTTTCTTTTTCCTTTAATTGTTATCTCTTTTTTATATTTTAAAATTTTCCATTTTTACAGGATATAATTTTCTCATTTTAAGAATTAAGATTCTCCATCTCTCTCTTTCTCCTGTGTTGGATACTTTTTATTTAATGAAATATTTATTTAAAAAAAAAAAACAGAGTCATTGCATCGAGAAAACTATGGTGAAAAAGTTTTAAAAAAAAGTCCGTACCCATTTATTATGCAGCGCACGCCCTTCCACACAAAAATAAAATTAAAAAAAAGAGAGCTCGCACTCACGGGAAATGGGGATGTTTCACTCATTTAGAATAAAATAAAATAAAATACTCTGATGACGGTTAAAAATGAAAATAAAAATGTTACGTAGAATACATCATCACTTAAAGAAAAAAAATAATCCATCACATTGCAGTTGGAGAAATTAAAATACAGACATTGAAAATTAAAATAATATGATTAAAAATTAAATATAGTAATAAAAAATGATTATCTAAAAATATTTTTCATCAATAAAAAATTAAAATACATTGTTAAGATTTAAAATATACAGATGTATTTTTATTTTTCATCGATAATAAAGGTGATTTTTCAAAAGTAGAAAATGAAAATGAGTCGGTGTGTTTTGACTTATTTTAGTTGTAGAAAATGATTTTATATTTAAAAAATAATTTTTTCAATTAAAAATTAATTTTCACCTATAAAAATCATTTTTACTAATAAAAAATAAATAAATCGAATAAAATAAACCACCTACATAAGTGGACACCTATGCATGGCAAAATATATTGACCCTTTATCTAAAAGTATTCAAGATGTGTGTGCTCCGTCCTCCCACCCCTTCACGAGCTGACCTTCTCCTCGACATGTGTAGACTCCTGTCGCTGGTGGTGGCCGAACGCATCAGTCGTGTAGCCGTGGCGCGGAGGGATGCATGTGGCATTCCGGCATGCTTCCAAGGTGCGGTGTGCCGCAAGTGGCAATCTAGCTTGTTGCGTTGCCATGGCGTGGTGAGCGGCGGTGGATTGGAGGAGTGTTTCGACGTTTGGTCCAACATGCTGTGGCGAGGCGTACCGACGTAGCGGCGGACCAGCATGGAGCGCTTTGGTGTTTGGACCAACCTATTGGGGCGAGCCGTGGCTGCGGTGATCGGACATGCTAAGGCACGTTGGGCTATGGCGGGTGGCAATGCGGCGTGCCATGGTGGTCGTTGGTGGCTGTGGCGTGGTGTACTGCGTGCAACGAGGAGCTTGGCACAGCTAACGTTGCCTAATGCGGGAGCAAGAGTTGGTCGTTTTCTCATTGTGGGAGGTTTAATTTGATGGAGTGGTTTGGTATTTTTTTTCTTTTTTAAGTGTAGTTTTGTTTTGAATAGGGACCACATGTGACTCCAGGATATCACGGTTGAAATTCCTAATGTAAGTTAGGGGTCAATTTTTTCGATCTCTCATTGCCGTTCTACGAGGGTGGAGTCGCTCTTCTACTGGAGGTCGACTAGTTCCTGATTCACGAGATACTTTCTTTTTCTTTTTCTTTTCCTTTTGTTTCTTATCTTTGTGTTTTTGACTTTCTTTCATTTCTAAGGAGCATAAACTCCTCCTATTTCAAGACGTTAGATTCCTCCATCTTTCTCTCCCCCACTGAAACACATTCTCTTGTATGGGATATCTTCCCTTTAATAAAAATTTACTCTATCAGAAAAAACATAGTTTATTAAATACTTTTTTAATACTTTTTATACCCTTAAAATGAGGGGAACAAAAAGGACTTGATAAACTGTCATAGGTGTGAAGGTTGTGGATCACTTGCCTCCCAATATTCCATCATCAAGAAAAAAAATAAATTGAGAAATAACGCATGACGTGCTTACATGAAGGGATTATATGTGGACTCATATAATCACCATGGAAAAATAATAAGGGAAACAAGTTATTCGGCTAATTGGTGGTGCACGTCCAAGTTCATCAAATATAATGGCATTATATAAAGAAACACAATAATTAGATTAATTTCTTCCTTATCTTAAGCATTAGAATGACAGCAACCATCACCTTCTTTGGGCCATCACATGGCAGTTCCAATAATATCGATGTCCATGGATATACAGCTTGGGATTCGACCAGATATCTTATTGGCTAGAAATACTTTCCCCTCTGTTGGAAAGTAACAACGCATTCTTCTTTGGTCATCACAAAATCATTGGAACGTGTGTGGCATGTGCTGAATAGCGTTCGATTATTACGCCCATTTGTCCTTGGCAATCATGAGATTACCAAGTTAAGGAGCAAAAATCTCATCATATAAAAAAATATATGGAAGTGCAATTTAGGAGGATGTGAAAAAGGATAATAGCTTTGTATTCTTTTCTCTCACTTACATAATACTTTGTAAAAGGTTGAGTGTTTGATTACTTGCCTAAATGTATAACTCTTTGAAGTAAAAATTGAGTTGCCAAATTTTTTGTATTTTCGTGTGTTTGTAGGGTTCTTAGTTGGATCCTCTTTTTACCTAGGATCTGGTAGGATATAGTAGAAGACTCCAACAAATTTAAAATATGTGTCCTTTAAACTTTTGGTGTTAGTTTAAATCATATGGGATGCAATTCGTTTTCACCTGATTTTATATGCTTTACGGAAAAGTTCTTGATCCTTACAGCACTGTTTCATTAAGTCGTAGAATTTCAAAATGCATCGATATTATCCCTAATCATTCTATTTATTTCATTGTAGTTTACCCTTCCACTTCCTAGTTAACTATATCACCATTTGTTATTTTAGACAAAAAAAATTCCATTTGAACCTCTTATCTTAATACTTAGTTCCAACTCAAAAGCCAAGTTATTCTAAAGATGGAAATCCCATTGAGAAGTAATAAGGGGACTGCATTGATACAACTATAAAGATTGGAACTACATTGAGGTGCATATTTTGGAATTCAAATTGGCATTAAAATCAAGTTGTAAACTCAAGAGCTTTCATGTAAATTACTCTGAAGCGAAAGCATTATTCCCTCCTAAACCCTCACTTGTTCCAACCTAAAAACAAGTTATCAAGAAAGAACTTTGAAATCCTCCCCCAACCCCCACACACTCATGATCCAAACTACCTAACCTCACACTTTGTACCAAGGAAATGGGCTAGCACCCCTATTGAAAAGGGGAAGGATCGCAGTTTAGCAACTCAATGGTTCAAGCAAAAGTTTATGCATCCTTTAAAAAGTGGATATTATTAATGATATTTGTTATATTACATTAGTGATATTTAAATTATCATAGATAATATTTGATTTATAGCCAAAATATTCAAAAATTACAAGTGATATTTTAAATGAACATAGGTTAGAAAATGTAAAAGTTGACGTAAAAAGTAACATAAAGTGGTGTAATCGTGATCTCTACTTGATATATTTTTTTTTTATGTAAAAAAAATACTCACATGTAGTGGGATCCACCACTATTGAAGGCAACAACAAATACTTTTGTATAAATGCAAACCACTAAAATCACTTTTGTAATCACTTTGCACATTCAAAATAATTTTACACCAGTGTAATTTTACTTTGCATTGGTGCAAGTAAGAGTGCATCAATGTAAAGAAAAATTACACCGGTGTAAAATTAAATTCCAAGTGTTTCTTTACCTATAACAAATGATTTTATGGTTGAAACGTGATTTTTTACCTTATGATTTAGGATTTAAGGTTTAGGGTGATAAAATAATTTTGTACCAGTTCAAAATCACTCAAAATAATTTATCACCAGTGCAAAGTCATTTATCACCGATGTAAAGTTATTTATCACATATGTGTTTTAGTTCAAAGTAGTATAGTAGTTTTTTTAAATGTGTTAAGATCCACCACGTAACAAACCTTACAATTTTTTATTCTTTACATAAAATATCAATTATTAAGTGGAGCTCACGTTCACATCACCTTACGTCATTTTTTGTATTAACTTTTACGTTTCTCTACATTTTTTTTCTTTTTTCTTGACAAAGTACATTTTTTTCATTTTAAATATCATATTTAATTCAAAATTAAATATCATATGTGATATTTGATTTAAAATTAAAATATCACATATTTTATCCCTGGATATCACAAGTGTAATTTAATTTAAAGGAGTGTGAGTAAATTTTTACATAAACATTTGTGCAAAGGAGAATTAAGGCAAGAGTTAAAATGGGAAGTGGAGAGTTCAAACAAATGGGCCATTAATATGATAGCACACAAAGGAGAGGGGGACCCCCCTCACCCCCCTCTCCCTTCTTTGCATCGTCCATTGCAGGTCGGCCAAGGATGAGTTTCATGCTCGTAGCATCTATGGCATGGGAGGATGCGAGAGGGCCATCCTCGATGTGGTTGTCTTCCTTTAGCCGCGATCTTGCCTTCAAGGAGCTACTTGGTGAGGCTAGACGATCCTAGTCGATCACCCGCACTTTTGCAATGATTTCCATTCGAGTGGTGTCGACATGTGCTGTGTCTCCTCGTCTTGCCCGCCCACTGCAGTGGGTTCTCAATGCTCGTGTCTCTGTTGCTATTCGGTTGAATGGTGCTCTTCGAATTTGCATGCTCTTGCCGTCAGCCCACCCTCGATTTTAGCATCCATGGCCATTTTGTGTGTGCGTTTGTTGTTGTGTTGTTTTCCTGTTCATTGTTCTTGTTGTCGTTGTTTTTGTCTACGCGTTGTTTGGGCTTGCTTTGGCATCCCATCTCTTTCAGGATCAATCAATCAATCAACTGCAGAAGAGCCGAGCAAAACAATCGATGAAATGGTCCAAGAAATTGTAGAAGAACAAGTTGCCTGAATGGTGTGGTTTGCTACAACAAGTTAGGAATCTGTCAAGGAGGAACCCCAACGTCCACAGCAACTGGAACAGTGAGAGAACCCAGCGAAATGCACTAATACCATGTCGTTAACAACAAACTTTGGGTGGAGAAAATGTCTGACGAGGATGCCTCAGGTCAGTCTTTATAGACAATAGAATTGTACATTTTACAACAATATCCCCTTATATTACAATAATAATAGATAGTTGCTAACAATATCGACGACTCGTCTTCGTTTTTGAAGTTGTGCACTGTGTAGACTTTTCAAACGTCCTCCGACATAATCAACATCATCAATCATAATAAAGTATTATTGTCGGACTTTTGTCTCCAACAATGGTGTCAAAAATTAATCGCCAACAATCGTGTTACAGTAAAAACGGTGTTTTAATGTTGTCGTTATTATAGTATAGTTGTTACGATGCAAAAAGATGTCGCGTCATTTGTTTATTTACATAATTTTTACTGGTTTATTCCAGGTCGTTCACTGAGAAGTGGTTATTGATATATATTACTCTCTATGTCCAAAAATATTCTTTTATTCAAAAAATATTAATTATATTTACAAAATAAATCAATGAACCAAATAATGAATGAATTGGTCAATTATATATAAAAAAATCAGTTAATATTCACTACAATACCTTAAACATATTTACAACTAAACAGGCATCAAAAACTAAATAATACTACTGTATGTTAGCTATGTACAACTATCCTAAATAATACCTAAGTATAGGTACAAAAATAACCACTAGTATACACTAGACTAAATATGCTAATATATAATATTAATTTTAATAACATACACTATATGTACAATAACATATATAATGTCGCTATAACCTTAGTAAAAATATGTACAAAATATAAGACAAAAGAATTACATTTCCTAACATAAATATATATCTACAATAACAGATACATACATCACTAAACCCTTAAAGTCTATTTATATATACATAAGACTCAAACAATACTCTATTTACACTTATATATATATATATACATATACAATATATATAAATATATTTATTTATTTATTATACATATACATATATATTATACTAAACACTTATACATACTTATACGCATCCTCATATGTACACTCAATAGCTCAAGGTTCAACGCTTAACACTTACAAACTGTCACGCACACTCCTCTTTAGCACAACCCTCTCTCTCAAACACTTAGTTTTTTTAGAGTCCTCTCTAGCTCTTACACAAAGTACTTCGGTTCAATTCACTTAAATCAAAATTTGATTTTTTAATGGGCAGATCGGCCTTTCATGGGATAAACAACACTTTATAGGGGTGAGATCAGATTACTACTAGGCCAACCCTGGTTTAATTAGAGTGCATTTTAATTCAATCTCATTTCAAGCCGAATACAGGCCCACTATAGGGCCCAACACAATGCACAGGCCCCCGACCCACACACCAAATTCTAGAAATACTCGATATATGCTCAAACCAGAGGGGTATAGAAGATATGATTATTTGCGCCTAGTGCATGTCAACCGAATAGCTTGCACCGTGATTTCCTTTTATACCACTGTTTATGCGATAGATCGATGTTTTAAGATTGTCGTGTTGTAGTATAGCCAAAATAGCTCTCAAACAAATAAATTTTATTACTTGAAAATGTTCCGAGGTCGAACATAAAGAGAAATATGGAATTTAAAGCTCAAGATCACAATTTAAATCAAGTATAAAAATTGCAATGAGAGCAATGTCAGGATCAATATGCAAAAAGAATGAAGTAAAATGGTGATTTGAATCACTAATTACTCCTCACAAATAACATTCAAATCAATGCTTAAATATATGCAATTAAAGTAGCAATATACGGTGATTTTTCTTTTCTTCTTCTTCTCTTCCTCTTTCTCTGCTGCCTTCTCCTTCTTCTTCCTCTTTTATTCAACCTCTTCTTTCTTCCTCTGCTGCTGTGGGTCCTCTCCTTCTTCTTCTTTGTTCAGCCTCTTCACACAAGGGAGGGGCTTCTTGAATTGGCTAACTATTAGCCAATACTCTCTGCAGCAAAACCCTCCCCCTACCCTACGCAATCTCTCCTTCCCTTTATCTCTTAGGCTCCACCCTCCCAAAGCCTTTCTTAGGATATCGGGTTATCGAGTACACGTGCACCGGGACCAGGGCTACGGGTGTGGGTTGCAGCCGAGGAGTGCTTAGGTTAGGCGGGTTATCGAGTGCACTAGGTCCGCAGGGTCAAAGTCGCGGATGAGGCACGTGAGGGGTGCGTGTGGGGACCTCACCCCCTGTGCATGCTAAGGCGATAAGCTGATGGAAGAAATTCAATATATGCATGCGCCTTAGCTCTTCCACGAACGATGTGGGACTAAATGTCCCTCTTTCTTCGCGTGCGCCTGCAGTTGTGAGGATCTTCCAATTAGCGTGGCAACTCTCCTTGAAGTCCCCGATTGAGGACCTAGAGAGGGTCCTGGAGTGAAACCGTGTCTCCTAGAGCTAAGACCTAGACCTCACGTAGCTAGAACACCACGAACACGGTCGGAGAAGACAACGCGACGATGGAGCTCCGGCCTGGAACCTGAAATAAAGAATAAGGCCTTTCGGCCTCATCAAAACACCTTAGAAGGTTCGCCGGACGTTGGCGAATGTAATGGCAATGGTTTTGTGGAGGATGAAGGTGCGTGGTGGTCGGACGAACTCGAAGAAGGTGGTCGATGATGGGTTTGTTCGAGGGGTCATTTGAGTGGAGGGAATGGGAAATAAAGATGGGGGTTCGGTGCAAATGGATGAGGCGAAGCTCGTGGGAGTGTCAGCGAGCAATATGGAGCGGTGTAGCGATGGGAGCGCTTCGCCGGAGGAGTGGCCGGATGCGGAAGGGACGACGGTGAACGAGTGGTAGCATGGTCAAAATTGAGTGTGGTTGAGATGAAAAATGAAGTAGAGGAGGTAAGGGGCTTATCTAGGTAGTTTGTAGATGGAGGGGAGTCAAGGCAGTGCCTATTGGGGTATGGTCGGCATCGGGGAAGAAACTACTCCGATGAGTGGTGGACGGCAAGGATGAAGGAGATAGGGGCATCGGCGGGTGCTGCTCGACAGGGAAGAAGGCAAGGAGGAAGAGTCTGCCACTGGTATTGCGGTCAGACGACGAGGTGAGGCAAGGAGGGTCACTGGAGATTGAAGAGCAATTCAGCCGGAGGAGGAGAGAGGAATTTGAGGATTTCTCTAGTCGAATTCAAGCTTGAGGGATTTGGTATGAGCAAGGGGTGCTTTTATACACCTTAGGAAGATGATTAGAGCTTGGGAAGCAAGCTTCCTGTTGAACGTTACGAATGGCTACGCTAACGTGTTTAGTTTTGGAAAACCTGTCGTTGTAGTTTGAAAGCGAAGAATTCGTGTTCAACAAATACAATTTATACCGAAATTGAAATTCTAGGTCGAACACAGGGAGGCAGACGTTTGATTTAAAAACTACGCGTTTCTTTTTATTTGTCACGAAGTAATTCAATTTAAAACTATCTAATTAGTTACAATAAATAGAAGAGAGAGAGGGTAAGAGAGAGAGAGAGAATATTACACATAGAAATTAAAAATGAGATGTAGAATAAACAGAGAATTTATCATTAGGGAGATTTGTTCATTACAACTGGAAAGAATAAAACAATTGCACTAGAAAGCGATAAATTTACTCTAGAAAGCATTAAAAGAATGGAGGGAGAAATGTCCTCCTCGACGGTCACTTGGAGGATGAACACAACTACACTAGAAAGCAGTAAATCTATGCTAGAAAGCAGTAAAAAGAATAGAGAGAGAAATCCTCCTCGACGGTTGCTTGGAGGACAAGCCGGATGGGACGACGCCTGGACGAAGGAGAACGAAGCAGGACGAAGGAGGACGAAGCAGAAGAACGGGAATGGAGCAGCACGCCGTCGTCGTCGCGGGATCCACTTCCGAAGGGGAACGAAAATTTGGACTTTATCTCGCGAGAAGCATCCCAGGTGTGGGACAAGCTTCTTTTGAGCTTTGGAGGGGTAGAGAAGAGAAGGAAGGGACGAGAATTTCATATGGAGGGGGTTTCCTTTTATAGTTGTAAGGAGTGGGCCCAAAATGGACATTACAACTTCAAAATAATAAATGAGGGGTCTTTAGTGACGGATAAATCCGTCACTAAAGCCTCCTTCGTGGGCGTTGTGGGCGCCCGCACGCGCCTGCTCGCCTGCTCACGCGCGCAACACCTGCGCACATCCGCTGAGCCTCAGCCGTCCGATCGCGAGATCGGACGGCTTAAGTCACGCCTTCACCCGTTGCGCTGCGCGCCCTCCCGCACGTACAATGCTGCATGACGTCGCGCGTGTAATAGCGCGTCGGTGTTATCGAGCGCGCACAGCCGTTGGATCGCAATCTGACGCTCCACGTGCCTGCTTTCTTGCACCTGATTTGAGGCTCGCGGGACTCGATCCCGCGACCTCTACTTCGCCCGCAGCTTCGTCTCCGCTGCGCTACGCGGTCGAGAAGGTCGCGCGAACGAATCAGCCAGCCACATCCACAGCCGTTGGATCTTGATCCAACGGCGGAGAATCGATGCTCTGATTGAAGAAGAAAAGGTGCGGCGGTGCTGGGGGCCAGTTGGACAGCTGGGATGACGCCACGTGGCGCCATCTTAACCGTCCATCTTCTGGAAGTTGTAGATGGTGCCACGGATGTCAGATTGACTCGATTTTTGTGTCGTTGGGCTGCGATCGTCGATCCGAGTTCATCCGTGCGGTCGGATTTGTCATCTGAAGTGCGAATTTACACCATCCTGGCCCTTGATCTTCTAGGGTTCCCCGGTCACTATCTGATGCTACAGATGCCTGATTAGGGCGATCTTGGAGTCGTTGAACTCCAATCGTCGCCCTGATCACATCCATACGGTTGGATCTTTGATCCGAGGCCCCGATAAAATGTTTGCCCTGTCCAAGCACATAAAAGGAGACAATTAGCCTCCATTTTATTCAAACTACTCTAAATGCAAGATGATGCATGTTATACAATATTTATATCATGAAATGCAATCCTATGCTTAAGAACATGCATAAAAAGATATTTTAAGTAGTGTAAATGTATTTACATCATACCCCCATGCCTATCTTTTGCTAGTCACTAGCAAAAACTATATGTTATTTATAAAAGAATTAGGTTGGATTATCTGGACCTGAGTTATTTTCAATCATTAAGAAATTGTCTACTTAGGAACTGAACTTTCAAAGACACAACAGTGCCCGGGTATCAGCCAAAATGCAAACCTCCTTAAGCCCTCGCCTTATTAAAAGAAAAATTTCTTTTTCTCTTTTTCTCTTTTCTAATTTTCTTGGATTTTCAAATTTTAGGGTTTAAGAGTGGCTTTCTACAGCCATTAAACTCAACCAAAATTTAATGAGAACCCTAAGTTTTAAGCATCTTATTGTGATTGTGATAGACTCGTTGACCGACAATTAAAACGAACTTCGGATTTCTACGCCTTGAGGTGACCTCAAAAAGACTTCTGCCTAAAGGTGTATCTTTACAACCGGTAGCTTTCTCCCTACTTTTATTTTTTTACGAGGTCAACACAAGGGTGAATCCATTGTATATCTCCCCGGTTTATTCTACTTCTCCGCTTCTTCCTAAGTGTTTTGGAAATTTTTAGTGCGTTTACTGAGCTGGGTTCTGGACAACCGGTCGATGAACTGTTACCACCGATAACTTGCCAGCCATACTCGTGCGGCGAAGTGTGGCTTATTTCTTTGTTCTTTTCTCCTTTCCTTTTTGATTTTTTTTTTTTTTAAGTAGGTGGCTTCCCTGGTTTAGGATTTACCTAAGGGCAAGAAAAAGAGAAAGGTCCAGTGACTGGGCTCTGGATAACCTACCCATGGGCTATTACCCATGATAACTTGCCAGCCATATCACCCTAGAAGGTTCATTAGGTACCCAAATTCCGTTAGAATCGTCGAACAACGAGTCAGTGCAAAGAAAGTGTGTAGATGCTTAAAACTCAAAATTTCCTCAAATCAGAGGGCGAGTTGATAAGTCGTGTACTTATCACCCAAACTTATTTATTCCAATTAAGATGGCGAGGACTCAAAGACAAATCCACATTTTAGTGGATACACGGGCTAATTAAGTCCAAAGACCTGAAGGGTCATTGTGTTCAAATCTTAATGTAGTATTTCCTAATATTGAAAATTTTCTTAAACCCAAATTCTCTTTCCTAATTCTGATTTTTTTTTTTTAATAAAAGAAAATAAAATAAATCTATAGAGCTGACGAATGAATTCACAGATAAATATCCACCCCCCATGCCTATCTAATGCAATGTCCTCATTGTATTAAAAAGACATAAAATAGAGTGGAAAAGCGTAGAAAGCACTTGAATTGTGTGAATGTCAGGTTCGCTCCGAGATGAAAACTAAGAAAACTATATATGTGCTGAGTTTAGTGCCTTCAACTAGGCACACAATACAAGGAAAGAAATGAAAAATTCGCAAGTGCAGGTCAGAATTTGAATAAACAGAAGAATCCTCCGACCTGTCAACAGAGGTCCACAGATGTGGACCAGATTGTGGTGCAGATCCACACCCCATAATCGAGAATATCTTAGGTTCTGGATAAAAATTACTCAAAACCTAAAATCAGAATGCAAGTGGGGTCGGGCCTGCGATTTATGAGGATGCAACCCAAGACCAAAAGGTCGGGTTACAGAGAATTGAAGTTCAAAAGGATAATCGTTGAATGTGTGCTTGAGTTGAACATCCTCAAAACAAATGTCGTAAGGGTTTTGATTTGATGGTTTCAGCTTAAAAGGAACCCTTCGACTCAATCTTCCATTTCCTACAAAGTTAACTTCCCAAATCAGAACTTCCCAACTCCTATCCTCCTCATTCCGAATGTTAAATTCCGAGACCTCTTGCATGTTAATCACCCCGTCTGAAATCTCCAAGTCTAAATGATGTAGCAGAATCAAAATTGACTTGGGTCTAATTATCTCAGAATTAGAATCATCAATAAGCTCAACAGGGTGTAAATGATAATCAGGGCATTGAATTGATTCCTCCAGAAAATGCGATTCTGGATCCGTAATGTGTGCCCTAATAAGATCAGTTTCCTCAGTTATTGGGCTATCAAATGATCTATCAGTTTTCTCAGGCCCAATCGTCTCACAAAAATCATGTTCAGAAAACTCACGTGAGACTTCGCAACTTGAATCTTCACCATCAAAGAAATCAGGATCCGTATCAATGTATGTCCCAAAATCAGTTGTCACTTTGTGTTCCCAAGAGACATACGTTTCCTCACAACCTGGCTCAGGGATCTCAGGTGAAGAAATCAAATCATCCTTAATTAGTTGCTTTAATTCAATCTGGTCAACCTCATAATACGTGTCCCCCCAACAGGTGCCTGAGCAGGTTCTGTCATTGGATTTCCTGAAGAGGGTTCATCCTGGGAATCATCCCAAGATTGAATCAAAGCAACCATGAATCTCATCCTCAATTTCGCTAATTTCCCGAGTAGAAATTCACCCGAGTTCTTATCCTTAACATCCTGGAGCCAATCCAACAAAGACTTATTCAAATCATCAATCATTTCAATCAGGGGCTCCAATCTCTCAATGCAAGGTATTAGCTAAACTTCTAAAGATTGAATAACATTCCTCAAGTTATCCAGAACCTTATCTTGAACCTGGTTAACCTGAACCAAATGAGTTGGTTCAGGGTTGGGCAGGTTTGGGCTCAATGCAGGGGAATTAACGAATTGAGATTCATTATACCCTTCCTGATAATAGGTCATTTCAGATTGTTGAAAAGATGGTGATGACCTAAAGGCAGTGAAATCAGAGGATGGGTAAGGATCGGTGTATCCTTCTTGATTGTAGATCATATTAGGCTGTTCATGAAAGGAAGACAATCTATAATCGATGTAACTCTGAGAATGATAGAAATCAGAATCAAAGTGTTCAGGGTTAGACCCTAAACACGGAGGTCCGGAATTGTATCCCCAATCCGAATTATCCCAACTAACTGATGATTGATTATAGTACGAGTTGGGATAATCGTCATGTTGAGGATAATTCACAACAAGAGGGAAAGAGCGGGAATGCGTGAAATATGTGGAAGGATTCATGAGACACGGGAGGAAGAAAGGTGCCCTGCAATACAAACAATCAAACCTGTCCTTAAATGGGTTAGCCTACAGACTTACAGACTCCCAAAACCCATCTTGAGATAAAGGAACGATTTGATCTACTTCCGTCTGTTCAATCCAACCAGTTAGAAGGAGGGATTGGGGAGAAGGTTCTTCCTTCGACTTGCGCCTCCAATTCCTAGTGTACCCCCCAGCCGCGATCGTTTGACTCTGCTCCCCTAGCTAGACATCAAATTGAACAGTAGAAACAAACTAATCAAAAATAATCTCGTTCTGGGTTCTGAAGAGCGAGTCCAATCCTTAAGGCCAATGTCTACTCTGTTTTATTTAGGGCTCGGTTTGAATGTGCTTTGGAATGTGATGGGCCCTTTAAATGGGTTGTGCCCTTAATGATTGATTGATTGATTTGTGTGTGCGTGCACAACCAATTATTTTCAAGCAAGATTATTTTTGATGCGGTGAATTTTAAGGTTCAAATCTTGCTTAGTAGCTTTTAGGATTCAACTTTAGGTATTTTCAAACAAGTTTCATTGGCACACCAAGTTTTACAAGCACAGGTGAAGATGTTTTCCTTTAAAGCTTAAAAAGAATGTGACGTGCCTAGTAAATCCCTAAGAGTTGAACCTAAGTGGCAGCTACTTGATGAGTTTATTTTATTTGAAGTGATGCGGCCCAAACAACTCCAACAACTGGCCACAAATGCACCACTAAGTTAGGGACACAAAGATGGTTAACCTAGAATGATTTCTACTCTTTTATGTGTTGCTTTATGTGTACCGGTCCCACAGATCAGAACCCGGTTGAGTAGAAACAAATCAATTAGGTTAAGTGCCTTTGAATGTGGGTGTACGATGTGTGTTTGTTGAAAATTACCCCACAAAATTATCTTTTTGTTATTTTTTTTTTTATGAATGAGGGTGGAATGAATGTGAGTGGAAATCCACACAAACAAACTATTCCTAGGATTTATGCAAACACCTAGGTTAATTGAAATTTGGATTCAATGTGGCGAATGAAATCTATGGAGGGGGAAAGAATGGGGGATAACTTACAAAACCTTCCACAGCACTTTACTCCAATCTACTGCTTTTGCTCGTCTCAAAAGTGTACCTGCAATTACAATAACAAAGGAGAAAAGTGAAGTAAATGATTTGTAAGTTACAAAATGCGAAGAGAAATCAAAGATCGTCGCCTCCCCAGCAACGGCGCCAAAATGTTGAACATTACGAATGGCTACGCTAACGTGTTTGGTTTTGGAAAACCTGTCGTTGTAGTTTGAAAGCGAAGAATTCGTGTTCAACAAATAAAATTTATACCGAAATTGAAATTCCGGGTCGAACACAGGGAGGCAGACGTTTGATTTAAAAACTACGCGTTTCTTTTTATTTATCACGAAGTAATTCAATTTAAAACTATCTAATTAGTTACAATAAATAGAAGAGAGAGAGAGGGTAAGAAAGAGAGAGAGAATATTATACATAGAAATAAAAAATGAGATGTAGAATAAACAAAGAATTTATCATTAGGGGGATTTGTTCATTACAACCGGAAAGCATAAAATAATTGCACTAGAAAGCGATAAATTTACTCTAGAAAGCATTAAAAGAATGGAGGGAGAAATGTCCTCCTCAACGGTCGCTTGGAGGACGAACACAACTACACTAGAAAGCAGTAAATCTATGCTAGAAAGCAGTAAAAAGAATAGAGAGAGAGAAATCCTCCTCAACGGTTGCTTGGAGGATGAGCCGGACGGGACGATGCTTGGACGAAGGAGAACGAAGCAGGACGAAGGAGGACGAAGCAGAAGAACGGGAACGGAGCAGCACGCCGTCGTCGTCGCGGGATCCACTTCCGAAGGGGAACGAAAATTTGGACTTTATCTCGCGAGAAGCATCCCGGGTGTAGGACAAGCTTCTCTTGAGCTTTGGAGGGGTAGAGAAGAGAAGGAAGGGATGAGAATTTCATATGGAGGGGGTCTCCTTTTATAGTTTCAAGGAGTGGGCGCAAAATGGACATTACAACTTCAAAATAATAAATGAGGGGTCTTTAGTGATGGATAAATCCGTCACTAAAGCCTCCTTCGTGGGCGGCCCGCGTGCGCCTGCTCACCTGCTCGCGCGCGCAACGCCTACGCACGTCTGCTGAGCCTCAGCCGTCCGATCGCGAGATCGGACGGCTTAAGTCACGCCTTCACCCGCTGCGCTGCGCGCCCTCCCGCACATACGATGCTGCGTGACGCCGCGCGTGTAATAGCACGTCGGCGCTATCGGTCACGCACAGCCGTTGGATCGCAATCTGACGCTCCACGCGCCTGCTCGCTTGCGCCTGATTTAAGGCTCGCAGGACTCGATCCCGCGACCTCTGCTTCGCCCGCAGCTTCGTCTCCGCTGCGCTACGCGGTCGAGAAGGTCGCGCGAACGAATCAGCCAGCCGCATCCACAGTCGTTGGATCTTGATCCAACGGTGGAGAATCGACGCTCTGATCGAAGAAGAAAAGGTGCAGCGGTGCTAGGGGCCGGTTAGACAGCTGGGATGACGCCACGTGGTGCCAACTTAGCCGTCCATCTTCTGAAAGTTGTAGATGGTGCCACGGATGTCGGATTGACTCGATTTTTACGTCGTTGGGCTGCGATCGTCGATCCGAGTTCATCCGTGCGATCGGATTTGTCATCTGAAGTGCGGATTTACACCATCCTAGCCCTTGATCTTCTATGGTTCCCCGATCACTATCTGATGCTACGGATGCCTGATTAGGGCGATCTTGGAGTCGTTGAACTCCAATCGTCGCCCTGATCAAATCCATACGGTTGGATCTTTGATCTGAAGCCCTGATAAAATGTTTGCCCTGTCCAAGCACATAAAAGGAGACAATTAGCCTCCATTTTATTCAAACTACTCTAAATGCAAGATGATGCATGTTATGCAATATTTATATCATGAAATGCAATCATATGCTTAAGAACATGCATAAATAGACATTTTAAGTAGTGTAAATGTGTTTACATCACTTCCCAAGCTTGGAAAGCTCACCAAAGTTTGGGAATTCCTTGATACCCAAATCTCTCATGCGTTCGCATGAGAGATTTGGTAGGTTCTAGGGCTTAGGATCGGGTTCAAAAGGAAGGGAATTTCTTGACGAACTTCCCTTTCAAATTTGAAAGGGATTCGTCAAGAAATCAAGGAGTTCTTTCCTTTTTAAAGTCGCCGGAGCAAGTAGGAATAGGTTTAATGGCAGTAGGGACCTTTTTGTGAGAATGATGACAAATTTAGGGGCCTATTTGAAAAGATTTTGAAAGTTAAGGGTAGAAATGTAATTAGACATGACCAATTTGCAAACTAGGTCAAGACAAACTCATCTTGGGTCGAAATTTTGGTACCAACCTAAGTTTGACCTGAGGAATACAATGGTGAAGTTGGATTTCGGTTTTGACCACGTTTGACTAGGTAATTTATGCAAAAACCTATATTAGGGCAAATGTCTGTCTGTGATTCTGTTTTAGGTCAAAACGGGTTCTGATGGTTAAATTGAAGGTTCAAAACCCTAGAGAATATTTTCTATGAATTTTAAAGGGTTTAGATAAATTTTATCCTGATCAGAATCTCAGTTCATTAAGCAGGTCTATTTTTAGGGTTTCAAAAGTCATTTAATTCTCAAAACACGTGTAAACCCTTTTCTGATTGTTCTAACCCACTTGTTATCTTTTTAAGACCAATTGACCTTCATTCAACCCTTAAGAAAATCCGTGGTTATACTGCATTCATGATAACCTAGTAAAATTACAGTTTTTACCCTAGTTTCTTATTTTTCCCTCAGAATGATTATGCAGTAACTTGTGACTCTCTGACGGTTATGTAAGAGCATTTACTGACTTAATTGAGTCAAAATGAGCTAGTTATGACTCATGATGGTGTTCCCATCAACCACTTTAACGGCTTCGTCGCCACCGATGTGGGACTAAGCACTGCAACAAAATTGAGCATTGAAGGCACACAGCTGCGTGCTGATTTCAAGGTTTTATGCATCGATTAGACAGCTAAATTAAGATATGATTTCAAATTAAATTATATGGGTGTAAAACCTTTACATAGAGCTACTCAATTGTATAATTAATTTAAAAAAATAAGTTATTTAAATATATATTAAAATTAGTTAAATTTATAGGTTTATACATGTTAAATTAAGGATTAATTTCTTAATTAATGTACAAATTGATAAATTAATCATGAAATTGACTTTATAATTATTTAATTTATATAATAAGGTATTTATTATACATTTTAAATTTATTTTAGAGTCTTTATTTTAATTTATTTACATTTACATACACATTTTAGATAGATAATACATATTTAAGTTATAAATACTATTATATAGTATAAATATATATTATAAATAGGATGAAAATATTTAAAATTAATATATATACATGTATAGTATAAATTACTTCAGTAATAACTTAATTTACTAATTTATTTTATTTTAAGTTAATAATTTACCTAATTAACTTAATAACTTAATTACCTTCAATAAATACATAATTAAATAAATATATAGGTATCATACAGTATATAATAATTAGTTAAGTATGTATGTACAATAATAACTATGATTATAGGCATATACATAGGTATTTATAATTACATAGTATTATTTACATTTACTCTAATATAAATTAATATATAATTATATGTTAAGGTTATATATACAATAAATAATCCTAAATACTTAATTAAATATATAGAATACAATTTTAAGTTATTTATATACATTATTTACATATACTACAATATCTACATATAGCTTAGTATTAAATTATATTTACAAGTATAAATACAATGTACAAAGTATTTTTAGGTGTTTTTGGGTATTTTCTGATTTTTATGATTTTTATATGTATAATAAAGATAGGAGATGAGAGAGAAAGAGTGAGATGAGATAAGAAGAGATTCTTTTTGGTGTTTTTAAATTAAGTCTTTTATTAAGTTTCAAAGCAAATCGAACCATCGACTGGTATGTTCTACAAAGTTGAAGGTTTGGAATACTTTGCAACTTTGTATACACTTAGAAAAATACCTAATCTTACTCAAGACAAGTTTATTTTATTTTTTTATGATTTTTATAATTTTTATTCATTATTTCAATCTCACCCAAAAGAGACCTAAATAGAGTTTGAAACTAAAAACCTAAGGCCTCTATGAGTGTTTCAAAGGCTGAACAACAGGTTTAGGTATTCACACATATTCAGCACATATGAAGAAAGATATATAAACATTTAAACATGATTTTCAACTTAATTTCAGTTCAAATCTCAATTCGGACAGATTATACGCTTACAAGTAACTAACAATACATCAAAACATGGATTTCATGTCATTAAAATCATATTGAAGTCACATGCTTATACATGAATGCTTATGACATTAAGTTCTCACATTACAAACATGCTACTACATCAACTTCCAGCAGCTATTTTAACTGCTAATGTCGTTGTTCTGCTATGATTAGACCAAGTAGGTCTGATCTGAGGCTCCATAAAACATCATAAGATTTGGAAGAAAAGAGCTAAGTGACATCTCAGCACAAATCAACATTTCATACACCAAGCAACTGCAATCTAAAATCCAATCTCACTGAGAATCACTACAGAACCATGAAAAATAGATTAGTTGTCATAACAAATCCGATCAAACCTGATTCAAACACTAACCTAGAGCAACTTTCAATATTGAAAATCCAAATCCTAGATGTTATGAAATCCTTCTCAAAAGCTCTTACACCCCTTGAAAATCCCATCAATTGATTTCAAACCTTAAGATCTCTAATATGGTCCTTACCTCGCACTACAGACAGTGTGGAGGTAAAGATCCATACTAGATTTAAAAATTAGATCAAAACAATTCCAGGCTTTTATGAAAACAAACCAAACCTAATCAAAACACTGGTCAGCAGATGAATCACATTCAAATTCAAATCAAATATCATCTAACTGGAAATTTTAGTTTAAGCTTGCTAAGATGATTTGATCATTTAGGATATCTACACACCATTGATTAGTGTTCAGGTATCCAATGCAGTGTTGTAAATCCAATTAGATCATGGTTTAAACCTCAAATCAATGCAACTGATTTTCATTGGCTTAAACTACCAAAAATAACATCAACATCTGAAAATTGGGTATAAACACAATGCTCATCCAAATTCCAATCAATATAGCTCATACCCATTGAAATCAGACCAATTACATTGATATAAACTCAATTCAATCGATTAAAACAGTTAGAAACAAAATTTCTCATTAAATTCATCAATAAACCCATCAAATCAAACTAGACTCAAATGATCAAATTGAGTCCAATCCAGCTCAAGGGAGGGTGATTATGATCCAATGGAGTGAATGGGATCACCCTCAAGTGGTATTGAACGCTCTATGGATCTAGAAACTAAAGAACTTTATATCCATAGAAGTTCTAATGGATGGAGACGAATAATGAATAAAAATATGAGGAAAGTGGATGAACATGAACATGGAGTGGTAAGGGAGCCGTATGAACAATGCGAAGGGGTGAAAACACCTCTCTGATCTGAATTGATCAGAGAGGGCGAGATAGATCCTAAACTAAACTATTCCTAATCTACACTAATCCATCACTGAATTCGCCATCTAAACTAACCCTACTGATCTACACTACACTAACAGGCACTATAACTAATCTAGAAAGCATTTAAAATCCTAACTAATGAGAAGAACGGGACCTTTGGATCAACAATCGGTGGCTGAAGAGGACGAAGTGGGGGAGATCTCCAGTGAGTGGAGAGCTCACGAGAGGAGCTCCAGGGTCACCCTCAGGCTTACGTCATCCCTAGCGGCGAGGAGGAATTGAGGAAGAAGAACACCCCTATCACTGATGGTGTGAGTGAAATGGAAGAGGCACTGGAGAGGACGAAGGGATCAACTCCAAGAGAGTAGGAGGGGGAGCTAATGGTGCGTGCGTGAGGTTTGAACTAAGTTTAAGTAGGCCACAGAGAAAATCAAATCACCGCAATGGTGAGATTAGTCAATTAGGGCATGGATGGTGGAGGTGGGTAGGCTAGGTGTGTGGGAAGGTCAAGAATGAAACTCCACTGTCAGATGGGATCTAGGAGAGGCAAGGGTGCTCCATGCAAAGGCACGCGCTCGGAGATGAAGGATCGACCATTCGATCAATGGAGCCGAGAATCAACGGCTACTGCTGCAGTTGTTCTTCATGGATGAACAGTGAACCACGGGCGTAAATGGTATCAGGTGGTATTGGGTAAATTGCACAAAAGGTCCTGAAGGTCGAAATGGTAGAACATTTGTGATGGAGACCATTAGTGATAAGAATGATGTCAGAGTAGTCCTTGAAGTCCTACAAATGGGTCCCTGCAATTTTCAAAGAGGTCTTTGCGACTTCAAATGTAATAAAAATGTTAATGCATGAGGACCTATATGCAATCTAATGAATGCAGGGTCCTATTGATGTCCAAATGCCATGAAATTTTTATTAGAGCTCAATTGAATATTTAAGAACATGATTTCACTCTTAATTTGAACTTTTAAGCCCAAAAGTGTGTTCAATTGGCAACCGGATCATCATTTTGCATTTATGAATAGAATATCTCATTAATTGACCTAGTTATGCATTATTAACACAAATTGGGTGTTTTAGGTCATTTCTGCTAATTTCTACACTTAACCCTTTTATGATGTTAATAATGTAGTGTTTAACCTAGTTTCTAGCGTAATTTAGGCATTTTAACTATGATGAGCCACACCTCATTATACCCCATGATGATAACGTCATCATCAGCCATATCTAGCTTTAATTAGTCATATTCCATTAATAAATGCTCTTACATAACCTCCAAATGACCAAAATTCACTACACATCCTTTCTGAGAGTTTAACATGAAACTAGGGTTAAAATCTGCAATTTTACCATCACATCATGAATGAAGAATAACCGTGGATTTTCTCAAGGGTTTATTAAAGGTCAAATGTACATTAAAGTCTAACAAGAGGGTCCGTACAAGTAGAAACGGGTTTTCACGTGTTACAAGAATTAAATGACATCTGAAACCCAAAAAATAAACTCACTTAATTCACTGAGGTTCTGGTCATAATAAAATTCACTTAAATCCTCTAAAAATCATATAAAAATATTATCTAGGGTTTTTTCATCCTTGATTTGACCATCAGAGCCCATTTTGAAATAAAACAGTCTCAGATAGACAATTGCCCTAATTTGGGTTTATGCATAATTTACCCAGTCAAACTTGGTCAAAACCTAAATCCGACTTCACCTTCAAATTTTTTGGATCTAAATTAGGCTTGTAACAAAATTTAGGCCCAATCAGAGATCATATTGACCTAGTTTACATTTCAATCCTATCTGACCCTTTTCTCTCACACATATGCCCCTAACTTTCAAAATAATTTAAATGGGTCCCTAACTTTATCATCGTTCTTTGTAAAAAGGTCCTCACGTCATTTTTGGAAGGTCAGACCTTCACCGTCGAGTTTCGAGCGAGGATTTCTTGCTCGATTCTCAATCAAACACTCCCAAAATTAAAAAGGAGATTTCTTGAGGAATTCCATTCCAAATGAGACCTTCCATGAATCCTGATTCGGCCCCAAATCCTCATGCGAACCTTTTGAAGGTTCACATGTCCTATTTGCATGGAAAACGTGGGGTTACAAGCTTGGTTTCTAAGCTTGAAACCCCTCTCCATGGCCTATAAATGGACCTACGACGAAAACCTCACCTCCTTAGCTAGGTTTTGGAACAAAAACCCATTCAAATCCCTATCTCCAGCCTCCTCCGACCTACGCTCCGGTGGACCTTCTAGACCTTCCTCCTCCGTGCCTCCAACAGCCAAATTGGAAGTGCAGCAACCTTCCCCATCTTCCTCTACATCTCGCCGGTCACAATAGGCGCCATCTTCCCCTCTCTTCGTCACCGTTCACCTCACCGAAGATTTCGTCCCCTCCGGAGTCGGCCAATCAAAGCCAATGCAAATCTCCTTCCTCTTCTTCCCTTAGTCAGATCTTCTTGGTCCCTTTTCCACTCCTTAAACACCTCAATTTGACCGTCGTTCACACTCTCCCCCTTCGTCTTCTCCATCTCCGGCAAGGGCTCCGGCAAGCCCACGCCACCACCACAGACCACCAAACCACTCCACTCCACTTCCAAAACCTTCGCCATCATTTCAAGAGCAAAAGCCCTCTCCTATTTTGCATATTCACACACCCAAAACCTCTGCCGAACAACCCCTCCATTCCCGACCTCGTCCAACCACTTCATGCCCTTTCACGTCATGCTACCACCATCATCACCTTCACTAAGATCAAGCGAAGCTTCTAAGATGTTCTAATGTGGCTGTAAGGCCTTATTTCATGTTCTTAGGTTCTACGTCGGAGCTCCACCACCTCCGCCATCGTCGCCTTCGTTCTTCGAGCTCCAGGCATCGAAAGCCCCAGGTCTCACCTCCAAGTAGAGCAAACTAGCCCCAGGAAGTCATCCCAGTCCTCAATTGGAGGTTCAGCTATGTAGACCACGCCCAATTGAACGAAGCTTCACCTACAGGCGCACGAGAGGAGGGGACTTATAGTCCCACATCGTATGTGGAGAGGCATGCAACAGCTCATAGGATGATTTTGTGATACCAACTTACTGCCGTGAGACATCGAGGGTAAGGTCCCCGCTCACCCGCTCATGCTCACTCGACCCGACCCGACCTAGCCTAAGCTATACACTCCTCGCTCATCACCATTGCCGGTGAGCCTGGACTCGGGTGCGCGTGATCCGATTACCAGACCATTTGAGAGAAAAAGAGGAGAAGAGAGAAAAAGAGAGAGTGCACGGGGGAGGGGTGTTTTTGCTCTCTGAAGAAAGTGTCCCTATGCGACACTTAGCCAAATTTGAAGGATGCGTAGCCCTTATGTGTGAAGAGAAGAGAAGTCTTGAGAAGAAAAGAAGAACCCCTGTGCATGCTGAAGAAGGAAGGAAGAAGAAGAGAGAGGCTCTGCATTTGAAGAAAGAGAAGGAAGGATCTGTTAAGTTGAAAACACTGTGGCATTATTTGAATTACTATTCAATAATTTAAGTACTATGGTTAAGATACATGCTTAAATGAGGATCTAAAAGGTAATTTAAATCACTACTTTTTAGGATCATTTTCATTCTTTTTGCTATGTCAAACTCATGTTATACATTGATGATCAATTCTTGAGTAATTATTCTTCCTTGAATATCATTATTGGTTTAATTATTATGCTCATTTATATTATGATTGAGATTAGTGCGTGAATGCAACATTTGCTCCCTGTGTTTGATCCCAGACTTATGTTCGAGTTATAAATTCTATTTGTTTGAGCGCATTTGTCCTATACTACAACGCATAACTTTAACAACGACGAATCCGCCTCAGCACCCCCATGCTTAGGTTTTGCTAGTCCCTTAGCAAACAACTCATTAAGTGCAAAGCAATTTAGTATCAGCTATGTAAATGTGATGAGATATCTATTTAATCTTTTCAATTCGTTAAGTGTTTAGAGATGATCTTTAAGCTGAAATTTTTTTTCTGATAAACCAACTGTGTTTATATCTAAACATTGTGAGAACCAGCTGCCTAGGATGGCTAACCAAAACTTAAACTGATATGACATAGACCATCTCTCAACCAACAAAGACTCTTGATATTTAAACCTTAAGTGGGATTTTCAAAACTCAAGAGGGTTTTACAAAGCTTAAAAGCTAGGTGGTTATGGTTGTGCTTAGTCAAAGGTTAGGACTAACCAGGTGAACTTTAAATCTGAAGCCCAGGGTTTCACGTCTTTTTAAGTACAGGTTGGTCCTAGTTTCAGCTCATGTCTTCGGATCAACTCTTAAAAATGAAAGAAGACTCAAACCCAACTCTTATTGCGTTGTGACTCAAAGAATATTTGGCGAAAATAGGGTATTTGTAATGCACCCTAAAAAATCTTTTTTTGGTGGAAAGTATTTACAGGACTTTGGAGAACATACTTGACTTATTCAAAAGAATGTCTTTCTCTAAAAATTCTTTTTGACTTTTTCTGATTTTTTTTTTGAAAATAAATGTCAGTATGTCTCCTACAACTTTATTGGGTAGATCACTTATTTGGTAGGCGAGTACTTTAGTGGAAAGAGCTTCTCCTAAACATAAGACTAAAAATTAGGAAAAAGAGTCTACTTGCACGCATAAGTAAGGACTCCACCTTCCCTAATGAACACTAGGGTTGAATTTTAAGTTCACAAGGTCTTTCCTAACACCGTATAGTGTAAACCAAAGTTACTTAGACTTCTAAGCCAAAGCAAACCAACGAATCCTATACTAGTGACTCAGGTACAAGAATAAGTCCTTAATTACGAGAGATCATTGTCTATCTTGTCAATGCATAAAGTGTATTAAGCGAAAGCCTGAGAGAATCAAGTTACAGTAGCCTAGAATGTCTAACCAGTAAAGGTTGAATGTTCATAAACAATTATTTTATTTTTGTTTTCAGTTATAAGATCATAATTAAACACTTATAAAACTTTTCAAAGTTGTTCTCTCTCCTCAGAAATTTTGTTTTTGGAGTTCTCCCTCAACAATAAGAACATTAGGTCCCTTATTGTATTTTTAGTATTTTTGTTTTTGACTTTGCAATTTTTTTTTCAAATTTTTCAAAATTTTTCAATTTTTTTGGTAATTTTGACAATACTATACTATGTATACTACAAGTGTGTCTATAATTACATTTCAGAAAAATTATTTCACCATTTACACCCCCCATACTTAAATGATGCAATGTCTTCATTGTATGAATAGGGTGGATGCAAATGCATGCTCTACTTTTCACTAACTTAGACTAAGTGATAAAAGGAAGTTGGAATGAGGCAATAAGAATTTTTATGCAGATGATTTCAAGTCTAATACAAGATCATAGTGGGAAGTCGGGCTAAGTAGTGAAATACATGACATATGTGACTGTGAATGCATGCTAAAAATACGAGGATATACACTTAAGAAAGAAATGAAAAATAAGAAAGGTGACAACAGTGAAATACAAAAGATAAGTTGATAAGTTTAATACCTTCAGTTAGGCGCAAACCCAGTTGTAGGTGTCAAAAATGTAGGAGCCAAAATGATGGGTAGAGAAATGACAAGTCAAATGAAGCTCAATGAAAGATACAGATCATATGATGATGTAGAAAGATGAGAGTTTGTCAATCTCAAAGGTATAAGGCTCCATAGTCAATGTGAATCAGAATCAGATACTTGGTATAAGGCCCAAGTGAGTAGTGGGTATCTAATCGGAGAAACTTGGCTCAAGGTCCAAGTACATAGAATAAAGTCAACTCAAAATTACTTGGCTCAAGGTCTAAGTAGAGAAACAGAATGTCCAGAAAAATCAACAGCTTCCACCTCTTCAATCAATGACATCTCTAGATGTTATGTTCATCTGACGTCTTGCTGACATCGTCGTCTCTTGACGAATCTTATGTGGTCTCCATCTTCCACACATGGCCTTTGATGAGGGGCAAAAAACACCCTCAAATTTCAAACTTCATACAAAACCCAAAGGAATCCGGTTATCTGAATGGGCAGATCCAGGGTGGCCTGACCCATCTAAATCCAAATGGATTCGGGCCTGCCAACGCCCAAGCAAATCCAGGTGAGTCCGACCTGACCGAAGAATCCAGTTGATTGGAGTTGGAGAGGTGGTGACAATGTCCATGTCAACGCTAATAGAGACATTACAAATGCTACTCATAGCCAAGTAACGGATATGCCAGGAAATCCACAAAGACCGTTGTAGGGATTAAATGTTTTTAGGCATTCCTTATACTATAAATAGAGGAGGAAGGCCCCCTCCTCTATGTTGTATGACGGGATGACGAACCCCAACAGCTATGTGGGGAGCTACCGCCAGATGATACTCGTTCATAAATGCCCTGACGGGATACTCTGCTGAGTATTCCCATTTTATTAGCCGACGAGTGGTTCAATGAGCTATCGGCTAGGCAGATCACCTGCTTTCAAGAACTGGCGGACAAATTCTACCAGTAGTTCGCAGGACAGTAGAGGGTTAGAGATAACCCAAAGAGGCTGTTGGAAGTTCGACAGCAAAGAAATGAGTACTTTCAATCATACCTAGACAGATTTAAGGCTCAATACTTTAAGTGCAAAAGGTCCTATGATGCCATTGTCATCCAGTACTTCAAGTTAGGCCTCCTGACCCAAAGGTTCTAGTATGATATCGACAACTTCCCGCCTAAAGACGTGGCGAAGTTGTGGGATCTGGTTATGAGGTTTGCGAAGTAGGATGACTCGTTCTGGTCCGGTAGTCGATTGGCGGATGAGTATGGAGATGATCTCAGTCCCGTGGAGAAGAGATTCTTGGGAGAACCGACTCCTGTATCCATCCGCGAAGGAAGTCACTTCAACAAGCGGAAGGCCAACTTCCAAAATTAATGGAGTGATAGACCCAGAAAGGGCCAAAATAATGGACCCCGCCAGCCTAGGCAGGAATTCTTTGAAGAATACACTCCTCTGGCCGTGAACCAGGCGAACGTGTTGGCGAAGGTGTGGTCCATCGACAAGGACCTCCTACCCCCACCAAAGCCTCTTAAGAAGAAGGTTGATACTGGGCCCTATTGCAAGTACCATCGAGCTCGGGGGATGCCACAGAAGACTACTGGGATCTTCGTGACCAAATTAAGTCCCAGATTTGGCATGGAAACTTGGCCCATTTCGTCAAACGGAATGAAGGTCAAGACAAAGGCAAGAGGCCTATGGAGGGTCCGGAGGAGTACCATAAGGAGAAGCTCCAACAACTCTACGGGGTCAACATGGTCTCTGTGGCAGAGCAGGAGTCGGACAAGTCTGAAGCCCTTCAAATCGAGCAAACAGTGTCACCCTGGCTCCCCCCCCCCTACAAAATACCACTGTTAAGTTCTGGTAGTGAAGGCAGTGCTACCACAGAATGCTCACCTCTCATTGCCTAAGTCAACAGGTGCAGAGGTCGAGGTCATCTTCGGGGTCAACGTCACCCCAAACTAACAAGCAGCTCCTCCCAAGTGGGTACCCCATAATGCGTTTCTCACCCGTTAGTGGGGCGAGAGAGACACTGTCAAACAAGTGGCTTCCAAGCTGTTTGCTGCCTTGCCCAACTCGACCGAGCACACGGATACACTCCTAGTGACTCTCTTACTGGCAGGGCAACTCCAACATAGGCTCTTGATGGGTAAGGGCAACGCAGTGGATGTTCTATTATGGAAGACACTGCTTAAGCTAGGGTTCAAAGAAGAACATCTCTCCCCGTCAACTCACCCGATAGTGGGCTTCGAGAACCACAAGGTGATGCCAAAGGGAGAAATTAACTTGCCCCTATCCATCTATGATGGGGACAAGCACCTAAACAAAACAGCCACATTCATCATCACCAGGTTGATGGTGACGTTTGATGGAATTATCAGCTACCCAACAACCCATGCCTTCCAGGTGATCTCCTCCTCCTACTTCCAGTTCATGCTCTTCCAAACTCCTCGAGGAGCAGGGATAGTGCATGGGAATCAGACGGTCGAGCGCGAACTCCTTCGAATCGAGTTGGAGCGATCTATGGAGCCGAGGACCCTCAAGCTACAAAAATGGGGAAAGAAGAGAAGCCAGGTGTCACGACCTGGGCATCAAGAATCGTTTAAGATGTCTGGGAACTGGCCCAGACGTCTGGAAGCCTTCCCAAACGTCTCGTATTAAATTTTTTCGGCGTACGAGTTCGCGTCTGCGCGCCTGCACGCGCAGACTGAACCCGCCGCCTTCGTTCTTCTCTTTCTCTCCCTGCAGGCGCCGCGTTTCCTCCTTCTCTCTCCCCGCGGATGCCTTATAAAAACGCTTCCCCTCTCCCTCACCCTCACTCCACCGCCTTCTTCTTCTTCTTCTCCCTGTCTGCGAGAGAGTGCGCAGGCGAGAGCGGCAGCAGCGACTACTGCGGGTGTGTGGGGAGGAGCCGTTGTGAGGGGAAGAAGGAGCTCGACCGCGAGGGTGCGAGCTTCCCGGGGCATCTAGAGCTGGCCGGCGGGAGAGCAGTGAGCGTGGGGTACCGTGGAGGAGCAGTTGTAGCTCAGGCAGCAGGCGGACGCGGCGCGGCGTAGCCGTACGCTGCTGGCGAAGAGCGAAAAGGGTCCTGATTCTGGGAAAATTTCCCTGAATCAGACGTTTGGAATTACGTCCAGATGACGCAGAAGACGTCTGGAGGAAGGTCCAGACATCTGACAAGTACAATATTTGTTTTCTTCTCCTTCTTTCGCGTGTACGGCCATGCAGCCGTCCGCCGAGTGTTTCTACACCTTTTCGTGATGAGAGCGGCCGTGTGTGTGTGCAGGAGTTGTTCAAGAGGGCGCGAGGGCTTGCCATTCAGTCGTCTGGACACAGTACCAGACGACGGAGAGGACCTTCAAACGTCCGAGGTGACAATCGGATGTCTGGAAACTAAGTCCAGACGATCCAGCAGGCTTCTGGACGTCTGAAGGACTGCGCAGACCAAGGTATGGCATGATCGACCTTTTAAGACGTCTGGAAGAAGTTCCAGACGTCTGATTTTGGGCAGACTCGTCGTTTTTGACCCGTTTAGGGTCCGTTCGGAGTCCGTTTTCCACGTTTCAATTTTTGTTCTTTCCAGATTTATTTCCTCTACCTGTTTACCGTAATTGTATACTATTATGAGTAGCTCCTTGTCTTTGATCCTTGTATTAGGACCCCGTTCCGTTGCGGCTCTGGGGGTTGCAGAGGCACACGGGATTGCCGACCACGCCCCCAGTACTTCCGATTTTGCGGGTAGAGTGGCCCTTTAATTTAATTATCAAAAATTATACATTTATGAAACAATTAATAGAGTTTAGGGCATTGCATGAACCCTAGGGTTGAAGAATTAGATTGAATGATAGATCCTAGGGTATTGCATGAATCCTAGGACTGGAAAAACTAGATTGAATGATAGATCCTAGGGTATGGCATGAATCCTAGGACTGGAAAACTAGTTGAATATATTCATTGCAGTCTTGGAAAAGTGGAAAGGAAATGATAACTGCCTGTAAATTGGTTAACAGCTACCTGTTATGAACGGATAAATACGATTGAGAACATGAATTGTATGGATATAAAGCTGGAATGGTGAAACCTAAATTGGCTGAGTTAAAAGAGCATGAACCCTACAGGGAATTAGGAGTAGAACTCCTGGAAAGTGAATGGAATAGAATTGGGGAAGTGAGCTGGCCCTTGAGTACGGAATACCAAGGAGAGCAACTGTCCCCCTGTTTAGTGCAGAGCGGAGCTAGCCGCCCCAGGGACCCGGGGTTAGGTCTGGCCACTTTGTACCGATTTTTGGCCCTCGTGTACACAGTACCGAGGAGAGCTACTAGTGTAGGGAGAGCACTAGCTACCCCACGGGTCCCGGGGTTCTGCTAGCCCTCCTACACCGACTTGTTAGGCCCACTAGGAAAACCAGGGTAGTCAGGCGAGGGTGCGCGGACTGTGGAGGGGCAAGACCCCTGTTTGGTTACTGTGGAGGGGCTGGACCCCTGTTACTGAGAGGGCTCTGCCCTATACTGATTCCGTGTTGTGCTTTGGGCGCACCCGTTAACGGAAACGACTGACCGCGTGCCAATACGAGGTAGCTACCCGTGCCTTTATCGCGCGTGCTGTAGTCACAATTACGTCTGTCAGCGACCTTGGGGTGGTTGACTGAGGGTAGGACTGTTGGTACTAGAGCACCACGATCATTTGTTTTGATGATAACAAAACACGTGTAATTTAACATTTGCAATTTGAGTCCTAGATTTCAGGTCAATTGCAAATGTGGACGTGTTTAGACAGAGTTCGAGCTCGCATCCAGGACGGATTGGAGGAGCTTGACGGAAAACAGAGGAGGTTCGCGTGGAGCGACAGATTGAAGATAGAAGACAAGAAGAATAGGATAGATTCTTTTTAATCCTTTCCTGTATCTCTTGTCTTTATTTTCTTGCTCTTTTTATTTTCCTTAGAAAATTATGTTAAAGAGCCTCAAAGAACCCTAACAGTAGTCCTAGGAACACCGGCACAACCCTAGGATACTTAGAAAACCAATATAGGGCTCAAACAGCATTTCCAGACGTCTAATTCCAAAATCAGACGTCTGATAAAGTATTTTAAGACGTCTGACTGTTGTTTCAGACGTCTGATAACTGTTAGGCTGGACATACTTAGTTCTGTCTGATGAAATCAGACGTCCAGACATTATACCAGACGTCTTAGAAGACGTCTGATGGACTTGCCAGACGTCCAGATAGTGGACCGTTGGCTATGACCGTTAGAGCCTTATCAGACTTCCTTAGACCTTTCCAGACGTCTGATAAATGACCGTTTGGCCTCGGCTGACCCAAAATCTCTTCTCAGAGATTTTCTAGCCGTTGCAACGTTTGGAAATCAATTCCCACAGTAAAAGTAGGTTTCCAGACGTCCAGACTTAGTGCCAGACGTCCTGTATGTCGTCTGATGGACTTGCACAAAAACCCTGTTTAGATCTGATTCAAGTCAGGGAGAAACCCGCATAGAATCAGAAGTCTGACCTTGAAATCAGACGTCTTAAAGTGGCCTTCCAGACGTCTGATGCCAGAGTTAGATGTCTGATAACCCTGTCAAATGTAATCTTTGTCCTGATTTCGGCCTGATTCTCTTGGACTTTGTTCCCAACGGCTATGGAAGCTTTTCTAAGCCTTCCAAAGCCTTCCTAAGGCCTCTATAAATAGAGGGGAGCCTTTTCACACCAAGATACAACAAGAGACACACAAGAAACACTTTGCAATACACTAAGATCAAGTATTTCCACTCTCTTGTGTCCAAGAAGCTCTTGCTCTCTAAGCTCAAGTTCTACATCTTGAGAGCATCATTCCCTTCGCGCACCCGCTCTCCCGCCGTTGTTCACGAGAGCGACATTGCGCCGTTGCGTGGCTCACGCACCCGCGTCATCGTCGACGCACTCCTTGCAAAGGGGAGTTTCCTAAATCCTATAGAAGCTTAGGTTTATTACTTTGTTGGCTCTATAGGTTTGTTGTTTATTTTAGCTTTGTTATTTGGTTGGGTATTCGCTTTGCGAATTCCCGTCTCCTTCGTGGGACAAAGTCCTTCTCGTGGAGAGAAGGGGTTGAGGAACGCTACCCTCGTACTTGTAGCGTGGTTGTACTGAGGTTGAATCACCCTCGTTTTAAAGTGATTCGGTTAGTGGATTTGATCAACTAGCTTGATCGAAAAATCCTAACTCGAGAGGGTTAGGTGGTGGTTTTCACCCGGTTTGGGTTTCCACCTAAAAATTACTTGTGTACTTGTGCGATTGATTTTTGAGATTGCTTTATATTTCAATTCCGCATTTTTTACGTTACGCTAATCTCACCCCCTCCAAGTAGGAACCTACATTTGGTATCAGAGCAGGTCTCGCGAAATCGGCGTTACAAACCGGCGAGGATCTAGAACATGGAGGGAAGCATAGCCGCAATCAGAATCTCCGAGGGGCAATCCACCATCCGACCACCCTACTTTGACGGGAACAACTACAGCTACTGGAAGTTGCGGATGAAGACATGGCTTCAAGCCACCGACTTCACAGTCTGGGCCAGATGCGAGACGCCATTTGAGATCCCAGAAAAACCTGCGGGAGGCTACTCGCAGCAACAAATCCGTGAGCTCTCTTTAAACGCAAAGACCATGAACGCCCTTTACTGCGCGCTCAGCTCGGAAGAATTCAACAGAATCTCGCAGTGCGCCACCGCATACGAGATTTGACACACACTCGAGGTAACTCATGAAGGTACCTCTAAGGTAAAAACCTTAAAAATTAATTTACTTTCTCAAGAATTTGAATCTTTTTCAATGAAATCTAACGAGTCTTTAAGTGAGATGAACACTAGGTTCACTCTCATTGTAAATAACTTGAAAGCTTTAGGAAAGACTTTCATCAAGGGGGAGCTTCAAGGGAAGCTTCTTCGTTCCCTTGGACCGGAGTGGGAACAGAAAGTCACCGCCATCGAGGAGGCGAACGAAATGGAGGAGCTCAACATGGAAGATCTCCTAGGCAATCTGATGGCCTACGAGACTAAGTTGAAGCAGAAGAAGAAGGATACACCGGAGCCTAAACCAAAGAAGACTCTCGCCTTCAGAGCCGCGTCGGATAACGAGGTAAGTTCCGACGACAAAGACTTTAGAATTTTACTTAAAAATTTTTCCAAGTTTTGTAGGGAATTAAAGAAAGAGAAAAAGGAGAAGAAGGAAAGCCTGAGACGTTGCTACCACTGCAACGGGAAAGGGCATCTGCGACTAGAATGCCCTCTTCTCAAAAAGGAGAAGAAGAAGGAAAAGGAGAAGAAATCTAAGAAGAAGGCGTTCCAAGCCACTTGAGACGATTCTAGCTCGGAGGAAGAAGAAGAAGAAAAGACCATAGAAGAAGAAACCGCTTGCTTCGGTTTCATGGCCAGAGGAAGCGACAGTGAAAGCAAAAGCGACTCAGACAACGAGGTAAATCTCGATCTTCAAGAAGCTTTTAATGAACTTTTTGAAGTTAGTAAATCACTAAAAAGAGAAAATAATAGCATTAAAAAGAATCTTAGTTTTCTTAGAAGTGAAAATGATAGGTTAGAAATAAAGCTTAGGGACCTAGAAAGTTACTCTAGTCCTAATAACCTGCTTTTAGAAAATAAAAATTTAATCAATGAAAATACTAAATTGATTGAGGAAAATGATAGTCTAAAGTTAGAAATTTCTAATTTAAAGACTAAGATGCAAACTATAGAAAAAGAAATTGCATGTCTTAGGGAAAATTCTAACAAATTAATCAACAAAGTAGACAAGTTTTATAGCCCTAAGGTTGAGATAGGATCTCCGTCAAGGAGACCCACTAACAAATCCAGATCCAAGCTTACTTGGATACCGAAGAAAAATTTGGAATCTTGTTTTGTAGGATTCAGGGATAACTACAATACACAGGACTGGACCTACAAACTCAAGGCTGGTCAACTCGAGTTAGGAGAACTAAGGAGTAGACCAAGGAGGAGAACAAGAAGACCGACGAGACGGCGAACAAACGACGAACCCGCCGCACATCGACCACCAGATTGGAGACCGACGCCAATGCCCGGGCCTCCAAGCTACGGATGGGAGCCCCATCCGATGTGGCATCCACCACCACCATTCGGGCCATTTTATTGGCCATGGTAGGTGAGGTAAAATTCTTAACCCTATCTTTTTATAAGCATTTAGATAGGGGGAGTTAAAAATTAATGAGCTAATTGTCAATTTTTAAGGGGGAGATATAAGGTAGCTAAATTTCCTTTAGTAAGGGGGAGAAAAATAATAGCTATCTCATTGTTACAAAAAGGGGGAGGACATTACTTTGTCAAAAGAAATTTATAGAAGAGCATGTTTTAAGGGGGAGTTATAGGAAATGTAAAACCAATTAAACCTTTTTGATAATGTCAAAAAGGGGGAGGTTTTTTTCTGCATTATTATTTACGATTTTGTCATCATCAAAAAGGGGGAGATTGTTGGTGCTAGAGCACCACGATCATTTGTTTTGATGATAACAAAACACGTGTTATTTAACATTTGCAATTTGAGTCCTAGATTTCAGGTCAATTGCAAATGTGGACGTGTTTAGACAGAGTTCGAGCTCGCATCAAGGACGGATTGGAGGAGCTTGACGGAAAACAGAGGAGGTTCGCGTGGAGCGACAGATTGAAGATAGAAGACAAGAAGAATATGATAGATTCTTTTTAATCCTTTCTTGTATCTCTTGTCTTTATTTTCTTGCTCTTTTTATTTTCCTTAGAAAATTATGTTAAAGAGCCTCAAAGAACCCTAACAGTAGTCCTAGGAACACCGGCACAACCCTAGGATACTTAGGTTTTCTGTAGAATACTTAGAAAACCAATATAGGGCTCAAACAGCATTTCCAGACGTCTAATTCCAAAATCAGACGTCTGATAAAGTATTTTAAGACGTCTGACTGTTGTTTCAGACGTCTGATAACTGTTAGGCTGGACATACTTAGTTTTGTCTGATGAAATCAGACGTCCAGACATTATACCAGACGTCTTAGAAGACGTCTGATGGACTTGCCAGACGTCCAGATAGTGGACCGTTGGCTATGACCGTTAGAGCCTTATCAGACTTCCTTAGACCTTTCCAGACGTCTGATAAATGACCGTTTGGCCTCGGCTGACCCAAAATCTCTTCTCAGAGATTTTCTAGCCGTTGCAACGTTTGGAAATCAATTCCCACAGTAAAAGTAGGTTTCCAGACGTCCAGACTTAGTACCAGACGTCCTGTATGTTGTCTGATGGACTTGCACAAAAACCCTGTTTAGATCTGATTCAAGTCAGGGAGAAACCCGCATAGAATCAGAAGTCTGACCTTGAAATCAGACGTCTTAAAGTGGCCTTCCAGACGTCTGATGCCAGAGTTAGACGTCTGATAACCCTGTCAAATGTAATCTTTGTCCTGATTTCGGCCTGATTCTCTTGGACTTTGTTCCCAACGGCTATGGAAGCTTTTCTAAGCCTTCCAAAGCCTTCCTAAGGCCTCTATAAATAGAGGGGAGCCTTTTCACACCAAGATACAACAAGAGACACACAAGAAACACTTTGCAATACACTAAGATCAAGTATTTCCACTCTCTTGTGTCCAAGAAGCTCTTGCTCTCTAAGCTCAAGTTCTACATCTTGAGAGCATCATTCCCTTCGCGCACCCGCTCTCCCGCCGTTGTTCACGAGAGCGACATTGCGCCGTTGCGTGGCTCACGCACCCGCGTCATCGTCGACGCACTCCTTGCAAAGGGGAGTTTCCTAAATCCTATAGAAGCTTAGGTTTATTACTTTGTTGGCTCTATAGGTTTGTTGTTTATTTTAGCTTTGTTATTTGGTTGGGTATTCGCTTTGCGAATTCCCGTCTCCTTCGTGGGACAAAGTCCTTCTCGTGGAGAGAAGGGGTTGAGGAACGCTACCCTCGTACTTGTAGCGTGGTTGTACTGAGGTTGAATCACCCTCGTTTTAAAGTGATTCGGTTAGTGGATTTGATCAACTAGCTTGATCGAAAAATCCTAACTCGAGAGGGTTAGGTGGTGGTTTTCACCCGGTTTGGGTTTCCACCTAAAAATTACTTGTGTACTTGTGCGATTGATTTTTGAGATTGCTTTATATTTCAATTCCGCATTTTTTACGTTACGCTAATCTCACCCCCTCCAAGTAGGAACCTACAAGGACCACCACGGGGGACTCTCCCGGCCAGGAGAGCACCACGTGTTACTTCTACTTTTCGGAAAAGACTGCAATCAAGATCGTTCCCACGAGGAACATTTAAGATCAAGAGAAGGATCTGAGAAATAAATCAATAGTGACTAAATGGAAAAAATATAAGGAAAGAAAGTAAAAATATAACAACCACTGTCCACTCTGCTGCTTCTTCTAGCTTTTAGTTGCCACTCTACTCAGCGTTTCGCTGACGTGTCACCCTTGTTACTTTTCAGGACCAGGTGTTGAGCAGCCAGAGTCGGCGGCTGCAGAGGGCGCTGGGCCTAGTAGAGCCCAGTAGTGTCACTTGTAGTACCCACTGTACTTTTTTGTTGTTGTTGTGAGTAGTTTCTGTTACCCCCTGTACTCTCTTTATTGTAAGCTTCATGTTTATATATATGTTTACTTCTCTACTGTTGTGGTGGTGTATACTGTAGTATTTCTTTTCTCTACTGCTGTATTTTGTTTCTGCTAGCTATAGACATGTTGAATGTGGTTTATTTTACTGCTCTTTTAGTTACTTTCTCGTTGGACAACTGGGTCTTGGGGTCAGTCGAGTCGGTCCGATTCTCATGTCTCGTAGGGATTCGGGAATCGGGTTGTTACAAGATGGTATCAGAGCAAGGTCGTCCCGAGAAGTGAACCAACTGACTGGAAAATAACAAATTCATGTATCTGTAACTAGAGTAGCCACCACAATGTTTCTTTTGACATGAGCTCTTAGACTTCTTCGTTGGATATCGTTCCATATTAACGTGTTTCCGTTCTGTTTCGCGTCTGATGAGAACCTCATCATGAGCCATAACTAGCTCATTTTGACCTAATACAAAAGAGAAAAGCTCCTACATAACTCAAGGAAAGGCTTAACTCAGAGAATTCTGAGTTTAAGAAGAAAATAAAAACTAAGGGGTAAAAATGCAATCTCACCAATTCAATCTGAAAACAGGGTAACTCATGGTCCAAACATAGGTCAAAATAACTTAATAAGAAGAAAAGTGGGATGAGATGACTCAAAGAGGGCTACAACAACTCCAAGGAATTAAATGACATCCTGTAACCCTAAAAACAAATCCACTTCAATTCACGAGGTTCGAGGCAAAGAAAGAATTGAATAAACCCTCTAAAATTTATATAAAAATAATCTCTAGGGTTTATAACCTCCAATTTGGCCTTAGGAACCCATTTTGACCTACATTGAGAACCATGCCCAATTAATAACTTAATTTGGGTTTTGGTGTAAATTGACCGGTCAAACAAGGTTTAATCTAGAAATAAAATTCACCATCAGAATCCTTAGGCCCTAATTAGTCATGTATAAAAACTTGAGCCTAAGAAGAAACCTTCTTGACCAACTTTACTTTTTGGCCCTCAACTTTTGAAACCCTCACATTTTGGCCCCTAACTCTTCATCGTTCTTTGCATTTGGGTCCTCCCTGCAAAACCCTGCGCAGCACCATGCTCCGGCGACCTTGCTCGAGGCATGGCGCCGCGTACGGGGAGGGGGACCCCCTGCCAAGTCAACCAGGGGTTCCCTACGACGTCAGCCGTCGCAAGAACACCGCCCTGATCACTGCAGTCGCCCATACCGCCCGTGCGAACGCATGGACGGTATGGGTCTCCATCTCCGGCGTCCTCCGGCGAGGGAGGCACGTCGTCTCCCTCCGCCCTCCTCTCTGTTTCTGCCTCTATAAAAACCCCGACGCTCTGCCGCTCTCTCTAGCTCGGATCTGACGGAGAAATCCCCCCCCATTTCCTCTCTTCCCACTCCAACAGAGGCCCCCTTGCTCCAACGGTTTTTCCTCCTCCTCCTCGTCGCTCTGCCACACTACCAGCAGCAGAGCTGCCTTCACCTCCTCTTCCCGCGTCGCGCCGTACCCAGCGCGTGCTCTCCCGCTATCTCCTCGCCGCCACCCTCTCTCTCTGGGCACCTTCTTCTCCGGCGACAGTCGATACGACTGTCGCCCTGCTCCGGCCCCCCCTCGCCCCTCCGAGTAGGTACAATCTTTCCTCTTCCTCCCCTCTTTCTTTTCCTTACTGTAATTTGCATAACCACCCCTCGACCGCGCCTAATCGCCCTCACCTTCCCCATCTCCGGCCAAACTCCGACGACTCGCTCCCGTCATTCCACCACCCCACACGACTCGCCGACCCTCACAGAACCTCCGCCTCCTCACCCTGTCAACTTCCGCCCTTCCATTTCCCGCCACTCGCCACCTGCAGACCCCCCGAACAAACCTATTTCCCGCGCTACAGTTTGACCTAGGGCAGCCCCTACGCTCCGTCCCACGGCTTGCCAGACCCCACACCGCCTTCGCCGTGCCACGGCGAAGGTTCTCCGCTTGTCTGATTAGGTCGAGAGGCCGTTCTTCTGTGGACAGGTTGCTCGCCCTCCGTCTCCATTGCTAAGCCGGTGAAGCTCCTTCAACCTGCAGCTGCAGGCGCTCTTCGCCCAGGTTCGACTCGCCAGGACGCGCGATTCGTAGCCACGCAGTCGTCCAGGCCTGCAGTTGGGGAGAAAGCCCCGCAACTGCTGCATCTGCCTGCAGCTCTTTCAGCTGCGGGTGCCCAATTGGGGTGGGACATTTAGTCCCACCTCAGAACTTTTGAGAGGCCCACACCCGCATAAAGGCAAAACGTGCCTTAGGCTCTTTGCCTCCTGAGCACGGGGTGAGGTCCCTCTCACCCGCTCGAGCTAGCCTCGTCCGCGACCACGCCCCGCGGACCTGGCCCGACCCGTTTACCCATCCTGCACTCCTCGCCCACCACCGCACGCCGGTGGGCCTGGACCCGGGCGCGACCCCCGTACCTGACTATCCGACAGCTCTGGGAGAGCTATCCTACGAGTGAATTCTGAGAGAGAGAGACGCGGGGGAGGGTAGAGTAGGTTTTGCCCTCTGATCGAACTTTGAGTGTGCAGGCACAAGTGATTAAGAAGAGAAGGCAGGAAGAAGAAGGACTGCGAGAAGAAGAAGAAAGCCACAGAGGAAAGAAGAAGAAAAGACGCACTGTAGCAGCAGCTACTTAAGTCGTCTGATTGAAAAATCAGACGACGCTCTGAAGGTAAAGAAGAAGGAGAAGAACAGGACCGCAAGGGAGAAGAAAAAGAAAGAGACGGACAGAAAGAAGAACAAGAAGAAAAAGAAAGAGAAGAAAGAAGAAGAACAGAAGAGAAGGCAAGAAGAAAACAAGAAAAGAAGAACAGAGCAAGAATAAGAAGGAAGAAAACTGAAGACTCAAAGAGAAGAGAAAAGAAGACAAAGAAGAGAAGAAGAAGAAAGAAGCCAACAAGACAAATCTCTCTCTCTCTTTATTTTTTTGTAATAGAAACTTCGTACCTCTAGAATACAACTTGCTCCCTGAGTTCGAACTCGGGAGAACTTTCATTTCCGAGTAAAAATTGTAATAATGGCAATGATTATCTGTACTACAACATAATTTATACAACAAAACCTAGTCACAACGCCGTTATCAGCGTCTCCTTGCAGGAGATGTCTCGACGAGTGACTAGCGAGGCGGGCCACGGGTGCGGCCGAGGACGAGGTCGGTGAGGTGGGCGTGTTGCAGTCGAGGTCTCAGTGGACCAACCACTGCTCCCGGGCATTCAGGCCCAGGACCTCGCCCAGTTGATACGAGACATAGTACGAGAAGAGCTCCACCCACCGCCCCGAGCACCTCTCCTTGGGGCTGCGGAGGGGGAGTCCTCTGTAGGACCACGGGACGGACGCGGCGCTGGACTCGGGGGAGGGGATGGGCCACCACCGCCCCCACCTTTCTCCGACGCTTCTGTGCATAAGGCTTCCTTACCTGGAGGTGCACCAGCATCCCCACTACAGCGCCACTTCGAGCTTTTCGGGCAGTTCCGGAAGCTGAAGCCCCCCTCCTTCAAGGGGGATGAGGACCCGACCAAGGCGGAGGATTGGCTCAAGCAGATTGAGAAGGTTTCTAACACCCTTCGCCCCTCGGTGGAGTGCCGCGTGGCCTTTGCCACGTACCAGCTGGAGAGCGCGGCACACAGGTGGTGGAGGGCGGTCAGGGGACAGGAGAGGGACGAGCCGACCTGGGACCGGTTCATCACCCTCTTCGGCGAGCAGTACTTTCCCCGGACGTGGCAGGACCAGAGGAGGCGAGAGTTCCACACTCTCCGCTAGGGGACGATGACCGTGAGCGCGTACCGCACGCGTTTTCTGGAGCTGTCCCACTTCGCAGCGACAGCAGTAGCCACTGAGGAGGAGCGCCTTTGGAGGTTCACCGAGGGGCTCCGACCTGCAATTCGGGGGTATGTCAAACCCTTGAAGCTGCCTACGTTCTCGAGGGTGGTGGAGGCAGCTATGACCTACGAGGAGACCAACCCGTCCGCACGAGATACTGACAGCAGGCGGAAGAGGCCCTACCAGCCAGACTTTTCACAGGGCCGGCAAGAGACGAGACACATGGTGTCCGCAAGAGAGCCGTCACGTTTTGCAGGGCCATCAGTGGCCTTTGGGGGCCCTCGACAGGGGCCATTTGCTAGCACCGGACCCCCGCCCAGCCGACAGCAGGGACCTACTGAGGGCGGGAGTCGAGTTCCCCTCTGTTACCAATGTGGCTAGCCGGGCCACATCAGGAGGGACTGCCCATCTAGGGCAGGAGGTCAACAGACGCTTCCCGCGTCGAGCACTGGAGGGCGAGCAGGAGGCCGCGGTTTCCACGTGCGAGGAGGAGGATAGCAATCACGAGGAGGGTACCAGCCAGCAGCTACCCGTCCAACGCAGAGTGTGGCTGCTTCGTCCGCACCTAGGGCTGAGAGGCGTATCAACGCCCTGACACATAGGGATGCCAGAGCTTCGAGATCAGTGGTGGCAAGTATGGTTTCAGTTTCCGGTAGACTCGTTTACACACTTTTCAATTCCGACGCTACGCACTAGTTTGTCGCAGCCAGTTTCGCAGTTAGTTTGAGGTAGGATTATATGCTGTTAGAGGATCCGTTCGTGATCAGAGGTCCAAGTGGTCAGTTGTTTGTAGTTGAGGAGGTATACACGGGTTGCGAGGTCAGTATTGGGGGACATAGCCTTCCCGCTGACCTGATTATGATACAGATGGAGGACTTTGGCGTAATTTTGGGGATGGACTGGCTGTCCGCTTACCACGCTTTGGTGGACTATTTTGAGAGAAAGATCATCTTCTCCATACCGGAGTTGCCTTCTTTCGAGTTCCACGGTCAGCCAGTGGACAGAGGCCTTAGGTGCATTTCTGCACTTCGGGCGGCGAGACTTTTGAGCCAGGGGTGTGAGGGCTTCCTAGCTTATGTGGTGGCAGAGCCCAGTCCTGTGGCAGACTTCCAGAGTATCCCGGTGGTCAGAGAGTACCCCGACGTGTTCCCAGACGAGTTGCCAGGACTACCGCCCGAGCGTGAGATCGAGTTTGAGATCTCACTAGTACTAGGGACCAGCCCCATCTCCACCTCACCATACAGGATGGCACCACTTGAGCTGCGAGAGCTCAAGTCTCAGTTACATGATCTTTTGGAGAAGGGCTTTGTGAGGCCCAGTGCGTCTCCCTGAGGAGCCCCGGTACTGTTTGTAAAGAAGGATGGTACCCTACGCCTTTGTGTGGACTACCGACAGCTAAATAGGGTCACTATCAAGAACAGATATCTACCACCGAGGATCGACGACTTGTTTGACCAGCTGCAAGGTGCCACGGTATTCTCCAAGATCGACTTGAGGTCTGGATACCACCAGTTGAGGATCAAGGAGGCAAACGTCTCCAAGACAGCTTTCCGCACTCGGTACGGACACTACGAGTTTCTGGTCATGCCGTTTGGGCTGACCAATACCCCTACTGCCTTCATGGACTTGATGAACCGGGTGTTCAGACCGTACTTGGACCAGTTTGTGGTGGTATTCATTGATGATGTGCTCATCTATTCGCGAGATCAAACGCAACACGGACAGCACTTGCGGATGGTTCTGGACACACTGAGACGACGTAGGCTGTACACTAAATACAGCAAGTGCGAGTTCTGGTTGAGGGAGGTGACCTTCTTAGGTCATGTGATCTCTGGAGATGGCTTGGCAGTGGACCTAGCCAAGGTCGAGGCATTGCTCAGGTGGGAGAGACCGCGTACGGTTACTGAGATTCGCAGTTTCCTGGGACTGGCAGGCTACTACAGACGGTTTATCAGGGACTTTTCACAGATTGCACGTCCTATGACACAGTTGACTCGGAAGGACGTGCCCTTCACTTGGACAGACGCATGTGAGGCGTGTTTTCAGGAGCTGAAGGAGAGGCTGACTTCGGCTCCCGTGCTCACCATCCTTGACAGTAGTGACGGGTTTGTTGTGTACACGGATGCCTCCTTGCAGGGGTTAGGGGGTGTGCTCATGCAGAGGGGTCACGTTGTCGCTTACACTTCGCGGCAACTGAAGCCCCATGAGCATAGCTACCCTACCCACGACCTGGAGCTGGCAGCTGTTCTCTTCGTGCTAAAGACCTAGAGGCACTACTTGTACGGTGAGACCTTCGAGATTTTCACAGATTACAAGAGCCTCAAATACCTATTTGATCAGAAGGAGCTCAACATGAGACAGAGACGTTGGTTGGAGCTCCTGAAGGACTATGGCTGCAGCATTTCCTACCACCCGGGAAAGGCCAACGTGGTGGCTGACGCCTTGAGTCGGAAGGCGCCCGCACACTTGGCCAGTTTATAGGTGCAGAGTTGGAGCCTTTTGGAGGAGATGGGCAGTTACGGGGGCACTGTGGGGCAGGACTGTGACACGACAGATGAGGCCAGAGCTGATAGATCGCATCATCACAGGACAGATGGCTAACCCATACTTGCAGTCCTTGCGCGACAGAGTACTGTCAGGAGACCCGAGGGACTTTTCTTTCACAGACTAGGTGCTGCGCCTGAGGGGACGTTTGTGCGTTCCCAGAGACGAGGAGCTGTTGAGAGAGCTCCTGACTGAGGCACACGGTTCCAGATTCACCATACATCCCGGAAACACGAAGATGTACCATGACTTGAGACGCGAGTTTTGGTGGAGGGGAATGAAGCGGGATGTAGGTGAATTCGTGCAGTAGTGTTTAGTGTGCCAGTAGGTGAAAGCCGAGCATCAGAGGCCTGCAGGGCTGCTACAGCCACTTCCAGTGCCAGAGTGGAAGTGGGAGAGCATCACCATGGACTTGGTGGTGGGCTTACCTGTTACCCAGTGAGGACACGACGCAGTCTGGGTAATAGTTGATAGATTGACGAAGACGGTGCATTTCTTGCCGATCCGAGTCACCTTGGGACCAGCACAGTTGGCAGAAAGGTATATCCACGACGTGGTACGTCTACATGGAGTTCCGCGAGAGATCGTATCCAACCGGGATACCCGCTTTACGTCCCAATTTTGGGCTGAGTCTCAGCAAGCCCTGGGGACGCAGTTGAGGTTCAGTACAGCTTACCACCCCCAGACGGACGGACAGTCTGAGCGCACGATACAGACACTTGAGGACCTTTTGCGTGCCTGTGTACTAGACTGAAGGGGCTCTTGGGAGGAGCACTTGCCCCTGGCAGAGTTTGCATATAATAACAGTTATCACTCGAGCATCGGCATGGCACCCTACGAGGCTCTGTACGGACGGAGATCTATGGCACCCTTGAGTTGGATTGAGGTGGGGACCAAGTGGGAGGTTGGCCCTAGGCTGATCCGGCAGAGTCAGGAGGTAGTCGAGCAGATTCACAGGCAACTCCGCATTATCAGGAGCAGGCAGAAGAGCTACGCAGATCGAAAACGTAAAGAGGTGCAATTCGAGGTTGGGGACTACGTCTTCCTTCGTGTTTCGCCCATGAAGGGCCTGCAGCGGTTTGGGATAAGAGGGAAGCTCACGCCAATGTTCGTGGGGCCCTTTGAGGTCCTGGAGCGGGTTGGACCCGTTTCTTACAGGCTTGCCCTCCCTCCTCAGCTGTCTGGTGTGCACGATGTGTTCCACGTGTCCAACCTCAAGAAGTATGTCACCGATCCCAGTCACGTCCTGAGCCACGAGAGCGTCGAGGTGGGTGATGACCTGACCTACCCCGAGCGGCCAGTGTAGATTCTGGATAGAGCTGTCCGCAGTCTGAGACGAAAGCAAGTACCCCTGGTGAAGGTCTTATGGAGGAGCCAGCGGTACGAGGAGGCTACCTGGGAGCCTGAGGCAGCGATGCGGGAGTGGTACCTGGAGCTTTTCGCGGGTACGTCTTTTCGAACCGGCTTCGGTCCTCTTTGAGTTTGTTATGTATATATTGTTCTTTCTCGCACCCTAGTAAGCGTAAATTTCGGGGACGAAACTTCCTTTGAGTTTGTTATATTGTCACAACCTGGGCATCAAGAGTCGTTTAAGATGTCTGGGAACTGGCCCAGACGTCTGGTATTAAATTTTTTCGGCGTACGGGTTCGCGTCTGCGCGCCTGCGCGCACAGACTGAACCCGCCACCTTCGTTCTTCTCTTTCTCTCCCTGCAGGCGCCGTTTATCCTCCTCTCTCCCCGCTGCTGCCTTATAAAAACGCTTCCCCTCTCCCTCACCCTCACTCCACCGCCTTCTTCTTCTCCCTTTCTGCGAGGGAGCGCGCGGGAGAGCGGCAGCAACAATTGCTACGGGTGTGTGGGGAGCAGGAGCCATTGCGAGGGGAAGGAGCTCTACCGCGAGGGTGCGAGCTTGCCGGGGCAGCTAGAGCCGGCCGGCGGGAGAGCAGCGAGCGTGGGGTACCGCGGAGGAGCTGCTGCAGCTCAGGCAGCAGGCGGATGCGGCGCGGCGCGGCTGTGCGCTGCGGGCAGAGAGCGAAAAGGGTCCTGATTCTGGCAAAATTTCCCAGAATCAGACGTCTAGACTTACGTCCAGACGACGCGGAAGACGTCTGGAGGAAGGTCCAAACGTCTGACAGGTACAATATTTGTTTTCTTCTCCTTCTTTCGCGTGTACGGCCATGCAGCCGTCCGCCGAGTGTTTCTGCACCTTTTCGTGATGAGAGCGGCCGTGTGTGTGTGCAGGAGTTGTTCAGGAGGGTGCGAGGGCTCGTCATTCCACACCGATCAGTCGTCTGGACACAGTACCAGACGACGGAGAGGACCTCCAGACGTCCGGGGTGATAATCGGACGTCTGGAAACTAAGTCCAGACGATCCAGCGGGCTTCTGGACATCTGAAGGACTACGCAGACCAAGGTATGGCATGATCAACCTTTTAAGACGTCTGGAAGAAGTTCCAGACGTCTGATTTTGGGCAGAATCGTCGTTTTTGACCCGTTTAGGGTCCGTTCGAAGTCCGTTTTCCACGTTTCAATTTTCGTTCTTTCCATATTTATTTCCTCTACCTGTTTACCGTAATTGTATACTGTTCTGAGTAGCTCCTTGTCTTTGATCCTTGTATTAGGACCCCGTTCCGTTGTGGCTCTGGGGGTTGCAGAGGCACGCGGGATTGCCGACCACGCCCCCAGTACTTCCGATTTTGCAGGTAGAGTGGCCCTTTAATTTAATTATCAAAAATTATACATTTATGAAACAATTAATAGAGTTTAGGGCATTGCATGAACCCTAGGGTTGAAGAATTAGATTGAATGATAGATCCTAGGGTATTGCATGAATCCTAGGACTGGAAAAACTAGATTGAATGATAGATCCTAGGGTATGGCATGAATCCTAGGACTGGAAAACTAGTTGAATATATACATTGCAGTCTTGGAAAAGTGGAAAGGAAACGATAACTGCCTGTAAATTGGTTAACAGCTACCTGTTATGAACGGATAAATACGGTTGAGAACATGAATTGTATGGATATAAAGCTGGAACGGTGAAACCTAAATTGGCTGAGTTAAAAGAGCATGAACCCTACGGGGAATTAGGAGTAGAACTCCTGGAAAGTGAATGGAATAGAATTGGGGAAGTGAGCTAGCCCTTGAGTACGGAATACCAAGGAGAGCAACTAACCCCTATTTAGTGCAGAGCGGAGCTAGCCGCCCTAGGGACCCGGGGTTAGGTCTGGCCACTTTGTACTGACTTTTGGCCCTCGTGTACACAGTACCGAGGAGAGCTACTAGTGTAGGGAGAGCACTAGCTACCCCACGGGTCCCAGGGTTCTGCTAGCCCTCCTACACCGACTTGTTAGGCCCACTAGGAAAACCAGGGTAGTCAGGAGAGGGTGCGCGGACTGTGGAGGGGCAAGACCCCTGTTTGGTTACTGTGGAGGGGCTGGACCCCTGTTACTGAGAGGGCTCTGCCCTATACTGGTTCCGTGCTGTTCTTTGGGCACACCCGTTAACGGAAACGACTGACCGCGTGCCAGTGTGGGGTAGCTACCCGTGCCTTTATCGCGCGTGCCGTAGTCACCGTTACGTCTGTCAGCGACCTTGGGGTGGTTGACTGAGGGTAGGACCACCACGGGGGACTCTCCCGGCCAGGAGAGCACCACGTGTTACTTCTACTTTTCGGAAAAGACTGCAATCAAGATCGTTCCCACGAGGAACATTTAAGATCAAGAGAAGGATCTGAGAAATAAATCAATAGTGAATAAATGGAAAAAATATAAGGAAAGAAAGTAAAAATATAACAACCACTGTCCACTCTGCTGCTTCTTCTAGCTTTTAGTTGCCACTCTACTCAGCGTTTCGCTGACGTGTCACCCTTGTTACTTTTCAGGACCAGGTGTTGAGCAGCCAGAGTCGGTGGCTGCAGAGGGCGTTGGGCCTAGTAGAGCCCAGTAGTGTCACTTGTAGTACCCACTGTACTTTTTTGCTGTTGTTGTGAGTAGTTTCTGTTACCCCCTGTACTCTCTTTATTGTAAGCTTCATGTTTATATATATGTTTACTTCTCTACTGTTGTGGTGGTGTATACTGTAGTATTTCTTTTCTCTACTGCTGTATTTTGTTACTGCTAGCTATATACATGTTAAATGTGGTTTATTTTACTGCTCTTTTGGTTACTTTCTCGTTGGACGACTGGGTCTTGGGGTCAGTCGAGTCGGTCCGATTCTCGTGTCTCGTAAGGATTCAGGAATCGGGTCGTTACACCAGGTCTAGGTGATTCACCAGGAAACAAATCTGGCTAATCCGCCAGCGACTTCAGAGCTTCAACAAGGCTCTTTAGCTATGGCTATACAGCTATACCCTAACGACGTGACTAAGCTCATCAAGTTTGAAGCAGACCTTGATCCCTCTGAAGTTCAGAAACTACTACTCCTGCTAAGAGCCAACACGGACGTATTCACGTGGTCTGCCAATGACTTGCCAGGAGTAGACCCCTCCCTAATTCAACATCGCCTCAACATTCAAGCGAGTGCTCAGATGGTGAAACAGGCGTGCAAGCACAAGTCAGTCGAATGGTGGCAAGTGGCTGAGGCGAAAGTCCAAAAGCACCTGAAAGCCGACTTCATTACCCGGCATGGCTATCCAACGTGGTCATGGTGAAGAAAGCAAACAACAAGTGGTGGATGTGTGTGGACTTAACCAACCTGAATGAAGCATGCCCAAAGGATGAATTTCCCTTACCTAGGGTCAATGCTCTGGTGGATTCCTACAGCAGTTAGTCCCACATGTCCTTCCTAGATGCATACAATGGGTACTATCAAATAAAACTTTCTCGAGCAGATAGGCCTCACACTTCCTTCATAACATATAGGGAAAATCATTTGTTGATGACATGTTAGTGAAGGGATCAAACTTCCCATAGCACTTGGAATATTAGCAGAGGTGTTCCTCGTCTTAAGAGAAACCCACCTCTGCCTGAACCCCGAGAAATGTGTTTTTGGCATTTCAGTAGAGAAGTTTCTCGGGTTCTTGGTTTCTAACAGAGGAATAGAAGCCAACCTTGACAAAATTCAGGCAATCATGGCCTTGGAACCACCAAGTAATTTGGAAGGGTTGAAGTCTTTAGTAGGCAAGATGGTCTCTTTAGACTGATTCTTGTCTCAATCTTCTGACAAATGCCTTCCCTTCTTTGAATGTATAAAAAAGGGCAAAGGATATACTGTCACCCATTGGACTCCTTACTACCAAAAGGCCTTAGAAGAAATAAAGAAAGCCCTTAAAAGTCCATCCTGACGACTCCTAAGACGAGGGAGTCTCTTTTCTTATACTTGGCGATGTCCATGTTCGCCGTCCGTGCTATTCTAGTCAGTGAGTGAGAAGGGGGGTAACAACCAGTATACTTCATTAGCAAAACCTATCAAGGTGTGGAAGCAATGTATACTATGATCGAAAACTCGGGCTAGCCTTGGTGACTATTGCCAGAAAGCGACACCCGTACTTTCAAGCCCATTCAATGGTAGTCTTGTCTGACTACCCACTACGCTGAATGTTACATAAACCTACTGGGTCCACACGGCATATTAAGTGGGCCATGGAGTTGGCAAAGTTCGATATTCAGTATCAGCCAAGGAGATCGATCAAAGGCCAAGTCCTGGCAGACTTTGTAGTAGAGTTCACAAAGCCGGATGCCTCCCTTACTCTATTGAGGAGGTTGTATGTAGATGGCTCGTCCATGACAGTCGGGTCTGAGGTAAGCATAGCCTTGACCACTCTAAACGGCCCTACTCATAAGTTCACCGTCAAACTTTTCTTCCCCACCTCCAACAATGTAGCAAAATACAAGAGCATGCTAGACGGCATCCGAGTGGCCAAATCAAGGGATGTCTTCTCGCTAGAAATATATACAGATTCCCAATTGGCTGTCAATCAAGTCAATGGTGAGTACCAAGCCAGGGATCCAAGTATAATCTTGAATGCTGACAAGGTCAAGGAGGAGTTTTCGGACTTCAAGACTGTCTTGGTTAGTCGGGTTCCCCGATCCGATAACCCCTTGGTGAACACTCTGGCCTGTTTGGCCTCCAAACCCACTCGAGCAGGAAGAAGACATATGTCTCCAAACCTTAAAGGAGCCAACAGTTCTCGCTCCCAAAACAATCATGATAGAGCAATCCACATCATAGATGACTCCTATCATCACTTATTTGAACACTAGAGAGCTACCCACAAGCGAACCAAAGCCCATGGCATTCCGCCTAATGGCCTCTAGGTACACCCTAATAGAGGGGAAATTGTACAAGTAGAGGTATTCCATCCCCTTGTTGCGCTGCCTTACAAAAGTGGAGGCGTCACAGGCACTCCAAGAAGCCCATGGAGGCATATGCAGGAACCATGAAGGGTACAAGGCACTCCTGGCACGGTTGTTCTAGGAGGGGTACTTCTGGCTCTAGATGAAACAACACTACAAGGAGTTCATGCGCAAGTTCGATAAATGGCAATGGTTTGCCACCCTACACCACTTATTGCCTGGAAAGTTGGTGCCCATCGTGTCACCCATCCCTTTTGCTAAATGGGACATAGATTTCATTAGCCCTTTCCCGCCAGCACCAACTCAGAAGCACTTTATACTAGTGGCAGTGGATTACTTCTCTAAGCGGGTGGAAGCTGAGGCCATGGCCAGCTCAACAGCTGATAGGGTTGTGTCGTTCATCCGGAAGAACATCATCATCGAGTACGGAATACCTCAGTACATTGTCACAAAAAATGGTACACAGTTTGCTTGTAAAAAGTTTGAGGAATTTTGCATAAGTTGGGATATCTGCCTGTGTTTCATGTCCGTAGGGCACCCTCAAGCCAATGGGTAGGCAGAGATAACCAACCGTACCCTCATATCAGCACTGAAGCGCTGACTTGATTCCGCAAAGGGAAGATGGGTCGAGGAGCTGCCGGACGTACTGTAGGGCTATAGGACATGCCAAAGGACTTCCGCTAGCCACACACCCTTTAGTCTAGTGTATGGCGTGAAAGCCTGACTGCCTATAGAGACAGTCCTTTCCACGTAGCAGACACAACTGTATGACCCTGACACCAACGATGATCAAATCCTCCTGACCCTGGACCTAGTGGACGAGCTAAGGGAGAAGGCATCTGAGGCGACACTAAAGTACAAAGAGGCGACCACTATCACCTACAATAGGCAGGTCCACAAGGAGAAGTTCTCCGAAGGAGATCTCGTTCTACGAAAGAGTAAAGTCTCCATGGCAAGCAACTCAAGTGGAAAGTTGGATGCCCCATGGGGGGGCCTTACAAAATTCGCAAAGACAGTCCAAGTGACTTTTACGAGTTGTAGACCCTAGGCGGCAAGCTAATTCCTCGAACTTGGCATGCGAGCAATTTATGATTGTATCATGTATGACAAAAAAGAGAGGAGGCAAAATAAAAGATAGAAAATTTCTTTTATTCCTTTCCAAGTTGTTTCCTTACATCTTCCATTAAGGGCCATTCCTATCAAATGGCCCATAAAAAAAAGAAAAAAGATAAAAAAGAGAAAAACAACAACACAAGGAACCGACAGGCTGCTACATTCGGAGTCTTTGGGGAGGTCAACCTAAGGAGTTGGAGGTAGCGAAGAGGCTACGAAAGACGGGCTGATCGAGCATGAAGGTTGCTTCACAGCCCCTGACAAACCTGGCTTGTCCACCTCCTTGTTAGGAGTCGGGCTTCTCGGCTAGTCCTCAAGCGGCAATATGGGAAACTTGTCCACAATAAGACCCTCAGCTTTTTGGCAAGAACTGGTCCATAGACCAGCTACATAACTCCTCCATGGTAGTATGCTTGCCCTCCAACAGAGCCTGCATCGCCGCCAGGGTGTACTTGCCAGCCTCCTTCGAGATGAGGTCCCGGCTCTCCTCCATGGACAGGTTGGAAGCGAAGAACTCCATCACCATCTCGGGGTCCAACTCCAGCTTGGTAGTACCCTCCAGCTCCAGTACCCTTTTGCCACTGTCCTCTGCGATCCGCTAGGCCACAGCAAGGTCACCTCTCAAGCTCTCCATACCCGCCTCTGTCGTCTCGTTACTTGCCTTCAGATTAGTAAGGTCATCAATAGTTGTGCCCAAGTGAAGGCACTCCACTTGAAGGGTCGCCTCATATCCTTCTACAGCCGAGGAGTGGGCAGCCCTAAGCACCTACACTTCCTCCTTTAGCCAAGTGATGTTGGTACAGGAGGTTTGCAGGCACTTGAACAAGTCTCGTAACTTCACAAGATCTCTCTTGTGAATATAGATGAGACACTCCTTAAGCTTCTTGGCCAGGTATCCAACTTTCTTCAGGCCCAGGCAGGCCTCCTTTAGCTCCTGTTGCAGCCATGACACCTAGCCGACTACCTGTTACTGCGAGCGAAGTTTCTTGGTAGCCTGCTTAGCAGCCTTCTCTGCCTTCTCGCGGGAGACGGTAGCCTTCCCGAAGCAGACGGGCAAAGCTCCACTGCTCCGCCTTAACGGTCACCTTCCATTTGGTGGCCATGTCGATCGCCTCGGTGGGGACACTGGACTTGGCGACATTAGATAGCACAACGTTAGTTGGGACAAAATAAGTCCCAAGAGTCTCAACCTGTCAAAGAGCAACGATAGGGTTCGAGTCAATACTACACAGAGGTAGGAATCAAACATATAACGAGGGAGAAAACTTACCACATGTGAGCAGTAGAAGAAAACAAGATTGAAGTTCATTCCCCTCAGGTGGACGGTAGCCCAAAATAGGGCATCCTGTAGATGTCGGAGCATCTGCCTCTCCACGTGTGGGGCAACGTCAGGAGAGCTCGTCGAAGCCAGAGTCCCTCGGCCTGGTACGGGGCCTTCGTAGGCCCCCTCCAATACGGACCCCTTACGGACTTGATAGTTTGCCCTATCATCCCCAGCACCCCCCCCTCCCAACTAGAGGGGTCCACCAATACTCGTGCCCTGGTTGAGCTCTACCTACAGTACGGCTGCACAAAAGTGCTGTGACCTAAGAAACTTCTAGCTACTGCCGTCTCCTGCGCTAGCTTTGCAAAGGCGCTTGAGGAACCACTTGAAGGGATGGAAAAATCGGCACTTCCTTTCTTAGCCACCTCGAGAGAGGCCGCGAGCGGGGAGTCACCCAGAACGATTGGTTCAAGCGGGGTAGACGGGCAAGGCAGTTCTACTGGAGCACCCGCCACCTCATCCCAACCCTGACTCGAAGGAATGGGCGTCGTCGACCCTTCCATTAAAGGAGTTGTAGTGTACTGCTTCCTTAGGCACTTCAAGGGTACCTTCACACCTCCTTCACCACTTGCCACCTCCTTCCTCTTCCCCTCCTTACGACGGCAAGATCCACTTCCTTCACCCCACTCAAAGGGCCAGTCCCCCACCTCCCCACGCCAAGACCTACCCTGTGAAGAACTGTTGGGTCACCGCCTAGGTGTGTCCAGGCAAACAAACCAATCAAAAGCTGGAACAAGGAAAAATGTAAGTTAATCAAAGTGTGGAGAAAATAAGCTATCTAAAGCTATTACCCCCCAACTTACATGGCATAGGATATGAATCTGCAACCTATGTCAACGTCGCCATAACATCTTTCTGCCTCAGTTTTGGCTGGGCGATCGGCCCAAAGTTCATTACTTGATCGACATACACCTGAGCAGATGGGTCAAGTTCCTCGAAGCTAGGCAGGAAATCTCTTTTAGGCAAGCCTTGCTAAGTAGAGGGAACTATTAGGTTCTCGATATTGTGAAGGAAGAAAAAGTGGTGATCTTGCCTCTTCAAACTATCGAGGAGGTCGACTATCCGGTACTTAGTATACTGGTTGTACAAGGTGTATGTACCAGAGGGAGGCCTGCCCCTTTTCACCTTAAGGGGCATGAGCCCAAAAATTAGGCGAAATACGCCCAGCCAGAGGGACGATCCCCAAATGGAAACAAATGACAATGAAGGCGTTAAGAGCAGGCCAATAATTGAGGCTAAGCTAAGAGGGGGCGAGATTGTAGTTACAAAGGAAGGAAACCAAAATGGGTTTAACGGCACCCACAGGCCATGATCTATGGCATATCTATAGATTATGAACATCTCCATTGTCCCATCAGAGCAAAGGCAGGTTATGGACCCGCAAGCATGGAACTGGACTCCATCTAGTCCGTACGCCACCAGGAACTCCTTAATGGCGGATCGGCTATGAAAGTCGAAACTAAATCTGTACAACTCCTTCATCTCAAGCGAGATGTCAGACGAGAAAGAACCGAACTTACCCTTGCTCGCGAGTCTAAACATGATTCTGCCTCCGCTACTCCACACGCGATGTTCCTAACGAACAAAAGCTCTCGCAGCTCGCCAGAGAAGAAGGAACGAAATCGAGCTCGGAAGATGGAACCGCAGCGGTAAAAACAAGTAGGTAGGGCATTAGCTATGCCCCACCCCTCTATTTATAACCCCTAGGGGGAATTCTCCCCCTGCGGGCAGTGGATTTCGAAGAACAAAATCCCATGATATGCGACGTGGATTTCAAAAGATCCCACCAAACCCAAAATGACCTTGGTCATCATTACAGGCATTAAATGCCCCTACGCGCGTATCATTTCACCCCAGTCATAGTGATCGTATCGTTATCCGTAACGACATTTGAGGCAAACACGCTTCATAATGACAGCAATTAATGCCAGTCTTGTCACACAGAAGGACAAAATCCAATCCCGCAATGATTGGCCACCACTCGCGGAAGGTGATGCATACGTCACAATTTTACCTAGGGCGTTGGCCTCTTAAGGCCGACAAGGACCCAGGAGACGATATGCCTATGCTCCCTTCATCAAGTGTTGACCTCTTAAGAACGACAGGAACTCAGGCGGATGCACCTACTGATGATAACATCATCATCAACCATATATAGCTTTAATTAGTCATATTCCATTAATAAATGTTCCTGCATAATCGCCAAAGGGCCGTAATTCACTGCACATCCTTTCTGAGAGTTTAACATGAAACCAGGGTATAAACTATAATTTTACCATCATATCATGAATGCAAAACAACCACAGGTTTTCTCAAGGGTTTACTAAAGGTCAAATATGCATTTAAGTCTAACAAGAGGGTCCATGCAGATAGAAACGAGTTTTCATGCGTTACGAGAATTAAATGACATCTAAAACCCTAAAACTGACCCGCTTAATTTACTGAGGCTCTGATCAGAATAAAATTCACCTAAATCCTCTAAAAATCATATAAAAATATTCTCTATGGATTGGCATCCTTGATTTGACCATCAGAGCCCATTTTGACCTAAAATAGAGTCTCAGGCAAATAATTACCCTAATTTGGATTTCTATGCAATTTACCTAGTCAAACATCATCAAAACCTAAATCTGACTTCACCAGCAAATTCCTTGAGTCTAAATTAGGTTTATACTAAAATTTGGGCCCAATCGGAGATCATCTTGACCTAGTTTACATTTCAATCCTGTATGACTCTTTTCTCTCACACATATGCCCCAAACTTTTGAATTAATTATAATTAGGTCCCTAACTTTGTCATTATTATTTTCAAAAAGGTCCTTACATCATTTTTGGAAGGTCAAACCTTCACCATTGAGTTTCAAGCGAGGATTTCTCACTCAATTTTCAATCAAACACTCCTAAAATTGAAAGGGAGATTGTTTGAGGAATTCCCTTCCAAATGAGACCTTTCATGAATCCTAACTCGGCCCCAAATCCTCAAGCGAACCTTTTAAAGGTTCACATGTCCTATTTGCATGGAAGCTTGGTTTCCAAGCTTGAAACCCCTCCCCATGGCCTATAAATGGACCTACGACGAAAACCTCACCTCCTTAGCTAGGTTTTGGGGCAAAAACCTCTTCAAATCCCTATCTCCGGCCTCCTCCGGCCCACGCTCAGGCGGACCTTCTCGACCTCCCTCCTCTGTGCCTCCAATGGCCAAATTGGAAGTGCAGTGACCTTCCCCATCTTCCTCCACACCTCGTCGGTCACAGCAGGCGCCATCTTCCCCTCTCCTCGCCGCCATTCACCTCACCGGAGAGTTCATCCACTCTGGCGCCGGCCAATCAAAGCTGGCACAGATCTTCTTCCTCTTTGTCCCTTAGTTAGGTCGTAATGCTCCCTCTTCTCCTCTACCCCCTTTTCCACTCCTTAACACCTCAATTCGACCGCTGTTCACGATCTCCCCCTCCATCTTGTCCAACTCCGACAAGGACTCTGGCGAGCTCGGGCCACCACCACAGACCACCAAACATGCCCGCTCCACCTCCAAAAGCTCTGCCATACTCCCTCCATCAAAAGCCCTCTCCTATTTCACCGATCCATCCACCCAATCCCCTCACCGAACAACCCACCTTCACGCAACCATCTTCGCCTCCGTCCGGCCACTTCACGCCCTTTCACGACATTCTACCACTACCGTCACCTTCGCTGAGGCTTCGAAAGACCCAGGTTCTAAGATGTTCTAATGCGACCGCAAGGCCTTATTTCATGTTTTCAGGTTCTACGTCGAAGCTCCACCATCGCCGCCTTCATTCTTCGAGCTCCAGGCGTTGAAAGTCCCAGGTCTCACCTCCAGGCAGAGCGGACTAGCCTCAGGAAGTCATCCCAGTTCTCAATTGGAGGTTCCAGAAGAAGAGCACGCCTAATTGAATGAAGCTTCACCTGCAGGCACATGAGAGGAGGGGACTTTAGTCCCACATCGGACGTGGAGAGGCGCACGGCAACCCATAAGATGATTTTGTGATACCGGCTTCCTTCCTCGAGACACCGAGGGTGAGGTCCCCGCTCACGCTCACTCGACTTGACCCAATTACCTATCCTAAGCACTCTTCGGCTACTACCCACGCCGATAGCCTTGGACTCGGGTGCACGTGTATCCGAATACTCGATTATTACCCTGGTTTGAGAGAAAGAGAAAGGAAGGAGAGAGAGAGAGGGGGGGGTTTGTGCTCTTAAGGGCTTGGCCTATGTGGCACTTAGCTTATGAAGGAGCCTTGGTCTCATGAAGGCTTGAGAAGAAGAGGCCTTTAAGGAAGGCTTGAAAGAAACAGAAGGTGCTGAAGGAAGAAGAAGAAGAACGAAGAACGAAGAAGGAAGAGAAGAGTTGAAGAAGATAAACTGTAGCATCCAAATACTTGGCGTATGACTGTGACATTATTTGAATTACTATTTAATAATTTAAGTACTATGGTTAAGATACATGCTTAAATGTGGATCTAAAAGGTGATTTAAATCACCACTTTTTAGATCATTTCCATTCTTTTTTCTATGTCAAACTCATGTTATACATTAATGATTAATTCTTGAGTAATTATTCTTCCTTAAATATCATTATTGACTCAATTATTGTGCTCACGTATATTATGATTGAGATTAGTGCGTGAATGCAACATTTGCTCCCTGTGTTCGACCTCGAATTTCCATTTGAGTATGAATTTTATTTGTTTGAGTACATTTTTGTCCTATACTACAACGCATAACTTTAACAACGATGAATTCGCACTTCAACACCTACATCCCCTTCATTATATGTTGACATCTTAAGGTCAACAGGAACTCAGGCGAATACACCTACGTTCTCTTCATTATACGTGGACCTCTTAAGGTCGACAGGAACTCAAGCGAAGACGCCTACGTTCCCTTTGTTATACTTTGACCTCGTAAGGCCAATAGGAACTCAGACGAAACATGCCTATGTTCCCTACAAATCTTAGTGGTCATGCACCACATAAATAAAGGCATCTTGCTCGCCTAAAATTAAAACATACGTTTCATGAAAAATGCTCACCCCAACTGAAAGACAGCTAGGATATCATTTAGGGGCACTATCCATGTGCGAAGTTTTAATACCTTCACTACTCTCTCAGCAGCATCCGCTAGCTAGAGAGTGGGGGCATATGATAAGGGGTAAAGAGCACTCTCGGATTTAAAACTTTACACAAAGTCCAAAGGAATCTAACTACCCGAATGGGTGGATCTAGGGTGACCCAACCCATCTAAATCCAGACGAATTCGGGCTAGTCAGACCTAATTGAAGAATTCGGTTGACTGGAATTGGAGAGGCAGCGACGACGTCTATGTCAATGCTAACGGAGGCATTACAAATGCTACTCATAGCCAAGTAACAGACGTGTCGGGAAATCCGTGAAAACTGTTGTAGGAATTAAATGTTATTAGGCATTCCCTGTACTGTAAATAGAGGAGGAAGGCCTTCATGAGCTCCTCTCACGTAACCTTGGAGAGAGAACAAGAGAAATTATACTACTCACAATCATAGTGGAAACTTAGGAGCAACGCCCTCTCTCCAAACATACATTCCTTCAGGTGAAACTGGATCACTAATTTCTTGTGCATTTTTTCGGTGTGTTTGTTTATGATATTCGTTGATTCGGATCTCCTATCGGTTAAGGCCCCGATCAGCCTTCCACCTGAGACATCTTGTTACTTGCCCCTTTGTTACCTGTTGTTTTAATTCCCATGTATTTTGAGATCTTTGCCACAATGGTCCTTAATTGGGTTTATAATCGAGTATTCTCTCCTGAGTAGCACGTTGTTTTCTTGCTGGAGAATGTCTTTATGACAAGTCTATATCTCCTCTCTTTCACGAAACTTAATCTCATCCAATGAATGAAAAAACTACAATAAGAAGGGATGAGGGCAAAGGGTTGCTCAGAAGAAGAAAAAAGAAAAAGCAAAGGGCGATTTTCAGAAAGCTCCCAAACAACAAAAGAATTGGTCAAGCTTAATGGGTCAAGCCTATAAGAAATAAGAACGCATTGCTTGGCTTAAATGGTAAGAACGAATTAATGAGGGATGACTATATCCAATGAAGTGGTCAATTTAGTGGTGAAATGGTTGGAATTTTAATAATAAATCCACACACGTTACATTGATCCAAGAGAAAATGGAGGGGTGATTGAAGTGAGGATGGCAACGGAAGAGATACGAGTGCGAGTTTGACCATCATAGCATATTTTGCTCTAGTTAAAATACTTCAGTAATTAAAAACGTTACCATTAAAGTGATGTTAATTAGTATTTTTAAACCTATAATCAGAATGCCGCTCATGAAAATAATGAGATTAAAATAAAGGATTTTTACATTGCTGCCACTATAAGTACTCAAGATTACATCGCTATCAATTATATACCCAAAATACTCTTAGAAGGTCATTCCATTTGCACATGCAATCCCTTCAATTATCTCCATTGTTTAATACCATCATTTACTTATAATCTTAAATCCAAATTAGATGATTATTCTCCATCTCATACCTTCCTTTTTTCGAGCTCCACCTTTTACTTCCCTCTCCTCCTTCCACCTATTACCTCAACCTTCGTTAATGATCATTTTTTATGTTAATTTTTATTTATTTAAATTGATATTAAGTTATAATATTAATTTTTATGATATTTATTTAAATTGATATTAATATTATTTTCTGTAGAGTAAAATTTTGATGTAGAAAAATTACAAAATTAATATCTATTTTATTAATATCTCTTAGAACTGATGTAAGTAAAACATGTGTTAATCCCTTAATATATACGTTAAGATTATAAAAGTTAATCTCTCAGATAAATAAAAGTAAATATCTTAAAATAAAAGTTAACCTCTAACCTTTAAATGCACCCATATCGATGCACTGAGATTGATATTGGATTAGTTATGTCAATCACTCCTGCTAACGAAGTTAGCCAAACGGAGTTCGACAGGGTGAGGTATCTCCATAATTAAACAGAGCAACTTCACGTGGATATCCAGGCAAATTCCATATAGGGTTACAATGGGACCAATACCGTCCTTTTTGTAACGTCACATTTCAAAAGCACCATCTCCCTTTGCTATATTTGTTTTCAATATTTTGATCGGACGTTAACCTCAGGTCAACTTTAATTAAACCTAAATGAAAGGACATAGTTGCAAGACTAAGTCTAATTTGATTCAGAGGTAACTCAAGAGATATCTTAAAATTAGAGGGATATTCAAAAGATAAATTTTAAAATTTCTTTCTATGAATCAACATATATGGATATCAATATATATTGAAATATATTTATTTTAACATAATATAATTTTTACATTCATATCATAATATTAAAATATCATTTACTAATCATATATCACCGTGTTAATCATTTTTATCTCCCTAATTATCGTATCCTTCCAAACAGATACATTACATCTTACACAACCACTCCAATTTTATCGCAAGTATCTGATGCCCAGAAACACCATAGGTGTATCTATGCAAACGTAAGAAACTTGGAGTACCGATATCATATCAAAGGTCTGCAGGAACATACGCACAAAAGAAACTTTTGTGTTTTATGGATTATATTCTCCCTTCCCACCATCCACTCAACAAGATGGAGATGGGACATCTACGCCCCAACTTTGCAAATTGCCAAAGGAGGCAACAGGATCTAAGGGGGAGAACATAGGAAGAAGCAACGGAAGGCATTGACTGTAGAGAGAAAGGGGAGAGGGAAGGAGGGTGGGGAGAGAGAGGAGCGTGAATAAAGGACAAAGGTCTCATTTGTCTCTCTCTTTTTTCAGCTGCAGATCTCTCTGTGTGTTTCCCTCTCCCCTCCCTCTCCTGTGTGGTTCAAACTCTAAATTTTGCAGCACAAGTTGAGATCTTGGTCTTAGTTCCATTTTTTTTTCTGCCACCCCATTCCTGTTTTGGGCACCTTCTGGTGACGGTAAAGTTGGCGCCTTTTTTAAGCTTTTCCAATGATCGGATGGAGTAATTGAGGAGGGTGGAAAGGAAGGGAAGGGGGCTGCAGTTGGGGGTGTTTGTGAAGATTTGGTTTTGGGTGGTGGGAATTACAAGTCATGACTTGGAAGACCAGAGGAGGTGGTGGAGGAGGAGGGGATGGTAGATATGTCTCCAGGAAGTGGACCTTCCTGCTCTGCCTTGGAAGCTTCTGTGCGGGCCTCCTCTTCACCAACAGGTGATTTGCTGCCTTCTCTGGTGTTTGTGCATATTTCTGTCAGTTGGGTTCTCTGATTTTTGCTTCATTTGTTATGGTCTACTCTTGTTTTTCTTTTTTTCCTTTTTTGCTTTTTTCTTTTTTTGGCATGTGGGTTTGATTGGTTCTGCAAGTTGGGGTCTTGACCTTCTTGGGTAGCTGAATTCTGGGAGTGAGGAAGAACCCATTTCTAAGTCTTAAACTGATCTTTTAAATGTGTAATTGAAGTTTCTGGAAGGCTTTATGTGGGATCTTTGAGATGGGGTTAAAGGGTCTCATGTGAGCTGCAAGTTAGTTTAATCCAATTGGGGCTGGATAGAGAAATACTAGAAATTCCCCCTCTTTGTAGTTATACTGATGGGGGGAAATTTATGGAGGATAGACGCAAATGGAAGTGCTAGAGGGTCAAATTGTTATCAGTGAATGTTTTGTCAGAGCCCAAAAACAGAAAGGACTTTTTTCATGTTTTTGAACTGTTTGAAGAAGTAACTGAGGCTTTAACACGGCTTGTTGGTTGCAGAATGTGGACCTTACCTGAAGCTGATGGGATGCCCAATGTGAACCACGAGAAGCACTTGCAGTTACCTTTGGAGGGGTGTGCTCCTAAAACTGTAAGAGAATCAACTTCAATTTTTCCTTTTTTTCTATCACTATTTTACATTCATTTAACTTATGTGGAAATTATTGTTTAATTGTACTGCTATTTCGAGGCACTGAACATAGGATCTAGGAAAAAGTTTATTCACTGTGCTGCATCTTGCATCCATGATGGAAAAAAAAAGAAAAAAGAAACATAATTGATTGGTTTTCATATGAAATTCATATTTTAATAGAGTAGTTTATCACGAGAACGTTATGAGTAACCTCTTCGAGTAACTAAACTAAGTTTTTCTGAAGATTGTTTACCTTTGATATTCACTTATGTGATCCTGTCATTTTCTGATTAAGACTTATTACGTGGAATGTCAAAAGTATTTGCGGGTCAGCTTTGTTCATAGTCCTATCAACCTTTCTGGACCCTGACTATTTTGGATGGATGCTGTTGCAGAAGGATGACAAGCAGGAACCCAAGGACATCATAGGTGAAGTTTCAAAAACTCATACAGCTATACAGTAAGGCCAGCTTCACTAGAATTCATGGACAAGATGCCTTCTTCCACCTAGGAGTAGTAGCTATGGGAGTTTGACATCTTCTTGAAATGCAGGTCACTAGATAAAACTATCTCGAATTTAGAAATGGAGTTGGCTGCTGCTAGGTCCACACAAGAATCTTTGCTTAATGGATCTCCTGTATCCAATGACCTGAAACGTAGCGAAACCCACAGTGAACGGAGGTATTTCATGGTGATAGGAATAAATACTGCTTTTAGCAGTCGCAAAAGAAGGGACTCTGTTCGAGTTACGTGGATGCCTCAAGGTTTATGTTGTTACTTTTTAGATTCATTGTTTTCTTTACTGTCTTCTTTTTCTTCTGGTTTTACTTGCTCGGTAAAAAGTCTTATGAAACATGATAGGTGAAAATAGGAGGAGGCTGGAGGAAGAGAAGGGTATTATAATGCGATTCGTCATTGGTCACAGGTGCATATCTACAATGCAGACTTTTTTTTGGTTTGTCAAGAGGAGAATTTGAATTGAGCTAAACTTTTTCTAAAGTATCTGTATTGGCAAATATAGTCTGCCGATTATAACTACAGAGATGGTTGCTATTAGTTATGTTGTATCTGAGTATGTGGACCTTGGGTGTGGGTCCGTGTAACCCGTCACCTATGTATATGTAAACACCCCATGCTTTTACCCTTGGTGAAAAAAAACCATAGCCTCCTTGTGAGAGAGGTCTAGGGTGTGCCCTTTCCATGGTTAAATGTTTTGGCTAGGTAGAGTGCTGGCAGAAAATGAATGGTATGCTTTCTAGTTTGTTTCATTCATGAGAAGGTAGTTCTAGCCATCTTGATGAGTTTTGGCATGTTTCCTTGAGATGACAAAGACTGATGATAAACGGTATAATGATGTCTCTGAAAGGGGAAACCACTCATGTTTGACTTTAGATGCATGTATTCTCATTAGTAGCTAATATTGGCAATATGTTTCCGCATTTGTAGATTTAATTGGTAGGCATGTGAGAAAGGAAAAAAATAAACTTGTTAGATTGAAATGCCCTTGCTTGACAAGCAAAACTCAACTAGGATATTGAACTTGTTGGGATCAGTGAAGAGTCATGTGACAGCCATCAGACGTGACAGTTATGCAGAAGGTCACTTAGGCCACTGATTTTGGGTCTGTAGGATCAAAACTAGGAGTTATTTTCTTAGTTGGCAATTGCCTTAATTTAGTTTATTTGTTTTAAGGAAATTTGTAAAGATTTAATTAGATTGAGTCTAGTTTTAGAAATAGGAACGTTGGTTTTACAAAGAGAGAAAATCATTTTATCTCTTTAGTCAATTAGATTTTATCTCTTTATTTGGTTGTTGAGATATGTACTCTTTATAAATAGAGAGCCTTCCCACCTATTTTGAGTTGAGCAATACAAGAACATTTCCTACCAAAAGGCTCCTCTCCTTTCTCTCTTCCCTCTCTCACCGTGAATCAACAAGGCCCACTGGCCTTCATCTTCAGCCGATCAACAAGGAGCATCTGCTCCTTCCAACCGTTGTCTCCTTTCCAGACTCACTGATCACCCAAATCAGACATCTAGTGATCATTCCAGACATCTTAAACGTGCAATTCAGTATTGTGCGTGAGATTTCTGGATCTATCCATGCATTGGAGCCTCCACGCTCCATCTGCGCCCACCTAAAAGTCTCTACATGGTATCAGAGCCTACGATCTAGGCTCTTATATGCCTAAAAGATCCAACTACTCAATGGAGATCCATGCATCCAAAGAAGTCCTCAAATTCAGTAACTTACATGGAAAAGAAGGCCAAGATATGGTAGAATCTACCACGACCGTCGGAGATGCTATGCTCAGACCTGGAGAGAGTAAGATGGTTGTTTCCAGGATAGCCATTAAGTTGAGTGGCGCCGCCAATTACGTCTTGTGGGCTCGCACCTTCAAGATTTTCGTTGGTAGACAGGAGAAAATCAATATTCTCCTTGAGGAGTCATCGGGTTTCCAAGATGATAAGAAGAAAAAGGAAGAAAGAGAAGATATATTAAGTTTTGTCGCACGTAAGGCTACTAGTACCTCGTGTGTGGATATGGACTGCCTTGCAACGACCCGAGTCCCACCAAGCGATGCAACCCGGGTCGCTGCGTGCTAACAACCAGCACAATTCGTCCATAAGATCGTAGTCACCCAACACATAATTATAAAATATAAACATAGCCAACAAATAATTCATATGATGTGAATTAAAGGAACATAAATTGAATACTAACAAGAAGATTTACTGTAGAACATAGGTATATAAGCCTAGGAAGATGTACAAAGGAATCACCTTGCGAACTGCCACATATGCCTGAGTATAGAACCCAAAAGCATGTCGGTAAAAATTGAGTAGAGTAGAAACAACAATAACAGAGTGCAACACTTACCGAGCATAAGAGAAAATGGGTACTAAGCTTTAGTTCATCCATTTATTAGACATCTCGTTATCTGATTCTGTTTCATATATTGGAAGCCTAATTTATTATGGTCTACAATCTGTCAATCGACGTCTCAGGATATGAAACGATTTTGTGTAACTTCCTGCAACACAAGATCGGTATAAGACATCCTCTTAGCTGGGAAGACTGCTTATACCCATCGAGTCGCCGCACTCCATCACCTTGGAGTCATTGCAAAAAAGGGATGGTGGCTACGTCATGTAACGTGAACACGTACAAGCGCTACGTACGTTGAACCACAGACAACCAATGACCCACCCTCCGACCAAGAAAGAACCAAACCTCGAGCCACGCATCCAACTATCCCAGTTGGCTGTTAAGCCTAATCAAAGAGTCGTAGGGAGACCAACAACTCTCTAAACCAGCCTCTACAAATTGATCTAAAAGACCAAAGCTACAGCCAAAATTCACCGAGTAGCGAGGCTAAAATTAGTTATCCAATTCTTTTAATTTCTGACAAATCTGTCGTACTAATTATATAACAAATTTCAAATAACTGCATCATTTATTGATATCTCATCAAACTATACCAAAGCTTACACTTTTGAATTCCAGAATTATCAGATATTCATGTTATCCTCCAACTTATCCGTTTCCAGGAAATTTTCAATTTCAGATTGTGGTTTCGATCAAATTATTATTTAACTATCTTTATGATGCCAGTTTTACTAAAAATGGAATTCCTTTCGTACATGCGATGATAAGATCACATCCCATATTCTAAATTCATTTAATTTATGTAAATGGTTTAATAAAATTGTTGTAAACTTCCTTTAACCCAGCAGTTAACTATATCAATTTGATTATTCACATTCCAAGTCAACAATTTAATTTACAACTTCCACATTTAATATTCAAGTACCCAAGATATTAATCATAGCCCTACCGGGGTCCAAACTTAACAAAGAGAGGAAACGCATATCAACGTACACGAGACACATGAAGTACATGAAATGGGTTCTCAATACCTAAAAACGAACCCAAATCAAAGGGTAAACTACTCTACCTAATGTCACCGGAGTGTCACGTTGATTCTGAACCATGTGCATAGGACCTGGGGGAAGTATCTACGCCCGCCTTGAAATTCGTGCACGCATCAGGGCAAAACCTGATTCAAATTGACCAACAACAGGGTCGAAGACATCTAATCACGTTTTTTATTTTTCACTAAGGATAACGTACTCAAAAATGAAAATAAATCACACCAACGCGTAGTACACGTCGATACGATTCCAATGATACCTTATTTGTCAAAATCCGAGTTAGGAAGGCCTTGAATCGGACAAAACAGCATGAGGGCATCCAAAATCGAATAGGTTCACTCAAACCGGTCACCTCTTGCATGAGCCGCTAGTGCAACACGTGTCGCAGTGCTATTCACCCGCGCGCCCCGCCGCAGATCATGCCACGCCTGTCCGATGTGTGCCACGTGTTGCAATTGCCAGTGCTCGCGCTTATCGTCGCTCGCGTAATCGCCCGCCGCTCACGCTACTGCCACGCATCACCATTGCGACACACGCTGCCGCGGGAAATGTGACTTTTGCGGTGAGAAGCCTACGTTTTTGGCTATCGCGAAAAGGTCCCTGGAATTTTTGAACTAAGATTTCTAAATGAAATCTTAATTCTTCCTCTTTCATTTTCTCTATGTTTTAGAGGATCTAATGATTAATGACGACTCAAGGACCCAAGGGGGTCCTTTTAAAGGCCCAAAAGTTGTTGCTAATGCGTTTAGGAGGGTGAAATATCTAAATTACCCCTAGGGTTGGTTTCACCTTACATTTAGGTCCTTGTTGACTTCTTTTGACCATAATTTGAGCATACACCTTAGATTCACGCGAAACAAGCGTCGTCAGAAAGCTTGCGATGAGAGAAATCCAATGGTACCATACATGGTACCCTTTTGACAACGTTTGACTAGGGGTTGTCTCGAAATACGCATTTCTTGGCAATTTAAGGAGATGTTGACACCAACCTCAAACCACAATCGGGTTTCCGAGTTCAAATTAACCTGAACCACTTTGAAATGACTCGGAACCTGGATTTTGGGATGCTACAGATATAACAACCTTAAAGGGAGTTCCATCCCTAAAACTCGAGCGAACGTGCAAGTACAAAGGGAGACATGCAAGCAAGTGATCCATAATAACCTTAAAAGGCAATAACAACCTTAAAAGAGAATAAACTACGGTGTTATGGACTCACCGGTAAATACTCGGAATACCTCCCTGCACCTCAACTAGATAAGAACTCTATTTTGTTGATAATAAACTAAAAGAAGAATATAGAAAACTATTCCGAATGCATGTGGTTGTAAAGTAACTACAAGGTCCATGGACTAAATGAGAGGTATGCAAAGCATGAAAATTCCACAACAAAATCAACCAGTGTCAACAATCAGAACTTTCATTTTCCAAACAACCAAATTTGCTAGTTTCAGGCAATTCATTAGCCTAGCCAGTCACTAACCAAAATATTAAAGTAAACTCAACCACAAGTATAAAAATGATTAAACTGCAATCATTAACACCATACTTGCAATACATTAACTTTTCTATCCCACCTAATCGCTGCCTATCTCATCGTCAAAACAAGAATCATTTTCAAATTATCCAGAAAAACAAAGAGCTAAATGTAGAGTCAAGGATTGATAGCATACAACTTGTCTTAGATTCAGAAAACCATTAACTTAACTGCACGTATGGTTTCCCTTTGAATAAATCAAGTTGCAACCTTACAAAGGAAATTCACATTGATTTAAGTTCCACTTCATTCAAGAGCAAAATTTCATACAACAATCAGCAATACACTCTTTACGATACCACGGACGATAGACTACACAAATCATTTGAGGTTAACGATTACACCATAATTTAGGTGATTCTAGGTAGATATTACGTCATTTATCTTTCATAGAGTATACACATATAATATATAACAAATGTTGAATCTAGGGATGCTACATTGAGTCAAGTGAAATCATTTTTCATAAATAAGAACATATTAGTTAGATGATGCTATAAAGTAGGCATCAATTATCAATTTCCTCATTTGAGATTCAATACCTTTTTCAGAATTCATTTTAAATCTATACCATACATGCAGTCGCTAATGGACACTCTTGCGAGAAATTAGCAAGCTATTAAAGGAATTTCTATACAAAATGAATTACGTGTTTATACAAACAAGCGAGAATTAAACCAAAACTTTGTTATCAACCAGTGTCAATTTTCATCACTCGTTAACCATTAACGGGGCAAGTCAAAAAAGAATTTATGATCCTTGACAATCTATGGTGTCAACAACTGAAGTTCTGAATCAGTAGGCCCATAGTTCTAATGATAGAGTTAATAATGATAGTGGCAATTTATAGCTATTGTTAATGCAAAAATCAGTTACTTATGATACATACTTCATGAATAATTCATAGTTTATAGATATTACTTAATAACACAGGGAGATGCCTTCAATCTATGTAGAAATTTCAATGTGCAAAATACAATCTTCTAAAATTTTAGATCCATGTAGGTGCAACAATCCTGAATTATGAACTTGAAGAGGTAGGGCATCAAGAGATGTAAAAATTTTATGTTTTAAGCACCTTCAAGGTAAAGCTCAGGTTTCCAACATAACAAAAAAGCGCTTATAGTTGGCGAGTAAAATGTAAACTCTATACTCTAAGCAATGATATGTTTCCATTCTTAAGAAAAACAACGGAAATATCATTTTCTAGGCTGCTTAGAGTCTCATTTGATCGCTCAATTCAATTATCAATTCCATCATATCCACATATTCATTTATCACCAGGATACCCATCAATCGACAATTTCAAGTATAACCCAATTTCACGATTTATTCTTTAATAATAGGAGTGATCATATTATTCCTCTAATCTAGTGAAAGAAGCAATGTATATCTCTTTTCAACTCATCAAATTTACACATTTACTTCTTTTATAGTATTCCGAATCTAATTCTCCAATTTTATAAATTAATACCAACTCCATAACAAGATATGAATTATTAGTTCATCGATATCTTGAATGTATAAGTCATTTATTTAAAATACTTTTGACGATGTAATTAGTAACAATGACTAAAACATAATAATATTTTCCTCATTTTTCACAAGTTTATCATCAATTACATGGTAGGAATACATCAAAATTAAGGATTAGAACAATATAAGCAGTGAAGATACATCTATCCTATCCTTATAACTATGTATACAAATATGCGTGATAGTATACTAAGTCTTCTTTTCATTATAACATACAAAAGGGATGAACGTATTAGTTACCCTTTTATACTAATTTATAACAAGTATAATCAACAAATCTAAAAGTAGTCATATTTGCTCAATCATTATTCAATTACTAATAAAACTACAGCAATAATAATCAATTAATTTCATGCTAATTCAATGAATAATTGATTAATTTCATCCCAATTCAAATAAGTAATAAGCTCAATTCTGGTCAACTTTAAATAAGATGGTTCATAAAATTAGTCTCTACCAGACTCTAATGGTACAGAGAACATTAGTTACCAACTACGTTAGAAATCAAGACATCTTCCTTGAATAGTCATTGAAGTAATAGTTGATTATTTAAGATCATACGTTTACTGGGCAATAAACCGTATATCCCCGACTCAGTCTCTCGCATGCTTTCAATATATATATTGATGTGTTAAGACATGCTACAAGTCAAATTTGTTACAAATATATATATATATATATTCATATTTTATAATCATAGGGACAGAAAACACATCATGCAAGATTAGCTGAGACCAACAAGTATTAATTGAATATTGACATTGACCCCAATGAAATCACAATTAAAATTAGTTGGTCAGGGGGTGTGATAAGCTTTATTCTAAACAATAGTTGAGGCATTGTTGTTTACAATGACTAGCTACTTTCCAATTTGCAAAAATATCATCCAATTACCATCAAATACTCATAAGTGCCGAAAAGGGGTGCAGAATGCGAACTAGATTATGTTCAATTATAATAATCTACATTTTCAAATGGTCGATGTTAATTATATATTAACCATTATTAACAGAAGTACACTATAAATCGTCTCATAAACATTTATACATGCCATGAAAATACATATGATCTACACGTGTAATTATGAAATAGTGGTTGGGTGATTCTACAAAAGGGATAAGTAATGCATAAACACATAATTTATGCATCATAAATATGCACAACCAAGTAGTGCTACAAATTAATGTGTTCGTCGGCCTAGTGATCAAATTTATTACTAACAAAACCACAAGGAAAACCCTAGAAAATTATATGATCAAAGAAATGGTGGACGAACCAAGAAGTTACTCATTTACTTCTTGAGATCACATTTAGATCAAGCAATGCCCTAATGAGACCCTTAATCTGCTTAGCCTGACGACTGAAGAAATGACCTTAGCGATGGAAAAGTAAGAAGACTAAACGAGATGGAGACATGATTGGAAATCAAGAAAACAATCAAGTCAGAATATGTGGAAAATCAGGACTAGGGATACTACGTCACTATGCAGCTGAATATCCCACCTGCGACACAACATGAATGTTTGTATGATTCTTCCGAGTAATTTTATGATTAGTAGGGTGACCTTGTTCTGATACCATTAGTGACGACTCGAGTCCCGCCAAACGACGAAACCTGGGTTGTCGCGTGCTAATAACCAGTACAACTTGCCCACAAGATCGCAGTCACCCAGTACATAATCATAAAATATAAACATAACCAACAAACAATTCATATTTCATAAATTAAAAGAACATAAATCGAATACTAACAAGAAGATTTACCGTAGAACATAGGTATATAGTCCAAGGAGATGTACAAAGGAATCACCTTGTGAACTGCCACATATACCTGAGTATAGAACCCAAAAATATGTCAGTAAAAATTGAGTAGGGTAGAAACAACAGCAGAGTGCAACAGTAACCGAGCACAAGAGAAAATGGATACTATAGCTTTAGTTCATCCAGTTATTAGACATGTTATCCGATTCTGTTTTGTATAATGGAAGCTCAATTTATTATGATTCACAATCTATCAATCGACGTCTCATGGCACGAGACAATTTCATGTAACTTCCTGCAACACAAGACCGGTATAAGCCATCCTCCTGTCCAATAAGATTGCTTATACCCATCCAGTCGCCATACTCCACCCTAGAGTCATCACGAAAAGGGATAGCGACTATGTCGTGTAGTGCAAACACGTACAAGCGCTACGTACGTTGAACCACAAATAGCCAATGACCCACCCTCCGGTTGAGAAAAAACCAAACCTCGAGCCACGCATCCCGCTATTCCAGTTTGCTGTTAAGCTTAACAAAAAAGTCGTAGGGAGGCCAGCAACTCTCTAAACCAGCCCCTAAAAATCAATCTGAATGATCAAAGCTATAACAGGCTAAAACCAGTTTTCCAATTCTTTCAATTTCTGAAAAATCCGTCGTACTGAATATATAACAAATTTCAGATAATTGCATCATTTATTGGTATCCCATCTAACTATACCAACGCTTACACTTTTGAATTCTAGTATTATCAGATATTCATGTTATCCTCCAACTTATCTATTTGTAGGAAATTTCAATTTTCTAATAGTGATTCCAATCAAATTATCATTTAACTATCTTAACGATGCCAATTTTACTAAAAATGGAATTCCTTTCGTACATGCGATGATAAGATCACATCTCATATTCTAAATTCATTTAATTTATGAAAATGGTCTAATAAACTTATTGTTAACTCCCTTTAATCCAGCAGTTGACTATATCAATTTGATTATTCGCATTCCAAGTCAACAACTTGATTTACAACTTCCACATTTAATATTCAAGTACCCAAGACATTAATCATAGCCCCTACACGTTCCAATCTTAGCAAGGAGAGGAAACTCATATCAACGGGCACAAGACACGGGAAGTACGCAAAACGGGTCTGCAATACCTAAAAATGAATCAAAATCAAAGGAAGGGTAAACTACTTTACCTAACGTCACCAGAGGGTCACGGTAATTTCGAACCATGTGCATAGGACCTAGGAGCAGTATCCATGCCCGCCTCGAAATCTGCGCACGCATCGTGGCAAGACCTGATTCAAACGAACCAACAGGGTTGGAGACACCTAATCACGTTTATGAATTTTCACTAAGGATAACGTACTCAAAAACAAAAATAAATCACATCAACGCGTAGTACGCATCGATACAATTCCAATGATACCTTATTTGTCGAAATCCGAGGTCGAGAAGGCCTTGAACCAGACGAAACAGTGCTAGGGCGTCCAGAACCTAATCGGTTCACTCAGACCCATTGCCACCCTGTGCAAGCTGCTCGTGCGACATATGTCACAGCGCTTTTCGCCTACGCGCCCCGTCGTGGATCGCGCCGGCCCATCTGATGCACGCCACGCGTTGCGATCGCCTACGCCCGCTCACCCATGTGCGCTCGCACCCGCGCCCACGCCCATGTTCGCGCCTGTTGTAGCCACACATAGCCTGCGCAATTACCTGCCGCTCATGTCGCCGCTATGTAAAATGCAACTTTACGATAGGAAGCCCACGTTTTTCGCTATTGCGAAAAGGCCCCTAGAATTTTTTAACTAAGATTTCTAAATGAAATCTTAATTCTTCCTCTCTCTTTTTCTCTAAGTTTTAGAGGCTTTAATGGTTAATGACGACCCAAGGACCCAAGGAGGTCCTTTTATAGGCCCAAAAGTTTTTGCTAATAGGTTTAAGAGGGTGAAATACCCAAATTATCCCTAGGGTTGGGTTCACCTTACATTTAGGTCCTTGTTGACTTCTTTTGGCCATAACTAGAGCTATACACCTCGGATTTGTGCGAAACAAACGTTGTCGGAAAGCTTGCGACGGGAGGAATCCAACGATACCATACATGGTACCCTTTTGATAACATTTGACTAAGGGTTGACTCGAAATATACATTTCTTGGCAATTTAAGAAGGTGCTGACATTAGCCCCGAACCACAATCGGGTTTCCGGGTTCAAAATGACCCGAACCACTTTAAAATGACTCAGAACCTGGATTTTGAGATGTTACATCCCTGACTCCCGAAGATCTCGAGAAGTTACGTGATTGACTTCTATATGACACGACGATGGCCATAGTGACAACCACTCAAGTTGCCACAGAAGCAAGGACTTCGGAAGTCGCAAGAAACTGCACCGTCAACATGTCGAAGGAGAAGAACGAGAGCATTCCTCTCGAAGAAGAAGACAAATGGTGGGGCGGATAGCCTAACCAATGGAAGGCCAAGTCGTCGGCCTCACGGCCTTCGACTTGAGGGAGAGTGTTGGGATTAGTGAAAGTCACGTGGCACATGCCATGTGGCAGCCATCAGGCCACGTGGCAGTTATCCAGAGGGCTACTTGGGCCACCGGTTTTGGGTCTATAGGACCAAAAATAGATGTTTTGTTAGTTGGAAATTAACCTAATTTAGTTGATTTGTTTTAAGGAGATTTGTAAAGATTTGATTTTACCAAATCTAGAAGACTTGATTAGATTGAGTCTAGTTTTAGAAATAGGAATGTTGATTTTGTAAAGAGATAAAATCTTTTCAAATGAGAAAATATTTTCTCTCTTTAGGCAATTAGATTTTATCTCTTTATTTGGTTGTTGGGATATGTACTCTCTATAAATAGAGAGCCTTGCCACCTATTTTGAGTTGAGCAATACAAGAATATTTCCTACCAAAAGGCTCCTCTCCTTTCTCTCTTCCCTCTCTCACCATGAATCAACAAGGCCCACCGGCCTTCATCTTCAGCCAATCAACAAGAAGCATCTGCTCCTCTCCCCCCCCCCCCCCCCCCCCCCCGCTGCCTCCTTTCCAGACTCGCTGATCACCTAGATTAGATGTCTGGTGGTCGTTCTAGTTGTTTTAAATGCAAGATCTAGTATCGTGCATGAGATTTTTGGATCTATCCATGCACTGGAGCCTCCACATTCCGTCTGCACCCACCTAGAAATCTCTACAGAACTCAATAGATTTAGTTCCTGCTCTTAAATTAGCGAATAATTTGAGACATTAAGATGTTAAGTTTTGATTGGAGCACCTCAGTATAACTTTGGAAGATTTTTATAGCATCGAGATTTAGCTTCATACCTACTGAATTGTATACACTCCCAAAATTTACTATTTTATATCATATATATTCAGCATAAGTAATGTGTAGTTAAGCTCTATTGTTATTTGAAGTTGACGTTGTTGAAAAATGGTATCACATCTAAAGACGTGGAAATTGAGAAGTTGTCAATATTAATGGATTGAACCTCTCCACTCCAGCCAGTTGGTTCTGGGTTGGATCCTCTATGTGGTAACATAGGGACGCTAGTGTAATAGCCAGGATTATACTCTATATCACCCATCAAACTTTCAACGCATGGGACCGAAAGAAGGCCGCATGTGAGTGGTGTGTTGCAAGCATAGTGCCACATCTAAGGACATGAAGAAATTGAGTGGTTAATTTGAATGGGTTGGGCCTCTATACTCAAGCGAACTGGTTCTTTAAGATCTAAGCGGGAGCATGAAGCACTGCTGTTTGCCGTTCTCTGGGTGATTCGGCTGCAGCATAATGCTGTGGTCTTTGGGGGGGGGGGGGGGGGGGGAGATCATTTGTGTGTGAGCATATGTTGCGAAGTCTGTTTTGTGAAGGGCTTTTGGGTGAACATCTGATGCTTCTGTATCCTTTGATTTTGTAAGCAACACCACCAAACCACCACACACCCCCCCCCCCCCCCCCCGCCCCCATATTTTTAATGCAATGGGATGATCACTAACCGTATGTGATCACCCTTTTTTCTTTAAAAAAAAAACCTTTTGGGCCTTGCAGTTTCCTCCAAAAGAAGCATGGGAATTACTTGTATGTACATTTTTGTACCAGAAATTTGACAGAAACTATTTCTTTTTGGCCAGTGCTACTTCAGGAGGTATTCTAGATAGAGCCATTGATGCTGAGGATAGAAAATATGGAGATTTTCTGAGACTGGTAAACTTGCCTGGCTGTTGTTGCTTTGTTCCATGCCATCTTGTTGGCCATGCAGATATTTCATGAGTCTGTTGAAAATCCACAAATTTTTTTATTTTCCTGAGATCAATGCAAATCTGTCATATGAAATAGCCTCCTATACGAAACAAGATAAATTTTATGGTTATTTTATGCAGGACCATGTCGAAGGGTATCTTGAATTGTCTGCCAAGACAAAGGCATACTTTGCAGCTGCTGTCTCAATGTGGGATGCAGATTTCTACATCAAGGTGGATGATGATGTACATGTAAATATAGGTATTATAAGGCTAGTTTTCGCTGATGACTCTTTTTCACGAATGTATGAGTTCTCATTCTTGCTTTTCTGCAATCGCACATCTAGCTATCCTGGTAATGCAATCGGCACTAATACACGCAAGATTTTCTTTGATCTTTAATGATTGATTTAGTATTTTGACAATTTGATGCCCGATAGTAATGGGTTTCTTGAACTAGATTAACCATGTTACATTAGAATTTAGAGGCTATTTTCCTAATATTTGATTTGATTCCCATGTCATTCTTGGGTCCACAAATCCGGAGTACTATATTTGTTAGAGAGGACATATCTTATTCTAATTTAGGGCCAATAAAGGAGAGGAGAGAAATGGAGTCAGAGGGGGTCTTTCGGTTCAATTGAATACAAGGAGCTCACCCACTATTTGTTGTTATAGTTCTCTTATACTATAATTGATCTTCAAGTTTCTTTTGTAGTTTTTTTCCTCATGCGGTTAAGGAGTTTTTCATGTTAAATCTAGTATGTTTTTCCTTGCGATTGCTTTTGTGATGATGATATGACATGCAATGTCTTGATGATAGTGCCTGACGATCTATGTTCAATGTGATGGTGCTTCTATAATATTCCGTGTAACAAGAGGCATCAGAGCAAGGATCATTGTGTAGTCACTAGGGGTATCAAGAGATGCCAAAGAGGAGGCACATGTCTTGAATGTTTTAGTGCAATGATTGTGGCAAACAAAATGACTATCGATAGTATGGTCAAGAGCATGATTGAAGAAGAAAAAGGGAGGCATGCAGCATGCAAGCATAGCAAATGCACCCTACACCCAAGAAGATACAGCATGACAAGTTATGGCATGCATCTAACAAGGTTGATGGTGGTTATACATTGGGAACATGTAAGCAAGCAATGTGAAACAACACCATGTAGCACCAATAATGGCCATATGAGGAGTCTAATATGCGTGTAGAGGTGGAATAGAAGCCACACACAAGTAAGTTGGCATGCAAGGAGCAATTAATTGATGTTGTCGATCAGCTGGTCAATGGGCAATACACGGACAAGCATGCATAAAGCTAGCAAGCAACTGGTGTGTGGCACTGTGCTTGTGTAGCTGTGTGTAACAAGGGCTACTAGAGAGGTGAAGGTGGGGTAACAAGCTTATACTTTCCATAAGGATGATGCTATGTAGAGCATAGTGGGGGCATGTGTTGCATCAAGCTCTGAAAGAATAACAACGACCACTAGATGCTATTGGTGAAAATGGCTCTTCAAATCCTTTCATAAGTCATAAGAATGGAGAGGGTAGAAGAAAGAAAAGTACAAAAAACACATTTCCCAATTTTGAAATTGCAGAATGTTCCTAGTAAGGACCAATTTTAGGAAAGAGTTTGGGAGACATTGTAGTGGCAAATGTTGACATTTTTTTTCATAATGTAGATAGTCCCTAGTGACTGGTTTGAAGACTTGGTACATAAGGTGCGTTTGTAGTAGCAGTTGATCTAATCAAACCAGAAGATATTAGAGTTCGATTGGAGTGATGCAAGAGTGCAGATTAAATTTTTGAATGCTTAGCATGTGGTTGATAGTGCAGTCGGGTAAGACTTGGATTTAGTTATAGTAGACCTTACAATTAGTATAAACAACAACAATCAAAGATAATTGGAGTAGATCAAGGTTGATTAGAAGTAGTGAATGATGCATGCTTAGTTTCATAAGCATGAATATGAGGTGGAGTTGTTTGATATATAAGGATAGATGAAAATCCTAATAAATCCAAATGAGAATCATGATGGCTAACTTGCATGTGATAAAGTGATGTATGCTAATACATGAAGATGATTAAGTGTTGCTACTTTTGTGATCTAAAAGTATTACTGATGAGATGGAAGAGAATTACTTAAGCAAGCATGTTTTAGGATTTGTGGTATGACATAGTGCAAAGTTCATGGTGGCTCTCATATTTGTGACATGTATTTAGATGCAACTTCCATGTTCAAGGTGGAGACAAGCCCATTGTATCAAGTGGCATGACTGAAGATCAAATGCTCTCTCAAAGGTTTGCATATGACCATGACAAGCTTGTCACTTGAGTGTGCTCATAATAAGAGCAAGCATACTCCAATGTGTGGGGAAGTACATTGATGCTATATGAGGCTACATGAGCACTTTGAGGTAAAATATCAAAGCTATAGATAGAGTAGGCTTATAAGATGTGGAAGTTGATGGGTAATAGCTCTTTGGGATAATGTATTTTCATATGAGTGCAGTAGATATAAGATTGAACTACCAAGATTAAGGCCAAATTAGAGGGCATTAGGGCAACATATCCCACATATGACGGGCACCTAATGAGTTAATGGGCTTGGTGAAGTGATAGATGATGAAGGCCTCCCAAGCTTGAGAGAGCTGCAAAGAGTCTATTGTGAAGCTTATACTTAAACCAGAGGTTGTAGATGTTGGGTTATGGATAACAAGATTTTGCAATTCAAGTCAGCAAAGAAATTGTTGGGAATTGAGGTAATTCCTTAATGTATATATATATTTGACTTGAGATTCTCTAATAGGTTTAGGACCTAGATTCTTGTCTTTGTTTATAGAGAGGAGGTTCTCTTTTTCTGTTAGAGCCAAAAAAAACACAAGAGAGGTAATTAAAAGGGTCTTTAGATTCGGTCGAGGACAAGAGGCTCTTCATAATGTCTAGTAAGTTCCTGAAAATTCATTGTGTTCTTTATACAATTACTTGCCATGGTGATGACATGTGTGCAATGTCTTAGTGATAGTGATTGATCCATGCCTGTCATGATGCTTCCACAATATGTGCCATTCATGCAAGATTTTCCATATGAAGGGGAAAACACAAGTAGCCACGTAGAGGTCATGCGAGATCTACGAGGTTATTGACAAGAGGGATCTTGATCCCTGGAGAGGCTGTTCATGATGTTCTGTACTATAATCAAAATAGGAGTACAATTTAAAGGAATTCGATTACACTATGAAATACTAGATAAGACTTACTAGATGTGGTTCTATATTTTCCCTTGTCACACATTTAATCTACAGAGTCATTCAAATTATCATATGAACCATAACTTGAAGTAGAGTTGAGGCTTTTCAAAGTCATGTTTTAGGAAATTACTCTTTCGCTCATTCATTTGCCTTATATCCAAGTCATTGAAGATGCCTTATAGTGAATTTGTACTTTGTGTATAAATAGAGAAGTTCGTATTAGTAGGATTTAGGAGAAATACAAGGGATCACAATGTAGTCAAGTGGGTTTTCTATTTGAGGGGAGCAAAAGCCCCCTCACAAAGTCGGTTTCTCCCACGATAAATTTTGTTGTAATTCCTTTGATCATTGCCTTGTGTTTTACCCCATGGTTCTTTCCCTATTCCTCCGAAATGTTTTTCTGCGTAACTTTGGTGTCCCACAAGTAGTTATGTATATTGCTTTGTCAGTGTTGATTTGATCCGTAAGACATATTACAATGCGACTTGCCATGCATGCTTGCTCAGTTGTAAATTTGAGTCTTGATTGGATTATCTGACAGCTATTCCTGTGACAGAGTTAGGTTTGTGTGGCTAAATTACAATATATATGGATTTCTTGGAGTATTTTTCCTCATGGCACCTGAACCAACAAACCTTCACAATCTTTCTTTTCTTTTTTTGTTTTGATGTGTCAACATGAGAGCCTTTTTGAATAGTTGTTTTGCAATTTGTTCTCATTAGAGGATCTGACTGTAAATTAGATGAAGACTTTAAAATACTAAGATTGGGTTCATCCTCAGCTAGGGAGTTTCTCAATTTAAATGTTAGCAGGCTCTCTACCAGACCAAAGTCCACAATGTTTCTTGTTCACATATGACTCTCATTTCCCTTGGTCATATTTCATGGAGTACAACCACGGTTCAATTCATTTCTTTTTTTTAGGCATACTGTAAGATATTTCCTGTGGTCAATTGGGTCTGGTATGATGGTCACAAAAGTAAGTACATAGGAAAGGTTACTTATTCGGCATAAAGGATTGTTGGGGATTTTCCAATACCCCATTGATAAGCATTTAAGATTATCTTAATGGCATTATTCCTTTTGGTCCAGCCACACTTGGAACTACTTTAGCGAGATATCGGTCAAAACGTCGGCTGTACATGGGATGCATGAAATCTGGACCTGTTCTCGCTCAAAAGTTAGTTCCATCAATACTAGATATTGTCTTATAATGAATTTCATGGATGACACAGTTGTCACCTATTTTGCAATTTTATTCAAAATTTGTTCAGGGGAGTGCGGTATCATGAACCAGAATACTGGAAGTTTGGCGAGGAAGGTAACAAGTATTTTAGGCATGCAACTGGTCAAATCTATGTCATCTCGAAGGATCTGGCTACTTACATTTCCATAAATCAGTGAGTGCACTTTTTCCCTGACAACTCTTTATTTGCTTATTGGTTTGCGGATTGATTAATATTTACGGCCAGTATCTCATTCCAGGCATGTGTTGCACAAGTATGCAAACGAGGATGTTTCCCTCGGTTCATGGTTTATTGGCTTAGATGTGGAGCATGTGGATGAGCGCAGATTATGCTGTGGCACACCACCTGGTTAGATTCTCTTCACTCGGTTCCACCTTATGGAAGTTGACATATGAATGACAAGAAATTTCTCTAAATTTGGTTTTGTGGATCAGAAATTTCATGGTTTCTACTCATGTCCCACATTTCTTATAGTTGAGGGTCTTACCAATTCCTCATGAGGCGCGAATGTTGATGTTCTTTAAGAAAACCTCTAAGCATATATATATATATATATATATATATATATATATATATAATGTATGCAGATTGCGAGTGGAAGGCCCAAGCTGGCAATATATGCGTAGCCTCTTTTGACTGGCGTTGCAGTGGCATATGTAAATCTGCTGAGAGGATGAAGTACGTACACCAGCGATGCGGTGAAGGCGATGCTGCTCTATGGAGTGCAACTTTTTGACCCGACAGAATTATTCTGTTTTAGTCTACATTCATGTTTCATCTTGAACTCCCGATTTGTACAGTGAATTCACGTGTGCTTATGTTGATGGGAACTAACTACAGCGGCTAAGGAAATGGTTCCTGGCTTTGGCTGCTAATGAGATCCCTGTATCGACGAGCCACAAAGTTTCATGGAGACTTAGAACAGAGAGATAATTCAGTATTTATTCTTTGAGTTGCTTCGGTAGCCATGTTGTATGTTGAATTACTCGTATTTGGCTATCAACAATTGAATAATGGCGTGTTGTAACTATTTGCTATCAGTGCTCTATAATCTGACAGGCTAGGCATTTTTTCATTTGTAAATGATGGGTGAACCTTTATACAATTTTGTCTAGATTCTGTATCATGTAATGGATTGTTAAAATTAGACTTACAAAGACAAATGTGGTGTCCCAAGAGTGGTGATGTTCCTCATGAAGTTTGTGCAACTTTGAGTGACTGATGGAGGTGGTTAATGTAGATTCTCGTCAAAAACCCCAGATTTGGAGTGCTAAATCAGGAACTGATTTTGAGAATCAAATTTTACAGTTGAAATGGACTTTTTGTAGTTGATTTTGAAAACTAAACTTCTCATATGATTTAAGAATCTTTGTTCATAAGATCCAATTTTAGAACCCAAATTCAACATATAAGATTTCAAAAGTGTCGAAGACTAGTGTAGATGGATATATGATTTTTTGGGTATTGGTCCGAGTACATCCCCCCTCTTTTATTCTTTAGTAGAACAAAACCCTAGATGCAGCTGTGCACTTGGGAATCCTGTGCATCTGTGATTTTTTACTCTCATCACGGAGGGTTTTCCGTGTGTGTATGCTTCCTAAGATTCTTGATTTCTAAAAAGGATCTCAAATCTTATCATCAGTCATAAATCAATTTCCGAGCACATTCTTAATTAGTCACTAGTCAGCTTCCATTGACCCTCAATACGATTACTAGAGGGTAATCTATTGACCTATTTAATTAAGTAGTGTGGCGGCTTGACCTCGAGCAAGCAATCTAGTAGGTACTTGGTTAACATTGTTAAATCACATGTCTCGATGGATCCGTCACTAGCTGATTCAAAATGCTTAAGTATATGTTAGCCGATGACATTCCTCCACCCTTATATGTCACTTGGTGAGCTTTCCAAGTGGCATTATCTTTGGGGGATAATAAGGTGTTTAGATATTGAGGTGCTTACATTACATTCTCCCCCTCTTAAGATCATAGCATTCTCATTGTGCCATCCCTGCTAGTGGTGGCTCTATCATACAAGTGGTCATTTCTTTTTATTAGAGGAAGTTTTGCTCTGATGTCACTATGTGATGTCTTAGGGTTTCACCTCGAGCATATAAACCTAAATGATACCTAGTTACATTGTTAAGCCACAGGACTTCGATGGACCTACCACTAATTGATTCAAAATGCTTAAACCTATGTTAACTAGTAGCATTCCTCCATCCTTGTGTACCACTTGAAAGCTCTCTTGAATTTTTCATGCGATACCATCTTTGGGGGACATTGAGATGCTTATATCACAGTTAGCATCCATCTAGAAGGGTCTGCCGTGAGAATCCCTTCAAACAGCACAACTGACCTCACAGATACTTGAGTCCAACTTTTCAGTGCCATTGCCTAACCTCCTCAACATGCGAGGTTTGTTTGTGCCACCCTAAATGGTGTGATCCATGCAACAATTGTGCCGATAGAAAAACACAACGATCTCTTGACAATATAATGTATCCTGGTAATTTAGCCATTGTTCTTGTCGAGTAGAGACTTAAATACCATTCTCGCATTTTGCTCCTTAATTAAATTTAAAAAAAGAAAAAAACTCATGGTTTGACGTGATTAATTCTTCCTATATACTAAATGAAGCATGGCAAATGAAATGGAAATATAGAAAATTTTACTTGATCGAAAATGGCGATAACTTATTATCTTAAGTGGAAGAAGGTATTTCTTTACGTAAGCACCAAATCATTATTCTTTCAGGATCAATCGACTTGGTTTCAATTAACAGGTGTAGGAAACCAACTCACTGAAATGTAATTCTTACGTTAATATTGGGGAGTGAGTTGAATGCTCGATAAAAGGCGTGCTACGACGAATCTATACGTAGCTTCCATCGTAGACATTCCACACCAATTGAGCGATTTTGCATTAGAAGCGTAAACAACAGCAACAATAAAACGAAATGACCGTAGAGTGGATGTACAGAAATTACCCATTGCTTCTATTTATAAAATCCCCATCCCCCGTTCTCCAAGAATCTTCGTGTGTGCCTCTGACTCACATCTGTTCCTCGAAAAGGTCCCATTTACCTTTGCAATATATTAAAGGTCAGAATGTGCGATATAATTAATAATAAATTGATAAATAATAATATTATTCACCGCTGAACAAAAAAGTCGTTGTAGTATAGTGGTAAGTATTCCCGCCTGTCACGGGGGTGACCCGGGTTCGATCCCCGGCAACGGCGCTTGCTTTTCTGGCCCGCTTTTTCGAGACATGGAGAAATTCCGCGGTAGCTGAAGGTTGGTTGGTGCGCTCGCAGCCTTCAGGCTTGGATAGGTGTCGAAACACAAAGTCCTACTATTAATTATTAATGGCAATGATGAAATGGGTTTAATTGCATAAATGTTAATGTAATTTACACCTATGTTCTTATTTTTTTTCATATTCACGTCGATGCCCTAAAAAATATTGGGTAATTTATACGTCATATGCTTTTGTCAATAAGGCTTTTAAATTTGATGGATTTAAATTTAAAAATATATTTTTTTTATATAAAAGAGGTCTCTATAGTTTTTTATTTGCTTTCTTAATTTTACTTATTTTCTTTCTTTCCTATTCCTCCTCCTCCTCCAACCTACCTCTTTTCTCCCTTTCTCCATCTACAATATCTAGAGGAAAGCATGGGCCCAACCATCAAAGGGAGGTACGAAGGGGTGTGGAGAGTATGGATGGTGGAGAAAAGAGGGTGAAGAGTGAGGAAGGAGGTGCCTCGGAGGAGGAGAACAAAGAAGAAAGGAAAAAGAATAAGAATTAAGAAAATAAATAAGAAATTTCAAGGGTCTCTTTATAAAAATATACAAACTTTAATCCATATCCTTTAAAGTTGATAGATCCGTTGACAAAGGGATACCACATGTAAACTAACTGATATTTTCGAGATGCTTATGTAAATACGAAGAATATATGAATATGTATGTAATATCAAAAAGTTATAGAAATATTTATGTAAAGAACCCTAAAAAAATTAACCACCAAGTAGACTGTAAGTAGTGTTTCACCTCTAAATCATTCGGAAAGGATCTTAGTGGGAAATGGGAAACCAACCTTTTGTGGCAGGATGGTACCCAAAAACTATACTTTTCATATGGTATTGATGTTATCTTTTTGGATTGATTCCAACACATAGATCAGATTTCTCATAAAATGATAATCATGCACTTAAAAGACCCTTGAAGGTACTTTGCGTGAGATTAGTGAAATCCATTCCTTAACTTTATTCATATGAATAGGCAGAAAATTGCACAGGCTAAATAGCCATTGGTTCACTTGGTTTTTTTCTGAGACACCTTTTAACCTTTTTTGGATGGAGTTTTGAATTCCACTTCCACAAACACATCAAGTGGCATATTGTGGAGGGAAACCCTTTCGTCTCCCTTTGCTTTCCCCTCTCGTCTGCAACCCAAAAAAAAGCCTGAGCAGTTGGGGCTCCGAGCACCCTCATCGCCTCTGGATCTCCTCCTCTTCCTCTTGAGCCTCTCCTTGTTGACAATCGAAGCTTTGCTACGACCTACTTCGGCTTTGGCACTCATGGTGGCCGCGTGTGTTGGCTCCGCTCGTCTCTGACGTTGCGGCCGTGCAGCTCGTCGCGTCCAATCGTGGTGGCTCAACGCCGACGAACGTGGCTGCAGTGGTCGGGATTAGGTAGCGGTAGGCATGCAATGGTGGTCGACGGCTCGCTCGTGCGGCTGCGACAGTGGTCGACGATCCCGATCGCGCGACTACGGCGGAGGTCGTCGGCATGCGGCCAGGGCGACCAGTGGCGTTGTGGGGTGGTTGGTGGCATTTAGCCAGTCTTGTTCATGCGGTGGTGGTCACCGATAGTTATGTGGGTCGCGTCGTGAGCATTGATCCGATGTTTTGGTGGTTTCTCGACTTTAGAATATTACGATCGAGTTCGATTTTAACTTTCTAGTCGATTTATTCGATCTCGTTGGCATGTTTCTTCGAGATTCGTTTCATTGATATCTTACCGTACCTACGAGCGTGAGGTCGCCTTCTTCAAGAGATCATCTGATTCCCAGTCTTGAGACGCTTTCTTTTTCTTTTTACTTTGTTTCTTGTCTAGTTTTGTATTTTTTGAGTTCCCCCACTCTACGGGACGCATTTTCTCTTTCGTAGATGAGGTTTCTCCCTCTCTTCCTTCACTCTAGAGCACATCTCTTTTATCAAGTTATCCCCTTCAATGAAAAATTTCATGTTAAAAAAAAAAATCCACTTCCCCATAACTTATACTTAAATTTCCTCATATTTTACATTCCACAAAACTTGTACTTAACTTTCCTCATATTTTACATTCTTTAGCTATAATGCCCTCCATAATGCCCTCCTCTCCCCGTAATTGAGGTTGTACACGGAATATTTTCTGAAAATTCGTCTTAATACCCTTCATTATTGGGGGACCCCAAATAGACTTCACGTCACCTCTGATGCAAAAGAGTATCAGCCTTAAATACAAGAGTGCCGATATTTTAAACCGGCAGTGATGATATCCACAGCATAAGCTGCTGATGGTGATTCTATGCGCGGAAGCAATGCCATTGGAGAGGAGCCAAAAAAAATAAAAAAATAAAAATAAAAAAATAAAAAAAACAAAACCAAACCTAAAAATAAACTTTACTAAAAGATATAGAAAATAACTAAATATACAATTCATTAACGGGAGGGGGTAAGAGAGGATAATCTTGTCTCTGCAGACACATCTCTTAACGTTATTATATACACAATCCATGTATCATGTCATGTTCGTAGGATGTGTCAATCACATCATATGACATGTTATGTTTTATATCCTTCCTATATATAATAATGAGTTTTGTCAATCATGATATGTTAATGTCACATATGTGTTACATTAACATGACATAACATGCTACATGCCATCTTATGTTTCACATAAGATCTTGTGGTCAAACTTGTGTAAAATGTTGTGTATAGGTATCATTGTTCGACTTTGTAAAATGGAGTATTGCGATTACGTAAAAGGTGTTATTATAAAACTCATAGGATGCGAGTACAAAAATACAAAAGGTGTATGATTTGCAACGTAAGGATGAGTGGGCAATTAAAAAGGTAAATTTAGAAATATACACTTAAAAAAGTCACCACCACTTTTAAATAAAAAAATATATCAGTGTAAAACTAAAATTACACTAATGCAAATTCAAAAATATATGATTTTACACCGATGCAAATCAAATCACTTCCAAAATTATTTTACACCGACAAAAAATCATCAAAATTACCTTTCAAATTATTTTACACCGGTCACATAACACAATTTATGTTACTTGTTTTATTCTTTTATATTAAGTACGGTGGAGATCACCTCACCACATTTGTACATTCCAAAATGTGTCTTATGTTAGATTTTATACGTAAATCGAAACTCATATGACTTTCTTAAATTTTGAGGTGTGTTTATTATGTACCCTAAAGGATATAGTTATTGGCATATAAGGAATCCCAAATTGTATCATAAAATTTCTTTATCTCTTTTGCAAATAGGGGTTCTTAAGATACCCTAATTATGTTCAATAATATTTCCCACCGACACTTCTCATTCTACCAAACAAGCTTTCATCAGAAGGGATCTGAATCGCTGTGGAAGTCAAGATCATGCTCTTTGTTTTGTCGTTGGAAGAGGTATGAGAAGCTCACATCTCATGTGTACATTCATTCCTTGTAACTTGGAATATTGCATTCCTCATCTCTGCCCATTGAAGTTAGTAAGTTAGGCTTAGCTTTAATTTACATAGTTTGCCGCAAATTTTCTCTTTCTGGTTTGAACTTGGTAGCCTATAACTTAAAAAAGAAAAAGAAAAAGATTTGAACTTGCTAACCATCTTGTTGACAAGCCACCATGTTTGCTAAAATTAAGAATAGGACGACCTAGGCCCATAATTTAACAGTAAAATTATTTTTATCTGCCAATGATTAAGGTGCGATGAATAATATATTACTTGCTAATAAACAATTGACATTTCTTCCCGTTATAAGTGCAACTAGTTTTGGGCATGTGAAAGTACAAAAGTATGTAGGAAAAAAAATTATCATGTAACTTTAAAACACCACGGTAAATGAAAATTAAAAAAAAAAATAATAATTTGGTGAATGTTGTAATTTTATAGTTGGAAGGAGTAAGATATGCATGACGTAATATAAAGTGTGGAATTAAAATAAACAATCTCAAACAAATAAGCAATCACACAACAGGCACAAGTATTTTTAGGTGGAAACCCAAACCGGGTGAAAACCACCACCTAACCCTCTCGAGTTAGGATTTCCCGATCGACCCACTAAACCCAGTCACTTAAACGAGGGTGACTGAACCTCAATTACAACCACACTACTTAGACCGAGAATAGTGTTCCTCAACACCCCTTCTCTTCACAAGAAGGAATTTGTCTCTCAAAGGAGACAGGAATTCGCAAAGCAAATACCCAACCAAAGACAATATAAAGTACAACAATCCTATAGAGCCTCAAATATTTAAACCTAGCTTCTATAGGAGTTAGGAAACTTCCCTTTGGCGGAAGTGCATTGATGTAACGACACAGGTGCATGAACCACGCGACGACACTTTGTCGCTCTCGTAATCGCAGAGGGAGAGCGGGTCCGCAAAGGGATGAAGCTCTCTATATGTGAAATAGATGCTTGGAGAGCTAGAGCTTCAACTACTTGATCTACTTCTTTTTGACACAAGTAAGTGGAAATATTCTACCAAGGGTGTGTCTTGGGTTGTCTTTCTAAGCCAAGGGGTCCTCCTCTATTTATAGAGGCCCTAGGAAGGCTTTGAAAGGCCTTAGAAGTCTTCCATATCCGTTGGCTACAAAGCCAAAGAGAATCAGGCCGTAGTCAGAATTAATCATGATTCTGACAGGGTCATCAGACGTATGGTCCTGGCATCAGACATCTGGAAAACCTGTTTAAGACGTTTGGGAACTAAGTCAGACGTCTGATTTTAGGCGGGTTTCCTTCCTGACTTGAATCAGACCTAAACAGGGTTCTAGTAAAAGTCCATCAGACAACACACAGGACATCTGGCACAAGGTCTAGACGTCTAGAAACCTATTTGTTCTCTGGAAATGGATTCCCAACGAGTCTAACGGCTATAAAATCTCTAAAGGAAGATTCTGGGTCAATCGAGGCAAAATGGTCATGTATCAGACGTTTGGGGTCCTCTATGAACGTCTGATACGAGGCTAACGGTCATTTTCTCAACGTTTGCTAAGGAAGCCAACGGTCCACTAATTGGACATCTGGCAAAGGCATCAGACGTCTGAACTAAGGTCTGGACGTCTGAACTAAGGTCTGGACGTCTGATTTCATCAGACAGAACTAACTAAGTCCAGCATAAATAATCGGACATCTAAGTCAACAGTCAAACGTCTTAAAAGTTTTTATCTGACGTCTGAAATTCAAATTAGACGTCTGAAAAGGTTATCTGATCCCTATTTTGGTTTTCTAAGTTCTCTATATAAAACCTAAGTATCCTAGGGTAGTGCAGGTGTTCCTAGGACTACTTTAAGGATCTCTTGAGGCTCTTTAACAGATATTCTAAGAAACAAAAAGAGCAAGGATATAAAGACAAAAGTACATAGAAAAAGATAAACAGAAATCTATCATATTCTTCTTGTCCTTCCATTTTCAAGCTTTCGCTCCTCACGAAGCTCCTCCATCTCTATCCAGCTCCTCCAATCTGCCATGGATGCAAGCTAGAACTCCATCTAAACACCTGTCTCCATTTGCAATTTGACCTGAAAACTAAGACTCAAGCAAATGTTAAAAGACACGTGTTTTGTTATCATCAAAATAAACGATCGTGATGCTCTAGCACAAACAAATGTCACATCACTTTCCCACAGTAAACAAAAATTTCAAGAAAATAAATAAATGAACACTTTGTGTATTTAATTTTTCACCAATGTCAATCGATGTATTTTGATTTTTAGTTTTTTATGTATTTTGATTTTTTATCGATGTCAATCGATATATTTTGATTTTTTACGTGAAAAATCAAAACACATTAATTAGAAATTTTTAATTGGTATGTTTTGATTTCTCACTTTCCAACATCAAAGGAAAGTTAAAAATTCGATTGAAAAAAAAATAAAATAACTATCGAAAATCAGAATGCCTTTCTCGTACCAAACGAAAGTTAAAAGTTCGATTGGAAAAAAAAGACAACGATTGAAAATCAGAATACATCGCGCATTACAAAATATATTGTTCGATGTATTTTGATTTTCAATCGATGTCTTAGATTGTGTTTAAATTACCTCGTTTTGTATATTATTATAACCCGATCCCAGCTCCCTATAGAACCCGAGATCGACTTGCCTCAACTGAATCCCAAGACCCAGTCGTCCAATGAGAAATAACTAAATACATAAATCATTCCACAACCACACATGTAATGTAACTTAGCAGAAATAGATAATAAATAGTAAAGGAAAATAAAACAGAAAATCTCAAAGATATTACATGCCACAAGCGAAATGGAAATGTTTACTAACATAGCCATCACACAACAGAGAGAAACATAAACAGAAATAGGTATCACATGCTAAAAGTATTCACTACTACAAAAAACCTCCCAACGGAAAAGAGAAAGACAACTACGGCTGGGCTCGGTTAGGCCCAGTGATGAGTGGCTACTCATCATAGCTAAAAAGCTAAAGTTAAGCTAAACACTAGGTTAAACAATATCAAATTAACAGATAAAAAGGGTTAAGTGTGGGAATCAAAGAAAAAGGCCTAAAAACATGATTCCGTGTTAAAATTGCATAATTAGGTCATAAAATGAGATATTCTTAAGATAAAGGTCAAATGGTGATCCAAGTGTTAATTGAACACATAAATAAGTTTAAAAGTCCAAATCAAAAGTATAATTAATTTCTTAAATGTTCAATTGAGCACATATAAAAATTTGAAGGCATTTAGACATCATTAAAGCCTTGAAACTTAGAGTTTACACTTAGGTCCTTCATGCATAACATTCTCTTCTTTAGGAAACCTTTTTGGACCTATATGTAACCCGTAGGGACCCCTTTGAAAGCCCTTAGGGTCCGTCCAGTTACAATTTCTTCCACTTATGGACCTGCGCACAATTCTTCTACCCCTTCATGAAGGGCTTCTCCCTGCAATTTTTCCAACAGAATGCAGCCACCTGCAGTTCTTCGCACGCACTGTAGCGTGCAAAGAACTTGGCAAATCTTGGTCGTCCATTCTCTCGTGATCTTGATCTGCGGCCCAATCTAAATTGAAGCTTCGCATGAAGCAACGCGTGTGCTCACCCTTCTCCCCAGATCCCATCCAACGGTCAATTTTTAGATTGGCAACCCACGTGCTCCTCTCCTCTCATCCTTGCCGCTGGTTGCATCGACAACTATCTTCACTCGCGCAATGATCTGAGCCACTGAGATTGCTACTTAAGCACCTCAGTGGTCGCGCGTGCAAGGAGTCGCTCTCTCCTACATTTCTTAGTGGTCATTCTTCCACTCCAGCTACCCTCCCCACCAAATCCCTGATTTCACAGCCACCAGCTGTGAAATCCCCGACTTCTCTTCAACCTCCTCGTTGCTAAAAACCTCATAGCACCTGAGGATGACTCTGAAACCTCACTAGAAGGCCTTTCCCTCCGTTGGAGTCATCTCCCTCCTTTCTTCCTCCTTAGCCCCCGGCTAAGGACCCATAGGTCCCATTCTTCCTGTTAGAATAGTCTTAGTATTCTATAATTTAGCTGTAGCAATAGTTAAGTAGATTAGCAGTAGAATTAGAGTAATTTATAGTGTTTAATTCTATTGTTCTATTAGTTTAGCAGTAGGAGTAGAATTAGAGTAGATTCACTCCCCTCACCTCCTCTAATCATTCCAGATCAGAGGGGATGGTTTCACACAGCCATTTATCATGAGTTTTCTCCCTCTTCACGTTTCCATTCCACTTCCGATTCCCTCAATTGATTTCTTGCTTTTTCACCCACTCATCAGACCTAATTTTATATCTGATTATCTTCTAATATCAGATCTAAAGTTAGCGTCAAAAATCATGTTAAGGGTTTTTCACTCACTCCATTTTGCTCACAAAAGCCCCTGATCTGAGCTTTAAAGAAAATTGGTTTTCTGGATTGATATCGAAATTTGGATTGCAATGAATTTGAATCACTTGAGTTTTGAATGTTTGATCTAGCAGACTGAGTTTTTTTTAATTTTGATTCATTGCTTAGCAAGGAATCTGAGGTGATTTTGAAGTCAAAACTCACCTCAGAAGAGCCATGATCTGAACTGATTTGTCATGAGTTTTGAACTGTCTTGAATGCATGAATGAGTCAATGACAAATCACTTAGTTGATCTGAGACTCTACCTTGCATCCTTTAGTTGATTTGAGGAGCAAATCGATTTTCCTAACCTAAGGAATTATCCATATTCCTTATGGTTCCAGAACTCTAGGATTGGAGTGTTTGGTTTCATTGGACTAAGTTGATTTTTTCTACATGCTGTCTATAGCATTAGAAAGAATCAGATCAATTGCTCATTTAACTTTGGTTTGATCAGATGTTACTGACAAGGGATTTTGGTTTTGATTTGTGATCCAGAGTGGTTTTTCTCTAAATTAAGACCCTTGTCAGACTATGTTGAATGAATTACTGATTTATGTTTTGTGTGTTTCAATCCCAGACCTATAGTAAACTGCTGCAAAAGCAGCTACATTCCTCTCCTCAATTCCAATCAAGTGCTTCCTGGATTAACCCTTTTTTATCCCTGACCAGATTGTCTATAATCTAATATGGGATATTAAGGGTTAGATCAGAAAATACATGTTGGAATTAACTCCTTTGTCCTGCTACAAATCAGTTCCTCTTTAGATGAGTCAACTGCAGCAGTAGTTGAGACATCTGAAGAGGGATTTGGTTGGATGATGGGGTCAGTTTTAGCAGCTCTTCTAATTTCTGATCTGCTGCAGTGACTAGTTTCTTCCTGCTATTCTAGCAGGAATCCCAAGTTCTTATCACCATGTGGACAGTAGTATAGATCTAGTCATGTTAGAAGTTGACTGATGTGTAATGTTGTATCAATTGTATACAAGCTTTCCTTTACTGTAATTGATTTGTAATATATGTTGAAGGCTTGTAATTAAATCTTTTTAATCTTTTGTTAGCTAAATAATGAGTTTAACTGTCCACTATATGAATTTAATGAAAATTGGTCTTGAATTGCATGCCTAATTGCTTTTATCTGTTTCATAACTTAGACTGAGCACATTCAAGGCAGTTCCCTGCCTTTTAGACATTTAGGCCTCATCCTAAGCCCTTAGGACATTTTAGAAACCTCTTTAAAGGCTTAGGATGAGTGAACTTAGGATTTAAATAAAAATCATAAAAAACTCTAAAAAAATAAAGCAAAACTATCTGATTGACGATCAGATAGTTTTTTAACTTCATACCAAGTTTCATGGTATACAGAACTCCCGACTTGATATAATTTGCCAATCGACAGTTCCGTATACCATGGGATTTAATAAAAGAATATACCTCTAAAAATACCAAAAACATTTCCTCCTTCTCATCCATTTCTTTCATTCGCATCCCCTACCTCCATAACATAAATAAAAACCATAAAAACTGAAAAACTCTAAAAATAGTAAAAATCCCTTGTATAATATGTATTTAAGTATTTATTTGAGCTATATGGTAAGCTTACTTACCTACAATGTAAAGTATACAGATCTATAAATTAAATAACTTATGTATGTATTGTATTATGTAAAGTAAATATTTAAGTTAGATTATACTATATATATCTTAATTATACAGCTAATTATTAATTAAATTAATGTATATGTACAATAAAGCCATATAGGCAATAAATACTATAAATAACTTTATTAAGTTATAAGACTATATACATATATTTATACACATATAATAAACATACTGAACCTGGTACCTTAATTTAATCATATATACTGAATAAATAATTAATTTATTAAGTTAATAGTTAAGTTATTAGATTAAATTAAAATAAATTAGTAGATTAAGTTAAAATAAAGTAATTTATACTGTATATGTATACTACTATATTTTAAGTAATTTAACCTAATTTAAGTATATTTATAATATATACACTATTTAAATTTAATTTACAAATAAAATAGTCCAAAAATTTTCTATTTAAATATAAATAAAACATAAATTAAATCTGTAAAATATAATAAAAATGTTTATAAAATACTTAGACATGTATACTAACTCTGTATAAGGTCAATTAGACCATCTAATAACTAATTTATACGTAATTAAGAAACAAAACCTAAAAATAAGTGTGCATAAACTGTATACTTTAGCTAATTTATTTATACAGTAAATATAATTAAAACTCCAAAGTAATTGTATAATTGTATAGTACTATATAAATACTTTATTTTGACACAATTTATTTTTAATAACTAATAAATTATGGCCCTCTAATTGAGGGCCAAAATCACAAATGCTGCACTGCCGCCTGAAATTTCAGCGCTGTGCTTACGCCCAGACAGTCCAACATCGTGGGCAGGCGAGCACGTCAGCGCTTTAAATTGTTTTTGTTAGAAAGGCTATCCAATCGTCACGGGTGTTGGGCGCCCAAACAACCAAATACCTTTGATACATCTTGAGCATATATTGAGCATGAAAAGAGAATGTGTGTGGGGCTGGGGGCCCAGGTGTGTGCGAGTTGTGAAGCCCAAAGATCTGAGCATAAATATGTAATTAAGCAGCCTAATGAGAAATTAGGGTTCGCTTAGTAGAGGTCTGGTCCCACCCTCTGGGTGCTATGTATCCTTCGAAAAGCGTGCTCGCAAATTAAATAAATTTTTTATTAATTAAGAGCCATAATGACATTATCTAAACACCTAAGTATTTAACGCTTAAGTGCCACTGAGAACTTAAGACGAGTAAAAGTAAGAAAAAGAAGTGCCAAGGAGAAGTATAGGGTGAAAGAGAGAGTAAAAATATGTATAAGTATAGTGTATATACAGAACAGAAACCCGTGTAAATAAATATGCACAAGATAACTGAAGTATATCTATACACGTAGTATAGCTATTTACATTTATATATAACTTCATACCTTTACTAACAAAATAAAATGTCACTGTAGGTGAAATAACTGTCGCTATAAACCCTGGTTTCCTTCTTATAGTTTGTTTGTAGTTTTTCTGGGGTCCAGCGACGCTTATATTTGTCGTTGTAGCCATTATATGTGTTGCTGTATATGCCAGTATAATAAGTTAAGTTAGTATGCTATAAACTATGAGTTAGTAATGTATAATTATGCAAGTATTAGTAATATAACTTATAAATAAATAGTATAAAATATACTTATGTATCATTTGATGCTTGTTTGTAAGTAGATTTTTGCAAGCACTTTTATTATTTTTTTTTCTGTACATCATGGAAACTTTAATTCATTCTTCATAAATTCATTCATTCATTATTGATTGTATATAAAATTAATCATTTTTGGAATTAAAGAATAATTTTGGATCTAGAGAGTGATGTAAATCAATAACTGTCTCCCAGTGAACAACCTGGAATAAACCAGTAAAAATTAGTTAATTAAATAAAAATGGTCGTAATAATGGTTTGTATTTCCTACATTTACTACAACAACATCAATTCATCACAACAACAACTACGACCAGCATTACCCAGCACCCTTTGCAGCCGAGGTGCTGGATGCTCAACTCCCTGACCTGAACATAGTTATATAAATCTGTGGTCAACTAACGCTAAGTAGAGTGGTGGTTAAGTCATTTATATGCAATTAAACATAAAAGAAACAAGCAGCTAACTAACCATCTAATTTCCAATTATATATTATTATTTGTTTCCTTTTAAACATCTATGTGTTTCTGATTCAGTTTCTAGTAAGGGTCCATAACATTTCACAAATCCACTGGTTCCCTAAGGGAACAATCTTGATGCAGTTTTCCCTGCAATGCAGGATGTACACATAGCACTCTCCTAGTTAGGAGAGCACCTTATGGTACTCCTACACCCAGTCTACCACCCTTGGGTCATGGCCGCGATGTAGCGGTGATTACAGCATGCACGATAAGCGCACGGGTAGATACCCCACACTGGCACGCAGTCAGTCATTTCCGTTAATGGGTATGCCCAAACGTACAACACAGAACAGAACAGGGGCCACACTCCTCAACAGTCTGCGTACCCTTGCCCGGCTATCCCGGTTTGCCCAGTGGGCCTAACAAGAGTCGGTGTAGGGAGTCAATCCTAACCCCAGGGTCCCAACCCAAGGGGCAGCTAGCTCTCCCCTACACTAAAGGAACAGTAAGTCTCCTCAGTACCGCATACACTAGGGCCAGGTCACTTTTTGTACCCAAGTCTACACAACCAACCAGTCCATAGGCAACATGTTTCATCATTCGTCCAATATTCGTTTCAGTGTACTTGAATTCCTTTCCTAGTTCCCCGTAGGGTTCGTGCATCAGTATTCATCTCATTTCATGATACGTCATATGTTTCCATTCACATTCCGATTCTCAACCGTATAACAAGCAGCTCGTGATTTAATAAGTTAAGCAATCACCACATCACTTAACTATTCAATTACTAGCAGTAAAGACTTTACATGCATTTCAGAGTATAACAGCGTGGTTCAAGTGACGTACATTCATTCTTTTCAGCCCTAGGGTTCATTTCATATCCTAGGGATCAATCAGATCATTCTAATATAGCATGCACTTTAATCATTTAAATCATAATCTTAGCGAAAACTACTCTACTAGGGTATTCGAGTGGAATGGGGGCTCAAACGATAGATCTCGTCATCTCTGCGAGTCCCGTATACACTACGGACTAGAGACCTATACCATTGACCAATCATGTCAAATGAGTTCAAAATCTCATAGGTGTGCCACTAACATGTAGAGAATTCTAAACGGAAATCAACGATACTTTATTTTCGTAAAACCGACTCCGTTTGGGCCCTGAACCGGCCAAAAACACACCTTATGACCAAAATCAGATGTCTTAAACGATCACAGAAGCTCACCTTGGTTTCCTACGGCTTTTTTAGATGTTTGAACCCCTTCGCAGCCGTCTGAGGGAGCTTCCAGACGTCTAACACCGCTTCCGATCGTCTGGAAGAGCAGTCAGACGTCCGACATGGTCTCCAAACGTCCTAAAGTGCCTCGAAGGCTACACCACGTGCCTTTCCAAAGCCTCGTACCTACGTATACACGCGCAGGTTAAAAACGCGACGCATAATATTAATGTGCATACATGCAGGCTCATGCAAGGTACATACCTCAACACTCTGCGTGATATCGGATGTCTGGAGCTCTCTTGAGACGTCCGACGACCCCTCCAGACGTCTGACAATGGTTGCAGACATCTGATACTGCGAAAATGTCCGCGTGTAAAGTTTCCTCGCGAAGCTCTTCTTCTCGCGAACCCCTCATCTCCGCTCGTGGAGCTGCAACAGCTCCTCTACCTGTTACTCTCCCTTTTCCACACTCTCTCTTCCTCTCCTCCACGCCCTTTGATGTAAACATGTTTACACTACTTAAAATATCTATTTATGCATGTTCTTAAGCATAGGATTGCATTGCATGCTATAAATATTGCATAACATGCATCATCTTGCATTTAGAGTAGTTTGAATAAAATGGGGGTTAATTGTCTCCTTTTATGTTCATGGACAGGGCAAACTTTTTATCAGGGTCTCAGATCGAAGATCCAAGCATACAGATGTGATCATGGCGACGATTGGAGTTCAATGACTCCAAGATCGCCCTAATCAGGCATCTGCAGCATCAAATAGAGATCGGGGAACCCTAGAAGATCAAGGGCCAAGATGGTATGAATCTGCACTTCAAACAACAAATCCGACCACACGGATGGATTCGGATCGACGATCGTAGCCTAACGGCGCGAAAATCGACTCAATCCGACACCTGTGGCACCATCTACATCATCCAGAAGATGGACAGCCAAGATGGCGCCACGTGGTGCCATCTCAGCCATCCAACCGACCCTCAGGTCTGCCGCTGCCTCTCCAAAGAGAATCCAACGCGCGATCTGTCCAACGGTCCTGATCGCGTGTTCAAAGGCTTGGTCGCCCGCCCATCCACGTGCATAACGCAGTGGATAAGGTGCTTGACCGCCTTCAGATGCGTGTTCGATTCACAGGGTGCGGGCGAGCAGGCGCGAGGAGTGTCAGATCATCATCGAACGGCTGTGCGCACCCAATAGCACTCACCGCTATTAGACGCGCGGCGAAGACACTGCATCACACGCGATGGGGCGTGCAGAGGAGGCGGGAGGAGGCGCGATCTAAGCCGTCCGATCGCTGAGATCGGCTGGACGTGCGCGTGCGTTGAGTGCGCGATAGGCGAAGAGGCGCACGCGCTGCTCACTACGCCCATGTTCGGACCTTTAGCGATGGTTTTATCAGTCACTAAAGGTCCTGAATTAATTTTTTAGAGTTGTAATGACCAAATTGCCCCCACTCCTTGCAACTATAAAAGGAGACCCCCTCCACATGAAATTCTCATCCCTTCCTTCTCTTCTCTCCCTCTCCAAAGCTCAAGAGAAGCTTGTCCCACACCCGGGATGCTTCTCGCAAGATAAAGTCAATTTTTCGTCCCACTTTCGAAAGCAGATCCCGTGACAACGACGACGTGCTGCCCCATTCCGGTTCTTCCCACTTCGTTCTCCTTCGTCCTGCTCCGTCCTCCTTCGTCCAGGCGTCGTCTCGTCCAGCTCGTCCTCTAAGCGACCGTCGAGGAAGATATTTCTCTCTGCATTCTTTTACTGCTTTCTAGAGTAGTTTTACTGCTTTCTAGAATAGATTTTCTGCTTTCTAGTTTAATCATTTTCTCGCTTTCTAGTCATAATGTTTAGTGTAACAAACAATCTTTTTTATGATGAATTCCATGTTCATTCTATATATCCTTTTGATTTTTGTTTGTAATATTCTCTCTCTCTTTTCTATTTATTGTAAATAGTTAGATAATTCTAATCAATTAATTTAATTTGTGACAAATAAAATAAACGTGAATTTTTAAAATCAAGCATCCGCCTCCCTGTGTTTGACTCAAGATTTCCATTCCGGTATAAATTTTATTTGTTGAACACGAGTTCTTTGCTTTCATACTACGATGACAGGTTTTTCAAAACCAAACACATTAGCGTAGCAACCTATGCGTTCAACATTTTGGTGCCATTGCTAGGGATTCAACATTTTGGCACCGTTGTCGAACATTCAACACCCTTCCTCCGGCTCCCCTCTCCTCCTCTCCCACGCACGGCTACGAGGGGAGAACGGGAAGGTGATGAACGGCGAGGGCGAGGCGAATGGAGGCATCCTCCGTGCTCCTTCAGCTGCTGCACTCGCCACCCCTTCTCCCGAGCTCCTCTCTTCTCCTCGCACCTCCTGCTCCCTTCGTCCACTCTCTCTCTCTCCCTCACCCATGCTCTCTCTTTCTCCCTCCCCTCCATGTTCTGCCCCTCTCCTTCTCCCCCACTCGTGGCTACAAGGGGATGGAGGAGGAGATGGTCGTCGGTGGCAAGGTGGTGGAGTGAAGGTGGAGGTGGAGGTGGTGGTGTGGAGAGAGTGGAGGGGTGAGGGGGGTTATAAAGGGAAGGGTTTAGGGTTTGTGTGCGTGAGTTGTGGTGGAAGAGAGAGGGAAAAATTGTGAGGTTTCCCCCGCAAGATTTCCTCTTCCCCACTAAGCCCACAAACTTAAACCTAGGGGGTTTCAAATTGCATGTACACCCCTAAGATTCCAGAAAACTCTCGAACAACTCTTGGAAAGGGTCATTTCATATATGTATTATTTTATACTCTCGTAGAAATATACAAAATATTGGTCTCTAATGGAAAATGAAAGACGAAGAGGTCGATGACGGAGACAGAATTCGAATTAGACATACGTGCTAAATAATGTGTGAAAGAAAAGAAAAAAGAGAAAAAAAAGGAAAAGAGAGAGTTGAAGAGTGTGCACCTCCAGCGGAATGGTACTAACGTGCACTGTAATAGGGCACGTCCCTTCCATATCCATAATATCTCTTATTCCCCGTGTAGGAATGAGTCTAAACTGTACTATTCACGGCACCGTAGCCACTCCTTCCAGTTATTGAGAAAACTGCGCCTCTTTTGCTCTTCCAAACTCTTCTGATCTCCCATGCTGCTCCCTCTCCCTCTTTCTCTCCCTCGCAGCCCACCTTCTCTTTAGGGATTCCACATCCCCTCTTCTCCACCGTGGATGCCAGCTATGTGACTCTTGACTGCTTTGTTCACTCCCTCCTCACCATCTTCCTCGCCCAGATCGAAACTGCCACCAACTTCTTCGACCTTTGTAGAAATCGTGCCTCTTTGGCCCTGTGTTGCACCTCTTTCCTATCCTCTTTCCCATCTTTCTCTCCAACCTCCCGTCGCCCTCCTCGCTGCTCCTACTACCCTTCCTCCTTTGCCCACCCCCATCTCCTTCCCCTGCCTAAGCACTCCAGCAACACACGTGCGATGTCCCGATTGTCGACCATCGCTAAATCACCTCTGCCGCCCCTCCGCCTTCATTGTCCGCTGCCACCTCCTTCTTGCGAAGAGCATCGTGGTGATGGAGCGGCTCGTCGAGGGGATCCTATATAGAGTGACGAGTTGCCGAATGCATCCATCTATGGATTAAAAAATATATATGCATTTCTTCTTCATCGATTTTAGCACTAACTTCTCTAGCAATGTTTTGAAATAGAATATGGGATGTGGTAGTTGTTGAAATAACGCACATAGGAAATAAATAAATAAAAACATATGCATTTCCAATATTTTTGCATAAATAAAAAATATTAAATCAAGCAAGTCAAACATGATTTGGTAAGATCCAGAATAAAATAAAGAACAAATAACATACAATAGCACAAATAAACAAAATGAGAAGGGATTTGATTTTACTCCAACCGAAGCGCCCATTAAAGACTTTCCTTAGAGAAGGTATCGCCCTCCACAATACCGGTGCATCGGGGTCTGACGAACTCCTCCCAGGATACAATGATCCACCTCTAAGATTCAGCGCACTCCGATCTTTGATGTCCTTGAAAACCACATCAGCAGAACGAAGCCGAGACAATTTGGCTTCCAACCAAATTCCCTATTGATCTATTAACTGAATTGTTTGATCAACCAAAACTTCTCGTTGATCTCTCAATCTCCTTATGCAAAATTGACAAAGTGATTGGATATTTTTTTACCAATCTCACGTCGAACGAACGCATCAAGAAAGAGAGACAAGAACGAGAGAGAGGGAGAGAGTAGAGAGAGCTTTTCTACTCTTGTTATGTGTCAAATGAGCTCCCTCGTGGCCCTTATATAGAGTCCACGACCAGACGTTTAAGGAAATTCCCGTTTTATGAAAATACGGTAATTGATCAATCAATTAAGTTCATTGATCGACTAAAATAATTGGTTGATTAAACTTCACTAATTGATCAACCAAACTAAATTCATTAATCAATCAAAACAATTAGTCGACCAATTTTACATTTTGATTGACCAATCTAAGTCAAAACCGTGAGATTAAAAATCCGTAGCAAAAGGAGTCCAAGTTCCAAGTTTCAAATTAATTCTCACCCAAGCCCGAGCCCGACCTGGAGCGGGGCGAGGCATGCGTTATCCCTAACCCTACATCTCACTCTTTGCTACATAAGCTATGGGAGGCAGAAACCTTTTACACCCACCAAGAGGTTTGTCCACTTCCAGTAGAGACTAAAAACCTTTCCCAAGTCTCATTGACTTCAACATGAATTCCCACGTCACCATATAATAATTGCATCCCAATTGATGCAATTAGGCTCTCAAATCCAACAATCCCCCACAAATTCATCATTGAAATTCAACGATAAATTCCTTAGTTACCACACTCTATTTTTAGTAAAGGTACCTTCCAGTTTGAACCCTTACCTGAGTCATTCATCTTCACCACCACAAGAATAAAGTGAAACTAGTCTTAAACTCTAGACCTTTGATGTGGGGTGTATAGTGATGACAATAGAATGAAGTTCTTGGTGATAATCTTCAGGGTTGGTGCTCTTAAAGGCCATGCACCCTTTCCTGTTTCATGAGTGTAATCAGGAAAGACCCTATTCCCTTACCTGCAGCCCACAGTAACACTCACATAGATGTCATTCTCCAAGGATGCACTGCTCACATCCTACCATAAAGGCTTGAACCCATTCGGAGCCTTTGCTCTTCTTAAATTTGCAGGTTAAGACACTCAGGCTTCCAGGGATTGAACTCAGATGTAAAAGCATTTAACAATGAGTGACAACTAGTTCCCCATACAGCTTGTTGTTACCACATTGAACCTACTTTGTGGTATCTCCACTCAGTTAGGTTGGGTTGCTGCTGCGGGTGAACTCCCAATGAGTCTCAGTCTTATCCCAAGCCTAGACTTAAGGACTAAATCCTTGGATCCCAAGTCTGTAAACAGATTGCTGTGTTATCCTTGGATCCTGTAAATTCCACAGCAATTACTCCTTAAGACACAAAATCCCTTACAGACTTGAGTCTGATTTGGATATGTCTCATTGTTTTTTGATTAAACTTTGAACTCTTAATCTTTGCTATAATAGCCATGCTATCACAATGCAAAGATATCGCAGGAATTAGCTTACCCACCATAAGGATTTCTGTAAGAAGTCCCTTTAGCCATTCAATATCAATTCCAGTGGTGTCCAAAGCACATAGCTCAGCCTCAAAGGTAGACCGAGCTAAAATGATCTGTTTTGCAAAACTCCAGGAGACTGCACCGCCTCCAAGGGTAAAGACATACCCTGAAACACCATTACTCCAGGAATCCTCCATTTGACCGATCTAATTTGCATCACTATATCCTTCCAAAATTAAAGGATATTTGCCATAATACAAATTAAGGGAAGCAGTTCCCTTTAAGTACTTAAGTACTTAATTACTCGGTCTAAGGCATCCCAATGAGTATGGTTAGGACAACTTGTGTATCTACTCAACTTAGACACAAAAAAAGAAATATCCAATCTAATACAGTTAGCCAAATACATCAAGCTTCCTATAATCTATGAATATCTTAGTTGTGAAATAGGCATTCCACTTTTGTTCTTATAGAGAATTTTTTGATGAATTAAAAGAAGTGCTTACAGCTTTGCAATCTTCATAGCCAAATTTCTCAAGAACCTTCTCAACATAATGAGATTGAGAAATAGGTATCCCCTCTGCTGACCGAATTAGTTTAAGGCCTAGGATCACATTTACAACACCCATATCCTTCATCTCAAACTTACTACTCAAGAATAACTTAGTTTCATTCACAATTCTAATGTCTGATCCAAACAATAATATATCATCTACATATAGGCATAGGACAATACACATATCACCCTTAATTATAGAGTAGACACACCTGTCAAATTTATGACCTACAAAGCCAAAAGATTGTACAGTCTAATCAAACTTTTCAAACCATAAAGAGATTAACCAAGTTTGTAAACCTTTTTCTCATTCCCAGGAGCTACAAATCCCTCAAGCTGGTCCATATAGATCTCCTCAAGATCGCCATGAAGAAAGGCGATCTTCACATCCATTTGGTGAATAGTAAGATCATAAATAGAAGCCAATGCAATAAGCATTTGGATGGTAGTTATCCTAGTTACTGGAGAATAGGTATCGAAATAATCGATTCCTTCCATTTGCTTGAATCTCTTGGCAACAAGTCTAACTTTGTATTTTTCAATAGATCCGTCAGGCCTGAGTTTTCTCTTAAACACCCACTTGCACTCAATAGTAGAACACCATAGAGGTAAATCAACAAACTCCCAAGTGCCATTAAGATGATTGAGTCCATCTCATTCTTAATAGCATCTTTCCAAAGCTTAGCTTCAAAAGAAACCATAGCATCATGATAAGTGGGGGGATCGCCCTTGATTTGGTAAGTAATAAAATCACTTCTCAAATCCTTGGCAATTCTTGGTCTTTTACTTCTCCTAGGTTTAGACTCTTCTACTTGATTGGGTTCAGAACGAGAAATGCTAGCCCCCCACATTAGACATCCTTTCCATTTGATCAGGAATAGAATCAGATGTGGTGGCTAGATCATTTGAAGTCACATTTTTAGGTAATCCAGTCTTCATAGGGAAGACATCCTCAAAAAATGCAGCATCGCGAAGCTCAACAATAGTGTTGACATCTATGCCTGAAATATCACATTTTATAACAAAAATATATAGGCATAGCTATTATCAATGTAACCCAGAAAGACTGCGTCAACTGTCTTAGGTCCAAGCTTCTTCCTCTTGTGTTCTGGGGCAACCACTTTTGCAAGGCAGCCCCACACTTTAAAGTATTTCAAACTTGGTTTCCTGTTTCTCCAAATCTCAAATGTACTTTCCTTTTGCTTGAGGGAAACTCTATTCAGAATATGGCATGCCGTATTCAAAGCTCCCCCCACATGTAAGAAGGTAATCCTGAGCTTTGCAAGAAAGCGTTGACCATGTCAGTTAGGGTCCTATTCTTTCGCTCTGCTATCCCACTAGATTAAAGGGAATATAGGGCCGTCACTTCATGAACTATACCAAAAGCTTGACACTGTTCATCAAATAAGTTGAACGTATATTCCCCACCTTTATGTAACCTCAATCTCTTAAGAGTTTCTCAGTTTGTGTTTCTGCTTCTTTCTTAAAGATGAGGAATTTACTTAATGCCCCATCTTTAGACTTAAGTAAATACACATACCAGTATTTGCTACTGTCATCTATAAAGGTGATAAAATACTTTTTATTGTCCTTAGTCAACACACCGTTAAACTCACAGATATCCGTGTGCACCAAATCTAGAACCTCAATATCTCTAGTAATAGAGTGAAAAGGCTTCCTAGTTTGTTTAGCCTACACACATATCTCACATTTCTTAGTTCTATCTATGATGTGTTCAGGAATCATATTTAATTTCATCACTTTTTTAAAGAATCGAAATTTACATGACCCAATCTACCATGCCATATATCACAAGATTCAACATTACTATAAACAAATTGAATTGAATGAATACTAACATTATCTAGAGCATTTCTAGATGATACATCTACATCATATCTCACTCTAAATAATAAAACAAAATCTGCTAAATACCCCTTTCCATAAAATATTCCATGTCTCAATATAACAACTTTATTACATTTAAAGTTTAACTCAAAACCCTCTCTAACCAATAAGGAACCAGAAATAACATTCTTTTTCACAGCAAGAATGTGCAACACCCTGTGCAATGTCCAGACTCGTCCCAAGGAAAACCTCAAGTCGGCACGTCTAAATCCCAACACCTTGGCTGCAGAGTCGTTCCCTATCTTCACAATCCTGCCACTACAGGTCTGATAGGAAGAAAAGAACAATCTATCAGTACAAATATGTACATTGACTCCAGTATCCATGAGCCATTCAGTAGGATCGTGGATAACATAGAGTTTGGATTTTATTGAGACATACCCATCGCTAGGCTTGTGTTAAGACCCACGACATCAAACGTTTTTAAGACGTCTGGGAGTTGGTCCAGACGTCTGGAATTTAATTTTTGCGGCGTACGATTGCGAGTCTGCGTGCGTGCGCGCGCAGACTGCGCCCGCCGACCTGCAGGCGTCCCTCTTTCCTTTTCTCTCTCCCCCGATGCCTTCAAATACCCTCTCCCCCTTCCCTCTCCCTCACCCACCACTCCTCCGTCTCCTCCTTCTTCTCCCAGTGTTAGCGTGAGAGTGAGAGAGCGAGGGCAGCAGCTGCTACCGGGTGCGCACGGGGAGGAGGAGGTGCAGCGAGAGGGAGAAGAGGCGGAGCGTGTGAGGAAGAGAGAGCGAACTCGCTGGAGCTGCCCAGGGCCAGCCGACAAGTGCGCATAGCGGGAGCATGGTGCTGGGGAGGTTACCCCGGTGCTACTGCAGCTCAGGCAGCAGGCAGACGAGCACGACGTGACCACGCGCAGCGGGAAGAAGGCGAGGAGGTTCTGATTCTGGGAAAATTTTCCAGAATCAGACGTCTGGACCTACGTCCAGACGACGCGGGAGACGTCTGGAGGAAGATTCAGACGTCTAAAAGGTACGATATTCTCATCTTTCTCCTTCTTGCGGACGCGGCCATGCAGGCCGTTCCGCCGAAGGTTCTGTCTCATTGCCATGTTGAGATCGTTTGCGTACGCGTGAAGGTTTCGTTCGGGAAGGCGCAAGGACACGCCCTCCCACACAGATCAGACATCTGGGCACAGCACCAGACAGCGAAGAGAGTCTCCAGACGTCTGGAGTGATAGTCAAACGTCTGGAACTAGGTCTAGACGGTTCAGTGGGATCCTAGACGTCTGAAGAACAGCTCAGAGTAAGGTATGACCTGGACCATCTTTTAAGACGTCTAGAAGGTATTCCAGACATCTGATTTGGGTCAGAGTTGTCATTTTTGACCCGTTTAGGGTCCATTCGAAGTCCGATTTTCGCATTTGAGATTTTGTTCTTCTCAGAATTTGTTCCTCTACTTGTTTAAAATAGTTTTATCATGTTCTGAGTGGTTCCTTGTGATTGATCCTTGTATTAGGACCTCGTCCCGTTGCGGCTCTGAGGGTTGCAGAGGCACGCGAATCTGCCGATTACGCCCCCACTACTTCCAGTTTTGCGGGTAGAGTGGCTCCCCTTGGTTATTTACCAACATTAATGCATCTTTGAGATAAATGATAGATCCTAGGATATGGCATGAATCCTAGGACTTGAAAACTAGATTGAATGATAGATCCTAGGGTGTGACATGAATCCTAGGAACAGAAACACTGAAACGAATGTCGTGAATAAATGAATTGCAGTCTTGGAAAAGTAGATAGAACAATGATAATTGCCTGTAATTGGATAACAGCTGCTTGTATATGAATGGATATTAACTGTTGGAAACACGGGCTATATGAGAATAAAATTGAAATGATGAAACCTAAAATGGCTTGGCTAGAGAAATATGAGCATGAACCCTACGGGGAATTAGGAGTAGAGCTCCTGAAAGATAAATGGAATGGAATTGAGGAAGTGAGCTGGCCCTTGAGTACGGAGTACCAAGGAGAGCGACTGTCCCCCTATTTAGTGCAGAGCGGAGCTAGCCACCCCAGGGACCCAAGGTTAGGTCTGGCCACTTTGTACCGACTTTTAGCCCTCGCGTACACAGTACCGGGGAGAGCTACTAGTGTAGGGAGAGCGCTAGCCACCCCACGGGCCCCGGGGTTCTGCTAGCCTTCCTACGCTGACTTGTTAGGCCCACTGGGCAAACCAGGGTAGTCAGGCGAGGGTGCGCAGACTGAGGAGGGGCAAGACCCCTATTTGGTTACTGTGGAGGGGCTAGACCCCTGTTACTGAGAGGGCTCTGCCCTATGCTAGTTCAGTGCTGTACTTGGGCGCACCCATTAACGAAAACGACTGACTGTGTGCCAGTGTGGGGTAGCTATCCGTGCATTTATCGCGCTTGCCATAGTCACCGTTACGTCTATCAGCGACCTTAGGGTGGTTGACTGAGGGTAGGACCACCACAGGGGACTTTCCCGGCCAGGAGAGCACCATGTGCTACTTCTACTTTTCGGAAAAGACTGCAATCAAGATCGTTCCCACGAGGAACATTCGAGATCAAGAGAAAGACCTGAGCAATAAATCAAGAAAGAGTAAAATAAAGAAAGAAATTAAGACAACAGCTACTTGTTTACCTTTACTGTTTTCTTAGCTAGCTGGTTGCCACTCTACTCAGCATTTCGCTAACGTGTCACCTTTTCAGGACCAGGTGTTGAGCAGCCAGAGTCTGCGGCTGCGAAGGGTGCTGGGCCTAGTAGCCCAGTAGTTCTACTTGTGTTGTACTTGATGTACCATTTTTCTGTTGTAGTGAGTATATTCTGTTACACTTGTACTCTTTTATTGTAAGCATCATATTTCCGTACCATTTGAATTCTCTACTATTGTGGTGGTATGTACTGTAGTAGTTCTTTTCTTACTGCTGTACTTTTGTTACTATTAGTTACTTGCATAGTGAATGTGGTCTATTTTGCTGGTTTTTGGTTACTTTCTCGTTGGACGACTGGGTCTTGGGATCAGTCGAGTCAGTCCGATTCTCGTGTCCTGTAGGGATGCGGGAACTGGGTCGTAACAGCTTGACTTTCTCGATGATCACATTCACATGAAGATTCTTATCTGTGTTCTTCTACTAAACTTTATTAGAAGGGCAATCCTTCTTCCAATGCACAACTTGCCTACAGTGTCAGCATGGTTTGGTCTTGGATTTCTTCTGAATCTTGGATTTGGCCTTCGTTTTGTTTTTATTGTTCTTATTTTTATTCTCCTTGCCCTTAGATATCATGGCATTCACCTTAGACTCTACAGGCATTACAGGTTTTTGTTTCCTATGCTCTTCCTCAATAGCAATGGCTATCATCAAATCATCTAGAAAAATCTTTCCCTTCCTATACTTGAGAGTCATCCTCAAGTCTTCCCAAGATTTAAGGAATTTCTCAATGATAGACATAACTTGAAACTTCTCAAGAAGCTTCATTTCAGCCTCTACTAAGCCATGGAGCAATAACAGAAATTCATGTGCCTGCTCCGATATCGATTTACCCTCAGCCATTTGGAATTTAAGAAATTTTGCGACAGAGTATTTTTCAATACCAAGGTCCTCAGTATTATACTTCTTGTCCAACTCCTCCCATAGCCCTTTCGCAATGGATGTGGATCTGTTGTATGATGAGGTGTGGCTCATCATAGCTAAAATGCCCAAGTTAAGCTAGAAACTAAGTTAAACACTACTGAATTAACACATGAAAAGGGTTAGTGTGGGAAATAGTGAAAAATGCCTAAAACATCAATTTTGTGCTAAAAATGTAAAATTATGTCATTAAATGAGGTATTCTATTTATTATTGTAAAATGATGATCCATTTGCAAATTTAACACATATTTTAGTCTAAAGTTCAAATCAAAAGTACAATTAACTTCCTAAATGTTGAATTGAGCTTAAATAAAAACTTGGTTGCATTTAAACATTATTAGGACCTTGTATTTATGGTTTCTCACTTAGGTCCTTAAGTCATAAACATTTATTCATTTAAAAACTTCCAGGGACCATGTTGATAACTATAGGGGCCTCTTTGTAAATCCAAGAGACAGCTCTGTAGAACTTCCAAGCAACTTATAGGCCTTAGTGCAAAACTTCTACCCCTTCGTTCATAAGGACTTCTCTGCAAAATCACCTTTATACCTGCAGCCGCAAGCCACTATAGCCACAAGGAACTTGGCCAATCACGGCTGTCCATTCCTTGATCTCTCGATCTTGTGGCCCAGATCCATTCGAAGCTTCGTGCACTTCGGCGCGTGAGGTCACCACCTTGCCTAAATCTCATCCAACAGCCACATTTTGATTTGAATGCTCGCGTGTTCCTCGATCCCATCCTAGCTGCCCATACCCTAAGTATCTAATTGCACCATTGTGGTGCTCACATCCAGTGCCCTGCCTACTTAAGCACCTACATAGCACCTCGCACGCGCTAACCAGTTCCCTCCACTTGAGTGGTTCCTTTCATCCACCTTCTAGTTCTCCTTCCTCCATCAGCTGTGCCTGTGACAGGGGTGTGGCCCGCCTTCCTTAATTTCATTGCCACAGCAACCCGCTATGGATCCAGGGATCCCATTCCTCGCTGGAGTCCTCCTCATCTCCCTTCGTCACTGCAATGACCAACTGCAGCCCAGGCATCCCATTCCTCCTTTAGATTAGGATTTATCTATTTTCTAGAGTAATTTAGAGTAGTGATTAGTGTAATTAGAGTAGCTAGGAGTAGATTAAATACAAAATTCAGTGACTGGTTTGGTGTAGATTAGAGTAGTTTAGAGCGCTTTCGCCCTCTCTGATCAATTCAGATAAGAGAGGAGATTTTCCACATGCACATCGATTTCCTTGATCTCCCTCCACATCTCACTGTCCACCTTCATTGATTTAAGCATGTTTTTTTCACCAATCACCCACTCATCAGGGCATCAAATCAGATATGATTCTCTTGAGCATTCAAATCTAATTTGATCGGTCAAATTCATTTGAGGGTTACTTCACTCATTCCACTTATTCACAATAACCCTCTATTGGTTTTAAATGAATATGAGGATTTCGGTTTGATTTCAGTGAATTTTATTGAAGGATTTAAACTCTCTTTTCGTGTTGTCTATAGCACAAGAGAGAGAGTAAATCAGATTTCTCTATGGTTTTTAAGCTTTCCTTGAAAGGGTATGAATCCCAAATCTTTCAGGAAGCATTTGAAATATTTTTGTTGTGGATTTATCACATTGGAATCCTGATTTGCATCCTTATCTTACATTGTCTATAATGTATGATGAGGAGCACTTTAGGATTTCAAGGAATTTTTGGGGAGACTTATCTGGATTTCTCTTGGTTTTCTCACTAATTAAAAAAGTTTTTAAATTTGTCTCATAAGATTCAAAATGTTTGATGAGAATTGCATCTCTTGAATTTGCTTTTGAATGAGTTTTCATTGCTTGAACATGTGTTTTTTTATTTTAAATCCCCTTATTTCAATACATTAAATAGTTGCTCAGTAGCAACATTTTATGGGATTACTTCCTGTTTCAAGCATTAGGAAGTTTGAACATGATTTTTAGTGGAATTTTTGGACTGATCTGATCTCCTTTGCTCTACTGTCTATAGTAACAGTAGGTGATCGAAACACCATCATGAGCCATAACTAGCTCAATTTGGTCTTATCAAGTCAATAAAAGCTACTACATTCAATCAGAAGGTCTCTAGAGTAGGGAGAGTTGTTTTAAGAAGAAAAGAGGAAAATAGGGTTATTTCTATAATTTTACCATCTCATCACAAAAATAGAATAATCATGGGAAATACCAGAGCTTTATTAAAGGTCATTTAGTCATTAATGTCTAATAAGTGGGTTTATATAGACAGAAACAAGTTTTCATGCATTTCAAGAATTAATTGACATCTAAAACCCTAAAAATAGATCCGCTTAATTAACTATGGTTTTGGTCAAGATAAAATCCACATAAACCCTCTAAAATTCATATAAAAATATTCTCTAGGGTTTGGCATCCTTGAATTGACCATCAGAACCCGTTTTGACCCAAAACAGAGTAACAGACAGATGGTTGCCCTAATTTGGGTTATTACATAAATTACCCAGTCAAAAGAGGTCAAAACCAAAATCCAACATCACATTGGATTCCTTGAATTCAAATTTGGTTTTTATCAAAATTTGAGCCCAATCTGAGATCATTTCAACCTAGTTTGCATTTTAGTCCAAGTCTGACTCTTATTATCCCAAATAACCCCTCAGCTTTTGAATATATCACAAAAAGTCCCCTATTTTTGCCGTCACTCTTTAAAAATAGGTCCTTACACCATTTTCATGAAGGAATCCTACTCTGGCAAGCTTTGTTTAGCAAGAACTTGGCGATTACTTGACGAATCCCTCTCAAAATTGAAAGGGAGATCGTCAAGTAATTATCTTCCTTTCAAACCTATTCATGGGCTCCAATTTTTTTCCAATCTCTCATGCGAACACATGAGAGATGTAGGTATCCTTCATCGGCAAGCTTACCAAGCTTGGAAGCTTGGTCTTCAAGCCTTAAACCTCTTCCCATGGCCTATAAAAGGAGCAGGGGCAAGAACCCTAACTCCTTAGCAAGTCTTGACTGGAGAAACACTCTTCTCCTCCCTCTCCGGCCTCCTTCAGATTTTGCTCTGGCGACCACCTTCGATCCCCCACTTTCGGCTATCCAACCATCAAATTGGATGAACTATTGCCTTCCTCTCCTCGACGCGTGCCTCTCCAGTCAAAGAGAGGGCATTTCCCTATTTCTTTCCTCGTCGCCGTCTTGCCGCCCTCTTCATCTTCTTTGAATCCGATCAACCAACACCAGAGCCTTCCACCCCTTATCTTCCCCTTTTAGGCTCTCTATCACTTCCCTTCTCCCTTTATTTTCCTTTTACTCTTCCACAACTCACTCACGACCTACGCACCACCCACATCACCTCCATCTTCCTCAACGTTGGTACACCTCCGGCGAAGCCTCCAACTCGCTCCACCGCACGAAACTCGCTGCCACCACCTCCGTTAGCTCCACCTCGACTTCCACATCAAAAGCGCTCAACCAATTCCTCTCCACGACCACTCAACCACACTACCGAACTCCACCCCCTTCGTAGCTCCGCCCTGATCTCGCCCTACACACATCCACCTCCAAACACCATGAATTCACCACCACTACATTTGTCGTGCTGCGGCGGACCTTCTGAGCTATTTTGATGAGGCCGCGAGGTCGTGTTGTGGTTTTTAGGTACCCCACCTGAGCTCCACTGCCACCGCGACTCCTCTGACTTCATCTTCAATGTTCCAGCCACAAGACCTCCAAGAGTTGTTCCTAAACGCTGCGATTGACCTCCAGGACCTAATCCAGACATCTAATTTGGTTAAAGACCTACTGTTGTGGCTGCAATTGAGCGCATCAATCTTCCGCAGCTACACGAGGAAAGGTGTGGGATATAGTCCCATATCGGAAATTGTTGAAGCGCTCGCGTGCCTTAAGTTGTTTTTTGCTCCTCAGCTGTTCACCTCAATAAGCACGAGGTGAGGTCCCTTCACATGTGCCCACTCACGCCCTCGCCCGTGACCATGCCACGCAAGTCTGGGCTCTGAACCGTTTACTCGTAGATCTGGATCCGATTAGAGAGAACAAAAGGGAAAGGAAGAGGAAAAGAGAGAGAGGGGAGGGGGGTTTTGCTCTACTACCCACCTCTCGACACTTAGCGATTTCTGAGGGAGGGCTTTGCCTCTGCTGGTGTTGGTGCTAAGCTCTGTGTCGTGCCTTCCCTTGAGCTTGAGGAGAGAAAGGAAAGGAAGAAAAAGGGTGCCCTCTTGGCACTGTAGTAGTTGGACAGTTAAGCCATTTGGTTGAAAGCTCCATCATCTGATCTCTGATAGGGAGTGCACTGTACACTTATCCTACGTGGATTAAAGTTGATTGATACTATTGAGATATTTGATATTATTGTAATTAGGGTAATTAGTGATTCAAATCACCATTTTACCCTAATCTTTTTGCACTATCAACATTTGTTCTTATATACATATCGTTTGAGTTTAGAAATTTCATCATATATTGATATCTTGTGATAGAATTGCAATTCTGTGATTTATTGCAACCCTTGCTCCCTACGTTCGACCTCAGATTTCTTTCGAGCTATAAATTGTATTTGTTCACGTGCTATTTTCGGTTATATTACAACAAAGTATTTTTAAAACCCCCATTTCACACGTTAAATAGTAGGGTGATTAGATTAGGTTTTCCAATGAGTTTAAACCCCTATAGTTGATACTTACCATCACACTGTCTATAGTGGAAGGTAAGCACCAAATAGGAAGTTGTTTACCACTTGAGCATTTAATCAGGGACTGAATCAAATAAAGTATAATGTATACGTATATAAATAATATAATATAATGTCTACTGTAATAGTATAGATATAGTTTATATAGAGTATAAGTGTTTGAGCTCTTATATGTATATATACAACACTAGGGGCTTTAGTGACGAATACATCCGTCATTGTATATATATATGTATGTTAGTATAAGTAGTTTTTGCCTTAGGTAGTGTAAATATGTTACTAAGGCTACACTGACGTTTATATATGTTACTGTACATAGGATTATATGTTAGTATAGATAGTTATTTTACCTTTTGTTATGTATATAATTTTACTAAGGTTTTAGTAACACTCATATATGTTACTATAGATATTAGTATGTTATAACGAGTTAGTATAGTAAATATTATTGACCATTTTTGTACCTATACTTAGGTATTAACTATATTACTTTTAAATAACTAACATAGAGTAGTTGTATATAATTTTTAATACTTATGTCTGTACGTTTGTTTTCAAATATTATAATGTATTTTTAATTCATTCTTTTGTACATAATTAACTAAATTCTTTTATTCATTGATTCTTTCATTCATTTCTGTAAATAAAATCAATATTTTTTGGAATTAAAGAATATTTTTTGACTTAAAGAATGATGTATATCAATAACTGTCTCCCAGTGAACGACCTGGAATAAACTAGTAAAAATTAAGTACATAAATAAAATTAACGCAACATCGGTTTGTATTTATGATATATACTACAACAATGACATTTTAAAACCCTTTTTAGTAAGAACAAGTCGTCGATGCTTTACTGTACACATCAATTGGTATATTGGACAATACCAATAAGACGCAACCATTACAAAACGGTTGCACTCATTCCACACATCCACTACCTTTTGGCCTTCAGGAGTAGGTTTTTCCTTATCCAAAATTGGGCAATCGATTTTCAACACCGAGATCAAACCAATGGTGGTCAACCAAATTCTCATGCGTTGTTGCCAACACTAAAAATTTTACCCACCAAATTTCTCGGGCATACTAGATAAGAATACCCTTGATTTAAAAGTCATTTCCGACATCCCAAATATTTTAAATCTAAGCAATACATTCTCTAAGATTATTGAAATCAACACATATAGGAAATAAATAAATAAAAACATATATATTTCCAACATTTTTGCATAGCTCAAAAATATTAAATCAGACAAATCAAACATGATTTGGCAAGATCCAGAATAAAATAAAGAACAAATAACATGCAATAGCACAAATAAACAAAACAAGAAATGATTAGATTTTACTCTGATCGAAGCATCTATTAAGGACTTCTCTTAAAGAATGTATCACCCCCCACAATACCGGTGCATCGGATCTGACGAACTCCTCCCAGGATACAACAACCACCTCCAAGATTCGATGCACTCCGATCTTGGACTTCCTCGAAAACCACCTCAATAGAATAAAGCTGAGGCAATTTGGTTTCCAACCAAATTCCTGATTGATCTACCAACTGAATGGTTTGATCAACCAAAAACTTCTCGTAGATCTCTTAATCTCCTTGTGCAAGAACGACAAAAGTGATTAGAGATTTTTCTACCAATCTCACATCGAACAAATGCACCAACAAAGAGAGACAAGAACGAAAGGGAGAGAGGGAGAGAGTGGAGAGAGCTTTACTATTCTTGTTATGTGTCAAATGAGAGCCCCATCGTGGCCCTTATATAGAGCCCACGACCAAACGTTTAAGGAAATTTTCGTTTTATAGAAATACGGCAATTGATCAACTAATTAAATTCATTGATCGACCAAAATAATTGATTGATCAAACTAAATTCATTGATCGACTAAAATAATTGGTTGACCAATTTTACATTTTGATCGACCAATCCAGGTCAAAACCGTGAGATTAAAAATCCATAGCAAAAGGAGTCTAAGTTCCAAATTCCAAATTGATTCTCACCTTAGCCCGAGCTCTAACCAAGGCGAGGTGGGACGCATGCACATGCGTGTGTGGTCCCCAGCCCTACCTCTCACTCATTACTACATAAGTCATAGGAGGTAAAAGCCTTTTACACCAACCAACAAGTTTGTCCACTTCCAATACGGGACTAAAAGTCTCTCCCAAATCTCACTAACTTCAGTATGAATTTTTACGTCACCATATAATAATTACATCCTAATTGATGCAATTAGACTCTCAAATCTAATAATAATTATGTTGAATTAGAGCTTCTTCCCTATCAAAAAAACATTATGTTGGAGTGACTTTAGAAGTTACAACCAGGATCTAAAATTGTTTTTAACTCTCATTAATATCATTTTTTAACAACCGTAGCCGGATACAGGGTTGTGTTTTTGGAAATAGGATGTATTTTTAATGACATTTTTCCTAAAATATAAACTTGATTAATTGGTAATATAGTTTTAATTTTTTAGTTGCATTAAGCAAGCACATTGTATATCGGGTGGATTGGATCTGTATAGAGTTGGATCCCAACTTCAATTTTTGACATTTCCAAACATTCCAACTGGATATCACTTGCCGAATTAAAAAAATATATGCATTTCTTCTTCATTGATTTTAGCACTAATCTTTCTAGCAATGTTTTGAAATAGAATATAGGATGGGGTAGTCTCTCATGTTTTTCTTTTCTTTTTGATTTGCAAGATTAGTGAAAAGAGTTGTCTTTGTTCATGGGTTCGTATTCTCTTGCTTTGTTTGGATTTTAATTGAAAAAAGTTGCTGCCTTTAGTTTGTGTCCTTGAAAAGTTATGTGCTCTCTCTGGTTAATTATTCTTGATGCTCAAGGGTTCACCTACATGGGAGAGATTAGGGTGCTCTCATTAATTCCCATTGGTGTTGTTTTTGTCTGGATCTCTTTTGTTCAATTTATATCCCATAATACAGCTTTTCCCTTTAATTTTTTTCCATGAACGTATAGATACTATGTTCATATTGCAAGTTCTTCTTGTTTGAAAGATGGGGTAGGGTTTTGACTCTTCTAGAAGTTTAAGGTCTTGGAAAAAAGTGATATTCTTTTATCACTTTGGGATCTCTTTTGAATAATATTTTTTTAGAACTATGATTTTCTTGAATGGCACATTCTTCTTCTTGAGTGGGTAAATAGAGCTACACTTGGAAATAATGTAGTAAGGTAGAGTACTTTTTCAATTATCATGCATTTTCTTATACAAAAGATTTGTCTTTTTGTGCAAATTTCATATTATGAGAGATTTTATACCTCATTCATATCAAATGAGAAAAAGCATCATTCTTTTGGAAGCTGATTATCATATTTCATTTTATGTAAGAATTGTGAGTAGGTGGATGAACATGTATAGTTTTTATTTGAGAAGGTTCAAAGTATGAGACAACATTTTTTAGATAGAATAATGATTAGTCAAATTTCATGCCATGATGTAATGATGAAAATCATTTATTTTTTATTATGTTATTGACATGCTAGGCTCACATATGTTATTGCTTTGAGAAGATGATAGCAACTTTTCTAACTTGCAATTGTGGTTATTGTAAAACGTAAATATGTAGATGTCATGTTTGATATAAATATTTTTCTTTTTAACTTAAGAAGATAAGACTTACTACATTCAAGTACTTTTAATTGTATCGTACTTTGGGTCATAGTAAGAACTCTTGTTTATATTGTAGATAAATATTCTCACGCAAGTGACTCTAAAATAGAAATTAACATTCAATAAATGCAAGTTCTAATAAATTGGATAGCAAAAGTTCTTTGCATGTCCTATTAACTATCACCTCCTTTGATATTTCTTTGTGGGGGTGGGGAGGAGTTTAATATATAAATTGTACTACCGCGGCAAAGCATGGATTATCAACTAGTTATATATATAAAGATAAAGATATGTCATTGCATAATCTTTTAGCATATGTAAAAATATATTACCTTATCGAGCTTGTTCTATGGTCAAATGACACTCAAAATGACTCCATTAAGCTCGGCTCATTAGCTTGATAAATTGGCTTTAAAAATCTCTAGCGTGATAGATAAGTCCATTTCAAGCTCAACAAATGCAAAGTTCCTCTTGGCAATCCTTGTCATGGACTCATGAATGATATCTTGTGCCCAACCTAGCACTAATTTCAGTTACGTTTCCTTTTCCTTTTAAAAGAAAGATTAAGTTTTAAATGTCTACAACCCCTACCTTCATCTTTCACCAGTTATACCCTCCATTTGCTACTAAAATAAGCCCTCGCACTTGGTTGGCCTGAATCAACTTTAGTACTTGCACACATTGATTGACCCAACCTAAGCTTATCTTTTGTTACGATCCGATTTTTGAATCCCGACAGGACACGAGATCGGACCGACTCGACTGATCCCAAGATCCAATCATCCAACGAGAAAGTAACAAAAAAGTAGTAAAATAAACCACATTCACCATGCAAGTGACGAGTCGATTGTTCGCTTTAAAGTCGTTTGTAGTTTTATATGGTGGAAAAATCGACTAATCAATATTTTTAAAAAAATAACCACTCGCAGAAGAGCGGGTCGTATCCACAGGGAGGCAATAACGTATTTAAATTCGCACCGGTTAAAAATATTTGTTCGTAGTTAGTTTAGACAAAAATCAAGCTAAAATTACCTTCAGATTAAGGTTGAATCAAGAAATCATGCTGAAATAGCAATTCTTAATAACTAGAAGATATTTGTTGCAATGCAGATTCAATAAAATATCATGAAAAGATGACAATGGCAGAAAATGTAATTATTAGTGGCATGGATACTGTAGCAAAACAGGGGATTTATTCCCCTTTGCCATGCGCGGAGAGGAGTGGACGGCTGGAGGGGAGAAGCTCGGAGAAAGTTCCTTGGATCGAGGGCTTCGCAGCGGTGGTGGCAGCGAGTCGCGCGGTGGCCGGAGCCGGTCGGACGGAGGAACGGTGGTGGTGGGTTCCAGTGGGGGGCTGAAGTGCCACAGGCCGTGCGACGTGGGCAGGCGCAGCTAGTATCCTGGCGAGGAGGTGTGCGCACGGGACTGCGCTCGGGCTGAGGTGGCGTTGCTGGCGTACGCGGCTGCTGCTACTGCAGGGTGCACACGGAGGTGGCATGCGTTTTGCAGTGCACTGGAGGTGCGCTAGAGGAAGGCAGCTCTGCTGCAGGCGTGAAGGTGAGCGCTGCAACCGGTGCTGCACACTGGCGGGCGCGTGGGGTTGGCACTGTAGGTGAGTGCGCTCACGCACTGGTGCGGCACTGCAGGTAGCGACGGGGAGGCTGCAGGCGCGGGAAGGCTGCTGGCCGTGCCCGCCTTGCGCGTGGCTGGAGGGCGTGTGGGCGGGTGTGGAGTGAGCAGGTGAGGGCTGGCGGTTCAGGTGAGCGGGCGAGGGCTAGCGGTTCAAGTGCTGGAGGTGAAGTGGGGAGGGTGGTTGCTGCTGGAGTGTGGGGGGTCGAAGCTTCAGATGTCCGGGAAACTTCCCTGACGTCTTAACTGGCTGAGGAGTGATTGCAGTAACTGCGACGGTGGTTGTTGGTGACGACGGCGAGGGAGGTACACGGCGAGGTGCTCACGGTAATGCGGACGATCTCCGGATGGCGGTGTGGCCTATCACACCACACACCCATGGTGGTGAAGGGTCGTCCCCGCGGTTGAGGCCGACGGTGTGGAATGGAAGAGATGGACTCTCTGCACAGTGTGGGTTGGGAGTGGAGGCCTCCCCCGCTCGGCAGCCTCTCTCCTCTTTTTGTAGCTGCCTGCACGAATTTGAATGGAGAGGCAGGAGCAGATCCACCTTCTCCGCTGATCCATGAATGTGGCTTTAGTGCGGCAGGAGGCGTTGCAGCGACAGCCGAGCCGTTGCTGAAAAGAAGAAGAATAAAGGATATTATTAAAATATTATGATTATTTATATACAAATCCTCAACTTTTATGTTAACTAAACAATGTACCTAACTGGTTAACTAATTAAATGAATGCCATTCTAAGCTAGTTCTAAATGCATTTAAAATATGAATGCAATGCATGAATTATGTAATTAAATTAGAAATATGAATTAATCTATTTACATCCTAATTTATGCTAAATAAATGTTAGAATTAACCTAATGTCTAGGCACTTAAATACTTAAATAGCCAACAGCTATGAATTAATCAGCAAGCAACTAACAGTAACAAAAGTACAGTAGTAAGGAAGTAAACTACTACAGTACACACCACCACAACAGCAGAAAATTAAACAGGTGCAAGAATATAAAGTTTACAATAAAAGAGTACAGAAGTTTAACAAAATTACTCACTACAACGGAAATGGGGTACAACAAAAAGGTACAACTACTGGGCTCTACTGGACCCAGCACCCTCTGCAACCATAGGCTCTGGCTGCTCAACACCTAGACCTGAGAAAAGGTTACAAGTACAAAACGTCAGCGAACGCTGAGTAGAGTGACAACCAACTAACTAAACAGTAAAGGTGGACAGGTAGCTGTTGTTTTTCAATTTCTTTCTTTCGTTAACTAACTATTCATTCTTTCATCACTTGGTTTATTTAACAGGTCTTTTTCTTGATCTCGAATGTTCCTCGTGGGAACGATTTTGATTGCAGTCTTTTCCGAAGAGTAGAAGTAGCACATGGTGCTCTCTTGGCCGAGAGAGTCCCCCACGGTGGTCCTACACTCAGTCAACCACCCCAAGGTCACTGATAGACGTAACGATGACTACGGCACGCGCAATAAATGCACGGGTAGCTACCCCACACTGGCACGCGGTCAATCATTTCCGTTAACAGATGCGCCCAATGCACAACACGGAACCAGTATAGGGCATAGCCCTCTCAGTAACAGGGGTCTAGCCCCTAAGAACCAAACAGGGGTCCCGCCCCTCCACAGTCCGCGCACCCTCGCATGACTAACCTAGTTTGCCCAGTGGGCCTAACAAGTCGGCGTAGGACGGCTAGCTGAACCCCAGGCCCCGTGGGGTGGCTAGCTCTCTCCCTACACTAGTAGCTCTCCCCGGTACAGTGTACACGAGGGCCATAAAGTTGGTACAGAGTGGTCAATCCTAACCCCAGGTCCCAACCCTAGGGCGGGTAGCTCCGCTCTGCACTAAACAATGGGGACAGTCGCTCTCCTTAGTACTCCGTACTCAAGGGCCGGCTCACTTCCCCATTCTCATTTATTTCCAGGAGCTCTACTCCTAATTCCTGTAGGGTTCATACTCATGTTTCTCAGCCCAAGCCATACTAGGTTTCATCATTTCTATTTCCATTTCATATACAGGCAGCTCGTATTTAATTGCAACAACAGGAATATACATGCAATAGTTGCTAACAACAGTACTTCACATTTCACAGGCAGCTGTTATTCAATTACAGGCAATTATTATTTTATTTACTCATCCAAGACTACAATCCATGCATTCAATACAATTATTCCAGTGTTTCTAGTCCTAAGATTCATGCCATACCCTAGGATCTAACATCTATTCCAGATATGCATTCATGTTTGTAATTAATCTAGGGGAAGCCACTCTACCAGTAAAACCAGGAGTAATGGGAGCTTGATCGGCAGGTCCACGTACCTCTGCAAACCCCAATTCTGCAACGGAACGAGGTCCTAACACAAGGATCAACCACAAGAAATCACTCAGAACATGATAAAAGCATTCCAACAAGTAGAGGAACTTATACGAAGAAGAACAGAATCTTAATTGTGAAAATTGGACCTCAAACGGACCCTAAACGGGTCAAAAACAATAATCCTGATTCAAATCAGACGTCTAGAACACCTTCCAGACGTTTTAAAATAAGTCCAGAACCATACCTCGACCCTGCGCTACTCCTTAGACGTCCAAGGACTCTGTTGAACCGTCTGGACCTAGTTCCAGACGTCCAACCACTTCTCCGGACGTCTGGAGACACTTCCCGTCGTCTAGTGCCTCGCCCAAACGTCTGAACTGCGTGGGAGGGCGTGTCCCACGCCTTTCCGAAACGAATCCTGCATGCACGACGTAAAATCTTCTCAAGAGGGCACGAAGCAGTGCCTCGGCGGAACGGCCTGCATGGCCATATCCGCAAAGGGAGGTGTAAGTGGCGGGACATACCTCTCAATCGTCTGAAGCTTCTTCCAAACGTCGTCTACATCGTCTAGACGTCGGTCCAGACGTCTAATTTTGGGAAAATCCCAGAAGTAGGGACTGCCTTCGCCTTCTCGCGCTGCACGCGACCGCACCGCGCCCGCTCGACCGCTACTCTGGCTGCAGCAACGTCAGGGAGAACCTCCCTGGCGCACCTCTCCACCTTGCGCACGCCCGACCGGCCGTGAGCTTCTCCGGCGAGCTCGCACGCTCTCCTCTCTTTCCCCTTCACTGCTCCTCCCTGCCGCTTCGCTTGCTGCACTCGCTCTCACTGGAGGAAGGAGAAGGTGGCTGGAAGTGGGGTGGTGAACGAGGGAGAGGAGAGGGGCTTAAGTAGGCGCGAGATAGGGTTTCATCGGTGAGAGGGGAGAGAAGAATGCGGCTGTGCATAGTTTGTGCGCGATATGGGTGCAGACTCAAGGACGTACGCACACAAAAATTGATTTCCAGACGTTTGGAAAGGTATCTAGACGTCTGACCCAAGTCTCAGACATCTTAAAGGACTTTAATAGCACGAGTCTTAACATCCTTCAATCAAGTTCCAACTTGGATATAAGGCTAAGTGGTAATTGGGTCAAACCTATGCTTTGGAAGGCTTACTTGCCCACAAGCCTAACTTGTTCAAAGGCATAGGAGTTGAACATGTATAAAAGCCTATGGACCATCTCAAAACAAATTTAGTATGTATGCATGTATTGTGATGCTAATATGCAGGTGTAAAATAACTATGTATGTGGCATTCTGTTAAGAGATCCTTGGGGTTCTCAACTTTACAAAATGTATATGAACAATTTTGCATGCGTTTTGTTGATTGCTGTGCAATTTCTCATTCCCTTTCATTTGTTATGACTCCAATGGAATCAAATTTTCTTTAGATAAAGGTTACCGGTTGACCCGCCACCATCTGTTCATCTCGGACCTTCAACAGAAGGGAATGTCCGTTCTAACCCAACCTTGTAATTATAGTAAAACATATTCTAACTTAACCTTACAATTACAGTAAGACATATAATACAAGAGGTATGTCTTCCCCCCAGATTACTTGCAAGGGATTCTAGATTATAATCTAAAAAAAGAGTTACCAGTAACTAAATGCTGACGTGCATGTGTTGTTAGGATCTGACTGGTGCAAATTTTGCACCTGAGCACTTCATGGGATAGGAAATTGTTTCGATTTTGAGGTCGTACATTCTCGGATCCCACCAAGCATGCAAAATAAACTCTTGAATTAGTATATATTATATATCACCACATGCCATTTCAAACAAAGCTTGGAGTAAGAAGATACTTCGTAGAAGGTTCATGTTTGGTATTAGGATAGGGAATAACTCGTATCATAGAATAAGGTTATCTCACACAAACAAAAGCAGGCATGCGAACAAGAAATGAAGTTTAGGTCGTATCCAATCCAATCTTCTTTTATATTAACAGCCGTTGAGTAGGCATTATGTACCATTCACTTATTCAAGGCCCTTCTTCTTTTTTTCACGTTTTTTTAATTTTTGGACCGTAGCAATTACTTACCCCTTTTTTTTCGCTTAAATCTACACCCCCTCTCTTTACAGGTTAGTTTATTTAAGGGTTAGTAAAGTAGTGTTAAGAAATATGAAATTAATGTTAATTTGTAATTGTATTTACTTGTGGTGTTGTGTGGTGTGGTGTTAACATCAATTTGTATTTACTTGAATTTATGTTAAGTTGTGGTATTAATCCTTATAGTGTTTACTTGGTAGTGATATTAGATATATAAAATATGATGAATGTCAGATACATAAGTAGTGTAGAATTGAAACATAGGTTTGACTAACACCAATTGAAACTGATGTTAGACAAACCCGTATTCAAATTACAAAACTTGGATTAGCAAATGAAGGATTAAGTAGTCAAGTAAACGGAGGGGTTAATCCTCCAAGTAAACTAGACCTACAAGACTACATCACCCCCTCCCCCATCTTTATCTTATGTCTATTTTTTTAAGATCACAGGCGAAAAAAATTTTCCTTTTCAAATTATTCCTTTGAGCAAGTTGTAATGCATTAACATACATTGTATTTTAATTTTTAATTAGTTTTTTTTATCGATCAAAAATCAAATTAGACTAACTAAAAATCAAAATATATCAAGTAATGTATTTTGAAACAAAATCAAAATACACCTGCTTAGAATCAAAATACATTGAACAGTGTATTTTGAAATGAAACCAAAATATACCGATTGAAAATAAAAATACACCAGTAATGTATTTTGCAATGTACGATATATTTTTATTTTCAATCGATATTTTTTATTTTCTATAAATTAAAAATTAAAACGCACCGATATATTCATTGCAACGTATTTTACAATGTGAAGCTTATTTTAATTTTCGATCGATATATTTTAGATTTTCAAATTATTATTTAAGAATCTTTACAAAAAATATATTTTAAAACATAGAATATATTTTGATCGAACAATACAATTTTATTTTTATCATTGTATTTTAACTTTCTAAATTAAAATTTAAGAATTTTTCTTTGAACAGGAAGTAAGATATTTTGAAATGTACGAAGAATTTAATTTACAATCGATATTTGAAAATTTAAAATATATTATTATATTTTTTATTTTTAATCATTATATTTTAATTTTTAATTGAAAAAATTAAAATATATAAATTGAAACAGCCATTTTCCGTTGCAAGACACCTGTTAAAAATTAATAGTCAAAAATATAAATTATGTCCAATTAAGAAATAAAATGCAGGATAAGCTATTTGCAGTTTATTCTTAAACTAGCTATCCCATGAAACTTCCAAGCCAAACAGATCCCCCTATTGCATGGAGGAAGAAGGTCTTCCATCATCTCGAAATCGCTATTACATATGGAAACTCCCTCTCTAAACACATGGCTTCCCAAGACCCCGGAAGATTCCTTCACAAACGAGTTCCTACGTGGCGTTTATATGATTTTTTTCTCATTTTTTTATTCAAAACGTAAATGTAGCATAGGATTTGATTCCATGAACTCGTAGATGCGAGTGGAGTGCTTAACTACTGAACCAACCCCCTGATAGCATTTTTACTAATATTTCTATAATAGACTAGTCGGTTCGTCTTGGCCTCGGGCTGAAAAAAGATAAAAAAAGGACACAATGGTTCAGGTCTCGATTCGGCCCACGAGCCTGCATGGATTAATGGGCTGGACCTAGGACTTTTTTTCGGCTGGAATTGTCCGGCCTAATACCCAACCTACACTCGTTGCTATATATACCCCGATGTCTCTTCCTTCAGAGAGCACCGGTGCCCTCCAGACGCGAGAATCTGCAAAGGTGCCTCGAAAACGAACTAGAAAGCAATGGTCTGCGAGAAGTGTAAGAGCTATCTTTCTCTCTCTCTCGCTTAAATTCATAAGTCCAGTTCTTGTCCTCTGCTCCGTGATCGCTTCCTGTGGATCTCGGTGGGGGCAATTCGGTAAGCTTTGTTGGGTTGGATTGAGGGCAGGCGAGAAGAAGCTGTCGAAGGTGATAGTGCCGGACAAGTGGAAGGAAGGGGCGAGCAACACCACCGAGGGCGGAGGTCGCAAGATCAACGAGAACAAGCTCCTCTCCAAGAAGAACAGGTCCCTCCTCCTCCTGCTCTTCCTCTTGCCCTAATCCCAAGAAAGATCCCATCTTGGGATCATTAGGTTTTTTTTTTTTTATTTTATTATTATTATTATTGAAGACGAGAAAAAAGAAGTTTTGGTGACTAGCAATGAAGTGGAAACTTCAGAAAGCAATGATCTTGGAAGAGAAGATGGGTGTGTAGAACCTCAAAACATAAGGTATCCCCAATTTAGGACAAGCCAACCCGGGTTTGGGACATAACCTGGGTTTCTGACAAAACCCTAGGGTGCTGTTTGGTACGGGGAATTAACACCAATTCTGCCGCCAATTCAGCATTTGGTATCACTAATTCCGGAATCGTGCGATTCCGGGGGGATTTCGGGGGTGTAATTCCGCGTCCCCCTTCTTCTTCTTTTCAACTATTGTTTTTCTTATTTCACTAACTTATTTTATCAAATAAACAATCCGGAACAAAACTCCCCAATTCTTTTGACAAGATAACAAATCCAACCAAACAAACACCCTAGCAGAATAAAATCCCTTAATTCCTCCATTTCTCCTATTTTAATTTTTATTCCTCCTAATAATTCCCCTTACCAAACGACACATAGTTCTCTCGCAGGATGGGAAAACCCAAGTTCTGATCTCTATCGTACCTAATTGTGTCAAATCCCATCTTCTCCCCCAATCCCCACGTACCTTCAGCATTTGCCCCTCCCACCTTCTCTCCCAAATATTAATTTCACTGCCAACCCAAGGGCAAAGTTATCTTTTGGTAAGTCATCCCCTCTTTCAACTCCTATTGTCAAGTAAACACCTCACTTTCTAAACCCCATGTTATCCCCCCCCTTAATCCCCATCAAGTAAACACTAAACAGTGATATCCTTCATTTTCATTATGCAAACCCTGGTTGGTGAACCCCTCCTGTAAACTAGCCCTTAAAGATGGGAACTTGGGATTAGAGTTGCTGCTACTTCTTTCAGAAGGCCATTGTTTCGGTCCCGTGAGCACCCCCCAAGATCCTTATGGATAGGGGAATGGGGTTTCATCATCATTTTTGGGTGCAAGGAATCCTCTACTGCCCCTCCATCCTATCATAATTGAGGAAGGAGCTTCATTTTGATATTGATAGCGATCTTCCTGTCCTTCCAGATTTGTTGTCTCTACCAAAGTACGTTGTAGCAAGGTTTAAAAAAATGTGACATGGAACGAGGTGGTTTTGTGTTCTTGAGGTAAGGCGTAAGTCTCAAGGAGGTCGAGGCCTAAGTCTCAGTTTTAAGGAGAAAGTATTAAAATTAGATATGTATATATGCTTTAAATGTGTCAATAATATATAAACAATGTGTAAAATGTATTTCCATGCCTATCTATTTTACAAAAGTTGAAAATGCCAATAAATATTACCTTGTAGATGGACCACTTAGTCTTTTATTTCAAAACTGTTTGCTTGGATTGGAGTTGTTAATTAGGAGTTACAATTTTTGGTAGTTGAATTTCAGCTTTCTATTTGTTCCACACAGCAGCTTTAATTCACACCACTTGTACATGTTCTATGTTTACTTCAATCCAGCTCTTGACATTTCTCTTCCATGATCTCTTTATTTTAACATGCTCTAATGGTTACTAGCTCCTTTTTCCTTAGTGCACCTATGGTTTATATGAATACCTTTAATTCATCTGACATTGGTCCTATCTTTCTATCTCTGATAACCTTCTTTTATAGGCACGCTGACCTTTTGTGAGGAATCAGGTTAATATTGTTTCACATGCTTCTTCAAGGACAGTCTCCTTTTTCCATTCTATTAGATGATGTCCTGCAAATTAACTAGCACATATGGAACTATGTGAAAATATCCACACCCCCCCCCCCCCTCCCCTTTCCCACTCCTCCTCCTCCTCCTTCCTTGCCTCTGTCTATGTGCATGCGTGGGATATTATGACCTTATGATCATCATCTAATAACACTATTCTTTCGTTTTGTGCCATTTAATTATGTTGGCATCAAGCTTTCTTTTTCAGCCTTTTTGATAGTGGTGGTGATTGGGGTGGCTTGGAGGACGCCTGCGGGTTTGTTTGGGACCCAGGGTTTATGCAGCAACCTTGATAGGCAGAGAAGGTGTTAGAACAAACCCAATTCAATTTCTTCAAGCCACCCTAAAATGATGAATAGGGCAAATGCTCTACTTGAAATGATAATTGCCCCTAAAATTGTGTCTATATCTCTGCCCACACTTCTTTCTTCCCCACTAAGTATACCACTTTTCCCACCATGCTTGTAGGCTTGTAGCATTGCCACTGTCATTAATTATCGTAGCAATTATGTTTTGGCTACTGGCCCATATTCCTTCATTTACTCATTTCCTTACTGGGCTGTTGTTGCCCTTCCATGTGTCCATAACAGTGTGTTCCCTTGTGTAAGTTCTCATGGAATGCTGTTGTGACCTTTGCACCTAGGTGGGGCAAACACCCACCATTAATTTAGAATTTGTTCTATCTTTTTCTATCAGTCAAAATAACATGCTTGAAAGAGTTTAATTCTTTCCAAGCAAGGGCTCCATCCACTTGATGCTTCTCAACCTCATCTCCTTCACTCCTGGCATATGTTTGTCGTGCGTTTGGTTGATGTGGTATTAAGAGCTCCCACCATATCAAACAAGAGGTTCATTTGCCTCCGAGTCTGGATAATATCTGTGGGGTGCTCATGGAAGCACTGTGGGACCATGACTTTTGCACTGAGGGGGGAAAACATGGCATGCTGGGGTAAGGAAGTGGTTACAGCTGCAGAGAGGGAGAGGGTGGGTGGGAAGGGTAAGAAGTTATAGGCAGGAAAAGGGTTAATTTTTTTGTGTGTATGGAATGGTGGTGAGGTTGGGAGGGAGGGGGAGTGGGTGGGTATTGTAGGGTGCAAGGAGCGGCAGGAGGGCCAAAGGTTCTATGTGCTTCATGTATGTTATGAGTAGTTTTGGTGGGCTGGCAAGGTGGTGCTTTTATAGTCACACATTTTGAGTGTGGATTTATTTCACCATCTTTGAGAAGTTTTGTTGGCATCTTTATTGTGGGAATTGTCCGTGCTCCATGGACAGCTCAGGAGGTTCATTTCATATACTATCTAGGATTTATATCATATGGATAAATAAAGTACGCTTGAAAAGTGGGGGAAAATCACTGTGCAATTCGTTTTTATGGTCAAAGTCGTAACAATTGTATGGTTAATATGAAATAGAAAATTGGTAATTTTTTCTCTTGGTTAACCAAATTTTGTTGTTTGGATTGTTTTTAGTTTCTTGATTTTCTGCTTCCATTTGGCTGTTCATAGTTTGCTGTCCATTTTTTATTTGTATCCAACTAGCGAAATTGAAGCTTACTCTGAAGACTGTTAAGATATTATCTATGAGTTTGCCAATTAAAACGTTTCCTTTATCAAGGGTGTCCATGAAAAAAAGGTGATTTCTTCTTCATTCAGATATTTAGTAGCAGGTGAGTGGGGTTTCTCAAAACGTTGCCATTCAACCCTTCCCACACCAAAAAAGATGTTGCCAATCCAATAGAGGCTTGGCTTTTGTGCTTTGGAAAAATAATTCAGGAAAATTTAAATCTATGGTGGATATTCAAAGTGAACTTTCTTATCAGTTTTGCTTATAAATTGAAAGTAGTCCAGTTGTTTTCTTTCTGATGGATTTGCTTTGAATCTTCTTAGATCTACATCCCTTTTTCCTCATCCATTTGGGTTCCTTGACAGGTGGACCCCTCTTGGAAATACAAAGTGTATCATTTGTAAGCAGCAAGTCCACCAAGATTCTCGGTATTGTCATACATGTGCATATTCTAAAGGTACGACCAGATCCGCTGCTTCTTTTACATTTCTCGAAGCATGCAACTTGTTTTTGGTACTTGGATTTTCACTCTTTTTTTTTTTTTGGAAACATGTGATTATCACTGATATACTGAAGTAATGGAAACTTAAGCACAATGTTGAACTGTCTTCAACAGTTGGGATCTACCAATGGAACAATACATATTGTCCATTTTATTCTCTTCTGAATGGTATACTGATTTATATTTTACAAGCATCTTAAATCTCCCTGTGTAGCCTCTTCTTTTGCCCCACAAATATCTGCCTCCTCCCCTTCCCTCTCATTGTCATCATTTCCTGCATTTCCTTTGAATTGCCCACTTGTTTCCAGTAGCTCGATGCCTTGATCTGGCTATCTGGATAAAATTGGGGAGTTAAGGCATTTTTTCCTCCAATTACTTTTGTTCCACCACCTCCAGCTGAGTGACATATCGAGTATTTTTACACAATAGCATGGTCATGTGGTATACGAACCTGTTTATAGAGGTGCAGGTTTAACCCACTTGTACTACCATCCACTAGCTAACTAATTAGCTTTTCATATGGTTGCTTTCACAGTTGCTTATTGACATCTCCCAATTGGAAGAATCTTGAATTTAGAATGTGTTCCAAAGATTCATCCCATGTATTTGACATTGTTATTGTTTTCTTTCGTGGTCCACTGACTGCGTCCACCCATTACCATGCAGGAGTGTGCGCAATGTGTGGAAAGCAGGTGCTTGATACCAAGTTCTACAAGCAAAGCAATGTGTGATGATAAACTGAAATCTCATGTTTGCCCACAGTTTCCTCGACTGTAGTGTTTGGCTCCAACAACGCTCAAGAAGGCATCTTTCACAAATTTTTTATCGCTTCTCAAGCAATATGCAAACACTTACTGCCACAGTTTGGGAATTGGCATGCTTCTTATTCACTTCTATGTAAATTGGCACTTAATATGATCTTATGTGTTTGAATTTGCCAATTTTGATTAGTCGTGGACTTTCTTTAATTGGTGATATGAATTATGTTGTTCTGAAGGGACAAGGAACATGAATATCCACGGTCTCATTGGTTGTACGTGGATCGGTAGTTTTCCTATAATTGGAAATTTGTGAAGTGTAACCATGGACAGTGGGTTTTCTTTGAAAAGAGAAACAAACTAAACAAAGAAATAAAGAAAGACATTGAGGTCTAGTTTGATAAGGGGATAATCCATCCAAATGGGGGGTAATCTTATTTGGTAGGAAGGATATTTGGATTCGGGTTAAGAAGATTTAATCCGGTATAAGTTATTTTGAGGTTAATGTGGGATAAATTTTTTTTGTAGGCTATCTTATATGTTTTTACAGGTTAATCTAGAAATTTTTTGGACAGTCACAAGTTAATTTATCAGGATAATCTTTATGATTTTCAAATAAAAATAAAAAATTATCCTATGAAATCCATCTTTTCATCCAAGTTAGCCTTGAAGAAGTGTAATAGTGGAGGTAAGGGGTTATCAGCACACTCCTCGAAATTTCTTACGAAGCATTTTGATGTAAAGTAGAAGGTAATCACGATGTGCCAGAATTGAAGGAGAAATTTGGGGAAAATGGTATGAAGTGGGGGAATTAAGGATTAGTTAACTTGGGTTAGTAAAGTTGTAAAAGAGGTTAACCCATGTTTGTATTTATTGAATGGAGATAGGAATAAGGGTTAACTTGTGATGTAAAAATGGGATGTTTACTTGCAAGTGGAGGTTGAGATAAGGCATAAGTTGGCAATAGTTCTTTTCACTTAGGTAAGTTTGTTGAGGTTGCTTTTTTTAAATTTATATTATTTTATGTTAGAGATATTTTGTAGAAATATTTTGTAAGAATCCTATTAAACAAAGTTACAAAGGAAATAAAGAGTTGCAATTGTTGAGATGAAAGTAACATGTAATCATGTTGTAACATTTTCCAACATGTCTCATATTAGTTTAGCATTGCCCAACCATGTTATAGATGTTAAATTTTACTGACATCATTATCCAACTTCTACACAAAGCTAATGTGTTATTTAGCACGTTCTTAGACCCCTTGTAGCAATTAACAAATGTAGTAATTGACAAGAAACATGTAAATGTCACAAAATTCACATAGATTACCCAACTGAATTTTTTAGCAAAATCCCCTCTTAATTAAATTTCATGTAAAAAATAACATAATCAAATTCTCCATCATGCTATGAATTTCATATGAGACTTTCATTCCATCTTTAATATGTTAAAAAATTACATTGCTAACTCAGCACTGCAAGAAAACATGCATACGTTCTTATAAATTAGATGCATACAAGTTTAAAAGCTAATTCAAATCTTATATTATATCGGGGGCTAAGAATTGAAAGGGATTGAAACGTATACATCTCAATCCTCATCAAGCATCAATGGAATAACATGGGCAACAACTGTAAGTATGTTCATCCAAGTGTTATTCAATTGAAACATAAGTTTCTCTCCCACCTAAAAATCATGAAAGGAGAACACATTCACAAGACAAAGAAGATGCAAATAAATGTGTTACAAATATTAAGAAAGTGAAAAATATAAGAAGAAAATAAAATAAAAATACTAAGCAATAATTTTATGTGTCAACTTAATTTTTAAAATGTTTAATTTGAAAAATATCACCTGAAAATGATTCCATCGCTCTCCCAATAGATGCTACAATGAAGGTCTAAAAGACTCTTCGAGGAGAGAGAAAATAGGGATTGAAACGAGAGTTAAGCGAATCCTCCTTTGAATCTGACTTAGGATAATCTATGTTAATAATACAAAAAATGGTTAAATTATCTCCTTTAGTAAATAAAAGTTAACCCCTACCATTTACTACGTGCAAGTGGTTTTACTTTTTTGGGTCCCCAAAAGGAATTAGGTGGAATAAATTTGTTCTACCTCAAGGTTGGAGCAGGACTATGTTGGAGTTGAAGGCTTAATTTGGAAAATGAGCCAACAAAATATGGAGTAAAGAGCTTTATTTCCGTAAAAAACAATACCAACTCAAGGATCTAAACTAACATCCCACCTACAATCTTAGAGGATGGTAAAACATAATATTCTTTGACATAAGGAATCACTTTCTTTAAAATATTTCTTCGGACAGTTCGGACCTGAGAAGGCTCCCCTGGCCTATTCATACATGTACATATTCAAAGGCAGGTCATAAGTTGCCAAGCAAAGTGCATTATCATTGGGATTAACTCAACTTAAATGGTTCGGTGGTTGGATTAGTAGATTGTCATTCAAAATGCCAAAGATCTATTTGTTTTATGAGAAAAATTCTAAGGAATAAATTTTATATAAATTGATTTTGATGTTTGAAAGAAATATAGGTCAAATTATTGGATAAATAGAGATATTTCTTAAATAGGTGAAGTAAATGTCTCATGAAATGAGAGATAAATTTATTTCACTTCTCATAAAATAAATTTATCTTGAATTTTAAAATTTTCTTTTGAGATAACTTTACCTCAAGATAAAATTTACCAAATATAAAATAAATTATTATATCTCACGTAACAAATATATCCTAAGATTTAAATACTACCTCAAACAAAAAAAAAGTATGTCATCCTTTGAGATGGTGATTATATTATGTAATCAAATTAACTTATGCTTAACCTTTTTAAAAAAAAAAGATAATTTCATTAAAATAGGGGAAGTACTTGATATAAAAAGATGCACCCAACAGGGAAGGGGGACAAGAGAAAAACTTAATGCCCTCGAGAGGGAAAGGTTATGTCTCCTAGAAACGGGGAGAGGCCAAAACTCAAAAAGTAACAAGACAAGGAAGAAAAAAAAGAGAAAGAAAAAGAAACATCTCAAGTATGGGAACTAGACAACCTGTTATGGCTCGATTCCCGAATCTCTACAAGACACGAGATCGGATCGACTCAACTGATCCCAAGACCCAGTCGTCCAACGAGAAAGTAATCAAAAAAAGTAGGAAAGTAAACCACATTTACTATGCTAAGCAACTAACAATAAAAAGGTACAGCAGTAAAGAAGTAAAAACTGCTACAGTATATATCACCACCACAACAGTAAAAAGTAACAAGGTACAGGAACATAAAGTACAGAACGTAAAAGTATAGAACATAAAGGTACGAGAATCTACTCACTACTACAAACGAGTACAACAAAAGAGCTACAACTACTGGGCTCTACTGAGCCCAACACCCTCCGCAGCCGTAAACTCGGGTTGCTAAACACCTGGACCTGAAAAGGGTTATGAGTACACAACGTCAGCGAACGCTGAGTAGAGTGGCAACCAACTAACTAAAGCAGTAAAAGTGGACAAGTAACTATTATTTTTCAATTACTTTCTTTAACTAATTATTCCTTTTTACCACTTGGTTTATTTATCAGATCTCTTTCTTGATCTTGAATGTTCCTCGTGTGAACGATCTTGATTGCAGTCTTTTCCGAAGAGTAGTAGGCACACGTGGTGCTCTCCTGGCCGGGAGAGTCTCCCGTGGTGATCCTACACCCAGTCAACCACCCCAAGGTCACGGACAGACATAACGGTGACTACGGCACGCGCGATAAGCACACGGGTAGCTACCCCGCACTGGCACGCGGTCAGTCGTTTCCGCTAATGGGTACGCCCAAAGTACAGCACGGAACAGTATAAGGCCTAGTCCTCTTAGTAACAGGGGTCTAGGCCCTAAGAATCAAACAGGGGTCTCGCCCCTCCACAGTCCACGCACCCTCTCCTGACTACCCTGGTTTGTCCAGTAGACCTAACAAGTTGGTGTAGGGCAGCTAGTTGAACCCTGGGCCTCGCGGGGTGGCTAGCTCTCTCCCTACACTAGTAGCTCTCCTCGGTACCGTGTACGCGAGGACCAAGAAGTCAGTACAGAGTGGCCAATCTTAACCCCGGGTCCCAACCCAAGGGCAGCTAGCTCCGCTGTTAAGACCCGTGCCATCAAAGCTCTTTAAGACGTCTGAGACTTGGCTCAGACGTCTAGAAATCAATTTTTGCGTGCATACGTCTTCAAGCCTGCGCGCGGTTGTGCACAGCTGAAATCTTTCTCTCCCCTCGCCGACTTGCAGCACCCTAACCCAACCCGCGCCTACATATACCCTCCTCTCCCTCACGCCTACATATAACCTCACGCGAGAGAAGGGAAGAGAGTAGAGAGCGCTAGTCGTGAGGGAGCTCGTCAGAGAAGCTCGCGGCCGGTCGAGCGTGTGCGAGGCGGAGTGTTGTGTCGGGGAGGTTCCCCCGACGCTGTTGCAGCTAGAGCAGCAGACGAGCGAGCGCGGTGCAGCCGCGCGCAGCAAGAAGAAGACGAAGGAACTTCTGATTCTGGGATTTTTCCTAGAATCATACGTCTGGACCTACATCCAGACGACGCAGACGACGTCTGGACGAGGCTCCAGACGACTGAGAGGTACATCCTGCGCCCTATGCTTCTCTTTGTGGATACGGCCATGCAGGCCGTTCCGCCGAGGCTTTGTTACGTGCCGTGTTAAGTAGATTTTGCTTGCACGTGCAAGATTCGCTTCGGGAAGGCGCGGGACATGCCCTCCCATGCGGTTCAGACGTCTGGGCAAGGCACCATATGACAGAGAGCGTCTTCAGACGTCCGGAGGGATAATCGGACGTCTGGAACTAGTTCCAGACGGTTCAGCAGGATCCCTAGATGTCTGAGGAGCAGCGTAGAGTGAGGTATGGATCTAGACCCCTTTTAAGACGTCTGGAAGGTGTTCCAGTCGTTTGATTTTAGTCTGGATTATCATTTTTGACCCGTTTAGGGTCCGTTTGAGGTTCGATTTCCACGTTTAAGATTCTGTTCTCCTTCCTATAAGTTCCTCTACTTGTTGGAATGCTTTTTATTATGTTCTGAGAGGTTTCTGTGGTTGATCCTTGTGTTAGGACCTCGTTCTGTTGCGGATTTGGAGGTTGCGGAGGCGCGTGAACCTACTGATCAAGCCCCCATTACTCCTAGTTTTGCGGATAGAGTGGCTTCCCTTAGTTAATTATGAACATAAATGCATATCTGGAATAAATGATAGATCCTAGGGTATGACATGAATCCTAGGACCAGAAACACTAGATTGAATGATAGATCCTAGGGTATGGCATGAATCCTAGGACTAGAAACACTGGAACGATTGTATTGAATGCTTCAATTACAGTCTTGGATGAATAATAATAATTGCCTGTAATTGGATAACAGCTGCATGTGAAATGTAAAGTACTGTTGTTAGTAACTGCTACATGTAATTCCTGTTGTTTGAAATTAAATACGAGCTACTTGTATATAAATTGGAAAAGAAAGATTGAATGTTGGAAACATGTACTATATGCGAATAAACCCGAATGATGAAACCTAGTATGGCTTGGCCTGAGAAACATGAGCATGAACCCTACGGGGAATTAGGAGTAGAGCTCCTGGAAATAAATAGAATGGAACTGGAAAACTGAATGGGAAAGTGTGTTGTCTCTTGGGCACGTGGTACAATGGGGAGCACATATTATCTCTTAGTGTAGAGGGGAGCTTACCGCCCTTGGGTCGAGACCGAGGTGAGTTTGGCTACTTTGTACCGACTTCTGGCCCTCGCGTACACAGTACCGGGGAGAGCTACTAGTGTAGGGAGAGAGCTAGCCACCCCACGAGGCCCAGGGTTCAGCTAGCCGTCCTACACCAACTTGTTAGGCCCACTGGGCAAACCAGGGTAGTTAGGCGAGGGTGCGCAGAACTGAGGAGGGGCGAGACCCCTACTTGGTTTTTAGGGGCTAGACCCCTGTTACTGAGAGGGCTCTGCCTTATACTGGTTCCGTGTTGTGCTTTGGGTGCACCCGTTAATGGAAACGACTGACTGCATGCCAGTGCGAGGTAGCTACCCGTGCGTTTATTGCGCGTGCCGTAGTCACCGTTACGTCTATCAGCGACCTTGGGGTGGTTGATTGAGTGTAGGACCACCACGGGGGACTCTCCCGGCTAGGAGAGCACCACGTGCCACTTCTACTCTTCGGAAAAGACTTCAATCAAGATCATTCCCACAAAGAACATTCGAGATAGAAAAAAAAAAGAGACCTGATAAATAAACCAAGTGATGAAAGAAGGAATAATTAGTTAAATAAAGAAAGAAATTGAGACAACAGCTACCTGTCCATTTTTACTGTTTTAGTTAGCTGGTTGCCACTCTACCAGCGTTCGCTGACGTGTTGTACTCATAACCCTTTTTCAGGTCCAGGTGTTGAGCAGCTAGAGTCTACGGTTGCAAAGGGTGTTGGGCCCAGTAAAGCCCAGTAGTTGTACTTTTCTTTGTTGTACCCGTTCCGTTGCAGTGAGTAATTTGTTACTTCTGTACTCTTTTATTGTAACTTTATATTCATGTACTCGTTTAAATTCTCTACTATTGTAGTGGTGTATACTGTAGTAGTTTATTTCTATTTTGCTGTACTTTTGTTACCGTTAGATGCTTGCATGGTGAATATTGTTTATTTTTACTGCTTTTTGGTTACTTTCTCGTTAGACGACTAGTCTTGGGATCAGTCGAGTCTGTCCGGTTCTCGTGTCCTGTAGGAATTCGAGAATCGGATCATAACATCTGCTCTACACTAAATAGGGGACAGTCGCTCTCCTTAGTACTCCATACTCTAGGGCCAGCTCACTTCCTCACTCACATTTCCAAATCCATTCCATTTAATTCCAGGAGCTCTACTCCTAATTCCCTGTAGGGTTAGTGCTTATATTCCTCATGCCATGCCATACTAGGTTTCATCATGTCTATTTCCATTCTTAGGTTATACATATGCAGCTTGCATTGCTATCATTCACATTTCCATACTCAGGTTATACACAGGTAGCTCGTGTTTCCATCATTCATATTACCATTCTCAATTTATATACATGCAGCTCGTATTATGTCATTTAACATATACAATAGGAAAGTTACATGCAACAGTTAACTAGCACAAGTACTTCATATTTCACAGGCAGCTGTTATTCATTTATAGGCAGTTATTATCGTTTCTATCTACTCATTCAAGACTACAATTCATTCATCCAATACAGACATTTCCAGTATTTCTTGTCCTAGGATTCATGCCATATCCTAGGTTCTAATCATTCATTCCACACATGCATTCAGGTTTGTAATTAAATTAGGGGAAGCCACTCTACTAGTAAACCCAGGGGTATTGGGGGCTTGAACGGCAAGCTCAAGTGCCTCAACAAGCCCGAACCCACAACGGAACGAAGTTCTATAACAAGGAACAATCACAAGGGAACTATCAGAACAGTATGGAATGCCTTCTAACAAGTAGAGGAATTCACAAGGAACACATCGGTATCTTATTTGCATAAAACAAAACTCAAACGGACCCTAAACGGGTCAAAAATAGGGTTTCTATCTCAAATCAGACGTCTGGAACTTCCAGAGGTCTTAAAAGTGCCCAGTAGCATACCTAAGTCTCTACGCCAATCCTCAGACGTCCAAGAACTCTTCTAGATCGTTTGAACCCAGCTCTAGACGTCCAACCACCTCTCCGGACGTCTGGAAGCGCTTTACGTCGTCTGGTACGTCGCCTAGACGTCTGAAATGCGTGGGAGGGCGTGTCCCGCGCCTTCCCAAAGCATATTCTGCACGAAACCACGCAATCTTCTTAAAAGGGCATGCAACAGAGTATCGACGGAGCGACCTGCATGGCCGTATCCGCAAAGAGGAGGTACCTTCGCGAAGCCCTCTCCTCAGACGTCTGGAATCGCCTCCAGACGTCCGCTCCATCGTCTAGAGGTCACTCTAAACGTTTGACTCTGGGAAAAACCCAGAACCAGAACCTGCTTCCACTCTCTTGAGTCACGGGTGGCCATGCCTCACCTCCTCGCCTGCAGCTTCGGTTGTAGCAGCATCGGGGAGGACTCCCCTGATGCACTCCTCCTCTTAGCACATGCGCCACTGCGGCCGTGCGCTCCCGATGAGCTCCCACACGAGCTCACTCTCCTCCTCTCCTCACACCGCTCCTCGACGCCGCCCTCTCGCTGGCTCTCTCGCTGGAGTGGAGAAGAGGGGAAGGTGGCTGGTGTGGGGAGAACGAGAGAGGGGGGAAGGGATTTATAAGGTTGGGGGGTTTAGGATTTGCTGGAGGCGAGGAGAGAGAGAAGAAGTGAAGGAAAACGAGAGTACTGTCTGCACACAGCCCGCGTGCAGACGCGAGCTCGTACTCAAAATTTTTAATTTCCAGACGTCTGGGAAGGTATCCTGACGTCTGACCAAATGTCTGACCCACAATCCAGATGTCTTAAAAGGCTCAAACAGCATAGGTCTTAACACAACCTCCCAAAGGGAGAGTGACCTCACACTTGTAGAAACGACAAAGCTCTAATGAGAAAAATATCGAAAATCGCACTAACGAGAAACTCGAAATAAAACAACCCAAAGGTCGAATTCGACCATTGTCATGAGTCATAATCTTGGGCGTAAAAAGTCTGGGGTCACATGTGGTCTCAAATAAAATTTAAATTACACAAAAAAATAAAAAATGACCTAAATTCTCTAACAACACAAACCAACCCAATAACAGCCGAACAACCAAGTCACCCGTATTGCACGTGCCAATCATCCACCTCCATGTGCTGAGCAACCAACCACCACTCGGCAAGGAATTGCCCGCCGCACAGCCACACGAAGCACTGCCGCCGCACCTCAACTTCGAAACGGCCACTACGAGCAATCGTAGGTTCTGCATGTCGAAGGAGACATCCGAAATCGATAGAGGAGAGATCCAAGGGAGGAGAAAGAGAATCTGAAGGAAGGGGGGGCTCCGATCAACCCATAAAAAGGCGAGAGGATTTTCAAATGCTTTTTTTTTCTCTGTCGAGCGAAACTTAGCGAAGCATGGGTACTCCCGTAACCAGATGTTATGACCCGTGCTGTTTGAGCCTTTTACGACGTTTGGATTGTGGGTCAGATGTCTGGTCAGACGTCTGGACACCTTCCCAGATGTCTGGAAATCGAAAAATTTGAGTACGAGCTCGCATTTGCGTGCCTGCTGCGCACAGACAGTACTCTTGTTTTTCCCCCCATTCTTCTCTCTCTCTCCCCGCCTCCAGCAAAACCCTAACCCATCGATCTATAAAACCCCCTCCTCATCTCTCGTTGCTCCTCACTTCTCAGCCATTAGCCCCCTTCCCCTCTTCTTCTCCACTCCAGCGAGAGAGGCAGCGCGAGCGAGAGAGCACGCGGGCGACGTCGACGAGGAGTGGCGTGAGGAGAGGAGGAGAGTGAGCTCGCGAGCTCGTGTGGGAGCTCGTCGGTGGATGCACGGCCGGAGGGGCGCGTGCGTGAGGCGGAGGAGTGCATCAGGGAGGTCCTCCCCGACACAGCTGCAGCTGGAGCTGCAGGCGAGGGGGTGCGGCGTGAGAGTAGTGGAAGCAGGTCCTGGTTCTAGTTTTTCCCAGAATCAGACGTCTGGAATGACCCCTAGATGACGGTGTAGACGTCTGGAGGTGGTTCCAGACGTCTGAGGAGAGGGCTTCCCGAAGGTACATCCTCTTTGCGGATACAGCCATGCAGGCCGCTCCGCCGATACCCTGTTGCATACCCTTCTGAGAATATTGCGTGGTTTCGTGCAAAATTCTCTTTGGGAAGGCACGGGACACGCCCTCCCATGCATTTCAGACGTCTGGGCGACGTACCAGACGTCCGGAAAGGTGGTCGGACGTCTGGAGCTGGGTCCAGACGGTCCAGAAGAGTTCTTGGACGTCTGAGGATTAGCACAAAGACTTAGGTATGCTACTGGGCACTTTTAAAACGTCTAAAAGTTGTTCCAGACGTCTGATTTGAGACAGAAACCCTATTTTTGACCCGTTTAGGGTCCGTTTGAGTTCCGTTTTATGCAAATAAGATACCGATGTGTTCCTTGTGACTTCCTCTACTTGTTAGAAGGTTTTCCATACTGTTCTGATAGTTCCCTTGTGATTGTTTCTTGTGATAGGACTTCGTTCTGTTGTGGGTTCGGGTCTTGCTGAGGCACGTGAGCCTGCTGTTCAAGCCCCTAATACTCCTGGGTTTACTGATAGAGTGGCTTCCCCTAATTTAATTATAACCTAAATGCATGTGTGGAATGAATGATTAGAACCTAGGATATGACATGAATCCTAGGACGAGAAACACTTGAAATGTCTATATTGGATGATTGAATTGCAGCCTTGAATGAGTAGATAGGATGATAGCAATTGCCTGTAAATGAATAATAGTTGTCTGTGAAATACGAAGTACTTGTGCTAGCTAACTGTTGCATGTAAATTTCCTGTTGTATACGTTAAATTACATAATACGAGCTGCATGTATATAAAATGAGAATGGTAATGTGAATGATGGAAATACGAGCTACCTGTGTATAACCTGTATATGGAAATGTGAACGATAGCAATACAAGCTACATATGTAAAACCTGAGAATGGAAATAGAAATGATGAAACCTGGTATGGCATGGAATGAGAAATATGAGCATGAACCCTACGGGGACTTAGGAGTAGAGCTCCTAGAAATAAATGGAATGGATCTGGAAATGTGAGTGGGGAAGTGAGTTGGCCCTTGAGTACGTAGTATCAAGGAGAGTGACTGTCCCCCTGTTTAGTGCATAGCGGAGCTGCCGCCCTTGGGTTGGGACCTGGGGTTAGGATTGGCCACTTGGTACCAACTTCTTGGCCCTTGCATACATAGTATCGGGGAGAGCTACTAGTATAGGAAGAGAGCTAGTCACCCCACGGGGCCAGGGGTTCAGCTAGCCGCCCTACACCGACTTGTTAGGCCCATTGGACAAACCAGGGTAGTCAGGAGAGGGTGCGCAGACTGTGCAGGGGCGAGACCCCTATTTGGTTCTTAGGGGCTAGACCCCTGTTACTGAGAGGGCTAAGCCCTATACTGGTTCCTGTAAATCCCTACTTGGAGGGGGTGAGATCAGCGTGACGAAAAAATGCGAAATTGAAAATATAACAATCTCACAAAAATAAACAATCACACAATGTACACAATGATTTTTAGGTAGAAACCCAACCCGGGTGAAAACCACCACCTAACCCTCTCGAGTTAGGATTTTCTGATCAGCCAAGTTGTTCAAATCCACTAAACGAATCACTTAAACGAGGGTGATTTAACCTCAATTACAAGCACGCTACAAGTGCGAGAGTAGCGTTCCTCAACCCCTTCTCTTCACAAGAAGGATTTTGTCTCTCGATGGAGATGGAAATTCGCAACGCGAATACCCAACCAAATAACAAAGTAAAATACAACAATAATCATATAGAGCCAACAAAGTAATTCTTAAACTAAGCTTCTATAGGAGTTAGGATGCTTTCCTTTGCTGGAAGTGCGTCGACGACGCGGATGCGTGAACTATGCAACGGCGCAACGGTGCTCTCGTGAACTATGGCGGGAGAGCGGGTGCGCAAATGATCGATGCTCTCTTAATGTAGAACTTAAGCTTGGAGAGCTAAAGCTTCAACTACTTCTCTTGGACACAAAAAATGTGGAAAGTGGTTTGCTTAGTGTGTCTTTGAGTGGCAAAGGTTCTCCTCTATTTATAGAGGCCTTAAGAAGGCTTTAGAAGACCTTGGAAGGCTTCCATAGCCATTGGGTACAACCTCTAAGAGAATCAGGCCGAAAATAGGATTAATCATTACACTGACAGGGTTATCAGACGTCTGGTCCTGGCATCAGATGTCTGGAAAACCAGTTTAAGATGTCTGGGAACAAAGTCAGACGTCTAATTTTAGGCAGGTTTCCTTCCTGACTTGAATCAGATCGAAACAGGGTTCTAGTGAATTGTCATCAGATGACATACAGGACGTCTGGCACTAAGTCTGGATGTTTGGAAACCTACTTTTCTGCGGAAATGGGTTCCCAAGAGAGTGCAATGACTATTAAATCTCTGAGAGGAGATTTTGGGTCAGCCGAGGCAAAACGGTCATGTATCAGACGTCTGGGGTCCTCTACGAACGTTTAATACGAGGAAACGGTCATTTGCTTCAGTGTTTACTAAGGCAGCCAACGGTCCATTAATTGGACGTCTGGCAAAAACATCAGACGTCTTCTAAGACGTCTGGACTAAGGTCTAGATGTTTGATTTCATCAGACAGAACTAATTAAGTCCAGCCTAAACATTATCGGACGTTTGAGTCAACAGTTAGACGTCTTAAAAGTCATTATCAGATTTCTGATTTTCAGATTAGACGTCTGAAAAGGCTATTTGAACCCTATTTTGGTTTTCTAAGTTCTCTACAGAAAACCTAAGTATCCTAGAGTTATGCAAGTGTTCCTAAGACTACTATTAGGGTATTTTGAGGCTCTTTAACATGATATTCTAAGTAACAAAATAAAGAGCAACAAAAGAAACAAAAATTCATAGAGTACAAGGAAAGGAAATCTATCTTATTCTTCATCTCCTTCCTTCATCAAGCCATCGCTCCTCGCAAAGCTCCTCTGTTCTCCATCAAGCTCCTCCAATCCGCCATGGATGCGAGCTCGAACTCCGTCTAACCACATCTTCATTTGTAATTAACCTGAAATCTAAGACCTCAAGTGCAAATGTTAAATGACACGTGTTTTGTTATCATCAAAATAAATGATCGTGGTGCTCTAGCACCAACAGTTCTGTGCTGTACTTTGGGCGCATCCGCTAACGGAAATGACTGACCACATGCCAGTGCGGGGTAGCTACCCGTGCGCTTATCACGCGTGTCGTAGTCACCGTTACGTCTGTCTGTGACCTTGGGGTGGTTGACTGGATGTAGGATCACCACGGGGGACTCCCGGCCAGGAGAGCACCACATGTGCCTTCTACTCTTCGGAAAAGACTGCAATCAAGATCGTTCCCACGAGGAACATTCGAGATCAAGAAAGAGACCTAATAAATAAACCAAGTGGTGAAAAGGAATAATTAGTTAAAGAAAGTAATTGAAAAACAACAGCTACCTATTCACTTTTACTGCTTTAGTTAGTTGGTTGCCACTCTACTCAGCGTTCGCTAACTTTGTGTATTTATAACCCTTTTCAGGTCTAGGTGTTGAGCAGCTAGAGCCCACAGCTGTAGAGGGTGCTGGGCCCAATAGAGCTCAGTAGTTGTAGCTTCTTGTTGTACTTCTTTCTGTTGTAGTGAGTAGACTCTTGTACCTTTATATTCTGTTCTTTATGTTCCTGTACTTGTTACTTTCTACTGTTGTGGTGGGGATATGTACTGTAGCAGTTTTTACTTCTTTACTGCTGTACCTTTCTACTGTTAGTTGCTTAGCATGTTGAATGTAGTTTACTTTCCTGCTTTTTGGTTACTTTATCGTTGGATGACTGGGTCTTGGGATCAGTCAAGTCGGTCCGGTCTCGTGTCCTGTAGGGATTCGGGAATCGGATCGTAACAAGATGGTATCAGAGCAAGGTCATCCCGAGAAGTGAACCAACTAGCTTAAGAATAACCAATTCACGTGCTTATAACTAGAGTAACCACCATAACATACCTTTTGACATCTGTTCTGAGGTTCTTTTGCTGAATGTTTGGTGAAATTGACGTCTTCCTGTTCTGTTGTTCGCGTCTCCTTGTAGGAGATGCCTCGACATGGAGTCATTAAGGCAGGCCGCGAACGCGACCGTGGACGAGGTCGAAGGGGCGGACGTGTTGAGCCCGACGTTTCAGTGGACCAGCCACTCCTTTCAGGCGTTCAGGCCCAGGACCTCGCCCAGCTGATATGCAAGATAGTACGAGAGGAGCTCCACCCACCTCCACGAGCACCTCTCCCTGGGGACGTGGAGGGGGAGTCTTCTGTGGGACCGCGAGACAGACGTAGCGCTGGACATGGGGGAGGGGGTGGTCTTCCACCGCCTCCACCGCACTCCAACACTTCCAGGCACGAGCCTTCCCTGCCTGGAGGCGTGCCTGTTTCCCCACTTCAGCGACATTACGAGCTTTTCGGACAGTTCTGGAAGCTGAAGCCCCCTTCCTTCAAGGGGGATGAGGACCCGACGGAGGTGGAGGACTGGTTAGAGCAGATCGAGGTGTTCAACACCCTTCGCCCCTTGCGGAGTGCCACGTGGCCTTTGCCACGTACCAGTTGGAGAGCGCGGTACACAGGTGGTGGAGGGCGGTTAGAGGTCAAGAGGGGGCAGAGCCGACGTAGGACTGGTTTGTCACCCTCTTTTGCGAGTAATACTTCCCACAGACGTGGCAGGATCAGAGGAGGCGGGAGTTTTACACTCTCCGTCAGGGGACGATGACTGTGAGCGCGTATCGTACGCGTTTTCTGGAGCTGTCCTGTTTCGCTACGACAGTTGTGGCTACTGAGGAGAAGCGCTTGTGGAGGTTCACCGAGGGACTCTAGCCTGCTATTCAGGGGTATGTCAAACACCTGAAGCTGCCTATGTTCTCAAGAGTGGTGGAGGCAGCTATGAACTATGATGAGACCAACCCGGCTGCTCGTGACACTGACAGCGGACGGAAGAGGCCCTACAGCCAGACTACTCACAGGGCTGGCGAGAGAGGAGGCACGCGGCGCCCGCAGGAGAGCCGTCACGCTTTGCAGGGCTGTCAATGGCCTTTGGGGGCCCCCGACAGGGGCCAGCTGCCAGCACTGGACCCCCGCCCAACCGTCAGCAGGGACCTACCGAGGGTGGGAGTCGAGTTCCCCTTTACTACCAGTGTGGCCAGTCGGGCCACATCAGGAGGGATTGCCCGTCTAAGGCTGGAGGTCAACAGATGCTCCCCGCACCGAGCGCCGAAGGACGAGCAAGAGGCCGTGGTTCTCAGGCATGTGGGGGAGGACAACAATCGCAGGGAGGGTACCGGTCAGCAGCTACCCGTCTGACGTAGAGTGTGGCTACTTCTTCCGCATCGAGAGTTGAGGGGCGTATCAACGCCCTGACACACAGAGATGCCAGAGCTTTAGGTTCAGTGGTGACAGGTATAGTTACAGTTTCCTGCAGACTAGTTTACACACTTTTTGATTCCGGTGCCACGCACTCGTTTGTTGCTGCTAGTTTTGCTGTCAGTTTGGGACAGGACTGTGTGTTGTTAGAGGATCCTTTTGTGATCAGAGGCCCGGGTGGTCAGCTGTTTGTAGCTTAGGAGGTTTACACAGACTGTGAGGTCAGTGTTGGGGGACACAGCCTCCCCGTTGATCTGATTGTGATACCGATGGAAGACTTTGGCCTAATTCTGGGGATGGATTGGCTGTCCGCTTACCACGCTTTGGTGGACTATTTTGAGAGGAAGACTGTCTTCTCCATACCGGAGATACCTCCTTTTGAGTTTCACGGACAGCCGGTGGACGGAGGCTTCAGGTGCATTTATGCACTTCGGGCAGCGAGACTTTTGGGCCAAGGGTGTGAGGACTTTTTCGCTTATGTAGTGGCAGAGCCCAGCCCCACGGCAGACTTTTAGAGTATCCCGGTGGCCAAAGAGTACCCCGACGTGTTTCCAGAGGAGTTGCCAGGACTACCGCCTGAGCGTGAGATCAAGTTCGAGATCTCACTAGTACCGGGGACCAGCCCCGTTTCTTCAGCACCTTATAGGATGGCACCACTTGAGATGCGAGAGCTCAAGTCTCAGTTAGAGGAACTTCTGGAGAAGGGCTTTGTGAGGCCCAATGCGTCTCCGTGGGGAGCCCCGGTGTTATTTGTAAAGAAGAAGGATGGCACCCTACGCCTTTGTGTGGACTACAGACAGCTGAATAGGGTCACCATCAAGAACAGGTATCCGTTGCCGAGGATTGATGATTTGTTTGACTAGTTGCGAGGTGCCACAGTTTGCTCCAAGATAGACTTGAGGTCTGGCTACCACCAGTTGAGGATTAAGGAGACCGACATCTCCAAGATAGCTTTCCGCACCCGATATGGACACTACGAGTTTTTGGTCATGTCGTTTAGGCTGACCAATGCCCCTGCTGCTTTCATGGATTTGATGAATCGAGTGTTCAGACCGTATCTGGATTAGTTTGTGGTAGTTTTTATCAATGATGTGCTCATTTACTCGCGGGATCAGGCGCAGCACGGATAGCATTTGCGGATGATTTTGGATACATTGAGACGACATAGGCTGTATGCCAAATACAGCAAGTGCGAGTTCTGGTTGAGGCAAGTGACCTTCTTAGGTCATGTGATTTCAGGGGATGGCTTAGCTGTGGACCCAGCCAAGGTAGAGGCAGTGCTCAGATGGGAGAGATCACGTACAGTGATAGAGATCCGCAGTTTCTTGAGACTAGCAGGTTACTACCGGCGGTTTATCAGGGGCTTCTTGCAGATTGCGCGTCCTATGACACAGTTGACCTGGAAGAACGTGCCCTTTTCTTGGACAAACTCTTGTAAGGCATGTTTTCAGGAGTTGAAGGAGAGGCTAACTTTGGCTCCCGTGCTTACCATCCCAAACAGCAGTAGCGGTTTCGTTGTGTACATGGACGCTTCTTTACTGGGGTTACAGGGTGTGCTCAAGTAGCGGAGTCACGTTGTCGCTTATGCTTCGCGGCAACTGAAGCCCCATCAGCATAGCCACCCTACTCACGACCTAGAGCTGGCAGCTGTCGTTTTCGCGCTGAAGAGATGAAGGCACTACCTGTACGGTGAGACTTTTGAGATATTCATGGATCATAGGAGCCTCAGGTATTTGTTTGATCAGAAGGAGCTTAACATGAGACAGAGACGTTGGTTAGAGCTCCTGAAGGACTATGACTGCAGCATCTCCTACCATCCCGAGAAGGCCAACGTAGTGGCTGACGCCTTGAGCTGGAAGGCACCCGCCCACTTGGCCAGTTTATAGGCACAGAGTTGGAAACTCATGGAGGAGTTGGGCAGTTGGCAACCCTAGAGTTACTGGGGCACTGTGGGGTAGTGACTGTGACACGGCAGACGAGACCAGAGCTGATAGATCGCATCATCACAGGACAGATGACAGACCCGTATCTCCAGTCGTTGCGAGATAGAGTATTGTCAGGGGACTGATGAGAACCTCACCATGAGCCATAACTAGCTCATTTTGACCTAATACAAAGGATAAAAGCTCCTACATAACTCAAGGAAAGGCTTAACTCAGAGGGATTCTGAGTTCGTAAAGAAAACAGAAACTAAGGGGTAAAAATGCAATTTCACCAATCCAATCTAAAAACAGGGTAACTCAGGGTCCAAACATAGGTCAAAGCAACCTAATAAGAATAAAAGTGGGATGAGATGATCTGATAAGGGCTACATCAATTCCAAGGAACTAAATGATAATCTGTAACCTTAAAACAAACCCACTTCAATTTGCGAGGTTCGAGGCAAAGTAAAAATAGAATAAATCCTCTAAAATTCATAGGAAAATAATCTCTAGGGCTTAGAACCTTCAATTTGACCTTAGGAACCCATTTTGACCTACATTGAGAACCATGCCCAATTAACAACTTAATTTAGGTTTTTTGCGTAAATTGACTGGTCAAAAAAGGTTTAATCTGGAAATAAAATTCACCATCATAATCCTTAGGTCCCAATTAGTCATGTATAAAAACTTGAGCCTAAGAGGAAACCTTCTTGACCAACTTTACACTTTGGTCCTCATTTATTTACTTTTTGGCCTTCAACTTTTGAACCCTCACATTTCTGCCCCTAACTCTCCTTCGTTCTTTGCATCCAGGTCCCTCCTGCCAAAACCTGACCAGCACCATGCTCCGGCGACCTTGCGCGGAGCATGGCGCCGCGCAGGGTAAGGGGGAGGGTCTGGCAAGACAACCGGGGGTGCCCTGCGTCGTCAGCCGTCGCAAGAACACCCCCCTGGTCGCTGCAACCCACCATACCGGCCGTGCGAACGCACGGACGGTATGGGTCTCCATCTCCGGCGTCCTCCGGCGAGGGAGACACGTCGTCTCCCTCCGCCCTCCTCTCTGATTCCGCCCCTATAAATACCTCCGTCGCTCCGCCGTTCTCAGCAGCTCGGTCCTGACGGAGAAAGACCCCCACTTCCTCTCTTCCCACTCCGACAGGAAGCCCTCCAGCTCCGGCGGCCTCCCCTCTTCCTCCTCGTCACTCTGCCGCACTACCAGCTGCAGGGTTGCCCTCCCTCGCTCTTCCTGCGCCACGCCGCACCCAGCTGGCGCCTCTCCGGCCCTCTCCTCGCCGCCGCCCCTTCCCCTGGGCATCTTCTTCTCCGGCGACAGTCGATATGACTGCCGCCTTGCTCCCGCCCCTTTCGTCTCCGTAGCTAGGTCAGAACTTCTCCCCATCTCCCCCTCTTTCTTTTCCTCACTGTCTTTTATTTGATTAAACCCTCGACCGCTCCTGTCCACCGTCACCCCCTTCGTCTCCGGCCAAACTCTGGCGAGACGCCCCCGTCGCTCCACAGCCCCATACGCCTCGCCGACCCTCACAGAACCTCCGCCTCCTCACCCTGATCAACCTCCGCCCTTCCACTTCCCGCCACCCGCCCTCTGCAGACCCCCCGAACAAACCCACTTCTCCGCCCGCAGTTTGACCTAGGGCGACCCTCACGCTCCACCCCGCCGCCTGCCAGACCCCCCACCACCTTCGCCGTGCCACGGCGAAGGTTCTCCGCGTATCTGATTAGGCCGAGAGGCCGTTCCTCTGTGGACAGGTATCTCAACCGCCGTCGCCATTGCTGCGTGGAAGGAGCACCTTCAACCTGCAGCTCCAGGTGCGATTCGCCCAGGTCGACTCCCAGGCTGCGCGGGGCACCTCCGCGAAGCGTCCCAGGCTTGCAGCAAGGGCAAAGGCCTCGCGTGCAACCGCGAACTTCTGCAGCGTCTTCAGCTGCAGGCGTCCAATTGGGGTGGGACATTTAGTCCCACCTCGGAAATCTTCAGAGGAGCGCGCCCGCATAAAGGCAAAAAGTGCCTTAGGTTCGTTGCCTCCTGAGCACGGGGTGAGGTCCCTCTCCCTTACCCGCTCGACCCGGCCTCGTCCGCGACCACGCCCCGCGGACCTGGCCCGACCCGACTAAGCCCGACCTGCACTCCTCGCCCACTACGCACGCCGGTGGGCCTGGACCCGGGCACGACCCGTACCCGAATACCCGGCAGCTCTGGGAGAGCTTTCCTAAGAGCGGCTTCCGTGAGAGAGAAATGCGGGGGAGAGGGTAGAATTAGGTTTTGCCCCTCTGATCAAGCTGTGCAAGTGTGCAGGCAGAGAAGAAGAAAGACAGCCGCTAAACAGAGAAGGAGAAGAAGACTGAAGGAAGAAGAGTAGCCAGGAGGGCTGCCCGAAGCAAAGGACTGCGGAAGAAGAGGAAGAAGAACTGAAGCAACACTGTAGCATCCGCGGGTTAAGTCGTCTGATTGGAAAATCAGACGACGTCCTGAAGACAGGTGAAGAAAGAAGAAAAGAAGAGAGACGGAGCAGCCAAGCAGAAGAAGAAGAGAAGCAAGAAGAAAAGAAGAAGAAGAGCACGGAAGGGAGATCTGAAGCAAGAAAAGAAGAATAGGAAGAACAAAAGCTAAAGAGAAGACAAAGAGAAAGAAAGAAGAAAAGAAGAAGAAGCCAAACCTTCATCTCTCTCTCTCTTTATTTTTGTAATAAAACATGTATATCTCTAGAATACAACTTGCTCCCTGAGTTCGACCTCGGGAAATCTTTATTTTCCGAGTAAAAAATTATATATTAGCAAATGATGGCAATAACTATCTGTACTACAACGACTTAAGAAAAGCTAGTTGCTGCCACCGTTTCGCCAGGGACACTGGAGACTTCTCCTTTACTGACGAGGTACTGCCCATGAGGGGACATTTGTGCGTTCCCAGGGACGAGGAGTTGTTAAGAGAGCTCCTGACCGAGGCACACGGTTCCACGTTCACCATACATCTTGGGAACACAAAGGTGTCTCATGATCTGAGACGCGGCTTTTGATGGAGAGGGATGAAGCGGGATGTAGGTGAGTTCGTACAACAGTGTTTGGTGTGCCAACAGGTGAAGGCCGAGCATCAGAGGCCTGCAGGGCCGTTGCAGCCACTTCTAGTGCCAGAGTGGAAATGGAAGAGCATCACCATGGACTTGGTGGTGGGCTTACCCGTTACCCAGTGAGGACACGACACTGTCTGGGTGATTGTAGACAGATTGACGAAGACGGCACGTTTCTTGCCGATCCGAGTCACCTTGGGACCACCACAGTTGGCAGAGAGGTATATTCGTGACGTGGTACGTCTGCACAGAGTTCCGCGTGAGATTGTATCCGACCGGGATGCCCGTTTTACATCCCAGTTTTGGGCTAAGTTTCAGCAAGCTTTGGGGACACGGTTGAGGTTTAGCACGGCGTACCACCCTCAGAAGGACGGACAGTCAAAGTGCATGATACAGACGCTTGAGGACCTTTTGCATGCCTGTGTACTGGACTGGAGGGGCTCTTGGGAGGAGCACTTGCCCCTGGCAGAGTTTGCATATAATAACAGTTATCACTCAAGTATCGACATGGCACCCTACGAGGCTCTGTACGGACGGAGGTGTACTACACCCTTGAGTTAGGTTGAGGTGGGGACCAAGTGGGAGGTTGGCCCTAGGCTGATCCTGCAGAGTCAGGAGGTGGTTGAGTGGATTCACAGACGACTTCGCACTGTCAGGAGTAGACAGAAGAGTTATGCCGATCGGAAGCGTAGAGAGGTGCAGTTCAAGGTTGGGGATCACTTCTTTCTACACGTTTCGCCCATGAAGGGCCTGCAGCGTTTTGGGGTGAAAGGGAAGCTCGCGTCGAGGATTGTAGGGCCCTTTGAGGTCCTGGAGCGGGTAGGACCCTTTGCTTACAGGCTTGCTCTTCCTCTCCAGCTTTCTAGTGTGCACGACATGTTCCACGTGTCCAACCTCAGGAAGTACGTCGCCGATCCTAGTCACGTTCTGAGCCACGAGAGTGTCGAGGTGGGTGATGACCTGACCTACCTCGAGCGACCAGTATAGATATTTGACATAGCGATCGGAGTTTGAGACGAAAGTAGGTACCCCTGGTGAAGGTTTTGTGGAGGAGCCAGAGGTACAAGGAGGCTACCTGGGAGCCTGAGGCGGCGATGCGAGAGTGTTACCCGGAACTTTTTGAGGGTACGTCTTTTCGAACCGGCTTCAGTCCTCTTTAAGTTTGTTATGCGTTTATTATTCTTTTTCTGCACCCTAGCTAGCTCAAGTTTCGGGGACGAAACTTCCTTTAAGTTTGTTATGATGTTAAGACACATGTTGTTTGAGCCTTTTAAGACGTCTAGACTGTGGGTCAGACGTTTGGATACCTTTCCAGACATTTTGAAATCGAAAAATTTGAGTACGAGCTCGCGTTTGCGTGCGTGCTGCGCGCAGACAGTACTCTTATTTTTCCTCCCCTTCTTCTCTCTCTCCCTGCCTCCAGTAAAACCCTAACCCACCGATCTATAAAACCCCCTCCTCGCTCGTTGCTCCTCACTTCTCAGCCACCAGCCCCTTCCCCTCTTTTTCTCCACTCCAGCGAGAGAGGCAGCGCGAGCGAGAGAGCGCGCGGGCGACGTCGAGGAGGAGCGACGTGAGGAAAGGAGGAGAGTGAGCTCGTGTGGGAGCTCATCGGTGGGCGCACGGCCGGAGCGGCACGTGTGCGAGGCGGAGGAGTGCATCGGGGAGGTCCTCCCCGACACTGCTGCAATCAGAGCTGCAGGCAAGGGGGCGCAGCGCAGCCACACGTGACGTGAGAGCAGTGGAAGCAGGTCCTGGTTCTGGGTTTTTCCCAGAATCAGACGTCTGGAGTGACCTCCAGATGACGGTGCGGACATCTGGAGGTGGTTCTAGACATCTGAGGAGAGGGTTTCGCGAAAATACATCCTCTTTGCGGATACGGCCATGTAGGCCGCTCCGCTGATACCTTGTTGCATGCCCTTTTGAGAAGATTGCATGGTTTCGTGCAGGATTAACTTCGGGAAGGTGCGGGACATGCCCTCCCACTCATTTCAGACGTCTGGGCGACGTACCAGACGACGGGAAGTGCTTCCAGATGTCCGGAGAGGTAGTCGGACGTCTGGAGCTGGGTCCAGACGGTCCAGAAGAGTTCTTGGATGTTTGAGGATTGGCGTAGAGACTTAGGTATGCTACTGGGCATTTTTAAGACGTGTGGAAGTTGTTCCAGACGTCTGATTTGAGACAAAAACCCTATTTTTGACCTGTTTAGGATCTGTTTGAGTTCCGTTTTATGCAAATAAGATATCGATGTGTTCCTTGTAAGTTCCTCTACTTGTTAGAAGGTTTTCCATACTATTCTGATAGTTCCCTTATGATTGTTTCTTGTGATAGGACTTCGTTCCGTTGCGGGTTCGGGGCTTGCTGAGACACATGAGCCTGCCGTTCAAGCCTCCAATACTCCTTGGTTTACTGGTAGAGTGGCTTCCTCTAATTTAATTATAACTTAAATGCATGTGTGGAATGAATGATTAGAACCTAGGATATGGCATGAATCCTAGGACGAGAAACACTTGAAATGTCTGTATTGGATGATTGAATTGCAACCTTGAATGAGTAGATAGCATGATAACAATTGCCTGTAAATGAATAAAGCTGCCTGTGAAATATGAAGTACTTGTGCTAGCTAACTGTTGCATGTAAATTTCCTGTTGTATACATTAAATGACATAATACGAGTTGCATGTATATAAAATGAGAATGGTAATGTGAATGATGGAAATACGAGCTACCTGTGTATAACCTGTATATAGAAATGTGAATGATAGCAATACAAGCTGCATATGTAAAACCTGAGAATGGAAATAGAAATGATGAAACCTGGTATGACATGGCATGAGAAATATGAGCATGAACCCTACGGGAATTAGGAGTAGAGCTCCTAGAAATAAATGGAATGGATCTGGAAATGTGAGTGGGGAAGTGAGTTGGCCCTTGAGTACGTAGTACCAAGGAGAGTGACTGTCCCCCCTATTTAGTGCAGAGCGGAGCTAGCCGCCCTTGGGTTGAGACCTGGGGTTAGGATTGGCCACTTTGTACCAACTTCTTGGCCCTTGCGTACACAGTATCGGGGAGAGCTACTAGTGTAGGGAGAGAGTGTTACGAACGCAGCTTCAAAATGTCTGGGAGCTGGCCCAGACGTCTGGGATTTGATTTTCCGCGGCACAGTGGTTTCCATTTGCGCGCCTGCGCGCGCAGACCTGCAGATGCTCTTTTCCCCTCTCACCTCCGCAGGCGATGTTCTCTCTCTCTCTCTCACTCTCTCTCTCTCTCCCCGCGCGACTTTAAAAAGCCACGCCCTCTCCCTCACTCTCATCACCTCCGCTCCCTTCCTCTTCTCCTTCCAGCCGGTGCGCGAGTGCCAACGCGAGCGAGTGACAGCGGTGAGTGCGGGAGGAGGCGCGCGGCCGTGAGGGCGAGCTTGACGGGGCTGCTAGAGCCGGCCGGCGGGGGAACAGCGGGCGCGGAGTGACGCGGGAGGCCTGCTGCACCTCGAGCAGTAGGCGGGCGAGGAGCGGCGCGGCCGTGCGTCGCGGGCAGAGGGCGAGTCGCGCTCTGATTCTGGAAGTTTTTCCAGAATCAGACGTCTGGGTTTCCAACCAAACGACGGGGAAGACGTCTGGAGGACTGTCCAGACGTCTGAAAGGTAAGTTATTTTTGTACCTTCTTCCTTTCCTTCGACCGTCCGTACTGAGCACGAGGATGGGTACGCGCAGGTTCTGAGATTCGCATCCAACGCGAATCAGACGTCTGGCAGCGGTGCTAGACGACTGGAGGGACTTCCGGACGTCCGGGGTGACCATCGGACGTCTGGGAACTAGGCCAGACGCCCCCGCAGGCTTCTGGACATCTGAGAGACTACGCAGGACAAGGTACCATCTGATCTCCATTTTTAAGACGTCTGGAAGAAGTTCCAGACTTCTGATTTTGCACTGTTTCGTCGTTTTCGACCCGTTTAGGGCCCGTTCGGAGTCCGTTGTCCGCGTTTCGAGTTGCGTCCTTTTCGGAATAAGATCCTCTACCCGTCTACAGTGATTAGATACTGTTTTGAGAAACTCCTTGTGTTTGATCCTTGTAATAGGACCCCGTTCCATTGCAGTCTCGGGGGTTGTGGAGGCACGCGGGATTCCCGGCCACGCCCCCAGTACTCCTGTTGTAACTGATAGAGTGGCTTTTAAGTTTATTAATATAATCTGTTAAATTATGGAATCATAAATAGAACCTAGGACATTGCATGAATCCTAGGAATGAGAAACTAGAATGAATGGTAGATCCTAGGGTGTTGCATGAATCCTAGGGCTGGAAAACTAGATTGTATGATATATCCTAGGGTATGGCATGAATCCTAGGATGGGAAAAAACTAGTGGAATATATGAATACTGCAATCTTGGAAAATGTGGAAAGGAAATAATAGCTACCTGTAAATTGGTTTAACAGCTGCCTGTTATGAATAAATGAGCATGATTGAGAATATGGGATGTATAAACGTGAAACTGGAAAGGTGAAACCTGAATGTGCTGAGTTAAAAGAGCTGGAACCCTACGGGGAATTAGGAGTAGAACTCCTGGAAAGTGAATGGAATAGAATTGGGGAAGTGAGCTGGCCCTTGAGTACGGAGTACCAAGGAGAGCGACTATCCCCCTGTTTAGTGCAGAGCGGAGCTAGCCGCCCCAGGGACCCGAGGTTAGGTCTGGCCACTTTATACCGACTTGCTGGCCCTCGTGTACGTAGACCGAGGAGAGCTACTAGTGTAGGGAGAGCACTAGCTACCCCACAGGCCTCGGGGTACTGCTAGCCTCCTACACCGACTTGTTAGGCCCACTGGGGCAAACCAGGGTAGTCAGGCGAGGGTGCGCGGACTGTAGGGGGGTAAGGCCCCTGTTTGGTTACTGTGGAGGGGTTGGGCCCCTGTTACTGAGAGGGCTCTGCCCTATACTGGTTCCGTGCTGTGCTTTGGGTGCACCCGTTAACGGAAATGATTGACCGCGTGCCAGTGCGGGTTAGCTACCTGTGCGTTTATCGCGCGTGCCGTAGTCACCGTTACGTTTGTCCGTGACCTTGGGGTGGTTGACTGAGAGTAGGATCACCATGGGGGACTCTCCCTGCCAGGAGAGCACCACGTGCTACTTCTACTGTTCGGAAAAGACTACAATCAAGATCGTTCCCACGAGGAACATTCGAGATCAAGTGAAGGATCTGAGAAATAGATAAATTGCGAAACAATAGAAAGACGTAAATAAAGGAAGAAAGAAAATAAAATAGCCACTGTACACTTTACTGTTTCTTTAGTTTAGCTACCACTCTACTCAGCGTTTCGCTGACGTGTTACACTCGTTACTTTTCAGGACCAGGTGTTGAGCAGCCAGGGTCAGTGGCTGCAGAGGACGCTGGGCCGAGTAGGGTCCAGTAGAGTTACCACTGTTCTTTTGTATCCCTTTTGTTTCCGTTGTAGTGAGTAGTTTTTGTTACTCTCTGTACTTTTCTTTACTCGTAGTTCTTGTTATGTTATAAATGTTGTTCTACTATTGTGGTGGTACATGCTGTAGCAGTTCTTTTTCTTACTGCTGTATTTTGTTACTGCTAGTTATATTTCATGTTGAATGTGGTTTATTTTACTGCTCTTTTGGTTACTTCCTCGTTGGACGACTAGGTCTTGGGATTAGTCGAGTCGGTCCGGCTCTCGTGTCTCGTAGGGACTCGGGAATCGGGTCGTTACAAGATGGTATCAGAGCAAGGTCGTCTCGAGAAGTGAATCAACTGACTGGAAAATAACCAATTCACATGTTTATAACTAGAGTAGCCACCACAACATATCTTTTGACATGATCTCTTAGACGTTTCCGTTAGGTATCGTTCCATAGTGACGTGTTCCGTTTTGTTTCGCGTCTCCTTGCAGGAGATGCCTTGTCGCGGGACTGGTGAGGCAAGCCGCAGGCGCGGCCGAGGACGAGGTCGACGAGGTGGGCGTGCTGTTGCCGACGCCTCAATGGACCAGCCACTACTCTCGGGCGTCCAGGTCCAGGACCTCGCCCAGCTGATACGGGATATTGTGCGAGAGGAGCTCCACCCACCGCCCCGAGCACCTCCCCCTGGGGCTGCGGAGGGGGAGTCCTCTGTGGGACCACCCAACGGACGCGGCACTGGACACGGGGGAGGGGATGGGCTGCCGCAGCCCCCACCTTCCTCCGATACTTCTGTACACGAGGCACTGTTGCCTGGAGGTGCACCAGCATCCCCACTGCAGCGCCACTCCGAGCTCTTTGGGCAGTTCCGGAAGCTGAAGCCCCCCTTCTTCAAGGGTGATGAGGACCCGACCGAGGCAAAGGACTGGCTCGAGCAACTGGAGAAGATTTTCGACACCCTTCGCCCCCCGGTGGAGTGCCATGTAGCCTTTTCCACGTACCAGCTGGAGAGTGCGGCACACAGGTGGTGGAGGGCGGTCCGGGGACAGGAGAGGGACGAGCCGACCTGGGATCGGTTCGTTGCCCTCTTCTGCGAGAAGTACTTTCCCCAGACGTGGCAGGACCAGAGGAGGCGGGAGTTCCACAATCTCCACCAAGGGACGATGACCGTGAGCGCGTACCGCATGCGTTTCCTGAAGCTGTCCCGCTTTGCAGCGACAACGGTAGCCACTGAGGAGGAGCGCCTTTGGAGGTTCACCGAGGGGTCCGCCCTGCAATTCAGGGGTATGTCAAACCCCTGAAGCTGCCTACGTTTTCGAGGGTGGTGGAGGCAGCCATGACTTACGAGGAGACCAACCCGTCCGTGCGAGACACTAACGGCAGGCGGAAGAGACCCTTTCAGCCAGACTTTTCACAGGGCCGGCGAGAGAGGAGGCACGTGGCGTCCGCAGGAGAGTCGTCACGTTTTACGGGGCCATCAGTGGCCTTTGGGGGCCCTCGACAGGGGCCAGTCGCCAGCACCGGACCCCCGCCCAGCCGACAGCAGGGACCCAATGAGAGCGGGAGTCGAGTTCCCCTCTGTTACCAGTGTGGCCAGCCGGGCCACATCAGGAGGGACTGCCCGTCTAGGGCAGGAGGTCAGCAGATACTTCCTGCACAGAGCACTGGAGGGCACGCAGGAGGCCGCGGTTCCCAGGCGCGAGGAGGAGGACAGCAGCCACGAGGAGGGTACCGGCCAGCACCTACCCGTCCGACGCAGAGAGTGGCTGCTTCGTCCGCACCTAGAGCTGAGGGGCGTATCAACGCCCTGACACACAGGGATGCCAGAGCTTCGGGCTCAGTTGTGGCAGGTATGGTTTCAGTTTCCGGCAGACTCGTTTACACACTTTTAGATTCCGGCGCTACGCACTCGTTTGTCGCAGCCAGTTTCGCAGTTATTTTGGGCCAGGATTATATGCTGTTAGAAAATCCGTTAGTAATCAGAGGCCTGAGTGGTCAGCTGTTTGTAGCTGAGGAGGTGTACACGGATTGCGAGGTCAGCGTCGGGGGACATAGCCTGCCAGCTGACCTGATTATGATACAGATGGAGGACTTTGGCGTAATTCTGGGGATGGACTGGCTGTCCGCTTACCACGCCTTGGTAGACTGTTTTGAGAGGAAGATTGTCTTCTCCATGCCGGAGTTGCCTTCTTTCGAGTTTCACGGACAGCCAGTGGACGGAGGCTTCAGGTGCATTTCGTCACTTCGGGCGGCGAGACTTTTGAGCCAAGGGTGTGAGGGCTTCCTAGCTTGTGTGGTGGCAGAGCCCAGCCCTGTGGCAGACTTCCAGAGCATCCCGGTGGTCGGAGAGTACCCTGACGTGTTTCCAGATGAGTTACCAGGACTACCGCCTGAGCGCGAGATCGAGTTTGAGATCTCGCTAGTACTAGAGACCAGCCCCATCTCCACCACGCCATACAGGATGGGACCGCTTGAGCTACGAGAGCTCAAGTCTCAGTTGCAGGACCTTTTGGAGAAGGGTTTCGTGAGGCCCAGTGCGTCTCCCTGGGGAGCCCCGGTACTGTTTGTGAAGAAGAAGGATGGTACCCTACGCCTTTGTGTGGACTATCGGCAGTTGAATAGGGTCACCATCAAGAACAGATATCCGTTGCCGAGCATCGACGACTTGTTTGACCAGTTGCGGGGCGCCACGGTGTTCTCTAAGATCGACTTGAGGTCTGGATACCACCAGTTGAGGATCAGGGAGACCGACGTCTCCAAGACAGCTTTCCGCACTCGGTACGGACACTACGAGTTTTTGGTCATGCCGTTTGGGCTGACCAATGCCCCCGCTGCTTTCATGGACCTGACGAACCGGGTGTTTAGACCGTACTTGCACCAGTTCGTTGTGGTATTCATTGATGATGTACTCATCTATTCTCGAGATCGGACGCAGCACGGACAACACTTGCGGATGGTTCTGAACACACTGAGAAGACGTAGGCTGTATGCCAAATACAGCAAGTGCGAGTTCTGGTTGAGGGAGGTGACCTTCTTAGGTCATGTGATCTCTGGAGACGGCTTGGCGGTGGACCCAGCCAAGGTTGAGGCAGTGCTCAGGTGGGAGAGACCGCGTTCAATCACTGAGATTAGTAGTTTCCTGGGACTGGCAGGCTACTACAGACGATTCATCAGAGGTTTTTCACAGATCGCGCGTCATATGACACAATTGACCCGGAAGGACGTGCCCTTCACTTGGACAAACGCCTGTGAGGCGTGTTTTCAGGAGCTGAAGGAGAGGTTGACCTCGGCTCCCGTGCTCACCATCCCTGATAGTAGTGGCGGGTTTGTTGTGTACACGGACGCCTCCTTGCAGGGGTTAGGAGGTGTGCTCATGCAGAGGGGTTACGTTGTTGCTTACGCTTCGCGACAACTAAAGCCCCATGAGCATACCTACCCTACCCACAACCTGGAGTTGGCAGCTGTCGTCTTCGCGCTGAAGACCTGGAGGCACTACTTGTACGGTGAGACCTTTGAGATTTTCACAGATCACAAGAGCCTCAGATACCTTTTTGATCAGAAGGAGCTCAACATGAGACAGAGACGTTGGTTGGAGCTCCTGAAGGACTACGACTGCAGCATCTCCTACCACCCGGGAAAGGCCAATGTGGTGGCTGATGCCTTGAGCTGTAAGGAACCCGCACACTTGGCCAGTTTACAGTTACAGAGTTGGAGCCTTTTGGAGGAGGTGGGAAGTTGGCGACCCCTGGAGTTACGGGGGCACTGTAGGGCAGTGACGGTGACACGACAGACTAGGCCAGAGCTGATAGACCGCATCATCACAGGATAGATGGCCGATCCGTACTTGCAGTCCTTGCGCGACAGAGTACTGTCAGGAAACCGAGGGGACTTCTCTTTCACAGACTAGGTGCTGTGCCTGAGGGGACGGTTGTGCGTTCCCAGAGACGAGGAGCTGTTGAGAGAGCTCCTGACTGAGGCACACGGTTCCAGATTCACCATACATCCCGGAAACACGAAGATGTACCATGACTTGAGACGCGAGTTTTGGTGATCAGAGACACAAAGATGTACCACGGAGCAGACAGAAGAGCTACGCGGATCAGAGACGTAGAGAGGTGCAGTTCGAGGTTGGGGATCATGTCTTTCTTCGTTTTTTGCCCATGAAGGGCCTGTAGCGGTTTGGGGTGAGAGGGGAGCTCGCGTCGAGGTTTGTGGGGCCCTTTGAGGTCCTGGAGCGGGTTGGACCCGTTGCTTACAGGCTTGCCCTCCCTCCCCAGCTTTCTAGTGTGCACGACGTGTTCCACGTGTCCAACCTCAGGAAGTACGTAGCCGATCCCAGTCACGTACTGAGTCACGAGGGCGTCGAGGTGGGCGACGACTTGACCTACCCCGAGCGGCCAGTGTAGATTCTTGACGGAGCCGTCCGCAATCTGAGACGAAAGCAAGTACCCCTGGTGAAGGTTTTATGGAGGAGCCAGCGGTAGAAGGAGGCTACCTGGAAGCCTGAGGCGGCAATGTGGGAGCGGTACCCGGAGCTCTTCGAGGGTACGTCTTTTCGGACCGACTTCGGTCCTCTTTGAGTTTGTTATGTTTATTATGGCGTTTTTCCCGCACCCTAGTTAGCGCAAGTTTCAGGGACGAAAATTCCTTTGAGTTTGTTATATTGTTACGAACGCAGCTTCAAAACGTCTTTTAAGATGTCTGGGAGCTGGCCCAGACGTCTGGGATTTGATTTTCCGCAGCACGGTGGTTTCCGTCTGTGCGCCTGCGCGAGCAGACCTGCAGATGCTCTTTTCCCCTCTCACCTCCGCAGGCGCTGCTCTCTCTCTCTCTCCCCGCGTGACCTTAAAAAGCCACGCCCTCTCCCTCACTCTCATCACCTCCGCTCCCTTCCTCTTCTCCTTCCAACCGGTGCGCGAGTGCGAGCGCGAGCGAGTGACAGCGGTGAGTGCGGGAGGAGGTGCTGCACGAGGGAGGAGGCGCGCGGCCGTGAGGGCGAGCTTGCCAGGGCTGCTAGAGCCGGCCGGCGGGGGCGCAGCAGGCGTGGAGTGACGCGAGAGGCCTGCTGCAGCTCGAGCCCCGGCCTGCGTCGCGGGCGCGGCCGTGCGTCGCGGGCGGAGGGCGAGTCGCGCTCTGATTCTAGAAGTTTTTCCAGAATCAGACGTCTGGGTTTCCAACCAGACGACGGGGAAGACGTCTGGAGGACTGTCCAGACGTCTGAAAGGTAAGTTATTTTCGTACCGTCTTCCTTTCCTTCGATCGTCCGTACTGAGCACGAGGATGGGTACACGCAGGTTCTGAGATTCGCATCCAACGCGAATCAGACGTCTGGCAGCGGTGCCAGACGACTGGAGGAACTTCCAGACTCCGGGGTGACCATCGGACGTCTGGGAACTAGGCTAGACGCCCCCGCAGGCTTCTGGACGTCTGAGAGACTACACAGGACAAGGTACCATCTGATCTCCATTTTTAAGACGTCTGGAAGAAGTTCCAGACGTCTGATTTTGCACTGTTTCGTCGTTTTCGACCCGTTTAGGGCCCGTTCGGAGTTCGTTTTCCGTGTTTCGAGTTGCGTCCTTTTCGGAATAAGATCCTCTACCCATCTACAGTGATTAGATACTATTTTGAGAAACTCCTTGTGTTTGATCCTTGTGATAGGACCCCATTCCATTGCAGTCTCGAGGGTTGCGGAGGCACACGGGATTCCCGACCACGCCCCCAGTACTCCTGTTGTAACTGGTAGAGTGGCTTTTAAGTTTATTAATATAATCTGTTAAATTATGGAACCATAAATATAACCTAGGACATTGCATGAATCCTAGGAATGAGAAACTAGAATGAATGGTAGATCCTAGGGTGTTGCATGAATCCTAGGGCTGGAAAACTAGATTGTATGATATATCCTAAGGTATGGCATGAATCCTAGGATGGGAAAAACTAGTGGAATATATGAATACTGCAGTCTTGGAAAATGTAGAAAGGAAATAATAGCTACCTGTAAATTGGTTTAACAGCTGCCTGTTATGAATAAATGAGTATGATTGAGAATATGGGATGTATGAACGTGAAACTGGAAAGGTGAAACCTGAATGTGCTGAGTTAAAAGAGCTGGAACCCTACGGGGAATTAAGAGTAGAACTCCTGGAAAGTGAATGGAATAGAATTGGGGAAGTGAGCTGGCCTTTGAGTACGGAGTACCAAGGAGAGCGACTGTCCCCCTGTTTAGTGCAGAGCGGAGCTAGCCGCCTTAGGGACCCGGGGTTAGGTCTGGCCACTTTGTACCGACTTGCTAGCCCTCGTGTACGTAGACCGAGGAGAGCTACTAGTGTAGGGAGAGCACTAGCTACCCCACGAGCCCCATGGTTTTGCTAGCCTCCTACACCGACTTGTTAGGCCCACTGGAGCAAACCAGGGTAGTCAGGCGAGGGTGCGCGGACTGTGGAGGGGCAAGGCCCCTATTTGGTTACTGTGGAGGGGCTGGACCCCTGTTACTGAGAGGGCTCTACCTGTACTGGTTCCGTGCTGTGCTTTGGGCGCACCCGTTAACGGAAATGACTGACCGCGTGCCAGTGCGAGTTAGCTACCTGTGCATTTATCGCGCGTGCCGTAGTCACCGTTACGTCTGTCCGTGACCTAGGGGTGGTTGACTGAGAGTAGGATCACCACGGGGGACTCTCCCTGCCAGGAGAGCACCACATGCTACTTCTACTGTTCGGAAAAGACTGCAATCAAGATCGTTCCCACGAGAAACATTCGAGATCAAGTGAAGGATCTGAGAAATAGATAAATTGTGAAATAATAGAAAGACGTAAATAAAGGAAGAAAGAAAATAAAACAGCTACTGTACACTTTACTGTCTTTTTAGTTTAGCTGCCACTCTACTCAGCGTTTCGCTGATGTGTTACACTTGTTACTTTTCAGGACCAGGTGTTGAGCAGCCAGGGTCAGCGGCTGCAGAGGACGCTGGGCCGAGTAGGGTCCAGTAGAGTTACCACTGTTCTTTTGTACCCCTTTTGTTTCCTCTGTAGTGAGTAGTTTTTGTTACTCTCTGTACTTTTCTTTACTCGTAGTTCTTGTTATGTTATAAATGTTATTCTACTGTTGTGGTGGTACATGCTGTAGTAGTTCTTTTTCTTACTGCTGTATTTTGTTACTGCTAGTTATATTTCATGTTGAATGTGGTTTATTTTACTGCTCTTTTGGTTACTTCCTCGTTGGACGACTAGGTCTTGGGATTAGGCGAGTCGATCCGATTCTCGTGTCTCGTAGGGACTCGGGAATCGGGTCGTTACAGAGAGCTACTCACCCCACAGGGCCAAGGGTTCAACTAGCTGCCCTACACCGACTTGTTAGGCCCACTGGGCAAACCAGGGTAGTTAGGCGAGGGTGCGCGGACTATGGAGGGGCGAGATCCCTGTTTGGTTTTTAGGGGCTAGACCCTTGTTACTAAGAGGGCTAGGTCATATACTAGTTCCGTGCTGTACTTTGGGCGCACCCACTAACGGAAACGACTGACCGAGTGCCAGTGCGGGGTAGCTACCAGTGCGCTTATCATACGTGCCGTAGTCACTGTTACGTCTGTCCGTGACCTTGGGGTGATTGATTGGGTGTAGGATCACCACGGGAGACTCTCCTGGTCAGGAGAGCACCATGTGTGCCTTCTACTCTTCGGAAAAGACTGTAATAAAGATCATTCCCACGAGGAACATTCGAGATCAAGAAAGAGACCTGATAAATAAACCAAGTGGTGAAAAAGAATAATTAATTAAAGAAAGTAATTGAAAAACAACAGCTAACTGTTCTCTTTTACTGCTTTAGTTAGTTGGTTGTCACTTTATTTAGCGTTCGCTGACTTTGTGTACTCATAACCATTTTCAGGTTCAGGTGTTAAGCAGCTAGAGCTCATGGCTGCAGAGGGTGTTAGGCCCAGTATAACTCAGTAGTTGTACCTTCTTGTTGTAATTCTTTTTGTTGTAGTGAGTTGACTCTTGTACCTTTATATTCTGTTCTTTATGTTCCTGTACTTGTTATTTTCTACTGTTGTGGTGGCGATATGTACTGTAGTAGTTTTTACTTCTTTACTGCTGTACCTTTCTACTGTTAGTTGCTTAGCATGTTGAATGTGGTTTACTTTCCTACTTTTTGGTTACTTTCTTGTTGAATGACTGGATCTTATGATCAGTCGAGTCGATCTGATCTCGTATCATGTGGGAATTCGAGAACTGAATCGTAACACAAGAGAACCACAAACCCACATTTTCAAATTTAGATCCCACACAATCAAACCATCTCACCCTTTCCAAATAACACTCCACTTTTGGCGCAAAAATTTCTCCCCCAGATTAGAGCCCCCTCTCCCCGCAAATCTCATTCAAAACTACTCCCTCCATCTTCCCACCAAAATCCAAAAGAATCCTAAATTCCAAATCTCCCCCATTCCCCTCCCAATTCGATCCCTCGGTGCTCCATTCCCACAGAATGGCCGGCTTCGCAGCTCCCTCCTTCTCCCTCGGCATCGACTTCGGCCCCGACGAACCCTCGGCTCCACCGGACCCCACGCCACGCCCCCCTCCAAGTCCACGTGGCGGCGTCGAAGGCGGCAATGTGCAGGTCGACGAGGAGGAGGAGGGGCTCGAATGGCGTCCGGAGGACGACGAGGAGACCCCAAAGGTGGCGCCTTTGTTCAAGAGGCTGCGGCGTGGGCTCGCTCCCTCGCGTCCCTTAGGGCATCGCGACGCGGGAGGGCTCCGGTCCCCACAAAGGATCGATCTTGACGACGACATCGAGGAGTTCTCCTCGCAGGAGGAGAGAGGTGAGCTCCTCGTCGTCGTCCTTGTTGTTGCGGTGTTTGTTTTTCGAGAGCTTGTGTTGAATTGTGACGTAAGTTGATGTGTACTAATAACGTTGGTGCTCAACCGATAAGATAATAATGTGAGTTTTGTTCCTCTCCCCGAGAATTGGTTTCCCCCTAAAGGTTCGATGTAGACCATATTCTTTTTAGTGCTGCAAGAAAGGGTAAGGATTTGTTGGAATTAAGATGGTTAGTGGCAGCAATCTCTTTCTCTTTAGCTGAACTATCGCCCGATATCTGCTTTGGGTTCAGGTAAATAGGTTGCTTGCTTCAAGTATTGACGATGCAAGACGTGTTGTTTCGGTGATGGGAAGTGAAGTGAGTGACATCTATCGGAGGAGTTTGACTTGGTGCTTTATTATGTCCTACCGCGAGTTGCTTTAACGCTGGAAGGTCGTTATATTGGGCCTCCGCAAGAGTCTTTACCTACAAAAAGATGCTTCCTAAGTTAAGCATGTGCGTGTCAGTCCACGTAGTTTACTTTTAAGATAGGAGGTTCGATGCTCGTGTATTGAAACTTGTCACTTGTGTGATACTTTTATCACTACAAATAACTTGAACTACACTAAACCTTTTTTTTTTTTGGTCAATATTTCAGATGAATTTCCATCGCAACAATATCATTCTGTCTGTGGCAGTTCAAAGCTATCACTTCATGGGCGAAGGGTATTGATGACTCAATCTACAAGCAAAGTGAAAACTTCTAATAACTCAGCTTGTTCTAATTCTTCGTGGTCGAAAGATCTGGAGGCCAGTGGCAACAAAAAGATGCTTCCTAAGTTGATCAACAGTCCTCTTAGAAAAATACAGTTTCTTGACTCCGACTCTGATGATGCTTCTCCTTCTACAAAACAAGAATCTGACTCTTGTCAAAGAAGAAAACCCTGCCCTGCCTCCCAAACGCTTGCCAACGATAAAATGAAAACAAAAGTTTCTGATTGTGATGATTCCTCAGAAAATTTGTGGAAGGACTTCGGCGTGAAGAGGACAGAAAACCTTGCAACACCTGCATTTGATGCGTTCTGTGAAGAGTATTTCAGCTCTTTGAAGGATACCAATCCTGGTCCGGTCAAAGAGCATCCTTCTAATAGTTCTGGTTTAGGGTTGTACCAACAGGATAATGCTTGTCAGGGATCATATGAATTTAATCAGTCAGTCAAGATATCGCATAACTCATGCCACCAAGGGAATCTGTCTGATCCTCAGCCTCCTGCCTATCGATACTTTTTCCATGACGATGTGAGGATTCAGAATTTAGTGCAGGAGCGTCTACCTAATTTCATCCCCCTTGGAGCCACAAGTCATAGAAGGCAGGAGTCTGAGGTGGAGACCTTTGATTACATGTACGCAACTATTTTCCCTGCTTAAACATTTGGTTATATTATCCAAAATGACGAATTATATCACTTATTTGATGAAATATCTTGTGACAGGGGCCAGTTTGGCTCCAAGAAAGCTCCTGCCAAGCCTTCCGTAGCTGGTGAGAAGAGCCAAAAGAGAAAATCCAGAAGCACAAAAAGAACTGCTGCACTCGATGACCCCTTGCCATCTGAAAACTGGATTAATCCTAGAAGTTGCATGACTTACCCAAAAGATGCTGGGAGAAGACGAGCACATGTTGAAACCCATTCAATGGGCCATTGGTATACGCAGGGTGGTAGGAAGGTGATCTAACCAATATTTATCTTATTTTTGACTGATTTTATTCTTGGTGGTATGGTGCCAATGTAAATTCTAATACTACTTTCACATTTTGGTAATCCGTCCTTTTCCATTGGCATGCATTTACTAGCATAGGCTATAATCTTCTTTCCAAACCTGATTATTTTCATTTTCATATGATTTTTCTTTCTCAAATTAACTATCCCCATTTTGTTTCCTTTAGGTCTATATAAGTAAAAGTGGAGAGGAATTCTCTGGGCGAGCTGCTTATCGGTGCTATAGAAAGGTAAACACCGCATTCTGAATATGCATTTGCAACAGAACTAATGACAAGAGAAGGCCTCGATCAGAAGGAAAAAGATGAAATTTCAGGGTTGTGGAATGAACCTAGAAGATTGTTATCTTCCCAAATTTAGATAAAAGAAAATGCATTTCACATGAGCACTTGACAGTTTTGTGACATAAGAAGGAAACAATTCCAGGAATTGGGATAGCTGAATTCTGACATTCTTTTCCGTGTCATCGACTACTAAAGGAAATCTCTTTTCTTCCCCTCTTAATGAGTGGTTGAACATAATCATCAATTTGGTGCAAAAGGGCCAGCTGGGCCTTATCATTCAGTTTGATCTCAATACGTATTGCCTACAAATGTGAAAGTCAAATTTTGTGTGTGGTGAAAGATCTAGAATTAGATTCACATCCTTACTGTTCAAGTGATCATGGATGATACCTAGCATGTAAGAAGTTAATTTATCAAAATAATCTAGATAATTTAAAATTTTATTTTATTCATCTTGGTAGGAGTAGGTTCATTCGAAGCTAACTTTCTAGGAATACCCTATGCAAATGTGAATTAATCTGAAATTAACTCATTGCAAATTTGCAAGTCACCTTTTTTATTTTCAGGAAAAAGTTAGATGAATTTTAGTAGGACTTGGTGCCCTATACATTTGATATTGACCCTTGGGAATATTTGCCCTAGGTGCATCCACTTTGCCCTCATAAACAAACTTTTTATGGTGGTGTGAAGACTAAGTTCTAAGAATAAAAGGACTGGGGTTGGGTTTCTCTAAGAGCAAATTGACTGAAAATTATGAGATAATTCTTTTTTTCTTTATGAAGAATACTTACCCTTTATCCACTTTAGAAGTGTAATTAGGAAAAGTTTGATTTTATGTAGGATGCTATTTATTGTTCTTACAATCTATTAGCTTTCTTACAAAATCACTCTTCAGATGTCACTCTTCCTACTGAGAAGATCCAATGGATGTCTTAGATGTGCTATTTTTTTGCAGGAAAGTGGCGCTGGATTTAGAAAGACAAAAAAGAAAGCCGTTGCTAAGAAGAAAGCAAAAAATTGAGAACTGCTGCTTTGGAAGGTCATTTTTCCTGTATATGCTAAATGTGGTAAATTCACATAATTCCTCTGTGAGTAACCATCTTGAAACTTCCAGTTGTCCACCCTCATCGCATACCTGCCTTTGTTGTTTCTCTCCTCATCTTGGTTCATTTTGGAGAGCCTCAAAGCAATTTTACTTGCAGAGAGTAGCATCTTGACCTCTTCTCGATTTCATTAACGTGAAATTGTTAAAATTCCCTAACATATTAGGCCTAGTTTACTTGGGGGGTTAATCCTTCGAAAAGGGGGTTAATCCCCTTGTTTACGTGACCACTTAACCTTCCATCTGGTAACTCAGGTTTGGCCACTTTAACATGGGTTTGTTTAACAGCGGTTTTCATTGGTGTTAACCAAATCTGTGTTAAAGTTGTACACCACTTGCGCCTCTAACATCCTTCGCGTTTCATATTTCTAACACCACTACTAGGTAAATGCTATAATAGTTAACACCACAACATAACATCAATTTAAGTAAACACAATTGCAAGTTAACACCAGTTTTACATTTCTTAACACACTTTCCTAACCTGCTAAGTAAATTAGCCTTTAAGTGTTGAGTTTCTCCCTTAAACTAATATGACCATTGTTCTAGCCACTTCTGCGATTTCCCTACGCTAATGGTGATTCTAGAACATATTTTTTACCTTGATTCTTATTGTTGATGTTCCAACTATCATATGGCATTCTGATGTTTGGAGAAGGCTGAATATCCGTAGAGCTGACGTCTCCTCCTTCAGTGCTTGGTGGTCTTCTTTTTGATTCTTGGTTCATGCTGATATGACTAGTTGGGTTAAAGCTTCGGTGATGCTTTGGTCTATTTGTTTGCAGAAGAATGCTTCAATTTTTCATGGGAAACGAGTATGGGTTGAAAATATTGTAAGGGAATCTGAGTGACATGCTAAGTTGTGGCTTAATATCTTGTAAGTTCATTCTTTTTTATTTTATAAATGAAGCTAATTGGATGATTAGTGAGTGTTAGTAATATTCCTTTTTCCTCTAAAAAAAACTATAATATCGCATGTGTCAAATTCTAGGAATTCCTTCCCTTTGCGAAAATGATATCTAGACTTCATTCTTTTTGGGGAAGTAATTATCTTATCAAAAAAAGGCCAAAGGAAGCCTCAGGCACCTTCCTTGGTAACCAACATGCATTTATGTGGTGCTTATGTCAGCTATTTTCTCTAGGGACCAATGCATTTAAGATAAGAGGTTCAATCTTACATTGCAATGATGAAAGATAGACAATCGGGGCTACCCTTTTAATGAGAGTCGATGTGTACTATGCTAAAGAAAGTACAGGTGTACCACCAGACTAATATATTCAAAGTGTCTTTGTTTTGGGGTGTACATTCACTAGTTTGAAAAGAATTCTTGCAATGTTAAGGCAATGTGTATCTACTTTCAAAAAGAGTTATTTGCCTAAAGCCCCAAGCTATGATGGAGAATGCGTAAAACCCCCTATGCAATTAGGAAAATGGCTTGCATGATTCCAATTAGAGGGCACATACCTCTCTTTTATGTCCTACATTTTTCTTCGTAAAGATTTCCCCTCCCCCTTCCTCCTTAACCTCCTCATCTCCCATCACCCCTCTATAGCCTTAGGTAGATCATCTCCATCAGTGATAATGTTAATTGGTATAACTAAAGCAAGTAAGTCATTGATCCAATCCTCCTTTCTTCCTTACTTCATGATCTCATTCCCATCTTCTTGTTAAGAACTAATGACTTGGTATCCTTTATGTAGTGCATGTATTTCACTAGAATTTGCAGCTATTGATGATGAAGTACTAGCTCCTTAAGTTTGCCCTTTATTCTCAATTAGATCCTTAAATTTATCTTTCAAGTTTGCTTTCCGAGAACAAGTGAGTAATGATGTGCATATGTTGACCAATTTTGGACATTGATAAATGAAATCGACCAATTTGTGATGTAATGGATAGCTTTGATGGTTGTCTTTGTAGAATTTGTGAACAGCTTGGGTACCATTGGAAGGTTTAGTGAGAAGGAATTCATTGAAGCTATCCAAGCAAAGGTCGATGCCAGCATGATTGGGTAATGCAACATCTGCGTTATGCTCTTGGTTGACAAGGTCACTGTTAGCACCAATCACAACAACAAAATACATGTGTTTAGATGCCATATCAGATTTGAGTTATTCATAGGTATGTAGTATATTGTTAAATATATACCTAACATTTGGCTAAGAGTGAAGGGTGGAGGTAAGGTGCTAGCGGGCGATAGCAACGACAACCATAGTGGTAAGGAGAGGAGAGTGAGAGAGGTTCGGGAGGGGGGGTGTGTAATTTTGGGAAAAACGATGAAAAAGATGTCTTTGGCCTCTAATCAAAATCATGGTGGGTCATTTGCCCAAACGAAGAACACAAGTGCTCGGCACACTTCCATTACTCAGGGGTGTCCTAAGCAAATGATATTGCATTCATGGTTTTAGTTTTAGGATTTTGATCCGTAGTTGTGGGTTTGATTGGTTGGAGTTTTCGATTTTAAGGCTTTATATGATTGGTTTAGGTTTAGGGTTTTCATTTCTCTAGGGTTTTGTTTATGCCATGGGTTTAATGCTCTTGCTTTGGAATATAATGGGGTGGTTTCAAGGTGAAAAAGGGATCCTTGAGGTTCACATAAGGTATGAAGCTTAATACTCATTCATGAGAAGGTCAGATGGAGATAAGTATAAGGGAGGTACAGAGAAGGTTATCGAGCTTGATCTAGATGTCACCGGATGATTTAATCTGATGGAATTCGTGGCCAAGGAGCACCCATGGGAGGTTGGGAAGGTACTGATATTGAAGTACAAAAATCCAAAAGCAAGGTCTCATTGATATGTTGAGATAATAACTGAATCTGACATAATGCAAATGTTCAATGCTTATATACATAAGGGTAGAATCGTAGAATCCCAGTAGAGTTGATTGTTAGTTTTGTAGGTATTAAGACAATTTGCTATGTAGATAGGATGAATTAGTGTGAGAGATTGAAGATGGAGATGAAAATAGTAGGAAAGGAATTACCTAAAGAAGTAGCTAGTGTGGTCAGTTCTAACTTAAATGCAAACCTTAAGGGCATACTTGAAGTGGTCAGTTCAAACTTGATGAATGCAAGTTCTAAGGATGTACCTAAAGTGGTCGATTCAAACTTGATGAATGTAAGGCCTAAGGATGTACTTGAAGTGGTTAGTTCAAACTTGATGAATGTTAGACCTAAGGATGTACCTGAAGTGGTTGGTTTAAACTTGAATATGATAGAAATGGGAGCTCTTAATGGGTCCAATAATAAGTCAAATGAGAAGACTGAAAATAGTCCTAAGAATAAAAAAAATTCAGGCAAGAAAATCTCCTGGGAAGCATGTCAATGATGATAGTCCAATTATCTCCTACTAAGAGAAGACTTAGTAGTTCATCGAAGAGAACTCCACAAGTTCTTTGTAGGAGTAGCCCTAGATTAGCAGCATTAGCAGCTACCGCTTGTAATGCTGCTCCAATGAACAATCAAGATGATGTTGTGATTGAATTGGATGTTGCACCTACTAATGAAGTTGATGTTAGTACTGTGGACACTACCATTTTGATTAGCAATAGCAACCCTGTGTTAAAGGAGGATGATAGAAATGTTAATGTTAGTCAGATTACTTCAAATAGGAAGGGAAGGAAGAAGGGTATGCAAAAAAACCTAGGAAGGGCACGAGTGCTTCTGATAGAGTCCAAGAGATTCATGTGGTTAGTAATGATAGGTTAAACACTGATAGCCACTTGAGAAGTGCTAAGATAAGTGGAAGGTCAATGGAAGTTACTGTGTATGAAGTAGGGACTTCATTTGACGATAGTGACTTTGTTGTGAGTCCCATAGATACATCTAAGCACAACGATGATTTACTGGGATTAAAAGCAGAATGTGTTGACCTTGGTGATGAAATTGAGGTTTATCAAGGTAAGGATTTCATAACATACATTGAGGACTGTAAAATGGTTGTGGGGAAGGATTTCAAGAATATTGGACTACTCAAGATGGCTTTATCTAAGTATTGCATCAAGAAACAATTTTGTGTGAAGGATGTTAAGAGTGACAAGCATGTGGTGATTGCAAATTGTGAAGATCCAAACTATCATTGGAGGATACATGCTTCAATATTGCAGGATCGTGTGACATTTAGCATCAAAACTTTGAGGAGTGTGCACACTTGTAGAACTGTCAACCAAAGAGGGAACCTTGTGACCTCAGAAGCTTGAGTAGCTAGCCATTGCATGAGGTGGTTGAGAGCAAATCTTAATTTGACAGTCAGAACTAGGGGACAGGATTCATTCAGAGTTGAGCATCCGAGTGCCTTATACGAGGATCTTTAGTGGCAAGGAGAAGGCAATAGGCCTCTCATCCATAGAATCTGTCTCATCAGGTTTCGTAGTAGTAAGAGTATCCTGAAGTGCTATAGATTGATCAGCAGATTGACGATGGTAAACCTGAGCCTCCTTGGGTGCCGGTTTTATTTGGCACTCTCCTAGGAGTAATATGAAACCTTTTCAAAGAAGGCGACATCTACCGTAACTGTATATTGCCTATGCATGGGATCAAAGCATCTGTATCCTTTCTGAGTCCGTGAATGGCTTAAAAAGATATACTTAACTACTCTTAGAGAAAACTTATCCTGATTGCCATGAGCCAAAACAAAACAAATACTCCTTTGAAGCACTGACAATGGTATTTGATTGATCAGGTATGTGATGGTCAGTATAGCATCACCCCAAAACTGTTTAGGCACCTTCATGAGAATCATTAATGTTCTGGCAATGTCGGGAAGGTGCCTCAACTTGCGCTTGGCCATACCATTCCATTGGGAGGTGTAAGCGCAAGAAAGTCTGGTGGATGGTTCCATGTGCGCTAAAGAAATCCTACATCTCCTTCTGGACAAATTCCAAAGCATCATCGCTTCAGAAGACTTTGACAGTAGAGGAGTATTGTGTCTGAATCTATACAAAAAGTCTCTGAATGATCTGTGGAATCTCGGACCTACTCTTCATCAGAAAAACCCAAGTGAGGCGACTATGGTCATCAACAAATACAACGTAGTACCTATGTCCTCTGGTACTTGAGACTCTGGCATGGCAGGCCCCCACACATTACAATGGACAAGGGCAAATGGGGTTGTGCTCACCCTATTATGTCGTCATGGAAAAGTGCTCCAATAATGCTTCCCCAAATGATAATCCTTACAATCCAATGTCTATGAGTCTAGCAACTCAGGATACATCTGACGCATCCTTTCCACTAAAAGATGCCCAAGCCACTTATGCCAAAATCATTGATCATTGGCAATGGAAACTACCTTAGCAAATAAGGTTGGTGTCCAGATAGTGAAGTTCATCTCTCTCCATCCCACCACTAATGATCTCATTGGTGCATTTGTCCTAGAAGTATTAATGTCTATCATCAAATACGACTTTGCATTGGAGATCCTTACGTATCTTGTTGATTGACAACAAACTCATGGGAAACTTAAGGGCGTAGTGTACTTCTCCAATCCTTAGAATAGGGGAAACCTAGACTTCTCCAATCGTGGTAATTGAAGAGGTTGCACCATTGACAACTCAAAACCTCTCAGATTCTACATAGTGTGGATGGCCTCTTCAACTTTCCAACATTCCTCGTAAGGTGGATCAACGCTCCCAAATCAATCACCCATGATGCAGATCTCCTATCCATCTTCTTTAATCCCTCATAAGTTGAGAGACCATCTCCACATCGATCTGAGTTTTGCCTCATCCTAGGGCAAAATAAACTTCCTATGCATGAGAAGGCTCATCATACTCCTAGAGAAAAATTCCATCATCAATAGAGAGAAAACTCACCACCAACCAAAAAGAGGATTTTGCTCGCAAGAGAAGGTTCATCACGTTGCAACATGGGAATCGGACAACAACCATAGCAAGTGACCTAGCGTTGTGTTTATCGGTCTTCAAGGCAACAAAGGTGCCTTTGCTACCCTCCACGATGGTAGTGGCATTGCTGCTTCTTCGATCACCTTTTGAATCACTATGTAGTTGGTGATTCAAACATCTTAATTTGGTGGATATTTAATGAGATATTAGACCATCGATCTAGGATTGCTGCTTTGATAGCATGTCAGAAGCGATCAACTTGGTTATTGTTACTGTGAGAAAAGAGCCTTAACCCTTTTTTTTTAGAGAAAGGGCTTAAGTATATAAGGAAACACCATAAAACACAACTCACTTACCAAACATAACAATGACTAAAAATAGGACTTTTCTTTCCTAATACAAAAACTAAAAATAGGACACCTATTTCCTAACAAGTTTAATAGGTTCTAAGATCATTTTTTATTATTACGATTGGTTGTGTTTCATTTGTGGGAACATGTTAGTCTTTTAGGTTGTTGTCATATTATTTTCAACTCTCAACATACATGACATGTTGAATGTTGATTTATTTTACAAATTCACATGCAAGAGAATTTATTCGAGTGTCGATTTCAAGTTTCAATTATCAACATATCTCATGATATATTTCCTCTTATTTTTTAATAGAATTGAATTAAGCACATAGTTTGTGGATACACACACACACACACACACACACACTAAATTGATTTCAAATACACCATATACTCCTTTGTCGGTGATCTCACTGAGCAGTCTTGGGTGGAGTTTGTCCTAGCTAATTGAGGTGTTGGATACCTTACCTTATCTTAGAGTTTTGAAACTATCTGATGGTAGTGAGTTTGCTTATCTTGAAGGTCTTACCTTCACAAAGTAATGATTAGATCTTGTTACAAAATACCTCTGCTTTCGTAGACATTATAAGAATTGGAAGTATATGGTTTTAAGGTACCCCTCACATCTTCGAAGAAGCTGACCAGCTCACCCAAGAAAAATCCTCACACTACAAGCTATCCTAAATGACCAAGGGCTCAAGGATGCCTTATATGGTATGCATCCCACTAAGTCACCTGGCCCCAATCGTTTATTTTCTCTTGTCTTTCAGTAGAGCCAAGATAGAAAATTCAGCAGCAGGAAAAGAAGTCAAGAGTACTATTGTGGCTGACTACCCCTTGCCATCTGAAAAATGGGTTAATCCTAGAAGTTGCATGACTTACCCAAAAGATGCTGGGAGAAGACGAGTTCATGTTGAAAGCCATTCAGCAACAGACCATTGGTATACACTATACACAGGGTGGTAGGTAGGTGAGCAAAATAGTATTTTATCTTATGTTTGACTAATTTTAATTCTGGTGGTATGGTTCCAAAGTAAAAAATTCTAATGCTACTTTAACATTTTCGTAGGTAGCATGGGGGATTTTTCAAAACCTGATCATGATCATAGTGGAGAGATTGCCTGGATATGCTGTTAATCGGTGCTACAGGAAGGTAAACACCTCGTTCTGAATATGCATGTGTGAAAGAAGTAATGATAAGTGAAGGCTTTGGACAGAAGGAAAAACGATGAATTTCTGGCCCGTTTGAATGTAGGATAAAAGATTGTAGGCATAGGTTAACATAGAATAAATGAAGATGAGTGTTTGTTTAAGTGGTAGAATAAGTGGTGGGATAAAATGATTTGGTATATTGATGTGATGTCAGTAAGTATTTGTTTAATATTAAAAGTGAGAGTGGATAATGTAGTGAATATTTATTTAATATTAAAAGTGAGTAAAGAATGTAATGGGTATTTGCTTGATAATAAAAGTAAGAGTGATGATTATTGTGATTTGATTGGAAGTACTTGTGTAGAAAATGTTGAAGTGATGAAAAAAAATCTCAGCTAACATCCTGGGTGGGAAAAAATCCCTTCCAAACCCGTGACCAAACGGGTCCTCAGTGTTGTGGAATGAACCTAGAAAATTACTAAATTCCAAAATGTAGATAAAAGAAAATGCATTTCCCATGAGGGTTAATGCAGAGAATTGATGACAGTTTTGCCACATGCGTAGGGCACAATTTCAGGAATCAGAACAGATGACATTCTTTTCCATGTCAGTGACAATTAAAGGTATTCGTGAATTTGGTGCATAAAGGTCAGTTAGGTCTTCTAATCAAATTTGGTCTCAACACGTGATGCCTATGAATTTGAAAGTCAAAGGTTACATGCAGTGAAAGATCTAGGATTAGATTCACATCTTTCTTGTTTAAGTAATATTGAATGACCCCTGGCACATGAGAAGTTAATTTATCAAAGCTAAAAAAGGTAAAGAAACGTGTCTTACAATGTGTATCCCTCACTAAACAAAATATATTGGTGTATTTTGATTTCCAATCGAAATGTTTTGGATTTCCACTGGAACACATTTTTAATTTAAAATCAAAACACTATGAAACATTTATTTAATGGTTTTTAAACCTTGAACATTGTCTATAAATATCCTACAAAAGTTTTGGACAAATTTACAACAACTTTCTCACTTGTTATTACTTTCAAGCAATTCATGGGAGATTATTAGCATACAAAGTGCTTAAGTTTTCAACTTTGCTTACATAAAGCTCTTGTACTCCGCTCCTTTTGCACTTAATACTTGTATTTTGACATTTGTATTTTGACATCAGGTAATATAAGGGAATATTTTTTAAGTCCTATTGCACTCATTTAATTACACTCTAGCTCTATAGAACTCGTGTAATTTTTATTTCAGAATTCACTTTTTCATTGGGTGTCTAAGTTGTAAGTTTTCTCTTCTTCCTCGCAAAAGAGGAATAAAATCCTCTTTGAGCTTATCCAAGTGGAGTTGATGTATTAGAAGAACACTACCCTCATTTCTTGTGGTGTGATTTTTAGTGACTCCTACAGTGGTAGGGGCAAAATCCTAGATAAGGATATCTTGGTAAAGGATTTTTCATTTGTGGGTTTCTTCTCTAAATCCTTGTGTCCAGTGTTTGTAATTGATTGATTTTTAATTGCTTATATTTTCTTTTAAGCTCAAATCACCCCTCATTTTGTGCCATTTCAGAATCTTGCCGTCACCTCCTCCCTTGTAGGCATGTGTCCCTAACTATTCCTCGATGATCTAGCTCCCTCTTTGCTTCGTTGAATTTAATTTTAAAGAAATTAGCATTTTACTTTGATATTAGCAGGATAATTTGTTTCTCTTCATCAGAAACCTTTATTCATAAAGAATCTGTGTTTCTACTGTGATTATCCATTTTGTATATGTATTAAGGATATGGTTCTTCAATCCCCATGTTTGCATGAGATCCATTTCCACATCTATATTCGACTTGTAGCAGGGTTGTGATTATCATATTAGGTAGATACGGCTACTTGGTATACAGATGCATTAATTTGTGAATTTTTTCCCTATTTCTGTTTGCATAATGTCCATTATTTTTAAAGTGTAACTCAAATGCACCCCATCTCACATTGCTCATCCATTATCGTTGGGTGGGAGAATACTATCAAAGAACTATGGGCAAGACCTACTCTTAGGAAATGCCTATGTGCAATGGGAGAGACATCCACTACTTGGCATATGAAAGCAATTGTAATTTTTTTATCAATCTCCATAACTTTCTTCACTATTATAGAGTTAGGTGGGTGTTTCTCTTTAACAATGAATGAATTAGAGATATCAATTCCAAGATCTTGTCATTCAACCTTCTTTGTGGAAGAGAACACTTGAATCTCTGGAGTCCTTATTATTGTCTAAGAAAGAAGAATGAACTCATGAGAAGGGAAGACAGTAGATTAGAAATGTAGTGTTTCTACAAGGTGGCTCCAGATTTGCAGATCCATACTTAGGTCTTTCTCTGCATGGTGATTTATGTATAGGGCATGAAATGCAAGACATTGCCTTTTAAGCACGAGTGACTATAAGATAAGCCCCAAAAAAGGGTAGAAAAGCTCCAACTTTCAGCCCAAATAAACCTTCTAGCTGCGTCCAACAGGGCATGGTCGATTAATGGAGAGTTGTGATTTCAACAAAAGAGATTCAAGTTCAAGTCTTTGTCTTGAGGGATTGGTGTATAGAGAATGGTCAATTTCTTCCAGAGTTTGTATGGGATTCTAGGTCATTAAAAGAAGAAGCCTTCCAATTGAATCAAGAGGTATCCTTCCTCCACACCACTCAACATTCTCAATTACTACCTCTAACTTTGATTCGATGCCTTGAATAGGTGGTGACCAATGTATATGATAGCTAGAGAGGTGACTTTAGTATGAGTAAACCAAAGATGCAAAAAGAACATAGCCTAAATTGGACCAAGGATCTTCTTAATATGGAGAAGATTGGCACCATTTGTATGTACTTTATTTCCCAATGTCCATGTAGCCCAAAGTATGTGGACTTTGTGAGAATTGATGAGTTTGCATGTTTGCTTCAGCCTTTGGACCTCCTAGTCAAGGTCACCGTGAACAAATTAAATAAATGCCTAAGTATATATTTCTCATCATAGACTTTGGCAACAATAGCATATGGATGTGAAAGATATCCCATATGTTTCCTGATATTATTAATAGAGGGCACATAGTTAACCAGGGAGCAAATTGGCATATACAAAGACAACTGGTGATTTTAGTGGCCCTTAGAGATTGACCGGTTGCATTTTAAGCAAATAAGGAAAAAAAAAGTGAGACCCTTACATCTATCAAGTAGAGATGGCGTGAGTAAACAAGAGTGGAGAAGAACTCCACACCCTGCTATCCTTTTCCTCTCCCCTTCCTCTATGTTAAAGGAGGGTTACTATAGTTGGGCCCCGATTGGCTTTTTGGGGCTGATCAGGGCCCCCTCTTTCATTGGTTTTGTTTCCTTCCCACTATGGGACTCTCCACTTGAGTGATGGTCGACATGCACAGCACCTGGTGGTGGACTGGGGATGGTCTGGGCGTGGCGATAGCATGGGGCTGCGGTCGACGTTTTTTACAGTGATGGCGAGTGTTCCTTGCTTAATGTGGTCTGGTATGCTCCTCTGATAGTTGGTGGGTAGATGCGGGGGTGCATCGGAGAGGATTTCGTCGAGGCTAGCTTCGTCGGCGGTCGGGGCGGAAGGCTTTGGCGGAAGAGGCATATGGTCGGTAGGCTTCGTCGGTGGCGTGTTTTTCGCCAGTGCTTCGTCGCTTCGTGCGGTTGGTGGGCTTTTTGGCCGATGTCAGGTCGGCGTGCACCTTGTTCAGCATCTGTGAAGTCGATGGGGTGGTCCTGTGAGGTGGTGTGGCTGCTGGGGTTGCCTATCCTTTTGGTCTCAGGTGGTATGGTAGTGTGTTTGGTCTCAAGTTGATTCGACCAAATTTTGGTTTGGGTTCCCCTTGGGGGATGTTGTTTCCGTTATGTGCGGGGTTGTTTGGGGTTCATGCTTGACATCGGGTTTTATACGACTGAGAAGTGCCTGGATTGGTTTCGGTGCCCCGCTTGCTGCCTGTTAGCTTTCTTGTTAGCGCTGTTGGCTAGGATTTGATCTTAGTAGTGCTGTCGTATCTATGGGCATGAAACAGTGGTTGGTTTTCCGATTGTTGTTTGATTCCATGTTGTGATGTTTCTTTTATTTAAGGTGAGGGACTGTTGGATCGGGGCATGGTGCCTGATCTTCTGAGGAGGCCTTGTCGACCAGAGGTGTGAAGACTTCCAGCGAATGCTTCAGGAGTTGGAAGGATGGGAGCTGGAAGAAGAAGGTGGTGACGTGTATTCATGGGAGGAAGGAGAGTTCTCTGTGGAAAAGGTCTTCCGTAGGTTGAATGCACTACAGTCACCCCGGAGGTCGACCTCTTGAGAGACTGCAGGCTGCTTTGGGCAGCGAAGTGCCCATTGAAGGTGAAGATTTTCACTTGGTTACTAAGAAGATAGAGGCTTATGACAAAGAGGTGGAGGGCAAGATGGGCTGAGATGGATGACGTGAGGTGTCCTCTTTGTGAAGGAGTAAAGGAAGATTTCAGTGTCCGTTTGCGGTGCAGGTGTGGCAAAGGATGGGAATTGGCTAGATTGCTCATCGGGACACGAATACCTTTTGGTCTTCCTTTCGCAGAGGAAATGCTCTAGATGGAACTCTCTTTTAGATCAAAAAGGAATAGAGCTAAGGTCTTGGCTGTGTTGTGGGATGTTTGGTTGGGAAGAAATGGGGTTATTTTTAGGGGGGAGAGACCCTATGTAGAGAAATTTGTTTCTTCCATCTCTTCCCAGGTGAAGTTCTGGGGTTCCTCTCTGTAATTTTAATGTGATTATTTTCTATGGAATGAGATGATGGTGGGTGGTTATTGCTTGAATAACTACCTTTTGACTTTAAAAAAAAAATGTTTCTTTTTATTTGTATTAGACTTGGGTCGAAGTTTTATTTGATCTTCCCTTTGGGGATGTTGGGATTTTCAATTTCTCTTCTTGCATCACATGTATGGTTTCAACCCCTATCAATGAACTCTTCGCCAAAAAAAAAAAAGTAGAGATGGCGTGAGAAGCACGCCTTGCATTCCTTCACTGGATGGTGAGACTTAACTACCACATTTCCAATTTCCAAGCAATGCATCTGTCATCAAATGCATCATATAAATGAGTATTGAGTCCTACTGAACCCCTAGGTGCCATTTTGGTTTGCGGTATTGATCCCTTGCCCCCCTCGCGTAATTTTTCGTTTGGTGTCGTTTATTTCTAAATCTCTCCATGCTATAATTGCATCCTCAATTCCAATGGTTTCGATTCCAACCCCTCCTTCCCTAATGGAATTATCTAGTTCCTCTTTGCTGATTCCATCTAGCCCAACTTTTCGACTAATTTTCTTATTCTACTAACTTATTCCATCAAACAAGTATCCCAAGTGAAATAAAATTTCCTAATTCTTTTAATATGATAACAAATTCAACCAAATACTAAAACCCCTCAATTTCTTCATTCCTTTTACTTCTAATTTTTATTTCTCCTAATAATTTCTCTTATCAAACGGGTCTTAATTTACTAGAGGCCCTTAAATCTTCCTTAACTCGAGTTTATGGGAGGGATTTATTTCCCTAAATTTGTAAAATGAAAAGATATAACCCTTGTTTCTTTATATGTGAAAAGATGGAATATTTGCTATTTGCGTTACGAATGAAGAGTCAAATTGAAGTTATTTTCCCAAAGGAAGGAATTTTATCTTTATCTCCCCCATCTAACACGAACTAGGCCAAATCAACTATTCCATGTTAAAATAATATGTACCTGACATAGACAAGGAAAGTGGATGTCACGACTTGATAATCTTCCTGATAAATTAGGAATGGATTACTGGGTATGTGGGTGTTAAGGTTTCAACTACTAGGCAATTCAAGTTATAATTTGTAATCCAATTATCTAGGTATGTTTTAGGGATTGTTGATTTTAAATTAATCATAAGACCAAATCCAGTTAGAGTTTTCTATGTTTATTCAATATTTTCCTAAAAATTTGTACTTGTAACAAATACATATGCATGCATACCATAATTTAAAAAGGTGGGTATACCTCACAATTAATGCACAAAGCTAAGTAAAAGCAATATAAAACAAGGGGGCACACCATACAATCACAAGCAGTAAAACACGAAGAACTGTAAAGATAAAGCACTAAAATAATGTTGTCACATCACCACGTGCATATACATAACTATTTACAACACTGCCATACAAGCCATTGTATGTCATCATATATATATGAGTTAATAGTTTATATGTACAAGTCTTTATACATCAAAATGAACGACAGTCGCTGCAGGAGCGATTCGAGTGGTGAAGGTTTTCCCATGATCTTGCTTGGTGCGAGAGCCATCCTAAGATGTTGATTCTCCGTCTTCGCTCCACTTTCACCTGAATCGATGTTGATTTTGAAGTTTGGGGCCACGTCAAACCCGAGCTCATTACGACTGGGTGCTTGGTCGACTTTCGATTATTCCTTACCTGGTATCACGATTCGTCGCTGGTGCTTTGTCATATCTATTGTGTGACGTAGTTTCTTTCCCACATCGAAATTGATGTTTAGGGTTGATGAGGAGAGAAAAATCACCCCACGAGTTGAGTCGTGTGGAGGATTCAACTGCCCAACAAATAGTGAAGACTCAGCACCTTAGGGTGGACCTGTTTACCTGGGTCCGTATACTTGGTAGAATTCCAGGTCATTCTAGGTCCGGAAAGTCACCAATTGATAGGCTTGTCGTTGCCACCAAGAAGGAATCATGCGAAGTATGGCACTGACTTATGATCGTCTGTCAATTACCACGCGACATACTATTTTTAGCAGAATCTTGAGGCTGTGGGAATAGAAAAAAAAGGCCCGTAATCGAGAAAAGTCCACCTTATGAATACTGAGGGTAGATTAACTTTTATTTTTTACGCAATGAGAGGGAGAGGGATATAGAGAGTTTGCACCATTCAACTATGAGTGAAATTGGGGGTACATCCTCCCCCCCCGACGTGCATTCTCTGTGATTGTTTCTTGAGTTGAGGTTTTTATTCTAAGGGTCTTGATCAATTGGCATCGTCTGTGGGAAGCGTGCAGCGTTATGTTTCTCAACTCCATCCCTCTTTGGCTCCTACACATCATTCTTCTCGCGCTAACACGGAGAAGTTTGGCCCAACGAAATCTAGCGTTTTCGTGTCCAGGAAGCACCGGCAGCCCTCCGGGCCTAGCAAGGGCGAGGAGGTGTGGCCATCGAGTTTGCCTTAGGAGCCTCCTTGTCAAGAGGGCCCTCCTAAGGATGCTCTCCTCAATATGCAAGTTGAGGAGGATGAGTACAAGGCTAAGCTGGTGGCCCTAAGGGTCGAGTAGCAATTGGTGGCGGAGCAATTACAGGAGATCCAACTGATGAAGGACTAGGCGGAATTCTGACAAGAAGAGGCCCAAAGTTCCAGCCTCACCGACAACCAACTAAAGTGGTGTCACGTGGTGGAAGAGGAAAATGCTCACCTGTGCAAACATCTCAGAAAGATGAAGCGTGAGCTTAGTAGTAAGAAGGGTAAGGTCCTTCCTGGCTTGCCGAAGGCCCCCCTCCCGCTTCCACAGGAATTGGATGAGCAGTCGAGGGCTCATCGCTTGGTGACCAACGGCAGAGGCTTGATCCTTGAGATTGTCCACCAAGTCACTCAGGCCATAGGAGGCATGAGGCCTCGGGCGTACGTAACGACGTACCCCTTCTCTGAGGAAGTGATGACTAGGGATGTCAATGGGGTGAGTTTGGGTTGGGTTTTGGTAATATAAAACTCATCTCCATTTAGAAATCTATTCCCCATATCCACCCCATTTACTTGGTGGGGGAAAACCCACCTCATACCCATTTACCCATCGGGTACCTGTTTCCCTAATAGGTACCCATTAACATGTCTCATATGCCTATTTATATATAGTTAAGAGTTATTTGACAAAGTTTGTATAAAAATTATCAATACATATCAATAAACTAAAGAAAGGCATACCTTCGAATTACAAAAATGTACTATTCATTAAATTATACAAGCATTTCATCATATAAGAGATAATTTAGGAAGTGGATATGAGTTGCTTTTGAAAAAAAAAATTGTTGCACAAAATCCAATAAAAAATAAATATTGCACCTAATTGGGCATACGGGTTTGGGGATACCCTTTCCCATGCTCGAACTCAAATCTTATCGAGGATGGTTTAGTAAACCTAAACCCTCCCATTTATTGAATGGGGTGGGTTTTTCGGATCAGGATGGGTCGGGTCTCCACTGGAGAATACTAAATTGACATCCCTAGTGACAATTGCTTCGCTCTCAAAGAAGTTCAAGCAACCCGTCCTGGCTCAATATGATGGGTCGTCAGATCCTAACAACTTTGTAGGGAGTTACAGGCAAATAATGTTGGTTCACGGGTGCCCAGATGGAGTTCTTTGTCGGGTGTTCCTGTCTTACTTGTTTGGGATGGCCCATGAGTAGTTTAACAAACTGTCGGCAAACCAAATCACGTGCTTCCAAGAGTTGGCCGACAAATTTTGTTAATATTTTGTCGGTTAGCAGCGGATCAGGGATAATCCTAAGAGGTTTTCAAAGATTTGGCAGAGGAAGCCAGAGTCTTTTTAATCCTATCTAGACTGGTTCAAGATGTAATATTTCAAATGCAAGAGATCTCACGATGCTATAGTTATCCAGTACTTCAAGTCAGGCTTGTTGACCTAGTTGTTTTGGTATGACAGTAATGATTTTCCTCCAAGGGACATGGCGGAGCTCTGGGATCGAGCCACTAAGTTTGTCGAACAAGACTTCTTCCACTCTCGCAGTCGTCTGGAGGATGGACACTACGAGGATTGTGCCTCCCTCGAGGCAAGAAGGATCCCAGTCGAGGCGACATCAATATTGGCCAAGAATGGCCACAACCTTAATAAGCGGAAGGGGAGCTTCCCAGATCTGAGGGATTGGCTCAACAAGAATTAGCACAATGGTCCTCACCAACTCAGGTAGAACCCTAATGAAGAATACACTCCCCTGGTCGTGAATCAAGCGGATGTGTTGGCAGACGTGTAGTCCACGAATAAAGACCTACTTCTTCTGCCAAAGCCTTAAAGAAGAAGTCAGAGACTGGGCCTTATTGCAAATATCATCAGGTCCGAGGGCACGTCACGGAGGATTGTCGTGATTTGGGCGACTATATTGAGTCTCAGATTTGGCACGACAATTTGGCTCAGTTCGTCAAATGAAATGAAGACTAAGACAAGGGGAAACACCTGTGGAGGGTCTCGAAGACTATCATTGAGAGAAGCTCTAGCAGCTTTGCGGGGTCCACGTAATATCCCTTCCGATGCAACGGGTGATGGAGAAAAGGGCCCTGACGGTCTAGCAGAAGACCCCAGTGGAACTCTTGCCTGAGACGTATCACCGCCAAGTTATGGCAGTACTTAAGGATAGACAGTCGAAGAATCAAGTAGCTAGGGCCTTGTCACCCCAGTTGACATTGTCTCCTCAACGCTCGGTTGAAGGACAGGTTGATGCAATCTTTGGCGTCAATGGGTACCCGATCCCCTGGGAGGTTCAGGGCCTGCCCCTTCCCCTGAGAAGACCACTCGGGAGGTGTATCCCACATTGCAATGGGGAGAAAGGAGTTTTGTCAGGCAAGCTGCCTCAAGGCTCTTCTCCTCCTTGTCGGATTCGGCAAATCACACAGATCCATTGTTAGTAACACTCCTGGTCGGGCGTCAACGACCTTGTCTCCTTGTAGATAAGGGTAGCGTTGTAGATGTCCTCTTCCTTAAGGCCCTTATGCAGTTTGGTCTTAGCAAGGAACATCTATCCTCGTTAACCCTGCCAGTGGTGGGGTTTGGGAACCATAAAGTGATGCCTAAAGGAGAAAGCAGCCTGTCAATGTCGATATGTGACGGAGATAAACACTTCAACATGACGCCACTTTCACAGTGGCAGAGCTGACGGCAGCTTTTGATGGTATTATCGGCCGCCCCGTGAATCATGCTTTTTAGGCAATCCCCTCCTCGTACTTCCAATTCATACCTTTTCACACCCAATGTGGAATCGGGATTATCCATGGAGACCAGTCTGTTGACTGAGAGTTGCTGCACATTGAGCTTGAGCGCTCAATGGAGAGAACCCCCCCCAAACCTTACAAATGGGGAAAGAAGAGAAATTTGATCCACGCCCTACGGGAGGACGAACCCGCTGCTCAGTCACCTACGTAGGAGATGAAGCTTGATTCTTCAACCATGGCCATTCATTTGTACATTGATGCAATTGATAAGTTGGTTCACCTAGGGGTCGAGCTATCCATGGACGAGGTCCACGAGCTACTCCTCTTGCTGGGGGCCACTGCAAACATTTTTGCATGGTCAGCCAAGGACTTGCCAGAGAGTAGATCGTCTCTGATTGAGCACCGCCTCAATATACAGTCGGGCTCTCGAGAGATCAAGCAAGCTCGATGACACAAATCAGCTGAATAGTGGTAGGCGCCTGCTGCAGAAGTAGGCAAACTACTGGAAGCAGGCTTCATCGAGCAGTCCATCTACCTGGAGTGGCTATCTAATATTGTGATGGTCAGGAAGTCAAACGGAAAGTGGAGGATGTGCGTGGACTTCACAGATATAAATGATGCCTGCCCGAAGGACAAGTTTCCCTTACTGAAGATCGACACCCTCGTGGATTCTTACAGCGAGCAATCCCATATGCCTTTCCTTGATGCTCATAAGGGTTATCACTAGATAAGCCTAGCTTCGGTTGACCGACCCCATGCATCATTTGTAATTGATAGGGGTCTATTTCAGTCTAGAGTTATACCCTTTGGCTTGAAAAACGTTCGAGCACTTATCAGCATCTTGTAAATCTGGTGACTGGCCTCATACATCATTTGTAACTGATAGTGGTCTGTTTCAGTATAGATTATGCCCTTTGACTTGAAAAACGATGGAGCTACTTGTCAACATCTTTTAAATCTAGTATTTACTTATTTAACTGGAAAGTCATTTGAAGTGTATATTGATGATATGTTGGTCAAAGGGTTAAATGTCTCCCAACACTTGGGGAATTTAACCTAGGTATTCCAAGTTTTGGGGGACACCTGGTTTTGCCTGAATATTGAGAAGTGTGCATTTGGCGTAGCTTAAGGAAAATTTTTAGGTTTTATGGTCTCCGATCAGGGAATAGAAGCAAATCCTGACAAAATCCAAGTGATTATAACTTTCATACCTCTGACAAACCTAAAGGGAATTCAATCGTTGGTCGGCAAGATTGCAGCTATGGGTTGATTTTTGTCTTGATTTTTCGATAGATGTTTCCCCATTTTCGAATGCATCAAAAAAGGATAAGGGTATTCGCTAACACACTAGACCCCTCAGTGCCAATAGGCCCTTGAAGAAATCAAGAAATCTCTTCAAGAGCCTCCCGTCCTCATAATCCCTAGGGGTAGAGAAACCTTGTTCCTCTACCTAGCGGCCTCAATGACGGCTATTAGTGTCGTCCTGTTATGCAAACGTGACAACGTACAACAGCCGGTGTATTTTGTGGGCAAAACTATCTAAGGGGTAGAAACAAAGTATACCGTAATCGAAAAGCTTGACCTCACCTTGGTGATGTTTGTCAGAAAGTTCTGCCTGTACTTCTAGGCCGACACAATAATTGTACCCATGGATTACCTCTTGCGCCAGATGCTTTATAGGCCAACCAGGTCAACCGAACAAATGAAGTAGGCCATGGAATTGGCAAAATTTGATGTAAAATATCAGCCATTGAAGTCCTTTAAGGGCTAAGTTGGGGTGCATTTTGTGGCAGAATTCATGGACACTCAGTCCAACCACCACCCTGCTATGGAAATTGTATGTTGATTGGTCCTCCATGATGACGAGGGTTGGTGCTGGAATTGCCATAAACACCCCTGACGACACTACTCATAAGTATGTCATCAAGTTAGTCTTTACCACCTCCAACAACGTAGCAGAGTACGAGGCTTTATTAGTCGATCTCAGAGTGGCCAAGTCCATGGGAGCCTCGTGTTTGGAGGCTCACACGGACTCAACTAGTAGCAAACCAGATTAATGGCAAGTACCAGGTTAATGACCCTAACATGAGCCTTTATGTAGAGTATGTAAAAGAAGAGTTGTTAAATTTTACAGTAGCCACGTTCAAGCGGATATCCAAATCCGACAAGCTACTTGCGGACGCCATAGCTCGCCTGGCATCTGCCATTCCTAAGGGACAGGAGGATGACATGCTTCTGCAGGCACTAAGTAAACCTCCAGTGCTTCCCCCGCAAGCGCTATTAATCGAGCTAGTCGTCTCCTGGATGACTCCAATAATAACTTTACTGAAGACAGGTGAGTCACCTCTAGGAGCACCTCAGCCAAGAGCCTTCCAGCTAAAGGCCTTGTGTTACACACTAGTAGGTGAGCAATTGTACAAGAGGGGATATTAAATCCCCTTGTTACGTTGCCTCACCTCAGTAAAAGCGTCTCAAGAAATCCAAGAGGCCCATGGGGCCATTTGCGGCAATCATGAAGGGTATAAAGCCCTAATAGTCCGCTTGTTTCAAACAGGCTACTTTTAGCCCCAGATGAAGCGATAGTGCCAAGAATTTGTACGTAACTGCGACAAGTGCTAAAAATTTGCCTCAATCCATCACCTCCTGCCTGGAAAGATGGTGCTTATTATGTCTCCAATTCCCTTCGCGAAGTGGTGAATGAACTTTGTTGGCCCCTTCCCACCAGCGTCGGCTCAGAAGCGTTTCATCATGATAGCGGTGAATTACTTTTTGAAGTGGATTGAGTTAAAGGCTATGGCTAATGCGATAAAGTCGTAACATTTGTATGGAAGAATATTATCACTCGATATGGGTGCCTAAGGGCCATTATCAGGTGACAATGGCACGCAGTTTGCCTCTAGATAATTCAAGAATTTTTGCGTAAGTTGGGGCATCTGATTGTGTTTTACATATGTCGCCCACCCCCAGGCGAATGAACCGACGAAGGTGTCCAACTGGACAATCATCTTTGCACCTAAAAGATGGCTGGATTTGGCAAAAGGAAGTTGGGCGAACAAGTTGCCGGATGTCCTTTAGTGATATCGTATAAGTTAGAAGACTGCAACTGGCCACACGCCCTTCAAATTGGTATATGGTATGGAGGCTCGGTTACCGATAGAAACATTCCTCCCCACATGCCGTTCCCAATTATATGACCCACTCACTAATGAAGACCAAGTCTACCTGGCATTAGACTTGGTGGACGAAGTGAGGGAGGAAGTATCAAGGGCAGCAAGCATGTACAAGGAAAAGACAACAACCTCCCATGACAAGCGGGTCAGAAAGGGAAAATTCACAGAAAGAGACTTAGTGTTGCGTCGCAGTAAGGCATCCCAATCGATAGAGTCAGGCGGCAAGTTAGATGCCAACTGGGAAGGGCCTTACACGATATGTAAACATAACGACGTTGACTATTATAAATTACAAACACTTAGTGGCAATCCAATCCCTCGCAAATAGAATGTCGGTAACTTAAAGATGTATTGTAACTAAATCTTAATATATAGAAAATTTCCTCCATGTTTCATTGATAACTCGCAAACATTATATCGAGTCCACCATTTACAAGGGTCGTTCCCATCAAACAACCCATAAAAAAAGGGAAAAATATTTAAAAAAGGGGGGGAAAACTACATTATCAGGTTAGGAATCACAGTAAGTTCTCTGGAAGGTTGACCCTTAGAGTTGGAGTCGAGAGGACCTCGCAGGTAGGGCTATGACAACTAGGAGGTTGGTCCCCTTCTCTAGTAACGTGCGGGGTCCCGGCGTGGTTGGCCTTGCCCAATCCCTCATTAGGAGTCGAGCTTTCGGTCGGGGCCCTGGGAGGGGAGATAAGGGCCTTGTCTTCTATCAGGCTTGCCTCCTTCTGACGAATAAACTCAGCATTCAGTTGGTCGATTGACCAACCACAAAACTCTTGTCCCAAGGTGTGCCCTCCCTCCAGCAGGGATTGAGTTGCCGCCAGGGTATATTTTCCAACCTCCATGGAGACGAGGTCCTAGCTGGCCTGCATCGAAGGATCGAAGGCAAAGAACTCCATTATGATGTTAGGATCCTTCTCAAGCACGGGAGCACTTTCCAACTCTCAGATCTTCTCAACCCCTCCTCTACAAGTTGGCAGGCAGCGATGAGCTCCCACCTTGTCTCTTGAGCCTCCACCTCCACCTTCTCCTGCACCTCCCTGACCTTGGTGAGGTCATCTACGACACTGCTAAGATGGAGGTGCTCTTCCTCCAAGGACCTCTCATACTCCTCCAGGGTCGAAGAGTGGCACGTTCACACCTGCACCTCCTTCAGCCAGGAGAGTTTGGTGAGGACGCTCTCGAGCTTGTCATCGGGCTCCCTTATCTTCACGAAATCCTTCTCGTGGATCTTTCCAAGGGAGTCGTGAGCTTGGCAACCATCTTGCCAATCGTCCTCAGCCTGAGTTTGGTGGCTTCCACCTCCTTGCAGGCATAGATGAAGCGGGTAGGAAGATCCCTGAAGGAATTCACCCTCCTATGTGCCTCCTCCGCCTCCCTCTCTGCCTTCTGGCGGACGGCATTGGCATCCGCTAGTTGGCAGATAAAATTCCTTTGCTCCACCCTGGCAATAATAGCCCATTTCATCGCCAAGTTTACCGCCTCGCTGAGGGTGGTGAAGTTGGGCTCAGAGGACTCAGTCGTTATAGACCTGGGAATGAACCTTAGCCTCAGGGTATCTACCTACATAGCAACAAGGCGAGGAGTGTTGAAATACACTAGGAAAGGTACCATTAGGGTACATATTACCGAAAACAACTTACCACTTGATCGACAGTAGAAGTAGATGCCTTAAACAATATGGACTTGGAGGGTTAGCCCAAGTCATGGCATCTTGAAGATGTCGAAACACCTGCCTCTCCAAGTCGATCAAGGCAGGGTCGATGCCCCAACCTGAGGCACTGAGGAACTCCCAAAAGCTGGTAGAGGACTGTCAGACAAGACAGCTTGGAGCGCAGCGGCGAGATCTCGGCTAGAGGCATTGCCTAAAGAGCGATTTAGGCAGAGCTAGAGCTCCCCTACTCATAAACTATGGGTCTACCCATGTCTTGAGAATTAGCAGGGGTGTTAGTCCCAGGTTCTCTAATCGTGGGTTGCGGTGGCTTGAATATGTTGCCGACTACGAAACTTATCCCCATGGCCGCTTGCTCAGCCACACGGGCGAATGCGATGGGGGTACCAGATGAAGTAGGCAGGAAACCTACTTGACCCCCTTCGTCCCATTCAGCGGGGACCTCCATACCTCCAACCCCCAGTGAGCTTGGTTGACGGGAAGATGAGGAGGGGATGCCTCCCTCACTACCTGCCTCCTCAAAACTGGAGATGTGCACAACGCCTGTGTGTCTCCTCTGTCGGAGGGGCATCTTCTCAAAACTGGTAGAAGCCTCCTCCCTTTCCTTCCTCTTGCTTTCCTGGCGGTGAGGGGGTTGGCTGCTTTCGCCCATTCCCTTGGACTTGCGCTTCCCTACCTCCTGCTTAGCCTTGTGGGATCTCCCTATGTGCCGCCTCGAGGCATCTAGCCTGACGAACTGTCAGAAAGCTGCAATAGCGAAAGAACAAGCGGTGAATGTCAAATACAGGCTAAAATGATCAAAGCCACCTCCTCATAACTTACATGGCATGGGGTAGGAATCCGCCACCCAAGTGAAGTTTGCCTGCATGTCTAACCGCCTCAACTCGGAGCAGGCTATGGGCCCAAAATCCATTATTTTCTTGGCATCCTCCATGTATGGGTCAAGCTCGTCGAGCCCTAGCGATAGGTCTTTCACGGGTTGATTCTGCCAAGAGTTAGGGACTTCTAATTTCTCTACATTGTGGAGAAGGAAAAAATGATGGTCCTGCCCCTTTAAACTATCTGGCAGGTCGATTATCCTATGCTTAGTTTGCCTGTTGTACAAAGTATAGGTCCTAGAGTACGGCTTGCCCCTCTTCACTTTCAAGGGCATCAATCCAAAAAGAAAGTGGAAAAGCCCCATTTGAGGGCGGATGCCCAAATGGAAGAAAAAAATGGTAAAAATGTTCAAAATCAGCCAACAATTGAGGCTAAGTTGGAAAGGAGCAAGGTGGTAATACGAAAGGAAAACGTCAAAAAAGGGTTCAAAGGAATCCTGAGGCCATTTTTAATGGTGTATTTACAAATAATAAAAAAATCATCTCCAGTTGGGGAACACAAGCGGGTTATAATATCCCTAGCACTTTGAATTGGACAACCCTGAGTCCATATTCCCTCAAAAACCCCTAAATAGTGGGTTTACTGCCAGAGATAGATTTAAAGGTATACAACTCAAACATCTTGTTAGAGAAACAAGGGCTAGAGGAGGATGGCTCACCTTTTCCAGAGATGCTTGACATTCTCCATAGATTAAAGAGCTTCGGCAGCAAAGGCCTTTCTTCTCCGACGAGGTCGCTCCTACGGGGACGGCAGTGCTTGCGATTCTTAGGGTTTTTCTTTCTCGTAATAATAATGTGGGGTAAGGGCATTTACTGCCCAGCTACCTCCTATTTATAATCGAGGATATACATGGACTTCAGCGCCATTAAATTCCTCTCATTACCTGGTGTAATTAATGCCCCTATGCACGTAATCATTACAATGCGATTTGAATGATAGGCGCAGATCCCATAATCTGTCTCGAATATCGGAATGCGAATTTTTTTGAAAAGGGTATCGGGGTGCGATTTTGTCATAATTTTGGCAATTAATGCATGTCTTGTCCGCATAAAGCAATAAAATTATGCCTGCAGTGATTGGCCATCACTCGTGGAAGAAGTAGCACTGATGAGACTTTTAAGATGTTGAATTATAGAGGGAGTCCCCAATCTTTTACAATTCCAAGAGATAATGTTCATTTTTCTTCTGGCGGTTGATGTGGTTCAGCTGCTGTAAGCCCGGTGGAATCACCTTTCAGTTTGTTCAGGTTTCTCTCTCTGCCTTCCATTGGTGAAGAGGTGAACTCCCTTTTAACCGGCAACACAGGCATGCCATCCTCTATCATGACTTCAGCCGTGAAGACTTCTCTTGCAGCTTTTTTAAATTTCTTCTTAAACTTCGGTTCTTTTCCTGAGGGAGACTTCCCCAAAGCCATACAGAAATAAGACAAATTAATTTATGTTTGAGGTGGATTTTCAGAATATGGTTTGATAGATTGGGAAGAATTTGGGAAGGCTGTAGGAATTTGGACTTGTGATAGAAAAGGTATTACCGACAGTGGCTGAACTGAAGGGGTAGCTTTATCGGGTAGGGGGACAATAGGGATATTAGCCGCAACTTTTAGATAGTTATTATGCATAGGTTTCATATCTATGTCCATTTGTTGGGCATTGGACTTGTCGAAAGAGGTAAATGTGGCAAATTCACAAGGGGTGGGAATATTTGTTTTAGCAAGTAATTGGATAGGGGAGTTGGACAAGTCAGCAGCATGGTATGATGTCATCATACGTGTGGCAGGTAAGGGATATGGGATAGGAGTTTCCACCTGTTGCTCAGAGAAAGGAAGGTCCTTAGTACTTTCTTGTACTAGAATAGATTCCCCAGGCATGGTAAGGATAGGAGGTAAGGCCATCATTTGACTTGGAGCATCTTCACCATCCTCCTTCCTATCTCCATCTCCAGTGCACTCCAGCAACTCTTCAGGCAAGGAATGGCCAGCCTCAGATTGAAAGCCATCTACAGATCTTCTACCCTTGCTCTTAGCCTTCAGATGTTCATACTTGAACACTAGCTCTTTCTCTATTGACTGCAGTACATCAGTGTTTTGAATTAACTCCATCTTTTTCTTTGCCCTGATCCATCTGTCACAATCTTTATATTCATGACCCAGCCTGCCACATAAGTTGCAAAACCTTGGTAACCCTTCATATCCTAGGGGAATTGGCAACACAACCCCAGCAGTGGAAGTTACTTCTACTTCTTTCACCAGTGAATCCTTAGCATTCAGCTCCAGCTTGACTCTAACATACCTACCTCCTCTTCTTTTATCCAGATCAACATCCTTGATATCAGCCCATTCTTTTGTAAGCTTCAGCAGCGCTGATCAACATCTATATTCCAGTGGGAGATCCCAAAACTGGACCCAAAGCCTGACTTTTTTGAAATTATAATTTGAAGGCTTCTTTTCAAGGCTACCAACCATAGTAAGTGTTAAATCCCCATCAAAGTGCCAGGGGCTCCTGTTGAGTATAGCACACAGATCTGCCTCTTTTGTGAAATTAGCGACCCATACACCCTCAGCAACTTCAAACACCAAGGGAACTTCTGTCACTGCCCATGCTTTTGAGACCACCTTTGTAACAGCAGCTGGACGAGGCTTCCTGTTCGATAGTGTGCTGAAATATAGACATTTCGACCAGCTCTTTGAATCTTTCAGATCATTTGTATTCATCTTCACAGTTACCCTTCTCTCATCCTCCCTCAACAAAGCTTGAATACCTTTGATGACTTCAATCTCCTCATCCTCCATTTGTACTGCGTGGAATTTGTGAATGCACAATAAATATACCAAGTACTAGACAGGGAGGAGCAGTAAATGCAAAAAAGCGAATAAAGACAAAAGTGAATGTAATACACAATCAGTTATACCAGAAGTAAAGAAAGCAGGAGGACACGAAGAACTCTCGAACAGTGACTGAGGAGAATAGAAATAGAGCAAAGCAGAATCTATGCAGAACTGTTATAATAGTAGTGAGAAGAAGATGCAAAGTTAAGGAAAGTTAAGAAAGCATTGAGGGCTATTGCTGATAGCACACATAACACTACCACCTAAGGTGGGAAGACTGCCTCGGTAGGCGGGAAAGGGACTCCCTCAAGAGGGGGACTGGAAACTTCATACTAGTCCTATGTAAGTTCGCGGTCTTGGTATGTTGTTTTGTTGGTTGCCGTTGGATGTTAGTTGGAAGGGTCGGGTGGCTGTCAAAAGTAAATATATTATTATTTTACTTAAAAAAAAAGCGACAGACCACATGGTATCGAGTTGTATTACTGAGTAGTAAGGTCCTTATCTATCAGTTGTGAGATTTTTTCCTAATTAAGATGTGTAAGAGTTCAAGTGAATTTTAACTACGAAAACTACGTAAAATCCATACGTCGATGAAGGCTTTTGAGGCCAATTTGCTTCATAGATAAGGTGGAGGATTAAGCCTAATTCAGCTCGACCTGACGTAAATTTGCTAAGGCTTAATTTTTTTTTTTTGAATTTTGGGTTGGGCCGGAAGCTTGATATTTTCAATAATTTAAGTCTCATGCTCAGGTTAAGGGTCGTCTTTTAGGATCAGGTCAGGTTGGATCTAAACCCTTTAACTTTTTATTTTTTTAAATTTGTAAGTGATTTTGGTGTATTTTTACAAAAATAAATTTTGATTTTTTTTTTGTAAAATTTATATGATCTTTTCCTAAATGTGTTTTGGATTTTTTTATGAAAATTAAATTTAAAAATTAATATATATTTTTTTTATTACAATCCTCTGTAATCTTACAATATAATTTTTTTTTTTACTTATTTTTTTCAATTTTATAAAATTAAAAATTAACTATTCTATAAGTCACGAGCACCCAATAAATCTATAATCATGAGCAATCAAAACATAACTTTAAGATAAATATTTTTTGAGCTGTTGTGCCTAATCCAAATTCTAGTAGCTCGAGATGACTTGACCTTTGAATGAGCCTTGAAATAAAAGATCAAATCCATATACAAAAAAATTAAGTTTAAATTAAATCATAATTTTTTGAATTGAGTTATTAATTGGTTTCAAGTTGATCCAACCAATTGCACGACCCTGTTAGATAGATACCTGTGGCTAAATTAATTGGCATAGCAATAAACCTGCAAATCGATGACAACTTGAAAAGGCAAATAAAATCCGATACGTACCAATAAATTAAAAAGTGTGTCAGGATCACGTGCATTCGCTATTATGTCGTCCCAAAATCTGCCTCCAAATCAACTTGTCTGCGATTGGGCCCCAACTGATTGATGCCTTGTGAGGCCCACCAGCTAGGTGGGTTCCAGCCCTGACCAACGTTAAAGGCATGGTTTTTTTTTTTTTTTAATAGTTAAAGCCAGGGTAATTGAACTTCAAAAAAAGCATAACAAGTATCACAATTAAAATAAATCTAATTACGGAAATGGTAGATACCTTTAATGGAATTTCTCTCTTTTTTACTATAGCATTGCAGTGGCAATAGGCTACTCCAAGTCAATTGATTTTGACATGTATGCATATCTTTCATGCAACTTGGCATGGCAAGCGCAGTTGAGACGCTACGCGGGCAAGCCTATAGCGTGGGATGTTACGAAATGCTTAGCGTCTATCTCCAACGATCAACCACCCTCGCTGCCACTCGTGTCTTCACCATCACCTACGTGTTCCGCGAGTGCATCCTCCTCTGCCGCACTCTTTGTCTACGGGTTAATTTCACATATATTTAATTATATAAAAATTATATATTATAATATATATTTCTTTATTTTTTTAACATTTATAAATCTCGTTCGTATCCTTAAACATGCCTAGTAGCCACTAATCCTTGTTTCATATAACCCTAACTCCATAGTATCGATGGTATATCATCACTTGTATAAAATCAATACCATGTATTCTCATAGTATAGGTGCTATAACAATGGTACTACGTTCATAGCAACGATGCTGTGTAGTCCGATGGCAGCGGTGCTAATATTATGAAGTTTACATGGCATGTTGAATGAGGGATGTACGAAGAACTGTGTTAATGTAAGTTTCTATATATTTTTAATAATTTTTAATTCAAATTTGATTGTTCGAGGAACTTCTGGTATGTTAAACTCCAAACGGGTCAAGTCAGGTGAATCCAACCTATTAAATAAAAGTTAGAATGTATAAAAATATGTTATATGAATGTTTTGTAACGTGTTAGCGTGATATATCAGCGTAAGATGGTTTTAGATAATTTTATATTAATATAAAATGATAACAGAGTTATTTTACATGAATGTAAAATAATTTATGATAATTTTATATCATTATAAAATAATTAATATTAATTTTATATTGATGTAATATAATTATAAAATAATTTTATATCATTATAAAATGATTTTGAATGATTTGACATTAATATCAAATGATTGATGATGATTTTATGGTGATATATATTACAAAATATGTTAACTTTCATATTTTTATACCCATGTCCTGAATAAAATGAATCCACCAGTTACTTATTATGTGTACTGAACGGGCCTAAATAAGTCCACAAGTCAGCGAGTCTACAAATCCACGTGTTCTAATTCTACGCTAAAGACCCAATCCATTAGCCAAACAAGTCATGTTTTCCGAGACCTAAGCATTAAGCTATAAACAATTAGATTTGTGTCTAACTAGTTGCATCAGGTCAAGTCAAATTATTTTCAGCAGAAAGGAGTGGGGAAGAAGGAGGCGACTCCTCTTGATCGCCACTTTTAGTTGGGGAAATGAAATTTTCGTTCTTAGATTCTTCTAAAGTTGGGTATGGAGTGCAGAAGGAGAAGAGGAGTCCTGATTCCTACTTAGGAAATTTTGGTAGGGGTCCAATGCTTAGGCAGCTCGACAAGGAACCTTTTGTTCTCTGATGTTATATTATATTTATATTTTAATTTGTAATTATATACTTCGACCGTACGCAAATTTGTTTGGCCACAGGAGATCTTGAGCTAGAAAATTAGCTTAGATACCGTTCAAAGAAATCACAGACGGTCCATTGAAAAAGGCGGTTACAGTGACGTAAACAGTGATATGTAGACCAAATCTTGTATGTGACTTAATAGATTTATTGATTCCTTAGCAAGTTGTTTCATGCATTTAATCGGGAACTAGTTATTTTTGGTGGACTAATTGTGATTTGAAGAATTAATGATACGAATAAATCATCCATTCTAATCGTTGATCGGTATATGTAGACTAATTAATCACTGCTTTCATGATCACGAGAACTCTTAATCAATGGTACCGACTCAAAGAATTCACATGGGTCCATCAAAGGTTACACCCTAACATCTGCAAATCACAAAAATAAAAAAATAAGCCCACTTACCACTGCTGTAATTAATGATGATCTCCCTGATGCTATTCCAAATAATTGGCCCGATGCCATTTGCACCCATCAGTGACGTATGCTATCGGTTGTTAATTTTATTCCATCACCCTTTGCGATATATAAATGTAGGGATGATGTATCTGTAAATCTTTGTTGTGATTTGAGTGTACGGTGGTCCTCCCTTCCATTGGAAACACGTTTACCAGTTTACTTAAAAAAATTCGCTAGTGCATGGTGTCACCTCATTTAAATATACCACACCAACCTACCTCTCCCACCACCCCTCCCTAAACACCACCAGCCACCATGAGCTCCGACGAGAAGCTCCGCGATCCTCTCCTTCCCCCGCCGCTAACCCCCGCACCACCTACAAGCGATGGGCACCGGGTCGGCAACGAGCTGGAGTCCATACTTAACGACGGGAGCCTCCCGATATCTCGTCGGCTATTGCAAGCCACGTGGATCGAGATCCGGCTGCTCACGTGGCTCGCCGCGCCGGCCGTGGTGGTCTACATGATAAATTACGTGATGTCCATGTCCACGCAGATCTTCTGCGGCCACCTCGGCAACCTCCAGCTCGCCGCCTCCTCCCTCGGCAACAACGGCATACAAATGTTCGCCTATGGCCTCTTGGTAAGCTCCGATACATCTCAATTACTCTCGTTTAGAGTACAACCCTCTGGATGGTACGTACATACGTCTGTGTGTGTGCGTGCCCTCGTAGGATGTGTTTGGTGATGGGATTATTGTGTTAACGGATATCATGAAATTTTCTTAATTTTTTTCTTATCATTTTAATATAAATTTTTATATAATAATTTTTAATTATTTCAATTAAATCACCATAATATTTATTTTTATTTTTATATTAAATAATACATACTATATTTTTTTACTTTCACTTTTAATATTTAATAAATATTTATTAATATTTTATACTTTTATTTATATTATTAAATAAATATCTATTAACATCACTTTGTTATATTAATCATCTTAATTCTTACTTATCGTCTATTTATTTCACCACCTAGATATCTGTTATTCAATTTTATGCCGAACCCCGCCCCATAACCTCACACGTGTATGTCACCACCTAAATAGCGCCTCCCTCCAGCAAACCCAAGAGAAATTATTGAATATTCTTTGGAGCGTCGTCACCAATGTAGAAATAACAAGGCTTCCTGCACGTTGCCAACTAAATGTGGGCCATCGTATATTGGGAAAGGGGACAACAACCTCGCCGTGTTAGGCCACATTTTTCTTCGACCCAAAATATTTTCCTATTATTCGACGTTACCAATTTAAATGCCTACTTGCCGTATCCATTTTCAATACTTTGATAGGGAATATATATACTAAGAATAAGGGCTTTAACTTTTAACAAAATAAATAAATTTACAATGCAATATATTTTGTAACATATGAAGTGAAAGTGATAATTTTAATTAATATATTTTAATTTTTAACTTATAAAATTTTATTTCTTATAAATAAAAAATTATATATTTTTTGATCGATGTAGTTTTATCGTGCAGAATTAATATATCTTAATTTTATATCAATTTATTTAATTTTTAATTGATAAATTTTTATTTTCAATCGACTGTAATTTTTAACAAATATATTTTACTTTTTTATTTAAACGAAAATACGAGTAGAGATTATGCGTGTCAAAATATATTGAGATATGTACTTCCATGCTCATATCGTTATTTTTTCTTCCTATTTATTAAGTCCAAATAATCAACCATAATCTAGGCTATGTGGAAGGAGCGTAACTCGAGAGTATGCGGTGGATAAGCTTCCTCGCTTGAAGTAGCAGCTTCTCGTGTAATCGCTTGGTTAAATGATGTAATGTAGGTTTGTGGTGTCGGCACGTTGTTTTGTTGGTTGTCGTTGGATGTTTATTGGATGGGTCGGGTGACTGTCTACAGTAAATGTATTATTATTTTACTAAAAGAGGAAAAAGGCGAGAGGTCGGATGGTATTGGGCTGTATTAATGAGTTGTTAGGTCCTTATCTATCGGTTATTGTGAGATTTTTTTCATAACAGTTCGAGCGAAAATTTTAATCAAGAAAACTACTTAGAATCCATACAACGATGAAGGCCAATTTGCTTTATAGATAAGGTGGAGGATGGAGCTTAATTTGGCTTGACTTGATCTAAATATGGTGATGCTTAAATTTTTTTTTTCGAATTTTAGCATTATAATAGTATGCGGATTTTGTGATGATTATAAATCATCTTCAATGGTCCTGAAATCATCATCACATATTGTTGTGGTATGTCGTGTCACTGTTTTAATTTAACGGTGATTATAATCTTCTATCGTTGCCTTCCCAGCATGCACATGCAAACATAGAAGTTTGTTTTGATGATAGTTTTATAACCATCGTTAAAATAAATTACTAACAGTTAAATATTAAATTGTCGCTATTATTCTTGACAAAAACCCGAATTACGTATCAAAAATTATGTACTGCCTGATTCTTATTAGCGACGATTTGAAAAACTATGACCAATTGTGAATAATAGTTACTAAAAGAGATGAAATATATTATGTCAAAATTATGTGCACTTATGGCGACAATTGTAAAATAATCGTCAAATGTAATTTATAACAATTTATGTCATAAAAGGCCACTAATAATACTTTAATTTAAAAAGAAAACCAATTAATTTCATATTTACATATAAAAAATAAGAAATATTTGAAAATAAACTAAATTATTCAAAATATTCAATCGAAATGAATTATACAATGGAACTAATTTATATATATACACGAGGTTCAAATATTAATAATAAAAATAGGAGGAATATAAACACATATATACTATGTTGGGGCACCTATGCCATCAGCCCTAGAATCATCATTATCGTCATCGCAACACCTCGAAATGTGAAACAACGAATGATTAGGTCCACCACCACCACCACCCCTTAGAGATAGGGCAAGGCCTCCTCCCACTACTTGTTATATTGCTCTAACAACTCCTCTTGACAGTTCATCCTGCGATTGACGGCCTGTAGCTAGATGGTGACCTCCTCCAACCTTTTCTTCCGCTCCACATCTCGATGCTGTAAGGTTTGAACCTTGGAGTGTAGACTGTTGTCGTGGGTGGGCGAAGATGATCCTTTCCTACCATATCAGGAGGAAATTGTTGCACTCCTCTCACCACTACAGACGAAGCCTCCGTGCTCTGGAGACATCACGGTCCTAAAGGCCTCCTCTAGTGTCAAAGGGGTCTACGGAACAGTATCGGAGTTCTCCTCATGACCTTCAGAGGATGGATCAAATCCATCATATGATCGTGTGTGTGTATTTGCAGTTAATTTTTATATAATTGAAATTAATGTAACTGACTTTTAATTACTTCCATATGCCTCTTGATATGCCAGATGTATCTATGCACGTGCATCGAATGCTTCCTTACTATGAGTGCTCATAGACTCACACTAGATCCAACTGAGTACCCTCGTGTGCCTCCACCTAAAAATGAATTAATATTTTCACCCTCTTATAATTTAACTAAAAATTTTAATTTTATATGAAATACTAAATTAATAGACTTACATCTATGTTTATTAATGAGTCAATACTTATCCAACCCAAGCAGTGGATCTGGATAGGAGCTCGAGTCCTGTTGGCCTTGTTCTTCATGATTTGCTCCTGTAAGAAATATAAATTTTATTACTAAAAGATTATGTGATTATTCATTATAAACTGAAATTAAAAATAAAATTCAAAACTATTTATTTACCTCTACCGTTGTATTCATCTAGTACTCGCAACACCCCTCCAAATGGGAGGCGCAATCGTAGGAGACATGTTTCTCAATGCCTCATCATACGACTTATTGTTAAAAAATTAAAATAATTTTATAAATTTTTATTAGAAATTTTTGATAATATATAAATAATTAAATAAATTTAAATCTGAAAGAATTTTATACCGTATACTTCATCTCCTCTCTCCATCCATGATGTATCCATCTATACTGTACAGGTTTGCCAACTCTTGATTTATTTGCAAGATGTAGCGTTAGATATACTATGACGTCGAAGAAAGTCAGGGAAAAAATTTGTTCCATTTTGCATAGTGTAATTACAATTTAATCATTCCAGTAGTCTAGACTTTTACCGTTCAAAGTCTTTGAGCAAACGATTGTAAAAAATCGGCTCATCTCCATGAATGAATCAATCACTAGATCTGGCAACACTCTACAAATAACTAACGGAAACAAAATTTGCATGTAAACATGTGAATCGTAACTTTTCAATCCACTAATCTTCTTCTGAACTTCATTCACGCAGTGCGAGAGCTATGAAGAAAACTCGTCTGGGACTCGAATTCCTTTCAAAAAAGGGAATATCTTATCCCTCTGTCCTTGTTGTAGACTGTACATTGGTGATAGCATTTCTTCTTCTTTGGTGACATGTAGCTCAAGATGGATACCTAGTTTCTTCATGTCATTTCTTGATCTTAATGTGTCGTTGGGATTATCTATTAAATTCAACACATCTAAGATGTTATGCATAACATTTTACTCAATAAGCATAACATCAAGATTGTAGCGTATTGTAAGATCTTTCCAATACGTAAGCTCCATGAAGATGCTTGTTTTCTTAAAACCAGAGTCCTTTAATGTTATCAGATCTTTCCTGAAGAGGTGATCGAGTCGTACATTGGCAAGCTTTTGTAATTCTGTCATTAATTCAGACCTTGACAGTCGAATGAAATTTGTCCATAACTTATTTCTCGGATTCCTATTGAACTACCGACAAGTTGTACCGTCAAATCTATCCTTAAATTGTGCACCCTACCATCTATGCTCAATGGGGAGAAATCTGCGGTGCCTTAAATATGCAAATTTATTACTTTCAAGTAGACACAAATGATGTGTATCTTCCACACATACTGGGCAGGCAAACTTCCTTTTCGTACTCCATTCAGAAAGATTCGCATACGCTTGGAAGTCATTAATGGTCCAGAGCAAAGCCCCGTACATCTGAAAGAATTATTTCTTCTTTGCATCATACATCTGAACACCGTCGTGCCACAGTTGTTTCAGTTCATCTACTAATGGCTGTAAGTAAACGTTAATTGCATTTCCTGATTGCTTAGGACCTAGGATTAAAAGCGTTAACATCATAAATGGGGATCGCATGCATAGCTATGGAAGTAAGTTGTAAGTAACCATCACAACTGGCTAAGTAGTGTACGACCGGTACATGTTCTTAAATGGATTAAATCTATCGTTTGCAATTCCCAATGTAATATTACGCAAATCCTCTGCAAAAGATAAATGCCTGCTGTCGAAGTTTTTCCACTCCTCTGAATCAGTTGAATGGCAAATAAGGCCATCTCCTGACTTGTTTTCGTGATGCCACCTCATCCATGTTTTTTCTTAAGAAATAAGGAAAGCTATCTAAGAAGATAGCCACCTCATCCATGTTACAATCCTACTAAAAAAAACAGCCACTGAAACCTTGGAATTAACGGAAAGTAACGAAGAACCTTTTTGGCTTATTTCTACTCTCCTTTATATCTTTCATTACTACATTTCGGGCAGGAAGTCAAGCTAGTGTACTCGTTTCTGTTGGTGCTAGAGTATCACAATCGTTTATTTTGATGATAACAAAATACGTGTCTTTTAACATTTGCATTTGAGTTCTAGTCTTCAGGTCAAATCGCAAATAGAGACAAGTGTTTAGACGGAGTTCTAGCTTGCATCCATGGCGGATTGGAGAAGCTAGACAGAGGCGGAGGTGCTTCGCGAGGAGCGAAAGCTTGAAGATGGAAGGACAATAAGAATATGATAGATTTCTGTTTATCTTTTTCTTTGTACTTTTGCCTTTATTTCCTTACTCTTTTTATTTCTTAGAATATCTGTTAAAGAGTCTCAAAGGATCATTAAAGCAGTCCTACGAACACCTGCACTACCCTAAGATACTTAGGTTTTCTATAGAGAACTTAGAAAACCAAAATAAGTTTTCAGACGTCTAATCTGGATTTCAGATGTCTGATAAAAATGTTTAAGATGTCTGACTGTTGACTCAGACGTCCGATTATTTAGGTTAGACTTAGTTAGTTCCGTCTGATGAAATCAGACATCCAGACCTTAGCCCAGACGTCTTAGGAGACGTCTGATGCTTTTGCCAGATGTCCAATTAGTGGACCGTTGGCTTAATGACCGTTAGCCTCGTATCAGACATTCGTGGAGGACCCCAGACGTCTGATACATGACCGTTTTGCCTCGGCTAACCCAAAATCTTTTCTCAGAGATTTTCTAGCCGCTGTACTCCCTTTGGAATCCATTTCCGCAAAAAAATAAGTTTTCAGACGTCCAGACCTTATGCCAGATGTCCTATGTGTCATCTGATGGACATATACTAGAACCTTGTTTAAATCTGATTCAAGTTAGGAAGGACACCCTCTTAAAATTAGACGTCTTAAATGGGTTTTCCAGATGTCTGATGCCAGGACCAGACGTTTGATGACCCTGTCAGAATCATGATTAATTCTGACTTCGACCTGATTCTCTTGGGCCTTGCACCCAACTGCTATGGAAGGCTTCCAAGGCCTTCCAAAGCCTTCCTAGGGCCTCTATAAATAGAGAAGGACCCCTTGGCTTGAAGAAACACCCAAGACACACTAAGCAAACCACTTTCCACATCTTTTGTGTCCAAGAGAAGTAGTTGAAGCTCTAGCTCTCCAAACATCTGTTTCATATCTAGAGAGCTTCATCCCTTTGCTCACCCGCTCTCCCTCTGCAATTACGAGAGCGACGAAGCGCTGTCGCGTGGTTCACGCACCCGCGTTGTCGCATCAATGCACTTCCACCAAAGGAAAGTTTCCTAACTCCTATATAAGCTAGGATTAAATATTTGAGGCTCTATAGGATCGTTGTATTTTATATTATCTTTGGTTGGGTATTCGCTTTGCGAATTCCCTTCTCCTTCGCGAGACAAGTTCCTTCTTATGAAGAGAAGGGGTGTTGAGGTACACTACCCTCGATCTAAGTAGTGTGGTTGTAATTGAGGTTCAGTCACCCTCGTTTAAGTGACTGGGTTTAGTGGATTTGATCGACTAGGTCGATCGGGAAATCCTAACTCGAGAGGGTTAGGTGGTGGTTTTCACCCGGTTTGAGTTTCCACCTAAAAATACTTGTGCCCATTGTGTGATTGTTTATTTTGTGAGATTGTCTATTTTTATTTCATATTTTATTGCGTCACGCCTATCTCACCCCCTCCAACATGGGGAATTACAGTTTCTATACAACATGCAGTCATTGGGACATGCGTGAATCTTCTCACAATTCATACCAAGTACTTGGATTTGATTCTTGGCTTTATACCACGACTTTGGCACATCATTGGAATTATTTATCAACTCTAGTATAAATTGAAGCACTTCTGACATCATTTTCGTTGTAGCTCTATTCATTTAAAATAATTTCAACAGGAAGAACAACCTCAACATAGAATTTATTCCAGACGCGATAGACTCCTTAGGTGCCTTCATCACATCATAAAACTCATTACATCTATTGAGTGCTTCCTCATCATTTGTAATATCATGATTAGCCTCTCTCATCTCATGCAGCATCTCATGGATTTGATTATCATCGTCTTTCTCGTCATCAAACTCATCTACTTCCACTGTATTCCGTGTGTCATCCTATGCTAGTTCCTCTCTATGTGTAGTCCGCTTCTTATAATGCTGCCACCAACCATTACAAATCACATGCTCTAGAACTGTTTTCCTATCATGGACAAATCCATTGAAACACTTTCTGCATAGATAGAATATTTTCTCCAAAAATTCTCTACGTCTATATTGTTTCTTATCTTCATGGAAGGCCTAATCCAAGAATGAGATTACTCCACTCTTATACTTATAGTAATCCAAATTTCTCATACTAGTTCAAGATTTGTCCATGATAATCTAAAATTTTTATTCCAAACAACTTAGAAGTTAAGAGAGAATATATGGAAGGTATTTATATTTTAAAGAAGATTTTCACTTAATAATTCATCCCCAAAGATTTAATCACAACATTACTTGTTACATGCAACTAATATGTGAAGAACTTTCGGCAACATCTCCCTACACTTCTTTAGTATAACCCTCAAGACTAACCTTAACTATGTTTCCAATAACTCTCACTAAAGGGAACTTCTGGAACAAAACTAAGATTAGTTGGTATACCAGAAAAGAGTGAGAAAATCCGTCCGAAATTGCTCTACATATTAGTTACATGTAACAAATAATCCTAAGTTGTAATTAAATCTGTAAGGACCTCCTTAGCTCAGAATTTCTCTGAACTAAGAACGACGACACTTATGATATGTTATAATGACAGCGCATTGTGCATGTAAGTGAGGTATACACTCACTCTGCATTGTTCTTATAACATAATCATAAATCTCGGTGGGCTAGTATTTTTGACATAATTATATCCCTCCCACAACTTGTTACTTAGGAGTTAGAATTCATATTGTTTGTCATTAGGTGCTTCTAAATTTGTATAAGTATATGTGATACTAAAGGTTGATAATCAAATATTTAACTTTCAAATTAAACAACAAAAATAATCTAATCTAACATGCAAGCTAAATTTTAAGAATAATATAATTACATGTAATAATTTGTAAGTAACAATATTTAATTAATTATATTCAAATTGCAGTAAAAAAATTATATTACATGAAAATTTTAAAACATTTCATGTCAACTAATAACCTATAAATTTAATTTTAAGAATAACATAATTACGTGCAATAATTTGTAATAAGTAACAAAATTTAATTAATTACATGTAAATTTCATTAAAAAAATTATATTACATGGAAAATTTTAAAAATTACGTGTTAACTAATTACCTAATCCAACAAGTAAATTTAATTTTATGAATAACATAATTACATGCAATAATTTGTAACAAGTAACAAAATTTAATTAATAACATGCAAATTTCATTAAAAAATTATATTACATGGAAAATTTAAAACATTTCATGACAACTAATTTTCATGCCAACAAATTTATTAAACGACAATTTTCATTAATTAACATATAAATAAATTACCAAACTAATTTCATTACCTACAATTTAATTCATTTCACAAAAAATAAATGTAATAAATAAAAAAATCTAATAAAAATGTAAAAAATATAATATGTGGGAGGTGGGGGGCATCGGTGACAGGGGGAGGCGGGGTGCTTGTGTGAGGGTCGTGGTGCAAGGGGGTCGCCAGTAGGGCAAGGGGGGGTGCTTGCACGGGGGTGGACACACATGGGGCAAGCACAAGGGGGGGCAAGTAGCACTGCAATGACCCCGTCACGATGAGGAAGAGGAAGCTCCACCTTGCGGGAGGTCGGTGGTGGGGCACTTCAATCGGAGGAGAGGGTGCAGAGGTCCTCGAGGTCGTGGACGAGCTTGTCGTCGCTGTCGAGCTGAAGGTATGGAGTAGCAGAGGTCTGGAGGTGCTAAAGGTGCGACAGTGGACTCGCACAAGTAGAAGAGATCGGAGAAGAAGAGAGGGTGAGGAGGAGAAGGTTGTTTATGAAAATATCTTGATCTTTAATGACAATTGTTATATGAACCGTCGCCAAAAGAAGTGATTGGGCACTCTTAGCAACGATTATCATACACAATCGTCTCCATTGGAGGGCATCAACTTTTAGACGAGTGCTGTTTTCGATGGAAAATTAGCGACGATTTCAAGAATAAGTATCGACTAAACTCCAAAATTTTTCATCGCGCACGCAAAATGCTCGCCCTCTTCAATTACCAATTAGCAATGGTTATTTATACTTAATTGCCTAAGAGGGAGAAGGCTTCTTGGTAATGGTTATTTATACAATAGTCCCTAAAATAGCTAATTGACAAAAGTTATAGAACCGTTGTCAAACAACCATTGCAAAACACATATTTTCTAATAGTGTAAGTTGGGTTGGAAGTTTGAAATTTTCAATAATTCAAGGTGGACGACCAGGATAAGGCTCATTTTTTCAAAGGATAGGTTGGAAGTACCCAAGCCCTTAACTTTTTTTATCTATATGTAAGTGATTTTGATGTCTTTTTATGAAAATAAATTTTAATTTCTTCTTTTATAAAAATTATATGAGCTTTTCCTAAATGTATTTTTCTATTTTTTTAATAAAAATTAAATTTAAGAATTAATACATGATTTTTTTGTCACAATCCATCACAATCTTACGATTTAATTATTTATAAAGTTAAAAATTAACTACTCTATAAACCTATAAATCATAAACGACCAACAAATTTATAATTGTGAACAATCAAAATATAACTTCAACATAAATATTTTTTGAGTCATCATGAGTAATCCAAATTCGAAAGAATCTTAAAATGGAAGCCCAAATTTAACCCATAAAATATTAAAGTTCAGATTGAACCGTGATTTTTTGGATCGAATTATAAATTAGGTTCAAGCTGGTCCAATCCAATACTCACCCTGTTCGGTAGATACTCCTGGGTAAATTGATTGGCATATGATAATCAACCTGCAAATCGATGACAACTGCGAAAACTACGTAATAAAATCCGATACCTTCCAATAAATTAAAAAGGTTGCGTAAGGATCACGTGCATTCGCTATTTTGTCCTACCGAAATGTACATCCAAATCAAATTGTCTGCGTTTGGGTCCCAACTGATCGATGCGCTGTGATCGAGGCCCACTTTCTATAGGTTCTAGCCTGGACCAAGGTTGAAGACTTAAAAAAAACCATGACAAGTATCACAATTACAATAAATTTAATTACAGAAATGGTAGATAGCTTTAATGGATTTTCTTTCTTTTCTTTGTTTTTTTTTTTTTTTTACTATTTCATAGCAACATGCTACTCCACCAAGTCAATTCACTTTGAGATGGATGCATATATATCTTTCATGTAGCTTGGCATGGCAAGCGCGGTAGAGACGCTATGCGGGCAAGCCTATGGCGCGGGGCGTTACGAGATGCTTGGCGTCTATCTCCAACGATCGACCATCCTCCTCGCCGCCGCCGGCATCCTCCTCACCATCATCTACGCGTTCTGCGAGCCCATCCTCCTCTTCATCGGGCAATCCCCCAGCATCGCGTCGGCTGCCGCGCTCTTTGTCTACGGGCTGATCCCGCAAATCTACGCCTACGCCGCGAACTTCCCCATCCAAAAGTTCTTGCAAGCACAGAGCATAGTTGCACCCAGCGCATATATTTCGTCGGCCACCGCGGTGTTGCACATCGTGTTCAGTTGGGTGGCATTGTTTGTGCTTAGGTGGGGCCTCGCGGGGGCATCCTTGGTCCTAAGCCTAACATGGTGGGTGGTGGTGGTGGCACAGTTCGCATATATAGTGCGGAGCGACAGGTGCAAGAAGACATGGACGGGGTTCTCCGCGGAGGCCTTCACAGGGTTGTGGGAGTTCCTGAGGCTGTCCGTTGCCTCAGCGGTGATGCTATGCCTCGAGACGTGGTACCTCCAAGTTTTGGTGCTGATCGTTGGGCTGCTCAAGAACCCGGAGTTGGCTCTGGATTCGCTCTCCATCTGGTAAGTTCTTGTTTCCTTCTAGTCGAAGTTGCAAAAGTTACCGACCAATGTGAGTCTAATTTGTTTTCGAGAGAACTTGAGAATCGATGGTTTAGTTTAAACATTGCAAGTTTTATGTGACCATACGAGAACTAATGAGAATACTACTATTTATGGACGTGAAAACTTGGGCTACATTGTAGAATATATTTAAGTTATATGGGGAAACAAAGTATGACAGAGGTAAATGGAGAGAGATATTTGATTGTTGTATAAAAGTAAGTGGTGGGATGAAATAATTAATATTATGATAGAATATCAAGTGGATATTTATTTAATATTAAAATATGATAAATATATTTTAATAAATATAATATTTTAATATATATTAACATTCGTGTAACGATTTGATTGAAATCTTAACTGAAATGACATAGTCCCTCCAAATCTCTCCCCCCTTCATTTTATTCCCACTTGATACAATGATGTTAACCCTTAAGGATGCCCTTATCTCCCACCCAACATGACTGTCAAATACAACCTCAGAGCTAAATGAAGGAGAATAAAATGTGTTTTTATTTAGTTTAAGAGTAATACAGTGGATGAGAGAAATGAGAAGGCCATTAACGAAACTCGCTTGCAATATGTTTTTATAGTTCAGTTAAAAGGTAGTCAAAGGAGTCTAAGTTCGAACTCTGACTTTGTATTAGTTGAGGATTGATGTGGTGGGATCGTTAATTTTCATAATCTACTTAAAAAAAAAATAGATCGTTAAAACAAAGAAATCATCTTACCTAAGTGGTCTTAAGTGGTATTATGATACCTCTCATCATTAGCAAGCGAAAAGAAGTAAAAGTCTATAATTATTATTATTTGAAATTTCTAAAAAGGGAAAGAGGAATCACTGACCGAAAACTGCAAAGTTGGCCGTTCTATCGTAATTCTAGCTTTCATGGCCAACACAAGGTTTTTTATTTTATCCACCGAATGTTTTCATAGTTTATGTGCTACGTTAATCGTTTTTTGAAAAAGATAAAAAACCTTACTACTAAAAAATTAAAAATCTATCAAAATTTTATCATTAGAAAAATTACTACAATAAAAAAAAAAGTTAAAAAGTAAAGAAATATATATTATAATGTGTAATAATTTCAAACGATATATTTTAATTTTTTTACATTTAAAATAAAAAATCACTTATTATCTAATTGAAAATCAAAATATACTTAATTAATATATGTTAATTTTACACTGATATATTTTAAAGATTAAAATATATAAATTAAAAATTAAAATATATAACACATTACAAAATACATTAATGTATATTTTTATAACTTTATCCCAAAAAGAAAAAATTCTAAGGCATGCAAAAACAAAAGGAACAAAGAAAAAGCACAACATGAATTTTGAGAGTCTTGAAATACAATGAATGGAGTTTGTTCACGAAAAGAAAAGAGCCTGGAGGGTCATTGACCTGAAGAAAAAGAGTCAAAATGAGGTCATTTTGTGACGTTCCATTAAATTCAAGAACTTTGTAGGTTTAAGTGCCATTTGGGAAAAAAAAAAAGGAGATAAAAAAAAAACCGGGATAACGAAGGTGACACCCCTCTAGAAAAAAGAGACCTCACAACGAAAGAGAAAGGGAGAGGTAGGACAGCAAAGCTGCTGACAAAAGTTTCTTTCTATTGGAAAATAATAAAAATAAATCTAACAATGATGCGAACAGCTGACACGTGCTGGACAGCTTAAATCAAAAATAAATAAAATATACATTGAAGAGGTTAAAATTCAAGAAAATGGAGTTTGTGACGTAAAAAGTAGCTGGGATATTATTTTTATATTTTATATAATATTAAAAATGTTGGTTAATTTAATAATTAATATTTAATATAAAAATATAAAAAATCTAATAATTTTTACATAATAATCTATATCATATTTAAAAAATTTATCATATTATTTTAATTTAAAAATACACAGGTGATAAATTATTTTACGTCGATAATAAATTATTTCAAGGATAATTTTACCTTTTCAAAGTAATTTTTTATTTGTCGAAAGTGATTTTAATCTATGAGTTTAGAGTTTAGGATTTAGGTTAATAGAAATTGATTTTACGTATGATAAGTGATTTTTCATTTGAAAGGTGATTTTTCACATTAAGGTTTAGGATCTAGGATTTAGCAAAACTAAATCCTAAACACTAAAGACTAAACTTTAAACCTTAAGGTGAAAATTCATCTTTCAAGTGTAAAATCACTTGTTATACATGAAGAAACAGTTGAAATTTAATTTTGCACCCGTATAAAAAAATATTGTACCGATACAAAGTAGTTCAAAGTAAGGTACAATCTTACTTTATACCTTTGCAAAAAAATATTGTATCGATGTAAAGTAGTTAAAGTAAAGTGTAATCTTATTTTATATCTGTGTAAAAAATATTATACCGATATAAAATAATTTAAAGTAAGATTACATTAGTACAATCTTACTTTGTATCTCTGTAAAATTTTTTTAAAGATATAAAATAATTTTATACAATTATCCATCCCTATAAAAATAATTTATCATTATTTTAACAGTGATAAATTTCACCTTATGTCAACACTTTTTTATATATAAAAAAAAACCACTTCTACATCTATACGATAATTTTTATATCAAAATTTACGATCCCAATTCACATCAAAGAAAAGCACGGAAGAGAGAAAAGAGGGGAAGAGGCAAGAAAATTAAAAAATAAATAAATGAGAAACGATCTGCGTCAACGGTGCATATAAGTAGAATTAAAAGAAATAAATCGACAGTGCCGTTCAGACCGTGACATGAACAGTGGGCCACACCGACCCCTTAGGCTCGGGAGGCTCTCAAGTGGAATAGGGGTCGGATTCAATGAAATTAATTTAAAATTTTAAAAATATAATTTATTTTACTTCATTAACCAATATTAACGTCAAATTATCCTATTATATTATATTAATATCACTGTACAATAAAATATATCTATTTTAACATAATATATCAATTAAAATATATTCATTATATTACATCAATCTACTAATACTTATATCAAAATATTAAAAAATTATCCATCAACCTTACATCATACTTTTAATCATTCTATCCTACTATTTATTCTTATACTACCAATCAAATACTCCTTAATTTATCCCCATATAAATCTTATCCTCCTGTCAAACACAACCTTAGGATTATATATATACACATACGTATACATTATCTTCTTATAATTTAATGCCATTATGTTATTTATGTACTGGTTACGGTTTCCAAACCCATCCATACTCTGGGGATTCTACCGTCTAACCTGAAGGGGGAAACGCCCTAATTACCAAGGGAAAATTGAAACCGCCCAAATGTTTATTTGAGGACTACAGTTGGAACCACCGATATGTTTATTTTAGAAGTATTGCTTACGTCTACATGAGGAGATTATAATTGCTATGACGATAATGTTGTTGATTGGTCCTGATTTGCAGCACTACCATAACCGGATGGGTGTTCATGATCTCAGTCGGTTTTAATGCAGCTGCAAGGTAATATTAATTTCTCCTTTATAATATTTTCCTCAATCTAATTCCCAAAGTATGATTTATTTTTGTTTTTTTTCTTTTTATGAAGAAGGATAGGATTTCAACCTTGGCATCTTCTTTGGTTAAATTTAATTACTTTGGAGGTTAATTAATCATCTAGATAGGAAGTTACACTTGTAATGTAAATTATTAACCCTTAAAACTCTAGCCGTTCTTCCACATGGATAGTTTACATCTCAGATTGAGAGCCTAGCTAGGTTTGTATTAATTGAGAAGATGGGATTAACAACCAGGTTTACGTGTACCCGATAAAGCTTCTAGGAGAGAATTGGGTGGATCGAAATGTTAGCATGAGCCCAAAATGCCGCAAATGGATCCTTACGTGAGAAGGAAAGATATCTGTGATACCACCAAACTTTCCTATCTTGCTTGGTCTCGGTGATGCATCCAAAACTTTGAGATCCATGACACTGTTTGGCTTTTTAAAAAACATATATTAAAAACGTGGGATCTCTGGAAATAGTACAGGGGAAAGTGGAATAAGATATATCCTACATTTAGATCTTCTTCCTCTTCCTCATCAAGAATCTGTTGTCCACCGTGTATCCCCGTATATCGAATATTTAACCATCTCTGTTTTTTTTTTTTGGTATCTACTACCTAAGTAATTGCCAAAATGTGCAAAAATGCTTAACGTGACAGGGTTCTGCAACCTACAAAAGTGATAAAGGTGTCTCCATCGTAAAGTTAGGATTTAATATAAATAAATTCAAAAGTAATACGTGATTACACTTGAAAAAAAGACACCGTCACTTTGTGAGCTAGTTAGGTGATTCTTATTTTTGATCAAAATGCAACGATATAAAATATTCTGATGGTGATATTTGTGATTCTACATCAATGTAAAATAGTTTTACGTTAACGTAAAATTATTTTGAAGGTAATTTTGATGGCTTTACATCAATGTAAAATATTTTCATTTTACCCATTTAGAAGTGGTGATTACTTTTTTGAGTGATTGTATACCCCACCACATGACAAATACTTGCACACATTACTTTTCTGCATGAAGAAGAGTCGTGTGGTGTATACCTCCACCTCGCTTTGTTGCAAAACATATTTCTTATGCATTTTTATACTCACATCCTACAAGTAACCAAAGAAGATCATACCTTGACGATTGTTAATTACCTTCGCTACCACCAACTATAATACTTGCTAACTTACAATATCCTTCAAAGCAATATTGCAAAGTTTCCAGGTTAGGACTACAAATGGCAATATGTACTACTTCATGGCAATAAGAGAAGATACGTATAGATTTGCTAATTCAATAGAAGAAGTTGAAAGACCTACATTTTGTTTTTACTTTTATAACCCAACTCCTACATTACATGCCTCCCGAGTAATTATACGATTGGATTCGAATGGGCTATATCTCATGTCGAAGTCAAGAGATGATAACCTATCAAGCAAAGACCATGCATTCATGCGCTTCAAAGTTTTCCTACCTTAATTAGTCTGCTATTGGAAATTCTTTTGGTTTATCTTATTTTTGCCTCATGTTGGGCATGCAGTGTTCGAGTGAGCAATGAGCTCGGTGCCGGAAACCCAAAGGCTGCAGCTTTCTCAGTGGTGGTGGTAACAACACTGTCGTTTATGATATCGGTAGTGGCTGCGATAATAGTATTGATGCTTAGGGATGTCGTTAGTTATGCCTTTACCGACGGGGAGGTCGTCGCTGCTGCCGTCTCTGACCTTTGCCCGCTCCTTGCCCTCACACTCATCCTCAATGGCATTCAACCCGTCTTGTCAGGTGATCGATCACTTAACTATGCCAGCTTAAGTGGGACTTGATCTAGTATAAAGTTATTTATCTCTACTGTGCCTAGAATAATTTTGACTTGTAAAAATATCTAAATAGGTTAATCCACTTATTCTATGATTATATTCTACTTCTTTACTATTTTTTTACCTATTCCACAAAAGATGCAAGAAGGGAAACACACTTAATGTGCAACGTATGTTCCTCGCTTAACAAAATATATCGATGTGTTTTTGATATTTCAGAGGTGTATTTTGATTTTTCAACAGTTGAAGATGAAAATACGTCGATATTTTTTGATTTTCAATCGATTTTCACCTGTATAAAATGATTCTTCATTTATGAGAATTGATTTTTCACTGTTGAATTTTGGGTTTAGTCCTTAATATTTAAGGTTTATGTTTCCTAAATTATAGATCTTGAATCCTAAACTCAAAACCCATAGGCAAAAATCACTATCCTCTTTCCAAGTGAAACTCATTCACCAATTAAAAATTAAAATATACTGATGTATTTTTATTTTTAAACGATCTATTTTGATTTTTAACAGGTATATTCCATTAAAAAATAAAAATATATCAATTAAATATCAAAATACATCGATATATTTTATCAAACTTGGAACACTCGTTGCAACATAGGTTCCTTTACTTTTTAATTTCTACAAATATACCTCTCTTGCCGGATACCACCCAATAAGAGGCTAAAAGATAAAACAAAGAGAATTGTTTTTAGCAAAATAACTTTGACGGCAGAAAAACAAGTAGATGGGTTCTAAGTAACTTACCCATGCATACCTTAACTAGTATTAATGTGCACGGGTAATATTGTGAGATAAAACTTTTAGTATTCAATTTATTACAAGCAACATTGTTTTGAAATAAGAGTTCAGATACTCGATTCTTCCTTTTCATTTTTTTATTTTATTTAAAAGAAAACAAAGGAGAAGAACAAATTACATTAACAAATGGGCAAGGGACATGGACCTAATCCCTGCCAGGCACAAGGAACATAGAAAGAGTGAAAAAGATAAAACAAGTGCTTCCCTCAAGGTTACCATCTATGTCAATAAATTATGAACATCAACATTGATCAATCTATTAGCATGTCAACAATCTTGAAGCCCAAAAAGGATAGGCAACAAGAGCTCATGGAGCACAAGCACAAAGAAAAAAGAAACTAAACAAAAACCCTATATCAAGACCTATGTATCTAGAAATACAAGGCATTTGAAGCGCATCAAATTTCCAACATCCCCCTCAATTGTATGAAATTAAAAGAAGTAATGTAAGGTATGAATCGGAAGAAGGACATTTCATATACTCAGTTCATTAAAAGCAACAAAGTGTTTCAAAGTTTGGTCGAATTGGAAACTTTCCGTAATCAAGAATGGGTCAAATTATGAAAAAGTATAGAATGTTTGCGGCATTTCTTATAGAAAAAGCATTACCACTATATTTAACCCTTCTAAAAAAAAAAATTCAATTATTTCACCACCATCATTGAAAATAATGATTTTAAAATAAATATGAATTTATGTATGTCAGGTTGATTTCCATGCTTCCCATAACATTAATTTTCTTTTGGGTGAAAAAATATTGAAAGCTTCTCTCCTGGTAACTAAGTAGAAGGAAAGGGGATTTATTTAATCGATGTATGAAAGAGGCTTAGAAGTTAATTTGTTTTATTGAAGTAATTGAGGAAATTTTGTGGTGTGCATGATAGTCCTTTTCTTTCCTATCTATTTAATTTAGGTGTGGCTGTGGGTTGCGGATGGCAAGCATTTGTGGCATATGTGAATGTTGGGTGCTACTACATTGTTGGGGTCCCATTGGGTTGCCTTCTTGGCTTTTACTTCGATTTTGGAGTTAAGGTACACAAACTACACCTGATTTTAACCTTTTGCTCTAATCTATAATTTGCACATATTGATTGCTAATTGGTGGGTCTTGTATTCAACTACAAATCAACTCCAATTTAATTTATATAAAGTTTTCCATGGTAATTATATAGTAATTTTAGAAAGGTTCCTAACCAACTTAATTCTTTAGTTCTTAATTGCATGAATGATCATTGGTTCGAAATGTATGAACACAAGACTCTTTTTAAGAATTAGATAAGGGTGCCAAAATGGTGGGTGGGATCCAACTTGATCTCATTCATACTAAACCTAATCGTGAGTAGGGTAGGTTAGGGTTAGATCTAACATATAAACTAAAAGAGTAAACAATGCTCCTCTGTGGCCCAAACCATGAACTGAATTAGTACCAAGGATCCATAGATTCATGGATATAGATTCTATACTTAAGAATTAACCCGTTAACCAAGCAGGTCACACTCTATACCCAAGACTAAACTTGTGAATCAAATAGGTTGAGTATTGGGAGGAAAAGTTCTTCTTTAAGCCAAACCGAAAAGAAACCCATGGAAGCCCAAGAACAAGCTCAGGATCTAAGGCAAACAATAAATGTGGTTGCCCATTTGAGGCAAGCAGATCTGTTGCCTAACAGAAAAATTTGACAATCTCAACTAATCAAACAAGGCAAGCAAACCCCTTCCCAACAGAGAGATTTGACAAGATCGACTGCTGACAGAGGCAAGCAGATCCATTCTCCGACGAAGGAACCCGACAAGATCCTGACAAAAAAGATTACCTGAAGTACCACTAAGGAGGTTAGGAGGAAGGCCTTACTGGACAATAAGGCTGACGATGCTTCGCCACCATTATCTCTGTCGGACACGGATGAAACAGTCAAATCCAGCTGGTGCAAGATCTAAGCAAATCGAGCGCCATAGTTCATGAGATAGTTATAGCCCTGGGGATATTGCACAGTTATGTAAGGATAAACCCAAAGATGTCTCACACCAGAAATTTCGAGACGATTATAATCCTAAAAATATCACATGATTAATATTGAAGGATAATCTCAAGGATCTCACTAACAGATTGTGATTATCTAGAATATTAGGGGACGACTTCTATTAAAGGACAAGGGTTGCCCACATTGTGGGTACACAATTCCTACAAAGAAATTACTTGTACTCTTCGCTCCCTCCTTTCTCTTACATACTTAGTGAAAACTTTGAAGGTTAAATCTCCTCCCCAACGTACACCCTCTCCCGAGAGTGGAATTGGGTTACCAATCCCTGTATTCTTTTGTGTGATTGCTTTATTTCCTTGATTTGATCCTCTTCTTGTTTCGAACCTGTTAGGACTCTACGAGAGGGCTCCTATCAATTAGTGTCATCTATGGGAATTCTAACGTCTTTTAATATACTTTCACCCATTTTTGTCATGCTCCATGACTCCCACAACACATCATGGCTCCAAGGCTAACATCAACCAGGTGCCTTACAGAGAATCTAGCATTGCCCAATCTCATCGTCGACACCACGTGAAGGAAGGTGACCATCATAAGAAGGCAAAGCTTGGTGACAACCAAAAAAAGGAGGTTGTTCATGTGAAGGAGGAGCCTTCTTTGAACCCCCTTCAACAGACCCAAAAGAAAGAGCAAGAGCATCTCAACCAACTCTCTGATCTTCAAGCCCTGAGGGAGGAGGTTATGGGCTACCTCCACAATGTGCAAAAGCTCAAGAAGGCCTTTCTCCAATAGAATCCGTTCCCTCCCTAAGACGGATTGGATTTGTAGGCACAATGGCACTGCCTGGTCGAAGGAGAAAGTTCCTGCCTTAGAGAGAAGATAAAGGAAATCAAGCAGGAGATCAGGAATAGGAGAGGCAAGGCTCCACAAGCCTCGCCTCCACTTTCATGCCCACGCAACTTAGATGGAGAATTTGACTCCTGGCTTTTCAATCAAGCAAGGGAGGGTCTTTTCCCAAGATCATTCGTCAAGTGAATTAGGCAATGAGGGAGATCCACCCTTTGGCATATGTCACCACTTACCCATTCACCAAGGAAGCAATGAACACCCCTCTCTCAGAGACGTTTAAGTACCTCACGCTCTCGCAGTGTGATAGTACCATTGACCCTAACAGTTTTGTCAGTAATTACTGACAAATGATGTTGGTTCGTAGCTATCAAGACGAGGTACTTTGCTAAATATTCCCGTTATATTTAGTCGGGATGGCTCATGAGTGATTCAATTAACTCTTGATAGGCCAAATCTCTTGTTTCCGAGAACTGGCTGACAAGTTTTTCTAATGCTTTTTTTCAAAGCTCTACCAATACTTTTCTAACCAACAGAGGGTTAGAGAGAACCTTGAATAGTTATTTAAGATCCGATAGGATAAAGGGAAATTCTTCCACTTTTATCTCAACCATTTTAAGGCCTAGTACTTTAAGTGCAAAAGGCCTTATGCGACCATAGTTATCCAGTACTTCAAGTTTGGTCTTTCAACCCAACGCTTTTGATATGACATCGACAATTTTTCACCTTGAGATATAACGAAACTGTAGGACTGAGTGATAAGATTCGTAGAACAGGATGGTTCCTTTCACTTTCGGGGCTACCTAGCCAACAATATATAGGAAGAAAATGATAACTCATCAAGAGAAAGACGGATCATAGCAGAGACAGGCTAGGGACAAAGCGGTGGTGGTCGCTTCAATAAGAGTAAAGGGTGTCAGCCTGTGTTACAACCCGATTCCCGGATCCCTATAGGACCCGAGATCGGCTCGCCTCGATTAATTCCAAGACCTAGTCGTCTAACAAGAAAAAATCAAAAAGTAGGAAAGTAAACCACATTCACATATGCAATATAACTAAGCAGTAAAAACGTACAAAGCAGTAAAGGAAAGTAAAACTGTTGTTTCAGTACATACCACCACAACAACAAAAATAACGAAAATGAAAGCAACAGTAACAACAACAGTAACTAGAAGTCTGAAACTCACTACAACATAAAAAGGGGGTACAACAAGAGTGCAGAAAACTACGGCTAGGCTCGATTGGGCCCAGCACCCTCTGCAACTGGAAGCTCGGGTTGCTCAACTCTTGGACCTGAATAATGTTATGAAAAAGATAGAGTCAGCGAACGCTGAGTAGAGTGGTAACTATACCATCTAAAACAGTAAAAGTAACAGGTTTAATTCTCTTTTCTAGTTATTTTACTTTACACGCATTTCTTTTTCACCCCTTTTCCTTAAACTTTCAGATTCTCTTGATCTTGCATGTTCCTCGTGGGAATGATCTTGATTGCAGTCATTTCCGAAGAGCAAAAGGTACATGTGGTGCTCTCCTGGCTGGAAAAGTCCCCCATGGTAGTCCTACACCCAGTCAACCACCCCGAGGTCACTGTCAGACGTAGCGGTGACTACAGCACGCGCAATAAGCGCACGGGTAGCTACCCAGCACTGACACGCGGTCAATCGTTTCCTCTAGCAGGTACACCCAAAGTACAGCATGAAACAGTATATGGCCTAGCCCTCTCAGAAATAAGGGTCTAGCCCCTCAAAACCAAACCGGGGTATCATCCCTCCACAGTCCGCACACCCTCGTCTGACTACCCTTGTTTGCCCAGAGGGCCTAACAAGTCGGTGTAGGGTGGCCAGGTGAACCCCAGGCCCCGTGGAGTGGCTAGCTCCCTCCCTACACTAGTAGCTCACCTCGGTACCGTGTACACGAGGGCCAACAGAAGTTGGTGTAGAGTGGCAAATCCTAACCCCGGGTCCCAACCTAAGGACGGCTAGCTCCGCCCTACACAAAAGGGGGACAGTTTCTTTCCTCGGTACCACGTGCTCAAGGGCTAGCACACTTCCCGTCTACATTCCAGATTTTTCCATCTAACCACAGGAGCTCTACTCTTAATTCCCCGTAGGGTTCATGCTCATGTTCACCACATTGTTCCGATCCAAATTCCGTCATTCACAATTCAGTTCTCGTTTATATACAGGCAGCTCGTGTTCCACCATTCAATAATACAACTGATGATTTCACAGGTAATTGTTCATTTATCTCAGGCAGCTCATATTCTAACAGGCAGCTCACAACTTTATTACAGGCAATTGCCAGTAGTTTAACTTAATCATATATACAAATATAGTCATGCAGTACAATTGATTCATTCATTTCTCTGTCCTAAGGTTCATGCCACATCCTAGGGGTTTTAATTGGCTAATTTCACAAGCACATTCTTATTTAATATAATTAACAGAAGTAGACCACTCTGCCAGACAATCCGGGAGTAGTGGGGGCTCGAACCGCAGACCCAGGCATCTCTGCGAGCCCCAAACACGCAGCAGGTCGAAATCCTATACTAGGGAATACATCACAAAGATTCAGAATAGTGTATAAAGGTTTCTAGCACGTAGAGAAACTCACAAAGAAACTACAGATACTTCATTTGCGTAACATGGATCCCGATCGGACCCCAAACGGGTTAAAAATGTGTCTACTGACCAAAATCAGACATTTGGAAACAAGTCCAAACGTCTTAAAAGTTACAGAATCTCACCTTAAGTTCCTGCAGTGTCCTCAGATGTCCAGGACTCCCCTGCGATCGTCTGAAAGCGGTTCCAGACATCGGACCACTCCTCCGATCGTCTGGTGAGCTGGTCAGACGTTCGAAAGTGCATGGGAGGGCATTTCGTGCTCCTTCCCAAGGCTGCTCCTACATATGATAGAGTAGCCACCCTAAAATTAAACTGGCAAATCTTCTGCAGTGTGGCCTGCATGGTCGTAACCGCGAAAAGGAACGTACCTTCACGATAAAGGTGCTTTCAGACGTCTAATCTTGGCTCCAGACGTCCAGAAGCTCAGCAATCGTCCGGATTGCACTCCAGACGTTTGATATTGGAAAAATTCTAGTATCAGAACGCGCTCCCAACTCTCCTCACCATGCTCCACTGCATTTCTCCTCGCTCCACCGCAGCTCCAGCTGCTGCAGGTGGTCGAGGACGTTGCTTTGGACTCCCTCCTCCTCCCACACACGCCGCGGTGGCCATGCGAGCTCCGACGAGCTTCCACCGAAGCTCCCGACCTCGGCCTCCTCCTCCTTCTCATGCACTCTCCTCCTCCTCGCTCTCACATGCTCCCTCGTTCACCTCCTCTCGTCGCTCTGCCGCACTCTGAAGGTGGAGATGGTGGTGTGTGGAGTGGAGAGGAGAGGAGGGGAGGGTGGCTTTTTATAGAGGCTGTGGGGGTTTAGGGTTCGGGTAGGAAGGAGGAGAAAGGAGAGAGAGAAGAGGTCTTGTGCGCTGCGCGCGTGCAGGGCACAGTACACGTACAAAAATTTCATTTCCAGACGTCCAGGAAAGGGTCCAGACGTCTGGACAGACGTCTGACTGAGACTCCAGACGTCTTAAAAGGCTAAACGTGGGACGGGTCTTTACAGCCTGAGAACAAAGGGGACTGACAAAATCTCTACCGTGATAAGACGGATACCAAGAGTTCACCCCCTTACAGCATATTGAACAAAGATCTTGACTAAAGTTATGGCCACCAACTAGGATCTCCTACCACCTCTCTCTCTCCTTAAGCATAAATCAAATACAAGGCCTTACTACCGCTATCACAAAGTGAAAGACCACACTGCAAAAGATTGCCAGGATCTAAGGGATTATATCCAATACGACAACTTGGCCCATTTTGTGACACACAATGTGGGCATCAATAAGGGCAAAAAGCCCATTGAGGACCTTGAAGAATATCATAGGGACAAGTTACAACATCTAAGGGGAAATAATATGGTGTTGGTAGAAGTTGCGCATGAAGACATCACCCAGATCCTTGAGGAGTGAGGTCTCAATAGAGATCTCCCAGCAGAGGATTACCACAGATAGGCTTTAACCTTGCGAGAAGGCGGGTAGTCCAAGGGGCAAGCTTAGATCCACATCAAGTTGATTGGCATTATATCCCCTAAGGAGGGGTAGTTGAGGTGATATTTTGCACAAACACCAATCCCCACAACCCTACTCATTTGGAGATGATCATCAATCTTACAATAAATATGTCGAGTGCTCGATGGAGGGATGGTAATCCCCGCCAATAGGTGGAGAAAGCAGCAATTGGGCTTTTCCAGCTCCTGCCACAACTAGGGGCTAATTGACAAAAATCGCTTAGGATAAAATTGTGTTGAAGTTGTGCGAAATCCATGATCGTTTTAAATTTATAAAGACATTGAACTTGCAAAAATATAAATAGACTCGGTAGTCTAGGTCATTTTCAGGGAAGAAACTTTTAGTTGATCATCCTGCAAACTTAAAAAGAGATATAGCGATAAAAGGGAAGCTACAACTAGGACATAAAAAGAGAAATAGAAGCATAAATTTGCCAAATTGCTGGAGCAGGTGTAGAAGCCACTCGATGGTAGTGATAGACACCCAATCTTCTTGCCCTTGAAATGGTACAAAGGAGGTAGGAGATGGTACCTAAGGGAATATACAAGGGATAGACCTAGGCTAAGGGAGCATAAAGGTAGAGGAATGCTGAGGGTTAAGGTTAAGGTGGTAGGAAGGTAGCTATGGAGGGAGCTAGTGGGCGGCCATTGAGGTGGAGAAGGGACCTAATTATTCTACTTAGGAAAGCCTTTGGAAGTAGTGGAGAAAGGAGATGGAAGAAGATGGAGAGGAAGAGATGATCTTAATGTGGAGCATAGGTAGTGTATTTATAGGAATGGAGGACTACTTAGGGATGGACAAGTGTCATTCTAGGGTTGGATGTTAGGAAGGCTTTTGAATTGGTGTTATTTTGGATGGTTGAGATGTGGTTCAGGTTGAATCAAAGGCTAGGGTTAGGTAGGTTATTTAAGGTTCAAAAAAGGCCTTAGGATGGGATTTTAAGGGTGTAGATTAAGCTTAATTATGGCTGGCCATGGAGGTTGTGTGTGGGCCATTGATTAGGAGATGGAGGGTAAGGGTTAGGTCTACTAGGTTGGCCAGTTAGGAGATGTTTTAGGAAGGGAGTTAGGGTTGGTTTAAGGAGGGTTTGCAACAAGGGCCACAAGATTAGGTATGAAAGGTGGAGATGAAGGTTAGAATCCCATGGCCGACCAAGTGAAGTTGGCTTTGGCTAAATATATCATATTGCTTTAGGCCCTTAGATGAAGAATGAATAGTAGAGGTGGATATGCATCTATTCTAAAATTAGGTTGGTAATTAGTAGCCATTAGATGAAGATGAGACGGTAATGTGGAGTTGGATAAATAAAGCTAATATGAGGTTTCGGACAAGGCTATATGTAGGATAGTTGTCTTAAGTTTTTAAGGTGTACAGAGGATGTGGGTGTGCCATGTGTCCCTTGTCTTTTCTTCAAGCTTCATTATTCCTGCATGGAATAGTTGTTATAAAACATTTACTGATCAAATATGCATGCATGACAGATGAAACATGCTAAGATTAAGTACATTCAGACTCCCTAATGATTACCCTTCTTGTAGCATGGAAAAAGTGCTGTGAGCTGAAAATTTCATATGAAAGGAAGAATAGACGGTGAGACACAATCATAATGCGTTAACATTTATATATCTCCTAAATACCAATTTGTGGCTTAGCATTTGCTATGTAAAAATACAAGGGATTGACAGAATGGTAAAACTTCTCCATTGGCATCTTAATAAAGTCATAAACAAACAACTGCAGGATAAAAATTTTAGGGAGATTATAAATAATCTGGCATAACTATAAATGCAAATAACAATATTCTGAGCTCGAAAGTTCAGATCTGGTTTGACTTTAAGATTCATACCATGTTCTCCTTTTCCTTTCAAAGGGCATTTGGCTGGGGATGATCGGAGGGACATTCATGCAATGCCTCATCCTAATCCATGTCTCTTGGACCACCGATTGGAACAAAGAGGTAATTAATTTCTTGGTATCTGATCAGTTTAGGTTATTTCCTTCGGTCCCAATGTTAACGCCAAGTCCTCAGGAGTTTTTGTTGTGATTTTGGTATGAGTTCATGACGTCTAATTAGCTTCTTCCATTACATTGCATGTTATTTAGGGATAAATAAATGGCTAATCTAAGTGTATGTCATGGACATGTCAGGTGCAAGTGGCCCAGAAGAGATTGGACAGGTGGCAGGATCAAGGAGACTCCAGTGCAACTTTGAATTAATTCTGTGATACCCTCTAAGGTGAATTTTGTAGCGGCATAAGAGTTATCTCATGATGAAACATCATATGAGTAAATAGGTTAGGATGTTTGTTTACAGTGAACCCTCGGTGGTGCTTCTGTTTACCGTAGGATGGTTTCTGCAACAATTGCAAGTTCATTATCCATGAAAACAAAATGGTTCGGATGGTAAAGAAAATGAAAATCATATCTCATTCATTGATGGTCACCAATAACATAATTGTTTGGAAATAGTAGCAAAGTCATCTACTAGAAAAGGCAACTACACTTTTTGATCATTGCATGCATGGTTGTTCTAGCTCTAAATTTGTCTCTTAAATTTTGGACTTTTTCTCGCAGTATTTCCTCACATTTATGTTGGAGATTAACAACCTTCAATCAATCTAAACTAGTGACAAATTATAACTCAAAAAAGATATGAGCCTTTACGTATATATTTTATATAAATTATTGATATTGTATGAATATCCCTTGATGTTTTAAATTTACAAACATACCCCTATAAAGTCCAACACCTTTGACTTAAATGGTCCTCCAATTAAGCTCCAACGAGAAACTTTCTAATTTTAGTGAATTTAGGTCAAAAAATTACTTTCCCCCTCCCTTTTATCTTAATATTTAAGTTAATGTCCTCTCTACCTTCAAGTGCAAACCATAGGTTTATAGTGACTTCAAGCTCTTTTGACATCTAACTCTCAACGACAAGATTAACCTCCGTTCGTCAACTTTTAAATGTTTTGAAATGATCGCAATCTTTAGATGGAACTTAAGATCTTAGTTGAACCAAACCTTGGACATTAATATGCTTAAATATTGTTAACATGAAAGCCCATAATGGTGGAGGATACACTTGCAAAAATCATGCAACTTCATAGGGGCATCTCTATGTAGTAATAACTCAAGGATGTATTTGCAATATCAAATATTTATGGGATATATATAGAATTACTAAAAAAATTAAAGGCATAATTTTTAGAATAGTAAAACATATACAATTCCCACTTATATAGAAGATTCAAAATGATTAGTCACATAATGCAAGCTTATTGACATGATTACTTGGCCTAAGTTCTATTGGTATGGGTTACATATGCATGTATTTGTAGTTATAGAGATAATGAGGTTGATAACTAAATTATCTCTATAACTAAATGTCATAACTAAATTATCTCTGCAACTAAATGTCATTTAAATTCTTAAAGGAGCGATCGTAAAAGAAATCTTCATTAGAAAGAAAGGATTTATAAGCTCATCGGTGTTTCAATTGGAAAGAGAAATAGTTTTAGCCAATGAACAAGGATACCGATAAAAGTAGGAGATATTTACATCCATGCTCTCAAGATCTTTTCGAATTATATCTATATTTCTATAAATTTTATATTTACTTCAATAGCCCTACAAACTTGCATTGTTTATCATTTATACCCTTCGTTGGTATTTAACAAAATAATTCACTAACCATAGTTAAAATGTAACTATAGGCCACAGTTACCTTTAAAAAAAATTAGAGAGAGAGAATATTAGAAGTTGTTGCCTTGTCTTCAAGCCCTCTACAAGACTTCTATGCCATCCTCCACTACGTCACCAGTTTCCTCGTTGTCGTCTTCAAGCTCGTCAAGCCCTCTAGCGAAGGAGGAGGGATCAAGGGGGAAGTAGAAGGGGGGAGAAGGTCGATAAGGAGGAAGCTGCGAGGAGGTCTGGGGAGAGGGGAGGAGACCAATGAGCAGGAGGGAGGAGGAAGGTGGAGGAGGAGAGGGGTTCGAGGTAGGAGCAGGGGTTGGTAGAGGAGGTGGGTTTAGGGGAGGAGCATGAGGGGGGGGGGGGGGGGGCGGAGGGACGTGCGTTTGAACACCTGATCGCACGCAGGCACGCGATGAGGCGTGATGAAGCGCGGTGCGTTTAAGTCGTCCAATCTCGCAATCGGACAACTGAGATCGTGGCTATGCGTTGAGCGCGTGTGAAAGTCAGGAGGCAGTGGGTGCATGCGCACTAAGCCCATGTTTGGGTCCTTAGTGACGCTCACTTCCGTCATTAAAGACCCTGGATTAATTTTTTAAGCATGAAATGACGAAATTGCCCTCAATCCCTACAACTATAAAAGGAGACCCCTACAACTCGAATTTATCATCCCTTCCTTCATCTCTCTCCCTCTCTAAAACTCTAAAGAAGCTTGTCCCAAACCTGGGATGCTCCTCTAGAGTTAAAAGTAAAAATTTTGTCCACTTCTCATCTTGTTTGTGGAGCTCCCATGGTCGTCTTCTCACCCCCATTCTGGAAGTGGATTTCGCAACGACAACGTCCTGCCTCATCCCCAGTTCTTCCAGCTTTGTTCTCCGTCTTCCAGACATCACCCATTCCGGCTCGTCCTTCAAGCAGCCAACAAGGAGGATAATTTCTCACCACCCTTCCCTTTACTGCTTTCTAGAGTAGATTTATTGCTTTCTAATTGTAATATTTCCCGCTTTCTAGTTGTAAAAATATTATCCATATTATAAAGTATTTTGTTCTCTCTCTCTCTCTCTAGTATAGTATCAATTCATTGTGATTATCTTGACTTTAAACAAAAATTACAAAAAAAAGATATAATTACAGATTTCAAATAGATGTAGCCTCCCTGTGTTTGATCCGAAATTTTTTTTGAGTTTCGATAAAATTTATTTGTTGACGAATTTTCTCGCAAATCACACTACAACGACGAATTTTCAAAACTCAACCTTTTTGCATAGAATTCTCCGCTCTAACATTTTGGCGCCGTTGCCAGAAAGGCAACGAATCTTGATTTCCTTTCCTCATTTCCACGCACTTGTCTGTTTTCTAACTTGCTTTTATTTCTTTTCTATTATTTTGCAGGTACCTTAACAAGGAATCTTCAAGCGGTAAAAAGGAGTAAAGTGCAATTGAAGACAACTGTAAGTGTTTCCATTCTTCCCCCCTCCATAGAGTTCATTTCATAACCCTAATTCAACCCCTAATTAACCTAGGTGTTCTCATAAACCTTAGGATTAGTTTTGATTGTTTAATTTCCATCTCCACTCATCCCACCCTCTGCTTATAAAAAGAAAAAAATCTAAAAAAAACATAGAGGTACACAACTTATTCGGATTTTCAAACTCAACCGATCAACCGATCTTTGGAACCGATACACACACCCAAACACATAATTGAGTAGAAATCAGATTAGGTAACCACTTGTGTGCCTAACTCAGTGGTGCATTAAGGCTAATTGTTTGAGTTGTTTGAGCCGCACAACTTCATCTAAAACCAACTCATCAAGTAGCTTCCTCTTAAGGTTTACAATTTAGGTCAATACTAGACACTCCACTTTACTTTTGATTTCAAAAGGAAAAGATCTTTACCTGTATTTCGAAAATCCTGTTTGCCTCTTTAACTCAATTGAATTTACCTAATTCTAAATTTTAAAAGCTACTTAAGCAAGATTTGAACCTTAAAATCAACTCATCCAAATAATCTTGTTTGAAAACCCTAGTTGTGCACGCACTCACACATATTCAATCAATCATTAAGGGCATGATAACACTACATTTTGGGGTAATATTTCTACCAAATGGGGTTGGTCTTAAGGGTAAAATGCACAGATAACACATCATAAATGGGCATGGGAGCATTGCATGTATTGCACATCGAGATTACTTATAATGCATTATTAATGGCCATTTGTACAAGTGCATGTCAAAACAAGCCTTAGATGAGCAATCGGACCGCGCGGATGGATTTAAAATGACGAACGGAGTCCAATGGACTCAAAATCGATTAAATCCGACATCCAGAGCTCCCACAATAGAGCCAAGAAGTTCTGACCGTTGATTTGATGATCAACGGCCACACTGCTGCCACGTGGCGCCATCACGACTCCCCGCACTACTCCTCACAGTGCAACAACGCTTTAAGCCCTCCAATCCACTGATCGGACAGCTAAGAAACCATCACAGCATCTGCACGGATCTTGCCCGCGCATCCTCGCGACCTCAGCATCAAATTCGAACCGTTGGATTCCCATCCAACGATCATCGCCGCCCCGCGTCCAACTTCGCCTTTGTGCAAAGAGACGCACACAGCGCAGCGGTCGCGCCCTCGCTACACGCGCAGGGGGTGCGTGTTCAAATCGAGGAAGAGCTGAATCCGACAGCAGAAGCGCAAGCCGGTGAAATTCAGCTGCTCATCTCTGATCTGACGGCCTAGAAGCCGGTGACGTAGTGCGATCGCTTGCATCCATCCCAGACGTGCACGATGACGCGCGCACAGCGCCCGCAGAGCGTGATCCTGAAGTGAGCTCACGGCGCAATCTCGACCATCCGATCCGCGATCGGACGATCCTCAGCGGCTGCACATGGATCGCCAAGACAACGAAGCACAGCGCGCGTGGACGACCGGCGGGCAGAAGGGCTTCACCGACACTTTGGGAATGGTTTTAGCGACGTCCCGTGTAGGTTTCCCTTCGAAGAGGGGGTGACGTAATAAATGCGGAAATAAAATATAAAGCAATCTCACCAAAAAAAACCAATCACACAATGTACACAAATGTTTTTAGGTGGAAACCCAAACCGGGTGAAAACCACCACCTAACCCTCTCGAGTTAGGATTTTCCGATCAACCTAGTTGATCAAATCCACTAACCGAATCACTTTAAAACGAGGGTGATTCAACCTCAGTACAACCACGCTACTTAAACGAGGGTAGCGTACCTCAACCCCTTCTCTCCACGAGAAGGATTTTGTCTCGCGAAGGAGACGGGAATTCGCAAAGCGAATACCCAACCAAATAACAAAGATAAAATAAACAACAAGTCCTATAGAGCCAACAAAGTAATTTTTAACCTAAGCTTCTATAGGAATTAGGAAACTCCCCTTTGCAAGGAGTGCGTCGAGTTGATGACGCGGTGCGTGAGCCACGCGACGACGCAACTTCGCTCTCGTGAACTACGGCGGGAGAGCGGGTGCGCAACAGCTTGATGCTCTCAAGATGTAGAACTTGAGCTTAGAGAGCAAGAGGGACACAAAAAGGTTTGAAAGTATATTGCAAGGTGTGTCTTGGTGTTTCTAGGTGTGTGTTTGTGTTGCAAAGGTTCCCCTCTATTTATAGAGGCCTTAGGAAGGCTTTGGAAGGCTTAGGAAGGGTTCTATAGCCGTTGGGAGCAAAGTCCAAGAGAATCAGCCCGAAATCAGGAACAATCATTGCTCTGACAGGCTTATCAGACGTCTAATTCTAGCATCAGATGTCTGGAAGTTCACTTTAAGACGTCTGATTTAAAGGTCAGACGTCTGATTCTATGCGGGTTTCCTCCTGACTTGAATCAGATCTAAACAGGGTTTTTGCGCAAGTCCATCAGACGACATATAGGACGTCTGGCACTATGTCTGGACGTCTGGAAACCAACTTTTACTGTGGAAATGGATTTTCCAAACGTTGCAACGGCTAGAAAATCTCTGAGAAGAGATTTTGGGTCAGCGAGGCAAAACGGTCAATTATCAGACGTCTGGTAAGTCCTATGGACGTCTGATAAGGCTCTAACGGTCATAATCTGCAGTGCCTGCTAAGCTAGCCAACGGTCCACAATCTGGACGTCTGGCAAGTCCATCAGACGTTTTCTAAGACGTCTGGACTAAGGTCTGGACGTCTGATTTCATCAGACAGAATACTAACTCCAGCCTAATAGTTATCAGACGTCTGAAACAACAGTCAGACGTCTTAAAATACTTTATCAGACGCCTGATTTGGGAATTAGACGTCTGGAAGTGCTGTTTGAACCCTATATTGGTTTTCTAAGTATTCTACAGAAAACCTAAGTATCCTAGGGTTGTGCAGGTGTTCCTAGGACTACTGTTAGGGTACTTTGAGGCTCTTTAACATAATATTCTAAGGAAAATGAAAAGAGCAAGAAAATAAAGACAAGAGATACAAGAAAGGATTAAAAAGAATCTATCCTATTCTTCTTGTCTTCTATCTTCAATCTGTCGCTCCACGCGAACCTCCTCTGTTTTCCGTCAAGCTCCTCCAATCCGTCCTGGATGCGAGCTCGAACTCCGTTTAAGCACGCCCACATTTGCAATTGACCTGAAATCTAGGACTCAAATTGCAAATGTTAAATAACACGTGTTTTGTTATCATCAAAACAAATGATCGTGGTGCTTTAGCACCAACAATCTCCCCATTTTTGATGATGACAAAACCATAGATAATAATGCAAAAAAATCCTCCCCCTTTTTGACATTATCAAAAAGGTTTAATTGATTTTACATTTCCTATAACTCCCCCTTAAACATGCTCTTCTATGAGTTTCTTTTAACAAAGGTAATCTCCTCCCCCCTTTTTTATAACAACAAGATAGCCATTATTTTTCTCCCCCTTTCTAAAGGAAATTTAGCTACCTTATATCTCCCCCTTAAAAATTGACAATTAGCTCATCATTTTTTAACTCCCCCTATCTAAATGCTTATAAAAAGATAGGGTTAAGAATTTTTACCTCACCAACCATGGCCAATAAAATGGCCCGGATGGTTGTGGTGGATGCCACATCGGATGGGGCTCCCATCCGTAGCTTGGAGGCCCGGGCATCGGCGCCGGTCTCCAGTCTGGTGGTTGACGTGCGGCGGGTCCGTCGTTTGTTTGCCGTCTCGTCGGTCTTCTTGTTCTCCTCCTTGGTCTACTCCTTGGTTCTCCCAACTTGAGTTGACCAGCCTTGAGTTTGTAGGTCCAGTCCTTTGTGTTGTAATTATCTCTGAATCCGACAAAACAAGATTCTAATTCTTTCTTCGGTATCCAAGTGGGCTTGGATCCGGATCTGTTAGCGGGTCTCCTTGATGGAGATCCTTTCTCAACCTTAGGGCTATAAAAATTATCTACTTTATTGATTAATTTGTTGGAGTTTTCCCTAACATGCAATTTCTTTTTCTATAATACTCATCTTAGTCTTTAAATTAGAGATTTCTAACTTTAGACTATCATTTTCCTCAATCAATTTATTATTTTCATTGATGAGGTCTTGATTTTCTAATAATAGGTTATCAATTCTAGGACTAGCTTCTATGTCCTTAAGTTATTTTTCTAACCTATCATTTTCATTTTTAGGAAAACTAAGGTTCTTTTTAATACTTTTGTTTTCTATTTTAAGTGATTTACTAATCTCAAATAGTTCATTAAAAGCTTCTTGTAAATCGAAATTTACCTCGTTGTCGCTGTCGTTGTTGCTTCCTCTGGCCATGAAACCAAAGCAGGCGGTTTCTTCCTTTTCTTCTTCTTCCTCCGAGCTGGAATCGTCCCAAGTGGCTTGGAACGCCTTCTTCTTAGAATTCTTTTCCTTTTCCTTTTTCTTCTCCTTTTTGAGAAGAGGGCATTCTGGTCGTAGGTGCCCTTTCTCGTTGCAGTGGTAGCAACATCTCGGGCTTTCCTTCTTCTCCTTTTTCTCTTTCTTTAATTCCCTACAAAACTTGGAAAAATTTTTAAGTAAAATTCTAAAGTCTTCGTCGTCGGAACTTACCTCGCTATCCGACGTGGCTCTGAAGGCAAGAGTCTTCTTCAGTTTGGGCTCCGATGTATCCTTCATCTTCTGCGTCAACTTTGTCTCGTAGGCCATTAGATTGCCTAGGAGATCTTCCATGTTAAGATCCTCTACTTCGTTCGCCTCCTCGATGGCGGTGACTTTCTGTTCCCACTCCGGTCCAAGGGAACGAAGAAGCTTCCCTTAAAGCTCCCCCTTGATGAAGGTCTTCCCTAAAGCTTTTAAATTATTTACTATGAGAGTGAACCTAGTGTTCATCTCACTTAAAGTTTCGTTAGATTTCATAGAAAAAGCCTCAAATTCTTGTGAAAGTAAATTGAGTTTAGAAGTTTTTACCTTAGAGGTACCTTCGTGAGTTACCTCAAGTGTGTGTCAGATCTCGTATGCGGTGGCGCATTGCGAGATTCTGTTGAACTCTTCCGAGCTGAGCGCGCAGTAAAGGGCGTTCATGGTCTTTGCGTTTAAAGAGAGCTCACGGATTTGTTGCTGCGAGTAGCCTCCCGCGGGGTTTTCTGGGATCTCAAATGGCGTCTCGCATCTGGCCCAGATCGTGAAGTCGGTGGCTTGAAGCCAGGTCTTCATCCGCAACTTCCAGTAGGGGTAGTTGCTCCCGTCGAAGAACGGCGGACGGGTTGTGGACTGCCCCTCGGAAATCCTGCTTGTGGAACAGCTTCCCTCCATGATCTTCTTGCCAGGTGTTACTCCGATCTTGCAAGAACCTGCTCTGATACCAAATGTAGGTTTCCCTTCGAAGAGGGGGTGACGTAATAAATGCGGAAATAAAATATAAAGCAATCTCACCAAAGAAAACCAATCACACAATGTACACAAATGTTTTTAGGTGGAAACCCAAACCGTGTGAAAACCACCACCTAACCCTCTCGAGTTAGTATTTTCCGATCAACCTAGTTGATCAAATCCACTAACCGAATCACTTTAAAACGAGGGTGATTCAACCTCAGTACAACCACACTACTTAAACGAGGGTAGCGTACGTCAACCCCTTCTCTCCACGAGAAGGATTTTGTCTCGCGAAGGAGACGGGAATTCGCAAAGCGAATACCCAACCAAATAACAAAGATAAAATAAACAACAAGTCCTATAGAGCCAACAAAGTAATTTTTAACCTAAGCTTCTATAGGAATTAGGAAACTCCCCTTTGCAAGGAGTGCGTCGAGTTGATGACGCGGTGCGTGAGCCACGCGACGACGCAACTTCGTTCTCGTAAACTACGGCGGGAGAGCGGGTGCGCAACAGCTTGATGCTCTCAAGATGTAGAACTTGAGCTTAGAGAGCAAGAGGGACACAAAAAGGTTTGAAAGTATATTGCAAGGTGTGTCTTGGTGTTTCTAGGTGTGTGTTTGTGTTGCAAAGGTTCCCCTCTATTTATAGAGGCCTTAGGAAGGCTTTGGAAGGCTTAGGAAGGGTTCTATAGCCGTTGGGAGCAAAGCCCAAGAGAATCAGCCCAAAATCAGGAACAATCATTGCTCTGACAGGCTTATCAGACGTCTAATTCTAGCATCAGATGTCTGGAAGTTCACTTTAAGACGTCTGATTTAAAGGTCAGACGTCTGATTCTATGCGGGTTTCCTCCTGACTTGAATCAGATCTAAACAGGGTTTTTGCGTAAGTCCATCAGACGACATATAGGACGTCTGGCACTATGTCTGGACGTCTGGAAACCAACTTTTACTGTGGGAATGGATTTTCCAAACGTTGCAACGGCTAGAAAATCTCTGAGAAGAGATTTTGGGTCAGCGAGGCAAAACGGTCAATTATCAGACGTCTGGTAAGTCCTATGGACGTCTGATAAGGTTCTAACGGTCATAATCTGCAGTGCCTGCTAAGCTAGCCAACGGTCCACAATCTGGATGTCTGGCAAGTCCATCAGACGTCTTCTAAGACGTCTGGACTAAGGTCTGGACGTCTGATTTCATCAGACAGAATACTAACTCCAGCCTAATAGTTATCAGACGTCTGAAACAACAGTCAGACGTCTTAAAATACTTTATCAGACGTCTGATTTGGGAATTAGACGCCTGGAAGTGCTGTTTGAACCCTATATTGGTTTTCTAAGTATTCTACAGAAAACCTAAGTATCCTAGGGTTGTGCAGGTGTTCCTAGGACTACTGTTAGGGTACTTTGAGGCTCTTTAACATAATATTCTAAGGAAAATAAAAAGAGCAAGAAAATAAAGACAAGAGATACAAGAAAGGATTAAAAAGAATCTATCATATTCTTCTTGTCTTCTATCTTCAATCTGTCGCTCCACGCGAACCTCCTCTGTTTTCCGTCAAGCTCCTCCAATCCGTCCTAGATGCGAGCTCGAACTCCGTTTAAGCACGTCCACATTTGCAATTGACCTGAAATCTAGGACTCAAATTGCAAATGTTAAATAACATGTATTTTGTTATCATCAAAACAAATGATCGTGGTGCTCTAGCACCAACATCCCGAATGTCGCTAAAGCCCCTTCTTCATTTAGAAAGCTCTTCTTCCTATATAAACCCCTTCCAACAACCCATGGAAGGCATTCAATACCTTTACAAGTGTTCTACCCCACTCTTAGCCACCTTAGCACTCTTTTGTAAGCGTCGGAGTCGACGAGCCGCCGACGGAGCCAACCTCCACCGCCGTGGCCGCCTTGCCGACTCCTCTTCCTCTTTCTTTCTGTCTCTCTCTAGCTTAGCTTTATCTCACTTAAGCATTCATCTATGTTTGTATTTGTAAAACTCAAAGTTACATGATTAAATGATGGTGTTCCCTATTTAGCTATTATCTCTCTCTTGTTATCAAGTCTCCTTTAGTTTAAAGTTGCATGAATGCTATGACTTGAAAGAACTCTAACCCTACTCTCTCGCTCTCTCCCTACTCGCTTTTCTCCCCCGTTTTCTTGCAAGCAAAAACCCGCCATTTCCGTGACACTAAGTGACAGAAAATCCGATTTTCACGCCTCCCTGTGTTCGACACTCGGACTCACGTCCGTTTCTTCATTTAAAACCGACGCAGCAAATGCAAGCTACAGTGACCCTTTTAAACAAACGCATCCGTAGCACGTCAGTTTTTGGTGCCGTTGTTGGGGAAGCAACAGATTTATTTTGTCACTTTCATTTTGCATCCATGCTCACTTCATCTAACACATTTTCTCCTTCTACTTGATGGTTGCAGGAACTTGGCGCTTGGGCGGCGAAAGAACGCAACTCGTGACTGTGGAGATAGAGTAACCACAGAAAAGATTGATTGTGAGTAGTTCTCTACCGATGGTTGTTTGCTTGCCTAAAAAAAATTTAAAAAAATTTTAAAATAAAAAAAAAGGTGTGGTGAATGATTGCCTGATCCTCATCTTTAACTCATCACCCAACAAAAAAATACATTCTAACATTCTTAAAGACCTAATCTTTTGGAGTGTTCTTTTTTTTTGAGTGGTGTTTGCGAAGCCACCGTGATTTGACTTGGGCCGCACCACTCACCCCTAAAATCAACTCATCTGGTAGAAATTGCATGAACACTAGGATGAGCACATTAGGGTTTTAGAGCCTCTTCACATTAAAGGAAATCTACTCTCACCGATTGTATGCAAAACTTGGTGTGCTCACTTTAAACTTGCCTGAAAACATTAAGACACGTCAACCCTAAAAGACACAAAAGTAAGGATAAACATTAAAAGACACCATATCTTAAATCCTTGCTTGAAAACCATGTTTTGATAGGAGCACACACACTCGAATTGGATAACTAAGAGGCACCACCCCAATCAACACCTCATCACATAACCTAAGCACAAGCACTATCCTAGCCCCATTAAAATAGAGTAGATGTGCCCTAGGCAGGACTAGGTTAAGTCTCAAGAGGCGTGGTTTTGTTTGCTAGGCACTTGGCCTTCTTTCCCTTAGTAGAATTTGGTGACTACGCTGCGGGGAAGTGTCAAACGACTGCGGTTGTGGGGTCTACGGAACCGACGGCGCAAGCCAAAGGAAGAACTTTCTTCACAACCCCCTCGTAATCAACCTAGGCAAATTAGCTTTGGGAAGGGCGGTCCCGTGCCTACGAACTTGATTGTTCCTTTGGAGATTTCTAGGTCCCCTAAGGAATACACTATAAGGAATAGGCTTGCCTGCTTGGTTGTGCACACACACTTCTTGCATCTGTCGCTCTTCACATCCCCTCATGTTCTTCTCTAGTGTATGCACGGGAGACGATCACTTCATCCCGAGTTATTTGTTTTAGGACGGGAATCCAGGAGACTTGATCTTGCTAGAGATATGGCCGAACCTAAAGTAGATGAGGATGATGACCAACCTCCACCAGATACGATGGCCATCATCTAGGCCCAGATCAATGCAAACCACCGGATTCAGCAGCAACAAATCCACACTATCATGCAAGCCATACACCGATTGCAAAACCTGCAAAGGCAACTACCACCACCTTTCTAGGACCCGCAAGGGCAACCACCACTTGATCCACCACCATTCCAAGACCAACCTAGGCCCCTCCACGACTTCTACAATCCTTTTGCGATTTGGATTAAGCCACACCTTAGGATCCCTAAAGGGGGAGATGATTTTGAGCTGAAACCAAACATCCTAAGCCTGATTCAGAGCCACTTCCATGGAAGCTCAAATGAGGACCCCTTCCAGCACCTAGAGGATCTTGATCGGATCTCTCGAACTGTAAAACCCAGGAACATTAGCCTAAACATTGTTTTGATCAAGATGTTCCCCTTCTTACTGAGAGACAAAGAATCTCACTGGCTTAGGACTTTAGGAAGACCCATCGCCACCTGGGAAGAACTGAGGCATGCATTCTTAAAGAAATTCTTCACCATAGGAAAGACCAATGCCCTTAGAAGAGCCATTACCACCTTTACACTCCAGGGCAGGGATCAGTTCCATGAGGCGTGGGAGAGATTTAATGAACTATTGAGGAAATACCTACACCACGAAGTACCGACGTGACAATTGGCCCAAATCTTCTACCATGGTCTAGACAGCAATCTTCGGAACTTCGTCGATGCCTCATGTGGGGGAAACTTCCTGAACAAAGACAAGGAGAGTGCGTTTGAACTCTTTGTGTCTATGAGCGAAAATTTGCTCAACAATACCTCCATGACCCAGTTTAGTCGATCCAGTCAACCCCGTGGTGGGATCTATGAGGTACAAGCAAATGCTGGAACGGTTGACATGGATATCATTGCTATGAAATTGGATCGAGTGGAATTGGTAGATAAAAAGATAGATGAACTATTGAACCAGACCAGGAACTCGCTACAGACCCTTTCCCTAGCAAAGGGAGCTCACAATGTTGACCTGGTCCAACCACTAAGCCAGATGAACTTGGAACAACCCCTGACCCTGTTCCAGGGAGGGACCTTTGCTCCCTTAACCCCTGATTACTCTCTTCCCTCTCCCTCGACACCTTTTATCTTTGAAGATGTCAAGGCTATCCAAGGTTATTCCAAACCTGACCCCTTCTCCAACACCTACAACGCCAGATGGTGTAATCACCAAAACTTTGCTTGGACAAACCAGAAACCGCCTCAAATCCAGAACCATCCCAGGCCAAACCATCAGCCAAACCCACCATCCTATCAGCAAGGTCCACCAGTTCGACCCCCTTATAACCCAAATAGGGTGGCTCCTCCTCCACAAAACCAAATGGACACCCTGATAAAAATGATGGCTAAAATGAACCAAAAACACTAGGAAGAAATGGCTTTAGTGAAGGGACAGTTGAGCCAGCTGTTGGATTATAAACAACAGGGATCCCTTCCTTCTCAGCCACAACTAAACCTCCAAAACGTGATTAACAGAGGCCCCAATTCGGAAGGGTTCCAAGGCAATCCTAGGCAGGCCCACATGGTCCAACCAGCCCCACAAACACCCCCTGGGTTTGGTGCTTCTTCTTCCTCGTCTTCTCAAGGATCGACTCATGGTCTTAATGCCTCTGCAAATGCAGTGACCTTGAGAAGCGACACCAAGACCTAGGATCCCAAATGGCTGACTCCTCCCATGACTTCACCCCGTGAAATGCCCAACTATAAAGAGGCGTAGGACAAACCCAAGGATCCAGAAATAGACCCTATTCACATTCAGACACCATATCCCGAGGCCCTGGAGACGATCAAGAAAAAGAAAAGTGTTATAGAGAATGAGGAGCTTTTGGAGATCTTTAAGCAGGTTCAGATTAATATTCTGCTCCTCGAAGCTGTCAAGCACATTCCGACTTACGCTAAGTTCCTGAAGAATGCCTGCACACCAAAGCGTAAGCGAGACCTCAAGCACCTAGGAAGGTTGTGTCTCAGAGCAAGCAAGTTCCGTGATATCGAGCAACCTTCCGCTCAAACGAACTGGCCCAGGAGCACCCCTGATATCTTGCAATATTAGGGACATGACATTTGATAGAGCGCTCCTAGACTTAGGTGCTTCCATCAATCTGATTCTGACGACCCTTCACCACCAATTTGGATTCGAAGAATTGACGTCCACACCTGTGACCATCCAGTTGGTCGATAGATCTGTAAAGACCCCAAAGGGGGTTGTCGAAGACGTGATTGTATGGGTCAAGGACTTCTATTTCCCAGTCGACTTCTTGGTGCTCGACATGGAAGTCCCTAAACAACTACAGAACACACCCATCATCTTAGGCAGACCCTTCTTAGCTACGGCTAAGGCGAACATCGATTGTGACACGGGATGTATGGAAATCGCCTTCGGAGACAGGAAGATGCAGTTGGATATCTTCCGGGCGACCAAGAATTTCGATTGCGACTGTCTCGAGGAACACGATCCCATGGAACCTTTGGTCGAGGAACGCCTCACCTTTAGTTCTGTCTCAGACTACCATACCCAATCTTATGATGACTGCTCTGACCCGTCACCATTTGTGCACACTAACCTTTGTAGGGCTAATTACCATCAACCAGCACCGTTCAAGGAGATTGATGTTGATCAACTCCCACCTTTCCCCTTTCCATCAAACATTGTTCCACCCACACCTAAACTAAAGCCGCTACCCGAGAATTTCAAGTATGTCTTTCTAGGACCTGACCAGACCTTCCCAATGATTATCAACACCAACCTAACCAAGGATCAAGAAGTTAGGTTGATCGCGACCCTATCAGAACATAGGGCTGCCATTGGCTGGACTATTTTAGACTTGAGAGGAATTAGCCCCACCTATTGTACCCACAAGATTTATCTAGAAGATGAGGCGCAACTGTCCCGTCAGATGCAAAGATGGTTAAACCTAAATATGCGAGAGGTCGTTAAGAAGGAAATTATCAAATGGCTTGATGCCGACATCATCTATCCCATCTCCAATAGCCCCTGGGTGAGCCCCACTCAAGTGGTTCCGAAGAAAGCTGGGCTCACCGTTGTCACTAATGAGCGTGGCGAATTCATCCTCACCCACATCACCACCGCTTGGCGGGTATGTATTGATTACAGGAAGCTCAATGAGGCGACCAAGAAAGATCATTTCCCCTTGCCATTCATTGATCAGATTCTTGAGTGATTGGTAGGGCAGAAGTATTTTTGCTTCCTAGATGGATATTCAGAATATAACCAAGCATGGGGGTATGATAACACTACATTTTGGGGTAATATTTTTGCCAAATGGGGTCGATCTTAAGGGTAAAATGCACAGATAACACATCATAAATGGGCATGGGAGCATTACATGCATCGCACATCGAGATTGCTTATAATGCATTGTTAATCGCCATTTGTACAAGTGCATGTCAAAACAGGCCTCAGATGAGCAATCAGACCGCACTGATAGATTCAAAACGACGAACGGAGTCCAACGGACTTAAAATTGACTAAATCCAACATCCAGAGCCCCCGCAATAGGCTCAAGAAGTTTTGATCGTTGATCTAATGATTAATCACCACAATGCTGCCACGTGGCGCCATTGCAGCACCCCACATCGCTCCTCACAATGCAACAACACTTTAAGCCATCCGATGCTCTGATCGGATGGCTAAGAAACCATCACAACATCCGCACGAATCTCGCCCGCGCATCCTTGCGACCTCAACATCAAATCCGGACCATTGGATTCCCATCCAACGGTCATCGCCGCCCCGCGCCTAACTTTGCCTTTGCGCAAAGAGCCGCACATAGCGCAGCGGTCGCACCCCCGCTACACGCGTAAGGGGCGCACATTCGAATAGCGGAAGAGCTGAATCCGGCAGCAGAAGCGCAAGCCGGTGAAATTCAGCCGCTCATCTCTGATCTGACGGCCCGGAAGTAGGCGATGCAGCGCGATCGCGTGCATCCATCCCAGACGTGCGCGATGACACGCGCATAGTGCTCGCGGAGCGCGATCCTGAAGCGCGCTCACGGTGCAATCTCGACCGTCCGATCCGCGATCGGACGATCCTCAACGGCTACACATGGATCACCAAGACAACGAAGCACAGCGCGCACGGACGACTGGCGGGCAGAAGGGCTTCACCGACACTTTGGGAAGAGCGACATCCCGGACATCGCTAAAGCCCCTTGTTCATTTAGAAAGCTCTTCTTCCGATATAAACCCCTTCTAATAACCCATGGAAGGCATTCAATACCTTTACAAGTGTTCTACCCCACTCTTAGCCACCTTAGCACTCTTTTGTAACCGCCGGAGTCGACGAGCCGCCAACGGAACCAACCTCCACCGCCATGGCCGCCTTGCCGACTCCTCTTCCTCTCTCTCTCTCTCTCTCTCTCTAGCTTAGCTTTATCTCACTTAAGCATTCATCTATGTTTGTATTTATAAAACTCAAAGTTGCATGATTAAATGATGGCGCTCCCTATTTAGCTATTATCTCTCTCTTGTTATCAAGTCTTCTTTAGTTTAAAGTTGCATGAATGCCATGACTTAAAAGAACTCTAACCCTACTCTCTCTCTCTTTCTCTCTCCCTACTCACTTTTCTCCCGCGTTTTCTTACAAGCAAAAACCCGCCATTTCCGTGACACTAAGTGATAGAAAAATCCGATTTTCACGCCTCCCTGTGTTCGACACTTGAACTCACGTCCGTTTCTTCATTTAAAATCGACGCAGCGAACGCAAGCTACAACGACCCTTTTAAACAAACGCGTTCGTAGCACGTCAGGGCACAACCCATTTTAATAGCCCATCACATTCCATAAGCACTACAATCCTAAGCCTAAGTTAAAATTGATTAGACATTGGCCTTAAGGACTGATTTGCTCTTTGGGGCCCAAATTGAGATTGTTCACTATTAACCTACTTGTACTAGGCAATCTGATGTCTAGCTAAGGGAGTAGCGTCAAACGGTCGCAGTTGAGGGGTACACTAGGAACCAAAGGCGCAAGCCAAAGGAAGAACCTTATCCCCAGCCCCTCCTTCTAACTGGTTGGATTAACTGGATACAAGTAGAGTAAATCGTTTATAATCTTAAGATGGATTCTAAGAGTCTGTAGATCCTTAGGCTACCCAACTTAAGGACAAGATTATTTTGTTGTGTTGTAGAGTTCTTATCTCAAGTCCTTCCAGCCTCTTCCTAGTTTATGCTTGAAAGGAGGTCATTGAATCCCTGATTGGAAGGACTATTAGATCATTCTAGGAGGCATAGATTGAATATTGGCCAAATTGATCCCATGGCCGATCAACAACCTCCTCTACCTCAAAATCAACAAGAGATGTTTCAAAGGCAGCTGGAACAAATGCAGAGAATGCAAGAATAATTCCAAAGAATGCAGGGCGCTCAGCCGTTGAAGGATTTTTATGATCCTTCAAATTACGGGGAACATCCTAGTGTCAAGATTCCTGCCGGAGATGTAGAAATCAAGCCTCAGGTGTTAACCCTGATCAAACATTTTTATGAGCTTAGATTTGAAGATCCATTTTAGCATTTGGAGGACTTGACCACTTTGGTTCAGACCACCAAAGCACGAAACGTGAATGAAGAGCAAATTATCATGAGGCTCTTTCCCCACTCTCTTAGGGATAAGGCTACTCATTGGTATATGACTATAGGAAGGCTGATAGCAACTTGGAATGATCTTAAATTGACTTTCTTAAAGAAATTCTTTCCAGTCAGGTGTACCAATGCACTGAGGCGGGAGATTACTACTTTCACCCAGCGGCGAGGGGAGCAGTTTCATGTTGCCTGGGAGCGATTACAGGACTTATTGAAGAAGTGTCCACACCTCGAGGTACCGAAATGGCCACTCGTGCAGATCTTTTACCACGGGTTGACAGAGCAACTCAAAAATCATGTGGATGCTTCTTGCGGAGGTAATTTCCTCAACAAAGATGCAGATAGTGCACATGATTTGTTTGAGGAAATGAGTGAAAATTCAATCAATTATGCCTCCATGGATACATTTAACCGATCCTAACAACCTAGATGGAATGTTAATGAGGTCCATGACTCTCATTCATTCAATATGGAGCTGATTTGTAATAAACTAGATAATGTGGACCTGGTTACCAAAAGGATGGAGGAGTGGATGGCTGAACTCTGCGAACAATTCTCGATCCACTCAATCCTAGAATTCGGGATTCCATTCTTCGCAAGCTTCTTCTAGACTGGAGTTAGTGAATCAACTGGATGCGGCTCAACCTGTGAGCCAGCATTACTCGTAACCCCACGGGTTCCAAACTAGGGCCTTTGATCCCAGTTCCCCTAGTCCCTCCCTTTCTTTCTCTCCATCCTCACCCTATGAGGATGTCTATGCTGTAATGAGAACGTTAGGTCCAACCCATATTCCAATGTTTATAATCTGGGTTGGAGAAACCACCCTAACTTCTCTTGGAAAAATCCAGGGCAGCAGACCTAATTCCGACCCAGCAACTATGCTTCGCAAAGACCAATGGGTCAAGGTCATGTTTATACTCAGCTGCCCCTGAATCAGATCAATTAGCTAGTTTGGAATGCTCGTCAACCCATATGGCAGGCTAATTTGAATTGTCAGATGATAGAGATGCAAGGATCTATGCTCTAGCTCATGCAATAAATGAAAACCTCGTTAGACAACTTGCAAACCGGGATCATTGCCAATACTTGTCAGCCCGAATCTCTGCCATCTCAACCCGTACCCAACTCGCGCAATATACAAAATTCGGGCAATCAAGCCCAAGTGTACGGGAATCAGAGGGACCCACATGCACATGCTCAGGTGGTTGAGTAGGGTCCTTCCTCTTCTACTTCTTCATCAAATCCAGGGTTTTTGGTTAATTAAGTCCCTCCGATCTTTCCTAACCCTCCCCAAGACCCAAACTCGACGCATCTGCCAACTCCATTACTTTGAGGAGTGGAAGGAAAATCCAGGACCCATACCTACCCTGCTCTAGTCAAGAAAATCCTGGTGAGCCTGAGGAAAGAAAGGAGAACTCTGAAGAAGAAATCAAGGCTCAGGAACTTGATTCCGAAGATCTAACTCATGTTCCTTTTCCTGAGGCCTTGATTAAACCCAGGAAGAAGTCTATTGATAGTAACGAGTTACTCTTGAATATATTCAAGAATGTTGAACTCAATATCCACCTCCTCGATGCTATCAAACACATACTGACTTATGTTTAATTCTTAAAGGATTTATGCACCCAAAAGCGTAAGCTGAGGGAATCTGTTCCGAGGAAGGTGATACTCTCTGAGCAAGCTAGTTCTGTTATCCTGCATCACCTTCCTCCAAGAAAGAGAGATCCAGGTGCCCCTTTGATTTCATGTGTTATTGGAGATTACACTTTTGACCAGGCACTCTTGGATGTAGGTGCATCCATTAACCTAATTCCGACTTCTCTTTACGAGAAGTTCGGATTATGTGAACTTCGACCGACCTCAGTAACGCTTCAGTTAGTGGACCGTTCGGTCACAAATTCGAGAGGCGTTATTGAGGATGTTATTGTCAAGGTTAAGGACTTCTATTTTCCTATAGATTTTCTTGTCCTTAACATGGATGTACCTAAGAATTTGAGGAACACGCCCATCATTCTGGGGCGTCTATTCCTGGCTACCGCTAAGGCCAATATCAACTGTGAGAGAGGTAGCATGGAAATCGCCTTTGGAGATCGGAAACTAAAATTGGATATTTTCAAGGCGATTAATAAATTTGAGGATTGTGGATTTATAGAGGAACTCCAGGAAGATAATTTGAATATTGAGACATGTATGGCTATATTATTGAGAGTTCCTCCTGCACCGATGAACCCAACCCACAACCCTTCGTAGCAAACTTGCCACATTCTGAAGAGGTTGTTGATTTTGCTCACTTTCAACCTCTTCCTCTTGATTGCCCTGATGAATCTTCATCAGCATCCTCCTTACCTTCCATCTTAGACCTGCCCCAAGTCGAACTGAAACCATTGTTTGAGAGTTTGAAATATCAATTTTTTGGACCTAAGAAGATGTTTCTTGTGTTTATCAGTTCTAAATTGACTACGGAGTAGGAGATAAAACTAATCAAGGTCTTAAAAGAACATAAAGAGGCAATTGGTTAGACCATCCATGACCTTAGGGGGATTGAGCCATCTTACTGTAATCATAGAATTTTCATGGAAGATGGATCCTGCCCTTCTCGCCAAATGCAGAGGAGATTAAACCTTAATATGTGAGAATTTGTCAAGAAAGAAATAATTAAGTGGCTCAACGCAAGAATCATCTATCCAATTTCGGATGGTCCATGGGTAAGTCCCATGCAAATTATTCCCAAGAAAGCTGGGATTACCGTTGTGACTAACAAGAAATGAGAAACTGTCACAATTCGTTCAGCCTCCTCTTGGAGAGTCTGTATCAATTATAGGAAGCTGAACACAACCACGAAAAATGATCATTTCCCTTTGTCCTTCATTGATCAAATCCTTGAAAGACTAGCTGGGCAAAAGCGCTTCTATTTCCTGGACGGTTATTCGGGATATAATCGAGTCCCTATCCATCCCGAGGATCAGGGAAGAACAACTTTCACCTGTTCCTACGGAACCTTTGCTTTCCGTAGAATAACATTCGACTTATGCAGTGCACCTGCGACTTTTCAAATGTATATGCTGGCCATATTTTCTGACATTGTGGGAGAGTTTATGTAAGTTTTCATGGACAATTTCTCCACTTTCGGAGACTCGTTTGAATCTTGCCTGGCTAATCTTGAATTGATCCTTAAACGATGCATCAAAACAAGATTGGTCCTTAGCTGGGAAAAGAGCCATTTCATGACACAAGGTATCGTCTTGGGTCATGTAATCTCTGAACGGGGAATTGAAGTTGACAAAGCTAAGGTTGATGTTATTTCTAAACTTCCTCCTCCCACATCTATCAAACAAATTCGATCATTTCTCGATCATGTGGGATTCTATAGGAGGTTCATCAAGGACTTCTCTAAGGTTGGTTGCCCTCTGAGCAAACTTCTTGCTAAATATACGCCGTTTGATTTCAATGAATCATGCCGCAAGGCATTCGATTTTCTTAAAACGACAGTCACTTGTGCTCCGGTGTTGCAACCACTGGTCTGGATAGCCCCATTTGAGATCATGACTGACGCTTCTGATTACACAATCGAGGTTGTTTTGGGTCAAAAGATCGACAAAAAGTCCTCTGTCATCTACTACACTAGCAAAACTGTAGACGAGGCCCAGAGGAATTACACTGTTACTGAGGAGTTGCTAGGTGTAGTATTTACTTTAGAAAAATTCAAAGCTTATCTCTTAGGGTCTTACGTCATAATTTTCACCAACCACTCGGCCTTGAGATATTTCTTGGCCAAAAAGGATGCTAAATCCCGACTCATTCGACGGATTCTTCTGCTCCAAGAATTCGATCTTGAAATCAAAGATAAATCCGAGGCACAAAATGTGGTGGCGGATCATCTTTCGAGGCTTCTAAGTGATTCTTCTCATTTGGATATTCCAATTACGGATACTTTTCCGGATGAGACTATTCTAGCAGTTTCAGGTGTCCAAACCCCTTGGTTTGCTGACATAGTAAATTATTTGGCTGTTAGTCAAATCCCCCAGGATTGGACTAAGCAACAACGAGATAGATTCAAATTTGAAGCTAGGTATTACTTTTGAGATGACCCTAAACTGTATCGCCTTGGCTCTGATCAGATTATTTGTCGATGTGTATCGGAGAATGAGTTTCAAAGAATACTTGAGTTCTGCCATGCATCTACGTGTGGTGGACCTTTCTCTGAGAAAAAGATAGCTGCAAAAATACTTCAATCTGGATTCTATTGGCCATCTTTATTCAAGTATGCCCAGGAATTCTCGAGGTCATGTTCCCAATGCCAGGCATTTGGGAGCATAACCAAGAGAGATATGATGCCCCTAAACCCAATCCTTCCTGTCGAAATCTTTGACGTTTAGGGCATCTATTTCATTGGATCCTTCATCCCTTCATTTGGACACCAGTACATTCTTGTTGCTGTTGATTACGTGTCCAAGTGGATTAAGGTTATTCCCACCAGAACCAATGACCACAAAGTGGTTATCGATTTCATCAAAAAGAATATCTTCAGTCGATTCAGGATTCCGAGGGCCATCATCAGTGATAGTGGTACTCACTTCAATGCCCAATTTTGTAGTTTACTGGAAAAATACAAGGTAAATCGTAGAATCTCCATCTTACCACCCTCAGACGAACGGACAGGTCGAGATCTCCAATCAGGAGACCAAGAACATCCTACAAAAGAAGGTTAGGCCTGATCGAAAAGATTGGACTCAAAAGCTTGAGGATGCTCTTTGGGCCTACCGTATGGCATACAAAACGCCTATTGGCATGTCATCGTTTTGTCTGGTGTATGGAAAGGCATGCCATTTACCTGTAGAGATTGAACATTGAACATTCTAAGCGATCGAGAAAGGCAACTTTGATTTAAGTTTAGCCAGAAAGACCAGGAAGCTCCAACTATCTAAGCTGGAAAAGCTTAACTATGCATAAGAGAATGCCAAGATCTATAAGGCTTAGACCAAAGCTCTTTATAACCAACTGATTTCCCGTAGGAGCTTTGAGCCGAACCAGAAGGTCTGGCTCTTTGATTCTTGACTTAATCTCTTTTCGGCAAGCTTAGGTCAAAGTGGGACGGCCCGTTCATTATCGATCGAATATTTCCTAACGTAGCCGTTGTGATCTTTGACCCAAATACGAGTATTTCTTTTAGGGTCAACGGACAACATCTGAAACCTTACATTGACCGTGTTATTCTAGAACCTGTCTCCGATTAATGTTGCTTTAACCTTAATGTGACTTCTTTGGCTAGACTTCGCCTAGCTGATGACATTAAACTCAAAACTTGTACAGTTTAACTCAGAGCTGACCCGAGCATCATGTAATGTAGGTGATATTTTCTTCATTTTACCTTGCTTCTCATGCATTTTATTTTCAATGAGGACATTACATCAGCTAGGAATGGGAGGTGAATTTATTTCTGAATCATTTTGTCAGCTCTGTGGAATTCTTGTAAATTCTACTTATTTTTCTCTTAACTAAAAAAAATTGAATTAAGAAAGAATAATTGGGCATTAGGATTTTTCAACCTTAAGGAATAATACAGTAGGATCTGAATACTTAGTCCCTTCAGGTCTTCAAGCTTAATCAGCTTGGGTGTCCATTAAAATGTGGATTCTTTTATCGAGTCCTCGCCATTTTGAATTTACTTCAAATTGGTTAGATAAGTTGGGGTGATAAGTACACGACTTATCAACCCGCCTTCTAATTTGAGGAGATTTTAAGTCAAAGCATCTACACACTATTTGCGCTGACTCGCTTTTCGACAGTTTTAACAGAAATTGGGTAGTTAATGAACCTTCTAGGATGGTATGGCTAGCAAGTTATCATGGGTAACAACCCATTGGTAGGTTGTCTAAAGCCCAGTCACACGAGCATTCTTTTCCTATTGCCTTTAGGTAAATCTTAGATCAGAGAAGTCACCTACTTAAAGAAAGACAAGAAAAAAAAAATAAAAAAAGAAAAGGAAAAAAAAAAGAAAATGAGAAAAGAAAAGAAAAAAAGAAATAAGCCACACTTCACCGCACGAGTATAGCTGGCAAGTTATCGTGGGTAACAACCCATTAGTAGGTTGTCCAGATCCCAGCTTAAGAAATTCACGTATAATTCCTAAGCACTTAGGAAGAAGTAGAATAAGCCGGGGAGATATACTATGGGTTCATCCTTGTGTTGACCCCACAAAAATAAAAATAGGGAGAAAACTACCGATCGAATAGATACACCTTTAGGTGGAACTCTTTTTTAAGGCCACTTAGAGGTATAGAAACCCAAAGTCCGTTCTAATCGCCGATCAGTGAGTCTATCACATTTAACACACATAAAGATGCTTAGAACTTAGGGTCCACTTTGAGTCTTGGGAGGGTTGAGTGGCCGTAGAAAGCTGCTCCAAAACCTTAAACTCAAAAATAAAAAAAAAAATAGAAAAGAAGAAAAAGATCCTTCTTTGAATAAGGCGAGGGCTTGAGGCGATCTGCATTTTGGCAGATACCTGGGCGCTGTTGTGTCTTTGTAGTTCAAGTCCTTAGCAAAAATTTCCTAGCGTTGAAGAATAACTTTTGCCCAAAAAATCCAATCCTAATTTTTTTATAAATAGCATATAATTTTTGCTAAGGACTAGCAAAAGATAGGCTTGGGGGTGTGATGTGTATGCATCTGAATAACCTAAAATATCTATTTATGCATGTTCTTAGTGTCGTAGAAGCATCATACATTGTAAATATTGCATAATATGCATCATCATGCATTTAGGTCAAAGTGTATAAATTGTATAGTAATTTACTCTTTTTGGTGGTCAGGGATATGCAATATTAAATCGAGATCTCGGATTGAAGATCCAATCGTATGGATCTGATCAAGGTGACAATCGGAGTTCAACGACTCCAAGTTCACCCTGATCGGACTTCCGTAGCATCAGATACAGTCCGAGAAAGATTTGAGATCAATTGTCCAAGATGGTGTAAATTTGTACCTTAAATAAAAAATCCGACTACACGGATGGATTTGAATCGAAAATCGTAGCCCAATGCTGCAAAAATTAGTCCAATCCGACATCCATGGCACCATCTGCAAGACATAAAAGATGGACGGCCATGATGGCGCCACGTGGAGCCATCACAGTCACCCAAACCAGCCGTAGCATCTCTTCTCAACTCCTAAAGGGCTTCCGCGTTGAGAGATCTCGGTCGTTGGATGAAGATCCAACGCCAAGGCTGGCTGGGCAAGAAATCCACCGTACTACAAAGCAGCAGCGTGACACATTGGTCCTGATGCCACTCATGAAGAAGAGGGTGCGAGTTCGAGCCCCCACGTGCCTCAAATCAAGGCACGGGCACGGGAGCAGCTCGATTCGACCGTCAGATGGCGATCATGCGGGCAAGGAGCGACGACGTGGCATCACCAGAGAGCACGGATGACGCACATGCGATTGAACGCGCGTTTGAATGCCCGATTGCACGCAGGCGTGCAATGAGGCGCGATGAAGCGTGGTGCATTTAAGCCGTCTGATCTCGCAATGGGATCGGACGACTGAGATCGAGAGATCGTGGCTATGCGTTGAGCGCACATGAAGGTGAGGAGGCGGTGGGTGCATGCGCATTAGGCCCACGTTTGGGGTCTTTAGTGACTCTTAAATCCGTCATTAAAGACCCCGAATTAATGTTTTTACGCATGAAATGACCAAGTTGCCCTTAATCCTTACAACTATAAAAGAAGACTCCTACCACTCGAATTTCTCATCTCTTCCTATACCTCTCTTCCTCTCCAAAGCTCTAAAGAAGCTTGTCCCAAACCCGGGATACTCCTCTAGAGTTAAAAGCAAAAATTTTATCCACTTCTCATCCCGTTCGTGGAGCTCCCATGGTTGTCTTCTTGCCCCCATTCCAAAAATGGATCTCACAACAATGATGTCCTACATTGCCTCCAGTTCTTTCAGCTTTGTTCTCCATCTTTCATCTCCGCTCTCCATCTTCCAGGCGTCGCCCATTCCAGCTCGTCCTACAAGCAGCCGACGAGAAGGATAATTTCTCACCTCCCTTCTCTTTACTACTTTCTATAGTAGATTTACTGCTTTCTAGTTATAATATTTTTCAGTTTCTATTTGTAAAAACATTATCCATATTATAAAGTATTTTGTTCTCTCTCTCTCTAGTATAGTATCAATTCATTGTGATCATCTCACCTTTAAACAGAAATTACAAAAAAAAAACTAATTGTAGATTTCAAATATACATAGTGATGAGAGCCTTATCATGAGCCCTAACTAGCTCATTTTGACCTAAGAAAGAGAATATGAACTCCTACATAACCTAGAGAAGGGCTTAATTCAAAGAATAAGTGTTCTGAAAAGAAAATATGAAATAAAGGTTAAAACTGTAATTTTACCATTGCAGTACATAAATGGGATTTCTCAAAGGCAAAACATAGGTCAAATTGTCTGAATAAGATAAAAAGTGGGTTGGTTCGGTCAAAAATGGGTTATTGTGCAATCCAAGAATTAAATGTCATTCTGTAACCCTAAAATAGATCGGCATAATTAAACAAGGTTATGGTCAGGATAAAAATCAATTAAACCCTCTAAAATTCATGTAAAATTATCCTGTAGGGTTTAGAACCTTCAATTTGGCCTTTGGAACCTATTTTGACCAAGGTTGGGGTCTTAGTTCATTATTTAACCTAATTTGGGTTTTTACGTAAAATGTCTGGTCAAACGTGGTTAAACATAAAATCCAACTTCACAATTCGATTCCTTAGGTCCAAATTAGGTTTTTACCAAAATTTTGACCTAAGGGGAGGTCATCTTGACCTACTTTGCAAAATAGTCCACCCAATTACATTCTGACCCCTAACTTTTGAAAACTCTTACGCAAACCAGCCTAACTTCCTCACCACTCTTACAATCAGGTCCCTCCACCATTAGTGGGGAGGAATCCTACTCCGCCAAGGAATGGAGGGGGAGTACTCCCCGATTCCTCAAAGATCTCCTCCCAAATTTGGAAGGCAGATTCTCTGAGGAATTCCCTTCCATCTGAATGCAATCACAAGATCTGAATCGCACCCAATCTATCGTGCGAAAGCTCGAGAGATTTGGGTATCCAACGGATTCCTTCTTCGGCGAGGACTCTCGCGCTTGGAATCTTGTCTTCCAAGCACAAGAGCCCCTGCCAGTGCCTATAAAAGGATCCCCATCCAGCCGCATCTCTTCAGCTCGACTTGGCCGGAGATCCACCCCAATTTCATCTTCTTCTCCTCCGATCAGGAGTCCAGTGAGCTCCGGCGAACCTCCCTCCTCTTTCTTGTCGCTCTGCCACACAACTAGTGGCAGAGCTGCCTTCACCATCTTCCTCCGAGTCGTGCAACACCCGCGCAAGCGCCTCTAGCCCTGTCGTCGTCGCCGTCACCTCTCCCCTGGACATCGTCTTCTCCGACGGCAGTAGGTACAGCCAACCGCCTCCTCTCCCCCTTCATCCACTTAGTTAGGTTAGGATTACTCCTCTCTATCCCCTCTTCAATTCCCCCATTTCTATTTTCACTTTCAACCCTTTGCAGCCACCGTCCACCTCCATTGTCTCCATCTCCGACTGCCCACCGGTGAGGCGCTTCCACCGCTCCGCACCTCCACACGCCTCGCCAGACACCTCACCACCTCTGCCATCGTCCACTGATCACCTTCTGCCCATCCATCGACCACCATCACCTCCCTAAACGCCCCTCGACCAAACCCATAAGCACGGCTACAGGGTGACCTAGGCATGCACGCCTAGGCAGCCCCGCAGCCTGCCACCCACCGTCACACCTTCACCAAGACACGATGAAGCTCCTCGTGTGTTTTAATGGGGCCGCAAGGTTGTATTCATGAACTTCAGGTCGGCACCCCCTTTCGCCATTGATGCCGAAGCAAGAAACTTGTAGCAACGCTCCAGGTCACGTGCTCCAGGCGTCAGGGTCCCAGGTGAAGCAGGTTGAGTACGCGACTTCATACAGCCAAGCAATTGGTTTGGCGAGTGACCCATCAGTAGCAATCGAAGAAGGTTTCCTGCGGGCGCAAGCGTAGAAGCGGGTGGGACATTTAGTCCCACCTCGTGAGCGCACGACGCGACGCGTAGGATAAATTGGATTTGTGCTTTCTTCTCATTGCCTCCAGTACACAGGGGTGAGGTCCCTTGCGCTCACTCGCCCATGCCTCGTCCGTGACCTGCCCCCGTGGATCTGGCACTCGACCTGATTACCTGGACCTAGCACTCCTTACTCACTACACTACGCCGGTGCGTCTGGACTCGGGCACGCGAAACCCGACCCGATTACTTGGCTCTGGGAGAGCATACCAAAGAGAGAAATAGAGAGAGAGAGACGCGGGGGAGGGTAGGGGATAGGTTTTGCTTCTATACATGTGCAGGGAAGAAGAAGAGAAGAAGGAAGAGGAAGCCACAGCTGAGGCGAAGCTAAGCAGGGAAGGAAGGATACTTAGCTGCAGAAAAAGAAGGAAGGAAGGCCAAAGAGAAGAAGAGAAAGTCAGAGGAGAGCTAAGGAAAAGGGTTGGAGAGGATAGCAAGGCAGAAGCTGTAACGACCCGATTCCCGAATCCCTACGAGACACGAGAATCGGACCGACTCGACTGATCCCAAGACCCAGTCGTCCAACGAGAAAGTAACCAAAAGAGTAGTAAAATAAACCACATTCACAATGTATATAATTAGCAATAACAAAATACAGCAGTAAAGAAAAGAAATAGTACAGTATACACCACCACAACAGTAGAGAATTAAACAGGTACATAAACATGAAGCTTACAACGAAAAGAGTATAGGGGTAACAGAAACTACTCACTACAGCGGAAAGAAAAGTACAGTAGGTACTACAAGTAACACTACTGGGCTCTATTAGGCCCAACACCCTCTGCAGCCGCTGACTCTGGCTGCTCAACACCTGGTCCTGAAAAGGTAACAAGGGTGACACATCAGCGAAACGCTGAGTAGAGTGACAACTAAAAGTTAAAAGAAACAGTACGGTGGACAGTAGCTGTTATATTTATTATTTCTTTCTTTTATTTTTCCATTTATTCACTATTGATTATTTCTCAGATCCTTCTCTTGATCTTGAATGTTCCTCGTGGGAACGGTCTTGATTGCAGTCTTCCCCGAAAAGTAGAAGTAACACGTGGTGCTCTCCTGGCTGGGAGAGTCCCCCGTGGTGGTCCTACCCTCAGTCAACCACCCTAAGGTCGCTGACAGACGTAACAGTGACTACGACACGCGTGATAAACGCACGGGTAGCTACCCGGCACTGGCACGCGGTCAGTCGTTTCCGTTAACGGGTGCGCCCAAAGCACAGCACGGAACTAGTATAGGGCAAAGCCTTCTCAGTAACAGGGGTCCAGCCCCTCCACAGTAACCAAACAGGGGTCTTGTCCCTCCACAGTCCGCGCACCCTCGCCTGACTACCCTGGTTTGCCCAGTGGGCCTAACAAGCCGGTGTAGGAGGGCTAGTAGAACCCCGGGACCCGTGGGGTAGCTAGTGCTCTCCCTACACTAGTATCTCTCCTCGGTACTGTGTACACGAGGGCCAAAAGTTGGTACAAAGTGGCCAGACCTAACCTCGGGTCCCTGGGGCGGCTGGCTCCGCTCTGCACTAAACCGGGGGGGACAGTTGCTCTCCTTGGTACTCCGTACTCAAGGGCCAACTCACTTCCCCAATTCTATTCCATTCACTTTCCAGGAGTTCTACTCCTAACTCCCCGTAGGGTTCATGCTCTTTTAACTCAACCAATTTAGGTTTTACTGTTCCAGCTTTATATCCATACAACCCATGTTCTCAACAGTGATTATTCATTCTTAAACAGGCAGCTGTTAACAATTTTACAGGCAGTTATCATTTCCTTTCTACTTTTCCCAGACTGCAATGTATGTATAATCAACTAGTTTTTCAGTCCTAGGATTCATGCCATATCCTAGGATCTATCATTCAATCTAGTTTTCCAGTCCTAGGATTCATGCAGTACCCTAGTATCTATCATTCAATCTGTTCTTTTCAGTCCTAGGGTTCATGCAATGCCCTAGACTCTATTAATTATTTCACACTTGCATAATTTTTGATAATTAATTGAAAGGGCCACTCTACCCGCAAGATTGGGAGTATTGGGGGCGTGATCGGCAATCCCGCATGCCTCCGCAACCCCAGAGTCGCAATGGAACGGGGTCCTAACACAAGGATCAACACAAGGGTTTACTCAGAACAGCATACAATTACTGTAAACAGGTAGAGGAACTAAATCTAGGAAGAACGAAACTTCAAATGCGGAAAATGAACTCCGAACAGACCCTAAACAGGTCAAAAACGACGAGTCTACCCAAAATCAGACATCTGGAACTTCTTCCAGACATCTTAAAAGGTCGATCAGGTCATACCTTGGTCTGCGCAGTCCTTTAGACGTCCAGAAGCCCGCTGGATCTTCTGGACTTAGTTTCCAGACGTTCGATTGTCACCCCAGACGTCTGGAGGCCCTCTCCGTTGTCTGGTACTGCGCCCAGACATCTGATCTGTGTGGGATGCTGAGCCCTCGCGCCCTCCCGAACAAAACCTGCACACACACACCCCCGCTCTCATCACGAAGAGGTGCAGAAGAACGCGGCGGATGGCTGCATGGCCGTACACGCGTAAAAAGGAGAAGATCAGAAATATTGTACTTGCCAAACGTCTGGACCTTCCTCCAGACGTCTTCCGCGTCGTCTGGACGTAAGTCCAGACATCTGATTCTAGGAAATTTTCCCAGAATCAGGACCCTTCTCGCTCTTCGCCCGCAGCGCACGGCCGCGCTGCACCGCGTCCACCTGCTGCCTGAGCTGCAGAAGCTCCTCCGCGACACCCCACGCTTGCTACTCTCCCGCCGGCCGGCTCTAGCTGCCCTGGCAAGCTCGTATCCTCTCGGTCGAGCTTCTACTTCCTCTCGCAACAACCCCTCCTTCCCGCATGCTCGTAGCAGCCGCTGCTGCCACTCTCGCTCGCTCGTGCTCTCGCTGGCAGGGAGAAGGAGAAGAAGAAGGCGGTGGAGTAAGGGTGAGGGAGGGGAAGGCGTTATTTGAAGGCAGCACAGGGGGAGAGAGAGAGAGAGAGGAAGGCTGCGTCGTCTGCAGGGAGGGAGAGAAAAAAGAGAAGAACAATGCGGCAGGTTCAGTCTGCGCGCGCACGCGCGCAGACGCGAACCCGTACGCCGAAAAAATTTAATACCAGACATCTGGGAAAGGTTCCAGACGTCTGGGCACTTTCCAAACGTCTTAAACTACGTCTGATGCCATGTTCGTAACAGAAGCCAAGGAAGGAAAAGGAAGAAGAAGAAAGGCAGAAGCCAAGGGAAGGAGCAACACTGTAGCAGAGGTGCGGCTGAAGAAGAAAGAAGAAAGAAAGAAGAAGAGAAGTAAAAGAATAAGGCAGAAGAAGAAGACAAGCAGAGACAGAAAGAGAGGGAAGAAAGTCAAAGGCAGAAGACATAGGAAAATAAGAAAAGAGCAGAACTAAAGAGAAAGAAAGAAGAAGAAAAGAAAGAAGAGAAAGCAGCAAGGAGAAGAAAATAAGAAGGGCCATCATTTAAGACATCTGATCATGGAATCAGACGTCCAATTCTCTATTTTTGCTACAATTGACTCTTAAATTCTTGCATTTATATTCTGTATTAGGTTTTGAGTAACTCTAAGTGTTCAATTACATTACTGAGATTAATGAATAAATTTCATTTGCTCCATGTGTTCGACCTCGGATACTTAGGTTTTTGAGTAATAAATTCTTATTTGTTTTCGAGGTAATTTCGTCTATACTACAACGTGACATCTTTTAAAACCACGATCTAGCCTCGACAACACATAGCCTCCTTATGTTCGACCCGGAATTCTTTTCAAGTTTCGGTAAAAGTTATTTGTTGGTGAATGCTGGTTGCGCTGGTTCCGTCTTTATGTTTATTATGGTTTACATTTGTTGTAGTATATGACAAAACAACTACCAGATTACTACAAAATTTTTTACTCGGAATAACAAGTTTTCCCAAGGTCGAACTCAGGGAGCAACTATGATTCTAGAAGCATAAATGTTCACAATTATGTTACAAAAATAATAAGAGAGAGAGAGAGAGCTAAAGTTTTGTTGGCTTCTTCTTCTCTCTTCCTCTTCTCTCTTTTCTTCTTCTTCTTTCTTCTTTTCTTCTCAGCCTACCTTCTTCTTTCTTTCTTCTCTTCTTCTTGCGTTCTTCTTTCTTCTTCTTCTCTGCTTCTTCTTTTCTTCCTGCCTTCTTCCTGCAGTTGTGGTGATCTTCTTCTTCTTTCTCTTTTCTTTCTCTTCTGCTCTACTTCTTCTTTCTTTCTTCTCTTACGGCCGTGTCTTCTTTTTTCTTTTTCGTCTTTCTACTCTGGTTCTTCTTTCTTTCTTCTCTTCTTCCTGCCTTCTTCTTTGTTCTTTAGCCTACGACTGTGATGATCTTCTTCTTCTTTGCGCTCTGGCCGCTGCACTTCCGTCGTCTGACTTGGTGCTCAGATGACTTAACTATGGGTTTGTTACAGTGCGGCTTCCTTTCTTCTTCTTCAGCTCCTCTCCTTCCTTTCTTCTTCAGCTGCTTAGTGCGGCTAAGGCTTCGGCTGCTCCTCCTCTCTTCTTCTTTCTTTCTTCCCTGCGCGGATGCACACCCATCAGTGCAAAACCTACCCCTACCCCTTCCCTGCGTCTCTCTTTTTCTCTGAATCTCTCTTAGGAATGCTCTCCCAGAGCCGGGTAATCGGGTTCGAGTAGCATGCCCGGGACCAGGCCCACCGGCGTGCGGTGGTGGGCAAGGAGTGCTTGGTCGGGTAGTCGGATCTGGCCCAGACCCGCGGGCCGTGAGCGCGGGCGAGGGCAAGCGAGCGCGTGGCGCGCTGCGTGCGTGTGAGGGACCTGACCCCTGTGTATCAAAGGCAAACAGCCCGATATACATTTTGAATTTAAGTGTGGGCGCGCGGCCGCACACTTACGAGGTGGGACTAAAGTCCCACCTCTAGATTGCGCACCCGCAGTTGAGGAAGCCGCTGCCAATTGGGGCAGTTGTGAGGCTCGCAACCCAAATCGCAAGCCTAGGCGCCTTCGCGGAATCAGTCCACGCTGCCTGGAGCGCGTGCCTGGGCTGGAGATGGCCTGGAGCTGCGAGCGAAGGAGCTTCAGCAGCTCAACAATGGCGACGTGGGGGCGCTGACCTGAAAACACAATGACGGCCTCTCGGCCACATCAGATAACGTGGGAAGCTTCGCTGGAGTGTGGCGAAGGCAGTGCGGGGGCTGGCGAGGCGCGAGAGCGCCTGTGGAGGTGCGCCTAGGTCAAACTGCATGTGTGAAAATGGGTCCGTTCGGGAGGTGGTCGGGCGATGAGTGGCGGTGTATGGAGTGGGGGAAATGGTTGAGTGGAGTGAGGGGGAGCTTCTGGGCTTGTCGGCGAGGGGTGAGGTGGTCTGTGGAAGTAGAATGACCTCACCGAAGATGGTGATCGGAGACGAAGCAGATGGAGGTGGAAGTGGCAGTCGATGGATCAAAAGGGTAAATCAGAAAGGGGGAAATGTAAGGGAGAGAGAGAGGAAGGTTCCTACCTATTTAATCGATGAAGGGGGAGAGGGTGGCGTTAGGGTCGTGTCTGCCGGAGCTGAGGACGAAGATGCCCAGGAGGAGGTTATCGGCGACGAGGAGGCGGTCTGAGGGTGCCAGCTGGTACGGCCTGGCGCGGATGACGGGGTAGAGTGAACTCTGCTGCAGGTAGGGCAGCAGGGCGACGAGGAGGAGAAAATCATCGGAAGCTCGGGCACTCTGACCGGAGGGGGAAGAGATGAAAAGTAGGGTTTCTCTCAGCCAGAAGAAGCTTGAAGGAGACGGCAGACCTTGCCGCTCCTTATAAAGGCCTTGGCGAGGAGAGGGGATTGAGGAGGCGACATGCCTACCTCTCCGGAGAGTGGCCGGAAAGGATACCCATGCCTTTCGTGCGTTCGCACGAGAGGCATGGTCGGTTACAGAGGTCAGGGAGGGGTCCCTGCGATAGAGGACGTCGCAGGGAACCCCCCGTCTGTTCCTCGGGACGGCCGCCCTGCCCTGCGCGGTGCCATCCTCCGCGCAAGGTCGCCGGAGGTATGGCGATGCGCAGAAATGGCAGGGGGGACCGTTCTGCAAAGAACGACGAGAAGTTATGGGGCTGAACGCAAGGGTTTCAAAAGATAAGGGTCAAAAAGTAAATTAAGAGGACCAATTTGTAAAGTCAGTCATGATGGTCTTTTCTTAGGCCTAAATTTTATACCAGACTAATTTGAACCTAAGGATTTTAATGGTAAAATTTTATTTTAGGTTGGACCATGTTTGACTAATCAATTTGCGCAAAAACCCAAATTAAGTCATTAATTGGGCATGGTTCTCATTTTAGGTCAAAATAGGTTGTAAAGGCCAAATTGAAGGTTCTAAACCCTAGGGAATATTTTTATATGAATTTTAGAGGGTTTAGTTGATTTTTATCCTACCTTGAACCTCATGAATTAAAGTGGGTTTGTTTTAGGGTTACAGAATGTCATTTAATTCCTAAAAGTTGCTATAACCCTTTTTAGATCAGATAATCCCACTTCCCTCCTTGTTAAGCTTGTTTGACCTGTGTTTGGATCCTTAATTACCCTGTTTGCATACTGCATTGGTGAAATTGCAGTTTTACCCCTTATGATTTATTTTATTCTTTAACTCAGAATTCTCTGAGTTAAGCCTCTCTTTGGGTTTTGTAGGAGCTTTTTCACACTCATTTGGATTAAATTGTGCTAGTTAGGGTTCATGATGGGGTTCTCATCAGTGAATTTCCTCGCAAATCGCACTGCAACGATGGGTTTTTAAAACTCAACCTTTTTGCGTAGAATTCTCCACTCCAACCTTGAGCTGGAGAGAGGAGGAGGCTGGTGAAGAGAAGGGGTCATGGTAGAAGGCCTTTAGCAAGGATATGCAGCAAGAGCTTTGAGGAGGAGGGTGAGAGAAGGAAGAAGAAAAAATAGGGATAAAATAGAAACATAAGGTTTAGGGTAGTAATGTAATTTTTTATTTTTGTTTCGTTATCTTTAATGGTCGTTGGGGAATATTCTTCAAATATTCCTTTAAAGCTAACGGAAAAGTAACTTGGGGGCATAACTTGTAATGGTTAACAACTTTGTGCGGATATAGAGGTAAATATGAAGTTTATGGAAGTATAGATGTAATTAGAAAGGATTTCAGGGGTATGGATGTAAATATCCCTAAAGTAAATGTTTGAAAAGATCGTATAGTTTTGATCTAATTTTCTTGTGATTAGATCAAAGGAGAGAGCTTTAAGAGAGAAATGTGATTCTTAATGAAATAGTTAATCACAAGGTAATATAGGAACATAATGTTTTGAATGATTGTATAAAGACTTTGTGGCCTTGCTCTTTGCATTTCTTGTAAGTGGCATGTCCATTTCGTGGTTTTGTGTTGCTTATGTAGGGAAGTGCATATTCTGGCCTTAGCTCACCTCGGCTTGTTTTTGTGACAATTACAGAAAAAATTGTAACCAAAATGATGTTATTGGACTTTAACATCAAGTTGGTAACGATAATGAGCTAGATTAAGTATTTCATCCTTTCAGAACTAATGCCATCATTAACGTATCAACTATTTAAACTTTGTTTTGTGATTTTTTTATTTCGAAATGATCATTTTACTTTAGACCAAAATATAATTCTAGTTGACGAAATATGATGTTGTTCTATGTTATTTACCTTGACATTTCTGTAATGGATTATTATCAAATCTTAACATTTTTGACATGGAGTTTTAGCATAAATGAAAGACAAAACAATTTGTTGAAAGCTTTTCACTTTCAACAAGAAGGGGAAAGGTTCGATAGGAGGTGGAGAGAAGATCCAAATGGAAATGGACTTCATCTTTCCTTACCAAAAAGGCCTCTAGCTGATAGCCCTACCTCGTAGCCAAGTGAAAGAATGTTTTCTTTCTATAGTGCCTAGTTAGCAAGTTAGAAAAGAGAAAAAGAGGAGAATTTTCATTTTTGTCCCACTTTGTATTTCGATGCTATTTTTTCTTTACTCGCATATCAAGTGATAAAGTTAGTTCATGTTGATCTAGCTAAGAAAGCAAGCTCATAAGGAGATTGGACAACCTAAACTCCAGCCCTACTCCATGAGGTCTTGACAAGAGTGAGTCAAACATGAAGAAGATGAGCTTCACGTGCCACAAGGCACATCCATGGAAGTAATGAAAAAGAAAAAGTTCCATAGCTAGATCATATGGTCAATATGTTCGACTTGGGCCAAAGAAGATAAGAAGTTTAAAAGAAAGTGTTCACAAGGCATACTAAAAAAAGGCAATGATGCCAACCATTAATGACAAGGTCAAAGACCTCTTCTTCTAACACAACCTGCCACCTCCTCTCCTTGGGTTGAGAAAGCAAAGAGGAGCAAAAAATGTAGACTTTTCTAGCTAGATCTAGGTGTCATTTTGCTTGTGCTTCTTGCGAAGAATGAAAGGTTGGAATTATGTTCATCACATTAAGAATATTCTTTAATAAAAAGATTGAAGAATACAAGTTTGAAGATGCAATCGGAGAAAAAGATTGCACTAAAGACAAGTTCAATTTTGTATTTACATTTTTATTTTGATAGACCGTTAAAACCAAATATATTATATCATTATATAAGCACCAAATAGGTTGATTTAATCAATTAGACTTCAACTGAACCACTTAAGAGTGAATCAAGTCTTTGGAAAGTAAACTATTAAAGTTAATTGGGTTTACCTAATTAGGAACTCATTATGACTTGAGTTTGAATTAAATAGTTGTTATAGACAACAAGGCACTTGTGTTTTTCTTGTTTACTTGATCTAAAAAGGGCCAAGCGCTTATTTACTTGAGCCATTTTCTAAGAAACTACTTTATGTCTTTGATTACACATGAATCCTTTGATTAAACCTCGACGAAAATTCGCTTAATGTGAGGAACAGGTTACATGTATTTCTTCTCCTTCCTCCTCGTCTTTTTCTTCTCCCTTTTTTTCTTTTTTTTTTCTCAATCTTGCCCCCTCATCCCTATGGCTTAGGGGTTGGCTTAGTTCCCAATTAGTAGGGTGAGAATTCAATAAGGTATGGTCAAGTGGGAGATGATTGACTCCCGAACTCCATAGGATAGTGCAACTCTTCAAATTAAATGCCCCTTCTCTTTAAGACATCAACTAGACTGCAACTTAGTAGAGGCACACAAAGGAAGATGCAAGCAACCCTCCTCACAAATATAGCCCATTTTTTTTCTTCTTTCGTAGGGGATCGATCTTGCTCCCAAAAGTACCTACCAAAGGTGACTTCCTTCAATACAAAGAAATGCCCCCTTGCCTTAAGAAGAATGTTCTTGCATCTTTCCTCATCCTGAGAACTTTGGCAGGGGATATGGGCATTTTGTTTGGAGAGGGGGGCACCTCCACAAGTTCAAGCATCATCCAAGTCATTGGGGAAGCACATCAATGTGTCATAAGTGCGAGTTAGATGCGAAGGAGACGAGCTTCAAATGAAGTGAAATATACCAAGTGCAATAGAGTGAATTGAAGCAGAACGTGGCTTGTCTTTGTTGTTATCTTGGTATTGCTTTTTATGGAATTTGAATGTGAGGATTGGATTGGACAAAGTAAGCATGTGAATCCAAAAAAGAGGTTCCTAGTTCAATGATCTTTAAGCATCCTTCTGTGAGAATCATTTGCACATTCATAGGGCTCAGATGCAAAGATCACTACCCCTTTCCTACTTGGTGGCCCACATTTCGTGGGAAGCTTCACCTGCAATGATTCCTCACTATGAGAGAACAATATGCAAGAGCTTCCAAGAAGACTAAAGTTGTTGATCATACATAGAAGTTTTAGAAAAGTGGGTGGAGGAAGATAGAAAGGGTATGGGTAGAGGTTGACAAATTTATGAAATTTTAGGTATTCTTTTTTAGAATCTATATGTGGGCTTACAATATATCATAAAGTAATCCATAGTATTAATATCATATATATATTTGTTCATAAGGTGATCCAATATTTATGGACTTATTGCATCTCTAATGATATGAGATAAATTACATAAAAACCATTTGGGGAAATTTGATTCTTTGATGGGAAGAATAATTGATTTCAATGCAATGGTTATGGTCCCCAGGAAGTATATGAGGAGTGGGCCGGTTACATTTCTTTGCATCTCATCGAAGAGAATATAAGGGCCTGGACATAAGGTCATTTTTCTTTCTTCCGCTCACTCTCTACACCCTTAGAAGTGTCATTGCCATCGCCACAGGAATCGCTCCATCAAGTCTGAAGGATCTTTACACATGTCCTTCGCTCCTCGATCCTAGCGATGGAACTAGGTAAACATCCATCTCTATGTTTGGGTTTTATGATATAACAAATGTAAGGCTCCAGGAATTTATTAAAAATCTCTTTCATATGATTTATTCATTTTAAATCGGGTTTTCATATGTTGTTAAATCCATCATTCTTGACCCTTTATTGTGTCAATGCATTTTCATTTGAAAGCCCCTCGACAAAAAGGTCATTAGGAGTCCCCTTTTCTTCTGGAACTCTCAAGGAGATGGAGATACTGATTATTCTATTCTTAATCACTATTATGTTTTCTTTTGTACATTTCTTTCCATTTTCTTTTTATCTTTTTTTTTTCATTTTCCCTAATATTGGTATCATTATCTAAATTGATTCAAGTATCCACATTTATATTTGATTGGAACATTATGCAATTGAAATATTTTCTCTCCGGATTATGATGATATCTTTTTTTTATGATAATCGCTAAGATTTATATCCATTCATACATGAAGTGCTTGAGCTTTTTGTGTATGAAAATTATAGGAATCTAAAATCTCTCCATCTATATTTACTTGTAATGGTAATTTAGAAGTATATGTCTCACTATTTTCATAATTTATATATTTCTATAATAAAAGATCACATCTGTAGTTTGTTTTTCATTTTTCTTTATTTCCTATTATTAAAACGTGAGTAAGGTTATTTAATTAGGTAGAATTAATATCAAAATATATATAGTAGAGTGATTACCTACAAGCGACTCTACATTAGTTTATTGAAATTTATTAACCTGGACTAAATCAGATTTTAAGATAATCACTTTTAGGCCAAGGGTCAAACACAGGGAGGCGATTTTGGAATTAATCAGTTTCTACATAATTCCTAACGACGAGTTAATTCCTTTTGCTTATTATATTTTTATTTTTTCTTAATTTTAGATTTTTTTTTATAGCCTTATCCTTGAGGTGCACCTTCAAAATGGGTACTTGCTTACATGCCAAAAATCAAGTTAGAAGCGGTCTCGCCACATGCAAGACTGTGTACCTACAAGTCAAGAATTATCTTTATTGTTTTATATAAAGATTCAATGGGAATGTAGTAGCATGTTATGTTAAACGACGTCTAGAGAGGCGCAGTTAACCTAGCTATGTGCCACATGCTAGTGTGGAGCAGACGTGTGGGAGTGTGTGTGGAACACTTTGACGTGCGCAAATATCGGTGATATATGCGCAACTGGTGTGAATATATCTGCGATGTAATGCGTGGAAATGGAAATGTGCGGTATCGTGAATGAGGTGTTGTGTGTGTGTATGTATAGGAGGAATATATATTTATATATAGGTAGATGTGGAAGTATATACGCATATGTATATTTGAGTGTGGAATAGAGAATATATATATATATATATACGTGTGTGTGTGTATGTGTGTGTCTATGTCTATGAGTGGGTGTGAGTGCGTGTGTGTATGTCTGCACTGCTGAGTGAGTGGTGTGGTGCACATGAGTGAGAAGTCAAGCACAGGTGTGTTGAAATTGGGTGGTGGCAGTGAAACGAGGAGAGAGAGGGGTGTGGCAACCGGCTAAGTGAGGAGCGCCCAGTTGTTGCCTCACACGCGCAAGAGGGTGTGAACAATGAGGTAGGGGTAAAGTGCACCAGCTAACTCGTGAAACCACCAGCTGTGTTTCTTAGTTAGTCGATGGATAAGAGACAGAGAAAGGTGTGGCGGCTGAGGCATGAACCGGTAGAGCGAGTGGAGGCAAGTATTTGTGAGCCTTGACCACCGGATAACTGAGAAGTGGCTTGTGGCAGGTGGAGAAAAATAAACCGCGATGGATGCTATAGTGACCGAAGAAATAGAGAAAGCTTCAGAGGTTGCTCCTGCACTAATGGTGATGGAAATCCTATAAAATGAAAGCTAAAATGAAAAGGAAAAAGAAAAGAATCACTACGCCCACCTACTCACGAGAGAGCTGGGCAATGGTGTACCATCAACGTGGTGGTTGCGACCACGATAGGGACTCCTCTATTATGCAATGTTGCCTCTCAACTTGTGAGAGGGTACTGAGAGTGGTGGAGGGGAAGAGAGGGAGAGAGGGGCGCTGAAGATGGAGTGGCTGGCTAAGGAGTGGCTGCGTGTGTGTAGGTAAGGTGTTGTAGGTGTGCAATGGTTTGGATGTGGTAGAAGGTGGAGCCGATAGCCTGCATTCAGAGGGGTGGCTGAGGTTATATAGGTAAGGGGTGAGGGTGGTGGGTGCGGGTGAGGACAAGAGTGCCGTTAGGGATATTTTGGGTAAATTATGGGTAGGTACTTAGGTTGTCATGGAACTAATGTGGGTGGTGTATTTGGTGTTGTGTTAGGTAGAAATGTGGTGAAAATGAATTAGGATTAAGGCTTAATCTCTCTCTATCTTCCTCTCCTAAAATGCATGCATGCACATATTTACTAAATGCACAAATAACTATCTAATCTAAATGCGTAAAGTTAGGAAATAGCATGAGATGGAATAATTAGCGATGTGAATTGCTGTGAAATCACACCCCCATGGCTATCTTTTGCTAGTCCCTAGCAAAATACTTATTTAATAGTAAGGTAGTAGTAGTGTTTAGAAACGATCTTAAGCTGAAGAATTTTCTAAAGCAATATTAATGTTTTTATCAGTTGGACATTGTGAGAACCAATTGTAAGGAAGCCTACCAGAACTCAAGTCTTACATAACATAAACCATCTCTCGACTAACAAGGACTCTTGATATTTAAACCTTAAGTACGATTTCCAGGACTAGAGGGTTTTGTAAAACTCAAAAGCTAAGAGGTTATGGTTGTGCTTAATGATTGATCATGACTAACCAGATGAACATTAAGACTCAAGCCCAGAATTTCATGTCTTTTTAAGTCTAGGTTGGTCCCAATTTCAGTTCATGTCTTTGAATCGACTCTAAAAAATGAGTGAAGACTCAACCCAACTCTTATTGTATTATGGCTCAAAGAATATTTGGTGGAAACAGAATATTTGTAATGCACCCTGAAAAATCTATTTGGTGGAAGAATGTACAAGAATTTGGAGAACATACTGACTTATTCAAAAGAATGTCTTTTTTTCTATTCCTTTTGACTTTTTCACTATTTTTTTTCTTTTTTTCTTTTTTTTTTATAAAAGCAATGTCGGTATGTCTCCTACAACAATATTTAGTAGAGCACACTTATTTGGTTGATGAGAACTTTGGTGGAAAGAGTTTTTCCTAAACACAAGACTAAAGACTGGGATAAAAAGTCTATTTGCACGCATAGGTAAGGACTCCACCTTCCTTAATGAACACTAAGGTTGATTCTTAAGTTCATCTGGTCTTTCCTGACTTTGTGTAGTGTAAACCAAGGTTACTTAGACTCTCAAGCAGAAGCAAACCAATGAATCATGTACTGGTAACTCAGATACAAGAATACATCCTAAATTAGGAGAGACCCTGATCTATCTTGTCAATGCTCGAGTGTATTAAGCCAAAGCCTGAGCGAATCAAGCTTTTGTGGCCTGGAAAGTCTTTAAAAAAAGGTTGAATGTACATAAACACTTATTTTATTTTTGTTTCAACTTTCATATCATAGCTAAACACTTTTGAAAATATTTTCAATTTTTTGGACTTTTTGTGTTTTGTAATTTTTTTTTGAAAATTTTCTAGATTTTTTAAATTTTTATGAATTTTTCAATAAGGTTATCTATGTATATTACAGATGGATATATATAATCGATAAGAATCTACATAATACCCATATATTACCGGGGATCCTATAGATGCCTACCTACCCCCCCTCCCCCAATTCCAAATCATGCTATATCTCATATGCATGCAAAAAGGGTTAGACAAGGTTAAAGGGTCTTGATGCAAGAGTGAAATGTAGGGGTATAAAGCAGGGTGGACGGTGGGTGGTGAAGTGAGAAGTGAAGTGAAGTGACGTAAAGTGAAGTGAAGTGAATGAAATGAGATGTGGCATGCATGAAAGGGTGTTGGGGTGCCTCCCAATGAGCACTGAATTTCACCATTGGGGACAGGCTCATGAGTGAGATATGATTTCAACCGTTGCCCATTAACTGTAAATTTATGCCCAGATTTGGGATCTTCTATCTCGACAGCACCATTTGGAATAGGTCTCGAGCCGAGATACGATTTGTGCACGTGGGTTACGCCAATGCATGCAGGATTTTACGTCGGGTAGTTTCTCCAAGTTTGATGAGGTCCGGTGACCGTAATTGCGAGATCTCCGCGGTCAATAGTCTGGTTGTCAACCGGAAATGAGGAAGAAGAGCTAGAGATGGTTGCAGGGGGCATTTTGTAAGAAAATCAAAGTTAGGGGGGTCGTTACAAGGAAATCAGAATTTAAGGGGCAAATTGCAAATTATGTCAAGATGAAGTCTAAATGGGCCCAAATTTTTATGGTAACCTAATTTAGACCCAAGGAGTTTAATGATGACTTCCATTTTGTATTTTGGTGAAGTTTAATTGGTCAATTTATCATTTAACCCAAGATGTATCAATTACTCGCATTAGTCTTCATTTTAGGTCAATTTGGGCTAATTTTGTAAAATTGAATGTTATAAACCTTATATAATATTTTTTTATAATTTTTAGAAGGTTTAGATTATATTTATTTCTATAAGAACCCTTTAAATTTAAGTGTGGTCGAAATTAGGATTTTATTAATTATAATTTGGCTTTTATTTCATAAAATCTTTAAATAAATCCACGCAAGCCCACTTATTTCAATTTTAAACTTATTTGACCTTAGATTAATTTTAGGTTCATCCATTGGTTAATTTGCACTTATACTTATCTGTTAAAATAGCAGAATTAACCTATTTTGCAATAATTCTTCTTCATTCAGCCCAGATTGAATATATCCTTTTGTATATTAATTAGGTGAATTTAACCTTAGAACTTAGCTAAATTGAGATAGATATAGAGGATGATGGTGTTACCATCAATTGCATGGTCTCAATCTGCTTGGGGCACAAATCACCTCATCATTTTCTCACCCAATACTAGCTTTTGCCTCTTCCTCTTAATTTTATTATATTTTTCTTCTTCCTTAATATTTACAACTCCTATGACAAGGCAATTTTCAAGCGATGGAGTGGACAATGACATTTCTACGCCCACTTCTGACATTTCCATCCCTCTCCCGTTCTCTTCACAACCCCACAATTCCTTCCACCTTTTCAAGGCACTATATGCTTTCCATGGTCATTATGTAGTTGTAGTGTAGCCTTCAAGGAAGTGGTTAGATGCTTTTCAAGGCACTAGATTGTCTTGCATTAGGTGGCACTTGTGTTAAGCTACCTTGCAACATTTATGCATCTTTAATTGCCCATCATGAGAACCTACCTTTGCATCTAGGCAAGATAACTATCCATGTAAAGTGGCTCTTATTGTCCCCATGGCACTTATCATTATTTGACCCCATGTAGATACCACCATTTAGTTAACACACCTATGTTCGGTTGTCCTTCACAGTTAATAAGTTGCTTCTAATGCACATGCACTCACATCTTTTTTCTAATTATTTGCAAAGCACTTCTTTGAGCCCTATGTAGCTCCTCATGGAGTTATAACCCTAGCTCAAGGCATGATCCCCCTCATTTCTTTTAAGAAAGAAACTATTTACCTTCTTAAAAAGTGAAAAAGAAAAAGGCATTATTTGGATTAAGGGCAAGAAATGATAATAGTATAATAATGTATAGTTTGTGTTCCATTAAGGAGTAAGATGTAATTCATGTTACATCATGAGAGTAAGTTAGTGGAGAAATTTTAATTTCACCTCTTGATAGAACAAAGTTGTTTTGGAGCATATTCGTTGGTTTTAGGTTAAATTTAACTTAGAATAAATGTCTTGATTAGAAGAATTTATTCTCACTTCCAAAATGCTATCTATTGATTTTCTTACCCTACTTGGAGAATCATTTTCGTAGGTCTAGTTTATTTCTCTATTTGCATGCATTTACTCCTTCAGGAAGTGAAGGGTCTTCGGAGGATTTTGTAAGTTAGTCTAGTGTAGCCAATATTCACAAGGCACTCAATCCTCCACCAAAGTCACAAGATTAGACAGAAAACAAGAAAATAAGAAACATGCATGGATTTAAGCATTCTCACCCTTAAAGATGGGCTACATCTTAAGGAGGATCATCTCCTTTGTTCACTACATGAGTTGTGTTATAGTTGGAGTTCTTGCTCCACTTCCTTTGACATTCATGTAAAAGGGGAGTATACATGCATATGTCTCATATGTCCTCATTGGTTCTTTCATATCAAGCCCCAAGGGTTACATTAGCAAGAAAGAAAAAGCAAGTCGTTATTCTGATGGGATAGCATGGTTGACCGAGGATTGTTGTCTTAGGATTGGTTAGGAGTCTACCGCCCTGGGGCTTGGCCTCTCTTTGCCATCTACCTTGTTGTCATGCCCTTCTCCTTTTATCAATGGCATGCAACTTTGGCAAGTGTCCTATCCCATCCGAGCAATCTAGGGTTGTACACTGTTGCTAGGTGGCTTGATGTCTTATAAGGAGGGGTAGTGACTTCCCTTACTTAATATTGAGACATCTATCATGAACTTGAATGTCAAAAAGGAAGGAAGTTGGTAACCTGTTAATTCTCTTAGACTTTCGATCTTATTGGATACATTTTCTAATTTTGTGTAGGTCTTCTGACTAGAGCAGTTCATGGGTTGAGTTGTTGGCAAAGCTTGATTCATGTCAAATATATTGAAGACAACGTACATACAAAATAAATAAAAATATATATATTTTTAACAATTACACGTGAATTAAAAATATTAAATCAAATAGATTAAACATAATATGACAAGATTTAGAATAAAATAAAAAATAAATAATATATAATAGTATAAATAAATAAAATGAAAATATAATATTGGATGTTACTCTGATTGAAGTATCCATGAAGGACATATCTTAGAAAAGGTATTACTTCCTACAATATTGACAAGTCAGGATCTAATAAACTCCTTTTAGGATACGATAATCCACCTCCAAGATTCGATGCACTCCGAGTTTAGACATCCTCGAAAATCACATCGGGAGAACCTAGTCGAGACAATTTGATTGATCAATTTAATTGATTAACAAAATTTCATATTGATTAACCAATCTAATTGGTTGATTAATCAATGATCTCTCAATTGATCACTCTGAAACACCTTGCATGAGACGATCGATAAGTTTGATTGGAGATTTATCTACCAATATTACGTGGAACGAGTACGCCTTAAAAGAGATAATACCGAGAGAAAGGAGAAGAGGAGTTGAGAGTTTTTCCGTTGTATTGTGTGTCAAATAAGAGTTCCCTCGTGAATTTTATATAGAGCCCACAACCTGTCATTTATGAAAATTTTATCAATTAATTGATCGATTTTAATCATTGATTGATCAAATCGACTTATTGATCGACCAAATTGATCTATTGATCAATTAAAACTATTGGACAACCAAATAACTAAGTGATCGATAAATCAAGTAATGACATTAAAATATCTATAGTGCATGTGTGGTCTTCAATCTCACATCTTGCTCTGCTAAATAAGCTATTGGGGGGACAAAAGTCTTTTAAGTTTTTACACCTACCAAGAGATTTATCCACTTTTAATGTGATACTAAAAATATCTATCAAATCCCATTAATTTTAATATAATTTTCCACGTCACTATACATCGATTACATCCCAATTAATATAATTAGGATCCCAAAATTACTAGAATCCTACATCAAAATTCCCTTGGGTAGATCATAAGGGTGATTAGGGAAATCTGGTCTCGTTGAGAAGCATTTTGATTTGATTCTTCTTTTGTATTATATTAAACTCAAATGGTTTAAGCAAGGACATAGACACAAAGGTCCTTATAATTGAACTATATTCTATATTGAATATTAATAAAAAGTTTAACTTGGGTTTTCCTCGTCAAATCCCTTCCCTTCCTCTCAAAAGAAGAAAGAAAAAGAAAATAAACCAAATTCAATAAAGTAGGTTTCTAACACTTAGGTTGTGTTTAGTTGGTAGGTTAAGTATTTAACTCATCTTCTATTTACGGTGGGTTAAGTGAACTTAACCTAATATAAAGTTATTCCATCCTCTCTGTAGAATAACTTTAACTCGTCAAAATATCCAAATAGATTAAATCACTTATTCCACCATTTATTTCACTCATTCAACTTATTTCATAAATTTATTCCCCTTACCAAACGAGTACTTAAAAGGTTAATTTAGAATGCTGGAGTAGTTGGGTTTAATTTCAAATGCAAAATGGTATGAGCTCATTTTTTTTGTTTGTTTTCGAAGGATTAACGTTGTCGTAGAGGTTAACACCTATTTTTACTTATTTAAAATAAGGGTTGATATGTGGCGTTAAAGGTGAAACAGGTAAAAAAAATAAGATGGTTTGATTTGACTACATACTTAGGATTTACGTAACCAAAGTTTTGCACCTAAAACATGGGTTTTAGAATTTGAGCCAACACCTTGGGAAAGGAGTTCAATTTCCATTTTGACAAACCATGTTTACAATTGTAGAACAGGAACTATCCTTTATTTGTATTTGCTTGGCAAGAGGGGATATTGTGCATTTGTTTTTGCTAAGCACGTCAGGAGTGAAGGATATCCTGCATGGTACATTTCAACTAATACCAAAGACCAAGGGATATCCCATGCAAGGTAGGATAACCCTTGATCCATCACAATTTTCTAAATTCCTAGTTAAAGAGCTATAATGATGTTAAATTTTGGGACAATAGCCAATGTTATTTCGAGAGGATGTCTTTTATGATAAATAGGTCCTAATGTAGTGTTTGACGGTAAAATAATTTGTAACATAGATAAGTTAGTGGTTGAGATATGCGAGTTAAGTTGTTTGGTTGAATGATAAGATAAATAATGGATTGGATGTAGGATAGCTCGGGAAGCATTGTTTAACCTCATTCTATTGAATGATGCGATGAATGGTAAGCTTAACGTACTATGTCCTTTGAACAACAACAAGGATTCATTCCTCCTTTATTCTCATTCTGAACAGTGACATGTCAGTGGTAATCTATATAGAGTCCTCACGACTTGTCCTTTTTCTTGAGAAACATCATCGTACCATGGTGAAGTGCAGGACCTGGAGGATATCCTGCATAGGACAACTTAGGGGATTATCCTATTGCTAGCCCTGAGTGTTCATCCTATCAAGATGTTTATACATACATAGCTAAGAATTTATGTTTAAGTTGTATACATTTCTAGGGATTTGAATGTAAATTTTCATATAAATCATTAATCATTTCACCACCATTTGGAAATCTCCTATCTCCCAAGGTCAACACATTTAGGAAACAGATCATTTCCCCCCCCCAAAATTCATGAATTACATACAAGTTCAACTCTGGTCGGACCAATTCATTTCTCTTATCCACAAATGTCTAATTACTCACAACATTAATCAAGCCTTTTCGTTACTTTTTGTTGACTCTCATACTTGTTCTAACCTTTTTATTGACATTTTACTGCACTTGCTGTCCGTCAGAAGTCTTAAATAGGTACCTTAAATTACGAGCTCCTTATCTTGCTTTTGCTTACAGGCAAAAATGATTTCCCATCAATGGAAACACAAACTTAAAAAGGAAATTGCATATTACTCTAATCATATTTAGGTAGTACATAGACAAAATACAACTGAAGACATGGACATAATACAACGGTACATTCACTCCTTACGATCTTAGTAGCAAGTTAACTGGAATTTTTATCTAGAAAAATCTTTTCTTTATAATATACTAGTGGGTAAGCCGTGCTTTGCGGCTAGAGAGAAGTGGGTGGATAGTGGTGGTGGTGGTTGATTGTTGTGGGGGAGAGGGGAGGACAGGGTGGAGGTTTGGATGTGGGAGGAGGAATGAGTGTGGTGGTGGTGGCCAACGGTGGTGGAGGAGAGTGGAGGATAGGGAGGAGGTCCAGAGGAAGGAAAAGGAGTGGCAGGTGGGTGGTGGTGGCTGGTAGATGAAGGGGAAATCCGAAGGGTAGGTAGTGGAGGTTTATGGGTTGTAGCGGTGGAGGAGGAGGTCTGGAGGAGTGAGTAGGGGGAGTGGGTGGTGGTGGATGGCGGGTGGAGGTAAAGGGGGGTCAAGGAGGCAAGGGTAAAGGGAGGTCCTTAGTGGAGGAGAAGATGGATAGGGAGGGGGTGTGGAGGAGGGGTGGTGGTGGTGATGGTTAGAGGTGGCAGTTGAGGAGGAGATGCACAAGGTGGAGGAGAAGGAAAGATAGGTTGAGGAGGGGGTGGAGATGGTTGTTGGAGGTTTGTGAGGGGGGGGTGTGTCCACAGAGAGAGATGGCAACCTCTGTTGTTTTGGAGCGACGGAGAAGCTCCTCGTAGGTAGCTTCGAGCTTGGGTGGGTAGAGTGTGAGATAGAGAGAGACAGGAAGGGCAGCAAAGGGATGGTGGGTAGAGTAGCGACAGGGGGGGAGGAGGGTGGCACGTGGAGGGGGAAACCCTCCTTTAGTATAGACTAATGGGTAAGCCCATGTTTTATAGTGAGAGAGGAGTGAGTTGATAATGATGGTGGTACAATAAGCAAATAAGCTTTAAAAAAAATGCAAATAGGGCATGGAAATTTTAATGTGGATTGTGATGGGAGAGTTTGACTTATAATTCCATGAAATAGGAAAAAAAATAAAAGAAGAATAAAGGCACGCAAATGATGCAACAAACATGCTTAATGCGTTAGAATATGGAGATTATGATCAGAAATGACCCTGGAGATTACCGTGGAAATTCTATTCCCCAGGATAGTTTCTGCAAATTTTACGTGTTAAATGAACACTTGAGAGCCACTTTGTGATTTTCTAAATCTCAAGGTTTTTAACGTAATTTTCTACACATAAATTACGATGCTTATTAACTCTGGGGGCTCCACTACAATTTTCGTGAAACAAGAAAGCTAAGAACCTCCTTGAGAGTTGTTCAGCTCGTAGGAGGGCTCCGCGGAAAGTTTACCCCCTTATCTTTTACTCTTCTAGGCCCTGCATGAGTTTTCCAACATAATTTGGGCTTTGCTACAGTTTTCACCACCCCACAAATCTCTAACAAACCCTAAACCCTTAAATACACTCCTCCCCTCGAAGGTTGCACCCTCCCACACTCTCCCCATCAGCAATCTCAAGCGACATGCCTCTCAGCAAGAGAGAAAGAGAGTGAGAGATCAAGGGAGGGAAGGGTAGGAGAAGGAGGGTGGAGGGCCCACACACCTCACACCTCCCTCTTTTTCTTCATGACTATGCCTGCACGAAGGGGCAGGTGAGGCGTGGCAGAGCGGGTGTTGGGGTCAGAGCTGCAGCTGCGCTGAGGGCGAAACTGCAACTACTTGTGAGGTGCGAGGGGAAGGAGCTATAGGCATCCTGCGCCAGGGTGCATGGGGAAGGAGCAACAAACATTGTGCGAAGTCGAGGTCAAGTGCAGGCGGTGTTGCGTGGGGAAGTAGTGCTTGCACAGGGTTGTTGGCACGAAGGGGAAGCACATCGGATGTCCGGGACGAGCCTTGGACGATCGAGACAAGCATCAGATGTTTGGAGAGGAGAGAGGGTGTTGTGCGGGTTTTTGGACGAGTTTAAGACATTTGAGACGTGCATCAGACATCTGAGAGAGGTGTGAGGCGCTCTCTGTCGTGGGTGGGTGATCTGTCCAGCTAGATTGAACTAGTCTGGCAGGTTCAAGTGAACCAGATATAGTTTCTGGGCTGGTTCAGGGCCCAAATGGAGTCTGTTTTCCACGCAACAAGTATCATTGGAAAGCTAGTAAGATTTCCCATGTTTTGACATCTTTTCTATCATGTTTTGAGCCTGTTAAGCTTACTAAAAATCTAATTTAAGCATCTAATGTCCGGTAGGGCCTCTAGTTGACATTGGTCTTGAGTCCGGGACATGTGCAGAACCTGCAAGGATGTTTGGATTAATTCCTCATGCTCCCATATCTCCTGTACACCTAAGTAGAGTGGCCCTTGCCCTCTGCACTCTTTTGTATAATACGTGTCTCAAGCCATGGGAACATGAGTCCTGTCTTGGGTCGGTTCACAAATGAAACCCTGTGTGTTGTGTTCGCTTCCCTCGCATGAACTAAAATCGATGAATACGTAGTTATATGTAGATGCATAAGCTCATGCCTATACGGACATATGTAAGTGCGCTTAAATTTGAGTTTAGACTCCTTAAGCCAATTGGTCGTTGGCATCTTGTGGAAAATAACTAGGAGTATATGAACCCTAAGGATGATTAGGCTATTTCATGCACTGGCAAATGTCGGGATTATCAACATAAGGCTTAATTAGTAACCAATTAAGGTGAATCTGAACCCTAGGGAAGAATAAACTGTTAGCAATACGACAAATCTTTAGTCCATGAGCACTTGTTAGAAACCAGCTAGGGGAGCTTTTGAACCCTAAGGCAAAACAAGGTCTTCTTCTTTCCTTGTGAATGAAATGATAACTCATGATTAACAACAAAATGAAAATGGAATGGTGGCGTCGAGATGGGCCACGTTGAATATGGTCGTGGGAACAAGCTGGCCCTTGAGTGCACATCCATCGAGGAGAGCTGACTGTTCTGTTGTGTAAGGAGAGAGCTGACCTGCTTGGGTCGGGACCCAGGGTAGGTACAGCCTTCCTACACCGACTCCAGGCGAGAGTACACAAACTTGTGAGGGGTGCGGCCCCTGTCTTGTTTTGTGTTGTACATTTTAGCATGTACTTGTTAGTGGAAACGACTAACCGTGTGCCAGTGTGGGGTAGCCTCCCGTGAGTTTATCACATCTTTCGTAGTCATCGCTATGTCCGACCGTGACCCCAGTGTGGTAGACTAGGTGTAGAATAAGCGCAAGGCGTTCTCTCGATTAGAAGAGCATCACGTGTGCATCCTGTACCATGAGGATACTACGACAAGATCATTCCGTTAGGGAACATGTGAAATAAGAGAAAATGTGACCCTATGCTAGTATTCGTTAAGTACCAAATAACAAGTAATTAATGGACCGTAAAATGTACTAAATGCCTCCAGTACTAGTTCCTTTTCCTCTAAATTTTGTTATACTTTTATCATATTTCTGCCACTCTACTCAACTTTTTACTGACTCTACTACGTGCACTCAGGTCAGGGAGGTGAGCAACCAGTACCACCGGCTGTAGAGGAAATTGGGCCTAAACGAGCCCAATCTTAGCAGTTTTTGTCTCTCTTTCTATTGTAGTACGTTTCTGTCTTAGAACTATTAGTCTCTTTTATTTGTTGTATTATTCTTGGTAATGTAATGGCTATGTTGTGAACCATGTTCTTCTCTATGCTTTGATGTTGGTTTATGCCTCAATTCTCCTTGGTCATTAAATTTCTGTAACTATGTTGCATCTATGAGAAACGGTGTGGCTTGGTTTATTGCTCGTTGGACGACTGGATCTTGGGATAATCAATGCGATCCGACCTGATTTTCGTATGAAGCTGGGTGGGGTTGTATCATGATCCTTTTGGTTGTTAATAACAAACCAACTGTTTTACCATCGCTAGTGCATGATTTAAATCTCGAGCAATGATGAGAACCTCATCATGAACCGCAACTAGCACATTTTGACCTAATAAATTGAACAAAAGCTCCTACATAACCTAAGGAAAGTCCTAAATCAGGGAATGGTCGAGCAGAGAATAAAACTTGAAACAAGGGGTAAAACTGTAATTTTACCATTGCAATGCATCAACGGGATTCCTAAGGATCTAGACATAGGTCAATTGGACTTAATAGGAGAAAAAGCGGGATGGTTCAGTTATATAAAGGTTATTATGAAATTTAAGAATTAAATGACATTCTGTAACCCTAAAACAAATCCACTTAAATTCACAAGGTTTCAGGTAAGATAAAAATCAACTAAATCCTCTAAAATTCATGAAAAAATATCTCCTAGGATTTAGAACCTTCAATTTGGCCTTTGGAACCTATTTTGACCTAAATTGAGAACCATACCCAATTTTCGACCTAATTTGGGTTTTTATGCAAAATGTCCAGTCAAACGAGGTCAAACCCAAAATCAAACTTCACCATTGGATTCCTTAGGTCCAAATTAGGTTTGTGTCAAAATTTGGACCTAAGGGAAGGACATCTTGACCTACTTTACAAAATGATCCTCAATAATTACTTTTTGACCCTTAGCTTTTTGAACCCTTGCATTTTCCCCCTCAGCTTTCTCATTGTCTTCTTCAGACCGGTCCCAGGAAATTGCGAATCTCGGCGACTGAACGCGGACTCTCCCACCTGAGCACTGCCTCGACCTTGGCTGGGTCCATCGCCAAGCCGTCTCCAGAGATCACATGACCTAAGAAGGTCACCTCCCTCAACCAGAACTCGCACTTGCTGTATTTGGCGTACAGCCTACGTCGTCTCAGTGTGTCCAGAACCATCCGCAAGTGTTGTCCGTGCTGCGTCTGATCTCGAGAATAGATGAGTACGTCATCAATGAATACCACCACGAACTGGTTTCAAGTACGGTCTAAACACCCGGTTCATCAGGTCCATGAAAGTAGCGGGGGCATTGGTCAGCCCAAACGGCATGACCAAAAACTCGTAGTGTCCGTATCGGGTGCGGAAAGCTGTCTTGGAGACGTCTGCCTCCCTAATCCTCAACTGGTGGTATCCAGACCTCAAGTCGATCTTGGAGAACACCGTGGCACCCGCAACTGGTCAAACAAGTCATCGATCCTCGGCAGCGGATATCTGTTCTTGATGGTGACCCTATTCAGCTGTTGGTAGTCCACACAAAGGCGTAAGATACCATCCTTCTTCTTCACAAACAGTACCGGGGCTCCCCAGGAAGACGCACTGGGCTTCACGAAACCCTTCTCCAAAAGGTCCTGCAACTGAGACTTGAGCTCTCGTAGCTCAAGCGGTGCCATCCTGTATGGCGCAGTGGAGATGGGGCTGGTCCCTGGTACTAGTGACATCTCAAACTCGATCTCACGCTCGGGCGGCAGTCCTGGTAACTCGTCTGGGAACACGTCAGGGTACTCTCTGACCACCGGGATGCTCTGGAAGTCTGCCACAGAGCGGGGCTCTGCCACCACACAAGCTAGGAAGCCCTCACACCCCTGGCTCAAAAGTCTCGCCGCCCGAAGTGCCGAAATGCACCTGAAGCCTCCGTCCACTGGCTGTCCGTGAAACTCGAAAGAAGGCAACTCCGGCATGGAGAAGACAATCTTTCTCTCAAAACAGTCTACCAAGGCGTGGTAAGCGGACAGCCAGTCCATCCCCAGAATTACGCCAAAGTCCTCCATCTGTATCATAATCAGGTCAGCTGGCAGGCTATGTCCCCCGACGCTGACCTCGCAATCCGTGTACACCTCCTCAGCTACAAACAGCTGACCAGTCGGACCTCTAATTACGAACGGATTCTCTAACAACGTATAGTCCTGGCCCAAACTAACTGCGAAACTGGTTGCGACAAACGAGTGCGTAGCGCCGGAATCGAAAAGTGTGTAAACGAGTTTGCCAAAAACTGAAACCATACCTGCCACCACCGATCCCGAAGCTCTGGCATCCCTGTGTGTCAGGACGTTGATACGCCCCTCAGCTTTAGGTGCGGACGAAGCAGCCACACTCTGCGTCGGACGGGTAGGTGTTGGCCGGTACCCTCCTCGCGACTGCTGTCCTCCTCCTCGCGCCTGGGAACCGCGCCCTCCAGTGCTCTACGCGGGAAGTATCTGCTGACCTCCTGCCCTAGACAGGCAGTCCCTCCTGATGTGGCTCGGCTGGCCACACTGGTAATAGAGGGGAACCCGACTCCCGCCCTCAGTGGGTCCCTGCTGTCGGCTGGGCGGGGGTTCGGTGCTGGCGACTGGCCCCTGTCGAGGGCCCCCAAAGGCCACTGATGGCCCTGCAAAACGTGACGGCTCTCCTGTGGACGCCACGTGTCTCCTCTCTCACCGGCCCTGTGAAAAGTCTGGCTGGAAGGGCCTCTTCCACCCGTCGTCGGTGTCTCGCGCGGACGGGTTGGTCTCCTCGTAAGTCATGGTTGCCTCCACCACCCTCGAAAACGTAGGCAGCTTCAGGGGTTTGACATACCCCCGAATCGCAGGCCGGAGCCCCTTGGTGAACCTCCAAAGGCGCTTCTCCTCAGTGGCTACCGCTGTCGCTGCAAAGCGGGACAACTCCAGGAAACGCGTGCGGTACGCGCTCATGGTCATCGTCCCTTGGCGGAGAGTGTGGAACTCCCGCCTCCTCTAGTCCTGCCACGTCTGGGGAAAGTACTGCTCGCAGAAGAGGGTGACGAACCGGTCCCAGGTCGGCTCGTCCCTCTCCTGTCCCCGGACCGCCCTCCACCACCTGTGTGCTGCACTCTGCAGCTGGTACGTGGCAAAGGCCACGCGGCACTCCACCGGGGAGCGAAGGGTGTTGAAAATCTTCTCTATCTGCTCGAGCCAGGCCTCTGCCTCAGTCGGGTCCTCATCCCCCTTGAAGGAGGGGGGCTTCAGCTTCCGGAACTACCCGAAGAGCTCGAAGTGGCACTGCAGTGGAGATGCTGGTGCACCTCCAGGCAAAGGTGCCTCGTGCACAGAAGGCGGCCCATCCTCTCCCCCGTGTCCAGCGCCGCGTCCGTCGTGTGGTCCCACAGACTCCCCCTCCGCAGCCCCAGGGTGAGGCGCTCGGGGCGGTGGGTGGATCTCCTCTCGCACAATGTCCCGTATCAGCTGGGGGAGGTCCTTTGCCTAGATGCCCGGGAGTAGTGGCTGGTCCACTAAGGCGTCGGCAACGGCACGCCCACCTCGCCGACCTTGTCCTCGGCTGCGCCCGCGGCCCGTCTCACCAGTCTCGCGACGAGGCATCTCCTGCAAGGAGACGCGAAACAAAACGAAACACGTCAATATGGAACGATACCTAACGAAAACGTCTAAGAGCTCATGCCAAAAGATATGTTGTGGTGGCTACTCTAGTTATAGACATGTGAATTGGTTATTTTCCAGTCAGTTGATTCACTTCTCGGGACGACCTTGCTCCGATACCATCTTGTAACGACCCGATTCCCAAGTCCCTACGAGACACGAGAACCGGACCGACTTGACTAATCCCAAGACCTAGAAATCCAACGAGGAAGTAACCAAAAGAGCAGAAAAATAAACCACATTCAACATGAATATAACTAGCAGTAACAAAATACAGCAGTAAGAAAAGGAACTACTACAGTATGTACCACCACAACAGTAGAACAACATTTATAACATAACTTGAACTACAAGTAAAGAAAAGTACAGAGAGTAACAAAAACTACTCACTACAGTGGAATAAAAAGGGGTACAAAAGAACTGCAGTAACTCTATTGAACCCTACTCGACCTAGCGTCCTCTGCAGCCGCTGACCCTGGCAGCTCAACACCTGGTCCTGAAAAGTAACGAGTGTAATACGTTAGCGAAACGCTGAGTAGAGTGGCAGTTAAAACTAAAGAAGCAGTAAAGTGTACAGTAGATGTTATAATTTCTTTCTTCCTTTATTTACGTCTTTCTATTATTTCACAATTTATCTATTTCTCAGATCCTTCACTTGATCTCGAATGTTCCTCGTGGGAACGATCTTGATTGCAGTCTTTTCCGAAAAGTAGAAGTAACACGTGGTGCTCTCCTGGCCGGGAGAGTCCCCCGTGGTGATCCTACTCTCAGTTAACCACCCCAAGGTCGCTGACAGACGTAACGGTGACTACGGCACGCGCGATAAACCCATGGGTAACTACCCCGCACTGGCACGCGGTCAGTCGTTTCCGTTAACGGGTGCGCCCAAAGCACAGCATGGAACCAGTATAGGGTAGAGCCCTCTCAGTAACAGGGGTCCAGCCCCTCCACAGTAACCAAACAAGGGTCTTGCCCCTCCACAGTCCGCGCACCCTCGCCTGACTACCTTGGTTTGCCCAGTGGGCCTAACAAGTCGGTGTAGGTGAGCTAGCAGCACCCCGGGGCCCGTGGGGTAGCTAGTACTCGCTTTACACTAGTAGCTCTCCTCGGTACTGTGTACACGAGGGCCAAAAGTCGGTACAAAGTGGCCAGACCTAACCCCGGGTCCCTGGGGCAGCTGGCTCCGCTCTGCACTAAACAGGTAACAGGTGCTTCCCCTGGCACTACGTACCCAAGAGACAACACGCCTCCACATCTTTCCTTCCCAGTTCCATTTCATTCTCTTTCCAGGAGTCCTACTCCTAATTCCCCGTAGGGTTCCAGCTCTTTGAACTCAGCACATTCAGGTTTCAACATTCCAGTTTCACGTTCATACAACCCATATTCTCAATCATGTTCATTTATTTATAACAGGCAGCTGTTAAATCAATTCACAGGCAGCTATCATTTCCTTCCCACATTTTCCAAGACTGCAATATCTATATTCATATCACTAGTTTTCCAGTCCTAGGATTCATGCCGTACCTTAGGATCTATCATTCAATCTAGTTTTCCAGCCCTAAGATTCATGCAATACCCTAGGATCTATCATTCAATCTGGTTTCTCATTCCTAGGATTCATGTAATGCCCTATGTTCTATTAATTGTTCCATAATTGTAACATATTATGTTAATAATTTTAAAAGCCACTCTACCAGCTACAACGGGAGTACTGGGGGCGTGGTCGGAAATCCCGCGCGCCTCCGCAACCCCCGAGACTGCAATGGAACGGGGTCCTAACACAAGGATCAAACACAAGGAGTTTCTTAGAATGGTATATAATTACTGTAAACGGGTAGAGGATTTTATTCCGAAAAGAACGCCACTCGAAACACGGAAAACGGACCCCGAACGGGCCCTAAAGGGGTCGAAAACGACGAAACAGTCCAAAATCAGACGTCTGGAACCTCTTCCAAACGTCTTAAAAGGTGGTTCAGAGGGCACCTTCACTCTGTGTAGTCCCTCAGACGTCCAGAAGCCTGCGAGGGCGTCTGGCCTAGTTTCTAGACATCCGATGGTCAACCAGGGCGTCTGGAAGTCCTCTCCGTCGTCTGGCACTGCGGCCAGACGTCCGATTCGCATTCGATGGCGAGTCTCGCGCCCTCCCGAGCAGAACCTGCACGTATCCACTCCTCGCTCTCAGTACGACAGGTTGCAGACAAAGGCGCGGCGGACGGCTGCATGGCCGTACGCGCGAAAAAGGAAGAAGGACGAAATAACTTACTTGCCAGACGTCTAGACAGTCCTCCAGACGTCTTCACCGTCGTCTGGTTGGAATCCCAGACGTCTGATTCTGGAAAAACTTCCAGAATTAGAGCTTGACTCGATCTCCACCTGCGACGCACGGCCGCGCCACGCCCTGTCCGCCTGCTGCTCGAGCTGCAGCAGCCCTCCCGTGACGCTCCACGCTCGCTGCTCCCCCGCCGGCCGGCTCTAGCTGCCCCGGCAAGCTCGAGCCCTCACGATCGAGCGTCTCCTCCCTCGCGCAACACCTCCTCCCGCACACTGCAGCGGCCGTTGCTGCCGCCGCTCGCTCGCTCTCGCACCGGCTGGAAGAAGAAGGAAGCGGAGGAGATGAGAGTGAGGGAGGGGGCGAGGGCCTTATAAGGCCGCGCGGGGAGAGAGAGAGAGAGAGAGCGCAGCACTGCGCCCTGCAGGAGAGAGGGAAAAAGAGGAAAGCGGGTGGCGATTGCAGGTCTGCGCGCGCATGCGCGCAGACGCAACCCCGTCCGCCGCAGAATTTAAATCCTAGACGTCTGGAAGGGGTTCCAGACGTCTGGGCCACCTCCCAGACGTCTTAAAAACGTCTTGAAGCCGCGTTCGTAACAGATGGCATCGCGCAAGGCATGGGAGCCGGCCCCAGAAACAAGAGGAGGGTCCCCTGCATTGTCCTCTTCCACATGGACCACCTCCCATGCCCTGCCAGCACCCATACCTCTCGTGCGAACGTGCGAGAGGTATGGGTCTCCGACTGTCCACGTCTCCGATGGGGTTTTCCCCCCATTCTCGCGCTCTTGTTGGCTTGCCCTCGCCTATTTAAGAAGCAGCACGCTCTACCGCTTCTCCCAAGCTTGTCTTGGCCAGAGTTCCACCCTAATTTCATCTTCTTCTCCTCCGGCCAAGTGGTCCAGCAAGCTTCGGTGAGCCGCCCTCCTCCTTCTCATCGCTCTGCCACAATACCAGTGGCAGAGCTGTCCTCACCATCTTCCTCCGCTTCGCGCAGCACCCGCACAAGCAACTCTAGCCCCGTCGTCGCCGCCATCCCCCTCCATTGGATATCGTCTTCTCCGGCGATAGCAAGTACTGCCAATCGCCATCTCTCCCCCTTCGTCCACTTAATCAAGTTAGACTCACTCCTCTCTATCCCCTCTTCAATTCCCCTCAATTTATTTCACAAAATACCCCTCGATTCCACTGTCCACCATTGCCATCTCCACCTCCGGCCAGACCTCCGGCGAGGCATCCCCGCCGCTCCACACTTCCATCCGCCTTGCCAACCGATCCCTGAGCATCACCACCATCCACTGATCACCCTACGACCCTCCACTGATCGCGCCAACCCCTGTCGCCTTCCCCCAACCTAACCCATCTTCACAGCCACAAAGCGACCTAGGCACGCATGCCTAGGCTGCCCCGCAGCCAGCCACCCACCTAGGCATCTTCGCCGTACTCTGGCGAAGCTCGCCGAGCGTTTTGACAGGGCCGCAAGGACGTATTGCTGATTTCAGGTCTCGAGTTTCCGCTGCCATTGACGCCGAGCTCGGAGCGAGCTCGCAAGCAGCTCCAAGCCCTTCCTGCTCCAGGGGACGCACCCAGGTTGCGCGGAAGACCTCCGCGCGCGGCTCCAGGTATTTGGTTGGCAGCGAAGGCCTCGGTTGGAGTGGCAATTGCTCGCGCTTGCTGCTGCGGGCGCACGAGAAAGGGTGGGACATTTAGTCCCACCTCGGAAAGTTTTAAGGCACAGCACCCACATAAGTTGAATTCTTGCCAGTAGCTGTTCGCCTTCGATACACAGGGGTCAGGTCCCTCGCCTACGCAAGCGCAACGCACCACGGGCTCGCGCCTACCCTCGCCCGCGCTCATGCCCCGCGGGCCTGGGTCGAACCCGATTACCCGACCAAGCACTCCTCGCGCACCACCCACGCCGGTGCGCTTGGTCCCGGGCGCGTTACCCGACCCGGTTACCCGATTAAGGCTCTGGGAGCGAACCTTGGAGTGAATTTGAAAGAGAGAGAAAGACGTGGGGAGGGTACAAGGTTAGGTTTTTCCTAACCTTGTACTGTGCAGGGAAGCAAGAGAAGAAGAAAAGAGAAGGAGCAGCTGAGGACTTAGTTGCACAGAGGAGCAGAAGTTGAAGAAGAAGGAAGAGAGAGTGCAGCAGAGAGAAGAAGAAGAGACGCGGCTGAAGAAAGGAAAGAAGAAGGAGCCAAAGAGAAGCCGCAGAGAAGAAAGAAGAGGAGAAGGTGCGACTCAAAGCAGAAGACAAGGAAGAAATAGAAGAAGACAGGAGCAGGAGAAGCCAACTGAAGAAGAAGGCACAGTGCAAGAAGAAGAAGAAGCCCAGAAGGCTGAGTAGAGAAGAAGAAAAAGCCAAAGAGAAAGGAAGAAGAAGAAGGAAACGAGCAATGTAGCAACCGCGACTTAAGATATCTGATTCATGGAATCTGGCATCTGAAGACGAAAAAAGAGAAGAAAAGAAGATAAGAAAAATTTTATTCCCTTTCTCTAATTTTTTGTAAGTCAGTATATATCCATATTATAAATTGTGATTTTGTACGCTTCTAAAATCAAGTCTTGCTCCTTGAGTTAGACCTCAAAAATTTCCTATTTTTTTGAGTAATAAAAACAAATATACTTGCTGGTTGCCAACAAACAAGCGCCAGCAGGCAATAAGCAATTCAATCTCTAGTGTCCCATATCTTAAAACCAAGCTAGGAAGGATCTACCCTTTATTGTGTTAGTAGTGAGCAAAGCACTAAAAAAATTCAAGGAATTTTACATTTCAAATGGACAAAAACTGCCATGAAAAAAGCTTGTTTTCGACTAAAAAAGCCACAATCTTGATAATTTGGATTGTGACTACATCAACCGATCCCATGAATCTCCACAGAAGCAAGATCGATATTTCCACTCCCCAACATTACAACTAAGATGACCTAAAAACTCAGAGTAACTATTCCCATCAATCCCATGCATCTCTTCCATAAAAAATATCAAAGCAGAAGGTGGTTTTTCTCCCCCAACGACAGCAAGAAGAGCAAAAACAATTAAAAACAGGACATGCACAACAAAAGAACATTCATCTCAAGCATTTCAACAAATACTATTCTTATAAGAATCTGAACCTCATCACAAATGTGTTTTTATTTAGAGCATTTTATCAAACATTTTTCTTGCAACAGTGTAAGGACTTGTAGACTTATGTTTTTCTATGGAGATCCAAGGGTCGTAGCTGTCTAATCACATACCCAAGGGTGGTGGCTACATAATCTCTAGAGTGACTAAGCAGCTACAATTTAATTCAATTCAAGAGGTCTTGTTGGGGGTAGTGTATGTTGGATTAAAATCCAATATATGGACTAGTATGTGTAAATAGATATAATCAAATAATAATAAGTTACGTGACTGTCATCTTAGGCCCATAATTTAAGGTGATCAAATTAGTTTAATGATTTTATAAGGGCTAAAGTGCAAAAGGATGGTGTGGTTATGTTTTCATATGTGCAGAGACCTATGCGTGAATTGTGTGTTCTCGATGGATGGACATGCAATTTGCACAGCAATTAGTCATACTAATTGCTGAATTAAGTCTTTGGGGTCATGGTCCCCAAAAGATCCACGATTGAAAACCTAAGTGCACCCCATCGTGTATTGTGGTGAAGACAAAGAGAGAGGCATAACGTCTGGAAGAGAGAAGGTGTTCTTCCTTCAGGTGACTCTCAATCAGGAATCTAAGGGTGGGTTCTTTTGGAAGTACCATTCAGCAATCCCCTGTTCTTATTTTCATGATAAATACAGGTATCTCTCTATCCTCAGCTGCAGGTCTCTATTGCAGGCATGAGAATATTCATATTTATAATGATAGAATAATTTGCAAATCTATGTATATCACTTGCTTGTATGATGTTTTGTTCAACTTGATTTAAGCATATATATGTTGATTCTTTTAGATAAATATTGTATATTAATCTCATGTTTTATATAAATCATCATTGTGTTAAATCTTCTAAGGGAAAGCCCATATCATATCTCATAATTGCAGGCAGTACCGGTACCATTTGCTCAATACCAGTACTCAGGCGTTACAGATTCGGTTCTTAATGTATACTGTAACTTGCCAGTATTGGTACTCTCCATGAGTATCGGTACAAGCAAGCTCCAGATTGACTCTAGGTCGTCCTAAGTCCAAAACTGGGATTTACATGTACCGGTACTCACCATGAATACCGGTACACATGAGTCCCAGGTCAGGTTTTGGACTTGAAGTCATCAGAACCTGTAACTTACAAGTCTGATACTCGTCGTGAATACCGGTACTGGTAGTCTACAGGTGGTGTATCTAGTACTCAACAAGTACCGATACTCTTCACGAGTACTAGTACTCGTTGAGACTAGTTGCTTCCTAGAAAGATACCAGCACTCTATTAGCACTGGTACTCAACATGACTACCGGTACATAGTAAGCACTAGATGAGTACTCATCTGGACATGGGTTTTGAATTGTAACCCATGGGTACCGGTACTTAGCATCAGTACCAATACTCATTGGGATATAGAACTCATAACTGTAACTCAAGGATACAATTCCGGTCTACCAGTGCCGATACCCAGTTAGTTTGAAGTCCAGTTGAGTTAAGTTGTGGCATAGGTCCATCCTAAGTTAGAGGTGGGTTGTTTAAGGTTAAGCCCTTAAGAGTTTAAGGTATTCTCCAATAGTGCAAGCCCCTCAATGTGGTTGTTGCACACCAAAACCAACATCAACAACCCAAGATCAAATCTTTTCAACTTAAATGCTTGAATCCTATAGTCGTCGCTCTCGATTGAGTTCTTAGGCATGCCCATGCATATTGTGGCTCACTGTCATGACTATTGCAGCTTGCGAAGCAAATCAGGCTGCTAATTGAATTTGCCATGCTTGTCAAGTCTCTTACCCCTCATACATCATCTTCTTCATGGACACCTTGGGCTTGAGGCTTGACTTCCTTGGGTCAGTGACCCTGTCCATGACAACCCCATGTTCGTAGGTGGCCATCACAATGCTGGTCATTTGGGCAATCCTGAGGGTGATAGCCTCGCCCTTGGTGGTCGTGGAATGACCTCACCTCACCCTTGGTGGTCGTGGAATGACCTCACCAACCTCATGTAGATTAGATACCTAGATAGAGATAAAGGGAAAAGAACTAACCGAAAGAAAAATACAGTGTCGATTGAAAAAGCAAGAAAGAGAGAAGGGAAGATTGGTGAAGCTCCATCATTATCACATCAGTCAAGCAACAGACGTGACCATGAATGGCTGCATCAGAGCAACTGCTACAAGGTAGTTGATCTAACCACATTTTGTATTGCCCATATTTATAATTTGCTAACTTCACATTCACCTTAGTCTGATTTCATGAGCATATTGCATGCATTAGCATAAATTGCATTTGAAATAAGCTTGCATCATAATTTGCATAATTCTGTGTTCTTGCATTGATTGATGATATTTGATGATCATTGGATTGAAGGCCGAGGAGAAAAGAGAAGAGGAAGAAGGAATTGAAGAACTTGAGCTGAAGATTTGAACTCAGGAGATTTGCAAACCTTAGCCTCCAGCTTAACAAAGGAAAAAGAATTATCCTACATCAACAATCAATGAGCTCCTCTACTTCATTTATTAAACTCCTCTACCGAGAGCTACCTTTGCACATTTTCCATGGCACATTTAAGTCCCTCTTCCCAATTCCAACAAAGCCACCCTTATTATGGATGCACATTTTATCATACCTAGATCCTTCCACCAATTAATATCCACCAACCTAATTCTAAGACATCATCATTAAATCTGAACACATCTACCCATAATCATAATTGTTAGAACATCCGCCCTCCTTCCCTTTTTACCCCTCTCCACCTCTATATTAGGTCATTAATTCCATCCTTCCAAACCATCTTTCGCTATCCCATCTCTTGAGCGCTCTAAGAGAGAAAGGGAGGGCCTAAGGACTACCTAAGTCCAAATTTTAGGCATTGAGAGGGAGTCATTCTACTACCAATGAATTGCCAATCCACCATCATTTTATTTCACCACCATCGGAGGATATTCTTGGGAGCACACCAAGGAGGAAGGAGGCCATGGGGGGAGGACGTGTACCACTAGAGGATTATCTTCATTCTCATAAGCTTCCTTTGATCTTATTTTATTTTTCTAGCAGCATGTTATGTTGAGCCTCATTTTAGTTTGGTAGTGAGCTTGCCTTATCTCATGAGCTTTCTTGATATTTTCTCATCTATTTGTGTTGTAAGCACTTAATTTGGAAGTCAATGAAAAGCATGTTTTCTACTTATATTTTGTTTTGATTCCCTTAAACGTGTGAGCTTGGTTGGAGTTTGATTACAAGCCACCCATCGTGATGCTTGTGAGCTCACTCACCAACACCTTTCTATAATGTCTAATTTCATAGATTGATTTGAGTAGGTGATATCATCTCTTGTGACATTAATTCATAACAGCATTTTCATTTCATACTCATCTCGAAAAGGCAAAAAATTTCAAAAGCAAAAAAATACAAAAAGAAATAAAAGGCATTTCAAGGTTGACTTGAGACATCAAGCCTCCTAGGATGGGTCATATATTCTTTAGTTGTGGTTTATAAATTTTAAAAGTTGAACACTTGAGTTGCACTACAATGATTAAAACTATATCTTTTACAAGAAGCGATTTGGGTGGATCTTGTGCACCGTTAGTGCATAAATATTTACGGCCAAACCATAAATATTTTGGTCATGAAATTTTAGGTGAAGTTTGGTCACTTGATGGGACACCTTCAAAAAAATTTTCAGGTTTTTCTAAGGTGCTTAGGTCACTGAAAGTATGTGCTCAAATCCAATCCAGAAGTGAATTTTTTAAATCTAGCACTTAGGGTGGTGGTTTCCTTTCGTAAATCAAGTACACTAAGGGCTCTCTTTTAAGGCACCACGGTAGAATTCTTTTTGGTTTTTTTTCTTTTGTTTTTTGAGATTTGAAATTTTTATGGTGTTTTTTTTTTCAAGTGGATTCTTGGTCCAAAGTATAAAATATCAACCTTTGCCGGTAAATGTAAAATGTTTTCAAGCTTTCGCTCCAAGGTTCTTTCCCCTTTCCGTTACTTTTGGTGCCTACATACAATGAAGCAAACACAAGGCAAGTATATTAGGACCAAGATAAGACAAATCAAGATGTGAGATGAAAACAAATCGTGCCTTTCCGGTAATAGCGTAAAAAGTGAATCACCCGAATCGCTTTACTTAAAAGATAGAGTTTGAATCATTGTAGCGCAATTCAAGTATTTAACTTTTAAATTTATAAACCGTAACTAAAGAGTATACAATCCGTCGTAGGCGGCTCGATGTCTCAAATCAACATTAAAATGCATTTTATTTCCTTTTTTATTTTTCGCTTTTGAATTTTTTTTGTCTTTTTTAGATAAGAGTACGAAATGAAAATGCGATCACGAATTAATGTCACGAGAGATGATGCTACTTACTCAAATCTTAATATATGAAATTAGATACTATAGAAAGGTGTTGGTCAGTGAGCTCACAAGCACCACGATGGATGGCTTGTAATCAAACGCCAACTAAGCTCACATGCCTAGGGGAATCAAAACAAAATACAAGTAGGAAGGATGCTTTTCATTGCCTTTCAAATTAAGTGCTTACAACACAAAGAGATGAGAATGACATTAAGAAAGCTCATGAGATAAGGCAAGGTCACTACCAAACTAAAATGAGGCTCAACATAACATGCTACTAGAAAAATAAAATAAGATCAAAGGAAGCTTATGAGAATGAAGATGATCCTCCAGTGGTACATGTCTTCCCATGACCTCCTTCCTCGGTGTGCTCCCAAGAATCTCCTCCAATGGTGGTGAAATAAAATGATGGTGGATTGACAATTTAAGGGTAGTAGAATGACTCCCTCTCAGTGCTTAAAATTTGGACTTAGGTAGTCCTTAGGCCCTCCCTTTCTCTCTTAGAGTGCTCAAGAGATGGGATAGTGAAAGATTGTTTGGAAGGATGGAATTAATGACCTAATATAGAGGTGGAGAGGGGTAAAAAGGGAAGGAGGGCAGATGTTCCAACAATTATGATTATGGGTAGATGTGTTCAGATTTAATGATGATGTCTTGGAATTAGGTTGGTGGATATTAATTGGTGGAGGGATCTAGGTATGATAAAATGCGCATCCATAATAAGGGTGGCTTTGTTGGAATTGGGGAGTGTTAAGACTTGTACTGTTAGAGCTCTTTAAGACGTTTGGGACTTGGGTCAGACATCTGGATACCTTCCCAGACGTCTGGAAATCAAATTTTTCGTGTACGTCCTCATGTCTACGCGCGTGCTGCGCACAGACAGTACGCAACCTCGTTTTCTTCTCTCCTTCTCTCTCTCGCTGAAGAAACCCTAACCCAGCGCCTACTTAAACCCCCCTCCTCTCACTCGTTCACCTTACCTTCAGCCACCCTTCTCCCTCCAGCGAGAGCGGTGAGCGGCAGATAGCGGGGAGTGAGCGTGAGCGACGTGGGAGGAGAGGAGGAGCAGCGAGGGGAAGGGAGGAGAGCACGCGCGCAAGCTCGTGTGGGAGCTCGCCGGAGAGCTTACGGCCGGTCGGCGCCTACGCAAGGCGAAGAGGTGCATCGGGGAGGCCCTCCCCGACACTGCTGCAGCTAGAGCAGCAGGCGAGCAGGGCGCGGCGCAGCCGCACGCAACGTGAGAAGGCGAAGGCAGGCACTGGTTCTGGGATTTTCCCAGAATCAGACGTCTGGGTAGACATCCAAACGACACAGACGACGTCTGGAGGAGGTTCCAGACGACTGAAAGTTGAGTTTCGCGCCATACACCTCCTTTGCGGATACGGCCATGCAGGCCATTCCGCCAAGGCACTATTTCGTGCCATATTGAGGAGATTGTGTTGATACGTGCAGGATTCACTTCGGGAAGGCGTGGGACATGTCATCCCACGCAGTTCAGACGTTTGGGTGAGGCACCAGACGGCGGGAGGCGTTTCCAGACGTCCTGAGAAGTGGTCGGGTGTCTGGAACTGGGTCCAAACGGTTCAGCAAGGTTCATGGACGTCTGAGGAGTGGCGCAGGAGTTCAGGTATGGTTCTGGACTCTTTTAAGACGTTTGAAAGGTGTTCCAGATGTCTGATATGAATCAGAATTACTGTTTTTGACCCGTTTAGGGTCCGTTTGAGGTCTGATTTCCGCAATTAAGATTCCATTTTTCTTCGTATAATTTCCTCTACTTATTAGAATACCTTTTATCCTGTTCTGAGTAGTCTCTTGTGAATGATCCTTGTGATAGGACCTCGTTCCATTGCGGGTTTGGGGTTTGCTGAGGCACGTGGACCTACCGATCAAGCCCCTATTACTCCTGGGTTGACTGGTAGAGTGGCTTCCCCCAGTTTAATTACAACCTGAATGCATATGTGGAATGAATGTTAGATCCTAGGGTATGGCATGAATCCTAGGACTAGAAACACTGAAATATTTATAATGAATGTATGAATTGCAGTCTTGGATGAGTAGATAGAATGATAACAATTGCCTGAAAATGAATAACAGCTGCCTGTGAAATGTAAAGTACTTGTGCTAGCAAACTGTTGCATGTGAATTCCTGTTGTTTACGTTAAATATGAGCTGCATGTATATAAACTGGAATTGGAAGGGTAATCGTTGGAAACACGAGTTACCGGCGAATAAACCTGGAATGTGAATAATAAATTACATGTTACATGTGTAGAACCTGAGAAATGGAAATAGAAATGATGGAACCTGGTATGGCTTAGCCTGAGAAACATGACCATGAACCCTACAGGGAATTAGGAGTTGAACTCCTGGAAATACATGGAATAGATCTGGAAAATGCTTTGGGAAGTGTGCTTGCCCTCGAGTACATGGTACCAAGGGAAGTGCATATTACCTCTTAGTGTAGAGGGGTGCTTGCTGCCTTTCGGGATGAGGCTCGAGGTGGGTTTGGCCACTTTGCACCGACTCGGTGGCCCTCGTGTACACTGTACCGGGGAGAGCTACTAGTGTAGGGAGAGAGCTAGCCACCCCACGGGGCCCGGGGTTCAACTAGCCGCCTTACACCGACTTGTTAGGTCCACTGGGCAAACCAGGGTAGTCAGGCGAAGGTGCGCGGACTGTGGAGGGGCGAGACCCCTATTTGGTTACTGTTGAGGGGCTAAACCCCTGTTACTGAGAGGGCTATGCCCTATACTGGTTCCATGCTGTGCTTTGGGCGCACCCGTTAACGGAAACGACTGATCCCGTGTCAGTGCATGGTAGCTACTCGTGCGTCTATCACGTGTGTCGTAATCACCGTTACGTCTGTTCGTGACCTTGGGGTGGTTGACTGGGTGTAGGACGACCACGGGGGACTCTCCCAGCCAGGAGAGCACCACGTGCTACTTCTACTCTTCGGGAAATACTGCAATCAAGATCGTTCCCATGAGGAACACTCGAGATCAAGAAAGAGACCTGATAAATAAACCAAGTGATGAAAGAAAGAATAATTAGTTAAAGAAAGAAGGAAATTGAAAAACAACAGCTACCTGTCCACCTTTACTATTTTAGTTAGTTGGTTGCCACTCTACTCAACGTTCACTGATTTCGTGTACTCATAACCTTTTTCAGGTCCAGGTGTTGAGCAGCCAGAGCACTCGGTTGCGGAGGGTGCTGGGCCTAGTAGAGCCCAGTATCATAGTTCTATTATACCCGTTGTAGTAGTGAATAGTTCTTGTACCTTTATATTATGTACTCTTTTCATTGTGAACCTTATTTCCTGTACTCGTTTACTTTTCTACTGTTGTGGTGGTGTGTACTGTAGTAGTTTATTTCTTTACTGCTGTACTTTTGTTGTTGTTAGTTGCTTACATGATGAATTTGATTTATTTTACTGCTTTTTGGTTACTTTCTCGTTAAACGACTGGATCTTGGGATCAGTCGAGTTGGTCTAGTCTCGTGTCCTGTAGGGATTCGGGAACCGGGTCGTAACAAGATGGTATCAGAGCAAGGTTGTCCTGAGAAGTGAACCAACTAGTCGGAAAATAACCAATTCACATGCTTGTAACTAGAGTAACCACCACAACGTGCCTTTTGATATTTGTCCTGAGGTTCTTTTGCCGAATATTCGTTGAAATTGACATCTTCCTATTCTATGTTCGCGACTCCTTACAGGAGATGCCTCAACATGGAGTCATTGAGGCGGGCCGCGGACGCGGCAGAGGACGAGGTCGGAGGGGCGGATGCGTTGAGCCCGACGTCTCAGTGGATTAGCCACTACTTCCGGGCGTTCAGGCCCAAGATCTCGCCCAGCTGATACGGGAGATCGTGCGAGAGGAGCCCCACCCGCCTCCAAGGGCGCCTCTCCTTGGGGCTGCGAAGGGAAATTTGTTACGAACGCGGCTTCAAGACGATTCTTAAGACGTCTGGGAGGTGGCGTCTGGGATTCAATTTCTGCGGCATACGAGGTTGCGTCTGCGCGCATGCGCTCGCAGACCTGCAACCGCCACCCTCTTTCCTCTTTTTCCCTCTCTCCTCCTGCAGGGCGCAGTGCTCTCTCTCTCTCCCCGCGCGGCCTTAAAAGGCCCTCGCCCTCTCCCTCACACTCATCCCCTTCGTGTCCCCCTTCTTCTTCTCCCAGCCGGTGTGAGAGTGAGCGAGCGGCGGCAGCAGTGGCCGCGGCAAGTGTGCGGGAGGAGGTGTTGCGCGAGGGAGGAGACGCTCGACCGTGAGGGCTCGAGCTTGCCGGGGCAGCTAGAGCCGGCTGGCGGGGGAGCAGCGGGCGTGGAGTGTCGTGGAGGGGCTGCTGCAGCTCGAGCAGCAGGCGGACGGGGCGCGGCGCGGCCGTGCGTTGCGGGCGGAGAGCGAGAGGAGCTCTGATTCTGGAAATTTTTCCAGAATCAGACGTCTGGGCTTACGACCAGACGACGGTGAAAACGTCTGGAGGATTGTCCAGACGTCTGACAGGTAAGATATTTCGTCTTCTTCCTTTTTCGTGCGTACGGCCATGCAACCGTTCGCCGCGCCTTCGTCTGCGACCCGTCGTACTGAGAACGGCTATGGGTGCGTGCAGGTTCTTCTTGGGAGGGCGCGAGACTCGCCATCCAACGCGAATCAGACGTCTGGCCGCAGTGCCAGACGACGGAGGGGAGTTCCAGACGCCCTGGTTGACCATCGGACGTCTGGGAATTAAGCCAGACGCCCCCGCAGGCTTCTGGACGTCTGAGGGACTACACAGAGCGAAGGTATCATCTGAACCACCTTTTAAGACGTCTGGAAGAAGTTCCAGACGTCTGATTTTGGACTGTTTCGTCGTTTTCGACCCATTTAGGGCCCGTTCGGAGTCCGTTTTCCGCGTTTCGAGTTGCGTTCTTCCCAAAATAAAATCCTCTACCCGTTTACAGTAATTATATACTGTTTCGAGAAACTCCTTGTGTTTGATCCTTGTGTTATGACCCCGTTCCATTGCAGTCTCGGGGGTTGCGGAGGCGCGCGGGATTTCCGACCACGCCCCCAGTACTTCCGTTGTAGCTGGTAGACTGGCTTTTAAAATTATTAGCATAATTTGTTACAATTATGGAACAATTAATAGAACCTAGGGCATTGCATGAATCCTAGGAATGAGAAACCAGATTGAATGATAGATCCTAGGGTATTGCATGAATCTTAGGGCTGGAAAACTAGATTGAATGATAGATCCTAAGGTACGGCATGAATCCTAGGACTGGAAAACTAGTGATATGAATATAGATATTGCAGTCTTGGAAAATGTGGGAAGGAAATGATAGCTGCCTGTGAATTGATTTAACAGCTGCCTGTTATAAATAAATGAACATGATTGAGAATATGGGTTGTATGAACGTGAAACTGGAATGTTGAAACCTGAATGTGCTGAGTTCAAAGAGCTGGAACCCTACGGGGAATTAGGAGTAGGACTCCTGGAAAGAGAATGAAATGGAACTGGGAAGGAAAGATGTGGAGGCGTGTTGTCTCTTGGGTACGTAGTGCCAGGGGAAGCACCTGTTACCTGTTTAGTGCAGAGCGGAGCCAGCTGCCCCAGGGACCCGGGGTTAGGTCTGGCCACTTTGTACCGACTTTTGGCCCTCGTGTACACAGTACCGAGGAGAGCTACTAGTGTAGAGCGAGTACTAGCTACCCCACGGGCCCCGGGGTGCTGCTAGCTCACCTACACCGACTTGTTAGGCCCACTGGGCAAACCAAGGTAGTCAGGCGAGAGTGCGCGGACTGTGGAGGGGCAAGACCCCTGTTTGGTTACTGTGGAGGGGCTGGACCCCTGTTACTGAGAGGGTTCTGCCCTATACTGGTTCCGTGCTGTGCTTGGGCGCACCCGTTAACGGAAACGACTAACCGCGTGCCAGTGCGGGGTAGCTACCCGTGCGTTTATCGCGCGTGCCGTAGTCACCGTTAGGTCTGTCAGCGACCTTGGGGTGGTTGACTGAGGGTAGGACCACCACGGGGGACTCTCCCGGCCAGGAGAGCACCACGTGTTACTTCTACTTTTCGGAAAATACTGCAATCAAGATCGTTCCCACGGGGAACATTCGAGATCAAGTGAAGGATCTGAGAAATAAATAAATCGTGAAATAATAGAAAGACGAAAATAAAGAAAGTAACAAAATATAACAGCTACTGTACACTCTACTGCCTCTTTAGTTTTAGTTGCCACTCTACTCAGCGTTTCGCTGACGTGTTACACTCGTTACTTTTCAGGACCAGGTGTTGAGCAGCCAGGGTCAGCGGCTGCAGAGGACGTTGGGCCGAGTAGGGTCCAGTAGAGTTACCGCAGTTCTTTTTGTACTCCTTTTGTTCCACTGTAGTGAGTAGTTCTTGTTACTCTCTGTACTTTTCTTTACTTGTAGTTTCATGTTATGTTATAATTGTTGTTCTACTGCTGTGGTGGTACATACTGTAGTAGTTCCTTTTCTTACTACTGTATTTTGTTACTGCTAGTTATATTAATGCTGAATGTGGTTTATTTTAGTGCTCTTTTGGTTACTTCCTCGTTGGACGACTAGGTCTTGGGATTAGTCGAGTCGGTCCGGTTCTCGTGTCTCGTAGGGACTCGGGAATCGGGTCGTTACAAGATGGTATCAGAGCAAGGTCATCCCGTGAAGTGAATCAACTGACTGGAAAATAATCAATTCACATGTCTATAACTAGAGTAGCCACCACAACATATCTTTTGACATGAGCTCTTAGACGTTTTCGTTAGGTATCGTTTCATATTGACTTGTTTCGTTTTGTTTCGCATCTCCTTGCAGGAGATGCCTCGTCGCGGGACTGGTGAGACAGGCCGCGGGCGTGGCCGAGGACGAGGTCAGCGAGGTGGGCGTGCGTTGCCGACGCCTTAGTGGACCAGCCACTACTCCCGGGCATCCAGGCCCAAGACCTCGCCCAGCTGATACGGGATATTGTGCGATAGGAGATCCACCCACCGCCCTGAGCGCCTCACCCTGGGGCTGCGGAGGGGAAGTCCTCTGTGGGACTACACGACGGATGCGGCACTGGACACGGGGGAGGGGATGGGCCACCGCTGCCCCCACCTTCCTCCGACACTTCTGTGCACAAGGCACATTTGCTTGGAGGTGCACCAGCATCTCCACTGCAGCGCCACTTCGAGCTCTTCGAGCAGTTCCGGAAGCTGAAGCCCCCCTCCTTCAAGGGGGATGAGGACCCGACAGAGGCAGAGGACTGGCTCGAGCAACTAGAGAAGATTTTCGACACCCTTTTCCCCCCGGTGGAGTGCCGCGTGGCCTTTGCCACGTACCAGCTGGAGAGTGTAGCACACAGGTGGCGAAGGGCGGTCCGGGAACAGGAGAGGGACGAGCCGACCTGGGACCAGTTCGTCACCCTCTTCTGCGAGTAGTACTTTCCCCAGACGTGGCAGGACCAGAGGAGACGGGAGTTCCACACTCTCCGCCAAGGGACGATGACCGTGAGCGCGTACCGCACACGTTTCCTGGAGCTGTCCCGCTTTGCAGCGACAACGGTAGCCACTGAGGAGGAGCGCCTTTGGAGGTTCACCGAGGGGCTCCGGCTTGCGATTCGGGGGTATGTCAAACCCTTGAAGCTGCCTACATTTTCGAGGGTGGTGGAGGCAGCCATGACTTACGAGGAGACCAACTCGTCCGCGCGAGACACCGACGGCGGGCGGAAGAGGCCCTTCCAGCCAGACTTTTCACAGGGCCGGCGAGAGAGGAGACACGTGGCGTCCGCAGTAGAGCCGTCACGTTTTGCAGGGCCATCAGTGGCCTTTGGGGGCCCTCGACAGGGGCCAGTCGCCAGCACCGGACCCCCGCCCAGCCGACAGCAGGGACCCACTGAGGGCGGGAGTCGGGCTCCCCTCTGTAACCAGTGTGGCCAGCCAAGCCACATCAGGAGGGACTGCCCGTCTAGGGCAGGAGGTCAGTAGATACTTCCCGCGTAGAGCACTAGAGGGCGCACAGGAGGCCGCTTTTCCCAGGCACGAGGAGGAGGACAGCAGTCGCGAGGAGGGTACCGGCCAGCACCTACCCGTCCGACGCAGAGTGTGACTGGTTCGTCCGCACCTAGAGCTGAGGGGCGTATCAACGCCCTGACACACAGGGATGCCAGAGCTTCGGGATCGGTGGTGGCAGGTATGGTTTCAGTTTCTGGTAGACTCGTTTACACACTTTTCGATTCCGGTGCTACGCACTCGTTTGTCGCTGCCAGTTTCGCAGTTAGTTTGGGCCAGGACTATACACTGTTAGAGAATCCATTTGTAATCAGAGGTCCGACTGGTCAGCTGTTTGTAGCTGAGGAGGTGTACACGGATTGTGAGGTCAGCGTCGGGGGACATAGCCTGCCAGCTGACCTGATTATGATACAGATGGAGGACTTTGGCGTAATTCTGGGGATGGACTGGCTGTCCGCTTACCACGCCTTGGTAGACTATTTTGAGAGGAAGATTGTCTTCTCCATGCCGGAGTTGCCTTCTTTCGAGTTTCACGGACAGCCAGTGGACGGAGGCTTCAGGTGCATTTCGGCACTTCGGGCGGCGAGACTTTTGAGCCAGGGGTGTGAGGGCTTCCTAGCTTGTGTGGTGGCAGAGCCCCGCTCTGTGGCAGACTTCCAGAGCATCTCGGTGGTCAAAGAGTACCCTGACGTGTTCCCAGACGAGTTACCAGGACTGCCGCCCGAGTGCGAGATCGAGTTTGAGATCTCACTAGTACCAAGGACCAGCCCCATCTCCACCGCGCCATACAGGATGGCACCTCTTGAGCTACGAGAGCTCAAGTTTCAGTTGTAGGACCTTTTGAAGAAGGGTTTCGTGAGGCCCAGTGCATCTCCCTAGGGAGCCTCGGTACTGTTTATGAAGAAGAAGGATGGTACCCTACGCCTTTGTGTGGACTAGCGACAGCTGAATAGGGTCACCATCAAGAACAGATATCCGATGCCGAGAATCGACGACTTGTTTGACCAGTTGTGGGGTGCCACGGTGTTCTCCAAGATCGACTTGAGGTCTGGATACCACCAGTTGAGGATCAGGGAGGCAAACGTCTCCAAGACAGCTTTCCGCACCCGGTACGGACACTACGAGTTTTTGGTCATGCCGTTTGGGCTGGCCAATGCCCCCGCTGCTTTCATGGACCTGATGAACCGGGTGTTTAGACCGTACTTGGACTAGTTCGTGGTGGTATTCATTGATGAAGTACTCATCTATTCTCGAGATCAGACGCAGCATGGACAGCACTTGTGAATGGTTCTGGACACACTGAGACGACGTAGGCTGTACGCCAAATACAGCAAGTGCGAGTTCTGGTTGAGGGAGGTGACCTTCTTAGGTCATGTGATCTCTGGGGACGGCTTGGTAGTGGACCCAGCCAAGGTCAAGGCAGTGCTCAGGTGGGAAAGACCGCGTTCAGTCACCGAGATTCGCAGTTTCCTGGGATTGGCAGGCTACTACAGATGATTCATCAGTGGTTTTTCACAGATTGCGCGTCCCATGACACAGTTGACCCGGAAGGACGTGCCCCTTACTTGGACAGACGCCTGTGAGGCATGTTTTCAGGAGCTGAAGGAGAGGTTGACCTCGGCTCCCGTGCTCACCATCCCTGACAGTAGTGGGGGGTTCGTTGTGTACACGGACGCCTCCTTGCATGGGTTAGGAGGTGTGCTCATGCAGAGGGGTCACGTTGTCGCTTACGCTTCGCGGCAACTGAAGCCCCATTAGCATTCCTACCCTACCCACGACCTGGAGTTGGTAGCTGTCGTCTTCGCGCTGAAGACCTGGAGGCACTACTTGTACGGTGAGACCTTTGAGATTTTCACAGATCACAAGAGCCTCAGATACCTTTTTTATCAGAAGGAGCTCAACATGAGACAGAGACGTTGGTTGGAGCTCCTGAAGGACTACGACTGCAGCATTTCCTATCCCCGGGCAAGGCCAATGTGGTAGTTGACGCCTTGAGCCGAAAGGTGCCCGCATACTTGGCCAGTTTACAGTTACAGAGTTGGAGCCTTTTGGAGGAGGTGGGCAGTTGGCGACCCCTAGAGTTACGGGGGCACTATGGGGCAGTGACTGTGACACGACAGACTAGGCCAGAGCTGATAGACCGCATCATCACAGGACAGATGGCCGATCCGTACTTGCAGTCCTTGCGCGACAGGGTACTGTCAGGAGACCCAGGGGACTTCTCTTTCACAGACCAGGTGCTGCGCCTAAGGGGACGGTTGCGCGTTCCCAGAGACGAGGAGTTGTTGAGAGAGCTCCTAACTGAGGCACACGATTCCAGATACACCATACATCCCGGAAACACGAAGATGTACCACGACTTGAGACGCGAGTTTTGGTGGAGGGGAATGAAGCGGGATGTGGGTGAATTTGTACAGCAGTGCTTAGTGTGTCAGCAGGTGAAAGCCGAGCATCAGAGGCCTGCAGGGCCGCTACAGCCGCTTCCAGTGCCAGAGTGGAAGTGGGAGAGCATCACCATGGACTTGGTGGTGGGCTTACCTGTTACCCAGCGAGGACACGACGCAGTCTGGGTAATTGTGGATAGACTAACGAAGACGACACGATTCTTGCCAATCCGAGTCACTTTGGGACCAGCACAGTTGGCAGAGAGGTATATCCGCGATGTGGTACGACTACAAGGAGTTTCGCGAGAGATCATATCCGACCGAGATACTCGCTTTACGTCCCAGTTTTGGGCTGAGTTTCAGCAGGCCCTAGGGACACGGTTGAGGTTTAGTACAGCTTACCACCCCCAGACGGATGGACAGTCTGAGTGCACGATACAGACTCTTGAGGACCTTTTGCGTGCCTGTGTACTGGACTGGAGGGGCTCTTGGGAGGAGCACCTGCCCCTGGCGGAGTTTGCATACAATAACAGCTATCACTCGAGCATCGGCATGGCTCCTTACGAGGCTCTGTACGGACGGAGGTGTACGGCACCCTTGAGTTGGGTTGAGGTGGGGACCAAGTGGGAGGTTGGCCCCAGGTTGATCCAGCAGAGTCAGGAGGTAGTCGAGCAGATCCATAGGCGACTCCGCACTGTCAGGAGCAGAAAGAAGAGCTACGGGGATCGGAGAGCAGAGAGGTGCAATTCGAGGTTGGGGACCACGTCTTTCTTCGTGTTTCGCCCATGAAGGGCCTGCAGCGGTTTGGGGTGAGAGGGAAGCTCGCGCCGAGGTTCTGGAGCGGGTTGGACCCGTTGCTTACAGACTTGCCCTCCCTCCTCAGCTTTCTGGTGTGCACGACGTGTTCCACGTGTCCAACCACAGGAAGTACGTAGCCGATCCCAGTCATGTACTGAGTCACGAGAGCGTCGAGGTGGGCGACGACCTGACCTACCCCGAGCGGCCAGTGCAGATTCTTGACCGAGCCGTCCGCAGTTTGAGACGAAAGCAAGTACCCCTGGTGAAGGTTTTGTGGAGGAGCCAGCGATACAAGGAGGCTACCTGGGAGCCTGAGGCGGCAATGCGGGAGCGGTACCCGGAGCTTCGCAGGTACGTCTTTTCGGACCGGCTTCGGTCCTCTTTGAGTTTGTCTGTTTTTATATGACATTTTTTCCGCACCCTAGTTAGCGCAAGTTTCGGGGACGAAACTTCCTTTGAGTTTGTTATATTGTTACGAACGCGGCTTCAAGACGGTTTTTAAGAAGTCTGGGAGGAGGCCCAGACGTCTGACCAGACGTCTGGAACCCCTTCCAGACATCTGACCAGAAGTCTGGAACCCCTTCCAGACGTCTGGGATTCAATTTCTGCGGCGTACGGGGTTGCGTCTGCACGCATGCGCGTGCAGACCTGCAACCACCACCCTCTTTCCTCTTTTTCCCTCTCTCCTCCTGCAGGGCGCAGTGCTCTCTCTCTCTCCCCGCGTGGCCTTGAAAGGCCCTCGCCCTCTCCCTCACCCTCATCCCCTTCGTGTCCCCCATCTTCTTCTCCCAGCCGGTGCGAGAGAGAGCGAGCAGCGGCAGCAGCAGCCGCGGTAAGTGTGCGGGAGGAGGTGTTGTGCGAGGGAGGAGATGCTCGACCATGAGGTCTCGAGCTTGCCGGGGCAGCTAGAGCCGGCCGGCGAGGGAGCAGTGGGCGTGGAGTGTCGCGGAAGGGCTGCTGCAGCTCGAGCAGCAGGCGGACGGGGCGCGGCGCAGCCGTGCGTCGCGGGCGGAGAGCGAGAGGAGCTCTGATTTTGGAAATTTTTCCAGAATCAGACGTCTGGGCTTACGACCAGACGACGGTGAAGACGTCTGGAGGATTGTCCAGACGTCTGATAGGTAAGATATTTCGTCTTCTTCCTTTTTCGCGCGTACGGCCATGCAGCCATCCGCCGAACCTTCGTCTGCGACCCGTCGTACTGAGAACGGCTATGGGTGCGTGCAGGTTCTGCTCGGGGGGGCACGAGACTCACCATCCAACGCGAATCGGACGTCTGGCCGCAGTGCCAGACGACAGAGAGGACTTCCAGATGCCCTGGTTGACCATCGGACGTCTGGGAATTAAGCCAGATGCCCCCGCAGGCTTCTAGACGTCTGAGGGACTACACAGAGCGAAGGTATCATCTGAACCACCTTTTAAGACGTCTGGAAGAGGTTCCAGACGTCTGATTTTGGACTGTTTCGTCGTTTTCGACCCGTTTAGGGCCCGTTCGGAGTCCGTTTTCCGCGTTTCGAGTTGCGTTCTTCCCAAAATAAAATCCTCTACCCGTTTACAGTAATTATATACTGTTTTGAAAAACTCCTTGTGTTTGATCCTTGTGTTATGACCCTGTTCCATTGCAGTCTCGGGGGTTGCGGAGGCGCGCGGGATTTCCGACCACACCCCCAGTACTTCCGTTGTAGCTAGTAGAGTGGCTTTTAAAATTATTAGCATAATTTGTTACAATTATGGAAAAATTAATAGAACCTAGGGCATTGCATGAATCCTAGGAATGAGAAACCAGATTGAATGATAGATCCTAGGGTATTGCATGAATCCTAGGAATGAGAAACTAGATTGAATGATAGATCCTAGGGTACGGCATGAATCCTAGGACTGGAAAACTAGTGATATGTATATAGATATTGCAGTCTTGGAAAAGTGGAAAGGAAATAATAGCTGCCTGTAAATTGATTTAACAGCTGCCTGTTATGAATAAATAAACATGATTGAGAACATGGGTTGTATGAACGTGAAACTGGAACGGTGAAACCTAAATGTGCTGAGTAAAAGAGCTGGAACCCTACGGGGAATTAGGAGTAGAACTCCTGGAGAGAGAATGGAATGGAACTGAGAAAGAAAGACGTGGAAGTGTGTTGTCCCTTGGGTACGTAGTGCCAGGGGAAGCACTTGTTACCTGTTTAGTGCAGAGCGGAGCCAGCCGCCCCAGGGACCCGGGGTTAGGTCTGGCCACTTTGTACCGACTTTTGGCCCTCGTGTACACAGTACCGAGGAGAGCTACTAGTGTAGAGCGAGTACTAGCTACCCCACGGGCCCCGGGGTGCTGCTAGCTCACCTACACTGACTTGTTAGGCCCACTGGGCAAACCAAGGTAGTCAGGCGAGGGTGCGCAGACTGTGGAGGGGCAAGACCCCTGTTTGGTTACTGTGGAGGGGTTGGACCCCTGTTACTGAGAGGGCTCTGCCCTATACTGGTTCCGTGCTGTGCTTGGGCGCACCCGTTAACGGAAACGACTGACCGCGTGCCAGTGCGGGGTAGCTACCCGTGCGTTTATCGCGCGTGCCATAGTCACCGTTAGGTCTGTCAGCGACCTTGGGGTGGTTGACTGAGGGTAGGACCACCACGGGGGACTCTCCCGGCCAGGAGAGCACCACGTGTTACTTCTAATTTTCGGAAAAGACTGCAATCAAGATCGTTCCCACGAGGAACATTTGAGATCAAGTGAAGGATCTGAGAAATAGATAAATTGTGAAATAATAGAAAGACGTAAATAAAGGAAGAAAGAAATTATAACAGCTACTGTACACTTTACTGCTTCTTTAGTTTTAGCTGCCACTCTACTCAGCGTTTCGCTAACGTGTTACACTCGTTACTTTTCAGAACCAGGTGTTGAGCTGCCAGGGTCAGCGGCTGCAGAGGACGCTAGGTCGAGTAGGGTTCAATAGAGTTACCGCAGTTCTTTCGTACCCTTTTTTTTCCACTGTAGTGAGTAGTTTTTGTTACTCTCTGTACTTTTCTTTACTTGTAGTTCAAGTTATGTTATAAATGTTGTTCTACTGTTGTGGTGGTACATACTGTAGTAGTTCCTTTTCTTACTGCTGTATTTTGTTACTGTTAGTTATATTAATGCTGAATGTGGTTTATTTTAGTGCTCTTTTGATTACTTCCTCGTTGGACGACTAGGTCTTGGGATTAGTCGAGTCGGTTCGGTTCTCGTGTCTCGTAGGGACTCGGGAATCGGGTCGTTACAGGAGTCCTTTGGGAGATCGCGAGACAGGCACAGCGTTGGATGTGGGGGAGGGGGTGGGCCTCCACCGCCCCCGTCGTCCTCTGACACTTCTGAGCACGAGCCTTCCTTACCTGGAGGCGTACGAGTTCCCCCACTTCAGCGCCATTACGAGCTTTTCGGACAGTTCTGGAAGTTGAAGCCCCCCTCCTTCAAGGGGGATGAGGACTCGACAAAGGCAGAGGACTGGCTTGAGCAGATCGAGAAGGTGTTTGACACCCTTCGCCCCCCCTGCGGGGTGCCAAGTGGCCTTTGCCACGTACTAGCTGGAGAGCGCAGCACACAGGTGGTGGAGGGCCGTCAGAGGGCAGGATAGGGCCGAGCCGACTTGGGACCAGTTCGTCACCCTCTTCTGCGAGCAGTACTTTCCCCAGACGTGGCAGGATCAGAGGAGGCGGGAGTTCCACACTCTCCGCCAGGGGACGATGATCGTGAGCGCGTACCGCATGCGTTTCCTGGAGCTGTCTCGCTTCGCCGCAATAGTTGTAGCTACAGAGGAGGAGCGCTTGTGGAGGTCCACCGAGGGGTTTCGACCTGCTATTTGGGGGTATGTCAAACCCCTGAAGCTGCCTGTGTTCTCGAGAGTGGTGGAGGCAGCTTTGACTTATGAGGAGACCAACCCGGTCGCACGTGACACTGACAGCGGACGGAAGAGGCCTTACCAGGCAGACTACTCATAGGGCCGACGAGAGAGGAGGCACGTGGCGCCAGTGGGAGAGCCATCACGTTTTGCAGGGCCATCAATGGCCTTTGGGGGCCCCAGACAGGGGCCAGCTGCCAGCACTAGACCCCCGCCCAGTCGTCAGTAGGGACCTACCGAGGGCGGGTGTTGAACGAGAATCTACGCTAACGTGTTTGGTTTTGGAAAACCCGTCGTTGTAGTTCGAAAGCGAAGGATTCGTGTTCAACAAATAAAATTTATACCGAAATAAGAATTCCGGGTCGAACACAGGGAGGCGAACGTTTGATTTAAAAACTTCGCGTTTCTTTTTATTTTGTCACAAAGAAATTCAATTTAAACTATCTAAGTATCTACAACAAATAAAAGAGAGAGAGGGAGTAAGAGAGAGAGAAGGAATACTATACATGGAAATCAAAATGAGATGTAGAATAGACAAGGAATTAATCATAAAAGAGTTCATTCGTTACAACTAGAAAATATAAAACAATTACTTTAGAAAGCATTAAAAGAATGGAGGGAGAAATGTCCTCCTCGACGATCGCTCGGAGGACGAATAGACTACTCTTAGAAAGCAGTAAATCTATACTAGAAAGCAGTAAAAAGAATAGGGAGAGAGAAATCCTCCTCGACGGTCGCTTGGAGGACGAGCCGGACGGGACGACGCCTGGACGAAGGAGAACGAAGCGGGACGAAGGAGGACGAAGCAGAAGAACGGGAACGAAGCAGCACGCTGTCGTCGCGGGATCCACTTCCGAAGGGGGACGAAAATTTGGACTTTATCTCGCGAGAAGCATCCCGGGTGTGGGACAAGCTTCTCTTGAGCTTTGGAGAGGTAGAGAGGAGAAGGAAGGGATGAAAATTTCGTATGGAGGGGGTCTCCTTTTATAGTTGCAAGGAGTGGGGGCAAAATGGACATTACATCTTCAAAATAATAAATAAGGGGTCTTTAGTGACGGATAAAACCGTCGCTAAAGCCCCGCCGTCGCCGTCGCCGCCGCGCCCACGCGCGCCCGCTCGGCTGGCCTGCGCGCGTAACGCATACGCACGTCCGCGTCGTCTCAGCCGTCCGATCGCGAGATCGGACGGCTTAGATTGCGTCCGCGCCCGCTGCGTAGCGCGCCCGCCCGCGTGCGATCGAGCGTCCACCAGAGCGTCCAATTGCGCGTCGGCGCTATCGGGCGCGCGCGGCCGTTGGATCTTCATCCGACGCTCGTGCGCGCCCGCGCCTTCCACCCGCTCACCGCGGCTCGAACCCGCGACCTCCGCTTCGCCCGCAGCTGCGTCGCCGCTGCGCTACGCGGGCGAAATGGTCGCGCGGACGTTTTTAAACGCGAGCGACCGCAGCCGTTGGATCGAGATCCAACGGCGGAGAGGAGACGGTGCGCGGTCTTCACAAGACTCCTGCGGCCGATTGGGCGGCTGGGATGGCGCCACGTGGCGCCATCTTGGCCGTCCATCTTCTGGAAGTTGTAGATGGTGCCACGGATGTCGGATTGACTCGATTTTTGTCGTTCGGCTGCGATCGTCGATCCGAATTCATCCGTGTGGTCGGATTTTCCATCTGAAGTGCGGATTTACACCATCCTGGCCCTTGATCTTCTAGGGTTCCCCGGTCTCTATCTGATGCTACGGATGCCTGATTAGGGCGATCTTGGAGTCGTTGAACTCCAATCGTCGCCTTGATCATATCCATACGGTTGGATCTTTGATCCGAGGCCCCGATAAAATATTTGCCCTATCCAAGCACATAAAAAGAGACAATTAACCTCCATTTTATTCAAACTACTCTAAATGCAAGATGATGCATGTAATGCAATATTTATATCATGAAATGCAATCCTATGCTTAAGAACATGCATAAATAGACATTTTAAGTAGTGTAAATGTGTTTACATCAGCGGGAGTCGAGTTCCCCTTTGCTACCAGTGTGGCCAGCCAGGCCACATCAGGACTACCCGTCTAGGGCTAGAGGACAACAGATGCTCCCCGCACCGAGCACGGGAGGACGAGCAAGAGGCCGTGGTTCCCATGCACGTAGGGGAGGTCAGTAGTCGCACGGAGGGTACCAACCAGCGGCTACCCGTCCGACGTAGAGTGTGGCTGCTTCGTCTGCACCTAGAGCTGAGGGGTGTATTAACGCCCTGACACACAGAGATGCCAGAGCTTCAGGTTCAGTGGTGGCAGGTATGGTTACAGTTTCCGATAGATTAGTTTACACACTTTTTGATTCCGATGCCACTCACTCGTTTGTCGTTTCTAGTTTTGCTGTTAGTTTGGGGCAGGATTGTGTTGTTAGAGGATTCGTTTGTGATCAGAGGTCCGGGTGGTCAGCTGTTTGTAGCTGAGGAGGTTTACACAGGTTGTGAGGTCAGTGTTGGGGGACACAGCCTCCCCGCTGATCTGATTGTGATACCGATGGAGGATTTTGGCGTGATTCTGGGGATGGATTGGCTGTCCGCTTACCACACTTTGGTAGATTGTTTCGAGAGGAAGATCTTCTCCATACCAGAGTTACCCCCTTTTGAGTTTCACGGACAGCCGGTGGACGGAGGCTTCAGGTGCATTTCTGCACTTCGGGCGACAAGACTTTTGGGCTAGGGGTGTGAGGGCTTTCTGGCTTGTGTAGTGGCAGAGCCCAACTCCGTGGAAGACTTTCAGAGTATCCTGGTTGTCAGAGAGTACCTCGTCGTGTTCCCAGAGGAGCTGCCAGGACTACCGCCTGAGCGTGAGATTGAGCTAGAGATCTCACTAGTGCCAGGGACCAGCCCCATTTCTACAGCGCCTTACAGGATGGCACCACTTGAGTTGTGCGAGCTCAAGTCTCAATTGAAGGACCTTCTAGAGAAGGGCTTTGTGAGGCCCAGTGTGTCTCCGTGAGGAGCCCCGGTTTTGTTTGTGAAGAAGGATGGTACCCTACGACTTTGTGTGGACTACAGACAGCTGAATAGGGTCACCATCAAGAACAAGTATCTGTTGCCGAGGATTGACGACTTGTTTGACCAGTTGCGAGGTGCCACAGTTTTCTCCAAGATAGACTTGAGGTCTGGCTACCACCAGTTGAGGATCAAGGAGACTGACGTCTCCAAGACAGCTTTTCGCACCCGGTACGGACACTTCGAGTTTTTGGTCATGCCGTTTGGGCTGACCAACGCCCCCGCTGCTTTCATGGACTTGATGAACCAGGTGTTCAGGCCATATCTGGATCAGTTCATGGTGGTATTTATCGATGATGTGCTCATCTACTTGCGGGATCAGGCACAGCATGGACAGCACTTGCAGTTGGTTTTGGACACATTGAGGCGATGCAGGCTGTATGCCAAGTACAGCAAGTGCGAGTTCTGGTTGAGGGAGGGTGACCTTCCTAGGTCATGTGATTTCAGGGAATGGCTTGGCTGTGGACCCAACCAAGGTTGAGGCAGTACTTAGGTGGGAGAGACCACGTACAGTGATAGAGATCCGCAGTTTCTTGGGATTGGCAGGCTACTACCGGCGGTTTATCAGGGGTTTTTACAGATTGCACGTCTTATGACATAGTTGACCCAGAAGGACGTACCCTTTTCTTGGATAGACACTTGTGAGACGTGTTTTCAGGAGCTGAAGGAGAGGCTGACTTTAGCTCCTGTGCTCACCATCCCAGACAGCAGTGGCGATTTCGTTGTGCACACGGACGCCTCTTTGCAGGGGTTAGGGGGTGTGCTCATGCAGCGGGGTCACGTTGTCGCTTACGCTTCACGGCAACTGAAGCCCCATGAGCATAGCTACCCTACCCACGACCTAGAGCTGGCAGCTGTCGTCTTTGCGCTAAAGACTTGGAGGCACTACCTGTACGGTGAGACTTTTGAGATTTTCAGTGATCATAAGAGCCTCAAGTACTTGTTTGATCAGAAGGAGCTTAACATGAGACATAGACGTTGGTTAGAGCTCCTGAAGGACTATGACTGCAGCATTTCCTACCATACGCGGAAGGCCAACATGGTGGCTGACGCCTTGAGCCGGAAGGTGCCCGCCCACTTGGCCAGTTTACAGGCGCAGAGTTGGAGACTCATGGAGGAGATGGGTAGTTGGCGACCCCTAGAGTTACTGAGGCACTGTGGGGCAATGACTGTGACATGACAGACGAGGCCAGAGCTGATAGATCGCATCATCACAGGAGGGATGGTAGACCCATACCTGCAGTCGTTGCGTGACAGAGTACTGTCAGGGGACCCTGGGGACTTCTCCTTTACCGACGAGGTGCTGCGCATGAGGGGACGATTGTGCGTTCTTAGGGACGAGGAGCTGTTGAGAGAGCTCCTGACCGAGGTACACGGTTCCAAGTTCACCATACATCCCGGGAACACAAAGATGTATCATGATTTGAGACACGACTTTTGGTGGAGGGGAAGGAAGCGGGATGTAGGTGAATTCGTTCAGCAGTGTTTGGTGTGCCAGCAGGTGAAAGCCGAACATGAGAGGCCTGCAGGGCCGTTGCAGCCACTTCCAGTGCCAGAGTGGAAGTGGGAGAGATCACCATGGACTTGGTGGTGGGCTTGCCCATTACCCAGCGAGGACACGACGCAGTCTGGGTAATTGTAGACAGATTGACGAAGACGGCACGTTTCTTGCTGATCCGAGTCACCTTGGAACCAGCACAGTTGGCAGAGAGGTATATCCGCGACGTGGTACATTTGCATGGAGTTTCGCGTGAGATTGTATCCGACCGGGATACCCGCTTTACGTCCCAGTTTTGGGTCGAGTTTCAGCAGGCCTTGGGGACATGGTTGAGGTTTAGTACAGCATACCACCCCCAAATGGATGGACAGTTAGAGCGCACGATACAGACACTTGAGGACCTTTTGTGTGCTTGTGTACTGGACTGGAGGTGCTCTTGGGAGGAGCACTTGCCCCTGACGGAGTTTGCATATAACAACAGCTATCACTCGAGCATTGGCATAGCACCCTACGAGGCTCTGTACGGACGGAGGTGTACTACACCCTTGAGTTGGGTTGAGGTGGGGACCAAGTGGGAGGTTGGCCCCAGATTGATCCGGCAGAGTCTGGAGGTGATTGAGCAGATTCACAGGCGACTCCGCACTATCAGGAGTAGACAGAAGAGCTATGCAGATCAGAGACACAGAGCGATGCAGTTTGAGGTTGGGGATGACGTCTTCCTTCGCGTTTCGCCCATGAAGGGCTTGCAGTGTTTTGGGGTGAAAGGGAAGCTCGCGCCAAGGTTTGTGGGATCCTTTGAGGTCCTAGATCGGGTTGGACCCATTGCTTACAGGCTTGCCCTTCCTCCCCAGCTTTCTAGTGTGCACGACGTGTTCCATGTGTCCAACCTCAAGAAGTACGTCGCCGATCCAAGTCACGTTCTAAGCCACGAGAGCGTCGAGGTGGGTGACGATTTGACCTACCCCGAGCGACCAGTACAGATACTAGATAGGGCCGTTCGGAGTTTGAGATGGAAGCAGGTACCCCTGGTGAAGGTCTTGTGGAGGAGCCAGAGGTATGAGGAGGCTACCTGGGAGCCTGAGGCGGCGATGCGAGAGTAGTACCCGGAGCTCTTTGAGGGTACGTCTTTTCGGACCGGCTTCGGTCCTCTTTGAGTTTGTTATGCGTATCTTGTTCTTTTTCCGCACCCTAGCTAGCTCAAGTTTCGGGGATGAAACTTCCTTTGAGTTTGTTATGTTGTTAAGACCTGTACTGTTAGAGCTCTTTAAGACGTCTGGGACTTGGGTCAGACGTCTGGACACCTTCCCAGATGTCTGGAAATCAAAATTTTCATGTACGTCCTCGCGTTTGCGCGCATGCTGCGCTCAGATAGTACGCAGCCTCGTTTTCTTCTCTCCTCTCTCTCGCCGACAAAACCCTAACCCAGCGCCTACTTAAACCCCCCTCCTCTCACTCGTTCACCTCACCTTCAGCCACCCTTCTTCCTCCAACGAGAGCGGTGAGCGGCGGATAGCGGGAAGCGAGCGTGAGCGGCGTGGGAGGAGAGGAGCAGCGAGGGGAAGGGAGGAGAGCACGTGCGCGAGCTCATGTGGGAGCTCTTCGGAGAGCTCACGGCCGGTCGACGCGTGCGCAAGGCGGAGAGGTGCATCGAGGAGGCCCTCCCCGACATTGCTGCAGCCGGAGCAACAGGCGAGCAGGGCGCGACGCGGCCGCGCGCGGCGTGAGAAGGCGAAGGCAGGCACTGGTTCTGGGATTTTCCAGGAATCAAATGTCTGGATCGACATCCAGAGGACGTAGACGACGTCTGGAGGAGGTTCCGGACGACTGAAATGTGAGTTTCGCGCCATACACCTCCTTTGCGGATACGGCCATGCAGGCCATTCCACCGAGGCATTGTTTCGTGCCATATTAAGGAGATTGTGTTGATACGTGCAGGATTCACTTCGGGAAGCGCGCGGGACACACCATCCTACGCAGTTTAGACGTCTGAGCAAGGCACCAAACGGAGGGAGGAGTTTCCAGACGTCCTGAGAAGTGGTCGGACATCTGGAACTGGGTCCAGACGGTTCAGTAAGGTTCCTGGACGTCTGAGGAGTGGCTTAGGAGTTCAGGTATGGTTCTGGACTCTTTTAAGACATCTGGAAGGTGTTCCAGATGTCTGATATGAATCAGAATTATTATTTTTGACCCGTTTAGGGTCCGTTTGAGGTCCGATTTTCGCAATTAAGATTCCATTTTTCTCCATATAATTTCCTCTACTTGTTATAATACTTTTTATCCTGTTCTGAGTAGTCTCTTGTGAATGATCCTTGTGATAGGACCTCGTTTCGTTGTGGGTTTGGGGTTTGCTAAGGCACGTGGACCTACCGATCAATCCCCCATTACTCGTGGGTTGACTGGTAGAGTGGCTTCCCCCAGTTTAATTACAACCTGAATGCATATGTGGAATGAATGTTAAATCCTAGGGTATGGCATGAATCCTAGGACTAAAAACACTGGAATATTTATAATGAATGTATGAATTGCAGTCTTGGATGAGTAGATAGAATGATAACAATTGCCTGAAAATGAATAACAGCTACCTGTGAATTATAAAGTACTTGTGCTAGCAAACTGTTGCATGTGAATTCCTGTTGTTTACGTTAAATATGAGCTGCATGTATATAAATTGGAATTGGAAGGGTGATCATTGGAAACACGAGCTACCTGCGAATAAACCTGGAATGTGAACAATAAATTACATGTTACATGTGTAGAACCTGAGAAATGGAAATAGAAATGATGGAACCTGGCATGGCTTGGCCTGAGAAACATGAGCATGAACCCTACGGGGAATTAGGGGTTGAACTCCTGGAATTATATGGAATAGATCTGGAAAATGCTTTGGGAAGTGTGCTTGCCCTCGAGTACGTGGTACTAAGGGAAGTGCGTGTTACCTCTTAGTGTAGAGGGGTGCTTGCTGCCTTTCGGGCTGGGGCCCAAGGTGGGTTTGGCCACTTTGCACCGACTCGGTGGCCCTCGTGTACATTGTACCGGGGAGAGCTACTAGTGTAGGGAGAGAGCTAGCCACCCCACGGGGCCCGGGGTTCAGCTAGCCACCTTATACCGACTTATTAGGTCCACTGGGCAAACCTGGGTAGTCAGGCGAGGGTGCGCGGACTATGGAGGGGCGAGACCCCTGTTTGGTTACTGTTGAGGGGCTAGACCCCTATTACTGAGAGGGCTATGACTTATACTGGTTCCGTGCTATGCTTTGGGTGCACCCGTTAACGGAAACGACTGACCGCATGTCAGTGCGGGGTAACTACCTGTGCGTCTATCGCGTGTGCTGTAGTCACCGTTACGTCTGTCCGTAACCTTGGGGTGGTTGACTGGGTGTAGGACGACCACGGGGGACTCTCGGCCAGGAGAGCACCACGTGCTACTTCTACCCTTCGAGAAATATTGCAATCAAGATCGTTCTCACGAGGAACACTCGAGATCAAGAAAGAGACCTGATAAATAAACCAAGTGATGAAAGAAAAAATAATTAGTTAAAGAAAGAAGAAAATTGAAAAACAATAGCTACCTGTTCACCTTTACTGTTTTAGTTAGTTGCCACTCTACTCAGTGCTCATTGATTTCGTGTACTCATAACCTTTTTCAGGTCCAGGTGTTGAGCAGCCAGAGCATTCGACTGCGGAGGGTGTTGGGTCTAGTAGAGTCCAGTAGTCGTAGTTCTGTTGTGTCCATTGTAGTAGTGAGTAGTTCTTGTACCTTTACATTCTGTACTCTTTCATTGTGAACCTTATATTCCTGTACTCGTTTACTTTTCTACTGTTGTGGTGGTGTGTACTGTAGTAGTTTATTTTTTTACTGTTGTACTTTTGTTACTGTTAGTTGCTTGCATGGTGAATTTGGTTTATTTTATTGCTTTTTGGTTACTTTCTCATTGGACGATTGGATCTTTGGATCAGTCGAGTCGGTCCGGTCTCGTGTCCTGTAGGGATTCGGGAACTGGGTCGTAACAGGGAGGGGGACTTAAATGTGTCATGGAGAGTGTGAAAAGGTGGCTCTTGATGAACTTAATAAATGAAGTAGAGGAGCTCATTAATTATTGATGTTGGAGAATTCTTTTTGCTTTGTTGAGTTGGAGCATGGGATTTGCAAGTTTCCTGAGTTCAAATCTTTAGCCCAAGTTCTTCAATTCCTTCTTCCTCTTCTCTTTTCTCCTTCGCCTTCAATCCTGTGATCATTAGATATCATCAATCAGTGTAAGAACACAAAATTATGCAAATTATGATGCAAGCTTATTTAAAATGCAATTTATGTTAATGCATGCAATATGCTCAAGAAATTAGACTAAGATGAATGGAGACTTAGCAAATTATAAATATGGGTAATACAAAATGTGGTTAGATCAGTAGTCATTTGCCAGATAGAAGAGGACCCGCAATTCACAAAAGAAAGAAAGGAAATCAATAATGGAACTTATTGATCTCGTCGATGAGGGAGAAGAGGTTAGGTTTAACAAAGACGAGCAGGAAGAAGCCCTAGGAAGAGATGAGGTCCATGGAGGAGAAAAGGATGGGTTTGAAAGAAAGGGGAGGCGAAAGGGAGGAGGGAGAGGGGTGTCAAGTGGCCTTTGTCGAGGGGGGAATCAGAACCTTCCCAAGGCACCGCCTTTCTTGGTAGGGCTCTCGTAAAGGTGAGACCTTTGGGCAGCTATGGGACTCTACGGTGTTGTTGAGGCTGGTGGAGGTGGTGATCGAGGGGGAGGGGGAAGCTATTCTTAGTCTTGGAGTCGCGAAAGGTGAGGGCAGTGGCATCGTAGGCCCTAGAGGTGTCCTCAGGGGAGTCGAAGGTGTTGAGTCATACGCGGAACTTGTGGAAGGGGTCATGTATCTCTTGGGTGTAGCGGTCCCAGGGGTGCTTCCAGATGCCGCAACAATGAGGAGGGGGCTAAAGGTGGCAGGGAGTGGGAGGGGGGGTGAGAGAGAGACGTGAACAGAGAGCGAGGGGGTGTGGGGGAGGTAGCGATGGGGAGCCAACACATGGCTAACCCAAACCTTGCTTTAGTTATATAGTATAGACTAGTGGGTAGGCTCGAGCATCGTGGTGGGAATAATATTATTACTGATGAAATGCGGTAAAGTGGTCATACTTACTTTGTGGGCGTCTTGTTGCGTGGCTTTGAAGAGGCAACAAATGTAAGTTGAGATGAGGACATTCCATTCGATGGTGTCCCTTAGGGTCATTTCGTCACAGACCTTCTGGATGTCCCGAGCGTCGGTCCCACAGGACGTGTAGAGGGACATGAGGGAGACCACGAGGATGGGGAAGTGGTGGGTCCATGCATGAAGTTGCTCGAAAGCGGAGGAGGTGGTGGTTGGGGGTGGCATGGGCACAGGCGTAGGACTTTAGGGTGAGGGAGGTGGACAAGGGGTTAAAGGGAAGCAAATGACCAAGCATGTCGCGATAGGGTGGGAGGGTGTCGATGGGGGAGGGGTTGAGGGAGAGGGAATTCAACATGGGGAGGTAGTGGGAGGGGAAGGGGAGGTGCGCGTGGAGGGAGAGGAGGTAAGAGAGGAGGGTGGAGGAGAGAGTAGTGGATGATGAGGGAGGTGATGATGAGGTGAGAGTGGTGGAGCTTGAGGAGTTAGTGTTTGCTGGAGCATGACTTGATAAGGGAGTGAATGCTGTCTATCATCTATTTTGGGAATAGGTGTGATGTCATTTGAGTTAGACACAGAGAGATCGGGAGAGTAGGGGCGTGAGACAGAGAGAGCAAGGGAAGGGGGGCATGAATATAGAAGATAGATAGAAGGTTATATTTTATTCCAAAACTTGGAAAAACCTAAATATAGAAAAATGTAGAAAAATAACAAAATCTAAACATGAAAAAGTTTTCCGCACATACAATACCCAAGCTCTCGCTTTGCTGTTGAGCTCCAGAAACTCATTATGGTTTCCATCTGCTAAGGCATGATCCCTCTCCTTTCTCCCTTAACCCTCTCAAATCTTACGCTATTCCACCTTGTGGAAGTCTTATTTTATGGTTCTTAAGGTTTCCCCACAGTTCTTACAGGTACAATATTGTAAATTGAATAATTTCAAGGAAAATTTAGAATAAAAAAAGTTAAGATTTTTTGTTTCATTTTAAATATTTCTTTAAGTATAATTTTTTATTCCAATCTTTAACATATATGACCAAAGTGGCATAGTATAGCTAGTTAGATAATAATGTCCTTGCTATGACAATGGCATTGAATGTTATTATCGGCAACATTAAACCCGTTTTCAGCGCCTGTGGGGCTTTCCCTTAACCCCCCGCCGTCTCCTTCTCTTCCCTGCGTCCCTCGCCCACCGTTCTCTCTTCATCGGTGCTCCGTCCCTCGTCGCTCCCCCCGGTCCCTCTCCCCGCACTCTGTCTTCGTCCACCGGCCGGCCGCCTCTCCACTCGAACCATTCCTCCCGACGCCGTTCCTCCTCGGGCGACGACTGAGTTTCTCCTGCTGGGCCTTCATCATCTTCTCCATCTGCTGGCAGGCACGAGTTCCTCCTCCTGCTCCTCCTCCTCCTCCTCCTTTTTGGTTTTCTGCTGTGCTGTGTTCTTTTGTGGACTGGACAAAAGTTAAAAGTGGAGGTCGGTGAGCTATCCTTCTTCTACTCCCCTTGCTCTCCGCTTCTTCCCCTTCTTACTCTCCGCTTCTCCTTCTACGCCCCCTTTCCGTGGTCACAGAGCAAAGTTGGGCAGATTTATCCTCTCTGGGGTGTTCTTGAAAATTTCTCCCATTTTTTTTACTCCAAGAGCCTCCCTGCCAGCTATTCAGAACGAAGTCCTATCATCTTGCTGTCAATGCTTTCAACCTGCATGGAAGAAACCATTTCGCAATGGTGAACAAATAAAGATAAAAGCCATTACAAAGCGAGAACATTGAGTAATCTCGGTAAGTATGTAGTACACAAGGGCTGACCTTGAGGACCCTTGCTTCTCAAAAATCTGAATACTTCCAAGATTCATGGAAAAAAGGGAAGAGGATATTCTTAGAGAAGAGTATGTTTTGTGAAATGCTCTGAATTTTTTTCCACTCTACTAGAAATTAGAAAATAACTCTCGATACTAAATTGCGTAATCAATGATTAATCAAAGAAGAAGAAGAATCAATGAATCCTACGAGAGTACATAATAATTATCAGCAATTGTTGTGTTTAGACCCTAGAGAGTAGATTCAAAGAGAACTGCTTCTAGTTGGCAACCACAAATATATGTGTTTTTCTATCTCCTCCTTGCCAATGCATGAATCTCTTTTGTTATGTAGGAACTAAAGTTTCCGTTCTCTTCCATTAGGTACTGGAGATACCTAAGGAGAGTCAAATCTATCTGAAAACTTTCTTTTTCCGAAAGAGAAATCTGAATGAAAACTGGAATCAGCCGTGGACAGAAATAAAATGATAAATACTTGGGCATTAATGATCAATTTAAACCCAGCCCCCTCAGGTGTGCATACGCTGCAGTTGTCCATACACCTACAGAGCACCAATGTGTCTGATAGCTTTCCAATTGCCTCAAAGGCATTTGGATTGTCTCACCATAAATGTGGACTGAGGTGGACAAGATTTACCTATGGTAGTTGGCTTCCTATGACTGCTTCAATAAAGAGGAAATAAGGGTTGTTCATCGATCCTAATGAACTGAGATCAGCAAGGAAAAAGAATGGAAAATATGACTTCGTGAAAATGAGATTGATATATTAAGTACTCATATAGAATAGAGTGGCTTCCACATTTTTAGTTCTTCTCCAAACAATCTCTCTCAAAAACTCATGGTTAGCTTGCATTAAGAATCCTTTTTTAATTGAGGAGGGTGATGCAGCCATCCCTATAACAGAGCACATCTTCCCATTTCACAGTTCTTTTTTATGTTCAGCTATAATCTTAACAATGCAAATTCTCGAATGCCATTTTTAAAGAGTTAGCCGTTTGATTTAGTCAAACTTTCCTACTAATTTTTCTATGTGGATTGCATGTATGCATTTCTCATCATCCCGATCTAGGCAATTGTTGCTTTGAAATGTTGTGCCCACAGGATTCATTCACATTTCCCCGTTGGGAAGTCTATCAACTGTGTGCCAGCTGAAATTCAACCAATCTGGTATGAGACCATCCATTACAAATTCAACCAAATAAAGAGTATATAGATAATAAAGAGCACATGGATACCACCCATTACAAATTCTCAGAAAGGAATGCAATATGAAACCATTGTTAAAAATAGCAGCACTGTAAAATACAGAATCACAAGGCCCTAAAAACAAAAGGAAGAGTTGAATGTTGTCTCACCTGACTCAGAAAGTTCATGGAGTCCTTAAATGCCTCCCTAAATCTGTCATCATTGAACCTCCCTCTAATACACATCTAACCACAAACAAGCTTTTCATAATCCTTATCCCCACCCCCACTAAAAAGGAAAAAAATCACCATACGATGTAATTTTCATTCAAATAACCATTATTTATACAGACAACTAGCACCTAGATTTTGAAAACACATGAAAGTGCAAAAGATACCATATATGAAAAAGCACCATAAATACAGCGAAGGGTTTCCCAATTCAAGAACAGAAATGAAGTTGTCAATTCAGTTTGTAAGAATCTGACTGCAGAACATTTGGCACTAAGTGCAGAGATCTCATATATTTGTTAACCATACACAAACAAGTAACAACGGAAAGCTAACAAATTCATGCAAGATTTAATTCCAGATACAAAATCGTTATTATCATCAATTACGGAAGGTATATAAGATTATAGCTCTTTCTTATTTTTTCCGTTTATCCATTTCCTTCTTTTTGAAAGAATTTCATGGGCATACGTGCTTTCCCAATCACTTTTTGGATCAGTTCAACGAGGCATGTTTGAATGGCTAATTACCACTTGATGCTTTTAATCACTGCATACAACCTCCATTTAACCGGGCATTACCTTCTTAACACTAATGTAATTTTTTGATGTATACCAATCACTTTTTTCTCCTTTTTCATAGGCCCTGAATTTTTGCTGATGTGTTGTAAACGTGTGATGTAACATTATCTTTGAGGGACCTTTGTTTTGTGACAAATAGTATGTGGTAGGTGTACCCGCATTATGATTGTGAATTCTTTGCCAATGTGCAGCTAGGGTGTACCCACCAAAGTTTCCTTTGTTTTGTGACAAATACTATGTGGTGGGGTGTACCCGCATTATGACTGTGAATTCTTTGCCAATGTGCAGTTAGGGTGTACCCACCAAAGTTTGATATGTATTTTTTCATAGGTGATTTCCTTATAAGTATAGGTTTCAGGGAAGATGACATAAAACTACACTTACTCCAGCCACTGATGACAACTCAGCAAAACAGAGGATATGCTACCAAAATTTTCTTGCATTACTACCTTTGATCGCTTCTCCTGAACAGCAACGCAGAAAACACTTCTTATTTTTACTCCCACAGCAAAGTGCAGGTCACAAACTAGTGGTTATAGATTGCATAAAGTTGTCGCCTTTTGATAAGTTTTACTGAGTAGTGGTAATTTCTTTTATCTTTTTTTTTTGAATGCTGAGTGTGCTGAAAAAATCATGTTGAGAAAAAGAATATGCTGAAAAAAATTGTTTTTTGATGATGAAATGGGAAATTGTTTCTTTTTTGAAATAATTATATTTAGGTGTATTAATTACCTGTGAATTTGGTCATTGCCTCCTGTTGCTGGTGCTGATTGGGACACATTGCATGGGAGCTCACAAGGGATTTGGTCTTTGTAGTACTGCTAGTTGTTGTGATTTATTTATCCTTTTTGTTTTCCTTGCCGAATACACCAAATTATTTTTTCATAAATGAAAGGAGCTGTAGGTATATGCCATTTCTTTTGGAAATGTATCTTTTTCAAAGTAGCAATTACTTGTGAACTTGGTCATGTCTCCTGTTTCCAGTGCTAATGGGGACTAGGTGCATGGGGGCTACTAAGGGATCTGGTCCAAATATATATTCTTCAATATTTTCTACCTCTAGTTGTTTTTTTGAAAAGAGAATTCAATTAATAGTTGCCAAGAAGCATTATTGGCCAAAACATTACAAAGAGTTATCCCAAAAAAGTATCAAACAAGAAATACAAGCAATGAAATTTTCAAAAGAAGGCTATGGCTCCCTGACGATAACCACATTTCTGCCAATCCAAATGCCCTACAAGACAACCAAGACCTTTGCTTTCTCCTTTTTGGTCCATAATATATTAGTGAAAAAGTAAAGAAACATACATTGTAATGCGTGGTGATTTCAATCAGTGTATTTTGGTTTTCACTGGTAAAAATCAAAATACACTAGTTGAAAATGAAAACACATTGTTTTTTTTTTTTTTTTGAAAGGGGAAGGGTGGTTATCCACACGATAACCACCTGTGATCATTCATTTCAAACTTCAAACATTAAACAAGTACATCAAGGTCAAGATTTGGACCTCCAAAACTCCACTTGGGACATAACAGAATAATAAACATTCTCAACATAGGGCTTCTCTCTCCTGAAAAGCACTCCATTCTTGCTTAACCAAACACCCTACAATACTGCCAAAACTTTCGCCTGGTCATTCTTGGATCCAAATGCATTGTGACCCACATGAGCGCTCCCCCTACGGAAAAATGACCAAAAGCTAACCACATCCCGAGGAATAACCCAGCCAATTCCCATCTTCTGCCACACTTGTTCCATAAACGGACACCTGAAGAAGAGGTGTTGAACGTCCTCCGCACCACCGCAAAGAAGACAACTCATGTCAACCATCTGGGTCCACCTTGCTCTCCACTTCTTTGTCATAATCCTCCCCCGCCTCACCAGCTACGTAAAAATCTTTATCTTCAACGGACACATTGTTGTGTTTTAGCTTTTCACTAGTGGAAAATAGGTTTTAAGTTGGAAAGTGAAAAGTATTTTTTACCTATTGGTTTAGGGTTTAGAATTTAGAGTTTAGTGTTTATGGTTTATGAAAAGTAATTTTACCTTTGAAAAGCGACTTTTCACTTGGAAAGTGGTTTTTCACTTGTGAAAAATCACTTTCGAAGTGCAAAGTTGCTTTTTATAGGTGAAAAATCATTTTACATAGGTAAAAAATCGTTTGAAAATCAAAACACGTTGGTGTATTTTCATTTTCAATTGGTATGTTTTGATTTTCAACTGGCAGAAAATCAAAACACACTGGTTGAAAATCAAAATGCACTGGTTGAAAATGAAAACACACTGGTGTGTTTTAGCTTTCCATCGGTAGAAAATGAATTTTCACTTGAAAAGTGGAAAGTGATTTTTTACCTATGGGTTTTGGGTTTAGGATTTATGAAAAGTGATTTTACTTATGAAAAGTGATTTTTCATCTTTGAGTTTAGGATTAACCCTAAACATTAAACCTTAAACCCAAAGGTGAAAAATCACTTTTTGAGTGAAAAATTGTTTTTCACAGGTAAAATCATTTTTCATAAAATCTAAACCTAAAATCCATAGGTAGAAAAGTACTTTCCACTTTTCAAGTGAAAACCACTAAACTCTAAATATAATGGTGAAAACCCACTTTTCAAGTGAAAATCATTTTTTATAGGTGAAAAATCACTTTGCATAGGTAAAAAATCGTTTGAAAATCGAAACACACTAGTGTATTTTAATTTTTAATTTGTGTATTTTGATTTTCAACCAGTGGAAAACTATAACACACCAGTTGAAAATTAAAATACATAGGTGTGTTTTGTTGAACGGTGGATGCACGTTGCAAAATGCGTTGCAATGCCCATTTCCTCACTTGCACCCAATGTATTAAGCCCCACTTACCATCAGCCTCTTCTATAAGAACTCCAGAAATCACCCTAGCTAAAATCGGAGATCCAGCTGATATCAAAATGGTTCTAGACACATCCTACAAAGGGGCAAGCAACAGAGAGATGATTGATGCCTTCATCATCCCTTTCACAAAGTGCACATCGCCGCTCAGGATTCGGTGCCCACCTTGCTCTTCACATCCTTGTGCCCGATCACCCCTCTCTAAGTAGCCAAGCGAAGATCTTAATCTTCAAAGGACAAGCTGCTTTCCAAATCAGTCTACAATCTCTGATGTTAATGTTTACTGCCGGTCCCAAAACCATTGGCCTTCTATAAGCCTCACAGATGGAGAAATGATCCTCATCCCAAACAAAAGAATCCACATCCCCTTGTATCTAAAGTGATTTCTTTATTTTTTTCCCGTTTCCCACCTCTGAATGCACTGAATTATTTTGTATTTGTCCCCCTTAAAACAATCTATCTCAATGCAGCAATTACTTGCAAATTTGGTGATATGTTGTGCTTTCAGAACTGATGGGGACCTGGTGCATAGGAACTCCAAAGGGATCTGGTCCTAATATATAATCTTCACCTAGTTATTGTGATTCCTTGATCATTTTCCTTTTGCTCCACTGTACCATTCAGCAAAGAAATGGGCTATATTTGTATTCGTATTTTTTTGAAATTAGTCCATTTGAAAGTAATAATTACCTGTAAATGGGGTGACATTTTGTGTTTTTAGTGCTGATGGGGACAAAGTGTGTTGGGGCTCCTCAGGGATCTAGTCAGATCCCTACAGTTCCCCCGGGCTTCAAATCACTCACTTCATTCACATTGGAGAGGGTCTGCGATAAGGGTGATGCTGAATGTGTGCATGAGGGCCATCAATCTGGTGCTTTTGATGAAGATGCATTTAGAAAGTCTCTGCAAGAGAAACCATGGCTAAGTGTTGGTGTTTCTGATGACAACTCAGAAGGAAGTTCCGATTCTGAAGTATCCGGGCATGTCAGTAACTTTCTGTAGCTGCAGTGTTAGCCTTAGCATGTATTTTCATGAACCCACCCCACCTAATATTTTAGGGCGAGATTTGCTTCTATTTCTTCCTGTTTCCCTCTTATTCAATTGGGTTTTATTTTCTCTGAAATCTTAATCCCATGCAGGACGTCCCAACAAGAAAATGCCTACCCAAAGGTGTTGTTCATGGTTGTTCAAACTGTCAAAAATGCCAAAAGGTGAAATTCTTATGGTTGAAACCTTTTGTCTAGCTTAGTTTTTCTCATATTAATTTATTTTTCGGTGAGCTTGGAATAGGTCATGGCAAGATGGCACCCACATGAAGCATGCAGACCTACCCTTGAAGAAGCACCTACATTTTACCCTAGTGAAGAGGTCTTCTTGTTATTCCTTTTTAATTAAATTGAGCCACATATTACCCATGCAGATATTCTTTGATATCAATGATGGGTGATTCTTTGTATGCAGGATTTTAAGGACACCATTAAGTATGTCGCAAGCATAAGGCCTCTAGCAGAATCTTATGGAATTTGTCGTATTGTCCCTCCCTCATCTTGGAAGCCACCTTGTCCTCTTGAGGATAAATCTATCTGGGAGAATCTGGAATTTTCTACTCTTGTCCAACCTGTAGACAGGCTTCAAAATAGATTCTCTGTTGAAGACCATAAAGTAACAAGTAGGAAAAGGCAACGGATCTCGAGTAGTCAAGTGGAACACTCAAGTAGTGATGTTAGGGATTTCAGGGAAACCAGCAGACCTGGTTACTATTTTAGAGATTTTGAATTTGAACGAGGACCAAAATTCACATTCAAAGCTTTTGAGAAGTATGCAAGTGATTTTGTAGAGCAATATTTTTGTCCATATGATACAAATTCAGATTCCAAAAACAACCAAGATTGCCTTAAGAGGGAGTGGAAACCATCAATTGATAATCTTGAAGGTGAGTATTGGAGGATTATTGAGAAGCCTACTGAAGAGATTGAGGTAGTGCATCTAGATGCAACAGTGTTTTGAATAGCTTCACTTCTTTTCTACTCATTACATATAATTCCAATTTGCACTTGCAGGTTCTTTATGGTGCCAATATAGAAACGAATAAATTTAACAGTGGATTTCCTAGAACTCCATCTGCTTCGGGTGGGTGCAGCATGGAGGACAAGTACCTGAATTCTGGTTGGAACTTAAATAATACTCCTCATCTTCCTGGTTCTATGCTCACATTTGAAAGTGGAGACATTCCAGGGGTTCTCATGCCATTGCTACATGTTGGAATGTGTTTCTCCACTATTCTCTGGGTACGATGTTCGATTATTCTATCAGATAAGAAATTAATTCTAAATTGGCCTAGAAATATGATACTATCATGCTGTACAACCTTGTGATCATTTTACGATGTGCACATGACTATCCATGCACTTTGTCTGTTGTATAGTGCTGAATATGATTTTTCTTTTCTATAGCATGTTGAGCAACATTATTTGTATTCTTTGAACTACCTGCATTGGGGAGCTCCAAGAGTGTGCTATGGGATCCCTGGAAGATATGCACCACAGTTGGAAGCTGCCATGAAAAAGCACCATTCAAGCCTTTTTGCAGAGCAGCCTCACCTGTTTCATGATCAAGTGAGTATATAATACCACTTCTTGCTAGCAATTAAAGTGCTACCACATTTGCTATAAGTTGCAACTGTAGCAAACTTCAAATTTCAAATACATATCCTACCCGTTTGCTACTTTAATAGGCATTACCTTTATTTTCTTACAAGACATGCTATCTCTGAGTTCAACATCACTTTAGTTATCTTGTTATGACCTATGAGATACGTTGCCCACTTACTGCTACAATGTAGGCTGTATCTGGATTCTGGTGGGAGTTCAAACACTGGAATATACTTGTAATTGCCATATTTTGAATCAGGAATTGGTTTTTAAGGATGATTTCTAGCTAAGCATGCAAAATGCATTGAGCTCAATTTGTCCTGAATATGAGTATCCAGGGTGCCAAAATAAAAAACTGAGCCCATTTACAGTATCAATGCCTTTTCCCAAGTAAAGCAGGGGCAGAATCATTTTGGATGACATTTTGAAGTGGCTGAGACACAGAGGAATGAAGAAAAAACAAGCAGATGACATGGTTTTGCATGCACATATCTAGTACTGTTATATATATGGTGTGCATGGCCTGATGCATCCCGTGAATTCTATTCTTGTGATGCCCCAGAATCAGCTCATTCAGGTGTATAGGAAGTTTGTGATAAGAAGCTTGAGGCTTTGCATTGTTTATGAAACAAGATGGACTTTACGTGTTTTCAAACTCTTCTGAATCTTTAGTTTGGAATTTACTTTTAGTGGTAGAAACTGAAGTGCCAACATGAACTACTTTTTTAGGAAGTACAAGGGGATAAATGCAAATGCGTAAAGAAATGATCTGTAAAGTAAGACACAAACTTTGATGCAACAATCTGTTTAGAGTGTACACCAGTTCAGGGCTGGTATCCAGTGATCTTGGATGGCCTGATTTTTCAAGATGGGAGTGTGGATTGAGTTCTTATCATCTACTTCAATTTTGCAAAAATGTCATTGAGCCTGATTTTACAATAAACAGGTGATCTGGTGCACATTTGTTGTACTGGGATAAATCATAAATGTGCTCGATGGTGATAACAAGATATGCCTATCATTTGATCAAAGTGAACTCAGATGTCAGATGGGGATTATAATGCAAATGCACTGGAAAAAACAATTCATACAAACATAGTGGAACAGATTAATTAGTGAATGTATTTTACTAAAAGTCTATAAGTTGCACTTAATGCCATGTGTGTTTGAACTAGTACTTAAAGAATCTTCTTTAAAAAAGAAAACTAGTATTTAAAGAATCAAAAGAAGCCTTTCTCACATTAAGTATGATTTGCTTCATAAGTTAGCTGTTGCTTTTCTTCAGATACCCTCATTGTTTCGCTGAGATAAGATCATGACTTGTTGTCCTTCTACTCCCCAGGGCATTGCTCCACCAGGTTCTCCCTGATTGCAGAAAATTCCCCACTGCTTCCTCCTATACTTCCTCCTATAAGAATTTGGACCATATCTTAGTCCTTTAGGTTGATAATACTCATAGAACAATCCATAACATGCTGAAGTTTTCACAAATTTAATCATAAAGTACCACCTATTTTACCTTATGTTTCTAGCTATCTCTCAATGCCTTCTATAGCTTGTCTTGCTGCTTTACCTTGTCCAACTCTAGGTCCAATCTTCTTGCCACGTTTTGGATCTACCCTTGTTTGTATGTGAATTTGAATTGCAATGAACACAAACGTTTTTTTTTGGGAAAGAAAAAAGGAGGATCACATGAGGTTAAGGATCATCCTGCTAAACACAAACATGTTAATAGTGTTTCTCCAACACTTGTTTTATCTTCCCAAGGCATCCTATAAGTTCATAATCCAACTTCCCACAGCTTTCATTCTGAGCATCAATTGTCCTCTTTGGGCTGGTGCTTTGCAAAAGTATAGTAAAATAGGATGTCAAACTAGGTGTAAACATGGTAGACTCGCATACAATGTTCTATCTTTGGTGGCTTGGTGATGGTTTAAGTCAAAATATGAGCCTTGCTTAGTTTTGCAGGTTGTCTCAGGTCATGAAAGAATCTGTAGAGTTTTTTTTTTTTGAGAAGGAAAAAAGGAAGATTATTGGAGATTGGTTGATTATCAGAAATTATATTAAATAAAAGGAACAAACTTATAGATTTTGAAGCCAAAAATTGGACAAAAAATGAATCTCGCTCACTACATTTTCTACCCAGCATCACTCATCTCTGAAACTCTTGCCGTTCCGCTGCTGCAAAAGCCTTCATCCAGCCGGCCATGTCCAGGTCATAGTGATCCTGGAAAGATCTCCAAAAAGAGTCAAAGTTAGATGCATCCACCATGCACAGCTGCAGGTGCTGCCATACATCCTTGGAAAAAACACAGTTAAAGAAAAGGTGCTGCATATCCTCTTCTGCATGTTGACAGAAAACACAGCTCATGTCCAAATCTTCATTCCACCTCATGAGACATTTGGTCACCAGTTGCTCCCTCCTAAACATCCATAAGAAAATTTTTATTTTGGACAGCAAATTACATCTCCAAATTTTCTGACGCCGTCCCAATCTCATCTCCTTGTCCACTGCTGCAAATCATCTTTGTATAGGCCTTTTTCACAGTAAAATCTGTGGAGTTGGTGATGATGTTTTGCTTCTTGATTGAGGGTGCCTTTGATATTTGTTCTGAGATGCCAAGAAGGGCACAACTGTGGGCATCAGAGAGCCACTTGTGGTTTTGTTGGGGATACACCTTGCCTGTATTTTCAGTGAAAGATGTGGCTCGGGATGTTGGCAATTTACTGGATCTCATTTTTGGTTTTCTTGCTTGTTCTTTTTTCCAAATCTGCGCAAGAGCGCATAACTGTTTCTTCACCCAAATTCAGTAACAGACGCATGTATAATAAGGTGCATTAGTAAGAATATAAACCTCAGGAATCCACTTTGTCATTTATGGGGGGCTTCTGTGCTGGAGCAGCCACCCCTCTTACGTTTCAAAAAATGTGATATAATGTCAAAGAATCCGTGGAAGACTGGGAACAACATAGTGGAATGCTGATTTCTTGGAAACTTGAATCTTGTAGCAGAATTGTGCCATGACATATTGATAGGAGTTAATACTACTAAAAATGAGAAAAGTCAGGAAGTTGTAATCTTTCATCAAGATACTCAAGAAGGTGATCATAAAACCTCAAAATTTTATCCACAACTTCATGCCCAGCAGTGTTCTGGGTCAGGTTGGACTTCTCGTGATACCATGCTGAAGCATATGCACTGTTCTGGGCCTGCTTGTAGTTGTCAGAAGAGAGGTGAACTAGTAAGATGCCTTCAGTAACCATGCTTTTCTTAGGCAAAGTTTTGTCATATCTGTTTGTGGGCATAGATATGACAAAGGGGCCAAGTTCTTTGTGATGTTGTGAGTGGCTTTAATCCAACGACATACTGTAAATTCTCATGCAGTTAATCTTTCTGCTTTTTTTTGGTATCTTCTGCAGGTTACTCAATTTTCACCTTCCTTTCTGAAATTAGAGGGAGTGCCAGTTTATCGCTGTGTTCAGCAGTCAGGGGAATTCGTTCTTACTTTCCCTCGGGCTTATCATTGTGGTTTCAACTGTGGCTTCAGTTGTGCGGAGGCTGTAAATGTGGCTCCTATGGATTGGTTACCCCATGGGCAGAATGCTGTGGAGGCTTATCGTGACCAGAAGCGCATTGTATCCATATCCCATGATAAGTTGTTGCTGGGCGCTGCAAGAGAAGCTGTTAGAGCTCAGTGGAATGTTTCATTCCTTAAAAAGGTTACACTGGATGATTTACTGTGGAGGGATGCCTGTGGGCAGGATAAAATTCTTGCCAGGGCATTTAAGGTAACTTTAACATATTTTCCATTCCGTGTGGTATGACTATTTCTGATTTTTGTGAGTTACCCTAGGCACGTGTAGATCTTGAATGTAAGAGGAGGGACTACTTCTGTCGTTATTTAAAATCCAGGAAGATGAGTTCTGGATTGGATGCTAGCATGTACCGGAGATGTGTGGTATGCCACTATGATCTACACCTATCTGCTGCTGGTTGTTCTTGTTCTCCAGATAAATTTGCATGTCTAAATCATGCAAAGCAAATGTGCCGATGCAATCAGAGCATGAAGTTTGTTCTTTTCCGGTATGCAATTAGTGAGTTGAACACACTGACAGATGCTTTGGGAGGAAAACTAAGTGCAGTTCACAAGTGGGCAATCTCAGACCTTGGGCTCAGTTTGAGCTCACAGGCTTCAAAGCATACAAATAAAGAACAAAGTCTTGCCAGTGAGGCATCCTCGGCAGATTCTCTGCTTCTTGGGGATGATGAGACATACGGAAATTCACAAAAAAAGCCTCCCACAGATAACCCTTCTGGGTCACACTCCCTGTTGACAACTCGGGTTAGTCATCCACTTAGAACAGAACATCCATTAGTGTTTTGTATTCAATAATGACAATATATACTTTGTGCATTGTATGAAGGTTTCCTTCAGATCTTTGGAAGCTGGAGAATAAATGTTTAAAAAATTAGAAAAGGATTGGCAAATCATAACAATTATTTTTCTTGTCTGGTTATCAGGAGCAAATTCTTCATAAATATGTGATAGATACATCATTTGAGAATGAGGTTGGTGTGAACTTGGTTCCTACTCCAGAAAAAGTTGTCCCTCAGACAATTTCAGATCGAAGATGCAAGGACCATATGACAGTAAATGATGAATGCAAACATAGCAAAGCAGACACAGATAAGGAGCAGTCAATTTCAGAGAGTGCACATGGTCCACCAAATACCGCCAACATGCAGCAACGTCCTAGGTTGGCGAAGGTGGTGCCTAGAATTAACTGCACCGTAGAGCTGTTGCAGTGTGGAACCATTATTTCTACAAGATCATGGTCCACCAGCCGAGCTATATTCCCTAAGGGTACTAACCTGCCAGTGCTTTTTTGAAAATACATACATACATACATGTATTTGCTTACTCTTGTTTTTTTATATCTTGACAAGATAACATCAACTCTGACAGAGTAATTTCACCCTGTGAAAATGCTAATCCTCCCTGGTACTTTTTTCTTTCAGGATATAGAAGCCGAGTAAGGTACCTCAATGTAAAAAATCCATGTGAGCCATGCTACTATGTATCAGAGATCCTGGATGCTGGACTTGGTGGTCCACTGTTCATGGTTGATATTTGTTTTCCAAATATTGCTATTTTTTAAAAAAGTATGCGCATTGCTAATTATGTCATATTAAGAGAGAAGGTGAAATACATGATCCCCATAAAAAATGTGTGGAGAAATAAAATGCCATGTGGACTGCCATGTGGCACCATTGCCACGTGGACAGGCCATGTGGGCCCCATGCCAAGTCCAATAGAGGCCATACGGCCATTAGTAGTATGCGTGGTGGCTTATTACCCAAGTAATGGTTGCTTAATTGCCAAGTTTTTTTTTTTTTTTTTTTTATGCCAAATGTGACTTTATTTAGTAGAGATAATTGTGGGTTGTTAATGTCAATTGGGCTTTCCCATTTTAGTAAATTAGGATTACTTTTTTCTTGTTTTCTATTTTTTTTGAAAGAATGTTTTCTATTTATAGTAGTGGAATTGTTTCTCTTTAAATAGAGAACAATACGCCCCATTATTTCTTGAGTTGAATGAAACAATACTTATATCTTCTACAACTCCCCTTCTATATTTTTCCTCAACATTAGGCTGCTCTTCTTCACCGTGAACAGTAGGTTACTGTTCACTGTGAACAGTACATCATTGGCCTCTCTCGTGCTCCCGCCCACGCAAACTCTCTCTCATGCATGAAGAACTCTACTGTGTTCCGATTCTTAATATGGTATTAGAGCAAATGTTCCCGGCCCATTAGTCATTATGTGTGGAATACGAGAAGTGAGAAGAGGGTCCATGCATAAGGAGTTTCTCTTGCCCGTGAACCTTCCACGCGTCACCAAGGTTGTGTGGTTGGTGGCATCTTCGTTCGACGTTGGGAGTTCTCTCAAGAACTCGTTGAAGGTCCTTGGGCCTTGAGGAGAGGAGAAGATTTCTGGCAAGTCTCTTTTCTTACGCATCTAGTGCCCTACACAGAGCGTAGAAGTGGAGATGAACTTGTTTCTTGAAGATGAGATGGTAGAGAACGAGGCTCTAATCAACAAGGCATCAGAGGCACAAGAGGCGACCAATACAATGAAGAAGGACCTCAATCGATCTACAATCCTTATGCTCAACCTATGGAGTTTTTTATTTGATTTTTTATTCTCTTTCAAAAGAAGAGATTTTTCCAGAAACAAAGCATTGAACTTCATGCATGGGATTGATCACCGTTTTATCATGTTAAGAAGAGAAAGAAAGGGTAGATATACTCATCCACTTACTTTGAGAGGTTTTGGGCTTTAATTAAGAAGGGCAGAAGACAATTGCGGTCAAAGCAACGACTTTCGAGGTTGCTAAAGAAACAATGACTACAAAAGTTGTTAAAGAACTCGCAGTTGTAATTGAAGATTCATTCAAAGAAGATCCGGAAGCCCAAGATGAAGAAAGATAGTAGGGGCTCTAAGTCTCACCAAAGTCATGCAAGTCTTCGTCCTGCTTCGGCCTCGACTTGAGGGGGAGTGTGGAGAAATAAAATGCCACGTGAAATGCCACATGGCACCATTTCCACGTGTACAGTCCATGTGACCCCCATGCCGAGTCCAATAAAGGCCATATGACCATTAGTAGTATGTGTGGTGGCTTATTAACCAAGTAATGGTTGCTTAGTTGCTAAGTTTTCTTTTTATGTCAAATGTGACTTTATTTGGTAGAGATAATTGTGGGCTGATAGTGTCAATTAGGATTTCCTGTTTTAGTAAATGAGGATTACTTTTTTTCCTGTTTTCTATTTTTTTTTGAAAGAATGTTTTCTATTTTTATTAGTGGAATTGTTTCTTTTTAAATAGAGAACGATATCCCGCAGCATTTCTTGAGTTGAAGGAAACAATACTTCCATTTTCTACAACTCCCCTCCTATATTTTTCCTCAACATTAGGTTGCTCTTCTTTACCATGAATGGTAACTTTACTGTTCACCGTGAACAGTACATCATTGGCCTCTCTTGTGTTCTCTATCATGCAAACTCTCTCATATACATGAAGAAGAAGAACTCCGCTGCACTCAGATTCTTAACAATGTGAAAACAGGTTATGTTATCAAGAATTTTGTTTTGTATATTCTTTTTCGAAAAAAAGTTGTCCTATATATTGTGGATCTACTCTGTTAGGGTAACAATGTTGATTCAAAGTTAAGGGTTGATTTGAATCTCTCTTAGTCCTTTATGCCCTAGAATTGCATTCAATACTGTATATAGGAATCCTTTCCCAAGGAAAAGAATAGGAATTTCAAACAAGGATAAGCTTCTGAGAACTTATCTCTGAGAATACATTGTTTGCCCTAATGTAGGGAAAATTCTTTCTGACTGGTGCATGTTATGCTGCAGCATTCTCACCAATTCCGAGACCTTGTTTCTTTCCTGATTATGCATATGGTGAGAAAATACCTGCATAAAGTAAGTTTGATTTCAGGGTATTGCTCTTTTGTATAATTATATCATCCACTAAGGGGAGTCCAGGCAGTTCTATCCTACTGGTGGCAAGTTCTGAGCATGTTTTACAACCTTGGGTTGTCTTTTAGCAGGAGAAAATTGAATAGACAATTTGAATACTGCATAGACAATAAGCCCCTCAGGTGCCATCAATGGCTTATATATGTATGGCTAGATTCTAATGTGGACACATATTGATCTGATACTAAGAATTGGATATCCAGTGTCAGGTGACCTGCTCTATCAATCAGGTTTTGCATTTGTTAGAGATCTTGCATTTGTCACTAATGTTATTTGTAGCAAGAGTGCCCTCAAATATTCAAGAAAGCATATGGAAGGTAGTCTTTGCCAGCAACTTCATTCTAGCTAAAAGGGTATCACTACAGCTGCTCAATAGCTGGTGACGATAAGGGAAACGGTGAACAGAACTGGTTGTCTGGAGGTGAAGATACTATTAGTGATGTAGGGCTGTTATAGACTTGCTAGTTCAACCCTCCAGCTCCATCTTCGACACAGGGAATGGGTGTTCTTATAAAGTGGTGCTTAACAGAGCTAAATGCTATGCTTTGTTGGAAAAGCATGACAGATGTCTTTTGTAGTTCTGATTCTTGAATACCACCAAGGTATCAATATAGTGAGAGAGCCAGAGGGAGGGAGGGCCAAAATGGGTCTCAAAGGGGGCAGAAAATGCCACAAGTAATATGTAATTAGTGATTGTTGACCCATGGCTCCCACTGTTTCACTTCTTGAACTTTACAAAGGAGCCAACTTTATGTGCTTTTGACAATGTGTATGTGTGGAAGTGTGCGAGAGAGAGAGAGAGAGAGAGAGAGAGAGAGAGAGAGAGAGAGAGAGAGAGAGGGTTGGGGGGGGGGTTGTTATTGAGCCTAACTATTAGCTTGGGCTTAGCTTAGTAACTAATTGAGTTGGGCTCATGAGCCCTCATCGAGCTAAGCTCTACCCAAGTCTATCCATCCATGATTTTTTGATAGCCCACGGGGAGTCCAAGGTATTCATGATTTTTGTTTGAAGACCTATGATACCTTAAGACAAAATCTGGAATCGTGCTAAGTCCATGTCAGAATATCAATAGGCTTATTGGGACCACAAAGGGCAGAATGTATCACAAATGGGCAAATGATACTTTAGAGAAAGATAAGCTCCATGTTAGCGTATTATTTGTTGTCATTTATTTTCCTTTCGAGGGTTTGTCCAAATGTCTCTCTATAAATAGAGGTTTAGGGATTGCTTGGTGAAATGAATTCAACATTTTTCTCTCTATGTGGTATTAATGCACCGATGGCCATATGGTGTCATTGCGAGCAATGATCAAGTTGTCATCGACATGTCGTCGATAATGGGGGTTTTGGGGGAATGGCTATATTGACATGCAATAGTTGATGATTTACAGGTGTGCCGTTGATAATGTTGGCGATAACCTTGATAACTTCTTTATAACCTCGATATTTTGCTTGTACATCTTTTGTTTGTGCCTTCTACTGTTGCTGTTGCTTAAGGGTGTGTCGAAGGAGGTTGACGACAGTAGGTGGTAGCAGAGGGTTGCGAGTGGTAGAGCGACATTGGAGGAGGTAAAGGTGGTCAATGTTGCACGGCAAGCAGGCTAAACAAGGAGCGTAGTTAGTGACCGGTATTGGTTTACACACATTCAATGAATTATATGATTTACAACGGTTTTATATTTGAACTTTCTGGATGTCCTAATTAGGTAATTTCCTTAGATCATAAGTCTATTGATAATATATCATTACCATCTACTTTAAACTTAAAGTTGGTAAAGACTACTTTATTTCATTATGTAATATGTATTTATTCAACACTTGTGTTTCTACACGCATGTCCTTATTGCATAACCTTTTAAGATTTTAAGTTAGAAATTTATAATTTAGTTGCAATTTTAATCATTTAAGTGAATTTGTCGACATGTGTTGGCAACTTAGCACGTTGTTAATGTGCCCTTGACTTGTCCTCGATACACAATTTTCAGGTCATCGATAACCTTGATAACCTAACGTCGAAATGCAGGCATTTCCATGACATGCCTCCAATATGTGTATTTGGAAATTTATTGTCACATCGATATCAACACTTAAAACCTTGGTTGAGAGTTCATGCGTGTCGTTTCATAAGTTATTTGATGTCATTGAGAGGATAGGCTTCAGGAGATCCTTTGTAGATCACTCCTTATTCATAAGGAAGCCAGAGAAAGGGAGAGTGGTGATGCTAGTCTATGTAGATGACATAATATTGACTAGGGACGATGAGTATAGTATTACGACCACCAAAGAAGGATTTCTAGCCAAGCACTTTGTTACAAATGACTTGGGCCCACTTCAATATTTCCTTGGAATTGAGGTAGCTCGCAGTGCATAGGGTGTTGTTCTTTTTCAAAGGAAGAATGTGATAGATCTTGTTTAAGAGATTGGCATGTTAAAGATGACTCAGGGCAGGTTGATGCCAAGCAGTTTAGGTGTCTAGTGAAAAGACTATTGTATGTCATTGTTACATGACTTGCATTGCTCTTGCAGAGAGAAAGGTGAGCTAGTTAATGGACAAACCAAAATAGGTATATTGGGATGTTACCATGATGATTCTTAGGTACTTGAAATTTGCACTATGGAAAGGCTTGTTCACTTGTGGCAACTCTTTAGATGTGGTGGTGGCTTATATAGATGATGATTATGTTGGGTATCCTAAAGAAAGAAAGTCTACTATTGAATTTTACACATTTATCAAAGTCAATCTGGTCACATGGTGGAGAAAGAAGCAAACTATGGTAACTAGATCGAGTATAGAGGCTAAGTATAGGGCCATGGCCCAGGCTACATTTGAGCTCATGTGGATTCAATCTATCCTTCAAGATCTACATGCTCCTATATCTAGGCCTATGAAGATGAGATGCGATAACAAGCTAGTCTGTTTCATTGCCAATAATCTTGTCTTCCATGAGAGGACAAAATATGTGGAAGTGGATAGTCACTACACTTAAGACATGATCTAGAGAGGCTTATTTGCACTTCTTATGTAGCTTCTAGAGATCAAACAACAGATATGTAGCTAAAGACAAAAAGTTTACCATTGGATTTTGTACATTTGTCGTAGGTAATCTCGTTACATGGCAAAGCAAAAAGCAAATTGTGGTAGCTAGATTGAGTATAGAGTCTAAGTATAGGGCCATGGCCCAAGCTATGTTCAAGCTCGTGGATTCGAGTTGTCCTTTAAGATCCACATGCTTCTATATCTAGGCCTTTGGAGATGAGATGCGATAACAAGCCATCCCTCTTTATTGCCAATAATTCTATCTGGAAGGGGATAGTCATTTAAAATAACTTATATCAGTCAATCGCACTGAATCTTCAATTATTTGTTGATTTCCAAAAGTTTGCATGCAACAGTTCTGCTACTTTAAAGCATTGTTATGATGATATGCAAGTCAACCAATCTGTATATATCAATTGTGTAGGTTTTGGGATATCCTGACCATATGCCCCTTAATGCTAGGGACGTTCCTAGGAAATACTCAATTTCAGAGTTCATGTAGTTGGAATATCTTTATTTTACACACCAGCTTTTTCAGATCATGTTGTCTCATTTTTCCAGGTTCAGATGGAGCAATGTGCAAGTGAGGTATTTATACACACATCTGCTGCAAAATGCTGGGATATGGTGAGAGAAAGGGTGAATCAAGAGATAAGACGGCAACACAGCTTTGGGAAATTTGATGTCCCACGTCCACAGGCTCCTGATTCAATTGACGGGCTCAAAATGTTTGGGTTAACATCCCCTACGATTGCCCAGGTGCCAATAGTTGCAAGCCTTTTATCTTCTTTGAAACACCTCTATGTTCAATTTCCTGAAGATTGTCTTTCACCAAAACTTCTATACTTTGGCACTTGACTTCTATTTCCAACTTGAATACTTCAAATTATCAGCAGTCTTTTGCTGTAATTATGTTGCTGTAGTTGCTATTGTCAGAGGGAAAGGAACAGAAACCTTGATTTATGTACTTATGACAGAATAATAAGAAAATGTTTTTTTTTTCAAAAAAAAGGAATAATAAGAAAATGCTAAACAAACAAAACAAAGTTCTAAAGACAACTTATTTGAACATTCCCCCTAAAACTAGAGCCTGACAAGAAGGATATGATCTACATCAACTTACAAAAAGTCTGAGAAGGTTTGGGAAGATTGCCAAATTTGGTGGGTGGATCCCTCATCTTTTGGCAATTTTTGCCAATCCTTTCTCCGAGGGTAGCATCACGATGGTCTGATAATTTTCAGATCTAAAGTTGAGTGAGCTAAGGTGTTAGCCGTCTAGTGGTCATTATGGCCAGAGAGAAATAGGATTCTAATTTGTGGCTTATGGCCTTATAATGAAGATATCTCTCATTGTGCTTTGTACTGGGGGTTGAGCTGGGGAACTTTACTTTCACGGTGATGTAGCTGCTGCCTTGCTCAATAAACGAATTTGTGGGGCCGTTGGCTTCAGGACAGCCTCTCTCTTACTAAAAAAAAAACTTACAAGAAGCATGTTTCTTGACTCTAGACTGCCTGATTTGACTGCATGAATGGAAAGAGTCGCCTGTGTTAAGCATGAGAAACCTAGTCTCTTTCATATGGGAGAGATTTGGGTAAATTATAACATCCAACAAGAAAATAAAAATAACATGACATGACAACTTTACAAAAATAAATATGTGCTCACACTCCTCAAGTTGGGCGTAGATATCTTCTAACCTCAACTTGTCATATAGAAACATATGTCTCTTCTTCAAGGCCATGGCAAGAATGTCAGCAAGTTGCATCTTTGAAGTAATAAGAGGTTACTAATCCTCCCTTCCATGACTGCAATACATACAAAGTGGTAGTCGACTTCAATATGTTTAGTTCTCTCATGGAAAACAAGATTAGAAGGTACATATATATATAGCAGACTTGTTATCGTAGTACAATGGAACAGGTGCCTGTATAGATATGCTAATGTCACGTGCGAAGCCCACTACCCACACAATCTTACATGTTGCATGAGCTATTGCGTGGTACTCTATCTTCGCACTGGATGTGGCCACCACGGCTTGCTTCTTGCTTGACCATAACACTAAGTTTCCACGAAGGAAGATTGCATGCCTTGATGTAGATCTCCTATCATCAATGGCTCTGGCATAGACAACATCTGAGTAGGCAACCGCATCAAGAGACCCATGATCTCAATAGTGAAGTCATTTTCCTAGACTTCTTTTAAGGTATCTCAAAATGAGACACATATCACACCAGCGATTGTACCTTGGTTTCTCTATATACTAACTCGGTTGACTGCAAAATTGATATCTGGGCAAATCACTGTCAAGTAAAGAAGTTTCCCAACTGTACTTTTGTAGCATGTAACATCCTCAAGAAATGGATCGTTCTCCAGTAACGTGGCCTTCTTTGGCATTTTCATAGGTATTCCAGACGGCTTGGCACCTGAGAGTCCAACCTCCTTCAGAATCTGTAAGGTATACTTTCTTTAGGACAATGACAGGCTAGATGTTTATCTCCTGCCTCAATCCCAAGAAAGTATCTCAGATCTCCGAGGTTTTTCGTCACAAATGTGGTATGTAGCAACTCGTTTGTCTATCGTATACCATCCTTATCACTGCCAGTCAGTACCATATCATCCACATACTGCCAAAATGATCAACCTCTGTGCCTTTGTACCTCCGTCCTTTTTGATGAAGATGAAATGATCAAAGGAGGATCGACTAAACCCAATTTGTTGTACCTCTGTGCTCAACCTCTCAAATCATGATTTGGAGCTTTACTTTAGGACATAGATAGCCTTCTTCAATCTGTATACATACTCCCTTTGAACTGCATAACCTGGTGGTTGACGTATGTATACTCTCTCAGTTAGATCTCCATGCAAGAAGATATTCTTGATAACTAACTGATAAAATGGTCACCATTGTTTATTGCCATAAACAAGAGAATGTGAATAAAGGAGGCCTCGTGCCATGGGAAAAAAGGTTTCAAGATAATCAACACCATAACTTTACGTAAATCCGGGATGTAAGGAATCGAAACATGAGAGGTCTGGCGATGGGGTGGCTGACGGATGGGGTGAGGAGAGATGGCCCTGGTTGGACGGTGGTGGGCAGGAGGTCGCGGAAGGGTGCGGAGTCGGTGAGGTGTTTCAAATGCCTTGGGGAGGGGCATTTGGCGGTGGAGTGCAGGGATCCGGTGCGGTGCTTGCGCTGTGGCGCTCTGGGACATCGGAGGTCAGGCTGCGGGCGTCGGGGATCGGGTGAGGTGGTTTCCTCGAGAAGGGGGGGGGGGCGGACACCTCTGCCCCCTCCGGAGGGGGCGCCCCTCGTGGAGGTCGAGGCGCCGTGGTCGAAGGAGATTGGAGCGCTGGAAGGGAGGCTGGCGTCAGCGTTGGTAGCGGTGGTCTTGGAGGGGAAGGTGGAGGTGGAGGCCTTGAGAGAGGCGGTCACCGCCTACTTGGGGATTGACGGGGGGCGGTTTGGGGTGGCCTTCCTGGGAGGTGGGCGGTTGGTGCTGCTGGGGCTGAGCTGGGTGGAGTTGAGGCGGCTGGTCTTCAAGGTGCTCCAGTGTGGCTGTGGAGTGGTGCGGTGTCGGTGGCTGGTCAGGTTAGATGGCGCTTTGGCAGAGAGGCTGCCAACTGGCGCGAGAAGGAAGATCCTGGTTGAGGGGGTCCCACTCTTCCTCCGCACGGTGGAGGTGGTGGCGGCGGTGGTTGCCCCTTTTGAGAGACTGCGCGGGTGCGAAGGCCTGGGCCTGAAGGCGGTCGACTTGTCGCGGATCGAAGCCTGGGTGGAGATGAGACCGGGACAGCGGCTTGTGGAGAGGTCGGTGCTCAGGTGGGGGAGCTCCTCCTGGCTGATCTGCGTCTCGTGGGGTTCCGGGAACCCTAGGTCTTTTGCTGAGGCGGTGGGTGGCGGAGCGTGGAGGCGGTAGTGGCGGGTGGGCGGAGGAGGGTCAGGTTGCTCTTGGGAAGGTCGAGGGTCGCGGCGGGGATTGCGGCGAGGATCTTGCGGCGGTTGCGATCCCTGTGGCGCTGTCAGTGGCAGGCGAAGGGGCGAGGATGCGGGAAGTCGATGCGGATTTTGCGGAGGGGTCGGGTGAGGTGAATGCGGCGCTAAGGCCGGGCGTCCCCGCTGACTGTGGGTGCGTTGATGGCACTGAGTTGGCTCCCGATTTTGTGGGAGGAGGTCGTGGCGGACTCGGGTCGGGTGGGCGTGACCCGAGTGCGGGAGTTGGGGGCTCCGACGCTGGTGTCTTTTCGGGTCCTCCAGTGTGCTCGACTCCACGACCCCAGGTCTCTGCGGATGAAGGGTGGGGGACCGTTGTTGGAGGTTCGAGGAACATCTTGGCTAGACCGATCCAGGCGACGGGGCAGGATGCGATTGGTGGGAAGGGGAGTGGGCGACGACGAGAGCGGAGGCTGTCTGGCTTACAGCGGCTCGTCTACAGGCCGCGGTGGTCTTACCGTAGGGGGCAGGCTCGGAAGGCCTTGTCTGGGGGCGTTGCTGGGGTCTACCGGCGCCGGTCGCCGACGGAACAGGGAGTCACCGATGCAGCTGGGTCGACTGCGGCGGCCCTTGCTGGGGGCGGTGATGGGGGGATTTCTGCCCCAGGGTCCCCAGCGGTGGCAGAGGGGCAGCAGGCGGCGGGAGCTGGTGGTGGAGCTGGGAAGCTGGTGGATGCGGGGACAATGAGGAGGGTAGATGCGGCGACTGGGCTGCCTGAGGGCGAGGTTGTGGTGCTGGGGGACGTGCGGAGTTTGGCCACAGAAGGTATGGAGGTTGCGAGGCGAGAAGGGGCGGTGGGTAGTGGTGAGGGGAGCTCGAATGGTCCGCGTTTGTTGATGGAAGAGGAGGATGATGTGGCCGCAATGATGGGGTTTAGGCGGTTGACGTCAGGAGGTGGTTCCCGGAGGTCCTCATGACTAAGGTCTTGTCGTGGAATGTGAGGGGTCTGAACGACTCGTCGAGGCGGGCTGCTCTGCGAGGGTATATTCAGAGATGGGGGCCTGATGTGGTCTTTCTCCAGGAGACGAAGTGGGGGAGCTGTGATGGAAGGTTGTGGAGGGAGGTGGGGGGAGGTGTTTTTGGGGGTTTCTTGACCTTGGATGCGGATGGAAGTGCGGGGGGAATTGCTGTGGGATGGGAGGAAGAGTTCTCCTTGCTGGACTCTCTGGTTGGGTCCCATGTTGTCACTGTTAGACTTCAGAGACGCCGGGATGACACATGTATGCTCCTTTCCTCGGTTTATGGCCCGACGGAGGGTCGGAAAAGACAGGCCTTATGGGAAGATCTGAGCCAGGTCGCGGCAGCTTTTCAGGGGATTCCGTGGCTGGTTGGTGGCGATTTTAATGTTACTCTGAGGGCAGAAGACAAACCAGGTGATCGAGGGAGGTTGGACCAGGGCTCTGAGGCGTTTGCAGGCTTTGTGGCGGATCAGGGGCTGGTTGATATGCCACCGTTGTCCTGTCTATACACTTAGAGGAACTCTGGAGGACTGTGATCCTGAATTGATAGATTTCTTGTCTCAACGGCGATGGCGGAGTTGTTCCCGATGGCGGAGGTTAGATCCCTGGAGCGTCCGTTCTCGGATCACACCTCCTTGCTGTGGGTGTCGAACGAGGGATGGAAACATGGTACTTCAAGTTCGACAAGGTGTGGCTCATGGAGGAGGGCTTCAGAGGGTTGGTTGAGGAACGGTGAAGGTCATCTCAGGCGGATGGTTTGGCGGCTGCCAGATTGGAAGCGAAACTGAGGGATTTGAGATCCTTCTTGAAGACCCATATCAAGCAGATTAGGGAGGAACGTGGGAGGAAGAAAGAGGAGGCTCTTGTTGAGATTGCACGCCTGGATAGGGCAGAGGATGTTGGTCTCCTTTCAGACGATGATAGGGTTCACAGAGCAAGACAGATTCAGGTGATATAGGAGGAAGATCAGAAGGTGGAGGTGGAGTGGAGGGTGAGGTCTAGGTAGAAGTGGCTGAAGGAAGGCGATTCCAACACCAGATTTTTTCATATGGCTGCATTAGGTAGGAGGAGGAGGAACTTGATTGACAGATTGGTGGTGGGTGGGGAGGAGTTTGTGGGAAGGGAGGTGGTGGGAGGGGCAGCTGCGAGTTATTTCAGAGACTTTACTGGGTGGAGACGGGGGGGAAGGTGGAGATGGTTAGGGTCTGAGAAACCGCAGATTCGGGAGGCAGACACTAGCTTCTTGATAGGCTCTTTTGCGGAGGATGAAGTCCGTGAGGCAATTTAGGGGTTGAACGCGGATGGTTGTCCTGGGTCGGATAGCTTTCCGGTTGCCTTCTACAGAGAGTTCTGGCTGGTGGTGAAAGAAGATGTGATGGAAGTGGTGCAAGAATTTAGAGCGGGTAACTCGGGATTTAATAGGCTGAACAAGTTCTACATGTTCCTGCTGCCGAAGGAGGGCGCTGAGGAGATTCAGGAGTACAGACCGATAGCTCTCTCGAATGCTATCTACTTGGTGGTGGCGAAGCTTCTGGCAAATAGATTGAGGAGGACTCTGGGTGGGATTGTAGATTCGGTGCAGACGGCCTTTGTTCTTGGCAGGAATATTTTGGAGGGCTATGTGATGGCTTCGGAAATCCTTTCATCCTGGAAGAGAGATAAGAAGAAGGCTTTCCTATGGAAGGTCGATTTCAGCAAAGCTTATGACTCGATCCAGTGGTCGTTTCTTTGGGCGTCCTTGGTGAAGAGGGGGTTCCCGCCGGTGTGGATTGACTGGATGAAGAGATGCGTCACCACGTCGTCGTTCTTGGTTCTTATCAACGGAAACCTAGCTGGGGGTTGGATCCAACCAAGGAGGGGGTGAGATAAGGTTGTCTGTTGGCTCCGATGCTCTTTGTGATTGCCGTGGATGCTCTTGCTAGGGCAGCTAAGAGGTCTTGTGAGAGAAACTTGATGAGAGGTTTCTCCTTAAGAGATGGGACGAGTATCCCGTTGCTTCAGTATGCGGATGATACGATCTTCTTCATTGAAGGTGGAGAAAAGGAGGCCAAAAGAATGCGGTTCCTTGTCTTCTTACTGGGTGAGGCGTCAAGATTGCAGATTAACCTGGCTAAATTGGTTTTCGTCCCTTTCAATCTGACTGAGACAGAGGCGAGGGGGTGTAGTTTGGGACTTGGCACAGAACAGGTTAAGCTCCCGATTAGATATCTGGGCTTACCGTTATCGGATGGGAGGATTCTAGTGAGAGATTGGGCCTCCTTGGTGGAGAGGTTGGAAGGGAGGTTGGAGGGGTGGGCGTCCAGGCTACTGTCAAGAGGTGGGAGGTTGATCCTGCTCAAGGCGGTTCTGTCAGCAATGTTGTCGTACTTCACTTTCGTGCTGAAGATGCCTCGACAGGTGATTGCAAAGATTGAGAGAGCTATAAGGAATTTCTTTTGGTCCAACTAGGGGACGTGTGGACAGGGTGCCAGGTTGGTTGCTTGGGAGGAGGTTTGCAGACCATTGAAAGACGGGGGGCTCGACGTGAAGGACCTGGGGAGATCTAATGACAGTCTGTTGGCGAAGTGGGGGGGTGCCTGTTGGAAGGAAGGGGGGATGTGATGGGCAAGGTGTTCGAGACGGCGTATGGTGGTCCGGTGCGCTGGGATCTCCTGGTGTCACCGCCTAGGGATGCCTCTCACTTTTTGAAAGGCTTGTCGACGGTGGCTCCTAAGGTGAGGAACTACTTTGTTCCTGTGTTGGGAACGGGGGAGATTTTCAGATTTTGGTGGGATGATTGGACGGGTGATGGAGTGCTTTGCAGAAGATTTCAGAGACTGTTTGCCTTGTCCCAGAACAAAATGGCGTCCGTGGCTGAGGTATGGGAAGATGGGTGGTGCCTGCGCTTCGTAGGCAGTCTATCAGATGCGAGAGCACACGATTTTCAGGTCTTACTTGAAGAGTTGGAGGGACTGCATCCGGCGTCTAGTACGGACATGTTTGGTTGGGACGAAGGTGAGTTTTCAGTAGCGGCTGCATACAGGAGATTGTCCTCTGTTGGTCCTAGGGTGGAGCTGGATCTGGTAAGGGACTGTAGGCAGATTTGGAAAGCCGCGTGTCCATCGAAGGTCAAGATTTTTGCCTGGCTCCTTAGGAGGAGAAGGCTGGTGACTAAGGCGTGGAGGGCGAGGTGGGCTCCTGGAGAATGTAAGGTATGCCCTTTGTGTGGTGATGATGAGGAGGACGTTGACCACCTTTTTTTCACTTGCCCTTTTGTGGTGCAAATTTGGGGCAGGATGGGCGGGAGGTGGTGGGAGTGTCGTCTATTCGAGGAATTCTGGCATAGTTTCAGAAGCGGAGGTGGTGTTGGTGGACATTTCGTTTTCCGTACCAAGAAGGAGAAGGCCAGGCCGTTGGCAGTTCTTTGGGGTATTTGGTTGGACAGGAATGCGGTGGTTTTCAGGGGCCAGAGATCTTACGTGGAGAATTTTGTTGAGTCTATTAACTCCTTGTTTACTCTTTGGGTTGATTCCTTGTGAGTAGGGGACCTTGACGTCCTGTTGTATTGTTGGATGTTGTTGATTCTATTATATATATTCTTGGGTAGTTATCACACTGGATAACTACCCTTTCCTTTTTCAAAAAAAAACTTTACGTAAATCCCTTTGCTACCAATCTTGCCTTGAAGCAATCTACTGACCCATCTGCTAAGTAATTGACTGTGTAAATCCATTTTCAATCAACAAGTGTAGCACCTGGCAGGCATGACACTAACTCCCATGTGCCATGTGAAGTTAGGGCAGTCATCTCCTTATCCATGTTAGCTCTCTAGCAAGGATCTTGGGAGGCCTTAACATAATATCTAGGCAGTATGGTATTGGTAAGTACTGAGGCAAAATGCTACACATCCTGTTGCAAGTGATCAAGAGTTGTGTAATTGGACATAGGACGTGGTGTACACGACCTATTGGGCCTTTGCAGTGTAATCGGCCTGTCATCCATATCATCCTGGGCAATTGGAGGTGGTCTTCATGCTGGCTGATCCTTTGTAAGCTTTGGTGCTGCAATGGGTAGCGAGATTTGTTTCCTATGATACACTTGCATCTCTCGAGTAAGATCAATGCTGGCATCTTCTTTAGAGAAATATGGAACTTTCTCAAAGAAGGTGGCATCTGCAGTGATGATATATCTCTTATGCATCAGATCATAGCATCTGTATCCTCTTTGGTATGTGAGTATCCTAGAAAGATACTTCACAACTTGGGGTGAGAACTTGTCCTATGCCCCAAAGGTCTAAACAAAACACGTTTAACCAAATATATGAAGTGGTAAAGTAAATGGTCTCTCTATCTTAGGATGGAATAATTGATAGGGTATACCTCCACGAAGTACTGAAGATGGCACCTGATTGATAAGATATTTAGCTGTCAGGATCACATCTCCCCAACTTGCTTTGGAACCATTATGTATACCATGAATGTCCTCGCAATATCTAGTATGTAACGAAACTTGTGCTCTGGAACTCCATTCTCTGTAAGGTATGTGCACATGAAGTTTGATGTAAAGTCCCTCTACCAGTGAAGAAAGTTTGAAGATTAGCCTGCATAAACTTCAGTGAATTGTCACTTTTGAATAGGGATGCAAATAGGTTCGGTTCGGGTTGGGTTGGGTTTGGCTAAACTCATACCCATACCCTTTTACAAAATCCATATCCATATCCTACTCATTTACCCATCAGGTACAAAAATTCAAACCAATACCCATATCTATTATCCATCGGGTATCTATTTACCTATCCGGTATTTATTTATAAATTGATCTCATAATTAAATCATGGTAAAATTAGAATCAAAAAAGAAGAAACTATAACACGATTAATTGATTATCTATTTTTAACAAGCCTGAAACATAGAGGCTTGGGCTACTCTAATTTTATTGATCTTTATTGAAATTATTACGAAAAGAGCTCTTCAAGGGGAATATATTACAAAAAAAAAAAATACAAATAAAGACAAAATACAAATACATTTTAAACAAAAAATCTCTATCTCCAAAATAAATGCTCAATAGAAGCTTCAAAAGCACTCTAAACCTTTAAAATCATGGATGGAATCATGAGGGAGATTAAGGTTGGGGGAATGAGGGACTTACGGTGGGACTTATATATCTTGGGCAAATGAGGATTTTATTCATGTATTCGAGTTAGGTAATCAGGTATAAATCTATACCCATACCCATATCCAAACTCGGTCGGGTTTTTTTGGATAAAACCCATCTCAAACTCGATTTGGTTTGGATTGGGTTTTACCCATTCTGTTCAGGTTGGGTTTACTGAAACTTGCATCTCTACTTCTGAACACCTGTACAAAATTGGAATATCGGGTATGTGTTGTTGTGGAATATCTCTGCACTATTGTAGTATCTCTGAACGGTTCTTCGTCAAGAAAATCAAGATAGATCTCTTGCATTTGACAACAAACACCACAAAATTTCGTTGACTCCCAACATTAATGACATGAGTGGGCCCCCATATGTCACAATGTACAAGACTTCATATGTTGAGGGAACATGCTCCGATGAGGCTTCTTGAATTGGCAAGCCTTGCAGTCAAAGGCAGTGTTGGATGGTAGTTCTGGGTACATTTGGCACATCTTCCTTACAGATAGGTCATCAAGCCGCTAGTGCCATAACAGAGTATTTGCCAAAATAGAAACTGCGCCTACAAATTGTGACGGGATATCAAGAAAGTACAAACCATCCTTCTTGATTCCACCACCAAGGATCTCATTTGTTTGCTTGTCTTGGAAGTAGCCGTGCTTATCATCAAATATAATGTGACATCGAAGATCTTTGTAAATGCTACTCACAGACAAGAGGTTCATAGGGAAGTTTGGGGCATAGTGTACATCTAGGAATTGTAATTTGGAGGATATTTGGACATCACCCACTACATTGATGGAAGAAAGAGAGCCGTTTGCCACTTTCACCGACATCATGCGTCCAGATTTTTGTAGGGTTCTTCAAGAGGGTAGTATTTCCCATGAGATGTATAGAGGTTCCCAAGTCTATAACCCACTGCCCAGATGCAACACTAGGCACTGTCTTCTATATCTTGTTCTTGGCAACTGTCATGGCTACATCTCAACACAAACTTTTTGTGCCGCCATACATATGCAACCCAGCCTTCACTTGACGATATAGTAGTTAGGAGGAAGATTGGTAGGTTCTGGGAGATGATCCCAAGCATGATATGGGAGACGATCCTAAGCACAAAGGAGAGGGTACCACTCACTTCCATCGTTGTTTCTTTGACAAGATCAACACCAACAACACTTACAACAGCAGCACCACGTCTGGACCTATTCTCTAACAGTGGAAAGCCTCAACAGCGACGATGGATTGCCAAGTCTGGACACCCATTGCAGCAGCCTGGATCATGCAGCAGCAACCGTGGGTGATGGGACAGCCAACACGCTGCAGCAACACCAACATGCAGCAGCAGCCATGGGCTATGGGACAGCCAACACGACGATGCAGCAGCCCCAACATGCAGCAGCAACCAGCGGCAAAATCACCAGCAGCAAGGTCAGGTTTACATTGGCCGGGGAACAACTAATATGCTCAATACATAGATGATGATCCTTCAAGTCATGATCATTCATGAGCAAAAAAATGGTGGAATATTTGATGGGATATGTGATCGTCAATTTAGGATTGTTACTCTGATACCATGTGAACGGAAGGAGTTGTCTCTGTTAAGAATGAGAAGCCCGAGTCTCTTTAATAAGGGAGAGACGTGTAATTTTTTTTTGAAAAGCAGACTTGGGTAAATTACAACTACATCCAACAAGAAAATAAAAATAGCATGACATGACGGCTCTCTACAAAAATAAATATGTGCTCACAGATTGTTTGTTACTTGTCCAAGTGGTCAAATATCCTCCAAGTCAGACACTGGAACTTACATACATTTTCTGTCTTCTAGGGAGCTTGCATAATCTGCAGCTAACTATGCACAAATCCAAATTTCATGTCTTTTTAAGAAAAGACTGTTACTTGATGACCCTTTCAAATGATCAAGAAAGGCTCCTTAATGTACTAGCTTACATGGCTAAGAGCAACATATATTTGATCCAGTAATCCACAAAAAGAGTAGCATCCAACAATTCTTTCCCAGTGTTTAGGATCGTCAAACTTTGAATCATCAGCTCCCTTGAAAATCACCTTAGGATGGATAGGGACATAGGATGTTTTTGCACCAGGAAGACTTGTGTGAAGATTTTTCCAACACCTCCTTGCATTGAGACATAAATAAATTTAAGGGATCTAGCTACTTTTATCCTTGTAAAATATTGTAGCTTTTCCAAGTCATAGTCACAAAGATATTCTAAAGAAATAATTTGTTTTCCTTAATTCTTTTTGTCACATCTTGATTGTAGATTAAGCAAAAAGTTTGTGGAAGTGCGTCAAAATTGGCCAATATTTTTTATTTAGGGAGCAAATATTTCATTGGTTTTTTTTTCTCCTTTAAATCAAAATGCTTGCATCACAATCAATCAAGGAGTATAATAATTAGAGCATAATGTGGTTGAGGAGAAATTAGCATACTCAACCATCAATCCCATTCATAGCCCAACGAGACAGAAAGCTATATAAAGTTCAATTAGTGACTCAAACGACTTAGAGGAACAGTTCTCTACTAGCTATTGTAATCCAATTATGAAATGTTCCTGGCTACGTTTTTGCACCAACCTGATTCAAAAGATGGAGTTGACTTAGTATACATCAATAAATTAATGTAACAATTACCATTGACAATATCAATTCGATCCTCTATCTTAATAAGTTTTTATATCATAAAAAACACCTTAATTTCCAATATTTTGATGTTGCATAATGCAATACCTCTCATAAAAAAAATAAATATTCAATGCTTTTAGGAAATAAACTCAGAGATATGTTTGGTGTCCTATTTTAATCCTCGTTAATTTTAGTAAGCAAGTTATTGCCTTCTAATTTAGTCATTGTTATTGTGGAATTTGGCATAAAGAGGAGCGTGGAGGCTCCTTGTGCATGAGAAAAATAGTCCCATGTGAGGGGTTGTTCACGCATGGAATAGAAAGAAGACGGTCGGCAGTAGCAGCAGCCCTTGGCTGCTTGAAGGTGGCCGGTGGTGATGGAGAACCGACATTGGAGGTGACCGGCTGCCTTGGTGGGTGGCTGGCTATGTGGGAGAAGAGGAGAGAGGAGAGGAGCCTTGAAAAGTTGGGAAATATTATTAATTGACTTAAATTGATTATAAAAGGGAAGACTCTTTTATAGAGATAACATATCCTACTAACTTGGAAACAAACATTATCTTTTAAAATAAGAGAGAACTTATCTCTAAAAATAAACTAAATTCAAACTATTTCCTAAAACAATTCTTCTAAAAATAGCAAACTTGACTCGAAAGTAAGACCCAAAATTGGTCCCTTGGATCCTTTAGCCGTCGGCCCTACTGGGCCCTCTAGACGCCGCCATGTGGCTTGCTGGCTGCCACGTGGTTTTCCTACATGGCCCGTTATTCCCAACACTCCCCCTTAAGTTGAAGATTGGGAGGCTGATGACTTAGTCTTCCACTTGTGAGGCTAGATGCCCCACCATTCATCTTATTTGAGAATCAAGCTCTCGGTCTTCTCCTTCGACAAGTCGACGGTGAAGCTTCTTGCGACCTCTGGAGTCGTGCTTTTGTGGCAATCTGAGTAGTCGTGATGGCTGCCGTTGTCTTTTCTTCTCGAAGTAGAGGCTATAGCTTCCTCAAGATCTTCATGAGTTAGGGAGTCCACATGCGAGGTGCTAGTAGCCCCACGTAGTGGCCTCCCGAACTTCTCCGAACACTTGTCTTGTGGATGATTGTTTCATTCATAGTGTTGGTACTTTGGGTAGACACGACCAGGTCCATGTCTACAACCTCGTCCACGCCCCACACTTGCTTCTGGAATGGCCAGTGCGGAGTTCTTGCCTTTGGTTGTGTCTTCATCCTCGGTGATCTCCATCTTGATGAGCTGGCAGAAGATGGTCTCAAGATCCATCTTTCCGTCAGAAGACAGGATTTGATTGTGGGCAGCTCAATAACAGGGATGCAACACCGATAAAAACTTGGTGGATTGCTGAACTGTCTGTCTCCCTCTGCTTGTCACAGCACAATGGCTTGTAGATGTCCAACTCATTGAACAACGCCTCTATCTTCTCATAATATTTAGTGAAGGAGAGATTTCCTTGACTAGCTGCCTATATACGAGTGTAGAGGTTAGTAATACGTGCATTACTTGAGGTTTGAGCATACCTTTTCTCGAGGGCCGTCCAAATCTCGTACGCACTCTTTTTGTAGAGCATGTTAGAGGCAATAGACGGATCCATTGAGTTCATGAGCTAGTTCATGATCATATAATTCTCCTTTTCATACTTTTTCTTCTTGTTGTCCTTCAACTCCGGTGGCTCCTCGAGGAGAACGTTAAGTTTCGCCTGGCCTCCAATAAATATCTTGTAGGTGCGAGCCCACAAGACATAGTTGGACGTCCCATAAAGCTTGATGGTTGTCCCGGAGACAACTACCTTACTTTCTCCTGGTCCAAGCGTGCTATCTCCGATTGTTGTGGTTGATTCCGCCATCTTCTGTAGTCTTCGTTCTCTGCGTAAGGCCCCGGATTTGTCGAGAACTTTCTGGATGTGCGTAGCACCAACAACAACCCACACGCACAGGAGCTTAGACCAAAGGCTCTGATATCATGTGGAATTTGGTGTAGGGAGGAGCGTGGGGGTCCTTGTGCGTGAGAAAAAATAGTCTCACGTGCGGGGCTGTTCATGCGTGGAATAGGGAGAAGACAGTCAGCAGTAGCAGTAGCACTTGGTTGCTTGAAGGTGGTTGGTGGTGATGGAGAACCGACGTTGGAGGTGGCCGGTTGCCTTGGAGGGTGGCCAGCCATGTGGGAGAAGAGGAGAGAGGAGAGGAGCCTTGGAAAGTTGGGAAATATTATTGATTCACTCAAATTGATTACAAAAGGGAAGACTCTTTTTTAGAGAGAACATATCCCACTAACTTGGTAACAAACATTATCTTCTAAAATAAGAAAGAACTTATCTCCAAACACAAACCAAATCTCAAATTATTTCCTAGAACAATTCTTCTAAAAATAGCAAACTTGACTCTAAAGCAAGAATGAAAATTGGTCCCTTGGATACTTTAGCTGTCAGCCTTGCTGGGCCCTCTAGATGCTGCCGCATGGACTGCCACGTGGCATTGTCCCACGTGGCCTATTATTCCTAACAATTGTTTTTAGCAAGCAAGTTCTTGCAGTTTCCTTGTATGGTTAAGCCCTCTCTATATATAAAGAGGGTCAAAGTCACATTTTCAATACAACGAAAATCACTAAGTTGATTTTCTTCACATAGTAGTAGAGCAGTGATCTTAGATCGGTGGTCTAGTATTCCACCAAATATCCACCAAATACAATTTGATCACCAAAGACTTGGTGATCCATGAAGATGATCGACGATGAGATCACTGGTAGTAGCAACACTACAAGGAGATCCAATGGTATTGCCGTCGCCTCCACCTTTTATCGCATGGCCTACAACACCACAGGTTGGAGAGTCAAGCTGTGGTTTTCTGTCTGTGGTGCCCACGTGATGAGCCTTCTCTCATGGGGTATCTTGAAGTTGATGTAGGTGATAAGTCTTCTTTCACCATTAGTGAAGAGTTTTTCCCTTGTTGGCATGATGAGTCTTCTCTCATGCAACTTGAGTTCATTTTGTTGAATAAAAAGGTAAAATTCAGATTGGATCGGAGTTGGTTTCTTTGTTTTAGATGGATCAAGGAAGAGCAATAGGAGGTCTGAACCATGGTCATGGACTCTGGTGCCTTAATTCATCTCACTGGAAGAGCGGATGAGTTGCACATGTTGCTAGGACGTAGGGAATTCGAGAGGTTCGAACGGCTAATGTAGCAAGCTCTCCGATTACTGCGGTTAGGGAAAGTCAAGCTTCCCCTACTATGAAGATTGTAGCTGTGCACTGTGCCTTGAAACTTCCTGAGTCTGTTGTCTGTTAGTTGGATTTGCAGAGACATCCAATGCAAGGTTGTTTTTGATGACATGCACTGCTACTTCTAGGATAGGCGCACCAATAAGATCATTGGTGTTGGGATAGAGAGAAACGGTCTCTATTACGAGGATACACTGACATGGAGTTGTGTCCATAGCCAGTGACCACTGGCTTTGGCATAGAGGACTTGCGCATCTCTCGATTGGGAAGATACGCTAGATGTATCCCGAATTACCGACCTCCTTGACCTTGGAGTGTGAGGACTGTTAGATGGGGAAGCATTATAGGAGCACCTATTTTTCGAGGCATGATGATGTAAGCACTACGCCCTTTGCATTAGTCCACTGTGACGTCTAGGGACATGCACGAGTACAGACTAAAGGAGGACACATGTATTATGCAGTATTTGTGGATAATTATAACCGCCTTACGTGGGTTTTCCTCATGAAGGCTACGTTAGAGATTCCACAGATTATCTAGAGATTCTTTGCTGAGGTACAAATGCATTATTCTACCACAGTTAGAGCTTTCTAGAGCGATAATGCTCTGGAATTTGTTCAGAGAGAGATGCAGGAGTTCTTTAGTGCCCATGGGACTATTCACTAGACTTCTTATGCTTACACATCCCAGCAAATTGTGTGGTTGAGCATAAGTTGAGACATCTTCTTGATATTGTGCGTACATTGATGATCCACATGCAAGTACCCAGATAGTTTTGGGGGGATGCTATTGTCACTGCTACGTATCTGATCAATAGGGTTCCTTCTTCAATACTTCATTGGTGCATCCTATATCAGCCATTCATTGTAAGTGTGATAGGCCTTTTGCCTTACGCCTACAAGTATTTGGGAGTACGTGTTTTGTCCATGCGCAGGGTAGTCAGGCTAAGTTCTCTTCACGTGCCATGAAATGCATATTTCTGGGTTACTTACAAACCTAGAAAGGTTACAGATATTTTGACCTTGTCCACAAGTGTTACATAGCAACTGCAGATGTGACTTCTTTGAGAAGGTACCTTACTATTTTGAGTAGCTCTATAGCATAGAGTTGTCTTCCAGGGAGACTTAGGTTTACCATCGTAGATCAATCGTTCCTCCTACTGTCCCTCCAAATTACTCTCTAGCTATACAGACAGTTGATCCAGAGCTGTCAAACCTTGGTGATGACAAGCTTATAGTTGGAAGGAGGTCTAGTAGATCTTGCACTTTGCATCCCATGTCTCATTACATTGGGATCTCCCACTTGGAAGGAGAGACTAGATAATTTTCCTTGGCCATCACTCTTGCATTATTCCTAGAGACTACAGTCAGGCTTCCTAGGATCTTAGATGGCATCCTGCTATGGATGAGGAGATGTAGGCCCTTGAATGTAGAGGGATTTGGGATTTGGTGCCTTTTCCCTCGAATGCTATTATTGTTGACAGTTGATGGGTGTATACCACCAAATATTAGGCAAACGGTATAATCGATAGATACAAGGCTCGACTTGTTGCTAGAGGCTTTTCCCAGACTTATGGGATTGATTACTTCGAGACCTTCTCATTGGTGGCACGTACCTCGTCAATCAGGATTATTATTTCTTTGGTAGTCAATAAAGGATGGCTATTGTATTAGCTAGATATCAAGAATGTGTTTCTATATGGAGTTCTAGCAGAGGAAGTCTACATGAGGTAGCCACCTGGGTATCAAGTTCAGGGGGAGCTCGTATGTCGTTTAAGGAAGGCCATTAATGGCCTAAAGCAAAGTTCGAGGGCGTGGTTTGAGCATCTAAGTTCAGAGATTCAGAGAATTGGATTCCTGCGGTCATCCTTTGATCATTCTATTTTTATTCGGAGGACGGGAGATGCATCTACAAGCAAAGTTGTTATTCTAGCTGTTTATGTCAATGACATGGTGCTGATCGGTGATGACGAGGAAGGTATCCGTTGGACTAAGGCCTTCTTAATCCACCTTTGTGACAAAGGACCTTGGAGACCTACGATACTTGGGATTGAGGTTGTTGGGATGGGGCCTCGTCTATCATTATCTCAGAGACAATATACCCTCCAGATATTTGAGGAGGCTGGCTTACTGGGAGCCAAGCCCTTTGGCATTCCTATTGAGGTGCGGCAGGTTTATAGTACTGAGGAGGATGATCCTCCTTATGAGGATGTCTCTAGATATCGTAGCTTGGTTGGTCGCCTTATGTAATTGACCATCACTCAACCAAATATTAGCTTCACCGTCAATAAAGCTAGTTAGCACATGCAGGCGCCATGCTACAGTCACTGGCATGAGGTATGCTTATTCTGAGGTACCTCAAGGGAAGTCCAGGTCGGGGACTTTACTATAGAAAAAATAGGTCCATGGAGATCATGGCCTATTCCGATGTTGACTACGCGGGGTCTATTGAGGATCGTCAGTCTACCTTGGGATATGCTTTGTTTCTTGGTGGAAACCTTGTTTTTTGGCAAGGTAAGAAACGGAGTGTGGTTGCTCGTTCTAGTGTTGAGGTTGAGTATCACGCCATGGCCTATGCTGCATGTGAGATCATGTGGGTTGTGGGTTTCCTATAGGATCTAGGTGTGGAGGTGCAGCTACTAGTTCCACTATATTGTGATAATTAGGCAGTGACATATATAGCATCCAACCCGATTATCCATGAGTGAACTTACACATCGAAGTAGGTTGCCATTTCATCCGAAATGTAGTCATTAGAAGGGAGGATTAGCATGCCATATATCTCTTCCGAGCTATAATTGGTAGACATTCTCACCAAGGCCCTTAACAAGAGGAGGCATGATTTTCTGTGGGACAAGTTGAGACTTGTTGACTTCTACGCCCCAACTTAAGGGAGAGTGTTAGGAAATAAAATCAGAGATGTGTTTGATGTCCTTCTATTTTAGTTCTTGTTATGTTTAGTAGGCAAGTTGTTGCCTTATAATTTAGTCATTGTTATTTTTAGCAAGCAAATTGTGATTTTCTTGTATATTTAAGTCATCTCTCTATATAAAAAGGATCAAAGTCTCATTTTCAATATAACAAAAATCATTAAGTTTATTTCTACATTTGTACATGAAATTATTGTATTACATTTACCTATACCACCTATTGACAATAGATATCCTAAATTCAAATAAGTCTAACCTCAAGTTTGAAAAATGATAATCAAACTAGAAATTATTTGGAAGTGCTCCTATTATTCCCAAGACATTTAGATATTAGATATGGATAAATTACTTACTTAATAGTAAATTATTTCAAAGTAGTTTAACCCATATATTACTGATTGTGTTAACCTACCTGTTTTACTTGATCAGATATAGGTCTCTCTTGGATCTAATAATAAACAATTGGTTACAAAAATAGATGTTGTAAATAAGTCGTTTTCACCTGTAAATAATCTAATATGCCAATCTGTATAAAATGAATCATAACATCATAAATCATAATACTTGTTAAAAAAAAAAAAAAAAAAATCATAAATAATAATCATGAAGGCCAACAGGTTTAACCATAAGCCTAGACTCATTTAGAACATTATGCACCCACTTCGGTTGTGGTGCCCTCATTTGATACTCATCTTGAAGTTGGGATGTTGAGTGAGACATAAATGAGGGAAGACCTTGACCATGACATGGTAAGATCAATGACGTTCTTCAACGATCCTTTTTTTTTTTTTGATGACCTAGGGCTATAGGTGCAAATCCATAGTAACCTGGGGTTGGAGGGCCTCCTGCATAGCACCCCCACCGGGTAAAGCAGAGCCAAGGCTCGAATCGACGTCCCCTTATCTGCTGAAGTCAAATGTGAGACCAGCCCATCCGGTGTCCCCATTCTTTGATGATCTATTTGCTAATTCATTGTTTTAGCCATCTGTTCATCCCTCCTCAGAAGGGAATGAGGCCTAAAGAAAGGGATATCCATTCACTCCTATTCTCAAGTGAGCACCAAATATTGGACACGGTGCATTGAACTCTTATTTATTGTAGATTTGGTGAGAGGTGTCTTTTTCTGAGGGCACTGTGTGCTTGGTTACAACCACAGGTGGTTGTTTTTTTAATTTTTAGGACGACTATCGGCATTCAATAGCCATCCAAACTTCATTGAAAAATAAGAACAATAAGCATAAAAGTCAAATGCCGCGGCAAAAACCACACCCCTCAAGACTCAACCGATCTCACACCAATCAGCAATTGAACACATCAGCTGACCCCACTACACATACCTTTAGTAGAATCTCACATCAAAAAATCTCCCGCTCACAAATAATTCACCCCTCATGAATGACAAGATACAAAAAAATCAATAAAAAAGTCCATCCAACCACCCCAAGAAAACGTGTTAATCGGACTCCATTCTTGCAGCACAAAAAGCTATCCATTTGGGAAGAAAAACTTCTTAGTAACAGACTTGTGACCCAAATTAGACACTTAGCTTTTCTCGCTTTCTCCAACTCCCTCTCTTTCGTTGCACTTATCTACTGCAACTGTGTCCTATATATGATTCTAGCGGTAAACAAGTTTTCAATTGCAAATCAAATTCTTTGATTGCACACAATTGCAAGATTGGAAGGTTCTCCCCTATAGAGATCAGACATTGGAACCCCATCCACATTGTTGAACATCAGGTTTTGAGCTTTCCTAGCCTTCTATTGCAATTCACAGTCTAGACCATCCCTAACAACATCGGGCATCACATTATTTGTCTCACCAGAAGTAGAGCCACCATCAGTAGGTAATTTGCACCTCGTGCCATCTGCATCAGGAAAAGTGTGAGACGCAAAAAGACCTTCCATATCATCCCGTGTATTTAAAGGATTCCCAAAGGTAGCGCCTGCACCACACTCAACTGCCAAATCTGGAAATCTCTGATGCACCTCATCATTAGAGGCATTATTTACAATTGTTGGCAAATTAGTTCCTTCCAAAATTGGTTGCTCTATTTTTGGTCAAGTCCTTGCCACCTTAGCAAATATATTTGGAATCCTATTCAAATTTGAATTTGAAATCGATTGCTTCGTATTTGGTGTAGGAGACCTCACCACCTCAGCATTCAAGTTTGGAACATCATTCAAATTTTAATTTGAATTTGAAAGTTCAATTTGAATTTTGAATTTCACACTCAACACTTCGATGAACCAATTTCCAAATGAAACAATCATCCCTCTTCCCTATCAACAAGGCCACATGCGATGCTCTTCTGACCATTGTCGCTACGTATGACTTTTGGTTCTCGCTTGTCGACGACATCTCCAATATGATGATCTAAGAGGAACCCCATTCCAAAGAACCAACTTAGAAGGGACTACTCAACCAAAGAGTAGCTCACCTTCCACCACCACAGCTGATAGATCCTCACCTTAGAAAGGAAGGCCATGACACTTCTCGATCCTCGAGAATGGGGCACAAATGGCCACCGCCACCTAAGTCAAACATAGCTTTAGCGGAATACCTCGAATGCGAGCCATGAAAGAACCTGATGGAGGTCTTTCATCCAAGGCTCCATCGTGCAGTGACGGTGACCTCCATCGAAGAACCACCTCCCCCAAAATGAATTCCTTGAAATGTAGGGATTCGATGTCACAAACATCCAAACCAAATAGCTCATTGGTGGGCAAGAAAGACACGATCCTTCAATTCCAAGAGTGGAACCCTTGGCTCTCCACCTTTGTCATGACCTTCGAAAGAGGCATCGTCCTAATGATGAAATCCCCTACAAGTGAAGCATTTAGAGCTTCCATAGTAAAGGATATTGCATTGGACCACGGTGCATCGACCTCCAATAATGGAGGTTCGAAAGGCAGAGAAGGAAAGAGAACCTCCTTAACTGCCAAGACTCTAGCGAGCAAGACCATTGATGATGACCACATCCCTTGCATAGAACGCACACAACAGGATCTCTACAATCTCTTGCAAAGTGTCCTCTTGCCTTGCACTTGAAACATAAGACTCCAACATCATGTGTGCTTCGCTTCCAAGGGGAGGCACGCATCCAATCCCCATTGGAGATCCTCTCTGGACCTCCCTTCTCTACCATACCTCTTGCTCCCAACCACCAGTGGCTGTTGTAGATGCTTTCAAGACCCACTCAAAGATTTAATAAAAAATACTTCTAAACATGCAAAGTATCAAAATGCAAACACATTCAAATTTTTATCCTATAACTAATTACATAACTTCCAATCACAAGAAGATTGATTAAATATTAACAATTCCGATTGAGTGTATTGTCAAGATTCCACAACGCACTAAGCAACCAAAGAACTTATGTTACCCATCAGCAAAAGATTATTTTTTTTTAAAGAAAAAGGTTGAGGGTCATATAGACCCCCACCCATTGCATTAAGAGGCCTTAGAGGCCAAGAACAAACATTACATCAGCGGGCAATATCTCAAAATACAAGTTGTGAGGAAATGGACGCAACAAAATTCTCCGCATAAGGCTTGTCCCCACTGAACACTATGCCATTCCTCCCCAACCAAATTCCCCACAAGACTACTAGGACTCAAGCCCTCTCTATTCTTGATCTAAATATTGAGCCTCTAGGCTCAATGTTGCCTCTCCTAAAGCTTGTCCAAAATGCCTCCCTGTCGGTGGCATCAATCCATACAGGGCCCGTTTGGCTCCAAATTTGCCTCACCACATCACATCTAAAGAAGAGGTGGCGATCATCCTCTTCTTTGGCACTACATAGCTGGCATGTGGTGTCCATCCTTTGTGTCCATCTCATCCTTTTAGCCTTGGTGTCTAATCACCTCCTTCTAGTAGCTAGGCAAAGAACCTGATCTTGAGTGGACAGTCCATTGTCCAGAGGAGCTTGTAGTCTTATCCTAGATCAATCTCAACTGGGTGGCTATCCAGTGATAGCTTGTAATAAGCCTTTCGCACTGAGAACTCTCCATCATCCTAGAATAGCCTGTCTCTATCCTGCTTCGGGGTCCACCCCTCCAACGTCGCAAGTAGCTCCTGCATGTCAGCACAACTGGCAGACATCGCATCTCTGATCCCCGGGCACTAGGCACTATGCTAGCAATCTTTAACCACCGCTTCCTTATCAGTAGCTCTAGTGTAGAGTCTAGGGAACCTGACATGAAGGGGTCCATTTTCCAACGAGCTGTCCAGCCAGAATTTGAAGTCCTGTCCATCCCCCAAGACCGATACAAAGAAGTCTGACTCTTGCAGCTACATCTTTGAGCCCCTTAACAAAGTGTGATGCCCCCCTAACCTGCAAAGAGAGCATCTTCCACAAGGTAAAAGGGCCATAGCATCCTCTCATCATGTCGTCCAAGATGCCCTCCTTCCCTCCTATCAGCCTAGCAATCCATTTGGTGAGGAGACATTGGTTGACATGCTCCATCGTTCTCACTCCCAAGCCCTCTTGCACCAGTTGACAAACATCTTCCTAGGCGACAAGTCTGGTGCACTTTCTCGTGCCTACCAAAACTGGACCAGAGAAAATCACGCAACACCCTCGTCATTTTCTTCTCAATCTGCTGTGGAGCCCTGAAAATCGCCAGAAAATAGGCTGGCATGGATGACAGAACCAACCTCAATAAAGTGAGTCGACCCCCCTGGAAAGGAGCTTAGAGGCCCACCTAGCCACCCTCTTCTCTAGCCTCTCCAGTAACAGGATCCAATCTTGTAACTGAAGTTGCCTGTTCGAAAGAGGGAGCCCAAGGTAGGTAATGGGTAGTGACCCCACCACCGTTCCCAGGCTTCGCCTGCAGTTCTGCTGCTTCTAAAGCAACATCTCGAAGGCTATAACTATGGATTTATGGAAGTTGATCTTCAGTCCCGAAACCTCACCAAACATACCGAGGAGCAGCTGAGCCCTCCTCGCCTCTTATGCCCCACTTCCACAACAAGCAGAGTGTTATTTGCGTATTGAAGCATGAGCACTCATAGTCACCTCCTGCCCAAAAGCCATGGAAAACGTCTTGCCTGCATGCTCGCCCTGCCGTTGTGGCCAATGTGTCAGCCACCAGAACAAACAAAAGTGGGGCCAGGGGGCACCCTTGTCTAACCCCTCTCCTCAGCTGGACCCAACTTCCCTCTAGGTTGCCATTGACCAGGATGGAGTAGGAAGTCTTAGTGACACAATGCTTGATCCAACCAATCCACTGTCCAGGAATGCCCCTCTTCTCTAGCGTGGCCCAGATGAAGGACCACCTGATCGTATCAGAAGTTTTGGTAAAGTCCACCTTCCATAAGAATGCCTTCCTTCGCTCCCTCCTCCAAGCCATAATCGCCTCTGTAGCCACCACAAAGCCATCAAGGATCCCTTTGCGAAGGATAAAAGCTGTCTGCATCGGAGAAATCAAGTTCGCCAGAGTGCCTTTCAGCTTGTTTGCCAGCGTCTTTGCCACAATGAGATAGATATCCTTGGACAATGCTATTAGGCGGAAGTCCTCAATGTCCTCGACGCCCTTGCTTCGGCAAAAGGAAGATGTATGACCTATTGATTTTGTTAAAACCTACATTACCCTCCTGGAACTCCATCATCACCTCCATTACATCCTCTTTGACTAGGCTCCAAAACTCTTTATAGAAGTGCCCCAGGAAGCCATCCAGTCCTAAGCAACCATCTGCGTTGAGGCCCCAGACAAATGCCCTCACCTCCTCTTTCAAGAAACCGCATACTAGGGATGCAGTTAGGTCTTCCGAAATGGAGCGTGCGTCCTCCCCCATCCACCTCCACATCCTAGGAGTGTGCTTATTGGAGAAGTCGTAGAAGTAGGCCTTCGCCTCCTGGCCCAACTCCCTCCTCCCCTCTTGTTGCACTCTCCCTACCACTAAGGTGTCTAACCAGTTCGTCCTTCGCCTGGCTGAAGCCATTTGGTGGAAGAACTTGGTATTGTAGTCTCCTTCCCTAAGCCACCTCTGTTTCGATCTGGTCCTCCATTCAATGCCCGCCTTCTTGTCCTCTTGCATCACGCGCATCTCTGCAACCCTACGAATCCTTTCCTTCATGATGGAAAGGGCGGCGACGTCTTCCAGTTGGTCCAATCTAGAGATCTCTTCCAAGGCTTCATTCTTCCTTTGCATCCTTCTTTGTTTGATCGCTCTCCTGTACTCTTTAAGGTGGGCTTGTAGTTGAGAAAGCTTCCCAGCCAAGCTGCGACAGAGCCTTCCACCTCAAAGGATATCCACTTTTGCTCCACCATATCCCTGGAACCCTCCTCCAGCAACCACGATTGTTTGAACTTGAAATATGTGCCAACCCTCTCTGCTTCGTTGGATCGCCATAACAGAGGTGTGTGGTCCAAGAATGGTCTGGACATTGGGGTGACTGTTGCAAGGGGAAATGCTTCTGTCGCCTCCATATTAGAAAGAAACCTATCAATGCGCAATCTCTGGCTGTTTCCTCCCCTCCATGTGTACTGGCATCCCGCTGGCGGGAGGTCAAGGAGGCCAAAGGAGGCGATAAGATCCACGAATTGTTTCAACCTCGGATCCTGCCTTCCTTTACCGCTCGGCCTGTCTTCCATGCAGAGCGTGACGTTGAAGTGATCCCCCAATAGCCACGACCTGCCATGCGCTATCGCCCCAACCAAGGCCAACTCCTCCCACAGTTGTTGCCTCGTCGCAACGTCTCATGGTCCATAAGTCGCAGTGATCACCATCTGGACCCCATCACTTCTGTAGGTGACCTCCATAGAGATCACATGTCGACCCACATAGGAGGAGCGTAGCGAGATCATATCCTCCCTCCACGCTACCACCTGCCCTCCAGCCATGCCTGTGGCGTCGAGCTTGACAAAGCCCTCCATCCAAGTCCCGCCCACTTCCCTCCACGTTGCATTAGTACAAGAGCTTAGCTTAGTCTCTTGGAGGAGCATGTCATCCTACGACTCCCTGATGTATCTGCTAAGCACCACCCTCGCAGGATTGTTGAGACCCTGAACGTTCCACGTCAAGATTTTCAGCATGAGGAGACCGCTGCCACCCCCACAGTCGGCTAAATTCGGCAGCACCTGCCACCAGATCCTCCTCTGCCTTCCAATCACCTTCCTTAGGAGGGCCATGCACGACCTCCCCTCCACAGGTTGCAGATCGTGCGTTTATGACCATCCTCCTCATTCGACATCAACCATCCCTACTATGGTATGACCATCTTCTCACATACCTCAGCAGTCCAGGGGTTCCGCCACGTCGTCCTTTATCCCATGTAGCCACCTTTGCAGTCGCCTACTTCCCTTATCATCTCCTTTAGCTCGAGTCCGACCTATGATCACTACCGTCCTGACGCGACCCTTTCGCTTCGCGGGGAACACCCCCTCCTTAAGATTGCGATGGTCCTTCGGAGGGGGGGTAGCTTCACTCCCCCTGGCGACTGCCCACTATCGTAGAGGTGGCGATGGCCATTGAAACATATATCTTGATATATTGGTGTTATATCCGTATCCCCAACATGGTTCATATCGATATCATGGGAATATTTTTTTTACAGGATATTGACGATATCTGACCCATATCAATGGGTCTTGATTGATATCCCTAAATATTGGGGGATATCGATGTGGTTGATAGGGATCTCATAAAAACATATTTCGAGCAATAAAAGAGATGTCACGACATTCTGTGATGTCGTCGATATGTCGATATCACCAACAATACTTATGTTGACATTGTCAAAATGTCTCTTTACCAGGATGTCAGGAGAAATATTGCACATGTCGATGTGTGTCGGCGATATATCGTTGAAATTAAAGCACATAAGTGCAATTTTTCCTAAATATTGCTAATATCTGATAACATCGGATGATACATCTGTAGCTGCTCCATAGTCTCCTCTTTCTTTGCTTTCTTCCTCTCCTCTCCTTTGTTCTCTATTGCTGCCCGATGTGAGCATTCGTCAATTCGTTCGCCTCGATTATTGGGTGATTTGAAGTCCTTATTCATCTCTCAACAAGGTAATCACTTTAATCTTATCATTTTTTGTATCATTAGGCCTAAATCACCTTGATTTAACCTCGGTTACTATTCATACCAAGGTTAAATCTTGTGTTAAGACTTGATTATTGCATAAATTGATGTGGTCTACACATTATTTAGGCAAGATACCTAATTAATCCCTAATTTGGTGATGATTTGTGGACTAAATCACTACGGTTTAGCACGCTTCTATTATATTTTCATTCAAAATTTACGATTTTCATTTTTTAGGCATTTCTTCATGCATGTATTACTTATTAAAATGTTAATTTACATCAAATTTGTGACATTTTACGTCATTTTAGGCATTTTTGAGCGATTTCCCTAAAATTCACCGATACCAGCGATATATCCCGGATATATCCTCAACATATCTTCTTTTTGACTTGTCGATACGATATCGATTTCGACATTTAAAACCTTGGCGATGGCCTTCCACCCATCGCTACAGACGGTGAGGGGACAAGGGAGGGAAAGAGGGGGGAGGCGTTGAAAGCTTCGAAGCATGTTGCCTTGATGCCTTGTTAGGGGGCCGCATAAATAACGTAGTAGCCGGATCCTGCTCTGGGTCATTAATCGAGTCCATATCCGGATATGCTAGCCCATAAAAGGCGCAAGGGGAGCATTCATTGCCTCTTGCATCCTTTAGAATCTACTCTTTCGAAACACCACGCGTGGCTCCTCGCCTCTCGTGCTCACCGTCGCTTGCTCGGTTCCCCGGACCACATCAATGCCCGCACTCGAGGTTTTGCACTTCTGCACGCAACTACTTGCGTCTTCGTCATCCCTCGGTGATTCCCCTTCTGAGGAAGGGCGTGGAGCCCCAACGGGATCATACACATGCGTTGAGGCCATGTCAGCCCCCAACGAACCCCTTCCCGAGGAGGGGCGTTGAGCCTAAGTGGAACTGTGCCTGTGCGTCGTTGCTGGACCTTTCCTTTCTGCGATTGCTGTCGCAGTTCCACCCGTTGTGACCTTCGCATACGAGCCCATCCCCAAACGTTACCAGCGAACCAGCCACGTCATACCCTCGTGGCGGAGGATCGTCGACCTCGTCAGCTTGACTCTTGACCTCACTTCAACCTCTGCCATGAGAGGGGTGGGCAAGAGGCTCGTTCCTTTGACACCCTGGAGGATGGCGAAGGGGGCAACGAGTGCCTCGACTACCGCAACTGTATGAATCCAGCATAGTACTCTGTTGAGACACAGAAAAAGGCAAGGCTTCTTCGGTGGCCGCTGTCGCAATGCTTCGTCGTGGAAAGATGGAGCTCTCCACTGCACCACACTACTGGCCATCCGCGATTTCGCAAAATGTAACGACGTCTTAAGGTCCGTCGGCAGCCCAAGCACGAGGAAGGAGCTCGATCCTAGAGGCATGAAGTCCCTCCGTTTTGACACCTCTACGCCATGTCCTAGACTTCCAACAACCTTCTCCTTCAAAACCTGACCCCCCACCACCTCTCCAACCAACGTCGTTGTCAGCACATCCCCAAGCATCCTCGTCTCCTCCGACCAGGGGGCATCCACCTTCGCCTCAGGTCCCGCCACCGACGACGGAGGCGGAGCCCTCCCAGGTGTCACCTGCCTAGATGGCCTCTACCATGACCAACTTCGGTGGTCGAAAGAGCCACACCTCTACCAATCGGGGGGGGGGGGGGGGGGGGGTCCCTACAAACGTCTGCCCGATGCCCCTGACCAAGACATCATAAGCACTTGCCTTCCATGTAAGCGTCGGTGCCACCCTAGGCGTTCCCAGTTTGAGGGCCTTTTCCGGTACCTCCCTCCGACGCCGCTTTGTACATACCTGTGTCCAACCATAACCGCCATCACGATCCCCTCCATTGTTTGTCATCGCCAGGGATTGCCTCACCTCTGCTGCCTCCGCCTGGTGAGTAGCACTAGCGCTCAGGTACCCCCCCACTTTGAAGGAACATTATACATCTTTATATATGAGTCATGACAAATAATTGTGAAATATTACCTTGATGTAAGGTTACATACCTCAATCAATCGGTAGCAATAATCCAATTCTATTTCTCAGTCACAAGTATCCTCACATGCCACAAATAAAGTCCAGAATTCATAGTTATTTTTTAATATTTCAATGTTCCTAACTATTTAATCAATACCTCTTCCATTTTGCCAAATATATGGAAGGTTGTAAATAGTGGCTGTCCGTGGGTAAGGATCAATGGATTCATCTATTTTATTTGAAAAGGGGAAGGATGGCTGGGAAGTACCATTTGGAAAATCTTCATTTATGAAGAAAGGGTGTGCTTACTGATTTTACATCAAAAAGGTAAACAAATTTTGTAGGATTCATTTTGTGGAGATTACGATAACTTGTAGAACGCTTGTTATTGAATCTCAAAGGAAAATACATAGAGTTGGTCCCTTTATGTAGAGAGGGACAATCACAATTCAAATCTTAATGGAAACAAATCAAATATAAAACAACCTAAAACATATCTTTATAATTAACAAAGAAATAAAACAGGAAAGAGATAATTCTAATTTTAATTCCTAAATTTCTTTAACAATTCCCTTCAAGTTGGAGCATGCAATGTCCAACTTGTAGTAGTGTACCAGTAGTAGAGCTCCCCCCATCTGGTGTAGTTTGAGGTTGGAGCAGGTAGACACACGTGCAATCTAAGAGACACACATGTACTTTAGCATGCAAACAAACTTGTTCTTCAAGCATGTAGACGATGGTTTCTTCATCAGTGAATTTCCAAAACCCTTGGATTTGGATCGAAAAGTTGACTTGGAGACTTTAGTTGGAAGACTATTCTAAGCATAATAGGGGAGACGATCCCAAGCATTGATATTGAAACTGATATAGGAGTCGATCCCAACCACTGATATGACGTACATTAACTAAAAGTAATACTGAACTGATATGGATATTGCTATTCATACAGGAGACGTTCTTAAGCACGGATAGTTGCTTGTCACCAGAGAAAAAACTCTACATTAGGATAAGAGAATGGGTTTTGAGCAGTTATAGATGGGGCTAAGCTTGTGGCTTTAGAACTTTCTTTCAGGCCAGGCATAGGTTTCACAGACAATACTTTTGCGACTTTTGTATGGGTTGCAATTGTAGTAGTAGAAGACAAGGCTTCTTCACCCTTCAACAGATTGCATAAGCATCTCAATTGTGCCTACGTGAACTGCTGTACTTCTGCTGGTGCAGGAGCTGACTTGTTTGCTTAGGTGAGTCTCCTATACTTACCTAAACACTTATTGGATTCATGATTGGTTCGATTATAATAGATATAGGGACTAAACACACGTCCACAACCTCTCCCACATCGATGACCATTAGGGATGCAAGTTTTGGTCAACCCGATTCGGACCTGACCCAACCCGACCCGAAAAGAATGGGTAATCCGACCCAAACCCGATCAGGTTCGGGTATGGGTTTTATCTAAAAAATGCTACCGGGTTTGGGTATGGGTATGAATCTATACCTGATTGCTTTACCCGAATACCCAAATAAAATTTTCATTTACCCGATATATATATATATATATATATATATATATATATATATATATATATATATATATATATATATATATATATATATATATCAGTCCCATCCTAAGTCCCTCATTCCCGCAACCTTAATCTTCTTTATGATTCCCTCCATGATTTTGAAGGTTGGGAATGCTTCTGAAGCTTCCATTAAACATTTATTTTGGAGATGGGGATTTTTTGTTTGAAAGGTTTAGTCTTTCTTTGTATTTTTTGTATTTTTATTTTTGATGTATTCCCCTTGAAAGATTCTTTTTATAATAATTTGTGGAGATAAATAAAATTAGAGTAGCCTTTCAAAAAAATCAATAAAATTAGAGTAACTTGAGCTCTCATGTTAAGAGCTTGTTAAAAATAAATAATTAATGAATTCTGTTATAGAAGTTTCCTCTTCTTTGACTCTAATTTGGCACGATTTGATTGTAAGATCAATTTATAAATGGATACTCGATAGGTAAATGGGTACTCGATGGGTAGATGAGTATGGGTATGGGTTTGAATTTTTGTACCCGATGGGTAAATGGGTAAGGTATGAGTATGTATTTTGTAAATGGGTATAGGTATGTGTTTATCCAAATCAGACCTGAACCCGACTCGTTTACATCCCTAGTGACCATGTCCTGTAGAGAACATGTTTCCTTCTCTGGATGCTACTAAGCTCAGAGGACTCCGTAGAGGTGGCCGATGTAGACGATGGGGAGTGTAGATCGTCTTCAAATTAGTCATCACATCAGAAGATAATATTTGGTTACAAGTCAAGTGGTACCTAGGGTTGAGGCCTCCTAGAAATTTGTAGGCTTGGCCATGTGCAAATTTTATGATTTGTTTGTCATAGCATGTAGGCTGGTATGCGCCAAGCTCCTTGAACAAAACTTCGAAAATCGTGAAATACCTAACCATGGACATCTCTCTTCGGTTGGTATTCCAGATTCTCCAACAGGTGTTCGCCAATTTCCTGCTACTTGTCTTTTGGGAATATCTCTTCTTGAGAGTGTCAATAATTTCTGTCTTTGTACAACATGTTGGTAGCGATGGATTGGTTGATACTGTTTATCATGAGGAAGCTCTCCCACTTTTTGTACTTCAATCCATCACGGGAGCCAGGAACTTTGTCTATGGGGATGTGGAGTTTGTCTTGCCCTCCTACAAAGATCTGGAAGGCACGGGACCACAGGATATAATTCGAGGAACTAACAAACTTGATAGTGGTTCCTTAATGGAGGTTGAGGTTTTGGCCTCACATGTCATTGTGAAAGAGCCCCCTTTAGCCATGGCATCACCCATGAACTCGCTTCACATGCATGAAGCAAATCGGTGAAGATCGAACTGAGAAAACTAGTTTAATCTGTTGACGATTTGGTTTTGGCGACTTGCGTGGGATTGCCTAACCTTGTAGCGTGACTGTTGGTTAGTTGAGAAGCTCCAAGGGGTCTACACAGTCCTTTGGGATTGGCACTGGAGAGAAGACAAGCCAAGGAAGGAGCCTTGGTGATCTTTGGTGGCTATTGGGTGACACGGTGTCACCCACTCATGTTGAGGGATTATGCGTGGTTCCCACGGTGGAGACGAGGCCGACATTACCTCTTATGATATGGTGGGGGGTTGTGGAACTCTTAGGAACGACCCATTTTGATACCATGTGAAGATTACAATAACTTGGAGAAGTTTTATTATTAAATCTTAAAAAGAAATACATAGAGTTGGTTCTTTTATATAGGAGGGACAATCCTAATTCAAATCATAATGGAAACAAATCAAATCTCTTCAAATATCAAACAACCTAAAATATATCTCTATAATTAGGAAAGAATCAAAATCGGAAAGAGAATTCTAATTCTAATTTCTAATTTTCTCTAACACATTTAATGGGGCAAATAAACATTTTAAGTTTTGGAACCTAAATAGATATTTTGTAGAGGATGAAGATAAACTCATGGAGATTCTTTTGGGTCGTTAAAATTAAAATCAAATGCTTGATAACTACAAAAAGTTACAATTCCTGTTATAATTATGGGGAATTGGTGAAACAATATATACATATGCATTGTGCAGCTTGAGCATTGATTTGCAATTTCACAAGGCAGCATCATCATGCCTTTGAAGGCTATTGGTGCCATAGATGGTATCAGTTAGCCAGTGTTGTAAAATCGGCCTACTCAAGTGAGTAATCAGCTGAGTAATCCTATCTGGTGCCCTACTGACTGAATAACCCATAGTCAGGCCTATAGTTGGCAACACTGATTACTCGGCTGAGTAGTCAGTGTAGTCGACCGAGTAGTAGGTCGATTTTTGCAGAGGGAAAAATAGGTATGTAGGTATATTATTATTTTTAGGTCAAATAAAACCCTACTCGACCCCCTCCGCTCGACCACTTTCCTAAAATCGTTTATTTTCATCTGAGACTTCTCTTTGACCAAGCAAAAACCTTCTATCGCTGAAGCATATATTGTAATATATTTGATTCAAGCATATATTAATTCTTGGTTTATGTTGCTTTGTCGTTGGTAATGTATTTGCAATGGTTTATACGTTGGTTTAATTATTAAATTTGTAATGAATTTGATATTATTTGTATTTTGTAGCTTATTTTATAACCTTGAACTTGAATATGTTTACTTTTATGCAATGATATATTTTACTTCTTGATATATATATTTAAAAAATGTCCAACCGAGTATTCTCCGAGTACTTTCTCGCATACTGTATACTTCTTAGTCAGTGGCCTGATAGTGGCTTGACCAACTGAATATCGACTACCGACTTCTACAACATTGCACCTAGCCTGAGATCACTGCTGCCAAGTTCTTTGATCTGGTGGCTTGTGTTCTGGATGAGCAAGATGGAATCATGGAGGGATAATCTATCAACTCCAATAGTAGATTTTTGGTGGAAGAAAGAAAGAAGGATTACGGGACACTGGTAGGGCTGCTGCTGTGATCCACACTGGTAGGACTGCTTCTCTGATCCCCATGTGAGAGAACCTTCATTTTGTAACCCACATCTCTCTTAAACAAAGTTTAAGTGAAAAATTCCATTAGAAAGTACAAATGGACAAAAATGAAGTACTAAAGGCACCATATTACAATAGCCATAAGCTATAATGTAGCATTTGGAAGCTACTTATTCTATCCGTTTCTAGTCATGGAAACATCTTATGAAACTCTTTTAGTTATCTGCATTATTTAATCTTGACACAGTTATTTATCGTCTAACCTTTGTCGTTGTTAGTTTCATTCGTTAAGTTTTGAATTTTTTCATTTCTGCAAACATATTGCAAGCTTGGAGTTCTTCAGGTGGATGCCTCTTTGGTAAACTTGGTGCACATAAAATTCTATTTCTTACGCATCTTAAGCAGATTACCTTGGCGATGGCTTCAACCAATAGATTAGGCTGTATCTACACTGGATTTCAAATGTCTTCTTTATGCAATTTTTCTTGGGAATATGTACTATGAATGGCACTTCATCAATAATTCTGTTTCCAGATCTTACTCAGGACACCAACCAAAGGCACTGCATCATTCGTGATACTGGTAGTATTCATGATTCACTTGTCATCCATTAGACTCTGGTTTGTTGGTTGTTTCTCCTAATAGGTTGAGGAACCGAGTCCCACTTATCTGGGAGTTGGGTCATATGGGATCTCTGGTTTTGTCAATCAGATTATCAATTGACATCTCATGGTTGCACTAGTATTGCCTTTGTAGCTCCCTCTAAGGCTGTGTTAGGTTGGGGCATAAGTTTGCCCAGGATAGAATATGTGAGGGATAAGTTGTGTTGGGTGTTTGTTTGGGAGGATGAGATAAGTAGTGGGATAGAGGTGATTAATATAGTGATGTGATGTTGGTGATGGATTGATATAATGCAGTGAATATATGTTAATAGCTATATTATGTTAAAATAGGGATATTTTAATATATATTGATGTTGATGTGATATAATGGCATTATTTGAGAGTGGTACTGGGTGGTTATCAACCGGATAACCACCCTTTTTTTTTTTAAAAAAAAGGGGATTGTTTGATAGTAGTGATGTTTTAATAGATGTCAATGTTGATTTGGAGTGGAATAAGTTGAATCCCACCCTTTGGAGGATTTGTCCCACCCTTATCGCTTTGATCGGGGGACATCCTTTAATAGATGTCGATGTTGATTTGGAGTAGGATAAGTTGAATCCCACCCAGTGGCGTATTTATCCCACCTTTATCCCTCTGACTAGGGGATATCCTGGAGGATTTCCCCCAATCACAGAGCCCATGGATTCCCAATTAGAGTTGTAGATGAGATAGATCTTGTTTGCTTGCCAACTGAAAATGTTTGGTCAATCACCACCAGCTTGCTTAGTGAATTCTTAGCCAACAAGCTACAATTTTATTTTAATCTTATTTTGAAATGATGCCTCAACCACTCGGTGCCGGTATTTATGCCTTCCAGCATGACAACCTATGCTTCCTAGGCATGATAACAACTTGGGATGCTCATTATTTCGGGAAGTATTCATTTTACAACAACAAAGTCTTTCCCTACATTAGTTGCGGTCTGGTTAACTGCATGGATTTTTAACCGTCATTTAGATATATTTCGAGTAATTTTTATGATTATATTAAACTAACTGATATCATGCCTAAAGTTTCTTTGGCCTTCCCCACCTCCTCCCAGGAGATTCAACATTCAACTCCTCACATCTTTTGGCTAGGATAATGTCTAAACCACCTTAAACATATCTCTCTTTCGTTTTATCTTTTATTAGTGGTATTCCAACATTTTCCTTGATAATCTCATTAGGGAGTTGATCCTTTTTTATATGGTCCTATTTATTGATATCGTTTGCACATGCTTACAATCGAGAGCCTAACATGCAAGAGTCAATTCAACATGGCAAGTCTATAATATTTTCCTTTAACCTTAAAGGGCACCCTCTTTTTTTTTGAAAGGCTTAAAGGGCACCCTCTTATTACATATAATACTAGATGCTCCCTTCCATTTCAGCCGCCTTACATTTATTTTGTGTAATATCTTTATAAATTTCTCTATCTCGTTGAAAAATGAATTCTAAATATTTTAAAACATCTTTTGGAATGTACTTTGCTTCGTTTTTCACATCTATCTCCTCTTTGTCCCTTCCATCATTAAACTTATATTCCGTATACTCAATCTTGAGAAATATCTACTTTCTTGTAGAAAAATATTTGGCACAATGGCACTCATTAATAACTTTCTAAGGCAAGGCATGTTAGAATGGGGGATCATGGTGCATGTACCAGTACAAGCTTGGACTTTTTTAGCCAATGGGCTAACCTTAGATGTTGCGAGTTGTGCTGGTTTCGTTTGGGAACGCTCTTATTCTGAAATATGGAGTACAATAACCTTCCTTTTAGAGTACATATTGTGCATCCTTGAGATTACGGGTACCACCCGTACAAGATCTGCATATGGTTCCCTGAGATATCTTGTTCTTGTACAGGCAATCAAGGCACTTGATACCAACCACGTTTGTACAGAATACTGGAAATCTAGGTCAGAGAGCAAGGACCCATCTTCAGCAGTAACTCTCTCCAGAGAACCTGGAGCTGAAGAGTCTGACACCCAACAACAAAAATTTTCTAACAGTACGTTCCACGGCCTCCTCAAGAAGGCCAACTCTGAAGAACTAGAAGTGCTGCATCAGATCCTTACTTATGACCAACCGAGACTAAAGCAGGAAGCCGCCAAGCTTCTCAAGGATGAGATGGGTTTGCGTTCCAAGGGTATGCCTGGTGAATCATGAGTTGCAATATAAAGGCACTTTTTGCCGGTATGTAACTCCCAGCTTCTTTGTGTTGATTTTGATGTAAGCTGTACATGAGTTTGTTTTATGCTCTTGTCCCTTTTCCTGGAGTAAAAAGGAATCTGCCTTGTTGCGGGAATTGTTGTAGCTTTGTAATTTTTATAAAATATCTAGGCAATGCTTGAGGATCGTAGATGTTCCATACCAATGTGAGATCTATTTGCTCGTTATCAATGTTCTCTTCACTATTTGTACATATTTTTTATATGGTTAAGTACATAAATCAACCTCTTTTATGTTCGATCGTATTATGCAAACAATGCAAGATGGAGTCTTCATCGCTTCTTTTTCAATCAGTGGTGCTGAGCTTTGGTGTGAGGATATGATTAATCTATCCACACATCATTTTTATGGTATTGACGTGTTACTTCTATGCTGCATTTAGATTAATGTGTACATAGCAAAAATATGTTTGATGAGCTCTTCTTGCATGCCTGCCTGCATAACTATTTGTCTGCAAGTCTTGCGAAAGCTGCCTTCTCTTTTTCTTGCTAATTGCTTTTCCATGGTAAAGCGTTATTGAGGGTTGCATAGTCTGAATGTCCTAAAAAATTTGAAAGTAAAAAATGATCAATGGCACCTTAACTTCCCTTGCCATTTGAGTCTCCTGCATTCTTGTTTCTTTTTTTCAATCTTATATATGCCTACTTTTAGTTGAGCCATTGGAGTTCCACACCTTACCACCCTCAGATGAACGGACATGCTGAGGTCTCTAATCGGGAAATCAAGAATATTTTGCAGAAAATCGTTAGGCCTGATAGGAAGGATTGGATCCAAAAGCTAGATGATGCTCTTTGGGTTTACCGTACGGCATACAAAACGCCTATCGGTATGTCTCCGTTCCGTCTAGTGTTTGGGAAGGTATGTCACTTGCCTGTAGAACTTGAACACTGGGCATTTTGGGCCATCAAGAAATGTAATGTGGATCTTGAGTTGGTCGGGAAAATCAGGAAACTCCAACTATCTGAGTTGGAGGAGTTTCGAAATGATGCTTATGAAAATGCCAGAATCTATAAGGCAAGGACCAAAGCTCTCCATGACCAGATGATTTCACGTAAGAGCTTTGAGCCGAACTAGAAGGTCTGGCTTTTCGATTCTCGATTGAAGCTTTTCCTCGGTAAACTCAGGTCTAAGTGGGATGGCCCATTCGTTATTGAGTGAATTTTTCCTAATGGGGCTGTTGAAATCTTTGACCCAAAGACGGGTAATATTTTCAAGGACAATGGGCAATGTCTCAAGCCCTTTTTTGACCATGTGCTCCTTGAACCTGTCTCGGACAAGGTTGCTCTTACCTTGCCATAATCACTGCAGGCTGATCATCGTCCAGCTGAAGGTACTAAACTCAGCACATGTAAAGACTGTTCCAAGCTGACCTGAGTCTCACGGAAACCAGGTGCTATTCTTCCACTTCTACTCTCTTGCATGCTTTCATTTTTTTACAATAACATTGCAATAGTTAAGCATGGGGGGGTGGACATAGTTTATAACCATTGTGTCAGCTGTAACAGTGATTTCCTGTTATTTGATTCTTGTTTAAAAAAAAAAAGAAAAATTAATAAAAAAAATAAATAATTAAAAAAAAAATAGAATTAGGAGACGAGAACTTAGGTACTAGGAGTTGTAAACTTTAGGAATTGATTCTTTGAGACCTGAACACTTAGACTCTTCAGGTCTTTGGGCTTAATTAGCTTGGGTGTCCACTTGAATGTGGATTTAGTCTCAAGTCCTTGCCAATTAAAATTTATTTTAATTTGATAAATAATTTGGGATGATAAGTATGCAACTTATTAACCTGCCCTCTGATTTGGGAGGACTTTAAGCCTAAGCATCTACCCACTATTTTGCATTGACTCACTTTCAGGCGGTTTTTACGGAAATTGGGTAGCTAATGGATCGACTTGGGTGGTATGGCTGGCAAGTTGTCGGTGGTAACAACTCATCGGTCGGTTGTCCAGAGCCCAGCCACAAGATCGTTTTCATTGTACTGCCTTTAGGTAAATCTTAGATCAGGGAAGCTACCTACTTATAAAAAAAAAAAGAGAAGAAAAAAAAGAAAAGGAACAGAGAAAAAAAATAAATAAAATCACACTTCACCGCACGAGTATGGCTGGCAAGTTGTCGGTGGTAACAGCTCATCGGTCGGTTGTCTAGAACCCAGCTCACAAACAAATAAATGCACAATAATTCCCAAAACACTTAGGGAAGAAGCGGGGAAGTAGAATAAATCGGGGAGATATACACTGGACTCACCCTTGTGTTGATCCCATAAATAAAAGAAGTAGGGATAAAGCTACCAATCGTAAAGATAAACCTTTAGGTAAAGTCACCTAGGGTCGTAGAAATTCGAAGTCCGTCTTAACGGCCGTTTTGTGAGTCTATCACTTTTTCACAAAGATGTTTAGCACTTAGAGTCCTTTTCGAGTCTTGGGCAGGTCGGGTAGTCGTAAAAAGTTATCCCGTAACTCTCAAACTCCAAAAGTACGAAAAAAAAAATTTAAAAAAAGAAAATAATTATCTTCTCAAATAAGGCAAGGGCTTGAACGGTCTATATTCTGGTAGGCACCCAGGCACTATTGAGTTTTTTAACTAGGTCTTGGGGATGAGATTTTCTAAAGTAATCAATGAATCTTGCCTAATTACTCGAACCCTGATTCTACTCTTATATATAGCATTTATGTTAATTTTGCTAGGGACTAGCAAAAAGTAAGCATGGGGGTATGATGAACACACGTAAATTCAAGATAAATTGCTTATTTTTGATAGTTCTTAAACTTAGCATTGCATATCATGTTATAAATATTGTATAATATCCATTGCATGGCATTTAGGATAGTAGCATATTTTATATATTAATTCTTTTATTTTATATAGCCAGGGGGGCAATGCGACATTCATATGGATTTCGGATGGAAAATCCAACCGTATGGATGGATCCGGAGCGACGATCGTAGTTCGGCATCGCAAAAATCATCCCGATCTGAGCACCGTGGCACCCTCTGCAAGAAGAAGAAGACGGACGGCCCAAACCCAGCTAGTAGCCACCGCCCACTCTCCCTCATCATCTACACTGTTAATCCTAGCCGTTGGATCAAGATCCAACGGTTGGGAAGCGTCTGCATTGATTTCTTCCTCGCGACATAAAGGGCGACGCGGTGCACTGGTTGACGAAGCGGTTTGCAAAGGAGGGGCGCGGGTTCGATTCCCCGCAGCCCCTCCAATTTGCAATTGGGCGGGCACTTGGAGCGCAGCGCGCGTGCGCATGCGCGGGCTAGCGCATTGCAAGCGCGCACGCCAGCGCACAGCACACGCACACACAGTTGGGCGCGCACGGTCAACGCGCGTGAAGAGTGGGGCAGGCTGCGCTTGCGCCAAGGGCGGTTGGCGCCAGCTTTCAGCGACAGCTGGACTGACCTACAGCGACGCTTACAGCCGTCACTGTTTCATTGCAAGCCAGCAGAGCCATCTATGGGTGTGAGTGGAGGTGAGCTGTCTACAGCAACATTTCCAGCGACGGTCTGGAGGTCGCTAGAGGTCCTTTATCCATTTTTAGCCTCTTCTCCACCACTATAAAAGGGTCTTCACCCCCTTCCTTCCAAGCCATCTTTACCTACTCTACTCTCACCTACTCCCAAGCTCTAGCAAGCTTCCCAACGCTCCATTAGATCTTGTTCTCAAGCTCCCAAGGTGCCTATTAGTGCAGCGAACCTCTGTCCCACTAAATATTCCTCCAACTTCCCATCTCCCTTCATAGGTCACCTAGGAGCTGTCCTCCTACCTCCATTCCGGAAGCAGATCACCTTCGTCTTCTCACCTCTATTCTGGAGCCACGCCGAAGCTTTCCTCAACACGATGTCCTCCAGCATCTCACCTCCATCATCCCGCTCCTCACCTCCTTCCTCCGAGCTTCCGCCAGGCACCGTCGTCTTGCCGAACAACCGATTCGGGAGATTTCCTCTCACCTCCCTCTCTTTTTATGTTTTTATAGTAGATTGTAATAAACATTGGATTGATATATATATATATATATATATATATATATATATATATCATTTTCGTTCCTCATCTCTATCTTGTGCTTCATTTGCTTATCTTTTATTTCAAAAACACAAAAAGATAACAAAACCTGAAATACCAAATAGAAACAAAACGAAACACAATTTTTGAGTAAAGTAAACGTCACATTCCTGTGTTCGACCTGGGACTCCCTTGGAGTTTCGGTATAAATTTTATCTGATCGACGTGTTTTGTAACTACGAAGATGGGTTACTTGTAACCCCGATTTCTAACACGCGAAGCACCAATGTCCGCAGAATTCAGTTGTGTGATGCCATTTATAGACCAGAACATATTGGAGCAGTCATCGTTGGCCCGTTGGGTATGATTTCTGATTGTCCAATCAGTTTTAAAGCTTGTATAATGTCCAAATAAGTGTCAGTCGTTACTTATTATACTTTCCATTAGGAAAAAGCATAGGTGGGTTAAGTGAGTAAACCCATATTTGTTCACAATTTAACTCATTTGCAACTCGTATCAGGTTAAGGAAAGTTAATTTAGTGTAAAATTATTCCACCTCCTTTGTAGAATAACTTTAATTTACCTGAATACTCAAACGTTATAATCTATTTATTCCACCACTCCTTCCCTATTCCTTTACATATTTCTTTTACCAAATACCACCTAAGGTTTTGTTTATTTAGAGGAATTGTTTAGGGGAATTGAAAAATAAGGACATGGGATTGTGCCTCAATCTTGGGATTGCATGGTTTTGATATTTGTTTTTGATAGCTAGCAATCCTAGGATTAAAGCGTGTAATCTTGCATTTGGCATAGTTGGGTATTGAAACTTCATCAATGGAGTTCAGAATACACCGGTGTATTTTTAGAATCCATCGGTGGATTTGAAGATTGCACTTGTGCATTCGAAGGCTTCACCTGTGCATTTGGAAGACTCCACCCGTGGATTATGATCGGTGGATTTTCATAATTCACCGATGGATTCTCAGACTCCACCGGTGGATTTTGAAGACACCACCTGTGGATTATCAGACTCCACCGATGGATTCTTAGCCTCCATTGAAACATATGTGCATTGCATGTGTGTTGATTTTTACTCATCTGGTTGGTTATTTAGCGTAGGGGAACATGTTCTCCTTGCATGTGAACTTTAGATCCAACAATGCCAAACAAAGAGGAGGATGGCCTTGTACGTTGTTCTTCACAACAGCAGTGAGTAGCAGTGATCCCATGCAGCAGCGAGTAGTACAATCAACAAACAGCAATAGGAGCAGCAACGAGGAGGGGGAGGAATTGTGCGTGGGATTAGATCATCCCACCCCTACCCATGGAATTAGATAATATCGGGATTGTAACCTTTAATCCGATGTTATCCTATCTCGAGATAAACTCTCCTAAACGAGGGATAGACATCTCAATCCTGCTAAACAAATGTTACCTAAGGGTGTGTTTGGGTGAGTTTTGCCTTTGGAGTTAAAACGGGTTGGGAAGGTAGGGTGAATGGTGGAGAGTGATCATTGGGTTTACGAGGATGTTACATCACATCCCATTCGATTACAACTTAATTTTCCAAAAAATTAACATAAAAAATTAGGCTTCCATCAAAATATAAACAAGTGATGTAATTCTTTTTTATCTAAATAACACCGACTCATCGGTTACATTTAAAAGGTTTTCTACTCATGTAAGCAAACAAACACCTTTTATGATTTAACACTAAATGTAACCTATTCAAACATAAAATCTAATCCTCATCCAAATATAACTTAAAGTATTAGAAAGGAAATGCAAACCTGCGTGGTGTTAAGATTAAATAGTGATTAAATTTTTGTACACGTTCATGAGGGGACGGCTGAATCGATAAAGAGCTTGACTTTGGTAAAGAGGTTATTCTCAAGTCCTACTCCCCATACACCTGGAATGTTAGTGTATACATTCCGTTAGTATTGGAATGTTGCTGTATACAGTCCGTTAATATTTCATATATGTTTGAACTACGACCCTCATGTGGTGAACTGAGGTTATTTAGTTTCCTAAATTCTAACCTTTTTCCTATTCAAATCTCCACCCTATTGCCACCATCAATGTTCCTTTTGTCACTGGTGTCTTCTACCACCATGAAGAACCTTCCGTCAACTCCCAGATAGTCGAGGGCTCTCGATAATCCATTGTAGGCAATAATATGTCCCCTGCTCTCTACCATCATATTCTATGGGATAGATGATAACTTGTAGGATCGGAAAGATTTATCTTATGTATGTAGATCTTCATGTAATTTGATTTTGATCATTTATGTTACTAACGTGTACTGTATATACTTCCATGTAATCGTCACTTGTTCTATCCTTATATATATCGTAACTCATTAAAAGCATGATCTCATCATAATTTATCGTACTATTGATCTTATTCGTGACACGTCAACTATCTCACCTACTTACCTAGCAGCCAAATATAATCAGGCGTATAGTCATCATGACTATTCCTCGTTTACCCTGTCCCTATATCACTTCCTCCATGAATTGACTAATTTACCCAAATCATATTAGACAATGAGTGAAGAATAGATATAAGGGTACAAGTATAGGCCGTAAATAAATAAGGTTGACTAATTTGATGTGATTAGATGCCTTGAATTAAAGAAGTTAATTTGAAAAAGGACGTGTGTATTAAAATTTTAAAATTAACGTATTTTGTAATGCGTAAACGTGTTATATCGATGTAAAATCACCGTCAATCATTTTGTATTGGTGTAAAATCATTATTAATCACTTTATATTAGGCATAATAAATCATTTTGCACTGGTGCAAATCACTATATGATTCTTTTATATCGATGTAAAATCACCTAAAATCACTTTGCATCGGTGTAAAATTATTTCATGATTATTTTACATCGATGCAAAATCACCCAAAATCACTTTACACCAATTTAAACTAATATGTCACCTCAACATATTATAAAACACATTACATAATATATTTTTATATAGTTTAACTTTGAAAAATTGCACAGTATTCTCTAAAATAGAAATTCAATTAGATCAACAATCCGTAAAAATTAGACTACCTAGAGGCGGCTGTTATAGGAATAGGTTGTCCGACGTCGGAGACTTAGATGACCTTAAATAGGATATTTATTGATGGTTGAAAATATTTAAGAAGTTTGAAGTGTATTGTACAGGAACATCAAATTCCAGGATCAAGTAATTAGCATTATCAGATGACCTTAAAGGGTTCGGTCAATGTAACTGTTGAAGCATTGAACGGCTAGATGAAGAGTTTTGAGAATTAAGATAATTTTAAGTTCCCAACCTCAAAAGATCAAACCACTTAAACCAAAAGGTGAATCATCTGATGTGACCTAAGTAATGTATTAAAACTAAAAAATCAAGGCTGAATAACGTTGACTAAGTCTTTGGATAAGAAATAAGGTGCATTAACGACATTTTCTAATAAGTCAACTGATAAATTCATCAATCCACGTCTGAAGGAAGAATATCTTGCAGTGTTAAATAGCCCGACACTATAAAATATATCTTATGTTTGTTTTGGTTTGGGGACCTTTTACCGAAAGAAGAGGAATTTTTGGATATCATATCCCTGGCAAATTTTGGCTCTTTTTGTACAAACATCTAAGATCTAGTTTATTTGGAGGGTTAATCCTTTAAAAGAAGGGTTAACCTACGTTTACTTGGCTACTTAATCTCTCATTTGCTAACCTTAGTTTAGTAATTTTAACACGGGTTTGTCTAACATCAATTCAATTGGTGTTAGCCAAACCCATGTTAAACTTCTACATCAATTATGTCTCTGACATCTCTTATATTTTATATACCTAACATCACTACCAAGTAAACATCATAAGAGTTAACACCACAACTTAACATCAATTCAAGTAAACACAAATTGGTGTTAACACCACACTACAAGTAAATACAATTACGGGTTACATCGATTTCACATTTTTTAACACTATTTTTGTAACCCCTCAGGTAAACTAGTCCTAAAGGACAAGATATACGCTTTTGGGTTCTCTCTTTGGGTCTCTCTCTTGATCCTCCGTCCTCTTCTTGATCTCTTTTTTTTTAATCTTTGAAATGTTGGTCTATACAAGACAACCTATAAAAGAGGTTCTCTATTTGTTACAAAGAGAGATTCCCCCTTTGTTATCATCGATACATATTCCAACAAACAATCAATAGATTTAGGAAAAATCCAATGTCAATTGAACAACACTTTTTTAGAAGTTATTGTTTTTCCAAAATTGAGTAACTACCATAAGAAGTGATTTTAAGTGTTGAAATATCTAGTAGGTAGTTAATGCTTAAAGGTTCTTGGTTGGACAAGAAGAAACTAGCACCTTCAAATTTTTGAACTAAAGGATGCTGGTCTTGTAATAGTAAATTAAACCCTTAAGTATTACGGTTTATATATCGCAGGTTATTCAATACTAATTAATTTTCCTTGCCTTTAGTGATCCCTTAGATAAAGCTTGTGAGCTTTTGAATTAAGATTCCAGATGAACTTTGGGTTAAGGGGCTTCTATCACTTTGTTTTAGAAAACCATCTTCCCTAATCTAGGAACCGAAAGAACTCTCCTAAGACTATATTGTGATGACGTGGATTCCACAATCAACTAATTTGATGGAACCTGAGTTGCCAAGTATGAATATCAAACCAAAATACAAGATCGTAGTTACCAACACATAGTCATAAAATACTAACAACCACACAAGCAATTCATAAAGCATAAAATAAATAAAGAAGTAAAGTGCTGATCGAAAATAGATGATAAAATCTACAAGTCTTAGAAAATTGAAAGGAAAATTAATCTAAGTCTAGGAGTACATTTACTAGAAAATTAGAAAGAAAACTACGTAGCTGTGCAAAAGACTATTGTCCACATGGACAATAGTATTAAACCATACTGTTTTATTATTTATTCATATGTATTAAACCACTTATTCAATCATACTATTTTATTATTTATTAATCACTTGTTAAGTGTGTTGCCCTCAACAATTATAGGCCTTGTTATCTAAATTGACCGCTTGAAGCATGAGATGATCTCAATGTAATATTCTGAAAAGTACGATAGATATATGACACCCTCTTTGCCAAGAGTATTATGACTCTAATAGATATCAATTTATCATCATCCTTAACATCCATTCACATATAGTTCCTAAGGTTTTGTCAATTGCATTGCATTATCTCACTACATTTATCATGCATTTGCATTTAGGATTTAGAGCATGCATTAGCATTTATTTTACATTATATTATGTAGTTACCATTTGATTGCCAAGGATAATGCCTCGGAAATCATAAAAGCCCTTGCAGTATAAAAGGTACAAGGAACAAGTGTAAAGACAGCTCAGGAAAGCTCCTTCCAGCTCCTCCTCTACTTAGCTAAGTTATAAGCTAGTTTAGCTAGCTCCTCCACTACTCCAGCTCGTACGCTACTCCCTCTCCACCTTAATGACCGTCCACGTACATTAAAGCCACCAACCATTGGCGCCTAAAATACACTTCTTGACACCCTTTCACATGGCACCAAGGGAGCTTCCTAACCACCCTCCTTGGCACCCTTTCACATGGCACCAAGGAAGCTTCCTAACCACCATCCAAGCCACCCTCCTTGTCACTTTTTCACTTGGCACCAAGGAAGCTTTCTAACCACCATCCATACTAGTGTATAAAAAGACCCCTCATCCTACCATTCAAACCATCCTTGGCAAGCAACAATTCTTCCTATCAAACACTTATAGCCACCATACATCCCATGCCCAAGAAAGGAGAAGGTGAGAAGATTAAGGGAGTAACCTATCCTCTCCCTTGGTGCTTTCTTCCTCTTCTCTCTCCTTCCTTGTGCCACGCCAAGGATCAAGCTTTTATCTAGGGAGGACTGCCAGGCAAGAGAAAAGAAGGGTGGAAGACATTCACCTTTGAGAGGAGTAACTCAAGGAGCTAGAAGGAAGTCTTCTTCAAGTTTGGGAGCCACCATTCTTGGAGCGAAGGCTGTTTCAGCTAATCGGGAGAATTTACTGTCTTTTATTTTGTTGCATTTTTTTACGAACGTGGGCGTCAGACGTAGTTTAAGACGTCTGGGAAGTGGCCCAGACGTCTGGAACCCTTCCCAGATGTCTGGTATTAAATTTTTTCGGCGTACGGGTTCACGTCTGCGCGCATGCGCGCGCACACTGAATCCGCAGCCTTCGTCCTGCCTTTCTCTCCCTCCCTGCAATACGACGTCACTTCTCTTCTCTCTCTCTCCCCGCGCTGCCTTTAAATACCATCGCCCTCTCCCTCACCCTCACTCCATCACCTTCCTCTTCTCCTTCTCCCTGCCAGCGAGAGCGCGAGCGAGTGAGCGACTGCGGCAGCAGCGGTCGCAGCAAGCGTGTGGGAAGGAGGAGAGTTGCGAGAGGAAGGAAGAAGCTCGACCGCGAGGGTGCGAGCTTGCCGGGGCAGCTAGAGCTAGCCGGCGGAGGAGCAGCGGGCGTGGGGTGTCGCAGAGGGGCTGCTGCAGCTCGGGCAGCAGGCAGACGCGACGCGGCCGTGCATCGCGGGCGGAGAGCGAACATGATCTTGATTCTGGGAAAAATTCCCAGAATCAGATGTTTGGACTTACGTCCAGACGACGCCTAAGACGTCTGGAGGAAGGTCTAGACGTTTGACAGGTACAATAATCTCCTACCTTCTCCTTTTTACGCGTGTACGGCCGTGCAGCCGTCCGCCGCGTCCTTATGTGCCCCTTCGTGATGAGAGCGGGTGTGTGTGTGCGCAGGTTCTACTCGGGAGGGCGCGAGGGCTCGCCATTCCACACGGATCAGACGTTTGGCCTCAGTACCAGACGACGGAGAGGACCTCCAGACGTCCTTGGTGACAATTGGACGTCTGGGAACTAGGACCAGACGATCCAGCGGGCTTCTGGATGTCTGAAGGACTGCGCAGATCGATGTATGACATAATCGAACTTTTAAGACGTCTGGAAGAGGTTCCAGACGTCTGATTTTGGACAGATTCATCGTTTTTGACCCGTTTAGGGCCCATTCGGAGTCCGTTTTCCGCGTTTCGAGTTACGTTCTTTCCAGATTTATTTCCTCTATCTGTTTACAGTAATTGTATACTGTTCTAAGAAACTTCTTATGATTGATCCTTGTGTTAGGACCCCGTTCCGTTGCAGTTGTGGGGGTTGTAGAGGCACACGGGATTGCCGACCATGCCCCCAGTACTCTCGGTTTCGCGGGTAGAGTGGCCCTTTAATTTATTTAACAAAATTTGTACAATTATGAAACAATTGATAGAGTCTAGGGCATTGCATGAACCCTACGACTGAGAAATTAGATTGAATGGTAGATCCTAGGGTATGGCATGAATCTTAGGACTGAAAAATTAGTTAAATATATACATTGCAGTCTTGGAAAAGTGGAAAGGAAATAATAACTACCTGTAAATTAGTTAACAACTGCCTGTTAGGAATGAATAAATATAGTTGAGAACATGGGTTCTATGACTATAAAGTTGGAACGGTGGAACCTAAATTGGCTGAGTTAGAAGAGCCTGAACCCTACGGGAAATTACGAGTAGAACTCCTGGAAAGTGAATGAAATAGAATTGGGGAAGTGTGCTGGCTTTTGAGTACGGAATACCAAGGAGAGCAACTGTCCCCCTGTTTAGTGCAGAGCGGAGCTAGCCGCCCGAGGGACCCGGGGTTAGGACTGGCTACTTTGTACCTACTTTTGGCCCTCGTGTACACAGTACTGAGGAGAGCTACTAGTGTAGGGAGAGTACTAGCTACTCCACGGGCCCCGGGGTTTTGCTAGCCCTCCTACACCGACTTGTTAGGCCCACTGGGCAAACCAGGGTAGTCAGGTGAAGGTGCACGGTGTAGAGGGGCAAGACCCCTGTTTGGTTACTGTGGAGGGGCTGGACCCCTGTTACTGAGAGGGCTATGCCCTATACTGTTTCTGTGCTGTGCTTTGGGCACACCCGTTAACGGAAACGACTGACCGCGTGTCAGTGCGGGGTAGCTACCTGTGCATTTATCGCACGTACCGTAGTCACCGCTACGTCTGTCAGCGACCTTGGGGTGGTTGACTGAGGGTAGGACCACCACGGGGGACTCTCTCGGCCAAGAGAGCACCACGTGTTACTTCTACTTTTCAGGAAAGATTGCAATCAAGATCGTTCCTACGAGGAACATTCGAGATCAAGAGAAGGATCTGAGAAATAACCAACAGTGAATAAATGGAAAATATAAGGAAAGTAAAAATATAACAGCTACTGTACACTCTATTGCTTCTTTTAGCTTTTAGTTGCCACTCTACTCAGCGTTTCGCTGACGTGTCACCCTTGTTGCCTTTTCAGGACTAGGTGTTGAGCAGCCAGAGTCAGCGGCTGCAGAGGGCGCTGGGCCTGGTAGGGTCCAGTAGTGTTACCTGTAGTATCTACTGTACTTTTCTTTCCGCGGTAGTGAGTAGTTTTTTGTACTCCTTGTACTCTCTTTAATGTAAGCTTCATGTTATGTACATGTTTATTTCTCTACTGTTGTGGTGGTGTATACTGTAGTATTTCCTTTCTTTACTACTGTATTTTGTTACTGCCAGTTATATACATGGTGAATGTGGTTTATTTTACTGCTCTTTTGGTTACTTTCTCGTTGGACGACTGGGTTTTGGGATTAGTCGAGTCGGTTCGATTCTCGTGTCTCGTAAGGATTTGGGAATCGGGTCATTACACATTTTAATTCCTGTTAAGCATTCATCTACCTAGGGATTAACTAAGTAGAACCTCTACTTAGTTGAGCTCCCTCGGTACTCTATAAACATTTCTTCTTAATAACAAAGTATCTTTCTTCATTCTTGAATTTTTAATTTCACGTAGCAATTTTATTTATTTTAGTGCATCACATATCTCTTCTAATTACCCCAGGCACACTTGCCTAGGGTGAGCTTAGAAGAGAAGACTTCTCTTGTCACTTAGGTTATAATTGTTAGGCGTAGTTTCTTTAACGTAGTTTTATCTTCACATTCGTATCTTGCTTATTTATAAATATAAAAATTTACAAAAATCAAAATACAAAAAGAGAAGTGTTGATTTGAGAGGCGAGAGAGAGAATCACTTATTTGACTAATAAATTGGTTTCCTTGGATGACCCTAGATACCGCAACTATCTAGGAATATAAATTTAAAAGCTAATTGATTTTACATGTTGTAACAATATTAAAACCCCCATTTATAAAACTGTGCAAATCTCGCATCAGACTCTTACTCGTCCTACAACCCATTTCATCTCCCTGGGGTTATTGTAAGGAAAAGTGGTGGTTACGTTGTGTGATGTAAATATGTGCTAGCTAGACATGTTGATTCACAAATAGTTGTTCCTCTACTCAACGACCAAGAAAAGAATCGCTAACTCTACTCTTGAGTCAAGCATTTTGCTATCCTAGTTGACTGTTAAGCTTAGCTATGATTCGCAAGGAGTCCTAACTAGCCCAACTGGTCTAAATCCAAACCAAGCTACAACTAAACATTGGCAAGCAGTAAGATTGAATCACTTATCCCATGCGTGTAAAAACTTGACAAATCATTATGTGTCATTTCCTTAATTCAGTTTGTCCATTACTTTTTTTTTTTTTTGAAAAAATCAGTTTGTCCATTATGATATATAACCAACATCTGTTCCTTGTATACTAATTTCCGTATGAGGGTTTCCATTACTTGACATGAATTATGTGGTTTAACGGGGATAATGTTCATCTAAGAACTAATATTCAAATATGAAATTTAACTATTAAACATGTTTCTTGAAGCATCCCATGTTCTCGTACTAGGGTTATGAGCATAAATTATTTCTCAACTTGAGTATCGTGTGCAAAATAATCTCAATGATCGATTTAAGTAAGAACTTCATTATCTTCGTTGTTCAATTAAGTTAGATTAGTAATAACAACCAACATGGTCATGTTAATGATCAATAAATCAATCAGATCTGAACCCAACTAATTAATTTAGGCACAAATAATGCATGCTATAGTCAATCCTCATTAGTGAGTTCATCGCCTAATAACCAAGTTCATCACAAAAGAGGCAGCCATAGTTTTACTATCCAATGTCAAGTACCCAATTGTAATTAACTAGCAGAGATCATGAGTGGACTCCAATACCTAGTAAGGAAGTGGAACACACACTGTAACGACCCGGTTCCCGAGTCCCTACGAGACACGAGAACCGGACCGACTCGACTAATCCCAAGACCCAGTCGTCCAACGAGGAAGTAACCAAAAGACAGTAAAATAAACCACATTCAGCATGAATATAACTAACAGTAAAAAGTACAGCAGTAAGGAAAGAAACTGCTACAGTATGCACCACCACAACAGTAAAACAACATTTATCATATAACAAAAACTGCAGGTAAAGAAGGTACAGCGGAAACAAAACTACTCACTAGAACAGAAACAAAAGAAGGTACAAAGCTGTGGCAACTCTACTGGACCCTACTCGGCCCAGCGTCCTCTGCAGCCGCCGACCCTGGCTGCTCAACACCTGGTCCTGAAAAAGGTAACGAGTGTAACACGTCAGCAAAACGCTGAGTAGAGTGGCAAACTAACTAAAGGCAACAGTAGAGTGTACAGTAGCTGTTATGTTCTATTACTTCCTTTATTTACATCTTTCAATTTTTCTCACTATTTCATTTACTTCTCAGATCCTTTACTTGATCTCGAATGTCCTCGTGGGACGATCTTGATTGCAGTCTTTTCCAACAGTAGAAGTAGCACGTGGTGCTCTCCTGGCCGGGAGAGTCCCCCGTGGTGATCCTACCCTCAGTCAACCACCCCAAGGTCACTGACAGACGTAACGGTGACTACGGCACGCGCGATAAACGCACAGGTAGCTAGCCCGTACTGGCACGCGGTCAGTCGTTTCCGTTAACGGGTGCGCCCAAAGCACAGCACGGAACCAGGGCAGAGCCCTCTCAGTAACAGGGGTCCAACCCCTCCACAGTAACCAAACCGGGGCCTTGCCCCTCCACAGTCCGCGCACCCTCGCCTGACTACCCTGGTTTGCCCTAGTGGGCCTAACAAGTCGGTGAAGGAGGCTAGCAGAACCCCGGGGCCCGTGGGGTAGCTAGTACTCTCCTAACACTACTAGCTCTCCTCGGTACTACGTACACGAGGGCCAACAAGTCGGTACAGAGCGGCCAAGCCTAACCCCGGGTCCCTGGGGCGGCTGGCCCCACTCTGCACTAAAACAGGTACAGGTACTTCCCTTGGTACTGCGTACCCAAGAGACAGTACAAACTACATCTCAGTTCCATTCCTTTTCTTTCCAGGAGTTCCACTCCTAATTCCCCGTAGGGTTCCAGCTCTTTATCTCAGAACATCATATGTTTCACTTTCCAGATTCACGTTCTCACATTCCATGATCTCAACATGATTCTCTATGCATAACAGGCAGCTGTTAATTAAATTTACAGGCAGCTTTATATATTCCTTTCCATTTTTCCAAGACTGCAGTAATGTACATTCCACTAGTTTTTCCATCCTAGGATTCATGCCATATCCTAGGATCTATCATACAATCTAGTTTTCCGGCCCTAGGATTCATGCAACACCTAGGAGCTATCATTCCATATATTTCTCATTCCTAGGATTCATGCAATGCCCTAGGTTCTAGTTATGGTTCCATACTTTAACAGATTTTATTAATACATAAAACCACTCTACCAGGTACAACGGAAGTAATGGGGGCGTGGTCGGGAATCCCGCGCGCCTCCGCGACTCTCAAGACGGCAACCGAACGAGGTCCTATCACGAGGATCAAACACAAGGAGTGTCTTAAAACAGTGTATAGCTACTGTAGGCGGGTAGAGGAATAAATTCTGAAACGAACGCAACTCGAATCGCGGAAAACGGAGCCCAAACGGGCCCTAAACGGGTCGAGAAAGACAATACTGTGCAAAATCAGACGTCTGGAACTCCTTCCAGACGTCTTAAACGGTGGATCAGAGAATTACCTGTTCGGCTTGGTTCCCCGGACGTCCAGAAGTCTGTGGCGACGTCTCTCCTAGATCCCAGACGTCCGATGGTATCTCCGGACGTCTGGAGGTCACTCCCGCCGTCTGGTACAACTTCCAGACGTCGGATTCGCAAAGGATGACGAATCCGAACACCTGCGCACAGCCAACCCTCCTCCCTCAGTACGGTCAGTCGACAAAAAAAGAAGGAGAAAGCGGAACTCACCTTTCAGACGTCTGTATGATCACACAGACGTCGACCTTGCCGTCTGGATATCAGTCCAGACGTCTGATTCTGGAGATTTTTCCAGAATCAGAACCTCGCTCGGCCTCCGCTCGCGACGCCGCCCGCGTCGCACCTCGCGCGTCCGCTGCTCCGCCCGCAGCAGGTCCCTCTTCGCGACGCTCTGCGCCCCCTGCGCCCTCCGCCGGCCGGCCAAGCCGCTCCCGGCGAGCTCGCCCTCACGGCAGAGCCCTGCCCTCGCACGCCGCAGCTCCTCCGCGCCTTCTGCTGCGCCGCTGCCGCTGCGCCCTCGCGTCCGCTCTCTCCGCCCGCAGCAGGAGAGGAGGAAGATGGTGGAGACGGGAGGGGAGGCGCGCCCCCTCCCCCTTTTAACGCCGCGCGGAGAGGAGGAGAGAGACGGCCGCAGTCGCCTGCAGCCGCAGAGAAGATGCGGATCGCAGGTCTGCGCGCACAGGCGCGCAGACGAATATCCCGTGCGAGTATAACTGTTCGTCAGACGTCTGTAAACTATCCCGGACGTCTGGTCAGACGTCTGGATGTGATCCCAGACGTCTTGACAGACGTCTGGGCCACCTCCCAGACGTCTTAAAAGACGTCTGGGGTACGCGCTCGTTACACACACTAAATGGGGCAACAACGTAAATTAGATTTGAAGATGGATTACACATGAGAAGAAGATTAGACTACTATATCTCATGTCGTTGGGGGGTTACGGTCACTTTGAAGTACTGGTTGGAGGCCTAGGGTACTATCCACGTGTTCTCGTGATGCGTGCATGCTCTGGGGTAGTGGCCTTTGGTCAAACGTATCATGAATTGAGGTTTCATGAGTATTAAAAGACATTTTAGGATTTTAATGCATAAAACAATATGCAAAAGGGGTTTTCAAACTCACTAACACAAAGTACTCATTGAGATGATTACAATAAGTCAATTTTGACTTCCTTTAGGCCTTGAACAACTCTAAAAACCCTAGAGTGACCCTGAATCGACCTTAGATTGGATGTGAATTGCCAGTGAGGTGAACTGTGCCCTTGCCACATGTTGGGCCGTGATTTGTTGGCAGATGTGTTCATGGGTCGTGCATTGGGGTTTCGTATCAGTGCCATTTGTCACCCCATACATGCATTGTTGCGATGGGGAGTTAACTTCTCTGTGTGAGCTCGAACTTTCTCGCTCTTCCTGCCGACAATTAGGCTTGCCTGTTGCTTGACATGAGACCTCCTTGAGTGCCACACTTCGCCCCTATGTCTAGCGTCACCAGTGACAATGTGAAAATTATGCGAATGCCCTACCGACTTGGGAAATCAAAATTTGGGTCTTTACATATGTTTCCATGATTAGTTGACTAGGGTTCAACCAATTTAGTAGAAATATATTATTATCTAAGTTGCCTCCTTTAACTTGTTTAACTTAATTAGGTATACTTATCTAGCTAGTTCATTAGGTACCTAGTTAGGCACATATTAAGGTCTAGGATCATATCTTCTATTGGTTGGTTAACTGATCTTAAATATACCTTTAGATCTATATACTTAGGTGCTTAGTCAAGTAGCCTTTATGTTATTTGACCAGAACCTTCAAGAAGGCCGTAGGTCATCCTTCCCAACATCAGTTACTAGCCTAGTAGCCTAACTAATTATTTAACTAAATTCATGATAGAATTATTATCTATATTTGTTTTGTTTGCAACTTCTTCATCTAAGGTATGATTGGTCCCTTTTTTTGCTACATTCTTCTTTTCTTTCAATAAACCATATATAATGGTTTAGTTGCAAAAGAATTTGGATAAATACAAGATTTATGCAAATTTGACTCAAGTTCAATAATTTATGTTATCAAACCGAATGAAAAGCATTACCAAAGTATGGTGTTAGTAGATATTTCTCTTAAATCCATAATTATGAAGATATTCTCTTTTTATAGTTCCATTCATGAATAAATGATTTCTTTTTTAAAATCCAAAAATAAGTGTTTGGTTTATAGAGCTTTAAAAGTAAAATCAAAACTTTACCTCTATCATTTCCTATAACAAAAGTTATTTGGTGGATCAGATTAGCAAGAACTTTATATTAATACCTTTTGATAACTAACTCATCTTTAGAGCAAAGGGTAACAACTCTTTCTTTATTTCATGCTAAGAGCCAAAACATATGCGGCTTCACAAGAAGAGTCACAAAATTTTCGTCTTCACATCTGATAAATGAGCTCTCTTTTATTTATAGGCATCCCTTTCCAACTTTTTGATCTGTATAATGAAATGTCAAAATCAATGCGAAAAGATGTGATTTTTCGTGTTATGAGTGAGTTCACACAATTGTTATAATTAGTTAACCTATTTATATCTTTTTCTTAGTTATTTAAGTAGACTTTGATGAGCTTATAAAAGGTAATTGTAACTTTACTTAACTAAGCATTACACTTAGTTGTCCATACATAAGTCAAAATGTATTTAAGGTATTTTGGACACTTTATTATACTAATTTGTTCTCTTATATTGTTTACTCCAGAAAACTTATAAGAATTACATCTTATTTCTTTAAGGTCCATGAGTATTGCATTTTTTTTTCTTCTCCAACTCATTATTTAGTCCTAATTTTGAACTTAAGCGGTTATAGATAATGTTTAATCAAATAGTAATTAGATTTGATTTCTCCCTACACATGTTATGTATAAAAGAGTGTCAAGTAGCTTTTATTTTAAATTTTTTATTTTATCTTTACAGGTATATATAGTAATGGAGATTAATATTTTTTGTGCTTTAATTTTTATCCATTCATTTATAATTTTTAGATTCTCTATTTGTACTCTCATTTATATCCATTCATTTGATATTAATTTCTACACTTTTATTTGTATTTACATTTATATCAACTTAATTAGAATAATTGTACCAATAATGTTTTGTGTAACTTCTTCAAAAATATTTTTTTTTGGTTAAATAAAACTTATACTTACTCTTCGATATAGTCTATGTATCTTTTTAAAAAATATTATTTATTAAAAAAGGAGTAATACATTTACATTTGAGAAATAAAAATGATAAGTTAAAATCTACAATTATTTCCATATCCCACCTCCACAGGAAAAAAAAAAAAAGAGGAAGTCACAATAGATAGTGAATTTTATTGGTCTCTTAATCTACTTTTACAAGATCAATGGTAGTGGATCCTATCGCATAAAATTTAATTTTAAATTTTCTAGGAAAAAATCATCGGCCTTTACATATGTTATTAATATATCATACTGCACTTATTTTTGCTTATGACGCATGACTACTTCAGCTCAAATCGTTGTATTTTATATTATTTTTATTTGGGGGACGGTTGTCTCACCAATAGATATAATCGATACGTTTCCATCTTAGAGGATCTGTTTTTCCAACGGAACCACTCCACACGATCGACTTCCAGAACGCCACCTCTTCCCCTCGAAGTTGGAGCGGCGAAAGAATCTCATCAACGATCACCTACTTCGATCCAACATCGATCATACCCTCTTCACCTGATCCGTCGTGGATTGAGTGGTTCCCTCACGACCGGCATTCGCATCCGTTAAAAAAAGCCTTCACCTTTCTCGTCTTCACCGAACCCCCAACGAGCGAACACCAATCCATATCTCCTCCAATCCTATCGGGAGGACCCTTTTCCCGATCAGGGTTCGGCGATTTCTCGGCTACCCCCTTGGAAAGATCCGATCTTTGGGCTCGGGGCGGCGATGGCTCAGGCCGTGGAGGAGTGGTACAGGCAGATGCCCATCATCACCAGGTCGTACCTCACCGCTGCCATCGTCACCACCGTCGGTTGCTCCCTCGAGGTGATCCTTTGGGCCATTTGGGGATGACTGAAATCGGGATTTGGGTTGATTTTGCTTGTTTCGATTTCGATTTGGTGGAAAGACGCCTTCTTGGTTGGGTTTCTTTTAGTTTTCCTGTTGTTTTTGTTGTTGTTGTTATCTGAGGAGGCGTTTTGTTTGTGTTGTTTCTTTTTGAGGGTGTGGCAGATCATATCGCCTTATCATCTGTATTTGAATCCCAAGCTGGTCGTGCAGCACTGCGAGATCTGGAGGCTGATCACCAATTTCTTTTATTTCAGGAAGATGGGTATGTTCTTTCTTTCTTTCATATCTGATTCTTTGTGGTTGTATGCCTGTGGGGAAAAAGGCTGAAATTCGTGTTTCTGTCGTGCTTGGAATCTTCGGTTGGTTTTTGGATTTATATGAAGCTTTTGCAATCCCTGTAGAGAATTCGGCTATGTGTAAGGTGGAATTGCATGATCGGAAGATGCATCTGTAGAGATTTTGTTTGTGTGCGATTGGTGCGATAAAAGGAAGCTAGCAGATGTTTTGATGCTGAATGAATTAGGTTGCATTTGAAAATGTCATTTTTTTCAGTCATGTTTCTGAATTTTTACAAGTTTATTGCTTCTTGGGTGGAGTGGGATTTACAATGGGTCGATTTATTTGTAGAGACTGAAGTAGTGCTGAAGGTAATGGCTGAAATTTTTTATTTGGAGGGGGTGAGATCAACGTAACGTAAAAATACGGAATTAAAATATAGAACAATCTCACAAATAGTAATCACACAAAGTACACAAAGATTTTTAGGTGGAAACTCAAATCGGGTGAAAACCACCACCTAACCCTCTCGAGTTAGGATTTTCCGATCAACCAAGTTGATTAAATCTACTAAACGAATCACTTAAATAAGGGTGATTCAACCTCAATTACAACCATGCTACTTTATATAAGGGTAGTGTACCTCAAATCCCTTCTCTTCACGAGAAGGATTTTGTCTCACGAAGGAGACGGGAATTCGCAAAGCGAATACTCAACCAAATAACAAAGATAAATAACAATCCTATAGAGCCAACAAAGATGATCTTAACCTAACCTTCTATAGGAATTATGATGCTTCTTTTTACAGAGATGCATTGACTTGACGCGAATGCGTGAACCACGCGGTAGTACTTTGTCGCTCTCGTAATCGTCGGCGGGAGAGCGGATGTGCAATCGGATTGGCTCTCTAGATGTAGCAGGTAAGCTTGGAGAGCAAGAGCTTGCTTCTTAGGATCAAGAGACATAAAATGGTGTGAAAGTGTATTACTTGGTGTATCTTGTGTACAAGAAGTTCTCCTCTATTTAAAGAGGCCTTAGGAAGGCTTTGGAAGGCTTTGGAAAGCTTCCATAGCCGTTGGGTGCAAAGCCCAAGAGAATCAGCCCGAAATCAGGAACAATCATTGCACTGACAGGGTTAACAGACGTCTGATCCTGGCATCAGATGTCTGGAAAACCAGTTTAAGACGTCTAGGAACAAAGTCAGACGTTTGATTTTAGGCGGGTTTCTTCCTGGCTTGAATCAGACTAAACAGGGTTCTAGTGTAAGTCCATTAGACGACATACAGGACGTCTGGAAACCTACTTTTTCTGCGGGAATGGATTTCCAAGAGATTGCAACCGCTAGCAAATTTCTGAGAAGAGATTTTCGGGTCAGCCGAGGCAAAACGGTCATGTATTAGACGTCTGGAAATGCTTACGGACGTCTGATACTGATAAGGCTCTAACGGTCATATCCTTCAGTGTTAAGCCAGCTAACGGTCCACTAATTGGACGTCTGACAAAATCATTAGACGTCTTCTAAGACGTCTGGACTAAGGTCTGAACGTCTGATTTCATCAGATAGAACTAAGTCCAGCCTAAAAGTTATCGGATGTCTGAATCAACAGTCAGACGTTTTAAAATTCATTATTAGACGTCTGATTTTGAGATTAGACGTCTGAAAAGGTTGTTTGAACCCTATATTGGTTTTCTAAGTTTTCTACATAAAACCTAAGTATCTTAGGGTTGTGTAGGTGTTCCTAGGACTACTGTTAGGGTACTTTGAGGCTTCTTTAACATGATGTTCTAAGGAACAAAAAGAGCAAGAAATAAAGACAAAAGTATATGAAAGAAATAAATAGAATTCTATCATATTCTTCTTGTTCTTCCATCTTCAATCTATCGCTCCTCGCGAATCTCCTCTGTTCTCTATCAAGTTCCTCCAATCCTTCATGGATGCGAGCTCGAACTCCGTTTAATCACGTATCCATTTGCAATTTACCTGAAATCTAATACTCCAAGTGCAAATGTTAAATGACACGTGTTTTGTTATCATCAAAATAAATGATTGCGGTGCTCTAGCACCAACAATCTCTCCCTTTTTGACATTATAAAAAATGTTTGAATGATTTTAAATTTCCTATAACTCCCCCTTAAAGTATGCTCTTCTATGAATGTGTTGAATTTCTTTTAACAAAAGTAATATCCTTCTTTTTGTAACAACAAGATAACTATTATTTTTCTCCCCTATTAAAGAAAATTTAGCTAACTTACATCTCTCCTTAATAATTGACAATTAGCTCATAATTTTAAACTCCCTCTATCTATATGCTAATAATAAAAGGATAGGGTAAATGATTTTACCTCACCTACCATGGCCAATAAAATGGCCCAAATGGAGGTGGTGGATGTCACATCGGATGGGGCTCCCATCCGTAGCTTGGAGGCTCGGGCATCGGCGTCGATTTCCAGCCTGGCGGTCGACGTGCGGCAGGTCCATCGTTTATTCACCGTCTCGTCGATCTTCTCGTTTTCCTCCTTGGTCTACTCCTTGGTTCTCCCAACTTGAGTTGACCAGTATTGAACTTGTAGGTTCAGTCCTTTGTGTTATAGTCACCTTTGAAACCTACAAAACAAGATTCCAAATCTGTTTTCGGTATCTAAGTGAGCTTGAATCCAAATTTGTTAGCAGGTCTCCTTGACGGAGATCCTTTCTCATCCTTTGGGCTATGCAAATCTTCTATTTTGTTGATTAATCTGTTAGAATTTTTCCTAAGATATGCGATTTCTTTTTCTATAATATTTATCTTAGTCTTTAAATCAGAAATTTCTAATTTTAGACTAGTATTTTACTCAACTAATTTAGTATTTTCATTGATTAAATTTTTATTCTCTAATAGTAGATTATCATCCTTAGGACTAGTTTCTATATCCTTGAACTGTTTCTAACATTTCGTTTTCATTTTTAAGAAAACTAAGGTTTTTTTTTAATACTTTTGTTTTCCATCTTAAGTGATTTACTAAGTTCAAATAGCTCATTAAATGTATTTTGTAAATCGAAATTTACCTCGTTGTCGAAGTCGCTTCCGCTTTTGTTGTCGCTTTCTCCTAAGGCCATGAAACCAAAGCAAGCAGTTTCATTCTTCTCAGGATTTTCTTCTTCTTCTTCTTCTTCCTCTGAGCTTGAGTCGTCCCAGGTTGCTTGGAATGTCTTCTTCTTAGACTTCTTCTCCTTTTCCTTTTTCTTTTCCTTCTTGAGAAGAAGACATTCTGGTCGTAGATGCCCTTTCTCGTTGCAGTGGTAGCAACGTCTCGGGCTCTCCTTTTTCTCCTTCTTCTTTGATTCCCTACACAACTTGGAAAAGTTTTTAGGTAAAATTTTAAAGTCATCGTCGTCGGAACTTACCTCGCTATCTGATGCAGCTTTGAAGGCGAGAGTCTTCTTCGATTTTAGCTCCAGTGTATCATTCTTCTTCTGCTTCAACTTTGTCTCGTAGGCCATTAGATTGCCTAGGAGATCTTCCATGTTGAGGTTCACCTCGTTTGCCTCCTTAATTGTAGTGACCTTTTGCTCCCATTCTGGTCCAAGGGAACGAAGAAACTTTCCTTGAAGCTCTCCCTTGATGAAGGTCTTTCTTAAAGCTTTCAAATTATTTACTATCAGAGTGAACCTAGTGTTTATCTCACTTAAAGTTTGGTCAGTCTTCATAGAAAATGATTCAAATTCTTGTGAAAGTAAATTAATTTTAGAAGACTTTACCTTAGAGGTACCTTCGTGAGTTATCTCAAGTGTGTGCCAAATCTCATATGCGGTGGCGCATTGCGAGATTCTGTTGAACTCCTTCGGGCTGAGTGTGCAGTAGAGGACGTTCATGGTCTTCGGGTTCAAAGAGAGTTCACGAATTTGTTGTTGCGAGTAGCCTCCTGCGGGTTTCTCTAGGATGTCAAATGACGTTTCACACCTGGCCCAAATCGTGAAGTCACTGGCTTGAAGCCAAGTCTTCATCCGCAGCTTCCAGTAGGGGTAGTTGCTCCCGTCGAAGAATGGCGGACGGGTCGTGGATTGCCCCTTAGAGATCCGGATTGCAGAACTGCTCCCCTCCATGATCTTCTTGTCGGGTGTTACTCCGATCTGCAAGAACCTCGCTCTAATACCAATTGAAATTTCCTACTTGGAGGAGGTGAGATCAGCGTGACATAAAAATGCGGAATTAAAATATAGAACAATCTCACAAAATAGCAATCACACAAAGTACACAGATTTTTAGGTGGAAACCCAAATCGGGTGAAAACCACCACCTAACCCTCTCGAGTTAGGATTTTCCGATCAACCAAGTTGATCAAATCCACTAAACGAATCACTTAAACGAGGGTGATTCAACCTCAATTACAACCACGCTACTTTATACGAGGGTAGCGTACCTCAAACCCCTTCTCTTCAACAGAAGGATTTTGTCTCACGAAGGAGACGGGAATTCGCAAAGCGTATACCCAACTAAATAATAAAGATAAATAACAACAATTCTATAGAGCCAACAAAGATGATCTTAACCTAAGCTTCTATAGGAATTAGGATGCTTCCCTTTGCAAAGGTACGTCGACTTGACGCGGATGTGTGAACCACGTGGTAGCACTTCGTCGCTCTCGTAATCGTCGGTGGGAGAGCGGATGTGCAACCGGATCAGCTCTCTAGATGTAGCAGGTAAGCTTGGAGAGCAAGAGCTTGCTTCTTAGGATCAAGAGACACAAAATGGTGTGAAAGTGTATTACTGGGTGTATCTTGTGTGCAAGAAGTTTTCCTCTATTTATAGAGGCCTTAGGAAGGCTTTGGAAGGCTTTGGAAAGCTTCCATAGTCGTTGGGTGTAAAGTCCAAGAGAATCAGCTCGAAATCAGGAACAATCATCGCATTGACAGGGTTATCAGACGTCTGATCTTGGCATCAGACGTCTGGAAAATCAGTTTAAGACGTTTAGGAACAAAGTCAGACATCTAATTTTAGGTAGGTTTCTTCCTGACTTGAATCAAATCTAAACAGGGTTCTAGTGTAAGTCCATCAGACGACATACAGGATGTTTAGAACTATGTATGGACGTCTGGAAACTTACTTTTTCTGCGGGAATGGATTTCCAAGAGATTGCAATGGCTAAAAAATCTCTGAGAAGAGATTTTCGGGTTAGCTGAGGCAAAACGGTCATGTATCAGACGTCTGGAAACGCTTACGGACGTCTGAGAAGGCTCTAACGGTCATATCCTTCAGTATTTGTTAAGCCAGCCAACGGTCTACTAATTGGACGTCTGGCAAAATCATCAGACGTCTTCTAAGATGTCTGGACTAAGGTCTGGACGTCTGATTTCATCAGACAGAACTAAGTCCAGCCTAAAGGTTATCGGACGTCTGAATCAACAGTCAGATGTCTTAAAACTCATTATCAGACGTCTGATTTTGAGAGTAGACGTCTGAAAAGGCTGTTTGAACCTTATATTGATTTTCTAAGTTCTCTACAGAAAATCTAAGTATCCTAGGGTTGTGCAGATATTCCTAGGACTACTGTTAGGATACTTTGAGGTTCTTTAACATGATGTTTTAAGAAACAAAAAGAGCAAGGAAATAAAGACAAAAGTACATGAAAGAAATAAACAGAATTCTATCATATTCTTCTTATCTTTCCATCTTCAATTTATCGCTCCTCGCGAATCTCCTCTGTTCTTCATCAAGTTCCTCCAATCCGTCCTGGATACGAGTTCGAACTCCGTCTAATCACATCTCCATTTGTAATTTACTTGAAATCTAATATTCCAAGTGCAAATATTAAATGACACGTGTTTTGTTATCATCAAAATAAACGGTCGCGGTGCTCTAACACCAACAATGGCCTTGTTGATTCATGCGGAATCTAGTGAGCTTTTATCTGAACTCTGAGCTCCTGAGTCATATGGCAATAGTATTTCATTGTTGGATTCGGAATGCAAGCTAGAGTTGGTCAACCGATGCATCAAAATGCCGAGTTCCAAGATATGTATCGAGCAGTGGAGTTTCTACTGCAATTTGATTGTCCAGCTAGTCTGCAGCCTGGAAAGTTCTACATGCGGTTGCCTTGTTGTTTTCAAGACAATAGACCCTAAAGCTGAGAGAAATGGCTGAAACTTTCAATTCATATGGCTAAAAAAGGTCGCCTTCTGTGGTCTCCTGCCATATAAAATAAACCGTGTAGTTGCCAATGCTTGTGGAATTTGCATGCTAACTTAAGGAGTAAATTTCTATGGTACCTTTGTTTAGGAATGCAAACAGGTTAGGTTTAACTAAACCTATACCCATCTACCTATCGGATACCCATTAGCTCATCAGGTATCTATTTATAAATGAACCTTACAATCAAATCATGCCCATAATAAAGTCAAACAAGAGAAAAAAATCGATAACCTGATTCATTGCTGGTTTGCAACAAGATTCAAATGATATAATGATGATACCATTCATGACTAAACCTATACCCATCTACCTATCGGATACCCATTAGCTCATCGGGTATCCATTTATAAATGAACCTTACAATCAAATCATGCCCACAATAAAGTCAAACAAGAGAAAAAAACTGATAACCTGATTCATTGCTGGTTTGCAACAAGATTCAAATGATATAATGATACCATTCATGACAAACATAGAACATTTATGATTTTTCAGCAATAAAAATATAACATGTCATACATAGCATAAAAGGTCAAGAATATATACATAATATAAATCGAGTATATGGTTGGGTTAATGGGTAAGGACCCAAATGCATACCCATATCCGAACCCGACAAGGTTTTTTTTGTTTGATAAAATCCAAACCCGAACCTGAATTTAAATGGCTTGGGCCTTACGCTTTTTTTTTTGGGTTGGGTCAAGTTGACTGAAAACTTGCATCCCTAGCTCCATTTTGTTTTAGCATTTTGTTTAAATAAGAAACTACATGTAATGGTTTCCTTACTTGATTTTAATTTGATTTTGCACAGATTTGGATTTCTTATTCCACATGTTCTTCTTGTCTCGGTACTGTAAACTGCTGGAGGAAAACTCATTCAGGGGGCGGACAGCAGATTTTTTCTATATGCTTTTATTTGGAGCTACAGTTCAAACTGGGATTGTTTTCATTGGTGGAATGATACCTTTCATGTCTGAGACTGTTACTATTCTCTTCCTCAGCAATTCCTTGACATTCATGATGGTTAGTCTCAAGAGCTTGTCCTTTCAATCATCACCTCCGGCTTTTTTCCCTAGAACTTCTTTACCCAAACTTGATTCTTAAATAAAGAGTAGTTAAAGAGTGTTTCAAAAGGCTGTATTACATATTTGTCTGTTGTCTTCGGATGGCGTGCTATTTCTGCAGGTCTATGTCTGGAGCAAGCACAATCCGTATGTCCTCATGAGTTTCGTAGGTCTATTTACGTTTACAGCAGCTTATTTGCCCTGGGTAAGTTCCTTTTTTTTTATCAAAAAAAGGTTCCTTTTTTTTTGACATTAATATGCATGATAATTTTTTTTGCTTTGCGTATTTGCCAATGCATATTTACCTGCAAAATAGACGGGACATGGAACCATGCCCGTAAATTTTCATTTGATTGAGCATCTGTATGATGAAACCAAGAAATGTTATTTAATGTATTTCCCATTTTCTTCTTCTCTCATAGAAATATATATATATTTTTTTTGAAAGGGAAGAGGGTTTGGCTATTGGAAGGTAATAGCCAGCCTCGGTCTCTCATAGAAATGTTTATAATGAAGTTACAGAGATTTGTTTATACTGAAGTTACAGAGATACTTTCCCTTCACCCCCAAATAAAAATGTCAAGATTTGTGCAATATGGGGAGCATGGAGGCTCCTAGGTGTCGGAAAATAGTCCCACGTGGGGGCTATGTGCACACAAATCAGGAAGAGGAGCTTGGTGGTCGGCAGCCCTATGTGGTTGGCATAGGAGGTTGGCTACCTTGTAGATGGTGGCCAGTTATGATGGTGGAAGAAGAAAGAGGGAGATGAGTTTCTTAGAATAGGAAATATTATTATGACTCAAGAGATTATAAAGAGGGAAGGCTCTCTTTTATAGAGATTACATATCCTTATTTCTGGAAACCAAATATCTTATCCCATAAGGAAAGATCTTATCTCTCTGATTAAAACAGATCACAAATACTTTACCTAAAATACATTTACTAAAAATAGATAACTTTACTCTTAAGCAAAAGACTCAAACTTGGGTTCTAGAACCCATGACTGACGACCCTGTTGGACTCCATAGATGTTGCCACATGGACTGTCCATGTGGTCTGTTAACTACCACATGGACAATCCACATGGCTCTTTATTCCTCGTTCCAACACTCCCCCTTAAGTCGAAGATCGGGAGGCCGACGACTTGGTCTTCAACTTATTAGGCTAGATGGCCTACCACTCTTCTTCTTCTTCGAGAGCCACGCTCTCGGTCTTCTCCTTCGACGTGTTGACGGTGAAACCTTTTGTGACCTCCGAAGTCATTGCCTCTGTGGCAACCTTAGCAGTTGTCGCTATGGCTGCTGTTGTACTATCTTCTTGAAGTAAAGCTTGTAACTTCTTGAGGTCTTCATGAGTTAGGAAGTCTACGCGTGAGGTGCTAGTAGCCCAACGTGATGGTCTGCCGAACTTCTCCCAGCACTTGTCTTGCGGATGGTTGTTGCATCTGCAGTGTTGGCACTTTGGATAGATGCGGTAAGATCCACGTCCTCGCCCACGCCCACCCCCCACACTTGCTTTGAGGATGGCAAGTGTGGAGTTCTTGCTTTTCGCCGAGTCTTCATCCTTGTCTCCATCTTTATAAGACGGTAGAAGATGGTCTCAAGATTCATCCTCCCGTCAAAAGTCAGGATTTGATCTCGAGTAGCTTGATAACAGGGTTGCAACCCTGATAAAAACTTGGCGGATTACTAAACTGCTCGAGTCTCTCCTTGTCACAACACAATGGCTTATAGATCTCCAACTTCTCAAATAATGCCTCAATCTTTTTATAATATTTTATCAAGGAAAGATTGCCTTAACTAGTTGTCCGAATCCTAGTATAGTGGTTAGTAACACGTGCATTACTTGAGGTTCGGGCATACCTTTTCTCGAGGGCTGTCCAAATCTCATATGCACTTTTTTTGTAGAGTATGTTTGAGGTGATGGACGAGTCCATCGAATTCATGAGCCAATTTATGACAATATAATTCTTCTCGAATTTCTTCTTGTTGCCTTTCAAGCAGTGATTTAAATGCCGACAGCACGCCATGGGCATACCGTCGGCAAGGCTATTTCTGGGAGGAGATCGTGCCAACATGATAATGGTGTCGATTTATAGGTATGCCACCGGCATGCCGAAGATTTCATTGGCATGCCGACAACTACCGATGATTTCGGCGGCATGCTGATTGGAGCTGCTGCTGGTAAGGCGGGAAAGACTGGAGCCAGTTCCGAAATTGAAAATTGGGAAGGCAGGCCTGAAATTTGAAATCGCACACACACATACACACAAATTTGAGTATTTTAACATCATTTTGAGTATTTATGTAATTTTTTGTCAGCATGTTGTCGGCATGCCCTTGGCATGTCCATCGGCATGGCCATCGAAAAACGGGCATTTCCATGGCATTCCAAAATGCACACTTAAAATTTCGTCGATATGACATCGAAATGGGTATTTTGAACCTTGCTTTCAACTCTGGTAGCTCCTTAAGGAGAATACTAAGCTTCTCTCGGCCTCCGACAAATATCTTGAATGCGCGAGCCCACAAGACATAGTTGGACGCGCCACTAAGCTTAATAGTTGTCCCGGAGACAACTACCTTGCTTTCTCCTGGACCAAGCGTTGCATCTTCGATCGTCGTGGTTGACTCCGCCATCTTCTTTAGTCTTCTTCACTTAGGGCGTCTGATTTGTTGAGGACTTTCTGGATGCATATATCACTAACATGTGGTCAAATATCCCACACGCATAGGTGCCTAGATCGAAGGCTTTGATACTTTGACAAGATTTATGCAATACGTGGAGTGTGGAGGCTCCTAGGCATGGGAAAATAGTCCCATGTGGGGGCTATGTGCACGCAAATCAGGAAGAGGAGCTTGGTGGTTGGCAGCCCTATGTGGTTGGCGTAGGAGGCTGGTTACCTTGTAGATGGTGGCCGGTTATGATGATGGAAGAAGAGAGAGGGAGATAAGCTTCTTAGAATAGGAAATATGATTGTGACTCAAGAGATTACAAAGAGGGAAGACTCTCTTTTATAGAAAGTACGTATTCATATTCTTAGAAACCAAAGTTCTTATCTCATAAGTAAAGATCTTATATCTCTAATTAAAATAAATCACAAATACTTTTTTTGAGATACATTTACTAAAATTAGACAATTTGACTCTTAAGCAAAAGATTCAAACTTGGGTTCTAGAACCCATGCCGACGGCCCTGTTGGGCTCCATAGATGCTGCCATGTGGATAATCCATGTGGCTCTTTATTCCACATTCCAACAAAAGAAAATGAGCTAGTAATGTGTTCTAAATCATACTAAAAAAAAAAGAGCTAATAAAGAAAAATGAGCTAATAACGTGTTCTGCTCATTTATCTCTCAAAATCCATCCCTCATCCATGCATGGAATAAATGCATAATAGGAATAACATGCATCAAACCTCTTCAGAATGAGGAATCCCCTCGCACAGGCATCATCCTAACTCCCTAAGTAGTCCTTCCATAGGAGCTAACTAAGATGGGCGAAATCAGATTAGACTTAGTAGTTTGAGCTATCCGTTTTGTCATCAATGCTTGATTCATTGTTTGCAGACTTAAGACACCTAAACCTTGCATACATCTGTCCATGCCATTGGTCATTCCTCAATATTTCAACCTAGGCTCCTTCTAGAAGAATCTCCATTTAACTTATTGTAACCTATTCTCCACCTTGAACTCATTAGTTAATAAAACTAGATGAAGAAAAACCTCCCACCTCTTGAGAGATGCCTTGCGTTCCACACCTCCAACTTGTTCTGCATCATCTCCACCGTGGCAGCCAGTCTACCAAAAGCAAAGGCCTTTCAAGAAAAAAGCAGGCCCAAGTAAAGCAACAATGACAGTGCAATTCAGGGTCTGGAGAATCTCTGTACATTGTTATGGCTTAAAAGATGAGTTATCCCTGTTAATATAAAAACCACAGGAACCACCAAAAAGCTAAGGATTGATAAATTTTCAGCATAACAATTGATCTTGCCATGAAGAAAATCATATGACCTGGATATTGCAAGGATGAGATTCCTTTTGCCTCCCTGGCTGAACCTATATTAAAACCATGGTCCCAAGTTGCCAAAAACAAACAAAGCTGCAAGAGCATCAATTGCTAGCACAACAGTGGAGCAAGTGGAAAACTCTATCACATACCTTGCTGAGGTTAGCACCCAACCCAGCTTTGGCCCCCCATTAACAAGGACTGAAAATGAATTTCTACTAAGACATCTCTTTACCCTAGCAATCCACATATCTAGAAACCCTGTTTTTTACAGTAGATGTAGATAATTTTTTTTTGAAACAGAAATTAATGTAGATAATACCATAAAAAGCCCAAATAAGAGAGTGACGTGCCTTCGCAAATCCACCTTCCTAAGGAAGGCCCTCTTTCTTGTCTTCTTTCCAAAATTGACTATCTCCATGGCTGATGACAACACTGTTTACCAAATGTTTGCTTGAGACAAAAGTTGACTACACAAGATTAATCAAATCTTGAGCCATTTACCTCAAACTATTAGCAAGGACACATTGCATTAGATAAGGAAATAAGTTCAAGGTCTTTAATTCTCTCCACTGTAGATTTCTTTGGTAGTTAAAAACAGTGGGGATATATTTAACTGCTCAAAGCCGTTGTTTCTGCTTGAACTCCTGCATTGACACCATAAAATCTTGGCGAACATGGGCCAAAACTCAAAAAACGAAATAAGGAACTCATCCAGATCTGGAGTTCCTTCTTTATTGAGACTTGCTAATGCGGTCTTCACCTTGGTCTCTGTAACAAGGCACGCCAACAGCCTCACCTCACCAGAAGTAGGCATCCCAACTTCCTTGCTCACCAACCTTTGAACCTTGCTTTTCCTCATGAAAGCCTTGAAATCCTCCTCTAAAAATGTTCCAATCTCCTCCCTCCAAGCCCTTTCCCATTCTCTAGATGAAATCCTGGTGATGCCTTGCTTCTTATCTTAACATATTGGAATCAAGAGGAACAATATCTAAACCCTGTAACCTCTTCGCTAACATGGTTGTAGCTGGGTTACAAACGGAAAATTCACCACTCTTCCACCATTGGTTAAATTGCGGCTCTAGCAACTAAGATCTTTCAAACCTAAAGTACCTGAATCCTTTATTAATCTCCTAAATAAGCAGCATATGATCTGGTGAAGGCCTTGACTCTACCTCCACCATGCAAAAAGTAAAAGCCTCCCAGAAAATCTACTGAATATAGGGATCTACTTTGGCGGTGGAGCCCCTGATGATGTAGGATTAGCTCCTGGTGTTGGAGAGGACGGAGAAGAGGTTAGCGGGGTGAGCATCTAAGTTGTTATCCAGAGGTAGCAGGTTGGTGTTGATTACAACTGTGCTTTCCTCCATGCTGAGTTATTTCCTCTCTGTCTGTAGAATGCCGAAGAAGATAGCAAAGAGGATTACAAGTTTGATGTGTGATTTCTTCTGGGCAAACTATGGGGCCATGGGGAAAGGGGCCAGGTTGATGGCTTGGGAGGAGGTGTGTCAGCCGATGTAGGAGGGTGGTCTCAAGGTCCATGATGTGGGTTGCATGAACAAGAGTCTGTTGACAAAGTGGATTGCTAGGCTGTTGGGGAGGGATCGAGACCTTTCTAGGGATGTTATGCAGAAGTGCTATGAATGCTTTCTGTCGTGGCCGACTTTGGAATCATCTGCAGCTGGGGCCTTCCACTTCCTTAAGGGGTTGGCGTCAGTAGTACTGGAGGTGTATGGATTCTTCTCCCCTCTTTTGATACAAGTGATGCGTTCAGGTTCTAGACATACGATGGGATGGGAGATGCCCCCCTTTGTGACAGATTTCCTAGTCTTTTCTCTAGAGCTACCCATAGAGAGGCAATAGTGAGAAGCTGTTGGTCAGATGCTTGGTGCCCTGGTTTTCAGGCGGCTTTCTCCAATTAGGGGATGGAAGAGTTGCAATAGCTCTTGCAATGTTTACAGGGATGGTTGCCAGAAGAAGGGGTGGATGGTTTTCACTGGGAAGAGGGAAAATTTTTGGTGAAAATGACTTATGCCAGATTGCGGGGACCCACGTAGGTGGCGGACATCGATTTCCTATGGGATTGCAGATTGATTTGGTCGGCAGATTGCCTGCTTAAAGTGAAGATTTTTGCATAGTCACTGAGGAGAGGAAGACTCATTACGAAGGCCTGGAGGGCAAGGTGGGCACCGGCAGATGATAGGACCTGCCTGCACCGTGTAGGGGAGGAGGAGGATGTTGAGCACCTGTTTTTCAAATGTGCTTTTGTCGACTGGGTTTGGACGAGATCGCGATAGATTGGATCAACCATGGCAGTTGGGATGAGTTCTGGGTTCTTTTAAGAGAGGCAGAGGGGTAGGGGAGGCTTAATGTTTTCAGATCGAAGGAAAGGGAGAAAGTGTTAGCGGTTCTTTGGGGTATTTGATTCTGGAGAATTGGGTAGTTTTTAGAGGACATAACCCCTTTGTTGAGAACTTTGTTTCTTCCACTTCTTCGCAGGTGGTGTTTTGGGAGTCTTATGTGATCGGTTCTTTTTCTGGTAAATGAATTTTGGTGGTTATCAAGTGGACAACCACCCTTCCTCTTTTTTTTTAAAAAAAGGAATCTATTTATCTTTTATTTCGATGTTGAAGCTGCTGTACTTATCCACGTATGATGACCATTTGCACGCCTATCTCGTGCATGCCTTTCTTTGAAAATGAACTCCTGAAATCGTACGTAATAAATATTATTTCTATGCTCATCATCAGACTTGTCCTTCAAAGTAACATTGAAATCCCCTTCCTGTAAGTATTGGAAGCTCCCGAAAACTGTAGCCACTGTCCTGAGCTCACTCTAGAGCTCTTGCTGCACCTGAACATTAAAAGGAAACAAAGGATCACAGACACAAGTCACAACAAAATGGAACACATCTATCCATCCTCTTCAACAAAACATCTGCCTATTTCTCTCCTTATCAAAAACAGCCCCTTACCATGCAAGAAGCAGCCTACTGGATTGCCCCACTGCGCTGGTGGGTAAGAAGTTCACCAACCTACTGCCTCCCATCCTCTTCCTGTTGAGTTGACCACAACTCCAACTTCTCTTTCTGAACAAAGACAGTGTTTGGCCCACAACTCCAAATACTACCCAAGATCCTCTTCGTTGGGTCTGTTTTTTTTTTTTTTGCAATGACTCCTCTTTGGGTCTTGAAGCCTCTTGTATTACAAGAATCATCATTTGTCAAAAACAACAGCCCCACCTCATGTTGTGTCATTCTGAGAGCAAACTCCATCCAAAATCATGTGCTTTTGCTTAGCATTTTCTCTGACAATACACGGTTGCTGCTACTCTGGAGATCTTTGGATAAGCCACCATAACACATATTATCATTCTAGGCTTGCCATTTGGAGTTCCTCCAGCGTGCTCAGGCAGCTTGTTGGGGCATGAGTTCTCACCATCAAGAAACCTGCATCATCCCTTTTGATGGGCTTGCATTGCTGCACTCAGATTTGAGACAGATCTCTGAACCTGAGTTACCGCTAAGGTGTGCAACTAAAGGATCTGAATCTCCAGCACGTGGATATGAAAACTAGATTCTCACCCAACTAAACTGAAGAAGGGGAAATTAGTGTTGGGCAAGAGGATGTTTCAGCCACCACAGCCGAGACTGCCCCTATCTCTCCATAACCCATGTAATACAACTAGAGATAGGTCGTCTTTGATGCCCCCGCCACTCCTCTTAACCTCAATTGCATCCAGTTCCACACCTTTGGAATTGACATCAATGAAAGAAGATAGGTTGAACAGTTAAATCTCAAATGCACTTTTGTTGGCACCACCATTGGAGAGGACCTCCCCAAATGCTTCAACCCATGTCAAGTCCTAACCAGTCAATAGAGATCCATCACAATGTCCACTGATTCCAATTGTATCATACATAGAGGGATTCCCTGGATATTATTCACAATCAATTGCAGTGGTGCAACATGACACCCTCTAAATTCATGTAAGGCACCATCTCAAAAAGGGCATTCTGCCAGCCATACTGGTTCTCCAGAATATGAAACGAAAATTTTGCAGAAGCAAGATAAGAATTATATTGGTGGCTGTGCCTTCTCAGGAAATATTCTTGGATGAAACCAAAAACATCCAGAAATGTCTAGTTCCAGACTTAAGCTGGATGCTTTTTTTTTTGAAAAGACTGAAGCTGGATACTGCAGAGCTTTTACACCCAACATATCCTACACAAGAAAGTCTCATGCTGTTTTTGCACCAACTTGGATTTCTCGACCAATAAAAGGGATTATATAATTGCTCCTTTTGTTGTAAAAACCCTCCAGATATGTTTGAGAGGCTCTTGACAGTCTCCTGTCCTATGCCCTTGACTATTACAGCAGTAGTAAAAGTAATGCTCCCCCTCTTGAGAGAAGTACTATTCCTTGGCTTTGTTCCACCATGAACCAATCATCACCCTCCTCACCCCTCCTAGTCTCGCCATTTAGTCTCCTCCTACCTAGCTATTGGTTTTATGGGACTCAAAAACCAAAGTGATATTTTGCTCCACCTGCAGTATCCTCTCTTTTATGGGTTGTGATGTTAACCCTCATGTCAAGGTATCCGTGCACATCAATTGCTACTGGGTTCTTTTCAATTTTAGTAGTAGCATTTTATAAAGCACAGTTTGCATTTCCTCTTCTGGATTAAAAAATTTGCAAGCAACGCAGAAGCTGCTTAGAGTGGATGTTCTTTCTTTAGGAACTGCATATTCTAGAAGAAAGTGAGAGAGAAGGCATCTCTTGATCCAGGATGCTGCTGCAAGTCACATACATATTTTTCAAATTCTGGATAGCCCTTTTGCAGCCAATGCTCCTTCATTTCTCAGTTGGAAAGGGCAGCTTCCAATCGGAAAAGGGGGTTCAATTGTCATTTCTGACTTTTGCACCTAATTATGTTACATCCTACCCCATAGTTCCCAAGGCCATTTTCCTTAAAGTTTCTCTTATATATCTATGTTTCTAGACCATTCATCTCACCCGTGCTAGTTGCACTTCATTTTTATATGAACTGCTTTTGTTGTGCGTGTGTTGGGGTGGTGGTTTTTCTTTTTAGTTTTTAGGGGTGGGGTGGGTGGGGGGAAGGTGGGTAGAAGAACTGGATTAGGGAGACATATTAAGGATAAAATCTTAGGTAGCAAATGAAATTATGGGATTTTCTCTTTGATGTAAATAAGTGAAGCAAGTGTCATTGAACGCTTGTGGCATAAGTCCATTTTTAACTGAGTGGTTGAGGACCATAGGGAATCTTGGGTCCACCTCCCTGCCCAACCCACCAATTACTAGAGTGACTTGATACGCTAATTTTCCAAACACATGAGATATGGCAAACTAATGAAGTAGTTCTATGTTTGGATCTGGCAATACTTTACCATAATCAAAACATGCAATCGCCCGAACAACCAAAATAAGTGGTCCATTTTTAGCCCTTAAGAAAGGAAAAACTGATTCTTGAACTTCTTCCATATTCATGTTACCTAGATGTATCACGGTAGGACAAAGGGCAAAATCTCATCCAGTTTATTGTAATCGAGTAGTTAACAGGCTGTCAATCATATTCTGAAACCATCTTTTTCTTTTGTGTAATTAGGTGAATTTCTTTGTTGATTGTGCAGATGCTATAATATGGAGTTGTTTTAATCCATTAATGGATGATATTAGTCCTTGTTATATCCCCATTTTCTATTGCCTTCCTCAGGTTGCTCAGAAGTAATATCTGTACTAGATTGAACTCTGAAGTTCCTATTTTCTGGTCATGCATCAACTATTTGAGGAGGATGAATGCTAACGAAATGTCTGATCTTCCAGGTCCTCCTGGGGTTTTCTGTTCTCGTTGGTAGCAGCACTTGGGTGGACGTTCTGGTATCATGCATGACTTCATCATCAGCATTGCTTATCATATAAAGATAGAATAGAGAATATGACTATTCATGCAAAGAAATTAACAACTGATGAGTAATAACGACTTCAAAAAATGGCTCTCACTATAACAAGCATTCTATCAACAAATCCTAAAGACACGCATTCTTTGCCCTACTTTGACTTTTAATTCTGATGCAACATCTGTTGTTAACAGGGTTTGGTGGCTGGTCATCTTTACTACTTTCTTGAAGATGTCTACCCAGGGATGACTGGACGTCGACCTCTGAAGACTCCCTCATTCATCAAAGGTCTATTTCCAGAAGAGAACGTTGTCTTTGCCCAACCCCCTGAGGGAGGATTTGGTGCAGTCCCACCACAGGGTCCTCACGAGGACTAGGGCGGTGGCCTTCAATCCCCTGTATTCAGTGATTCGTCTGCAATCGGTCAGTCCCTCTTTGACGGATGATATAGTCATGGTTTTCTTTTTAATCTTAGTCTTAATTGCAAGCATTACAGATATTTGGATGGATATATTCTTGTGTATATTCAGTCCAGTTTCTAGTTCCCGTTTCTGTGGAAGCTGAGTTGCTGGAAGGTTCTGCTGTAGCCAAATTGTTGTTTTGTATATAGATATATGCAATCTTCAACTTTTGGCTTTGTGTATCTCCTATATACCCCCAGTTCTAAAACTATGCAGGTACTTTGACGTTTCATCGATATCGATACCATCATTTTTTTTTTTTAATCAAAGGAGGGGGTGCAGCAAAAAGTTTTGTGGATGTATTGGGGACATTTTGATCATTCTGGATCAAGTTGAAAATTGTTGGCGAGGGAAGGCATTTATTAAGGTTGACAAATGCACCAAAATCTCCCTCCAGAGATATGGAAATGAAATGAAGTTTTTTTCCAGTGGGAGAATGGGTAAAACCGTGTTCTAAGATTCGTTCCTAATTCAAAGGGATCACATTGCTACTAAGCTAATTTCGCGGAGGTTGCAGTTGGTCTACTTTAAATGTCCCATTACATTAGTCAACCCAGGATACAGGATTTTTAATCAACATTTAGTTACCTTAGGCCAGATGTGTGAGAGTGCCGTTGCTTTTCCTGATGACATAGAGATTATTGGTTTCCCCCTTAATTGAAATACCCATTTCAAACATTTTAAAATTTGATTCCTAAGGTTGACCATTCTTGATTTTGAGTCACCTAACTTGTCACGGGTAAATCATGAAGAATAACTGGCCACCTTTAAAGGGGTCACCTTCTAAGTGTGTCATTGGATTTTGATCACACGAATGTGTATAGCATTATGATTGAGATCTACAAAGGTGAATTGCGGGTGGCATGCCTTTTTAAATGAGAGGAAATGAGGCATTGGTGGGAAGGGGTCCAAACTACCAAGGGAGTTTTAAAATTATTTTCATGTGAAAAAGTCCTGTTTTTATGCAATCTAATTTGAGGACAACTTCTTTGGTTCATTATGCTAGTTTTTTTTTTCTTTTCTTTTTCTTTTTTTAATTACCTTTTCGTGACACTATCACCTGCTAACAAGGGTTTAAAAATTGAATCGGTCATCAAATTGGTCTAAATCTTGATTTTGGTTTTTAGTGGTTTAACCACTGGTTTGAACCAGTGATGATGTCATTATTAGAATCGGATTGAGAAAAATCAAATCAGTTATGCTTATGTTTGATTTGTATTGGTTCAACCAGGTTGAATAGGGTTAAATTGAAATTTAATGTACAAAAAATTAAATATAATTATTACAAAATATTATTTTAAATATGAAACATTCGATTATACTATAAAATAAAATGAAAGCATTAAAGATTAAACTAAAAGATGTAAAGGGAAGTACATAAAAAAAAAAAATCAAATTGTAATATAATGATTTCAAAATTTTAAGATAACATAAGCAAACAAAATTGAAAAAAAAAGTCTAAATTGATCTTCGGGACGATCATTCAATACCATTGATATCCTATAAAAAAGCAAATGAGAGAAAATTAGTTAAATGTTAACTTCACAATAATTTAGATATAATTTTAAAGGTTTAAAATTTGCGTAAGTTAGTACAATTGTAGACGTGTCTCAAGTCCTCCTTATCCAGCCAAGCCTCTAAATCTTGTAATGGGATATTTTTAGGTTCCTCTGTTCATTTTTCTACTAAGTTCATCCCTTCAAATGAAGTAGGATCTCATCGATTTTCATTTTGACTCTCCCTTGAATTTCAAATCAACAATTATGATAGGTTAAAAATGACATAAAAATAATATAAAAAAAGTTAACAAATAGAACTTTGTTTATAATATTATACCTTAATATCAAATTGTACTCCACATATGCAAGATTATTTAACTTTGCATGTAATAGCCTGTTCTTTTTTGTTGTATGAATATTTTCAAATACACTCCAATTTCTCTCACATGCTGATGCACTGCAAGTCTGACTTAATAATCTAATGGTCATTTTTTGTAATGTGGGAGCTTCTCCACAAAAATTCTGTCACCACTCAACTATAATAAAAAATATAATCATAACGTGAAGTAATATAAATAATAATAATTGAGTAAATTTTTAGAAGTTATAATAACTTACCAGGAGAAATTTAATTGCTCGCTTTGCTATTTAATGACCAAACATTTCCTTAGCATTGCGATACATTTCAAGCTCTTTTTTTATTTGATCAACACTAGGTTGTTGGTCATGAAATATCATGAGCATGACATTAAAAAAAGAAGCCATTATCTTATGCTCCCCATATGAAATCTCTGAGGAGTCTTTGTAATAAAATTCTAGATTCAAAAAGTAAGCTGCAGCATGAAATGGGTAATGAAGTTAATTTTCCCACTTCTCATCAAATATCTTCAAATATTCCTTGTATTCATTTTGATCATCATCAAATGTAACCTTAATTGTTGCTCTTGCTGCATGCATCCTAGCATAAATGTAGCTCATTGAAGGCGTTCATCATTATCCACCATCCGCAAAATTTTTATAAGAGACTCATCAACCTTAATTACTTTGAAGCATAAATCCCAAAAATAGGAGCTTAATATGGCGTCTTTAACTTCATTAGCAATTCTTGTCTTTGAAATTTTATGCTCTAACCACCCTTTAGAAGCAACCATAGATATTAAGGAACCTTTTTGCTCACATAAACTCTGCAATGCAAGAAAATTCATCGCAAATCTAGTGGCTATTGGTTTAACCAATTCCTTTTTTGTTAAGACCCGTGTTGTTTGAACCTTTTAAGACGTCTAGACTGTGGGTCAGACGTCTGGTCAGACATCTAGACACCGTTTCAGATATCTGAAAATCGAAAATTTCATGTACGAGCTTGCGTCTGCGTGCGTGTTGCGTGCAGACAGTACACTTCATTTTCTTCTTCTCTCTCCTTCCGCCCTGACGAAAACCCTAACCCACACCTTTATATAAGGCCCTCTCCTCTCCCTCGTTCTACCCCCACTTCCCAGCCACCTTCCTCCTTCCTTCCAGCGAGAGCAGCAGAGTGGTGAGAGCACGGGAGTAGCGCGAGAAGGAGAGGAGCAGCGTGAGAGGGGGAGAAGATAGCTTGCGAGCTTACGTGTGAGCTCGCCGGTGAGCTCACAGCCGGAGCGGCGCGTGCTCAAGGTGGAGTGCGTCGGGGAGGTCCTCCTCGACACTACTGCAGTTGGAGCAACAGGCGAGAGGGTGCGGCGAGGCCACGTGCGGCGTGAGAGGGCGGAAGTAGGTTTTGATTCTGGGTTTTTCCCAGAATCGGACTTCTGGATCGACATCCAAACGACATAGCCGACGTCTGGAGGAGGTTCTAGATGACTGAGAAGTGGGCTTCGCGAAGGTACGTCTTCTTTGCGATATGACCATACAGGTCGCTCGGTCGAGGCACTGTTGCATGCCTTTTTGAGGGGATTTTGGTGGATTCGCGCAGGTTTGGCTTCGGGACGGTGCGGGCCACGCCCTCCCATGCACTTCAGACGTCTAGGAGAGGAACCAAACGGCGGGAAGTGCTTTCAGACGTTCGAAGAGGTAGTCGGACGTCTGGAACTGGATCTAGACGGTTCAGTGGAGTTTCTGGACATTTGAGGAGTGATGTAAGACTTGAGGTATGGCACTGGACACTTTTAAGACGTCTGGAAGTTGTTCCAGACATCTGATTTGAGATAGAAACCTTGTTTTTGACCCGTTTAGGGTCCGTTTGAGGTCCGATTTTCGCAAATAAGATACTGATGTTTTCCGTATGATTTCCTTTGCTTGTTAGAAGACTTTCTATACTATTCTGAGTATTCACTTGTGATTGATCCTTGTGGTAGGACTTCGTTCCGTAGCGGGTCCGGGACTTGCCAAGGCACGTGAGCCTACCGTTCAAGCTCCCATTACTCCTAGGTTTACTGGTAGAGTGGCTTCCCCTAATTTAAACACAAAACTGAATGCATGTGTGGAATGAATGTTTAGAACCTAAGGTATGACATGAATCCTAGGGATAGAAATACTGGAAATGTCTGTATTGAATGAATGGATTGCAGTCTTGAATGGGTAAATAAAATGATAACAATTGCCTGTAAATGAATAACAGTTGCCTGTAAAATATATAGTACTTGTTAACTGTTGTATGTAAATTTTCTGTCGCACACATAATATGAGCTGCATGTATATAATCTGAAAATGGAAAGGCGAATTGGAAACACGAGCTATCTGTGAATAAATTGAATATGGAAATGTGAATGATAAAATTACCAGTTGCATGTGTATAACTTGAAAATGAGACTAGAAATGATGAAACCTGATATGGTATGACATGAGAAATATGAACATGAACCCTGTGGGGAATTAGGAGTAGAGCTCCTGGAATCAATGGAATGGAACTAGAAATGTGAATGGGGAAGTGAGCTAGCCCTTGAGTATGGAGTACCAAGGAGAGCAACTGTCCCCCTGTTTAGTGCAGAGAGGAGCTAGCCGCCCTTGGGTTGGGACCCGGGGTTAGGATTGGCCACTCTGTACCGACTTCTTGACCCTCACGTACATTATAGCGGGGAGAGCTACTAGTGTAGGGAGAGAGCTTGCAACCCCACGGGGCCCGGGATTCAGCTAGCCGTCCTACACCGACTTGTTAGGCCCACTAGGCAAACTAGGGTAATCAGACGAGGGTGCGCGGACTATAGAGGGGCGAGACCCTTGTTTGGTTCCTAGGGGTTAGACTCCTATTATTGAGAGGGCTATGCCCTATACTGGTTCCGTGCTGTACTTTGGGTGCACCCGTTAATGGAAACGACTGATTGCGTGCCAGTACGGGGTAGCTACCCGTGCGTTTATCGCGCGTGCCATAGTCACCGTTACGTCTGTCCGTGACCTTGGGGTGGTTGACTGGGTGTAGGACCACCACGGGGGCTCTCTCGACCAGGAAAGCACCACGTGCGACTTCTACTCTTTGGAAAAGATTGCAATCAAGATCGTTCCCACGAGAAACATCGAGATCAAGAAAGAGGCCTGGTAAATAAACAAAGTGATGGAAAAGAATAATCAGTAAAGAAAGTAAATTGAAAAACAACAGCTACCTATCCACCTTTACTGCTTTAGTTAGTTGGTTGCTACTTTACTCAGCGTTCGCTGACGTTTTGTACTCATAACACCTTTTCAAGTCCAGGTGTTGAGCAGCCAGAGCCTACGGCTGTAGAGGGTCCTGGGCCTAGTAGAGCCCAGTAGTTGTAGCTTCTTGTTGTACTCCTTTTTCAGTTGTAGTGAGTAATTCCTGCACTTCTGTACTGTGACTTTTTGTACTTTATATTCCTATACCCGTTTATTTTATATTGTTGTGGTGGTGTATACTGTAGTAGTTTACTTCTTTACTATTGTACTTTTGTTACTATTAGTTGCTTAGTATAATGAATGTGGCTTATTTTCCTGCTTTTTGGTTACTTTCTCATTGGACGACTGGGTCTTGGGATCAGTCGAGTCAGTCCGGTCTCGTGTCCTGTAGGGATTCGGGAACCGGATTGTAACATTTTTACAATGCTTTCTCATCAAATTCAAGATATAGCCATGGTTGTAGATGAATTTTGTTATCTTTCTCCCCTCGATAATGGCAGATTGAACAGGAGGTAATTCATCAAACTTCTCAAGAATAAGATCAATGCAATGGGTTGCATAAGGACTCCAATCAATATGGTCATAATCATATTTCAATGCTTTTCCAGTAGTAGCATAGTTAGCTGCATTATCTGTAAAAAAATGGATGATATTTTGCGATCCCATAAATTCAATCTCTTCTTTGAATAAGCCACATAAATATTTTGATGTTTTTGAATGATTAGAAGCATCAACTGATTTAAGAAAAATAGTTCCTTTAGGAGAGTATGTCAAAAAATTAATTAATATTCTTTGTTGTTCATTCGTCCATCCATTTACCATGAGTGTGCAACCAAATTTTTGCAATGTCTTCTAAATGTATCAATGTAATCAGACATATCCTTCACATTTTCTTGTAATAAGGGTCGACTAACTCTATATGCAGATGGTGCTTTATAACCAAACCCAATGGATGCAATAGCATCCAACATCTCCTGAAACTCTGGAATTTCAATTGTGTGAAATGGTATGTGTGCCTTGATAAACTACTTTGCAATTTTGAAATCAGTAGTGTGAATAAGGTCCTTTGAAGCCAAAACACTTTTGATTGAAGGTTGACTTCCAAGTGTAGTAGCTGGAGGGAAAAATTTTTTTAAGCTATGGATTTGAGAATCCTTCGATGCAACACTATTTGATGGGTTTAATGCCTGCTTAGGTAAACCATGAAATGAAACTGATCGAGAGTCAGTGGAAGTCATTGCAAAAGTTTCATCAACTCTCCTTTTTTCTATTTGATATGATTCTAATGCATTTTTCATTTGATACTCCGCATGACTTAGGACATTTCTACATGACTTGGTCTGCCCTTTTTTCTTTACCAAGTGTTCCTTAAATCTGTGAATCCCTCCTCTACTGATAATCTTCAGATAGTAATTACATTTCACCTTGAAAGGTTTTGATGAAATAAGTGTACAATGATCCCAAGTAATATCTTGTATTTTTCTACCTACCATTTTATTAACTTTAGGAGTGGGATAAAACTCATTAGGGACCCCTTCCTCATTTCTATCCATTATTCTACAAAAAAATATAAAATATGATTCTTGCCCATTACTCATCACTTTCACAAAATCATATCACATAAAATACATGGACAATCAAATTACATATTAACATCAATTATTACACAAGGACAATTAGATATATCACAAAATGACATCGAATACCAAATATCATGTTACACATAAAATATTATACATGGATAATCATATTAAAAATATGGGATATCATCCAAATCGACAAATCTATCTATACTAACACGATGAACTTAGCAACAAGGTAAACCGTCAATTAGCACGTCAGGAAGGCCATCAACCCCTCTATCTTGCTGTTAAATAATCTCAGGTGGTGGGGTACGTGTCTATCTATGTAATATTAAATTAATTAAACGTTCAAATATATTCTTTGACTTGACAATTTTGTTCCATGATGAGACATGTACTCCCATCCAAACAAATTTATGATACCTCCGCTTATTGCTACACACTTGATCTTATCTCTTCTCTTAATCTCATCTTCCAAACCAACCTTTAATGTTTATTAGTTAAATAAATATTATATTATTTTTGCTTAGAAATTTTTCTTCGAAATCATGTGCATGCTAACGGACAGCCAAATGACAATGAACAATGATCAGAGCACAAATCCACGTACACAACGTCGCATGTTCACAGCGACCCATCATTGGAAAGAAGGCAAAAAGCTGCAGGCCCCGCTAAAGGGGAGGCGTGCAGGGGACAGGCGTGGGGAATCTGGGATTCGAGCTTTGATTTTGACGTGTAAAAAATCAATTTTCAACTAAAACTAAAAGGGGCCAAAAATCGAAAGCGTAAACATGGTAAAGTCTTACGTTTACTTGAAATAAATTGCTGTTGTCTGCGTCACTGCGTGCAAACCAGGCGACGAGGCGCTGCCATGCAGGATGGGGAGGTCGGCGCCAACGTGCGCGTGCGGTGGGAACGATGCGGCGACGTGCTGCTGTGTGCGCGCGTGATGGGAAGGAGGTCGACGCCGGCATGCGTGTGCGGTGGCAAGGACGCGGCGAGGTGCTGTTGTGTGCGTGCGTGGTGGGAAGGAGGTCAGCGTCGGCGTGTACGTGCGGTGGGAAGGACGCGGTGAGGCGACGCTGCTGCAGTGGGAGGGGAAAGGTCTTGACTCTCGACTAGGGCAGCGAGAGGGGGAAGTTTGCGACTTTGAAGCTTCAGCTGGTTGAACGACACGCGAGTGAAAAGCTCTCCATTTTTGTTTTTTTTTGTTTTCCATTTGGTGGGGGACGGGTCGATCCCAATTCACTGGGTCACACCGGTTCAATCGGATTTTGACTGGTTCTACAGATTTAAAGATCACCTTCTAAAAATCGATCGATTCATCGCTAGTTCCTGATCCAACCGGTTGGATTGACCAGTCCCATCTTATTTTTAAAACCTTACTTGCTAAGCTCTTTTACGGGATCAATTGCTGTGAAATGATCCAGTTAAATAATCCACTCAGATGTCCTCGTGATTGGGTAGGTGGATTTTCATCCGAAAAGCTTGGGTTTGAATCCTATCTTACCCCAAAAAAAAAAAGGACTACCTTGCTTTGGGTAAAAAAGGGACAGCCATAGAAAAGGTTTTGGAAAGTCGTCTCTTGTTGCATCTTTTTTCTGACTTTGCTTCGCTTCTAATATGGAAGGAGGTAAAATAACCTTTTTCTTTCTAAAAAAGAATGTATTTCAAAGTTTTTCCTCGACTTCATCTCTTCTTGAAAGTTAAGTTGAATATTAATTCAAAGTTGCTCCAGTGTATTTTTGACATGAATTCCAAAAGCTTATGTGAGATGAAGAATCGGCTTAGGGTGCATCTCCCAAAATAGTAATATTTAAGTTCTTGTGAATGGAAAATGAATGATTGCATGGTCTTTGAGAAGCAACATCATCCTTCCATATTGTTGTCATCACCACTTGTATAGGTAATGGGATGCTAAATGTGAGAAGGTATTACATTCGTGCTTAACTTGTACTAAATATAACTAGTTTTGCCATTCAGATAAAAAAAAACATAGAATTGTAAAAATCTATTGCTTGTTCATGTACTCAACCACCTCCTCCTCCCTCTTCAAGCCTCATAATGCCATGGAGGGATCATAATGCATTTGTCAAGATGCCATGAGTGGATAGTACAAATACAATTCATGCCTTGTCATCCAAATCAAGGAATTCTTATGATGCTAGAGCTTACATGCTGATAGTTTCTAATCTTGTCTAAATTTCTAAACTTCGATTTATTTGCTCCATATGTAATACCTCAAATCCTCCGAGTCACCTTCTAGATTATTGGTTGTAGAAGAAGTTTCGGTATCCTAAGGGACCAATGATTCATGTATTATAGAGGTAAACTCTACCCTAGATGCTTTCCTTCTTCTATGATTTTTAAGGTTGCAAACTCCATCATCAACCAGGAAATCACATAGCATCCAGCTTATTAGAAGTGAATTGATGTTGATGAAAGGAATCAGGTCAGGGAATCACTTTTGTTTCGTTGAAGGTTATGGAGAAATAAGTTTGGAACTTTCTTCTTTAGAGTTCATTCTAAATTAGGTTGCCTTATCAAATTCTTGAGTTATTTGCTCAGTACTCTTATTTGTAAGAATGTGAGTGCATAGGGAATTGATTTGGGGCAAGGGACCTCCAATTGTTTTGATTGTAGGTTGAAGTCCCCCTTTGATGGTATTTGCATTTTCCATTCCCAAAGTATCCTTTCTCCTTTTTCAAAAAAAGTATCCTTTCCCCTACATCTCTTCCTCCTCACCACTATCATTATTGCTGCTGCAATCTCATCTAGGTCCCTGAGCTTGTGGATGGCATCCCCCTAGTTGCCAGCTATTCTATGGTGGTCACCGTATCCTAAGCGTGAAATGCACTGGCCTTGTCGATAGCATATTAGATCTCTGACGACCTTAGTCTACTGACATCTAGCCCCTCACCTTCTCCTGGTTCCTCCCCTTGTTCCAACCTCTTATTCCCGTTCATCAATCCTATGCATTTGATTCGTGGATAGCAAATATGTTGATTCCTGCAATGTCTGCAATCCCAAGAGTGGAGTTGTGGATTTCTTTATGCTTTGTAGATTTTCAGTTTTACATTTCATGGATTAATGGTAAGGCTTGTAGATTTTGTAGGTGCTGCATGTGGATTACCACGAGACTCGTGAACAACACAACAAAATGTAAGATGAGTTTCACATTTTTAGTTTTTGTAGCTATTGCATGTGGATTCACACATGGTACTTGTGAACACCATAACAAAAATGTAAGGTGCTTAAGACACAGATTGAGATGAACTCGTTAGCTCGAGCTCTCTTACTCTTTCCCCGTCCACTACTTGAGGTCTCTTTGATGCTACTAGAACATGAAACTTTTTTCAACCATGTCTATGATTATTTCTGATCTCATTGAAAACTCCAAAGTCAGACACCATGAAGACATGGAGAATGCATGGAATTTCTCCCAAACTTCAGTGTAGATAGGCCGATCCCGTGGTGATGGCATATTTATTTAGGGCCAAGGGATGGAAAAGGCACACCCTTGGCCTAGGCAGTTGAGGTTGAGGATGACATGTCGAGCACATACTAAGGGAGAAGCATATTTAAGAGGGAAAAACCAAGTATAGCTGCAGGAGGAAGGATGATTATAAGCGATCAAGGAATGGAACAGAAGGAGAAGAGGAAGAACACGTAGAGGATAGGGAGGAGCCAATTGATACAGAGGATTTGTTATTGCTGTTATTATTGCTGTTGGTTCTAAAGTGACAAATGTAATTCAAATATTGCCATGGAGATGAAAGGTATATTTGTATGCATCTTGTACTCTACTTCATGTAGTATAAATGTTTCAATAAATAAAACTTTTCTCTCTTTCTTTCTTTCTAAATGACTGCAGCAATAAAACTTTTGCATAAAAATTGTTGTTCATTATAGACTCATTGACTGCATAATAAGAAAATGTAGCAATATGAGATGTAAAATGAGAGAAAAAAGAACAAGGAGAAGAAAAAAAAAAAGGTGGGGTGGGGGTGAGAGGTAAAAGGAAGTAGTGAAAGACATCTCCAAGATATTGACACTCCTTACCATATCTTTTTCCCTAATGTCGGTTGATATGTTGCTGATATCGATATTGGTGATATATCATTAAAATTGGATTACCTAAGTATAAATTTTTTAACATATTCGAGATATATCACTGATATGTTGTTGACATGTCTCTAACATGCCTTTCCTTTAAAAAAAAAAAAATCCTTGTATGTGTAAGTGATTCCTAATTTACAAAGATCCTTAAGAGTTGTCATCATGAGGCAATGCTGTAGGCAGCGAATTTACGAGCAACAACATGTCATATATTTAAAATCATATGCCTCAAATCTAATTGGGCTGATGATGGTGATACCAAGTAGAAGTAACAACCTATACATCAAGTTTTAAGATCTTTCTCCTTGATGTGATTTGTGGAAATTATGACAAACAAAGATTACAGATATCCATGACGATGCAACCTACCCAAATACTTTCTTGCCCTCCAAAAAAATGAATGAAGGAAACGTCTTAAAGCTACAACTATATTGATGGTATCTTAGAAATTTAGAGGCTATAACCTCTTGTGTTGGTTATTTACTCTTGTATTGAGATCTTCAATATTGGAGATTCTTCTTTGATATGGAAGGATATAAAGAAGATGAAAGTATAAATATTACATAAAATTTAAAATTGTGTATAATTGCTTTGTGTCTTTTTTTTTTAATGTTATAACTCTATCGATATGTTAGTAGTTATGTTAGTAGCACGTTTTCATTCAAAGTATATGATTTTGACCTTCTAGGTATTGTTTCATGCATGTAATAGTTATTAAAATATTAATTTTCATCAAATTTTTGACATTTTAGGACATTTTTGACCTTTTTGAATGATTTCTCCAAACTTCACCGATATCAGTGACATATCTCTGATATACCTCTTTTCAACTTGTTGATACAATATTAATATCGACATTTGAAACTTTGAAAGAAAATAGGGACGAAGATGGAGAATAAGAGGAAAGGGGTAGGGTGAAGTAATCTTCTACTGGTGCCATCCTTGACATCAAAATTCTCAACTTTTTCATGCAAATCTTGGATTCCATATTCCCTCCTCTATATGAATCCAAGTTTTGACCCAATGCCTTAAAATGGTAAAACACTGGAGATAATTCCTATGCCTTGCCGCTGGACTGATAACTTCAACTTTGCACATTGCTACCCTAGATAAGGCCTAGATCTAGGCCTAAAAGTGTGGGATTAAGGTCCACATTAGTTGTATTTCAAAGCAATCATAAAAGTTATCTTGTTGGTACTTTGCTAAACACAAAAGAAACAACTTATAATTTTTCTGGATTTTGTTATAGAGAAGAACATTCACTAAACTTCAGATGAAGTGCTTGCTAGATCAACTTATTGGAAGTGATGAATATTCTCCTAATCTTCATTAGGATCAAGAAAGTAACTAATGGCAGCAAGCCTCATTGCCGATGGAGTTTTTCATTCACTCATACAAGTGAATGAATTATTGCAATGCCAATTTTTAGCTAAAATCATTTTATTTTTTCCCCCTTTGTTTTTGTCTTAGAACCATCATTGACTTTAGTTAAGGCCAGCAAGAGTTCAAATTCAACACAATGGAGATCTATAATGTCTACAATTCCATTTGCCATCCTTGCATGGATTACTCAATTTTTGTCTTGATGGCACATATTGTCATCTTCAACATGGAGCATTGTCGAAGATCGTCATCTAATAGAGTATGAAAGCACTCCATTCTATTTTATTTGATTCTGTTTGCATCTCCATGTTATGTATTCTATCCCTTGTAAGCCAATGTGTAGGTTTTATCACTTTACCCACTCCTTGGTGAAGGATGGAAAGCCAATCTAACTTCCTTGCCTTCCAAAGTTGCTCTCCTTAATAGCTCTCTAACTCCACTGGCAACCTATGTCCTTTCTTGCCTTCAACGTCCAAAGAAATTTGTGAAAATTATTGAAAAAGAATTAGAAGAGACTTCAGAAATGCATGGAAAAGAACCAATCTTTATTGGGTGAGATGGGAAATAATTTTTCATCCAAAGAAAATGATAACTGAGGTGTTTTGGAATTTTACAATTTCAGTAAAGCTTTACTGACCAAAAGTCTACCTAGGCTGCAAAAAAAAAGCCTGAGTTGCTTGTTAGAATTATTTGGGGCTGTCACTACAAGGGCCTTCCTATCCCTATAGACCTAAAGAGTAGTGGAGAATCTTCCCTGTACTAGGTAGCAACCACCAACAATGCTAACTTTCAAATACCTTTGAGAAGAACTTCTATCTAGGATGGATCTAGTACCTTTTTTGGCATGATTTTCTTTTGGAAAACCCACCCTAAAAACCCTTTGCCCTGGGATTTTTGGATTGACCTATAATAGTGTTCTACTTTAGCTAGTTCCCTCCAAACTTTGCACTTGAGCGACAAATTGCATCAAGACCCTCAAATGAAGGGATGGTACTCTTGTAACAAATGAAATGGGCCTCTTAGTCTCAATTTTGAACTTTATTATTCTTTGAAGGACTAGTTTACTTGAGGTGTTATAAAACTCGTGTTTTCATTGGTGCCAACCCATCTTTTTTATTTACTTCGTAAAAGGGGTTAACAACTATTTTGGTGTACTTGCAAAAGATGATAACTTGGATGTTAGAAAGGAAAAGGATAAAAAAGGAGGGTTAACACTAGTTCTAGCTTAGTATCAATAGGAACTTGAATTTTGAGAAACTTGTATTTTTTCTCCAAAACACAAGTTTTGGAAGGTGGTGTTAACCCATGAAGTAAACTAGAGTTAACCCTAATTTATAGGGGTTAATCCCCAAGTAAATTAGGCGTCAAAGGAGAAGGATGAAATTCTGATTGCAAGCATAGTTTGCAACCATTTTCAAGTGAAATTGATATATCGCACCATCTCTGATGGTGGGGTTAGATCTATTAGAATTTGTGTGCCCTTGATGAGCCATCTGAATAATGTAAAGAGTTACATTGATTTGATATTTCTTCTGAATAAGAATTAAATTTATTTTCGATGCATAAATTGGGTCTCTTAGTACAAATAGGGTGACATACTTAACCAGATCGAATAAACTTGATGTGTGTCAACTTGGAGATCTAAGGATTCGATAACACATTAACAAACTATTGTATTTGATTCTATTATTTATTTTGGGTTTGAGTTGGGATAACAATCTTCTTTAGAGACCGTTGTCTAATTGATGTTCTTGAAGGAGAATTCAAAACTGTTATGTGGGTCGGTTAAGGAGTTGACCTGATGAAGTAGGAGATAAATGGAAGTCTATTTCCAATGTTATTATGGAGAAGGTATGTCCTTAGACTAGAGACAGCTATGTCTCTCTATTCACGAACACATGTATTTGGCAGACCAATAATAAATGCACCTAGCATGGTGTTGATAATGGAAGGCTGATACATGTGAGAGGGAACATGAAATACATGATCCCTTGAAGAGATCATATAAATTTGCTTTATAGATGTATGTAGCAAATTGGAGAAAAGAGCTCGCTCCGAGTATATTGGTATAAGGTAATTTCACATGTGGTCATAGAGTTCTAATTAAACTCAAGCATGAAAGAGAAGAAGATAGTTTTTGGGAAAGGATATGATCTTCGTTCTCGTCCCAATGATATAAAGAGATATTATAAATAATATAATCCAATGAGGGATGACAACTATCTAATGGGATTAGATCACATTGTTAATATTATCCTCTAGTGTGAAGGATTCATAGGTATTTGGAATACCTAAATGAGGCGTAATGTCATAATCCATGAATCCTAAATGCTTTATTATTGGGTGATAAAATCCATAATGATTTTTGGTGGCTTCATACTTGTAGAGAAATAAAATATTATTTAAAAATTTAAATAATATTTGATTTAACATTTAATTAGGCCTAAAGTGTTGGGTCTTGATCCAAAAGGTTTTGGATGGAAATTAAATGTGTTTTGGATACCAAAGTCCCATTGGCTAAAATTAATGAAAAGCCACCAAGAAATTATGCAAGTATGATTTGATCCAATGTTTTTCATCACATTAGGAAATGTATGATCGCTATAAATATCTTCTAAAGGCAGAGCCAAAAGACTTAATAATTAGTTCATGTATGGAGTAATTCCACTGTCACCAAAGAGAGGAGGAGAGAATAGGAGTCGTGCCACCTCTCCTGCCTCTCTTCTCTTCTTGGACGACTAGGAGAAGAGTTGGAAGACCAACAACAACTGTTGTTGGAAGATCAACAGGTTCGTTGGAAGACCAATGGATACATTGCAAGTCCAACACCAAAATTGGACATCCAATTTATATTGGATCATAAGTTGGTGATCTTGTTGGTGAATCTTTGGTCATGTGCATGGAGGTTTGAGGTGAAGGTCATCTTGGGTTCACAAAGGGTTCATGACACGTGTTTGTTGTTAGGTGTTCTCGGCATCGAGGGCTTCATCAGTTTGCTGAGAAGGTGGCTTTGCGACTGCACTGAGAGTTATTGTAAGAGGCATTGCACGTGGGGTATTATTTTATGCTACCCACGAAGTTATAAGCTCTATCTTGTGGGATCCTGAAACAGGACGAAGCTATTTCTTCCCACGTGATTCTAGTTTAGGTTGTTTAATTCTTTGATTATCCAATTTTAGGTATTGAATATTTTTCAAATCAAAGTTTAAACGATCGATTTTCAAGCTTTTACGATGCTTTGGGAGAATTGTTTGTCCTTCAAGATCGACCCTACAATGAAGAGTATGGAGTAAATTCCTTTCTCCTAGAGCAACCTACTCCATTTGGATGACTTCTCATGATAAACTTCCCATCCTTGACAAATTCAAAAAAGGGAGTTTTGCCTACCTACATATGTGTTCTTTGCAAGACTAATGAAAAAAGTGCTTCCCACCTTATTGACAAATGCCCTTTCACTTCTCTAGGGATGCAAGCTTCAGTAAACCCGACCCGAATCTGACCTAACCTGACTTGCACTTGATCGAGTTTGGGTATGGGTTTTATCTAAAAAATCCGATAAGGTTTGGGTATGGGTATGAATCTATACCCGATTATTGATTGCGCAGCAATCATAGGTCTTAATTGGCCTAAATTAGGCTAGAACTTAGCATAAGCTAGTATAATTAATGCATGCATAAGCATAACTTACATCTTTACTACTTTCCTTTAGCTATGCATGAAATAATGATATAATGTACTAATTAAGTGCATTATATAAATTGTAGGTAATAAGAAGCTTAGGAGATGGATCTGAAGTTGGATCTGAAGTTGGACCTGTAGCTAGTGCTGCATCAGAGTTGGAGCAGAAGACCTTAGAATAAATGTAGTAGAGAAATAATGTAAGGGTTGAGGCATGTTATCCTACTAAGTAAGAATAAGGCAGAGTTAAATTATGGAAAACTTAGGTTCATTCCTAGCCTTAGGATAGCCCTAAAGACCATCCCAAGTCGTAGCCACACTTAGATTAGGTCACCATAGCCTAGGAAGCCTTAAAACCCTAGTTCCAGCCCTTATCTTTGTGCGGGTTGTGGCTAAGGGTCCTGGACGTCCAATAACTTATCTGGACGCCCATATAAGTTATTGGACGTCCAAGACCCTTAGCCACAACCCGCATACCTCAAATCCATGTCTGCAGTGTTATTGGACGTCTAGACACTTGGTCAGATGTCCAATTTCTACAGAATCCCCAAGATAGAACCCTGATTCCCTCTTGACTCAAATTGGACGTCCAGACAAGAGGTCTGAACTTGTGATTTTTGAGTATAAGTTGTCTGATACTATTATCAGACGTCTGAAACTACTCTCCAGTTCATGTTTTTGAATTCATGCTAAGATCTTGAGTTCTTAGGTCCTTAAGCCCAATTCCAATCCCCTAAGAACCTAAATTAAGGCACCCTAACCCTAGTACACCACCTTTAGACCTTCCTAAGAACTTAATTAGGTTCTCATTAAGCCCAATTGACTTGGATCATAGTCAATTACCATTGCTTAGCCAATTGGACCCATAGAGTCCAATTGAGCTCAGATCCCAACCTAAACAAGTCCAATTGAACTCAGTGAGAGTCCAATTGACCTAAGCCCAATTTAATTGAGTTATTCCACTCTCAATTAAGTTTACACTCACTCAATTAAGCTTATGTCAAGCTTAATTGCACTTTTCCATTAGCAATTAGGGCTTGCAACACTAATTTGAGACTGACCTTAAACCAAACCCCTTAGGACTTAACCTAGACCACTTAGCTGCCTAGGTCACTCCTACACACACACACACACACACACACACACCCATTCACACACACACACCCACCTAGAGTTCTCTAGAACTCTCTTCAAAGTGGCGCCACTCTTGGTTGCTAAAATTACCAAACAAGAGCCATTCAATTTTTAGATCCACAAATGGTGGTTCTAAAAACCACCTCCAAGGCCCTTAGATGACCACAATTGGAGCTCTCTATAGAGAGTTCCACACCTCTCTAGAGAGTCTCCCTCAGGTCTATGAAAAGACCTAAGGGGTGGCCATTTGCACCAATTCAAGCTTGGCTCCATTATTCCACCATCTATTAGCATAGTTCCACCTTCACACCTCCACCTCCACGAGCTCCCACCATGGCCAGTAGCACCTCCATTCCAAGAGCTTGGATCACCTCCTCCTCACCTCTCCAAGGGCCGACCTAACCCCCATTGGCTGCCCCTCCTCTCAACCTACTCAAAGGCCATCGGAGACAACCTCTGAATGCCCTTCCTTCTACTAGATAAGTAGAGCATAGTTCTTCATAGTTTTACTTGCTTTATTTCATGCTTAATAGTGTAGCTCCATATTTCTTCCTCAATGATGCATGCGTAATCCCCCATAGATTCATGTACGCAGTCTTTTTCTGCTAGGCAATAGTTTATTATCAAGAATTCCTGTGTAAGCTTTCCTCTAGCCTTATGCTGTAACCTCTATCATGCAATCAATGAAAAATGTTTGAATCATTTATATATCTATGTGTTGAAAAATCACCATGTGCTTGCTTATCAATTTTGTGTGATTAAAGTTGCCTGCGTTAATCTTCAATTTATCGCAACATCATGTCATGCATGAATACGTAACTTAGTATAAACCAACATGCATTTGAGCGAGTAGAGCGAACAAGATCGAAATCATGTCCATAACGCCTCCCAGAGACGAATGACCGGGACTCAAAGTATTATTATTTTATAAATATTTTTGATCAAGGGTTTTGCGCAAATATACTATGAACAACGACATTGTTTTCCTAAAGCGTGCGAGAAGAACCCACTTGTCAATTACCTTACCTGAATACTCGAATAAAGTCCCCATTTACCCGATATATATATCAATCCCATCCTAAGTCCCTTATTCTCCTAATCTTAATCTTTTTCATGATTCCCTCCATGATTTTGAAGGTTGGGAATGTTTCTGAAGCTTCCATTAAATATTTATTTTAGAGATGAAAATTTTTTGTTTGAAATGTACTTGTATTTAGCCTTTCTTTGTATTTTTTGTATTTTTATTTTTAATGTATTTCCCTTAAAAGGCTCTTTTTGTAATAATTTTAGTGGAGATTAATAAAATTAGAGTAACGTGACTTCCTATGTTGAGAGCTTGCTAAAAATAAATAATTAATGAATTATGTTATAGATTTTTCCTCTTCTTTAATTCTAATTTGACACGATTTAATTGTAAGATCAATTTATAAATGGATACCTGATGGTTAGAAACTAGGTTGAACACTATCAAATTAACACAAAGAAAGGGTTAAGTGTGAGAATTAACAGAAAAGACCTAAAACATTAATTTTGTGTTAAAAATGCATAATTAGTTCATTTATTGAGATATTTTGTTAATAAATATAAAATGGTGATCCAAATTGCAAATTGAACACACAAATAAGCTCAAAACTTTAAATCAAAAGTGAAATTAACTTCTAATATGTTTAATTAAGATTCCGTAAAAACTTGATTGCATTTGGACATCGTTAGGGCCTTACAATTAGAGATTCTAATTTAGGTCCTTAAATCATCACATTTCATGCATTAGAAAACCTTTAGGGACCTATTTGTAGGGTGTAAGGACCTATTTGTAAGGCTTCAGGGACTGCTCTGATAACATTCCTACCCACTTAAGGGGCCCCCTGCAATGTTTACACTGTTTCACCTGAGGGCTTTATTTGCAATTCCACCAACACACCTACGTGAACGATGCACCTCTTTGCGCACTGTTCATTGCAAGAACTGGAGCCATCCTAGCTGTTCACTCCTTCCATCCTCTTGATCTGTGGCTGATCTGAAATCGAAGTTTCGTGTGACTTGTCGCATGGCTTCACCCCCATCTCCAGATCTCATCCAACGGTGGCTCTTCATTTTAACTCTTCCCACGCTCCTCTCCTTGAATTCTCACCGTGAATGACCTAATTGACTAATTTCACCAATGCGATAAGTGGAATCACTGTTCTAGCCTACTTAAGGAGCTCCCCTTATTGCGTGCGTGCCATCGACTCCCTCCTCCATGAGCCGATCCTTTCGTCCACACCTGTAGCTCCCTCACCCCAATTTCCCCAGTCTGCGGTGACAGCACCGACTTGCCTTCCTCCTTTCATTTGCCACTAACCGATCTGGTGGTGGACCTTAGACATCTTCGTTGGCTACTGGTCTTCTCCCCTTTCATTGTCATCAGCCGTCGGCGGGTGACCTTAGACGTCTTCGTCCTAATTAGATTAAATTTTAAATACTTTCTAGGAGTAGATTTAGCATAGATTTACTGCTTTTTATATTAATTGTAGTGTCAGTTAAAGTAATTTAGGAGTATATTAGTGTAGATTTGACCCCGTCCTCTCTGATCAATTCAGATCAGAGAGGTATTTTTCCGTGACCATTTTGATCAATTAATCTCCCTTATCATTACATTATTCGCATTTTCTAATTTTCGTCAATTATTTGCAATCCACCCACTCATTAGAGTTAAATTCTCATCTCATTGCTCTCAATCTTTGAGATGAGGATTTACGCTCAAAAATCATCTAGGGGTCTCCCATCCATCTCAGATTGTTCACAAAGACCCTTGACTTGATTTGAGAAGAATCACTTTGTTTGATCTATTTTTAATTTGGATTTCAATGCAAGATCGTGAGATTTTGATCAAATTGAGTTTTGAAGGATTTTTGATCAAGCGAATCGATATGTTTTTGAAGTAGATCAATCCATGGCTGTGAATCTAAGATCATTTTAATGATGAATTTCTCCGTAGATGAGCCATGATTGAATTTGTCATGAGTTGGGGTTTTATGATCTTCAATGTATGGGAGAGCCAAGGAGAATCAACTTTGTTGATTTGAGTCTCTGCTTAGTATTTTTGATTGGTTTTTGAGTGAGATTTTGACTTTTAATCTAAGGAATTTTCAGTAGTCCTTAAGGTTTTAAACATTTGGGATCAAGTTAGATGGCTTTAATGGACTGATTTGAACTCTTCTTTCATGCTGTCTATAGCATAAGGAAGGGGTCAAATCAGTCTTTTTCTCTGATTTGAAATGGGGATTAAGGTTTAAAAGTTTTCGATGAAGATTCAATGCTTCCAATCAATTCTTAAGAGGATTCGATTTTTATTCAAATTTTAAAGTGAGTTGTGAATCCCAATTTTAGCACATGAAAAGGCTACGTAACAGCAACATTTTTTATTAGATTGATTTCTAATCTAATCCCATTATCTTTGTTGTCTATGACAAAGACAATGGATTGCATTTGGCCATCTGAGTAGCTACTGAAATCTCCATTTCAGAGCTGCTAGAAATGAGTTGAAACACTACAGCAGCCTTTGAATGGGATTTAAAACGTCTGGAATTACTTTTGGAGGTAGTTTTTACTGTTGCTGCTAAAATTGTTGTTTGAAGCTGCTGTTGCAGTTGTGGCTTGTGTTGCTACTATTAGTCTGATGAGTTGGGTAGTAGGTGATAGAATAGGTTTATTTAAGGGGCTGACTTGAGTTGTAATGTGGTGTTTATCTTGTACAAGCATTCTTGTACCTTTAATTAACTAAAATTCAACTTGAATCGCTTGTATTATGTTTAAATTCTGTTGTCAGTTAGCCTATCAATTGTGTAAATCCATCCAAATGGAATGTTAATGAAAATCATAGAAAAAATCAAGGTTAATTGCTCATACTTGTTTCACATAGTGTGTTGGATGTTTTTAGCTGTAACCTCTTTTCCAACCATTAGAAAGGTTTTCTAGGCCTTAGGTTCTCATGAATAACTCCTTTGAAGGCCTAGAAAGTGTTTGACTTGCACATAAATAAAAACATCTTAAAATTTCCAGAAAGAATAAAATAAATGTGTAGCAAGTAGGATTGGATTTATTTCTAAGTGCTTGCAAAGTTTCAAAGCATTCTAAACCCCTAACTTGGTAGAACTTACCAGCTAACGGTTCAGTCTACCTTGGAATTTAATAAAAGAACTATTTTTCTCATATCTTTCTTTCTCTCCCACCGCCTACCACTGGAAAACTTATAAAATCCATAAGAAGCAGAAAAATCCCAAAAATACCTAAAAATACTTTGCAAACTATGTATATACATGTATATATAAGCTATATATTAAGCTATATATATGTGAGTAGTGTATAATATCTAAATAAATTGTAAATAACTTATGTATAGATTCTATAATGTAAATTAAGTATTTAAGATAACTTAATTGTATATAACTTATTTATATAATTAACTATTAATTTAATTAACTAATATGTACTATAATCTAGATAAATTAATAAACCCCTATAAATAACATTATTTATTAATGATACTGTACATACATAATTATGTGTATATAATGAACATGAAGACACCTATAATATAATTTTATTATATCTATATAAAATAAATAATTAATTTAAAATTTATTAGTTAGTTTATTAAATTAAATTAGAATAAATTAGTAAATTAAGTAATTACTGAACTAACTTATATTGTATATTTGTATCATAGTATTTTAAGTAATTTAAACTAATTTAACTGTATTTATATTGTATTATATTATTATATATAATTTATATGTAAAATACACTGAAATAACATATTTAAATGTATATAAATTAAAATAAAACATTTCAAATATAATAAAAATGGGTATTAAATATTTTATTATGTATATTAACTTTTTAATAAGTTAATTTGATAATTAATTAACTAATTTATATTGTAATTAGTAAATTAAACCTTAATTTAACTTGTATAAATGTCAATCTTTAGCTAATTTATTTATATAGTAAATATAATTATTTTTGTAAATAAACTATATAATTATATAGCCATATATAAGGGCTTTATGAACATATAATTTATTTGGTAAATGAAATTAATTTGAGCCTTCAAATCGAGGGTAAAATCTTGAATCAACTGCACCTACGCTGAGATTCTAGTGCCTGAGGGGCACCTTGTTTGGCACCACATCATGAGTGGGAGAGTGAGCAAAGCCCTTTATATTGTTTTTCTGCTTTGGCTTATGCAGTCAACAAGCACCGGGGGCTACTTATCACCTATCTCCTCGATCCTTTGAGTATGAATGAGCTTTGGCATGAGAATGTGAGTGTGGTGTATGGCCGGGGGTTGTGCACTGTGCGTGGGTCTGATTAGGCCCAATAATGAGCCATAAATCTGTTAAAATGTACCTAATTAAGAATTAGGATGGCCTTAGTAGAGGTCAGGTCCTACCCATATGGGTGCTATGTATTCCTCGAAAAGGCTGCCCGCCAATTGAACCATTTTTGGGGTTAAGAGTTGATCTGAATCGGTTGTGAATCGGTCCAAAGAGAAGAAGAAAGAAATGACTAAGTGAACTACAGCTAAGTGTTATAAAAAGGAAGAGCCTGAGAGAACTAAGTATAAGAACAACTAAGAGAGAAGAAGAAAGGATAAGAAAAATTGCCTTAGTGTATATAAGTGTGCATGTGCTGTGCGTGTGTGTTGTGTGTGTGTTTTGTGTGTATGTGTATAAATACATATATATGTAAGTGTATGTAGTATTGATTGAGCTCTAATTTGTATATAAATAACATCAGAGCTTTAGTGACATATGCATCCATCACTGTAGATAGAATAAATGTCAGTATAGATCCTATTTTTACCTTAGCTTATGTATATAGTTTTTCTAAGGTTTAGCGACACTTATATATGTCACTGTACATACATTATGTGTTACTATATATGTTACTATGTTAATTTAAGTTAGTATAGTATATATTATTACTTATTATTGTTTATATATCTAAGTATTAATAATATAAGATATAAATAGATAGTATAGAGTATTCATTTATAGCTTTTGATTCTTGTTTGTAGATAAATGTTTACAAGCATTGTATTTCATTTCTTTTGTATATAATTGGTTCATTCTTTGATTCTTTGATCCATTCATTCATTCTTGTATATAAAATCAATCTTTTTTTTTGAATTAAAGAATATTATTGGACTTAGAGAGTGATATATATCAATAACTACCTCCCAGTGAACGACTTGAAATAAACCAGTAAAAATTAAGTATATAAATAAAATTGATGTGACAATGGTTTGTATTTTATGACATATACTACAACAACGACGCTTTAAAACCTTTTTTAGTACGAACCGGTAGTTAGCGATCATATTTTTGGCATCGTTGCTAGGGACAAAAATCCGACAATAGTACGTTCTTATGATTGTTGACGAGTCGTCCATCACATCCCTCTGCTTCCCCCATCTCATCCCCTTTGTTCCATCCTTGCCAGGCCCTCCACTACTCTTCCCTTAACCCCTCCCCTTTCTCCCACCTCCTTTAAATCCTTTGCTCAAGATTATCCTATAAGTACCTAATTATGATCTTTACATGCTTTTAAAGACTATGAGGATTGATTTTACCATTCATGACATTTATAAAAGTTTTGATCTCAAGCTTGAATTCTTGCATGACATATTTAATTCAATGGGAAGTGATAATTGCTAAATAGAGTTTATAAGGAAATTAATCATCACTCATAATTCACCAATAACATGATTTAGGTCATGATTGCTGAAGAAGAAAAATCAAATGGCAAGCGATAGGAGTTGAGTTCGTGAAGGGACTGGGAGTCATATGCAGAATATGGATTCCTACAACGTTAAATGTCATTGAGCTCATCATTGTTTTAGTCCAATAATAGGAAAATTAAGCGAAAATGGATATAGAGGGGCATGGTGGGATTCCCTTCCCACGTTCCACATCAATGCGCTGATTTGAAAATCTCAGAATGGATAGGAAAAGGTGACTGATATTTAAGGTTCTAATGAGGAATCGACACATGAAAAATCAGTACCACTTTGGAAATAGCCATTTAGAGTGGAAAGATTTTGGGCTAATTCCTTCCAAAAAAAGTAGAGCATATATTGCATATATACCATACAATTTTTGTGCCAGTTAGTATTTCATGATAGAGCCATACTCAAGCAAAGGGATTGAAGCACATGCATTGATGCTTTTGTATATATGGTGAAGAAAAGCAAAAGGCCTAAAGCACTTCCACAAATTTCCTTAAAGAATTTCTATATCAACAAAAGGGTTTTTGTACAATCTATGACTTTCCTAAAGAAATACTTGTTGGAGATGTAGAGGTGCTTAAATTTGCAAATCTTTCGTTCAAAGCTCTATCAATTTACCACTGAAAGTGAATCAAATATTAGAAATTCCATTTTACAGATATTCCATTAGTTATGAGTGGAGAAGATATGTTCTTCCAAAGAATAATTGTCCCAATTGTCATGAACCTTTGATGTCCCCAAAATATTTTCAACCTCATGCAAAATGTTGGGGGAGAGGGGCAATTGGTTGCAAGATGGGAAAAGAGAGGAGAGGGTAGGAGAGGGTGAAAGGGATCATGGGAGACGTGGGACATATGGTTGCAAGAGGGGGGAGGGAAGGGAGAAGGGTGTGGTTGAGGGTTGATGGGGAAGGGGTGAGGATGGCAGAGAAGCTGTGAGTTGGGGAAGGAGAGGAGCAAGGCATGGGACACCAAAGGGATTGTGAGGGGGAAAGGGAAGTGAAGGAGCTGGGAGAGGCAGAGGGATGCAAGGGGAAAGTAAGTGGAGGAGGTGTGGTTGGGGATGGGCCAAGGGTCGTTGGAGACGAAAGGGAGAGAAAAGGGGGTTGGTTGAAGAGGTAGGTAGCAGTGGAAGGAAGGAGAGGAATGAACCTTGTCAGAAGAGATACTGTGATGAATGGTGGGGGGTGATTTGTTCAGTCCTTGCTGGAATGCCTTCTTGCCAAAAGAACCTTCTTTGTCGGGGTCCTCATCGAAGTGCAATGCCACTTTCCCATTTGATGCTTGTAGCCGTCAATGGTTGAAAAAGAGGGTTTCTTTTTTTTTTTTTGGGAGTAAGAGAAGAAGAGAGGAAATGGGTAGTTTGGGAATGATTTTGAGTATTTTGATCTAGAGGGGATCTAAAACTAAGTTTGAACCTAAGAAAGGGACTTCCACCCCATGTGAAACATCTAGGGCACCACAAACTAAGCTCAACCCACAAAGCGAATCTTTGGACGATTTTCCCAAGTTTCTCGATCATTTTCTTCAAGGCTAATAGTCTCCTAGCTGAAAACTTGTGTTTCTTTCCTTCTTGTTGATCTTTGAGCTCTACAAGTCTCTCTGATCAGGTCGTGGGCTTGCTTCTTGCTGGCTATTGATCTTTTCTTGCCAAGAGGCTGGTGACTCTTGGTTCGGGATGCTAATTTGCTGTGATTGTTCATTGCTGCTGCTCTACCTCTTCACCTCTTCCTCACTGTTCGTTTGTGACTGTGGCTACACCTTTTTTTTTGTTTTTCTTTTACTTATGGCTGTGTCAATTTGTTGGGGGACGATTGTTGTCTTCTTTTAGGGCCTATGGTTGTAACCTTTTTCTGAACTTTATTTGATTGATATTTGTTCCTCAAACACTCCATTTGCATTGAAATGGCTCTTTCCAAGGACCGTTCAGAGTTTCTCCGGAAAATTAGGGGTGTGAGCGAAAATTTTTACCCTTTGAGTTGAGTGTGTGGGTCTTGTGTGAACAAGAGAGGATAGCGGGGGGTTTCCACAATTTTTTCCCTCTCTCTCTCTCTTCCCACTCACACACCCAGTCACACACTCACTCACACACACTCACCACCCCTCTCCTTCCTCCCCAAAACCCTAACCCCACTTCTATTTAAACCCCACCACCCTCTCCATCTCCACACCACCACCACCACTTCCACCACCTCCACTACTGCCGGCGACCTCCCTTCCCTGTTTCCTTGAAAGCTGTGGGTGGGGAAGGGGGAGGAAAGCTCAAGGCGGAGCTCGAAGGAGAGAGGAAGAGGGAGAGCGTGGGAGAGAGGAGAGAGCTCGGGGGTAGCTCGGGCGTGCACAGCTGGAAGAGCTCGAGCAGGAGCACTCGCATGCATGGGGACTGCCCTTGTTGCGGCCAAAGTTGTAGCCGTGGGAGAGGGAGAGCGAGGGCGTGAGAGAAGAGAGAGCTCTCTCGAGGGAGCTCGTACAAGAGGGAGGAGCCGCGGCTGAAGTGCAGCTGCAGGAGCTCGAGGAGGGCTGGTAAGAGAGAGGAGGACGTCGGAGGAGGGCCCTCGACCTCCTGCAGCTGCTGGGGTCGCTGCTGTAGGTGCTACGGGCGGAGGCCCGTGAGAAGATGAGCATCGTGAGGAGTTCTGCGTACTGGAATTTTCCAGTATCAGACGTTTGGAGCATCTACCAAACGTTTGGAGCAGCAGCGGACGTTCGGAGCTGAAGTCGGACATCTGAAAATTCACGGAGTGTCGAGGTATAAGTCCTTAACGCTCATGCATGAGCATACGTGAGGTACATAACGTTGCGCTGTCGTGGTTTTAAACCTGCGAACGTATGCGCAGGTACATGTCTTGGAAAGGCACACAAGCACCCTCTTCGAGGTCTTTAGGACGTCTGGACGTCTCCACAGACGTTTAATAGATCTATCAGACGTCCAGGCGCATTGACAGACGTTTGGAAAGAGCCAGGATGACTGTAAAGGGGTTCCAGATGCCCGTAACAACGCAGGAACGCAAGGTGAGTTACTACCGTCGTTTAAGACGTCTGGGCCTAATCCCAGATGTCTGATTTTAGTCTGTATGCACGTTTTTGGCTTGTTTGGGGCCCAAATGAAGTTAGATTTATGCAAACGAAGTACCATTGTTTTCCGCTAGAGTTTCTCTACGTATTAGTGTCAATTAATACTATTTGAAACTTGTCTGATGTGACTTAGTCACTGGTACAGGTGTCTAGCCTATAGCGTGTTCGGGACCTACGGAGACAACATGACCTGTGCTTCTAGCCCCCATTCCTCTCGTGTTTCCCGGTAGAGTGGTTTACTTTAATATTAAGATTTAAATAAGTAAAGTGCATGTTTAGAATAACTTGATTGAACCCTAGGATGTGAAATGAACCCTAGGGCAGAAGCGAATGAATATTGCTTGAGCTACCCTGTTTACTTTGAGATGCATGTTAAACCCTAATTGCTAGCAAGTGTATAGATACTTGATGTGATGTTTTCTCAGTTATTAAAACACGAGCTGCCTGTTATAAAAATGAAAATCGGGATGTGAATAGTGAGATCTGAATGTTGAGAAATGGATGAAAGGAATACAAGCATGAACCCTAAGGGGAATTAGGAGAAGAACTTCTGTATACGAAAGAATCTTGTAAGTAGATGGGAAGTGAGTTGGCCCTTGTGTACACAATACTGAGGAGAGCAACTGTCCCTTTAGTGTAGAGGGGGGCTAGCTGCCCCTTTGGGTTGAGACTCGGGGTTAGGATTAGTCACTCTACATCGACTCCTGTTTGTCCCTCGTGTACGTGGTACTGAGGTGAGCTACTTAGTGTAGGGAGGGAGCTAGCCGCCCCACGGGGCTCGGGGTTAGGACTAGCCACCCTACATCGACTCTTGTTAGGTCTACTGGGTAAATCGGGATAGTCGGACGAGGGTACACAGACTGTGGAGGGGCGAGACCCCTGTTCTGTTCTGAGAGGCGAGACCCATGTTCTAAGAGGGTAAGGCCCTGTGTTGTTCTGTGCTGTACTTTTAGGCATACCTGTTAGCGGAAATGACTGACCGCGTGTCAGTGTGGGATAGCTACATATGCGCTTAACGCGTGTGCCGTAGTCACCGCTATGTTGCGACCATGACCTCGGGGTGGTTGACCGGGTGTAGGACTACCACGGGGGACTCTCCCGACCAGGAGAGCACCACGTGTACATCTTACATTATGGGAAAGACTGCAATCAAGATCGTTCCCTTGAGGGACAGACAAGATCAAGAAATGACAGATTTCTTAAGAAAATAAACAAACCGGAACCACTTATTTGAGCTAAATGGAAATGAATAATTGATTTAGTTGCTTGTCTTATGCTAATTGCATGTAACTGGCTTAACCACCACTCTACTCAGCGTTAGTTGACCACGGATTTTATAACCTTGTTTAGGTCAGGGAGTTAAGTAGCCAGTACCATCGGATGCAGAGGGAGCTGGGCCTAGTTGAGCACAGCCATAGCTGTCGTTCCCTTTTCTTTCTGAGCTTTTGTTGTAGTAGTGAGTATTCGATATATGTAATACTATTTTTGTTACATTTTTATTGTTGTAATTGTGATGACATGTAATATTGTAAGACTTTTCATTCTATTTCCTTTACTATCTCTGTATTATTTTCTGCCTAGTTACATTACATTTGTGGTTGTAGAATATTTTCTGCTTGTAGTTATTTTTTGTTGGACAATTGGATCTAAGGATTTGTCGAGACGAGCTGATCTCGGATCTTATAGAGATCTAGATTCGGGTTGTAACATGCACGATTAATTTCTCCTTTTTGGCTCGTTAAAAAAAAAAAGGAAAACTAAAGAAAAAAAAAAAAAAGGAGAGAAAAACCTTCTTGGTGACACTCACCGTTATTTCTCGTGAAATGAAATAAAGTAGCGTACTTGGTTGGATAGGGTCCCCTGGAAGGCCGGAGCATACCAATACCATTCTCCCCCGTGGGAAGAGGATCACTTGATCCTCCTCTCTTATCATCCGTCCACACAGAACCCTCCACGCAATCGGCAGCTAAGAAACGCCGACGGAAGGGATAAGTCTGTGAACCGTTAGTATAAGGGCAGCAACAGAGAGGACGCACACCGGCAACCACCAGCGATGGCCTCCATCCCCTGCGCGATCCAACCCTTCCACCTCCCTTGTTCCTCCTCCGCCCCGGGGAGGCTGCCGCTGCGGTCGCCGTTCCTAGCGGCGGCGACGAGGCCGGTGAGCTGGCTGAGGCCGACCGGGTTGAGCCGGAAGCTGACCGCGGGAGGGAGCGGCCGGTTCACCTGCTGGTTCAAGTTCGGGAAGAACGGCCTCGACTCGGAAGGCGCCGGGGTTTACGGCAGCCAGTCCAGGGACGACTTCGACCGCGACGACGTCGAGCAGGTCGGGTTTCCCGAAATCCTCCTCGTTTCCTTGTCGTTGATGATGGGAATCGTTTGGATCACGTGCAATTCATTCATCTCTTTGCGAAATAATCCGTAATCTCTGAAAAGCAAACTAAGGGAAAAGTGCACAGAACCCACCATCTTCATGATACCTATGACTCAGACATGGTATGGCATGAAGAATGGAGTTTCAGGCCTAGTTTATTTTGGCGGGTTATCTCTTCAAAGTGGGGATAACCCACTCGCCATTTCATCCTACAGAAACCGAGCAAGCTGTGGTTATCTCACTGTATAAATAGGATAACCCTTTGGGTTATCACGTTGCATTGCAAATAGTCACAGGTTAGCCCAAAAGGAGAACCCTTTCTGACTCCTAAATAAAAATGCAGGATAATTCTTCTAAAAATTCATATCCCGTAGAATTCTATCCCTTATCCCAAACTAGGCCTTGGAGTTGGTTTCTTGGGGAGGACCAACGGTGGAAAGAGTTAAGATGAACCAAATGCACGATTTGCTGAAGAGGGTAATCGCGGCGTTAGAAGGAATGAAAGGAAACTATCTAAAAAATGTCGAATCGGGTTCGCATGCCTTTGAGATAAAATGAAGGTGAAAATGGGGGGATGGGGATGTAAAGAAAGGTGGGTTTGGCGAATTGGTGACACGCTTTGTTGAAAGGGAGTGATGAAGGGTGGGGATGCGTGAGATTGCCGATTGTGCTTTGGTTTTGTTATTTAGTTGAGAGAGGTTGCTTTTCTTATTTTACATTGGTGTTGCTTCGTGTATGCTTTTTAGTGTTCCCAATGTCCCTGTGGGCAAGCTTAGACCATACACAGAGTGATTCTGTTGGTTGTTGTTGCCCTTGCCACCAAGTAAATTTGGTGGCCTCAATAGCTTAACAAAAGCAATAAGTGGCACTTGCAGGATTGGAACCCATTGAATTGTACCATGTTTGGATAGATTGATTTTGTATTTAGATCTGATTTTAACCATCTCTATAGAATGAACTCATACCCAACCACTTCTCATTGTCTAGGGAAGAAAAGCTATAAGCACTAATGGGCACTAGGGCAGCGGGATGCCATGGGATTTCCCTATGTGTAGATAAGGTTTTCCATGTAAATCAAGTGTTCCTTATAAGGTTGCAGTTTCACTGGAACACATTTCCGGTAGGATGGTCAGTGGGGTAGTTACTACTTTACCATGTCCTGGATGTTTGTGTACATCTATTTTAAAGGTTTAGATATGCATACAGATATGGATATCTCATGGATATGGTGGTTTTACTATGCCTTCTGAATCTTGCAATTGTAATTGAATGGCATTAAGCAATTACAAACCTTGGATCAAAGATACCTGATTGAAGATTAAAACGTGTCCAGGAGTGACCTATATATTTTTTAAGGAATGTATATATATCCTAGATGAATATGGATATTTGTAGAGACATAGGAAATTCATTTCTGATGGAATGGTTGCATCATCAACTCTCTTCCTACCTTTCTTTCTTTCTCATATGGTATACATTGCCCTGTTTGAATGATCCATGCGAACATTGAAAATGAAACCCAAGGATTATCCATAAGCTTGTTTCATAGTGAATGTTGGATGTGCACAAATTTCACAAGGATGTGTCTTCCAATTAAAAAAGTCTCAGTTTCAAATCATAGGGTATGTACATTGAACCTAAGCTTGCTTGCAGAGGTTTTTATTTCTTTCCACATTCAAGTTAGGATTATACCTCTTCATGAAGAAATATGTTCATTGCATCAAGACAACCTATAGTCTATTTGTATTTGCAGGCTAAAGAATATAGACATTTATGCAAGTGGCCTTTTTGCATTAACACCTCCTTTATTTTTAGTGGATTCTGCTGGCTGGTTGCTAGAGCTGGAACTGAAATGTACCTTCTAGCTGTGCTTAGATACAAGACTATGCCAGAATGATGGGGCATACATATTGTTGGTGATATGATAAAGCGTTTTTGCCATATTCGTGCTACCATGAAGTCAACTAATCATTGAGGCCAAGTTGTTGCAGCATCAGAAAAATAGTTCTCTGATCCCTTTCTTTGGAAAGTAATAGCTGTCTCGTTATTATTTCAGAGAATTATTTTCATCTCAATTATCAAGACAAAACATCTGAATAACCTTGTTATAATTTCTGGAAACCTTCACAAATTCATAGACAATCATTACTAACTTGTGATTGTTGATGAAAATATATAGAGCCTGATTCTATGTTTTTTCTCCTTTTCCCTTTCGTCCAGTATTTCAACTACATGGGAATGCTTGCTGTAGAAGGTTCATACGACAAGATGGATGCTCTTTTGAATGAAAACATCCATCCAATTGACATCTTACTGATGTTGGCTGCAACGGAGGGTGATAATCCAAAAATTGAAGAGTTGATGAGAGCTGGAGCAAAGTATGACATCAAAGATGCAGATGGTCGGACAGCATTAGACAGGGCAGCAAGTGATGAGATTAGAGAGCTTATTTTGAGTTTTAGAGTTCAAAACGTGTGACTTGGCTTGTTTTTTTTTCTTTATGCCACTTGTATTGTATGCATTATTGTTCGAATTATAATTGATAATTTTAGTAGGTGCGTTGTTTCTTACCGATGACAACATGGAAAAAATATTGTTGATTGTTGAGAGTGGATAACTATGTGCTTGGAGTTGGATTCGAAAATCTTTCGTTGTAGTTTGAGTCGCGAACAAAATCGTTTAACAGATAAAATTTGTATCGAAAATTCGTAAAGAATTTCCGGGTCAAATATAGGGAGGTTACGTCGATCTCAAAATTCATAATTATATTTTTTATATTCTTTTTTTGTAAAAGGTAAAATAATCATAATGGAATCGATGTAAACAATAAGAGAGAGGGAGAGAATAATTACTTGGTATTTGAATAATGTTTTTACAACTAAGAAAACAGGAAATAATTATATTAGAAAGTGGGAAACTGTTACAACTAGAAAGCAGGAAATTCTACTCTAAAAAGCGATAAAAGAAGGGAGGGAAATGTTATCTTCCTCGATGAATGCTTGGAGGACGAGCCGGACGGAGGTGACCCTGGAAGACGGAGGACGAGGCGAGGAGAACGAAGTTGAAAGAATGGGAACGAGGCAGCACGTCGTCGTCGTTGTGAGATTTACTTTCGGAATAGGGGTGAAAACTTGGATTTAGTTCTTGAGGAGCATCCACGGTGTGGGACAAGCTTCTCTTAAGCTTTGGAGAGGAAGAGAGGAGAAGGAAGGGATGAGAAATTCATATGGTAGGAGTCTCCTTTTATAGTTACAAGGATTGGAGGCATTTTGGACATTTTAACTTCAAAAACATTAAAGAGGGGCCTTTAACGATAGACAAATGTCGCTAAAGGCCAATTGTGAACGATGTGTGTGCACGCTGCTCGCACCCACTCCTCTTTTGCACCTAAAACGCCTGTGCACGTTTGGGCGATATCAGCCGTCAGATCTCTAGATCGGACAGCTTAAAATCGTCCTCACAACGCCCTTCAAATGCCCTTACCGAGCACCCGTGCATGCGATGAGGCGTGCAGACGCGTGTCATCGCGCGTGTATGCGATCAACGATTCCTCTGCGTGCCATGTCTCCTCCCCTCGGTTGCCCGATCTTCATCTAACGACCGAATTGAATGTGCCCTGCGCCCCAACTGGATTGAGGCGCTCAGCGAGGCTCGAATGCGCGACTCCTACGTCGCCTACAGGGGCGCGACCGCTGCGCTGAGGCCTCAACTTTGTCGTGTGGAGAGATTAGGCACGCGCGATCGTGGTCGTTGGATCATGATCCAACGGCCTAGATCGCCCGTGCCTTTGCCTTCAGAAGTGCTACTCCGGGTCCATAGGACCGATTGGGCAGCTGAGATGGCGCCATGTTACGACTCGATTCCCGAATCCCTACAGGACACGGGACCGGACCGACTCGACTGATCCCAAGACCCAGTCGTCCAACGAGGAAGTAACTAAAAAACAGTAAAAATAAATTACATTCACCATGCAAGCAACTAATAGTAACAAAGTACAGCAGTAAAGAAGTAAACTACTACAGTATACACCACCACAACAGTAGAGAATTTAAACACGTACAGGAATATAAAGTTACAAATAAAGAGTACAGAAATGTAACCAAAATACTCACTACAACAGAACGGTACAACACAAAGGTACACTACTGAGCTCTACTGGGCCTAGCACCCTCTGCAGCCGTAGGCTCTGGTTGCTCAACACCTGGACCTGAAAAAGGTTATGAGTACACGAAATCAGCGAACGTTGAGTAGAGTGGCAACCAGCTAACTAAAAACTGTAAAGGTGGACAGGTAGCTGTTGTTTCAATTTCTTCCTTTATTTAACTAATTATTCTTTCTTTCATCACTTGGTTTATTTATCAGGCCTTTTTCTTGATCTCGAATGTTTCTCGTGGGAATGATCTTGATTGCAGTCTTTTCCGAAGAGTAAAAGTAGCATGTGGTGCTCTCCTGGCCGGGAGAGTCCCCCGTGGTGGTCCTACACTCAGTCAACCACCACAAGGTCGCCGACAGACGTAACGGTGACTACGGCACGCACGATAAGCGCACGGGTAGCTACCCCGCACTGGCACGCGGTCAGTCGTTTCCGTTAACGAGTGCGCCCAAAGCACAGCACGGAACCAGTATAGGGCATAACCCTCTTAGTAACAGGGGTCTAGCCCCTAAGAACCAAACAGGGGTCTCACCCCTCCACAGTTTGCGCACCCTCGCCTGACTACCTTGGTTTGCCCAGTAAGCCTAACAAGTCGGTGTAGGACGGCTAGCTGAACCCCGGGCCCCGTGGTGTGGCTAGCTCTCTCCCTACACTAGTATCTCTCCCCGATACTGCGTATGCGAGGGCCAAAAAGTCAGTACAAAGTGGCTAGTCCAAACCCTAGGTCCCAACCCTAGGGCGGCTAACTCCGCTTTGCACTAAACAGGGGGACAGTCGTTTTCCTTGGTACTCCGTACTCAAGGGCCAACTCACTTCCCCATTCACATTTCCAGTTCCATTCTATTTATTTTCTAGGAGCTCTACTCCTAATTCTCCGTCGGGTTCATGCTCATGTTTCTCAGGCCAAGCCATGCTAGGTTTCATCATTTCAAGTTTATTCATAGGTAGCTCGTATTTCCAACATTCAACCTATTATTTCCAATTCATATACAGCCAGCTTGCATTTAATTGCAAACAATAGGAATTTACATGCAACAGTTGCTAACAACAGTACTCTACACTTCACAGGCATCTGTTATCCAATTACAGGCAATTGTTATTATTTTATTTACTCATCCAAGACTGCAATTCATGCATTCAATACAATTATCTAATGTCTCTAGTCCTAGGATTCATGCCATACCCTAAGATCTAACATTCATTCCAGATATACATTTATGTTTGTAATTATACTAATGGAAGCCACTCTACCCGCAAAATCGGGAGTAATGGGGGCTTGATCGGCAGGTCCATGTGCCTCCGCAACCCCCAAATCCACAACGGAATGAGGTCCTAACACAAGGATCAACCACAAGACACCACTCAGAACATGATAAAAAGCATTCTAACAAGTAGAGGAACTTATACGAAGAATAATGGAATCTTAAATGCAGAAATTGGACCTCAAACGAACCCTAAATGGGTCAAAAACGATAATCCTGACTCAAATCAGACGTCTGTAACACCTTCCAGATGTCTTAAAAGGAACCCAGAACCATGCCTCACTTTGCGCTACTCCTCAGACATCCAGGGATCTTGCTGAACCGTCTAGACCTAGTTCCAGACGTTTGACCACCTCTCTGGACGTCTGGAGACGCTCACCGTCATCTGGTGCCTTGCTTAGACGTCTAAATCGCGTGGGAGGGCATGTCCCGCACCTTCCCGAAGAGAATCCTGCACGCGCAACGCAAAATCTACTTAATACGGCACGTGACTGTGCCTCGGCGGAACGGCCTGCATGGCCGTATCCGCAAAGGGAGGCATAGGGCGCAGGATATACCTCTCAGTCGTCTGGAGCTTCTTCTAGATGTCGTCTGGATGTAGATCCAGATGTCTGATTCTGGGAAAAATCCTAGAACCAGAAGCTCCTTCGTCTTCCTCGTGCTATACGCGGCCGTGCCGCGCTCGCTCGTCCGCTGCTCTAGCTGCAACAACGTCGGGGGAAACCTCCCCAGCGCACCTCTCTGCCGTGCGCATGCCCGATCGGTCGTGAGCTCCTCTAGCGAGCTCTCTCGCGAGCTCGCGCGCTCTCCTCTCTTCCCCCTCGCTGCTCTTCTCCTCTCCGCTGCTACACTCGGCTGCAACTCGCCGCTCTCGCTCTCACTGGAGGAAGGAGAAGGTGGATGGGAGTGGGGTGGCGTGAGGGCGAGGAGGAGGGTATATGTAGGCGCGGGGGTAGGGTGATGCAAGTCGGCGAGGGGAAGAGAAAGAGAAAGATTTCCGCTGCGCACAGTCTACGCGCGGCACGAGCGCAGACTCGAGGACATACGCACACAAAAATTGATTTCCAGACGTCTGGGAACGTGTCCAGACGTCTGGCCAGACGTCCGACCCAAGTCCCAAACGTCTTAAAGGGCTTCAATAGCACGGGTCTTAACACGTCATCTTGGCCATCCATCTTCTGTGTATTGTAGATGGTGCCATAGATGTCGGATTGGATCGATTTTCACGCTGTTAGGCTACGATCATCGATCCAAAACCATCCATGCGGTCGGATTTGTCGTCCGAAGTGCAGATTGGCATCATCTTGGCCCTTGATCTTTAGGCTTCCTCGGTCTCTATCTGGTGCTACAGATGTCCGATCAGGGCGATCTTGGAGTCGTTGAACTCCAATTGTCGCCCTGATCAGATCTGTATGGTTGGATTTTCGATCCGAGGCTTTGATAAAAAATTGCCCTGTCCCTGACCATAAAATGAGATAATTACTATACAATTTATACAACTTGACCTAAATGCATGATTATGCATGTTATGCAATATTTAGAATGTATGATGCTAATATAACACTAAGAACATGCATTAATAGATATTTTTGGCTATTTAGATGTATGCACATCACACCCCCATGCCTATCTTTTGCTAGTCCTTAGCAAAAACTATATGCTATTTATAAAAGAATTAGGGTTAGATTACTCGGGCACAAGTCATTTTCAACTTTAAGAAGTTTTTACTTAGGACTTGAACTTTTAGACACAACAGCACCTGGGTATCTACCAAAATATAGACCGCCTCAAGCCCTCGCCTTATTCAAAGAAAGATCTCTTTTTCTCCTTTTTCTTCCTTTCTAATTTTTTTTGGATTTTTGAGTTTAGGGTTTAGAGCGGCTTTCTACGGCCACTCAACCCACCCAAGATTTGATGAGAACCTTAAGTTCTAAGCATCTTTTTGGTGAATGTGATAGACTCATTGATCGGCAAGCAGAACGGATTTTGGATTTTTACACCCCTAGGTGACCTTAAAAAGAGTTTTGCTTAAAGGTGTATCTATACGACCGGTAGCTTTCTCCCTACTTTTATTTTTTATGGGGTCAACACAAGAGTGAATTCAGTGTATATCTCCCCGGCTTATTCTACTTCTCCGCTTCTTCCTAAGTGTTTTAGGAATTTTTATGTGCATTTCTTGAGATGGGATCTGGACAATCAGTCGATGAGCTATTACCATCGACAACTTGCCAGCCATACTCGTGCGACGAAGTGTGGCTTATTTCTTTTTGTTTCTTTTCTCCTTTTCTTTTTCTTTTCTTTTTCTTTTCTTTTTGGACTTTCTTTTTCTTTTTTCTTTAAGTAGGTAGCTTCCCTGGTCTAAGATTTTACCTAAAGGCAGCACGAAAAGAATGGTCCAGTGGCTAGGCTCTAGACAACCTACCTATGGGCTATTACCCACGATAACTTGCCAGCCATACCACCCTAAAAGGTTCATTAGCTACTCAATTTCTGTTAAAACCGTCGAACAACGAGTCAGTAACGAATAATGTGTAGATGTTTAGACTTAAAGTTCTCTCAAATCAGAGGGTGGGTTGATAAGTCGTGTACCTATCACCCAAACTTATTTAATAAAATTAAAATAGAATTCAGGATGGTGAGGGCTCAATAAACAAATCCACATTTTAGTGGATACCCAGGCTGATTAAGCCCAAAGACCTGAAGGGTCTTAGCGTTTAGATCTTACTGTAATATTTCCTAAGATTGAAAGGTCCTAATGTCCAAGTATTTCTTCCTAATTCAATTTTATTTTTTTATGTATATATAAGAAAATAAGTAGAATTTACAAGAATTCCACAGAGCTGACAAATTGATTCAGAAATGAATCCACCCCCCCATGCCTAGCTGATGCAATGTCCGCATTGATAATAAAAGACGTGAAAGGAAGGGTAGAATGCAGAAGATATCACCTGAATATGAAGCTCGGGTCAGCTCTGAGTCAGATTGTACAACTGCTGAGTTTAATGCCATCAGCTAGGTGTAGTTCAGCTAAAGAAGTCACAACATAGCTAAAGCAATCGTGTCTGAGATGGGTTCTGGAACAGTACGGTCAATAACAGGGTTCAAACAATGACCGTTGATTTTGAATGAATTACCCGTCTTTGGGTTAGAGATCTGAACAGCCCCGTTTGGAAATATTTGATCGATAATGAACGGGTCATTCCATTTCGACCTAAGTTTGTCAGGAAGGAGCTTAAGTCTAAAATTAATTGGTCATGAAGAGCTTTTGTTTGAGCCTTGTAGATCTTGGCATTCTCGTACGCATCATTTCTAATCTCCTCCAACTCAGATAGTTGAAGTTTCCTGGTCTTCCTGGCTAAACACAGATCAAGATTACATTGCTTGATTGCCCAGAATGCCCTATGTTCAATTTCTATGGGTAAATGGCACGCCTTTCCATATACTAAACGAAATGGAGACATGCCGATGGACATTTTATACGCCATACGGTAGGCCCAAAGGGCGTCCTCAAGCTTTTGAGTCCAGTCTTTGCGATCAGGCCTAACCATTTTCTGTAGAATATTCTTGATCTCCCGATTGGAGATCTCGGTCTATCCATTCGTCTGTGGATGGTAAGGTGTGGAGATTCTGTGATTAACCCCGTATTTTTCCAACAAATTATGGAACTGGGCATTAGTGAAATGAGTGCCACCATCACTGATGATGGCCTTCAGAATCTCGAACCTACTAAAGATGTTCTTCTAGACAAAATCGATGACCACCTTGTGGTCATTGGTTCAAGGGGGAATAGCCTCAATCCACTTGGACACGTAATCAACAACAATGAGAATGTACTGGTGTCCAAATGAATGGAGGAATGGTCCCATGAAATCAATGCCCCAGACGTCGAAGATTTTGACGGGAAGAATCGGGTTTAGAGGAATCATATCTCTATTAGTTATGCTCCCAAGTGCTTGGCATCGGGAACACGACCTCGAGAAATCCTGAGCATCCTTGAATAAAGATGGCTAATAGAATCCTGATTGCAAAATTTTTGCAGCCGTCTTTTTCCCGGAAAAGTGTCCATCACACGCAGATGCATGGCAGAACTCGAGTATACTCTTGAATTCGTTCTCCGAAATGCATCGGCGAATAATCTGATCAGAGCCGATGCGGTACAGTTTAGGGTCCTCCCAAAAGTAATATTTAGCCTCAGATTTGAGTCTATCCCATTGTTGCTTGGTGCAATCTTGGGGGATTTGACCAACGGCTAAATAATTAATGATGTCAGCAAACCACGGGGTTTGGACACCGGAAACTGTAAGGATAGTCTCGTCCGGAAAAGTATTAGCAATTGGAATGTCCGGACGAGAAGAATCACTCAGAAGTCTCGACAGATGATCCGCCACCACATTCTGTACCCTGGATTTATCCTTGATTTCAAGATGAATTCTTGAAGCAGAAGAATCCATCGAATAAGCCGGGGTTTGTCATCCTTTTTGGCAAAGAGATGTTTGAAGGCCGAGTGGTCGGTATAAATTATGACATGAGACCCTAAGAGATAAGCCCTGAATTTCTCTAAAGCAAATACTACAGCTAGTAATTCATTCTCAGTAATAGTGTAGTTCCTTTGGGCCTTGTCCAGAGTTTTACTAGTGCAGTAAATGACAGAGGGCTTCCTGTCAATCTTCTGACCCAAAACAACTTGACTGCATAATCAGAAGAGTCGGTCATGATTTCAAATGGGGCTGTCCAAACCGGTGGTTGCAACACCAGAGCACAAGTGACTGTCATTTTAAGAAAATCAAATGCCTTACGGCATGATTCGTTGAAATCAAATGGCATATCTTTGGTCAGAAGGTTGCTCATAGAAAAGTCCTTGATGAACCTCCTATAGAATCCCACATGACCAAGAAATGATCGAATTTGTTTGACAGATGTGGGAGGAGGAAGTTTATAGATAGCATCAACCTTAGCTTTGTCCACTTCGATTCCCCGTTCAAAGATTACATGACCCAAGACAATGCCTTCTTGTGTCATGAAATGACTCTTTTTCCAACTATGGACCAATCTTGTTTTGATTCATCGTTTAAGAATTATTTCAAGATTAACGAACAAGAGTCAAACGATTCTCCAAAAATAGAGAAATTGTCCATGAAGACTTTCATAAATTCTCCCACCATGTCAGAGAATATGGCCAGCATACACCTTTGAAAAGTCGCAGGTGCATTGCATAAGCCAAATGGCATCCTACGGAAAGCAAAGGTTCCGTAGGAACAGGTGAAAGTAGTTTTTTCCTGATCCTTGGGATGGATAGGGATTTGGTTGTATCCCGAGTAGCCATCAAGGAAACAGAAGTACTTCTGCTCGGCTAGTCTTTCAAGCATTTGATCAATAAAAGACAGAGGGAAATGATCCTTTTTCGTGGCTGTGTTCAGCTTTCTGTAATTAATACAAACTTTCCAAGAGGAAGCTGAACGAGTTGTAACAAATTCTCCTTTCTCATTAGTCACAACGGTAATCCTGGCTTTCTTGGGAACAATCTGCACGGGACTTACCCAAGGACTATCAGAGATCGGATAAATGATTTCTACATCGAGCCACTTGATAATCTCCTTCTTGACCACTTCTCGTATATTTGGATTTAATCTCCTCTACATCTGGCGAGAAGGGCAGGATCCATCTTCCAAAAATATTCTATGATTGCAACAAGATGGCTCAATCCTCCTAAGGTCATGAATGGTCCAACCAATTGCCTCCTTGTGTTCCTTGAGGACCTTAATCAGTTTAATCTCTTGCTCCTTTGTTAATTTAGCACTGATAATCACAGGGAGTGTTTAATGATCGCTGAATCAGGTTTTAAGAATATCGCATTGTAATATAGTCGAAAGAGCATTCAAAATAAATATAATTTTATTACTCGAATTTAAAGTCCAAGGTCGAACACAGGGCACAAATTGGTGTTTTAAAAATCAAAATCACAACTAAAGAAATATGCAATAATATCAATATCACAATGCAAAAATATAGGAGTAATTGGCAATGTAGATCATAAAATATTCAAGAACTTAATGAATATGAATTAAAAATTGGACTGTGCTCCTTTTGATTTCTTTTCTCTCTGATTCTCTTCTCTTCTTCTTCTTATTTTTCCTTTGTGAGCTTTCTTCTCTTTCTGTCTCTTTGTCTTTGGCTTTCTCTGTCTTTTCCTCCCTTCTTCTTCCTTTGGCTTCTATCTTCTTTAGCTTTCTTGCCTTTCTTCTTTCTCTACCTTTGCCTTTCTCTGTTGGCTGCCATCTCTCTTCCTTTGACTTTCTCTACCTTGGCTTCAGCTTCTTCTTCCTTCAGCTTCTTCCTTCTCTTTCTTTCTCTGCCTTAGCTTCTCTTCATCCTTGTCTTCTCCTTCTTCAGCTTCCCTTCTCCTCTTCTTCAACTTGTAGTAAAACCTACCCCCTACCTGCGTGCACTCTCCTCTCTTTTCTCTCTTAGGTTTCACTCTCCTAGAGCCACACGTTATTGGGTAATTGGGTCGGGTACGTACCCAGGACCAGGCCCACCGGCGTGTGGTGGTGGTCGAGGAGTGCAATCGGGTCAGGTCAAGACCAGGTCCGTGGGGCGTGAGCGCGGACAAGGTCGGGTCGGTCGGGTGAGAGGGAACTTACCCCGTGATTCGGAGGCGATAAGGTGAGAACATTTTTTCAATTTATTCTGGTGCAGACGCTCTATCGTATCCGAGGTGGGACTATCTGTCCACCTTTCTTTGCGCGCACCTGCGGCAGGGACAAGGCCTCCAATTGCAGTAGTTACGACGACCTTTGACTCCAATTGATATCCTGGAGTCGTACGCGAGTGTCTTCCGCGCAACCTAGCACAGGAACCTGGAGCTGGCGAAACTTGGAGCTCGCTTCAAGCTTGCTTCAAGCTCTATGCCAATGGCGGAGGACGCCTGCACCTGAAATCAGCACGACGGCCTCGCGGCCACGTTAGAACATTCAGGAAGCTTCGCCAAGGCACAGCGAGTGTGCTATGGTGGTTGGCGTGGCGTAGGGACACCTGTGCGAGCGTGCCTAGGGCACACTGTGTGCGTATGTGTGGGTGTGTTCTGGGGTGTGTTTGGGTGAGTGGAGTGGTGGTATGAGTGAGGGGAAATGTTGAGTGGAATGAGGGGATGCTGATGGACTTGTTGGCGAGGTGTAGGATGGTTTGTGGTGGTGGAGTGGTCTCGCCGGAGGTGGTGGTCGGAGGTGAAGGAGATGATGGTGGTGGAGTGCGGCAGTAGTCGATTTTGGGAAATAAAGAGGGGGAAAGGAAGTAGAGGGTGAAAGGGACTTATCTAGGGTGATAGTGGACGAAGGGAAGGCGAGGATGACGTCGAGCGCGTACTGCTGACGCCGGAGACGAAGGCGCTCAGAGAGGGACGGTCGGCGAGGATGAAGGGGAGATAAGGGCATCGGTGGGTGCTGCGCGACGCGGACGAACATAAGGAGGAAGAACCTGCCACTGGTATTGTGGTCAGGTGACGAGGGAGGTCATGGAAGGTCGCCGGAGCTTGATGAGCAAATTGGCCAGAGGAGGAGAGAAGAATTTGAGGGTGTTTCCGGTCGATTTCAAGCTTGCAGGAGTCGGTTGGATTTGGGGCTTCTTAAATAGACCTCTAGAGGGGGATTTGTGCTTGGAAGCCAAGCTTCCAAGCAAGGTATGGTCACCAAAGATGGCAACTTCAAAAGAGACCCAAATCTCTCATGCATTCGCATGGGTAACAATTAGGGCAGCAAACCGGGTTCACATTGGAGGGATTTTCTCAGAGAATCTCCTTTCCAATTTTGAAGGGGATTCTCTTAGAAATCATGGAGAAACCACCTTCTATAGCTCACCGGAGTAGGATTCCTCCACTATAATGGCAGAGGGACTTAATTGCGAGAACGATGAAGAAGCTAGGGGGCTTTTGCAAAATTTTTTGAAAGATAGGGGTACAAATGTAATCAGGCTGGACCTATTTGCAAAGTGGGTCAAGATGAGTTTCCCTTAGGTCCACATTTTGGTACAAACCTAATTTGGACCTAAGAAATCCAATGGTGAAGTTGAATTTTGTGTTTGACCATGTTTGACTGAGCAGTTTATTAAAAAATTCAGTTCAGGGCAAATATCTGTCTGAGATCCCATTCTAGGTTAAGCTAGGTTCCAATGGCCAACTTAAAGGTTCTAAACCCTAGAGAATAATTTTTTATGATTTTTAGAGGGTTTAGGTGAATTTTATCCTAACAAGAACCTTGGTTAATCAAGTGGGTCTGTTTAGGGTTTCAAGAAGTCATTTAATTCACAGGGTATACACAAACCCTTTTCTATCAAATCCAACCCACTTTTTATCTTGTTAAGACCTTTAATCTGTGTTTAGCCCTTGAGAAAATCCGTTGTTGTACTACAATGGTAAATTACAGTTTTACCCCTTGTTTCTTGCTTTTCTCTCGGAAAGGTTATTTAGTGAATTATAACCTCCAGTTGGTTAAGTAGGAGCTTTTATTCTCTTCATTGGGTCAAAATAAGCTAGTTAGGGCTCATGATGGTGTTCCCATTAGGGAGCATCTTATGTGGTCCTAAAAACTGATATTTCAGATTCTCAGGCAATGGTTTCAGTTCAAGCTGGAGCGGGTTGATGATTGAAGGTAAGGAAGATGCTGATGAAGACTCATCAAGAGGAAGAGGTTGAGAGTGAACAAAATCAATAACTTCTTCAGAAGGTGGTGGGTCTGCTATAGTGGGTTGCGGGTCCAAATCATCATCAGAGGAACTTTTAAATGCAGAAACCACCATACAAGTTTTAATATTCACATTATCGTTCTCAAGTTCCTCAATAAATCCACAATCCTAGAATTTGTTAATCACCTTAAAAATATCCAATTTCATTCTTTGATCTCCAAAGGCAATTTCCATACTACCACTCTCACAGTTAATGTTGACCTTGGCGGTAGCCAGGAACGGACGTCCCAGAATGATGGGCGTGCTCCTTAAATTCTCAGGTACATTCATATCAAGGACAAGGAAATCTACAAGAAAATAGAAATCCTTAACCTTGACAATAACATATTCAATAATGCCTTGTGGATTTGTGACCGAACAGTCCGCTAACTACAACGTTACTGAAGTCGGCCGAAGTTCACCTAATCCAAACCTCTCGTAAGGAGAAGTCGGAATTAGGTTAATGGATGCACCCAGATCCAGTAGTGCTCTATCAAAGGTGTAATCTCCGTTGACACAAGAAATCAAAGGAGTACTTGGATCTTTCTTTTATTGAGGGAGGTGGTGCAAGATAACAGAACTAGCCTGCTCGGGGAGTATCACCTTCCTTGGAACAGATTCTCTCGACTTACACTTCTGTGTACATAAATCCTTTAAAAATTTCACGTAAGTCGATATATGTTTAATAGTGTCGAGGAGCGGGATATTGATCTCGACATTCTTGAAAATATTCAGAAGCTCCTCATTACTATCAACAGACTTGTTCTTCCTTTATCTAATCAAGGCCTCAGGAAAAGGAACATGATTCAGATCTTTAGAATCAGGTTCTTGAGCCTTGATTTCTTTTCCAGAGTTCTCCTTTCTCTCCTCAGGCTCTTCAGGATTCGGTAAATCAGAACAATGTGGTTGTGGACCCTAAGTTTGTTTTCCACTCCTCAAAGTAACTGAATTTGCAGATGTATACGAGTTTGGATCTTTGGGAGGGTTAGGAAAGATTGGAGGGGCTTCATTAGCCAAAAACCTTTGATTTGAGGAAGAAGAAGAGGAAGGACCCTGCTCAACCACCTGAGCATGTGCATGTGGGTCCCTCTGATTCCCATACCCATTGGCTTGATTGCCCGGATTCTGGATATTACGAGGGTTGGGTATAGGTTGAGATGGTAGAGATCCGGGTTGACAAGAATTAGCTATGAACCCGGTTTGCAAGTTGTCCAGCCAGGTTTTCATTTGCTGCATGAGCTGGAGCATAGATCTTTGCAATTCTACCATTTGTCGGTTCAAATTATCCTGCCCTACGGGTTGACGGGCATTCCAAGCTGGCTGATTGACCTGATTCAGGGGTAGCTGAGTGTAAACGTGACCCTGACCCATTGGTCATTGTGGAGCATAGTTGCTGGATCGAAATTGGGTCTGCTGCCTTGGGTTTTTCCAGGAGAAGTTAGGGTGGTTCCTCCAACCCGGATTATAAGTATTGGAGTAAGGGTTGGACCTAACATTCTCCTGTACAGCATAAACATCCTCATAGGGTGAGTATGGAGAGAAAGAAATGGAGGGATTAGAGAAATTGGGATCAAAGGCCCCAGTTTGGAACCTGTGGGGTACCGAATAATGTTGACTCACAGGTTGAGCCGTATCAAGTTGATTCACGAACTCCCGTCCAGAAGGATCTCGCGATGAATGGAATCCCAAATTCTGGGATTTAGTGGATCGAGAGTTGTTCATTGAGTTTCCAGCCATCCACTCCACCATTCTCTCATTTGTAGATTTCCCTACTAGGAGGGGGTGACGTAATAATTGCGGAAATAAACAATCTTCACAAAATGCAATCACACAAAGTACACGAGAATTTATAGGTGGAAACCCAAACCGGGTGAAAACCGCCACCTAACCCTCTCGAGTTAGGATTTTCCGATCAACCAAGTTGATCAAAATCCACTAAACCGAATCACTTTAAACGAGGGTGATTCAACCTCAATACAACCACGCTACTTAAACGAGGGTAGCGTACCTCAACCCCTTCTCTCCACGAGAAGGATTTTGTCTCACGAAGGAGACGGGAATTCGCAAAGCGAATACCCAACCAAATAACAAAGATAAAAGAAACAACAAGTCCTATAGAGCCAACAAAGTAATTATCAACCTAGCTTCTATGGGAATTAGAAAACTCCCCTTTGCAAGGAGTGCGTCGAGTTAATGACACGGTGCGTGAGCCACGCGACGGCGCAACTTCGCTCTCATGGACTACGGCGGGGGAGCGGGTGCGCAACAGCTTGATGCTCTCAAGATGTAGAACTTGAGCTTAGAGAGCAAGAGGGACACAAAAGGGTTTGAAAGTATATTGCAATGTGTGTCTTGGTGTTTCTAGGTGTTTCTTAGTGTGTGTATGTGTTGCAAAGGTTCCCCTCTATTTATAGAGGCCTTAGGAAGGCTTTGGAAGGCTTAGGAAAGGTTCTATAGCCGTTGGGAACAAAGCCCAAGAGAATCAGCCCGAAATCAGGAACAATCATTGTTCTGACAGGCTTATCAGACGTCTAATTCTATCATCAGACGTCTGGAAGTTCACTTTAAGACGTCTGATTTCAAGGTCAGACGTCTGATTTTGGGCGGGTCTCTTCCTGACTTGGATCAGATCTAAACAGGGTTTTTGTGCAAGTCCATCAGACGACATACAGGACGTCTGGCACTATGTCTGAATGTTTGGAAACCTACTTTTACTGTGGGAATGGATTTTCCAAACGTTGCAACGGCTAGAAAATCTCTGAGAAGAGATTTTGGGTCAGCAGAGGCAAAACGGTCATTTATCGGACGTCTGGAAAGGCCTAAGGACGTCTGATAAGGCTCTAACGGTCATAATCTTGAGTGTTTGCTAAGCCAGCCAACGGTCCACTAATTGGACGTCTGGCAAAGTCATCAGATGTCTCCTAAGACGTCTGGTCTAAGGTTTGGACGTCTGATTTCATCAGACAGAATACAAAGTCCAGCCTAATAGTTATCAGACGTTTGAAACAACAGTCAGATGTCTTAAAATACTTTATCAGACGTCTGATTTGGGAATTAGACGTCTGGAAACTCTATTTGAACCCTATATTGGTTTTCTAAGTGTTCTACAGAAAACCTAAGTATCCTAGGGTTGTGCAGGTGTTCCTAGGACTACTGTTAGGGTACTTTGAGGCTCTTTAACATAAATTATCTAAGGAAATAAAGTGCAACAAAAGAAACGAAAAATACAACAAGTACAAAAGAAGGAAATCTATCCTATTCTTCATTTCCTTCCATCTTCAATATATCGCTCCTCGCGAATCTCTTCTATTTTCCGTCAAGCTCCTTCAATCCATCCTGGATGCGAGCTCGAATTCCGTCTAAACACGTCTACATTTGCAATTGACCTGAAATCTAAGACTCAAGTGCAAATGTTAAATAACACGTGTTTTGTTATCATCAAAACAAATGATCGTGGTGCTCTAGCACCAACATTATTAACCAAGTCCACCTTGTCAAGTTTATTACAAATCAATTCCTTGTCGAATGAATGAGAGTCGTGGACTTTATTAACATTCGATCTGGGCTGCTGGAACCGGTTAAAAGCATCCATGGAGGCATGATTGATCGAATTCTCACTCGTCTCCTCAAACAAATCGTGTGCGCTATCTGCATCTTTGTTGAGGAAATTGCCTCTGCAAGAAGCGTCAACGTGATTTCTGTGTTGCTCAATCAACCCGTGGTAGAAGATCTGCACTAGTTGCCATTTTGGCACCTCGTGGTGTGGACACCTCCGCAATAAGTCCTGGAATCGCTCCCAAGAAACATGAAACTGTTCCCCCGGCCGCTGAGTGAAGGTAGTAATTGCCTGTCTCAAAGCATTAGTACGTCCAACAGGAAAGAATTTCTTCAGGAAGGTAAATTTCAAATCATTCCAAGTTGCAATTGGCCTTCCTATAGTTCTATACTAATGACCAGCTTTATCCCTAAGAGAGTCGGGGAAGAGCCTCATGATCATCTGTTCCTTATTCATGTTTCGTGCCTTGGTGGTCTGGACTAAAGTGGTCAAGTCCTCCAAGTGCTGAAATGGGTCTTCAGAGCCAAGCCCATGGAATCTGGATGCCGGGACATTCCCCATAATTTAGAGGATCATAAAAATCCTTCAAGTGCTGAGCTCCCTGCATTCTCTGGAACCATTCTTGCATCTCTGCATTTGTTCCAGCTTCCTTTGAAACACCTCCTGTGGATCCTGAGGCAGAGGAGGCTGTTGATTGGCCATGGGATCAATTTGGCCAAAATCCAATCTACGCCTCCTAGAATACTCTAGTAGTCCTTCCAATCGGGGATTCAATGACCTCCTTCCCAGCATAAACTAGGAAAAGGTCAGAAGGACTGGGGATAAGAACCCTGCAGCACAACAAAACAAGCATGTCCTTAAGTGGATAGCCTAAGGATCTACAGACTCTCAGAATCCGCCGTAAGATTATAAACGATTTACTCTACTTGCGTCTGCTCAATCCAACTAGTTAGAAGGAGGGACTGGGGAGAAGGTTCTTCCTTCGGTTGCGCCTCCTGTTCCTAATGTACCCCCCAACCGCGGTCGTTTGATGCTACTCCCCTAGCTAGACATCAAATTGATCAGTACAAGCAGGTTAATCATAAACAATCTCAGACTGGGCCCCGAAGAGCGAATCGGTCCTTAAGGCCAATGTCTACTTGATTTTATTTAGTCTTGGGATTGTAGTGCTTATGGAATGTGGTGGGCCCTTAAAATGGGTTGTGCCCTTAATGATCAATTGAGTATGTGTGAGTGCGTGCACAACCAGGGTTTTCAAATAAGATTATTTGTGGTGAGTATATTTTAAGGTTCAAATCTTGCTTAAGTAGCTTTTAGGGTTTAAAATTAGGTTTAATTCAATCAAGTTTGAGGCAAACCAGGTTTTCAAGTACGGGTGAAGATCACTTTCCTTTTGAAATAAAAAAATAAAGTGGAGTGCCTGGTATTGACCGAAATTGAAAACCCTAAGGGGAAGCTACTTGGTGAGTTGATTTTTGGTTGAGTGGTGCGGCCCAAACAACTCAAACAATTGGCCACAATTGCACCACTGAGTTAGGCACACAAAGCAATTGACCTAGACTGATTTCTACTCTTTTGTATGTTGATTTTTTGTGTACTGGTTTCACAGATCAGAATCCGGTTGAGTAGATAATGTTGGTGCTAGAGCACCACGATCATTTGTTTTGATGATAACAAAACATGTGTCATTTAACATTTGCACTTGGAGTCTTAGATTTCAGGTCAATTGCAAATGGAGACGTGATTAGATGGAGTTCGAGCTCTCATCCAGGATGGATTGGAGGAGCTTGATGGAGAACAGAGGAGATTCGCGAGGAGCGATAGATTGAAGATGGAAGGACAAGAAGAATATGACATAATTCTGTTTATTTCTTTCATGTACTTTTGTCTTTATTTCCTTGCTCTTTTTGTTCCTTAGAACATCATGTTAAAGAGCCTCAAAGTACCATAACAGTAGTCCTAGGAACACCTGCACAACCCTAGGATACTTAGGTTTTCTGTAGAAAACTTAGAAAACCAATATAGGTTCAAAAAGCCTTTTCAGACGTCTAATCTCAAAATCAGATGTCTGACTGTTGATTCAGACGTCCGATAACATTTAGGCTGGACTTAGTTAGTTCTGTCTGATGAAATCGGACGTCCATACCTTAGTCCAGATGTCTGATGTTTTTGCCAAACGTCCAATTAGTGGACCGTTGGATGGCTTAACAAACACTGAAGGATATGACCGTTAGAGCCTTATCAGACGTCCGTAAGCGTTTCCAGACATCTAATACATGACCGTTTGCCTCGGCTAACCCAAAAATCTATCCTCAGAGATTTTCTAGCCATTGCAATCTCTTGAAAATCCATTCCCGCAGAAAAAGTAGGTTTCCAGACGTCCAGACATAGTTCCAGACGTCCTGTAAGTCGTCTGATAGACTTGCACTAGAACCCTATTTAGATCTGATTCAAGTCAGGAAGAAACCCGCCTAAAATCAAACGTCTGACTTTGTTCCCAGACGTCTTAAACTGGTTTTCCAGACGTCTGATGGCAGGATCAGACGTCTGATAACCCTGTCAATGCAATGATTGTTCATGATTTCGACCTGATTCTCTTGGGCATTGCACCCAACGGCTATGGAAACTTTCCAAAGCCTTCCAAAGCCTTCCTAAGGCCTCTATAAATAGAGGGGAGCCTTTGCCACTTAAAATACACCCATGTAACATACTTTCTACTCTTTTGTGTCCAAGAAAAGCTCTTGCTCTCCAAGCTCAAGTTCTTCATCTAGAGAGCATCAAGCATTTGCGCACCCGCTCTCCCGCCGTAGTTCACGAGAGTAGCTCATGCACCCGCGTCATCGATTTGACGCACTTCCATCAAAGGGGAGTTTCCTAATTCCTATAGAAGCTAGGTTTAAATCTTTGTTGGCTCTATAGGACTATATTTGTTATTTTACTTTGTTATTTGGTTGGGTATTCGCTTTGCGAATTCCCGTCTCCTTCGTGGGACAAAATCCTTCTCGTGAAGAGAAGGGGTTTGAGGTACGCTACCCTCGTATAAAGTAGCGTGGTTGTAATTGAGGTTGAATCACCCTCGTTTAAGTGATTTGTTTAGTGGATTTGATCAACTTGGTTGATCGGAAAATCCTAACTCGAGAGGGTTAGGTGGTGGTTTTCACCCGATTTGGGTTTCCAACTAAAAATCTTTGTGTACTTTGTGTGATTGTCTATTTTGTGAGATTGGTATATTTTCAATTCCGCATTTTTTACGTCACGCTGATCTCACCCCCTCCAAGTAGGGAATTACAGATAAGAATCAATTAGATTATGTGCCTTGAATGTGGGTGTATGTTGTGTGTATGTTTGAATTACCCCACAAGAAATATCTTTTTGTTGATTTTTTTATATGCGAGGGTGAAATGAATGTGGGTAGAAATCCAAGCAACCAAACTAATCCTAGGATTTATGCAAACACCAAGGTTAATTGGACTTTGAATTAATGTGGTGAAATGAAATCTATGGAGGGAGAAAAATGGGGAGCATTTACAGTCGTCTTCAACTGCACTTTACTCCGATCTACCGCTTGACGATTCCCTGATCGAGGTATCTACAAAACAATAGACAAGAGATAAAGCAAGTTAGAAAACAGTAAAGTACACGAAATGCGAAAAGAAGATCGAAAAATCGTTATCTCCCCGGTATCGGCACCAAAATGTTGAGAGCGGATAACTACACGTTCGGAGTTCGATTCGAAAACCTGTCATTGTAGTTCGAGTCAAGAAGAAATCCGTTCAACAGATAAAATTTATACTGAAAATTCGTAAAGAAGTTCCGAGTCGAACACAGGGAGGCTACGTTGATCTCGAAATCCATAATTATATTTTTTTGTATTCTTTTTTTGTAAAAGATGAAATAATCACAATGGAATCGATGTAAACAATAAGAGAGAGAGAGAGGAAGAGAATAATCACTTGGTATTTGAATAATGTTTTTACAACTAAGAAAGCAGGAAATGATTACATTAAAAAGCGGGAAACTGTTACAACTAGAAAGCAGGAAATTCTACTCTAGAAAGCGATAAAAGAAGGGAGAGAGATGTTATCCTCCTCGATGAATGCTTGGAGGATGAGCCGGATGGAGAAGATGCCTGGAAGATGGAGGACGAGGCAGGAAGGAGAACGAAGTCGAAAGAATGGGAACGAGGCAGCACGTTGTCATCGTCGCAGGATCCCCTTCTGGAATGGGGGTGAAAACTTGGATTTAGTTCTTGAGGAGCATCCCAGGTGTGGGACAAGCTTCTCTTAAGCTTTGGAGAGGAAGAGAGGAGAAAGAAGAGATGAGAAATTCGTAGGGTAGGGGTTTCCTTTTATAATTGCAAGGATTGGGGCATTTTAGACATTTTAACTTCAAAAATAATAAAGAGGGGCCTTTAACGACAGACATAAACGTCGCTAAAGGCCGGTCGTGAACGACATGTGTGCACGCTGCGCGCGCCCACTCCTCTTCCACCCCTAAAATGCTTGCACACGTTTAGGCGATATCAGTCGTTCGATCTCATGATCGGACAGCTTAAAATCATCCTCGCAGTGCCCTTCAAACTCCCCTACCGCGTGCCCATGCATGCGATGAGGCGTGTAGACGTGCGTCATCGCGCACGTACGCGATCAACGATTCCTCCGCATGCCATGTCTCCTCCCCTCGGCCGCCCGATCTTCATCTGACGGCCGAATTGAATGCGCCCTGCACCCCGACTGGATTGAGGCACTCAGCGAGGCTCGAACGCGTGACCTTTGCGTCGCCCACAGGGGCGCAACCACTGTGCTGAGGCCTCAACTTTGTCGCGCGGAGGGATTAGGCGCGTGCGATTGTGGCCGTTGGATCATGATCCAACGGCCTAGATCGCCTGTGCCTTTGCCTTCAGAAGTGCAGCTGCAGGTCCATAGGGCCGATTGGGCGGCTGAGATGGCGCCTCGTGGCGCCATCTTGGCCGTCCATCTTTTGTGTTGTAGATGGTTCCACGGATGTCGGATTGGATCGATTTTCACGCCATTAGGGTACGATCATTGATCTGAACCCATCCGTATGATCGGATTTGTCGTCTAAAGTGCGGATTGGTACCATTTTGGCCCTTGATCTTTAGGCTTCCTCGGTTTCTATCTGGTGCTATGGATGTCCGATCAGGGGGATCTTGGAGTCGTTGAACTTCAATTGTCGCCCTGATCAGATCCGTATGGTTGGATCTTCGATCCGAGGCCCTGAAAAAAAATCTCCCTATCCCTGACCATAAAAGGAGATAATTACTATACAATTTATACAACTTGACCTAAATGCATGATTATGCATGTTATGTAATATTTACAATGTATGATGCTAATATGACACTAAGAACATGCATTAATAGACATTTTTTGCTATTTAGATGTATGCACATCATTGATCTTGACAAATTTGTGTGGCTAATTATCGATCAATTTGGTTAAAATGTGGTATTTGACAATGTTGAGATATATATATGATCTTTTCCTATTTTAGATCTCTTTGTAATTTTAATTCTTTCGTAAGGGTACTTTTGTAGTTACTTCCTAATCCTCTATACAAAGTGAATTAGTGCCTTGGTATGAAATAAGAAAAATAATTTCCTTTAACTTGATATCAGAGCAACAGTCTTAGTATCCATCTTGATTCATATACCTCTTTCTTTCACAAAAAACCCTAACCTTATTGTTGGACAGAGAGCATGATTGACACCGCTAGCCTTCCAAATGGCCGGTGTTCTCCTTAGCAATAGGCGACTATGTCTCCACCTCATCACTAGCCAGATCTCCCCTCCTCCAACATCGCATGACTGGAGCAGGCCCATAGATCATCGCTGCTAGTGTGATTTGAGGCCACCTTCAACACCAACAGAAACCCTGGTCCCAATTCGAGTGCCACCATCACCACTACCCTCTCCTTCAACATCACTGAGGCCTCTTGAGGCTAGCAATCTTTTGTAGTGCCAACTTAAGGCTTCGACAATCTTTTGTAGTGTCGCCAAATCCCTTCTTGGACTGATGGTGCTTCGCCACAGTTTCGATGGGATACAGTAAACCACGCCCCCCTATGAAGCAAATTGAGCCCTAAGGATCAACTTGAGGAGCACTAATAGTCTAAATGAGGACTTGGCGTCACTTAATAGGAAAGGGGGAGATGGCAGTTACACCTACCATGCATGTAACAGATGTTCTTGTTCCAGAATTTTCAATTAGGCTTTTTTCAATCAACAAAATTACAAAAGAGTCGAATTGCAGAGTCGTTTTTGATGTTGTGTCTTGTACACTTTAAGATAACTTGATCGGGAAGACGATTCGTGTTGGTAGTGAAGAGGGGGGAGTATATCGCCTTTGATAGTCTCTGGATCTATTCTTCAAATTTCTGGGTCATCTCCCTTTTATGGTAGTGAAGAGTAGATCCACCACTCTTCACTACTACTGGATCTATTCTTTAATGGCATTTGCATCTGGGTCATCTCCCTTTTAGAATGCTCCATTAGGTCATTCTTCAAATTTCCTCTACTGCTCTCATTAATTGTGATGCTTTTCAACTTAAGAAGTATCACCAGAGCACTTATCCATCTAGTCAGAGTCTTAGGTCACAGTTTATGCTTGAGTTAGCTCATATGGATGTTTAGGGTCTTAGCTGTATGATCGACGACAAATCGTATTGCATTAAAATGATATTTTTAATGTTGTTGTTGTTGTAGTATAGATGTCACAATGCAAACTGACATCGTGTCATTTTATTTATTTAATAATTTTTCCTGGTTTATTCCAGGTTCTTCATTGGGAGGCAATTATTGATATACATCACTCTTTTTTGAAGCAGATATACATCACTCTTTATGTTACAAAATTATTCTTTTATTCCAAAAATGTCAATTTTATTTACAAAAATGAATTAATGAATTAAAGAATACATAAATGAGTAATTATGTACAAGAGAATCAATTAATTTTGACTATAATGCCTTAAACATATTTATAATTAAACAGGCATAAAAAACTAGATATAATTACTCTATGTTAGTTATGTACAATATTCTAAATAATACCCAAGTATAGGTACAAAAAAACTATTAATATATACTAGACTAAATATATTAACAAATAATAATAACTTTAATAACATATACTATATATACACAGTAACATATATAGGTGTCGTTATAGCTTTAGTAAAAATATGAACTCCTTACGGCAAAAGAACTAAGTTTACTGACATTTATACATATCTACAATGGCAGATACAATTGTCATTAAAGCCTTAAAAAAACTATATCTATATAAGGCTCAAACATATATATATATATATATGTGTGCGCGCACGCGCGCACAATGAATCCGTATACATATATATTAATTATTATACATTATGTATTTATTTTACATATATTATTATATTATACACTTAGACTATATACGTATACACACTACGCACAAACACAACACATACATAACACTCACACACATACCCACAGAGCCCTAACACTTGGAATTTTTGTCACACCCTTCTCTCCTTTCTCAACACTTAGACGATTTTAGGATCGAAGCTCTCTCACAAACACTCGAGTTACTATTCATCTTAACAAAAATTTGGGTTTTTAGTTGGGTGAATGGGATACACAACACTCTAACAGGGTGGCATCAGACCACCACTAAGTCGATCCTAGTTTCATTAGTATGCATTTTAATCTATTTTCTCTTCAAGCCCATAGCAGGCCCACATTATCCTTGCACAGTGCATGGGCGAGCACTCCAACGCTCACGATGTGGCACCATCTTTCGACTCAATTGACGCTGCACAGACGCGCACACGCATTCTGTATGCGAGATTTTTAAGCCTCGAATTGAGTGCCCAATTTAAATCTGATTTCAAATTAAATTATATTTTTGGAAAGCCCTTATATAAGGCTACATGATTGTATACTTAATTTAGGAAAATAATTTATTTAATTATATATAAAAATTACCTAAATTTAGGGGTTTATACACGTTAAATTAAGGTTTAATTTCATAATTAAACTATAAATTGATAAATTAATGATGCAATGACTTTATAATTAGTTAAGTTGTATAATAAGGTATTTGTTTCACCTTATTATTTTATTTTAGAACATTTATTTTAATTTATATACATTTAAATAAACATTTTTAAGAGGTATATACATAATTAAGTTATAAATACTATTGTATAGTATAAATATGTTTTAAATAGGTTAAAAATATTTAAAATTAATACATATACACATATAATATAAATTACTTCAATAATTACTTAATTTACTAATTTATTTTATTTTAAGTTAATAATTTACTTAATTAACTTAACAACTTAATTACCTACAATAAATACATAAATAAATTAATGTATAGGTATCATACAGTATATAATAATTAGTTAAATATATATGTACAATATCAGGAATTATTATACAGGCATGCTTATTTACTTATAATTATCCAAGCATACATACATTTACTTTAATATAATTTAATATACAATTATATAATAAAGTTATATGTACATTAAATCATCCTAAATACTTAATTAAATATATATAATATAATTATAAGTTATTTATGTACATTATTTACATATATTACAATATTCACATATAGCTTTTTATTAAGTCATATTTACAAGTATAAATACAATATACATGGTATTTTTAAGTATTTTTGAGTATTTTTTGATTTTTATGGTATTTTTATATTCCATAGAAGTAGGGGAAGAGAGAGAAATGGTGACATGAGAGAAGAATAGTTTCTTTTTGGGATTCTTGATTTGGTTCTTTTACTGAATTTCAAAGTAGATCGAACCGTCGACTGGTATATTCTACTAAGCTGAGGGTTTGGAATACTTTGAAACTCTACATACACCTAAAGAAATACATGATCTTACTCAAGATAGGTTTATTTTATTTTTTGTGATTTTTTTATCATTTTTATTTATTTACGAATCTCATCCAAATTAGGCCATGAATGAGTTTTCAACTAAGAACCTAAGGCACTAAAATGGATTTTAAGGGCTGGAAAAGGTGTTTAAGCATTTGAAAGCATTCAATATATCACAAGAAAGGTATATGAGCAATAAAACATGATTCTCACTTCAACCTTCATTAATTCTCAAATATGGAGAAATCAGACAAACATGCTATTGACAAAAATGAATTACAAGCAATTCAATCAAATTTAACTCAATTAATTATACATGAATGCTTGTTCACATGAAATTCTAAATATACAATTCATCTACATTTCATTAGACTCTCAAATCCAACTCAACCAAGCTTCAGACAGTGCTGTTGTAGATATTCGGCAGCAACTGAATTAGGCTGCTGCAATGATTGAATCAAACTTTGAAGCCTGATCTCCTATTCCAGAAGATCTCCTCAGATCTGAAAAGTTAGATCTAAGGGCCAAAACATCCAAAACAACATCTCCTCATAAATTCTTTTGAAATCAGAAGTTAAGTACACTGGAAAACCACTTGAAATTCTGCTTGAAAAGTCTTCATTCAGATCAATGTTGGACTGATTCATATCGAATCAGTCCATTTTGATTTGTCCATCTATAAATGTAGATATGATTAAATCCATTTATCGAAACCATGAATAATGTTAAACTCTGAAAATCTAGAAATCTGACTTTTAGGAGTAGACACTTCCAATTGAAGATAAAGCATTGTAAATCCATTCTAATCATTTCAAACAATCATAAAGATACTTGAAAATCTTTCAAATTAAGATTGAATCTTGAGAACACATTCAAAAATCTAACTCAACTCTCCAAATGTCAGATTTAAATCATTGCTAGAGCCTCAAATTAGTGCAACTGATTTTCCTTGGCTATAGCTTTCAATCAAGAACCAAAATTCAAAAATTAAAACTCAAACAACATAAATTAGATCAAATGACTGTAAGACAATCACAATATATCCAATTCAACTCAAATTCACTCGGTTTACTCAATCAAACCCAAATTGAATGCAATAGTCTTATAAATCACTTGATCGACCATTAAATCCATATTAGATGAAATAATCAATTAAGCTCAATTTGAAATCATGGGAGGGTCATTTGTGACCAAATGGAATGAGTGAAAAGACCCTCAAATGGATTTGAGTACAAATCTAAATCTAAGAGCTATAAAGCTTTTTGATATGAATTCAGCCCTAATGGAATGGTGGAATGTGGTTTAAAACTTTGAGGAAAGAATATGATGGTGATATTGAAGTGATGAGGGAGCTGTATGAACATGTGAATGCAATGGAAACACCTCTTTGATCTAAAATGATCAGAGAGGTAAGATCGAGGGGATCTACAATCTGTACTAATCTAAGCCTAATCTAAAGCAATTTGATAGTGTAATTGTGATGTAAACTACCTAAATTACACTAGAAAGCATTAACTCTATCAAAAAAGTAGTAATCTTAACTATGAAAGCAATAAATCTATCTACTCAGAAGAGTGGGATTCCTGGATCCACAACAGGTTGCTGTGGCGATGAAGGGAGATGCAAGGGTCTCCAGCGCGTGAATGAGGTGCCTGGAATGCAGCTGGTCGCTACAATGACGAATTGGAGGAGACTCCACCCTTGTCACAGGCGGTCAAAGAAGGAAGGAGAACTGAAAACATGGAGGAAATGATTGACTCAAGGTGGTAGGGAGTCGATACGCATTGCGCAAGCCCAGGACAGTGCTCCAAGGTCTGTCATCTTCACAAGGTAATTTATGGTCTGAAGCAAAGTCCTATGACTGGGTTCCACAAATTGTCGAACATAGTTGAGGCCCTTGGCTTTCCAAGATCTTTCTCAGATCATTCTCTCTTTGTGCAGAGGATTGCAAAGGGGCTAATAATGATATTGATTTATGTTGATGACATCATTCTCATTGGAGATGATCAATAAGGCATTGCTGACTTGAAGAAGTGTCTAACAGATAATTTTTTCATCAAGGATCTTGAATTGTTTTGCTACTTTCTTGGAATAGAGGTAGCTTGTAGCAAAAGATGTGTTGTTCTATCCTTGAGGAAGTATACAACAAATCTGCTCCAGGAGATAGGCATGCTAGGAGCCAAGATAGTAAGCATACCCATTGATCCTAAGGCACATCTCCATGATGAACAATCTAAACATGTGGATACTCGTCAGTATAAACGTCTTGTTGTAAAGTTACTGTACTTGACGATCACGTGACCTGATATTTCCTTAGCAGTTGGATACTAAGGCACATTGAGATGCTATCATGATTATGCTTAGATATCTAAAAGCTTCGCCTAGGAAGGGGCTTCTATTCACAAAAGGTACTACTTTGGATATTATTACTTACTTTGATGTAGAGCATGTAGGCTGTCTTACTAACAGCAAGTTAATGATTGGGTTCTGCACTTATGTGGTTGACAATCTAGTAACATGGAGGAACAAAAAGTAGGTAGTGGTCTCTAGATATAGAGCTAAGTCAGAATATAGACCAATGGCTCATATGGCTATGGAGATGATATTAGTGCTATTTGTTCTGTCAGATTTACATATTGCTACTAATTTTTCTATGGAGATGAGATGTGACAACATAGCAAACACCTATATTGCAAACAGCCCTACATTCCATGAACAAACAAAGTATGTCAAGGTTGACTGTCACTATACCTAGGACTTGAACCAATAGGGGCTCATTTGCACCACTTATGTTTCTTCAGAGGATCAAACAACTGATATTTTCACCAAGGCACTTTCGAAGACTCTTTTTGATAGATGCTGCTTGAAGCTGAGCATATTGATATCTGTGCTCCAACTTAAGAGGGAGTGTTGAGATATATGTGATCTTTTTCTATTTTAGATTTCTTTGTCATTTTAATTCTTTTGTAAGGGTACTTCTATGGTGAAATGACCCTTCCCAAGGGTCATTTGAGGTTTTCCTGAATGGGTAGGGGTGTAAGTGTAAATTTAAACCCCCTGGGTTTAAATTTGCAGCTATGTGAGGAAGGTGGGAAATTCCACAATTTTTTCCTCTCTCTCTTCCCACACCACACACCCACGCACACACCCTCCTCTTTAAAAAGACCCCCCCTCCCCTCTCCATCATCTCCACACCACCACCTCCACCTTTACTCCTCAACCACCCACCTACCGGCAACCAGCTCCTTCCCGTTCCCTTGCTGCCACGAGTGGGGAAGGAGGGGAGCTCAAGACGGAGGAGAGGGAGAGTGAGAGAGTGGGTGAGGGAGAGCATGGGAAAGGAGGTGTGGCCAGAGGAGCTCGGAAGAGCTTGGGAGAGGAGGTGCGGCCAAGGGAGCTCGTGGAGAGGAGCTCTGCAACCTCCTGCAGCTGCAATTCTGCAGGCGGAGGGCCGTGCTGGGAGAAGGTTCGCGAGGCGATCTTCAGAATCATTTTTCCGCAGTATCAGATGTCTGGGATGCTATCCAGATGTCTGGAGGAGCCTCAGGATGTCCGAAGCTAGTGCCGAATGTCTGACAGCACGTAGAGTGCTGAGGTATGTACTCTGTACACTCCTGCATGCACATACGTTAAGTTTAGGCATTGCAGTTTTAACCCGCGCGTGCATGCTAGGTACAAGATGTTGGAAAGGCACATGGCACGCCCTTCAAGGTGCTTTAGGACGTCTGGACGTCTCTACAGACATCTGATAACTATCTCAGATGTCCAGGTGCACTGACAAACGTTTGGAAGGACCCCAGGACGACCGTGAGGGGTTCCAGGCATTTGAAATCAGTGCAGGAAAGCAAGGTGAGTCTCTGTGGTCATTTAAGACGTGTGGGTCTAGTCCCAGATGTCTGATTTTAGTCAGAGTACACGTTTTTGGCCCGTTTAGGGCCCAAACGGAGTTGGTTTTGCGCAAACAAAGTATCGTTGGTTTTAGTTCGGAGTTCTCTACGTGTTCATGTCACATGTATGCTGTTTTGAACTCATTTGATGTGATTTGGTTAATTGTATAGGTCTCCATCCAGTAACGTATACGGGGCCCGCAGAGACGACGGGATCTGCGCTAGCTATATGCATGCCTATGCGCGTGCGTGCTTGCATTGCACTGCAGCTAGCCAAGCATGTGCATGCCTCCAATTTCTAATTTGGGGTGTGTTACGACCCGATTCCCGAATCCCTATAGGACACGAGAATCAGACCTACTCGACTGATCCCAAGACCCAGTCGTCCAACGAAAAGGTAACCAAAAAGCAGTAAAAATAAACCACATTCACCATGCAAGCAACTAACAGTAACAAAGTACAGCAGTAAAGAAATAAACTACTACAGTACACACCACTACAACAATAGAGAATTTAAAAAGGGTACAGGAATATAAATTTACAACAAAAGAGTACAGGGGTGTAACAAGATACTCACTACAGCAGAACGGTACAACAAAGAAAAATACAACTACTGGGCTCTACTGGGCCCAGCACCCTCTGTAGCCATAGGCTCTGGCTGCTCAACTCCTGGACCTGAAAAAGGTTGTAAGTACAACACGTCAGCGAAACGCTAAGTAGAGTGGCAACCAGCTAACTAAGAGAAATAGTAAAGGTGGACAGGTAGCTGTTGTTTTCAATTTCTTTCTTTATTCAACTAATTATTCTTTCTTTCATCACTTGGTTTATTTAATAGGTCTTTTTCTTGATCTCGAATGTTCCTCGTGGGAACGATCTTGATTGTAGTCTTTTCCGAGGAGTAGAAGTAGCACGTGGTGCTCTCCTGACCGGGAAAGTCCCCCGTGGTGGTCCTACCCTCAGTCAACCACCCCAAGGTCGCTGACAGATGTAACGGTGACTACGGCACGCGCGATAAATGCATGGGTAGCTACCCCGTACTGGCACGCAGTCAGTCGTTTTCGTTAACGGGTGTGCCCAAAGCACAGCACGGAACCAGTATAGGGCACAGCCCTCTCAGTAATAGGGGTCTAGCTCCTAAGAACCAAACAGGGGTCTCGCCCCGCCACAATCCGCGCACCCTTGCCTGGCTACCCTGGTTTGCCCAGTGGGCCTAACAAGTCGGTGTAGGACGGCTAGCTGAACCCTGGGCCCCGTGGGGTGGCTAGCTCTCTCCCTACACTAGTAGCTCTCCCCGGTACTGTGTATGCGAGGGCCATAGAGTCGGTACAAAGTGTCCAGTCCTAACCCCGGGTCCCAACCCTAGGGCGGCTAACTCCGCTCTACATTAAACAGGGGGACAGTTGCTTTCCTTGGTACTCCATACTCAAGGGCCAGCTCACTTCCCCATTTACCTTCCCAGTTCCATTCTATTTATTTCTAGGAGCTCTACTCCTAATTCCCCGTAGGGTTCATGCTCATGTTTCTCAGGCCAAGCCATACTATGTTTCATCGTTTTAGGTTTATTCGCATATAACACGTGTTTCCAACATTCAATCCTTCTTTTCCAATTTATATACAAGCAGCTCGTGTTTAATTTCAAATAACAGGAATTACATGTAGCAGTTACTAACAACCGTACTCTACATTTCACAGGCAACTGTTATCCAATTACAGGCAATTATTATTATTCTATCTACTCATCCAAGACTGCAATTCAGGCATTCAATACAATCGTTCCAGTGTTTCTAGTCCTAGGATTCATGCCATACCCTAGGATCTATCATTTATTCCAGATATGCATTTATATTTGTAATTAACTAAGGGAAGCCACTCTACCCGCAAAACCAGGAGTAATGGGGGCATGATCGGCAGGTCCACATGCCTCCGCAACCTCCAAATTCGCAACAGAACGAGGTCCTAACACAAGTATAAACCACAAGAAATCACTTAGAATAGGATAAAAGTATTTCAAACAAGTAGAGGAACTTATACAGAGAAGAACATAATCTTAAACGTGGAAATCAGACCTCAAACGGACCCTAAACGGGTCAAAAATGATAATTTTGACTCAAATCAAATGTCTGGAACATCTTCCAGACATCTTAAAAGGAGTCCAGATCCATACCTCACTCTGTGCTGCTCCTCAGACGTCCAGAGGTCCTACTGAACCGTCTGGACCTAGTTCCAGACGTCGGACTATCCCTCTAGACGTCTGGAGACGCTCTCCGCCGTCTGGTGCCTCGCCCAGACGTCTAAACCGCATGGGAGGGTGTGTCCCGCGCCTTCCCAAAGTGAATCCTGCACGTGCACGCAAAATCTCTCAACACAGCATGCAACAGAGCCTCGGCGGAACTGCCTGCATAGCCGTATCCGCAAAGGGAAGTAAAGTGTGCAGTACGTACCTTTCAGTCATCTGGGGCTTCCTCCAGACGTGGTCCGCGTTGTCTGGATGTAGGTCCAGACGTCTAATTCTGGGAAAAATCCCAGAATTAGAACCTCCTTCGTCTTCTTCCTGCTGCGCGCGACCACGCCACGCAGCCGCTCGTTCACTGGTTTAGCTACAGCAGCGCTGGGGAGGACTCCCCCGACACAACACTCCGCCTCGCGCACGCCGACCGCCCTCGAACTGCTTCGACGAGCTCTCTCTCTCACGGCTCACGCGCTCTCCTCTCTTCCTTCTCGCGGCTCCTCTCCTCTCCGCCGCTGCACTCAGCTGCAGCTACTGCTCTCGCTCTCGCTCTCGTGCTGGAGGAAGGAGAAGACGAATGGTGTGGGGTGGTGAATGAGGGAGAGGGGAGGGGATATAAGTAGGCATGATGGGGGAAAAGGCTCTGCAAGTCGGCGAGGGAATACAAAAGAGAAAAAGGTGGCTGGGGCTCAATCTACGCGCGGCACACGGGCAGATTCGTTGTCGTACGCACAAAAATTGATTTCCAGACATGTGGAAGGGTGTCTGGATGTCTGGCCCAAGTCCCAGACGTCTTAAAGAACTTTGATGGGATGGGTCTTAACAGGGTGTCCGCGGGTCTCGAGCCAGCGCCCCTTGATCAGCAGAAGACGCTTAGCCACTGCACTAGGCTCTCCCTTGAGTCGCAAAGAGGCGTGCGGTGCGGAGGCCTCTCAGCTGTTGGATTAAGATCCAATGGTTGAGAATGAACGTCACGGATGATGGAGAGGTGGGAGCGGGCGTTGCTGGCCGATGTTGGGTAGCCTGGATGGCGCCACGTGGTTCCATCTGGGTTGTCCATTCTTCTTTCTATTGCAGAGGGTGCCATAGTGCTTGGATCGAGTTAATTTTCGCATTTTCGGACCACGATCGTCGCTCCGGATCCATCTATACGGTCAAATTTTTCATCCGAAGCCTGTAAGGATGTTGCATTGCCCTCCTGGCTGTTGATCTTCCTCGAACTTCATATGATGCTACAGGACTCCGATTTAGACGATTTTAAAGGCATTAGCCTCCGATCGTCGTCTTGATCAAATCCGCACTGTTCGATCATTCATCCGAGGCCCTGAAATAAATCTTCTTCTCTCCTAACTATAAAAAGGACTCAATTAACCTAAATTATATACAACTACTCTAAATGCAGAATGATGCATGCTATGCAATATTTATAATATGAAATGCAAATCTAAGCCTAGGAACATGCATGACTAGGCATTTTAACCTAAATAGATGTGTTTACATCAGCGGGGTAGCTACCCATGCACTTATCGCGCATGCCGTAGTCACCGCTACGTTGCGATCGTGAGGTAGATTGGGTGTAGGACTACCATAGGGAGTCTCCCGGCCAGGAGAGTGCCACATGTACATCCTACATTGCAGAGTAAACTGCAATCAAGATCGTTCCCTTAGGGAACAAGAGGATTAAGAAATGTTGTGGATCCTTATTAGAATAACCGAATCAGAAACACCTAGTTGAGATAAATGGAAATGAATGATTAGTTATTTGCTTGTTTCTTTCTGTTAAATTGCATGTAAATGGCTTAACCACCACTCTGCTCAGAGTTAGCTGACCACGAATTATATAACCATGTTCAAGTTAGGGAGTTGAGCAGCCAGCACCATCGGCTGCTGAGGGTGCTGGGCCCAGCCGAGCTTAGCCGTAGTGTTTTTCTCTTTTTCGTTGCAGACTTTTATAGTAGTGAGTACCTTTAGTATTTATTAGTTTTTTCTGCCCTATTTCTGTTCTATTTCCCTCTGTTGTAGTTGTTATGGTTATGTGTGTTATGGTACTCTTCCGCTTGTGGCATGTAATATTTTGAGACTTCTCGTTCTAATTTCCATTACTGTCTGTTATTTATTTCTGCTTAGTTACATTGCATGTGTGGTTGTAGAATATTTTCTACTTTTGGTTATTTCTTGTTGGACGACTAGCCCTTGGGATCTAATGGAGACGAACTGATCTCGGGTCCTGTAGGGAGCTGGGATTGGGTCGTAACAAAGATGTTATCAGAGCAAGGTCATCCCAAAAAATAAACTAAATGATCTGAAAGTAATCACTCATGTGCATGTAGCTAGTATAGCCATCACAACATATTGCTTTGATCTTCGCTTACGAGTCTTATTTCTTTTTGTAACCTAGTATCATTGACAGTCCCTATTCTTTCTCTTTTATCTCCTTGTAGGAGATGATTCGTCGAGGAGTTCTTGAGGCGACCGTGGACGTGGCCGTGGGTAAGGTCATAGGGGCAGATGTGCTGGACCTGAGGCACCAGTCGACCCACCCTTCCTTCCGGGCATCCAGGCCGAGGACCTCGCCCAGCTGATTCGGGACATAGTACGAGAGGAGCTCCAACAGCCTCCTCCTGAGCCACCCCTCCTTGAGGACGTGGAGGGAGAGTCTCCTTTGAGACAGGGGAGCCACTGCAGTGCTAGACCAGCTGGAGGGGGAGGGGGTGATCCTCCACCACCCCTGCCACCCTTAGACACTTCTGAGCATGAGCTCTCCTTGCCTAGAGGCGTGCCTGTTCCCCCATTGCAGCTCCACCACGAGCTATTTGGCCAGTTTCGGAAGCTGAAGCCCCCCTCCTTCAAGGTTTTTAACATGCTCCACCCTCCTGTAGAGTGTCGCGTGGCCTTTGCTACGTACCAGTTAGAGAGTTGTTATGACCCAGTTCCTGGATCCCTACAGGACCCAAGACCGGCTTGCCTCGACTAATCTCAAGACCTAGTCATCCAACGAGAAATAACCAAAAGTAGGAAAATAAACTACATTCACACATGTGATATAACTAAGCTGAAGGAAAGAACGGAGCAGTAAAGGAAAGTAGAACAACTGTCTCAAAATAGTAGTACGTGCCACCACAACAACAACAGAAAATAGAAAGTAACGAGAACAGTAATCTTAAAGTCCAGTACTCACAACTACAGTAGAAACAAAGAATTGGAATTAACTAATACGGCTGGGCTCGACTGGGTCCAGCTCCTTCTGCAGTCGGAAACTCGGGCCGCTCAACTTCTGGTCCTGAACAGGGTACGAAAAGACAAAGTCAGCGGATGCTGAGTAGAGTGGTTTTTACATTATTTATGTGCAAGTAAAGTAGAAACAAACAAGCAGGTTTTATTCTCATTTCTTTTTAGCTCATCTATGTATTTTTGGTTCATCTATTTCACAAGTATCCAAGTATTTCTTGATCTTGCTTGTTCCTTGTGGGAACCATCCTGATTATAGTCTTTTCCGTGGAGTAGAAGGTACACGTGGTGCTCTCCTGGCTGGGAGAGTCCCCCGCAGTAGTCCTACACCCAGTCAACCACTCCGAGGTCATTGTTGAGATGTTGCGGTGACTACGGCATGCGTGATAAGCGCACGGGTAGCTACCTCACACTGACACGCAGTCAGTCATTTCCACTAGCGGGTATGCCCAAAGTACAGCACGGAACAATATAGGGCCTTGCCCTCTCAGAACAGGGGTCTCACCCCTCAGAACCAAACAGGGATCTCGCCCCTCCACAGTCTGCGTACCCTCATCCGACTACCCCGGTTTGCCCAGGGGGCCTAACAAAGTTGGTGTAGGGTGGCTAACTTAACCCCGGGCCCCGTGGGGTGGCCAGCTCCCTCCCTACATTAGTAGCACGCCTTAGTACCACGTACACGAGGACCAACAGGAGTTGGTGTAGAGTGGGCAATCCTAACCTTGGATCTCAACCCAAGGGCTGCTAGCTCCGCTCTACAATAAAAAAGGACAGTTGCTCTCCTTGGTACCGCGTACACAAGGGCCAGCACACTTCCCATCTACACTCCAGATTCCCTTCATACATAGGAGTTCTACTCCTAATTCCCCATAGGGTTCATGCTCATATTCATCTCATTTATCCATATTCAGATCCCATGTTTCATAACTCATTCCTCATCTATATACAGGTAGCTCGTGTTTTCACAATTTAATTCTCAATCATATACATGCAACTTGTGGTTTCACAGTTCACTTCCTCATTCACATACAGGAAACTCGTATTTTAACATGCATCTCATAATTGCGCTAATGTCATTTGTTAGCAATTTATTTTAAACATGCACTCAAGTAAACAGTACAGCTCAGAACAAGCTCATACATTTCTACCTTAGGATTCATTTCACATCCTAGAGTTCAATCCGATTATTCCAAACAAGTACATTCTTATTTAGATATTAACAACTGAATTAAACCACTCTACTGGGTATCACGGGAGGAATGGGGGCCTGCACCATAAATCTCGTCGTCTCCGTGGGCCCCAAACACGCCACCAGCTAGTAACCTGTACCAGCAACTAATTACATTAGATGAGCTCAATATAGTAGATACTCAACACGAACACGTAGAGAAACTCGAGTGGAAAACATCGGTACTTCGTTTGCAGAAATCCGATTCCGCTTGGGTCCTAAACGGGCCAAAAACACGGTTATTGCCCAAAATCAGACGTCTAGGCCTAGTCCCAGATGTCTTAAAAGACGTTTGATCTCACCTTGCACTTCCTGCGTCTGCTTCAGACGTCCAGACTCCCTCCGCGACTGTCTGAGGGCAGCTCCGGTTGTCTCACCCTCCTTCCAGTCATTTGGAAGGGCCGTCAGACGTCTGGTGATGCGATCAAACATCCAAAAGTGCCTGGGAAGGCGCACCACATGCCTTTCCAACGTCCCTCACCTGCGTACGAAAAAACACAAGCACAAACTCAGCCCGACATCTCCGGCGCTACACTCTGCATGGTGGAAAGTAGTGCAGGAAGGTACGTACCTCACACGATATTGTGCTTTCAGACGTCCGACTCCAGCTCCGAACGTCCTGGTGCCTCACCAGCCGTCTGGACGATACTCCAGATGTCTGATACTGGAAAACTTCCAGTACCAGAACCTCCTCCACGACACTCCTCTCCTCGCAATGCTTCCCGTAGTGCACTGCAACCGCTTCAGTAGCTGTAGAGGGCTGGGAGGCCACCCCCTCGAGCCCTTTCTCCTCACACGCACACCCACCGCCAGTCGTGCGAGCTCCGCTGAGCTCCCGAAGGTCCTCCGACCTTCACGCTCTTCCTCTTCTCTCTCACTCTCGTTCTCCCTCACTCGTCCCCCTCTCTCGTCACTCTCGTTCTCCCTCGCCATGGTCGCAAGAGGGAGACGCTGAAGGTGGTGGTGGCTGGAGAGTGGTGTGAAGGTGGCGAGAAGAAGAGAAGAGGGGGTTTAAATAGGATGAGTTTTAGGGTTTGGATGAGGCGATGGAGGACAGAGAGAGAGACTCTACGCACTGCGTGCAGAGCGAAAAGAAGGTACGATAGTCTCATACTTTCGGACGTCCGGGCATATGTCTAGATGACTTGACAGACGTCTAATTGACACTCCAGACATCTTATCCGACTAAAAAGGCAACGGGTCATTTCAAAAGTGCAGCCCACCGGTGGTGGAGGGCAATCAGGGGACAGGAGGGGAGAGTCGTCGTGGGACCAGTTAGTGACACTCTTTTGCCAGCAGTACTTCCCACAGACCTGGCAGGACCAAAGGAGGCGGGAGTTCCACACTCTCCACCAGGGGGCAATGATAATTAGTGTGTACCATACGCGTTTCCTGAAGCCATCACGCTTCGCCTCGACGGCTATGCCTATAGAGGAGGAGCACCTATTGAGGTTTACTGAGGGCCTTCGGCTTGCTATTTGGGGGTATGTGAAACCCCTAAAGTTACCTACTTTCTCTCACATGGTCAAGGTAGCCATGACCTATGAGGAGACTAACCCGACCATGCGAGACACTGACGGAGGATGAAAGTGACCCTACTAGCCGTAGTACTCATAGGGTTGTCAAGAGAGGAGATATACGACGCTCGCAGGGGAGTCGTCTCGCTCTGTGAGGCCACCAGTGGCCTTTGGGGGCCCCAGACAAGGGCCAGCTGCCAGCATCAGACCCCCGTCCAATCACCAGTAGGGACCAACTGACGGAGGAGGTCGTGCCCCTCTCAGTTACCAGTGTGGCCAACTGGGCCACATAAGGAAGAATTGCCCATTTAGGGCTGGAGCACAGCAGATGCTCCCAGCACCGAGCACTGGAGGCCGATCTGGCGGCTGCGGTTACCAGTTACGAGGAGGAGGACAGAAGTCATGAGGAGGGTACCGGCCAGCTGCTGCTCACCTGACCCAGAGCATGGCTACTTCTTTTACACCCAGGGATGAGGGGCGCATCAATGCCCTGACTCACAGAGATGCCATAGCTTCAAGCTCCGTGGTAGCAGGTATGGTTCCAGTTTCCAGCAGACTTGTTTACATACTTTTTGATTCTGGTGCCACACATTCTTTTGTTGCCACGAGTTTTGCCGTCAGTTTGGGCTTGAGCAGTGTACTGTTAAGGGTTCTATTCTTGATTAGAGGCCCAGGTGGACAGTTGTTTGTCGCAGAGGAGGTCTTCACAGACTACGAGGTCGCTCTAGGGGGACACAGTCTTCTCGTCGACTTGATCGTGATCTCGATGGAGGACTTTGGAGTGATCCTAGGGATGGACTGGCTGTCTGCCTATCATGCCCTGGTGGAATGTTTTGGGAGGAAGATCGTCTTCTCCATACTGCAGTTGCCTCCCTTTGAGTTTCACGACCAGCTGGTGGACGGTGGTTTTAGGTACGTCTCCGCACTTCGGGCAGCGAAGCTCCTGAGCCAGGGTTGTGAGGGCTTCCTAGTTTGTGTTGTAGCAGAACCTAGCCCCGTGGATGACTTACAGAGTATCTCGGTGGTCTACGAGTACCCCGACATCTTCCCAAATGACCTGCCAAGACTACCGCTTGAGCGTGAGATCGAGTTTGAGATCTCACTAGTACCGAGGACCAACCCCGTCTCTACTGCACTGTACAGGATGGCCCCACTTGAGCTACGAGAGCTCAAGTCTCAGTTACAGGATCTGTTGGAGAAGGGCTTTGAGAGGCCTAGTGCGTCCCCGTGGGGAGCCCCTGTGTTATTCGTGAAGAAAAAGGATGGTACCCTTCGGCTTTGTGTCGACTACAGGTAGCTAAATCGGGTCATCGTTAAGAACAAGTATCCGCTGCCTCGTATTGAAGACCTCTTCGACCAGTTGAGAGATGCCACAGTGTTCTCCAAGATAGACCTGAGGTTAGGTTACCATCAGCTGAGAATTAGGGAGATCGACGTCTCCAAGACAGCCTTCCGTACTCGGTACGGACACTACAAGTTCTTGGTCATGCTGTTTAGCCTGACCAACACCCCCGCTGCTTTCATGGATCTGATGAACCATGTTTTTAGGCCATACCTAGACCAGTTTATGGCAGTATTCATTGATAACAAACTAGTCTACTCTTAGGATCGAGCACAACATGGACAACATCTACGTATGGTCCTAGATACATTGAGACGATGAAGGCTGTACGCCAAGTACAACAAGTGCGAGTTCTAGTTGAGACAAAGTAACTTCCTTGGGCCATGTGATTTCAGGAGACGGATTGGCTGTGGATCCAGCCAAGGTCGTGGTCGTACTCGGGTAGGAGAGGTCACGCACAGTGATAGAGATACGTAGCTGATGAGTCCATTTTAATGGACTAATATTACGCCTAAGTAACTTTAATTATATCTTTTAGGTTTTTTAATAACTATATTAAGTTATAGAATGTTTGCATGCATCATGATTTAAGTTTACATTTATTCTATAACTTAATATGTTCTTTTTATGTGCAGGAAAAATAATTGGCAAAAGAATGAGGAGAAAAGGATAAATTACCCTTTTTCAAATCACCGGCGGCTGTTCTTTTCTCCATTCTCCGGGGAACACTCAATAGCCGCCGGCTAGAGATAGTTAAGGGATTTGAAAATCCCTTAACTCTCGCAGGCGCAGCGAAGGAGAACTTATAAAGAAGAGGCGGATCCAGGGAGAGAAAGAAGAATCATCGAGGAAGAGAAGAATGGGCACCATCTTCTCCAGCGTGCACTGTGGATCATCTTCCCCCTTGCGTGGAAAAACCTCATCTTCTGCACCGCACCGCATTGCCTGCAAGTGCCCGCAGGTGCTGCTGCCACCTACACCGCTAAGCCACCAAGCGCCCCTGCAATCGTGCCTGCAGGCACCTACCTAGCACAGCACTGCTCACCCGCGCCATCTGCAGGCAAACCTACCTCCCTTCAGCCTGCACCATGCTCGCACGCCTTACCGCAGCCAACCTCTCCAGCGCTCCCTGCAGAGCGCCCTCTCGCCTCAGCACGCCCGCCCTCCTCTATCCCACTCCTGCACCGCACCACATCAACACCACCAGACGCCCGCGCCTGCAGGTGCACCCCCTACTGCAGGCGTGCGCTCCAACCTCTGCAAGCGCCTGCAGCCACACCTCCACGCGCCCATCTCCCTTCCAGCACGCTCCAACAGCTGTAGACCGCCTCACACGCGCCCCCTCCTTCCTGCAAGCGCAACCTTCTCCACTGCAGACCCACGCCTCAGCTTGAAGCCGGGCCCGCAGGCGCTGCATGTAGAGTGCGACCACCTTTCACGCGCACTCCAGCATCTGCAGACCACCTCGCCCGCACGCTTGCCTTTGCACCAATTTGCAGACCGCCTCACCGCAAGCGCGCACGCTAACGCCGCCTGCCGCCAGCGCCTTCATCCTTCAACAAAACCTTCATGCCGATGTCTTCTCCTCTGTCGACGCAGCAGCCGCCATCGGAGAGCCCTCGTCCTCGTCGTCCTCCTTAGCCTCTCCAAAGCCCCGCCGGTGCTCTCTTTCTCTCGTGAGGAGGAGAGTGCAAAAATGCTCTATTTTTAAGCCAATTAGTATTTACATTCATTGCCATTGCCACATAATTTGATTTTTATTTATTATTATTATATTGTGGCAGAATTGCACATGAACACTCATATTTCCTTATAATTGCATGTTATTGATATTCACTAGTTTTAAGATTGATTTTTGGGCTTAACCTGAGCAATAATTTTCTCTAGTACACATCATGTGAAAATTGCATAAAATCATCATAAATTAATTGAAGATTTTAGTGAGGGAAAACTACACATATACCCTTATCTTTTTAAGTTATTGTGAATCTACTTTCCTTCGCATTTTATGTCAGAATTGAATAGGGATTTCGCACATATCCGAAAGAATATAAAACAATTAAGAATTTATTGCATAATTGCCTCCCTGTGGACACGACTCGCTCTTCTATGAGTGGTTATTATTATTTTTGATTAGTTGATTTTTCCACCACTTAAATACTATAACGCAAAGCGAAAAGTCGACTTGTCAAATTGGCACCGTTGCCGGGGAGGCAACAGACACAATAGATTTACTTTATTATTTTTAAATCTTCTGAGTTGCAAAATTATCTAATCATTTTTATTATTGTGCGAGGAATCTGAAGAGGCGACGAGGTGCAACAGAGCAGCAACAGCAACCACGAGTTAAGCCACATGAGGAAAAGACGAAGGAGACCAAGATCCTATTTTCGCAAAGGATTCTCCATCGTCACAAATATAATTCTGTCTTTTCTCCCTTATAGTAATTAGGGATGAATTTTTGGGGGTTTGTCTCCACATTTTTTTAGCTACTAAGGGCTTACAATATTTTTGGTGCATGTGTGATTATATTTTCTGCTTGTTTGCTTTTAGAAACCAATAAAGAAAATATCGAGTTGCCTATTTAGAAGTTGCATGCCCTTAAGAGCGCACATTTAGGGGTGATTGAGCGGCACATTAGATCTTATTATTGCATTGCAAGCATATTAGCACAAAGATTGCTGGAGACAAGTATATCTTTCTAACTTTTGCATCCAGCTCCTGTTCACGCATTTGCATTCAAATTTAAATTCAAGACCACCAAGTTATTTGAATTTACTAATTCAGTGGTCACATAACTAAAAGAAGAACTAATAATCAGATTCAACCCTAAAAGCAATTCACATTTGATCTGATTCTAAGGGACTTGTCTGCGATTTCAAAAGAAATTACAAAGATTTGCGGTGTGTTGCACACTTCTGACACTGAGCACGCACATTAGGCACCGCACTAAGGCTCGATCCCTTAAGGCTATAGGCACCAATCTCTTTATCGGTGCAGACCCTCCTATTGTGCTTTGTGGTGGTGGTGATACTATCTTTTGACCAAGTGTTTTGATACTCCACGAAGGGGGACACCCCTTAAAGGAACAAAAGGGTAGTTAAGGGGCACCGCATATGCATCGCCTCAAAGGAAGGGTTCGCCCTACTTGCATCCCTTTGTTCATCCTTGGAGTAACTTCTCACTTGATCACCTGGGAGTATCATCCAAGCAAAGTATAGGTCCTAGGGCACTCGAAGGTTGAATTAAGGCACGTAATTGCAATGAAAAACTTGTTTGGCTATTTATATTAACTAATTCGACATCCACAATAAAGAAGGTTAAGATTTCAAGTCCACACCCCTCGTATACCACTTACGTGGGAACGGAGGGATAAGTCTTGATCTTTTGACTTATCTTTGGAGTTGAGGTTTGACTTAATAAAAAAAAAAATTTGAATTGTGTTTTGTATGCTTGGTAGATGCTCTCTTGAGGGTAGTCTAGTGTTTGATCCTGAGCCTAAGAGAATTCTTAGGAGAGCTCACCTAGGAGAAGAAAAAGAAGGAATGGCTGAGCAAGGTGCAAATCAACAAAGGACCCTAAGGGACTATTTTATTCCTACTAACCAACCTGCACAAGCACTAAGACGACCGGCAGGGGATAATCCGTATGAGATCAAGAGCAGTACCATATCTTTATTGCCCTCTTTTTATGGTACTACTAGGGAGGACCCCTACCGGCATTTGGAGGAATTCACTGAGGTCTGTTCCACGGTGAAGCTCTAGGGATTTACTGATGAAGCCCTGATGAGGACTCTATTTCCTTTCTCCATAAAGGATAAGGCCAAGCATTGGTATCATACCCTCGATGCAAGGGTAAATGATTGAGCCACCCTTAAGGGAGAATTTTTAAAAAAGTATTTTCCTATGAGTAAAACCAACCATTACAGAAGAGAGATTGTGGGTTTTACTCAACAGGAAGGGGAGCAATTTCATGAGACTTGGGAGCGCTTTAATGACCTTCTTAGGTTATGCCCCCACCATCAAGTGCCAAGATGGCAGTTGGTCGAAAGGTTCTATAACGGATTATCTGAAAGGCATAGGCAAACCATTGATGCAGCCTGTGCAGGATCCTTCATGACCAGAATTGAGGATGAAGCCTGGGCACTATTTGAAACATTAAGCGACAACTCCATACATCTGTCCTCTGCCTATCAAGAAAGAAAACCATCAATCTTGCAGAGGATGATAGACGTCCATGAAGCTGGGGATTCTCATGATTTGGCTTATCTGATTCAACTATTGAATAAAAATTTTGATAGGCTATTAGCAAACCCTGGCATGAACCCGCAAGCAGCCTCTATTTTTCAGGCTTCAAGAGAATGCTCCATTTGCCAAAGCACAACGCATGCCACTGCGGAGTGCCATCAGGCAAACCAATTCCCTGAGTTGATTCAGTTCGACTTGAACGTGGCCCAAGGTTTCCGCCCCCTCGCAATAACCCTTACTCCAACATTTATAATCCAGGGTGGAGGAACCATCCAAACTTCTCTTGGAAGCAAGCTGATGCTTCTAACTCAGGGAATACAAGACCCTTACCTCCCCAGCCTACATACCAACCTTCTTATGAAAACCCTCCTCCGAATAAGCCCTCTGAGATGGATGAACTGAAGGCCATGATGAAAGCGATGCAAGAGCATCAGAATATGGTTATCCAATCTCAGAATAAGATGATTACTGATATGCAATCCCAAATTGGTCATCTTACTGAGGCAGTTAGGTAACGTGATCTGGGGAAGCTGCCTAGCTCTTCTGAGGAGAACCCTAAGGGCAAGAGGGTTGTATTCAGGGAGCACGCCCAAGCAGTGACCGTGTTGAGGAGTTGAAAAACGATTAACAAGCCTGATAACACTCCTACAGTTACATCTTAGAATTCCCCTTCCACGCCTGACCCGACTTCCATCTCACCCGAGGAAGAGCCACACCACTCTCCCTCACAAAAAATCACCCACAATGAGGATGTCGTCCTTCCACCACCCCTTTCCTGCCATGACGACCCCTCTACCCAGAAGCCGAGGGTGCCCTATCTAGAGCACTTATCTGCTCCTGGGGAATCTTCTGTTGGCTCATCTAGAGCCAAGGATAGGACGGAAGAGATTATGGATACTTTTAGGCAAGTCCAGATTAACTTACCACTGTTGGAAGCGATTAAACAGATTCCGTCCTATGCCAAGTTTCTGAAGGACCTGTGCACCCAAAAGCGCCGATCTAGGAAACAGGTCCAAACCAAGGTCATCCTGCCTGACCATGTTAGCTCAGTTCTTCAACATGGAACACCCCCCAAAATGAAAGACCCAGGGGCCCCGTATATTTCAGTGGTTATAGGTAACCGACACATTGACGAGGCTCTACTCGATCTGGGTGCGAGGGTAAACATTCTATCGAGCTCTGTCTATGACCTTTTGGGAGGAGGAAAGCTGAAGCCTAGTCCAGTAATCCTCCAGGTTGCAGACAGATCACTTAAGACACTGCGGGGATTGTTGGAAGATGTCCTTGTGAGAGTGTAGGATTTCTTCTTCCCTGTTGACTTTCTGGTACTTAATACTGACCCATCTAATAAGCCCACAAAGCCATCCATTATTCTGGGACACCCCTTCTTGGCCACAGCCAATGCCTCTATAAGTTGTAGATTCGGGGCACTTAAAATGGGCTTTGGGAACAAGAAGATCCGATTGAATGTTTTTGATACTTATAAGCAACCCAGATTTGAAGATTGTTCTCAAATTGAGGTCATTGATGAAATAATTGAAGAGACTACTCCAGCACTCTTATGTAGAGATCCCCTTCAGAAGGTCATATCTCAGGACCATCCCTCGATTATTAAAGAAACTGAAAGGAAAATGCCCGAACTAGAAGAGTTGCTGGGGGTACACACTGAGTCTCTGTCCCCACCCTGGACTGTGAAGGTAGATCCGCTGCCTGAGGCGGGGACATCTCAATTAAAACCCTCAATCCAGAAGGCTCCTGAATTGGAGTTGAAACCCCTCCCGAGCACATTGAAATATGCTTTCCTTGGCCCTAATAACACGCTCCCCGTTATTATCTCGTCTGCATTATCTGAATTGCAGGAGGGAGCTCTGCTTGAGTGTTTACAAAGGCACAAGGAAACAATTGCCTGGACAATAGCTGATATTAGGGGTGTTGATCCCTCTCTTTGCGTGCATCATATATACACGGATGAGTCTGTGAAGCCTTTCCGAGATATGCGGAGAAGGCTCAATCCAAATATGCGGGAGGTTGTTAAAAAGGAGATTCTGAAATGGCTGGATGCAGGGATTATCTATCCCATTTCAGATAGTAAATGGGTCAGTCCTATTCACGTAGTTCCGAAAAAGGCGGGAATCACTGTGGAGGAGAATGACCAAGGAGAACTGGTGACCACTAGACCCTCAATTGGTTGGAGGGTCTGCATTGATTATCGCCGTTTAAACACGGCCACCCAGAAAGACCATTTCCCCTTACCGTTTATCGATCAAATTTTGGAACGATTGGCGGGGAACAAGTACTTTTGTTTTCTTGACGGGTACTCTGGGTACAATCAGATAGCCACTTTTCCTGATGATCAGGAGCGTACCACCTCCACGAGTCCGTATGGCACTTTTGCGTTCCGCCGAATGCCATTCGGGTTATGTAACGCTCCTGCCACTTTCCAACATTGTATGATGGCTATCTTTTCTGATATAATCGACGAGTTTGTTGAAATTTTCATGGATGACTTCTCCATTTATGGCTCGTCGTTTGACCTATGCCTTTCGCACCTTGATAAGGTCTTAACCTGTTGAGAAGAGGCAAAGCTGGTGCTTAGCTGGGAGAAAAGCCACTTTATGGTCCAGTAGGGCATTGTGTTAGGGCATATAGTTTCCGAGAGAGGATTAGAGGTGGACACCGCAATAATCAATTCCATCTCTAAGCTTCCATTGCCTGCTAATGTTCGTCAGGTTAGATCTTTCCTTGGCCATGCTGGATTTTATAGGCGCTTCATTAGAGATTTCAGTAAAATCTCTAAGCCACTCTGCGACCTGTTAGCAAAGGATGTCTCCTTTGATTTTGATGATAGATGTGGCGAGCCTTTCCAAGCTTTGAAGAAAGCCCTTATTACCGCGCTGATTCTCCAAGCACCAGATTGGACCCTCCCATGAGCTTGTGTGCGATGCTTCTGATTTTGCAGTGGGAGCGGTCTTAGGTCAAAGGGTTGATGGCAAACCTCATGTGCTGCATTATGCCAGCAAGACCCTTACGGATCCTTAGCAAAACTACAAGGTCACTTAAAAGGAATTACTTGCTGTAGTATTTGCTTTGGAAAAGTTTCAGTCTTATCTGTTGGGATCCAAGGTTGTGATGTTCACTGATCATTTAGCTCTTAAGCATCTTTTGGCTAAAAAGGACACCAAACCTCGCCTAATTTGTTGGATTCTGCTACTCCAAGAATTTGACCTGGAAATTAAAGACAAGAAAGGTGTTGAGAATGTGGTAGCAGACCATTTTCTAGCATCCTGATAAACGCCAGTTTATCATCATTCTTATACATTAAAACAAACCTAGCTCTTAGGATTTTACTCCGCAAATGGGTTTTTGGGCTACATTTAGGCATAAAATAGGTTAGGCATGCATTGCATTTTTTATTGTCTTTTTAATATGTTTTTGTGAGTGTTAGGGATGAACAGATATACAGATCCCTAAAACCCTAGCACTCAAGAAGGCAAATGGTGAAGGAGAAGCCCAGACTAGTTGAAACTCAGCCTGATCCAGCTCACCACAGCTGGAACCTAGCTCACTTTAACTAGGGTTAGCTCATCTCAGCTCCATTCAGCTAATCTCAGCTGAATGGCAGCTCAAGAGAGTTCATCTTAGCTCACCCTAGCTCAAGTCAGCTCAGATCCAGCTCAACTTAGCTGAGTCTAGCTCATCTCAGCTCCCACTAGTCCACAGGGAGCTCTAGCTAGCTCAGCTGAGTTGACAGGAGTTCACCCCAGCTCAGATCGAGCTACATCCAACTCCACTCAACTCTAGCCAGCTGAAGAAGAACTCATCCCAGCTCAGGAAGCTCAAGTCTAGCTCCCGGGGACTCAGCTTAGCTCAACTCAGTTGAGCTAAGCTACCTTAGCTGCCTCAACCAGCTTGATTCTCCCCGGGAGCACCAGACCTAGCTCACCTCAGCTCATTATGGTAGAAGCTAGCTTACTTTATCTTGGCTTAGCAACTAGCAAAGAACTAGCAAGCTAAGCCAGCTAGAGTAGCCCCATGCCAGCATCTTCAGCAGTAGCCAGCTCCAGCTCCAGCTCCAGACTTCTTCTCCTCGGCTCCTCCCTCCAAACCCTAGCTCCAACACCTTCTCCTCTACTCCACCTTTAGCTAAGCTAGCTTACCTTAGCTTAGCTTAGCTTAATTTAGCTAGCAACCAGCTCCTTGGCCATCCACCACCTTCAAATTCAACCCTAGCTAGCTCCACCAATTTAAGCCTACCTAAGCTAGCTACCCTACACAAGTTGGCGCCACCTCCTAGCCATCCCTCCACCCCATTATCACCACCAAAAGACACCATAAGTTGGCGCCAAAAACCACCCCTAACCACCTCTATATTGGCGCCAACTTTCAGCCCTTAATCCACCCTACACCTACCCACATAATCCATCCTAGCCATCCACCTACCCCTCCTTCTATAACCCTTCTTGGCGCCAACTTAGACCACCTTATAGAATCATTTTTGGCGCCAACATCAAGGGGTGTCAACCACCATAACCACCCCTTAGGTGTCCCTTAAGGTGGCGCCAACTCACCTTGGCCATAGGATCTTTAACCACCTCCATCTCTTCATCTTAGCCCTCCATTCCAAGGGTCACCTTAGCCCCCTTCCTATTCTATAAAAACCCACCGCCTACCACCATTTTGGGGCATCCTCCATTAGTGTATTTTGCTACCTAAACCACCTATACCTACGGCCAAGAAGAAGGAGTAGAGAAGGAGATTAAAGGGGCACATCACCAGCCCTTTTGGTGCCTTCTTCACCCCACTCTCTTCAACTTGGGCCACACCAAGGAGGAGGACTCTTCCACTTCATGGAGGACGGCCAGGCAAGGGAGAAGGACCTAGGGTGGACATCCACCCTTGGAGAGAAGCTTAGGGCACGCCCCCTTAGGGCTTGCCTTGGAGGACATCACCTTGGCGGAGCACAGCAAGGAAGGAGTTGAAGGATTCTTTTCAAGATTGGGAGCCACCAACCTTGGAGCAAGAAGCCCTCTTCTTCACAATCTATCTAGAGGATTTGTGATTTCTTTTCTTTATTTTAATTTTTCTAGTAGTAGAAGCATTCCTCTACTAGGCTTTTTTTTGTAAAACACTTTTCATCAATATAGTTGCCTTCTTTGCAATTTTCTATTTTGCATGTCTACTTGCTATGTTTTAGCATTCTTCACTCCCACTCCCTAATTATTCTAGGCCTCCACTTGCCTAGAGTGAGCTTAGGGAGAGGCTCTACTTGCCACTTAGAAGTAGTATTTTAAATTGAAGTGTAAATCACCTTCCCGCCACCATTTTGCATGTTGTCTTAATTTAAAATAAAAAAAATGATATATTGAAAAATACCAAAAAGAAAGTTGAGATTTGTATTCTAAGCAAGAGAATCACTTTTGCAAACATTTGGCCTCCTTGGACGACCCTAGATACTCCCCTATCTAGGATATAAATTTAAGAGTTGATCGGTTTTGCGCGTTACAACGACGTATTTTACAAACCGCGTGAAATCGCTATCACTTTTTGGCGCCGTTGCCGGGGAGGTACGGCTTTGCATTAGTTAATTTTATCTTTCTTGAAGTGGATCTCATCCCCTTCTCTTTCTTTCTTTTGTGTGTGCAGGAATTACAGCGAGAAGGCGGGAATCTGGAAGTGAGAGCTCAAAGATCCTTTTCTTCCCGTGAAATTCAGGTTGGTTCCCCTTTCTTGTCACATTTAGGCTAAAAGACTACCAAAAAATATTAAACTTAGCTTTCAGGACCATAAACAATTTAATTAAGTGGAGTGGTGCCCATATAAAATCCATTGCTTCCTTGAATGCTTCTTTAACACCACTCCATTGCAAGTATTGGTGTTCTATTTTTCGAGTTCAGATTTCTGTCTGGACTTGAAAAATCGATTCCTAGCACCATAGGCTTCCAAAAATCATAAAATTTCATACATTTATTCCCAATTAAGTTTGGAACATTCGTTCCAAATTTCAGATCAATTAGATTTTTATTTAATTTTTAAAAATTCGTGGACTGCAGAGGGGTCACACCCTCTAATCTTCCTATTTTGCTACTGTCCGTGAATTTTTAAAATTTTCATACTCATCCAATTTTTGTGAAATTTATCTTGTTGGAATCCTTGTGAAATTTTACAGATCATATAAAATCAAAAAAATTTTATGAGGTCGGTGGCAATACTAAAAAGTCTAAAATACCCACAAGTATCATTTCTGGACTTTAACACCAGTACAATTAAAAATTCAAAATAATTATCAAAAAAATTCATAAAATCTTATAAAAATCTTTTTTGGAATCCTTGTTTGATTTTATTCAAAGTAGTGGTGTTGTTTGACTTGTTTGGACCACTACTTAATTCAAAAAGACTAAAATTAATTCATTGGTAGTAATTTTCTGTCTTAGAGATAATTGGCTTAAGGTTTCTTTCTTTCTTTTTAGAGACTCACATTAAAGGAAATTAACCATCACCAATACAACTTGTCTTTCCTTTGATTGTGAAGTTTCAAACTTGTTTGAAAATTTAAAGAGAAAAACTCTAAAACACATTTAATTAAATCAAATCCTAAAAGACAAAAATACAAAAAAAATTTTTTGTGACAACTTGATTATCATTGGAGCCACTCTCCAATTCCTACACACACACAAAAAATTTAAAATAACAGAGCAAAAACCCAATAAACGCCCTCCACATTCCGTGTGCACTATAGTATCCTAGACCTAATTAAAATTTGTAGCAATTTGACTCCTAAGGCTTTATCAACTTAGGCTTGCTATTTAAGTCTTAAGTTTTCTTTAGTTAGTACCAATTCTGTCATCTAGATCTGGTGTTCTGGATGAGGGGCCGTGTCAAACGACCAGGCGCGGGTTTGTACAAGCACCTGGGGTTTTCCCTTGGAAATGTTTGGGCCCAAACCTCCCTTAAGCAACTTGGCTAGATTTGTTGATAGAACGGGTATTCACTATTGACTACTTATTTCCTATATAGACCAAGTCTTAGGTTATTATTAGGGAGTCACATTTAAGTTAGGTCTAGTTTTTTTTGTTTGAATTGCACACTTTCTCTCATCTCTCTCTTCTCCCCTCCCGTTCTTCCACAATAAAGAAGGTTAAGATTTCAAGTCTACACCCCTCTTATACCACTTACGTGGGAACGGAGGGATAAGTCTTGATCTTTTGACTTATCTTTGGAGTTGAGGTTTGACTTAATAAAAAAAAAAAATTGAATTGTGTTTTGTATGCTTGGTAGACACTCTCTTGAGGGTAGTCTAGTGTTTGATCCTGAGCCTGAGAGAATTCTTAGGAGAGCTCACCTAGGAGAAGAAAAAGAAGGAATGGCTGAGCAAGGTGCAAATCAACAAAGGACCCTAAGGGACTATTTTATTCCTACTAACCAACCTGCACAAGCAATCAGACGACCGGCAGGGGATAATCCGTATGAGATCAAGAGGAGTACCATATCTTTATTGCCCTCTTTTTATGGTACTACTAGGGAGGACCCCTACCGGCATTTGGAGGAATTCACTGAGGTCTGTTCCACGGTGAAGCTCTAGGGATTTACTGATGAAGCCCTGATGAGGACTCTATTTCCTTTCTCCATAAAGGATAAGGCCAAGCATTGGTATCATACCCTCGATGCAAGGGTAAATGATTGAGCCACCCTTAAGGGAGAATTTTTAAAAAAGTATTTTCCTATGAGTAAAACCAACCATTACAGAAGAGAGATTTTGGGTTTTACTCAACAGGAAGGGGAGCAATTTCATGAGACTTGGGAGCTCTTTAATGACCTTCTTAGGTTATGCCCCCACCATCAAGTGCCAAGATGGCAGTTGGTCGAAAGGTTCTATAACGGATTATCTGAAAGGCATAGGCAAACCATTGATGCAGCCTGTGCAGGAACCTTCATGACCAAAATTGAGGATGAAGCCTGGGCACTATTTGAAACAGTAAGCGACAACTCCATACATCTGTCCTCTGCCTATCAAGAAAGAAAATCATCAATCTTGCAGAGGAAGATAGAGGTCCATGAAGCTGGGGCTTCTCATGATTTGGCTTATCAGATTCAACTATTGAATAAAAACTTTGATAGGCTATTAGCAAACCTTGGCATGAACTCGCAAGCAGCCTCTATTTTTCAGGCTTCAAGAGAATGCTCCATTTGCCAAAGCACAATGCATGCCACTGCGGAGTGCCATCAGGCAAACCAATTCCCTGAGTTCATTCAGGCCGACTTGAACGCGGCCCAAGGTTTCCGCCCCCCTCACAATAACCCTTACTCCAACATTTATAATCCAGGGTGGCGGAACCATCCAAACTTCTCTTGGAAGCAAGCTGATGCTTCTAACTCAGGGAATACAAGACCCTTACCTCCCCAGCCCACATACCAACCTTCTTATGAAAACCCTCCTCCGAATAAGCCCTCTGAGATGGATGAACTGAAGGCCATGATGAAAGCAATGCAAGAGCATCAGAATATGGTTATCCAATCTCAGAATAAGATGACTACTGATATGCAATCCAAAATTGGTCATCTTACTGAGGCAGTTAGGTAACGTGATCCAGGGAAGCTGTCTAGCTCTTCTGAGGAGAACCCTAAGGGCAAGAGGGTTGTATTCAGGGAGCACACCCAAGCAGTGACCGTGTTGAGGAGTGGAAAAAAGATTAACAAGCCTGATAACACTCCTACAGTTACATCTCAGAATTCCCCTTCCACACCTGACCCGACTTCCATCTCACCCGAGGAAGAGCCACACCACTCTCCCTCACAAAAAATCACGCACAATGAGGATGTCGTCCTTCCACCACCCCTTTCCCACCATGACGACCCCTCTACCCAGAAGCCGAGGGTGCCCTATCCAGAGCGCCTATCTACTCCTGGGGAATCTTCTGTTGGCTCATCTAGAGCCAAGGATAGGACAGAAAAGATTATGGATACTTTTAGGCAAGTCCAGATTAACTTACCACTGTTGGAAGCGATTAAACAGATTTCGTCCTATGCTAAGTTTCTGAAGGACCTGTGCACCCAGAAGCGCCGATCTAGGAAATAGGTCCAAACCAAGGTCATCCTACCTGACCAGGTTAGCTCAGTTCTTCAACATGGAACACCCCCCAAAATGAAAGACCCAGGGGCCCCGTATATTTCAGTGGTTATAGGTAACCGACACATTGACGAGGCTCTACTCTATCTGGGTGCGGGGGTAAACATTCTATCGAGCTTTGTCTATGACCTTTTGGGAGGAGGAAAGCTGAAGCCTAGTCCAGTAATCCTCTAGGTTGCAGACAGATCACTTAAGACACCGCGGGGATTGTTGGAAGATGTCCTTGTGAGAGTGGAGGATTTCTTCTTCCCCGTTGACTTTCTGGTACTTGATACTGACCCATCTAATAAGCCCACAAAGCCATCCATTATTCTGGGACGCCCCTTCTTGGCCATAGCCAATGCCTCTATAAATTGTAGATTCGGGGCACTTAAAATGGGCTTTGGGAACAAGAAGATCCGGTTGAATGTTTTTGATACTTACAAGCAACCCAGATTTGAAGATTGTTCTCAAATTGAGGTCATTGATGAAATAATTGAAGAGACTACTCCAGCACTCTTATGTAGAGATCCCCTTCAGAAGGTCATATCTCAGGACCATCCCTCGATTATTAAAGAAACTGAAAGGAAAATGCCCGAACTAGAAGAGTTGCTGGGGGTACACACTGAGTCTCTGTCCCCACCCTGGACTGTGAAGGTAGATCCGCTGCTTGAGGCGGGGACATCTCAACTAAAACCCTCAATCCAGAAGGCTCCTGAATTGGAGTTGAAACCCCTCCCGAGCACATTGAAATATGCTTTCCTTGGCCCTAATAACACGCTCCCCGTTATTATCTCGTCTGCATTATCTGAATTGCAGGAGGGAGCTCTGCTTGAGTGTTTACAAATGCACAAGGAAACAATTGCCTGGACAATAGCTGATATTAGGGGTGTTGATCCCTCTCTTTGCGTGCATCATATATACACGAACGAGTCCGTGAAGCCTTTCCGAGATATGCAAAGAAGGCTCAATCCGAATATGTGGGAGGTTGTTAAAAAGGAGATTCTGAAATGGCTGGATGCAGGGATTATCTATCCCATTTCAGATAGTAAATGGGTCAGTCCTATTCACGTAGTTCCGAAAAAGGCAGGAATCACTGTGGAGGAGAATGACCAAGGAGAACTGGTGACCACTAGACCCTCAATTGGTTGGAGGGTCTGCATTGATTATCGCCGTTTAAACACGGCTACCCAGAAAGACCATTTCCCCTTACCATTTATCGATCAAATTTTGGAACGATTGGCGGGGAACAAGTACTTTTGTTTTCTTGACGGGTACTCTGGGTACAATCAGATAGCCATTTTTCCTGATGATCAGGAGCGTACCACCTTCACGAGTCTGTATGGCACTTTTGCGTTCCGCCGAATGCCATTCGGGTTATGTAACGCTCTTGCCACTTTCCAACATTGTATGATGGCTATCTTTTCTGATATAATCGACGAGTTTGCTGAAATTTTCATGGATGACTTATCCATTTATGGCTCGTCGTTTGACCTATGCCTTTCGCACCTTGATAAGGTCTTAACCTATTGAGAAGAGGCAAAGCTGGTGCTTAGCTGGGAGAAAAGCCACTTTATGGTCCAGCAGGGCATTGTGTTAGGGCATATAGTTTCCGAGAGAGGATTAGAGGTGGACACCGCAAAAATCAATTCCATCTCTAAGCTTCCATTGCCTGCTAATGTTCGTCAGGTTAGATCTTTCCTTGGCCATGCTGGATTTTATAGGCGCTTCATTAGAGATTTCAGTAAAATCTCTAAGCCACTCTGCGACCTGTTAGCAAAGGATGTCTCCTTTGATTTTGATGATAGATGTGGCGAGCCTTTCCAAGCTTTGAAGAAAGCCCTTATTACCGCACCGATTCTCCAAGCACCAGATTGGACCCTCCCGTTTGAGCTTGTGTGCGATGCTTCTGATTTTGCAGTGGGAGCGGTCTTAGGTCAAAGGGTTGATGTCAAACCTCATGTGCTGCATTATGCCAGCAAGACCCTTACAGATCCTTAGCAAAACTACACGGTCACTGAAAAGGAATTACTTGCTGTAGTATTTGCTTTGGAAAAGTTTCAGTCTTATCTGTTGGGATCCAAGGTTGTGGTGTTCACTGATCATTTAGCTCTTAAGCATCTTCTGGTTAAAAAGGACACCAAACCTCGCCTAATTCGTTGGATTCTACTACTCCAAGAATTTGACCTCGAAATTAAAGACAAGAAAGGTGTTGAGAATGTGGTAGCAGACCATTTGTCTAGGATCCTGATAAACGCTAGTTTATCATCATTCTTATACATTAAAACAAACCTAGCTCTTAGGATTTTACTCCGCAAATGGGTTTTTGGGCTGCATTTAGGCATAAAATAGGTTAGTCATGCATTGCATTTTTTATTATCTTTTTAATATGTTTTTGTGAGTGTTAGGGATGAACAGATATACAGATCCCTAAAACCTTGGCACTTAAGAAGGCAAATGGTGAAGGAGAAGCCCAGACTAGCTGGAACTCAGCCTGATCCAGCTCACCACAGCTGGAACCTAACTCACTTGAACTAGGGTTAGCTCATCTCAGCTCCATTCAGCTAATCTCAGCTGAATGGCAGCTCAAGAGAGTTCATCTTAGCTCACCTTAGCTCAAGTCAGCTCAGATCCAGCTCAACTTAGCTGAGTCTAGCTCATCTCAGCTCCCACTAGTCCACAGGGAGCTCTAGCTAGCTCAGCTGAGTTGACAGGAGTTCACCCCAGCTCAGATCCAGCTACATCCAACTTCACTCAACTCCAGCCAGCTGAAGAAGAACTCATCCCAGCTCAGGAAGCTCAAGTCTAGCTCCCGGGGACTCAGCTTAGCTCAACTCAGTTGAGCTAAGCTACCTTAGCTACCACAACCAGCTTGATTCTCCCCGGGAGCACCAGACCTAGCTCACCTCAGCTCATTATGGTAGAAGCTAGCTTACTTTAGCTTGGCTTAGCAACTAGCAAAGAACTAGCAAGCTAAGCCAGCTAGAGTAGCCCCATGCCAGCATCTTCAGCAGCAGCCAGCTCCAGCTCTAGACTTCTCCTCCTCGGCTCCTCCCTCCAAACCCTAGCTCCAACACCTTCTCCTCTACTCCACCTTTAGCTAAGCTAGCTTACCTTAGCTTAGCTTAGCTTAATTTAGCTAGCAACCAGCTCCTTGGCCATCCACCACCTTCAAATTCAACCCTAGCTAGCTCCACCAACTTAAGCCTACCTAAGCTAGCTACCCTACTCAAGTTGGCGCCACCTCCTAGCCATCCCTCCACACCATTATCACCACCAAAAGACACCATAAGTTGGCGCCAAAAACCACCCCTAACCACCTCTATATTGGCGCCAACTTTCAGCCCTTAATCCACCCTACACCTACCCACATAATCCATCCTAGCCATCCACCTACCCCTCCTTCTATAACCCTTCTTGGCGCCAACATCAAGGGGTGTCAACCACCATAACCACCCCTTAGGTGTCCCTTAAGGTGGCGCCTACTCACCTTGGCCATAGGATCTTTAACAACCTCCATCTCCATCTTAGCCCTCCATTCCAAGGGTCACCTTAGCCCCCTTCCTATTCTATAAAAACCCACCGCCTACCACCATTTTGGGGCATCCTCCATTAGTGTATTTTGCTACCTAAACCACCTATACCTACGGCCAAGAAGAAGGAGTAGAGAAGGAGATTAAAGGGGCACATCACCAGCCCTTTTGGTGCCTTCTTCACCCCACTCTCTTCAACTTGGGCCACACCAAGGAGGAGGACTCTTCCACTTCAAGGAGGATGGCCAGGCAAGGGAGAAGGACCTAGGGTGGACATCCACCCTTGGAGAGAAGCTTAGGGCACGCCCCCTTAGGGCTTGCCTTGGAGGACATCACCTTGGCGGAGCACAGCAAGGAAGGAGTTGAAGGATTCTTTTCAAGATTGGGAGCCACCAACCTTGGAGCAAGAAGCCCTCTTCTTCACAATCTATCTAGAGGATTTGTGTTTGCTTTTCTTTATTTTAATTTTTCTAGTAGTAGAAGCATTCCTCTACTAGGCTTTTTTTTGTAAAACACTTTTCATCAATATAGTTGCCTTCTTTGCAATTTTCTATTTTGCATTTCTACTTGTTTTGTTTTAGCATTCTTCACTCTCTCTCCCTAATTATTCTAGGCCTCCACTTGCCTAGAGTGAGCTTAGGGAGAGGCTCTACTTGCCATTTAGAAGTGGTATTTTAAATTGAAGTGTAAATCACCTTCCCGCCACCATTTCGCATGTTGTCTTAATTTAAAACAAAAAAAAAATGATATATTGAAAAATACCAAAAAGAAAGTTGAGATTTTTATTCCAAGCAAGAGAATTACTTTTACAAACATTTGGCCTCCTTGGATGACCCTAGATACTCCCCTATCTAGGATATAAATTTAAGAGTTGATCGATTTTGCGCGTTACAACGACGTATTTTACAAACCGCGTGAAATCGCTATCACTTTTTGGCGCCGTTGCCGGGGAGGTACGGCTTTGCATTAGTTAATTTTATTTTGCTTGAAGTGGATCTCATCCCCTTCTCTTTCTTTCTTTTGTGTGTGCAGGAATTACAGCGGGAAGGCGGGAATCTGGAAGCGAGAGCTCAAAGATCCTTTTCTTCCCGTGAAATTCAGGTTGGTTCCCCTTTCTTGTCACATTTAGGCTAAAAGACTACCAAAAAATATTAAGCTTATCTTTCAGGACCATAAACAATTTAATTAAGTGGAGTGGTGCCCATATAAAATCCATTGTTTGCTTGAATGCTTCTTTAACACCACTCCATTGCAAGTATTGGTGTTCTATTTTTCGAGTTTAGATTTCTATCTGGACTTGAAAAATCGATTCCTAACACCATAGGCTTCCAAAAATCATAAAATTTCATACAGTGATTCCCAATTAAGTTTGGAACATTTTTTCCAAATTTCAGATCAATTGGATTTTTATTTAATTTTTAAAAATTCGTGGACTGCAGAGGGGTCACACCCTCTAATCTTCCTATTTTGCTACTGTCCGTGAATTTTTAAAATTTTTATACTCATCCAATTTTTGTGAAATTTATCTTGTTGGAATCCTTGTGAAATTTTACACATCATATAAAATCAAAAAAAATTTATGAAGTCAGTGGCAATACTAAAAAGTCCAAAATACCCACAGGTATCATTTCTGGACTTTAACACCAGTCTAATTAAAAATTCAAAATAATTATCAAACAAATTCCTAAAATCTTATAAAAATATTTTTTGGAATCCTTGTTTGATTTTATTCAAAGTAGTAGTGTTTTTTGACTTGTTTGGACCACTACTTAATTCAGAAAGCCTAAAATTAATTCGTTGGTAGTAATTTTCTGTCTTAGAGATAATTGCCTTAAGGTTTCTTTCTTTCTTTTTAGAGACTCACATTAAAGGAAATTAACCATCACCAATACAACTTGTCTTTCCTTTGATTGTGAAGTTTCAAACTTGTTTGAAAATTTAAAGAGAAAAACTCTAAAGCACATTTAATTAAATCAAATCCTAAAAGACAAAAATACAAAAAAAAAATTTGTGACAACTTGATTATCATTGGAGCCACTCTCCAATTCCTACACACACAAAAAAAAATCAAAATAACATGGCAACAACCCAATAAACGCCCTCCACATTCCGTGTGCACTATAGCATCCTATACCTAATTAAAATTTGTAGCAATTTGACTCCTAAGGCTTTATCAACTTAGGCTTGCTATTTAGGTCTTAAGTTTTCTTTAGTTAGTACCAATTCTGTCATCTAGATCTGGTGTTCAGGATGAGGGGCCGTGTCAAACGACCAGGCGCGGGTTTGTACAAGCACCTGGGGTTTTACCTGGGAAATGTTTGGGCCCAAACCTCCCTTAAGCAACTTGGCTAGATTTGTTGATAGAACGGGTATTCACTATTGACTACTTATTTCCTATATAGACCAAGTCTTAGGTTATTATTAGGGAGTCACATTTAAGTTAGATCTAGTTTTGTTTGTTTGAATTGCACACTTTCTCTCATCTCTCTCTTCTCCTCCCCTCCCGTTCTTCCATTTTATGCACGGGCGACGATCTCAAAATCCGCACTTGGAAGGACCATTTGATTTCGCCCCCCAAGCAAAAAGACCACTTTTTCTGTCTTCTTCTCCTGAAAAAATGGAAACACAACAAAATAGGTCCCCTGACCCTTCCACTTCCACCTCTAACCCCACCACTAACCCTAATTCTAACCCTTCCACCCAAAACCCACCCACCTTTAACTTCCCACACTTGGAGCTCCCTAATCTTGAGTTACCCCACACACAACATCAAGACCCCCTACCTGATCTTTTAAAGTTGATGGCCGATCAGATTAATAAATTAAATTCCAATCAACAAACATTGACTAGGAACATCCAAAACCTAGCCAATCCAAGGCCAAACCCACCACCCCGTCAGCATCCTGTTGTTCCTCTAAAAAATTTCTATGATCCGTCTTATTATGAGGAACGACCAGAGGTGGTCATATCGGAGGGGGACTTTGAGATCAAGCCTGCGGTCCTGAACCTAATTAAACACTTTCATGGCCTTCCTAGGGAAGACCCTTTCAGCCACCTTGAAGAGCTAACTCTTCTTGCACAGACAACCCGTTCCCGAAATGTGCAAGGAGACATATGGCTGATGCGACTTTTCCATTATCTCCTAAAGATAAGGCCGCTTATTGGTTCAAGACCATTGGCCGACCCATCACAACTTGGCCTCAGCTCAAAAGTGCCTTCCTCAAGAAATTCTTTCCCATAGGTCGTACCAATTCCTTGCGAAGATCTATTACGACCTTTCACCAAAAATCTGGTGAGACTTTCCATGATTCTTGGGAAAGATTTCAAGATCTTTTAAGAAGTTGTCCGCACCACGAGATTCCTTTATGGCAGCTCGTGCAAATCTTCTATCATGGATTAGAAGATCAAATCCGACATTTTGTCGACGCCTCGTGTGGCGGCAACTTCTTAAATAAAGATGCAGAAAGTGCCTATGACCTGTTTGAAGAAATGAGTGAAAACTCATTTAATCAAGCTTCCATGAACACATTTTGCAGAACTCAAAACCCGCAGTTCGGTGTTCATGAAATAGGCACTCAATCTATACCTGTCACCTAAGATGAACTTCAATTGATCACTCAAAAACTCGACCAAATGCATATTAATCAAAAGAAAATTGAGGAAAGACTGGTCACATCAACTCAAGCTCCACACCCACATCTAACCCAACCTAACTTTCCACAAAGAGAAAATTTGCACAATCTCAACACTACTCCTGCTGATTATTCTGAGGTTGCCCATGATTCACTGGGGAATTACAACTATCCAGATCTTAACCCCACTCAAAATATTTCTGCCATCCAGGAGCCCTTTAAAAATTTTTCCAATTGGAAAAATTACCCGAACTACTCCTGGAATAATCAAGTTTCCTCCCAACCATATCATTTTAATGGGTATGGGTCGAATCCAAACTTCCATCCTAGGCCATCCCAACAAGACATCAATGCCCAGATGCTGCGAACCCTGTAGGATATGCAAACAAAAATGACGGAAGTAACCCGTAACATCACAAATCTGAACAATCAGATTGGGGTTACTCCCATGCAAAGACCTGCAAGGCATCTTCCGTCCCAACCCATGCCCAACCCTAATCACCAAGGAAACCATTATACAGGCAGAACTCCACACTATTCGAATCAGTCTCCTCCTAATCCACCACCTCAGCAGCCTCCCAGGTTTCAGCAATCACAGGCCCCCCTCCTCCTCCAAATAATAATCCGACTGCACATGCAGTTACTTTGAGGAGTGGGAAAACCACCACTGACCCTGGGCCCTCACACAAACCTGGTGAAATACCTGTGCAAATTGACTCCCCACCTCCCCATCAGGAAGAAAAAGAAATACCAAAATCTCAAGACAAGATTCCTATCCCTTTTCCACAAGCTCTCCTCCCCAACACCAACAAAAAAAAGAAATCTAAGCCCACTACAGAAGAACTCATGGATCTTTTTGGGCAAGTTCATATCAATATTCCTCTCCTAGATGCCATCAAATATATACCTGCCTATGCTAAATTTGTGAAGGAGATTTGTACTCCTAAAAGACAGGCCAAAAATCAAGGATAGGTGCATCTTTCGGAGACAGTAAGCTCTGTCATACAGAGTAAGCTACCTCCTAAGATGAAAGATCCGGGGGCACCTTTAATTTCTGTAATTATTGATGACACTACATTTAATCGCACCCTCCTTGATCTTGGTGCCTCAGTTAATATTATTCCCATGAGTTTATTCGAAGAATTTCAAATTGGTGAATTAAAACCCGTCGAGGTTACCCTGCAATTAGTCGACCGATCTACAATTAAACCTCGTGGGATTGTCGAGGATGTTTTAGTTAAGGTCCAGATTGTCGAGGATGTTTTATCAAAGATAAGCATGGGTCATCCCTAACACTCACAAAAACATATTAAAAAGACAATAAAAAATGCAATGCATGCCTAACCTATTTTATGTCTAAATGAAGCCCAAAAATCCGTTTGCAGAGTAAAATCCTAAGAGCTAGGTTTGTTTTAATGTATGAGAATGATGATAAACTGGCGTTTATCACACCCCCATGCTTATCTTTTGCTAGTCTCTTAGCAAAACTTCTATTTTTTTGGAAAATGGATTTTTTGGGAAATCTAATTTTTTCGACTTTTGAGGAGAAAAAGAGATTAAGGGACCTTGGTAGATTAAAACACAGGAGGTATGGGATTTGTTAAAGATAAACATCAGGATTTATTTTTTGATCCAACCATTAGACAAAACGGGATCAATATATCCTCCAGAAAATTCACAAATTAACCCTTTGTTAATTCAGATGACTTGAAATTTTTATTTTTAGGATTTTTCTGGCTCATGAATCTGATTCGCAATTTGAAAAATCCTTTAAAACCTAGTGTCTGTGCTTGTGAAAAGCCAACATTTATAAGGGCGTGTTAATTTATTTATTATTACTTTTTTTTTCTCCCCCATGCTTATTTTTAGCTTAGTCTTACAACAGATGTGTCGGGATCATCATTCCCGTTACCATTCCTCGAGGAGGCTCTGGCACCAGTACTTCTGGATAGCACTGTCCATGACACCACCCAGGAGCTCACAACCCCAAAACACGATGCGGTGTAAAGAGGCGCTCCAAGCAAACTCAAGCTCTTGCTCCGACACTATAGGTAGAGCACCGTCCAAGACACTTGAGCTGCTAAAATGCACTTTAATGCTCCGTCTAAAGATATGAAATATAGATATGGAGCAGCGCCGAGGTGGTAACATGTTGACATCGCGTCCTCAAAGGAAGTATTTTCCTCCTTCTCGACGGTGGGAACTCAAACCAATGATCTGCTTCAGACTTTTACTAAGTCCAAACAAGGGAGTTTTTCAAATTTTTAATTATTTTTAAGTGTTGGCTTGTGTGTGAAGAGTGACACAAGAAGTTTCTCAAAACATGCAAGTTTTTGAATCAGAAGCTAAGTCAAATACTTTTCGTATTACAAAATAGGATCAAGTCACCTGAACTATCATGAGTTCAGGTGGAATTTTAGAGAAGGATATCTGATCTAGTCTAAAATAGACCCTGGAATTCTAATGATCATATCCATGTCCTCATCCTTAGTTTATTAAAGATTAAATCCCATTTTACCAAAAGTGAAATTTTCGACCTTAGTTCCGATTTCAAAATTTTTCCTCAAATTTTTTTTTTGTATGCAAGCAAGAAATAAATTGAAGAAAAATGCATATTTTTAGGTTTTGAAAATCGTAAATCAATCATCAAATTTAAAAAAACAGATCCCTATTGAAGCATCAAACCCTGCTGGCGGTATTCAAGAGACTTTCCCTGATGAGTCACTAATGGCCGTGGAAGCTAAAACTCCTTGGTTTGCTGATATAGTGACCTATCTGGTCACGGGCATCACCCCCAGTACTTAGGACAAACAGAAGCGAGACAGGTTTCTCGCCAACGCTAAATTTTATCACTGGGAGGAACCTGAGCTTTTTAGAATAGGCCCTGACCAGCTATTTCGCCGTTGCGTCCCTGATGAAGAACAAAGAAGTGTTCTGAGTTTCTGCCATGACCTCCACTATGGGGGACATTTTAGTGGGAAGAAGACTGCTCATAAGGTTCTTCAGTCTGGTTTTTGGTGGCCCACATTATTCCGAGATGCACATACATATGTGGGCGCATGTCTACGTTGCCAGCAGACGGGAACCATTGGAAAAAGGGATGAGATGCCCCAACAACCTATCCTCCCTGTTGAAATCTTTGATATTTGGGGCATTGACTTCATGGGTCCCTTTCCGGTGTCCTTCGGATATGAATACATCCTTGTGGCTGTTGACTATGTATCAAAATGGATAGAAGCCATCCCCACGCGAACCAATGACCATTCCATGGTCTTGGGCTTTGTTAAGGCTAATATCATTTCTCGGTATGGGTGCCCAAGGATGATCATAAGTGATGGAGGACCTCACTTTAAGAATGTACACTTCACAAGACTACTCCAAAATTTGGGAGTCAACCACATGATAGCCACACCTTATCATTCCCAAACGAGTGGACAAGTTGAAGTGTCTAATAGGGAGATTAAGAGAATTTTAGAAAAAACTGTCAAGCCTGATAGGAAGGATTGGTCTAAAAAACTAAATGATGCTCTTTGGGCCTACAGAACTGCGTATAAGACTCCCTTGGGCATGTCTTCTTTCTGTCTTGTCTACGGAAAAGCGTGCCACCTTCCCGTTGAAATCCAACATAAAGCTTATTGGGCTATTAAAAAAGTTACTTGAATCTGGATAAAGCGGGAAAAGTACATATGTTAGAATTAAGTGAGGTTGAGGAGCTTCGTAATGAAGCTTATGAAACTTCTCAAGCTTACAAGCAACGTATAAAAGTCTTCCATGACAAGCACATCATTAGAAAGACTTTTGAGCCCAACTAGTGGGTCTGGCTTTTCAATTCTAGACTTAAATTATTTCCTGGAAAGCTCAAGTCCCGCTGGGATGGGCCATACGTTGTTATCAATACCTTCCCTCATGGAGCTGTAGAGATTAGGAACCATATTTTAGGTGCGAGCTTTAAAGTAAATGGCCAGCGACTTAAGACATATATTACTCTTTCAGATGGCCAGGTTTTGAACGCACTACGGCTTGAGGAGCCTTAGCTCCTCCCACTCTCCTCCTCAGGTGATTTTCTTCTATGTCTATATTTTTCCAATGAGGACAATGTCAATTTTAGGCATGGGGGGGTATAACCTGAGAATGTTTATAGTGTTTATAGCATTTATAAATATTTGCATACATATTCATATATATATATATATATATATATATATATATATATAATTCTCTTTTCTTGAGCCGAATGGGTTAGTCCCTAGCAAAATACATTTGTTATTGGAGGTTTTTCTTCCGAAATTATTTCTTAAAGTTTAGAATCCAGTACATTTATTTCACGTGCACATAGACTTGGTAATGGATCCTTGAGGAAAACCAATAAGCATTTGTAGTCCACTGAACCCTTGGACAGTTCATAGGGAGTCAGGTATACTATCTTCTAGTAGATCCACCTCATAATTGTGAGAAGAAGTAGAGAGATTACTGGTGCGCTAAGTCTAGTGCAAGGACTCTTAAGTTTTGGATAATTAGATGATGATACGTCAGAGTTAGGCGTAGTTTTCACTCTCTGTTCCTGTGTGTGTATTTTGTGTGAATTCCTGAGAGTCACCAAATAAGGCAGATACACGGAGAGTGAGTCTTAATAAAGCTATAACTATGGTTGATGGTTACAACCGTCCTTCATAGAGTCCTCGACTGAAGGAGGGTAATAATGTCAAAGGTCAGAAATACGCATGTCCTATCCATTCCTTCCCGGTGTCGAGAATAGGTACTTCCACCAAATAAGCCACACAACTTCCTTTTGACCATCATCATCCCTAATAATGCCTCGTAAATAAAAGTCCGTGTCGTGTTATGTTGATTGAAAAAGAAATAAAAACAAGAAGAAATAAAAAAAAAAAGAAAGAGAGAAAAGAAGAAGAAAAAGAAGAAATAAAAAAGAAGAAAAAGAAGAAATAGTTATATAAAAAAAAGAGTCCAAGTTTCTAATGTAATATTGTTTCTGAGGCAACAGAACACCTTTCGCGTTCCACCAAATATGACCCATACCTACCTTTTAGTATTTCTGATCGCCCGAATACTGGTTGAGGATTCTAACTTAGTTGTAGAGTTATTAGGACTTTAATTGAAGTATGAATGCCATGTGAGGCTACCAAATAGTGAGTACAATTTCTAATTCTGGCGAGATTCGTGATCTCAGAAAGAAAAGAGAGAGTGCCCAGGAACATCAAGAGAGCATAATTGTGTAGCCTCTCTTAGAGTTGACTTGTCTAATAGTCTAGAGATCTAGAGTCTGCAGTACTAGACTATATGTAGCACCAGATGAGTGTGTGCCACCAAATACAAATCCATTCAACTCGATATCTCCTACCTAAGCCAAACGCCAGGGTCAAATTACAGATTATCGTCTGCTTTATCCCCGAAGGAAGTAGTTGCTTATCTCGACAGAAATTTTTGCTAAGGGTGATGTATGAATTCCCAATGCGAATCGGCTCTTTCACTTAGATCTGTTACCTAGGCTATCAGCACTTCACATTTGTCTGGATTTCTAAAGTTTTGAAATAAGAAAAGAAGAAATCTTCTGATTACTTCTATTATTTTTCATTTTTTCTAGGGACTAGCAAATCTTAGGCATGGGGGTATTTGATGAGTCCATTTTAATGGACTAATATTACGCCTAAGTAACTTTAATTATATCTTTTAGGTTTGTTAATAACTATATTAAGTTATAGAATGTTTGCATGCATCATGATTTAAGTTTACATTTATTCTATAACTTAATATGTTCTTTTTATGTGCAGGAAAAATAATTGGCAAAAGAATGAGGAGAAAAGGATAGATTACCCTTTTTCAAATCACCAGCGGCTGTTCTTTTCCCCATTCTCCGGGGAACACTCAATAGCCGGCTAGAGATAGTTAAGGGATTTGAAAATCCCTCAACTCTCGCAGGCGCAGCGGAGGAGAACTTATAAAGAAGAGGCGGATCCAGGGAGAGAAAGAAGAATCATCGAGGAAGAGAAGAATGGGCACCATCTTCTCCAGCGTGCACTATGGATCATCTTCCCCTTGCGGGGAAAAACCTCATCTTCTGCATCGCACCGCACTGACTGCAAGTGCTCCCAGGCACTCCCTTCCCCAGCACCCGCAGGTGCTGCTGCCATCTACACCGCCAAGCCACCAAGCGCCCCTGCAAGTGCGCCTGCAGGCATCCGCCTAGCGCAGCACCGCTCACCCGCGCCATCTGCAGGTGCACCCACCTCCATTCAGCCTGCACCGCGCCCGCACGCCTCACCGCAGCCAACCGCTCCAGCGCTCTCTACAGAGCACCCTCTTGCCTCAGCACGCCCACCCTCCTCTATCCCGCTCCTACACTGCACCGCACCGCATCAACACCACCAGACGACCGTGCCCACAGGCGTGCCCCCTACTGTAGGCATGAGCTCCAACCTCTGCAAGCGCCTGTAGCCACACCTCCGCGCGCCCATCTCCTTTCCAGCGTGCTCCAATAGCTGCAGACCGCCTCACGCGTGCCCCCTCTTTCCTGCAAGCGCAGCCTTCTCCACTGCAGACCCGCGCCTCAGCCTGAAGCTGTGCCAGCAGGCGCTGCGTGCAAAGCGTGACCACCTTTCATGTGCTCTCCAGCATCTGCAGACCGCCTCACCTGCACACCCGCCTTCGCGTCCCTCTGCAGAACGCCTCACCGCAAGCGCGCACGCCAACGCCGCTTGCCGCCAGTGCCTTCATCCTTCAACAGAACCTTCACGCCAGCGTCTTCTCCTCCGCCGGACGGCCACCTCCGTCAACGCCACAGCCGCCATCGGAGAGCCCTCATCCTCGCCGTCCTCCTTAGCCTCTCGAAAGCCCCGTCGATGCTCTCTTTCTCTCGCGAGGAGGAGAGAGCAAAAATGCTCTGTTTTTAAGGCAATTAGTATTTACATTCATTGCCATTGCCACATAATTTGATTTTTATTTATTATTATTATATTATGGCAGAATTGCGCATAAACACTCATATTTCCTTATAATTGCATGTATTGATATTCACTAGTTTTAAGATTGATTTTTGGGCTTAACCTGAGCACTAATTTTCTCTAGTACACATCACGTGAAAATTGTATAAAATCATCATAAATTTATTGAAGATTTCAGCGAGGGAAAATTACACATATACCCTTATCTTTTTAAGTTACTGCGAATCTACTTTCCTTCGCATTTTATGTCAGAATTGAATAGGGATTTCACACTTATCCGAAAGAATATAAAATAATTAAGAATTTATTGCATAATTACCTCCCTGTGGACATGACCCGCTCTTCTATAAGTGGTTATTATTATTTTTGATTAGTCGATTTTTCTACCACTTAAATAGTATAACGCAAAGCGAAAAGTCAGCTCGTCAGCATCTTTCTGGGACTGCTAGGCTACTACTGACGGTTTATCATGGGGTTTTCTCAAATCGCGTGTCCTATGACCTAACTGACCTGGAAGGACATGCCATTCACCTGGATAGACGAGTGTGAGTTGTGCTTTTGGGAGTTGAAGGAGAGACTGACTTCAGCTCTTGTACTCACCATCTCAGACAGCAGTGGCAGGTTTGTGGTTTACACTAACGCCTCGTTGCAGGGGTTGGGTGGTGTGCTCATGCAGCGAGGTCACGTTGTCGCTTACGCTTCACGGCAACTAAAGCCCCATGAGCATAACTACCCCACCCATGACTTAGAGCTGGCAGCAGTTGTCTTCGTGCTGAAGACATGGAAGCACTACTTGTACGGTAAGACGTTCGAGATCTTCACGGATCATAAGAGCTTCAGATACCTGTTTGACTAGAAAGAGCTCAACATGAGATAGAGACGTTGGTTAAAGCTCCTGAAGGAGTATGACTGCAGCATCTCCTACCACCCAGGGAAGGCCAATGTGGTGGACAATGCCCTGAGCCGGAAGATGCCCACCCACTTGGCCAGCTTACAGGCATAGAGTTGGAGACTCATGGAGGAGGTGGGCAGTTGGCGACCCCCGGAGTCACGAGGGTACTACGGGGCAACGACAGTGACGTGGCAGGCACGACCAGAGCTGATAGAACGTATCATAACAAGATAGATGGCCGATCCATATTTGCAGACACTGCGAGACAGGGTGTTGACAGGGGACCCAGGAGATTTTCTTTCTCTGATAAGATACTACGTATGAGGGGACGTCTGTGCATTTCTAGAGACGAGGAGCTGTTGAGAGAGCTCCTGACTGAGGCACACGGGTCCAAGTTCACCATATATTCCAGGAACACAAAGATGTACCACGATCTGTGACGTGACTTCTGGTGGAGGGGAATGAAGTAGGATGTTAGTGAGTTTGTCCAGTAATGCTTGTTATGCCAGCAAGTGAAGGTCGAGTACAAGAGGTCTGCAGGGCCGCTATAGCCACTTCTCATGCCAGAGTGGAAGTGGGAGAGTATCACCATGGACCTGCTAGTGGGGCTACCAGTTACACAGCGAGGACACGACACAGTTTGGGTGATAGTAGACAGGTTGACGAAGACGACGCAGTTCCTGCCCATCCGAGTCACCTTTGGACCAGCACAGTTAGCAGAGTGATACATCAGAGATGTGGTGCACCTTCATGGAATCCCTCGCGAGATCGTATCCAACAGGGATACACGTTTCACTTCCCAGTTCTGAGCAGAGTTTCAGCAAGCCTTGGGGACTCGTTTGAGGTTCAGTACCGCCTACCACCCCCAGACTGACAAGCAGTTGGAGTGCACCATACGGACACTATAGGACCTCCTACGCGCTTGTGTACTAGACTGGAGAGGCTCCTGGGATGAGCATTTGCCCCTGGCAGAGTTTGCATACAATAACAGCTACCATTCGAGCATCGGCATGGCACCTTACGAAGCTCTGTACGAGAGGAAGTGTACTGCACCCTTGAGTTGGGTCGAGGTAGGGACCAAGTGAGAGGTTGGTCTCAGGCTGATCCGTCAAAGTCAGGAGGTGATAGAGCAAATTCACAGACGACTCCATACTGTCAGGAGTAGGTAGAAGAGCTATGTTGATAGGAAGTGCAGAGAGGTGCAATTCGAGGTTGGGGATCACGTCTTCCTCCGTGTTTCGCCATGAAGGGCTTGCAGTGTTTTAGGGTGAAAGGGAAGCTTGCGTCGAGGTTTGTGGGGTCCTTTGAGGTCTTAGAGCGGGTAGGACTCATTGCTTACCAGCTTGCTCTTCCACCCCAGATTTCTGGAGTGCACGACGTATTCCATGTATCCAACCTCAGGAAGTACATCGCCGATTCCAGCCACGTTCTGAGCCACGAGAGCATCGAGGTGGGAGATGACCTGACCTATCCTGAGAGACCAGTACAGATATAGATAGAGCCGTCTGGAGTCTGAGATGGAGGAGGTGCCACTGGTGAAGGTCCTATGAAAAAGCTAACGGTACGAGAAGGCAACTTGGGAGCCCGAGGCGGTGATGCGAGAACAGTACCCGAAGCTTTTTAAGGGTACATCACTTTTGACCTACTCTGATCCTCTTTAAGTTTGTTATGAGCTTTTACGTTCATTTCCACATCCTAGTTAGCTCAAGTTTCAGGAACGAAACTTCCTTTAAGTTTGTTATGTTAAGATGACCCTTTCTAAGGGTTGTTCGAGGTTTTCCCGAAAGGGTAGGGGTGTAAGTGTAAATTTAAACCCCCTGGGATTAAATTTGCAGCTATGCGAGGAAGGAGGGAACTTCACGAGGGAAATTCCACAATTTATCCCTCTCTTTCTCTTCCCACACCACACCCACGCACACACCCTCCTCTTTAAAAAGACCCCCCTCCACAATCCATCTCCATCTCCACACTACCACCTCCACCTTCACTCCACCACCCACCTATCGACGACCACCTCCTTTCCATTCCCCTTGCGGCCACAAGTGGGGAAGGAGGGGAGCTCGAGAGGGAGAGAAGGAGAGCGTGGGCGAGGGAGAGGAGGTGCGGCTAGAGGAGCTCAGGAGAGGAGGTGCGGTCAAGGGAGCTCGTGGAGAGGAGCTCTGTGACCTCCGGCAGCTGCTGGAGCAGTAGCTGCGATTCTGCGAGCGGAGGGCCACGCAGGGAGAAGGTTCGCGAGGAGGTCTGCAAAATCATTTTTCCACAGGGATGCTATCCAAACGTCTGGAGGAGCCGCAAGACGTCCAGAGCTGGCACAGGACGTCTGACAGCACGCAGAGTGCTGAGGTATGTACTCTGTACGTGTCTGTATGCACATACGTTAAGTTTAGGTGTCGCGGTTTTAACCCGCACACGCATGCGCAGGTACAGGACGTTGGAAAGGCACGTGGTGTGCCCTTCGAGGTACTTTAGGACGTCTGGAGATCTCTACAGATGTCTGATAACCATCTCAGACATCCGGGTGCACTGACAGAGGTCTGAAAGGACCCCAGGACGGCCATGAGGGGTTCCAGACGTCTGAAATCAGTGCAGGAAAGCAAGGTGAGTCTCTGTGGTCATTTAAGATGTATGGGTCTAGTCCCAGACGTCTGATTTCAGTCAGAGTACACATTTTTGGCATGTTCAGGGCTCAAACGGAGTCGATTTTGCATAAATGAAATATCGTTGGTTTCAGTTCGGAATTCTCTATGTGTTTGTGTCACACGTATATTGTTTTGAACTCGTTTGATGTGATTTCATCAATTGTATATGTCTCCAGCCAGTAGCGTATATGGGACCCGCGGAGACGACGGGATCTACGATTCGAGCCCTCATTCCACCAGTGTATCTCGGTAGAGTGGGTTTTTTGAAATACTATGACTTAATCAAAATGCATACTATCTTAGAATGAATTGATTGAACCCTAGGATATGAAATGAACCCTAGGGCAGAATTGAGTGAACAAATATTGTTTAAGCCACACGGTATATTTTGAAATGCATGTTAAAACCCTTAATGCTAGCAAATGAATTGTTAAATCATGAGCTACCTGTTATATGGTTAAAAATCGAGATGTGAACAACGAGATATGCATGTCGCGAAACAAAATGAAATGAATATAATGCATGAACCCTACGGAGAACTAGAAGAGGAACTCACGTATACGGAACAAATATCGTATGTAGGAGGGAAGTGAGCTGGCCCTCGAGTACACAGTACCGAGGAGAGCAATTGTCCCTTTTGTATAGAAAGTGAGCTGACCCTCGTGTACGCGATACCGAGGAGAGCTACCGTCACTTTAGTGTAGGAGAGAGCTAGCCGCCCTTGGGTTGAGACCCGAGATTAGGAATGACCCCGTACACCGACTCTTGTTACTTTAGTGTAGGGGGGGTGCCAGCTACCCCATGGGGCCTAGGGTTAGGACTGGCCACCCTACACCGACTCTTGTTAAGTCCACTGGGAAAATCGGAATAGTCAGGAGAGGATACGCAGACTGTTGAGGGGTGAGACCCCTGTTCTGAGAGAGCGAGGCCTTGTTCTGCTCTGTGCTATACATTTGGGCGTACCCGGTAGCAGAAACGACTAACTAGGTGCCAGTGTGAGGTAGTTACCCGTGCGCTTATCGCACGTGCAGTAGTTACCACTACGTCGCGACCGTGACCTCGGGGTGGTAGACCGGGTGTAGGACTACCACGAGGACTCTCCCGGCCAGGAGAGTGTCACGTGTACATCCTACATCGCGGAATAAACTGCAACCAAGATCGTTCCCTTAAGGAACAAGAGGATTAAGAAATGTTGTGAATCCTTATTAGAATAACCGAATCAGAAACACCTAGTTGAGATAAATAGAAACGAATGATTAGCTATTTGCTTGTTTCTTTATGTTAAATTACATGTAAATGACTTAACCACCACTCTACTCAGCATTAGCTGATCACAAATTATATAACCATGTTCAGGTCAGGAAGTTAAGCAGCCAACGCTACCAGCTGTCGAGAGTGCTGGACTCAGTCGCACCCAACCGTAATGTTTTTCTCTTTTCCGTTGCAGAGACTTTTGTAGTTGTGAGTACCTTTAGTATGTATTAGTTGTTTCTACCCTATTTCTGTACTATTTCCCTCTGTTATATTTATGATGGCTATATATGTTATTGTACTCTTCCACTTGTGCCATTTAATAATTTTAAGACTTCTCGTTGTAATTTCCATTACTGTCTCTTATTTATTTATTCTTAGTTATTTCTCGTTGGACGAATGGATCTTGAAAAATAATTGAGGCGAACTGATCTCAGATCCTATAGGGAGCTGAGATCGGATCATAACATATAATTTCTTTCCAATCCTCTATATAAAGGAGATTAGTGCCTTGATATAGAATAAGAAAAATCATTTTCACAAAATTATATATCTTCCTCTTTGCTACATGTTTATGTTTAACAATAGCATCCGAAGGGAACCGACAATAGTATCATGAAAATGTCAACAATGCTTAATTCTTATCCATCATAAGCTACAGTACTGAACAAATTCCAACTTTCAAGATATTCTTTTAGAATTTCATAATGTTCTCTAATCAGACTTTTGCGATGACTAAAATGATCCATTAAATGTTGGGTGATGTTGGGACATATTTTTAAGATACATAACTTGAGGACATCTGTATTCTTAGAAACTATTTTCAGTTGCTAGCATGTGGGGATTATCGCCTCTGGTGCATCTAATAGAGGTATCCCACTAATAATCATGAACAGACTCTTCATCCAAAATGCTTAGAAAATGGGCTAATATTGTGATTATAATTTTAAATGTCCAACGAAGATATGCGTTCCCCTTTTGTTATGTTTGGTTTACATACAAGAAAAATAAAGAAGTGTGTTGTCTCCTTCCAACAATGGATCACGTTTAGAGATGCTGACACAAGTTCCACATATCGTTAGACTGATGATGGCACAAGCAAAAGCACAACATTCTTGAAACACATTAGATCATCCAAAATCTTGTTCATCTATTTTCTTTATTATGACTGGAAAGATGATTACGACTTCACTCATCTAAACACTTGAATTCATGTTGGTGCCAAGATTAAATCTACTTGCTCGAGGAGAAAACCTTATTTGTTTGAGGGGTTGTTAATCTACATCTATCCCAATGACCCATCTACCAAATCGTTGCAATTGATGTTCAATCTTGAAGAGAAGGAAGATATCTTCAGAGAGGGGGTTTTAATGATTTGGTAAAGAATATAACATATTCAATATTTCTCCTATTTTTAATTTTCTTGAAATGGGAGCTCAACTCATTGAAGCTGTTCATAATATTTTTAGGAAAAAGAGTTTATTTAAAGAATTCAGGGCCTTTATTCCTGCTGTAGTAATTTACAAGAGGGTTGCAGGAGCACTGGCACCATGACCTAAGTTTAACCTGAGGCAGTTACTTGAAATAGAGCTCGAGAAGTTTCTTAAAAGTGACAAAAACATTTGAAAAAGGATTGAGTTCAACTGGGGACTTCAATCCCAGATCGGGAAATTGGTTTGTCAAAGCCTCCTTCATCCCAGACATTGACATCATCAGTTCTAGTTGACTCGCAGACATCACTTCACAGTCTTGGGGAGTATTCTTGATAGCATTTGCATCATATCCAATGCTAGACAAGTAGGATTTGTACTTCTCAATGAAGTCAGGCCCTGGATCAGGTGTCCGCGAATAGATCTGATTACAATGGTAATACCATGTCAACAGGTTTGATATTAAAGCAAAATTGAAGATAATGGAATTCGATGTAGATAAAATGTTCTAGAAAATCAAATATCAAAACACAAAAAAAAAGGTTCGTGCCCTTCAAGCATGAGAAAGATAGGAATGTTTCATGAAGAAGGTCAAATCCAATACTCGGGAAACTGTGCAACCACATGACCAACAAAGCAGAGTTGTAAAGGGGATAAAACCTTTTATACAGTCCACATAAGAAATATTTTAGCGACATGAATTTCAAAAGTAGAGGTTTCTGAAAAGAACACTCCGATTTTACCAGATCAAATTAGTTAGATTCTAAAATGACAGTCAATGCAGGCATACAGCATTCTGCTTATGCTACTCAAATGCAGCTAAGTATTTTGGTTTGCAATATCCATCGAGCAATAGCTATATTATATACACCAATGTATTATGCAAGTTCCACGAGGTGGAGTCTACATTGGTTAAGTTAAATATTAATGGTAAGAAAGTTTTTGTCAGTTCCATGCTCCCAAATGTAAGACTTTGTTAGTAAACAAGAATAATGTCATAAAAGCTTTTAGCTTTTATAAAAGTCATCTAGAACAAGAAATTGAAAGGACCTTTATAGATATTTGGTTTTCATCTAAACTTGAAAGATAAAAAAAGGATTTGTTTCCTCCTGCATCAGTTTGGCCACTGAAATCGATTGTTATTAGCATGTCAACAACTCAATTTGATAAAAGTTTGTATAGGCTAGATAACTAGGTTCAAGCAAGAAGTGCTCTAACTGCTTGAGGCCAAGCATGGTAAAAGCTTAGCTCCCCAAGTCACTTCACTAAACAACTTGTGGGTTACTTAAATGCTCAAACAAACATATATACATTTATCAGAATCTCAGAATCTCTTTCTATCAAGTTCCATACAGAGAATGCAAGCATGCCAAGTAATATGTATGTCCTCAGGATGACTAGTCCAGATATATTTTACAATTACTTACTACCTCTTGTGTCTAATGGGTTAAAGTCAGCTCTTGATGTGAAAGCAGACAATGCTCAAAGCAGCAAAGGTACATGACAAGCTTGTGGCCTACTTTTATCCGGTGTCCGTTTCGCTATAGAGGTTTTTAAAAATCTGGGAACCATTTGTCAGCGAGATGAAGGAATTGATGGGAATGCTGCACATGTAACCATCACAGGTTGACTGAAATTTAAAGGAGTTTCAGCCATTTTATGCATAACAAGATTCCTCTACAAAAAGTTAACGGCAGGCAATATAGAGCAGCCATGCCACATGGTTCTCAACATGAGTTGTTGATTGTAGGCATGTGAAAGTGATTAACATGACATATATGGAAGATGTTGAGTTAAATGTGTAGTGACACATAGTAGGAATGGAACAAGGAATGAGGTTATCAGGGAAAATTTTATTTTGGCACTAATACAGGATGAAATGAATCATAGAAGTGGTTTAGAGATATGGAGAGACTATCTTTTGATACATATGTCAAAACGGAGTAAGAACTTGGATCTTGCTATTCTGGCATGAGAGAGAGTAAAACGGACGTGAAGAATCTAGGTAGCTGAAGACTTGGTCATTGCAGTGTCGTTAATTGGTTTCGTATGTATTAAAAGATTCAATCTGCTGATTAAGGTATATCATTTATATTTTTTCTTGCAACCATGCTTCCAAATAAGACAAGGGTGTTCAACCTAATGATAGTTTTCTTAAAATGTAAAGATACCTGAATAAAGCTCTTATCTTTTGCTCCAGAGACAAGTGCAAAATTATCGTAATCAGTAGCAATTACATCATAGGGCTCCTTGGGTACAAAGGGCAATGTTGGGAAGCGAAGGTAGCACTTCTGCCTGACCATTTCTCGCCTCTCTAGATCAGTTTCAGTCTTTTCTGTTTCTTCTTCAGACAGGCACTGGACTTTTCCTCGAATACCAGTGATGTAACCATCTGGTCCACCATGGACGCAAAATGTATCAACCTGAATTGATGGCGTTGTAGGATCAAAGGTATAAACTCCCTGTGAAGGGAAAGTTCCCCCGCATAAGTTCACATCAAACTTAGATTTTCATGTACGGATTCAGGTAAAGCCAATGAACAGTAAAATAAAATCTCTACTTACCTGTGTGCAGTGGCAGTCATCCTGCCCTATGCCAGCAAATCCACGCTTAAGTGAAGCCACTTCAAACCATCGACCAGCATATCTAGCCGGGTCGAAGTCCTTGGCTGTCATGCCCCTCATCATAAGCACTTGTGTCTTACCATTATTACCGTCATCAATCTTAAGAACGTCATTGCTATTGATGGCGGCTGCAAGCTTGCAAATGTCGTTATGATAAGGTGATTCAGCTGCAGACGCCTGTCCAAAGACAATCCAATATCTCGAGGGGCGCAAGAAATATGGCCAATATTCTAATTTCCAACTGTGATTCATCCGCTATAATTAACTTTGTTTAAGGTTGTGAATTATAAATTTCGTAAATGCATGTGCGTGCAAGTTGTGATTTACCCATCTCGCATTATAAGGAACAGAATCCTAAGGCTCTTGATGTTGGATGATTGAGTGACAAAAACCACATCAAAGCTTCCTCATCTCCTTCGAGTAATCGATTGTGCAGATTGCTGGTTTACGTCAAATATCAAGAGATACATTGCAATCCTATCTCTAATTCTACGAGTGTACTTACCAGATTTGCAGGACAGATGAACAGCAAAGAGGCACAGACGCCAGTAAAAACATGCTTCGAGAAACCTCCAACGCTGGATTCCTGGCTGAGGGAGCACTTTATTCCATTAGCTGACAAGGAAACCATCCTCCTATGGTGGTAGAAGAGGCACACAGATTTCACAAAACTGGAGTGATGATTTTGATTCAAACTACAGCGTAGCAAATTAGTAGAAGAAATGAAAGCAGTCTAATAAGTAAAGGGATCAATCGCGTCGACCCATGGCATCGTGGAAGCGTAAGATACGGCGTTTAAAATTTTGAAAACGAGTTCAAATCGATGCCAAAACTTCATCAAGCAACGAAATGTAAAACATCCTAAATCGGAACCGCACGGGAGAAGCTAATCTTCTCCCGTTCCGGGATCCCACGAGATAAATTCCGTTTTTATTATTCTATCCTTAAAGACTTATTTTCCACATTTTCTTCGACTCGTGCTTTTACAGTACAACATACAGTGCAGAAACACTTATCATCTCCATTTTTTACAACACTATCAACAACCAACTTAACCACCAAAACATAACGAGATTAAATTCCATGGTCCCTTCTTATCTTCTAGGTTGATGGGGGATGGCTGATTGGGAATTTACTTGTGTATTCAATTCCACATATTCCTACAAGAAGAATTTGAAGGAACTGAAACTAAATTGTGGGTGCTCTTCCAACACAAAGCAAAGGCTCTCTAACCAATGCGGAAACTACGTACACTGCCGTCTCAGAAACAGGACCAAGAACAAAGAAACGGGAGGAATGGTAGGTAGGTTTTGTAGATATGGATACCGAGAGGGTAAGGGAGGCCGCCGGAGCGGGAGTGGCGGCGTGTGGACTATGGCCATGAGGCTTTAGAACCCTCCCTTTGAGAGTTTTCCACTTCCTGCTGCTGCTGCTGCTGCTGCCGCCGCTGCCGCAGCCGCCTTCTCTTCTCCTAATCCCCTTCTTCTTTCCCAGTAAACGGAGCAGAGTGGGGAAGAGAAGGCCGCAGGATATTTCATGGGGGAGTGGGGGACGGGATTCCCAGGTGGCAGCACGCCATTGGCGGGACTGAGCGGGTAATGGATTTCCAAGAGATTCGGCAAGAGGTGAGTGGTTGAAATTGTAATTTTCCTCGCGTTCCCGGGATTTTTTTTGTTCTTGAGCCCAAAATTCTTGCCAATATCCGAAGATAACCAGAGAATTAGTCGAGTGGTCAGCTGTAATTTTCTGATCGTGAGAGAGAATCGAGTCCGTTTAGAAGTCAATCCGTAAAGTGAGCAAGCTCAACTGGGTCTCGAAAAGTTGGTCGGCCCATCTAAGAGGCCTACTAGATGATAGAGCTAACGGTGGTGGGATGGAAACGCAGAGATCGACGAAGGATGGGCGGTGGGTGAGGTGTATGGCGAGAGGCCGTCGAGGGTGGAAAGCGAAACAACCACAAGAGTTAAATATGGTGGAGAGGAGTCAGAGATTGCTTACATTCATAATAGTTGAAGACTTACATATATAGTACCAAGTCCTGCTCACCCCCCCTAAGGAACTTCAAATAACATATATCCACTTAGGACACTATCTAACCTTCTTCGTAAATAAGGTAATAGTATTGCTTAAATATTGCCAAAATAACCTACAAGTCCATAGGCAACCTATCTTCCTTCTTCCCTCCCTATCTGGTTCCAACATAGGAAGATCATACGGTTGCTTGCTGGTCAGGGCTTGTATCACTACTAGAGGCCCCTTACAAGTTGGGGTGGGGAGACCCCATCATGGGTGGATCACCTAAGACCAACTGGCTGATTTGTAGACGTCCAAGGGTAGCTGCCCAACTCGATCGCTCTAGAGGTTGAAGCCCTTTGAACTTGCCACTATGCCAATCCTGACGGCGTTAGGTGAAAAAGCCGTTGGTGGTGTGAGGACTAAGATGACAACTTCGGGATCAGGGTTGCGATGTGAGAATCTAGAGGCAGCAACATAAGAGACAAGGCACGGAACGGAAGGCGAGGCAACTCGTGGGTCAGTTGTACTTAATGACAAGTAGTAATCAACCTTAATTATGATGAATAATCCCCTATAAACAGGGAAGCATGTATCCGAGAAAGGATATGGTCCCATATTATACAAAAAATAATCATTAAGAGTGTCGAATTTGCTACAAATTTGATGTATATCATATTTGTATAAAGTGATCATAATCCTCAAATTTCAAGATAAAACATTACTTGTAATGGGAGATATTACCGTACCTATACGTAAGTTACATATAAGTCACCTGCACGCTCCATTTTCCCATATATATATATATATATATAGGGTTATATCGAGTTGCGTTGTTTTAGTTAAACCTCAAATCTAACCCAACCTATATTTTATCAAGTTGAAAAAATATCAACCCAACTCAACCCAACCCATTCAGGTTAAATTTGGATTAAACCCAACCCATATACATCCTAAATCTCCTCTCCTTCCCTATATCTCAATCCTTTCTTCGTTACAAAATGATAAAATGATACTGATAATCCAATGCAAGTAAACAAAAGCCAAGCAATCAAAAAATCGTTGCCCGCTCAAACTACAACAACCTATGATTACACAAATAATACCTACCATAATTAACAAGAAGGTACATTTAACCTTACAAGGGGGTAACCCTCTTCTCAGAAAAAAGAACGAAAAGATAAAAGAAAAACCCCAACGTGGGTGATCCACTGGTGTCGATTTCGACTACTGATCGAACCAACGATCCCTACGATTGGCACCAGTCAAGATGATTTATCACTATACTTGTTCCCAACATTGTCTACTTCATCCATACCTACGTTTGCAGCTTCTAGGCTCTCTCCTCTTTATTTAGGAGAGGGATGACATTACACGATCACATTTTAGGTACAGATTATTCAGGTGTTTATTTTTACTTGGCTTTAGTAATAGCCTGAATACCTTCAATGATGATATTTAATTTTGATTGTTTTTCTAGGAAATACACGGATTAGTTACATTTATGGAAGTTGAGGATTGCTTCAAGTGAAATTATTTTCTCATATTATGTTTTATATATTATTTGGAATACTAGTTTGTGCTTGGAAAAAAATTATATAGATAGTATTCATAAAATTTAAGTACTTCAAGTTAAAAAAAAATATTTATTGATGATTGAAACTTTTTATCTTTATTATTATTGCTTGATCTTTCCAAATTATATCCTATTTGAATTAAATTATTTGTAACTTTAATCATTTGTTTGTATGCATAGTTGATCTTATAAGAAAAGAAAGTTTCATTTATACATGGTATATAATAAAAAAAAAGACATTGAAAATAAGGATACACCTCAATGATGGTATAGTAGCAATATATTCTTTGGTATTCATCCAACACTTACATCGGCGGTAACATTAATAAGAATAAGGTTCAATGCATGTCTCATAAAGAACAATGACTTATTGTTTGCTGTGATAGTTTTATCAATAATTTTTTCGTTGAAAAAGATTTCTACATTGCATTAATAAAAATTTTTGTTGACACTGTTAATTTACACTATGGTCACATTTGTCACCGTTAGTATGATCACAAAATTACGAGCTCTTGACAACATGATCAGTAGTGTAACTCTAAACAAAACGACAACAATTTTTACTATTACAGTGTAGCCTTTTAAGGCAACAGCCCAAATGACTATCTAAATAAGCCTTGAGATCAACAATGGTAATTTGGATCTATTCCGACAATTAAAAGTCGTCATTGTAACTATAAACTATTATAGTGAAAGTTACCGAAAATATCTCCCTATTTTTACCCCCTGTACTCACTTGAAGACGATCCTCATCTTTGTGGATCGCCATTTTCGCGATAACAAATGGTAATTTCTCTCGGTGGCAAGTTTCTTCTATGTGCACTGTTCTTCTCCGTGCATGTGTCTTCCTTCTCCTCACGGTAGCAAGTACATCTTGGTGATGTTTTTACGAGGTGACAACCGAGGACGACAATGAACGGTGTGCACCATACCTGGTGGTAGATCGTTGGATCCCGAGAGTGGCACACCAAAACCTCGTGAACCGATAAAGTGAGTTCTATTGTGAATGTTTCAGTCGTATAATTTCTTTTAACTCTCCTTGTTTTATTTGTATTCTGCTGCATCTTCGAGTTTATCGTAGGATTTTCTGATTCCTTACTTGTTTTTATGTTGACATTTGCATTATCTTAGATCTATCGATCTTGGAATACATGTATGTTACTTCAAATAAATAATATTTTTGCATGTGTATATATACATATGTCCCATGCTTATTTCAACATTTTTACCTCAATAAATTATCCTACTTATTATCTCCCCAATCTCAACATCCACAGATCAATATGCTAATAGTTTAGAGGCATATATAGATCACACCGACCGAACCACGGCATTCTCACATGGAAGTCTTTGGGACGTGGTGAGTAGATCTTACTTCGAACACCCGTATGTTTGCACTTCAAGTACTTATCATTAATTCGATCATATACTTCAGCCTCCAGTTAATTAGTCCTGTTAATTAATTTACAGGCATGTTTGTTCACGTCTGCGTCCCATTCGTCCATAATGTACACAATTTGTTTAATTAGAGATCCTGTTCTTCTTTCCCTATCGATGTTTATTTGAATCTCACATCCTTGATGTGTGGCGGAAATTATAAGTATGTGAAATAAGTAAAAAAGTAAAAATAAAATAAAATAATATGGTAGAATATAAATAGATTAATCTATTTAAATGTTTTTGAGGAATTAAAATTATTTTACTAAAACATCAAACAACTTTAATATAAAATAAATGAGACTTAATCTAATACAAATACAGACCAGCTTAGAAGATAGGTTAAATACTTTAACATGATACCAATCTACTTAATTCGACAGTCAGATAGGCTATGCAAACACTTTGACCTCCTGACTCCACATCACATGACCCCCAAATAAAAAAATCATAAATTAAGGAAATATACGATTACCCAAACGTTATACAAATTTCCATGCAGCAACGAATGCGTGTAACTGTTGCGACACTTTTGGCGTTTGTTAACGCATAAGCAAATTAACAATCCGCAGTGGAAGTCAAATGATGGAACAGTTGACTTACACCGTCACACACAACACATCTGAGCTCAAACATCAACATAAACCGACGGATGATAACAACGTAGGAAAAACAAAAAAATAAAACACGTTGGGAGAAGGATCAAATAACAAGTGACAGCATGGTGACTGCCATCACCGACAACCCTCCAAACACACCACCGCCACCGTTCCACCAACAACACCGACGTAAAGCAGCAGCAGCGGAAGAAGAAGGAGGAGGAGGAGGTTCATACACGTTCAACAGCTGAATCCACTCCTCGGCGACGCCGTCCCCCGTCGTCGCGTTCACCACGAAGTTGCCGCCGACCCTCACCCCGTGCCTCTTGCTCTTCCAAAGTTTCCCCGCCCTGTACCTGAACGATCCCTCCAACCCCACCACCACCAGCTTCGCCGACGTCCCGTTCCTCCCCGCGGCCGTCCATCCACCTTCGAGCTCCCCATCCACCTCCTTCCTCTTCCTATGCCCCTGGTAGAAACCCGGCACCGTGGCGGACGCGTTGAACCCCACGTTGCCGCCGTCCAGTGCGGAGAAGACGAGGTCGTCTTAGCGAACCCCGAGGAGCTTCGCCATGTTGCGGATCTGCAGCTGGTAGGTGAGGTTACCGGCCGGAGGGGAGGAAGGAAGGTGGAGGTGGGAAAGGTAGAAGCGTGGGGCCTTGGTGGTGAAGTGTATCACTAGGATCATGACGAAGAGGACGAGGCCGAGGATGGAGAAGTCGCAGGTGCAGTTGAAGGTACAGTATTTCCCGCACCTTCTCGTGTAGGAACAGCATGTGGTCTCCCTCTCTACATCCACATCCATAGTATTGTGTGCTTGCAGGCTTCTTCGATAGATAGAATTTAACTTGATCGATTAACTGCCTTCTGATTCAAATGGTGAAGTGGGTGTGTGTGATTTATACAGGTGGGGAGGAGGGGGTGGAGGAAAGAAGGTTGGTGCAAGTTGTTTCTTGGGTGTTTGAGGAAGCTGCTGAGAATTGGTCGGAGTTAGCGTGACGGTTTGGTGGGTTGGGTTGACGTTTTCGAAGACGGACGGAATAGCCACTTTTGTTTGGATGACACATTCCCTGAATTGAATATTTCATGGAATAAAATAGTAATTATCTTATTTTATAACATCTATGCTACCATCTATTAACATATACTTATCTTAATATATGGTACTACGTTACGTGAACATCACCGTATATTAAAATAGTGCAAAAATGTATAAACGTAAACTGTAATGTAATTTGTAATAGTGATTTTAATGGATGAATTTTAATTTTTATTAGTTAAAAAGTAAAAATATGTCAGTTAAAAATAAAAATATATTAATATATTTTAATTTTTTATTGAAGAAAAATTAATTTTTACTTGAAAAATATAAAATACCTTTACACTTATAGAGCTTACATTTAGAATCTATAAAAGGTAATTTTATTTATGAAAAATAATTTTTATTTAAAAGATAATATATATCAAATAAATAATTTTTCACCTTAAATTTAAAAAGTAAATAATCACTTTTTATAGTTAAAAATTTACTTTATATATATATATATATATATATATATATATATATATATATATATATATATATATATGTGTGTGTGTGTGTGTGTAAAATCAATTGAAAATTAATATATATCGATATATTTTATTTTTAATTGATTAAAAATAAAAATATATTAAATAAAAATTAGAATACTTAAATATATTTTATTAAATAATAAATATATATTACAAAATACAGGAATATTTCGTTACTCGCACCAATTAAAATTCATCCATTCAAACATAAACATCACTTATATATATTCATCGCATCACATCGCGATAACTCACTCACGTAATAGTATTATAGTAAAAAAATATTATCTATTAATATTACATCGATCTATTAATTATTTTTATTTTGCTATTTATTTTATTTATTTAAATAAGTATCCTTCGAATCTCATTGCTGCACTGCAGCTGATGCCTTCTTGTCAACAGTTCTGACAGGAGGTCAACGTGGGGGAAACAGACACGTCGCAGACATGCTGCGACTTACAGTTGGTGATAGGTTCAATGTATTGTCTGTTGATTTTTTATTAGATGCGTTCGGAATATTCGTGCTGCAACGCACCTTCTCATCCGATTAAGATCGTATTTGATAGGAAAATAATTTTATATCTAGATTAAATATCAAGTAGATATTTAATTAGTGAAATTGTTGGGAAGGATTTTGATATTTCACGATATCGATAATGATTGATATATTATTTTTGTAAAAGAAGGAGGGATAGTTAATGTTTTTTTGATGTGATGATAGGTGAAATTTTTTTTAAATATAATAATTTTTTATTATTAGGTAATGTTATTTGAGTGAATAATAATATTATAGATAAAATATTAAATAATTTAGATGTGATTGTGTTTTATAAATAATTTTAATTTCCTCAAAATTTAGGAAATAAAAGAAGAATGTGGAAAAATCACAAATAAGAAGTTTATGACATTTATAAGTATCATTGATATAACACTCGTGATCTTGTATATGAATAAGTTTTGTGGCATGATTTGTATAAGTAACATATATATGTATTTTATATATTAAATTAAGTATTTAGAGTAACTTATTGTTTATATAAATTTATTAAATAATTATCTATTAATTTATATTAACTTAAATATATATTAATCTAAGTAATTATAGAGACCTATCTATACCTACATAATTATATCTCATACTATATATACACATTTAACTATGTAATATGAACTATATGATGACTGTAATTTAATTTAAATATAGGTAATAAGTTATTAAATTACCTAAGTAATTTATTAACTTAAAAGAGAATAAATTAATAATTTAAGTTGAAATAAAATATAATGTATACTTTTAAAGAACTATTTTAAGTATATTGAACCTATTTATAATATATTTATACTGTATTATAGTATTTATAAATTATTTATATGTATAACTGACTTAGATGTGTATTTAATTATGAATAAATTAAAATAAAGTTTTTAAAATACATTAAAATGTATATTAAAAATTTTATTATATAAATTAACTCTATACAAAGTTAATTTATATAATAAATTACTTAATATATATTTATTTGATAATTAAGTCACTAATTTATACGTTAATTAACAAATAAAATTTTAACTTAATGTGTATAAATAGCCACATTTAGGTAATTTTATTATATATTTAAATAAATTATTTATGTAAAGTAATTGTACAATAATGTAGTCTATATAAGGGCTTTATAATCTTATAATTTAATTTTAATTTAAATAAATTTATGACCCTCAAATCAAGGGCCAAAGATATCAAATCAGAACGTAGCATAGCGCTGGGCGTCACACATTTTGCCGCTCCGATAATCCCATGTCATGGGATGAAAGTGTGCAAACGCCACATAAGAGCAAGTTGCGCTAGCAACCCCTTGGTCGTTAGCGCAGGACGCACTCTTACAAATAGGCATTGGTTATCCTTGATTTGCACTACGTGTGCTTGCAGGCGTGTGTGTGGGCCCGTAGGTGCATGTGTGGGCCTGTGGGCGGGGCTAGAAATGAGCTAAAATCACCTAATTAAAACTAAGGTGGCTCTAGTAGAGGTCTGGTCCCGCCTCTAATAGTCGTTGTGTATCCCTCGAATGAGTCGCTCGCCAATTAACAATCTTTTGCCCATTTAAAAGATCAGATGGCCCAAACTAAAAATGAGAAGTAAGAAGTTAGCAGCAAATGTGGCAGTGTTAGACAGTGTTCAGTTTGTTTTTGTGTGTGCATATGTATATATATATAGTATACGTATAAAGTATATATGCATATAACGAATGTATAAATAAATAGTACAAGCATGTAAATAGATAACGTATACTGTAATATATATATGTATATAGTAGTATATAAGAGTAGTATAGTATGTTTAAGGTCTTATATGTTTATAAAGAATAAAATAGCTTTAGTGACAGATATACATGTCACTGTACATTTGTATATACGTTAGTGTAAGTAGCAATTTTGACCATAAGTTATAGAAATATATTACTAAGGTTTTGGCAACGTATATATATGCCAATGTAAATATACTTATATGTTAGTATAAAAAACTACTTTTGTCTTATTTAATGTAAATATTTTATTAAGGTTACAGTGACACATATATATGTTACTGTATATGTGATATGTGTTACTATAGATATTAGTATGTTAATTTAATATAGTAAATATTATTAACTATTTTTGTACCTATAATTAGCTATTACTTATATTAGTTATAAATAATTAACATAGTATAGTATTAGCTAGCTTTTTATGCCTGTTTGTTGTACAGATATTATCAGGCATATTAATTAATTCTTTTGTAAATAATTAATCAATTCTTTTATTTATTGATTCATTCATTAAACTTATAAATAAAATTAACATTTTTGGAATAAAAGAATATTTTTTTGACTTAGAAAGTGATGTATATCAATGATTGCCTCCCAATTAATGACGTGGAAACAAATCAGTAAAAATTGTAATTAAATAAAATTAACACGGCATCGTTTTGCATTTGTGACGCATATACTACAAGAAAGACATTTAAGATACCTTCTTATTACAAATCGGTCATTAACAATCATATTTTTGGCACCGTTGCCGTGGACAAAAACTCGACAACAGCCTTTCATTGTCATTTATTGGCGATTGTTGCAAGTTATGTATTAGTCATTCACATTCCTCTACATTTAAAAGCTTCAAGGACCTAATTGCAAGCCGTGAGGGACCCCTCTGAAAGCCTCAGGGTTCGTGTTGCATTTGTTTAAGCCACTTATGGGTTTCGTCCTAATGTCTCTACCGTTTCGCCCATAAGGACCTTTGTGTAAAGTCTCCAGACAAACTTGAGCCATCGTAGGTGTTGCCAAGACTCGCGGCATCAAAACCACTTTAAGACGTCTGGGAGTTGATCCAGACGTCTGGACGCCTTCCTAAACATCTGGAAATTAATTTTTGCGTGCGTACGAAAGCGAATCTGCACGCGTGCCGTGTGCAGATTGCAACCCGCCGCCCTCTTTTCTTCTCTCTCTTCCCTCACCGTCTTGTGGACACCTCCCCCCATACCTTCAAATACCCCTTCCCTCTCCCTCACCCACCACCCCACCGTCTCCTCCTTCCAGCTTGAGCACGAGAGAGAGAGAGCGAGGGCAGCAGCTGTTGTCGGGTGCGTGCGGAGAGGAAGAGGTGCAGCGAGAGGGAAGAAGAGGGAGAGCGCAAGAGGAAGAGAGAGAGCCCGCCAGGGCAGCCCGAGGCTGGCCGACGTGCGTGCGGAGGGGGCGTCGTGCGGGGGAGATCTCCCCTCGTGCTGCTGCAGCTTAAGCAGCGAACGAGCGGCTACGTAGTGAGCTCGCGCGCAGCGGGAAGAAGGCAAGGAGGTTCTGATTCTAGGAAATTTTCCCAGAATCAGACGTCTGGACCTACGTCTAGACGATGCGAGCGACGTCTGAGAGGTACGAATCCGCCGAAGTGTTGAGACGTGTCGTGATGAGGAGGCTTTCGTCGCGCATGCAGGTTTTGTTTCGGGAAGGCGTGAGGACACGCCCTCCCACACAGATCAAACATCTGGGCACAGCACTAGATGGCGAAGAGCGTCTCCAGACGTCCGAAGAGGGGGTTGGACGTCTAGAACTAGGTCTAGACAGTTCAGCGGTATCCTGGACGTCTGAAGAGTAGTGCAGAGTGAGGTACGACCTAGACCCCTTTTTAAGTCGTCTAGAAGATGTTCCAGACGTCTTATTTGAGTCAGAATTATCATTTTTGACCCGTTTAGGGTCCGTTCGAGGTCCGATTTTCGTGTTTAAGATTCTGTTCTTCTCAGAATTAGTTCCTCTATTTGTTTGAAATACTTGTATCCTGTTTTGAGTGGTTCCTTGTGATTGATTCTTGTGTTACGACCTCGCTCTGTTGCGGCTTTGGGGGTTGCGGAGGCACGTGGACCTGCAGATCATCCCCCATTACTCCCGATTTTGCGGGTAAAGTGGTTTCCCTTAGTTAATTATAAACATTAATGCATATCTGAATTAAATGATAGATCCTAGGGTATGGCATGAATCCTAGGACCTAAAAACTAGATTGAATGATAGATCTTAGGGTATGGCATGAATCCTAAGACTGAAAAACTAGATTGAATGATAAATCCTAGGGTGTGGCATGAATCCTAGGAACAGAAACACTAAAACGAATATCTTGAATGCCTGAATTGCAGTCTTGGATAAGTAGATAGAATAATGATAATTGCCTGTAACGACCCGATTCCCGAGTCCCTACGAGACACGAGAACCGGACCGACTCGACTAATCCCAAGACCTAGTCGCCCAACGAGGAAGTAACCAAAAGAGCAGTAAAATAAATCACATTCAACATGAAATATAACTAGCAGTAACAAAATACAGCAGTAAGAAAAAGAACTACTACAACATGTACCACCACAACAGTAGAACAACATTTATAACATAACAAGAACTGCGCGTAAAGAAAAGTACAGAGAGTAACAAAAACTACTCACTACAGTGGAAACAAAAGGGGTACAAAAGAACAATGGTAACTCTACTGGACCCTACTCGGCCCAACGTCCTCTGCAGCCGCTGACCCTGGCTGCTCAACACCTGGTCCTGAAAAGTAACTAGTGTAACACGTCAGCGAAACGCTGAGTAGAGTGGTAGCTAAACTAAAGAAGCAGTAAGGTGTACAATAGCTGTTTTATTTTCTTTCTTCCTTTATTTACGTCTTTCTATTGTTTCACAATTTATCTATTTCTCAGATCCTTCACTTGATCTCGAATGTTCCTCGTGGGAACGATCTTGATTGCAGTCTTTTTCGAACAGTAGAAGTAGCACATGGTGCTCTCCTGGCCGGGAGAGTCCCTCGTGGTGATCCTACTCTTAGTCAACCACCCCAAGGTCACGGACAAACGTAACGATGACTACGGTACGCGCGATAAACGCACAGGTAGCTAACCCGCACTGGCACGCGATCAGTCGTTTCCGTTAACGGGTGCACCCAAAGCACAGCACGGAACCAGTACAGGGCAGAGCCCTCTCAGTAACAGGGGTCCAACCCCTCCACAGTAACCAAACAGGGGCCTTGCCCCTCCACAAGTGGCCTAACAAGTCGGTGTAGGTGAGCTAGCAGAACCCCGGGGCCCGTGGGGTAGCTAGTACTCGCCCTACACTAGTAGCTCTCCTCGGTACTGCGTACATGGGGGTCAGCAAGTCGGTACAAAGTGGCCAGACCTAACCACGGGTACCTGGGGCGGCTAGCTCCACTCTGCACTAAACAGGGGGACAGTCGCTCTCCTTGTTGGTGCTAGAGCACCACGATCATTTGTCTTGATGATCACAAAACACGTGTCATTTAACATTTGCACTTTGAGTCCGAGATTTCAGGTCAATCGCAAATGGATACGTGATTAGACGGAGTTCTAGCTCGAATCCAGGACGGATTGGAGGAGCTCGATGGAAAACAGAGGCGATTCGCGAGGAGCGATAGATTGAAGAAGGAAGGAGATGAAGAATAGGATAGATTTCCTTCTCTTGTACTCCTTGTATTTTTCGTTTCTTCTGTTGCTTTTTATTTTTGTTACTTAGATTCATGTTAAAGAGCCTCAAAGTACCCTAATAGTAGTCCTAGGAACACCCGCACAACCCTAGGATACTTAGGTTTTCTGTAGAATACTTAGAAAACCAATATAGGGTTCAAACAGAGTTTCCAGACATCTAATTCCCAAATCAGACGTCTGATAAAATATTTTAAGACGTCTGATAACTATTAGGCTGGACTTAGTATTCTGTCTGATGAAATCAGACGTCCAGACCTTAGTCCATACGTCATAGAAGACGTCTGATGTTTTTGCCAGACGTCCAATTAGTGGACCGTTGGCTCTCTTGACATACACTTAAGGATATGACCGTTAGAGCCTTATCAGACATCCTTAAGCCCTTCTAGACGTCTGATAATTGACCGTTTTGCCTCGACTGACCCGAAAATTTCTTCTCAGAGATTTTCTAGCCGTTGCAAATCCATTCCCACGAAAAAGTAGGTTTCCAGACGTCCAGACATAGTGCCAGACGTCCTGTATGTCGTCTGATGGACTTGCACAAGAACCCTGTTTAGATCTGATTCAAGTCAGGAAGGAACCCGCACGAAATCTGACGTCTGACTTTGAAATTAGACGTCTTAAAGTGGTATTCCAGATGTCTGATGCCAGAATTAGACGTCTGATTACCCTGTCAAGTGTAATCATTGTCCTGATTTCGGCCTGATTCTTTCGGGCTTTGCACCCAACGGCTATGGAAGCTTTTCCAATCCTTCCAAAGCCTTCCTAAGGCCTCTATAAATAGAGGGGAGACTTTGCAACACAAAATACACCTAGAAACACAAGACACACCCAAGCAACATACTTTCTACCATTTTGTGTCTCTCTTGCTCTTAAAGCTCAAGTTCTACATCTTGAGAGCATCAAACTTGGCGCACCCGCTCTCCCGCCATAGTTCACGAGAGTGACGTAGCGCCGTCGTGTTGTTTACGCATCCTTGCAAAGGGGAGTTTCTTAATTCCTATAGAAGCTTAGGTTTAAAATTACTTTGTTGGCTCTATAGGATTATTGTATTTTATCTTTGTTATTTGGTTGGGTATTCGCTTTGCGAATTCCCGTCTCCTTCGTGAGACAAAATCCTTCTCGTGGAGAGAAGGGGTTGAGGAACACTACCCTCGCACTTGTAGCGTGGTTGTAATTGAGGTTGAATCACCCTCGTTTAAAGTGATTCGTTTAGTGGATTTTGATCACTTTGGTTGATCGGAAAATCCTAACTCGAAAGGGTTAGGTGGTGGTTTTCACCCGGTTTGGGTTTCCACCTAAAAATCCTTGTGTACTTTGTGTGATTGTATGTATTTCATTTCCGCATTTTTTTACGTCACGCTGATCTCACCCCCTCCGAGTAGGGAATTACACTTGGTACTCCGTACTCAAGGGCCAGCTCACTTCCCCAATTCTATTCCATGCACTTTCCAGGAGTTCTACTCCTAATTCCCCGTAGGGTTCCAGCTCGTCTAACTCAGCACATTCAGGTTTCACCTTTCCAGTTTCACGTTCATACATCCCATATTCTCAAACATGTTCATTTATTCATAACAGGCAGCTGTTAAACCAATTTACAGGTAGCTATTATTTCCTTTCCACATTTTCCAAGACTGCAGTATTCATATATTCCACTAGTTTTCCCATCCTAGGATTCATGCCATATCCTAGGATCTATCGTACAATCTAATTTTCCAGCCCTAGGATTCATGCAACACCCTAGGATCTACCATTCATTCTAGTTTCTCATTCCTAGGATTATGCAATGTCCTAGGTTCTATTTATGGTTCCATAATTTAACAGATTATACTAATAAACTTAAAAGCCACTCTACCAGTTACAACGGAAGTAATGGGGGCGTGGTCGGAAATCTTGTGAGCCTCTGCAACTCCCGAGACTGCAATGGAACGGGGTCCTAACACAAGGATCAAACACAAGGAGTTTCTCAGAACAGTATATAATTACTGTAGACGGGTAGAGGATCTTAACCTGAAAAGGACGCAACTCGAATCGCGGAAAACGGACTCCGAACGGGCCCTAAACGGGTCGAAAACGACGAAACAGTGCAAAATCAGACATCTGAAACTTCTTCCAGATGTCTTAAAAATGGGGATCAGATGGTACCTTGTCCTGCGTAGTCTCTCAGACGTCCAGAAGTCTGCGGGGGCGTCTGACCTAGTTCCCAGACGTCCGATGGTCACCCCGGACGTCTGGAAGTCCCTCCAATCGTCTGGCACCGCTGCCAGACGTCTGATTCGCGTTGGATGCGAATCTCAGAACCTGCGCGTACCCATTCCTCGCTCTCAGTACGGACGGTCGAAGAGAAGGAGGAAGTACGAAAATAACTTACCTTTCAGACATCTGGACAGTCCTACAGACGTCTTCCCCGTCGTCTGGTTGGAAACCCAGATGTCTGATTCTGGAAAAACTTCTAGAGTCAGAGCGCGACTCGCCCTCCGCCCGCGACGCAAGGCCGCGCCGCGCCTCGTCCGCCTGCTGCTCAAGCTACAGCAGGCCTCTCGCGTCACCCCGCGTCTGCTGCGCCCCCGCTGGCCGGCTCTAGCAGCCCCGGCAAGCTCGAGCCCTCACGGCTGAGCGCCTCCTCCCTCGCGTAGCACCTCCTCTCGCACTCGCCGCGGCTGCCGCCGCCGACGCTCGCTCGCGCTCGCACTCGCTGGAAGAAGAAGGAGGAGCGGAAGTGATGAGAGTGAGGGAGAGGGCGAGGCTTTTTAAAGCCGCGCGGGGAGAGGAAGAGAGAGAGAATGCAGACTGCGGTTGCAAGAGGAGAGAGGGAAAAAGAGAGAGGAAGGCGGTTGCGGGTCTGCACGCGCTTGCGCGCAGACGCAGTCCCGTGTGCCACCGAAAAATAGATCCCAGACGTGTGGAAGGGGTTCCAGATGTCTGGCCAGACGTCTGGGCCACCTCCCAAACGTCTTAAAAAAATGTCTTGGAGTGCGTTCGTAACATTGCCTGTAATTGGATAGCAGCTACCTGTGAAATGTAGAGTACTGTTACTAGTAAATGTTGCATGTAATTTCTGTTGGTTGAGATTAAATACGAGCTGCTTGTATATAAATTGGAAAGGAAAAGAAGTTTGAATGTTGGAAATACGTACTATATGCGAATAAATCTGAAATGATGAAACCTAGTATGGCTTGGCCTGAGGAACCATGAGCAATAACCCTACGGAGAATTAGGAGTAGAACTCCTGGAAATAGATGGAATAGAACTGGAAAAGTAAAATTGGAAAGTGTGTTGTTTCTTGGATATGTGGTACCAAAGAGAGCACATATTACCTCTTAGTGTAGAGGGGAGCTTGCCACCCTCAGGTCGAGACCGGGATGAGTTTGGCCACTTTGTACCGACTTTCTGACCCTCGCGTACACCGTACCAGGGAGAGTTACTAGTGTAGGGAGAGAGCTAGCCACCCCACGGGACCCGGGGTTCAACTAGCTGTCCTACATCGACTTGTTAGGCCCACAGGGCAAACCAGGGTAGTAGGTGAGGATGTGCGGACTGTGGAGGGGCAAGACCCCTGTTTGGTTACTGTGGAGGGGCTAGACCCCTGTTACTGAGAGGGCTCTGCCCTATACTGGTTTCATGTTGTGCTTTGGGCACACCCGTTAATGGAAACGACTGATCGCGTGTCAGTCCGGGATAGCTACTCGTGCGTCTATCGCGCGTGCCGTAGTCACCGTTACATCTGTCAACGACCTTGGGGTGGTTGACTGAGGGTAAGATCCCCACGGGGGACTCTCCCGGCCAGGAGAGTACCACGTGCTACTTATACTTTTCGGAAAAGACTGCAATCAAGATCGTTCCCATGAGGAACATTCGAGATCAAGAGAAAGACCTGAGAAATAAATCAAGAAAGAGTAAATAGAGAATAAAGAAAGAAATTAAAAACAATAGCTACTTATCTACCTTTACTGTTTTTCTTAGCTAGCTGGTTGCCACTCTACTCAGCGTTTCAATGACGTGTCATAATTGTCACCTTTTCAGGACCAGGTGTTGAGTAGCTAGAGCCTATGGCTACGGAGGGTGCTGGGCCTAGTAGAGCCCAGTAGTTGTACCCATTTTTCTGTTGTAGTGAGTATTTCTGTTACAGTTGTACTCTTTTATTGTAAACTTCATATTTATGTTCCTATTTTTAATACTCTACTATTGTGATGGTGTGTACTGTAGCAGTTCTTTTCTTTACTGCTGTACTTTTGTTACTTTTAGTTACTTGCATGGTGAATGTGATTTATTTTATTACTTTTTGGTTATTTTCTCGTTGGATGACTGGGTCTTGGGATCAGTCGAGTTAGTCCGATTCACGTATCCTGTAGGGATTTGGGAATCGGATCGTAACAGGTGTACTGCTCTCCCGAGGAACTTGTGTCATCACAGCTGTCGCTCCTGTGGATCTTGATCCTATTATTGAGCCTCATCCAACTTGCTTAAGCAATAAAGTGTTGAATGTGGATTTGAACTGGGATTTCAGGGATTCTAACGCTGACTTGTATTTTAATGCTAGAGCTTTATTTGTAAGCATTCTTGTACACTTTTTTGCTTTAAATTTGATTGGAAATGCTTCTGTCTATTATGTAAATTTACTATCAGGTACATGCATAATGAAATAACTATCAAAATGATGATTTTAGGGAAATTGAATTAGAAATGCAAGTTTTAATGTTTAGATCTATTGTGTGATGATATATGGACAATTTTGATTGTTAAAATTGTTATTCCATCCATTAAAAGTTGAGTCAAGACCTTAGGTTCTTTGATTGAAATTCATTATAGGCCTAATTGGAAGGAGATTTGTAAATAAACAAAAATTATTAAAAATTCATTAAAAAATAAGATAAACCTGTCTTGAGGAAGATCAGGTAATTCTTTAGGTGTGTGCCAAATTTTAAGGCATTTTGAACCCCGACTTGGTAGAACAAACAAACCTACGATTCACTGTACCTTGAAATTTAATAGAGAAGTACATATCAAAAACATCTAAAGAAACTTCTCACTCTCTTCCCACTCTTTCTCACTCATCCCATAGCTCTCCTATACCTATAAAAACTATAAGAAGGAAAACTCTAAAAAATTCAAAAATACACTATATACTATGTATATATTTGTATATATAACTTAAACCTAAATTATACGTAGATATTGTATAATATGTATAAAATATAAATAAATAACTTATATACGTATCCTACATATTAGATTAATTATTTAGAATGAATTATTCTATATATAATCTTATCGTATAATTACCTATTAATTTATATTTGTTAAATCTATAATAAACTAAGTAATTATTCGAATCAATCTATATGTATATAATTATATTTAACATTATACATACATATTTAGTTATGTGTTATGAACTATATAGTATCTGTAATTTAATTAATTATGTATTAAAAATAGGTAATTAAGTTATTAGATTAATTAAGTAATTTATTAATGTAAATCTAAATAAGTCAGTAATTTCGACTAATGCTGAAGTAATTTATACTTAAAATTAAAAAATTAACAGTAGCTGATGCCTTCTTGTCAACGCGTTCTGACAGGATGTCAACGTGGTGGAAATCAACACATGTCGTAGACAGGTTGGCGCGACTTACAGTTCGTGATAGGTTACACGTATTGTCTGTTGGTTTTTTATCGGATGCGGTGGGAAAATGCGTGCTGCAAGCCACGTTCCCATAAAAAATTAAGTGATTTTTGTCTATTCAAGTGATATTTAATAGGTGTATCTTAACCTATTTTTATCAATTTTAAGTGAATTTTTATCTACATAGAGCAATTTTTTTACCTTGAAATTTAAGATTTAGTCACTAATATTTAACGTCTAGGGTAACTTGAAATGCTAAAAATTAAATTTTAACATAAAAAATTATTTTATATAGATGAAGAATGACTTTTTATAAATTTAAATTTTAAATTTTAAATCTTAATTTTTAAATCTAAATTTTAAAATAAAATCAAGTACATAAAAAATATACCAGTTGAAAATAATTTTTAATTGATTGAAAATTAAAATACATCGATTGAAAATTAAGATACACCGATGTATTTATCTTTTTATTGGTAAAAAATAATTTTTCAACTTGAAACATAATTTTTCATATATGGAAAGTGATTTGACTTAGAAATTGATATTTCATCGATGAAAAATAATTTTTACTGGTAAAAAATTAAAATATATCAATTGAAATCACCACCTTCATCTATGTGTTGCAAAATACGTTACAACATGTATTTATTTTATTTTTTAACTTTTTTTTTCTATGATCGCATGAGGTACCTATAACCCTTTTGGATATTTTTCCTTTGAGAAATTCAAGCTAAAAAAAGAATAAAAGAAAGACACAAGCTTGTTAAGAGAAACTTTTCCATGCATGCATGTTGTGCCCAAGGCTCAATTTATTTTAGGATAGAAGTAAGAAAATGTACGTTGTAATGCATGTTGTAAATGCTCAAATCCTCGCTCATGTTGGCGACTTTAGTCAATGGTTTTAATTGATGATTTTAATTGATGTGTTTGATTTTTTATTGGTGAAAATTATTTTTTATTGATGGAAAATAATTCTTTATAGGTGAAAATTTATTTTTCACACATAGGTAAAGTGGAAAGGTATTTTTCATTAGTGGAAAGGTAAAACACAACAATGTGTTTTCATTTACCATTAGTGAAAAATCACCCTTGAATAAAAAATAAATATTTTGAGTCAAAGTTGAGGGTAAGTAAACTATAATATCACTTTTGCGTGAAGTGGTTAGTTATTTTCTACTTGTGTAAAGGCGAAACATACATATATATTTTGATAATCAACCGGTATATTTTAATCTTTTATCAGTTGAAAATCAAAATACACTGATTTAATTACTTTTGAGTAAAAAAGCTAATTTTCGTCAATGGAAAAGTAAAAGATATTAGTGTATTTTAATTTTTCACATGTAAAAAATTACCTTTGCATAAAAAATAATTTTTTTTAAATTAAAGTTGAAAGTTAGAAACTTACAACTTCACTTTTAAGTAAATGAAAAATTATGTTTCATCAATGAAAGAATAAAATATATCGATATATTTTAATTTTTAAAATCATTTCACCTATACAGAATGAATCTTTGAATATAAATTAATTTCTTTTAATCAAAATTATAAATTTACAACCTACACCATCACGGAACGCACCGATGAAAAATATAAACAAATCAGTGTATTCTAATGTAAACTCCATGTGATGCCTTTGCTTTCGGAATTCTGCTAAGAATCATAGCACAATAACGATCGATACCTTGAATGATTAACACAGGAACGACATCCACATCTGGGAGCATGGTTTCTATGAAGCATAACAAACAAGGATTAGACGTTAATCTCTGATCACTAGAAATCGGTGTGTGCGATAACAAGTAATTCCAAGAGCACATGACCATATTCAGTATCCCACCACACATCTCTCGAAGTAAAACAAATTCACTTGAAGATCGAGTTTATCAGATGGATGAAGCATAATGAATCACCGTGAGATGATTAATGAAAGAAGTATGAGAACTTTTGAAAACATGATCTATATAAGCACACATATGAAAACAAGGCATTTTTTTTCCAGAAGTGTAGCCCATCGTAAATGAGATGGGGCACAGATAATAGCCCACCGATGAACATGTTATACTGTACATGTAAAAGCCTACGGATGGAACCCCCATCCACTGCAAGATGATGGAGGGAGTCTTCGTGTGCAAACAAATCAGAAAGCATGTAATGGGTCATTAAAATCAACATTTCCGCAATGGAGACGATAAAGTTCGAACATTAAAAAAAAACTACAAAGCCTCCGAAACGTTGGGTGATTAAATAAGTACCTCCCGAATTACGGAGTCCCAGCAGATTAAACTGTATAATCAGTCGTAGATTTTTCATTTTTCTTAACATAGTACACTGTAATCCTCTCATAATCGTCGTACACGCCTACCTCCATGTCAAACAATGCAACGAAATCTCCTTCACCCCTCAGAGACACATTTAGGCCGACGTCCGCCAGCTACGTACCGTCCTACGTCAATGCTCTGTGTGCTGCATTCCAAGTACGCTGTCCTGTGCCAACGCACCAACGTTGCTGCTGCAGTGGAGGTAACTCTGTCAGGAAGAAGGTAACAACAAGGAAAAGAAAAAGAAAAAAAGGCTACCGTAGGCCCATATTCCACGAACCTGTAAGTGCACACGCAGGTGGGTGCTGGATGGCAGAACGCTCCAACTTACGTGCTGTGCAAATGGGTGGGTGCTCTGTCTTTGAGACAGCACAAAACAGGCAACACCCACAGCAGATGCCTGCCAACCCAGAAATACTCCCGCTTCGAACTCTACGAGCCTTTTTGATCGGTAGAATAATCAGAAGGGATAAAAAAAAAATTGTAAAAGAATGAGAGGAATCAAATATTTTTATTCTATGTTTTCGATTGTATTAGTTGTCGAACCAAAGAAATTAAAAGATATTTGATAAGAAAAATAAATAAATTTTATGTGATAAAATTAAGAGGAAGACAGAGAGAGATAAAATAAACCAATGTAATAAATAAATTTCATCTTTTCAATAAAATTCACTTTTTCTGTAATCCACTCCTCAATTTTAAAATCCACCAATATAAAAATAAAAAATATCATACGAAATTCGATCATAATTCTTCTCCCTGTAGGAAAAAAGACCACACACCCCTAACGGTAACAAGTTACCACATGAAACACATGCACTACACGTGAGGTTAGTGCTGACGTGTGTGCTGCGTCGAGAATTTACGGGCGTGGGATAGTTCGTCCAATTTAGTCCCCCCCGTAACCATTTTTTTCTCAGCGAAAACACCAAGAACAGACCGACAAATCAAAAAGAATTGGGGACACGCAGGTGGATAAAATTGGCCGTCAAATTGTTAATAAATGGTCATGGCTGACTGCCACAATATTTTGCATTGAAATGCTCCATCCGGTGATTCTTAAAAAAATTATATACGTCTAGTATCAGGCGTTCTATAATTATGGTATCAAGACGGTGGGTGGAGGCGAGAGAACGTTGGAGGGGCTTTCACGTGGGGAGATTAACGTGGAATTTGGGTGCTTAATCTGGATCGTTGGTTCTGTAGAGCACCATCTCGCTCCTCGGCGCCTTCCGCTTGCCCGAGGGTTTTCCATCACCTGTGAGCGCCAAAGCTTCTACAGCCGTCATCTCGTAGCTTTCAATCATTGTCCATTAATCAAAACGTTTTAGATGGTACATGACATATCTTACGTAGGGAACTTCCCCACCCTCAGCACCATTAACTGCCAACTAAGTCAAAGTCACGAAAAACCTTCAGAAGTAAATCCATTCGAGGATCCTTTCTGCAATTTCTTTTAAGAATATCTAAATAAAAATTGTCTGAACAGAACCTCCATAATCATCAGAAATATTTTATGTGGAGTGCTCTCTACACTGTTGCATCTTTTCCACTTCATGGGAGCGAGAAAGTTGGGAATCCAATCTTTGCTGCGTCATTAAGACGGAATTTCGTCAACGTGGTCCCCTGTTCCAACCAATCCAAAAGGAAATACAAAACAATAGCAATCGTTAAAAGTCCTATGTCATCAGCTTTATTCCTAGAGCATATAATTCTTTATATGCGCTTCTTTGAGATGCTTTAAAGCACCATATGGAGGGATCCTCAAGTTATATTGACAAAAGACTGCCATCTCCATTCAAAATAGAATGCACAACTTCTTAACATCCCAAGTGAGTAGGTGCCCACCATGATACATCAAAAGTGGGGCGTTTCAAGGGTGATTAGCTTTTGTAGATACGAAAAAATTAACAGCAAAATAAAAGACTGCCAGCAAGAACAGTACATCCAATGTGCCAGAGGAGGATGCCGGCTTCACCTTATGCAGCAGGAGGGAGTTCATTCTTGTCATCAGCACTGGCAGGTGCCTGGAATGGGAGCACGAATCCAGGATGAGCAACGTAAGGCATCATCAGCTTGCTTCCATCAGCGGGCACAGGTGTGAAACAAGGCATCATTGGTGGGTAGGGCATGAAGCTTGGCGGCATGCTCATGGCCTTGATTTGCCGCTCTATATTGCTTTTTTCTTCCTTGAGCCTTTGCTTCTCATCACGTAGTTCGTTCTTTTCGTTCTGCAAGTGTTAAAAGCAGCAGGTGAGGTGATACTACTGCATGATTATTCTGACACTCTTGGCATTCCATCATGTTGCACCCAAATCTTACAATATGGGACAAAGGGTAGAGGTATCTGCGCACAAGCACATGTAATTACATCTATTTACAGTTCTAGACCGAGAATCGAAAGCAGAACCTAACGAATTCCCAGTCTGCAGAGCTTCTGATCCAGCAGGTTGGAGATGAATGTATACACAGTCAATGGATCTTGAAAATGCTTGCACTACAAAATTTATAACTGGTGACCCTTTTATCATGTTTGTCTTCCTCAGTTTCGGATAGGAGATATAACCAAAAAGAATCTCAAAATTGACTATTGATGAAATGGCAGCACATAGCATAAGCATAACAAATCATGCAATTGTTCTGGGTAATTAAGCATTAAAATCAAGTCAATCCCTCAAATGAAACATCAAAAAAGAAAACTTCCACTAAACAGCAAGTATACATATTTAAAACTATAACTAAGATAAAATAGCTACAAGGAGAACCCAGACCTTCAATTCATTGATCTTCTCTTTAAGGCTATCATTAGAATCTTTCAGTTTTTGAGCTTCGTTCCTCAGTTGAGTAACCATGCGTACTGCCTCACTCAAAATAGCAGCTTTGTCCATCTTTGGTGCCTTCTCTGGGTCCAAGATGGCACCCAGCTCCATAAATCTAGAGAAGACGGAAAAATGACGCTTCAAAATGTGCAACAAATTTATCAAAAAGATGGCACTAATAACTTTAGAATATGAGACAACCAAAATAATAGGGAAAAAAACATTAATTTAAATGAGAATGCAGTGCTGCATAACAAGTACGAAGTTTTAGTTAATTACTTGTCATTCAGTTTATCCCTTCGCATCTTTTCACGGCATGCCTTGGAACCAGGTGCACTAGATGATTCTGGTCTTGCCCTTTCAACAGTAATTTATTTTTAAATATCAGCATATAATAAAAAATATTAAACAAAATCTGCCATATGACAAACTTAAGAATACCGCTTTCGGGAGCCAGGTTCCTTGGAGCCGCTTGGATCAAGCAAACTGTCTCCAGCTTCAATACTGAGTTGCATAAAAAATGTATGTAAGGAGAACATAATGATTTTCTAACAAAATCACCAACAAAGTCAAACACTCAACATGAAGATTTTGTTTTTGATTTCTTTTGAAAGGGAAAGATTTCATTAACAATAAAAGGAGAATAGCAGGATAACTTATTCCAGATATTTATTCTCTTCAGGCAATGTTATGTTTATATTATCTTGGCAATAAAACAATTTGCAGAGCACAAATATTCTAGTAAAATACAAAGAAGTAGAAAAAATAGGCCACACAAAAATTGACAATCATATTTCCTCAAAATGGAAAACGATTGGCCCAGAAGAATGGGTTTCAGAAAAGTTCATGCCATTCTTCATGCTATCAATGACAAACAATTTCTTGAAAATACAGAAATACATATCTAGAAGTTTCCAGTATGTTCACTCCAAATTAGCTATGATTCAATATGTATAGTAGACCGAAAACATCAATCACCATGGTCACTCTCATGGATGGATGCAATTGACAAATTGTGGCCCTTATGCAACTTAAACCAACTAAAAAATGATGCCGAAAAGATCATGGAACCTTATCATGTTCAAGGGAAATGTTCCAGAGATAAACAAGTAAAAAGTTATAAAGTACCTACAAAAGTTCAGATTCTTTGTAAAGCTAATCCAAACAGAATATAGCTTCTAATAAATCAGGGAATTTGTTTCACAAGAGAGTTCATTGTCAATATAAAAACAATATTAGATTAGAAATGATAAACCCATATATTACATAGTAATCCTGTTTTCGCCCCTGCACCCACCCACCCCCCCAAAAAAAAAAGAAAAAGAAAAGAAAAGAAAAGAATCAATTGGACATAATTGTTAATGATAACCCTTCATGAAATCAGGTCAGCAGATCACCAAGTCAAGGAATGAGGATTCAGGTGTCAGTAGACATATGCTCTTTCATCAAGAGTAGGCCAGGTAGCACCACTACGAGACACCAGAAAGTTCCTTCAAATCATTGAGTAGCTCAAAGAAAGCTTCTCAGGGAGTCTCAACAAGGGTAGTTCTATGGTTGCCTTTAGAATATAGAGCAACATTTCCAAGCACCAATATCATTGGATTCTCAAAACAAGGGATCTCAAGGCTACCGACCATTGATCGCTGGCAAAGCAGGAAACTGGCTCCACCAATGAAGAATTTGTGAACCATATATAGAGTGAAGAACCTGATAGTTCATGAGTTAGGGCATAGTTTGAAACACGTTAGTTTGCCTAATGCAACAGTACTTTCTATGGAGAAAAAAGATACGGAATGTTATTGGGACTCTGAATGCCATTTCTCTGAATACCAATCTCTCGCTTCGGATTGCCTCATGCACTGCAACAAAAAATAGCAGCATATCACGTACAAGCTGATCCACAATTTGCCACGCAACGAACAGAAAGAGCTGGCTTGTTGGTATCGCAAATTTTTCCAACTGGTGCGAGAGGGCGCATATATATTCCCTCCAAAGCAACACTTGGGGCACCATCTCCGATAGATGTCAAGGGCTTCAGTAGGTCATGGAAAACAATTCTACAAGGTATACTAAAAAAAATGTGGCATTTTGCTGTGAGGTCCCAGCTTAAGCATGACATATGGCCTGCTTTCCCCACCTCCTAGACAACTATGACCACTTGTTTACCCAAAACCAGTCAGAATCAACTGAATTACGCAAAGAAGTAGGACCAATGTTACAACTCCCAGAACCGTTCAGAATTCCCAAATCGCACCACAAACACGACGAAAGCTCGAAACTTTTGTCCAACCGCAGAACCAACATCCGATCAGAATTCCTATTGTCCTTCACGCCACCAAACCTTCCTCTATTCCTGTCACTACAGGGGCACCGGTCAAAACGACCCCAACAAAAGCCCAAAGCGCCGAACAAGAAGCCGCGGAGATATGCGTAAATAGGATCCGGTAGCATGATCAGGAGACAATCCAACGCGAAACCCAACTTGGATTGCCGCATTCAGATCGCAATTCACCCCAAGAACTCGTTCCCGAACATCGGACCCAAGAAAAAGATGCGATTTTTTTACGTGGATGGGGAGGTAAATTACCCAAAAGGAGAACCAACCAACCAACCAACCAACCAACCAACCAAAGCAAGAACAAACGAACCTGGCGGAGGAGGTGCCTGCGAGGTCGTGGGGCTCCCAAGGGAAGGCGACGGCCCCCGCGACGGAGAAGTCGTCGATGTGGGGGCAATCGTAAAGCCAATTGGTGCTCTCCGGCGAAGGCATCGCGGGAGATCACCGCTGCAATCGAGGTGGTAGGTTTGGTTTCTAGGGTTTTCTCTAGAGAAGATTGGGGATTTTTTTTTCCTTTTTTCGCGGGGTCGAGAAGGGAGTCGCCGTGTGGTGCGTGCTGTGGAGAGCGACGGGGAAATAGGGGGAGTGTGTTGGGCGATGGCCCCCTTATCTACTTCGGATGGGGGAGGATCGGATCCGTGCCGTTGGTTGGTTGGGTGGGTGCGTGGGAGCCGTCGATTGGGTATCGGGAACGCAATCCACGTTGGACCGCGTGGCTTGGGCTTTTGTGCTGGAGGCGTGAGGGGGCCTTCTTTGTTTTTTGGTTTTTTAATCCTTCGTCGAATTTTTGGGTGGCTGCAAGGAAGTCCAGTCCACACACGTGGGCTTTGGTGGGCTTTACTTACCGCGTGTTTATAACTTTTTATTTCTCCTCCCTTTATCCTCTTCTTGGGATGGGATAAATAGTAGAATAAAAATAATTAATTCGGTGATACCATACGAACATGGGATGCGTAAATATGACGTAGTAAATATATTTTATCGATGTATCACAATAGATATATTTTCATATGTATTGATATTAATATAACGTAATAGGATAATTTAAGCGTGATATCTTTTAATAAATATTAAATTATGGTGCGATAAGTTGAATCTTACCTCCAGGTAGACTTATCCCACCCTCACCCTCATCCTTCTAATTAGTGCCTGGGTTATCTAACGATAACCTTTATCTCTTGGTATCCCTCCAAACCCTCCCCCACCCTATTCCAAACCCTTCCTAACCATGGGCTTCTCTGTCCCGACTTTTGTTCCACTTTTCAAACATGGACAGTGTCAAATCAGATGAGATAGTTCCCACTTATCCCTCCTCGAACTCATTGTACTAGGCGGTGAAATAAAGTTATCTCTCCCTTACGTCACATCAAGATAGTTGTCAATTTATATTTTATTATTATATTTAAAAAATTGAAAAAGCTACCGTCGTTTCTCCGGCCGAATCTTCGCCGACGGCACTATTTTCGGAGCCAGGGCCATCCCTCCCATTTGTTTGTTTTTGAACATTTTTCTGTGGAGAATCTCCACGTGGATCGGCTGTTGATCGTCGGATGCTGTTCGTTTCGACAAGTAAAATAAATTTGTAGGATAAGGAAAAGGAGAAGAAAAGATGAAGTAAATAGGTTAATTTATTTGGATGTTTCCACGAGTTAAATTTATTTTAAAGGGAGGGTTGGAGTAATGCTAATTTAATTTGATGTAAATAAAAATAGATTATGTGATAAATTAAATATTTAATTTAATATAAATCGACTTAATTTATCATTCAAATATCTCCTGATCAAAGTGGAATAAATATCTCAAAATTTTACAATAATAGTATATGAACACTAGGAATAACACTCCTTGTTCTCTGTTGGAAGAGATTTTTTTAAGACAAATTATTCTGTAATTTATTTGTCTTCGAACCCGAGTAACAAGTAAATTTACTCTATGATTTAAGTATAGCGCACATTTTATGATATTATTATCATACCTTATCATCCAAATAAAGAGAAGACACCAATTTCTCTCCAAATTCTATTTTGGTAGTTCTGTCTTGCGGAAATACTACCTTGAGGTATTGTTACTATTCGATCCTAAATCCTTATCAGACCTAAGATCATTTTACCTCGACCAACTCCAAGATGCAGTCATCCAACGAGAAATAACCAAAAGCAGAAAATATTTCACAACTATACATGCAATGTAACTAGGCAGAAATAATCCAAAAGACGGTAAAGGAAACAGAACAAAATATCTCACAATATTACATACCATCACAACTGTAACAGCGGAAAAGAAAACAGAAATGTTACAGAAATAATATTACAGATATCAAATACATATTTACAACAATAAAAGCTCGTAAACGAAAAGGGGACAACAACTAAGGCTGAACTCGACTAAGCCTAGCGCCCTTTGTAGCCATTGGTGCTGGCTACTCAACTCCCTGACTTGAATAAGATTATAAAATCCGCAGTCAGCTAACGCTGAGTAGAGTCGTGGTTAAGCCATTTATATGCAATTAATATAAGACAAGTAACTAATTAATTATTCAATTTCATTTAGCTCAACTAAGTAGTTCTGATTTGCTTATTCTCTTAAGAATCCGGTCATTTCTTGATCTTGACTGTCCCTCAAGGGAACGATCTTAATTGCAGTCTTTCCCGTGATATAGGATGTACACGTGGTGCTCTTCTGGCCGGGAGAGTTCTCTGTGGTAGTCCTACACCTAGTCAACCACCCTGAGGTCACGGTCTCAACGAAGCGGTGACTATGGCACACGCAATAAGCGCATGGGTAGCCACCCCACACTAGCACCCGGTCAGTCGTTTCCTTTAGAGAGTACGCCTAAAAGTATAGCACAGAACAACACAGGGCCTTACTCTTGGTGCTAGAGCACCACGATCATTTGTTTTGATGATAACAAAACACGTGTTATTTAACATTTGCACTTGGAGTCTTAGATTTCAGGTCAATTGCAAATGTAGATGTGATTAGACGGAATTCGAGCTCGCATCCAAGACGGATTGGAGGAGCTTGATGGAGAACAGAGGGGATTCGCGAGGAGCGATAGATTGTAGATGAAAGGACAAGAAGAATATGATAGAATTAAATTTTATTCCTTTCATGTACTTTTATCTTTATTTTCTTTCTCTTTATTTCCTTAGAAAATTATGTTAAAGAGCCTCAAAGTACCCTAATAGTAGTCCTAGGAACACCGGCACAACCCTAGGATACTTAGGTTTTCTGTAGAGAACTTAGAAAACCAATGCAGGGTTCAAACAGAGTTTCCAGACATCTAATTCCCAAATCAGACGTCTGATAAAGTGTTTTAAGACGTCTGACTGTTGATTCAGACGTCTGATAACATTTAGGCTGGATATAGTTAGTTCTGTTTGATGAAATCAGACGTCCAGACCTTAGACCAGACATTTTAGGAGATGTCAGATGACTTTGCCAGACGTCCAATTAGTGGACAGTTGGCTCTCTTCCCATACACTCAAGGATATGACCGTTAGAGTCTTATCAGACGTCCTTAAGCCCTTCCAGACGTCTGATAATTGACCGTTTTGCCTCGACTGACCCGAAAATCTCTTCTCAGAGATTTTCTAGCCGTTGCAAATCCATTCCCACGAAAAAGTAGGTTTCCAGACGTCCAGACATAGTGCCAGACGTCCTGTCTGTCGTCTGATGGACTTACGCTAGAACCCTGTTTAGATCTGATTCAAGTCAGGAAGGAACCTGCACGAAATCGGACGTCTGACCTTGAAATCAGACGTCTTAAAGTGGTCTTCCAGACATCTGATGCCAGAATCAGAAGTCTGATAACCTTTTCAGTGCAATGATTGTTCTTGATTTCGGGTTGATTCACTTGGGCTTTGCACCCAACGGCTATGGGGCCTTCCCTAAGCCATCCAAAGCCTTCCTAAGGCCTCTATAAATAGAAGGGAACCTCTTGCACACCAATACACACCAAGAAACACAAGACACACCTTGCAATATACTTTCAAACCATTTTGTGTCTCTCTTGCTCTCCAAGCTCTAATTCTTCATTTAGAGAGCATTAAGTTGTTTTGCGCACCCGCTCTCCCGCCATAGTTCACGAGAGCAATGTTGGTCATCGCGTGGCTCACGCACCCGCGTCATCGACTTGACGCACTCATTGCAAAGGGGAGTTTTCTTAATTCCTATAGAAGCTTATGTTTAAAATTACTTTGTTGGCTCTATAGGATTATTTGTTATTTTATCTTTGTTATTTGGTTGGGTATTCGCTTTGCAAATTCCCGTCTCCTTCGTGGGACAAAATCCTTCTCGTGGAGAGAAGGGGTTGAGGAACGCTACCCTCGTATTTGTAGCGTGGTTGTAATTGAGGTTGAATCACCCTCGTTTAAAGTGATTCGGTTAGTGGATTTGATCAACCTGGTTGATCGAAAAATCCTAACTCGAGAGGGTTAGGTGGTGGTTTTCACCCGATTTGGGTTTCTACCTTAAAATCTTTGTGTACTTTGTGTGATTGTATTTCGTGAGATTGTTTATATTTTATTTCCGCAATTATTACGTCACCCCTCCTACTAGGGACGAATCTACAATTGGTATCAGAGCAGGTTCTTGCAAGATCGGAGTAACACCCGACAAGAAGATCATGGAGGGAAGCATAGCCGCAATCAGAATCTCCAAAGGGCAGTCCACCGTCCGACCACCCTATTTCGACGGGAGGGACTTCGAATATTGGAAGTTGAAGATGAAGACGTGGCTCCAAGCCACTGAGTTTGAGATATGGGGATGTTGCGAAACCCCATACGAGATCCCGAAGCGACCCCAAGGAGGCTACTCGCAACTGCAGATTCGAGAGCTTTCACTCAACGCAAAGGCAATGAATGCCTTGTATTGCGCGTTGAGTTCGAAGGAATTCGAGCAAATCCAAGAGTGCACCACCGCCCACGAGATATGGAGGAGGTTGGAAGGCACTCATGAGGAGACGAGCTCGGAAGAAGATCTCGGGGAGAAGGAAACCGCGTGCCTTAGTTTCAGGCAATCGGAGAAAGTGACAACGACAGCGACAATGAGGTAAACTCGGATTTACAAGATGCTTTTAATGAGTTGTATGAGCTTAGTAAATCACTAAAAATAGAAAACAAAAGTATGAAAAAGAATCTTAGTTTTCTTAAATCTGAAAATGATAGGTTAGAAATAAAACTTAAGGATCTAGAAGCTAGTCCTAAAAATGATAACCTATTATTAGAAAATCAAAACCTCATCAATGAAAATAATAAATTGATTGAGGAAAATGCTAATCTAAAAATAGAAATTTCTGATTTAAAGACTAAGATGAATATTATAGAAAATGAACTTACATGTCTTAGGGAGAAATCAAATAAATTGATAAATAGGGTAGATAACCTATATAGCCCTACGGTTGAGAAAGGATCTCCGTCAAGGAGACCCGCTAACAGGTCCGGATCCAAGCTCACTTGGATACCGAAGAAAAATTTGGAATCTTGTTTTGTAGGTTTCAGGGATAACTACAACACGAAGGACTGGACCTACAAGCTCAAGGCTGGTCAACTCGAGTTGGGAGAACCAAGGAGTAGACCAAGGAGGAGAATAAGAAGACCGACGAAACGGCGACTAAACAATGGACCCGCCGCACGTCGACCACCAGATTGGAGACCGGCGCCAATACTCGGGCCTCCAAGCTATGGATGGGAGCCCCATCCGATGTGGCATCCACCACCACCATTCGGGACATTTTATTGGCCATGGTAGGTGAGGTAAAAATCATTTACCCTATCTTTTTATCATAAGCATTTAGATAGGGGGAGCAAAAAAAAAAATTATAAGCTAATTGTCAATTTTTAAGGGGGAGATATAAGGTAGCTAAATTTTCTTTAGAAAGGGGGAGAAAAATAATAGCTATCTTGTTGTTATAAGAAAGGGGGAGGACATTACCTTTGTTAAAATAAATTTATAGAAGAGCATGTTTTAAGGGGGAGTTATAGGAAATCAATTAAACCTTTTTGATAATGTCAAAAAGGGGGAGGATTTTTTGCATTTTTATTTATGATTTTGTCATCATCAAAAAGGGGAAGATTGTTGGTGCTATAGCACCACGATCATTTGTTTTGATGATAACAAAACACGTGTTATTTAACATTTGCACTTGGAGTCTTAGATTTCAGGTCAATTGCAAATGTAGACGTGATTAGACAGAATTTGAGCTCGCATCCAAGACAGATTGGAGGAGCTTGATGGAGAACAGAGGGGATTCGCGAGGAGCGATAGATTGAAGATGGAAGGACTAGAAGAATAGGATAGAATTCCATTTTATTCCTTTCATGTACTTTTGTCTTTATTTTCTTACTTTTTATTTCCTTAGAAAATTATGTTAAAGAGCCTCAAAGTACCCTAACAGTAGTCCTAGGAACACCGGCACAACCCTAGGATACTTAGGTTTTCTGTAGAGAACTTAGAAAACCAATGTAGGGTTCAAACAGAGTTTCCAGACGTCTAATTCCCAAATAAGATGTCTGATAAAGTGTTTTAAGATGCCTGACTGTTGATTTAGACGTCTGATAACGTTTAGGCTGGACATAGTTAGTTCTGTCTGATGAAATCAGATGTCCATACCTTAGACCAGACGTCTTAGGAGACTCCTGATGACTTTGCCAGACGTCCAATTAGTGGACCGTTGGCTCTCTTCCCATACACTCAAGGATATGACCGTTAGAGTCTTATCAGACGTCCTTAAGCCCTTCCAGACGTCTGATAATTGACCGTTTTGCCTCGAATGACCCGAAAATCTCTTCTCAGAGTTTTTCTAGCCGTTGCAAATCCATTCCCACGAAAAAGTAGGTTTCCAGATGTCCAGACATAGTGTCAGACGTCCTGTCTGTCGTCTGATGGACTTGCGCTAGAATCCTGTTTAGATCTGATTCAAGTCAGGAAGGAACCCGCACGAAATCGGACGTCTGACCTTGAAATCGGACGTCCGCCCTTGAAATCAGACGTCTTAAAGTGGTCTTCCAGACATCTGATGCCAGAATCAGACGTCTGATAACCCTATCAGTGCAATGATTGTTCCTAATTTGGGGTTGATTCACTTAGGCTTTGCATCCAACGGCTATGGAGCCTTTCCTAAGCCATCTAAAGCCTTCCTAAGGCCTCTATAAATAGAGGGGAACCTCTTGCACACTAATACACACCAAGAAACACAAGACACACCTTGCAATACACTTTCAAACCATTTCGTGTCTCTCTTGCTCTCCAAGCTCTAATTCTTCATCTAGAGAGCATTAAGCTGTTTTGCGCACCCGCTCTCCCGCCATAGTTCACGAGAGCAACGTTGCGCCGTCGCGTGGCTCACGCACCCGCGTCATCGACTCGATGCACTCCTTGCAAAGGGGAGTTTTCTTAATTCCTATAGAAGCTTAGGTTTAAAATTACTTTGTTGGCTCTATAGGATCATTTGTTATTTTATCTTTGTTATTTGGTTGGGTATTCGTTTTGCGAATTCCCGTCTCCTTCGTTGGATAAAATCCTTCTCGTGGAGAGAAGGGGTTGAGGAACGCTACCCTCGTACTTGTAGCATGGTTGTAATTGAGGTTGAATCACCCTCGTTTAAAGTGATTCGGTTAGTGGATTTAATCAACCTGGTTGATCGGAAAATCCTAACTCGAGAGGGTTAGGTGGTGGTTTTCACCCGGTTTGGGTTTCCACCTAAAAATCTTTGTATACTTTGTGTGATTGTATTTCGTGAGATTGTTTATATTTTATTTCCGCAATTATTACGTCACCCCTCCTGCTAGGGACGAATCTACACTTGCCCTTTCAGAATAGGGGTCTCACCCCTCTACAGTCTGTGTACCCTCGTCCAACTGTCCTAGTTTACCCAGTGGGCCTAACAAGTGTCGATGTAGGGTGGCTAGTCTTAACCCCAGGTCCCGTGGGGCGGCTGGCTCCCTCCTTACACTATGTTGCTCACCTCGGTACCATGTACGCGAGGTCAAGTAGGAGTCGAAATAGAGTGGCCAAACCCACCCCGGGTCTCAACCCAAGGGGCAGTAAGCTCCCCTCTACTCTAAGTAGCTCACCTCAGTACTACATACGCAAGGACAAGCAGGAGTTGACGTAGAGTGACCAAACCTACCTCGGGTCTCAATGCAAGGGGCGGCAAGCTCCCCTCTACTCTAAAGGGATAGTTACACAAGGGCCAGTTGAAATGACCCACCGCTCTTGGGTTGGATAAGACGTCTGGTATATTCATCAGACATCTGTCCAGCTGTCTGGATATATGGCCGTACGTTTGAAAGTAAGAATAACCGTACCTTATTTTCCTTTCCCGCGTGCATGCGACACGCACACCCCCCTCTTTCCTTACCCCAAACCCTAACCCATCTCTATTTAAAACCCCACACCCACGCCACCCTCTCCATTTCCACCAGCCACCACCTCCATCTTTTCCCTCTTACCGGCAGCCACTTTCCTCCCAGCCTTCAGTGCAGTGAGTGGAGAGGAAGAAGAGAGATAGGACGCAAAGGAGGAGGAGAGGGGAGCGAGAGCGTGGGAAGAGCTCGAGGGGAGGAGCTTGCGAGGGAGTCACAGGAGCTCGGAGGAGCTCATGCAGGAGGAGTCGAGGATGCGTGCGAGGAGGAGAAGCTTATGAGCTAATGCTTTGGCCTCCTACAGTCGCTGGAGGCATTACTGCAGCTCCTGCCGGCGAGCTCGCGAAGGAGACGGCTTGTGGGAGAGTTCTGCGTACTAGATATTTTCCAATATCAGACGTCTGGAGCATCTCCTAGACGTTTGGAGTAGTAGAAGAACGTCGGGAGTTGAAGACGGATGCCTGAAAGCACGTTTCATGCCAAGGTACGTGTTTCTGCACAGTTTCCAGCCATGCAGGCCTTACCACAGGAGATTTTGTTTAGCCGATTTTGGCTCTGCGCGTGTGTAGGCAGGTGTAGAGCGTTGGAAAGGTGCACGGTGTGCCCTTCGAGATACTTTTGGACATCTGGGCACATCACCAGACATCTGACCGTACTTTCAGACGACCGGAAGGAGAGTTCGACGTCTGGGACTTCCCCCAGATGATTGCAAAGGGGTTTAGACGTTTGAGGAAGTCGTAGGAAGGAACGGGTGAGTTCTGACGTCTTTTAAGACGTCTAGGCCTAGTCCCAGACGTCTGATTTTGGACAGTATGCGTGTTTTTTGCTCGTTTAGGGCCCAAACGGAATCAGATTTTTACAAACGAAGTACCATTGTTTTCCGCTTGAGTTTCTCTACAAGTTAGTGTCACTTGTATATAGTTTTGGAGTCATTTGATATGGTTGGTCAATTGTATAGGTCTCCAATCAGTTGAGTACACTGGACCCGTGGAGGCGACAGAACCTGCGATTCCTGCCCCCATTCCTCCTGTGTTTCCCGGTAGAGTGGTTTGTTTTCATCATCAAGATTTAATAAAACTAAGTGTATGTTTAGAATAATTTAATTGAACCCTAGAGCATGAAATGAACTTTAGGGCAGAAACGAATGAATGTTGCTTGATGTTACAACCCAATTCTCGAATCCCTACAGGACCCGAGACCGGCTTGCCTCGACTAATCCCAAGACCCAGTCGTCCAACAAGAAATAACCAAAAAGCAAGAAAATAAATAACATTTACATATGCAATGTAACTAAACAGTAAAAGCGTACAAGCAGTAAGGAAAGTAAAAGCTACTAGTTCAGTACATACCACAACAATAACAGGAAAATAGAACAAAAGCAATAGTAACAGGAATAGTAACAAAAAGTTTGAAACTCAATAGCAAAAAAGAGAGTACAACAAAAGTACTGAAAGCTACGGCTGGGCTCGACTGGTTCCAGCACTCGTTGCAGCCGGTAACTCGGGCTGCTCAACTCTTGGACCTAAACAGTGTTATGAGAAAACAGAGTTAGCGAATGCTGAGTAGAGTGGTAACCAAACTGTCTAAAGAAGTAAAAACTAGCAGGTATATTTATCCTTTTCCAGTTATTTATTTTACATGTAATTTCTTTTCACCCCATTGGTTTACTTTCATATTTTTTTCTTGATCTTGCATGTTCCTTGTGGAAACAATCTTGATTGTAGTTTTTTCCAAAGAGTAGAAGGTACACGTGGTGCTCTTCTGGTCGGGAGAGTCCCCCGTGGTAGTCCTACACCCATTCAACCACCCCGAGGTCACTGACAGACGTAGTGGTGACTACGGCATGTGTGATAAGCGCACGGGTAACTACCCCGCACTGGCACGCGGTCAATCATTTCCGTTAGCAGGTATGCTCAAAGTATAGCGCGGAACAGTATAGGGCCTAGCCCTCTCAGTAACAGGGGTCCAGCCCCTCAGAACTAAATAAGGGTCTCGCCCCTCCACAGTCCACGCACCCTCGTCTAACTACCCTGGTTTGCCCAGAGGGCCTAACAAGTTGGTGTAGGGTGGCTAGCTGAACCCCGGGTCCCGTGGGGTGGCTAGCTCCCTCCCTACACTAGTAGCTCACCTCGGTACCGTGTACGCGAGGGCTAACAGAAGTCGGTGTAGAGTGGTCAATCCTAACCCCAGGTCCCAACCCAAGGGCAGCTAGCTCCGCTCTACACTAAGAGGAGACAGTCGCTCTCCTTGGTACCACATACTCAAGGGCCAGCACACTTCCCGTCCACATTTCAGGCTTTTCCATCTATCCACAAGAGCTCTACTCCTAACTCCTCGTAGGGTTCATGCTCATGTTCACCATATTATTCCAAATCAGGTTTCATCATTTTACCATTCAGTTCTTGTTTATAGACAGGCAGGTCGTATTTCCACAATTCAACACATACAACAAGAGATATCACAGGTAACTGTTTAGTTATCTCAGGCAACTCATATTCTAACATGCAGCTCGTATTTATTTACAGGCAGCAGCTAACAATTTAGCTCATTCATATACAAATACAATTTCAATTACACAAACAATTGGTTCAACTATTTCTCGTCCTAGGGTTCATGCCACATCCTAGGTTTCCAGTTGTCTAATTTTTCATAGATGCATCCATATTTAATAAGTATAATAGGGGTGGACCACTCTACCAGACAATCCGGGAGTACTAGAGGCTCGAACTGCAGGCCCACGCACCTCTGCAAGCCCTAAACACGCAACAGGTCGAAGTCCTATACCAAAGAACACATCACAATGGAAGGTTCAAAATAGTGTATAAAGGTTTCTAACACATAAAGAAATTTGCAAGGAAACCACAGATACTTTGTTTGTGTAAAAAGGATCCCAATCAGACCCCAAACAGGTCAGAAACGTGTCTACAGACCAAAATCAGACGTCTTAAAAGTCACAGAGACTCACCTCAAGCTCCTGTAGCAACCTCAAACGTCCAGGTCTCCCCCACGATCGCCTGAACACAGTTCCAGACGTCTGACCAGTCCTCTGATCGTCTGGGAATGCCTCCAGTCGTCTAGTAAGCTGTCCAAACGTCCAAAAGCATGTGGAAGGGCATTCCGCGCACCTTCCCAAAGCTGCTCCTGCCCACGACAGAGCAACAAACCACTTTAGGCCAAATAGATCACATCTGCGGTGCGGCCTGCATGGCTGTTACCACGAGGAAGACGTACCTTCGCAATACAATTGCTTTCAGACATCTGGTGTCGACGCCAGACGTCCAGCAAGTCATCCGGAAGACACACGCTCCTGCGCTTCTTGCCGCGCTCCATCGTGGCTCCTTTTGCTCCGCTGCAGCCCTAACTGCTGTAGAAGGTCGGGGATGACTCCCCAACATCCTCCTCCCACATGTGCCGCAGTGGCCGTGCGAGCCTCCGACGAGCTTCCACGAAGCTCTCGACCTCGACCCTCTCCTCCTCCTCACGCCCGCTCCTCCTCCTCGCTCTCGCTCCCTTTCTCGTGCGCCTCTTGCTCACGGCAGTGGAGTGGGGATGTGGTGGTAGTGGTGGGGTGGAGAGGAGAGGAAGGGGGCCTTTTATAGGGCTGGGGGGTTAGGGTTCGACGGGGGAAAAGAAGGAAGGAGAGAGAAGAAGAGTCTGCGCGCCGCCTGCACGCAGAACACAGAGTGCGTACAGATTTTTCAATTTCCAGACGTCCGGGAAGGGGTCCAGACGTCTGGCTAGACATCTGACTGACACTCCAGACGTCTTAAAAGGCTAAAACCAGGACGAGTCTTTACACTTGAGCTACACTACCTTCCTTGAGATGCATGCTAAACCAAATTGCTAGCAAATATATTAGTTTATTGGCGTGATGCTTTCTTTAGAAAACACGAGTTGCCTGTTATACGACTGAAACCCGTAATGTGAATAGTGAGATCTGATTGTTGGAAAATGGAATGAAAGGAATACAAGCATGAATCCTATGGGGAAATTAGGAGAACTCCTATATATGGAAAGAACTTAGTAAGTAAACGGGAAGTGAGCTGGCCCTTGTGTATGTAGTATCAAGAAGAGCAACTGTCCCTTTAGTGTAGAGGGGAGTTAACCGCCCTTTGGGTTGTGCCTCGAGGTTAGGCCTAGTCACTCTACACTGACTTTTGTTTGACCCTCGTGTACGTGGTATCGAGGTGAGCTACTTAGTGTAGGGAGGGAGCTAGCCGCCCCATGGGGCCCAGGGTTAGGACTAGCCACCCTACACTGACTCCTGTCAGGTCCAATGGGCAAACCGGGATAGTCGGATGAGGGTACGCGGACTGTGGAGGGGTGAGACCCCTATTCTGTTCTGAGGGGCGAAACCCCTGTTTTGAGAGTGCAAGGCCCTCTATTGTTCCGTGCTGTACCTTTAGGCGTACCTGCTAGCGGAAATGACTGACCATGTGTTAGTAAGAGATAGCTACCTGTGCGCTTATCGCACATGCTGTAGTCACTGTTACGTCGCGACCGTGACCTCAGGGTGGTTGACTGGGTGTAGGATTACCACGAGGGACTCTCTTGGCTAAGAAAGCACCACGTGTATATCTTACATCATGGAAAAGAATGCAATCAAGATCGTTCCCGTGAGGAACAGGCTAGATCAAGAAATGATTAGATGAATAAAGGAGCAAACAAATTAGAACTACTTGGTTGAGCTAAATGAAAATGGATAATTAATTTATTGCTTGTCTTAATTACATGTAAATGGCTAAATTACCACTCTACTCACTATTACGACACGGTTCCCGAATCCCTACAGGACACGAGACCAGCCCGACTCAACTGATCCCAAGACTCAGTCGCCAAACAAGAAATAACCAAAAAGCAGGAAAGTAAACCACATTCACTATACTAAGCAACTAACAGTAAAAGAATATAGCAGTAAAGAGAGTATAAGCTACTACAGTACATATCACCACCACAACAGTAGAACAATAATAAGGTACTGGAGCATAAAAGTACAGAAACGTAAAGGTACAGAACGTAAAGTACAGAACGTAAAAGTACAAGAGTCTAAATTTACTACTACAAAAGGTACTACAACAGAAGACTACTGTTGCTGGGCTCTACTAGGCCCAGCACCCTCTGCAGCCGAAGACTCGGGCTGCTCAACACCTGGACTTGAAAGGGGTTATGAGTACACAAAGTCAGCGAACGCTGAGTAGAGTAGCAACCAACTAACTAAAGCAGTAAAAGTGAATAGGTAGCTGTTTATTCTAATTACTTTATTTAATAAATTATTCATTTTCACCCCATGGTTATTTATCGGATCTCTTTCTTGATCTTGAATGTTCCTCGTGGGAACGATCTTGATTGCAGTCTTCCAATGAGATCGGACTGACTCGACTGATCCCAAGACCCAGTCATCCAACGAGAAACAACCAAAAAGCAGGAAAGTAAACCACATTCACTATGCTAAGCAACTAACAGCAAAATAGTACATGTTACGAACGTGGCATCAGACGGATTTTAAGACTCCTGGGAAGTGGCCCAGACGTCTAGAACCCTTCCTAGACGTCTGGTAATAAATTTTTTCGACGTACCGGGTTGCGTCTGCGCGCGTGCGCGCGCAGGCTGCGTCCGCCGCCTTCGTCTTCTTTTTCCTCTCTCTTCCTGCAGACGTGCTGCTTCTCTTCTCTCTCTCCCCGCGCTGCCTTATATATAAACCCTTGCCCTCACCCTCATCTCCTCCGCCTTTCTCTTCTCCTTCTCCCTGGCAGCGAGAGCGCGAGCGAGCGAGTGAGCGGCGGCGGCAGCAGCGGCCGCGGCGAGCGTGCGGGAAGGAGGTTGCGAGAAGAAGGAAGAAGCTCGACCGTGAGGGTGCGAGCTTGCCGGGGCAGCTAGAGCCGGTCGGCGGGGGAGCGGCGGGCGTGGGGTGTCACGGAGGGGCTGGTGCAGCTCAGGCAGCAGGCGGACGGGGCGCGGTGCGACCGTGCGTCGCGGGCGGAGAGCGAACTAGGTCCTGATTCTGGGAAAATTTCCCAGAATCAAACGTCTAGACTTACGTCCAGACGACGCCAAAGACGTCTGGAGGACGGTCCCGACATCTGACAGGTACGATATTTCTTATCTTCTCCTTTTTACGCGTGAACGGCCATGCAGCTGTCCGCCACGTTCTTCTGCGCTTCGTCGTGCTGAGAGTAGGTGTGTGTGTGTGCGCAGGTTCTGCTCAGGAGGGCGCGAGGGCTCGCCATCCCACGTGAATTAGACGTTTGGCCATAGTGCCAGATGACGGAGAGAACCTCCAGACGTCCGGGGTGATAATCGGATGTCTGGAAACCAAGGCCAGACATTCCAGTGGGCTTCTGGACGTCTGAAGGACTGCGCAGACTGAGGTACGACCTGATCCACCTTTTAAGACGTTTGGAAGAGGTTTCAGACGTCTGATTTTGGACAGATTCGTCGTTTTTGACCCGTTTAGGGCCCGTTCGGAGTCCGTTTTCCACGTTTCGAGTAGCATTCTTTCCAGAATTAATTCCTCTATCTGTTTACAGTAATTGTATACTATTCTGAGAAACTCCTTGTGATTGATCCTTGTGTTAGGATCCCGTTCCGTTGCAGTCTTGGGGGTTGCGGAGGTGCGCGGGATTGCCGACCACGCCCCCAGTACTCCCGATTTCGCTGGTAGAGTGGCTTTTTAATTTATTTAACAAAATTTGTTACAATTATGAAACAATTAATAGAGTCTAGGGCATTGCATGAACCCTAGGACTGAGAAATTAGATTGAATGATAGATCCTAGGGTATTGCATGAATCTTAGGATTGGAAAACTAGGTTTGAATGATAGATCCTAGGGTACGACATGAATCCTAGGACGGGAAAACTAGTTGAATATATAAATATTGAAATCTTGGAAAGGTAGAAAGGAAATGATAACTGCCTGTAAATTGATTAACAACTGCCTGTTATGAATGAATAAATACGATTAAGAACATGGGTTATATAAATATAAAGCTGGAATGGTGAAACCCAAAATGGCCAAACAAAAAGAACATGAACCCTACGGGGAATTAGGAGTAGAACTTCTAGAAAGAGAATGGAATGGAACTGAGAAAGTAAACGCGGAAGTGTGTTGTCTCTTGGGTACGTGGAACCAAAGAAAGCACGTATTACCTCTTAGTGTAGAGGGGAGCTTGCCGCCCTCAGGTTGAGACTGGGGTGGGTTTGGCCACTTTACACCGACTTGTTGGCCCTCGCGTACGCAGTACCAAGGAAAGCTACTAGTGTAGGGAGAGCACTAGCTGCCCCACGGGCCCTGGGGTTCTGCTAGCTCTCCTATACCGACTTGTTAGGCCCACTAGGCAAACCAGGGTAGTCAGGCGAGGGTGAGCGGACTGTGGAGGGGTTGGACCCCTGTTATTGAGAGGGCTCTGCCCTATACTGGTTCCGTGCTGTGCTTTGGGCGCACCCGTTAACGAAAACGACTGACCGCGTGGTAGTGCAGGGTAGCTACCCGTGCGCTTATTGCGCGTGCCGTAGTCACCGTTACATCTGTCAGTGACCTTGGGGTGGTTGATTGAGGGTAGGACCACCACGGGGAACTCTCCCGGCCAAGAGAGCACCACGTGTTACTTCTACTTTTCGGAAAAGACTGCAATCAAGATCGTTCCCACGAGGAACATTCAAGATCAAGAGAAGGATCTGGGAAATAAATCAATAGTGAATAAATAGAAAGACATAAATAAAGAAAGTAAAATATAACAGCTACTGTACACTCTACTGCTTCTTTAGCTTTTAGTTGCCACTCTACTCAGCGTTTCGCTGACGTGTCACCCTCGTTACTTTTTTAGGACCAGGTGTTGAGTAGCCAGAGTCAGCGGCTGCAGAGGACGCTGGGCCTAGTAGGGTCCAGTAGGGTTACCTGTAGTACTTTCTGTACTTTTCTTCCACTGTAGTGAGTAGTTTTTTTTGTTACTCCCTGTACTTTCTTTATTGAAAACTTTATGTTATGTACATGTATATTTCCCTTCTGTTGTGGTGGTGCATACTGTAGTATTTCCTTTCTTTACTGCTGTATTTTGTTACTGCTAGTTATATACATGGTGAATGTGATTTATTTTACTATTCTTTTGGTTACTTCTCGTTGGACGACTGGGTCTTGGGATTAGTCGAGTCGGTCCAATTCTCGTGTCTTGTAGGGATTCGGGAATCGGGTCGTTACAGTATAGTAGTAAAGAAAGTAAAAACTACTACAGTACATATCACCACCACAACAATAGAATAGTAACAAGGTACAGGAACATAAAGGTGCAGAAAAATAAAGGTACAGAACGTAAAGTACAGGAGTCTGAACTCACTGCTACAAAAAGGTACAGCAAAAGAAACTACTACTACTGGGCTTTACTGGGCCCAGCACCCTCTGCAGTCGTAGACTCGGGCTGCTCAACACCTGGACCTGAAAAGGAGTTATGAGTACACAAAGTCAGCGAACGCTGAGTAGAGTGGCAACCAACTAACTAAAGTAGTAAAAGTGGACAAGTAGATGTCTATTCCATTTACTTTATTTCATAATTTATTCCTTTTCACCCATTAGTTTATTTATCAGATCTCTTTCTTGATCTCGAATGTTCCTCGTGGGAACGATCTTGATTGCAGTCTTTTCCGAAGAGTAGAAGTCGCACGTGGTGCTCTCCTGGCCGGGAGAGTCCCCCGTGGTGGTCCTACACCCAGTCAACCACCCCAAGGTCACGGACAGACGTAACGATGACTACGGCACGTGCGATAAGCGCACTGGTAGCTACCCTACACTGGCAAGCGGTCAATCATTTCCGTTAACGGGTGTGCCCAAGTACAGCACGGAACAGTATAGGGCCTAGCCATCTCAGTAACAGGGGTCTAGCCCCTAAGAACAAAATAGGGGTCTCGCCCCTCCACAGTCCGTGCACCATCGCCTGACTACCATGGTTTTCCTAGTGGGCCTAACAAGTCAGTGTAGGGTGTCTAGCTGAACCTCGGGCCCCGTGGGGTTGCTAGCTCTCTCCCTACACTAGTAGCTCTCCTGGTACAGTGTATGCGAGGGCCACGAAGTCGGTGCAAAGTGGTCAAACCCATCCCGGGTCTCAACCCGAAGGGCGGCAAGCTCCCCTCTACACTAAGATGGAACATGCCTCCCTTTGGTACCACATACTCAAGGGCTAGCACACTTCCCGTCACATTTCCAGATCCATTCATTTATTTCCAGGAGCTCTACTCCTAATTTCCCCGTAGGGTTCATGCTCATATTCCTCATGCCATTCCGTAACAGGTTTCATCATTTACATTTCCATTCTCAGGTTATATACGTGCAGCTCGTATTTCTATCATTCACGTTTCCATTCCCATGATATACACATGCAGCTCGTATTCTAACATTTAATGTATACAACAGGTAAGGTTACATGTAACTATTTCACTAGCACAGTTAATTCATATTTCACAGGCAACTCTTGTTCATTAACAGGCAGTTGTTTTCTATCTACTCCTTCAAGACTGCAATTCAAACATGCATGCAGACATTTCAAGTGTTTCTCGTCCTAGGATTCATGCCATATCCTAGTTTCTAATCATTCATTCCACACATGCATTCAAGTTTGTATTTAAATTAGGGGAAGACACTCTACCAGACAACTTAGGAGTAGTAGGGGCTCGAACGGCAGGCTCACGTGCCTTAGCAAGTCCGAAACCTGCAATGGAACAAAATCCTATAACAAGGGATAATCACCAGGGAACATTCAGAATAGTATAGAAAGCCTTCTAACGAGTAGAGGAACTCATAAGGAAAATATCGATATCTTGTTTGCGTAAAACGGACCTCAAACGGACCCTAAACGGGTCAAAAACAGGGTTACTGACTCAAATCAGACCTCTGGAACAACTTCCAGACATCTTAAAATTGTCCAGAAATGCACCTCGGGCTCTACATCATCCCCAGACGTCCAGGACCTCTTCTGGACCGTCTGAACCTGGCTCCAGACATCCGACCTCCTCTACAGACGTCTAGAAGTGCTTCCAGCCGTCTGGTAAGCTGCCCAGACGTCTAAAATGCATGGGAGGGTGTGTCCTACGCCTTTCCGAAGCAAATCCTGCACACGACAACCAAATCTTCTCGAAATAACCACGCAAAGTGTAGCTACGGAGCGACCTGCATGGCCGTATCCGCAAAGGGAATGTACCTTTGCTGAGATCTACCTCCAGACGTCTAGAGTCTTCTGGACGTCGTTCCAGACGTTTGATTATGGGAAAAACCCAAAACCAGAACCTTCTCCCGCTCGCCCTCGCCGCACGCAGCCACGGTCGCCTGCAGCTCCAACTGCAGCAGCGTCAGGAACGACTCCCTGATGTACTCCTCCTCCCGCACGCACCGCTCCAGCCGTGCACCCTCTGGTGAGCTCCCACATGAGCTCACGAACTCAAGTTCCTCCTCTCTTCACGCCACTCCTTCTCGTCGCCGCTCTCTCACTCGCGCTAGCTCCTCTCGCAGGGGTGGAGAGGAAGAGAAGAAGGGGCTGGTGGCCGTGGAGTGGGGAGAACGAGAGAGAGGAGAAAGGGGGTTTATACAGATGGTGGGTTAGGGTTTGCTGGAGGGGGAAAAGAGGGAGAGAAGGGAAGAAAAAGAGAGGGTACTGTCTGCGTGCAGCCCACGTGTAGACGTGAGCTCGTACCCAAAATTTTGATTTTCAGACATCTGGAAAGGTGTCCAGACGTTTGACCGACAGTCCATATATTTGACCTACAGTCCAGACATCTTAAAAGGCTTAGGACAGAACGGGTCTTAACATTCGCTGACTCCGAAAATTTTATAACCTTGCTCAGGTCAGGGAGTTGAGCAGCCAGCACCACCAGCTGCAGAGGGAGCTGGGCCCAGTTGAGCCTAGCCTCAGTGGTTGATGTTTTCTGTTCCTTTACGCTTCTTTTAGTAGTAGTCAGTATTTTGTCATATGTAATACTATTTAGTTACTTTCTGTTGTACTTTCTGTTGATGTTGTTGTGATGGCCTGAAATATTATGAGACATTTGCATTCTGTTTCCTTTGCTGTCTCCATATTATTTTATGCTTAGTCACATTGTACTTATGGTTGTATATTTTTCTACTTTTTGGTTATTTCTTGTTGGACGACTAGGTCTTGGGATTAGTCGAGGCAGGCCGGTCTCAGGTCCTGTAGGGATCTAGGATTCGGGTCTTAACAAGATGGTATCAGAGCAAGGTCATCTTGAGAAATGAACCAAATGATCTGAATAGCCACCCATATGCATGTAACTAGGATAGCTATCACAACGTATCGCTTTGATCTTCGCTTCGAGTCTTATCGCTTGATGTAATCTGTTATCATTGATAGTTCCTGCCCTTTTCGTGCATCTTCTTATAGGAGATGCCTCATCGGGGAGTTCTCGAGGCAGGCCACGGACGTGGCCGTGGGTGGGGTCGGAGGGGTGGATGTGCTGGATCTGAGGCACTAGCCGACCCACCACTCCTTCTGGGCATCTAGGCTCAGGATCTCGCCCAGTTGATCCGAGATATCATACAAAAGGAGCTCCAGCAACCTCCTCGGCCACCCCTCCCTGAAGACGTGGAGGGAGAGTCCTCCATAGGACAGGGGAACCGCTGCGTCATTGTACGAGCTGAAGGAGGAGGGGGTGATCCTCCACCACACCCACCACCCTCAGGCACTTTTGAGCATGAGCCCTCCTTGCCTGGAGGTGTACCTGTTCTCCCGTTGCAACTCCACCATGAGCTTTTCGGCCAGTTCCGGAAGCTGAAGCCACCCTCCTTCAAGGGGGATGAGAGCCCGTCTAAGGTAGAGGACTAGCTGGAGCAGATAGAGAAGGTGTTCGACACCCTCCGCCCTCTTGCAGAGTGATGCGTGGCCTTTGCCATGTACTAGCTGGAGAGCGTAACCCACAGGTGGTGGAGGGCAGTCAAAGGCCAGGAGGGGAGAGAGCCGACGTGGGACCAGTTCATGGCTCTCTTCTGCGAGCAGTACTTTCCGCAAACCTGGCAGGACCAGAGGAGGAGGGAGTCCCACACTCTCCGTCAGGGGGCGATGACAGTTAGCACGTACCACACGCGTTTCCTATAGTTGTCACTCTTCGCCCCGACAGTTGCGTCTACTGAGGAGGAGTGCCTGTGGAGGTTCACTGAGAGGCTCCGACCTGCGATTCGGGGGTATGTGAAACCCCTGAAGTTACTCGCTTTCTCTCGTGTGGTTGAGGCGACCATGACTTATGAGGAGACCAACCCAACTGCAGGAGACACTGATGATGGACGAAAGAGGCCCTACCAGCTAGAGTACTCCCAAGGCCATCAGGAGAGGAGGCACTCGGCAGCCGCAGGAGAGCCGTCTTGTTCTGCAGGGCCACCAGTGGCCTTTGGGGACCCCAGACAGGGACCAGCTACAAACATTGGACCCCTGCCCAGCCACCAGTAGAAACCGATTGAGGGAGGAGGTCGTGTCCCTCTCTACTACCAGTGTGGTCAGCTGGGCCACATCAGGAGGGACTGCCCATTTAGGGCTAGAGCACAGTAGATGCTCCCCACACCAAACGTTGGAGGCCGAGCTGGCGGCCACAGTCACCAGGCATGTGGAGGAGGACAATAGTCACAAGAAGGATACCGGCTAGCTGCTTCTCGCCCGACCCAGAGCGTGACCGCTTCGTCTACACTTAAGGCTGAGGGGCGTATCAATGCCTTAACACACAAAGATGCCAGAGCTTCAGGTTCTGTGGTGGCAGGTATGTTTACCATTTTTGGCAGATTAGTCGATGTTCTTTTCGGTTCTTGTGCCACACATTCTTTTGTCTCCTCGAGTTTTACCATCAGTTTGGGGTCGGGCAGCGTACTGTTAGAGGTTTCGTTCCAGATTAGAGGGCCAGGTGGACAGTTGTTCGTGGCTGAGGAGGTCTTTACAAATTGCAAGGTCACTATAGGGGGACACAATCTTCCCGCCGACCTGATAGTGATCCCGATGGAGGACTTTGGCGTGATCCTAAGGATGGACTGACTGTCTGCCTATCACGCCTTGGTAGACTATTTTGGGAGAAAGATTATCTTTTCCATACCGGAGTTGCCTCCCTTTGAATTTCATGGCCAGCCGGTGGATGGAGGTTTCAGGTGCATCTCCGCACTTTGGGCAATGAAGCTTTTGGACCAGGGGTGTGAGGGCTTCTTGGCTTATGTTGTAGCAAAGCCTAGTCCCGTGGCCAACTTTCAGAGTATTTAGGTGGTCTGCGAGTACCCCGACGTTTTCCTAGAGGAGTTTCTAAGACTACCACCTAAGTGTGAGATCGAGTTTGAGATCTCACTGGTATCGGGGAGTAGCCCCATTTCTACTGCACTGTACAGGATGGCACCACTTGAGTGACGAGAGCTTAAGTCACAGTTACAGGACCTGTTGGAGAAGGGCTTTGTGAGACCTAGTGTATCCCCATGGGGAGCCCCTGTGTTGTTTGTGAAGAAGAGGGACGGTACCCTACGACTTTGTGTCGACTATTGACAGCTGAATCGGGTCACCGTCAAGAACAAGTACCCACTGCCTCGTATCGGCGACCTCTTTGACCAGTTGAGAGATGCTACAATGTTCTCTAAGATAAATATGAGGTCAGGTTACTACCAGTTGAGGATCAAGAAGACCGACGTCTCCAAGATAGCTTTCCATACTCGGTACGGGGCACTACGAATTCTTGGTCATGCCGTTCGGGCTTACCAACGCCCCTGCTGCTTTCATGGACATGATGAATCATGCTTTCATACCGTACTTAGACTAGTTTGTGGTGGTTTTCATTGACGACGTCCTACTCTACTCACGGGATCAGGCACAACATAGACAGCATTTATGTATGGTCCTGGATACCTTGAGGAGACGCAGGCTGTATGCCAGGTACAACAAGTGCAAGTTTTAGCTGAGATAGGTGACTTTCTTGGGCCACGTGATTTCGAGAGACGGATTGGCTGTGGATTCAACCAAGGTTGAGGCTGTGCTCAAGTGGGAGGTTGGCCCCAGGCTGATTCGGTAGAGTCAGGAGGTGATAGAGGAGATTCACAGACGACTCCGCACTGTCAGGAGCAGGCATAAGATCTACTCCAATAGGAAGCGTAGAGAGGTGAAGTTCGAGGGTGGGGATCACGTCTTCCTCCGTGTTTTGCCCATGAAGGGCTTGCAGCGAGGTGTAAGGGAAAGGACCTGTGGAGGCGACAGGACCTGCGATTCTTACCCCCATTCCTCCCGTGTTTCCCGGTAGAGTGGTTTGCTTTCATCATCAAGATTTAATAAAACTAAGTGCATGTTTAGAATAACTTAATTGAACCCTAGGACAAGAAATGAACTTTAGGGTAGAAAGGAACGAATGTTGCTTGAGCTACACTACCTTCCTTGAGATGCATGCTAAACCAAATTGCTAGCAAATGTATTAGTTTATTGGTTCATTTCTCAGGACGACGTTGCTCTAATACTATCGTGTTACGACCCGGTTCCCAGATCCATACAGAACTCGAGACTGGCTCGCCTCGACTAATCCCAAGACCTAATCGTCAAACAAGAAGTAACCAAAAGTAGGAAAATAAACCACATTCACACATGCAATATAACTAAGCAGAAGAAAAGAACGATGCAGTAAAGAAAGTAGAACAACTGTCTCAAAACATAGTACATGCCACCACAACAACAACAGAAAATAGAAAGGAAACAAAAAGTAACAGGAACAGTAAACTATGTGTCCATTACTCACTACAACAGTAGCAAAACGAAAGAGCAGAAAGAACGACTATGGCTAGGCTCGGTTGGGCCCAACACCATTTGCAGTCGGGAACTCAGGCTGCTCAACTCTTGGTCCTGAACAGGGTTACGAAAAGACAGAGTCAGCGAATGCTGAGTAGAGTAGTGTTTACATTATTTAAGTGTAAGTACAGTAAAAACATGTTTATTTCTCATTTCTATTTATGTCATTTATGTGTTTCTGGTTCATCTATTTCTCAAGTATCCAGGTATTTCTTGATCTTGCATGTTCCTCGTGGGAACGATCTTGATTGCAGTTTTTTCCGAAAAGTAGGAGGTACATGTGGTACTCTCCTGGCTAGAAGAGTCCCTCGTGGTAGTCCTACACCCAGTCAACCACCCCGAGGTCACTATCGAGACATAGCGGTGACTACAGCACGCATAATAGGCGCACGGGTAGCTACCTCGCACTGACACGTGGTCAGTCGTTTCCGCTAGCGGGTACACCCAAAGTACAACACGGAACAGTATAGGGCCTTGCCCTCTTAGAACAGGGGTCTCGCCCCTCCATAGCCCGTGTACCCTTGTCTAACTACCCTGGTTTGCCCAAAGGTCTTAACAAAGTCGGTGTAGGGTGGCTAGCTGAACCCCAGGCCCCATGGGGTGGCTAGCTCCATCCCTACACTAGTAGCACGCCTCGGTACCACATATGCAAGGGCCAACAGGAGTTGGTGTATAGTGTCCAATCCTAACCCCGGGTCTCAACCCAAGGGAGGCTAGTTCCGCTCTACACTAAAAAGGGACAGTTGCTCTCCTTGGTACCGCGTACACAAGGGCCAGCACACTTCTCATTTACATTCGAGACTCATTTCATCCAAAGGAGTTCTACTTCTAATTTCCCATAGAGTTCATGCTCATATTCACCTCATTTATCCATATTCAGATCTCATGTTCCACAACTTGTTCCTCTTCCATATACAAGCAGCTCGTATTATCATAAGTATGTAACTTATGGTTTCACAGTTTAATTTCTCATTTACATACAGGCAGCTCATATTTTAACATGCATCTCAAGTAATCCAGAGTAATTCCATATCATGCTTATACATTTCTACCCTAGGGTTCATTCCACATCCTAGAGCTTCAATCAATTTAATCTAGGCATGCATATTCTTTATTCATGTCTTAATAAATGCATTAAACAATTCTACCGGGTCTCACAGGTGGAATGGGGGCCTGCACCGCAGATCTTGTTGTCTCCGTGGGCCTCGAACATGCCACCAGCTGGTAACCTATACCAGCGACTAATTACATCAGACGAGGTCAAAATAGTAGATACTCAATATGAACACATAGAGGAACCCGAGTGGAAAACAACGGTACTTCGTTTGTGGAAATCCAATTTCGTTTGGGCCTTAAACAGGCCAAAAATGCGGTTACTGACTAAAATCAGACATCTGGGACTAATCTCAGACGTCTTGAAAGACGTTAGAACTCACCTTACCCTTCTTGCAGCTAATTCAGATGTCTAGACTCTCTCTGCAACTGTCTGGGGGCAGCTCCAGATGTCGGACAAGGCCTCCAGTCGTCTGGAAGTACCTCCGAACATTTGATGACGTGATCAGATGTCCAAAAGTACTTGGGAAAGCGCACCGCGCGCCTTCCCAAAGCTTGCACCTGCGTACGAGTACCCGTAAACACAACGATCAATCAACATCCCTTACGCTACGATATGCATGGCGGAAAATTAGCGCAGGAAGATACGTACCTCGCGATATTGCGCTTTCAGACGTCCAGCCTCAGCTCCAGACGTCCCGGTGCCTCACTAGTCGTCTGGGCCTCACTCCAGACGTCTGATACTGGAAACTTCCAATATCAGAACTTCTTCACGCCTCTCAGGCCCCGCCTGCAGTGGAAGCTTCAGCAGTTGCAGAAGCTTGAGTAGCTCCTCACTGGCGTCCTCCTCTCTCCCACGACTCCTCCTTGAGCTCCACCGAGCTCCCATGGCTATCGTCCTCCTCCCTCGCTCTCACTCCCTCGCACTCTCTCACTTTCGCTCCTCCCCGCTTTTCCCTCGCCGGTGGCTCTCCTTCCTCATCACGGCTGCAAAGATGGGAGGGAGACGTGGCTATTGCAAGAGAAGGTGGAGGTGGCGGTGGTTGAAGTGGTGTGAGGAGGAGAGAAGAAGAGAAGGGGGGTTATATAGAGGGGTGTTAGGGTTTAAGGGGTGAGGGTGCGGGGAGAGAGAAGGGCCTCTACGTGCAGAGCGTAGAGTACAGTACGAAAATCTCACTTTTAGATGTCTGGGCACGTGTCCAGATGTCTGGACAAACGTCTGACTGAAACTCCAGACGTCTTATCCAACTAACAAGGCAACAGGTCATTTCATCATAACAAACCTAAAGGAAGTTTCGCCCCCGAAACTTGAGCTAGCTAGGGTGCGAGAAAAGGAACATAAAAGTGCATAACAAACTTAAAGAGGACCAAAGTAGGTTCAAAAAGATGTACCCTCAAAAAGCTCTGGGTACTGCTGTAACGACCCGGTTCCCGAGTCCCTACGAGACACGAGAACCGGACCGACTCGACTAATCCCAAGACCCAGTCGTCCAACGAGGAAGTAACCAAAAGACAGTAAAATAAACCACATTCAGCATGAATATAACTAACAGTAAGAAAGTACAGCAGTAAGGAAAGAAACTACTACAGTAGGCACCACCACAACAGTAAAACAACATTTATCATATAACAAAAACTGCAGGTAAAGAAGGTACAGCGGAAACAAAACTACTCACTAGAACAGAAACAAAAGAAGGTACAAAGCTGTGGCAACTCTACTGGACCCTACTCGGCCCAGCGTCCTCTGCAGCCGCCGACCCTGGCTGCTCAACACCTGGTCCTGAAAAAGGTAACGAGTGTAACACGTCAGCAAAACGCTGAGTAGAGTGGCAAACTAACTAAAGGCAACAGTAGAGTGTACAGTAGCTGTTATGTTCTATTACTTCCTTTTATTTACAACTTTCAATTTTTCTCACTATTTTATTTACTTCTCAGATCCTTTACTTGATCTCGGATGTCCTCGTGGGACGATCTTGATTGCAGTCTTTTCCAAAAGTAGAAGTAGCACGTGGTGCTCTCCTGGCCGGGAGAGTCCCCCGTGGTGATCCTACCCTCAGTCAACCACCCCAAGGTCACTGACAGACGTAACGGTGACTACGGCACGCGCGATAAACGCACAGGTAGCTAGCCCGTACTGGCACGCGGTCAGTCGTTTCCGTTAATGGGTGCACCCAAAGCACAGCATGGAACCAGGGCAGAGCCCTCTCAGTAACAGGGGTCCAACCCCTCCACAGTAACCAAACCGGGCCTTGCCCCTCCACAGTCCGCGCACCCTCGCCTGACTACCCTGGTTTGCCCTAGTGGGCCTAACAAGTCGGTGAAGTAGGCTAGCAGAACCCTGGGGCCCGTGGGGTAGCTAGTACTCTCCTAACACTACTAGCTCTCCTCGGTACTACGTACACGAGGGCCAACAAGTCGGTACAGAGCGGCCAAGCCTAACCCCGGGTCCCTGGGGCGGCTGGCCCCACTCTGCACTAAAACAGGTACAGGTACTTCCCTTGGTACTGCGTACCCAAGAGACAGTACAAACTACATCTCAGTTCCATTCCTTTTCTTTCCAGGAGTTCCACTCCTAATTCCTCGTAGGGTTCCAGCCCTTTATCTCAGAACATCATATGTTTCACTTTCCAGATTCACGTTCTCAATTTCCATGATCTCAAACATGTTTCTTTGTTCATAACAGGCAGCTGTTAATTAATTTCACAGGCAGCTTATATATTCCTTTCCATTTTTCCAAGACTGCAGTAATATACATTCCACTAGTTTTTCCATCCTAGGATTCATGCCATATCCTAGGATCTATCATACAATCTAGTTTTCCGGCCCTAGGATTCATGCAACACCTAGGAGCTATCATTCCATACATTTCTCATTCCTAGGATTCATGCAATGCCCTAGGTTCTAGTTATGATTCCATACTTTAACAGAGATTTTTTTTTTTAATACTTAAAACCACTCTACCAGGTACAACGGGAGTAATGGGGGCGTGGTCGGGAATCCCGCGCGCCTCCGCGACTCTCAAGACGGCAACCGAACGAGGTCCTATCACAAGGATCAAACACAAGGAGTGTCTCAAAACAGTGTATAGCTACTGTAGGCGGGTAGAGGAATAAATTCTGAAACGAACGCAACTCAAATCGCGGAAAACGGAGCCCAAACGGGCCCTAACGGGTCGAGAAAGACAATACTGTGCAAAATCAGACGTCTGGAACTCCTTCCAGACGTCTTAAACGGTGGATCAGAGAATTACCTGTTCGGCTTGGTTCCCCGGACGTCCAGAAGTCTGTGGGGACGTCTCTCCTAGATCCCAGACGTCCGATGGTCTCTCCGGACGTCTGGAGGTCACTCCCGCCGTCTGGTACAACTTCCAGACGTCTGATTCGCAAAGGATGACGAATCCGAACACCTGCGCACAGCCAACCCTCCTCCCTCAGTACGGTCAGTCGACAAAAAGAAGGAGAAAGCGGAACTCACCTTTCAGACGTCTGTATGATCTCACAGACGTCGACCTTGTCGTCTGGATATCAGTCCAGACGTCTGATTCTGGAGATTTTTCCAGAATCAGAACCTCGCTCGGCCTCCGCTCGCGACGCCGCCCGCGTCGCACCTCGCGCGTCCGCTGCTCCGCCCGCAGCAGGTCCCTCTCCGCGACGCTCTGCGCCCCCTGCGCCCTCCGCCGGCCGGCCAAGCCGCTCCCGGCGAGCTCGCCCTCACGGCAGAGCCCCGCCCTCGCACGCCGCAGCTCCTCCGCGCCTACTGCGCCCGCCGCTGCCGCTGCGCCCTCGCGTCCGCTCGCTCTCGCGCACAGGCAGGAGAGAAGGAGGAAGATGGTGGAGACGGGAGGGGAGGCGCGCCCCCTCCCCCTTTTAACGCCGCGCGGAGAGGAGGGAGAGACGGTCGCAGTTGCCTGCAGCCGCAGAGAAGATGCGGGATCGCAGGTCTGCGCGCACAGGCGCGCAGACGAATATCCCGTGCGAGCATAACTGTTCGCCAGACGTCTGTAAATTATCCCGGACGTCTGGTCAGACGTCCGGATGTGATCCCAGACGTCTTTACAGACGTCTGGGCCACCTCCCAGACGTCTTAAAAGACGTCTGGGGCACGCGCTCGTTACAATATAACAAACTCAAAGGAAGTTTCGTCCCCGAAACTTGCGCCAACTAGGGTGCGGAAAAAGGATGTCCAAATAACCATAACAAACTCAAAGAGGACCGAAGCCGGTCCGAAAAGACGTACCCGCGAAAAGCTCTGGGTACCGCTCCCGCATTGCCGCCTCAGGCTCCCAGGTAGCCTCCTCGTACCGCTGGCTCCTCCACAAAACCTTTACCAGGGGTACTTGCTTTCGTCTCAACCTGCGGACGGCTCGGTCTAGGATCTGCACTGGCCGCTCGGGGTAGGTCAGGTCGTCGCTCACCTCGACGCTCTCGTGACTCAGTACGTGGCTGGGATCGGCTACGTACTTCCTGAGGTTGGACACGTGGAACACGTCGTGCACACCAGAAAGCTGCGGGGGAAGGGCAAGTCTGTAAGCAACGGGTCCAACCCGCTCCAGGACCTCGAAGGGCCCCACGAACCTCGGCGCGAGCTTCCCTCTCACCCCAAACCGCTGTAAGCCCTTCATGGGCGAAACACGAAGAAAGACGTGGTCCCCAACCTCGAACTGCACCTCTCTGCGTCTGCGATCTGCGTAGCTCTTCTGTCTGCTCCTGACAGTGCGGAGTCGTCTGTGGATCTGTTCAACTACCTCCTGACTCTGCCGGATCAACCTGGGGCCAACCTCCCACTTGGTCCCCAGCTCAACCCAACTCAAGGGTGCCGTGCATTTTCGTCCGTACAGAGCCTCGTAGGGAGCCATGCCGATGCTCGAGTGATAACTGTTGTTGTATGCAAACTCTGCCAGGGGCAGGTGCTCCTCCCAAGAGCCCCTCCAGTCTAGTACACAGGCACGCAAAAGATCCTCAAGTGTCTGTATCGTGCGTTCCGACTGTCCGTCCGTCTGGGGGTGGTAAGCCGTGCTAAACCTCAACCTCGTCCCCAAAGCCTGCTGAAACTCAGCCCAAAACTGGGACGTAAAGCGGGTATCCCGGTCGGATACGATCTCCCGCGGAACTCCGTGTAGTCGCACCACATCACGGATATACCTCTCTGCCAACTGTGCTGGTCCCAAAGTGACTCGGATCGGCAAGAATCGTGCCGTCTTCGTCAACCTATCCACTATTACCCAGACCGCGTCGTGTCCTCGCTGGGTAACAGGTAAGCCCACCACCAAGTCCATGGTGATGCTCTCCCACTTCCACTCTGGCACTGGAAGCGGCTGAAGCGGCCCTGCAGGCCTCTGATGCTCGGCTTTCACCTGCTGGCACACTAAGCACTGCTGCACGAACTCACCCACATCCCGCTTCATCCCTCTCCACCAGAACTCGCGTCTCAAGTCATGGTACATTTTCGTGTTTCCGGGATGTATGGTGAATCTGGAACCGTGTGCCTCCGTCAGGAGCTCTCTCAACAGCTCCTCGTCTCTGGGGACGCACAGCCGTCCCCTCAAGCGTAACACCTGGTCTGTGAAAGAGAAGTCCCCTGGGTCCCCTGACAGTACTCTGTCGCGCAAAGACTGCAAGTACGGATCGGCCATCTGTCCCGTGATGATGCGGTCTATCAACTCTGGTCTGGTCTGCCGTGTCACCGTCACTGCCCCACAGTACCCTCGTAACTCTAGAGGTCGCCAACTGCCCACCTCCTCCAAAAGGCTCCAACTCTGTAACTGTAGACTGGCCAAGCGTGCGGGAGCCTTACGGCTCAAGGCGTCAGCCACCACATTGGCCTTTCCCGGGTGGTAGGAGATGCTGCAGTCGTAGTCCTTCAGGAGCTCCAACCAACGTCTCTGTCTCATGTTGAGCTCCTTCTGGTCAAAAAGATATCTGAGGCTCTTGTGATCTGTAAAAATCTCGAAGGTCTCACCGTACAAGTAGTGCCTCCATGTCTTCAGCGCGAAGACAACAGCTGCCAACTCTAGGTCGTGGGTAGGGTAGGTATGCTCATGGGGCTTCAGTTGCCGCGAAGCGTAAGCGACCACGTGACCCCTCTGCATGAGCACACCTCCTAACCCCTGCAAGGAAGCGTCCGTGTACACAACGAACCCGCCACTACTGTCAGGAATGGTGAGCACGGGAGCCGAGGTCAACCTCTCCTTCAGCTCCAAAAAACACGCCTCACAGGCGTCTGTCCAAGTGAAAGGCACATCCTTCCGAGTCAACTGTGTCATAGGACGTGCAATCTGCGAAAACCCTCTGATGAACCGTCTGTAGTAACCTGCCAGTCCCAGGAAACTGCGAATCTCAGTGACTGAACGCGGTCTCTCCCACCTGAGCACTGCCTCGACCTTGGCGGGGTCCACCGCCAGGCCGTCTCCAGAGATCACATGACCCAAAAAGGTCACCTCCCTCAACCAGAACTCGCACTTGCTGTATTTGGCGTACAGCCTGCGTCGTCTCAGAGTGTCCAGAACCATCCGCAAGTGCTGTCCGTGCTGCGTCCGATCTCTAGAATAGATGAGTACATCATCTATGAAAACCACCACAAACTGGTCCAAGTACGGTCTGAACACCCGGTTCATCAGGTCCATGAAAGCAGCGGGGGCATTGGTCAGCCCAAACGGCATGACCAAAAACTCGTAGTGTCCGTACCGGGTGCGGAAAGCTGTCTTGGAGACGTCGGTCTCCCTGATCCTCAACTGGTGGTATCCAGACCTCAAGTCGATCTTGGAAAACACCGTGGCACCCCGCAACTGGTCAAACAAATCGTCAATCCTCGGCAGCGGATATCTGTTCTTGATGGTGACCCTATTCAGCTGTCGGTAGTCCACACAAAGGCGTAGGGTCCCATCCTTCTTCTTTACAAACAGTACCGGGGCTCCCCAGGGAGACGCACTGGGCCTCACGAAACCCTTCTCCAAAAGGTCCTGCAACTGAGACTTGAGCTCTCGCAGCTCAAGCGGTGCCATCCTGTATGGCGCGGTGGAGATGGGGCTGGTCCCTGGTACTAGTGAGATCTCAAACTCGATCTCACGCTCGGGCGGTAGTCCTGGTAACTCGTCTGGAAACACGTCGGGGTACTCTCTGACCACCGGGATGCTCTGGAAGTCTGCCACGGGGCTGTGCTCTGCCACCACACAAGCTAAGAAGCCCTCACACCCCTGGCTCAAAAGTCTCGCCGCCCGAAGTGCCGAAATGCACCTGAAACCTCCGTCCACTGGCTGCCCGTGAAACTCGAAGGAAGGCAACTCCGGAATGGAGAAGACAATCTTCCTCTCAAAGCAGTCTACCAATGCGTGGTAAGCGGACAGCCAATCCATCCCCAGGATCACCCCAAAGTCCTCCATCTGTATCATAATCAGGTCAGCTGGCAGGCTGTGTCCCCCGATGCTGACCCCGCAACCCGTGTACACTTCCTCAGCTACAAACAGCTGACCACTCGGACCTCTGATTACGAACGGGTTCTCTAACAATGTATAATCCTGGTCCAAACTAACTGCGAAACTGTCTGCGACAAACGAGTGCGTAGCGCCGGAATCGAAAAGCGTGTAAACGAGTCTGCCAGAAACTGAAACCATACCTGCTACCACGGATCCCGAAGCTCTGGCGTCCCTGTGTGTTAGGGCGTTGATACGCCCCTCAGCTCTAGGTGCGGACGAAGCAGCCACACTCTGCGTCGGACGGGTAGGTGCTGGCCGGTACCCTCCTCGCGACTGCGGTCCTCCTCCTCGCGCCTGGAAACCGCGGCCTCCTGCGCGCCCTCCAGTGCTCTGCGCGGGAAGTATCTGCTGACCTCCTGCCCTAGATGGGCAGTCCCTCCTGACGTGGCCCGGCTGGCCACACTGGTAGCAGAGGGGAACCCGACTCCCGCCCTCAGTGAGTCCCTGCTGTCGGCTAGGCGGGGGTCCGGTGCTGGCGACTGGCCCCTGTCGAGGGCCCCCAAAGGCCACTGATGGCCCTGCACAACGTGACGGCTCTCCTGCGGACGCCACGTGTCTCCGTTCTCGCCGGCCCTGTGAGAAGTCTGGCTGAAAGGGCCTCTTCCGCCCGCCGTCGGTCTCTCGCGCGGACGGGTTGGTCTCCTCGTAAGTCATGGCTGCCTCTACCACTCTCGAAAACGTCGGCAGCTTCAGGGGTTTGACATACCCCCGGATCGCAGGCCGGAGCCCCTCGGTGAACCTCCAAAGGCGCTCCTCCTCAGTGGCTACCGCTGTCGCTGCAAAGCGGGACAGCTCCAAGAAACGCGTGCGGTACGCGCTCACGGTCATCGTCCCTTGGCGGAGAGTGTGGAACTCCCGCCTCCTCTGGTCCTGCCACGTCTGGGGAAAGTACTGCTCGCAGAAGAGGGTGACGAACTGGTCCCACGTCGGCTCGTCCCTCTCCTGTCCCCGGACCGCCCTCCACCACCGGTGTGCCGCACTCTCCAGCTGGTACGTGGCAAAGGCCACGCGGCACTCCACCGGGGGGCGAAGGGTGTCGAAGATCTTCTCCAGCTGCTCAAGCCAGTCCTCTGCCTCGGTCGGGTCCTCATCCCCCTTGAAGGAGGGGGGCTTCAGCTTCCGGAACTGTCCGAAAAGCTCGAAGTGGTGCTGTAGGGGAGGTGCTGGTGCACCTCCAGGCGAAGGTGTCTCGTGTACAGAAGTGTCGGAGGAAGGTGGGGGCGGCAGGGGCCCATCCCCTCCCTCGTGTCCAGCGCCGCGTCCGTCGCGTGGCCCCACAGAGGACTCCCCCTCTGCAACCCCAGGAGGAGGTGCTCGGGGCGGTGGGTGGAGCTCCTCTCGTACAATATCCCGTATCAGTCTGGCGAGGTCCTGGGCCTGGATGCCAGGGAGTGGTGGCTGGTCCACCGAGACATCAACGACAGCACGTCCACCTCGCCGACCTCGCCCTCGGCCGCGCCCGCGGCCAGTCTCGCCAGTCCCACGACGAGGCATCTCCTGCAAGGAGACGCGAAACAAAACGGAAACGTCAAAACAGATGGTACCTAACAACACTTCTAAGAGCTCAAGTCAAGAGATATGTTGTGGTGGCTACTCTAGCTATAAACATGTGAATTGGTTATTTTCCAGTCAGTTGATTCACTTCTCGGGACGACCTTGCTCTGATACCATCTTGTAACGACCCGGTTCCCGAGTCCCTACGAGACACGAGAACCGGACCGACTCGACTAATCCCAAGACCCAGTCGTCCAACGAGGAAGTAACCAAAAGACAGTAAAATAAACCACATTCAGCATGAATATAACTAACAGTAAGAAAGTACAGCAGTAAGGAAAGAAACTACTACAGTAGGCACCACCACAACAGTAAAACAACATTTATCATATAACAAAAACTGCAGGTAAAGAAGGTACAGCGGAAACAAAACTACTCACTAGAACAGAAACAAAAGAAGGTACAAAGCTGTGGCAACTCTACTGGACCCTACTCGGCCCAGCGTCCTCTGCAGCCGCCGACCCTGGCTGCTCAACACCTGGTCCTGAAAAAGGTAACGAGTGTAACACGTCAGCAAAACGCTGAGTAGAGTGGCAAACTAACTAAAGGCAACAGTAGAGTGTACAGTAGCTGTTATGTTCTATTACTTCCTTTTATTTACAACTTTCAATTTTTCTCACTATTTTATTTACTTCTCAGATCCTTTACTTGATCTCGGATGTCCTCGTGGGACGATCTTGATTGCAGTCTTTTCCAAAAGTAGAAGTAGCACGTGGTGCTCTCCTGGCCAGGAGAGTCCCCCGTGGTGATCCTACCCTCAGTCAACCACCCCAAGGTCACTGACAGACGTAACGGTGACTACGGCACGCGCGATAAACGCACAGGTAGCTAGCCCGTACTGGCACGCGGTCAGTCGTTTCCGTTAACGGGTGCGCCCAAAGCACAGCACGGAACCAGGGCAGAGCCCTCTCAGTAACAGGGGTCCAACCCCTCCACAGTAACCAAACCGGGGCCTTGCCCCTCCACAGTCCGCGCACCCTCGCCTGACTACCCTGGTTTGCCCTAGTGGGCCTAACAAGTCGGTGGAGGAGGCTAGCAGAACCCCGGGGCCCGTGGGGTAGCTAGTACTCTCCTAACACTACTAGCTCTCCTCGGTACTACGTACACGAGGGCCAACAAGTCGGTACAGAGCGGCTAAGCCTAACCCCGGGTCCCTGGGGCGGCTGGCCCCACTCTGCACTAAAACAGGTACAGGTACTTCCCTTGGTACTGCGTACCCAAGAGACAGTACAAACTACATCTCAGTTCCATTCCTTTTCTTTCCAGGAGTTCCACTCCTAATTCCCCGTAGGGTTCCAGCCCTTTATCTCAGAACATCATATGTTTCACTTTCCAGATTCACGTTCTCAATTTCCATGATCTCAAACATGTTTGTTTGTTCATAACAGGCAGCTGTTAATTAATTTCACAGGCAGCTTATATATTCCTTTCCATTTTTCCAAGACTGCAGTAATATACATTCCACTAGTTTTTCCATCCTAGGATTCATGCCATATCCTAGGATCTATCATACAATCTAGTTTTCCGGCCCTAGGATTCATGCAACACCTAGGAGCTATCATTCCATACATTTCTCATTCCTAGGATTCATGCAATGCCCTAGGTTCTAGTTATGATTCCATACTTTAACAGAGATTTTTTTTTTTTAATACTTAAAACCACTCTACCAGGTACAACGGGAGTAATGGGGGCGTGGTCGGGAATCCCGCGCGCCTCCGCGACTCTCAAGACGGCAACCGAACGAGGTCCTATCACAAGGATCAAACACAAGGAGTGTCTCAAAACAGTGTATAGCTACTGTAGGCGGGTAGAGGAATAAATTCTGAAACGAACGCAACTCGAATCGCGGAAAACGGAGCCCAAACGGGCCCTAACGGGTCGAGAAAGACAATACTGTGCAAAATCAGACGTCTGGAACTCCTTCCAGACGTCTTAAACGGTGGATCAGAGAATTACCTGTTCAGCTTGGTTCCCCGGACGTCCAGAAGTCTGTGGGGACGTCTCTCCTAGATCCCAGACGTCCGATGGTCTCTCCGGACGTCTGGAGGTCACTCCCGCCGTCTGGTACAACTTCCAGACGTCTGATTCGCAAAGGATGACGAATCCGAACACCTGCGCACAGCCAACCCTCCTCCCTCAGTACGGTCAGTCGACAAAAAGAAGGAGAAAGCGGAACTCACCTTTCAGACGTCTGTATGATCTCACAGACGTCGACCTTGTCGTCTGGATATCAGTCCAGACGTCTGATTCTGGAGATTTTTCCAGAATCAGAACCTCGCTCGGCCTCCGCTCGCGACGCCGCCCGCGTCGCACCTCGCGCGTCCGCTGCTCCGCCCGCAGCAGGTCCCTCTCCGCGACGCTCTGCGCCCCCTGCGCCCTCCGCCGGCCGGCCAAGCCGCTCCCGGCGAGCTCGCCCTCACGGCAGAGCCCCGCCCTCGCACGCCGCAGCTCCTCCGCGCCTACTGCGCCCGCCGCTGCCGCTGCGCCCTCGCGTCCGCTCGCTCTCGCGCACAGGCAGGAGAGAAGGAGGAAGATGGTGGAGACGGGAGGGGAGGCGCGCCCCCTCCCCCTTTTAACGCCGCGCGGAGAGGAGGGAGAGACGGTCGCAGTCGCCTGCAGCCGCAGAGAAGATGCGGGATCGCAGGTCTGCGCGCACAGGCGCGCAGACGAATATCCCGTGCGAGCATAACTGTTCGCCAGACGTCTGTAAACTATCCCGGACGTCTGGTCAGACGTCCGGATGTGATCCCAGACGTCTGGGCCACCTCCCAGACGTCTTAAAAGACGTCTGGGGCACGCGCTCGTTACAACTGCTCTCGCATCGTCACCTCAGTGATGAGTGGCTACTCATCATAGCTAAAAAGCTAAAGTTAAGCTAGACACTGGGTTAAATAACATCAAATTAACAGATAAAAAGGGTTAAGTGTGGGAATCAAAGAAAAAGAGCTAAACCTTGATTGTGTGTTAAAATTGCATAATTAGGTCATAAAATGAGATATTCTGAAGATAAAGATCAAATGGTGATCCAAGAGGTAATTGAACACATAAACAAGTTTAAAAGTCCAAATCAAAAGTACAATTAATTTCTTAAATATTCAATTGAGCACATATAAAAATTTGAAGGCATTTGGACATTATTAAGGCCTTGTAATATAGAGTTTACACTTAGGTCCTTCATGCATCACATTCTCTTCTTTAGAAATCCTTTTTGAACCTACTTGTAACTCGCAGGGACCCCTTTGAAAGCCCGCAGGGTTCGTCCTGTTACAATTCCCTTCACTTGTGGGCTTGCATACAATTTTTCTACCCTTTCGTGAAGGGGTTCTCCCTGCAATTTTTCCAACATTACGAGATCCACCTGCTGTTCTTCACACGCACTGTAGCGAGCGAAGAACAAGGCAGATCTCGGCCGTCTGTTCTCTCTCGATTTTGATCTGCGGCTTGATTTAAATCGAGCTTCGCGTGAAGCGGCGCATGCACTCACCCTTCTCCCCAGATCCCATCTGATGGTTAGTTTTTGAGTTGGCTCGCCGTGCGCCCCTCTCTTCTCATCCTTACCGCCGGTTGCTTCATCGACTATCCTCACCTGCGCGGTGATCTAAGCCACTGAGTTTGCTACTTAAGCACCTCAGTGGTCACGCACGCAAGGGATCGCTCTCTCCTACATCTCTTAGCGATCATTCGTCCACTCCAGTCTCTCCTCCCCACCAATTCTCTGATTTCACAGCCATCGGCTGTGAAATCACCGACTTCTTCTCAACCTCCTCGTCGCTAAGGACCACGTAGCACCTGAGGACGACCCTGGAGCCTCACTAGCAGACTCTTCCCTCCGCTGGAGTCATCTCCCTCCCTTCGTCCTCCTTAGCCACCGGCTAAGGACCCATAGGTCCCAATTCTTCCTGTTAGAGTAGATTTACCATTCTGCAATTTAGTTGTAGCTGTAGTTAAGTAGGTTAGAATTAGAATTAAAGTAATTTGTGGTGTTTAATTTCATTGTTCTGATAGTTTAGCTATAGCAGTAGATTTAGATTATATTTTCCCCCTCACCTCCTCTGATCATTCCAGATTAGAGGGGATGGTTTCACACAGTCCATGATCATGAATTTTCTCCCTCTCCATGTTTTCCATATCGCTTCTGATTCCCACGATTTGTTTCTCGCAATTCACCTATTCATTTAGACCTAATTTCAGATCTGATTGGTTTTTAGCCTCAGATCTGAAATTGGCGTCAAGAATCACATTAGGGGCTTCCCATTCATCCCATTTTGCTCACAAAAGCCCCTGATCTAAGCTAAAAAGTGATCAGTTTATCGAATTTTTCATTAACTTAGATTTCAAAGATTTTTACTCAATTGGGTTTTGAATGTTTTGATCTTACAAACTGAAGAATTTTGATTCTTATTCATTGATTGGCAAGGAATCTGAGATGTTTCTGATGTCAGAATTCATCTCAGAAGAGCCATAATCTGATCTGAGTTTTATGAGGATTTTAATGCATTGAATGCATGATAGAGCTAAGGAAAATCATTGTGGTGATTTGAGGTTCTATCTTGTATTCATGACTTGTTGTTTGTTAAAGGCAATGATGATTTTTAACCTAAGGAGTTCTCAATACTCCTTAAGGTTCCAGAATCTGGGATTTGAATTGATGATTTAAGTTGATTGATTTAACTCTTTCTATATGCTGTCTATAGCATTTGGAAGAGTTAGATCAGTTTTTTCTGCTGATTTAATTTGATGAGATTTTATTGACAAGGGTTCTTGAGTTTGAGTTGTAATATTGAGTGTTTTTTATGAGAAGTGAAACCCTTGTCAGATGGGGTTGAGGGAATTTCTGAGTTAGGCTTTATGTGTTTTAATCCCGGAGTCATAGCAAGTTGCTGCAATTGCAGCTACATTCACTTTCTTGAGACAAACCTGATTTCATTCCAGATGGACTAACTGCAGCAGCAGTTAAGCCGTCTTGAATCAGGTCTGGCTTGCTGCAGGGTTGGTGCTTAGAGGCTCTTGCTGCTGCTGTTCCTGTTTAATTTCTGATCTAAAACCCTGTAGACTATGGGTTTAGATTTCAGTTCTGAAAATAGCTGACATGTTAGTCATGTTGTATTCCTTGTATACAAGCTTTCCTATATAGTAATTGATTTTTAATCCTTTGAATGCTTGTTATCTTTCTTTTATATGTTTGTCAGCTAGTTATCTTTAAGCATAATTGTCCAAGCACATAAATTAAATGAAATCTAAACTGAAGTACGTGCTAAAATTGGTAAATTCTTTCCATATTTCATACTAAATGTATTTAAGGCAGTCAATGCCTTTTTAGATCCCTTTAAGTTCCATCTTAAGCCTTTAGGACTCCTTAGAAATCTTTTGAAAGGCTTAGGATGGATGAGATTGAGAATTCAATAAAATTCAGTAAAAAATTCTAAAAAAAATAAAGTAAAACTGTCTGATTGAAGATCAAATAGTTTTCTAACTACATACCAAGTTGCATGGTATGCAGAATCCTCGACTTGGCATAATTTGCCAGTCGACGAATCTATATACCATGGAACCTAATAAAAGAAGTTACACCTAAAAACATCAAAAAAAAAACCTCTCTTTCTCCTCATCCAATTCTTTCCCTCTCATCTCTTATCTCTATAACATGTATGAAAATCATAAAAATTGAAAAACTCCAAAAATACCCAAAAGTACTTTGTATATTAAGTATATTCTTGTAAATATAAGCTTTATACTAAGTTATATATGTAATTAAGTAACATATGTATATAAACTGTACGAATAACTTATGTATATATTGTATACTGTAAATTGAGTATTTAAGTTAGATTATAATGTATATATCTTAATTAGATAACTATTTATTGATTAAACTAACTTATATTTACTCTTAGACTATATAAATCAATAAACAGTATAAATAACAATATTAAGTTATAATACTGTATATATGTATTTATATGTAGATTATAAATAAATTAAACCTTGTACCTTAATTTAATTCTTTATACACAATAAATAATTAATTTATTAAGTTAATAGTTAAGTTATTAGATTAAATTAAATAAATTAGTAATTTAGAGTTAGAATTAAGTTAACTGATTCTATATATTTAGACTAAGTACTTTAAGTGATTTAAGCTAATTGAAGTATATTTATATCTTATTATATTGTTTAAATTTAATTTATAAATAAAATAGTTCAAAATCTGATATTTAAATGTAAATAGAATGGAAATCAAATCTGTAAAATACAATAAAAATGTCTATAAAATACTTATGCATGTATACTAATTCTGTATAAGGTCAATTAGACCATATAATAACTAATTTATATGTAATTAAAGAATTAAATATCAAAATCAGTATGTATAAACTGTATAATTTAGTTAATTTATTTATATAGTAAATATAATTAAAATTTCAAATCAAGTGTATAATTGTATAGTATTATACAAATACTTTATTTTCCCATAATTTATTTTTATTTTAAAATAAGTTATGGCCCTTGAATTGAGGGCCAAAATTCCCTATGTCGTGCAGCCACACGCTTTTCAGTGACCGATGCGATGCTCGAATAGCGCCACATCGGTCGTTGAAGAGCGTGCGCTGCACTTTATATTGTTTTTGTTAAATTATGGTGCAGTTGTCACGGGTGCCAGGTGCCCGAAACAACGGAACCTTATACTACTGATCTGAGCATGAAAATACACAATTAAGCGGCCTAATGACAAATTAGGGAGTGCTTAGTAGAGGTCTGGTCCCACCCCTTGGGTGCTGTGTATCCCTCGAAAAGCGTGCCCGCAAATTAAACAAATTTTTGATTAATTAAGAGGGATAGTGACAGTGGTTAATCACCTTTGAATGTTATGCCTTAGTGTCGCTAAGACTTAACACAGAATAAGACTAAGAAGAAGAAGAAGAAAAGGCAGAAGAGGAGTAAAGTGGAAAGAGAGAGAGTGAGGGTATAAATACGTATAGTGAAGAAAGAGAGAGTGAGAGTACAAATACAAAGTAAAGACAGATTGAAACTGTATAAAATAATTATAATATCTGTATATATATAGTAGTACAACCATTTACTTTTATATGTATAACTTCATACCTTTACTAACAAAATAAGATGCTGCTGTATGTGAAATAACAGTCGCTACAGACTCTGGTTTCCCTCTTTTAGTTTGTATATATTTTTTTGGGTCCAGCGACGTTTGCATCTGTCACTATAGCTATTATATGTGTTACTGTATATGGCAGCATAGTAAGTTAAATTAGTATGCTATGTAATCTTAGTTGGTAGTGTATGTTTATGTAAGTATTAGTAATATAACTTATAAATAGATAGTTTAGAGTATAGTGATGGAGTGTTTGATGCTTGTTTATAATTAATTTTTGCAAGCATTTTAATTGATTCTTTGTACACAATTAAACCAAGTATTCATTCATTCATTCTTTGTTAGACATAAAATTTCTTTTTGGAATTAAAGGATAATTTTGGACTTAGAGAGTGATGTAAATCAAAAACTACCTCCCAGTGAACAACTAGGAATAAAACTAGTAAAAATTAGTTAATTAAATAATAATGGTCGTAATGATGGTTGGAATTTCCTACAATTCACTACAACGACACTTATTATATTTTCATTACCATAACCAATCCATCAAAACATACACCATCCACACAACGATTATTACTCAGGCTCCCAAGTCACCTCCTCGTACCGCTGGCTTTTTCATAGGACCTTCACCAGTGGTACCTGCTTCCGTCTTAGACTTCGGATGACTCTGTCTAGTATCTGTACTGGTCTCTCGGGGTAGGTCAGGTTGTCACCCACATTGATGCTCTTGTGGCTCAGAACGTGACTGGAATCTGCGACGTACTTCCTGAGGTTGGACACGTGGAACACGTCGTGCACTCCAGAAAGCTGGGGAGGAAGGGCAAGTCGGTAAGCAACGGGTCCTACTCACTCCAGGACCTCAAAGGACCCCACAAACCTCGACGCATGCTTCCCTTTCACCCCAAAACGCTGCAGGCCCTTCATGGGCGAAACACGGAGAAAGAAGTGATCCCCAACCTCGAACTGCACCTCTCTGCATTTTTGGTTAGCGTAGCTTTTCTGCCTGCTCCTGACAGTGCGGAGTTGTCTGTGAATCTACTCTATCACCTCCTAACTCTGCCAGATTAGCCTGGGACCAATCTCCCACTTGGTCCCCACCTCGACCCAACTCAGGGGTGCAGTACACCTCTGTCCATACAGAGCCTCGTAAGGTGCCATGCCGATAATCGAGTGGTAATTGTTATTGTATGCAAACTTTGCCAGGGGTAAATGCTCCTCCCAGGAGCCTCTCCATTCTAGCACATAGGCGCGCAGAAGGTCCTCAAGTGTCTGTATGGTGCACTCTGATTGTCTGTTTGTTTAGGGGTGGTAAGTGGTACTGAACCTCAAACGTGTCCCCAAAGCCTGCTGAAACTCAGCCCAGAATTGGGAAGTAAAACAAGTATCCCTGTCAGATAAAATCTCATGTGGGACTTCGTTCTGGCGCACCACATCTCAAATGTATCTCTCTGCTAGCTGTGCTGGTCCCAAGGTGACTCGGATTGGCAAGAAACATGCCATCTTCGTCAACCTGTCTACTATCACCCAGACTGCGTCGTATCCCCGCTGGGTGACTGGTAGACCCACTATCAAGTCCATTGTGCTGCTCTCTCACTTCCATTATAGCATAGGAAGTGGCTGCAATGGCCCTACAGGCCTTTGGTGCTCGACCTTCACCTGCTGGCATACGTAACACTGCTACACAAACTCACCAACATCCCACTTCATCCCTCTCCACCAAAAATCACGTCGTAAATCATGGTACATCTTTGTGTTCCCAGGATGTATGGTGAACTTGGACTCGTGTGCCTCAGCTAGGAGCTCTCTCAACAACTCGTCCCTAGGAATGCATAAGCGTCCCCCCCATGCACAGTATCTTGTCTGAGAAGGAAAAGTCTCCTGGGTCCCCTGTCAACACCCTGTTTCGTAGCGTCTGTAAGTATGGATAGGCCATCTGCCTTGCGATGATACAGTCTATCAACTATGGTTGTGTCTACCGCGTCACTATCACTGTCTCACAATACCCCTGTGACTCCTGAGGTCGCCAACTGCCCAACTCCGCCATGAGTCTCCAACTCTGTGCCTGTAAACTGGCTAAGTGGGCAGGTGCCTTCCGACTCAAGGTGTCGGCCACCACATTGGCCTTCCCTAAGTGGTAGGAGATACTACAGTCGTAGTCCTTCAGGAGCTCTAACCAATGTCTTTGTCTCATGTTAAGCTCCTTCTGGTCAAACAAGTACCTAAGGCTCTTATGATCGGTGAAAATTTCGAAAGTCTCACCGTAAAGGTAGTGCCTCCATGTCTTCAGCGCGAAGACAACTGCTACCAGCTCTAAGTCATGGGTAGGGTAGCTATGCTCATGGGGCTTCAGTTGCCGCGAAGCGTAAGCGACAACGTGACCCCGTTGCATGAGCACACCCCCTAACCCCTGCAATGAAGTGTCGGTGTAAACCACAAAACCATCACTGCTGTCTGGAATGGTAAGCACAGGAGCTGAAGTCAGTCACTCCTTCACCTCCTGAAAACACGCCTCGCACTCATTTGTCCAGGCAAAGGGCACATCCTTCCGGGTCAGCTGGGTCATAGGACGCGCGATCTAAGAGAATCCTCTGATAAACCGGTGGTAGTAACCTGCTAGTCCCAAAAAGCTGTGTATCTCTGTCACTGTGCGTGGCCTCTCCCACCTGAGTACGGCCTCTACCTTGGCTGGATCCACAGCAAATCCATCTCCTGAAATCACGTGGCCCAAGAAGGTCACCTGCCTCAACGAAAACTCACACTTACTATACTTGGCATATAGCCTGCGTTGCCTCAAGGTATCTAGGATCATGCGTAAATGCTGTCCATGCTGTGCCTGATCCCGCAAGTAAACGAGTACGTTTTCGATAAACACCACCACAAACTGGTTTAAGTACGACTTGAAAACACAGTTCATTAAATCCATAAAGGCAGCGGGGGCATTGGTCAGCCCAAATGGCATGACCAAGAACTCATAGTGCCCGTACCGGGTACGGAAAGCTGTCTTGGAGACGTCGGTCTCCCTAATCCTCAAATGGTGATAACCTGACCTCAGATCTATCTTGGAGAACACTGTGGCATCTCTCAACTGGTCGAAGAGGTTGTCAATCCTCGGCAGCGGATACTTGTTCTTGATGGTGACCCTATTCAGTTGTCGGTAGTCGATACAAAGTCGTAGGGTACCGTCCTTCTTCACAAATAGCACAGGGGCTCCCCACAGGGACGCACTAGGCCTCACAAAGCCCTTCTCTAACAGGTCCTGTAACTTTGACTTGAGCTCTCGCAGTTCAAGCGGTGCCATCCGGTATGGTGCAGTAGAAATGGGGCTGGCCCCGGTACTAGTGAAATCTCAAACTCAATTTCATGCTCAGGCAGTAGTCCTGGCAGCTCCTTTGGAAAAACGTCGAGGTATTCGCAAACCACCGGAATACTCTGAAAGTCAGCCACGGGACTAGGCTCTGCCACTACACAGGCCAAAAATCCCTCACACCCCTGGCTCAAAAGCCTCGTTGCCCGAAGAGTAGAGATGCATCTGAAACCTCTGTCTACCGGCTGGTGTTGAAACTCAAAGGGAGGCAAATCCAGTATGGAGAAGATGATATTTCTCCCGAAATAGTCTACTAGGGCGTAATAGGCGGACAACCAGTCCATCCCTAGGATCACGCTAAAGTCCTCCATCTGGATCACAATCAGGTCAGCAGGGAGGCTGTGTCCCTCGATACTGACCTCGTAGTCCGTGTAGACCTCCTCGGCTACAAACAACTGGCCACCTAGGCCTCTGATCACAAATGGATCCTCTAACAGTACACTGCCTTGCCTCAAACTGATGGCAAAACTCGTAGCGACGAAGGAGTATGTGGTGCCGGAATCAAAAAGTACATACACTAATCTGCCAGAAACAGTAACCATACCTGCCACCACTGAACCTGAAGCCATGGCGTCTCTATGTGTCAGGGCGTTGATACGCCCCTCAGCTCTCGGTGCAGATGAAGTAGCTACACTCTGGGTTGGGCGAGCAGCAGCTGGCCGGTACCCTCCTCATCACTGCTGCCCTCCCCCATGCGCCTGGTGACCACGACCACCAGCTAGGCCTCTAGCGCTCGGTGCGGGGAGCATCTGCTGTGCTCCGACCCTAGATGGGCAGTCCCTCCTGATGTGGCCTGGCTGACCACACTGGTAGAAGAGGGGTACACGTCCTTCTCCCTCCGTAGGTCCCTGCTGGCAGCTGGCCGGGGGTCTAGTGCTGCCAATTGGCCCCTATCTGAGGCCCCCAAAGGCCACTGATAGCCCCGCAGAACGAGACGACTCTCCTGCGGGCGCCGTGTGCGTCCTCTCTCGATGACCCTGAGAGTACTTTAGCTGGTAGGTCCTCTTTCGTCCATCGTCAGTGTCTCGCATGGTCGGGTTGGTCTCCTTGTACGTCATGGCTGCCTCAACCACACGAGAGAAAGTAGGCAGCTTCAGGGGTTTGACATACCCCCGAATAGCAGGTCGGAGCCCCTCAGTAAACCGCCACAGGCACTCCTCCTAAGTAGACACAACTGTCGGGGTGAAACGTGACAGATCTAGAAAAAGTGTGCTGCACACGCTAACTGTCAATGTCCCTTGGCGGAGAGTGTGGAACTCCCGCCTCCTCTGGTCCTGCCAGGTCTGTGGAAAGTATTGCTCACAAAAGAGAGCCACGAACTGGTCCCACATCAGCTCTCTCCCCTCCTGGCCTCTGACTGCCCTCCACCACCTGGTTGCTGCGCTCTCTAGCTGGTACGTGGTAAAGGCCATGTGTCACTCCGTGGGAGGACGAAGGATGTCGAACACCTTCTCTATCTGTTTTACCCAGTCCTCTGCCTCAGACGGGTCCTCATCTCCCTTGAAGGAGGGGGGCTTCAGCTTCCGAAACTATCCGAAAAGCTTGTGGTGTAGCTGTAGTTAGGGAACGGGCACGCCTCTAGGCAAGGAGGGCTCGTGCTTGGAAGTGTCAGAGTGTGGTGGGGGTGGTGGAGGATCACCCCCTCCCCCTCCTGCTCATCCAGCGCTGCGACGGTCTCCCTGTCCCACCGAGGAGTCCACCTCCAGGTCCTCAGGGAGAGGTGCCCGTGGAGGCTGGTGGAGCTCTTCTCACATGATGTCTTTAATCAACTGGGCGAGATCCTGGGCCTGAACGCCCAGGAGGAGAGGTGGGTCAACTGGTGCCTTAGGTCCGGCATGTCCGGCCCTCCAACCTCGTCCGCGGCCACAACCACGCCTGCCTCGAAAACTCCCCGACGAGGCATCTCCTGCGAGGAGATGCAAGAGATAGAATAAAAGTGTCAATGATACCGGATTACATCGAGAAAAAGACTCAGAAACGAACATCAAAGCGATACATTGTGGTGGCTATCCTAGTTATATGCACGTGAGTGGTTAATCTCAAGCCAATTGGTTCATTTCTCGGGATGACCTTGCTTTAATACCATCTTGTTACAACCTGGTTCCCGGATCCTTATAGGACCCGAGATTGGCTCGTCTCAACTAACCCAAGACCTAGTCGTCCAACAAGAAATAATCAAAAGCAGGAAAATAAGCCACATTAACACATGCAATATAACTAAGCAGAAGAAAAGAATGAAGTAGTAAAGAAAGTAGAACAACTGTTTCAAAACATAGTACATGCCACCACAACAACAACAGAAAATGGAAACGAAATAGAAAATAACACAAACAGTAAACTATGTGTCCATTACTCACTACAACAGTAGCAAAACAAAAGAGCCGAAAGAACAACTACGGCTGGGTTCGGCTGGGCCTAGCACCCTCTGCAGCTGGGAACTCGGGCTGCTCAACTCCTAGTCCTGAACAGGGTTACAAAAAGACAGAGTCAGCGAACGCTGAGTAGAGTGGTGTTTACATTATTTAAGTGCAAGTACAGTAAAAATAAGTTTATTTCTCATTTCTATTTATCTCATTTATGTGTTTCTGGCTCATCTATTTCTCAAGTATCAGGTATTTCTTGATCTTAAATGTTCCTCGTGGGAACGATCTTGATTGCAGTCTTTTCCGTAGAGTAGGAGGTACACGTGGTGCTCTCCTGGCCAGAAGAGTCCCCCATGGTAGTCCTACATCCAATTAACCACCCCAAGGTCACTGTCGAGACGTAACGGTGACTATGACACGCGTGATAAGCGCACGGGTAGCTACCCCGCACTGACACGCGATCAGTCATTTCCGCTAGTGGGTATGCCCAAAGTACAGCATGGAACAGTATAGGGCCTTGCCCTCTCAGAACAGGGGTCTCGCCCCTTAGAACCAAACAGGGGTCTCGCCCCTCCACAGTCTGCGTACCCTCGTTTAACTACCTCGGTTTGCCCAAAGGGCCAAACAAAGTCGGTGTAGGGTGGTTAACTGAACCTCGGGCCTCGTAGGGTGGTTAGCTCCCTCCCTACACTAGTAGCATGCCTTGGTACCACGTACGTGAGGGCCAACAGGAGTTGGTGTAGAGTGGCCAATCCTTACCCCGGGTCTCAACCCAAGTGAGGCTAGCTCCGCTCTACACTAAAAAGGGACAGTTGCTCTCCTTGGTACCGCGTACACAAGGGTCAGCACACTTTCCATTTACATTCCAGATTCCTTTCATCCACAGGAGTTCTACTCCTAATTCCCTGTAGGGTTCATGCTCATATTCACCTCATTTATCCATATTCAGATCTCATGTTCCACAACTCGTTCCTCTTCCATATACAGGCAACTCATGTTTTCATAATTCAGTTCTCAATCATAAACATGCAACTTATGGTTTCACAGTTTAATTTCTCATTTACATACAGGCAGCTCGTATTTTAACATGCATCTCAAGTAAACCAGAGTAATTCCATATCATGCTCATACATTTCTACCCTAGGGTTCATTCCACAGCCTAGAGTTTCAATCAATTTAATCTAGGTAGGCATATTATTTATTCATGTCTTAATAAATGCATTAAATCACTCTACCGGGTCTCACAGGAGGAATGGGGGCCTGCACCGCAGATCTTGTTATCTCCGCGGGTCCTGAACACGCCACCAGCTGGTAACCTGTACCAGCTACTAATTACATTAGATGAGGTCAAAATAGTAAATACTCAACACGAACACGTAGAGGAACTCGAGTGGAAAACAATGGTATTTCGTTTACGGAAATCTGATTCCGTTTGGGCCTTAAACAGGCAAAAAAAGTGGTCACTGACTAAAATCAGACGTCTGGGACTAATCCCAGACGTCTTAAAAGACGTTAGAACTCACCTTACCCTTCTTGCGGCTGATTCAGAGTCTAGACTCTCTCTGCGATCGTCTGGGGGCAGCTCTAGACGTCGGACAAGGCCTCTGATCGTCTGGAAGTACCTTCGGACGTCTGGCGACGTGATCAGACGTCCAAAAGTACTTGGGAAAGTGCACCGCGTGCCTTCCCAAAGCCTGCACCTGCGTACGAGCACCTGCAGACACAACGATCAGTCGACATCCCCTGCGCTACGATCTGCATGGAGGAAAAGTAGCGCAGGAAGATACGTACCTCACAATATTGCGCTTTCAGACATCTGGCCTCAGCTTCAGACGTCCCGGTGCCTCGCCAGTCATCTGGACTTCACTCCAAACGTCCAATACTGGAAACTTCTAGTATCATAACTTCTTTACGCCGCTTGCCCCCTGCCCGCAGTGGCAGCTCCAGTAGCTGCAGGAGCTTAAGCAGCTCCTCATGGGCGTCCTCCTCTCTCCCACGACTCCTCTTCAAGCTCCACCGAGCTCCCGCGACCGTCATCCTCCTCCCCCGCTCTCACTCCCTCGCACTCTCTCACTCTCGCTCCTCCCCGCTTTCCCCTCGCCGGTGGCTCTCCTTCCTCGCCGTGGCTGCAGCAGAGACGGGAGGGGGACATGGCTGTCGCAGGAGAAGGTGGAGGTGGCGGTGGCTGAAGTGGTGTGAGGAGAAGAGAAGAGATGGGGGGGTTTATATAAAGGGGTGTTAGGGTTTAAGGGGTGAGGGTGTGGGGAGATATAAAGGCCTCTACATGCCGCTCGCACGCAGAGTGCAAAGCACAGTACGAAAATCTCACTTTCAGATGTCCGGGCACGTGTCCAGACATCTGGACAGATGTCTGACTGAAACTCCAAACGTCTTATCCGACTAAAAAGGCAACGGGTCGTTTCAACATCCTAGGGTTCAATCAAGTTATTCTAAACATGCACCTTACTTATTTAAATCTTAATATTAAAGTAAACCACTCTACCGAGGAACATGGGAGGAATGGGGGCTGGAACCGCAGTTTCTGTCGTCTTCATAGGCCTCGAACATGCTATAGGCTAGAGACCTATACTAGTGACTAACTCGCATTAGATGAGTTCAAAACAACATATAATTGACACTATCACGTAGAGAAACTTGAGCGGAAAACAATGGTATTTCGTTTGCGTAAATCCGACCTTGTTTGGGCCTTAAACGGGCCAAAAACATGCACATTGTCTAAAATCAAACATTTGGGACTAGACCCAGACGTCTTAAACGATCTCAGAACCTCATTTTGTTTCCCTGCATTGCTAGAAGACGTCTGGAACCCTCTACAGTTGTCCTGGGCCTTTCTAGACGTCCATAGGTGTGCTCGGACGTCCAATAGGACTATCAAACATTTGTGGAGACGTTTAGATGTCGTTAAGTACCTCGAAGAGCATGCTTGCATGCCTTTCCAAGGCCTGTACCTGTGTATACATTTGTAGGTTCAAAACCACGATAGCACAATGCCACGTACTTCACATACGTGCATGCATGAGCGTTTAAAGTGCTTACCTTGGCACTCCGCGAGGTTTTAGACATCTGGCTTTAGCTCTGAACGTCCGCTACTGCTTTAGACATCTGGAAGATGCTCCAGACGTCTGATACTGGAAAAATCCAGTACGTAGAAACTCCTTGCGAATGATCGTCTTCTCGTGAGCTCCGCCTGCAGGAGGTCGGGAACTCTTCTCCATGAGCTCCTCCTCGTGCATGTCGTCGTCTCTTCCCGCACGAGCTCCTTCGAGTTCCTGAGGCTCCCGTGACTCCTTCAATCGCGGCTCCTCCCCTCATACTCCAGGCGCTCGCCGCTGCACCCTTAGTAAGGGCGCTCCTCGAGTGTGAGCTCTCCTACTCGAGCTCCTCTGGCTGCGCACGCTTAAGCTCCCTCGAGCTCTCTCTTCTCCCTTCCACACCTTCCTTCTTCCTTGTTCACACTCTCTCCCTCTCTCCTTCTCCTCTCGCGAGCTCCTCTCCACGCGCGGCTACAAGTAGAGATGGGGAGGCCGTTGGTGGCTCGCCAGTAGACCAGGGAAACAAAGTGAGGTTCTGAGATCGTTTAAGACATCTGGATCCAGTCCTAAACGTCTGATTTTAGACAATATGCACATTTTTGGCCTGTTTAGGGCCCAAACAAGGTCGGATTTACGCAAATGAAATACCATTGTTTTCGCTCGAGTTTCTCTATGTGATAGTGTCAATTATATGCTGTTTTGAACTTGTCTGATGTGACTTAGTCACTGGTATAGGTTTCTAGCTTGTAGTGTGTTCGGGGCTTGTGGAGACAACAGAACCTACGGTTCTAGCCCCCATTCCTCCCGTGTTTCCCGGTAGAGTGGCTTACTTTAATATTAAGATTTAAATAAGTGCATGTTTAGAATAACTTGATTGAACCCTAGGATGTGAAATGAACCCTAGGGCAGAAGCAAATGAATATTGCTTGAGCTACACGGTTTCCTTTGAGATGCATGTTAAACCCTAATTGCTAGCAAGTGTATTAATTACTTAATGTATTGCTTTCCTAGTTATTGAAACACGAGCTGCTTGTTATAAAAATGAAACCTAGGATGTGAACAGTGAGATCTGAATGTTGAGAAATGGAATGAAAGGAATATAAGCATGAACCCTATGGGGAATTAGAAGAAGAACTCCTGTATACGGAAAGAACCTTGTAAGTAGACGGGAAGTGAGCTGGCCCTTGTGTACACAGTACCAAGGAGAGCAACTGTCCCTTTATAGTAGATGGGAGCTTGGCACCCCTTGGGTTGAGACCTGGGGTGAGTTTGGCCACTCTATGTCGACTCATGCTTGGCCTTACGTACGTGGTACCGAGGTTAGCTACTTAGAGTAGAGGGGAGCTTGCTGCCCCTTGGGTTGAGACTCAGGGTGGGTGTGGCCACTCTACTTTGACTCTTGCTTGGCTTCGCGTATGTGGCACCAAGGTGAGCTACTTAATGCAGGGAGGGAGTTAGCCGCCCTACGGGGCCTGGAGTTAGGACTAGCCACCCTACACCGACTCTTGTTAGGCCCACTGAGCAAACCAGGATAGTCAAATGAGGGTACGTGAACTGTGGATGGGCAAGACCCCTGTTCTGTTCTGAGGGGCGAGACCCTTGTTCTAAGAAGGAAAGGCCCTGTGCTGTTCCATATTGTACTTTTAGGGGTAACCGCTAGCGGAAACGACTGACCGCATGCCAGTGCGGGTGGCTACCCATGCGCTAATCGCGTGTGCCGTAGTTACCGCTATGTCGCGATCGTGACCTCGGGGTGGTTGACTGGGTGTAGGACTATCACGGGGGACTCTCCCGGCCAGGAGAGCACCACGTGTACATCCTATATCACGGGAAAGATTGCAATCAAGATTGTTCCTTTAAGGGATAGTCAAGATCAAGAAATGATCGGATTCTTAAGAGAATAAACAAATAAGAACTACTTAGTTGAGCTAAATGAAATTGAATAATTAATTAGTTGTTTGTCTTATGTTAATTGCATATAAATGGCTTAACCATCACTCTACTTAGCGTTAGCTGACTATGAATTTTATAACCTTGTTTAGGTCAGGGAGTTGAGTAGCCAGCATTTACGACTGCAAGGGGAGCTGGACTTAGTCGAGTCCAGCCTTAGCTATTGTCCCCTTTTCGTTTATGAGCTTCTATTGTTGTAGTGAGTATTTGATATTTATAATACTGTTTCTGTAACATTTCCGCTTTCTTTTCCGCTGTTGTAGTTGTGATGACATGTAATATTGTGAGATATTTCGTTTTGTTTCCTTTACTGTCTTTTGGATTATTTCTACTTAATTACATTGCATGCGTGGTTGTGAAATATTTTCTGCTTTTGATTATTTCTCGTTGGATGACTGGATCTTAGGATTAGTCGAGACAAATTGATCTAGGGTGTGATAGGGATTTGAGATCGGATCATAATAAATATTAACTTGGGTTTTTGGAGCACATGTTTGTAAGATTTTGCAAAATTCCTGTATGAGATGAGGTTACGTCTAAAAATGGTGTTGGACCCTATCTTTAACCACCTTCCTCTTCAAACCACATGGTTACACATGCTTCATGCAAGTAGAAATAAGTGTTACCTATATCTGCAAATTAAACAAATATGTGATCTTGTCGCGTTTGAAAATAGGTTCAGCCTCCTTCCAATTCAAGGTTAATACTCTTACAAATTAAACAAAAAAAGAAAAGAAAAAGAAAAGGTCAACAGTACCAATTCCACAAGGTGAAGGAGATGCAAGTCCACATACTAGGAATTTAAGGGGTTGATTTCAAACCGTAAAAGATATTATGAATTGGTTGGTAAGGTTGAACCAGTTATTCCCAACCATTTTGTCGACTAATTACCGGTGGCTTGAATGCAATTAAATAATTTATGGTTGGGTGAACTTTATACAAAAAATGGGACAAAGGGAGTACATTCGGTAATCGCGAGAAATTGAGAACATTTATATAAGGATAAATGTATTTATGAGGATCACACAGTCACCTCTTTTTAGTTGAAATATCATTGGTGATATTTAATTTTAAATAAAATATAAAATATCACATGTAATTTGTAGTTGCATATAAAAATAATTAGAAAATTTTTTTGTGTAAAATCAAATACCACTGATTGAAAAGTCACATATCACCGGTGACAAGGATGCATTCTGCTTGCGGGTCCTTTTGCTTGGCTTTGATGATGACAAGAGGCGCCTCGGTTTATGTTTGTCAAGCTGTCTTTGGATCTTAAGCATGTATAATTTATTAACTAGGGGTAAAGCTCGATCAAACTTGGAAAATCAAACTCCTGATTATAGGCTCAATGCACACACATAACAGGCAGTAGACATCTGGGCTAACGTCTTCCCAAATGAAGCAGTGACAGCTCTTGAAAGCATGTTGTATGATACATAGTACATGGAATTCAAACCAAAGCTTCGGAGCATCCTGCATTCATCTTGGGTAATCTTCTTAATTATGGAAATATATGCGGACCCATCCTATCTTAATGAGATCGTTAAGAAAATGAGCATAGCCTGTTCTTCCGTAAAACCTCTAAGCTTCACCTGCTCACTCTCACCAAAATTGTGATCTTATACAACCAAAGCATAGGATGTTGTATGATAAAAAAAATGATCAGAGTATAAAATGAGTTCACTGCCAACTCAAAACTCAAAATTTGCAACAGCTGCAATTCATGTTTGAAAAAGAACGGACTTTACAGGCGTTGAAACACAAAAATAATCCCACATCCAAAGATCTTAACAGATAAAATGCTTATGATATAGTTAGACCTCTCACTCAAATCCATCACTTTCAAGTTGGATCCTCCCACATGGTGTCAAACACATAAATTTAATAACCAAGATTTGAACCAGACATCACGATTGATCTGCCCACATGTTGAAGTAAAGGTCATACACGAGGGATGATGTTGGAAGAATGATCCCACATCTAAAAGTAGTTCAAGATGGGCTAATAATGATGGTCAGTCCTCCCTATTCAAAGACAAACAATTGAAACGATTGACTCACAGGAGAAAGGGTTCTAATCTTGAATTGGCACGAAACAAGTGAATTCCTAATTCATGCAAATACATAAAGAGTGTAGTGCAAACAACAGATCCCAAAACACTGGACATGCTGTACCAGATCATGTGAACCAAAATTTTGCATTTTGAAAAGAAGACAAAAGAAATTGCCACACAAAACCTCGAAAATACCATAATTTCCGGAAGTCCACCAAAGCATCAAAGTTTAATAAAAAATTCATGAGCTCCCATAGCCTGCCTAAGGAGGAACGGGATTTCGCAGAATTGCCAATAAAATTAACATGTTGTGGAATAAATAAAAAAATAAGTTACTTTTAATGGTTGTGTCTAACTTGATCACGAGGAGAAAATTTTGTGGAATAAATAAAAAATTAAGTTCGTTTTAACGTGAGTCCATTTGTTTTATGGAAATAGGAGAGAAATTAAGATCGAATTTTGCAAAATTAAAGGATGAATTTTAAAATAAATAAATTTGATTGAAGAGGTAAAATTTATTTATTGTACTAATTTATTTCCCTTCTTTTATTTTTTTCTCCCAACTTCAGCATATAAAATTTATTTATTCTTCTCATCAAATACCTCAAAATAAATACTTTTAATTCACATTGAATAAATATTTTTAATTATTCAATGAGAAGACAAACACATTTAAACACTTACATAAAATAAAATCTCCTAACTCCTCGAACTCTTTTATATTCCTTTTCTATCCCTCAAGAAATAACTTAATCCAATATAACTTTCTTTTGGATTGTCTCAGCCCAAACATGAAAGGCTCTACTTTATTTTTTTTAAAACATTGAGACTTTGCATGGTTTGATCTTATGCATCACCAATGCAGGTATTTGTAGAGCTTTAACACTATATTCAAATTTTGATTGTTGAAAAAAATAGACAGATGATATAAAGAACCGTTGAGGAGCAAATAGGAGAGAACAAAGAAGAGGAGAGGACTGAGTTCCTCTCGGTCGTGAGGACCCTTGGTCTTCAGTTCTTTTTTTTTTTTTATCGTCGTTTTGAGAGTTCTTGGTCTTCAGTTTGACACAACAAGCCTGTATGACAATATGTGGGTTGTCCAGTTCTGAGCATGTCTGATTTAGAATTGAATAAAGTTTCGGAAAAAAAGCGTGAGACAGATCACAAAGGCTGGAAGACCAATGCTTCCTGTCCAGTACAGCAAGCAATTTTCCTGAAATCTGTATTGATCGCTATCAGGACATTCCAGATATCCATGCAGTCGTCCAAAGCAACAGATATGGTTCCAAATTGGCCAATGAAAAAGGTTGAAACAACTACCCCTTAACTTGGGTCTAAGCATTTTAGCGGCCTTGTATCTACTCGGGCCATTGAAACAACTTCTCTGGAGTAATTTCCCTCAAAATATTTCAGCCAAAGTCATGCCACCTTGATAAAGAAAATATAAGTTCCAATTTTGTGAAGTAGTTCAACAAAGAATACCTCGAAGCACATTTTTGAAGAGGAATGGAATAGACACTGATATTATGTGTGCTTCCTTTTAGTTTGTTATCAAGATGGGAAGTGGATTGGCGTGAACGTCCCCCCCATTCAAGTTTACCTGTTAGATGATTCTTCACTCCAGAGAAACACAATGAAAGAATATAAGAAAGTAATTTGACAAGTAACAATCCCGCTGAATTAAGCTATTCATATTGCCATTCTTCAGCAAATATGACAACTCAGCAGTTTATTTTTATACATTCAGTCCTGCTGAATTAAACTACTACTTAGCAAACATGACAACACATGTCTATCTTTATACTTACAATTTGCATTATCCATTGCCACGTAATATCCATGCTCTCCTGCTATCATATGGGCAAAGAAACATTAAACTGCGGTGACAGAGCTGGCAGAGACAACGAAACCTTCCATTCTATTCTTTATCTCATCAGGATTGGCCCCAACTATCTTATCTACCACTTTCCCCTCCTTCATGAAAAGAAAGGTTGGCATAGCCTTCACATTCAATCTGCTTGCAACAACCTAAACAACAAGAAAAAATGAATTAAAGGTACCGAGACATAGAATATTAAACTCCAGTAAAATAAGCTTTCGTTGCCTATAAGAGTAGTGGCTATTGATGTTGTAACATTGCATAACCAATCATGGGTTGCATCTCGTTTTAGTAGGCAATTCAATGATTATATCTGAAAGAATAACCTAGTTTTAGAACTTAGGTCATGAGTGATTTGAAATGCAGGGCAGACAATTCTAGCTTACTGACATTGAAGATAGATCTTCAGAGAAGCATCCTTCATGGTTCACAAAACAAATCTTCTCGGGTGAAAGGTGTTCTTCATGGTTGTTAACTCTAGTACTTGTCTACTCGTTATATTAATCTCTGAGATCGATATAAGAAAGCAGACACCAGTAAGTCAGCTGCCCATGGAATAGACCAATTGATGAATGGTAACATACCTTGTTCTTTTTTTCTCTGAGAAGGTGAATAAACCTCGTTCTACTTGATTTGCCTATTGAAGATATAACCAAAATATGTGGTCGAATTATGACCATATCATCCCATGGTGCAAGACACAAACCTTTGGCTAAAGATCAAAAAATCATAACCAAACCTGACATTAATGGTCTGGTGGCTGAACAACTGAGCTCCCATCCAAAAGACTAGAGTTCAAATCTTAACTCACTCAGAAAAACGAAAACCCATAACCAGCACCAAAGGAAAAAGCCAAGTTTGGATTAATAAAAACACCAACTTCAGGTTTTTGAGCAATTGTATATAAATTTTAAATGGCATCCAATATCCTTCAAAGAAAAACAGTAATCTCCAAAACCTTGGTTTTTGAGCTAAGCTGTGTTTTAAATATCTAAGTTAATGCAAGCGAACAAATTAACAAACACACTGGAAAGAGACTACCAATCAGGTCCTTTTTAGAAAGCGAAATTTAATTCCTTGTCCACCTACATTTTTGTCAATTCATTATGCATGCAATTCTTTTGTCAATTCAGCAAATAAAACATACACAAACAGAAAACACATGTACAGATCCCTTCCATCTGGAATATTTTTGTTTTTCTGAAACTTCTCCAAAAGGAGAATAACTTTGCATTAAATGAGAGAATATCTGGTTACAATAGTTGATAGGGACCACTGCCACGAAGCCTCAAAAGGATAAGTAAAGGATAAAGCAGGACGCATCAACAGCAGTGGCTAACCAGATATTCCAAGATCCAGGTCACATATGATCCGCAAGATGAGTGGCAATGTCAAAAAGACATTGAATGAGCATAAGACCCGAAGATATCATAAGGTCTCTCAAAAGTTCTTCCCTCCCTGCCCCCTTTTCTTCATGTAAACTCTAGTTGTTGCTCCTGCCGAGCAGGGCCCCTCCCCCCCTCATCGATTACCTCTCCACTTCACCTATCAATTTTGTGTTTGTGTTTCAAGTCTATACTTATTGTTCTTCTTACTTTGTTTTGTGTTATTCGGGTTTGCTTCAGCAACCCGTGTCTCTCCGGTTGCATCGGCAACTTGTGTCTTCTTTGTCAAAGATGTGCGCTGTGAGAGCTTATCCATCTAAAATATTAGAAAGTTGATCTTTAATCGTGGGGTAACTCAAGGCAACGGAATACCCCTTATCCCTACTAATCACACTACCGTAAAATGGAGTTTATGTATATGGGATAAACCTATCCCATGACTTCCCATGCGAATCCAGAGAGTAGAAGATGTGACTGTCACATCAATCCCACTATAAACTCTCAACCCATCGGCAGCCACCCGTCACACAAATCAAATAAACATGTTAGCTATCACATCAAAGAAAAATCCCTCCTTTGATTCGATGCCCCGGTCCTAAGCATCAAAGACATCACATCAAACATGAACCAACCACATATTTCCTATCCCTTTGCAAAGTCAAACAAAATATATCTTCTAATTAAGAGCACAACAGATATGCCCCTCCCCATCCCCCCCCCCCCCCCCCCCCCTCTCTCTCTCTCTCTCACCTTGAGGTCATCCACATCCACCAGGAGGAAGATGGCATCTTGGTAAGCCCCAGACAACTCCTCAAAGAACGGGTTCATGGCAACGGAGGGAGCGCACCACGAAGCGGTGAAGTGGGCTATGACCTGAAACAAGAAGATGAGTTTCGTCGAACACCTTGTGGGCGACAACCAACCAAAACCTTACCAAAAGAAGGATGGGTGATGATTCTACTACTCACAGGGCGCCCTTGGCGGATGGATTGGGCAACGGAGGAATCCCACGATTCCTCCGAGTCCACAGCTACCACCTTGGCGGTTGCTTCCATGGAGATTTGACGATCTCTTCTTCTTCGCTAGTGGGTTTTGGGGAATGGGGGTTGGAGATGAAGGCTTTCGGTGATATTGGGGGAGTACTTAAGTGGACTTTGGAACGTTCCAGAAGCCTTTTTTTATTTTATTTTATTTCATTATCTTCTTTCCGATAGTACAGAACTATTTTTAATGAGACATAAGATGGAAGTAGAAAGTTAGCTTGTTCCTGTTGTGTATTTCCTCGCAGCATCAGAAATGATTGCTTGGGAAACATGCTATGTTTCTCCTCAAGTAACGCGGGGAATTTTCATATAGCCACTGGATTCTATAATGCTACTATTGCGTCCTTGAAGTGTTGTCTTGGTCGCGAAATTGCAAAGCCACGCTCTAGGGAAAGGGAAGGAGACTAATGCCGTTGCTAATTGTAAGGTTTCCTTTGTGAGAGTTGGCAAATTAAAACGTTATTTTTGCCCACCATCTCTCCCGTGTGTACCGGTACTTAATAGTTAGTTTGCTTGACTGACTTAACAAATATGAATTTTGTAAGGTATAATTTATGTTAACTTTTATTTTTATTTATTATGCAGAATGGGGCCGTTTATCGAAAATTGGTGTTAAAGATATGTGTGAGGGTTAGAAATGTGATTTCTTCTTTTAACACTCCTCCCAACTAATGTTGTGTTGTCATAACACGTGTCACGTGGTTAAGTAGGTAAATAAACTAGTCCTACGCGATTGTGCACACTAATCAAGTACCAAAAATCATTGGGGATAGGTGTGTTTCGAGGATAAAACGCCTTTCAAGTTGGAATCTTGCTGTGTTAAATGGAAATTAGTCCCAAACCGCACAAAACCAAGAAGCTTTGGGCATTTAGGAGGAGATGGTGTGCCAAAACTCTTCTTTCTTTATTATTTTTTTTATGTGATTACTTGTGTATATTTTTAATTTCGTAACTATATTACATTTTTCACAAATTATAAATTTTTTAATGATCGTCGGTGGCCTCTAGACTTTTCACATTCTCGATTAATTCTTGCACGTGGAATTTGCCCATAATACGTTACGCCCATTAATTTCATCATAGGTCTGAGATTGAGTCCAATAACTTATATGGGCTTCGAATTGGGCCAAGTTTCATGAATAAATTAAAAGAGCACAATGGAACAGAAACTTTACGTATTACATGGGCGCACTGTGAGGTCTAAGGTTTCCATGAATTATGGATAGTGACATATCCTCTCTCTCTCTCTCTCTCTCTCTCTCTCACACACACACACACACAAGGGTCGGATCCTGTGAGTATAGTGTTCATAGTAGATCAAAGTGAAAATCAAATGTAAAATAAATAAATCACCAAAAATAGTGTGGTGGTTTTGCACTGGATATTAACAACCAATATTTTTTTTAATTGAAATTTTTTATAATTAATGACATTTTCTAAATATATAAATTAATTAAAGATTTTCGTGAAGATAAAATATTAACTATTTTCAAAATAGTAACTATTTAGAATTAATTGTTACAAGTATTATTTATAAGAATAATGCTAAAATTTATATTAGAAGTAAAAATTGACTTAATTATAGCTATACTTGTAATACAAATTAACTTACATATAAACTTTTTCAGGTTACCAAAAAAAAGGGAAATATAGATACTTACGTAAAAAGTGATGTGGAAGGGTTATAAATTATTCTAAGGTATCTTTGTATTAGTGAAATCCTATTTTTTATTAGTGAAATTTCATTTTGCATTAGTGCAAAATTATTCCAAGGGCAGTATCATCTGTGCAAAGTGATTTTCCACTATTAAGACCCGTGTTGTTAAAGCCCTTTAAGACGTTTGGGACTTGGGTCAGACGTTTAGTCAGACGTCTGGATACCTTCCCAGATGTCAGGAAATCAAATTTTTCGTGTACGTCCCCGCGTCTGCGCGCGTGCTACGCGCAGACAGTACGCAGCCTCGTTTTCTTCTCTCCTCTCTCTTCTCGCCGACGCAACCCTAAACCCCGCACCTACTTAAACCCCCTCCTCTCCCTCATTCACCTCACCTTCAGCCACCCTTCTTCTTCCTTCAACGAGAGCGGTGAGCGGCGAGTAGCGAGGAGCGGGTGTGAGCGGTGTGGGAGGAGAGGAGCAGCGAGGGAGCTCGTCGGAGAGCTCACGGTCGGTCGGGCGTGCGCAAGGTGGAGAGGTGTGTCGGGGAGGTCCTCCTCGACACTGCTGCAGCCAGAGCAGCAGGAGAGCGGGCGTGGCGCGGCGGCGTGGGGTGCGAGAAGGTGAAGGCAGCTTCTGGTTCTGATATTTTTCTAGAATCAGATGTTTGGATCGACATCCAGATGACGTAGACGATGTCTAGAGGAGGTTCCAGAAGACTGAGAGGTAAATCCCGCCACCTATTCTTTCCTTTGTGGATACGGCTATGTAGATCGTTCTGTCGAGGCACTGTTCCGTGTCATATTGAGGAGATTTGCATTTGATGTAAGCACATTTACACTACTTAAAATGTCTATTTATGCATGTTCTTAAGCATAGGATTGCATTTCATGATATAAATATTGCATTACATGCATCATCTTGCATTTAAAGTAGTTTGAATAAAATGGAGGTTAATTGTCTCATTTTATGTGCTTGGACAAGGCAAACATTTTATCGGAGCCTCGGATCAAAGATTTAACCGTATAGATGTGATCAGGGCGACGATTGGAGTTCAACGACTCCAAGATCGCCCTAATCAGACATCCGTAGCATCAGATAGTGACCCGGGAACCCTAGAAGATCAATGGCCAGGATGGTGTAAATCCGCACTTCAGATGAAAAATCCGACCGCACGGATGAATTCGGATCGACGATCGCAGCCCAACGACACAAAAATCGAGTTAATCCGACATCCGTGGCACCATCTACAACTTCCAGAAGATGGACGACCAAGATAGCGCCACGTGGCGCCATCTCAGCCGCCCAAACGGCAGCTTGCATCTTGTGAAGGTCCCGCACCTGATCGCTCTCCGCCGTTGGATCTTAATCCAACGGCTGTGGGTGCTCGCGCTTAAAAGCGTTCACTCGACCATCCGTGCCCCATAGTGCAGTGGTCGAGCGTGCTTTCACGAGCGCAGGGCGCGGGTTCGAGCCGTGGGGAGGGGCTGGAAGGCGCGGCAATTGGGTGCGGGTGGAGCGTCAGATGGAGATCGGACGGCCGCGCGCTCCTGATAGCGTCGATGCGCGATTGGACGCGCAATCAGACGCGCGGGCGTGTGCGCAATGCAGCGGGCGGGAACGCATCTTAAGCCGTACGATCTCGCGATCGGACGGCTGAGGATCGCTGGACATGCGTGGACGTTGATGAGCGGGTAGCCGAGGAGGCGCATGGGAGCCGCCCACGACGCCCACGTTGAGGGCTTTAGTGACGGATTTATCCGTCACTAAAGACCCCTCTTTTATTATTTTGAACTTGTAATGTCCATTTTGCCCCCACTCCTTGCAACTATAAAAGGAGACCCCCTCCATACGAAATTTTCATCCCTTCTTTCTCCTCTCTACACCTCCAAAGCTCAAAAGAAGCTTGTCCCACACCCGGAATGCTTTTCGCGAGATAAAGTCCAATTTTCGTTCCCCTTCAGAAGTGGATTCGGCGACGACGACGGCGTGCTGCTCCATTCCCGTTCTTTTGCTTCATCCTATTTCGTCCTGCTTCGTTCTCCTTCGTCCAGGCGTCGTTCCGTCCGGCTCGTCCTCCAAGCAATCGTCAAGGAGGATAACTTCTCTCTCCCATTCTTATTTACAACTTTTCTAGTGTAGAATTTTCTTGCTTTATAGTGTAATTGATTTTCCGCTTTTTAGTGTAACTTTTATTTAGTTTGATTATATAAACAATTGAAATATTGAATGCGTGTTCTCTTTCTCTCTCTCTCTCTTTCTTTTTAGTTTGATAGCTCTATTGTAATTATATCGCCTTACTTATCAAAAAATCCTAAAAAAATATAATTGTGAATATAGATCAACGTAGCCTCCCTGTGTTTGACCTGGAGTTCTTTTCGGTATAAATTTTATTTGTTGAACACGAATTCTTCACTTTCGAACTACAACGACAGGTTTTCCAAAACCAAACACGTAAGCGTAGCGATTCGCAAAAACCGTTCAACAGCATCGCTGCGTGTAGGATTCGCTTCGGGAAGGCGCGGGACACGCCCTCCCACGCAGTTCAGACGTTTGGGAGAGGCACCAGATGGCGAGAAGTGTTTCCAGACATCCGGAGAGGTTGTCGAACGTCTAGAATTGGATTTAGATGGTCCAGCAGAGTTCTTGGACATCTATGGAGTGGCACAGGAGTTGAGGTATGGTTCTGGACTCTTTTAAGACGTCCGATATGAATCAGAATTACTGTTTTGACCTATTTAGGATCCGTTTGAGGTTCGATTTTCGCAATTAAGATTCCGTTTTTCTCCGTATAAATTTCTCTACTTGTTGGGATACTTTTTATCCTATTCTGAGTAGTCTCTTGTGAATGATCCTTGTGATAGTACCTCGTTCCGTTGCGGATTTGGGGTTTGCTGAGGCATGTGGACCTACCGATTAAGCCCCCATTACTCCTGGGTTTACTAGTAGAGTGGCTTCCCCTAGTTTAATTACAAACTTGAATACATATGTGGAATGAATGTTAGATCCTAGGGTATGGTATGAATCCTAGGACTAGAAACACTGGAATAGTTGTATGGAATGTATGAATTGCAGTCTTGGATGAGTAAATAGAATAATAACAATTGCCTGTAAATGGATAACAGCTGCCTGTGAAATGTAAAGTACTGTTGTTAGCAACTGTTACATCTAAATTCCTGTTGTTTACAATTAAATATGAGCTGTCTGTATATGAATTGGAAATGGAAGATTGAATGTTGGAAACACGAGCTACCTGCGAATAAACCTGGAATGTGAATAGTAAAGTTACATGCTACATGTGTAGAACCTGAGAAATGGAAATAGAAATGATGAAACCTAGTTTGGCTTTGCCTAAGAAACATGAGCATGAACCCTACGGGGAATTAGGAGTAGAGCTCCTAGAAATAAATGGAATGGAATTGGAAATGTGAATGAGGAAGTGAGCTAGCCCTTGAGTACGGAGTACCAAGGAGAGCGACTGTCCCCCTGCTTAGTGCAGAGTGGAGCTAGTCGCCCTAGGGTTAGGACCTAGGGTTAGGATTGACCACTTTGTACCGACTTTTTGGCACTCGCGTATACAGTACCGGGGAGAGCTACTAGTGTAGGGAGAGAGTTAGCCACCCCACGGGGCCCGGGGTTCAGCTAGCTGCCTTACACCGACTTGTTAAGCCCACACTGGGCAAACCAAGGTAGTCAGGCGAGGGTGCACGGACTGTGGAGGGGCGAGACCCCTGTTTGGTTCTTAGGGGCTAGACCCCTGTTACTGAGAGGGCTATGCCCTATACTGGTTCCATGCTATGCTTTGGGCGCACCCGTTAACGGAAATGACTGACCGGGTGCCAGTGCGGGGTAGCTACCCGTACGTTTATCGCGTGTGCCGTAGTCACCGTTACGTCCATCAGTGACCTTGGGGTGGTTGACTGAGTGTAGGACCACCAAAGGAGACTCTCCCGGCCAGGAGAGCACCACGTGCTACTTTTACTTTTCGGAAAAAACTGCAATCAAGATCGTTCCCACGAGGAACATTTGAGATCAAGAAAGAGACTTGATAAATAAACCAAGTGATGAAAGAAAGAATAATTAGTAAAGAAACAAATAAATTGAAAACAACAGTTACCTGTCCACCTTTACTGTTTTAGTTAGCTGGTTGCCACTCTACTCAGCGTTCGCTGACGTTTTGTACTCATAACCTTTTTCAGGTCCAGGTGTTGAGCACCTAGAGCCTAGGGTTGCAGAGGGTGTTGGGCTCAGTAGAGCCCAGTAGTTGTAGCTTTCTGTTGTACTCCGTTTCCTGTTGTAGTGAGTAGTTGTTACACTTCTTTACTCTTTTATTGTGAACTTTATATTCCTGTACTTATTTAATTTTCTACTGTTGTGGTGGGGTGTACTGTAGTAGTTTACTTCTTTACTGCTGTACTTTTGTTACTGTTAGTTGCTTGCATTGTGAATGTGGTTTATTTTACTGCTTTTTGGTTACTTCCTCGTTGGACGACTGGGTCTTGGGATCAGTCGGGTCGGTCTGGTCTCGTGTCCTGTAGGGATTCGGGAACCGGGTCGTAACATCCACCCGTGCAAAGTAATTTTGACCTATGGGTTTAGAGTTTAGGTTTATGGAAAGTGATTTCACATATGAGAAGTGATTTTACACTTGAAAGATGAATTTTCACCTTAGAGTTTAGGATTTAAGGTTTAAGGTTTATAGTTTACACCCTAAATCCTAAGCCTTAGGGTGGAAAAATCACATTTCAAGTGAAAAATCATTTGTCATAGGTAAAGAAACACTTGGAATTTAATTTTACACTGGTGCAATCTTTGCAATGATGCAAAATTATTTTAAAGGTGAAAAGTAGTTTTGTATCGGTACAAAGTAAGATTACACCTGTATAAAGTGATTTTGCACCGGTACAAAGTGGTTCCAAAGGTAATTTGAGTGGTTTGCACTTATACAAAAGTGATTTGTAGTTGGTTTAACAGTGGTGAACCCATCATGTGTCGGTATTTTTTTACATAAAAAAAAGATATATTAAGTGAGAATCACGTTCACACTGTTGTACGTTAACTTTTGTATCAACTTTTTTATTTTTAAACCCTTATCCTTTCTGATTTTACATGTTGGCTAATGACTCAATTGAAAATTTCATGGTAAAAATAAATCATCTCTTTGTACTGTGATTCCTAGATTAATTTGCATCTGCCACTTTAAAGAGTATCACTTTATCCTTTGAACTTTCCATCTTTAATTATAAGTGACATTCCTCTCCTATTATTTCAATGTAAATATTAAATATCGATGAATGTGTACCCAATTTATCCTTCATTACACATGCCGCTCATCATCCTTCGCTACTTGTTATTCAATTTATTAAAATGCAATAGTATTGAATCATTAACATACTTACCTAAATTGTTCTAAATTAAGTTCATTTCACATACGTATTGCATATCTTTGCTGCAAGTTTTGCAACTCGAGTGAGATGATGGAGTCATAAGAGAAAGGTCTGCACGTGGAGAAAGAGTAAATTGAAGGTATTTTATCAAACTTTACTGGTTGTCATCTTAAAGTAGTGAGAAGGAAGATAGAGGTGTACGGCAATCGGATTAGATGAGATTTCAGTAAATTCATAATTTAATTTACTTTTTTTTTTTTCGAGATTCTTACAATCTAATTCAATCCATTTTAAGATTTAATCCAATTCAATCAGAAAAATTTGAATTAGATCGAATTGCCGATTAAATTTTATAGATTATAGATTAAATCAGATTTGTGAAGGTCTAAATCCAAATCGGATTCAATTACAATAAATTAAAAATTTTAAATTCAATTAAATCTATAATTGTAAAAAAATCAATCCAACCTACTTCAATTAGGTTAGAGTGAACTGAGTCGCAGATTAATAAAATCCGTGTGCACTCCTGGAGAAAGCAACTTGGACAAAGATACTTGTGATGATGCCTTTTAAAAAGTATCGGGGCAAGTTTATTTTTTAGGCTTTATCAAAGAGGCTTATTGACGTTCCTCATATTTTTATTTATGGCAGTAAAAACATTAATGGTTGATTGCAATTTGTACGTGTTTTTTTGATACTATAATTCTCTCCTCATTTTTTGATTCTATAATTCTCTCCTAATTCAATGCCCCTTCAGGTTGCCCTTAGCAATCAGATAGGTTGTGAAAAATTGGTGCGTGGGATTAAATGGAGTTAGGTGGTTGGATGTATGGTCGGATAATTAGTGGATCGGATGGGATAGTTATCAAATTTCAAGTGATTATAATATTTTTGTATTATAACTTAAAGAAATCTGATTGGATGGGGAAGGAGATTGTTGGCTGTGAATCATGATCTACCTCTCCCCTTAGGGTGATATGTTTCAACTCTGGTTTGATCTCTGATGTTGATCCTGTCTTGTTTGTTTGTAATTTATCATCCTCTTTTCCTACCTCTGAGTCTTTACTCTCGAAAAATTAGCAAGTTTTCAATTGTTGTTTTTCAGCATAAAGATGCTTCAATGAGTTTGGAAAATAATAACTTTTCTTGTACTAATTTTGGCTTAAACTCCTCACATTATTCGATTATGTCTAACAACAAAAGTTCTCGATGCCTTTCTGTGGTACGTTTTGAAAATCTCAATGATAGGAGATTAGAAATGTATGATACTGTTGTTAAAAATGGGAACACCAACAATACTTTTGGTTTAGCTTGGGGCATCTATCTTCTTCTACCCTCCCATCCCCCCTAATCTTGGTCTTGACCCTCCCCACGTCATCGAGGTGTAGGATGAGGGGGTCCCTTTGCACATAAGCAATGATGTAAAGCTTTTAGATACTCAGTCAGATGTGGAGCCTCAAGGTGGTTTGGATCTTTATGATGCGGAACCCCTACTCCTCAAAGATTCAGCATATGAGGCACACCCTTTAGCAAAGACTAAAGGAGGCCGTGGTGGTCTTTTGTTGGAGGGCATGGGTCAAATAACCCGAAGTCATGTCAAGTCTCTTTGTAAAACACTTTCATTATGAATTAACTCTTTTGGAATTGTCGGGGCATCCTTAATGTCCCAACCTTGAATTGCCTAAAAGACATCATTCATCACCATACTCTTAATTTGATTTCCTAATTGAACCATTTGCTGACCACCATGCGATTGACTCTATCAAGGATTCTATTTCCTTCCATTCTTGTATAGCCTTACCAGAGTCCCCCAAGATTTGGTGCTTTTGGAAGGATCCCCTTGTCATTACCTCTTACCCCTCCATAAATCAAGCCATTACTGTTCAGCGCTCCTTTGCCAATACCTCTTTCAAAATTACTGGTATTTATGCTTTGACTGATGTTGAAGCATGCCTAAACCTCTGGAACTATCTTACTGATACCTCATTGCAGCCTCCTTCTTCTTGGATTATAGGTGGTGACTTTAATTGCATTCTTCGTGCCTCCGAGAAGACTGGAGGGCTCCCTTTCTCTGATTCCCAGACTGCTCCTTTTAGATCATGCATCCATAATTTGGCCCTTATTGAGATGCCTCTCTCCGGTCCTCAACTCTCCTGGTGCAATGGCAGATGGGGGAGCGATAGAATCTATCAAAAGCTTGACTGCATTCTTATTAATTCTGAAGCCTTGGCTGAGATCTCTTCAGGGGTTTATATCTCTAGAAGAAATTCCGATCATGTAAATCCCTACTTGGAAGGGGTGAGATCAGCGTAACGTAAAAATGCGGAATTAAAATATAACAATCTCACAAAATAGATAGTCACACAATGTACACAATGATTTTTAGGTGAAAACCCAAACCAGGTGAAAACCACCACCTAACCCTCTCGAGTTAGGATTTTCCGATCAACCAAGTTAATCAAATCTACTAAACAAATCACTTAAACGAGGGTGATTCAACCTCAATTACAACCACGCTACAAGTGCGAGGGTAGCGTTCCTCAACCCCTTCTCTTCACGAGAAGGATTTTGTCCCTCGATGGAGATGGGAATTCGCAACACGAATACCCAACCAATTAACAAAGTAAAATACAACAATAATCCTATAGAGCCAACAAAGTAATTCTTAAACTAAGCTTCTATAAGAGTTAGGATGCTTCCCTTTGATGGAAGTGCATCGACGACGCGGATGCGTGAACTACGCGACGGCGCAACTGTGCTCTCGTGAACTATGGCGAGAAAGCGGGTGAGCAAATGATCGATGCTCTCTAAATGTAGAACATAAGCTTGGAGAGCTAGAGCTTCAACTACTTCTCTTGGACACAAAAGATGTGGAAAGTAGTTTTCTTAGTGTGTCTTGGTGTATTTTGAGTCGTAAAGGTTCTCCTCTATTTATAGAGATCCTAGGAAGGCTTTGGAAGGCCTTAGAAGGCTTCCATAGTCGTTGGGTACAACCTCCAAGAGAATCAAGCCGAAATCAGGATTAATCATTACACTGACAGGGTTATCAGACGTCTGATCCTGGTATCGGATGTCTGGAAAACCAGTTTAAGATGTCTGGGAGCAAAGTTAGACGTCTGATTTTAGGCAAGTTTCCTTCCTGACTTGAATCAGATCTAAACAGGGTTCTAGTGAAATGTCATCAGACGACATACAGGACGTCTGGAAAGATGTCTGGATGTCTGGAAACCTACTTTTCTGTGGAAATGGATTCCCAAGGGAGTGCAATGGCTATAAAATCTCTGAGAAGAGATTTTGGGTCAGCCGAGGCAAAACGGTCATGTATCAGATGTCTGGGGTCCTCTACGGACGTCTGATACGAGGCTAATAGTCATGTCCTTCATTGTTTGCTAAGGCAGCCAATGATCCATTAATTAGACGTCTGGCAAAATCATCAGATGTCTTCTAAGACATCTGGACTAAGGTCTGAACGTCTGCTTTCATCAAACAGAACTAACTAAGTCCAGCCTAAACATTATCAGACGTCTGAGTCAACAGTCTAATGTCTTAAAAGTCATTATCAGACGTCTGATTTTCTGGTTAGACGTCTAGAAAGGTTGTTTGAACCATATTTTGATTTTCTAAGTTCTCTACAGAAAACTTAAGTATCCTAGGGTTGTGCAGGTGTTCCTAGGACTACTGTTAGGGTACTTTGAGGCTCTTTAACATAATATTCTAAGAAATAAAAAAAGCAAGGAAATAAAGATAAAAGTACATAGAAAGAGATAAATAGAATTCTATCATATTCTTCTTATCCTTTCATCTTCAAGCTATCGCTCCTCGCAAAGCTCCTCTATTTTCCATCAAGCTCGTCCAATCCGCCATGGATGCAAGCTCGAACTCCATCTAACCACGTCTCCATTTGCAATTAACTTGAAATCTAAGACTTCAAGTGCAAATGTTAAATGACAGGTGTTTTGTTATCATCAAAATAAATGATCGCGGTGCTCTAGCACCAACAATCTCTCCCTTTCTAATGATGACAAAACCATAAATAATAATGCAAAAAAAGCCTCCCCCTTTTTGACATTATCAAAAAAGGTTTAATTGATTTTAGAATTCCTATAACTTTCCCTTAAAACATGCTCTTCTATAAATGAGTTGAATTTCTTTTAATAAGAGTAGTGCCCTCCCCTTTTTGTAACAACAAGATAGCTATTATTTTTCTCCCCCTTACTAAAGAAAATTTAGCTAACTTACATCTCCCCCTAAATAATTGACAATTAGCTCATAATTTTAACTCCCCCTATCTATTTGCTAATGATAAAAGGATAGGGTAAAGGGTTTTACCTCACCTATCATGACTAATAAAATGGCCCAAATGGAGGTGGTGGATGTCACATTGGATAGGGCTTCCATCCATAGCTTGGAAGCTCGAGCATCGGCACATGTCTCCAATCTGGCGGTCGATGTGCGGCGGGTCCATCATTTGTTTGCCGTCTCATCGGTCTTCTCATTTTCCTCCTTGGTCTGCTCCTTGGTCCTCCCAACTCGATTTGACCATCCTTGAGCTTGTAGGTCCAGTCTCTTATGTTGTAGTTACCCTTGAAACCTACAAAACAAGATTTCAAATCTTTCTTCGGTATCCAAGTGAGCTTGGATCCGGATTTGTTAGTAGGTCTCCTTGACGGAGATCCTTTCTCAATCTTAGGGCTATGACAATCTTCTATTTTGTTGATTAATTTGTTAGAATTTTCCCTAAGACATGCGATTTCTTTTTCTATAATATTTATCTTAGTCTTTAAATAAAAAATTTATAACTTTAGGCTAGCATTTTCCTCAATTAATTTAGTATTTTCATTGATTAAGTTATCATTTTTAGGACTAGCTTCTAAATCCTTAAGTTGTTTTTCTAACATTTCATTTTCATTTTTAAGAAAACTAAGGTTCTTTTTAATATTTTTATTTTCTATCTTAAGTGATTTACTAACTTTAAAAAGCTCATTGAATGCATTTTATAAATCGGAATTTACCTCGTTGTTGGAGTTGCTTCCGCTTTCGCTGTCGCTTTCTCCTAAAGCCATGAAACCAAAGCAAGAGGTTTCATTCTTCTCAGGATTTTCTTCTTCCTCTTCCTTCGAGCTCGAGTCGTCCTAAGTTGCTTGGAACGCCTTCTTCTTAGACTTCTTCTCCTTTTCCTTCTTCTGCTTCTTGAGAAGAGGGCACTCTGGTAGTAGATGCTGATGTAAACACATTTACACTGCTTAAAATGTCTATTTATGCATGTTCTTAAGCATAGGATTGTATTTCATGATATAAATATTGCATAACATACATCATCTTGCATTTAGAGTAGTTTGAATAAAATGGAGTTTAATTGTCTCCTTTTATGTGCTTGGACAGGGCAAACATTTCATCGGTCCTCAGATCAAAGATCCAACCGTATGGATGTGATCAGGGCGACGATTGGAGTTCAACGACTCCAAGATCTCCCTAAACAGGCATCCGTAGCATCAAATAGTGATCGGGGAATCCTAGAAGATCAAGGGCCAGGATGGTGAAGATTCGCACTTCAAATGACAAATCCGACTGCACGGATGAATTCGGATCGATGATCGCAGCCCAATGACACAAAAATCAAGTCAATCCGACATCTGTGGCACCATCTACAACTTCCAGAAGATGAACGGCCAAGATGGCGCCACGTGGCGCCATCTCAGCTGCCCAAATGGCCGCACGCATTCTACGAAGGCCCCGCAGCTGCTCGCTCTCCGCCGTTGGATCTTGATCCAACGGCTGTGGTCGGCTGCGTTTAAAAGCGTCCGCTTGACAATCCGCGCCTTGTAGCGTAGCGGTCGAACGCGCTTATTCGACCGGCGGGCGCGAGTTCGAGCCGTAGCAGAGGGCTGGAGGCGCGGGCGATTGGGCACGGGCGGGCGTTGGATTGCGATCGGATGGCCGCACGCGCCCAATAGCGTTCACGCACGATTGAACACGCGGCGTCACGCGCGATTGCACGCGCCAGGCTGGCGCAGTGCAGCGGGCGGAGATGCGTCTTAAGCCGTCCGATCTTGCGATCGGACGGCTGAGAATCAAAGTGCGTGCGATGGCGTTGAGCGCGCGGGCAGCTGAAGCGGCACGCGTGGGCGCGGAAGCTACGCCCATGTTGGGGGCTTTAGTGACGGATTTATCCGTCACTAAAGACCCCTCATTTATTATTTTGAAGTTGTAATGTCCATTTTGCCCCCACTCCTTGCAACTATAAAAGGAGACCCCCTCCATACGGAATTCTCATCCCTTCCTTCTCCTCTCTACCCCTCCAAAGCTCAAGAGAAGCTTGTCCCACACCCGGGATGCTTCTCGCGAGATAAAGTCCAAATTTTCATTCCCCTTCAGAAGTGGATCCCACGACGACGACGGCGTGCTACTTCGTTCCCGTTCTTCTGCTTCGTTCTCCTTCGTCCAGGTGTCGTCCCGTCCGGCTTGTCCCCCAAGCAACCGTCGAGGAGGATTTCTCTCTCCCTATTCTTTTTATTGCTTTCTAGTATAGATTTACTACTTTCTAGTGTAGGTTTGCTCATCCTCCAAGCAATCGTCGAGGAGGATATGTTACGAACGTGGCCTCAAGACGTTTTTTTTAAGACGTCTGGGAAGTGGCCCAGACGTCTGACCAGACGTATGGAACCCTTTTCAGACGTCTGGTATTTAATTTTTGCAGCGTACGGGGTTGCGTCTGCTCGCATGCATGCGCAGACTTGCGCCCGCCGCTCTCTTCCCTCTTTTTCCCTCTCTCCCCGCGCGGCCTTAAAAGGCCCCTCGCCCTCTCCCTCACCCTCATCTCCTTCGTGTTCCTCTCCTTCTTCTCCCAACCGGTGTGAGAGCGCGAGCGAGCGGCGGCAGCAGCGGCTGCGGCAAGTGTGCTGGAGGAGGTGTTGCGGTAGGGAGGAGACGCTCGACCGTGAGGGCTCGAGCTTGCCGGGGCAGCTAAAGCCGGCCGGCGGGGGAGCAGCGGGCGTGGAGTGTCGCGGAGGAGCAGGCGGACGGGGCGCGGCGCGGTCGTGCGTCGCGGATGGAGAACAAGTCGAGCTTTGATTCTGGAAGTTTTTCCAAAATCAGACGTCTGGGATTCCAACCAGACGACGGTGAAGACGTCTGGAGGACTGTCCAGACGTCTGGATAGTAAGATATTTCCACCTTCTTCCTTTTTCGCGTGTACGGCCATGTAACGACCCGATTCCTGAGTCCCTATGAGACACGAGAACCGGACCGACTCGACTAATCCCAAGACCTAGTCGTCCAACGAGGAAGTAACCAAAAGAGCAGCAAAATAAACCACATTCAGCATGAATATAACTAACAGTAAGGAAATACGGCTGTAAAGAAAGAAGCCACTACAGTATATACCACCACAACAGTAGAACAACATTCATAACATAATATGAACTGCAGGTAAGAAAAGTACAGCGGAAACAAGAACTACTCACTACAGTGGAACCAAAACAAAAAGTGATACAAGAGAACAGTGGTAACTCTACTGGACCCTACTCGGCCCAGCGTCCTCTGCAGCCGCTGACCCTGGCTGCTCAACACCTGGTCCTGAAAGGTAACGAGTGTAACACGTCAGCAAAACGCTGAGTAGAGTGGCAGCTAAACTAAGGAAACAGTAAAGTGTACAGTAGCTGTTTTAATTTTCTTTCTTCCTTTATTTACGTCTTTCTATTGTTTCAAAATTTATCTATTTCTCAGATCCTTCACTTGATCTCGAATGTTCCTCGTGGGAACGATCTTGATTGCAGTCTTTTCCGAACAGTAGAAGTAGCACGTGGTGCTCTCCTTGCCGGGAGAGTCCCCCGTGGTGATCCTACTCTCAGTCAACCACCCCAGGGTCACGGACAGACGTAATGGTGACTACGGCACGCGCGATAAATGCACAGGTAGCTAACCCGCATTGGCACGCGGTCAGTCGTTTCCGTTAACGGGTGCGCCTAAAGAACAGCATGGAACCACTACAGGGCAGAGTCCTCTCAGTAACAGGGGTCCAACCCCTCCACAGTAACCAAACAGGGGCCTTGCCCCTCCACAGTCCGCGCACCCTCGCCTGACTACCCTGGTTTGCCCAGTGGGCCTAACAAGTCGGTGTAGGAGGCTAGCAGAACCTCGGGGCCCGTGGGGTAGCTAGTACCTCCCTACACTAGTAGCTCTCCTCGGTACTACGTACACGAGGGCCAGCAAGTCAGTACAAAGTGGCCAGTCCTAACCCCGGGTCCCTGGGGCGGCTGGCTCCGCTCTGCACTAAACAGGTACAGGTACTTCCCTTGGTACTACGTACCCAAGAGACAGCACACTACCACGTCTTTCTTTCTCAGTTCCATTCCTTTCTCTTTCCAGGAGTTCCACTCCTAATTCCCCGTAGGGTTCCAGTTCTTTTAACTCAGCACATTCAGGTCTCACCTTTCCAATTTCACGTTCATACATCCCATATTCTCAGACATGCTCATTTATTCATAACAGGCAGCTGTTAAACCAATTTACAGGTAGCTATTATTTCCTTTCCACATTTTCCAAGACTGCAGTATTCATATATTCCACTAGTTCTTCCCATCCTAGGATTCATGACATACCCTAGGATCTATCATACAATCTAGTTTTCCAGCCCTAGGATTTATGCAACACCCTAGGATCTACCATTCATTCTAGTTTCTCATTCTTAGGATTCATGCAATGTCCTAGGTTCTATTTATGGTTCCATAATTAACAGATTATACTAATAAACTTAAAGCCACTCTACCGGTTACAACAGGAGTACTGGGGGCGTGGTCAGGATCCCGCGTGCCTCCGCAACCCCCGAGACTGCAACGGAATGGGATCCTATCACAAGGATCAATCACAAGGAGTTTCTCAAAACAGTATATAGCTACTGTAGATGGGTAGAGGATTTAATTCCGAAAAGAACGCAACTCGAAATGCGGAAAACGGAATCCGAACGGGCCCTAAACGGGTCGAAAATGATGAAACAGTGCAAAATCAGATGTCTGGAACCTCTTCCAGACATCTTAAAAAGTGGATCAGAGGTTACCCTTGCTCTGTGTGGTCTCTTAGACGTCTAGAAGCCTGCGGGGGCGTCTGGCCTAGTTCCCAGACGTCCGATGGTCACCCAGGACGTCTGGAAGTCGCTCCAGTCGTCTAGCACTGCAGCCAGACGTCTGATTCGTGTTGGGTGGTGAATCAGAACCTGCGCTTACCCATTTCCTCTCTCTCTCAGTACGGTCAGTCGAAGAAAATGAAGGAAGACGGAAATAACTCACCTTTCAAACGTCTGTACAGTCCTCCAGACGTCGTCCCCGTCGTCTGGTTGGAAGCCCAGACGTCTGATTCTGGAAAAATTTCCAGAATTAGAGCGCGTCTCGCCCTCCGCCCGCGACGCACAGCCGCGCCGCGCCTCATCCGCCTGCTGCTCGAGCTGCAGCAGGCCTCCCGCGTCACCCCACGTTTGCTGCTTCCCCCGCCGGCTGGCCCTAGCAGCCCCGGCGAGCTCGCCCTCACGGCCGAGCACCTCTTCCCATGCGCAGAACCTCCTCCCACGCTCACCGCGGCTGTCGCTGCCGTCGCTCACTCGCGCTCGCTCTCGCGCACCGGCTGGAAGGAGAAGAGGAAAGGGGGCGGAGGTGACGGGAGTGAGGGGGAGGGCATGGCCTTTTAAGGCCATGCGAGGAGGAGAGAGAGAGCGGGACAGAGGGCGTAGGAGGGAGAGGGAAAAAGAGAGAGAGAGAGACGCTCGCAGGTCTGCGCGCTTAGGCGCGTAGAGGAAACACGCGTGCCGAAAATAACCGAATCCCAGACGTCTGGAAGGGGTTCCAGATGTCTGGTCAGATGTCTGGGACACCTCCCAGACGTCTTAAAAACGTCTGAAGCCGTGCGTTCGTAACAGGCCATGCGGCCGTCCGCCGCGCCTTCGTCTGCGACTCGTCGTACTGAGAACAGGTGTGGGCGGGTGCAGGTTCTGCTCGGGAGGGCGCGAGGGCTCGCCATCCCACGTGAATCGGACGCCTGGCCGCATTGCCAGACGACGGGGAGGACTTCCAGACGTCCGGGGTGACCATCGGACGTCTGGGAACTAAGCCAGACGCCCCCGCAGGCTTCTGGACGTCTGAGGGACTACACAGAACGAAGGTATGCTCTGACCCACATTTTAAGACGTCTGGAAGAGGTTCCAGACGTCTGATTTTGGGCAGTTTCGTCGTTTTCGACCCGTTTAGGGCCCGTTCGGAGTCCGTTTTCCGCGTTTCGAGTTGCGTTCTTTCCAGAATAAATTCCTCTACCCGTTTACAGTAATTATATACCGTTCTGAGAAACTCCTTGTGTTTGATCCTTGTGTTAGGACCCCATTCCATTGTAGTCTTGGGGGTTGCGGAGGCGTGCGGGATTTCCGACCACTCCCCCAGTACTCCCGTTGTAGCTGGTAAAGTGGCTTTTAATTTACTTAATCAAATTTGTTACAATTGTGGAATAATTGATAGATCTAGGGCACTGCATGAACCCTAGGACTGAGAAACTAGATTGAATGATAGATCCTAGGGTATTGCATGAAAGCTAGGACTGGAAACTAGATTGAATGATAGATCCTAGGGTACGGCATGAATCCTAGGACTGGAAAACTAGTGATATGTATATAAATATTGCAGTCTTGGAAAGGTGGAAAGAAAATAATAGTTGCCTGTAAATTGATTTAACCGCTGCCTGTTATGAAGGAATAAATATGATTGAGAACATGGGTTGTATGAACGTAAAACTGGAACGGTGAAACGTAAATGTGCTGAGTTAAAAGAGCTGGAACCCTACGGGGAATTAGGAGTAGAACTCCTGGAAAGAGAATGGATGGAACTGAGAAAGAAAGACGTGGAAGTGTGTTGTCTCTGGGGTACATGGGTACCAACGAGAGCACACATTACCTCTTAGTGTAGAGGGGAGCTTGCCACCCTCAGGTTGAGTTCGGGGTGGGTTTGGCCACTGTACACCGACTTAGTGGCCCTCGCGTACGCAGTACCGAGGAGAGCTACTAGTGTAGGGAGAGCACTAGCTACCTCACGGGCCCCGGGGTTCTGCTAGCCTCCTACACCGATTTGTTAGGCCCACTGGGCAAACCAGGGTAGTCAGGCGAGAGTGCGCGGACTGTGGAGGGGTTGGACCCCTATTACTGAGAGGGCTCTGCCCTATACTGGTTCTGTGCTGTGCTTTGGGGCGCACCCGTTAACGGAAATGACTGACCGCGTGCTAGTGCGGGGTAGCTACCCGTGTGTTTATCGCGCATGCCGTAGTCACCGTTACGTCTGTCAGCGACCTTGGGGTGGTTGACTGAGAGTAGGATCACCACAGGAGACTCTCCCGGCCAGGAGAGCACCACGTGTTACTTCTACTTTTCGGAAAAGACTGCAATCAAGATCGTTCCCACGAGGAACATTCGAGATCAAGTGAAGGATCTGAGAAATAAAGAAATCGTGAAATAATAGAAGGACGTAAATAAAGAAAGTAAAATATAATAGCTACTGTACACTCTACTGTTTCTTTAGTTTTAGCTGCCACTCTACTCAGCGTTTCGCTGACATGTTACACTCGTTACTTTTCAGGACCAGGTGTTGAGCAGCCAGGGTCAGCGGCTGCAGAGGACGCTGGGCCGAGTAAGGTCTAGTAGAGTTACCGCAGTTCTTTTTGTACCCCCTTTTGTCCCACGGTAGTGAGTAGTTCTTGTTACTCTCTGTACTTCTTTACTTGGAGCTTCATGTTATGTTATAATTGTTGTTCTACTGTTGTGGTGGTATATACTGTAGTAGTTCCTTTTCTTACTGCTGTATTTTGTTACTGCTAGTTATATTCATGCTGAATGTGGGTTATTTTACTGCTCTTTTGGTTACTTCCTTGTTGGACGACTAGGTCTTGGGGATTAGTCGAGTCGGTCCGGTTCTCGTGTCTCGTAGGGACTCGGGAATCAGGTCGTTACAGGATATTTCTCCCTCCATTCTTTTAATGCTTTCTAGAGTAAATTTATTGCTTTCTAGTGTAATTGTTTTATACTTTCTAGTTGTAATGAACAATCTCCTCAATGATAAATTCCTTGTTTATTCCACATCTCATTTTGATTTCTCTGTGTAATATTCTCTTTCTCTCTTACTCTCTCTCTCTTTCTTCTATTTATTATAAATAATTAGATAGTTTTAAATTGAATTATTCCGTGACAAATAAAAATAAATGCGTAGTTTTTAAATCAAATGTCCGCCTCCCTGTGTTCGATCCGGAATTTTCATTTCGGTATAAATTTTATTTGTTGAATACGAATTCTTCGCTTTCAAACTACAGTGACAGGTTTTCCAAAATCGAACACGTTAGCGTAGCCATTCGTACGTTCAACAGATGCCCTTTCTTGTTGCAGTGGTAGCAACATCTTGGGCTTTCCTTCTCCTTTTCTTTCTTTGACTCCCTACAAAACTTGGAAAATTTCTTAAGTAAAATTTTAAAGTCTTCGTCATCGGAACTTACCTCGCTATCTGACGCTGCTCTAAATGCGAGGGTCTTCTTCGATTTTGGTTCCGGTGTGTCCTTCTTCTGCTTTAGCTTTGTCTCGTAGGCCATTAGGTTTCCTAGGAGATCCTCCATGTTAAGCTCCTCCACTTCGTTCGCCTCCTCGATGGTAGTGACCTTCTGTTTCCACTCCGGTCTGAGGGAACAAAGAAGCTTCCCTTGAAGCTCCCCTTTAATGAAGTTCTTTCCTAAAACTTTCAAATTATTTACTATGAGAGTGAACCTAGTGTTCATCTCACTTAAACTTTTACTAGTCTTCATAGAAAATGATTCAAATTCTTGTGAAAGTAAATTAATTTTAGAAGACCTTACCTTAGTCATACCTTCGTTTGTAACTTCTAGAGTATGCCATACCTCGTATGCAGTGGCGCACTGAGATATACGGTTCAATTCCTCCGGGCTAAGGGCGTAGTATAACGCATTCATAGCTTTCGCATTGAGAGAAAGCTCGCGGGTCTGCTGCTGCAAATAGCCTCTCTCTGGTTTCTCCGGGACTTCGTATGTGGTCTCACAACGTTCCCATAACACGAAGTCGGAGGCTTGAAGCCACATCTTCATCCATAATTTCCAGTAGCCGTAGTTGCTTCCATCGAAGAAGGGCGGTCGGACGGTGGATTGCCCCTCGACGATTCTGGTGGCGGTGACACTTCCCTCCATCGGATCTTCGCTGGTGTGTAACGTCGAAAATGCGAAACCTGCTCTGATATCAATTGTAAATTCCTATTTGGAGGGGGTGAAATCAGTGTGACGTAAAAATGTGGAATTAAAATATAACAATCTCACAAAATAAACAATCACAAAATGTACACAATGATTTTTAGGTGGAAACCAAAATCGGGTGAAAACCACCACCTAACCCTCTCGAGTTAGGATTTTTCGATCAACCAAGTTGATCAAATCCACTAAAAGAATCACTTAAACGAGGATGATTCAACCTCAATTACAACCATGCTACAAGTGCGAGGTAGTGTTCCTCAATCCCTTCTCTTCATGAGAAGGATTTTGTCCCTCGATGGAGACGGAAATTCGCAATGCGAATACCCAACCAATTAACAAAGTAAAATACAACAATAATCCTATAGAGTCAACAAAGTAATTCTTAAACTAAGCTTCTATAGGAGTTAGGATGCTTCCCTTTGATGGAAGTGCGTCGACGACGCGGATGCATGAACTACGCGATGGTGCAACGATGCTCTCGTGAACTATGGCGGGAGAGTGGGTGCGCAAATGATTGATGCTCTCTAAATGTAGAACTTAAGCTTGGAGAGCTAGAGCTTCAACTATTTCTCTTGGACACAAAAGATGTGGAAAGTGGTTTGCTTAGTGTGTCTTAGTGTATTTTGAGTGGCAAAGGTTCTCCTCTATTTATAGAGGCCCTAGGAAGGCTTTGGAAGGCCTTGGAAGGCTTCCATAGCTGTTGGGTACAACCTCTAAGAAAATCAGGCCGAAATCATGATTAATCATTACACCGACAGGGTTATCAGAGGTCTGATCCTGGCATCGGATGTCTGGAAAATCAGTTTAGGACGTTTGGGAACAAAGTCAGACATCTGATTTTAGGCAGGTTTCTTCCTGACTTGAATCAAATCTAAACAGGGTTCTAGTGTAAGTCCATCAGACGACATACAGGATGTTTAGAACTATGTATGGACGTCTGGAAACTTACTTTTTCTGCGGGAATGGATTTCCAAGAGATTGCAATGGCTAAAAAATCTCTGAGAAGAGATTTTCGGGTTAGCTGAGGCAAAACGGTCATGTATCAGATGTTTGGGGTCCTCTACGGACGTCTGATATGAGGCTAATGGTCATATCCTTCATTGTTTGCTAAGGCAACCAACGGTTCACTAATTGGACGTCTGGCAAAATCATCAGACGTCTTCTAAGATGTCTGGACTAAGGTTTGGACGTCTGATTTCATCAGACAGAACTAACTAAGTCCAGCCTAAACATTATCGGGCATCTGAGTCAATAGTTAGACGTTTTAAAAGTCATTATCAGACGTCTGATTTTCAGATTAGATGTCTGAAAAGGTTGTTTGAACCCTATTTTCGTTTTCTAAGTTCTCTACAGCAAACTTAAGTATCCTAAGGTTGTACAGGTATTCTTAGGACTACTGTTAGGGTACTTTGAGGCTCTTTAACATGATATTCTAAGAAACAAAAAGAGCAATGACATAAAGACAAAAGCACATAGAAAGAGATAAACAGAATTCTATCCTATTCTTCTTGTCCTTCCATCTTCAAGCTATCGCTCCTCGTGAAGCTCCTCTGTTCTCCATCAAGCTCCTCCAATCCACCATGGATGCGAGCTCGAACTCCATCTAACCACATCTCCATTTGCAATTAACCTGAAATTTAAGATTTCAAGTGCAAATGTTAAATGACACGTGTTTTGTTATCATCAAAATAAACGATTGCGGTGCTCTTGCACCAATAGATCATGCTCCCATGATCCTTATCTCTATCTTTAATATAAGCCACTAACCCCTTCCGTTTCGTTTTCAAAATATGTGGCTTAGAGATCTGTCCTTTTGTAATCGGGTTGAGAACACTTGGATTAATGTCAGTATTGACCATAACCAAGATCCTATCACCAATTTTTACCACAAGCTTTCTATTCTTAAAAGGACTCTTAGGCATTGGAATAAGTTGACTTTCGAGGATATTCATACCATTGTTAAAGACCTTGAGGTCCACTATGATGATCTTGACGTGAAACTTGCATCCTAATGGGATGACTCTATTGTTGCTGAGCTCACTGATGTGCAAACTCAATTAGATGATGCCTAGGCTAAGCTTAATGATTTCCTCCTCCAAAAGGCCAAAATTGATTGGATTAAAAATAGTGAATCTAATAACAAGTTCTTCTACTAGATTATTAAAAGGAGATTTGCCAAACACCATCGAACCAATCGTACGTCCACCATTGGTGAGGGTTCTTGGATCGAGGCCTCCACTAAAGCATTTACCTTCTTCAAAAACCTCCTTACTTATGAACAACCCCAAGGTGATTCCCCTTTCCTGGAGGTTATTCCCTCGATCGTTGCCGAAACTTACTTAGACTCCCTTTTATCCCCTCCTACACAGGCTGAGATATTTCACTCTCTTTCCCAAATGCCTAATCATCGTACCCTGGGGCCTAATGGCTTCAATGTGGAATTCTTCTCAAATTTTTGGGGTCTTCTTAAGGATGAGTTAACCCTTACTATAGCCAACTTCTTTATCCACCATCAGGGTCCTAGAGCTCTTAACAACACCTTCATTTCCTTAACCCCAAAAAATCAGATGTTGCCAAGCTTTCTGATTATCGTCCTATAAGCCTTTGTAATGTCACTTACAAGATCACCTCCTCTATCTTCACTAACGGACTCTCCTTAATCATCCACAAATTGATTTCCCCAGAGCAGGTAGGCTTTGTTAAAGATAGATCCATAATTGACCATGTTGCTACTACCTTTGAGTTTACTCAACGTATTAACTGTAAAGTTTTTGGCTCAAACCTCATTATTCAATTAGATTTACAAAAGGCCTATTATAGAGTTGAATAGGAGATTTTATATCATATCCTCCACAAATTTGGCTTCTCTTCCTTTATGATCTTCTTAATCAAAGCCTTCATGGAGCATGATGGTTCCTTGATCTTTATTGATAGTCTCTTCTCCTTTCTTTAAAACCTCCTGTGGCCTTAGACAAGGTGACCCTTTATCTCCCTATTTATTCGACATATTCATGGAGCCTTTTATTCGTGGGCTTAAGGAACTTGCTTTCTGGAAGAAGGTTTTCCCCTTCTTGGTTAAACGAGGCACTTGCCCCCCTCTTGCCCTTTTGTATGCGGATGATATTGTCCTATTTCTTAATGGGAATCTCCAAACAACTTCTAACCTTTCTAGATTCCTTCATGCTTTCCAGGAAGCCTTTGGCGAACTCATTAGTCTTACTAAGAGTTTTTGTTATGTGGGAAAACACTTTCTGTTAGTGTAAGGGTACCATAATCGTTTATTTTGATGATAACAAAACACTTGTTATCTTACATTTGCTTTTGAGTCCAAGATTTCTGGTCAATTGCAAATGATTACAAGTGTAAAGACAGAGTTTGAGCTAACATCCATGACGGATTAGAGGAGCTTGACAAAGGAGAATGATTACCAAGAGGAGAAAACGCTTGAAGAAGGAAGGAGATGAAGAATAGGATAGATTTCCTTTCTTGTTCGTTGTACTTTATTTTTGTTTCTTTCGTTGCTTTTTATTTCTATTTTAGAATATTTGTTAAAGAGCCTCAAAGTTACCTAACAGTAGTCTTAGGGATACTTGCACAACTCTAGAATACTTGGGTTTTTTGTAAAAGACTTTAAAAACCTAAATAGGCTTCAGATAGCCTTTTCAGATGTCTAACATAAAAATCAGACGTCTGATAGTGAACTTTAAGACTTCTGGATGTTGAATCAGATGTTCAATCACTTAGGCTGGATTTAATAGGTTCTGTCTGTTGAAATTAGACGACCAACCCTTAGTCCAGACGTCTTAGTAGACATCTGATGACTTTTTCAGACGTCCAATTAGTGGAACGTTGCCTTATAGAATCTGATCATTGAGAAATGACCTTTGAGCTTTGGAAACGTGGGATTTTTTCACCGGGTTTGTGAGTTTTGTTATGACGTTGTAGTAAAGCCGGTTATTACCAACATTTCAAATATAAATTTTTTTTTACTCGGAAAATGAAAGAGTTCCCGAGGTCGAACTCAGGGAGCAAGTCGTATTCTAGAGATATACATGTTTCTTTTACAAAATAAAGAGAAAGGGAAAGAATTTGTTGTGATGTTCTTCTTTCTTTCTCTTTCTTCAGATCTCCTTCTTCTTCTTCCTTGGTTTCTGCTATGGTGATAATCTTCTTCTGCAATGGTGATGCTCTTCTTCTTCCTGCTGTTCCTGTGTTGGTGATGTTTTTCTTTCTTCAGAGCTCCTTGTTCTTCTTCTTTGGTTTTCTGCCTTGACCTCTCTTCTTCTTCTTCTGCAATCGTGGTGCTTCTGCCTTCGGCTACTAAGTCTCCCTTCCTTCTTCTTCAGCCTGCCTTCTGTGTTGCTCTGGCTGCTGACTTTCCGTCGTCTGGCCCGGTGCTTCGACGACTTAACTGAGCATTTGCTACAGTGCAGCTCCTTCTTCTTCTTTGGCCTGCACTTCTTCTTCCGCGGGTCTTCTTCTTCTTCTTTGGCCTGCACACTTCAGAGATTTTCGTCAAGAGGCAAAACCTACTCTACCCTCCCCCCCCCGCGTCTCTCTTTCTCTCTGAAACCACTCTTGGGACAGCTCTCCCAGAGCTACCGGGTAATCGGGTTCGGGTCAGGCCCGGGTCCAGGCCCACCGGCGTGCGGTGGTGGGCGAGGAGTGCAGGTCAGTCTAATCGGGTCGGGCCAGGTCCGCGGAGCGTGGTCACGGACGAGGCCGGGTCGGGTGAGAGGGACCTCACCCCGTGGTCAGGAGGCAGACAGCATAAGGCACTTTTTGCCTTTATGCGTCCGCGCGCCTCCGAGAAGTTCCGAGGTGGGACTAAATGTCCCACCCCAATTGAGCGCGCGTCGCGGATGGAGCAGTGGGCGATCGTGGCTTCCCGCGCGGCCTTCGCTCCATCTGTGAACCAGGGACGTTTCGCGGAGAGTCCCTGCGCAACCTGGGAGTCAAACCTGGGCGAAGGCGTGCCTGCACCTGCAGGTGAAGCAGCTCTGCCTGCGCAGTAATGGCGACGGCGGGCGAGTCACCTGGTCACAGAAGAACGGCCTCTCGGCCAAATCAGACAGGCGGGGGACCTTCGCCGTGGCACGGCGAAGGTGGTCAGGGGGTCTGCAGGGGGCGTGATGGGGCCAACAGGTCGTCCTAGGTCAAACTGTGAGCGAAGAAGTGGGTGTGTTCGGTGGATCTGCAGAGGGTGTTTGGTGGAAAGTGGAGGGGCGGAAGAGGATCAGGGTGAGGAGGCGGAGGTTCTGCGGTGGTCGGCGAGCCGTGTGGGTCGCTGAGGTGATGGGAGCGGCTCGCCGGAGGGTGGTCGGAGGCGAAGAGGGTGAGGGTGAACAGGGTCGGTAGAGGGCTTAATTGACTAAATTGAAAGCGGGGAAAGAAAGATGAGGAGAAGGGGAGTAACTCTAGCTTACTTGCAGGGACGAAGGGGGAGGAACAGGGCAACAGTCGTATCGACTGTCGCCGGAGAAGACGATGCTCAGGGAGAGGGGCGGCGGCGAGCAGAGAGCCGGAGAGGCGCCAGCTGGGTGCGGCGTGGCGCGGGAAGAGCAGGGGAGGAAGTCTCTGCTGCTGGTATTGCGGCAGAGCGAAGAGGTGGAGGGGGAGGAAGCCGCCGGAGCTGGTGAGCGTCTGCCGGAGAAAGAAGAGAAGGAAGTTGGGGATTTCTCCGTCAGATCCAAGCTGCCCTCGTCGGTGGAGCGGCGGGGGGTATTTATAGGGATGAAGCAGGGAGGAAGGCGGAGGGAGACGACGTGTCTCCCTCGCCGGAGAATGGTCGGAACATGAACCCATACCGTCCGTGCGTTCGCACGGCCGGTATGGTGGCCTACAATGACCAGGGGGGTGCTCCTGCGACGGCTGACGACGCAGGGCACCCCCGGTTTACTTGCCAGGTCCCTCACCTCACCCTGCGCGGCGCCATGCTCCGCGCAAGGTCGCCGGAGCATGGTGCTGGCAGGGTTTTGCAGGAGGGACCTGATTGCAAAGAACGAAGGAGTGTTAGGGGCCAAAATGCGAGGGTTCAAAAGTTGAGGGCCAAAGAGTAAATATATGAGGACCAAAGTGTGAAGTCGGTCAAGGAGGTTTCTTCTTAGGCTCAAGTTTTTATACATGACTAATTAGGACCTAAGGAATCTGATGGTGAATTTTATTTTCATATTAAACCTTGTTTGACCGGTCAATTTGCGTAAAAACCTAAATTAAGTTATTAATTGGGCATGGTTCTCAATGTAGGTCAAAATGGGTTCTAAAGGCCAAATTGAAGGTTCTCAACCCTAGAGATTATTTTTCTATGAATTTTAGAGGGTTTATTCTATTTTTACTTTGCCTCGAACCTTGTGAATTGAAGTGGGTTGTTTTAGGGTTACAGATTATCATTTGGTTCCTTGGAAGTGCTGTAGCCCTTGCTAGATCATCTCATCCCACTTTTATTCTTATTAAGCTGTTTTGACCTGTATTTGGTCCCTTAATTACCCTGCATGCAGTTTATACTGGTAAAATTGCACTTTTACCCCTTATGACTGGTTTTCTTCTCAAACTCAGAATTCTCTGAGTTAAGCCTTTCCTTGAGATATGTAGGAGCTTTTATCCTTTGTATTGGGTCAAAATGAGCTAGTTATGGCTCATGATGAGGTTCTCATCAAGCTTCTATTAGACATCCTTAGAAGACCTTAGACGTCTGATAAAGTGACTGTTAGCCTCGATTGAGCCAAAATCACTTCTCTTAAGTAATATAGCCGTTATGCACCTTGGGAAATCCATTCCCGCAGTAATCTAGGTTTCTAGATGTCCAGACATAGTGCCAAACGTCCAACCTTTTGTTTGACTCACTTTTACAAGAACCCTGTTTAGGTCTGACGCAAGTCAGGAAGGAAACCAGTATAGAATTAGATGTCTGATCTATTTTCCAGATGCCTTATGAGTGTCTTCCAGACATCTGATACTTTTCTCAGACGTCTGATGACCATATCAGAATCATTAATGATTTTGATTGGGGCTTGATTTACCTTGGGATGATCCCTAACGGCTACCTAAGGCTTCCAAAGTCTTCCTAAGCCTTCCTAGGCCCTCTATAAATAGAGGAGTACCCTTGCCTCGCAAGAACACACCAAGCAACACCATTTCCACATCAATTTGTGTCAATTTGATCATTAGAAGAGATCTAGCTCTCACAAGCTTTAGTTCTACATCTTGAGAGCTTTCCTCTCGCACACACCTGCTCTCCTACTGTCGTTATGAGAGCACCATCGTGCCATTGCATGGTTCACGCACCCACTTCGTCAAGACGATGCACTTCCACCAAAGGGAAGTTTCCTAACTCCTATAGTAGCTAGGTTTTAATCTTTGTGGCTTTATAGGATTGTTGTTATTTTTACTGTCTTTGGTTGGGTATTCGCTTTGTGAATTCTCGTCTCTATCGAGAGACTAAATACTTCTCGTGAAAAGGAGGGGTTTGAGGCACACTACCCTCATATAAAGTTGTGTTGTTGTATTGAGGTTTGGTCACCCTCGTTTAAGTGACTGGGTTAGTGGATTTGATCGACTTGGTCGATTAGAAAATCTTAACTTGAGAGGGTTAGGTGGTAGTTTCTCACCTGGTTTGGGTTTTCACCTAAATATCCTTGTGCATTGTGTGATTTTGAGATTGATTTGTTTTAATTCAGCACTTTATCTATTTTTCACAAATCTCACCTCCTCCATAGGAATCAACTCTTTCCTCCTGAAAGGATCCCACGCATCCTTTAGATTCTAGGATTCCAGCTAGGCTCCTTTCCCTTCACCTATCTTGGGTGCCCAATCTTTCCTGTATGTGCCAAATTTCCTTACTTTTATCCTATCATTTAAAAAATTCAACCCAAACTTGCTGGCTGTAAAGCCAATTTACTCTCTTTAGCATCAAGGCTGTTGTTGATTAAACATGTTCCTTCCTCCATCCCCATTTATATCTTATCTATTCTTGATGTTCCAAAATCCATAATCAAGAAGTTGGAGTCCAACTTTGCCAATTTGTTTGGGGATCTACTTTAGATTGGAAGCATCACTGGATTTCTTGGAAGCAAATCACCAAATTAATCTCTCAGGCTCGGTGGTCTTGCTATCCATAATCTTACGTTGTTTGTTTTTGCTCTTAGGATAAAAAGAATCTGGAACATACTCTTTTCGAACTCTTCTTATGCCTGTCTGATGTAATGCTCTACAGTAATACTCCCTCCCACTCTTCTCTCCCCCCTGCCATGGTCAAGCTTCTTTGGGAGACATATACCAAGATGAAACCTTTGATCTGATGGGAAATCCATGAAGGGGCTATGGATTGTTTGTTAGATTTGTGGATTGGTAACTCAGCCCTAAGGGAATTTCTCCCTGATTCTGTTGCTTCTTTTTTGATACATATCAAAGACTTTCTCAACTCCACTCAGGATCACTCCCTTCTATCTTATATTCCCTAGCAAATTTGGACACAAATTTTGCAAACTACTATTGATGATGGCAAGGATATTCCTATTTGGACGACTAGCCCATCTGGTAAGTTTACTGCCGCTTCTGCTTACTTCTCAAACTTTCATTCTCTTCATGAAGACCCTGTTACCAAAGATTTGTGGAAACTCAAGATCCCTCTCTGTATCTCTATATTGACCTGGAGAGTTCTCCTTCTCAAGCTTCCCATGGATGACAATATTATCAAATTTGGTATCTCACTTGCCTCCAAGTGCTCTTGCTTCCATTCATCTCCAAAGATGGAGTCCATTATGCACTTCTCCCAGAGTGAACTTCTCCATCAGGTCTCTAATTGGGTCTTCTCTAAAAATCTTATTTCTCCTGTTAACCCTAGTCTCTTCTTTCATATTATGATGACCTATTCTAATACAACTAGGAAGTGTCTACTTAAGGGCCTCATCAGCTTCATTTGGTTCAATGTCTGGTGGTTCAGAAACAAATGTAGACATAGTCAATTCTCTATTAACCAAATACAATTCACGCTTCCTCATAACTGGAATAAGTTTGACATATTTTCTTGGCTTCATCAACAACGCTCATCCACTTTTGCAGTCACATGGGTTAGGCCTACTGCTGGTGTTAAAATTAATATTTCTACGTAGAATGATACCTCTTACTCCTCTATGGCTTGGGTTTTGCGGAATTCAAATGATGATTTTTTGATGGGTGCTTCGTAAAGGGCTAATGCACTCAGTAAGGAAGGTGCGATGCTGAAAGCTATCCTCCACGCTTTTATTGTTATTCCACTCTTCACCGCTATTTATCTGGAATCTGATTCCTCCATTTTGCACTACTGGTGGATGATGAGTTACTACTCATCATAGCTAAATCACCTAAGTTAAGCTAGAAACTAGGTTAAACACTATCAAATTAACACATAAAAAGGGTTAAGTGTGAGAAATAGAGAAAAAAGACCTAAAATATCAATTTTGTGTTAAAAATGTATAATTAGGTTATTAAATGGGGATATTCTTCTGAATAAGATTAAATGGTGTTCCAAGTGCAAATTGAACACGCAAATGAATTTAAAAGTTTAAATCAAAAGTGTAATTAACTTCCTAAATGTTCAATTAAGCTTCCACAAAAACTTGATTATATTTGGACATTATTAGGACTTTGCATTTGAAGATTCACATTTAGGTCCTTAGCACATTACATTTCATTCACTAGAAAACCTTCAAGGACCTATTTGTAGGCTGCAAGGACCTTTTTCCAAGCCCTAAAGGACCGTTCTGTTATAGCTTTTTACCACTTATGGGCTTCTATGTAATTTCTCTACCCCTTCGCTGAGGGGCTTTGCTTGCAAATTCACCAAAAGAACTTGTGCCCACCTACAGCTTGCGTGCACCGTAGCACGCAAGAACTCAAGCCATCATGACCGTTGATCCTCCCTCACCTCATGATCTGTGGCTCACATTTATTCGAAGCTTCGCATGAATCGACATGTGCGATCACCTCCTCACCCAGATCCCATCCAACCACCGCTTTTTGATTTAAGCTCGCACACACTCTCTCCTTAAATTCCCACCACCCACACCCTTAGAGACTAATCACACCTCCTCGGTACTCTGATCTACTGTCACTCTACTTAAGGAGCTCCACAGTTGCGCATGCAGGGGATCGCTCCCTTCTACACCTCTCGAGACGATCGTTCTTCCCCTCCAGCTCTCCTCCCCATATTTCCTCTTTTTACGGCCATCGGCTGTGAAATTCCACTTCTTCCCTGACTCTCCTTGCCGCTAAGGACTTCGTAGCACCTAAAGGCGACCTAGAACTCCACTAGTGAGTTTTCCCTCCATTGGAGCACTTCCTCTGTTCTTTCTCTCCATCCACTGAGTGGAGATCCAAAGGTCCCATTCTTCCATTTAGGTTAGGATTTACTACTTCCTAGATTAATTATAGTGTTAATTAGTGTAGTTTAGCAGTAGAAATTAGATGTAGATTAGTTCTGATCTGTGCGTGACTGTCGTATAGCTTAGGAGTAGAGTTAGCATAGATTCCACATTTTCACCTCCTCTGATCACTTCAGATCAGAGGAGACGAATTCTCCCATTCACTGATCATTATTTTCTCCCCCTACATGTTTCCATTTCGCTTTCTGATTTCCTCATATTTTAATCCACAATCCACCCATCCATTTGGAGTCAAATCCCCAACTCATTGCTTTCAAGCTTTGAGATGAGGATTTGCGCTCAAATTCACCTAGGGTTCTCTTCACTCACTTTACTTTGTTCACAAAGACCCCTTATTTGATTTAAAATGGAATCCGTTTTCTTGATCAATTTGTGATTTGGATTTCAACGCAAGATTGCGAGATTTTGAATCATTTGGGTTTTCAAGGATTTTTGATCAAGTGAATCGATATATTCGAGTGGATTTGTACATGGCCATGAATATGAGATGATGCTAATGATGAATTTTCCTCAGATGAGCCATGATCAGATTTGTCACGAGTGTGAGTTTTATGGTTTTGAATGTATAGTAGAGCCTAGGAAAATCAACTTTGTTGATTGGAGGCTCTACGCAAAATTTTCCTACTATTTTTGAGAATTTGATTTTTACCTAAGGGATTCTTAATATCTCTTAAGGTTTTCAACATATTGGGATTTAGTTGAATTTAATGGACTGATTCCAACACTTCCTACATGCTGTCTATAGCATTAGGAAAGTGTTAGATCAGTGGTTTTTCTTCTGACTTGAAACATGTATGTTGACAAGGGATTTTGATTCAGAGTTCAACATTTGAGAAAGATTTTATGTGATTTTCAGGTCTTGTCAGAATTGTTGAAGGTTTTTTGTTGTGTTTAGAATCCCAGTTCATTACATTAAAGAGATGCTTCAGCAGTTACATTTCCATGAATGTTTCAGCCCCAAATTTGATGCAAATTAGTGTTTAATGCAAATCATGACCTGAATTTCAATATGAAGTATCCCTGACCAAACTTTCTTAAGTCTGATATGGGATAATTCATACTGAATTTAAAGTCTGATTTGTTGAATTGAGGATCCAGACTTGCTACAGCTGTTGGAATGGTTTTTTGTTGCATTGCTATAGCCTTTGAGAATAACTTTAAGACATTTGGGCTATGCCTTGGACGCCTGTTGCACTACTGCAGCTGATGTTGCAGTTGCTACTGTTACAGTTGCTGCTGCTGCACTAATTGTTTCTGCTGTTGTCTGGACTGATAGGGCTGTAGCTGGGGTCATGGGCTTATTAAATGGCTGACCTATTGTATTATGCTGTATACTCCCTTGTACAAGCTTTCATGTATTGTAAATGACCTTAAACTTCATTTAGATAGCTTGTAATTCCCTAATTAACTTCTATTGTCAGCTATTCATGTGTATAACTGCCCATATTTAGAAATTGAATGAAATCAAGTGGAAAATCATGTTTAATCATTTGAACACTTTATATCAAGTTTGATGAATGTTTTTGACTATATAAACCTTTTGTTCAGCACTTAGAGTTCATTTCTAAGCCTTAGGTTCACATCAACAACCCTTCTTAGGCCTAGATTGTGTGAATTTTGTAAACAAATAAAATGTTATAAAAAATCCAGAAAAATAAAATAAACCTGTCTTGGTGAAGATTATGTATATTTTAAGTACATACCAAGTTTCATGGTATTCTGAATCCCCGACTTGATAGAACATACCATTCGACGGTTCAGTATATCTTAAAACTAAATAAAAGACCTTAACATAAAAATACCAAAAATAGTCTATTCTTCTCATCTATCTCTTTCTCTTTCACCCCCTACCTTTATAAAACATATAAAACCCATAAAAAGTGAAAAAAACTCTAAAAATACCCAAAAACACCTTCTATACTATGTTTATACATGTAAATATAAGCTTTATACTAAGTTATAAATGTATAAATTGTACAATAGATATATAATATGTATATATAACTTATGTATATACTATATAATGTAACTTAAATATTTAAGATAACTTAAATTATATATAACTTATTTATATGATTATTTATTAATTATACTAACTTATATGTACTATACTCTAAGTAAATTAATAAAACCCTATAAATAAACATACTTATGAATGATATTGTACATACATATTTATATGTATATTATATACATAATGAACCCAGTACCATAATCTAATTATGTATATAGAATAAATAATTAATTTATTAAGTTACTAGCTAAGTTATTAGATTAAATTAAAACAAATTAGTCATTTAAGTTATAACTGAACTAACTTATACTGTACATTTGTATTAATGTATTTTAAGAAAATTAAGCTAATTTAATTATATTTATAATATATTATAATATTTAAACCTAATTTATATACAATAGACCCTGAAAATAGGTATTTAAATATAAATAAAATCAAAATAAATGTTTTAAAATACAGTAAAATTATTTATTAAATACTTTAATATATATATTAATACTATATAGGGTCAATTACACCATTAAATAACTAATTTATATGTTAATTAAGAAATAAACCTTGAAATCAGGATGTATTATGTACGAATTTTAGATAATTTATTTATATAGTAAATATAATTATTTTTGTAAATAAATCATACAATTATATAGCCCTATATAAGGGCTTTCCAACTATATATTTTAATTTAAAATTGAATTGAAATTGGGCCGTCAAATCGAGAGCCAAACATTGCAATTCAGCACAGCCGTGCTGGAATTCCAACGTTGAGATGCGACACATATAGTGCCACATCGTAAATGCACGACCTCCCGGTGCCACTTATATTGTTTTTGTTAACTTCTCCCATCGCAGAAAGTAGCCCAGACACTTATAACAAGATAACCATCACTCTTGTTTTTATTGGAAAATAGGGTATTGGACAGAACTGCTAGCCTCCTTCTTCGCAGGGTTCGGCCTCCACCTCGGAGTTCGGGCTTCAAAATGGAAAGGGAAAAGAAAGAGTATAGTCTATCCCGATGTTTGCCTGCTTTCTGCACGACATGCGCTGGGCGCAAAGAAACCTTTCCCCTTATCCCCTTAGCATGAATGCGTATGGCATTAGTCTGTGAATGGTGATGATGGTATGCGATGTGTGGCTGGGAGCCATGTACTATGCAAGGGCTTGAATGAGCCCATTAATGGGCATGAAACATGATTAAGAGGCCTAATTAACGAATTAGGGCAGCTTTCAGTAGAGGTCTGGTCCCACCCGAGAGGGTGCTGTGTATCCCTCGAAAAGGCAGCCTGCTAACTAAAAAACCTAATTTTTGAACTAAGTAAAACCTAATAAGGGGATTAAGAAGAGAGAATGAGCGAAACCTAAAAAAGCTAAGTGATTGAGTGTTAGCTGTGCTGAAAGAGAGAGTCGTGATTAAGAAGAGGAAGTAGAAGAATAAAGTACATGTATATGTATGGTGTGTGTATATATATACATATAAGTATACTGTAAAGAACAAGTATATGTATATTAAAAGTATACGTAGTATAGGTAATGTTTGAGTTATATATGTATATAAATAATAGTATAGCTTTACTAACAGAATTATCCGTCACTGTAGATAGGATAAGTGTCACTATAGACCCTAGTTTTTACCTTAAGTTATGCACATAGTTTTTTTTAAGGTTTAGTGACGTTTATATCTGTTGCTATGCATATTATATATGTTACTGTATATGTTAATATATTAAGTTAAGTTAGTATAGTATATATTATTATTTATTATTGTATATATATGTAAGTATTAGTATTATAAGTTATAAATAGATAGTATATAGTATATATTTATAGTGTTTGATGCTTGTTTGTATATTTGTGTTTGCAAGCATTTTAATATATTCTTTTGTACATGAATTAGTTTAATTCTTTCCTTCATTAATTCATTCATTTATGATTGTATATAAAATTGATCTTTTTGGAATTAAAGAATAATATTGGACTTAGAGAGTGATGTATATCAATAACTGACTTCCAGTGAACGATCTAGAATAAACCAGTAAAAATTATGTAATTAAATAAAATTAACGTGATAACGGTTTGTATTTGTGACATATACTACAATAACGATGATTTTTTTATACGAACTATGATTGTGCTTCGATTGATTAGTAGACTGGCAAAATTTCGGCAGCCTGGTATCCTTGGAAGGAGTACTCGGACATTCTCAAACTCAAGCATAGATTCAATTCCATTTCCTTCATATGTCCGGCTACTAATATGCTTGCCTCCTCCCTTGCTGAGATGGGTACTGACAATTGGAATGTTTACAACAACGCCTTAGATCTTCCAAGACGTGTCTAGGGGATTATTAGATTAGACAAAATCCAATTCCCTTATGTAATCCCTTGACTGCTTGTGGTCCTCTTGCTTATTGTCTTTTGGTTTCCTTAATTAGGCCTGCTTTTCTTCATTTTGCTTTCATGCTTTGTAATAGGTCATGAGTCATGACCCCCCCTTCTTGTACTTGATAGGTTTAGATTTAATCCTCCTGCCATTTTGTTTATCTCTCAGTAGTGTGGGATGAATAAGAGTTGCGGTCATGTTTTAGTAAAAAAAGAAAAAATGTTGTAGATGAAGAATATGATATTGGAAATGATAATAACCCACTCCAATGAAATAAGGGCTATCCTGTAACAAAAGGATACTAGACTGATTCTTGCGGTATTTATTTATATTTGGGTGTCCATTCTTTATATTCAAATTTAAATTAAGTTTCAATAGTTGATGACAATATTATCGTCGATCGCTGATTTTCTCCGTAAGGGAGAGATTATTAGCATAGGAAGTGATAAGTTGCCAAGGAGTGAAAAGATTAATTTGAGAATAAAGATGATTGAAGGAGTTTATTTTGAACTAAGCTTATTTTATATTAGGATGTTGGTTGAGAAATGTAAAAGTTGATGTAAAAATTGATGTATAATTATAAATGTGATCTTAACTTGTGTTGTTATTTTTTATGTAAAAAAAGTATTGACATGTGGTGAGATTCACTACTGTTGAAATTAACAATAAACTACTTTCGTAGGAGTGAGTGGTTGTGTAAAATTACTTTGCACCAGTATAATTTTTTTTGTACAGATGTAATATTTTTTTACACAGGTGTAAAGTAAGATTACACTTTACTTTGAACTACTTTGCATAGGTGTAATATTTTTTTACACTGGTGTAATATTTTTTACATGGGTGCATCGGTGTAATATTTTTTTACACTGGTGCAAAGTAAGATTGTACCGATATAGAATTAAATTCCAAGTGTTTCTTCATGTATGAAAAGTGATTTTACACTTGAAAGGTAATTTTTCACCTTAGGGTTTAGGGTTTGGTCTTTAATCCTAAGGTGAAAATTATATTTCAAGTTAAAAATCACTTCTCATACGTAAAATCACTTTCTATAAACCTAAACCCTAAACGCTAAACTCATAGGTCAAAATCACTTTGCACGGATGTAAAATCACTTTGGATAGGTGAAACTACCATTAGAATAATTTTACACTGATGTAAAATGAGATTGCACCGGTGTAAAGATACCTTATAATAATTTATCACCGGTGCAAAAATTTTTATTACCTGTACGTTTTTTAAGTCAAAGTGATCTGATGATTTTTTTAAATGTGGTGAGAATTACCACGTAACAAGCTCTACATTCTTTTACTTCTTTACATTAAATATCAATTATCAAGTGGATCAGCATTCTTAACGCTATGTAAAATACGAAAATAATATCGCACATCACTTTTTACGTCAAAACTTACATTTCCCACTTTTTAACTTTATACTAAACACCCTTTCAAGAACTCAACCCACTCAAGATAACCTATCCCTTTCTAGTTGATTAATCTGCGATAAGATTTCCAAATAATAAAACATGAATGAAATTCGGAAACGACAAACATATATAAACCCTTCTAGAATTCTAGACTTGCGACCAGCTATAAATATATATGGCATCCTTGATTTTGTTGTCGGAGGTCTTAGATTTTTCACCAAATAATGCCGTCAAAATCACCTTCAAATCAACATAGTATATATGCATCTTAATTTCTTAATTTATACATTGCTAACGCATCATTGATCATCCGCTAGAATAGACTACAGTTGCCGCTTCGAATTAAAACACCTATAATATATGCACACTTGACTTTTAAAATAGTCCATTCCCAATTGGATATTAATTGGCATAAAATACCATATATACTTAGGGGGAAAATTAGTCAACTAAATATATATCTATTTGAAAGATTTGGAAGAATATAAAATCTTAACAAAGATTTTCCACGAAACTTATATTCCTCCACGTTACTTCAACACATAGGAATTCAAGAAACGGTTCCTTCGTACCATGTGGTGATGTTTCAATCAACTTAGATCTTGGAAGATATCATGTACATGAACGTATGCGTGCCGAATCTTTATCCCCCCTTCGTGGGAAGATTTAAACTCCTCTTATTTTTGTATATCCTTTGACTAATCTGCTTGTATATAAATTGGGTTTAATAAATTTGCCTGCCACCCTTAAGATCTTCTCCGTTTTGATAAAATTCAGATACCACATGTTACTCTCTGTAGTTAAGTTTGTAGCTTGCACATTTTGATGATTTTTGCTATTTTTCCTTTTTGTTATTTTAATTTATTAGGTAACGAGTCATGATCTTTCTTATCTCACGGTAGGTAAGTTTTGATTTGATCTTCCATTTATTTTTGATTACCTTGGGAAAGCAGGAGATGAATAAGAATTACTTCCGTATTTACTTAAACAATAATAATAATAAAAAGAAAAGGACGTGTACATGTGCCAATGTTCAAACTCGATGTAACGGATGCCATGGAAGAAATCGTTTGAAGGATCCGCTAATAGTCTCTTCTAGGCAATTTCGAGTGATTTGATAGGTTAGACTTTGCGAAGGAATGATATATAATACGATAGACAGATACAAACTTCTTTCACAAACTTTTATGTGGAGAAGGAGACAAACTCTCTTTTATCATATACTAATGCACGTTAGACGGGTAAAGGGTTCTAGACTACAATGTTTGCTGACTAAGTCTTTCCATAGATATGCTTCACATGGAAGAGGACAAGATGTGATCTTTAATTCTCTAAATAATTAAATTTTACGAGAAATACTTTCCAAGGAATTGACTTGCCGGTAGACCAAATCAAACATATAGTTCTCGTCGGTTACCCGATTTGAATTGACAAGGAGAAGTTGCAAGAATGGTAGATAGGAATGCCCGTTTGATGTAATGCTTGCATGAGAAGAACTTGTTTAGAAACTGTTCGTAGGTGACTTAAGTTTGAAGAAAAATCGACCCTCTGATTACGATCTATTTAATCGTTATCATTTTCATTGGCATTTCCTTTTTCCCGTAAAATAAAAAAATTCCTTCCTCCTAGTTCCTACCAGCCACTTTCATACTTTAATTTTTTTTATTAAAAAAAAATAAGAGTCAATATTATTTATCTCCTACTCCTTCGAGACACAAAAGTAGAGAGATTGGATCAAAACCTACAAGGTGCAAAGAAATGAAAAATAGGCCATAACTTGTAGCCTAGGTTAGGTTCCAAGCTCTCTTCTTTCTAAAGGCTTTAATAAAAATACTGGAATCAAGAATTTCGAGCCCCCCACCACCTAACGATGTCATTCTGATTTCCCTAGAAAAAGTTATCAAACATTGATTCAAGCTTTTGATAAACTACCTTCGGGACCTCAAGAACAGATGGGACATGTATATATTGGGATAGACGTTAAAACATGCTTTATAAGAAGCAATCTGGCAAAGGCCGATAGTAAATTATCTTTCCAGGCAGATAACTTTGATTGCACCTTATCAATAATGGAATTGAAATAGTTTATCTTGGACCTTCCAGGAAAAATGGGGCACCTTAAGTAGGTGAAAGGGAAGGTTCTTAAAGGGTATCCCATGGTTTGAAGGAGACAAGTGAGCCTTCCAAGAGGTAAATTTTTACAAACAAAGCAAAAGCTCTTGGTAGTATTGACTCTTTGGTTGAAGGCTGTTTCAAATTTTTTTATAAATTGGGATAGATATGTTATTGAGTTCGTATTCCCATTGGTGAAGATAATAATGTCACCGACATATGGTAAACTAATTGGGGAAGTAGTGCCACGCTTTGCAACAAGAGGAGATATTTTCCCAGAATGAACCAACTCTTTGAGGCCGCGGATAAAAGGTTTCATGAAAATATTAAAAGGAAAGGGGAAATAGGATCCCAAAGGTGAACTGAGGTTGAGGAGATATAAGGATATTGTACTAATGGAAGTGTATAAAAGAGTGCATCGGATGCATGTGACAGAGGACTCTAAATGGGTGACATGAATGGCAAGGAGATACCCCCTATTGTTTAGTGTGCATAAGAGGCAAGAAGACTCCAAGGTTTGGTTGCAGATGCTTGATCTTAGGGGTTAGCTTTCGAAGGTTTAAGAATTGAAACCAACACTAATGATCAATTCCTATGACAGTGAATATAGGATGCAATAAGAAATAGAAAGGAAAAAAATCATTTATTGAGCGTAATATTCTAGGATGCGAAGGCCATTCCAAAATGGTCATGCTGTATGTGGCTGGCGATTAATGGAATTGCTTGTAAAGGAAAGGATGCAAAGATAGGGGTATGGCAGAGACAGCAGCTGCATCATGTGTAGCCATGATTTGGAGAGTGGGGACCACTTATTTTTTGAGTGTAGTTATGCCATGGATATTTCATCGGGCTTATGGGTCAAATTGTGCAAGACTAATCGCCCCTGAGGAATATCTTGTTAGTGGCACGAGGGGGATGAATTGTGCAATAGAAAATTTAAATAAAAATAATTATACAAAGATATTAAAATATTTATAAAAGAAATCATTGCAGGAAAAACATCCACCTAGATCTTTAAATCTATGATTTTGCTCCGAAATTAATGGGAATCAATATAAACAATTTTACAAAACCTCTCACCTAGATACCCCCTAAGGAGAGTTTTACCCATCTCCAAGAGAGCTACGCATCTCCAAGAGAGAATAGAAAACTCACAACTCGGGTACCTAATAAATTAATAAAAAAAAATGTAAAGAAAAAATCCTAAGAGCTTTGAAGTATATAAAATATAATAGAAGTCAAGGTTACTCCCTTTTTAAACCTATATGGAGTATGATTGGTTAGAGGGAGTGCACTCACTTAGTTGTTGCAAGAGCTGTGAGAGAACAAGAAGCTTAGAATAGGAGAATAGTGAGAATTTTAGCATTATGAAATTTTGTTGCTTGGTGTGTAGCCTTAGTAAGAGACCTTAGCTAGGCATTTATAGAGTGTAAGAGGTTAGGTTTAAGCCTTAGGAGCTATTAGAATTTAAATTAGAATGGAATTATTCAAGCTAGAATAATTATAATTCATTAATGCAAAATTTGACTACATCATATGTCTAAAATGTAAGATAATATGTCTAAAATAGATAAATCAAACATCTGAATGAAAAATTAGACATATGAAAAAGAACTACAATACGTCCTGGAGTGAAGATAAATGTTTAAAAATGATGGTGGAATGTTTAAAAATTATCCAGTAACAAAAGTCTAATGTTTGTATTAGGTAATGATGTTTAGACAAATGAATCGAATTCAATTGGGTAATCAAATGTTTGGGTCAAAACATAGACATCTAATTTGGCAACAAAACCAAAGGATGAGTTTTTGGAGTTGAGAGGATGTTAAAAATCAAACCCATGGTCATCTGATCATATCATATAGACATCCTAAATAAAAAACTCAGACATTGTAAGTAATTATAGACATCTAAAATATGTTAAGTAAATCACGAACGTTGGTGAAGTTTTATAGCACATTTAGACGTTTAAGGAAAACATAGGTGTCTGAAATCTTGGATAGTTCAAGGTTAAAAATTTTGAGTGAAAATGAAGTTCTAGAAGAAAGTAGACATCTAAAATAATGAGTTAGGGATCTGAAAAATTAGGTAAGTTGATTTTTCAAGATTTAAAGAAGTAGAATTGGATAGATAGGTTCTAAAATGTGTCTCCTATGGGTTTTTACAAGATTATCAAGGTTGTTTTACATTCTAAAAGTATATAAATTACGACAACAAAAATTTTAAGAAAACTTCTTGAGAGATCCATCTATCTTCTTCACCTTTCTTTTTCTCACTTCTTTTCTTCATCATGATTGAGAGCTCCATATCTTTGTTGCAGCATTTGTTAGTCCTTACATAGAAGTATAGAATAATTTTTCATTATCAAAAATCATTTAACTTATGTTAACAATATATCTCTAGTGAATGAGCCTGCACAAGTCACCATCGATGGAGTTCGGTGCTTGGAAGGAGAGGACCTGGGTGTTCATGGCCATGGTGTAAGTGTTATGGAGCTGGGAAAGGAATAGATGTTTTCATGGGGAACCTCATTCCACATCCTATATTATTGCCTATAGGTTGTTTGTAGCTTTATCTGATAAACTTGGAGGAGTGTAATTTGTTGTGGTGGTTGTTGTGTTTGGAGTTATAGTTATTTAATATCCATTTCGATCGAGTGGTCATTCCAGTAAATAAATTACTATTTACTCAAAAAAAAAGAAAGATAAACTCTCCTCTATGATGATTATGTGAAGTGGTGCTATTCTTATTGAGATGATTATAAGTTAATAAGTGTGGGAGATGTTTGATTTTTCCATTGAATTTTAACTAGAAGATTGTAAGAAGAAGGGAGAAAAAGAGAATGAAAATAAGGTATTACAGTCACAAAAAGATGTTAGTCTTGTGGAAGGGATTTTCTTATACAAAACTTTTTCTATCCGGGTCCAATTTAAGTACTCGTTAGTAAGTAGTCTAAATACCAACCATGAAACAAGTATACTACAATTGTGTTAGACTATGGAGTAATTTTTGCAACTAGGTAACTTTTAAGATGTGTTTAGTTGAAAAAATGTTCGGTCGAGTGATGAAATAGGTAATGGGTGAGAGGTAGATGGGTTGAAGTGATTTGAGTAAAACATTAAAAATTATAATTCACTTACTTTTCGGCATGATTCATTTGGAAAGATGAGTAGGTAGTGGTTGGATGGTACAAGTGAAATGATGTGTTAGTGGCACGGGCATGAGAGTTGTAATTTTTATTCTTTCTATCTCACATTGAACTAGTTGGTGGTGTGTATTTTGTTGGAGATCTTTCGGTTTCTATTTTGGTAGTTTTTGGTGTATATCCTTTCTTTCTATATATATAATTTATGGGTGTATATGGGTTGGATTCACTTGAAGCCAACCCAATCCAACATCAAATGCTATGCCCCTCCTCTCATCCCAGCAGCAGGCCCTGCCCTCGGGTGAGCCCCGTGGCCCGATTTTGCATGCATGTTTGGAATGGACGGACCAGATGTCCTACTTGAGATAAGGCATTAGATGTGTCCTGTAGGTCAAACATTATCATATTCTATGAATGGTATAAAGATCTCGGAAAGCGTTTCTTTAAGATATGTTGTCTACTTTAATACCCAAAATCATGCATGCACATATACTTTTAAACCCTAATTTTACTTATTCTCAATAGCAACGTGTAGAGTTTAAAGGGAGGACCCTGCTCTTTTTGGGTCGTCATTTCAAAAGTAGCATTGCTGTCACTGATGACATTTAATTATATTATATCAGTAATATTCAAACATCATCATCATCATCATCATCACACACACACACACACACACACACACACACACACACATAAAAAGATGGGAGTTAATATTATTTGTCCTTCACTTCCTAAAGGTCAGAAAAAAGGATAGGGGGGTTAGATCAAAGCCTACCCTATACAAGAAAGAGGACCACGACTTGTGATCTAGTACATAAAGCAAAACAAAGCAAAGAGATTACAAAGGCAAAATGTAAGGCATTTAGATGCGGTCCAACTTGATAGTCCCTACAATCTTGGTAGGAAGTTGTTCTATATGGTAGAAATGTCTCTAGTTGCCATCCCCTAGGCCCGCCAACTTAGAAGCAGCTTCATTAACAATCGGGTGGACATAGGAGATATAGTTAATCCTGGAAAAGAGCGCATAAAGAGAAGCATAGTGCTTTCTAACTTGCCAAGCAACCTGAAGCTTTCCAGACCACCAATAGTGAAGTAAAATCGAGTCCACTTCCAGTTGAAAAGAATCACCAGAAAAATAGGCGATAGCATGGATGATAGAAAGGGTAAGAGAAGTCTCAGAGGAAACATTAGAAAGATTGGCAACAGCAGCCATGATAAAATTGCCCAGATGATTCTGAATGATCCAGCTAGAAAAACAATTACCCACCACTTTAGAAGAAGCAACATTGATTTTGAGACCCTCACTAGGACGAACCTAACTATGAGTACAAAGAGAAGGACGAGAGGACTTAAGCCAATTAGCCATTTGTAGAGTCCTCCAATGTTTGTCCAAAAAGAGGTGGAGATTGGCAAGATTGAAACCATCATTCTTAATTTTGTTCTGGATCCACCAAACATTATACTAAATGAAGCAAATCAACCCTTTAATAATCTTGAGTTGAGGAGAATGAGAAGGGTTTGAAATGATGTCAAGGAAGAGAGAGGGGTCCCTACATCTTGGATAATCTTGATTGAAAGTCCAAATGGAGATATCGCCAACCAAGTAACTATCAATGAAAATATGAAGGAGAGTTTCAGGCGTGGGGTTGGAAGGACAGCAGAGACATTTAGAGATGATTGGAATCCCTAATCTCATAATATTATCATCCGTAGGAAGTCTAAACTTAAGATGCTTCCAAACAAACAGAGAAATTCTAAGGAGAAGATTAATATTCTAAAGAGCTTTGGCAGAGGAGTTCTTGGGATAGTCGCAGAACATCAATTGGTAAGCAACAAACACAGAGAAAGTTTCCGAAGAAGTAGGGGTCCAAATTGACAAATCCTTTTGAGAGTCTAAATTGAGGTTGGAAATCTCGTCTAAAATATTGGGAGGAATGAAGGAACAGAAGGGAGAGCTCTACAGATGGAGATAGGGGAAGGAGTGGAGCCTTCAGGAAAGAAAGTATGGAGAGGAGACTCACCAATCCACAAGTCAAACCAAAAATCAATAGTTCCTTCATGAATCTCCCAACGGATAAAGGATTTCATCTCTCTAAAAGCTTGAAGCAACAGACAAGATCGGACAGGAAGAGAGGAATCCTAGTTAGGATTGCAAAGTAACATCTCCCTCATGAAAGAATGGTAGGAGGAATCCCCAAAGAAGATATTCCAAGCTCTTTTCATTCTCAAGGCCTTAATAAAGAGGCTTAAATTAAGAATGCCAAGTCCACCATAATCAATGGGACGAATGATAGAATTCCAAGCAATCTAATGATGATGGGACTTATTATCAGAACAACCCCAGAAGAAATCAACAAAGAGAGCATGAAGTTTATGAATATTGCAAAGTAATAGCTCCCTCATGAAAGAATGGTAGGAGGAATCCCCAAAGAAGATATGCCAAGCTCTTTTCATTCTCAAGGCCTTAATAAAGAGGCTTAAATCAAGAATGCCAAGCCCACCATAATCAATGGGACGAATGATAGAATTGTAATTCCCTACTTGGAGGGGGTGAGATGTGCGTGACATAATAAAAAGAAATTATGGAATTAAAATAGACAATCTCGCAAAAAATAAGCAATCACATAATGGGCACAAGTACTTTTAGGTGGAAACCCAAACCGGGTGAAAATCACCACCTAACCCTCTCGAGTTAGGATTTCTCGATCGACCTAATCGATCAAATCCACTAAACTCAGTCACTTAAACGAGGGTGACTGAACCTCAATTACAACCACACTACTTAGACCGAGTGTAGTGTACCTCAACACCCTTTTTTATCACATGAAGGAATTTGTCTTGCGAAGGAGATGGGAATTCGCAAAGCGAATACCCAACCAAAGATAAAATAAAGTACAACAATCCTATAGAGCCTCAAATATATAATCCTAGCTTCTATAGGAGTTAGGAAACTTCCCTTTGGTGGAAGTGAGTCGAAGTGATGACGCGAATGCATGAACCACGCTTCGGCACAACAGCGCTCTCGTAACGTCGGCGGGAGAGTGGGTGCACAGCAGGATGAAGCTTTTAGGTGTGAAGTGAATGCTTGTAGAGCTAGAGCTTCTTCTATTTGATCTTCTACTTCTTTTAGACACAAGTGAGTAGAAATATTCTAGCAAAGGTGTGTCTTGGGTGTCTTAGGTGTATTCTTCAAGCCAAGGGATCCTCCTCTATTTATAGAGGGCGTAGGAAGGCTTTGGAAGGCCTTGGAAGGCTTCCATAGCTGTTGGGTACAAATCTAAAGAAAATCAAGCCGTAGTCAGAATTAATCATGATTCTGACAGGGTCATCAGACGTTTGGTCCTAGTATCAGACGTCTGGAAAACCCGGTTAAGACATCTGGGAACTAAGTCAGATGTCTGATTTTAGGTGGGTTTCCTTCCTGACTTGAATCAGATCTAAACAGGATTCTAGTGTGTCCATCAGACGACACATAGGATGTTTGGCACAAGGTCTGGACGTCTAGAAACCTATTTTTCTGTGGAAATGGATTCCCAAGGGAGTACAATGGCTAGAAAATATCTGAGAAGTGATTTTGGGTCAACCGAGGCAAAACGGTCATGTATCAGACGTCTGGGGTCCTCTACGGACGTCTGATACGAGGCTAACAGTCATTTCCTTAACGTTTGCTAAGGAAGCCAATGGTCCACTAATTGGATGTCTGGAAAAGGCATCAGACGTCTCCTAAGACGTCTGGACTAAGGTCTGGACGTCTGATTTCATCAGACAGAACTAACTAAGTCCAGCCTAAATAATCGAACGTCTGTGTCAACAGTCAGACATCTTAAAAGTTTTTATCAGACATCTGAAAAGGCTGTCTGAACCCTATTTTGGTTTTCTAAGTTCTCTATAGAAAACTTAAGTATCCTAAGGTAGTGCAGGTGTTCCTAGGACTACTTTAAGGATCCTTTGAGGCTCTTTAAGATAAAATCTAAGGCAAAAATAAAGAGCAAAATAAAGAAACAAAATTACATAGAATAAGATAAAATAAAATCTATCACATTCTTCATCTCCTTCCTTCTTCAAGCTTTCTCTCTTCCCGAAGCTCCTCCGCCTCTATTAAGCTCCTCCAATCCGCTATGGATGCGAGCTCGAACTCTATCTAAACACCTATCTCCATTTGCAATTTGACCTGAAAAGTAGGACTCAAAAGCAAATGTTAAAAGACACGTGTTTTATTATCATCAAAATAAACGATCGTGGTGCTCTAGTACCAACAAGAATTCCAAGCAATCTAATGATGATGGGTCAATCTAATGATGATGGGACTTATTATCAGAATAACTCCAGAAGAAATCAGCAAAGAGAGCATGAAGTTTATAAATAACAGATTTAGCAACCTCAATAATAGATAAAATGTGAATAGGAGTAGAGGTTAAAACATGTTTGATGAGGAGAAGTCTCGCAGCAGAAGAGAGGAGGTGGGCCTTCCAACTAGCAAGTTTGGATATGATCTTCTCAATAATGGGGCTAAAATGGGAGACCTTGGCCCTACCAGAAAAAATAGGGCAACCCAGGTAGGTAAAGTTAAAGGAGCCCAATCTGAAGCCCAAAATAGAGAGAATGCATTCTCTATGGGAAGGAAAGTGGCGACCCACAAAGCAAAAGCTTTTGGAGAGACTAACGATCTGACCCATAGAAAACTCAAAGTCTTTAATAAAGGATGCAAGGTTGCGAATGGAAGAGAGGCTACCATTCGTGAAGATAATAATATCATTCGCATAGAGGAGGGCTAAAGGAGGGTCGACACCTCTTTTCACCGAGTAGTGATGAATTTTGCCATGAAAGGCAAGCTTCTTGATACCATGAATGAAAGGTTCCATGAAGATGTCAAAGAGAAAGGGAGAGATATGATCTCCTTGTCTCAAGCCACGAGAGACAGGGAAGAACTCCGAAGAGCTCCTGTCCACCAGAATAGAAGAATCCTCATACTGCATAAAGGCTTTGATGAGAGAAATATTGTCATAAGAGAAGCTAAAGCATAGAAGAATCTTGTGAAGGACACCCCAATCAACACGATCAAAAGCTTTTTCAAGGTCAAGCTGGACAATAACATTGGAACCGAAGATCTTATGATCAATACGTTGGGATAACTCAAAAGTAGTAGCAATGTGATCATAGATAGGCCTTCCCTTGATAAAATCAATATGCTCAGAAGAAATAATTTTGGGGAGGAGGAGGCAAAGACGTTTGGCCAAAATGCTAGAGGCGATTTTGTAAAGGACATTGTAGAGACTTATGCGGCGATAATGAGAGAGATCAGAGGCAAGGGCTTTTTTGGGGACCAAAGAGATGCATGTGTTATTTAAGGCTCTGGGAGTAGTTTTAGAGGTAAAGAAGTACGTAATAGCTTCAAAAACATCTGATTTCACCAAATCCTAGAAAGTGAGAATTCAACATTGAAACCATTAGGGCCGGGAGATTTGTTAAAGGGCATACTAGAAAGGGATTCAAAAATTTCAGATTCTGAGGGAATGCGATTCAGATCAAAACAATCATCAGAGGAGAGAATAGGGGGAATGGTATCAATAAAAGTGTTAACGTTGATATTGCCTTGGGAAGAAAGCAGGTGTTTAAAATAATTAGAGGAGAGGGAGGCAACTTTATCCCAGGACCCATCACTAATACAAGAAGTAAGAGAGGTTCTAGCACTTTAGTGAAGCACCTTTTGATAGTAGTAAAAAAGAATTTATTACACCCTTCGCCTTTATGGAGACAATCAATTTTGGAATTTTGAAGAAAGAAATTGTTGAGTTTTACAAGGGCATCATCAGGGAGAAGAGAGGTGTCATTGAGCTCAGCAGTGGTGTTGGAATCCTAGTGATGGGAGAGTTTGGTGTCTAACTCTTCATAGCAAGATTCAAGATCTTCCACCAACTTGTGAATATTACCAAAAGTCGATCTATTCCAAGATTTGAGACTTCATTTTAAAATTTGAAGCTTAGAATAGAGTTTGGAAATAGGATCAGAATTAGAAATGGTAGAGGAGAGCCATATAGTTTCCATAAGAACCCTAAGCCTCCCATCCCGCAAACACATGTTGTCAAACCTAAAAGGTTTAGGACGGACCATTGTGGAAGAGGCAAAGCAAAGGAGCAAGGGGGCATGGTCAAAGTTGCGATGGGTAAGGTAACAACCAATAGGGGAAAGAGCCATTGCATTAGGGTTGAGAAGGATTCGATCTAATTTTTGGTAAATCCTAGAAGAGCCCTGCCTACTATTGCACCAGGACATTTGGCTGCCACCGAGGGGTAAGTCAATAAGGGCAGAGTTGCTGATGAAGTGTTGGAAAGGAAGAGCTTGGGAGGTGGAAAAAGGGTGTTAAGACCCGTGCTGTTAGAGCCCTCTGAGACGTCTGGGATTTGGGTCAGACGTCTGGACATCTTCCCATACGTTTGGAAATCAAATTTTTCGTGTACGTCCTTATGTCTGCGTGTGTACTGCGCGCAGACAGTACGCAACCTCGTTTTCCCATACGCGACGCGGTCGCACGTGGCACGAGAAGGCTAAGGAAGTTTCTGGTTTTGAGATTTTCCCAGAATCAGACGTTTGGATCTACATCCAGATGACGCAGACGACGTCTGGAGGAGGTTCCAAACGACTGAGAGGTAAGTTCCGCGATGTATACCTTCTTTGCGGATACGACCATGCAGGCTGTTTCGCCGAGGCACTGTTCCGTGCCATATTGAGGAGATTTGTGTCGATGCGTGCATGATTCGCTTCGGGAAGGCACGGGACATGCCCTCCCACACAGTTCAGATGTCTGGGCGAGGCACCAGATGGCGGAAAGCATCTCCAGATGTCCGAAGAGGTGGTCGGACGTCTGGAACTGAGCCTAGATGGTTCAACGGAGTTCCTGGACGTCTGAGGAGTAGCATAGAGTTGAGGTATGGTTATGGACTCTTTTAAGACGTCTGGAAGGTGTTCCAGATGTCTGATATGAATCAGAATTACTATTTTTGACCCGTTTAGGGTCCGTTTGAGGTCTAATTTCCGCAATTAAGATTCCGTTGTTCTCCGTATAAGTTCCTCTACTTGTTGAAATACCTTTATCCTGTTCTGAGTGGTCTCTTGTGATTGACCCTTGTGATAGGACCTCGTTCCATTGCGGATTTGGGGTTTACTGAGGCTCGTGGACCTGCCGATCAAGCCCCCATTACTCCTGGGTTTACTGGTAGAGTGGCTTCCCCTAGTTTAATTACAAACATGAATGCATATGTGGAATGAATGTTAGATCCTAGGGTATGGCATGAATTCTAGGACTAGAAATACTGGAATATTTGTATGGAATGTATGAATTGCAGTCTTGGATGAGTAAATAGAATAATAACAATTGCCTGTAAATGGATAACAGCTGCCTGTGAAATGTAAAGTACCATTGTTAGCAAACTGTTGCATATAAATTCCTGTTGTTTACGATTAAATATGAGCTGCTTGTATATGAACTGGAAATGGAAGATTGAATGTTGAAAACACGAGCTACCTGCAAACAAACCTGGAATGTGAATAATAAAGCTACATGCTACATGTGTAGAACCTGAGAAATGGAAATAGAAATGATGAAACCTAGTATGGCTTGGCCTGAGAAACATGAGCATGAACCTTACGGGAAATTAGGAGTAGAGCTCCTGGAAATAAATGGAATAGAATTGGAAATGTGAATGGGGAAGTGAGCTGGCCCTTGAGTACGGAGTACTAAGGAGAGTGACTATCCCCCCTTTTAGTGCAGAGCGGAGCTAGCTGCCCTAGGGTTGGGACCCGGGGTTAGGATTGGCCACTTTGTATCGACTTTTTGGCCCTCGTATACACAGTATCGGGGAGAGATACTAGTGTAGGGAGAGAGCTAGCCACCCCACGGGACCCGAGGTTCAGCTAGCCGCCTTACTCCTATTGTTAGGCCCACTGGGCAAACCAGGGTAGTCAGGTGAGGGTGCGCAGACTGTGGAAAGGCGAGACCCCTGTTTGGTTCTTAAGGGCTAGACCCCTGCTATTGAGAGGTCTATGCCTTATATTGGTTCCGTGCTGTGCTTTGGGCGCATACGTTAACGGAAATGACTGACCGCGTGCTAGTGAGGGGTAGCTACTTGTGTGTTTATCGCGCGTGCCATAGTCACTGTTACGTCTGTCAGTGACCTTAGGGTGGTTGACTGAGTGTAGGACCACCACGGGGGACTCTCCCGGCCAGGAGAGCACCACGTGCTACTTCTACTCTTTGGAAAAGACTGCAATCAAGATCGTTCCCACAAGGAACCTTCGAGATCAAGAAAGAGACCTGATAAATAAACCAAGGGATGAAAGAAAGAATAATTAGTTAAAGAAAGAAAGAAATTGAAAAACAACAGCTACCTGTCCACCTTTACTATTTTAGTAAGCTGGTTGCCACTCTACTCAGCGTTCGCTGACGTTTTGTACTCATAACCTTTTTCAGGTCCAGGTGTTGAGCAGCCAGAGCCTACGGCTGCAGAGGGTGCTGGGCCTAGTAGAGCCCAGTAGTTGTAACTTTCTTTTGTACTCCGTTTCCTGTTGTAGTGAGTAATTTATTACACTTCTGTTATCTTTTATTGTGAACTTATATTCCTGTACTAGTTTACTTCCTTACTGTTGTGGTGGTGCGTACTGTAGTAGTTTACTTCTTTACTACTGTACTTTTGTTACTGTTAGTTGCTTGCATGGTGAATGTGGTTTATTTTACTGCTTTTTGGTTACTTTCTCATTGGACGACTGGGTCTTGGGATCAGTCGAGTCGGTCCGATATCGTGTCCTGTAGGGATTCGGGAATCGGGTCGTAATAAAGGGCGACCACCTCTCTTCTCAGAAGCAGAGAGAATGGAGTTGAAGTCCCCTCCAACAATCCAAGGGGAGGAGGGGGATAAGGCCATAATCGAGGAAAGGTGATTTCACAAGTTGAGCATGGTATCAGGGTCATTAGAAGCATATACAACAGAGATGATGGAGAGATGTCCAAGGTGTCTGCACTCAATCGACAAGGCTTGGGAGTAGGAGTGTAAAGAAGTAATGGAGACCGGCTCTTTCCAAAGGCACCAAATATTGGGACACTCAGGGGGAGCTAAAGCATGATCAAAGTGAATATCTGTTAGAGTTCTTTCAATGTCCGCAGTTGTAGCAAAAGGCTCCAACAAGAAGATAACATGGAGATGGTAAGAGGAAATCATAGGCATTAGATGATTTAGAGTGGGGGTATTGATAATACCCCTACGTTCCAAAAAAGACAATTCATTGGGAAATAAAACGGGTTTGGGATTTCGATCGACTCCTGGTAATCCTAGTCATACCCATCAAGGAATGACCCCCACGGACTCCTCTAAGCTTGGACGGAGTGTATGACTCATGTGCCAATTCAAGATGGGTAACAGATCTAGAAACAAGAATGTCCAAAGTATCAAGAGATCTCGCATTAGAAGGTGAAAAATCGCTATATCCATCATTGCTCACTTCCTCGGTCCCACCCTCCTGAAGAATTTCCGAGATTAGGAGAGGGTCAGGATTAGGGGGAGGAGTGGGATGAGGAAGATAAATGCCCCTGGAAAGCTCACCATTAAGATTGTTGCCAATTAGAAGTTTGCCATCAGATTTAGAAAGTTTGCTTTACCAAGAAAAACATTTTGAGGGACTTTTTTCTAAGTAACAGGAAATTCCAGTAAATCGGTAGTTTGCAAAACCTCGCTGATGTCAGTATCAGGAGAATTGAAAGGGCATCTAGAAACATCAGAGAAAAATGAGTTTAGGGAATCCTTCCTAACCCAAATTTTATGAGCGATTTTAGACAAATCAATCGGAAAACCAATAGTGGAACAAGCATCCTCAACATTAGGGAAAGTAGTAGTAGAGAGAGATTCATCACAAGAATCAATAGCAGGCATGACATCAACAACCATAGGAGAAGAGATCACTTGAGCGGAGAACAAAGAGTCTTGAGATGGACCCTCAAGGACTTTGTTCCCTGTACTTGGGAAGCGCTTAATGGAGCGGTGAGGACGACAGTGATGTAGCTTGCATTTCTTCAGGGGCTTAGCTAGCAGAGGAGTAGAATGGGGATGAGAAGTTTGAGAGCCCCCTAGAGAAGAAGAGGAATTAATACAGATTGAAGAATCAGTACATTTGCCCTTGTCCAACTCTTCCACTAGAGGCCAAGTCGGAGCGGTAAGATTTTGAGGAAGATCCACCTCCTCAGCAGGCAGCGGAGGCACTGCACCTACATCGGAAGGAAAGCCATCCTCTGAATAATGAGACCTAGCATCCTGAAATGGAACATTAGAGGCATTAGAATCCAAACCACCCTTTACAGGAGGTTTCTCAAACACATTGTGGGCTGAACAACGCAGTAGAGAGTGGCCAAAAAGACAATGGTAACAAAAGAGAGGAAGCCTGATGGCATCGCCATCATCTACTATAAATTACTTAATTTGGCTTAGTTTTAAGATTAAATTCACCTAATTAACACATCAAAAGGGTATAACTCAATCAGGGTTGAAGAGAGAGGAATTGATAGAAAAAAGGGGTTAATTATACAATTTTCATGAATAAATATAAATGCAAAATAGCTGGAGGAAAAATTATGATTAATCAAAGGTCAATTAAGCTTAAATATCCTAAAAGTGGGTTGTTACTGAGTAATTTAGGATTTTTATTCAAATTGAGTGTTAATCCTCAATTAAATGGGCTAATTTCAACTTCGCTTCAATTAAATAGTTTTGAAGGAAATAAATATATTATAAACCTTCTAAAAATCATTTAAAAATATTTTATAAGGTTTGGAACAGTCAATTTGACAATCGAAATTCATTTCGACCTAAAGCAGAACTGTAGGTGGGAATTTACTACATTTTGGGTATAATCATAAATTGACCAAGCAAACATTATCAAAACTTAAAATTGAAGTCACCATTGAATTCTTTAGGCCTAAATTATACTACCATAAAAATTTAGGCTGATTTGAACTTCATCTTAGTCAACTTTGCAATTTGGTCCTCAATTCCTGATTTCCTTACAAATGCCCCCTTAACTTTCAATTTTCTTGTGAATCGGTCCCTATCAGCGCCGCCTCCACCTTCCACCTCCGCATTCGCCGGCCACACAACTCCAGCGAGCCGTTCCCGCAACCTCTGGCCCTTGTGCGCCATCAAGTTTTGAATCTCTGCCATCACACGTGCTTCTTGTCGTCGAGATTCTACCGTGTTTCCTGCCCTTCTCCTTAGTCATGACCACCTCCTCGTCTCCAACCCCGGTGGCCCCTCCATTCTCTTCCTCCGTGCACGCTCTGACTTCAAGAGCAGCGCCACCACCTTCCTCACCTTCGTCCGATTGTTGCCGGTCAAAGCACAGCCTCTTCCTCTCTTTTCCTCGCTGTCAGTCACCTCCTGGACTTCTTCTTCCTCATGACCGGCGGTCACATCAGCCACCTTCTCATCCTCCTCGTCGTCTTATAGGTGAGCTCTTTCTTCCCCTCTCCCTCTAGATTAGTTTAGGTCTCTTAAATTCAAGATTCAACCTCTCTGACGACCTCCTCTCCACCGTCTTCCTTGTGGGTAGTGAGACTCCAGCGAACACGCCTGCAACGCTCTATGCACCTATGCCTCTGTCGACCACCCCTCCACCTTCACGAGGATAAAGCAAGCAAAAGCCCTCAATCAATTTGAGGTATCACTCACTCGAGCCATCCCCCAGACACAACCCACCACCGGCACCTTCTTCGAGTCCGCCGACCCTCCTCCGACCTCCTGGCAACAAATCGCAGCCGCCATCACTTTCAGCGAATCACGACAGAGTTTCTCGACCTCTTGGTTGTGAGCTTCGACGTGGTTTTCAAGTGGCTGGAATACCCACCATCGATGCCGACAACCTCCATCTAGCCTCCACCCTTCATCGTGCTTGCAGCCGCCCTTCACCACCAAATAATTTGTGGCAATCTCAAAAGGCCTTGTGACTTGTGCGCAAGGGCTTTTCCTTATCGATGCTCCTGGCCAAACTCCTTCCGAGTTCCCCTGCAACCTACCATTGACGAGGAAGAAGGTAGGCCTCTGCATGCTGGCAGGGGCATGGTTGTGAAAAAGAAAGGTTTGAAGGGACCTAAATGCAATATCGTATGGACCTGATAACAATAGTCTAAGGATTGATTTGTAGTAGTTAGTGATTTGGTTTATACTTTGGTTGAAATAAGCTTTTATTGTTTTAACCTACTCGAATATTTCTGTTAATGATTATTTATTACTTAATCTCGTTAAGACTTGATTATTCCAGTTTATTGAGCAATAGGTAATTATTTATCCCCCACACTTGAGTTGTATTTAATATCATTATATGTAGAACCAAGTGTAGAAATTGAACTTGTTTGATTTTAAAAATTGATCTCTAATAAAAGTTCACCATGATCATGTGCAAATAACGAAATAGTGGTATTCACGCAACTCTGTTTGCTCCTAAAGATGACCTCGGATTTCTCTTTTAATTCGAGCATTAAAAATTTAAATGTTAATTTGCTTTGATCACCTATACTACGATGCACGATTTTAAAAACCCGATCAAAATGCATTTAACAAAGCCTCTCATAAATAATCTGTTGCTTAATCTTGATGTTACCATTCAGGATAAAAACAAAATCCGGCCTAGTGGAAAGCATGTCAATCTCAACACAAACATGGGGATAACCAAGGTGGAAGCCACGATAGTGCGTGGATCAATGAAAATCGGATTACCAATCTGATAAGTGAGAGAAAGTAGGGTGTTGGGGTGGAGAAGGTGAAGATTTAGATTGGGGAAGCCCACCCACACTAGCGCAGAGGACACTGGGGAATCAGTTCAAAAAGTAGGGCCCCATTGGACAAATTGAATAAGAAAACACTCCAAAACCACTGAGTCCATCGCAAAAACCTTACAAAAATTCAAATACAAGGGGCAACGGATCAACCAATGACGAAGATCGAGAGAGATAATCGATAAGGGGAAGATATCTTAAGTCTACTAGCGAGAAAGTGCCTCATGGCCTGAAAGGAGGGCTTAGGTCCTGAAGAATGGGCAACCACAGTAGAGAAGTCAGAGCCTAGGCCAGAGACCTCTTCCATCGAGAAAGAGGTATAGGAAACGTCATCTAGGACTATTAGTTTGCGAACAGGAAGAGAAAGCTCCTTAAATCACACTAGTGAGGAAGGGGCCTGAACAGAAACCATCGAGGCAAACAAGGGCTTCGAGGGAGGATCTGGACCAGAACCCATAGGAGGAGGCTCCTCACCAGCATAAGGCAAAGCCATCATAGACAACCGAACTTGGAAAACAGGGAGAAGGTGATGAATTGTGACTCATCATAACTAAATCGCCTAAGTTAAGCTAGAAACTAGGTTAAACATTATCAAATTAACACATAAAAAGGGTTAAGTATGGGAAATAGAGAAAAAGACCTAAAACATCAATTTTGTGTTAAAAACACATAATTAGGTCATTAAATGAGATATTCTTTTAAATAAGAATAAATGGTGATCCAAGTGCATATTGAACACACAAATGAGTTTAAAAGTACAAATCAAAGGTATAGTTAACTTTCCAAATGTTCAATTAAGCTTCTATAAAAACTTGGGTGCATTTGGACATCATTAGGACTTTGCATTTAAAGATTTACATTTAGGTCCTTAGTACATAACATCTCATTCATAGAAAATTAGCCAAAGACCTACTTGAAGACTGCAGGGACCTATTTGTAAGCCCTTAAGGATTGCTCTGAAACATTTCTTAACCACTTATGGGTTTCTGTGTAATCTTTCTACCCCTTTGCAAAGGGTCTTCCTTGCAAATACACCATTAGAACTTGTGCACACCTGCAACCGTCTGCAAACACTGTAGCACCACAAGAACTCACAAAATCGTGACTATTGATCCTCCCTCACCTCACGATTTATGGCTCGTGTTGATTGGAAGCTTCACAAGAATAGGTGCGTGCGATCACCACCTCACCCAGGTCCCATCCAACGACCGCTTTTTGATTTGAGCTTGCGCGCGCTCTCTCCTCAAATCCCCACCGCCCATGCCCTTGGAGCTTAATAGCACCACCACGGTGCTCTGATTCACTGTCACTCTACTTAAGGAGCTCTACAGTTGTGTGTGCGAGAGGTCGCTCCCTTCTACACCTCTTGAGCTGATGGTTCTTTCCCTCCAACTCTCCTCCCCATATTTCCCTTTTCACAGCCACCAGCTGTGAAATTCCACTTCTTCCGTGACTCTCCTCGTCGCTAAGGACTTCGTAGCACCTGAGGGCAACCTAGATCTCCACTAGCGAGTTTTCACTCCGCTGGAGCACTTCCTCCATTCTTCCTCTCCATCCACCGGGTGGAGATCCAAAGGTCCCATTCCTCCATTTAGATTAGGTTTACTGCTTTCTAGATTAGTTGTAGTGTTAATTAGAGTAGTTTAGCAGTAGAAATTAGATGTAGATTAGTTCTAATATGTGTGTGACTGTAGTGTAGCTTAGGAGTAGAGTTAGTATAGAGATTCCCCTTTCACCTCCTTTTATCTCGTCAGATCAGAGGAGACAAATTCCTCCATTCACTGATCACTGTTTTCTCCCTCTACACATTTCCATTTCACTTTCTGATTTCCTCGTGTTTTAATTCGCAATCCAACCATCCATTTGGAGTCAAATCCCCATCCCATTGCTTTCAAGCTTTGAGATGAGGATTTCCTCTCAAATCCACCTAGGGGACTCTTCACTCACTTCAGTTTATTCATAAAGACCCCTAATCTGATTTAAAATGGAATCCATTTGCTTGATCAATTTTTGATTTGGATTTCAATGCAAGATCGCGAGATTTTGAATTATTTGGGTTTTCAAGGGTTTTTGATCAAGTGAATCAATATATTCTTGAGTGGATCTATACAAGGCCATGAATCTGAGATGATGCTAATGATGAATTTTCCTTAGATAAGCCATGATCAAATTTGTCATGAGTGTGAATTTTATGGCCTCAAATGTATGGTAGAGCCAAGGAAAATCAACCCTGTTGATTGGAGGCTCTACCTAGAATGTCTCTAATGTTTTTGAGATTTTGATGCTTAACCTAAGAGATTCTTAATATCCCTTAAGGTTTTCAACAAATTGGGATTTAGCCGAATTTAAGGACTGATTCTAACACTTCCTACACGCTATTTATATCATTAGGAAGGTGTTAGATTAGTGATTTGTCTATGATTTGGATACAAAATTGTTGACAAGGGATTTTGATTCAGAATTTAACATCTGAGAATGATTTCTATGTTGGTTTCAGACCTTGTCAAAGTTTAAAGAGGTTTTTGTTGTGTTTTGAATTCCAAATCCTTCATAGTAAATTACTATATGATATAGCTACATTTTAATTGAAATCTAGCAAAGTAATTTTCTTATTTAGACGTTTTGTATCTCTGATTAGACTTTCTTAAGTCTGATTTGAGATATAAATGACTGAATCAGGAAATTAGTCTGCTGAATTGGAGGTCTGGACCTGCTGCAGATGGTTTCCCTGATGTCTGGATACATTGCAGTATGGATATGAATTAAGTTAAGACATCTGATTTGCCTTAAGGATGTCTAGAAATCCCTAAGCTATTGCTGTTGATGCTACCGCTTGAAGTTGCTGCTTTGGCTGTTGCTGTTGTTGTTGCAGCAGTAGTAGGATGGATGAAATTCTTGGGACAATAGGCTTAGGTTAATTATTTAAAATAGCTGATATGTGTCATATGTTGTGTATTTTGGGTATAGGCATTCCTGTATTTATATAGATCTTATAATTGCATGTAAATTGCTTGTAATTTCACCTAATCATACATTGTCAGCTACATTTAATGTTTAACTGTCCAAAATAAAAAATTAGTGTCAAAATTAATTGAAAATCATGTTTAAGTGCGTGAACATCTTCTAATTGTATTGATGATTGTATCTAAAAGTTTTCACTACATGTTCAGCACATAGAACTCATTTCTTGGCCTTGAGTTTAAACTTTAAGACCTTTCTTAGGTCTAGATTGTATGAACTTTGTAAATAAATAAAAATAATTTAAAAATTCTAAAAATATAAAATAAAGGTGTAATGAGTAGGATCAACCAATTCTCTACACATTTACACAGTTTTGAGATCATCTGAACCCTCGACCTGGTAGAACATACCAACCGACGGTTCAGCATACCTCTTAACATAATAAAAACCCCTAAACTAAAAAATGACAAAAATACATTCTAGCTCTCATCTCTCTCTTTCTTTCTCATCCCCTGCCTCTACAAAACATATAAAACCCATAAAAATTAGAAAAACTACAAAAATACCTAAAAACACCTTGTATACTATGTATATACATGTAAATATAAGCTATATAGTAAGCTATACGTGATAAAGTGTAAAATATGTATATATTGTGTGTATGTAACTTATGTATATACTATATAATGTTACTTAAGTATTTAAGATAAGTTAGTATAATTAATAAATAATTATATAAATAAGTTATATATAATTTAAGATAACTTAAATTATGTATAACTTATTTATATAATTATTTATTAATTAAACTAACTTATATTACTATACTCTAAGTAAATTAATAAAACCCTATAAATAAACATATTTATGAATGATATTGTACATACGTAATTATATGTATATTATGTACATAAGGAATCCTGTACCATAATTTAATTATGTATATAGAATAAATAATTAATTTATTAAGTTACTAACTAAGTTATTATATTAAATCAAAATAAATTAGTAATTTAAGTTATAACTGAACTAACTTATACTGTTCATTTGTATTAATGTATTTTTAGCAAATTAAGCTAATTTAATTATATTTATAATGTATTATAATAATTAAACCTAATTTATATACAACACAACCTGAAAACAGGTATTTAAATGTAAATTAAATCAAAATAAATGTTGTAAAATACAATAAAAATATTTATTAAATACTTTATTATGTATATTAATATTGTACAGGATCAATTAGATCATACATTAACTAATTTATATGTAATTGAGAAATAAAACCTAATAAACAATATGAATAAACTATAAACTTTGCCTAATTTATTTATATAATAAATGTAATTAATTTTGCAAATAAATTGTATAATTATGTAGTACTATGTAAATACTTTGATATCATATAATTTATTTTAAATTTATAATAAATTATGGCCCTCAAATAGAGGGCCAAAACCATAAAATCAGCACAGCTGCACCAAAGTCAGTAGCGCCTGTGAGGTGCTAAAGATAGCGCTACATTGTGAGTTCACAAGTGCGCACCACTGTATATATTGTTTTTGTTATCTCTGCCTATCATTCGACATCCATCAGGTGTAAAGAAACCATATACTCTTCGAGCATTTGTCTTGAGCATTGACTTGTGATTTGAGAATGGTGTGCAGTGTGGACCGAGGCGTGGCACTGTGCGTGAGCCTATGTGGGCCCAGTATTGAGCTTAAACTGAAATTAAAAGGCTAATTAACCAAATCAAGGTGGCCTTAGTAGAGGTCTTGGTCCCACCGGAGACGGTGCTGTGTATTTCTTGAAAAGGCCGCTCGTCAACCTAAAACCTAAATTGTATACTAAGAGTTAATGAGGGGTTAAGAAGAGAAAACAAAGAAGAAATGGCTAAGTGTAGAAGAATGAAGAAGAAGATGTATGATCGTATGCCTTGTATATCCGTATTGTGTATATATGTATATGTAAGTATACTATAAATAATAAGTATATGTATAATAAGTATATGTAGTATAGGTAATGTTTGAGCTATATATGTATATAAATAACAGTATAGCTTTACTGACAGAATAATATGTCATTGTAGATAGAATAAGTGTCACTATAGGCCCTAGTTTTTGCCTTAGCTCTTGTACATAGTTTTTCTCTTAAGGTTTAGCAACGTTTATATATGTCGCTGTACATACTATATATGTTACTATATATGTTAGTATATTAAGTTAAGTTAGTATAATATATATTACTACTTACTATTGTATATATATACAAGTATTGTTATTATACGTTATAAATATATAGTATATATTATTTATTTATAGTGTTTGATGCTTGTTTGTATATATATGTTTGCAAGCATTTCAATACATTCTTTTGTACATAAATTAGTTTAATTCTTTCATTCATTAATTCATTCATTCATGATTGTACATAAAATTGATCTTTTTGGATTTAAAGAATGATATTGGACTTAAAGAGTCATGTATATTAGTAACTGCCTCCTAGTGAACGACCCAGAATAAACCAGTAAAAATTATGTAATTAAATAAAATTGACGCGATAACGGTTTGTATTTGTGACATATACTACTATAACGATGATATTTTTTTATACGAACTGTGGTCAATCGCGCTCCGATCAGAAGGCGAAAAGGCACAAAGCGAGAACCCACACCAAAGCACCGAACAAAGTGAAAAACAAGATCGGAGAAACCACAAAAGGATCACAAGCAAAACAACTGAAAGCAAGGGCAACCCTCACAACATCAACCAACAGAGGAAAAAAGTAGAAGAACAAATAAGGAAAGGGAGATGCGAATCCCCTCCTTCGCAAGACCCAAGAAGGGTCGCTAGGTGAAGGTCGACTGGCCTCCTCCCAGAAGGGAGGAGGAAAGTAGGGTTTCACCAGAGAAAAAGAAGCAAAAACGCAGGGAGCAGAGGGAAAGGAGAGGGGAGAGGGTGGAGAGGGGAAGGCACTCCCTTTTTTTCTTTCCAGCACAAGGGGGTTGTGGAGGTAAAGCATGACTGCGATGTTGACAAAGTGCTCTACTCGCATGGCCCCATTCACCCTCGTGCAATCATCTTGCAGCTAACACGAAGGATGACGAGGGGGAGCAGTGACGGGGGAAGGAGGAGGCGGCGACGTCGCCTCTAGAGTGTCGAAGCCCTAGGTCCCTCCTAGTTGTGGCAGGTAAAGCACATCCACGACTTTGACGGAGCACTTTGCTTGCACGGTCCTATTCGCCTTTGCGCAGTCGCTGCAGCAATCACGCAGTCGCCCCTACGCAGTTGCCCTCGTGCATTCGCGCAGTCGCTGTCGCAGTCGTTCTGCTTGCACGGTGTAACGACCTGATTCCCGAGTCCCTACGAGACACGAGAACCGGACCGACTCGACTAATCCCAAGACCTAGTCGTCCAACGAGGAAGTAACCAAAAGTGCAGTAAAATAAACCACATTCAACATGAAATATAACTAGCAGTAACAAATATAGCAGTAAGGAAAAGAACTACTACAGCATGTACCACCGCAACAGTAGAACAACATTTATAACATAACAAGAACTGCAAGTAAAGAAAGTACAGAGAGTAACAAGAACTACTCACTACAGTGGAAACAAAAAGGGCACAAAAGAGCAGTGGTAACTCTACTGGACCCTACTTGGCCCAGTGTCCTCTGCAGCCACTGACCCTGGCTGCTCAACACCTGGTCCTGAAAGGTAACGAGTGTAACACGTCAGCGAAACGCTGAGTAGAGTGGCAGCTAAAACTAAGAAAGCAGTAAAGTGTACAGTAGCTATTTTATTTTCTTTCTTCCTTTATTTACGTCTTTCTATTGTTTCACCATTTATCTATTTCTCAGATCCTTCACTTGATCTCGAATGTTCCTCGTGGGAACGATCTTGATTGCAGTCTTTTCCGAACAGTAGAAGTAACACATGGTGCTCTCCTGGCCGGGAGAGTCACCCGTGGTGATCCTACTCTCAGTCAACCACCCCAAGGTCACGGACAGACGTAATGGTGACTACGGCACGCGCGATAAATGCACAGGTAGCTAACCCGCACTGGCATGCGGTCAGTCGTTTCCGTTAATGGGTGCGCCCAAAGCACAGCACGGAACCAGTACAGGGCAGAGCCCTCTCAGTAACAGGGGTCCAACCCCTCCACAGTAACCAAACAGGGGCCTTGCCCCTCTACAGTCCGCGCACCCTCGCCTGACTACTCTAGTTTGCCCCAGTGGGCCTAGCAAGTCGGTGTAGGAGGCTAGCAGAACCCCGGGGCATGTGGGGTAGCTAGTGCTCTCTCTACACTAGTAGCTCTCCTCGGCACTGGGTACACGAGGGCCAGCAAGTCGGTACAAAGTGGCCAGACCTAACCCCGGGTCCCTGGGGCGGCTAGCTCCGCTCTGCACTAAACAGGGGGACGGTCGCTCTCCTTGGTACTCCGTACTCAAGGGCCAGGTCACTTCCCCAATTCTATTTCATTCACTTTCCAGGAGTTCTAGTCCTAATTCCCCGTAGGGTTCCAGCTCTTTTAACTCAGCTCATTCCGGTTTCATCCCCTTCAGTTTCACGTTCTTATGATCCATGTTCTCAATCACGTGTATTTATTCAGAACAGGCAGCTGTTAAATCAATTTACAGGCAACTATTTGTTCCTTTTCAATTTTCCAAGACTGCAGTATTCGTATATTCCACTAGTTTTCCCATCCTAGGATTCATGCCATACCCTAGGATCTATCATACAATCTAGTTTTCCAGCCCTAGGATTCATGCAACACCCTAGGATCTACCATTCATTCTAGTTTCTCATTCCTAGGATTCATGCATTGTCCTAGGTTCTATTTATGGTTCCATAATTTAACAGATTATACTAATAAACTTAAAAGCCACTCTACCAGTTACAACAGGAGTACTGGGGGCGTGGTCGGGAATCCCGCGTGCCTCCGCAACCCCCGAGACTGCAATTTAACGGGATCCTATCACAAGGATCAAACATAAGGAGTTTCTCAAAACAGTATCTAATCACTGTAGACGGGTAGAGGATTTTATTCCGAAAAGGACGTAACTCGAAACACGGAAAACGGACTCCGAACAGGCCTTAAACGGGTCGAAAACGATGAAACAGTGCAAAATCAGACGTCTGGAACTTCTTCCAGACGTCTTAAAAATGGGGATCAGATGGTACCTTGTCCTGCGTAGTCTCTCAGACATCCAGAAGCCTGCGGGGGCGTCTGGCCTAGATCCCAAACGTCCGATGGTCACCCCGGACGTCTAGAAGTCGTTCCCGTCATTTGGCACTGTAGCCAAACGTCTGATTCGCGTTGGATGGCGAATCTTAGAACCTGCGCGTACCCATCCCTCGCTCTCAGCACGGACGGTCGAAGGAAAGGGAGAAAGACGAAAATAATTCATGATAGCGTATGGTTGGACCGGGTTGAGTTATGTCGTTGTAGTAAAGCCGGTTGTTACCAACGTATCATATAAAATTTTATTACTCGGAAAACTGAAAGAGTTCCCGAGGTCGAACTCAGGGAGCAAGTTGTATTCTAGAGATATACAAGTTCTATTACAAAAATAAAGAGAGAGAGAGAGAGATGAAAAATTCTTCTTCTTTTCTTCTTTCTTCCTCTTTGTCTTTGGTTCTTCCTGTTCTTCTTCTTCTTCTTCTTCTTTTTCTTCTGCTTTCTTCAGATTTTCCCCTCGTGCTCTTCTTCTTCTGTTCTTCCTTGTTTCCTTTCTTTCTTTTTCGTCAGATCATCTTCTTCTTTTCTTGCTTCTTGCTTCTCTTCCTTCCTTCTTCTTCTTTGTCTTCACCTGCCTTGACTTCTCTTTTTCTTCTTTGGCGATGGCCGTTGCTCTTCCTTCTTCTTCAGCCTGTCTTCTTTGGCTGCTGACCTTCCGTCGTCTGCCTTCGCTACAGTGCAGCAGCTCCTTCTTCTTCAGCGGGTCTGCTTCTTCTTCTTTTTGCCTGCACACTTCAGAGTTTATTCGTCAAGAGGCAAAAACCTACTCTACCCCCCTCCCCCGCGTATCTCTCTCTTTCTGAAATCACTCTTCGGAAGCTCTCCCAGAGCGCTACCGGGTAATCGGGTTCGGGTCAGGCCCGGGTCCAGGCCCACCGGCGTGCGTGGTGGGCGAGGAGTGCAGGTCAGTCTAATCGGGTCGGGCCAGGTCCGCGGAGGGTGGTCACGGACGAGGCCGAGTCGGGTCGGGTCGGGTGAGAGGGACCTCACCCCGTGGTAACTGAGGCAAACAGCATACGGCAGTTTTTTAATTTATGTGTCCGCGCGCCTTCGAGAGATTCCGAGGTGGGACTATCCGCGCACCCCAATTCTCCTACGCCTGCAGCAGGGATGGCGCTCCCAATTGCATCGGCTGTTGAGGCGTACAGCTCCAATTGAGGGCCGGGGTGTGTGCGCGAGACTGTTCCGCGCTGGCCGTGGCTCTTCAACCTGGGATATCTAGGCTTGGAGCAACCTCGAGCAAGCTTCGAGCTTCCTCGCCAATGGCGGTCGAGGCCTGGAACCTGAAATCAATAGCACGGCCTCTCGGCCGAATCAGACAGGCGGGGGACCTTCGCCGTGGCACGGCGAAGGTGGTCAGGGGGTCTGCAGGGGGCGAGATGGAGCTGTCGGGTCGTCCTAGGTCAAACTGTGAGCGAGGGAGTGGGTGTGTTCGGTGGGTCTGCAGAGGGTGTTTGGTGGGAAGTTGAGGGGCGGAAGAGGATCAGGGTGAGGAGGCGGAAGTTCTGCGGTGGTCGGCGAGCCGTGTGGGTCGCTGAGGTGATGGGAGCGGCTCGCCGGAGGGTGGTCGGAGGCGGAGAGGATGAGGGTGAACAGGGTCGGTAGAGGGCTTAATTGACTAAATCGAAAGCGGGGAAAGAAAGAGGAGGAGAAGGGGAGTAAGTCTAACTTAACTGCAGGGACGAAGGGGGGAGGAACAGGGCGACAGTCGTATCGACTGTCGCCGGAGAAGATGATGCTCAGGGAGAGGGGCGGCGGCGAGCAGAGGGCTGGAGAGGCGCCAGCTGGGTGCGGCGTGGCGCGGGAAGAGCAGGGGAGGAGGTCTCTGCTGCTGGTAGTGCGGCAGAGCGAAGAGGTGAAGGGAGAGGAAGTCGCCGGAGCTGGTGAGCGTCTGCCGGAGAAAGAAGAGACGAAAGCTGGGGGTTTTCTCCGTCAGATCCAGGCTGCCTTGGTCGGTGGAGCGGCGGGGGGTATTTATAGGGTTGAAGCAGGGAGGAAGGCGGAGGGAGACGACGTGTCTCCCTCGCCGGAGCATGGTCGGAATTCGAACCCATACCGTCCGTGCGTTCGCACGGCCGGTATGGGGGGCTACAGTGACCATGGGGGTGCTCCTGCGACGGCTGACGACGCAGGGCACCCCCGGTACACATGCCAGGTCCTCCACCTCACCCTGCGCGGCGCCATGCTCCGCGCAAGGTCGCCGGAGCATGGTGCTGGCAGGGTTTTGCAGGAGGGACCTGTTTGCAAAGAACGAAGGAGAGTTAGGGGCCTAAATGCGAGGGTTCAAAAGTTGAGGGCCAAAGAGTAAATATATGAGGACCAAAGTGTAAAGTCGGTCAAGGAGGTTTCTTCTTAGGCTCAAGTTTTTATACATGACTAATTAGAACCTAAGGAATCTGATGGTAAATTTCATTTTCATATTAAACCTTGTTTGACCGGTCAATTTGCGTAAAGACCCAAATTAAGTTATTAATTGGGCATGGTTCTCAATGTAGGTCAAAATGGGTTCTAAAGGCCAAATTGAAGGTTCTAAACCCTAGAGAATATTTTTCTATGAATTTTAGAGGGTTTATTCTATTTTTACTTTGCCTCGAACCTTGTGAATTGAAGTGGGTTGTTTTAGGGTTACAGATTATCATTTGGTTCCTTGAAAGTGCTGTAGCCCTTGCTAGATCATCTCATCCCACTTTTATTCTTATTAAGCTGTTCTGACCTGTGTTTGGGCCCTGAATTACCCTGTATGCAGATTATACTGGTAAAATTGCACTTTTACCCCTTATGGCTGGTTTTCTTCTCAAACTCAGAATTCTCTGAGTTAAGCCTTTCCTTGAGATATGTAAGAGCTTTTATCCTTTGTATTGGGTCAAAATGAGCTAGTTATGGCTCATGATGAGGTTCTCATCATACCCCCATGCCTAGCTTTTGCTAGTCCCTTAGCAAAAAAACTTAAGGTTTCAACCCTTGTTCTAGACCATGAAGTTTTCAATGGTTTTAGATAAGTGCCTTTTTTATTTGAGCATAGATTAGGTTAGAATGCTGACCATAGGCCTAAAAGGTACTCTAGTATCAATCAAGATCCAAGTCTGTCTAGCCTTAGCCTCAGTCTTTCAGCAAAGGTTTTTAAGGCCCGCAAGAACTAACCTAAGGTTTATTGGACTTCGTGGTTAAAGCACCCGTGCTTGAAATGATTTTAGCCCTAGCCCAGTTCGCAGTGCGTTTTGTAAGAGAGAGATAGAAAGTTTTTTCTGTTTGGAGAGTTTTCTCTCTCTATTTCTTTTTAGTTCTAGCCTAGGATTAGCTTTTCAACACGGTCTGTATCAGATTCCTTGCTCCCATCATCAATCCTCAAGGGTTCCTGGCGATCGATGCTTCGAGATAGCACCGCCCATGGCAACCCCCGGAACCCTGGCTATTGAGATTTCGAGATAATCCCATCCATGGTATTCCGTGGCCGAATCCAGACCCTGGCAATTGACACTTCGAGATAATGCCATCCATGGAATCTGAACCAGCAGAGTGCTTACATGCCCCCCGTAGGATATGTAAATATCCTAAGAGACAAGCACCGAGGAGATGATATTTTGTTTCGCATCTTCGAGGGGATTTCCCGCCTCTCCGCGCTGGGAACTCGTCCAAATCAACTTGTGTTGATCGGCCATTCCTATTCTAGGTGTTCTTTTCAGATTTTTGCGACGCTTCTGCGTGATTCTGATTTTTACGCTTACTGAACCAGGCTGTGTGTGAGATTAGGGTGCTTAGGTTACTGAGTCCCGTAAACCAAAAATTAGTTAACGAGGCCGAATACTCCCTAAGCCTTAGACCTAATACTTCAGCTTTTCATTTTCCTCAACCTCTTGAGGAGTGTCCAGATCTTAATGAGTACTAAGAGTCTATTCAAGAATGCCTAAGGTTTGCATTCTTACTAATCTTATTGTGCACTTTTCAGTTATTTTCTTGAATGAGGTCTAGAACTTAGGTTAATTCCTTAGTTCCTTACTAATGACTATCAACTTTTCTTATAATTTTGTGCTCCTTTTTCATTTTGTTTCTTCTCTCCTTCACAAAATTTTCCTTCTCCTCTTTTCCTCTTATTCTTTTTCAAAAATTTTTTAATTTTTATGGTATTTTTGGCATATGTGAATTTTTTTGTTTGAAACCTTTTCTTACGAGTTTTTGCACTTTCATACCCCCCCATGCCTAAGATTTGCAATGTCCTCATTGTAACCTAGGGGTTTCTATTCGACTAAGTTCATACATTAGGATAGCTGTTTTGATGAGTGAATGGGTCGGGGTGACTGTTGCGGACGATTTCTAATCTCAGATGCAAGCACCTGAGGTGGAGTCGGCTGTCCTAAAGTGTGAACTTCAAGTGCAAAAAGCTGTCAGAACAAGTTTCAGGTTTTCAAAGAGAATGACGGGCTGCCTCCCGTTGAGCGCTAAATTTGATGCCTTCAGCCAAGCGGGAAATGCGATGGAGAGGGGATGGTCAACTCAGCAGAGTTTTGTAAGACAAGCACCTTGATTAAGAGCCTGGTTGGTCCAACCAGGTGCTTGTTCAGATCAACAGGCTGATGATGCAGCCCAAACCCAATCAATCTGGTGGGTTGATAGATGTGGATAAAAAGGTGTGGAGCCCACCAGAAATTATGAAGCTCAGATGGATGTGGAAGTGTAAACGCAGGGTTTGGCTGTGCCGAATCAGCCTGGTTAGAGTAGGGACCCGTAGGATAATCAGTGGTTGATGCAGGAACCCTACAGGGGTGATCAGAGAATGATAGAGCATGGTATGTAGTCTGATCAATGTTCGAAACCCGATGTGGAAATGCAATCGGCTCGGTGAGAGGTGAATCAGCATAGAAATTGAGTCCGGTTGCGGGTCGGGGTTTGGAAGAGGTTTTGATCCGTTCTGTGTGTGCGGATGAGGTGGCCATTGTGTACGAGGGCTCTTCTAGAAACAGATGATAGGTGATTTTCTGCAGAGAGTCCTCTGGGTAACTATCAAATGCCGGAAGAGTGTTTGTAGGATGAAAGAAATCGGATTCGAGAAAAAATTTGGATTCTGGGTTGCAATCACTCTTGGCATTTTCTGTTTTTGGTTCCTGAGGATCGAAAAGGAATGATCCTGTGTTATCGGTGATCTCGGGAATCAGGACCTCAGAGTCAGAGTCAGAGTCAGAATCATGTGAACTGAGGTCGTAGATAGGCCTGGCGCGTTCAGGAAGGGGAATCTCTCCGCAATTATAGTCAGATCTGAAATTGTCGGAGAGTTGGCGAAAATGATCATGAATTCCACCACAGCAGAAATCATCAGATGTGGAATCAGCAGCCTGATTGGGTTCTAGCCTATATGTCAATTCTGGGTTCAAAAAGATGTTCTGTTCAAGCTCTAAGCTGGTAGGATAGACCTTATTAAAACCTTGCTCATCCAACTCCTCAGTTTCTGTATCATAAATTGGCATGTTTTCTGAGAAATCGATCAGATTTCCTGAGGATGTTGGAGAGGGATACTCATTAAATAGAGGCCCGGAATCATATCCTGTAAAAATTTGATCTTCCTCATAAAGGGCCTCATAATCTTCCCAATAAGTTTCAGATCTAGGTTCTAGGCTTAGGATGTGGGTAGAATTATTAGAACCTAAGTCCGAATAACCTTCGAGGGTCACCTTATCAAAACAAGGGGTGGAATTTATACCCTCCAGAGGTTCAATTCTAATCTTGTTATTGCAGGAGTCTTGGAGTTCTAAGCTTGGTGATTTATGGCCTAGGGTTGGCTCAGCATTGTGTTCTCCTGCAACTTCCCAACCTATTTTAATGCTATCTTCTACCTGGGTTGGGATTTTACAACCACTTTGTGCCTCAATCCCGAGATCTGGGAAACTGAATGGTTCCTTAATACTGTTCCAAGATGGTTCATCCTCTGTTTCTGGTTTATACGGGTATTTCTGGTTGATAATTTGTTCTACTGATTTCATCATTTCTACCCGTTTTATAAGGGCATCTTGGTGTTGTTCCCAAAGTACAGGATTTGTCAAGCATTGAAGGTATTCAGATTGGTGTAATTTTTCCATCTCAATGTATCCTGTCATGAGCATATCTCGGGTTGATCCTTTTGAAATTCCAGTCAATAGAATTTGGGCACAGTTCATGATGAAGGATGTGGTTGTTGGGACATCAACCTGAATATCTCCTCTTGGTGTTGAGGTTTTTTCTTCTTTTTCATAGAATCTTATGGCATTCTCGATCATTTTATCTTTCATAGATCTCCGATATTCAGGTTTCTTGAATGGTAGTCTTGCTAGGTAATTAGGCTGCATAATTGGATCAGGTGGTGGAATCAAAGTTTGAATCAAGATGGAAGAAGGGGATTTTGTTCAGAATCAGAGGAAAGAGGGGCTATGTGAATGATTTCTGCAAAAACAAAGGAGCCGAGGCTTAGCCTCGGGAAGAGTGAACTTCTATTGGAGGTTTCAAGGACCTCCTGAAAAATACTGAAGGGCTGGATGAGATAAGCAGGTGCTGGACCCAATCAAGACACCCAAAAATTGTTGGGTGACTATAGAGGTTCGGGGCAGATGGACCCCTTGATCAGAAAGATCGTCCACCTGAGAATTACCTGGGCAGCCAGAGAGGGAGAGTCCCGCGAAGACCCCTACACGGTAGAGCGTCCCCACGGGTTACAGGGTTTCCCCCACCCGACCTCTCTTGTCACTGCGGTTCCAGGTAGACCAGAATGGGGATCTTGACCTCTTAAGTCTACCAATTTTAAGATCAGGGTGCTTAAGGTTTCACTTGAACTTTAGTCTTTTTAAGTGCAACGAGTGACCTAATTTAAGGTTGGTTAACCCAAGGGGTCAACTTTACCTATTGTTCTCTTTAAGAGCTTTTAGGTCCTGTCTTTTAGGGTTCAAGTGTTTAGAGAGCCAATTGTTTTAGATTTTCTTTGAATAGGTATTTTCAGACTAGGGCTTGGGCACACTTCATTTGGTTTTCTCAATTCTTGCTTAAGGAGTGTGTCTCTAAATCCCTAGTGTTGGATCCTAGGTTGGCTCTACTTGGTCCAGTTAACTCTTTGTTGGGTAATTAGGGCTCAAGCAAGAATGTGTTAGCCCTTAAATACCCTTAATAGTGTGCAGAAATAATGAGTTGAAAACATGCAACTTTTATGGTTACTAAATATGGAAGACAGGTTAGCCCTATATTGCTTGTTCTTTTCTTTTCTTCCTCTTTAGAGTGTAGGGGTTAATAGTGAGAGAAAAGATTTTACCTGTCTTCGGAGTAGTTGTGTGGTTGCTTGTCTTCTTGAGTTCCTATAGCTGCACAAAAGAGAGGAGATTATTAGAACTTAAAAGATACAGGAATGTTTACCTCTAGAATAGCCGTTGCTCCCCGGCAACGGCGCCAAAATGATAGCGTATGGTTGGACCGGGTTGAGTTATGTCGTTGTAGTAAAGCCGGTTGTTACCAACGTATCATATAAAATTTTATTACTCGGAAAACTGAAAGAGTTCCCGAGGTCGAACTCAGGGAGCAAGTTGTATTCTAGAGATATACAAGTTCTATTACAAAAATAAAGAGAGAGAGAGAGAGATGAAAAATTCTTCTTCTTTTCTTCTTTCTTCCTCTTTGTCTTTGGTTCTTCCTGTTCTTCTTCTTCTTCTTCTTCTTTTTCTTCTGCTTTCTTCAGATTTTCCCCTCGTGCTCTTCTTCTTCTGTTCTTCCTTGTTTCCTTTCTTTCTTTTTCGTCAGATCATCTTCTTCTTTTCTTGCTTCTTGCTTCTCTTCCTTCCTTCTTCTTCTTTGTCTTCACCTGCCTTGACTTCTCTTTTTCTTCTTTGGCGATGGCCGTTGCTCTTCCTTCTTCTTCAGCCTGTCTTCTTTGGCTGCTGACCTTCCGTCGTCTGCCTTCGCTACAGTGCAGCAGCTCCTTCTTCTTCAGCGGGTCTGCTTCTTCTTCTTTTTGCCTGCACACTTCAGAGTTTATTCGTCAAGAGGCAAAAACCTACTCTACCCCCCTCCCCCGCGTATCTCTCTCTTTCTGAAATCACTCTTCGGAAGCTCTCCCAGAGCGCTACCGGGTAATCGGGTTCGGGTCAGGCCCGGGTCCAGGCCCACCGGCGTGCGTGGTGGGCGAGGAGTGCAGGTCAGTCTAATCGGGTCGGGCCAGGTCCGCGGAGGGTGGTCACGGACGAGGCCGAGTCGGGTCGGGTCGGGTGAGAGGGACCTCACCCCGTGGTAACTGAGGCAAACAGCATACGGCAGTTTTTTAATTTATGTGTCCGCGCGCCTTCGAGAGATTCCGAGGTGGGACTATCCGCGCACCCCAATTCTCCTACGCCTGCAGCAGGGATGGCGCTCCCAATTGCATCGGCTGTTGAGGCGTACAGCTCCAATTGAGGGCCGGGGTGTGTGCGCGAGACTGTTCCGCGCTGGCCGTGGCTCTTCAACCTGGGATATCTAGGCTTGGAGCAACCTCGAGCAAGCTTCGAGCTTCCTCGCCAATGGCGGTCGAGGCCTGGAACCTGAAATCAATAGCACGGCCTCTCGGCCGAATCAGACAGGCGGGGGACCTTCGCCGTGGCACGGCGAAGGTGGTCAGGGGGTCTGCAGGGGGCGAGATGGAGCTGTCGGGTCGTCCTAGGTCAAACTGTGAGCGAGGGAGTGGGTGTGTTCGGTGGGTCTGCAGAGGGTGTTTGGTGGGAAGTTGAGGGGCGGAAGAGGATCAGGGTGAGGAGGCGGAAGTTCTGCGGTGGTCGGCGAGCCGTGTGGGTCGCTGAGGTGATGGGAGCGGCTCGCCGGAGGGTGGTCGGAGGCGGAGAGGATGAGGGTGAACAGGGTCGGTAGAGGGCTTAATTGACTAAATCGAAAGCGGGGAAAGAAAGAGGAGGAGAAGGGGAGTAAGTCTAACTTAACTGCAGGGACGAAGGGGGGAGGAACAGGGCGACAGTCGTATCGACTGTCGCCGGAGAAGATGATGCTCAGGGAGAGGGGCGGCGGCGAGCAGAGGGCTGGAGAGGCGCCAGCTGGGTGCGGCGTGGCGCGGGAAGAGCAGGGGAGGAGGTCTCTGCTGCTGGTAGTGCGGCAGAGCGAAGAGGTGAAGGGAGAGGAAGTCGCCGGAGCTGGTGAGCGTCTGCCGGAGAAAGAAGAGACGAAAGCTGGGGGTTTTCTCCGTCAGATCCAGGCTGCCTTGGTCGGTGGAGCGGCGGGGGGTATTTATAGGGTTGAAGCAGGGAGGAAGGCGGAGGGAGACGACGTGTCTCCCTCGCCGGAGCATGGTCGGAATTCGAACCCATACCGTCCGTGCGTTCGCACGGCCGGTATGGGGGGCTACAGTGACCATGGGGGTGCTCCTGCGACGGCTGACGACGCAGGGCACCCCCGGTACACATGCCAGGTCCTCCACCTCACCCTGCGCGGCGCCATGCTCCGCGCAAGGTCGCCGGAGCATGGTGCTGGCAGGGTTTTGCAGGAGGGACCTGTTTGCAAAGAACGAAGGAGAGTTAGGGGCCTAAATGCGAGGGTTCAAAAGTTGAGGGCCAAAGAGTAAATATATGAGGACCAAAGTGTAAAGTCGGTCAAGGAGGTTTCTTCTTAGGCTCAAGTTTTTATACATGACTAATTAGAACCTAAGGAATCTGATGGTAAATTTCATTTTCATATTAAACCTTGTTTGACCGGTCAATTTGCGTAAAGACCCAAATTAAGTTATTAATTGGGCATGGTTCTCAATGTAGGTCAAAATGGGTTCTAAAGGCCAAATTGAAGGTTCTAAACCCTAGAGAATATTTTTCTATGAATTTTAGAGGGTTTATTCTATTTTTACTTTGCCTCGAACCTTGTGAATTGAAGTGGGTTGTTTTAGGGTTACAGATTATCATTTGGTTCCTTGAAAGTGCTGTAGCCCTTGCTAGATCATCTCATCCCACTTTTATTCTTATTAAGCTGTTCTGACCTGTGTTTGGGCCCTGAATTACCCTGTATGCAGATTATACTGGTAAAATTGCACTTTTACCCCTTATGGCTGGTTTTCTTCTCAAACTCAGAATTCTCTGAGTTAAGCCTTTCCTTGAGATATGTAAGAGCTTTTATCCTTTGTATTGGGTCAAAATGAGCTAGTTATGGCTCATGATGAGGTTCTCATCAATTCACCTGCCAGACGTCTTCCCAGTCGTCTGGTTGGATTCCCAGACGTCTGATTCTGGAAAATCTTCCAGAATCAGAGCGCGACTCGCCCTCTGTCCGCGACGCACGGCCGCGCCGTGCCTCGTCCGCCTGCTGCTCGAGCTGCAGCAGGCCTCCCGCGTCACCTCGCGTTTGCTGCTCCCCCGCCTGCCGGCTCTAGTAGCCCCAGCAAGCTCGCCCTCATGGCTGAGCACCTCCTCCCTCGCGCAGCACCTCCTCCCGCACTCACCGCGGCTGTCTCTGCCGCCGCTCGCTCGCTCTCACACTCGCGCACCGGCTGGAAGGAGAAGAGGAAGGGAGCGGAGGTGATGAGAGTGAGGGAGAGGGCGTGGCTTTTTAAGGCCGCGCGGGGAGAGGGAGAGGGAGAGAACGCAGACTGTGGTTGCAGGAGGAGAGAGGGAAAAAGAGGAGGCGGAGCAGGTCTGCACACGCAGGCGCGCAGACGCAATGGTGCGTGCCGCAGAAATTGAATCCCAGACGTCTGGAAGGGGTCCCAGACGTCTGATCAGACGTCTGGGACAGCTCCCAGACATCTTAAAAGACATTTTGAAGTTGCGGTTGTAACACACGGCCATGCCGTAGTTGTGCAGTCGCACAGTCGCCCTTGCGTAGTAGCCCTTGCACTACAAGTATATAAAATAAGTTGAAAAAAACATAGGCTACACATTGATATTTGATTCAAAACTAAATATACATCATCGAGGATATTTTGGTTAAAAACTAAATAAATGATGTGCGCGTGACGCGTGTGTTTTGAAGATTCGTTATAGCTTGCGCTCGCAACGTCGATTTTAAAATGAAGAAACGGATGTGAGTCCGAGTGTCGATCTCAGGGAGGCGTGAAAATCAGATTTTTCTTATCACTTAATGTCACGAAAATCGCAGGTTTTGCTTACGAAAAGGTGCAGGTGAAAAGCGAGTGAGAGAGGGAGAAGGAGAGAGAGAGTGAGTAGGGTTAGAATTTCTTCATTCACAGCATGCAATTCAAACATAAAAGAGAGCAGGCAATTGAATAGAAAACAACTTCATTTAACATGCAACTTTAGTTCATAATTACAACACTAGATAAATGCTTGAACATAAGTAAAGTAAAGCTTAAGATAAAGAGGGAAAGAGAGAGAGAGAGAGGAGATGGAGAGGCAGCCACGGTGGTGGAGGGGGGCTCCATCGGTGGCTCGTCGTCTCCGGCGATTACAAAAGGGCTTAATGGTAGCTAGGAGGGGGTAGAACACATGCAGGTGGAGTCAATCCTTCAATGGGTGGTTGGATGGGATTTAAATAGGAAGAAGGGCTTTCAAAATGAAGAAGGGGTTTTAGCAAGATCCGAGTCGTCGCTAAAACCCTTCCCAAAACGTCGGTGAAGGCCCCTGTCCACCGGTCGCTAGCCCGCATCCGTTCTTCGAGCTTAATCCGCGCGTGCGCATCGTAAGCCATCCGATCGAAGATCGGACGGCTGAGCTTCTGCGCGGGGTGCTGGTGTGGATCGCACTGAGGCGCACACGTCTGCCGCATCATCGCGCACGTGAGCTTCCGCGCGCATCCGTTGCGTCGCGGGGCTCCATCTGCGCCGTTCGCTGCTAATCGTGCAGTCAAATTTACGCGGTGCATGCCTTCGCCTTTGCATTTCGGCGCAACGTGATTTGAACCCGCGTCGTGTGAGCGCGGGTGAGCGCTTCGATCGCTGTGCTACCCTGCATGGATGGTTGCGGTTATGCGTCAGTGCTCGGCTACTGCCGACCGTTGGATGGAGATCCGACGGTCGTGATCTGCTGCGGGCTAGGAGTGTAGTGATGTCGCAGGCGATGGTGTGGCATTCTCAGATGGCTCAGATCATTCTGCAGTTGATGGAGGGGGCTGGACGAGGCGTGCGGGAGCTGATCGGGTGCCACGTGGCGCCTTGGAGCTGTTGATCGTCAGATCAACAGTCATAACTTCTTGGGTTAATTGCGGGAGCTCTGGATGTCAGATTTGGTCGATTTTGAGTCCGTTGGACTCTGTTCATCGCTCTGAATCCATCCGTGCGGTCTAATTACTCATCTGAGGCTGGTCGTGTCGTGTTTCACGTGTAGGAAATCGAGGTTACAAGTAACCCGTCGTCGTAGTTGAAAAACACGTCGATCAAATAAAATTTATACCGAAACTCCAAGGTTGTCCTGGGTCAAACACAGGGAGGCAACGTTTACTTTACTTGAAAATTGCGCTTCATTTTGTTTCTTTTTGGTATTTTGGGGTTTTGTTATTTTTTTGTGTTTTTGAAATAAAAGACAAGCAAATGAATCACAAGATAGAGATGTGGAATGAAAATGGTATATATATCAATCCAATGTCTATTACAATCTACTATGAAAGCATAAAAAGAAAGGGAGGTGAGAGGAAATCTCCCAAATTGACTGTTTGACGAGACGACGGCATGTGGCGGAAGCTCGGACGAAGGAGGTGAGGAGCGGGATGACGGAGGTAAGATGTTGGAGGACGTCGGGTTGAGGAAAGCTTCGGCGTAGCTTCAGAATGGAGGTGAGAAGACGGAGTTGATCTGCTACCGGAATGGAGGTGAGAGGACGGCTCCAAGGTGACCTATGAAGGGAGATGGGAAGTTGGAGGAGTATTTGGTGGGGTAGAGGTTCGCTACACTAATAGGCACCTTGGGAGCTTGAGAATAAGCTCTAATGGAGCGTTGGTAGACTTGCTAGAGCTTGGGAGTAGGTGGGAGTAGAGTAGGTAGAGATGGCTTGGAAGGGAGGGGGTGAAGGTCCTTTTATAGTGGTGGAGAAGAGGCCAAAAATGGATAAAGGACCTTTAACAACCTCCAGATCGTCGCTGGAAATGTTGCTGTAGGCAGCTCACCTCCACCAACGCCCATAGTTGGCTTTGCTGGCTTGCAATGAAATAGCGACGGCTGTAAGCGTCACTGAGGTCAGCCCAGCTGTCGCTGAAAGCTGGCGCCAATCGCCCTTGCACCTGCACCGCCTACCCTACTCATCACACGTGCTGACCGCACGCGCCCAGCTGTGTGCGCGTGTGCCATGCAATGGCTTGTGCGTGCGCACTACCTTGCGTTGGCGCTGCCGCTGCCGCTCCAAGCGCCCGCCCAATTGCGAATTGGAGGGGCTGCGGGGAATCGAACCCGTGCCCCTCCTTTGCAAACCAGTGCTTCCACCGTTGCGACAATCCTCCCCTTGTGTCGCGTGGAGTGTTTTGGTGCATCCGCCTCCCAGCCATTGGATCTTGATCCAATGGCTGGGATTGAAGGGCGCGAATGAAGGAGTTGGGCGATGCTGCAGGCCAGTGTTGGGCGGCCTGGATGGCGCCACGTGGTGCCATCTGGGCTGTCCATCTTCTTCTTCTTGTAGAGGGTGCTACGGTGCTCAGATCAAGATGATTCTTGCAATGGCGAACTACGATCATCGCTTCGGATCCATCAGTATGGTCGGATTTTCCATCTGAAACCTGTATGGATGTCTCATTGCCCCCCTGGCTATATAAAATGAAGGAATTAATATATAAAATATACAACTATCCTAAATGCCATGCAATGGATGTTATGCAATATTTATAACATGATATGCAATGCTAAGCCTAGGAACTATAAAAAATAAGCAATTTATCTTGAATTTATGTGTATTCATCAGAGGCCTGTTTTGACAAGTACTCATACAAATGGCCATTAATACTGTTCTATAAGTAATCTTGATGTGTGATGCATGCAATGCTCCCATTCCTATTTATGATGTGTTATCTGTTCATTTTGTTCTTAAGATAAACCTCAATTGATAGAATTATCATCCCACGATGCAGTGTTATCATACCCCCATGCTTACTCCTTGCTAGTCCCTAGCAAGGTTTATTCTAGCCTTTATTTCCAGTCAAAATTTAAGAAGTAACTACTTAGACACTTCGTTACTTGTCAATAGGAGGAAATATACTTAGATCTTAATCTACAAAGACTAAGCAGCACTTGGGTGTCTGCCAAAATATGAATCGCCTGAATCGTTGCTTTATATATATTTTTTTATTTTTAGATTTTTTGTTAGAATTAAAAGTGTGTTGGTAACTTTTTACGGCTACTCAACCCACCCAAAACTCGGATAAAACTCTAAGTGCTAAGCATCTTGGTGTGAAGATTGTGATAGACTCACTCAACGGTAATTTAGACAGACTTCGGGTTTCTATGCCCCTAGGTGACCGGAAGAGGAAGCATTTTGCCTGAAGGTGTATTTGTTCGATCGGTAGCTTTCTCCCTACGTTTGTTTTAATTGGGGTCAACACGAGGATTTTTCCAGTGTATATCTCCCTAGCTTGCTCTACTTCCCCACTTCTTCCTTAAGTGTTTTGGTTCTTTTTATGCATTTACTGAGCTGGGCTCTCGACAACTGATGAATGAGTTGTTACGCACGATCACTTGCCAGCCATACTCGTGCGATGAAGTGTGGTTTATTTTGTTCTCTTTTTTTCTCCATGTTTTTAATTTGGTAGGTCGCTTCCCTGATCTCAAATTTACCTAGAGGCAATGAAGAAGAGGTGGTCTCATGGCTGGGCTTTAGATAACCTGCCAATGGGCTGTTACCCACGATAACTTGCCAGCCATACCACCATATAGAGTTCATTAGCTACCCAATTTCTATCAGAATCTCCGAGGAGTGAGTCTGTGCAAAAATGTGTGCAGATGCTTAGACTAAAAGTCCTTCTGAGTTAGAGGGTGAGTTGATAAGTCGTATACTTATCACCTTATTTAGTTAGTGGATTAGAGTAGCTTAAGATTGCAAGGATTTGAAGCTAAATTTATATTTTAACGGACACCAGGGGTGATTAAACCTGAAGGCCTGAAAAGTCTAAGTGTTCAAGTTCTTTCCGTATTATTTCCCACTATTGACAAATTTCTAATGCTTAAGTTTTTCTTCCTAAATTCATTTCCTTTTTTTTTAAATTTAATTTAATTCTATTCAGACTGATTAAATGAGCTCAGGATCATGCAAGTTACCACCCTCCCATGCTTAAGTTGGACAATGTCTTCATTGGCAAATACATGGATGCAATAGGGGTTTGAAAAAGATATTACCTGAGTGACGTAAAATACCTGATCAGTCTGAATCTTCTGGGTTGCCTCCCAAGAAGCGCTTAGTTTAACGCCTCCAACAGGGCAGTGCTTCATGTCATCCCTCAATGAGGGTGACACTCTCCTTTGGGGGAACCTGGACTAGGAAATGTTTCAATCTTTGGCCATTGACAATAAAAGTGTGCTAACGTGCCGTAGTGCGTGTGTGTTAAGAAGTGTCATTATAGTCGTACTTGGTACGTCGGTTTTAAAAGAAGTAAACGGAGGTGAGTCCGAGTGTCGGTCTCAGGGAGGCATGGAAATCGGATTTTGTTTATCACTTGTTGTCATGAAAAAGGTGGAGTTTTGCTTGCGAAAGAGACGATTTTGAAAAGCGAGAGCGAGAGATAAAGAGAGAGAGTTTAGGGTTAGAAAGCTCTTGGTTTTGATCATGCACTTTGAACAGAAATTAAAATGGCGATTGAACGGAAAATAATTTCATTAAACATGCATTCATAGTTCATAGCTTACAACATTAAATACATGCTTTAACAAAAGTAAATGAAAGCTTAAAAGAGAGAGAGAGATGGAGAGAGAGTGGAGAGTGATGAGGCAGCCACGGCGGTGGAGGCTCCGTCGGCGGCTCGTCGTCTCCAGCGATTGCAAGAGTGCCTAAAGCTAGCTAAGAGAGGAGTGGAGTAGTTGCAAGTGGTAGAGTATGCCTTGAATGGTGGTAGAAGGGGGTTTAAATAGAGTAGTGCGTGGGCGCTCGTGCGCTGCGGTCGCGCCGCGTGGCGAGATCGTGGCCGCTCGCTGCTGATTAGGCGGCCCAATTTTTCCGCGCCCTTCGCCTGCCTTCGAAACCCGCTCCGCGCGGCTCGAACGCGCGTCGCGTGGGTGCGGGCGTGTGCGCTCAATGTTGCGCCACGCCCGCGCTTTGTCGCGGCGACCGCGTTCGAGCACGCGGATCTCGGCTGGCTGAAGGCGCGGCGAGCGCGGGGGCGGGGTGACGTGGCGCGATCTGGGCCGTTGATCTCCAGATCAACGGTCAGAACTTCTTGGACCCATTGTAGGAGCTCCGGATGTCGGATTTGGCCGATCTTGAGTCCGTTGGACTCCGTTCGTCGTTCTGAATCCATCCGTGCAGTCTGATTGCTCATCTGAGGCCTGCTTTGACAAATGCTTACACAAATGGCCATTAATGCAGTTTATAAGCAATCTTGGTACATGATGCATGAGATGCTCCTATTCTACTTTTGTTGTGCCTTTTATTCTAAAGATGGGTCATATTCAACATAATTATTACCCCCTTATGTGGTGTTATCATACCCCCATGCTTACTCCTTGCTAGTCCTTAGAAAGGTTTATTCTAGCCTTTATTTCCTTGGGGAATTCAAGAAGTAATTGCTTACTTTGTTACTTGTCAATAAGAGGAAATATACGAAGATCTTAGTCTACAAAGACTAAGCAGCGCCTGGGTATCTGCCAAATTACGAATCGCCCGAATCCTTGCTTTGTATATATAACTATACATATGTATACGTATATATATGTTTTTTTAGAATTTTCGGAATTCATTGTGGGTTGGTAACTTTTTACGGCTATCCAATCCACCCAAAACTTGGTCAAAACCCTAAGTGCTAAGCATCTTAGTGTGAATGTTGTGATAGACTCACTTAACGGTAATTGAGACAAACTTCGAGTTTCTACGCCTCTAGGTGACCGAAAAAGAAAATAAATTTTTGCCTGAAGGTGTATTTGTTCGATTGGTAGCTTTCTCCTTACGTTCGTTTTACTTGGGGTCAACACAAGGATTTTCCAGTGTATATCTCCCCAGCTTGTACTACTTCCCTGCTTCTTCCTTAGGTGTTTTGGTCTTTTTTGTGCAATTATTAAGCTGGGCTCTGGACAACCAACCAATGGGCTGTTACCCACGATCACTTGCCAGCCATACTTGTGCGGTGAAGTGTGGTTTATTTTCTTTTCTTCTTCTTCCTTTTTTTTTTTTTTGTAGGTGGCTTCCCTGATCTCAAATGTACCTAGAGGCAGTGAAAAAGAAATGGTCTGTGGCTGGGTTCTTGACAACCTGCCAATGGGCTGTTACCCATGACAACTTGCCAGCCATACCACCCTAGAGAGTTCATTAGCTACCCAATTTCTGTCAAAATCTCCGAGAAGTGAGTCTGTGTAAAAATGTGTGCAGATGCTTAGACTCAAAGTTTTCCTGAGTTAGAGGGTGAGTTGCTAAGTCGTATACTTATTACCTTATTTAGTAGGTGGATTAGAATAGCTTAAAGTTGCAAGGATTTGCCACTAAATCCATATTTTAACGGATACCAGGGCTGATTAAGCCTGAAGGCCTGAAAAGCTAAGTGTTAAAGTTCTTTTTGTATTATTTCCCACTATTGACAAGTTTCTAATGCCTAAGTTTTCTTCCTAAATTCAATTTTTTTTTTAATTCATTCAAACTGATTAATTGAGCTCAGGATTATGCAATTTACCATCCCCCCCATGCTTAAGTTGGACAATGTCCTCATTGGCAGATTCACGGATGCAAAAGGATTCAAAGAGATAGTACCTGAGTGACGTAAACTACTAGATCAGTCTGAATCCTCTGGGTTGCCTCCCAGGAAGCGCTGCGTTTAACGCCTCCAGCTGGGTGGTGCCCAAACAGGAATGGCTTGGGTCAAGGAGGTCTGTACAAAATCAACCAGACCCAAAATCAGAAGTCCACAGATGCGAACAAGGTTGTGGTGGAGTCCCGTTCCTAAGGGGCGGGAATTTTGTATCATGCATGCCCGCGTCAAATCCTCTCTTAGTCTGTGGGCATGCAAATAAGTTGCTGTGGACGAACGCACCCCAAATATGACATGCCAGACACTAAAGATGTAGGTTTTATATTCAGCTTGTGTCCCCATAAAATTGCAATCCATCAAAAGTGTATCAATTCCAGTGCATTCAGGTTGCGGGATCTTTATTCTGGTAGGGCAGGTAACAAAGTCCAGAGTTTTATAATGAGCCCTACAATCAAGTATGAGGCCTCTCTCCAAAGACGAATCCATCTCTTCCGCAACTATGGTTTCATTGCTCATTCCCTCCAAGCCCTTGATCTCAAGAATATTTTCTTCAACCTCCTTTGTATCAGATTCACTGTTTGGGGTTGCATTAGAGGTAGGGTCAATTTCATCCTCTAGATCATATTCTTTCTCTCGGCCCTCCTCCAAATTTGTGATGGGGTTTCCAACCGATTCATAATCAATTTCTTTGAAATTGTAACTCCATTCTCCTTCTCCGATGTTGGCTATTGCTTCCACCAGATTGCTTCTCTTGGGCCGATTAGGTTCGGATTCCAAGGCCTCTCCCTTTACATTCTTAGTTTCTTCCTAATGTTTGTTCTCAATGCTCCCCAATATGTGTTCCGAGGAATCCTTACTGTCCTTATCCACTGAGCTGTCCAACTCCTGAGGGGTATCAATGGTGGACTGAACCAAATCAGGATGACTGGGTGTAGTCCAATTGATCATGGTGGGTCCTTGCTTTATGAATTCCATGAATGGCATTGTGTGCAATAGCTTTCTTTGGCCTTCTTCCCCCAATTGTTGGAACAAATCCAACATGGCCTGTTGCCCTTTAACCAATTCTTGATTTTGTCTGTGTAGTTCTAACTGGAGGTTATCAAGAATTGACATGGTGTCATTTGGATTTCCTTCTTGAAATCTAGGTTAAGAGAGTATGGTTGAGGTTGTGGATCATAATCCATACTGGTGTTTAGGTTTTTGGGTGGGTCCTCTATTCTATCATGTTCAGGGTCCAATTCTTCAAGCGGAACCATTCTCTGTTTGGTCCTACTCCAGAATAGTTGAGGTTCTAAGTCCTCCTCCCAGTCAGATTCTTCATCAGGGGACCAAATCAAAGGTTGATGATCCTGGGCTTGCCTAGAATTCTGATCATTTTCTGATTTCCATTTGTCTAGAACTCCTTCTAATCCAAAGGTCAAGTAGGCAAGGTTGTTGAATTCAGATGACCTTTCTTGGTTATTATCCTGAGATGGGTAGGGTTCTTGGTGTTCCCCTAAGTGTAGGTCCTATCACAGTAGAGCGGGTCGGACCTAAATGAGGAGGCATTGTGGGGACAATCGAGGTATGGAGCACCACGATTTGAATCGTACCTTTGGGTGGCTATGTTGGTTGTATTTCAGTAAGAGGTTGGTGCGGTTTGGTCATAGTTGGGCCAAGAGGGATATTCAAGGTTGTATCCCCAACTTGGTGGTTGGTTAGCCCAAGTAGGCTGTGGGTATGGTCCACTTGGGTTAGCATACAAATCCTGTTGGGGGTAGTTTGGGTAAGATGGATAGGCATTGAAATCCATGGTTTGGAAGAAATGTAGGGATGCGGGAAGAACAAATGCGAGAGAGTTGTGTCCTCAACCAAGCAAACAAGCCTAGTCCTTATGGTGTATTCCTTAGGAGACCTAGAAATCTCACAAAGGTTGATTAAGTCCGTAAGCACTGGACTCCCCTTCCCAAGGCTAATCTGGCCAGGTTGATTACGAGGGGATTGCAGGGAAGGTTCTTCCTTTGGCTTGCGGCTCTGGTTCCATAGACCCCACAACCGCGGTCGTTTGACACTGCCCCGCAGCCTAGTCACCAGATTCTACCAAGGGAATGAAAGCCAAGTGTCTAGCGAACAAAACCTCACTTTTGAGACTTAACTCAGTCCTGCCTAAGGCACGTCTACTCAGTTTTAGAGGGTTAGGATAGTGCTTGTGCTTAGGGTGATGTGATGAGGCGTTGATTGGGGTGGTGCCTCTTAATTTTCCATTTTCAAAGTGTGTGCTTTTAGTAAAACATGGTTTTCAAGCAAGATTTATTAAGATGTGGTGTCTTTTAGTGTTTCATCCTTACTTTAGTACTTTTTAGGGTTGACGTGTCTTAATGTTTTCAAACAAGTTTCAGTGGGCACGTCAAGTTCTGTACACAACTTGGTGAAAGTAGATTTCCTTTTTATTCTGTAGAGGCTCTAAAACCCTAGTGTACTCATCCTAATGATCATGCAGCTTCTATTAGATGAATCAGTTTTATGGTTGAGTGGTGCGGCCCAGGTCAATTCACGGTGGCTTCGCAAACACCACTCAAGAAAAAGAAAAGAACACTCCAAGAATTTGTTCAGAATGTTAGAGTGTACAATTTTTTGTGGGGTGATGTGTTATGGATGTGGGTCAAGCAATCATACACCACGCCAATTTTTTTTAGTTTTTACAATTCTTTTTTTAGCTTTTTCACGCAAGCAAACAATGAGAGACAAGTTACTCACTATCGGTCCTCGAGGTGCCTACTCCCTTGCTACCGTCGTGGAATGCGTCACTTCATCGTCCATGCGCCGAATTCCTGCAATCGTCAAGTAAAAAGGAAAATAGGGCATTAGATGATGTGAAAATGAGTGTGGAATGGAGGTGATAAAACAAATCCGTTGCCTCCCCGGCAACGGCGCCAAAAACTGATGTGCCGTAGTGCGTGTGTGTTAAGAGGTGTCGTTATAGTTGCACTTGGTACGTCGATTTTAAAAGAAGTAAACGGAGGTGAGTCCGAGTGTCGGTCTTAGGGAGGCGTGGAAATCGAATTTTGTTTATCACTTGTTGTCATGAAAAAGGTGGAGTTTTTCTTGCGAAAGAGATGGTTTTGAAAAGCGAGAGCGAGAGATAGAGAGAATTTAGGGTTAGAAAGCTCTTGATTTTGATCATGCACTTTGAACAGAAATTAAAATGACGATTGAACGGAAAATAATTTCATTAAACATGCATTCATAGTTCATAGCTTACAACATTAAATACATGCTTTAACAAAAGTAAATGAAAGCTTAAAAGAGAGAGAGAGAGAGATGGAGAGAGAGTGGAGAGCGACGAGGCAGCCACGGCGGTGGAGGAGGCTCCGTTGGCGGCTCATCGTCTCCGGCGATTACAAGAGTGCCTAAAGCTAGCTAAGAGAGGAGTGGAGTAGTTGCAAGTGAGAGAGTATGCATTGAATGGTGGTAGAAGGGGGTTTAAATAGAGTTAAGGGCTTCCTAAAAGAAGAATGGGCTTTAGCGACATCCAGAGCGTCGCTAAAACCGCTTCCACAAACGTAGGTAAAGCCCTCCCGCCGCCGGTCAGTCGCGCACCCCGTTCCTTCTCCCGCACGATCCGTGGCCGGTGAATGAGAGCCGTCCGATCAAAGATCGGACGGCTGAGAATCTTCCTCGCCCACGCTCAGATTGCGCCTCAGGCGCGCGTGTGCGCGCGCGTCTCCGCCCGGCGTGTGTGTGCACGTGGGCGCTCGTGCGCTGCTGTCGCGCCACGTGCTGAGATTGTGGCCGCCTGCTGCTGATCGGGTGGTCCAATTTTTCCGTGGCCTTCGCCCGCCTTCGAATCCCGCTCCGCGCGGCTCGAACGCGCGTCGCGTGGGTGCGGTCGTGCGCGCTCACCGTTGCGCCACGCCCACGCTTTGTCGTGGCCACCGCGTTCGAGCGCGTGGATCTCGGCCGTTCGATTGAAGATCGACGACCGAGATTTGATCTTGGCTGGCTGAAGGCGCGGCAAGCGCAGGGGCAGGGTGACGTGGCGCAATCTGGGCAGTTGATCTCCAGATCAATGGTCAGAATTTCTTGGGCCCATTGTAGGAGCTCCGGATGTCGGATTTGGCCGATCTTGGGTCCGTTGGACTCCGTTCGTCGTTCTGAATCCATCCATGCGGTCCAATTGCTCATTTGAGGCCTACTTTGACAAATGCTTACACAAATTGCCATTAATACAGTTTATAAGCAATCTTGGTACATGATGCATGCAATGCTCCTATTCTACTTATGCTGTACCTTTTATTCTAAAGATGGGCCATATTCAACATAATTATTACCCCCTTGTGTGGTGTTATCATGTGCCGAGTGTTTGGATCAGTGATTTCGACCACCCCATTGGAGTGAGGCTTGACCACCCTAAATGGTCTTGTCCAGTTGGATCTGAGCTTCCCTGGAAAGAGTTTTAGGCGGGCATCGAAAAGCCAGACTTGCTGGTTAGGCTCAAAGGTCTTTCTATGGATGAGTCGGTCGTGGATGGCTTTCATTTTCTCCTTATACAGTCGATTGTTCTCAAAGGCATCCCGACGAATTTCTTCGAGCTCAGAGAGTTGGAGCGTCCTCTACGCACCGGCTAATTGGGAATCCATGTTACACTACTTGACGACCCAGTAAGCCTGGTGTTCCAATTCGACAGGAAGGTGGAAAGCTTTGCCAAAGACCAGGTGATACGGCGACATGCCTATTGGGGTCTTGAAAGTAGTCCTATATGCCCATAGGGCATCATCCAGTAGTGTGGACCAGTCTTTTCTATCAGGTTTCACAGTTTTTTGTAGAATGTTCTTGATTTGTTTATTTGAGACCTCGGTTTGCCCATTTGTTTGCAGATGATACAGGGTAGCAATGCGGTGGTTAACCTCGTATTTTCTAAGTAGGGCACGGAATTAGGAGTGAATAAAATGACTTCCACCATCACTGATCATGGCCTTTGGTATTCCAAATCGGGAAAAGATGTTCTGCTTAACAAAGTCCATGACAGTCTTATGATCGCATCGGTGGGTGGCGACGGCTTCAATCCATTTAGAAACATAGTCTACCGAGACTAGGATGTACTCAAAGCCGTTGGATGGTGGAAAGGGGCCCATAAAATCAATACTCCAAACGTCGAAGATCTCAAAAATCAAATGGGTTGGAGAGGCATCATATCTTTTCTGGTCATGGTCCCCAGTGTTTGGCAGCATGAGCAAGTCTTGTCAAACTTGTGTGCATCCTTAAATAGGGAAGGCCAGTAAAATCCTGACTGCATGGCCTTCGCAGCTGTTTTCTTTCCAGAGAAGTGGCCACCACAAGCTGGGTCATGACAAAAAGATAGCACAGTTTGAACTTCATTTTCGGGGATACATCTCCTGATGATCTGGTCAGCACAGAGGCGAAACAACATGGGATCATCCCAGAAATAGTGCTTGGCTTCGGCCAAGAACCTATCCCATTGTTGTCTAGACCAGCTGTGCGGGGTCTGTCATACAACTAGGTAGTAGACATAGTCAGCATACCAAGGCAGTTTCTTGTCTTGCACAGCCAAAATGTGTTAATCGGGGAAGGTGTCGAATAAAGGTAGGGAGGGTCCAATGTGGTCTGGGTGAAGTTTGGATAAGTAGTCAGCCACCACATTCTTTGATCCGGCTTTATCGAGGATTTCCAGGTCAAATTCCTGCAAGAGCAGGATCCATTTGATGAGCCTGGGCTTCGCATCCTTTTTAGTCAACAGGTGCGGGATGGCTGAATGGTCAGTATAGATGGTCACGTGGGATCCTAGCAGGTAAAGTCGGAACTTCTCAAGTCCGAAAACTACAGCGAGTAATTCTTTCTCTGTGACAGTATAATTTCATTGGGCCTCGTCCAACGTTTTGCTCGTGTAGTAGATCACTATGGGTTTCTTGTCTTGTCTTTTTCCCAGGACATCACCTATGGCAAAATCTGATGCATCACACATAATCTTAAAGTCCTAGGACCAATCCGGGGGTTGAAGTACAAGTGCTGTGGAAACTAAGTCCCGGAGGGTGTGGTAAGCCTGGATGCAATCAGAGGTCATGTGGAATATGGCGTCGTTGGCCAGAAGGTCGGTTAAGGGTTTGGAAAGCTTGGAAAAGTCTTTGATGAACCTTCGGTAGAAGCCAACATGTCCCAGGAATGAACGGATCTACCGGATCGAGCTAGGCAGAGGAAGTTTGGAAATCAAATCAACCTTAGCCTGATCCACCTCAATGCCCCTATGCGATACGATGTGACCGAGGACGATTCCTTCTTGAACCATAAAATGGCTCTTTTTCCAACTTAACACCAGATTAACCTTGATACATCGTTTCAAGATTTTCTTCAAGTTGCTCAAACAGTGGTCGAATGAATTCCCAAATATAGAGAAATCATCCATAAAGACCTCCAGGTATTCACCCACCATTTCTGAAAAAATGGTTAGCATGTAGCACTGAAAGGTAGCAGGTGCGTTGCATAACCCGAACGGCATACAATGGAATGGAAATGTGTCGTATGGGCAAGTGAATGTGGTCTTCTCTTGATCTTCAGGCGACTTGGTTATATCCTGAATATCTATCCAGGAAGCAAAAATACTTTTGCCTTGCCAATCTTTCAAGGATCTGGTCAATGAATGGCAAGGGGAAATGATCCTTCTTGGTTGCTTCATTGAGCTTCCTGTAATCAATACACACCTGCCATGCGGTGGTGGCACGGGTGGGGATGGATTCGCCATGCTCATTGGTAACAACGGTGAGCCCGGCTTTCTTTGGAACCACTTGAGTGGGGCTCACCTAAGGGCTATCAGAGATGGGAAAGATGATGTCAGGGTCAAGTCACTTGATAATTTCTTTCTTAACGACCTCCCGCATATTTGGGTTTAACCGTCTCTGCATCTGGCGGGAGGGTCGTGCCCCGTCTTCTAGGTAAATCTTATGAGTGCAATAGGTGGGGCTAATTCCTCTCAAGTCTGAAATGGTCCATCCAATGGCGGCCCGATGTTCTGAAAATGTCGTGGTCAACTTGAGTTCCTGATCCTTGGCTAGATGAGAGTTAATAATTACAGGGAAGGTTTGGTCAGGTCCTAGGAAGACATACTTGAGATTCTCAGGTAGTGGCTTTAGTTCGGGTGCGGGTAGAACAACAATCGACGGGAAAGGGAAAGGCGGGAGTTGATCAACATCAATCTCCTCAAATGGTGTTGTTTGATGGTAATCAGCCCTACAGAGGTCCATGGGTAATGATGGTGACAGGTCAGAACAGTCGTTACAGGATTGGTGCTCTGAGACAGAACTAAGGGTGAGGCATTCCTCGACCAAAGGTTCCACGGGATCATGTTCCTCAACATAATCGCAATCAAAAGACTTGGTCACCTGGAAGATATCCAACTGCATTTTCTTATCTCCGAAGGCAATTTCCATACATCCCATGTCACAATCAATATTCGCTTTAGCCATAGCTAAGAAAGGTCTGCCTAAGATTATGGGTGCGTTCTATAGTTTTTTAGGGACTTCCATGTCGAGCACCAAGAAGTCAATCGGGAAATAGAAGTCCTTGACTCGCACAATCACGTCCTCGACAACCCCCTTCGGGGTCTTCACAGATCTGTTAGCCAACTGGATGGTGACAAGTGTGGGTGTCAACTCTCCGAAACCAAATTGGTGGTACAGGGTTGTTGGAATCAGATTGATGGAAGCACCTAAGTCCAGGAGCGCTCTATCAAATGTCATGTCCCTGATATTACAAGATATCAAGGGTGCTCCTGGGTCAGTTCGCTTGAGCGAAAGGTTGCTTGATATTACGGAACTTGCTTGCTTGGAGAGCACAACCTTTCTAGGTGCTTGAGGTCTTGGCTTACGTTTGAGTGTACAGGCATCCTTTAAAAACTTGGCATAAGCCAGGATGTGCTTGACGACTTCGAGGAGTGGAATATTAATCTGAACCTGCTTAAAGATCTCCAAAAGCTCCTCAGTTTCCACAACACTTTTCTTCTTCTTGATTGTCTCCAAGGCCTCAGGGTAGGGTGTCTGAACATGGATAGGATCTGTTTCTGGGTCCTTGGATTTTTCCATTGCCTCTTCTGAGTTAGGTATTTTAGCTGGTGAAGTCTCGGGAAGAGTCGGCCATTTGGGATCCTGGGTTTTGGTGTCGCTTCTCAAGGTTATCGCATTCGCAGAGGCATTGGGACCATGGGTTGATCCTTGGGAAGACGAGGATGAAGAAGCACTGAACCTAGGGGGTGTTTGTGGGGCTGGCTGGACCATGTGAGCCTGCCCGGGATTGCCCTGGAACCCTTGAGAATTGGGGCCTCTGTTAATCATGTTTTGCGGGTTCGATTGTGGCTGGGAAGGTAGGGATCCTTGTTGTTTACAGTCCAAAAGTTGGCTTAGCTATCCCTTTACTAAGGCCATTTCCTCCTGATGTTTTTGGTTCATTTCAGCCATCATCTTTATCAGGGTGTTCATTTGGTTCTGCGGGGGGAGGGGCTGCCCTATTTGGATTATATGGGGGTTTGACTGGTGGTCCTTGCTAGTAGGGGGGCAAGTTTGGTTGCTGGTTTGGCCTGGGATGGTTCTGGAATTGAGGTGGTTTCTGGTTTGTCCAACCAAAGTTGGGATGATTACGCCAGCCAGTGTTGTAAGTGTTGGAGAAAGGGTCAGGTTTAGCATAACCTTGGACAGCTTGCACATCTTCAAGGATAGCAGATGTCGATTGGGAGGGAAGAGAGTAATTAAGGGTTGAGGGAGCAAAGGTCCCTCCCTAGAACATGGTCAGGGGTTGTTCCAGGTTCAGTTGGCTTAAGGCTAGACCAGGTCAACATTGTGAGCTGCCTTTGCTAGGGAGAAGGTCTGTAATGGGTTCCTGGTCTGGTTCAGTAGCTCATCAATCTTTTTATCCACCAATTCCACTTGATCTAATTTCTTGGCAATGATGTCCATGTCAACCATTCCAGAATTTTCTTGTACCTCATAAATCCCACCACGAGGTTGACTGGATCGGTTAAACTGGGTTATGGAGGCATTGTTGAGAGAATTTTCACTCATAGACTCAAAGAGCTCAAACATGCTCTCCTCGTCTTTGTTCAGGAAGTTCCCTCCGCATGAGGCATCGACGAAGTTCCGTAGGTTGCTGTCTAGACCGTGGTAGAAGATCTGAGCCAATTGGCACCTTGGTACTTCGTGGTGTGGGCATTTCCTCAAGAGTTCATTAAATCTTTCCCACACCTCATGGAACTGTTCCCCGCCCTGGAGTGTAAAGGTAGTAATGGCTCTTCTGAGGGCATTGGTCTTTCCTATGGGGAAGAATTTCTTTAAGAATGCATGCCTCAGTTCTTCCCAGGTGGTGATGGGTCTACCTAGAGTTCTAAGCCAGTGAGTTGCCTTGTCTCTCAGTGAGAAGGGGAACATCTTAATCAAAACAATGTCAAGGCTAATGTTCTTAGGTTTCACAGTTTGGGTTATCCGGTCAAGATCCTCTAGGTGTTGGAAGGGGTCTTCATCTGAGCTTCCATGGAAGTGGCTTGGAATTAGACTCAAGATATTTGGTTTTAGCTCAAAATCATCTCCCCCTTCGGGGATCCTAAGGTGCGGCTTGACCCTAATAGCGGAAGGATTGTAGAAGTCGTGGAGGGGCCTCGGTTGGTCCTAGAATGGTGGTAGGTCAGGTGGTGGTTGCCCTTGTGGGCCCTGGAAAGGTGGTGGTGGTTGCCCTTGTGGGTTCTGCAACCGGTGTATGGCCTGCATGATAGTGTGGATCTGTTGTTGCTGAAGCCGGTGGTTTGCGTCAATCTGGGCTTGGATGATGGCCATTGTGTCTGGTGGGGGTTGGTCCTTAACCTCATCTACCCTAGGTTTAGCCATGTTTCTAGCAGAATCAAGTCGCCTGGATTCTCGTCCCAAAACAAACAACTTGGGATGCAGTGAGCGTCACCCGTGCATACACTAGAGAAGAACAGGAGGGGATGCGGAGGGTGACAGATGTGAGAAGTGTGTGTTCAATCAAGCAAACAAACCTAGTCCTTATGGTGTATTCCTTAGGAGACCTAGAAATCTCCAAAAGGGTGATTAAGTCCGTAAGCACTGGACTCCCCTTCCCAAAGCTAATTTGGCCAGGTTGATTATGAGGGGATTGCAGAGAAGGTTCTTCCTTTGGCTTGCACCACCGGTTACATAGGCCCCACAACCGCGGTTGTTTGACACTGCCCTGCAGCTTAGTCACCAGATTCTACTAAGGGAATGAAAGCTAAGTGCCCAGCGAACAAAACCCCACCTTTTGAGACTTAACCCAGTTCTGTCTAGGGCACGTCTACTTTGTTTTAAAGGGCTAGGATAGTGCTTGTGCTAGGGTTACGTGATGAGGTGTTGATTGGGGTAATGCTTCTTAATTTTCCGATTTCAGTGTGTGTGCTCCTACCAAAACATGATTTTCAAGCAAGAATTTTTTTAAGATGTGGTGTCTTTTAATGTTTCATCCTTACTTTTGTGTTTTTCAGGATTGACGTGTCTTAATGTTTTCAGACAAGTTTCAGTGGGCACGTCAAGTTTTGCACACAATTCGGTGAAAGTTGATTTCCTTTTGTTGTGTAAAGGCTCTAAAACCCTAATATACTCATCCTAGTGATCATGCAACTTCTATTGGATGAGTTATTTTTAGGGTTGAGTTGTGCGGCCCAAGTCAATTTAAGGTGGCTTCGCAAACACCACTCAAAAGGAAAAAAGAACACTCCAAGAATCTTAGATCATTCAGAATGTTAGAGTGTATTTTTTTTTTGTTGGGTGATGTGTTAAGGATGTGGGTCAGGCAATCATGCGCCACACCAATTTTTTTCAGTTTTACAATTTTTTTAGATTTTTAAGCAAGCAAACAACCATGAGTGAAGAAATACTCATGACTGATCCTTGTTGTGCTTACTCCCTTGTTACCTTCACGAGTTGCGTTGCTTCGCTGTCCAAGCATCGAATTCTTGCAACCATCAAGTAGAAGGAGACAAGGCGTTAGACGATGTGAGCATGGATGTAAGATGGAAGTGACAAAATAAATCCGTTGCCTCCCCGGCAACGGTGCCAAAAACTGACGTGCGCGTGACGCGTGTGTTTTGAAGAGTCGTTATAGCTTGCGCTTGCAACGTCAGTTTTAAAATGAAGAAATGGATGTGAGTCCGAGTGTCGATCTCAGGGAGGCATGAAAATCAGATTTTTCTTGTCACTTAATGTCACGAAAATCGTGGGGTTTTGCTTACGGAAAGGCGCAAGTGAAAGCGAGTGAGAGAGGGAGAAAGAGAGAGAGAGTAGGGTTAGAATTTCTTCATTCCTAGCATGCAATTTAAACATAAAAGAGAGTAGGCAATTGAATAGAAAATAACTTCATTTAACATGCAACTTTAGTTCATAATTACAACACTAGATAAATTCTTGAACATAAGTAAAGTAAAGCTTAAGATAAAGAGGGAAAGAGAAAGAGGAGACAGCGAGGCAGCCACGGTGGTGGAGGGGGGCTCCGTCGGTGGGTCGTCGTCTCCGACAATTACAAAAGGGCTTAATGGCAGCTAGGAGGGGGTAGAACACTTGCAAGTGGAGTCAATCCTTCAATGGGTGGTTGGATGGGGTTTAAATAAGAAGAAGGGCTTTCCAAATAAAGAAGGGGTTTGAGCGACGTCCGGGATGTTGCTAAAACCCTCCCAAAATGTCGGTGAAGGCCCCTGTCCACCGGTTGCCAGCCCGCATCCGTTCTTCTTCGCGCCTGATCAGCGCGTGTGCGTCGTAAGCCGTCAGATCGAAGATCAGACGGTTGAGCTTCCGCGCGGGGCGTTGGTGTGGATCGTGCTGAGGCACGCGCGTCTGCCGCATCATCGTGATGTGAGCTTCCGCGCGCATCCGTTGCGCCGCGCGGCTCCATCTGCGTCGTCCGCTGCTGATCTTGCAGTTGAATTTACGTGGTGCGTGCCTTTGCCTTCACATTTCAGCGCAGCGCGATTCGAACCTGCGTCGCGTGAGCGCGGGTGAGCGCTTCGACCACTGTGCTGCCCTGCGTGGATGGTTGCGATTGTGCGTCGGTGCTCGGCTGCTGTCGACCGTTGGATGGAGATCCGACGGTCGTGATCTGCTGCGGGCGAGGAGTGTAGTGGTGGCGCAGGAGATGGTGCGGCGTTCTTTCGATCAGACGGCTCAAATCATTCTGCGGTTGATGGAGGGGGCTGGGCGAGGCGTGCGGGCGCTTATCGGGTGCCACGTGGCGCCTTGTGAGCCGTTGATCATCAGATCAACGGCCATAATTTCCTGGGTTAATTGTGGGAGCTTCGGATGTCGAATTTGGTCGATTTTGAGTCCGTTGGACTTTGTTCGTCACTCTGAATCCATCCGTGCAGTCCAATTGCTCATCTGAGGCTTGTTTCGACAAGTACTCATACAAATGGCCATTAATACTGTTCTATAAGCAATCTTGATGTGTGATGCATGCAATGCTCCCATTCCTATTTATGATGTATTATCTGTTCATTTTGTTCTTGAGATAAACCTCAATTGACAGAATTATCATCCCACGATGTAGTGTTATCAACAAACATCATCAACAATATTTTGATTCAAAACTAAATATCATCAATGTAATTTAATCAGAATCGAAATATTATCAGTGCAAGTTGATTTAGAATTGAAATATCATTGGTGTAATTTAGTATATAATCAAATATCGCTCGTGCAATTTATCTTAGAACTAGGGACTGCAGTTTAGAAACTTGTTTTGCATGATGCTTTACAATATAAGAGTGGGGCCCATGTGTGCTTAAGTCACACCAAGGTGGGATGCATTACAATAATTTCTTTTATAAAGTTAAAAATTATATTTGCTTGTATCATGCAAAAAGTCACATGCACACTCGCAAATACACAGTGGAGCCTACCAAAATTTAAGAATTACAGGTGACTTTTGCATACAGCTAAAAAGATCACTAGTGATATATTTTAAATATTACTGGTGATAATTGGTTTAGATCCAAAAATCAATGGTGATTTTCAGATACAACTAAAAATCACTGGTGATATTTCAAATATCATTGGTTATATTTGATTTAGTGGTTCAAAGTCAAATATCACTGGTGTTTTTTCATTTAGGGAGGGGTGAGGGCATTGTCCCCACTAGGTAAGTTACAACATGATGATGGTTGTTTTAGAGCCAAATATAATGAGTGAATTTTAATTCAAGGAGAGGTGTATGCATGGTCTCCACTAAGTAGGTTACAAACTATTTCCCATATTTATACTGTAACTAAATATCATTGATGTAATTTAGTTTGAGGGGAGGGGACGTGATGGCATTGCCATCATTCACTATATCTAACCTAATTTGGTTAAGTCCTAAGGTTAAATTCACTTAATTAACATATTAAAAGGGTATAACTCAATCAGGGTAGAAGAAAGAGAAATTGATAAAAATTGAGGTTAATTCTGCAATTTTCACTGACAGTTATAAATGCAGAATAGCTGGAGGGTAAACCTATGCTTAATTAAAGGTCAATTGAGCTTAAATATCTTAAAAGTGGGTTGGTATTGAGTAATTCAGGATTAACATTCAAATTTAATGTTTAATTCTAATAAAAAACCCTAAATTCAACCTCACTTCAATTAAAATAGTTTTGATGGAAGTAAATATAATCTAAACCTTCTAAAAATCAATTAAAAATATTTTATAAGGTTTGACACAGTCAATTTGACGATCGGAACTCGTTTTGACCTAAAATAGAATCATAGATGGGTATTTGGTATATTTTTTTATCTAAACGTAAATTGATCATGAAAATGACATCAAAGCCCAAAATTTAAGTCACCATCAACTTCCTTATGTCCAAATTAGACTACAATAAAAATTTGGGTTCATTTGGACGTCATCTTGGTCAACTTTGCATTTTGGTCCTTAATTCCTGATTTCCTTGCAAATGCCCCCTTAACTTTAAATTTTCTTGCAAAATAGTCCCACCAACACCTTCTCCACCTTCCACCTGTGACTCCGTCGACCATGCAACTCCGGCGAGGTTGTTCACACAACCTTCGACCCTCTCCTCGCGTGCCAATAAGCTATAAACCTTCCTTGCCTTATGCTGTTGCAAGTCGTCGCGATTTGGCAAACATAACTCCCCTCCTTCCTCCTCAAGCGCCGCCTTTAACGCCGTACTTGGAGCTCCTCATCCTCTTCATCTACCACTCTATCACCGCAATTGTTAGAGGGCTTCTTCTCCCCTCGTTGTCACCATTCTCCCTATCAAAGGAAATGGTCATCTACCCCCTCATTGCTCTAATATTCCTCGTCATCTTCTTCTTCTCCAACTCCGGCAGCCACCCCTCCTTGCGTCCGTCCACCCCCTTCGACCTCCTCTTCCTCTCAAGTATCCTCTCCTCTTTGTCTTTTCATCTAGAGTAGGTTAGGCATCTTAGATCTAAGTTTTGACCCCAAGAACTCCACCCTCTCCATCGTCTTCTTCGCAAATGGCAACCACGCCGGCTACGCTTCGGCGACGCCATCCACATCCTCCACGCCACCTCACCGATTTTTGACTACCTCGCCACTTCCGCACGACCACAACCGACGAAAGCCCTGAACCTATTGAGGGTTTCGTCCACTCTAGACTCCCGTCGAATGCACACACCTGCAGCCGCCTTCTTTGACTCCGGCGGCCCTCCTCCGACCATGTCACAGCCAATAGACACCACCATCATCTTTAGCAACCTCCAAAGAAGCTTCTCGACCCTTTGGTTGAGATTTTTGACGCGATTTTCACCTGGCCAAACAACCCACCACTGGCCGCAGACCACGCTAGTCGCAGCACCACTTTTGGCCAACTGCGAGCATCCAAGCTTCGTGGGAAGCTTCTCGAGGGCATGCAGAACCCATTGCCACCCTCATTAAAGATTTTCATGCCACGAGGAGCTCCATCGACCACCACCAGTCACAGTCATCGATGCCTCCCTCTCCACATCTGCCACACCTCCAACCACTTTGAGTTCGTCGTCCTCACATGAAGCTCCATAGAACCTCACAAGACATGCTGCAACCTTCCCCTGAAGCTTCCTTGCACCTCCGACCGACAACCAGCCTCCATCGAGAAGACCTTGTAGGTGTGTCCACGGCAGGAAGGGGAAGAAGGAGAAGGAGAGCATGGACCTATCCAAAAGAAAAGGAAATCCTAGGGACCTACTCACAAGGTACAGGGACCCAATTGTAAATTCGTAGGGACCAAAAATCAAGACAGTCAATGTTTTCAATTTCCAGGGACTAATGTGCAGTATCTTTAGAATATTATTTGATTTGTCTTGATTATTGAGCATTTAGAATTTTCGCTACATTATCTCATCAGTTAGGCATGATTGAGTTATTTAGTGTTATATCGTAATGACTTTATTTTACTTAATCAAGCAATCTACAATTATTGAAGTTAGAGTACAAAATTAATTTCTCAATGAATTATTTACATACTTAATTACATATTGGTGGTTGCATCTTTGTTATTTGAAATTCAATGGTCCTAGTGCTTGTTCTTTTAACTTTATTAAACTAGAATGCCCATAACTGAAAGCTAAACTTTCTGCATTTAGTTTCTGAGTTTAATTTTGTGTCATTTAAATAGTGGTAATTGCACATTAATTGCTCCTAGAGACAACCTCAGATTTCTTTTCTAATTTGAGTATTATAAATTTTAAATGTTTGATTCACCTTAATCAACTATACTACGACGCAAGATTTTAAAATATGATCGAGGCAAATCCAACAAGATGCATGAAATTTTGTGTTAAAATACATTTACACTTTTGCCATTGACCCAGCCGGTTGAACTGATTTGGTTTTATCGGACTAAACCTTTTGGTCGAATCATTTTAGGAGTTTCACTCAAGTTTAATGTATATTACAAGGAGAAGATAACTACTCATTCATCTTCTTTCTCCATCGTGTTACATATTAAAGCATTTTTCAATAAAACTCAAGCTTTAAGATAGAATCCTTTTGTCATAGAGTTGCTTTCAATGCTTTGTATCATTATTTATGCTTATATGTTGGTTATGCTACTTGTATATTGATGTACTACATTTCATATTTGTTATGACCCGGTCCCCAAATCCCTATAGGACACAAGACCGGCTTGACTCGACTAATCCCAAGACCCAGTTGTCCAACAAGAAACAACCAAAAAGTAGGAAACTAAACCACATTCACTATGCTAAGTAACTAACAGTAAAAGAGTACAACAGTAAAGGAAGTACAGCTGCTAACAGTATATATCACTACCACAACAGTAAAGTAGAAACAAAGTATAGAGTAGAAACAGTAACAACAGTAATAAGAGTTTGAACTCACTAATAAAAGAAAGTATAACAACAGGAAGACTACTGCTGGCCGCGACTGGGCCCAGTACCCTCTGCAGCTGATGGCTTGGGCTGCTCAACACCTGGACCTGAAATGGGTTATGAGTAAACAGGATCAACGAACGCTGAGTAGAGTGGTAACCAACTAACTAAAGCAGTAGAAGCTAACAGGTAATTTATCTTTTTCAATTATTTTATTTTACAAGTTATTCCTTTTCACCCATTGGTTTACTTTTTAGATCTCTTTCTTGATCTTGCAGGTTCCTCGTGGGAATGATCTTGATTGCAATCTTTTTCGAAGAGTAGAAGGCACACGTGGTACTCTCCTAGCCGGGAGAGTCCCCCGTGGTGATCCTACACCCAGTTAACCACCCCGAGACGTAGCAGTGACTACGACACGCGTGATAAGCACACGGGTAGCTACCGTGTACTGGCACGCGGTCAATCATTTTCGTTAGCAGGTGCACCCAAAGTACAGCACGGAACAGTATAAAGCCTAGCCCTCTCAGTAACATGGGGTTTAGCCCCTCAGAACTAAATAGGGGTCTCGCTTCTCCACATTCCACGCACCCTCGTCTGACTACCTCGATTTGCTCAGTGGGCCTAACAAGTCGGTGTAGGGTGGCTAGTTGGACCCCAGGCCCCGTGGGGTGGCTAGTTCTCCCCCTACACTAGTATCTCTCCTCGGTACAGTGTACGTGAGGGCCAAAGAAGTCGGTGTAGAGTGGCCAATCCTAACCCTGGGTCCCAACCCAAGGGCAGCTAGCTCCACTCTACACTACACAGGGGATAGTTGCTCTCCTTTATACCACGTACTCAAGGGCCAGCACACTTCCCACTCACATTTCCAGATCCATTCCATTTATCCACAGGAGCTCTACTCCTAATTCCCCATAGGGTTCATGCTCGTATTCCCCATGTCATTCCATATCAGGTTTCATCATTTACATTTCCATTCTCATATTCTACACATGCAGCTCATATTTCCATCATTTAACATATACAACAAGTAATGTCACAGGTAACTGTTCTACTAACACAAGCATTTCATATTTCACAGGTAGCTCTTGTTTATTAACTGGCAGTTGTTCACATTTCTATTCATTCATTGAAGACTGCAATTTTAGACATGCATACAACAGTGCAATTACTTCTCATCCTAGGATTCATGCTACATCCTAGGTTTCTACTTATCCAATTTCACATATGCATTCAGGTTGTATAATTAAAATAGGGGGAAACCACTCTACTAAACAACCTGGGAGTATTGGGGGCTCGAACGACAGGCTCAGGTGCCTCAGTAAGCCCCGAACCCGCAACCGATCGAAGTCCTATACCAAGGAACATTTAGAACAGTATAAAAGGATTTCTAACATGTAGAGGAACTCACAAGGAATTCACAGATATCTTGTTTGCGTAAAACAGACCTCAAATGGACCCTAAACAGGTCAAAAACAGGACTGTAGACCTAAATCAGACGTCTGGCACAAGGTCCAGACGTCTTAAAAGTAACCAGAGTCTCACCTCAGGTTCTGCGTCGACCTAAGACGTCCAGAACCTCTTCTTGACTGCCTGGACTCAGCTCCAAACATCCGACCTCTCCTTTGGACGTCTGGGAGTGCTTCTGGTCATCTGGTAAGCTGTCCAGACGTCGGAAACGTGTGGGAGGGCGTGTCCCACGCCTTCCCGAAGCTATCTCTGCACGCGACAGGCAAATCATCCACTTTTAGCCATGTAGATCGAGGCTGCGGTGTGGCCTGCATGGCCGTAACCGCAAGAGGAACATACCTTCGCAGAACACTGCTTTCAGACGTCCGGTGTCGTCACCAGACGTCCACCCCATCGTCTGGATGTCACGCCAGACGTCTGATTCTGAGAAAAATCCAGAATCAGAATGACCTGCTGCTCTCCCTCGCCACGCTCAGCCGCGGCCTCTCCTCCTCGCCTGTAGCTCCGGCTACAGTAAGTGTCGGGAACGTCTCCCTCGACGCGCTCCTCCTCCCGCACATGTCGCTCTGGCCATGCGTCCTCCGACGAACTCCCACGAGCTCTCAAGCTCTTCCTCCTCTCCTTACGCTGCCCCTCCTCCTCGTCGCTCGCTCTCGCGCCCTCTCTTGCGCTCGCCTCTCTTGTTGCAGTGGAGAGGAAGGAAGGTGGCTGAGGTGAAGTGGGGAAGAGAGGAAGGGGGAGGGGGGTTTTATAAGGGTACGCTAGGGTTCGGCTGGAGGAGGGAAGAGGGAAAGAGAGAGAAGAGCGGTACTGTCTGCGCACAGCTGCCGCACAGATGCGAAGTTACGTACCAAATTTTCAATTTCTAGATGTCTGGGAAAGGGCCCAGACGTTAGACCGACAGTCCAGACATCTTAAAGGGCTCAGAATAGAACGGGTCTTTACAATATTCTCATGAGCATATAATTTATATGTATTACATGTTACAAAATTCAATTTATTTGATTTTAAATCCATTTTAACCAACGTGACTTGCTTGAAAATAAGTGGTCCAATATTTTACTTTTTATATAAATGATGATGTCATGTTGACTTTAGAATTGATCTGACCAATTTGAACCACTATTAGAATTATATTAAACTTAAACTAGAGCTTTTTCGATTCAATGTTTGATCTGATTTCTTAAACCTCTCTTGTGATGCCTTTTTCGGCTAGTTTTGTTATTAATGGTGATGTTTAGTTATATTATATCAGTTATATCAAAAAATATTAATGATATGGTGATATTTGATTCAAAACAAAATATACATCATCAGTGCTGCAATTAAGTCAAAATCAAAATATCATCGGTGTAATTTGGCTTAAAATTGAAATGTCATCAGTGCAATTAGGTATATAATTAAATTCACTGGTGTAATTTATTTTATAACTAAGGATTGTAATTTAGAAGCTCATTTTGCATGACGTGCTATAACATGAGAGGGGGGCATGTGCACTCAAGTCACAACTAGGTTGATCGTATTGCAAGAATTACTTTTATAGAACTAAAAGTCACCTATGATATTTGCTTGTATCATACAAAAAGCCACATATCCAAACAAGAACACAGTGGGCCTATCAAAAATTAGAAAATCATCGGTGATTTTTGCATACAACTAAAAAGCTCATAGTGATATTTAAATATCACTAGTAATAATTGGTTTAGATCAATGGTGATTTTCAAATACAACTAAAAGTCATTGTAATATGTCAAATATCATCGATAATATTTGGTTCAAAACCAAAAATACCAATTCGGTCAAACCATATTGGGAGTTTTACTCAAGTCATATGTATATTATAAGGAGAAGATAACCGCCTATTCCTCTTCTCCATCATGTTATTAAAGCATTTTTCAATAAAATTTAATCTTTAAGTTGGAATATTTTTGTCATTGAGTTTTTAATGTTTTATATCTTTATTTATACTTATATGTTGGTTATGCTACTTGCTTATTGATGTATTACATTTTATATTTTCATAAACAAATGATTTATATGGATTACATTTTATAAAGTTCACTTTTATTTGGTTCAAAAATCCATTTTGTAAAGATCCGTTCTACTTTTAGCCTTTTAAGACGTTTGGAGTCTCAGTCAGACGTCTGTCCAGACATCTGGACCCTTTCCTAGATGTCTGAAAATGAAATTTTTGTATGCACTCTGTGTACGGGCGACACGCAGAACTCCTTTTCTCTCTCTCCTTTCTCCTCCTCTCCCTGCCGAGCCCTAAACCCACAGTCTCTATAAAAGCCACTCTCCCCTCCTCTCCTCTCCACTCCACACACCACCACCACACCCCACCTTCACTGCTGCGCGAGGAGGTGAGCGAGGGTGAGCGATAAAAGGCGCGAAAGAGGAGAGTGTAGGAGGAGGAGGAGAAGACCAAGGTCGGGAGCTTCGGTGGAAGCTCGTCGGAGCTTGCACGACCACTGTGGGCGAGTGTAGGAGGAGGGAGTTCGGAGCGGCGGCCTTGACCACCTACAGTAGTTGGAGCTACGACGGAGCGAGGAGGAGCGCGGCGGAGAGCGCTGGGAGCGAGTTCTGATACTGGAAATTTTCCAGTACCAGACATCTGGAGCGAAGTTCGGACGACTAGCGGAGTATCTGGACATCTAGAGTCAAGACCAGACGTCTGAAAGCTCCTTTATCGCGAAGGTACGTTCCTTTCGCGGATACGGCCATGCAGGACGCACCGCAGAAGATGTGTTGCGCCTGATTTGGGTGGCTGCAACTATGTACATAGGAGCAGCCTTAGGAAGGAGCGTGGAACGCCCTCCCACGCACTTTCGGACATCTGATCAACTCACCAGACGACCGGAGGTGCTTCCAAACAACCGAAGGAGTGGTCTGACGTCTAGAACCGCATTCAAATGATCGCAGGGGAGTCTTGGACGTCTGAGGACACCGCGGGGACTTCAGGTGAGATTCTGTATCTTTTAAGACATTTGGGCTTATTTCCAGATATTTGATTTTGGTCAGTAGACACGTTTTTGACCCGTTTGGGGTTCGATCGGGATCTGTTTTACGCAAACAAAGTATCTGTAGTTTCCTTGCGAGTTTCTCTACGTACTAGAACCCTTTGTACACTATTCTGAATCCTCCTTTGTGTTATATTCCCTGGTATAGGGTTTCCTCCTGCTGCATGTTTAGGGCTCGCAGAGACGCCTGGATCTGCGGTTCGAGACTCCAATACTCTCGACTTGTTTGGTAGAGTGGTTTAATGCTTTTAATAATATTCAAATAAGCATGTATTGTAGAATTTAATGATTGGAACCCTAGGATGTGGCATGAACCTTAGGGTAGAGAAATAGATGCACTGTTTGGTACTTATATGCAAAAATTGAGATAAACTACTAGTAATTGCCTGTGAAATAATTGTGGTTGGTTTGTTAAGATATGAGCTGCATGTACTTTTTAACCAATTGCCTATGAAATCACCAGTGACATGTATTGAAGTATGAAAACGTGAGCTGCCTGCATATAAATGAGAACTGAATTGTGAATGGTGGAATTTGGATCGGAATAAATGTGGTGAATATGAGCATGAACCCTACGGGGAATTAGGAGTAGAACTCCTGTGGTTGGTTGGAAACCTGGAACGTAGATGGGAAGTGTGCTGGCCCTTGAGTACGTGGTACTAAGGAGAGTGATTATCCCCTTTTCGTGTAGAGCGGAGCTAGCCGCCCTTGGGTTGAGACACGGGGTTAGGATTAGCCACTCTATACCGACTCCTGTTGGCCCTCGTGTACGCAATACCGAGGTGAGCTACTACTGTAGGGAGGGAGCTAGTGACCCCACGGGACCTGAGGTTCAGCTAGCCACCCTACACCGACTTGTTAGGCCCTCTTGGCAAACCGGGGTAGTCAGACGAGGGTGTACGGATTGTGGAAGAGCGAGACTCCTGTTTGGTTTTGAGGGGTGTGACCCCTGTTTCTGAGAGAGCTAGGCCCTATACTGTTCCGTGCTGTACTTTGAGAGTACCCGCTAGTGGAAACGACTGATCGCGTGTCAGTGTGGGGTAACTACCTGTGCGCTTATCACGCGTGCCGCTACGTCTTGACAGTGACCTCGAGGTGGTTGACTGGGTGTAGGACTATCACGGGGGACTCTCCCGGCTAGAAGAGCACCACGTGTACCTTTTACTCTTCAGAAAATACTGCAATCAAGATCGTTCCCACGAGGAACATGCAAGATCAAGAATATTTGAAAGTTTAAAAAAATGGGTAAAAAGGAAATACACATAAAACAAATAAACCGAAAAGAGAATTAAACCTGTTGCTTTCACTGCTTTAGATAGTATAGATATCACTCTACTCAGCATTCGCTGACTTTGTCTTTTCTTAACACTGTTCAGGACCAGGAGTTGAGTAGCCAGAGCTTCCGACTAAGAAGGGTGCTGGGCCCAGTCGAGTCCAGCCATAGTTTTCTGCACTTTTAGTTGTACTCCCTTACTGTTGTAGTGAGTATTTAGACTTTTTCTTAGCTACTGTTGTCTCGACTGTTACTTTCGTTTCCGTTCTGTTGTTGTGGTGATATGTAATGGAATAGCAGCTTTACTTTTCTTTACTTCTTGTACGTTTTTATTGCTTAGTTATATTGCATGTGTGAATGTGGTTTACTTTCTTGCTTTTTGGTTATTTCTTGTTGGACGACTGGGTCTTGGGATTAGTCAAGGCGAGCTGGTCTCGGGTCCTATAGGGATTTGCGAACCAGGTCGTAACACATTTTAACCAATTGATCACTTAAAAAGAAGTAGCCCAATTTTCAACGTTCTATATAAATGACGATGTTATGCTGATGTTATCCCTGATTTGACCAATTTGAACCACTAGTCAGACTATATATGTTGAATTAATTTTGGGACTAATAAACTTTTATTCATTTACACAACCATTTTTATACAATGATACATGATGTATAAGTCAATAAATAAATTTCAACGCCATGGACCATTTTGAATTACTTTTGTTACTACATTAATCGCAGCATCCATAATCTCCTCTACTTGCTCCTCTCTTTCTTGCACAAGCTTCTCTTTCTCCTCTCAATGCTATGTCTTTTGCAGCTATACTATTTTCTCCTCTCTTGGATGTTGACCTCCTTAACTTAGCATGTCTTCCTTAAGTTCTAAACACGTGATCGAGTATCAGTGCTCTATTTACTATGAACATTCCATTCTTGTGTTGGAATACCCTCCCCTTCATATTCAGGGATACCAACTCCAAACAACGTGCTAGATGTCAGTGTTGTTGCTTCGAATGATGTGCTAGACAGATGTGTCCCTACTCCGGGCAACATACTGGAGGGTTATGTGTGCTCCAAACAATGCATTGGCCTACTGTGTTCCCACTCTGGACAATGTGTTGGACTATGGTGTCCATGCTTAGATTGGCATGCTAGGCTATTGTATCCATGCTTTGAGCAATATGCTAAACTACTACATTCTTTCTCTGAACAATGTGCTGGATTGCTATTTCCCTAATTTGAACAAGCTGGACTATTGTGTTCCTACTCCAAATAATCAATGTTGGCCGCATATAGCCATTGGGGTGGGGCAATAGTTAACTTAAAAAGCAAGAGTAATGAAGACAAGGTTTTCAACCTCGTCTTGTGCGAAGGTTTGTAATCAAAGTTAGGGACTGGGTTGGCAACGTTGTCTCCTAACTTTGACTATAGTCGCGCACACGAGACGAGGTTGGCAACCCTGTCTCATGCCCCCATTTCTAACCCCACACGTCACATGCCCCAATTTCTCATTACATAGGGTTTCATGTCCCTTCCTCAAAATTTTCCATAAGCATACGACTTTCTATACTATGTTCAACAACATAACATGCTGTTATTAATGGCATACAAACCACTAGAAGATCATTTCTTTAAGATATCTTGTTTACTTTAATACCGCAAATCATGCAAATATATACTTTTAAACCCTTACTTTCAACTATTAATTAGTAGCACATAGAGTTCAATGGAAAAACCCTACTCTTTCAAGTCATCACCTCATGAAACAAATCAAATCCACAAATAAGGATAGCACTTTTATTCCCACAACCACCATCAGATCTTTCTTTTCATGCAAATAGTGATATATATAGCTTATGCACAAACTCATCTCAAAGGAGCAAGCTAGCTTCATTAAGAGTAGATCCATCTTTGATCATATTGGCCTCACTTTTGAGCTGACTCAAAGGCTCAACAAGGTCTTTGGCTCCAATATCATCTTTCAACTTGGTTCCTATATTATCTTATATCAGATTCTTTCTGCCTTTTGTTTTTCCTCCTAGGTCCTTAACATTCTTAAACTCTTTGTGGAGGGTTCCTTCATCCTTATGGATGGCATTTTGACTCCTTTCATTAAAGTCATTGGAGGTTTGCATTAAGGAGATCCTATCTCTCATCTCCTCTTTGATATCTTTATGGAGTCCTTCGTTAGACACCTAAATTATCTTCTAATCTCTGGAACCATTTTTCCTTTTTGTGTGTACAAGGACATTTCAGCCTCTTTTGCTCTTCTCTATACGGATGACATCATCCTGCTCACTAATGGCTCTTGCAACAATATTTCCATTATCTTTGATTTTAGCTCTTAATTTGAGAATTACAAGGGCAAGAAACTTAGTTGTCAACCACTTTCTTGGTAGGTGTCTTACCTATATTCTCCAAATCTCTCAATGTTAATTGGGCTCTTTCCCATTCTCTTATTTGGGTTGCCCAATTTTCACTAGTCATGCTAAGTCATCCTATTTCCTCTCCATCTTGGATGAAATTTAAAAGAAGCTTGAAGCTTGGGAAGTTAATCTTCTCTCGTCTATTGCCAGACTTCTTCTTATTTAACATGTTCTTTTTTCCATCCCTATCCACAACCTTTCTATTTTAGAGGTTCCTAAATCCATCATTAGGAAGCTTGACTCAATGTTTGCCTCCTTCCAACTCCATTGGTAGCTCTCGTCATTAGATCTTGAGGAAGACAATCTTTCTTTCTAAGAAACCTGGTGGTCTTGGGGTTTGGAACCTTAAAGTACTCATTTCTTCTCTTTGAATGAAAAGAATATGAAACATTCTTTTTATCGACTCTTACTATGACTCATTTTACAAATCTCTTTATGGGTCCATTCTCAATTCCCACTATAGACTTCTTGCTTGGTGCAATGTTCTCTGCCATACTTATAACAAAATGATCAATTTTATCTCTTGAGGAATTTATGAGGGTGAGATTGAATTTTGGGTTGATCAATGGATTGGGGAAAAGCCTCTTAAAGTCCATCTTATTGAAGGCATCAACATCCCTAAAATCAAAGTTAAAGACTTCCTTTCTTCTACTCCCTCTCATCTCTTTAATATGCTCCTTATCGATCTTCTTACTAAGATTTTGACTATTGATCTTGATGCCTCTCTTGATGTGCCCATTTGGAATTTTGATCCTAAGGGCAAGTTTTGTATCTCCTCCACCTATAGGTGCTCTATGCCTAACTCTCTTGTTTGTAGTTGGGCTAACAACCTCTAGAATCTTTCTCTTCCCCTTGGTATTTCTATCTTCACTTGGAAGCTTCTCAGAGGTAGGATTCCCACTAACAATCTTATCCAAAGAATTGGCATCACTTTCTCTTCTAAATGCCAGCATTGCTCCTCCAACCCTAAGGTTGAAACTTCTCAACATCTTTTCCATGCTAGCCATCTTAGTAGAATCATTTCCAATTGGATCAAGCTTAAGTATCCTATCAATTTATCCATGGTTGACCCTGTTGGACTCTTCTCCTCCATATTTTCTCTTCGCACATCAAAAGGAAAAGAGCCTAGCATGTGTTTTTTTGGTATGTGACTTGGTGGATTCGAAACAAAATCAAGCATGAAAGCTTCACTTTCCAAGCCATTCCCTCCTTCCTTGAGCACCTTTGGTCTTCTCTTGATATTAGGGATTGGATTAAAAACAATAGCTCCTACCCCATGTGCATTAACTGGATTGGGCCACAATATGGCATGAAGCTCAACATTGTGATTAATTATACAGAAACCTATGCTCTTTCTGGTTGGGTCATTTGTGATGCTAGGGGCAAATTCTTACATGGGGGAGCTTTTTGCTGTTAGAAGAATTCTACTAAAGAGATCCTTGCCATGGAAGCCATTATTCTTGCCATCAACAACTTCAATTACCCTCTGAATTAGTTGCATATTGAGGTAGACACCTCCCTTCTGGTTCAATGGTGGGCGAGTAAGTTGTAGTTCCGTGGAGTGCTAGAGACAACTTCAACAAGCTGCATCTTCAAGCTCATTACATTGCTACTATTTCGCTAGTCCATCCTCTAGTCAACTCCCTTCCATTTCGCCTTGCTAAAATTGTTGATCTCAACAATATAAAAGATTGGATGACTTACATTGACCTTATGCAATGTTATGTGATGGTCCATGATATGATGAACCTGAACACTATTCAGATGCCTTGTGTTACCATCCATTTAGTAACCTTTTTGTACTCTTATTTTCTTTTCGTTCTTAGTTTAGTTGTTTTTGTTGTTTGCCTTGTACGAAGCTCCAAGTTATGGAACATTTATCTTTCCCTATATTAGTAGGTTTTAGTCTAACTCCCCTACCTCTTTGTCACGTCAAAGGAGGTAGGGGATGAATAATATTAACTCTTATTTTTTCTATAAAAAAAAAACTTAAACAACATATGCGTACCCATTTTTGTTTATTGTCGAATTATTATCTATCATGTTTCAAAAACCCAAGTGCTCCCCACCCTCTTATAAACTTGATATACCAACGAACTGATTCTAGGGTTTATTATAACTTGTTGGGGACAAGAAAGAAAAAAAGTCAAATCCCGAGCATAGAAAATTAGAAGCTCGCATGTTTTTCTATGACCAAATCAAAGTAATCAAGGACCTATTGGTATCCTCTGGAACATCTCGGGACCCGGAGCTAAAATGTGAAGGGGATCATACTTGGCCTTGAGATGCTTAATCCCCTCCCACTTCTCCCCAAAGTGTGCACTCCATTCTGCCTCCCCTTTCCATGGCGCCAAATATAATTTTGTTCCCAGATTGTTGGGACCCACGGATGCATCTATGATCTTCTTGTTGAGGTCCAAGAGTGCCTGCATGCATTGCGAGGCAGGTTTGCACGATGCGTTGGCCGATCGTAGGATCCCGATCGCAAAGATGGTCCTATTGCCTGTGTCATCCTTCGGTATTATGGTTGACATACTTGGGTCCCATCTGAAAATAGATAACGCAATATTAATCAACATGTGCCGCTGTTCGATTAATGTTTAATTCGTGTTGGGCAAGTAAAATAATAGAAATGTTTGTGTCTGAAAAAAAAAAAAAAAAAAACAATCACACTGAAGAGTCACCTCCATCCCTCCATCCCTTACGAGAAAAAACAAATAAAAAATGGCCCTCAAACCCCAACAGTGGGGACTTTCCTCGAATTTTATCCTATTACCCTCATCTAAACGTCTATATTTTCTAGGTGAGATGTTCGGGGAGACTTTTTCTGTGGTAAATAGCTAAATAAGTATGCGTTGAAAGGACAGTGAACTTAAATGACATGCAAACCATAGGGTAGAGTCAAAGGAGCAGATAGAAGGAAATCCTGATAAATGGTAATTAATAGTGGGATGATACAATATTAACCTCCAAATAGCGTCGTATAAATGGCATTTGACCTCTTTTTTTAGATGATATAGAATCCAAGTTGACCAACAATTATGGAAACTTAGTTCAGATGTAAAATACCTTTTAATAAAAAAGTGCAAACAAAATAGCATTGAAATTATTTATTGTTCGGAGTCCTTTCAGGATCGTGCTAAAGAAATTCGGTCCACTCAGTACGTCGAATGGATTACCGCCAGATGCGAGGTTCAGTTTTTCCCACTGTTTTGAATATAAATACAACAATTTGAAAATTGAAATTATTTACCGCTCGTCGAGGAAGCAACGTAACCATCTGATTCAACATATATCTCGGAGATAAAATAATTGATAATATTGATAGGATATTAATGGATATTTATTTAATATTAAAAATATAGATATAAATGAATTGACATGATATATTTTAAATATATGTTCATGGATATGTTATATTATAATAGATATATTTTAATATATATATTAATATTGATATTAATATAGTGTAATAGGATGATGCATGAAGATGTTGATTGAGGTGGTTTATTCTTATTCTTTCTCTTTTATTTCATTTGCAAAAGAGGCCTTAAATAACATGCTAATTTCATCATTGTAAGCACCAAAATTTTCTCTTTGTTTGCTCCAGTACTTAGTTATCCAAAAGGGACCGAATTCGAAAAATGGAAAAAAGTTAAAATGGTACATGATGATTCCGGCAACAATGGCAAGATGTAGATACATAGAGATAAAAGGAGACAAGAGTTGAGGAACATAACCTGCTTGTGAAGAGAGGATAGATGAGAAGAGGGCCATTAACGGGGTTGGAGGTGATCGTTGGAAGCAAGAGGTCATGAAACCTGCCAATATGCCTCCTTGGGATGAAGATATTTAGCCACGGGTGTGGCACCTCCCATAACCCTCTCTTCCTCAGTTCTTCCTCCTCCTTTCTCACCCTATTCAAGAAATCGAAGTACGAGACGTCGTTCACAGTCGACGTCTCCCCTTTCTTACCCATGATCGTTAGGATCCGATCCAATTTCTACGCAAATTAAGTCGATCGATCGCATCGATTTAATCAAAATTGTAAATTAATATGCAAAGACTCGATCAATTTCGTATATGCGATAGGTAATAAGTACCTCATCAACGGGATCGCCTTGGCTGTAGTAGAGCGCAAGCTCAATCTCATAGGTTACGTTTCCACTTGCTGCGACGATTTGACCCTCGACGTAGTCTGCTTGGCCCCAATCAATGACAGCTTGCTGGTCCTCTACGAATTCGACGAAGGATTCGTATGGGATCGTCACCCATTTTGCCTACCTCAGATCGATGCAAAAGATGGATTATGTTGCATGCACACATACAATAAATTAGTAGGAATAATTAATCTCAACGTGTTCTCTTTTTATTCTACTTCCAATCCCTGCACCACATGTTTCTTGGGTAATTGTAAGATTATGTTCGAATGGATATTCCCTCCTATTGCTTTTTTCCTTATGAATTGACATATCACGTTGTAGTTCATTTATGTAATGGTGAATAGTCTGGCCAACTTTATAGTTAGGTTGATGGTTGGGATTTGAAATTTTCTCAAGGAGGAACACCTTCTGGGCCTCAGGGATAAAGGGATCATCAGGTTGGACAAAATTCAATTCCCCTACATTATCGATTAAGGTTTGACCTGCTTGGTTCTTGTTCCTTTCTTTTTGTTTGCTATCTCTTTTTGTATTAAGCTACAAGTCGTGATTTCTCTTTACTTGTATGGGATAGGTTTCAATTTAGTCTCCTTGCTCATATTTTTTGTGACCTCCCGAAAGTGGGGGATGAACAAAATTAACTCCCGCTTTTCTTAAAAAAAAAAAAGAAAAAATTCCCTCCTTCGAAAGTTAAAGGATGGAGGGTTGGCCACCATTTTACCATACCCCGTTGGGCTAATCTCAACGTTTGTAACAATGAAAATGTCATTATTGATCAAGCTGTATATTTGATCTCAATATAATGCCGACACATGTCAATTATGTTGTGGAAATCAAGATTCATTTGTTTTCTCAGGTTATCAAACGTTGCGTTCATGTGCTTTGTTAATTTTTGAATATCTAAATTTGTACGTTTTCTTTATTTATTTTTTTTATAGCGTGAAATCCCTCATAGGAAAGTTGAGGTAGACATGATCTCACATCACATGCCTTCCAAGTCTAAATTTCCTTTTCAAAGTTAAAGGTGTGAACCCTCACCCATCCTGCCATATCTTAGCAGGCATGGCAACTCAGAGAGTGACTTTGTGATAAAGCGATAGGTCTAGAACCAAACGTTGAAAAATATATTAGGCACAGCGTTTTTCCTGACATTTGTTTTAACGTCAACACATCGTTATTTATCTCGACGTTAGCCATATTCTTGACTTCAGGGACAAAAAAACAAAGATGGTGGAGATGGGGACACTTCACACACTGCATTCGACGTTAAAGTCCCTATATATATAAATATGGATATATGCATGTAAATTAATATATCATACGCACATACCATTTGGGGTGCAGCGTGGAGTAAGATCGTTGCTCTCGTTATGATACCAAACTGTCCCAATCCACCCAATACTCCAAGGAACAGGTCCTGGTTGGCCTGTATCGAGCATGTCACGATCTGCCCCGTACCTTTTGCGTTAAAAATATGAGAATAAGGGAAAAGAAAAAGAATAAAACCAAAAAAAGGTTGTTAATATGCGCAGACAACCTTACGTACTAACTTGAAGTTCCTCTGATATAAGCAGTTGATGTGATTGAAACGGTATTCATGCGGATTTCTCTGTGATGTCAGTTAGGTTTTCGATCGGTATCACATATCACACCGTGCTGATGAAACTACATCGCACGGATCTAACTTTAATTGTAGATGATGATACATAGACATTAAATGTTGTACATGTAACAATATTTTCCTAATGTTAATGTTATATACACGTACTGCTTGTTTTGTCGTTGGGTACAGCATCCTCACTGTCAGTTTCAGAGGATGGCAGCAACATCCTCACTGTCAGTTTCAGAAGATGGGTCCTCTTTCTTTGCCGTCAAATAAAAAAGAAAAAAAAATGAAAGTTACAATGCAAATATTCTACCGCGTGTAGAGCGACAGAATGTGATTTTAAATGATATATTGTAATTTTTTATTAGGTAAAAATTATTTTTAATAAATAAAAATTATTTTTTATATGTGTATTTTTATTTTTAATTAATATATTTTAATTTTTAATTAATAAAAAATTATTTTAAATTAATATTAGGTGAAAGATAAAATATATTTATATATTTTTATTTTCTACTCATAAATTTTCATTCTCAATCAACGAAAGATTATTTTCAATCGATATATATTAATTTTTAATAGATATATTTTATTTTTAACATGTAAATTTTAACTTTCAATTAATATATTTTAATTTTCAATCAATTAATCTAATAAATTTTAATTTAATTATTTAAACAATAACATGAGTAAAGGCCATGCATTTCAATAACTTACGTTCCCAGTACTCATATCTTTTTTTACCTGGAAGGAGGCATGAAAAATATCGCCGATAAAGACTTGTCGAAATATATATATATATATATATATATATATATATATATATATATATATATATATATATATATATATATATATATATTGTAAGGTATGGTAAATGAGATTATATTAAACCCTACCAAGGGCAAACCTCACCGGTGACGACGTCCATCTCAAGGACGTTCATGATCTGGGGCCCGTACTTGAACGTCTGCCCGCTGATCCCGCCGACGGACAGCGTCCCGCCGACGGTTAGGTAGAGGTAGTCGGTCCACGAACGCGGAGAGAGGCCGTGCTTGAGAGTCTCCTGCAGGACCTCCACCCAGAGGGCGCCGCCATCGGCGTCGACAAGGCGGTTGGAATGGTCAACCTTGATCGACCTAGGGAGGCTCCTCATCTCGACGACGACGCCGCCGGGCACCTGCGCCTGGCCGGCGGTGGAGTGGCGTGCGCCGTTGGGCCCCACGGTGACGTTGTCGTAGGTGGAGGAGTTGGAGAGGGCCTTGAGGAGGAGGGAGACGTCTTTGGGGGACCTCGGGGAGAAGACGGAGGACGGCGACGAGTCCTCGACGATCCGACCGAAGTCGATGGATTGGGAGGCGGCGGGGGCCGAGAAGCACGAGGGGCAGACGCCGGGGGGAGGCGTGAAGGGTTGCGAGAAGTGGAGAGAAGTGGAGAGGAGAAGGAAGAAGAGAGGGAGTGTTGGGGTTTTTGGCTGCATGGTGTAGTTTTTTTGGAGGGGAGAGTTTAGTGGTTATATATATATATATATATAGCACGAGGAGGATTTTATAGGTAACCTTCTGGGGATTCATATGTTCGTTGGATCTCTGCCATGGATGATGAGCATCTTTGTTTGGGATTGTAACAGCTGTCTTTTTCCAAAAGAAGGAAGAAAATAGCTAATTAGCCAGGATGGCTCCACCTAATCTTTTCAAATATGCGAGAAAAAATAAAAAAAAAATGATGTAAATCTATCAATGGAATTAATTTAAAAGATATTAAATCTTTTGATTGATGCTCTTTGAAAAACGACGGCTCCTCAAGTTTATGGGTGCATTTTTTCTTATTCTTTTTTAATTCTATTCCTTCTTTCACCGAAGAGAACTTACAGAGAAGGTCTCATTATTGTTTTACTCGTGGGAGGTTATGAGGTGTTGCTGGAGGTGGATCGTGGCGTTCGATCGCGTAGGGGATTGACGACGTCATCCGCGTGAAACGTCAGGGGCCTCCAGACGATCGCAGGAACTAAATCTTTGCATGTTCAAGGTACGTGATCGAACACGTGATCCCAAACGAGAGGACAGCTTCGTATTATTATTCGACATGTTATCCATCAAAAAAAAAAGATACGCTATTGACTACATTTGAGTCTCCGTAATAAATGCAAAGTTATAATCAAAATAAATTGTGATTCATGTGGTTGCCTTGTGCATGATATTTTGTACTAACCTCACCGTAAGTAACCAAGATGGATGCATGGATCACCGAATAATTCCATCTTTATAACAATCATTACGTCAACTCGTTGCATGCGTGAAAAGCTTGCATGTATTTTCATGATCGATGACAAATTAAAAAGGGTAGAAGAAGTATGACAAGTAACTAAAGAGAGAAAAGGGTCCATGTGTTCATTCAATCATCACAGTGGGTCCTTTGTTTTTCTTTCTCTTTTCATCTCCAATGGCATATGATGTAATTTTCGTGAAGGTTAAGACCGATCTCGACTCCTGCTGACTCCTGCATAGTATATATTTTTGTAATATTTCCTGCTGACTCCTGCATAGTTGAGGTTCTATATTTTTGTAAGTTTCCTTCTTAGCAGAGTATAAATCTCCATTGCTTTGGCAGATTATGGTCTGCGCTAACGACTTGATGCACATGTAAAATTGTGATCTTTTTTAAAAAAAATTTGAAGAGAAAGCATCGTTGTTTTACAGAAGTTTGGAGAACCTTTCCGGAAAAAAAAAAAAAAAAAAAACCTCGGTAACTTCTCGAGAACCAGAATAGAATCTTCGCTCAAAAAGGTAGTTCTTAACGTGTTCTCTGACATCATATGAAAGTTAGGCAAGGAAAAAAAACATATATTCCGAATCTTATCTGCTAGGAATGAAATTGGTTTTCTTGAGGGATGGCTTGGAGGAATTCTACATCTCAAGGGGAATTTTAGTGTGGCCACTTCAGTCCCACATAGTTTGGCTGTTGTTAATTCCCACCATTTGATGCATGGTTGTCTTTTTAGACACTTTGCATTACATATTTGTTGTTTTTCTAACATTATAAATATCCGAATTATCATGATTAATTACCGGAGATAATTTTATTTTATTCAATTCTATACATACTAAAGGGAATTGTCAATCTAGAAAATTGAATCATGTAAACTGATCCTAAGTAAACACCTTTTTTGTAAACAATATGATGAAGGGAATACTGATCCCCTTTTTGCTCAAGCAGGAGTTGCAAAATGGCCCTCTGACTTTTTGGCTATTGCTTTTTAATCTGGAATCCTGGGTTTGAATTTCACAAGAACTTGATGGGTAAGTTACCAGCACATCGTGTGGAAAAAAGTGTGGTTCATATCACAGGTGCACTCCAGAACCTCCTGCTAGAACCTTGACTTTGGAATCAAGCGATGGTTTTACATGCACAAGTAGAAAGTGGTTTGCATGTGTGCTTCACATCAATATAAATTTATGGAAAAGGACGCATGTGTGCATACATAGTAGGGAAAATCTCCGCCTGCCGGCAACGACCACCATGCAACACCACCTCCAGCGATCGCCCCTCCAATGGTTTCCACTGGCTGCAGGTTACCAACTCATCCTCCAAAGTCAATATAAAAAAAAAGAAAACCACACACACACACACACACAAGCACTTCCTCTGTATATCATTAGCCTGACGCATTGTTTGCTACCATGAGTTAATGCTGAGTACCACACACGCAAATTTAATCCCTGCTCCCATGTGCAAAATTTTCATCATGATAGACTTCCAACTTGCTCAGGTAATGGCAGAGGTTGTCGTTGTTTATTGTCTTTGGTCAATTCCAGCTTGCTCGGGTAATCACAGTAATGTAACAGTTACAAGTTTTTATCTTACTCATTTTGTCATGCCACAGATAAGCAATGCATATCCATTTTTTTTTTGGAGGACTGATGCAGTTTCTACCGGACAGAATGTATAACTAAAGTAGACTTTATGTTTGCTATTGATCGAGATCTTAATAATAAGAATCTTTACTCAACAAATAGTCATCGAGAATATATGTATGAGATTTGATGATTCAGTTCCATCAATAAAAATTGTACGTCTCGAAAGAATGTGATACTCTCAATTTTAATTGGTACTTGAGTCAGTACAAACTCTCCCTTTCTCTCCTCTCATTGCATGAAAAATAAAAGTTAATCTACCCCTAATATTTATAAGGTGGATTTTTCTTGATTGCATGCCTCTTTTCTGTTCCCACAACATCAAGATTTACTAAATTAGTATTTATGTAGTAGTCGATAGATGATCATAAGTTGATGTCGTACTTCACATGATTTCTTCTTAGTGGCGACGACAAACCTATCGGCCAGTGAATTTTCAAACCTACAATGATCTGGATTCTACAAAGTACACGGAAGTTTATACATCGACAAATTGACGTAGCTTTCTAAAATAAAATATTCTAACTAATTAATTTCGTGTAGCTTTTCCAACACATCTACTTGACATTTCCTCCACCACCATCGAGAGCTTTGGGCCCTTGGAGGCCTTTGGTGCACTGGCTTTGGTCTGGGTCTTCCGAGTCTTCGCCATCAACTCGGCCTTCTTGGCCTTCTTCTCATCCATGGTCTCCTTGATCCTCTCCTTGCTCTCACTGTTGGAAATGATGGGCAATATTTGAATAAGTGGATGGGATGGTTCAGAAAAGAGAAAACCCCAGAATGCTTCGGTTTACGTACAGAGAAAAAACGGCATCGAAGTGAAATACCAATACAGTTATAGATGAGTTAAAAGTAATATATGACCCATCCCTCACCGATGACTATAGACAATCATGTGACATTGCTTGCATAATTAAATTTTTGTCCTGTCCAATGAGACCTTTTTATTGAGCTCCTGTGCTTTTGACACTGTCAATTGATTTGAAATATAGAGTAATGGATTATAGCCTTGCATTAAACCATTTTAGGTTTGTACAAAAAAAAAAAAAAAACAGGAAAAAGAAGAAATCATTCTAGGAGGGACAAATGAGTCAAATGAATTATACCTAAAGTCAAAGGTACCAATCGGTTAGATTATAAAGATCGAGCACCAAAATTTTATAGAAAATTTTATCGAGAACCCTTTTGTTTAGGATCGTATAGTTTGAGATCTTTTTGGTAGGTTACTTCTTTTCTTCTTTCCAGTAGTATACTAAAGTTTAATCTAACCATGGGAATGTCATGGAAAAGTACTTCATCCTTGACAACGTGTCTTAACATCCAAACTTTACCCAGCGTCTTTTTTTTTTTTTTCGGTCTTTGTCTTAATCAACACTGTAAAAATGAGTTATAAACGGTTAAAATGAGTTATAAATTGGTTCGGGATTGTTTAGAGATATGATGCAACAACTTAGATTTAAACTCAAGTTTGAAAGGGAAAATCGATGTTAAACATGAGTATAATCAATCTAAGACAGCCCTAAAAAATGGAAAGTTATTGGAATGGTGAGAGGTCAACAAAAGGATGGTTGGTCTTTGCTGTCATTACAGCTTGTGATGATGTAGACATGTCCACACATTTCATTGAGAGTAACAACCATACAGGCCTTTTCTCAGCAATAATTTTATGCATGTGTTATTGTCATCCTTGTCAAACTAAATTCTCTAAACATTCAACTTTTCTATTTTAGGAGTTGATGTTGCCCCTAGGATTGACTTTGGATTTGCCTGGCAATAAGTTCTTTTGATGTTATTTTCAACTGAAAAGATAAATGATCTATTTTTTTTTTATTTTAATGGAAAATCTTTGAAGTGACCCACATAATCTTTCTGATATAAATTCTGGGAGTCCCGACCCACCCACCCACCGGGAGGTGTTCAACGACGGAGTAACCCAACGGACAATACCACTGCCTGAATCTTATGAGTGTGTGCGCAAGTGTCGAATTTCGAACTCACGTACCCTGCTAAGGAAAAGCCTTACGGAGATGGAGGAATCTGACTAGGATACCCCTAACACCCGAAAAGATAAATAATCTGTTAGTTTTGCATTGCTGCATTTTGTTACCTAAGTTCATGTTTTAATTTTAACCTTATAAGATATACATCTATGTTAATTTGGTTGGATTAGCTACATTGGTGCTGCCTTCTCTACTATTTTTAGAATGTGTCCTGTTCAGAAATGTCCCATGTTCTTTGTGATCACGTAAAAAATCAACAAATTTTTGTGATCACATCAAATATCTTTGAAAGTTCTTATTAAAAAATTACCCCATCAATTTTCATCCTATTAGTTATAAGTCCATGATAATATACATTGGCAATAAATTTTCTTTCTCTTACAAAAAATGAAATCACTTTTTACAAATTTTGTTGATGGATATTTCTTGAGATGTACCCACTTAAATGTGACAAATTTGATATACGACACAAAACTCGATTAAATAGGAAATATTCCGTTAATTATTTGTTTGATTTATACATTGTGATATAATATGTAGAAATATCTCAAGATCTAAGCAAGAGGATCTTTAGTCAAAGATTTCCCATATGTGAATTATCGTTAAGTTCAGGGAGTCGAATCACATTGGAAACTTGGTATGCATGGATGTTGAACCTTTTTTTCTTTTTTTAGCAAAAATTAATTTTCTATTAAAGGGAAAAAATCCATACAAAAAATACAAGGGAAAGACAGATGCATCTAACCCACAAAAGCGGAAGAAAAGATATCCCGTAGAACGAGAGAACGTAAAAACACAAAACACAAGACAAGAAATAAAGAAGAAAGAAAAAAGAAGCATTTCGAGAAAGAGAACCGGACGATCTCCCAAAAACAATCAACCGAACGCTTATAGAACGGACAAAGCATCAACAGACAACCCCTTAACCATGTAAGAAAATTCTACCGAGATATTGAACATTTAACATTTAACAACTTAGCTTGTGCATCTTTTGTGGTTGATTAAATTCATTACTCCCAAATCTAATAAGTTTTCAAGGTTCATTAATTATTTAATTAAGCTTGAGTTTCTATAGTAAAGTTCTTCATCTCCAGTTTTTCTCCCTCCTCTCTCTCTTTTAGTCATAGGGACTTTCCCTTGCGTTGCAAATGCCTAAAATATCGTAATTATATGTTCTGAAAAGCTACCGAATTATGAATTAGATGTTTCCGTTCATTTATATCAAGAAATAAATTTTGAGTGCAAACATTGAGAAGGCGTCATTTGATGAAGTTGAGAAGATTAAACAATAGATATCCGTTTATTTTTTGCTTCATATCAATAATTTTGGTTTGTTATTTTGGTATCAACAACACTTTGCTAAGTTGTCATTCTGGATCAGATTTAAATGCAGTGCAGTTAACTTTAAAAAAAAAAATGGACTGTTATTGGTGTTGATATTATAGTTTGTTATCTATTTTCCACATTTATATTATATTAATTGTGATTTGCTAAGAGGCCACAAATTTCTCCATGGTAGAAATTACTCATTAATGATTGCTATATAAAATGATATATAATTAATTAACCTGGATGTATTCATGAATATCTAAATGCACTAATGTCTAATATGTAATGTTTATGCGATCGATAATATCATATACTCAGCACCCTTATCAATACAACGCATGTTTCATATTATTTTTATTTTAGTCATGATGTACTTAGAGTTTAATTTAGTCTACTGAAGTGGACCTATCGGTGTTTGGTAGGAAAAAATGAGGGAATGATAGGTGGCTTTGATGAACCTTCTTTTAGTATAGTGTAATAGATAATACATAGGATGAACCCCTCCCCTTTGCTTTAAAAAGAAAAACAAAAAATGCTTCTTTCTTGCATCTCAGTTTGGTGTAATTTTCCCATTGAATCCCACCCACCCAACTACAGGTAGGAACTCCTCCCCTTTCGTTAAAAAAAAAATGAAGAACAAAAAATATAAATATACCTCTTTCTTTCCTCTGAAAATCTCAAGTACACAGGTGCCTTTCTTGCGGGTGTCGTGCTCCCAATAATTCCGACTACCCCCTCCCCCTCACCACTGCCTCCACATGCTCTCCTATACCTCCAGCTGCTCCTTTGACTCCGACTACATTTTCCTCCACTTCCAAGAGGCACTTTGACCCAATTGCTCCCTCCTCGATGACTTCAACGATGAAACCAGCCTCCACCTCCTTGACCTCGGCACCACCTTATGCATCCAGTGGCCCACCCTTGTTGAGTTCCTTGCCACCCCCCCTTCTCTCAACAACTCCCCTCATGTCAACCTCACCATCATCCTCTCCTTTGCCTCCTCCTCCACCAACAGGGTCATGAAGATGGTCGACTCACATATGGAGGTGTTCCTCGGCTCCTTGGGGTGAGGCATAATTGCCCCTTTGTTCTTCGGGATGGGGCATTTCTCCCTCTTTTGAAAGGGTTTCGATTGTCGCTTTTTCTCTACTCCATGAGGTTTTGCATTCTTGTAGTCTTTTTGTTTCTATTAATGGAAGAAGTTTGTTTCAAAAAATAAAAAAGGGAAGGAGAGTAAATGGCATCGCTAATTATAAGGTTACCTTTGTGAAAGTTGGCAAATTGCAAACTTTGTGATGTGCTTAGAACTAAAATATTATCTTTGCTTACCATCTCTTTCCTATGATGGCACTTAAGGGGTTAGTTTATTTGGTTGATCAGGGAATCTAAATTTTGTAACGTGGAACTTAGATTAATCTTCATTTTTGTTTATTTTGTAGATGGAGGTTAATACCAGTTTCTATTTACTAAAGATCGTGTTACTTGAGGGTTATGAAATCTATTTGTTTGCTTAACACCCCCCTCAACAAGCGTTAGCATGACACAGTTTGGATGAGTAAAACCTGGGTTTTAGGATGTTAGCTGAGAGTTATGAAATCTATTTTTTTGCTTCACACCCCTCTCAACAAGTGCAAATAAGTAATAAGTAATGGTCGGCGATGGTTGTGAATTGATGGTAATGGAATCCATTATATGATTATCCATGATTCGTATAAAAAAAATGTCGTTGTTGTTGTAGTATATGTCGGAAATACAAACCGTTATCATGACTATTTTATTTAATTAACTATTTTTACTGGTTTATTCCAGGTCGTTCGTTGGGAGACAGTTATTGATATACATCACTCTCTAGGTCCAAAATTATTCTTTAATTCCAAAAGAAATTTTATGTCCAACAAAGAATGAATGAATGAATGCCTGGTTTAATGATGTACAAAAAAAAATTAATTAAAAATTCTTGCAAAAATTAATTACAAACAAGCATTAAACACTTAATAACTATACTCTAAATTATCTATTTATAAGTTGTACTGTCAATGCTTTCATTTATATACCATACTACTAATAATACATACTCTACTTACTTAACTTCATATGTTAATATATGCAGTAACAGATATAGTAGCAACAGCGACAGATATAAATGTCGTTGGACCCCAGAAAAACTATATACAAACTTTAAGAAGGAAACAAGAGTCTATAGTGACATTTATTTCACCTACAGTAACATTCTATTTTGTCAGTAAAAATATGAAGTTATATATATATATATATATATATATATATATAGCTATACCATGTGTATATATATACTTTATTCGTCTTATACATATTTATTTTCAAATACTATTTATATGAATTTCTGTTATATATTATACATATACATAGTTCTCTTCTCTCTTTAAATCTTCTCAGTACTGCTTCTTCTTCTTTTAATTTCACTCTTTGTTTTAACACTTAGGCATTTTTAGCTTTCTTTCTTCTCTGTGCTTAAAGTGTCATTATGGCTCTTACTTAATAAAAAATTTATTTAATTTGCGGGCATGCTTTTCGAGGGATACACAGCACCCAGAGACTGGGTGGGAGCAAATCTCTACTAAGCGTGCCCTAATTTCTTAATTAGGCCACTTAATTACATTTTTAGCTCAGATTTGGACTTCAATAAGCCCTCGCATAGTAACCGACCCCCGGCCACACACACACATGCTCAATATATACTCAATGTCAGTATGCTCAGATATATGCTAGGTTGTTTCGGGCGCCCGGTGCCCGTGACGACTGAGCATGCATATAACAAAAATAATTTATAGCGCTCTGCGTGCTCGCACGCCCACGATGTGGGACTAATCAGGCGCTTGCGCAGCGCTGGAAATCAAGCGCGACTGTGCCGAATTCGCAATTTTGGCCCTCAATTCGAGGGCCATAATTTATTAGATATTAAAAATAAATTATGTGAAAATAAAGTATTTATATTATACTATACAATTGTACAATTAATTTGGAATTTTAATTATATTTACTATATAAATTAATTAGGTAAAGTATACTGTTTATACATAACTGATTTTAGATTTTATTCTTTAATTACGTATAAATTAGTTATTATATGGTCTAATTGACCTTATACTTATTTAGTATACATGTTTAAATATTTTATAAACATTTTTATTGTATTTTACAAGCTTTATTTCTATTTTATTTACATTTAATTATTATAATTTTAGACTATTTTAGTTGTAAATTAAGTTTAAATAGTATAAACAATATAAATATACTTAAATTAGCTTAAATTACTTAAAATACATTAGTACAAATATACACTATAGGTTAGTTGAATTATAACTTAAATTACTAATTTATTTTAATTTAATCTACTAACTTAACTACTAACTTAATAAATTAATTATTTATTCTGTATACATAATTAAATTAAGGTACACGGTTTAATATGTTTACAATATACATATAAATACATATATACAGTATTATAACTTAATATGGTTATTTATAGTGTTTACTAATTTATATAGCTTATAAGTACATATAAATTAGTTTAATAAATAATTAGTTATATAATTTACTTATACACAGTATAATCTAACTTAAATATTTAATTTACATACTATAATGTATACATATGCTATTTATATTATAAATATGTATAATTCACATTATAGGTTAATAAGCTTACTATATAGCTTATATATACACTTATATACATATTATACAAAGGATTTTTAGTATTTTTAGGTTTTTTTTCACCTTTTATGGTTTTTATATTTGTTATGGAGGTAGGTGATGAGAGGGAAAGAAATAGATGAGAAAAATGAGATATTTTTGATTTTTTTATATTTGGTTTCTTTTATTAAGTTCCATAGTATACAGAACAGTCGACTGGTAAATTCTAACATGTTGAGGGTTCGGAATACCATGAATCTTGTTATGCATTTAAAGAAATATCTAATCTTCAATCAGCCAGGTTTATTTTATTTTTTTAGATTTTTTTTATAATTTTGATTTAATTCAAAAGTCCACACATTCTAAGCCTTTCAAGGGTTTTCTAATGTGTGTTAAGGCCTAGAATGAAACCTAAAGTGTTTCAAAAGGCAGTGGACTGCCTCAAGAGACTCTAAACAAGATAAATAAAGGATTCAAACATTTTGGCACACATTTCAATTTGGATTCAATTAATTATACTTAATGGACAGTTAAGCTTACAACTAGCTGACAAAGGATCAAAAATAAGATTACAAGCATTCTAGATAAGCTTAAAAGTTTATTGAGTTTACATGAATGCTTGTATACAATTCAGACACACCATTATACATCAGTCAGATATTTTAACAGAACTAAAACCTAAGCTACTGTCCAAATGATCTCAGACCAGAAATCTTCTGCTGAAACAGCAGAAGTAAGGCAACAGCATCACAGTAGCTGCTGGAAATCCAGTAGCCCAATAGCTACTGACATAAGCAGTTGCTACAGACCAAATTTAATTCCAGACGACTTAACTGCTGTTGTAGTTAATCCATCTGGAAGACAAAAAAAAGTCTGCAACAGGGAAGAAAGCTAAATTCCAACTACTTAATATCTTAAATCAACCAATTAAATCCTAGATTAGACTCAAGATAGCCTGATCAGGGATTTGAAATGATTGTTTCAGGCTATCACTTAGCTGGGATTTTGGGGAATGTAGCTGCAATGGCAGCAATTTACTCTAATTCTAGGATTCAAAAACACAAAAAAAAAATCACTAAATCACATTCTGACAAAGATTTAAATTTACATAAAAACCATGCTTAGATGTTCAGCATCTTAAATCCAAGTTCCTTGTCACAAGAATCACAACTATTCAGTCCATAAAAGATGTTGATCTAACTCTTTCTAATGCTATAGACAGCATGTAGAAAGGGTTAGGATCTACACAGTAAATCCAAAAACTGATGATCTAACTCCTTTTAATGCTATAGACAGCATGTAGAAAGGGTTAGAATCAACATAAGAAATCCATCTGAATCCCAGGATGTTACACATTTTAAGGGATATTGAGAATCCCTTAAGTGAAAATCAGATTCTCAGAAAAATGCTTCATATTAGAATCCCTAATAAAGCCTCAATCAACATGGTTGATCTTCCTTAGCTCTACAAGGCATTCAACACATTGAAATACTAAAAAATAACAGATCAGATTATGGCTCTTCTGAGGTGAATTCTGACTTCAGAATTACCTCAGATTCTCTACCAATCAGTGAATTAAATTCAAATTCTTCAGTTTGCAAGATAAAAGCATTCAAAGCCCAAATGAATAAAAATCTTTGAAATCTGAATTCATAGAAAATCCGGCAAACTGATTCACTTTTTAACTCAGATCAGGGGCTTTTGTGAACAAAATGGGATGAATGGGGAGCCCCTAATGTGATTTTTGACGCTAATTTCAGATCTGAAGTTAGATAGCAATCAGATCTAAAATTAGGTCTAATGAGTGGGTGAATTGCAAGAAACAAATCGTGGGAATCAGAAGCGATATGGAAAACATAAAGAGGGAAAAAATTCATGATCAGTGACTGTGTGAAACCATCCCCTCTGATCTAGAATGATCAGAGGAGGTGAGGGTGGAAAATCTAATCTAAATACACTCCTAATACTAAAGTAACATAACAACAAATTAGTCACTAATTCTAACTCTAATTCTACTGTTAATCTACCTAACTACTGCTATAGATAAACTACAAAGCAATAAAAACTATTCTAACAAGAAGAAAGGGACCTGTGGGTCCTTAGCCAGTGGCTAAGGAGGAAGAAGGGAGGGACGTGATCTCCAGCGGAGGTAAAAGCCTTCTAGTGAAGCTTCAGGGTCATCCTCAGGTGCTATGAGGTCCTTAGCGACGAGGAGGGTCGGAGAGAAGTCGAGGATTTCACAGTCGGTGGCTGTGAAATCAGGGATTTGATGAAGAGAGGAAGCTGGAGTAGAGGAACGATCACTAAGAGAGTAGGAGAGAGCGATCCCTTGCACGCGTGACCACTGAGGTGCTTAAGTAGCAATCTGTTAAGACCCAAGCCATCAAACGTTTTTAAGACGTCTGGGAGTTGGTCCAGACCTCTGGTCAGATGTCTGGACGCCTTTCCAGAAGTCTAGAATTTAATTTTTGCGGCTTACGATTGTGAGTCTGCGCCCGCCCGCCGCCCTCTTTTCTTCTCTCTCTTCCCTTCCCTTCCTACAAACACCTTTCCCCACCCCGCCACTCCTTCAAATACCCTTCCCTCTCCCTCACCCATTTCCCCCACCATCCCCTCCTTCTTCCAGCTTGAGTGCGAGAGAGAGAGGGCGAGGGCAGCAGCTGCCGCCAGGTGCGCACGAGGAGGAGGATGTGCAGTGAGAGGGAGAAGAGGCAGAGCACGTGAGGAAGAGAGAGCGAGCTCGCCGGAACAGCCAGGGCCGGCCGGCGAGCGCACAGCGGGAGCAGGGTGCTGGAGAAGTTACCCCGGTACTGCTGCAGCTTAGGCAGCAGGCGGACGCGACGTGGCGTGGTGCAGCCGTGCGCAGCAGGCAGAAGGCGAGGAGGTCTTGATTCTAGGAAAATTTTCCAGAATCAGACATCTGGACCTACGTCCAGACGGCGCAGGGGACGTCTGGATTGAGATCCAGACGTCTGAAAGGTACGATATTCTCATCCTTCTCTTTCTTGCGGATGCGGCCATTCAAGCCATTCCGTCGAAGGTTTTGAGACGTGTCGCGTTGAGAGTGGTTGCGTATGCATGTAGGTTACGTTCGGGAAGGCACGATGACACGCCCTCCCACACAGATCAGATGTTTGGGCATAGCACCAGACGACGGAGAGGGTCTCCAAACATCCAGAGTGATAGTCGGACGTCTGGAGCTAGGTCCAAACGGTTCAGCGGGATCCTGGACGTCTGAAGAACAACGCAGAAGTGAGGTATGATCTGAACCATCGTTTAAGACGCCTGGAATGTGTTCCAGACGTTTGATTAGGGGTAGAGTTGTCATTTTTGACCGTTTAGGGTCTGTTCGAAGTTCGATTTCCGCGTTTAAAATTTCGTTCCTCTCAGAATTTGTTCCTCTACTTGTTTAAAGTACTTGTATCCTGTTCTGAGTAGTTCCTTGTGTTTGATCCTTGTGTTATGACCTCGTTCTGTTGCGGATCTGGGGGTTGCGGAGGCATGTGGACCTGCCGATCACACCCCCATCACTCCCGATTTTACGGGTAGAGTGGCTTCCCTTGGTTGTTTACCAACATTAATGCATCTTTGAGATAACTAATAAATTCTAGGATATGGCATGAATTCTAGGATTTGAAAATTAGATTGAATAATAGATCCTAAGGTATGGCATGAATCGTAGGACTGTAAAACTAGATTGAATGATAGATCCTAGGGTATGGCATGAATCTTAGGACTAGAAAACTAGATTGAATGATAGATCTTAGGGTATGGCATGAATCCTAGGATTGGAAAACTAGATTGAATGATAGATCCTAGGGTGTGGCATGAATCCTACGAACAGAAACACTGAAAACGAATGTAGTGAATACATGAACTGCAGTCTTGGAAAAGTAGATAGAACCATGATAATTGTCTGTAATTGGATAACAGCTTCTTATATATGAATGGATATTAATTGTTGAGAACATGAGCTATATGAGAATAAAACTGGAATGATGAAACCAAAAAAAAAAAAGGCTTGGCTAGAGAAATATGAGCATGAACCCTATAGGGAATTAGGAGTAAAACTCCTGGAAATAAATGGGATGGAACTGGAAAAGTGAATGGGAAAGTTTGTTGTCTCTTGGGTACGTAGTACCAAGGAAAGCACATGTTACCTCTTACTGCAGAGGAGAGCCAGCTGCCCTAGGGACCCGGGGTTAGGTCTGGCCACTTTGTACCGACTCTTGGCCCTCGCGTACACTGTACCGGGGAGAGCTACTAGTGTAAGGAGGGAGCTAGCCACCCCACGGCCCCAGGGTTCAGCTAGCCGTCCTATACCGACTTGTTAGGCCCATTGGGCAAACCAGAGTAGTCAGGTGAGGGTGCGCCGACTGTGGAGGGGCAAGACCCCTGTTTGGTTACTGTGGAGGGGCAAGACCCTTGTTTGGTTACTGTGGAGGGGCTGAACCCCTATTACTGAGAGGGCTCTGCCCTATACTGGTTCCGTGCTGTGCTTAGGGGCGCACCCGTTAACGGAAACGACTGAGCGCGTGTCAGTGCAGGGTAGCTACCCGTGTGTTTATCGCGCGTGCCGTAGTCACCGTTATGCCTGTCAGCGACCTTGGGGTGGTTGTCTGAGGGTAGGACCACCACAGGGACCTCTCTCGGCCAGGAGAGCACCATGTTCTACTTCTACTTTCCGAAAAAGACTGCAATCAAGATCGTTCCCACGAGGAACATTCGAGATCAAGAGAAAGATCTGAGGAATAATTCAAGAATGAGTAAATAGAAAAGAAAGGAAGAAATTAAAAAATAATAGCTACTTGTCCACTTTACTATTTTTCTTAGCTAGTTGGTTGCCACTATACTCAGTGTTTCGTTGACATATCACCTTTGTCACCTTTACAGGACCAGGTGTTGAGCAGCCTGAGCCTGCGGCTGTAGAGGGTGCTGGGCCTAATAGAGCCTAGTAGTTCTACTTGTGTTGCACCTACGGTACCGTTTCTTCTGTTGTAGTGAGTATATCCTGTTACACTCGTACTCTTTTATTGTAAGCATCATGTTTATGTACCTGTTTAATTCTCTACTGTCGTGATGGTGTGTATTGTAGTAGTTCTTTTCTTTACTGCTGTACTTTTGTTACTGTTAGTTACATGCATGATGAATGTGGTTTATTTTACTACTCTTTTGGTTACTTTCTGTTGGACAACTGGGTCTTGGGATCAGTCGAGTCGGTCCGATTCTCGTATCTCGTAGGGATTCGGGAATCGGGTCGTAACACAATCTCAGTGGCTTAGATCACTGTGTGGGTGAAGATAGACATCGAGGGAATCGGCGGCAAGAATGAGAGGAGAGGAGCGCACGGGCTGCCAAATTGAAATTTGACCGTAGGATGGGATCTGGGGGGTTAGGTGAGCATACGTGCTGCTTCGCGCGAAGTTTCGATTCAGATCAGGCTGCAGATCAAAATCAAGGGAGAATGGATGGTCGAGATCCTCTGTGTTCTTTGCTTGCTACAGTGCACGCGCGGGGGCAGTAGGTTGCCGGTTCTATTGGGCAATTTGCAGGGAGAGGCCCCTTACGAAGGGGTAGAAAAATTATAGGTAGGTTCATAAGTGGTAAGAAATAATAATCAAACGGATCCTACGGGCTTTCAAAGAGGTTCCTGCGGGTTACAAATAGGTCTGGAAAAGCTTTCTAAAGAAGGGAATGTAATTCATAAAGGATGTAAATGTAAACTCTAAGTTTCAAGACCTTAATGATGTCCAAATACCTTCAAGTTTTTATATGTGTTCAATTGAACATTTGAGAAATTAATTATACTTTTAATTTGAACTTTTAAACTTATTTGTGTGTTCAATTAACACTTGGATCACCATTTGACCTTTTTCTTAAGAATATCTCATTTTATGACCTAATTATGGAATTTTAACATAGAATTAAGGTTTTAGGTCTTTTTCTTTGATTCACACACTTAACCCTTTTTATGTGTTAATTTGATATTGTTTAACTCAATTTCTATCTTGACTTTAGCTTTTTAGCTATGATGAGTAGCCACTCATCATAGTGTGACATAGTTTAGATGAGTAAAACTTGGGTTTTGAGATGGGGTTAAATAGGCTACTAAATTGGGTCGGGGTTAAGTAGGCAAGTAAACTAGCCTTAAGCGATCGTGCACACTAATCAAAGCCCAAAAATCATTGGTGACAAGTGCGCTTCTAGAAAGGCAAACTTTGGGCCATAATTGGGAATGTTGTTGTGTTGAAGGGAAACATTGTGCATTTCAAGAAATCATCCATAAAACACACTTGGCAACGTAAAGTCTCCATAAGAACTCTTCGACCTGTCCCAAATCCTGTAAAAACAAGAAGCTTTTCTTTCCTAAACAAGCCCCTTAACATATCTCCTTCATGATGTGGAGAAGTTGATATAGACTCTAAATTTTATAGTTTTAAGATTGTGTCTTTGAAAGATTAAATTTAGGGTGGAGTGCTCGTTCATTACAAAGTTGTTGATTAAGACATGCAACTCTCCACTGTATATAGGTTATGTCCATTAATGTCATCACAGGTCAATGATCGAGCCCAATAACTTACATGGGGTTTGACTTGGTCGAAAAGGCACATTAGATATTTCCTTTTCCTGGGTGATCGGCTCCTCGTGGATACGGGGGATCCGACTTAAGAAGTGATTGAATTTTCTAGAGTGGGTGGTCCGATCAAGGGATCAAAGTAATCTCACAAAAAGCACATGGGTTGATTACCTAGTTTCACCGCAAGGGACGTATGTCTGGGGGGAGGATGAAACTCTTAACTATGTAATAGAATTTTGTGAGGTTACAAAATATATAATCTTTCGATTTCTCTCAAATTGCTTGGGGGAGGACTTAAGTGCCTTCCCACCTATTTATAGTGTAGGGATAAAGCTCCCAGCGACATCTTCTGAGCAGATCGAGCTCAGGCTCTTAGTAGGATCTCCTGAGTGGATCATGCTTCTAGCAAGATTTTCTGGGCAGATACGCTACTAGGTTATTAATTACGGCTGTCATTGTCAGCATTTATTGAAAATGTGGGCCCACTATACTTTTGTCGAGCCTCCAATGGATAAGACCTCCTGGGTTCGACTGTGCCCTACTTGTTTGTATATAGGTTGGTTGGACTGCTAGATTCATTCGTACAGGATGTTCTCTTGAATGTAGGTGGACTGATCTCCAAATCGACCTATATCCAAACTTCTTCGAATCAGATTCTTCTTTAAGAACCTATCACGTAATTTTGAATTTAAAAGCATTTTTTATCCCTTATCACTAAAAAAGGCAAAATCCAGCCTTAAATAAGTTGGTTGGGCCAGCTAATTTAACTACGACACTCTTTTATTTAAAGTCTTGAATGTGAAATCTCTTCCATACACGGCAGAGCACTTATTTTTTTTCGACTAGAATATAAATCCCAAGTTGCTTACACTGGAGCTCCTTCTTACTATAATTAACTAAATTCTCTATTTCAATCATTAATATTCCCAGCAGCCGACTAACTCACCTTTCCCTGCTTCGATGTCGCGATCACGAGGGAAGCAATATTCTTCAACAATTCTGACCTTTTTTGATTCTTGGACAAAGGAAAATCTTCCTGATGATGCTCTTAGAATTATGTTAAATCTATAATATAAATGTTTCGACGTGGATATAGATGCTGCAGTATTCAGGTCAAATACTGTCATTTTATAATTTTTTTTATTCTCTCCTCTGTCCTTTCTTGTATTTTTTCTATATTTTACTTATTTTACTTTTTTTTACATTATTGGACATGCATGTTCATTTTATATTTTATTTTTGTCACCGATCTCTTTATTTTGTATCTTTTTATTAGAGATTAATATTGAATATATTTTTGTAAAAATATAAAATATTATATATAATTAGATTGGTATTTAATTAATATAAAATTAGGTCAATATAAGATACTGATTTAAAATAAAAATGTACCACATAATGTATTTTGTAATGTGTAGTATATTTTGATTTTCAGTTGGTGTTTTTAATTTTCCATTTGTCAAAAATCATGATACATTGGTTTTGATTTCCAAAAGAGGAAAAGTTAAAAATGTATTTTGCGATGTATTTTGCAACGCATGGATGAGAGTGATGATTTCAATAAATGTATTTTGATTTTCCACCAATGAAAATCACTTTTCATGGATGAAAAATCACTTACTATAGTTAAAAATTTATGTTTTAAGTGAAAAATCATTTTCAAATGGTATAAACGTAAAAACATTAATGTATTTTCATTTTCAATTTGTGTGTTTTGATTTTCAATGGATGTGTCTCAATTTTTAATCAACCTTTTCAACCGATATATTTTTATTTGATTGATTTTCAATTGGATGATTCTCATTTTCAACCGATTGATTCTTGATCGTGTATTGCATAATATGTTGCAATGCGTATTTCAATGCTCGTATCCTTTCCAAAATAAGTCTCTACATAAATTCCTTTGTAGGTATTTCTCTAATTAAAATTAACTTTTACACTTCGACGATACATAAGCTAAAAACCAATAAAAGATGACGTGGTCGGTGTTTTCATGTCCAAGTAAGAAGTTCAATTCATTTTATTTCATGTCAGATTGTTGGAAAATGCTCTGATTCCTATATACTATTTAACAAATTATCTGATTTCCCTTTTTCATCTTTTTGCTAAAAAAAGCGTTCTCTGAATCTGTAGTTGTACTTTCCAGTAATGTGATCAAAAGATTAACTGCCGCATTTGGCGCATTCCAATGGAGTTGGAATCTTGTAAATTTACATTTTTACTGGTGCCAAAAATGACAATGACAGTCATGCATCCCTCCACACACAGCTGCATCAATTATATTCCTCGAGTTCCGTCTTGTTATATTTGGACTTCAAATGAAAAATACCATTAAATGTCTCCTTCCACCATTTTCTTGATCTTTCTGAAATTTTCTGCAATGTTCGGAAGACCAAAATTTAACCATTCAGAGTTTTTAACCCGTTTCTTTTTCCCTCTTAATCAGTGGTCGATCTTCTTGCTAAACTCCTGAACACCATTTTCTCTTTTACTTTATAGATGATGCAAAACAAAACAAAAAGGCCTCTTAAAGGTTTTAGTTATCTTGTATCCTTTCAGCGTTACCTTTGCTATCTGTGGCCCAAAGCCCTTTTTTGTTTTCATTTTTTATTTTTTAACTATCTAGTGAAGGAGACTATTTTGAACTAAGTCTATTTTATACTAGCTAAGAAAGCCTTCTAAGAACTCGAATAACTCAACCAACGCGAGATAACCTCTGAATTTCTCGTTGATTGATCCAAATAATAAACATAAGCGAAATTCAGAAAGAACAAACATAAAGCCTTCTAGAATTCTAGACTTTGAAACCAACTATATATATATATATATATATATATATATATATTTCTTAACAATAATTTCCTAACTATTCATTAAAGGATATATATATATAACAATAATTTCCTAACTATTCCTTAAAGGATATATATATATATCCTTTAAGGAATAGTTAGGAAATTATTGTTATATATATATCCTTTAAGGAATAGTTAGGAAATTATTGTTATATATATATATCCTTTAAGGAATAGTTAGGAAATTATTGTTAAGAAATATAAAATTGATATTAAATTTTATTTTTATTTATTTATAGAGTGGTGTTAATATTAATTTTTAGTTACTTAAATTAATGTTAAATTATAATATTAATTAATTTTTATAGTATTTATTTAAATCTATGTTAATATCAATTTTTAAAAAATGAAATTTAAGTATGAGGAAGTTATAAAATTAACACTTATTTGGTAACACCGCTTAGAATTGATACTAGTAAAATGAATGTTAACCTTTTAAAATAAATACTAAAATTATACACGTTAACATCTCAACTAAATAAAAGTTAACCCTCCTAAAATAGGGTTAATCTTCGGATAAACTAACCCTTAACTTTTTCACCAAATAATGCCATCAAAATCACCTTCAAATAAGCATATAATATATATGGCATCATTGATCACCGACTAGAATAGCTAGACTACGGATGCCACATCAAATTAAAACACATTTACACCTTGACTTCTAAAAATAATCCATTCCAAAGTAAATGGTGGTATGAAATGACATACATATTTAGAGAAAGATAGTCAACTAAACACATATCTATTTGAAAGAGTTGGAAGACAATAAGATCTTATGGAAGATTTTCCCACCAAACTTATATCCCTCCATGTTACTTCAGCACACACGAATTCAAGAAACGGTTCGTTCGTATCATATCGTGTTACAGTCAACTTAGATCTTGGAAGGTATCACATGAACATACGTGATGTAACGGATCGATGTCGTGGAAGAGATCCTTTGAAGGTTCCGCCAATAATCTTTTGATTGTAGCAAATTTCAACCGGTTCGATACGTTAGACTTTGTCAAGGAAAGATACACAATACGGTATATAGATACAGACTTCTTTCGTAAGGTCTTACGTGGAGAACGAGACAAATTAACCCTCTTTCCATGCATGCATCGCATGGAAAAGGGCAAGATATATATGATATTCAATTGTATAAATACTTATATTTTAAAAGAAATACTTTAAGATGATTAACTTACTGGTCGTCCATAGGGAAACAACAAGCGAAGAAAAGTAAAACATCAGATCAACATGTGGTTCTCATCGGTTAGCCGATTTGATTATGTTCGTTGACAAGACGAAGAGAACCTGCCAGAGTAGTTGATAGGAATGACCTTTCACTTTTTTTGTTGTTTTTGTTTTCTAACATAATTTTTGGAATGACCTTTCCTTAATATCTACGATTTGGCATGGACACATTAGTCGGGCATTTATTTATTTTTATTTTTTTATTCTGATTTCCCTCTCCTCCCTTCCCGTTTTCTTTTATACTTTGCTTTTCCCACTTTTTTTTCTCCAGTCGATGAGTACGTACGTTCGCTGTAGGTTTTATTTTGTTATCGAACTTTCCATCTTATACTTTTTAATTAAAAATTAATATTAAATATGTTTTTACATGATTACGTAAATAGATTTATATTTAATTAATATAAATTAAGCTAACTTATAATATTAATTGAAAATAAAAATACATTAGATAATATATTTTATAACGTGTGATATATTTTGATATTTAATTAGTATTTTTGATTTTTTACCGGTTAAGGTAAATCTAAGATGTCAATTGAAAATAAAAATATATCAGATAATATAGTTTACAACACACATTATATTTTAATTGTTAACTAATGTTTTTGATTTTCTGATGATAAAAAAGTATGATGCACCAACTTTGATTTTCAAAAGAAGAAAAGTAAATAAACATATTTTGCAACATATTTTGCAATACAGGAATGATAGTAGTGGTTTTAATTGGTGTGTTTTGATTTTCCATCAGTTTAAGTTATTATTTACCAATAAAAAATCACTTTTCCATAGTTGAAAATTCAAGTTCTAAGTAAAAAATCATTTTTTTATCGATGAAAAAGTAAAATATATCAGTATATTTTTATTTTTAATTAATATTTTATTATTTTTAATAGATGTATTTTATTTTCTTAAATTTTCTACTGTTAATTTTTATTTTTAATTAATTTTTTATCTTGTGTTGTAAAATTAACTCACAGCGCTTACTTCTATACTAGCTTTCCTTCTAAAATAAACCCGTACGTAAATTTGTTTTTAAATTTTTTCACGATCGAAATTAACTTTTATACTATCGCTTACGCTCCCACTGTACCGACTAAAACCTAATTAATGTAATACCTTATTTAGACACGCCTTCATGGAAACAGAGCTAAATGATTTTTGTTATTTTTTTATTTTTTATATTCCCGAAGTAGGGCACCATGGCAAATAGTGGATATTTAATACTTAACGTCGATTTTGTTCGAAACATAGATGATGGCTGTTGCTTAAACGTTGAGTATTTTGAGAAAATTAGGCATTCATTAAACGCTGAGATTAATAAATGTATTAACAATATCTCCTTTCCGAAACGTCGAGGAAAAAGCTGATTATCTTCTGGTTATAATAAGTGTTCTTCACTGGATCAACACTTGAACCGCATAAGATAGATTTCACCTCCTTTGTTTGAGATAAAAAAATCTATACCCTTGATAAAAAAAAAAAAATATTGTGGAACTTTACCATGAGTTTCCAACAAATCAAAGAAATTGCTTGCGGCCCCGCGAACGAGGCCCTTCTATTGCAGGATATTGGTACATATTTTAGAAGCCACTTGTCAGCAAATGGCAATAGCTGCTCTTTTACCAATTAAGAAGTTAGTGGCACGCAAACACATATATTCAAATTTCTCCGACGTTCAGTGCGTCCAGCCACACATTCTCAAATCATTCCATCCGAGTTGACCAAATCAAAGATGCATGCAAATGTCAGCCGATTTTAATGCTTAAAATAATTTTCTTGCTAAAATTAATTAATCCAACATGGACTAATAAAAAAAAGAAAAAGAAAAAGAAGTAACCAAATGGCTCCAAAAACTTTCATTTTTTCTCTTAAATTTAAATAACATTTAGCTTATTATTTAGTACCGCAACAAATCCAAAGTCTATTGGGGGCAACGCTTTCGACCCTGATCATATATCAAGTGTGTAGTGGACTTATCCGTAGGAGAGAAACATTTAAAAGTAAAGAACAAGTAAATTGCACTCATATATATATATATAGAAAAAGAAAGTGGGTAAGTGACTTGCACGTATATTATGTGGAGGTGTGGTAATATCTTTCACTATAAGTAATATTTTGGATTGAAAATTTGAAGATTGAGATTACTTCATATGAACATGTTATATACTAAATTTGAAAGTCAATCCGATACTCTTAACACATACATCTAACATATCTAATTTCAGGATACTTAGATTGTAAAAAATGATCTCCCTTTAATGTATGGGCTAGAAGTGTCGGATTGCCTTCAAATTTAATGCATAACATGTTTATATAAAGTGATCTTAATCCCAAAATTTTCAATCCAAAATATTACTTGTGGTGGGAGATATTGCTGCACCTGCACGTATGAACCTTCACGCTTCTAGCCCTCTCTATATATGTGTGTGTGTGAGAAAAGGGAGCATGCAGGTGACCTGCACGTAAGTTACGTGCAGGTGCGTCAATATTTTCCAGCATGAGTAATGTTTTAGATTAAAAATTTGGAGATTGTGATCACTTCATATGAGCATATTATGCACCAAATTTAAAGTCAATTTGACACTCCTAATACGTACATCAAATAGGGTCGAATTTCATGATACTTAGGCCATAAAAAATGAGCCTCCTTTGACTTATGTGCTAGGAGTGTCGGACTGTCTTTAAATTTGGTGTATAATCTGTTCATATGGACTGATCTAAATCCCTAAATTTTTAATCCAAAACATTACTCATGGTATTATCGTACCTACCTGTAACTTACGTGTACGTCATCTGCACACTCCAACCCTCTCTCTCTCTATATATATATATATGATTCATTAAGCACATTACCTTTTTTTTCGTGGAAAGCCCATATTTTCGTTCGTCCGATTAGGCACAGCCTTGATGAAAATCACTCTCATATCATAGAAGCGTTTTAGACCATTTCAAAAAATCTTTGTACATATTTGGTATGTTAAATAAAAAAAAAAGTATCCCTTAATTTATGCATAGTCTACTACATTAATTTGTTCCTTATTTTGTCTATTTTGATTTTTTTGATCTTCATTGTCTTTCATTTCTATCATTTAACATTTGTATTCTTCATTACTTCTGTGACTTCGTATTAGTTTTACACGGATTCAACTTTTGAAAAACTTATCCTCCTGTTCAATGGAATATTGTAAGTATGAATATTGGCATTAGCGTTCATGTAGTTGTATCACATGGATTCAAATACAACAATGTTAATATGCTATTATGTTACTTTGATACGTCATTTTGAATTCTTCAAAAATTATATCTCCTTGCTATGTTTTTAATTTCTTGCAACACATTGGTACCATAGAGAGGTACATATATTGGTGCATGATTTTGTAATACTTCCATTCAGAAGTATTGTAACACATTATTTTGAACGTAATTTTTCACACGAGATAATAACTCATGTTTATATTTGTAATACGTTAGATTAACTATTTTGTAACACAGACATTTGAATGGAGAAATACTCAGGGAAAGATACCCACTCGCGAGTGTACCTGTAATATGCAAATTACAAGTTCTATAACACAATCCTTTGAAATCAGATACCCACTCGGGAGTGTACCTGTAATACGCAAATTACAAGTTCTATAACACAATCCTTTAAAATCAGCAGCATCCAAATTTGTTGCATTTATGATTATATAATATCTATACTTTGTATTTTTTTTTTTTAAAGGAAAGGGGGAGTAAATATTATTCATCCTCCACTCCTTGGAGGCAAGTAACAAAAAAAGCAAGGGGATCAAACCAAAACCTACCCAAACAAGGAAAACAAAAGCCGACCATGACTCATGGCCTTTACAACAAAAACCAAAGCGACAAAACCCCATTAGATCGAAACGTAAGGGAATTAGAGTTTGTCTAGGGCAATTATGCCGTTCAATCGCCGAGGAAGGGTGGAGGCTTGATAGGTGTTCCAATGCTCATCAGCCAATTGAGCAAGAGAGAAGGATAACTTGTTTGCCTCCTTACAAATATAGCTGAAAGGTATAATGTGAGGCTTGAGCTTCTGCATTTGCAGGAATTCCCTTCTTAGGCTCCAAGCAATTGAAATCTTCCCATTCCACCAAAAGTGAAGTAGTGCTGAGTCAGAATCATTGTGCAAAGCAGCGTTGAGGGGCAAAAGACCAGCAGCGTGGATGATAGCATTGATAATGACCCCTTCTCTCCTATCGTCATGAACCCTATAGGCTGCACTAGATAAGTAGTCACCATTGGAATTGCGAGCAACCCAAGCAACATTGAAATTTAGCCCAATAGGAATCGCATAAATATTAACTTTGATACCATCAAGAGGCCGAACCCAAGTAACTACAATAACGAAAGGTTTACTTTTACGAAGCCAAGTAGAGAGGTCATAATTATCCCAATTATGTGCATGCAAGATGTCGATTTTAATCCAATTCAGGTCGTCATGTCTAAATTTATTACGGATCCTCCAAATATTAAACCAGGTGAAAGCAATAAGACCCTTGCAACGGCATTTTTGAGCAGACCGAATAGGAGAGTACATGATGTTAAAGAAATGAGCTAGACCGATCGGAGAAAGGTGGCACTTCTTGAAGACCCAATTAGAGACATGCATGCCTAGCAAGTTCACTTTGACAAAAGACATGGAGGATAGATTCCTCATTAGGATTATCATGACAGTAGCAACATTTGGACGCAAGGGGAATGCTGAGTTGGTGAACATTAGTGTCAGTGGGGAGTTTCAGATGAAGAACTTTCCAAGCAAGGAGAACAAGGCGAAGGGGGACCTTGAGTTTCCAAAGATCCTTAGCTACAGGATCAGAATGCATAGACCAAAAATGCGAGGAATAGGCAGTAGCCACAGTGAAAGTACCATCCTGAGTAAGAGTCCAACTAGGAGAGTCTGGGTTATCATCCAACTCGATCTGGAGAATCTGAGAGCAGACGTGGGAGTGGATAAAGGAGAGTCCTAGATTGGAATGCCCAGCAGTGAGGACATCCTTGACTTGCACAGGGGTAATCGAGGTATGAGTTGGGAGGTAGCTACTGAGGGCAGAGTTACCAGACCAGATGTCATTCCAAAAATCGACGGCCCCTTCATGGATATCCCATCTGATAAATGATTTCATAGCTTCATATGAATCCCACATACCTTTAACTCGGACCGGGACAGAAGAAGACCCAGAAAGGGTACTTCCATAGAGTTGCTTCATAAGATTGGAGTAGGGAGAATTCTTGAAATGAATGTTCCAAGTGCGTTTCATCCTGAGGGCATTGACAAACAGGTCCTGGTTGTGAATGCCAAGACGACCATTGGCCAGAGGTTTGGCAATATTATTCCAGGATATCCAATGATGTTTCCTATCAGAGGAGGTGGAACCCCAGAAGAAATTGGCAAAGATAGAGTCCAGCTTCTTAATAATGGTATCATGAACATTGAGCACCGATAAAATGTAAATGGGTATAGAAGATAGGACATGTTTGATAAGAAGTAGACGAGATGCGGAAGAGAGTAACTTTCCACCTAGCAAGTTTGGAGTGGATTTTGTCAATGATAGGGTGGAAATAGGATACCTTTGCATGGCCAAGATAAAGAGGATAGCCCAGGTAAGTAAAAGGAAATGATCCTTGCTAAAATCCCAAGACATGGAGGATATAGTCTATTCTATCTCTCGGAAAGTGATTCCCAGCAAAACAAAAGCTCTTAGCAAGATTTAGCTTTTGACTAGAGGATTGTTGGAAGTCATGGAGGAATTTAGAGAGGCAAGAGATGGTTTTAGGACCACCATTGAGGAACAGAACGATGTCGTCAGCATAGAGCAAAGCCAAAGCCGATTTTATACCCCGTTTAATAGAATAAGGAAGAATCTTGTCTTGAAAGGCAAGCCTTTTAAGCTTTCTGATGAACGGCCCCATGAAGAGATCAAAAACGTAGGGGGAAAGTGGGTCGCCTTGCTTAAGGCCACGGGAGGGTTTGAAGAAGGGGGTGGAAACGTCATCAACAAGAATAGAGGACCCCTGATGCTCAATAAATGTAGAAATCAGTGAGTAGCAGGGGGAAGAAACCAAATTTGGAGAGGATCTGATATAAGATCTCCCATTCAACTCTATTGTAGGCCTTTTGAAGATCCAGTTGAATGATAAGATTAGAGCCAAAGGTTTTCTGGCTCCAGAAAGGTATGCTCTAGAATCAACCTTGGATAGAGCTTCAGGGGTTAGGAGAATTCGATCCAACTTCTGGTAAATACGTTGGTCCCCATGCCGCCCATTACACCTGGAGGTTGGGCACCAGCAAGTGACATCTCAATGAGACCAAGAGTGTGAATACATGTCCTAAAGGGGGCCACTTGGGAATCAAGAAAAGGAATGCCCCAAGATTTCTCAGAGGATTGGATAATGCAGTTAAAATCTCACCCAAGAATCCAGGAGGAAGGGCCAGTTTGTGAGGTATCAGAAAGATATTGCTAGAGATTCAGTCTCACCTCTGCATCTGTGGATGTATAAACAACAGTCAATTTAAAGGTCTGCTCTCCGAAAGAACAACCTGAAGGTTCCCACTTGGAGGGGGTGAGATTAGCGTAACAAAAAAAATGCGGAATTGAAATATAAAGCAATCTCACAAAAATAAGCAATCACAAAATGTACACAGGAATTTTTAGGTGGAAACCCAAACCGGGTGAAAACCACCACCTAACCCTCTCGAGTTAGGATTTTCCGATCAACCTAGTTGATCAAAATCCACTAAACGAATCACTTTAAACGAGGGTGATTCAACCTCAGTACAACCACGCTACAAGTACGAGGGTAGCGTTCCTCAACCCCTTCTCTCCACGAGAAGGATTTTGTCCCACGAAGGAGACGGGAATTCGCAAAGCGAATACCCAACCAAAAGACAAAGATAAAAATAAACAACAAACCTATAGAGCCAACAAAGTAATAAACCTAAGCTTCTATAGGATTTAGGAAACTCCCCTTTGCTAGGAGTGCGTCGACGATGATGCGGTGCGTGAGCCACGCGACGGTGCAACTTCGCTCTCGTGGACAACGGCGGGAGAGCGGGTGCGCAACAGCTTGATGCTCTCAAGAGAATGGTGCTTGAGCTTGGAGAGAGAGAGCTAGCTAGGACACAAGAGAGTGGAAAGTGTAATACAAATTGTTTCTTGTGTATCTTGGTCTCTCTAGGTGTGTATCTTGTGTGTTTTTGTGTTGCAAAGGCTCCCCTCTATTTATAGAGGCCTTAGGAAGGCTTTGGAAGGCTTGGAAAAGCTTCCATAGCCGTTGGGTGCAAAGTCCAAGAGAATCAGGCCGAAATCAGGACAATGATTGCATTTGACAGGGTTATCAGACGTCTAACTCTGGTATCAGATGTCTGGAAGGCCACTTTAAGACGTCTGATTCCAAGGTCAGACGTCTGATTCTATGCGGGTTTCTTCCTGACTTGAATCAGATCTAAACTGGATTTTTCTGCAAGTCCATCAGACGACATACAGGACGTCTGGCACTATGTCTGGACGTCTGTAAACCTACTTTTACTGTGGGAATTGATTTCCAAACGTTGCAACGGCTAGAAAATCTCTGAGAAGAGATTTTGGGTCAGCCGAGGCAGAACGGTCATTTATCAGACGTCTGTAAAGTCCTATGGACGTCTGATAAGGCTCTAACGGTGATATTCTTGAGCGTCTTCTAAGCCAGCCAACGGTCCACTAACTGGACGTCTGGCAAAGTCATCAGACGTCTTCTAAGACGTCTGGTCTAAGGTCTGGACGTCTGATTTCATCAGACAGAACTACCTAACAGTTATCAGACGTCTGAGACAACAGTCAGACGTCTTAAAATACTTTATCAGACGTCTGATTTTGGGATTAGACGTCTGGAAATGCTATTTGAGCCCTATATTGGTTTTCTAAGTATTTTACAGAAAACCTAAGTATCCTAGGGTTGTGCAGGTGTTCCTAGGACTACTTTTAGGGTACTTTGAGGCTCTTTAACGTAATGTTCTAAGGAATCAAAAAGAGCAAGAAAATAAATACAAGAGATACATGAAAGGATAAAAAAAGAATCTATCCTATTCTTCTTGTCTTCCATCTCCAATCTTTCGCTCCACGCGAACCTCCTCCGTTTTCCGTCAAGCTCTTCCAATCCGTCCTGGATGCGAGCTCGAACTCCGTCTAAACACGTCCTCATTTGCAATTGACCTGAAATCTAGGACTCAAATTGCAAATGTTAAATAACACGTGTTTTGTTATCATCAAAACAAATGATCGTGGTGCTCTAGCACCAACACAACCAACCGTGATAGCTTGAGAGATCGAAGAGAGGAAGGAGATATCAATGGGGTCTTTCCAAAGGCACCAAATATTAGGGGAGTCCAAAGAGACAAAGGCAGAGGTGAAGGAGATAGAGTCCTTGATGGAGTCAGTTGCAATGGGATCTTCAAAAGGCTCGAAAAGGAAAATAAGGTTGATTTTATGGGAGTGTATAATATCTTTAAGACGAGTCAAAGTAAGGGCATTAAGAATGCCGCAACAATTCCAGAAGAGACAATTCATAGGGAAAGGGTTTTATGAAGAGACTTGGCATGACTTCGGGTAATTCGACTTGAGCCCTCCAACAAAATACCACCACAGGCTCCTCTAGCCACAAGTGGAGAGTGTGCCTCATAAACGTTTCTTGGAGGAGTAGGGGTTTCGCATCATAAAAAACTGAACCACCTTGAGGCTCAACATTTGAATGTAAATCCAAAGGGTGTGCATCATTGCTTGCACACATGGTTTCCCCTGCATCATTCATCTCAACAATAATAGGAGGATTAGGATCTAAATCTAGGCCTGGAGGCAGCGAAGGAATAGGTAAGTAGATTCCCCAATTTAAATTAGGATTCCCTTTAAAATCCCCATTTTTAGCCATTTTAAAATTAGCGAACTCTCGGAGACCCATATGATTGCCACGGTTGTCCAAAGCGAGCATCAAGGAATTAGGATTTGCATCAAATCAACAAGCAAATCAAGCATAGAGTTAAAATCGTATTTTTTAAGAAAGTAAAGTTCATTGGAATTTGCTGCCTAAGCCTGTAGACTCTCAATTGAAAGAAACTCGACTTAATCGGAGATCCCAACTCAAAGGTTGGGTCATTCAGTGATGAAACACACACATTCAAAGCATCATCAGAAACCACATGAGAAGAGTGTTCAAAAGGAGTCACCTTTGGGGAAGGATAGGATTGAGGTTCAGCACCATCGATCTCCTTCCCCTTTGATTGTTGAGCAGTCCGTTTAGCTCAGCGATGGAGTTGAACCCGCCTTTTCTTCTTCCCTTCCTGGGGGATATCAAAAGAGGGACAAGAAGTAGAGACCCCCCCAGAAGAAGAAGGCAAGGAAGTTATACAAGTTGAGTCATGATTATCTAAGACCCTGCCCCCAGGAATAGGAAGGTCTTCAGCAACGACTAGAGGCAGCTTCCTCGGCACATCTTGACGTCTAATCTCCTTATCCTTATCGCCCTCCAGCTGAGCTGAGCTCGGGTCAGCAGGTTGAGGATCCTCCTGACACAAGGACTATGTGTCCTCACAAGTGGGCTTCGTTTTACCTGCTATAGAGTCAAGATTTGGGCAAACAAGAAGGCTATGACCAATTTTGGAACACTTAGGGCAAAGCAACGGAAGCTTTTTGAAAACCACGCATTGAGTAATCTTTTCATTGCCATTGAAGATCACCACAGAATCAGAGCGAGGCTTAGAAAAATCAATCTCAACACGAACTCTGGGATAACCAGGTTTCAACCCCTAGATCGTATGATGATCCATGTAAATAGGATGTCCTAACTAGTAAGCTAAAGACATCAGCGCAATAGGGTGAAGAAGATGAAGGTTGATCCCTAGAAAACCAACCCAAATAGGAGCCGTAACCATAGCAGAATTCGTACGGAAAGATTTATTCCATCGAACAAGCTGTAACCTAACCCCATCAATAATCAAAGAACCCAATGAAAAGATCTTGCAAAAATCGAGATAAGTTTCACAGCGAATGAGCCAATGACAGAAATCAAGAGGAAAAAATTTCAAGCCAGATGAGATCTGCAAACGTCTAGGAAGAAGATCCTAAAGATGCTTCAACAGGGGTTTCGGACCCCAAGCCCTCACCATAATAGAAGACGAAAGAGCCTTGCCAAGATCAAAAACCTCAGCACAAGATAAGGGCGTACCCAAAACACCATCTCTCAGCTCAGGAAGATGGACCTGAAAAGAAAGATCAACGAAAGACAGCTACGAAGAGCCTGAGCTGGTCACCATAGAAGTAAAGGATCGCTTCTGGGGTGAAGGCCGATCTTCCGAAGGCGGAGAGGGGGACTCGGGTGTCAGGGAAGACATCCAGGCAAGAAAAATCACCACAACACAAAACCCTAGAAAACCAAGGAGGCCACACGCCTCAAGCACCAAGCAAAGCATGGAGCGAGGAAGAAAGAGGAAAACAGAGAGCGAAACAAAGCACAAAAAGGAAAAAGCAGCGAAAGAGGTGAAGCAAGAAAGAAAAACTACAGATTCCTCAGCCCCCGCGCCGCGATGTCCAACAGGACACCACCATAGGAGAGGAGCGGAGCCCCTCCCCCCCAAGGGAGGGAAGGCGAAGGCCTCACTAGGAAAAAGGGCGGGGGTTGAGGAACAAAAGCGAAGAAAAGAGAGCGGAGAGAGCTGGGGAGAGGAGAGGAGAGGGGAGGTGATGTGCATACATCTGATTAACCTAAAATCTCTATTAATGAATATTCTTAGTGTCACATTAGCATCATACATTGTAAATAGTGCATAACATGCATAATCATGCATTTAGATCAAGTTGTATAAATTGTATAATAATTATCTCCTTTTTATAGTCAGGGACAAGGCGACTTTTTATCAGAGCCTCGGATTCGAAAATCCAACCGTATGGATCTGATCAGGGAGACAATTGGAGTTTAACGACTCCAAGATCGCCCTGATCGAACATCCGTAGCACCAGATAGAGATCGAGGAACCTTAAAGATCAAGGGCCAAGATTGTGTTAATTCGTACCTCAGATGATAAATCTGACCGCATAGATGGGTTCAGATCAACGATCACAACCTAATAGCGCGAAAATCGATCCAATCTGACACCCGTGGCACCATCTACAACACTCAGAAGATGGACGGCTTAGATGGTGCCATGTGGCGCCATCATAGCCGCCCAGCACCAACCACCCCGCTCCATTCAATGTATGAAGGCAAAGGTGTGGACGATCTGGGCTGTTGGATCTCCATTCATTGGTCACAGATTGCACATGCCTAATTCCTAAACGAGGTAAAGATGCCCCCGCAGCGCGTTGGTCCAGCGCCCTTCGAATTCTGATGGGCGTGCGTTCGGATCCCGCCTAGCCTCCAAATCAAGGCAAGCGAGTGCACGGGCGTGCCATCACAACCGTGCAATCAAGATCGAGCGGCGTGGATCAGCCAATAGCGCCTATGCGTGATTAGACGTGTAGCGTAAATGCTCGATCGCATGTAAGCACGCGACATTGGCGAGGGCGTTTAAGCTGTCCGATCTCTTGATTGGATGGCTAAGGGCCGCGGTCGTGCGTAGGTGTTGAGGTAGTGAAGGCGAGGGGGCACGCGCACGTCGACCACATTCAGGCCTTTAGTGACAGATTTATCTGTCACTAAAGGTCCTGAATTAATGTTTTTAATGTTGTAATGACCAAAATGCCCCCACTCCTTGCAACTATAAAAGGAGACCCCTACCATATGAATTTCTCATCCCTTCCTTCTCTTCTCTCCCTCTCCAAAGCTTAAGAGAAGCTTATTCCACACTTGGGATGCTCCTCAAGAGCTAAAACCAAGTTTTCGCCCCCATTTCGGAAGCGGATCCTGCAACGACGACGACGTGCTACTTCGTTCCTGTTCCTCCTGCTTCATCCTCCTTCTTCCCGCTCTATTTCTTGTCTTCTAGGCGTTGTCCTGTTCGGCTTGTCCTCCAAGCGATCGTCGAGGAAGATAACTTCTCTCTCCCTTCTTTTTTCGCTTTCTAGAGTAGAATTTTTCTACTTTCTAGTTGTAATAATTTCCCACTTTCTAGTGTAATCATTTCTTGCTTTCTTAGTTGTAAAAACATTATTCAATATTAAGTGATTGTTCTCTCTCTCTCTCTTATTGTTTATATTGCTTCCATTGTGATTATTTCACCCTTTAAACAAAAATACAAAAAAATATAACTGTGAATTTTAATCGACGTAGCCTCCCTGTGTTCGAATCGGAATTTCTTTACATATTTTTTGGTATAAATTTTATTTGTTGGACGGATTTCTTCACTACTCGAACTACAACGACGGGTTTTCAAATCCAATTCCGCTAGCGTAGTCTTCCGCAATCAACATTTTGGTGTCGTTGTCGGGGAGGCAACAATTTTTCGATCTTCTTTTTGCATTTCGCACATTTTACTATTTTCTAACTTGCTTTACCTCGTGTCTATTGTTTTGCAGATACCTCTATCAAGGAATTGTCAAGTGGTAGACCGGAGTAAAGTGTTGTTGAAGACGACTGTAGGTGCTCCCCATTCTTCCCCCTCCATAGATTTCATTTCATCACATTAAATTCAAATTCCAATTAACCTACGTGTTTGCATAAATCCTAAGATTTATTTGGTTGTTTGGATTTCCACCCACACTCATTTCACCCTCGTATATAAAAAAAAAATAAAAGGATATTTTTGTGGGGTAATTCAACATATACACAACATACATCCACATTCAAGGCACTTAACCTAATTGATTTTCTTCTACTCAACCAGATTTTGATATGTGGAACTGGTACACATAAATCAAAACATAAGAGTAGAAATCATTCTAGGTTAATCATTTTGTGTGCCTAACTCAGTGGTGCAATTGTGGCCAATTGTTTGAGTTGTTTGGGCCACACCACTCAACTAAAATCAACTCACCAAGTAGCTTCCTTTTAGGGTTTTCAATCTAGGTTCATACCAGGCACTCCATTTTATTCCTGATTTCAAAAGGAAAGTGATCTTCACCCATTCTTGGAAACCTGGTTTGCCTCAAACTTGATTGAATTAAACCTAATTCTATACCCTAAAAGCTACTTAAGCAAGATTTGAACTCTAATATCTACTCATCACAAATAATCTTACTTGAAAAACCTGGTTGTGCATGCACTTACACATACTCAATTGATCATTAATGGCACAACCTATTTTAAGGGCTCACCATATTCCATAACCACTATAATCCCAAGCCTAAATAAAATCAAGTAGACGTTGGCCTTAAGGGCTGATTCGCTCTTCGGGGTCCAGTTTGAAATTGTTTACAATTAACTTGCTTGTATTGATCAATCTGATGTCTAGCTAGGGGAGTAGTGTCAAACGATCGCAGCTGGGGGGTACACTAGGAATCGGAGGTGCAAGTCGAAGGAAGAACCTTCTCCCCAGTCCCTCCTTCTAACTGGTTGGATTGAGCAGATGCAAGTAGAGTAAATCGTTTATAATCTTAAGGCGGGTTCTGAAAGTCTGTAGATCCTTAGGCTACCCCACTTAAGGATAGGTTTGTTTTGTTGTGCTGCAGGGTTCTTATCCCCAGTCCTTCTGACCTTTTCCTAGTTTATGCTAGGAAGAAGGTCATTGAATCCCCAATTGGAAGGACCACTAGAGTATTCTAGGAGGTGTAGATTGGATTTTGGCCAAATCAATCCCATGTCCGATCAACAGCCTCCTCTACCTCAGGATCCACAAGAGGTATTTCAAAGGTGTTCGTGTCTCGTAGAGTGCATTTTGATAGGAAAAGTGTCGTAGTATAGTGTGCAATACGATCAGACAAAAATATTTATAAAAAGATAATGAGACTTTGAGTCTCGGTTGTTCGTCTCTGGGAGGCGTTTGTTCAAATCTTTGATCGATCCTTTATCGCTCTACTTTATTTAGAATCGCATGCCAGTTTCTAATCCTCGGATTAGAGCTTCGCCACTTCTATTGTGAATTCTGATTACGTGCGCATGTGTTAAATAGATAACAAACGTGAAAGTATGAGTTTCGGTGTGCACAATTCTAGTTACGTGGTGGCTGTTTATGGAAAATGCATTTATAGTTAGATTATCTATATTTTCTGGAACCGACATGCTTGTTGCAAAATATATATATAATTGAAAAATAGGCAACTTGAATCACACAAATTAGATTGCAACCAATAAGCTCATGGTGATTTCCAACATAGAGACATGTATATAAAATATATATCTTTTATTCATTCATTCAGAGGATGTTTGCAACATGGAAATTAGAGGAAAGCTTGTAAAGGAAAGCTTGAAAACATGAAACTAGCTAACGGAAAATGATTGCATACAGGAATCTATGGGGGGATTTTGCATGCATCATTGGGGAAGAATAAGAGCTACACTACTAAGCAGTAAATGAAAGTAGTAAAACTATTAAGAGCTAAGTTACTAATCTAGCGGAAAAGAAGGGCATTTGGAGGTGGGCTCCGATGACCTTTGAGTGGCTGAGAGGAGAAGGAGGGGCGACCAATGGTGCTTAGGCTAGCCCTTGGAGAGAGGTGTTTGTCGCGCTTTTGTGCGGTTTGTTAAAAGATAATATCGCGTTGTAGTATAGCCGCGAAAGCGTTCAAAACAAATAAAGATTTTTATTACTCGAAAACCGGAGTATCCGAGGTCGAACACAGGGAGCAATCTCAGTAATTTGGAAAATCCAAGAATACAACTGTTAAATGCAAATATAATTGATTCAAGGAGTTTTAAAAAAAATAGAATTAGACGTCTGATTTATGTATCAGACGTCTTAAATGTGATCTTTCTCTCTTCCTTCTCCTTTCTGCTTCTGTATTTTTCCTTCTTCTGCTTTGTCTTTCTGATTTCTTTGCAATCTTCCTTGTCCTTCTTCTTCTTCTCTGCGAAGACTTCTAATCTTTCTGCTTTCCTTCTTCTCCTGCGAAGGCTTCTTTCTTCTTCTCTGTCTTGCTCCTTCTTTCTTCTCTTCTTCTGTAGCGGCCAAGTCCTTCTCCTGCGTTCAGCCTGCCTGCACAGGAGCAAAACCTAACCCTTCTCCCTCTACCCGCGCGTCTCTCTCTCAAGCAATTCACTCAGAGCTGCTCTCCCAGAGCCACAGGCATTAATCGGGTCGGATCGTACCTGGGACCAGGCGCACCTGAAGGTGGTGTGATGCGCGAGGAGTGCGTAGGTCTAGGTCGGGTCGGATCCGCCAAGTCCACGTGGTCAAGTCGCGGACGAGGCGGGTGTGGGGTCAGTGAGGGACCTCACCCCTGTGCTTTCGAGGCAGTAAAGCTATATCACAAAAACTCTTTATACCATACCTGTGACTTGAGATTCCATGATGTGGGACTAATGGTTTCGTCCTTCCCTCACACGCGCCCGCAAACTCTTGTGTGCAATTGCCCACGCTGAAGGCCCTGCTAGTGCTCCTTGCTGAACTCAGTCACCTCGCAACACTTGTGAGAGTCTGCTGCACCTGCCGCCTGGGAAGCCTGAAGCCTGCTGCTGCTCCAGGCTTCCTGCTGCTTCGGCTGTTAATGGCGGCCGGGGCGTTCACCTGAGATTCCACAGAACGACCTATTGGCCCAATCAGAATAGCTGGAAACCTTCGCCGTAGCACGGCGAAGGCGGTGGGTGATGCTGCAGGTTGCCGGTCGGCCTAGGCGTGCGTGCCTAGGTCAACCTGTGGCCGGAGATGGTGGGTTGTTCGGGGGGTGGTTATGGAGGTCTGGAGTGGCAGTTGTGGGGTGGAGCGAGTTCCTGGTGGTGAGGCGGAGCTCCCGAGGTGGTTGGCGAGCCGTGTGGAGTGCTGGAATGGTGGAAGCGGCTCGCCGGAGGTCGGTCGGTGATGTGGAAGATGAGGGTGGTCAGCGTCGGTCGAGGGGTAATCAAGTAAAATAGGTGGGGGAAAAGAGAGAGGAGAGGGTGGAGAACGTATCTGGGGTTGTCTGGAGGGAAGGGAGGCGGCGGAGAGGACGGCTCGTAACTGCCGTCGTTGGGGAAGAAAGACCCTGAGGGAGGAAGCGGCGACGAAGACGAGGTTAGAAGCACGCGCGTGGGGTACAGCGCGACGCGGGAGGAAGCGGCGGAGAGGACTCTGCTGCTGGTATGGCAGCAGAGCGACGAGAAGGTGGGAAGGAGGTCGCCGGAGCTTGTGGGTCGTTTGGCCGGAGATGGGAGAGGGAGGAATTTGGAAGGGATCTCCGTCAAAATCAAGCTTAGCCTCTTCGGCCGGAGTTGTGGGTTCTTATATAGGCGCTGGACTGGGTGTGCAGGGCGTGAAGGGCACGTAATTTCCTGAGGTTGGTCGCCGGAGATGGAAAGGAGTTAGGATACCCAAATCTCTCGTGCGTTCGCACGAGAGATTGAGTTCACACCAGCGATTGTAATTGACTTTATAAGGAAGGGAATTCCTCAGAGAATCCTCCTTCCATTTCTGGGAGGGAATCTCTGAGGGATTAGAGAGTAATCCCTCTCCGAACCTCGCCGGAGCTCGGTTCTGCCCTAGCAATGGCGGTAGGACCAGTTTGCAAAGGAGGCGAAGAACCTAGGGGGTTCTCTGCAACGGTATTCAAAAGATAGGGACCAATTTGTGATTTGGGTGTACTAAATTGCAAAGTAGGTCAAGATGACCTCTCCTTAGGTCCAAATTTTGGTACAAACCTAATTTGGACCTAAGGAATCCAATGGTGAAGTTGGATTTTAGGTTTGACCTCGTTTGACTGGACATTTTGCGTAAAAACTCAAATTAGGTTAATTGAAGAGCTAGGACCCTAATCTAGGTCAAACTAGGTTCCAAAGGCCAAATTAAGTGTTATAAACCCTAGAGTATGTTTTTCCATGATTTGTAGAGGGTTTACTTGCTTTTTGTTCTGATCGGAACCTTGTTAATTTAAGCGGATCTGTTTTAGGGTTACCAAGTGTCATTTAGTTCTTAGATTGCACATGAACCCATTTCTGATTGACTCACCCCACTTTTTATCTCATTTATACCATTTGACCTCTGTTTTGCCTCTGAGAAATCCCGTTTACGTACTGCAATGGTAAAATTGCAGTTTTAACCTTTATTTCATGTTTTCTTCTCAGAGCACTTGTTCCTTCAGTTAGGCCTTCTTCTAGGTTATGTAGGAGCTTTTATCTTCTTTATTGGGTCAAAATGAGCTATTTATGGCTCATGATGAGGCTCTCATCAAGAGGTTAGGAGGATGATCTAGCATCCTGACGTGGAGATGGTGACTTCCATGGTGGTGCTCCTCGTGGAGGTAGAGTGGAGGTGGAGATGTAGCTAACTTAGATGGATGAGTGCCAAGAATGGGATGGGTGCAAATGGCCACCCCTTAGGTCTTTTTATAGACCTAAGGGAGTCTCTCTAGAGAAGTGTGGAACTCTCTAAAGAGAGCCCCATAAGTGGTCGACCATGGAGAGAGAGGGTAGTTCTTAGATCCATAAAAAGTGGATCTAAGAATTGAATGACTCTTGGTTGCTAAATTTGGCAACCAAGAGTGGCGCCACTTGAGGAGAGTTCTAGATAACTCTAAATGGATGTGTGTGTGAATGTGTGTGTGTGTGTGTGAGTGTGTGGCCATGCCCGAGGTGGCTAAGTGGTCTAGGTTAGGTCCTAAGGGGTTTAGGTAGGTGTAGGCCTTAAATTAGGGTTGCAAACCCTAATTGCTAAGGGGGAATTGCAATTAAACTTATCCCAAGTTTAATTGAATGAGTGTGAACCTAATTGAGAGTGAAATAACTCAATTAGGTTGGGATTAGGTCAATTGGACTCTTACTAAGTCCAATTGGACTTGTGTGGGTTGAGATTTGAGCTCAATTGGACCCTATGAGCCTAATTGACTTAGGTAATGGTAAATGACTATGATCTAAGTCAATTAGGTTTAGTGAGGACCTAATTAGGTCCTTGGAGAGGTCTAGAGGTGGTGTACTAGGGTTAGGATACCTTAATTTAGGTTCCTATGGGGTTGGAATTGGGTTTAGGGAGCTGGAGATCTAAGATCAAGGCTTGAATCTCAAAATGGGAATTGGAGGACAGTTCCAGACGTCCAAAAATGGAATCAGATGTCTTATACTAAAAAATAAGAAGTCCAGACTTGTTGTCTGGACGTCTAATCAGATTCAGGAAGAATTCAAGGTTCTATCTTGGGTATTCTGCAGAAATTGGACGTCTGACCAAGTGTCTGGACATCCAGTAACATTGCAGAAGTGGGTTTAAGGTGTGCGAGGGTTGGCTAAGGGTTCTGGACATCCTATAATTCATCTGGACGTCCAGATAAAGGTTGGAATTAGGGTTTTAAGGTTTCCTAGGGTGCCCTAACCTAATCTAAGGGTGGCTAAGGCTTGGGAAAGTCTCTAGGCCATCCTAGGGCTAGGATGAACCTAAGCTCTTCATATTTTACTGCTTTATTCCTACTTAATAGCATACCTTAACTCCCTTATATTATTATCTATTACATCTAATCTAAGTCTTCTACTCCAGCTCTGCTGCAACACCCATTATTCCTGATCCAGCTTCAGATCCAACTTCAGATCCAACTTATTACCCGTAATTGACATAATGCACTTAATCAGCACATTATAACATTATTTTATGCATAGCTAAAGGAAAGCAGTAAAGATGCAGATAATGCTTATGCATCGTGGATTACCCTAATTTATGCTAAGTCCTAGCCTAATTTAGGTCAATTAAGACCTATGATTGCTGCACAATCAAAAGGTAGCTGGAACAAATGCAGAGAATGCAAGAATGGTTCCAGAGAATGCAAAGCGCTCAGCCCTTGAAGGGTTTTTATGATCCTTCAAATTACGGGGAACGTCTCGGCGTCCAGATTCCTGCCGGAGTCGTAGAAATCAAGCCCTAGGTGTTAAGCCTAATTAAACATTTCTATGGGCTTGGCTCTGAAGACCCGTTTCAGCACTTGGAGGACTTGACCACTTTGGTCCAGACCACCAAGACACGAAATGTGAATGAGGAGCAAATGATCATGAGGCTCTTCCCCTACTCTCTTAGGGATAAAGTCGCTCATTGGTACAGGACTATAGGAAGACCAATTGCAACTTGAAATGAGTTGAAATCGGCCTTCCTGAAGAAATTCCTCCTTGTCAAAAGTACTAATGCGTTGAGACAGGCATTTACTACATTCACCCAGCGGTTGGGGGAGTAGTTTCATGTTGCCTGGGAGTGATTCAGGGACCTATTGCGGAGGCGTGCACACCACGAGGTGCTGAAATGGCAACTCGTGTAGATTTTCTACCACGGGTTGATTGAGCAACTCAGAAATCACGTAGATGCTTCTTGCGGAGGCAATTTCCTCAACAAAGATGCAGATAGCGTGCATAATTTTTTTGAGGAGATGAGCGAGAATTTGATCAATCATGCCTCCATGGATACTTTTAACTGGTCCCAGTAGCCCAGATCGAATGTCAATGAAGTGCACGACTCTCATTCATTCGATATGGAATTGATTTGTAATAAACTTGATAAGGTGGACTTGGTTGCTAAGAGAAGGGAGTGGATGGCTGGAAACTCAATGAACAACTCTTGATCAACTCAATCCCAGAATTCGGGATTCCATTCATTGCGAGCTCCTTCTGGACGGGAGTTCGTGAATCAACTTGATGCAGCTCAACCTGCGAGCCAGCATTATTCGGAACCCCACAGGTTCCAAACTAGGGCCTTTGATCCCAGTTTCTCTAATCCTTCCTTTTCTTTCTCTCTATCATCACCCTATGAGGATGTTTGTGCTGTACAGGAGAATGTTAGATTCAACCCTTACTCCAATGCTTATAATCCTGGTTGGAGAAACCACCCTAACTTCTCTTGGAAAAACTCGGGGCAGCAGACCCAATTCCAACCCAACAACTATGCTCCGCAACGACCAATGGGTCAGGGTCATGTTTATACTCAGTTGCCCCCGAATCAGGTCAATCAGCTAGCGTGGAATGCCCGTCAACCCATAAGTCAGGTTGATTTGAATCGACAAATGGTAGAGATGCAAGGATCTATGCTCCAGCTCATGCAGCAAATGAAAACCTCGCTGGACAACTTGCAAACCGGGCTCATAGCTAATTCTCGCCAACCTGGATCTCTACCGTCTCAACCCATACCCAACCCGCATAATATCCAGAATCCGGGCAATCAAGTCCATGGGTACGGGAATCAGAGGGACCCACACGCACATGCTCAGGTGGTTGAGCAGGGTCCTTCCTCTTCTTCTTCTTCTGCAAATCAACGGTTCTTGGCTAATGAAGCCCCTCCAATCTTTCCTAACCCTCCCCAAGACCAAAACCTGCATGCATTTGCTAATTTTGTTACTTTGAGGAGTGGTAAACAAACTTAGGATCCACAACCACACTATTCTGATTTACCAAATCCTGAAGAACCTGAGGAGAGAAAGGAGAACTCTGGAGAGGAAATCAAGGCTTAGGAACCTGATTCCGAAGATCCGACTCATGTTCCTTTTCCTGATGCCTTGATTAGATCAAGGAAGAAGAAGTTTGTTGATAGTAATGAGGAGCTTCTGAATATTTTCAAGAATGTTGAGATCAATATCCTGCTCCTTGACGCTATCAAGTATATACTGGCTTACGCAAAATTTTTAAAGGATTTATGTACACAGAAGAGTAAGTCGAGAGAATCTATTCCGACGAAGGTGGTACTCTCTGAGCAAGCTAGTTCTGTTATCCTGCATCACCTCCCTCAGAAAAAGAGAGATCTAGGTACTCCTTTGATTTCTTATGTCATTGGAGATTATACCTTTGATAGAGCACTGTTAGATCTGGGTGCATCCATCAACCTAATTCCGACTTCTCTTTATGAGAAGTTCAGATTAGGTGAACTTTGGCTGACTTCAGTAACGCTGCAGTTAGTGAACCGTTCAGTCACAAATCCATGAGGCGTTATTGAAGATGTTATTGTTAAGGTTAAGGATTTCTATTTTCCTGTAGATTTCCTTGTCCTTGACATGGATGTACTTGAAAATATGAGGAACACACCTATCATTCTAGGGCGTCCGTTCCTAGTTACCGCCAAGGCCAACATTAACTGTGAGAGTGGAAGCATGGAAATCACCTTTGGGGATCAAACAATGAAATTGGATATTTTTAAGGTAATTAACAAATTCGAGGATTGTAGATTTATTGAGGAACTTGAGGACGATAATGTGAATATCGAAACTTGTGTGGTGGTTTCTGCATTTGAAAGCTCCTCCTTTGATGATGATTTAGACCCGCAACCCTCTATGGCAAACCTGCCATCTTCTGAAGAGGTTATTTATTTTCTTCACTCTCAACCTCTTCCTCTTGATGAGTCTTCATCAACATCTTCCTTACCTTCAATTATCAACCCACCCCAGCTTGAACTAAAACCATTGCCTAAGAATCTGAAATATTAGTTTTTAGGACCACATAAGACGCTTCCTATGATTATCAGTGCTAAATTAACAAAGAAATAGGAGATTAAACTGTTTAAGGTCCTGAGGGAACACAAGGAGGCCATTGGTTGTACCATTCATGACCTTAGGGGGATCGAGCCATCTTATCGAAATCACAGAATATTTTTGGAAGATGGATCCCGCCCTTCTTGCCAGATGCAGAGGAGATTAAATCCAAATATGCGAGAAGTGGTCAAGAAGGAGATTATCAAGTCGCTCGATGCAGGAATCATTTATCTGATCTCTGTAGTCCCTGGGTAAGTCCGATGCAGATTATTTCCAAGAAAGTCGGGATTACCGTTGTGACTAACGAAAAAGGAGAATCTATCACAACTTGTTCAGCTTCCTCTTGGAGGGTCTGTATCGATTACAGGAAGCTGAACACAGCCATGAAAAAGGATAATTTCCCTCTACCTTTTCTTGATCAAATCCTTGAAAGACTAGTCGGGTAGAAGTACTTCTATTTTCTTGATGGTTACTCGGGATACAATCAAGTCCCTATCCATCCCGAGGATCAGGAAAAAACTACTTTCACCTGTCCCTATGGAACCTTTGCTTTCCGTAGGATGCCATTCGGCCTATGTAATGCACCTGCGACTTTTCAAAGGTGTATGTTGGTCATATTCTCTGACATGGTGGGAGAGTTTATGGAAGTCTTCATGGATGATTTCTTTATTTTTGGAGAATCGTTTGACTCTTGTCTAGTTAATCTTGAAATGATTCTTAAATGTTGCATCAAAACAAGATTGGTCCTTAGCTGGGAAAAGAGTCATTTCATGAGACAAGAAGGCATCGTCTTGGGTCATGTAATCTTTGAACGGGGAATCGAAGTGGACAAAGCTCAAGTTGATGCTATTGCTAAACTTCCTCCTCCCACATCTGTCAAACAAATTCGATCATTTCTTGGTCATGTGGGATTTTACAGGAGATTCATCAAGGACTTTTTGAAGGTTGCTCGTCCTCTGAGCAATCTTCTCGCCAGAGAAACGCCGTTTGATTTCGACGAATCATGCTGTAAGGCATTTGATTTTTTTAAAATGGTAGTCACTTGTGTTTCGGTGTTGCAACCACCGGTTTGGACAACCCCTTTTGAGATCATGGCTGACGCTTCTGATTACGTGGTTGGGACTGTTTTGGGTCAAAAAGTTGATAGGAAGCCCTTTGTCATCTACTACGCTAGTAAAACTCTGGACGAGGCCTAGAGGAACTGCACTGTTACTGAGAAGGAATTACTAGCTGTAGTGTTTGCTTTGGAGAAATTTAGGGCTTATTTCTTAGGGTCTCACATCATCATATATACCGATCACCTAGCCTTAAGACATCTCTTGGCCAAAAAGGATGCCAACTCCAAGCTTATTCGTTGGATTCTCCAGCTTCAAGAATTTGATCTTGAAATCAAGGATAAATCCAGGGTACAGAATGTGGTGGTGGATTATCTGTCGAGACTTCTGAGTGATTCTTCTCGTCCAGACATTTTGATTGCTGATGCTTTTCTAGATGAAACCATCCTTACAGTTTTAGGTGTTCAAACCCCATGGTTTGCTAACATCGTCAACTATTTGGCCATTGGTCAAATCCCTCAAGATTGGACCAAGCAACAACGGGATAGACTCAAATCTGAGGCCAAATATTATTTCTGGGAGGACCCTGAACTGTACCGCATCGGCTTTGATCAGATTATTCGCCGATGTGTTCCAGAGAACGAATTCAAGAGTATACTCGAGTTCTGCCATACATTTGCGTGTGGTGGACACTTCTCCGGGAAAAAGACTGCAAAAATTTTGCAATCTGGATTTTATTGGCCGTCTTTATTCAAGGCTGCCCAGGAATTCTTGAGGTTGTGTTCCCGATGCCAGACACTTGGGAGCATAACCAAGAGAGATATGATGCCTCTAAACCCGATTCTTCCCATCGAAATCTTCGACGTTTGGGGCATCGATTTCATGGGACCCTTCCTCCCTTCATTTGGACATCAGTACATTCTTGTTGCTGTTGATTACGTGTCCAAGTGGATCGAGGCTATTCCCACCCGAACCAATGACCACAAGGTGGTCATGATTTTGTCAAGAAGAACATCTTCAGCTGGTTCGGGATTCCGAGGGCCATCATCAGTGATGGTGGCACTCATTTCACTAATGCTCAGTTCTGTAATTTGCTAGCAAAATACTGGGTTAATCACAGAATCTCCACACCTTACCATCCCCAGATGAATGGATAGGCCGAGATCTCTAATCGGGAGATCAAGAATATTCTGCAGAAAACGGTTAGGCCTAATCGCAAAGATTGGACTCAAAAGCTTGAGGACGCTCTTTGGGCTTATCGTACGGCGTATAAAACACCTATCGGCATATCTCTGTTTCATCTGGTGTATGGAAAGGCATGCTATTTACCCGTAGAAATTGAATATAGGGCATTCTGGGCAATCAAGTAGTGCAATCTAGATCTAAGTTTAGTCAGGAAGACCAGGAAACTGCAACTATCTGAGTTGGAGGAGCTTAGAAATGATGCGTACGAGAATGCCAAGATCTATAAGGCTTGGAATAAAGCTCTTCATGACCAATTGATTTCCCAAAAGAGCTTTGAGCTGAACTAGAAGGTCTGGCTCTTTGATTCTCAACTTAAGCTCTTTCCTGGCAAACTTAGGTCGAAATGGAACGACCCATTCATTATCGATCAGATATTTCCAAACGGAGCTGTTCAGATCTCTGACCCGAAGATGGGTAATTCATTCAAAGTCAATGGTCAACGTTTGAAGCTTGTTATTGATCGTACTTTTCCAGAACCCATCTCAAACACGGTTCCTTTAGCCATGTTATGACTTCTTTGGCCGGACTACGCCTAGCTGACGGCATTAAACTTAGCAGTTGTACAGTTTGACTCAGAGCTGACTCAAGCTTCATATTCAGGTGATATCTTCTGCATTCTATCGTTCCTTTCATATCTTTTATTTTCAATGTGGACATTGCATCAACTAGGCATGGGGGGTGGATTCATTTCTGAACCATTTTGTCAGCTCTGTGGAATTTTTGTAAATTCTACCTATTTTTTTATATATACATAAAAAAATTTTGAATTAGGAAGGAATACTTGGACATTAGGACCTTTCAATCTTAGGAAATATTACAGTAGGATTTGAACACTAAGACCCTTCAGGTCTTTGGGCTTAATCAGCCTAGGTATCCACTAAAATGTGGATTTATTTTTCAAGTCCTCGCCATTCTGAATTCTATTTTAATTTGATTAAATAAGTTTGGGTGATAAGTACACGACTTATCAACTCGTCCTCTAATTTGAGGGAACTTTAAGTCTAAGCATCTACACACTATTCGTCACTGACTCGTTGTTCAATGATTTTAACGGAAATTGGGCAGCTAATGAAACTTTTAGGGTGATATGGCTGGCAAGTTATCGTGGGTAATGGCCCATAGGTAGGTTGTCCACAGCCTAGTCATTGGACCACTCTCTTCTTGCTGCCTTTAGGTAAATCTTTGACTAGGGAAGCCACCTACTTAAAAAGAAAAAGAAAGTCAAAAAGAAAAGAAAAAGAAAAAGAAAAAGGAGAAAAGAAAGAAAAAGAAACAAAAGAAATAAGCCACACTTCACCGCACGAGTATGGCTGGCAAATTGTCAGTGGTAACAGCTCATCGATCAGTTGTCCAGAACCTAGCTCAAGAAATGCACATAAAAATTCCTAAAACACTTAGGAAGAAGCGGAGAAGTAGAATAAGCCGGGGAGATATACACTGGACACACCCTTGTGTTGACCCCATAAAAAATAAAAGTAGGGAGAAAGCTACTGGTCGTAAAGATACACCTTTAGGTAGAACTCACTTTTTAAGGTCACTTAGAGGCGTAGAAACCTGAAGTCCATTCTGATTGCCGATCAACGAGTCTATCACATTCACAAAAAGATTCTTAGAACTTAGGATTCTCATCAAATCTTGGGTGGGTTGAGTGGCCGTAGAAAGTCACTCTGTAACCCTAAACTGAAAAATCCAAAAAAATTAGAAAAGAAGAAAAAGAGAAAAAGAGATCTTTCTTTAAATAAGGCGAGGGCTTGAGGCGGTCTGCATTTTGGCAAATACCCGGCTGCTGTTGTGTCTTTGAAAGTTTAGGTCCTAAGCAAAATTAATTTTTCCTGAGTAATCCAACCTAATTCTTTTATAAATAGCATGTAGTTTTTGCTAGGGACTAGCAAAAGATAGGCATGGGGGTGTGATGTGCATACATCTGATTAGCCTAAAATGTCTATTAATGCATGTTCTTAGTGTCACATTAGCATTATACATTGTAAATAGTACATAACATGCATAATCATGCATTTAGATCAAGTTGTATAAATTATATAGTAATTGTCTCCTTTTTATGGTCAGGGATAGGGTGACTTTTTATCGGGACCTCAGATCGAAGATCCAACCATACAAATCTAATCAGGGCGACGATTGGAGTTCAACGACTTCAAGATCGCCCTGATCGGACATCCGTAGCACCAGATAGAGGCTGAGGAACCCTAAAGATCAAGGGTCAAGATGGTGTTAATCCATACCTTAGATGACAAATCCAACCACACGGATGGGTTCGGATCGACGATCACAGCCTAACAGCGTGAAAATTGATCCAATCCGACACCTGTGGCTCTATCTACAACACTCAGAAGATGGATGGCTTAGATGGCACCATGTGGTGCCATCATAGCCACCCAACACCGACCACCCCCCTCCATTCAATGTCTGAAGGCAAAGACGTGGACGATCTGGGCCGTTGGATCTCCATCCAATGGTAGCAGATTGTGCACGCCTAATTCTTAAACGAGGCAAAGACGCCCCCGCAGTGCGTTGGTCCAATGCCCTTCGAATTCTGATGGGTGCTCATTCGAATCCTACCTGGCCTCCAAATCAAGACAAGCGAGCGCATAGGCTCGCCATCACAGGCCTGCGATCAAGATTTAGCGACACGGATCAGCTGATAGTGCAAATGCCCGATCGCATGTGGGCGCGCGACGTTGGCAAGGGCGGTTTAAGCCGTTTGATCTCTTGATCGGACGGCTGAGCATGCGTGGTCATGTGTAGGCATTGAGGCATCGAAGGCAAGGGGGCACGTGCACGTCGGCCACGTTCAGGCCTTTAGTGACGGATTTATCCATCGCTAAAGGTCCTGAATTAATGTTTTTAATGTTGTAATGACTAAAATGCCCCCACTCCTTGTAACTATAAAAGGAGACCCCTACCATAAGAATTTCTCATCCCATCATTCTCTTCTCTCCCTCTCCAAAGCTTTAGAGAAGCTTGTCTCACACCTGGGATGCTCCTCAAGAGCTAAAACCAAGTTTTTGCCCTCGTTCCGGAAGCAGATCCCATGACGACGATGTGCTGCTTCGTTCCCATTCCTCCTACTTCATCCTCCTTCTTCCCGCTCCGTTCCTCATCTTCCAGGCGTTGTCCCGTCCGGCTCATCCTCCAAGCGATCGTCGAGGAGGATAACTTCTCTTTCCCTTCTTTTTTCGCTTTCTAGAGTAGAATTCTTCTGCTTTCTAGTTGTAATAATTTCCCTCTTTCTAGTTAATCATTTCTCACTTTCTTAGTTGTTAAAACATTATTTAATATCAAGTGATTGTTCTTTCTCTCTCTTTTATTGTTTATATTGCTTCCATTGTGATTATTTTGCCCTTTAAATAAAAATACAAAAAAAATATAACTGCGAATTTTGATTGACGTAGCTTCCCTTTGTTCGACCTGAAATTTCTTTACAGATTTTTCGGTATAAATTTTATTTGTTGGATGGATTTCTTCGCGACTCGAGCTACAACGATGGGTTTTCAAATACAATTCCAATAGCGTAGACTTCCGCAATCAACAGGAGGAGAGAGACGTTCCGGAGTGCAAGGGGAGAAAGCAAAGTGCAAGCCTCCATATCTATACTTTGTATTACACTAAGATTGCATATACAATTTGAACGCAACTGTAATTACGAAGAGATAACTACTCGTGTATGTATTTATATTACGACGGATTAATAGTGTGTGCACAACATTTTTAAATGGAGTGGATCTAGGGAAAGATATCGACTCACGAATTTATTTGTAATACGTAAAGTAAACCAAGATGTGTTTAATGTGTTACATTCATTAATTAAAATAAGATAAGATGTCGTGCCCACTTACGTTGTAATTGTAACACAATTTTTTGGCGAGACCATTATCACACCCATGTATGTTTATGTGTTTGTTTTATTTGCTACATTAAAATATTTTCTATATTACAACATTCAGTATATGTATTACAATGTAACATTTGGTAACACGTCGTGCCCACATATGTTAGGCACAGGCATTTTTAATTTGTTGTATTACAACACTCAGGAACACATTGGCTAATTACAATGGTATTGCATCATTGTTACAACAACATAGCCTCATGTTACATTGCATATCTATATTTGTTACAACCTGCATTGTTAGTTGTTATATCATCTCCGTTATTTTGTTACAGCAATACCTTAATTTTTATGAAGCACTTGTGCACATTTTAGATTGCAGAACTCAATTTTGTATTGATTAACATACCGTTTTAAGTACATGTACTACTTTAATTCATCCAACCTATATTTAGTAATTATGGTTATGAATAGCTTATTTTACGTTACACTTTTTAGGCATGGTATCAATTACATCAATTTTTAATTTGGAAAAATATCTCTAACCTGCAATCTCGAGTACGTTGTGAAATCACTTTCCACCTCCATCGATGGTATTACCGTGCATCATCTGATTGTCATCCGATGGCTAACAAGACATGCTTAATCGTAAATTTATATGCATTGTGCTCTCTGGATTCATCCCCTATATATATATATATATATATGATGACAATTTGTGCATCTAGGAGAACTCTTTTCCATGTATAGACCAATTATTGAATTTTAGGGATCTATTAGCATAAGGAAGTGATTTAAAGAGCATTCTCACATTAGATCATGATAGAGCCTTCTATTTGAAGATGATGTGCTTATCTTTGTGAGGGTAGATGACAAAATGATGGGGATCTAAAAGGTGCTAGATGTATTTGTAATTATTACAGGCCTCAAACTCAATGCTAATAAAATTAGAGTTTTTATCACACCCCATGCATGTGATAAATGGAGTATATGCCTCTTGCTGGGCATGTTGCAGGGAAGACTATTGACAAAGTATCTTGGCCACCCACTATGGTTAGGTAGAGGTGGTGGTGGTGTGTTCCGACTGCTCAATGATTGGGTGACCAACATGCTAGAGGCATAGAAAAGGAAGATGCTCTCAATGATGGGGAGAGTACTGAGGGCTAAATGGATGGTAGAGGGCTTGATGTCGTGTTGAGTCGTGTTGGTTAAGCACAATAATGGCACCACAGAGAGTGCTCGATCAGACTAGAAGGAAGGTTGATACATTCGTTTGGAAATAAGGGCCACACCTTGAGTGTCACACCCCCAACAAGGGTCGGAGTTCAAGAGAATGGCAACAGAAGAGGCGTTGGTTTATTTAATTCAGGTTGTACCTAACTAAGTCGAGCTATAAAGAGTTACATTTATCATATAAAATGGAAGAAATTACAGGAAGGATGGCACATAATTGATGTAGAAAAGTAGTAACAAAACATAAATTTACTTTCACCCAAAGTAAGAAAATTACCTGCTGATGAGAACCTCATCATGAGCCATAACTAGCTCATTTTGACCTAATACAGAGAATAAAAGCTCCTACATAACCTTAGAAAGGCTTGGCTCAGAGAGATTCTGAGTTTGCAAAGAAAACATAAACTGAGGGGTAAAAATGTAATTTCACCAATCCAATCGGAAAATAGGGTAACTCAGGGCCCAAACATAGGTCAAAATAACCTAATAAGAAGAAAAGTGGGATGAGATGACTCAATAAGGGCTACAGCAACCCCAAAGAATTAAATAATAGCCTGTAACCCTAAAAACAAACTCACTTCAATTCACGTGGTTTGAGAGAAGGTAAAAAATCAACTAAACCCTCTAAAATTCATATAAAAATAATATCTAGGGTTTAGGACTTTCAATTTGGCCTTAGGAACCCATTTTGACCTACATTGAGAACCATGCCCAATTAACAACTTAATTTGGATTTTTGTGTAAATTGACCAGTCAAACAAGGTTTAAGCTAGAAATAAACTTCACCATCAGAATCCTTAGGTCCTAATTAGTCATGCATAAAAACTTGGACCTAAGAAGAAACCTTCTTGACCAACTTTACACTTTGGTCCTCATATAATTACTTTTTGGCCCTCAACTTTTGAACCCTCGCATTTTGGCCCCAAACTCTCCTTCGTTCTTTGCATTTAGGTCCCTCCTGCAAAACCTGCGCAGCACCATGCTCCGGCGACCTTGCGCGGAGCATGGCGCCGCGTAGGGTGAGGGAGGGGCCCTGGCAAGTCAATGGGGGGTACCCTACGTCGTCAGCCACCGCAGGGACACCCCCCTGGGTACTGCGACCGCCCATACCGCCCGTGCGAACGCACGGACGGTATGGGTCTCCTTTCTCCGGCGTCCTCCGGCGAGGGAGACACGTCGTCTCCCTCCGCCCTCCTCTCTGATTCCGCCCCTATAAATACCCCCGTCGCTCCGCCGTTCTTGGCAGCTCGGATCTGACGGAGACACCCCCCTAAATTCCTCCCTTCCCACTCCGACAGACGCCCCCTTGCTCCGGCGGCCATCTCCTCCTCCTCCTCGTCGCCCTGCCGCACTACCAGCAGCAGGGTTACCTTCCCTCGATCCTTCCGCGTCACGCCGCACCCAGCTGGCGCCTCTCCGGTCCCTTCCTCGCCGCCGCCCCTTCCTCTGGGCAATTTCTTCTCCGGCGACAGTAGATACGACTGTCGCCTGCGCCAACCCCTCCTCGTCCAGCTTAGCAGGTAGAACTTCTCCTCTTCCTCCCCTCTTTCTTTTCCATACTGAAACCCTTACTGTCGACCCCGATTTCCCACCGATCACCCTCACCTTCTCCACCTCCGGCCAAACTCCGGCGAACCGCTCCCATCGCTCCAGCACCCCACACGGCTCGCCGACCTGTGCATAACCTCCACCTCGTCACCCTAATCCTCTTCCACCCCTCCTCTTCCCACCAAACGCCCTCTGTAGATCCACCAAACACACCCACTTCTCCGCCCGCAGTTTGACCTAGGGTGATCCGTTGGCTCCACCACGCCCAATGCAAACCATCCGACCACCTTCGCCGTGCCACGGCGAAGGTCCCCCGCCTGTCTGATTAGGCCGAGAGGCCGTTCCTCTGTGACCAGGTGACTCACCCGCCGTCACCATTACTGAGCAGGCAGAGCTCCTTCGCCTGCAGGTGCAGGCACACCTTCGCCCAGGTTCGACTCCCAGGTTGCGCGGGGCGTCTCCGCGAAACGTGCCAGGCTCGTAGTTGGGGCGAAGGCGGCGCGTGAAGCCACGATCGCCCACTGCTCCCTCCGCGACGGGCACTCAATTTGGGTGGGACATTTAGTCCCACCTCGGAACTTCTCAGAGGCGCGCGGACGCATAAAGGAAAAAAGTGCCTTATGCTGTCTGCCTCCTGACCACGGGGTGAGGTCCCTCTCACTCGACCCGGCCTCGTCCGTGACCACGCTCCGCGGACCTAGCCCGACCCGATTAAACCGACCTGCACTCCTCGCCCACCACCACACGCCTGTGGGCCTGGACCCAGGCGCGACTCGTACCCGATTACCCGGTTGCTCTGGGAGAGCTGTCCTTAGAGCAAACTTTGAGAGAAAGAGACGCGCGGGGGAGAGGGGTAGAGTAGGTTTTGCCCTGACTCTGAACTCTTGAGTGTGCAGGCACAGGTGAAGAAGAAGGAAGCTCAGGGAGACACTGTAGCAACAAGAGGTTTAAGTCGTCTGATTTTCAAATCAGACGACGTCCTGAAGATAGGTGAAGGCAAAGAAGAAGGAAGGCGAGGCAGAGGAAAGAGAGGAACACAGAGCAGCCAAGTGAAGACACTGCAGACATCAGAAGACAAAGAAGAAGAAGAAAAGAAGAGAGAAGGAGCAGCCAAGTGAAGAAACAGAAAGCAGAAGAAGAAGAGCACGGGAGGCAGATCTGAAGCAAGAAAAGAAGAAACAAAGAGAATAAAAAGAAGAAAACGACAAGATCGTCCAACCAAGAAATAGAGGAAGCAAGAAAAGAAGAAGAAGAAGAACAGGAAGAACAAAAACCAAAGATAGAGAAAGAAAGAAGAGAAAAAGCCAAACTTTCATCTCTCTCTCTCTCTTTATTTTTGTAATAAAACATGTATATCTCTAGAATACGACTTGCTCCCTGAGTTCGACCTCGGGAGAACTGTATTTTCTGAGTAACAAATATTAGCAAATGATGGCAATAACTATCTGTACTACAACGACTTAAGAAAAGCTAGTTGCTGCCACCGTTTCGCCACCTGCCAATGGGTCATCCAAAAACTTGCGTAGTGAAAAATCCCGTGCATCGACGACTCGCAACGACAACATGAAAGTAGGTTACAAAGTAGGGATGAGCTAATTGGCTCAGTAGGGAACAAATAACTACAGTATCTCAACCAAATGGATTGTGTATAATTTCATTTACTGGCTAGTCCCTAGCCCAACCCAACACCTTAGGTACTAATTCTCGAACCCTGTCTAACACAACCAACCACCATGGTCCCACAACCCATTAAAATAAGTTGCTCAAATTCTTCCCACGATTTGGTATTATTAATTTATTCTCTCACTCGCTTCATTGATTAGATTCTCGGAATCATCTCTCTCGACCAGAGGAGATTGAGATGCATCCTTTCCTTTGAATTCTAGCCTGATGGTCTCACCGTGGCTTGGGGAGAGGCTAGCAGTCTATTGATCCTCAAGAAAGGTGTGCTCGTTCTCGACGTATCGAGTACGTTGTTGACTTCAGTTAGAAGAGTCAAGCCTCATAGGAGCTATCCAGGCCTATGGCTTGCGATCACAAAGCACAAGCTAAATTCGTGTCTAACAAGGACTAGTCATAGATAAAACTAGATCATCATTATAGAATTGGCTAGAATTGTCGAGCCACACCAATCTCCCAATAGGAGCAGCTCTCAGTAGGAGTGCAGTCTGTGGGTGTGCCCTCTCAATCCGCCGTCGAACGGGGTCTCAACCAATCCATCACGGTACCCCGACAAATTATGTCGCCAAGTGAGCCTCTAGCAACAAGTACTAGGTACGATCTACATCCCCCGCTGCGCATACGGGCACCTACAGAGTCTATAGTCATGAGTACCTCCTCATTTAGTCAGATTCGGGTACATTCAAGTACCAAACATGAATGACAACCCAAGGCTTGTCATCGGACCTAGGAACCTTTCAAGTTCTGAGGTAGATTCTTTGGTAGCCTCTTGCTATCACAACAACTCGGGTCCTTTATCCGAGCAGTGAACCTGTGGTTCACCAAGTCTAAGGGTGCAGCCTTATGAGCTCACCTGGTCGACTTACTATCATTTGATTCCATTAGGTTCTGTGTCCGAAATGAAGTCTTAGAGACCTATTGGATTACCTGGGATCTTATCCATGACCTTAGTATTCCATTTATTAGACTCTGACTGAGTCAATATAGGTTTCACATTTCGAATTCAATCCTTTGCTTAGGCGAGTTCCATTCATTTTTTATCCTCTTTTTGGAGTTCAAGTTGGGTGGAACAAATACACCAGTACCAGTCCTAATCCTAGGTATCGATGCTGGGCACCCATTTCCCTACTAGGCTATAGCATGCCAATATCGGCAATGAGTTAGCCTCTAGCACCAGTACTGGACACTCACAACATAGCCTCAACCAAGCCAACCCATGTCAGTACTAGACTTTAGTACCAATATTGGGCAACCCTAGTGCAATCACCACATTATTAGTCAATACCAGTACCAACTCTTAGTAGTTGTATGATGAGAGCCTCATCATGAGCCATAACTAGCTCATTTTGACCCAATAACGAAGATAAAAGCTCCTACATAACCTAGATGAAGGCCTAAATAAAGGAATAAGTGCTCTGAGAAGAAAACATGAATTAAAGGGTAAAACTGTAATTTTACCATTGCAGTACATAAACGGGATTTCTTAGAGGCAAAACATAGGTCAAAAGGTCTAAATGAGATAAAAAGTGGGTTGATTCAATTAGACATGGGTTTAGGTGCAATCCAGGAATTAAATGACATTTGGTAACCCTAAAACAGACCTGCTTAAATTAACAAGGTTTCGGTCAGGATAAAAATCAATTAAACCCTCTAAAAATCATGTAAAAATACTCCTTAGGGTTTAGAACACTTAATGTGTCCTTTGGAACCCAGTTTGACCTAGATTAGGGTCCTAGGTCTTCAAGTAACCTAATTTGGGTTTTTACGCAAAATGTCCAGTCAAATGAGGTCAAACCTAAAATCCAACTTCACCATTGGATTTCTTAGGTCCAAATTAGGTTTGTACCAAAATTTAGACCTAAGGGGAGGTCATCTTGACCTACTTTGCAATTTAATACACCCAAATCACAATTTGGTCCCTATCTTTTGAATATCTTTGCATAGAGCCCCCTAAGTTCCTCGCCACCTTTGCAATCAGGTCCTACCACCATTGTTAGGGCGAGGTTTAGAGAGAGATTACTCTCTGATTCCTCAGAGATTCCCTCCCAGAAATGGAAGGGAGATTCCCTGAGGAATTCCCTTCCTTCTAAAGCCAATCACAATCTCTGGTGCGAACCCAATCTCTCGTGCGAACGCATGAGAGATTTGGGTATCCACCCCCTTTCCATCTCCGACGAGCCGGCGGAGGTGATTGTGCGATCTCCATGCGCTAGAAGGTTCGGCCAACACCTATAAAAGGATTCCCAAACCCGGCCGCAGATCCTCAGCCTTGTTTTGACGGAGATTCCCCCAAGTTTTCCTCTCTCCCATCTCCGGCCAAGAGACCTGCAAGCTCCGGTGACCTCCTCCCCTCCTTCTCGTCGCTCTGCTGCCGTACCAGCAGCAGAGTCAACTCCGCCTCTTCCTCCCACGTTGCGCCATACCAAGCGTGCTTGCCCCTGTCCTCATCGCCGCTCCCTCCCTCAGGGTTCTTCTTCCCCGACAACAGCAGTTACGCGCCGTCCACTCCACTGCATCCCTTCCTTCCAGATCACTCCAGATACCTTCTCCATCTTCCCCTCTCTCTTTTCCCCTATTATTTTATTGAATTGCCCCTCAACATTGCCTGACTACCTCCATCTTCCTCGCCTCCGACCAACCTCCGGTGAGCCGCTCCCACCACTCCGCCCCTCCACACGGCTCACCAACCATCTCGTAAGCTCCGCCTCACCACAAGGAACACTTTCCGTCCCTCCACTGCCACTCCACACCTCCGCAGTAACCCCCCGAACAACCCCACACCTCCAGCCACAGGTTGACCTAGCAAGCACGCCTAGGCCGTTCTGCGGCCTGCAGCACCGTGCACCATCTTCGCCGTGCCATGGCGAAGGTGCCCAGTTGGTCTGATTAGGCCAATAGGCCGTGCTTGTGTTTGACAGGTTTCCAGCCCTGCCGCCATTAACGGTTGAAGTAGCAAGCAGCTTCGCAGCAGCTCCAGGCATTAGGTCCTCCAGTCTCCAGGCGTAGCAGACTCGCGCGAGTGTTGCGAAGCGATCAGGGCCAGCAAGGAGCGCTGCGAAGCTCCCAGCCTTGGCAATTGCACGAAGGACGCTCTGCAGGCGCGCGCGAAATTGGGGCAGGCCAGATAGTCCCACATCGTTGAAATGCGAAACACAGGTGCACCATAAATTATTTTTGTGATATTGCTTTACTGCCTCCGAAAGCACAGGGGTGAGGTCCCTCACCTGACCCACTCGCCTCGTCCGCGGTTTCACCTCGCGGATCTGGCAGGATCCGACCTGACCCTAACCTGAGCACTCCTCGCGCATCACCCACCTACCGGTGCGCCTGGTCCCGGGTGCGAAATCCGACCCGATTACCCGTGTGGCTCTGGGAGAGCGTCCTTGAGCGAATTGCAGAGAAAGAGAGAGACGTTTGGGTAGAGGGAAGGGGTAGGTTTTGCATTGGCTGTGGTGTGCGCAAGAAAGAAGGAAGAGAGGAAGGAGCGAACACTTAGCCGCTGCAGCAAGGGAAAAGAAGAGAAGGAAGAGGCGAAGGAAAGCAAAAAGAAGAACTGAAGAAATAGAAGAGCAGGAGCAAAAGAAGAAGGAACTCTGAAGAAAGGAAGTTGAGCAAGGTAGAGATCTGAGAGAAGGAAGGACTGCAGAAAAGACAAAAAGAAAGAAGACAGAAGAGAAACAAAGGCAGGAAGAAGTCTTCGCAGGAAAGGAAAGAAGAAGAGCCAAAGAAGAAGAAGAAGGCAGAAGAGAGAAAGAATACTACTTTTAAAACGTCTGATAAAGAAATCAGTCGTCCAATTCTATTTTCTTTTAGCAATTCTTTTATAACTCTCTCTCTTTGAATCAATTATTTTCATTTAAAAGTTGTATTCTTTGGTTTTAAAAGTACTGAGTTTGCTCCCTGTGTTCGACCTTGGAGACTCTAGTTTTTCGAGTAATAAAATTCTCTATATTTGTTTGAACGTTTTGTCGGTTATACTACAACGTGACATTCTCTTTAAAACCCGCACAAAAGCGTACGAACATTGTACTAGGCACCCCAAACATCATACCTCAATACCACGCTAAGGTCTCAGCTACCAAGTGGCTCGTGTTAGAGTTTGAGATATTGTCAATTGGGTATGTCATAGGACAATTAAATTCTAAATAAATTATAAGGTTGAAACTTGTCGAAAATCCGACAGAGTTTCCCCTGTTTATCATATATTTTTCCAAAATCGGTACTTGCAAGCTACACTTGTGCATGCATGTATATATATCACAAATTATACAGGTAGGTAGTCTCAACCATCACACCACAACGACAGAAAATAGTGATAAACACAACCGGGTACACCCTGCATCCAAAAGTGGTAAAAACACGGGAAAATAGCAAGAAACCATGCCATGTTACTGTTAACGCAATGCCATAAGCATCCTCTAAAAACCAAGAAATTGTATATGCAAGCATAACAATTCTAGAGGGGTGTAGCCATACAAAGTGAATTTCATACAAAAAGAAAGAGTAAATACTAAAAGTTCATGATGTCTAAAATACAAGAACAATTCCACCCCTTCTTTACCCAGACACATATACAAAGAAAGAATGGTCTAGAATTTAATCCAATAGGAACAAAGTAATCATGCATCTGGATCCAAAGATGGCCAGCTTGCAAACATTTCATACAAATCACCTCTGGTAATCAACATGAGCTGCTCAAGCTTAAATTTGGTAGATGAAGCTTGTTATAAAGAAAGGAAATCTACATATAACAAGCAACATTGATGTCTTTGATGTCCTACCAAAAGAAGAGCTCTCTATTAAAAGACATGAGAATAAAGAAGAGCAATGCCCCTATAACAATATAACCATAAGTGAAAAAGGATTTAGAAAATAGTCCAACTCCCTTTTACCACTTAACCACTTGTGATTTTGAGAGTCAGGGCACAAAACAACATAAGTATTCCTAGCTTTAGGATATCTCAAATAGCTATAGGGAAAAAGAAAATTTGGCGTGGCAGTCATTAACATCCATCAAATAGAGGATGCTTCATGTGTTTAGCCAGGAAAAGCAAGGAACGTACTGAAAGGGTAACAAGCAACAATTATTGATTGATCTCTCCTAACAGAACCAATAGATCATAGCAGTGGGAAACTTGGAAAACACATTCAGGTGTAAGATGGGAGTCTGGTAATTTGCACAAGAGATCTCTATCAAACATGTCGAGGGAGGAAGAGATAGTAATCTCAACTAAAATGGATTCCCATATTTCCCCCATTTGCTACGTCTTTATACATGTGTATTTATCATTTAAGATATATATATGTGTGTGTGTACATATGTATTCTCCACTGAGATATACACCCACCAACTTATTTTCTCCACACACCAGAATAATGCATGTGAGATGCCATCAACTCCAAAATAGACTACAAAAAAAAGAAAGAACCACCTAAGGAGAGTTTGGTAAGGAGGTATCCATTATGGATAAGATGTTAGTTGCCCTTAGCGAGCTTCATTGGTTCAAGGGATGCATGGCTATTCGTAAAGTAGTTGCTTCATCATCTTAAACATGGCAATTGGAGGATATACCTGAACATTGAGATCTCGAAGAAACCATATAAACTTGTAGACAATATGGCATATAAATCTATCATTTGATTTTGTACTACATCTTGAGGCAACATTTGTTTCATACTTTGACCATAGATTAACCAAGTTCTCTCCACTAGAAGCTGCAGTTATCCAATTGATTTCATTCTTTTAACATCAACACTAACCATCTCAATTGTGTAATATGGACCACACTTTTTCAAGCTCCCTCTTGCAACACTTAATCATTGGAAACAAAAGAATAGAAAGAAAAAGAAAGGGGAAAATCCCTACCTCGCCTCGAACTTCCTGTCCTCCTCGTCACTAAGTGGTTGCCCCTCCCGGTTAGAAAAAAATTTCAAAATATAATTATGGGAGAAATTAATTCTTTAAATGTGTTTGGGTTTTTTTTTTTGGTTATGAGGCATGGTAAACTCGCCTTTCCAGACGACAAGTTTGAAACGACTAGCAACTTCCCTCCTGGCAAGTGCCAAGGGGGTTATGTTGTTGTAAACTCGTCTTTTGTGAAGGTGAGTTCTTGACACATTAAGGTATCTTTAAACTCATCTTCTGTGAAGGTGAGTTTCAAATGGCTAACGCCTCGAGGCTAGTGCGAAGTGGGCCTAAACTCATCTTCTGAGAAGGCAAGTGCTGGGTTTATCTTTAGCCTGAACCTGCCTTCTGAGAAGGCGCGTTCAGTGGCACATAGTGTATTGGTTGAACTCAATGTTTTGAGAAGGCAAGCTTGGCTGTGTCCCTGCACCACAGCTATGTTAGACTCCCTCGTTTATTTGCATATGTATTCCCACGTCATGTGCACAACATATATGGATTGATCTCCAAAGGAAAAAACATCAAAAAACATACAATGCTAATTTCAAAAACATGGAAAGAAATTATTTTAGACATAAAAAATTGATTTGAAGATGAAGATTTGACTTTGCATTGCAAGTACAAAACATAAAGTCTTAAGTTTATGTACATTGATCTTGAAGGAAAATGTATACATAGAGCCCTTCATGAGAGAAACATCAAAAATCGCTAAAATACAAGGATGACAAACTCTACTAACAACTGTCCTAGCTCCATCTAAAACCATATCATGGGACTCTGTATGGAATGACAACAGAAGTAGTAAAATTTCCAATCTTGCTACCTATACCCTGTATGCAAAAAAAAGTCATGGCATTAAAGGCTTGAGGATATCATATAAGATAGTAATGACAATAAAATAGTTTTAAGATAGCCACACCCTGTAATCACAATGATTGTTTAAGGTAATTTTAACTCTCATCTTGAAAGGCGTTACTATTCTTGCAATGAAGATGAAAGTTAAAAGTATATAGGATATTGTTTGAAGATGAGAGTTAAAAGTATATATGGTTGTTTGGAGATGAGAGCCACAACATTGTCGGCAGTTGGAGCAACCAGCAGCAGCTGCTGCTTGAGCTCATTTTTGGGATTCTATGGAAGAATATTTATGTTATTTTCATAAAAGAAATTGGAAGTGAAGTTACTCTTGTACCTTTAAAGAGTTTTATAAGTGGACTACGATATATCCTAGTAACTCAAACAAACTATAGGAGGCTATATTGGAGAGATTAGATCGATTTTCACCCCCCAAAGAACAATTGTCTAGAAGTTCGAGGAATTTTAGTTTCATACCAGACCCTTGAATGAGCAACCTTAATTATCGCCTTTTTTTCCGTTCAACCTCTATCTGCTTTGTTTAAAAAAGGGTTTGAAGAAAATTCCAATCCCCTTTTAATTATTAAGCTTGAATGAGAATACACTTCATTTTGTAGCAGTGCCATAACTACCAGCAGCAGCTGCAGATGCAACTAGCTCAAGCAGCAGTAGTAGCAGTAGCTATAGCTAGCTCAAATTTTCAATTAAGTTCCAAGGTTTTTGAATGTTATAGGCCCAATGTTCAACTCACAGTATGAAAATTAGTCGGCACCCTACACTCTGGTAGGTGGTTTAGTTGGAAACCCAGTCGACTGGCTATTAAGTATCCGGTCAGTGCAATTGGTTTTGGTCGGTGCCCTAGACCTGTGAAGTGTTGTTTTGGTGCCTTAATGACTTGGGTTTGTTTTCCTAAGTACCCTAACGACTAACTAGGATGATTAACCTTATTTTAGGGATCTTTTACAAGATTCTAAGGAAACAAAATAGCAACAATAAAATACATTGATAGAATGAAAGATTTCAAGTCCTATTCTTCAACTTTCTTCAAGCTTTAGTCCTTAGTTCCTTACTCATGCTTCGTGATGGTTTTGAACTCCATTAAGCTCCTCCAATTCTTCATGAATCTTGATCTTGAGCTTTAATTTAACTCCTTCAACTTATTGCATCTAACCTGAAATTTAATCATTCGAATGTAATTATTAAATACCAATTATTTTGTCATCATTAAAATCAAGGATCAAGCTGCACTTGTACCAACAACATGTGGGGGTAGAAATGGGGGCATGAGACAGGGTTGCTAACCTAGCTCATCTCGTGTGCACAATTGTAGTCAAAGTTTTGAGACTGGGTTGCCAACCCCATTCTTGACTTTGATTACAAACTTGCGCATAAGATGGGGTTGGTAGTGTTGTTGATGTAAATATGTTTATATTACATAAAATGTCTATTATGGATGTTCTTAAGCATAGAATTGCATTACATACTATAAATATTGCATAACATGCATCATCTTGCATTTAGATTAGTCTGAATAAAATGGAGGTTAATTGTCTCCTTTTATGTTCAGGGACAGGGTGACTTTTTATCGGGACCTCAGATCGAAGATCCAACCGTACAGATCTGATCAGGGCGATGATTGGAGTTCAATGACTCCAAGATCGCCCTAATTGGATATCCGTAGCATAGATAGAGACTAAGGAACCCTAGAAGATCAAGGGCCAAGATGGTGTTAATCCGCACTTCAAACGACAAATCTAGCCACACGGATGGATTCAGATTGACGATCGCAGCCTGACGGTGCAAAAATTGACTCTATCCGATACCCATGGCACCATCTACATCATCTAGAAGATGGATGGCCAAGATGGTGCCATGTGGCGCCATCTCGAATGCCCAACCGGCCACACACAGCCGCCGAAGCCTCTAGTGCCCATGCCTCTCCACTGTTGGATCAAGACCCAATGGCTGAGAGTGGATCCCAGCCGGCGCCTTCATTCTCTGAAGCCCAATTGAAGATGTAGCCTCGATCGTTGATCTCAATCCAACGGTCTAGATCGCACGCACCTAACGCACACCGCCCGCCCATCCACGTGCACAGCACAGTGGATAAGGCGTTCGACGGCAATTGGGCGTGGGTTCGAGTCGCGAGAAGCGAGCAGGCGCACGGGCACGATCGACCGCCTGATGAAGATCCAGCGGCTGTGTGCACCCGATAGTGTCCACGCACCATCGCACGCCCCTGCGTGACGCGGGATCGCTCGCGTATGCACGCGTAGAGGAGGTGTGGCGAGGAGCGCTCTCAGCCGTTTGATCTTACGATCGAACGGTCGAGATTTAAAGAACGTGAACGTGCGTTGAGGCAAGGAGAGACAAGCAGGTGCACGTGTGCCGCCCACTACGGCCACGTTCAGGCCTTTAGTGACGGATTTATCCGTCACTAAAGGTTCTGAATTAATGATTTTCAACGTAAAATGACCAAATTGCCCTCACTCCTTGCAACTATAAAAGGAGACCCCCTCCATACGAAATTCTCATCCCTTCTCTTCTCTCACCCCCTCCAAAGCTCGAAGAGCTTGTCCCAAACCCGAGATGCTTCTTTAGAGTAAAAATCTTAATTTTTTCACCTTCGTCCCCCTTCGTGGAGCATCCTGCGGTTGTCCTCTCTCTGCATTCGAGAAGTGGATCCCGCGACGACGACGACGACGTGCTGCTTCGTTCCTGTTCTTCCCGCTTCATCTTCTTTCTTCCCGTTTCGTTCCTCGTCTTCCAGGCGTCATCCCGTCTGACTCATCCTCGAAGTGATCGTCGAGGAGGATATCTCTCTCTCCATTCTTTTTCCTACTTTCTAGAGTAGATTTACTGCTTTCTAGTGTAATCATTTCTCGCTTTCTAGTCTTCATGAGTAGTGTAATGAACAATTTTTGATAATGAAACCCATTTTTATTCTATATCCCCTTTGCTTTTATTTGTAATATTCTCTCTCTCTTCTATTTATTATTTGTTAAATAGATAGATAGTTTTCAATTAGCTATTCTGTTTCGAGACAAATAAAACAAACGTGTATTTTTAATCAAATGTCTACCTCCTTGAGTTCGGGATTTCTATTCCGGTATAAATTTTATTTGTTGAACACGAGTTCTTCGTTTTCAAACTACAACGACAGGTTTTTAAAACCAAATACGATAGCGTAGTAACCCGTCGCTTCAACATTTTGGCGCCGTTGCTTGGGAGGCGACGCTCTTTGATTTTTTCGTGTTTTCTAACTTACGAATCATTTACCTCACTTCTCTCCTTTCTTATTGTGATTGCAGGTACTCTTTCGAGATGAGCAAAAGCGGTAGATTGGAGCAAAGTGCTATTGAAGGTTTTGTAAGTTTTCCCCGACCTCTCACCCATTAGTTTTTATTCCACCACGTAATAACACAAACATAAATCAACCTAGGTGTTCTTATAAACTCTAAGGTTAGTTTTGTTTGTTTGTTTGACACCTACACCCACCTCAAGCTCTACATTTAAAAAGAAAAATTAAAAAAAAATCTCACGAAGGTACACAACCTCATCTGATTTTCAAACTCAACAGATAAACGGATCTTTGGAACCGGTACACACATCGAAACACATAATTGAGCAGAAATCAGATTAGGTAATCACTTGTGTGCCTAATTAAGTGGTGCAATAGGTCAATTGCTTGAGTTGATTGGGCCGCACTACTTTAATCAAGTAGCTACTGCATAGGTTCAACTCTTAGGGATTTACTAGGCACTCCACATTCTTTTAAGTTTCAAAGGAAAACATCTTCACCTATGCTTTCAAAACCTGATGTGCCAACAAAACTTGTTTGAAAATATCTAAAGTTGAATCCTAAAAGCTACTAAGCAAGGTTTGAACCCAAAAATTCATCGCATCAAAAATAATCTTGCTTGAAAACCACTGGTTGTGCACGCACACACACATCAATCAATCATTAAGGGCACAACCCAGATAAAGGGCCCATCACATTCCAAAGCACATTCAAACCTAGCTCTAAATAAAATAGAGTAGACATTGGCCCTAAGGATTCGACTCGCTCTTCGGAGCCTAGAACGAGATTATTTTCGATTAGTCTGTTTCTACTGTTCAATCTGATGTCTAGCTAGGGGAGCAAAAGCAAATGATGGCGGCTGGGGGTACACTAGGAACTGGAGGCGCAAGTTGAAGGAAGAACCTTCTCCCCAATCCCTCCTTCTAACTGGTTGGATTGAACAGACAGAAGTAGATCAAATCGTTTCTTTATCTCAAGATGGGTTCTGGGAGTCTGTAGGTCTTTAGGCCAGCCCACTTAAGGATAGGTTTGGTTGCTTGTATTGCAGGGTGCCTTTCTTCCTCCTGTCTATCATGAATCCTTCCACATTTTATACACATTCCCGCTCTTTCCCTCCTATTATGTGTTATCCTCAACATGACGATTATCCCGACTCGTACTGTAATCAACCATCAGTTAGTTGGGATAGCTCGGATTGGGGACAAAGTTTCAGACCTCCGTGTTTAGGGTCTAACCTTAAACACCATAATTGTGACCCAAATAAAAGTGAATTTATAATATGTAATATATTATAACCTTAATAAATCATATGTTTATGAAATTATAAAATGTAATACATCAATATGCACTTAGCATAACAAACATATAAGTATAAATAATAATATAAAATATTGAAAGTAACTCTATAACAAAAATTAATAACATGATATAGAAGAGGAATGAGTGATTATCTTCTTATAATATGCATATGACTCAGGAAAAACTGGCAAAATAATTTGACCAAATTAGTGATTTTTTATTTTAAATCAAATATCATGGATGATATTTGAAATACCACCAATGATTTTTTAGTGTATTAAAAAATCACCATTGGTTTTTCAATCTAAACCAATTATCACTGGTGACATTTGAAATATCACTGTAATTTTTTTAATTGTATGCAAAAATCACCAGTGATTTTCTAATTTTTGGTAGGCCCACTGCGTTGTTGCGTGTCTGTCTGACTTTTTGTGTGATTCAAGCAAATATCATAAGTGATTTTTAGTTTTATAAAAGAAATTGATTTAATGGGTTCACCGGTGTTACTTGAGAGCACACATGATCCCCTCTCATGTTGTAAAACATCTTGGAAAATAAGTTTTTATAAAATAAATTACACTAGTGATATTTGATTATATATTGAATTACACCTGTGATATTTCATTTTTGACTAAATTTGATTAGTGATATTTAGTTTTGAACCAAAATATCAATGTTGATGTATGTTTAGTTTTGAACCAAATATTAATGATGACATTTGAATATCATAAGAGATTTTTTAATATCAATGATACAATATAACTAAATATCACCGTTAGTCAAAAAGCTTGCTAGAAAATGAATCACAAGAAAGGTTTAAGAAATTGAATTAGACATTGAATTAAGAAAGCTCTAGTTCAGGTTCAATATAGTTAGACCATTGGTTTAAATTGGTCTGACTAATGATGGCATCGGTATGACATCATCATTCATATAGATCAATAAAAATTGAACCACTTATTTTTAAGTGATTGGAGTGGGTAAAATGGATTTTTTAACAAAATAAAAGTGAATTTTGTAATATGTAATATGATGGAACTACCGTCATCCTCTGCTTCTAACTCAATTTGACTAGATTACAGAGCTTAATTCACTTAATTTATACACTAAAAAGGGTATAATTCAATGAGAAAGGATTAGATGAGAGGAATGACCAAATGAACCCTAAAGGTAGTTAAATAAGCTCAAACCAGTTAATCTAGTGTTTTTCTGAAAATTAGGCTAAATAATGAATAGTTAAATCCTAATTTCGGGTTAACTCAAATTGATAAGGTGACAATGAAAATGAATGCAACCTAACCAATCTATAGATTTCTAAAAATATTCTATAGGGGTTAGGGTAGTTAATTAGGTCAAAGGAACTCATTCTGAGCATAATTAGAAACCTAGGTCATTAATTAACATATTTTGGGTCATTAATTAAAACCCAAAATTGAGGTTGTAAATGGATTCCCTAGGTTCTAATTAAGCTACTACAAAAAGTTGGACCTAATTTGACATCATTTGCACCTTTTTTGCATTAGAGTTCCTTAACTTTCAAAAACCTTTCAAATAGTTCCAACATTATTACTTCCAGGTCCTTTTTCCTTACATTCCAGTCCCTAGCTAACGTCACGCTGATGTCAGTCATCTTCCTCCTTGAGCCATCGTTGATGGAGCTTTTTATCGAGATTCAAGCGCGAATTCCAGCCTTGTTTGACCTCGGATGCGCTTGATGCCTTCAAAAGATTTGTTCCACGCATCCTTCCTCATTGAACGGCAGTCGCTTCGCTGTGATTGGCTGTGGCTTTGCCTTGCTTTCACCATCAAAGAGGACCCTGCAGTTGTGATCTCCTCTTAGCTTATCTCGCAACTGCAGGCCCTCAGCAGCTCCTGGGAATGTCTATAAAGGCCCGTGACCAAATTTTGAAGCTCCTTGTCCAGAAAACATGCCCCTCCTCCCTCTCTTTCTTCTTCCTTGGGATGCCGCCATTAATGGACCTTGAGGTCTACTCCAACTTCTTGCTCTGCCGATTCTCGCCATCAAACGAGGTCATGGTTGCCTTCGCCCCTTCCTCACCGTGCTCCTCAGTAAAGGAGGCAATTCTTCAACCCCCTCCTCGACCTCAATTCCTCTTCCGTTAGTCGCTGGCAAGCCTACCACCACCATCGGTTCCCTCTCTCTCTCTTTCGACCAATAAACATAGGGTTTCTATTCCTCACATCACCCCGTAGCTTCTAGGTACCTTAACCACTTCATTCGACCACGTTACCGCCACCACCGATCATCTCCATTAGGACCTCTGATGAGCTTCACCGCCACACCTCCACACATGGCTATCCCCCCCATAGCATTAGGGCTTTTCTTCGAGGCTTCACCTCGAAGCTCTTGCACTTAACTCGAGGTCAAACGACCTCATATTTTGTTTGCAGGCCATCGCTGGAGCCGTGTTTTCATCCTCAACTTCGGCAACCTTCCATGCCTGCATTGCTGCTCCGATCACCGATCCACCACCACCATCAAGTCGACGAGCTCCCAACATCCCTCTCCATTCGTCGGTGTCAACTAATGGCCGGATCATCTTCTCTGGTAAACTCCAGCCGCACTTGCTGGAGGTGAAGGAGAAAAGAAGAAAAGGTCGGAGGATGTTTTTGTAAGAAAAGGACCCACTTGTAACAGTCTAATTGCAAGTCTCAGGGACCAAATTGTAACAGTCCAAGTTTGGATTGTAATCTAGTTTAAATTGATTTAAGATTGGTCTGACATTAGTTTTAGTGTAATATCTTATTCAACATTCTCATTGATGCTCAGTGGTGCCTAATTAGATGAACATTTGATTATTAATATTTATTGAGCATTAGTGATAACAATTATCGCATTTGATTTCATATTTCTAAGTTGCATCATAAAATGTGATTATGAACTTGCTGAAAGTATAAGATTAACTCCATATTATAAGTTCACCAAAAACATTTGTAAATAAACAAAATAGTGGGAATCATTCTTTAGCTTTCTCCTAGCGAATAACCTTGGGGTACTATTAATTCGAGTTATAAATTATAAATGTCAATTACGCTTCTATCAATTATACTACGATGTAGTGATTTTTAAAAAAACACAGTAGAAGCCAGTTAACATAATACATATATAACCATCATAAATCATAAGTTTATGAAAATATAAAATGTAATCCATCAATATGAAAGTAACATAACCAACATATTAACATAAATAATGATATAAAACATTAAAAGCAACTCTATGACAAAAATATTCCATCTTAGAGCTTGAGTTTTATTGAAAAATGCTTTAATAACATGATGGAGAAGAGGAATGAGCCATTATCTTCTCCTTATAATATACAAATGACTTAAGTAAAAGTACCAATTCAAATGGTTTGATTAAATAGTTCAGTACGATACCGGTTTAGGCATTAGTAAAAGTGTAAATGTACTTTTAACACAAAGGTTCACGTGTCCCTTTGCCCCAAAAGATTATAAGTGAAATGACCTTTTCCAAGGACTGTTTGGAGTTTTCCGGAAAGTTAGGGGCATGAACGATATTTTTGACCCCTTGAGTTTGAATGTGTGGGCCCTGCGGGAACAAGAGAGGTTAACGGGAAATTTCCGCAATTGTTCCCTCTCTATCTCTTCCCATTCACACATGCACTCATGCACACACACACGCACACGTCTCCTTCCCCCTCCCCTCCAAACCCTAATCCTTTCTTCTTTAAAACTGCACCACCACCTTCATCTCCTTCCCCCTTGCCGGCAGCCATCTTCTTCCCCGATACCCTGTCGCAGCAAGTGGAGAGGAAGGCGAGGGATGAGACGAGGAGGAGAAGGAGAGATGGAGAGAGTGTGAGCAAGGAAGAGGGAGGGCATGGAAGGGAAGGAGAGAGCTTGGGGGAGGTCGTGAGTGCACGGTCGGAGGGGCTAAGCCGGGAGAGCTCGCACGTGAGGAGCACCCTTGCTGCGGGTGCAGTAGCGAGTGCTCGGAGTCGTGAGGGGAGGAGCCATGGTTGAAGGAGCCGTGGGAGCTCAGAGGAGCTTGTGCGGGAGGAGAGGAGGACATCGGAGGAGTATTCTCAACCTCCTATAGCTGTTGGCGCAGCTGCTGCGAGCGTTGCGGGCAGAGGCCCTCGAGAAGATGAACCTTGCAAGGAAGATCTGCATCCTGAATTTTCTAGTATCAGATGTTTGTAGCATTTGCTAGACATCTGGAGCATCAGCGAATGTCTGGAGCTGAAGTCGGATGTCTGAAGTTTCGTGGGTTGCCGAGGTATGCGTCCTATACGCTCATGCATGCGTGTATGTGAAGTACGTTAGTATTGTGTGTCGATGTTTTAAGATTTCGAACGGATGCGTAGGTACAGGCCTTGGGAAGGTGCGTAAGCACGCTCTTCGAAGTGCTTTAGGATGTTTGGATGTCTCCACAAATGTCTGATAGACCTATCGGACGTCCGGGCACACTGACAGACATATGGAAAGACCCAGAACGACTGTCAAGGGGTTCCAGACATCTTCTAGCGATGCAGGAACACAAGGTGAGTTACTGACGTAGTTTAAGATGTCTGGGCCTAGTCCCAGACATCTGATTTCAGTATGTATGCATGTTTTCAGCCTGTTCGGGGCTCAAACAGAATCAGATTTTCACAAACGAAGTATCCTTGTGTTCTGCTCGAGTTTCTCTATGCGTTAGTGTCAATTATATACTATTATGAACTCATCTGATGTGACTTGGCCACTTGTATGGTTTCCAACCTGTAGTGTGTTCAGGGCCTGTGGAGACGACGGGATCAGCGTTTCAAGTCCCCCATTTCACCCGTGAATCCCGATAGAGTGGTTTACTTTAATGTTAAGACTAAAAGGAGTAAAATGCATGTTTAGAATAACTTGCTTGAACCTTAGGATGTGAAATGAACCCTAGGGTAGAAACAAATGAATAATTCTTGAGCTACACTATTTACTTAGGATGCATGTTAAAACCTTAGTTGCTAACAAATGTATAGATACATGATGTGATGCTTCCTCAGTTATTAAAACGTGAGATATAGAACAACGAGATATGCATGTTGAAAAATGAAATGAAATGAATATGAGGATGAACCTTATGGGGAACAAGGAGAAGAAATCCTATATACGGAAATAATCTCATATGTAGACAAGAAGTGAGTTGGTCCTTGTCTACGCAGTACCAAGGAGAGCAGTTATTCTTTTAGTGTAGAGGGGAGCTAGCTGCTCCTTAGGTTGAGACCTGGGGTTAGGACTAGTCACTCTACACCGACTCATCTCGACCCTTGCGTATGTGGTAGCGAGGTGTGCTACTTAGTGTAGGAAAGGAGCTAGCCGCCCCACGGGGCCCGGGGTTAGGACTAGCCACCTTACACCGACTCTTGTTAGGCCCATTGGGAAAACCAGGATAGTCAGATGAGGGTACGCGGACTGTGGAGGGGCGAGGCCCCTATTCTGTTCTAAGGGGCGAGACCCCTGTTCTGAGAGGGCAAGGCCCTGTGTTGTTCTGTGCTGTACTTTTCAGCATACCCACTAGTGAAAATGATTGACTGTGTGCCAGTGCGGGGTAACTACCCGTGTGCTTATCGTGCGTGCCGTATTCACCACTACGTCACGACCATGACCTCGGGGTGGTTGACTAGGTGTAGGACTACCACGGGGGACTCTCCTAGCTAGGAGAGCACCACGTGTACATCCTACATTATAGGAAAGACTGCAATCAAGATCGTCCCCTTGAGGGACAGTCAAGATCAAGAAATGACTAGTTTCTTAAGAGAATGAACGAATCAGAATCACTTGGTTGAGCTAAATGGAAATGAAATATAAATTAGTTGGTTGTCTTATGTTAATTGCGTGTAAATGGCTTAACTACCACTTTACTCAGCGTTAGCTGGTCACGGATTTTTTAACCTTGTTCAGGTCAGAGAGTTGAGCAACCAGCACCGTTGGTTGCAGAGGGAGCTGGGCCCAGTCGAGCCCAGCCTTAACTGTGTTTCCTTTTTCATTTCAGAGCCTTTATTGTTGTAGTGAGTATTCGATATTTGTATGACTGTTTCAGTTACTTTTCCGCTATTAGAGTTGTGATTGCATGTAATTATGTGAGTCATTTCGTCTGTTTCTTTTACTGTCTACTTATTTATTTTCTGCCTAGTTGCATTGTATATGTGGTTGTGGAATATTTTCTGCTTTTGATTTTTTCTCGTTGGACGATTAGGTCTTGGGATTAGTCGAGGCGAGCTAGTCTTGGGTCTGGTAGAGATCTGGGATCGGGTCATAACAAAGATGGTATTAGAGCAAGGTTGTCCTAAGAAATGAGCCCAATGGCGTGGAAGAAACCAGTCATGTGCATGTAACTAGGATAGCCATTACAACGTATCACTTTGATCTTCGATTCCGATTATTATTATTCATGTATTTTGGAGCCATTGATAGTCTCTGTTCTTTCTCTTGATCTTCTTGTAGGGGATGACTCATTGAGCCGATCTTGAGGCGGGCCGTGGATGCGGCCGTGGGCGTGGTCGTAGGGGCGGACATGCCGGACCTAAGGCATCAGCTGACCCACCTCTCCTTACTGGCATCTAGGCCAAGGATCTTGCCCAGCTGATCTAGGATATAGTATGAGAGGAGCTCCAGCAGCCGCCTCCTCAGCCACCCCTCTCTGAGGACGTGGAGGGAGAGTCCTCTGTGAGAAAGGGGAGCCACCGTAGGGCTGGCCGAGCTGGATGGGGAGGGAGTGATCCTCCACCACCCTCACCACCCTCAGACACTTTTGAGCATGAGCCCTCCTTGCCTGGAGGCGTACCTGTCCCCCCCGTTGTAGCTTCACCATGAGCTTTTCGGTCAGTTTCAGAAGCTGAAGCCCCACTCCTTCAAGGGGGATGAGAGCCCGTCTAAGGCAGAGGATTGGCTGGAGTAGATAGAGAAGGTTTTTGACACGCTTCACCCTTCTACAGAGCGCCGCGTGGCCTTTTCCATGTTCCAGTTGGAGAGTGTAGCCCACAAGTGGTGGAAGGCAGTCAGAGGCCAGGAGGGGAGAGAGCTGCCGTGGGACCAGTTCGTGGCTCTCTTCTGCGAGCAGTACTTTCCACAGACCTGGAAAGACCAAAGGAGGTGGGAGTTCCACACTCTCCGCTAGGGGGCGATGATAGTTAGTGCGTACTGCATGCATTTCCAGAAGTTGTCACGCTTTACCTCGACCGCTGTGGCTACTGAGGAGGAGCGCACGTGGAGGTTTACCGAGGGGCTCCGACCTGCTATTTAGGGGCAGGGGAGTCGTCTCATTCTACAGGGCCACCAGTGGCCTTTGGGGGCCCTGGATAGGGGCCAGCTGCCAGCACCAGACCCACCCCCAGCCACCAGCAGGGATTGACTGAAGGAGGAGGTCGTGCCTGTTGAACGTTTATGAATCGCTACACTAACGTGTTCGATTTTGGAAAACCTGTCGTTGTAGTTCGAAAGCGAAGAATTCGTGTTCAACAAATAAAATTATATCGAAATTAAAATTCCGGGTCGAACACAGGGAGGCGGACGTTTGATTTAAAAACTATGTGTTTCTTTTTATTTGTCACAGAATAATTCAATTTAAAACTATCTAATTATTTACAATAAATAGAAGAGAGAGAGAGAGAGTAAGAGAGAAAGAGAATATTACACAGAGAAATCAAAATGAGATGTAGAATAAACAAGGAATTTTTCATTAAAGAGATTGTTCATTTCACTCTTACAACTACAAAGCATAAAATAATTACTCTAGAAAGCGATAAATTTACTCTAGAAAGCATTAAAAGAATGGAGGGAGAAATGTCCTCCTCGATGATTGCTTGGAGGACGAACAAAACTACACTAGAAAGCAGTAAATCTATACTAGAAAGCAGTAAAAAGAATAGGGAGAGAGAAATCCTCCTCGACAGTTGCTTGGAGGACGAGCTGGATGGGACGACGCCTGGACGAAGGGGAACGAAGCAGGACGAAGGAGGACGAAGCAGAAGAACGGGAACGAAGCAGCACGCCATCATCGTCACGGGATCCACTTCTAAAGGGGAACGAAAATTGGACTTTATCTCACGAGAAGCATCCAGGGTGTGGGACAAGCTTCTCTTGAGCTTTGGAGGGGTAGAGAGGAGAAGGAAGGGATGAGAATTTCGTATGGAGGGGGTCTCCTTTTATAGTTGCAAGGAGTGGGGGCAAAATGGACATTACAACTTCAAAATAATAAATGAGGGGTCTTTTGTAACGGATAAAACCCTCGCTAAAGCCCCCAACGTGGGCGTAGCTTCCGCACCCACGCGCGCCCGCTCAGCTGCTCGCGCGCGCAATGCTTGCGCACGTTTGTCGATTCTCAGCCGTCCGATCGCGAGATTGGACGGCTTAAGATGCGTCTCCGCCCGCTCGTTGTGCTCCCGCCTGGCGCGTGCGATCTCACGTTCACGTCGCGTGTTCAATCGCGCGTGAACGCTATTGGGAGCACGTGACCATCCGATCTCCATCTGACGCTCCACGCGCCTCAATTGCCCGCGCCTTCCAGGACCTCGCTGCGGCTCGAACCCGCGCCTTCCGCTCGCGAAAGCACGCTCGACCGCTGCGCTATGGGGCGCGGATGGTCGAGCGGACGCTTTTAGGCGCGGTCGACCACAGCCGTTGGATCAAGATCCAACGGCGGAGAGCGAGCGGGTGCGGGGCCTTTTTAGAATGCGTGCGGTCGTTTGAGCGGTCGAGATGGCGCCACGTGGTGCCATCTTGGCCGTCCATCTTTTGGAAGTTGTAGATGGTGCCACGGATGTTGGATTGACTTGATTTTTGCGTCGTTGGGCTGTGATCGTCTATCCGAATTCATCCGTGCGGTCGGATTTGTTATCTGAAGTGCGGATTTTCACCATCCTGGCCCTTGATCTTCTAGGGTTCCCCGATCACTATCTGATGCTACGGATGTTTGATTAGGGCGATCTTGGAGTCGTTGAACTCCAATCGTCGCCCTGATCATATCCATACGGTTGGATCTTTGATCCGAGGCCCCGATAAAATGTTTGCCCTGTCCAAGCACATAAAAGGAGACAATTAACCTCCATTTTATTCAAACTACTCTAAATGCAAGATGATGCATGTTATGCAATATTTATATCATGAAATGCAATCCTATGCTTAAGAACATGCAAAAATAGACATTTTAAGTAGTGTAAATGTGTTTACATCAGCGCCCCTCTCTGCTATCAGTGTGGTTAGCTGGGCCACATCAGGAGGAACTGCCCATCTAGGGTCGGGGCACAGCAGATGCTCCCTACACCGAGCGTTGGAGGCTGATCTGGCGGCTGCGGTCACCAGGTGCGTGGAGGAGGATAGCAGTCACAAGGAAAGTACTGGCCAACTGCTACTCGCCTGACCTAGAGTGTGGATGCTTCTTCTGCACCAAGGGCTGAGGGGCGTGTCAATGTCCTGACTCACAGTTACGCCAGAGCTTCAGGCTCCGTGCTAGCAGGTATGGTTCTAGTTTCCGGTAGACTTGTTTACGCACTTTTTGACTCTGGTGCCACGCACTCTTTTGTCGCCACAAGTTTTGCCGTCAGTTTGGGCCTGAGAAACGTACTGTTAGAGGTTCCATTCCTAATTAGAGGGCCAGGTGGACAGTTGTTCGTCGCAGTGGAGGTCTTTACAGATTGCGAGGTCGCTATAGGGGGACAGTCTTCTCGCTGACCTGGTAGTGATCCCGATGGAGGACTTTGGTGTGATCCTAGGGATGGATTGGCTATCTGCCTATCACGCCCTAGTGGACTATTTTGGGAGGAAGATTGTGTTCTCCATATCGGAGTTGCCTGCCATTGAGTTTCACGGCCTACCGTTGAGTTTCACGGCCAGCTGATAGACGGAGGCTTCAGGTGCATCTCCGCAGGTAGCGAAGCTTTTGAGCTAGGGGTGTGAGCGCTTCTTAGCTTGTGTTGTAGTAGAGCCTAGCTAGGTGGCCAAATTTCAGAGTATCCTGGTGGTCTGCGAGTACCCCGACGTCTTCCTAGAGGAGCTGTCAGGACTACCGCCTGAGCGTGAGATCGAGTTTGAGATCTCACCAATACGGGGGAACAGCTCCATTTTTATTGCACCGTAAATGATGACACCACTTGAGCTATGAGAGCTCAAGTCTTAGTTACAGGACCTTTTGGAGAAGGACTTTGTGAGGCCCAGTGCATCCCTGTGGGGAGCCCTGTGACTTTGTGTCGACTACCGACAGCTGAATCGGGTCATCGTCAAGAACAAGTACCTGTTGCCTTGTATCATCGACCGCTATGACCAGTTGAGAGAAGTTGCCATGTTCTCCAAGATAGACTTGAGGTCAGGTTACTATTCGATCGCTGGAAAAATGGTTCGTATAAAAAAATATGTCGGTGTCGTAGTATGTGTCACAAATACAAACCGTATCGCATCAATTTTATTTAATTACATAATTTTTACTAGTTCATAGAAGGTCGTTCACTGGGAGGCAGTTATTGACATATATCACTCTCTAAATCCAAGATTATTCTTTAATTCCAAAATTGATTAATTTTATATACAGTCAATAATGAATGAATCAATGAATCCATAAAGAATGAATTGAGGGTTCCATTATGTACAAAATGAGTCAATGAAAATGCTTGCAAAAATCTACTTACAAACAAACATCAAATAATACATAGATATATTCTATACTATCTATTTGTAAGTTATATTACTAATACTTACATAAGTATACATTACCAACTAATATTACATATCATACTAACTTAACTTAATATACTAACATGTATAGTAACATATATAGAAGCTACAACGACAGATACAAACATCGCTGGACCCCAGAAAAGCTATATACAAACTCTAAAGTAAAAAAGTAGGGTCTATAGCGACAGTTATCTTACCTTTAGTAATGTTTTATTTTGTCAGTAATGACATGTAGTTATTGATATACATATATATAGCTATACTTCTTATACGTATACTTATTTATATATATTATACTTATTTATTTATATTCACATATACGCTATCCACTATATATATACATGTCTACTTCTATTACTTCTTAAGTCTCCTCCGTGTTCTTCTTCCTTATCCCGTTTACTCTTTTGTGCTTAATGAGTCATTAGGGCCTTTTATTACTTAACAAAAATTTGTTAATTGGTGGGCATGCCTTTCGAGGGATACATAGCACCCGAGGACCGGGTGGGACCAGACCTCCACTACGCATGCCCTAATTTCTTAATTAGGCCGCTTAATTACGTTTTTATCTCTCATTTGGGCTTAATCAAGCCCTCGCACACTTTCCAACCCCCGGCCACACACACACAATGCTCAAGTATGCTCAGCATCTATGGGTATGTTCAGTTGTTTTGGGCACCTGATGCCCGTGATGACCGAACTACCCATAAAACAAAAACAATAAAAAGCATTATGAGCGCTCGCACACCCACGATGTGGGACTAAACAACCGCCTGTGTAGCATTGGAAATCAAGCGACTGTGCACAAATTCACGATTTTGGTCCTCAATTCGAGGGCCATAATTTATTATAAAATAAAGATAAATTATGGGACAATAAAGTATTTACATAGTACTACTTAATTGTAAAGTTAATTTGGAATTTTAATTATATTTACTTTATAAATTAATTAGGTAAAGTATACAGTTTATACATAACTAATTTTAAAGTTTATTCTTTAATTACATATAAATTAGTTATTATATGGTCTAATTAACATTATACTGAGTTAGTATACATGTTTAAATATTTAACAGATATTTTTATTGTATTTTAGAAGCTTTATTTCTATTTTATTTACATTTAATTAGTACAATTTTAGATTGTTTATTTGTAAATTGAGTTTATATAATATATACATTATAAATATACTTAACTTAGGTTAATTTACTTAAAATACAGTAATATACATATACAATATAAGTTAACTTAGTTTTAACTTAATCTACTAATTTATTTTAATTTAATCTAATAACTTAACTACTAACTTAATAAATTAATTATTTATTCTGTATATATAATTAAATTAAGGTACAAGGTTTAATATGTTCATAATTTATATATAAATACGTAGGTACAGTATTATAACTTATTATGATTAATTATAGAGGTTATTAATTTATATAGCTATTTAGTACATATAAGTTAGTTTACTTAATAATTAGTTATATAATTAAGATATGTACAGTATATTCTAACTTAAATATTTAATTTACATACTAAAATATATACATAAGTTATTTATATTATAAATATGTATAATTTACATTATAGACAAATAGGCTTACTATATAGCTTAACTATACACTTATATACATATTATACAATGGATTTTTACTATTTTTAGGGTTTTTTCACTTTATATGGTTTTTATATATGTTATGGAGGTAGGAGAAGAGAGAGAAAGAAATAGATGAGGAGAAAGAGATATTTTTAGTATTTTTAAGTATAGTTTCTTTTATTAAGTTTCATGATATACAGAGCCGTCGACTGGTAAATTCTACCAAGTCGAAGGTCCAGATTACCATGGAACTTAGTATGCATTTAAAGAAATACCTAATATTAAATCAGACAAGTTTATTTTATTTTTTTAGATTTTTTATATGATTTTTATTTAATTTCAAAGTTTACACATTCTAGGCCTTTTCAAGGTTTTCTAAGGTGTGTTAAGGCTAGAATGGAACCTAAAGTGGTTTTAAAAGGTAGTAAACTACCTTGAATAGTTTCAACACAATGTATAGGAAAAGATACAAGCATTAGGCACACAAATCATTGTGGATTTTATTTAATTTTACTTGTTGGATAGTTAGGCCTTAATTAGCTGACAATGGATTAAAAAAAATAAGATTACAAGCATTCAAATGAATTTAAAGGCAATTATAATGTATGAAAGCTTGTATACAACTCAATACACCTTCAATTACAAGTCAGCTATCTAACACTTAAGATCTACAGCTACTATCCACAGACTTCCAGACAGAAATCTTCTGCTGAAACAGCAGCAGCAAGGTTCAGCAGCATAGTTGCTGCTGGAAATCTTACAGTCCAACAGCTATTGTCATCAACAGGGACTGCAGACCAAACTTCATCCCAGATAGCTTAGCTGCTGTTGTAGTTAATCTATCTGGAATGAAGTTAAGTATGCAGCAGGAACAAAGTTAGATTCAGCTAGTATCTCCTGATTTAGCCATTTATATCCCAGATTAGATTCAAGAGAACCTGATCAGGGCTACAAAAGAACTAATCCAGGGAATACTTAGCAGGAATTGAGAAGGGGAATGTAGCTGCTTCTACAGTAGTTTACTATAATTGCTGGGATTCAAAAACACATAGATAAAATTCACTAAATCAACTTTTGACAAGGGTTTTAAATACACATAAAAGAAAACATGCTCAGATGTTCAGTATAAAATCCAGGTACTTGTCACAAGTTTAATAACAATTCAGATCACAAAATTGTTGATCTAACTCTTTCTAGTGTTATAGACAGCATGTAGAAAGGGTTAGGATCAACATAAGAAATCCAAAGAAACTAGAATCTCAGGACTCTGAAACCTTAAGAAATATTGTGAATTTCTTAGGTTAGAAAATCAGATTGCTCAAAAGAACAATTCAGATTAGAATCCCTAATAAAGCCTCAATCAACATGGTTGATCTTCCTTGGCTCTACAAGGCGTTGAGCACATTGATATCCTTAAAATAAACAGTTCAGATTATGGCTCTTCTGAGGTGAACTCTGACTTTAGAATCACCTCAGATTCCCTGCCAATCAGTGAATCCAAATCAAAATTCTTCAGTTTACTTGATCAAAAATCATTCAAAGCTCAATTGGTTTAAAATCCTTGCAATCCAAATTCAAAGTAAAATGAGTAAACTGAATCCATTTTTAGCTCAGATTAGGGGCTTTTGTGAACAAGATGGAGTGAGTGAGAAGCCCCTAGTATGATTTTCAACGCTAATTTCAGATATGAAGTTGGAGACCATTCAGATATGAAATTAGATCTTATGAGTGGGTGGATTGCAAAATACAAATCAAGGAAATCAGAAATGAGATGACAACATGTAGAGGAAGAACAAAATGAACAATGATTAAGTGTATTTCTTCCCCTCTAATCTAGGATGATTAGGAGGTGAGGGGGAAAATTGCTATGCTAAAACTACTCATAATGCTAAACTAATCAGAACAGCAAATCGACTATTAATTCTACATCTAATTCTACTCTAATCTATCTATCTAATGCTACAGCTAATCTAGAAAACATTAAAACTACTCTAACAGGGAGAATGGGACCTATGGGTCCTTAGCCGGAGAAAGAATGGAGGGGGAAGAGATCGAACGAAGTGAAAAGTCTGCTAGTGAAACTTCTGGGTCATCCTCAGGTGCTACGTGGTCCTTAGCGATGAGGGGAGTCGGAGAGAAGTCAGGGTTTACACAGCCGGTGGCTGTGAGATCAGAAAATTGGTGAGGAGGAGAGACTAGAGTAGAGGAATGATCGCTAAGAAGGTACGAGAGAGCGATACCTTGCGCGTGCGACCACTGAGGTGCTTAAGTAGCAACCTCAGTGACTCAGATCACCGCACGGGTTAAGGTAGGCGATGAGGGGACCAGCGGCAAGGATGAGAGGAGAGGAGCGTGCAGGTTGCCAAATTGAAAATTGACTGTAGGATGGGGTGAGCACATGCACTGCTTCACGTGAAGCTTCGATTGAGATTGAGCCGCAGATCAGGATCAAGAGAGAGTGGACGGTCGAGATGCCATGAGTTCTACACATGCACAGTGCACATGCAAAGGCTCCAGGTTGCCAGTTTCTATTGGGAAAATTGCAGGGAGGTCCTTCTGTGAAGGGGTAGGACATTTATAGCCAGGCCCATAAGTGCTAGGAAACAGTAACTAAATTATCCTTAAGGTCTTTCAAAGAGGTCCCTGCAGGTTACAAATAGGTCTAGGAAAGTTTTCTAAAGAAGGGAATGTGATGCATAAAGGACCTAAATGTAAATTCTAAGTTTCAAGGCCTTAATGATGTCCAAATGCCTTAAAATTGAACTTTTAAGAAGTTTATTATACTTTTGATTTGGACTTTTGAACTTGTTTGTGTGTTAAATTTACAATTGGATCATCATTTGACCTTCTTCTTAAAGATATCTCAATTTATGACCTAATTATGCAATCTTAACACAAAATTAATGTTTTAGGTGTTTTTCTTTGATTCCCACACTTACCCCTTGATATGTGTTAATTTGGTATTGTTTAACCCAGTTTCTCACTTAACTTTAGCATTTTAGCTATGATGAGTAGCCACTCATCATACCCCCATGCTTAGGTTTTGCTAGTCCCTTAGCAAACAATTCATTAAAGTGCAAAGCAATTTAAGTATCAGCAAGGTAAGTATGATGAGATATCTTTTCTTCTTTTCATTTTTCTCAAAGTTTTAAGTGTTTCAAGATGATCTTTAAGCTGAAAGAATTTTCCTAAAAGTCAACTGTGTTTATGTCTGGACATTGTGAGAACCTTATTACTAAGGAAGATTGACCAGAACTCAAGACTTAAATGACATAGACCATCTCTCAACTAACAAGGACTCTTGATATTTAAACCTTAAGTCGAATTCCAGGACTCAGTTGATTTTACAGAGACTCAGAATGCTACGAGGTTATGGTTGTGCTTTGTGATAGATCAGGACTAACCAAGTGAATTCTAAAACTCAATCCTGAGGTTTCACTTCTTTTTAATTCTAGGTTGGTCCTAGCTTTAGCTCGTGTTTTTGGATTGACTCTCAATAAACGAGGAATGACTCAAGCCTAACTCTTATTGCGTTTGTGGCTCAAAGAATTTTTGGTGGAATAACAAGGTATTTGTATTAAACCTTGAAAACATTTTTGGTGGAATTTTTGTATTTACAACTTGGAGAACATACTTGACTTATTCTAAAGAACTTTCTTTTTGAACTTTTTTTTTCTTTTTTTTCTGTCAGTATGTCTCCGGCAACTTTATTTGGTAGGGCGCACCTTATTTGGTGGGTGAGTTCTTTGGTGGAAAGAGCTTCTCGTAGATACAAGACTAAAGACTAGGACAAAGAGTCTACCTGCATGCACAGGTAAAAACTCCACCTTCTTTAATGAGCACTAGGGTTGAATTTCAGATTCACAAGGTCTTTCTGACACTATGTAGTGTAAGCCAAGTTTACTTAGACTCCTAAGTCAAAGCAAACCAGCGAATCCTGTACTGGTAACTCAGGTACAAGAATATACCCTAAAGTTAGGAGAAATTGTGGTCTATCTTGTCAAAGCTCAAAGTGTATTAAGCTAAAGCTTGAATGAGTCAAGCTACAGTGGCCCGGAAGGTCAAATGAGCAAAAGTTGAATGTCCATACACACTTATTCTATTTTTGTTTTCAACTAGAAGATCATAGTTAAATACTTAAATTTCTTTTTAGATTCTTTTCTCTCCTCAGAAATTTCTTTGGAGTTCTCCCTTAACAATAAAGTGCATGGCCCTTATTGTATTTTTGGAGTTTTCATGTTTTGTCATTTTTTTGTATTTTTGGTTCTGTCATTTTTTTCAAATTTTTTCAGAATTTTTCAATTTTTTTTTGGTATATTTAGATAATATTATACTATATATACTATAGGTGTGTCTACAATTGCATTCTAGTTGAATGGTTCACCATTTACACCCCTCCATGCTTAAATGATGTAATGCCCTCATTGAATGAATAAGGTGGATGCAAATGCATGCTTTGCTTTTCACTATCCTAGACTAGGTGACGGAAGGAAGTCAGAATGAGGAGATAAAATCTCTGTGCGAACAATTTCAAGTCTGATACAAGATTACAGTGGAAAGTCGGGCTAGGAAGTGAAATGCATGACATATGTGACTATGAATGTATGCTTAAAATGCAAAAGTAGACACCTAATCCAAATAAAGGTGGAAATAAGAAAGGTGAAAACAACTATATACAAGGATAGGTTCTGTGCTAAGTTTAATGCCTTCAGCTAGGCATAAACCCAGTCGGTAACTCAAAATGTAGGAGCGAAATGGTAGAATTGACAAGTCTAAGATCATGTGGCTAAAAAAAAAGGTTTTAGTCTTTGTCCATTGATGGTAAAAGGTTCAGATTTGCCAATCTCAGTGATCTCAACGGTTCCATTATCAAAGATTCTCATGATTTTGAAAGGTCCAGTCCATTTGGATCTTAGTTTCCCTGGGAAGAGTTTTAGTCTGGAGTCGAAAAGGACTTTTTGACTAGGGTGAAATGATTTCCTATGAATGTGATGGTCATGGAATGCCTTAAGTTTATCCTTATAAATCATCGAGCTCTCATAAGATTCATTTCTTAACTCATCTAGCTTGGAAATTTGTAATCTTTTGTGATCACCGACCTTCTCTAGGTCCAAGTTACACTTTCTGATGGCCTAATAAGCTTTGTGCTCAAGTTCTACGGGAAGACAGTGTTTGTCGTACACAAGTCTAAAAGGAGACATGCCTAATGGGGTTTTGTAAGCTGTCTTATATGCCCACAATGCATCAGAAAGATGGGAAGACCAATCCTTTCTATTAGGTCGAATGGTAGTCTGTAAAATCTTCTTGATCTCTCGGTTGGACAATTCAGCTAGTCCATTGGTTTGAGGGTGATATGGTGTAGCAATCTTATGTGACACCCCATACTTTTGAAGTAGGGACTGAAAATGTGTGTTTCTAAAGTGAGACCCTCCATCACTAATGATGGCTTTTGGTACCCCAAATCTAAAGAAGATAAAATCTTGAACAAATTGTGTCACGACTCTATGATCGTTAGTCCTCAAGGGGATGGCTTCTATCCATTTGGAAACATACTCAACTGCTAGCAAGATATACTCGAACCCATAAGATTTTGGAAAAGGTCCCATGAGGTGAATGCCCCAAATGTCAAAGATTTCGCACACTACGATTAGATTCAAGGGCATCACGTCTTGGCGGCCAATACTACCGAGAGATTGACAGCGTGAACATGCCCTACTATATTCGTGTGCATCTTTGAAGATTGTGGTCCAATAAAAATCGCTCCGCAAAATCTTTGCAGCGGTCTTTTTGCCAGAGAAATGACTGCCACATGCCTGGTCATGGCAGAACGATAGGATGCTCTCTATCTCCTTATCAAGGACACACTTCCTAAGAATCTTGTCTTTGCATTGTTTGAAAAGCCATGGTTCTTCCCAGTAATAGTGCTTGGCCTTAGATCTAAGTCTGTCTTTTTGATGTCGGACCCAATCAATGGGAAGGATTCCAGAAGCCAGGTAGTTGACAATGTCAGCATACCAGGGAAGATCAGAATGAATGACCAACAATTGCTCGTTAGGGAAGTGGTCAGAAATAGGTAATGAAGGAGAAATTGCTTCAGAAGGAAGGTGGGATAAGTGGTCAGCTACCACATTCTGCTTTCCAGCCTTATCACGAATCTCTAAATCAAATTCCTGCAGAAGCAGGGTCCATCTAATCAGATGAGATTTCACGCTTTTCTTGGTGAGAAGATGTCAAACTGCAGTGTGGTCAGTGTAGACTATAATGTGGGAACCTAAAAGATAAGGTCTGAATTTTTCCAGTGCAAATACTACATCTAGCAATTCCTTTTCTGTGACAGTGTAATTCCTCTGAGCTTCATCTAAGGTCTTGCTAGCGTAATAGATGATTGTGGGTTTCCCATCCAGTTTTTAACCAAGGACAGCCCCTACTGCATAATCAGAGGCATCACACATGATCTTAAAAGGGTGAGACCAATTTGGAGGTTGCAGTATTGCTGCCCTAGTAACCAGATCATGAAGTGTTGTATAGGCACGAACATAATCATCAGAGATCTGGATGTCTACGTCTTTAGAGAGGAGATTGGTGAGAGGTCGGGCTATTTTCGAGAAATCTGCTATAAAGTGGTGATAAAAACCAACATGGCCGAGAAAAGATCTAATCAGTTTAACTGATGAAGGTAGTGGTAGTTCAGAAATCAATTTTACCTTCGCACGGTCAACCTCTATTCCTCTCTCAGAGATAAGGTGACTTAGAACTAGTCCTTCTGGTACCATGAAATGTGATTTCTCCTAGGAAAGTACCAGATTCACATTTATGCATCTTTGCAGGACCTTAGTCAGGTGGTCTAAGCATGCATCAAATGTTCTCCCGAAGATCGAGAAGTCATCCATGAAGACTTCTATGCAATCACCTACCAAATCGGAAAAGATTGCAAACATAAACCGCTGGAATGTAGTAGGAGCGTTGCACAATCCAAAAGGCATCTTACGGAATGCAAAGGTTCCGTAGGGGTAGGTGAATGTCATTTTTTCCTAATCATCGGGGTGAATCGCCACATGATTATATCCTGAATAGCCATCCAAAAAGCAGAAAAATCTATTTCCCGCCAGACTTTCCAGTATTTGATCAATGAAGGGTAATGGGAAATGATCATTCTTCGTGGCTTGGTTGAGTTTTCGGTAGTCAATACATACTCGCCACGAACTAGCAATCCTTGTAGGGATGACTTCTCTAGAATCAGTAGTTATGACGGTAAGTCCAGCCTTCTTAGGCACAACATGAACAGGACTTACCCATTGGCTGTCAGAAATGGGGAAAATAATTTCGTTGTCTAACCACTTAATCATCTCATTTTTCACCACCTCTTGAAGTGTAGGGTCCAATCTATGCTGGGGCTGCCTAGTAGGTTTAGATCGTTCTCCAGAGAAAATCCTATGTGTGCAGTAAAAAGGACTAATGCCAGTTAGGTCAAAGAGGCTCCATCCTATAGCTTGTTTATGTGCTCTCAGGATAGATAAGAGTCATGATTCTTGAGTAGATGATAAGAAAGATTTGACAATCACAGGATAGGTCTGATTAGGTCCTAAGAAAACATACTTAAGAGAATTACGGAGAGTTTTGAGCTCAACAGGTATAGGATCAGATGAAAGAGCAGGTGTGGATATTTCAGGAGATCCTAGAGACACTAATGGAATAGGAGGTAAGTCCTCAGTTTCTAAAGCTGGTGTCTCAGTGAGAGTCAGGTCAGAGTCCAAAGAGTGTTGATGTTCTAAATTTAGTGAGTCAATTAAGGTATCCTCAACCAACCGATCCAAAGAATCCAAGGAACATATTTCCTCAATTAAACTACATGACGGTCCTCTTTGGGCCTGAAAAATATCAATTTTTATCTTCTGATCTCCGAACTTCAATTCTATTAGGCCCTCCTCACAATTAATGTTTGCCTTAGCCGTAGCCAAGAAATGTCTTCCTAAAATGATAGGTGTATTCTGAATGTCCTCAGGTACTTCCATGTTAAGGACTATAAAGTCAACAGGAAGTAAAAATCCTTGACCCGCACTATAACATCTTCCAACACTCACTGAGGTGTCTTAACTGATCTGTCAGCTAATTGCAGGGACACCTCAGTTGGCTTCAGATTGCCAACCTCGAAATGTGTCAGTAGGGAGGTTGGGATCAGATTGATGGAAGCACCTAGGTCAAGTAGTTCTCTGTTAAATGTGGTGTTACCTATCATGTAGGATAGGAGAGGGGTGCCTGGGTCTTTCATCTTAGTAGGGAGGGTACTGGATATAATGGAACTAGCTTGTTCCGAAAGGATGATTGGATTACTCCCTTTTTGAATTCTTTCTTTACGCTTAGGTGTGCATAGGTCTTTTAAAAACTTAGCGTAAAGAGCTATGTGCTGAATTGCATCCAACAAGAAGACGTTTATGTGGACTTGCTCAAAGTGCTTAAGCAAATCCTCCTCAAATGCCACACAGGTCTTTTTCTTTCCTTTCCCCTTCTTTAAAGCCTCTGGAAATGGTACAGAAGTGGTGACAAGAGGGTCATTCCTAGGTAGAGAAGAAGCAGGAAACAGTGAATCAGATGGAGGAGTGGAGGTAGATGGTTCAGGAAAAGATGCAGAAGTAGGAACAGGTGGATCTACAGTGCTTCTACCACTCCTAGTAAATATGGCATTTAGTTTAGCCCTAGATGTAGACAGTAATTGAGAACTAGGTAACGAAGGTGGTTGGGTTTGTGGATAGGAAGAATTTGGATCAGTGTATAATTTAGTGTCGTGCAAGGGCTGTGAAATGGCATGTGCTTGACCTTGCACTGCAGATCTAGGTTGGACATATCTTTGGGCAGGTATGTTCCTAGGGTTGGGTTGTGCTTGAGATGAGAGTGAATGAGGTTGACGGGATTCCGTCAAGTGTGATAGCTGGGCTCTCATCTCAGCTAATGCCACATCCTGTCTCTGCTGCATAGCAATATTCTGTTGTCGCATATCAGCAAGAGCTTTCATGATAGACCCCAACTAGTCATCTCGTGTAGGCCCAGGTTGAGAGTATTGGGTGGGCCTGGGTTGGGGTTGCTGGTAGGCACGCGGTGGATATCCGTGTGATTGTGGAGTTGGTGCTCGGATCGGGTTGTGCTGTGGTGGTGCAGAAGGTTGTTGAAAAGGAGGTCTCTATGAATTTCCCGAACACGAGAAATTTGGATGATTACGCCATCCAGGGTTGTAGGTCTGTGCAAATGGGTCATTGTGAATGGCGTGGAGCTCCTCCGAAGCTCCAAAAGGTGCAGGGAAGTCAGTGTAGGGAGGAACAAAGGTTCCTCCAACCGATGAAGGATATGGAAATGAATAGTCCGGTAGTGCAAATTGTGTCACAGAAAGGTTATTCACAGTTTCCCTCCCTGTGGGAAACTAGGAAGAAGTGTGTGGTGTAGGTGACTGAGAAGGAGATGATGAAGGTTTAGAGAGAATATTTTCATACTTCATCTACTTTCTTCTCGATTAAGCCCACTTTATCCAGCTGACTAGCCACTATCTCTAAGTCTCTACTGTTGGATTGGGCTTCGTGTACCCTCGTATGTGAGTGGGAATGTGAGGACTTCCTATTAAACATGCTCATCGAAGCATTGTTAATAGAATTCTTGGCCATACCTTTGAAGAGCTCAAAGGTTGAGTCCTCATCTCGACACAAGAAATTGTCTCCACAAATGGCATCTACAAGATTCCGTGTGTCATCGTGGAGCCCATGGTAGAAGATCTAGACCTGTTACCAATGTGGGACACCATGGTCTGGACACTTTCTAAGAAGCTCGTGAAATCTCTCCCAAGCCTCATGCATTTGTTCTCCTGAATTCTATGTGAATGTGGTGATAGCACGCCTTAAGGTGTTAGTGCGGCCTACGGGAAAGTACTTCTTTAGGAACTCATGTTCCAAAGAAGCCCAAGAGTCTATAGGTGCAGTTCGTGTGAGTGTTTTGAACCAAAAGGTGGCCTTATCTTTTAATGAAAAGGAGAACATTTTCATTAAAAGCATGTGCTGACCATGGCCTTGCGGAGCCAAGGTTTGAGCAAGATTTTTCAGCTCCTCTAAATGCTGAAAAGGGTCCTCAGAAGTAAGCCCATGGAAGTGAGGTATAAGTGTAATGATGTTCGGCTTCAGTTCAGTAGCACGACCCCCATCAAGATATCGTACCATAGGCATAGGTTGGGCAACTGTGGGATTATAGTAATCCCATAGTTGGCATCTATGAGGTTGAGGTGGTTGTTGGGGGTTAGCTAAAAGATTAATAGCTTGAGCAAGTTGTTGCACCTGTTGGGTTAGGATATTCATTTGTAGTTGTGTTTCAAACAGGTGTTGAAGATGAAACATAGATCCTCTCTACAGGGGTGGGTTAGGAAAATTAGGATATGGTGGAGGTTGGAACCTATGGATTGGTGGTGGTGGTAGTGGAGGATGTGCAATAAGATGTGGAGGAAGTTCTTCGAAATCCTTGAATTGTGTTGAATCATGATCATCCTCATGCTATGTGGAATAGTGAATAGGAGTTTGATACTCGGGAGGTACGGGATTGGAAGTGGAAGTAGTTGCTTGGGCATCAGCACCTAAGGGGAGTACTAGCTCTGGGTTCTGGGATCTCCTACCTTCCATTGAGTTGGTTTTTGAAAATGAATTTAAAAATCAGTCACAACTCAATGGAAAGGACTAATCTAGCTCAATCTCAAATGAAACCAGAAAATCCCAATCAAATCTCAATCAAACAATAGACCAATCTACAATCAAGCGAAAAAAATCAAATTTTTACCTAGCGGCTGCTACGCAAAATACTATAGTATGCAAACAACTATTTCAATCAATTGTACACATCCTAAAATAGACCTAGCGGAGTGCAGACCTCTAAAAACCACTAGGAGTTTGGATAAGACTAGCGTACAAATCCAGATCCTGTGGTTGCAGAAGGGGATGAGATAGAAACCCGTGTATTGTGATCTTAAGTGATCGTGCTGTGTGCACAATAGCAATCAACACATTGCGGTGAAAATCTCAGTCATGGTTTCAATCAAATTTAACATCTCCTTTTGATTTAATTCAAGTGATTAGGAGATAAATTCTATACTGCTCGTCTCGCTTTTTAATCAATTCAATACAAGAGATGGTCTTCTTAGATTTTAAGTCAAATGCAATTATGGCAGGAGTTTGAAAAAGGTAAAGAATACGCACCTGACTCCAGCAATCTACAGTATGCAAATTTGACTTGAAATAAAATCTAGCAGATAGAATGTGCAACCTAAGATGGTTGCCTAAGGGTATGCTGCTGCTAGATAAAGATGAGATCTTTTTGAATTTTTTTTTATTTTATAATTTTTTTGGATTTTGAATAATGCAACAAACAAAAACAAAGAAATAAATCGATATGGAAAATCATGAACGGAAAACCGCGTCAATGAGAGGTGAGTTTGAGAGATAGAAAAACAGAGTCCAAAGAGTCCATAGTTATTACAATATATGTGTGAGAAGAGGCTCTCACAACTTATGACTAACAAATAGTCCTAAGTAATATACCTAAGTCTAACTAAACTATGCTATACTACTACTCCTACAGCTCCTTTGAGGGAACACTCCTCCTGGAAGTCAGGTCAAAAGCACAGTGGATTTGCCAGGAAGACGACCTCCACCTGGAAGATGATGCTGCTCCTCCTACTCCTCAAGTGCTGTGGAAAAACAACAAATGATTAGTAAAGGAATGAAAGAATGTATATACAACAAAGAATCAATCAATAAAAGAATAATTATGAACAAACAATGAATTTGAATGAAATAAAAATAAGAATTATATACAAATGAAGAATTAATGAGTAATTTTGGCATATAGAGAGTTACCTCCCAGGCAACAGCGCCAAAAATATAATCGATTGATGGAAAAATGGTTTGTATAAAAAAATATGTCATTGTCATAGTATGTGTCACAAATACAAACCGTTATCGCGTCAATTTTATTTAATTACATAATTTTTACTGGTTTATTCCGGATCGTTCACTGGGAGGCAGTTAGTGATATACATCACTCTCTAAATCCAAGATTATTCTTTAATTCCAAAAATGATTAATTTTATATACAGTCAATAATGAATGAATGAATGAATCCATAAAGAATGAATTGAGGGTTCCATTATGTACAAAAGGAGTCAATGAAAATGATTGCAAAAATATACTTACAAACAAACATCAAATAATACATAGATATATTCTATACTATCTATTTGTAAGTTATATTACTAATACTTACACAAGTATACACTACTACTAATATTACATATCATACTAACTTAACTTAATATACTAACATGTATAGTAACATATATATAAGCTACAGTGACAGATACAAACGTCGCTGGACCCCAGAAAAACTATATACAAACTCTAAAGCAAAAAACTAGGGTCTATAGCGACAGTTATCTTACCTTTAGTAATGTTTTATTCTGTCAATAATGACATGTAGTTATTTATATACATATATATAGCTATACTGCTTATACGTATACTTATTTATCTATATTATACTTATTTATTTATATTCACATATACGCTATCCATTATATATATACATGTCTACTTCTTCTATTACTTCTTAAGTCTCCTCCGTCTTCTTCTTCTTCTTCCTTATCCTGTTTACTCTTTGTGCTTAATGAGTCATTAGGGCCTTTTATTACTTAACAAAAATTTGTTAATTGGCGGGCATGCCTTTAGAGGAATGCACAGCACCCAAGGACCAGGTGGGACCAGACCTCTACTAAGCGTGCCATAATTTCTTAATTAGGCTACTTAATTATGTTTTTATCTCACATTTGGGCTTAATCAAGCCTTCGCACACTATCCGGCCCTCGGCCACACACACACAATGCTCAAGTATGCTCAGATATGCTCGGTATCTATTGGCATGTTCGGTTGTTTCGGGCACCCAATACCCGTCACGACTGAACTATTAATAACACAAAAACAATAAAAAGTGCTACGAGCACTCGCATGCCCACGATGTGGGACTAAACAGCAGCCTGTGCAGCGTTGGAAATCAAACGATTGTGCACAAATTCGCGATTTTGGTCCTCAATTCGAGGGCCATAATTTATTATAAAATAAAAATAAATTATGGGATAATAAAGTATTTACATAGTACTACTTAATTGTAAAGTTAATTTGGAATTTTAATTATATTTACTATATAAATTAATTAGGTAAATTATACAGTTTACACATAACTGATTTTAGAGTTTATTTTTTAATTACATATAAATTAGTTATTATATGGTCTAATTGACATTATACTGAGTTAGTATACATGTTTAAATATTTAATATATATTTTTATTGTATTTTACAATCTTTATTTCTATTTTATTTACATTTAATTAGTGCAATTTTAGACTATTTATTTGTAAATTGAGTTTAAATAATATATACATTATAAATATACTTAACTTAGGTTAATTTACTTAAAATACATTAATATACATATACGATATAAGTTAAATTAGTTTTAATTTAATCTACTAATTTATTTTAATTTAATCTAATAACTTAACTACTAACTTAATAAATTAATTATTTATTCTGTATATATAATTAAATTAAGGTACAGGGTTTAATATGTTCATAATTTATATATAAATACGTAGGTATAATGTTATAACTTATTATGATTATTTATAGAGGTTATTAATTTATATAGCTATTTAGTACATATAAGTTAGTTTACTTAATAATTAGTTATATAATTAAGATATGTCTAGTATATTCTAACTTAAATATTTAATTTACATACTAAAATATATACATAAGGTATTTATATTATAAATATGTATAATTTACATTATAGACAAATAGGCTTACTATATAGCTTAACTTTACACTTATATATATATTATACAATGGATTTTTAGTATTTTTAGGATTTTTTCACTTTATATGGTTTTTATATATGTTATGAAGGTAGGAGAAGAGAGGGAAAGATATAGATGAGGAGAAAGAGATATTTTTGGTACTTTTAAGTGTATTTTCTTTTATTATGTTTCATGGTATACAGAACCGTCGACTGGTAAATTATACCAAGTCGAAGGTCCAGATTACCATGAAACTTGGCATGCATTTAAAGAAATACTTAATCTTCAGTTAGACAGGTTTATTTTATTTTTTTAGATTTTTTATATGATTTTTATTTAATTTCAAAGTTTACACATTCTAGGCCTTTTCAAGGTTTTCTAAGGTGTGTTAAGGCTATAATGGAACCTAAAGTGGTTTTAAAAGGCAATAAATTGCCCTGAAAAATTTCAACACAATGTATAGGGAAGGATACAAGCATTAAGCACACAAATCATTATGGATTTTATTTAATTCTACTTGTTGGACAGTTAGGCCTTAACTAACTGACAAAGGATTAAAAAAAACAAGATTACAAGCATTCAAATGAATTTAAAGGCAATTACAATGTATGAAAGCTTGTATACAACTCAATACACCTTTAATTACAAGTCAACTATCTAACACTTAAGATCTACACCTACTGTCCACAGACTTCCAGATAGAAATTTTCTGCTGAGACAGCAGAAGCACAGTAGCAGAAAGGTTTAGCAGCACAGTAGCTGCTAGAAATCTAGCAGTCCAACAGCTACTGTCATCAACAGCTGCTGCAGACCAAACTTCATCCCAGATGGCTTAATTGCTGCTGCAGTTAATCTATCCGGAATGAAGTTAAGTATGTAGTAGGAACAAAGTTAGATTCAGCTAGTATCTCCTGATTTGGACATTTATATCCCAGATCAGAATCAAGAGAACCTGATCAGGGCTACAAAAGTGCTAATCCAGGGAATACTTAGATGGAATTGAGAAGGGGAATGTAGCTGCTTCTGCGGCAGTTTACTATAATTGCTGGGATTCAAAAACACAAAGATAAAATTCACTAAATCAACTTTTGACAAGGGTTTTAAATACACATAAAAGAAAACATGCTCAGATGTTCAGTGTAAAATCTAGGTACTTGTCACAAGTTTAATAACAATTCAGATCACAAAATTGTTGATCTAACTCTTTCTAGTGTTATAGACAACATGTAGAAAGGGTTAGGATCAACACAAGAAATCCAAAGAAACTAGAATCTCAGGACTCTGAAACCTTAAGGAATATTGTGAATTTCTTAGGTTAGAAAATTAGATTGCTCAAAAGAACAATTCAGATTAGAATCCCTAATAAAGCCTCAATCAACATGGTTGATCTTCCTTGGCTCTACAAGGCGTTGAGCACATTGAAATCCTTAAAATAAATAGTTCAGATTATGGCTCTTCTGTGGTGAATTCTGACTTTAGAATCATCTCAGATTCCTTGCCAATCAGTGAATCCAAATCAAAATTCTTCAATTTACTCGATTAAAAATCATTCAAAGCTCAATTGGTTTAAAATCCTTGCAATCCAAATTCAAAGTAAAATGAGTAAACTGAATCCATTTTTAGCTCATATTAGGGGCTTTTGTGAACAAGATGGAGTGAGTGAGAAGACCCTAGTATGATTTTCAACGCTAATTTCAGATCTGAAGTTGGGGACCATTCAGATCTGAAATTAGATCTTATGAGTGGGTGGATTGCAAAATACAAATCAAGGAAATCAGAAATGAGATGAAAACATGTAGAGGAAGAACAAAATGAATAATGATTAAGTGAATTTCTTCCCCTCTGATCTGGGATGATCAAAGGGGGTGAGGGAGAAAATTGCTATGCTAAAACTACTCATAATGCTAAACTAATTAGAATAGCAAATCGACTATTAATTCTACATCTAATTCTACTCTAATCTACCATAATCTATCTATCTAATGCTACAGCTAATCTAGGAAACATTAAAGCTACTCTAATAGAAAGAATGAGACCTGTGGGTCCTTAGCCGGTGGCTAAGGAGGAAGAACGGAGGGGGAAGAGCTCTAGCGGAGCGAAAAGTTTGTTAGTGAGACTTCTGGGTCATCCTCAGGTGCTACGTGATCCTTAGCAATGAGGAGAGTCAGAGAGAAGTCAGAGATACACAGTCGATGGCTGTGAAATCAGGGAATTGGTGAGGAGGAGAGACTGGAGTGGAGGAATGATCACTAACAAGGTAGGAGAGAGCGATCCCTTGCGTGCGCGACCACTGAGGTGCTTAAGTAGCAACCTCAGTGACTCAGATCACCGCACGGGTGAAGATAGGTGATGAGGGGACTGGCGGCAAGAATGAGAGGAGAGGAACGTGTGGGCTACCAAATTGAAAACTGACCGTAGGATGGGATCTGGGGGATGGGGAGAGCACAGGTGCTGCTTCGCGCGAAGATTCGATTGAGATCGAGTCACAGATCAGGATCAAGAGAGAGTGGACGGTCGAGATGCTGCGAGTTCTACACACGCATAGTGTGCGCGTAGAGGCTCCAAGTTGCTGGTTTTTATTGGGAAAATTGTAGGGAGGTCCTTCTGCGAAGGGGTAGGACATTTATAGGCAAACCCATAAGTGCTTGGAAATAGTAACTGAATTGTCCTTAGGGGCTTTCAAGGAGGTCCTTGCGGCTTACAAATAGGTCTGGGAAAGTTTTTTAAAGGAGTGTGATGCATAAAGGACCAAAATGTAAATTCTAAGTTTCAAGGCCTTAATGATGTCCAAATGCCTTCAAGTTTTTATATGTGCTTAATTGAACTTCTTAGAAGTTAATTATAGTTTTGATTTGGACTTTTAAACTTGTTTGTGTGTTAAATTTACACTTGAATCATCATTTGACCTTCTTCTTAAAGATATCTCAATTTATGACCTAATTATGCAAACTTAACACAGAATTAATGTTTTAGGTATTTTTCTTTGATTTCCACACTTAACCCTTTTTATGTGTTAATTTGGTATTGTTTAACCCAGTTTCTAACTTAACTTTAGCTTTTTAGCTATGATGAGTAGCCACTCATCAGTTACCATCACCTGAGGATCAGGGAGACCGATGTCTCCAAGACAACCTTTCATACTGGGTCAAGACACTACAAGTTCTTGGCTATGCCATTTGCGTTGACTAACGCCCCCGCTGCTTTCATGGATCTGATGAACCATGTTTTCAGGCCATACTTGGATGATTTTGTGGTGGTATTCATCGACGTCGTCCTAGTCTACTCTCAGGATCAAGCACAGCATGGACAGCATCTACGTATGGTCTTGGATACCATGAGACGATGGAGGCTGTTCGCCAAGTATAGCAAGTGCGAGTTTTGGCTGAGATAGGTGACCTTCTTGGGCCACATGATTTCAGGAGACGGATTCGCTGTGGATCCGGTCAAGGTCGAGGCCATACTCAGGTGGGAGAGGCCATGCACAGTGACAGAGATACGCAGGTTTCTGGGACTAGGAGGCTATTACCGGTGGTTTATGAGAGGGTTCTCTCAGATCGCGTGTGCTATGACTCAGCTGACCTAGAAGTACGTGCCCTTTTCCTGGACCGACCAGCGCATGGCGTGCTTCCAGGAGTTGAAGGAGAGACTAACTTTAGCTCTTGTGCTTACCGTCCCAAACAATAGTGGTGGGTTTGTGGTTTACATTGACGCTTCATTGCAGGGGTTGGGTGCTGTGCTCATGCAATGGGGTCACGTTGTCGCTTACGCTTTGTAGCAACTGAAGTCCCATGAGCATAGCTACCCCACCTATGACTTAGAGCTGGCAGTAGTTATCTTCGTGCTGAGGACCTGGAGGCACTATCTTTACGATGAGACATTCAAGATTTTCACATATCACAAGAGCCGCAGGTACCTGTTTGACCAGAAGGAGATCAACATGAGACAGAGATGTTAGTTAGAGCTCCTAAAGGACTATGACTGCAGCATCTCCTACCACCTAGGGAAGGCTAATGTGGTGGCTGCCGCCTTGAGCTGGAAGGTACCCACTCACTTGACTAGCTTGCAGGCATAGAGTTGGAGACTCATGGAGGAGGTGGGCAGTTGGTGACCCCAGGAGCCACGGGGGTACTGTTGGGCAGTGACAGTGACGCGGCAGGAACAACCAGAGCTGATAGACCACATCATTACAGGGCAGTTGGCCGATCCATATTTACAAACACTACGAGACAGAGTGTTGACAGGGGACCTAGGAGATTTCACCTTCTTAGATGAGATACTGCGCATGAGGGGACGCCTATGCGTTCTTAGAGACGAGGAGGTATTGAGAGAGCTCCTGACTAAGGCGTACGGGTCTAGGTTGACCACACATCCTGGGAACACAAAGATATACCACGATCTGCAACGCGACTTCTAGTGGAGAGGGATGAAGAGGGATGTTGGTGAGTTCATCCAGCAGTGCTTGGTATGTCAGCAGGTGAAGGCTGAGCACCAGAGGCCTGTAGGGCTGCTACAACCACTTCTTGTGCTAGAGTGAAAGTGGGAGAGTATCACCATGGACTTGGTGGTGGGACTACCAGGTACACAGCGGGGACACGACGTAGTTTAGGTGATAGTAGATAGGTTGACAAAGACGGCACAGTTCCTGCCGATTCGAGTCACCTTTGGGCCAACACAGCTAGCAGAGCGATACATCAGAGATGTGGTGCATCTGCATGGAGTCCCTTGCGAGATCGTATCCAATAGGGATACTCGCTTCACTCCCCAATTCTAGGCAGAGTTTCAGCAGGCCTTGGGGACACGTCTGAGGTTCAGTACCGCCTATCTCCCCTAGACCGACGGATAATTAGAGTGCACCATACAGACACTCGAGGACCTCCTATGCGCTTGTGTACTAGACTGGAGAGGCTCTTGGGAGGAGCATTTGCCCCTGGCAAAGTTTGCATACAATAACAGCTACTATTCAAGCATTGGCATGGCACCTTACGAGGCCCTATACGGGAGGAAGTGTACTACACCCTTGAGTTGGGTCGAGGTAGGGACCAAGTGGGCGGCTGGTCCTAGGCTGATCCGTCAGAGTCAGGAGGTGATAAAGTAGATTCACAGATGACTCCACACTATCAGGAGCAGATAGAAGAGCTACGTCGATAGGAAGCGCCGAGAGGTACAGTTCGAGGTTAGGGATCACGTCTTCCTCCATGTTTCTCCCATGAAGGGCTTGTATCATTTTCGGGTGAAAGGGAAGTTTGTGTCGAGGTTTGTGGGGCCCTTTGAGGTCTTGTAGCAAGTTGGACCCATTGCTTACCGGCTTGCCCTTCCTCCCCAACTCTCTAGAGTGTACGACGTGTTCCATGTGTCCAACCTCAGGAAGTACGTTGTTGATCCTAGCCACGTTCTGAGCCATGAGAGTGTTGAGGTGGGAGATGACTTGACCTATCCTGAGAGGTCGGTGCAAATACTAGATAGAGCCGTCCGGAGTTTGAGACGGATGCAGGTACCTCTGGTGAAGGTTCTATGGAGAAGCCAGCGGTACGAGGAGGCGACTTGGGAGCCTGAGGCTAAAATGCGAGAGTAGTACCCAGAGCTTTTTGAGGGTACGTCTCTTTTGACCTACTTTGGTCTTATTTAAGTTTGTTATGCGCTTTTACGTTACTTCCACACCTTAGTTAACTCAGGTTTCGGGGATGAAACTTCCTTTAAGTTTATTATGTTGAAATGACCCTTTCCAAGGACCGATCGGAGTTTTTCGGAAAGTTAGGGGTGCGAACGAGATTTTTGACCCCTTGAGTTTGAATGTGTGGGCCTTGTGGGAACAAGAGAGGTTAGCGGGGAAATTTTTGCTATTGTTCCCTCTCTATCTCTTCCAACTCACCCACACACCCACTCACGCACACACACACGCACACTTCTCCTTCCCCTTCCCCTCCAAACCCTAACCCATTCTTCTTTAAAACCCCACCACCCTCTCCATCTCCACACCACCCCCTTCATCTCCTTCTCCCTTGCTAGTGGCCATCTTCTTCCCCACCCCTCTACCGTAGTGAGTGGAGAGGAAGGAGAGGGACGGGACGAGGAGAAGAAGGAGAGAGTGTAAGCGAGGAAGAGGGAGGGCATGGAAGGGAAGGAGTGAGCTCGACGGAGCTCGAGAGTGCGTGGTCGGAGGAGCTCGGTCGAGAGAGCTCGCACGCGAGGAGCACCTTTGGTGCAGGTGCAACAGCGAGTACTCGGAGTCGTGAGGGGAGGAACCACGGTCGGAGGAGCCACGGGAGCTCGGAGGAGTAGTGGGAGCTCAGAGGAGCTCGTGCAGGAGGAGAGGATGTCGGAGGAGGATTCTCAACCTTTTGTAGCTGCTGGTGCAGTTGTAGCGAGAGCCGCGGGCGGAGGCCCACGAGAAGACGATCCTCGAGAGAAGATCTGCATGCTGGATTTTCCAGTATCAAACTTCTGGAGCACTTGCCAGATGTCTAGAGCATCAGCAGATGTCTGGAGCTGAAGCTAAACGTCTAAAGTTTCACGGGGTGCCGAGGTATGCATCCTGTACGCTCATGCATGCATGTACGTGAAGTACGTTAGCACTGTGTGTCATTGTTTTAAGATTTTGATCGCATGTGCAGGTACAGGACTTGGGAAGGCATGTAAGCACGCTCTTTGAGGTGCTTTAGGGCATTTGGACATCTCCACAGACATTTAATAGACCTATCGGATGTCTGGGCACACTGATAGACGTTTGGAAAGACCTAGGACGACTGTCAAGGGGTTCCAGACATCCGCCAGCGATACAGGAACACAAGGTGAGTTACTGACGTAGTTTAAGATGTCTGGGCCTAGTCCCAGACGCCTGATTTCAGTCTGTATGCACGCTTTTGGCCCATTCGGGGCCCAAACAGAATCTGATTTTCGCAAACGTAGTTTCGTTGTGTTCTGCTCAAGTTTCTCTACGTGTTAGTGTCAATTATATACTATTCTAAACTCGTCTGATGTGACTTGGTCGCTGGTATTGGTTTCCAACTGTAGCATGTTCGAGGCCCACAAAGACGATGAGATTTGCGTTTCAGGCCCCCATTCCACCCGTGAATCCCGGTAGAGTGGTTTACTTTAATGTTAAGATTTAAATGAGTAAAATGTTTGTTTAGAATAACTTTCTTGAACCCTAGGGCAGGAACGAATGAATAATGCTTGAGCTACGCTGTTTTCTTGGGATGCATGTTAAAATGCTAATTGCTAGCAAATGTATAGATAGATGATTTGATGCTTCCTCATTTATTAAAACACAAGCTGCTTGTTATATGATTGAGAATTGGAATGCGAACAATGAGATATGCATGTTGAAAAATGAAATGAAATGAATACGAGCATGAACCCTATGAGGAACTAGGAGAAGAACTGCTGTATACGGAAAGAATCTCGTATGTTGACGAGAAGTGAGCTGGTCCTTATGTACGTAGTACCAAGGAGAGCAGCTATCCTTTTAGTGTAGAGGGGAGCTAGCTACCCTTGGGTTGAGACTCGGGGTTAGGACTAGTCACTCCACACCGACTCCTGTTTGGCCCTCGTGTATGTGGTACCAGGTTGTGATACTTGGTGTAGGGAGGGAGTTAGTTGCCCCACGAGACCCGGGGTTAGGACTAGCTACCTTACATCGACTCTTGTTAGACCCACTGGGTAAGCTGGGATAGTCGGACAAGGGTACACGGACTGTGGAGGGGCGAGACCTATGTTCTATTCTGAGGGGCGAGACCCCTATTCTGAGAGGACAAGGTCATGTGCTATTCCTTGTTATAATTTTAGGCGTACCCGCTAGCCAGACTTTTGAAATCATGGAGGGAATCATGAGGGAGACTTAGATTGGGGGAATGGGAGTCTTAGGTGGGGTTTGTATATCTCGGATAAATAGAAATTTTATTCGGGTACTTGGGTCAGGTGATCAAGTATAGATATCCATACACATACCCATACACAAACTCAATTGCGTTTCTTCAATAAAACCCATACCCAACCTTGTTGTGTTTGAGTCAGGTTTTACCCATTCTTTTCGAGTCAGGTTGGGTTTATTGAAACGTGCATCCCAGTTCACAATTCATCCTCCCTTTCTTGTACCACTAATAAGATATTTCTCAAGGGCGATCAGTCTTTTGTAGTTTGACCCATAGGCTTGATAGATGGCATAGCTGCACTTACAAAATGAGTCATCCCTGCTATCTAAATCATGGCCGCAGATGACGCAACTGCAGTCTCCACCATACCCCCATCTTTGCATCCTCTCCTTCATAAGTAACCTTCCATTAATTGTTAACCACATGTAGCATGACCCTTTTGGAATGACCTTGACATCCCAGATCACACACCATAAATGATTTTCTTCCTTTCTATTTCTTATTGCATCCGATATTCGCCATTGTAGGAATCGATCATTAATGCTAGTTTCCAATTCTCGCACAACCTCCCAAAGTCGAACCCTAATATCATGCATCTATAACCAAACCTTGGGGCCTCCTTACCTCTTATACATGTTAAATAGCGTGGGGCATCTCCTCACCATTCATGTTGCTCATATGGAGTCCTCTCCACCACATGCATTTCATGCACCCTCTTGCACACTTTCATTAGCATTGTATCCTTGTATCTCCATAACCTTAGTCCATGTTTCTCTTTGGGTAAACAAATCCTCTGCCAATGCTCAATGTAACGGTCTTGATTTTTGATGCACTTAATGGGTTAATTAAAATCCTAAGTAGTTGTTTAACAAAAGATTAAGGGTTTTGGGAACCTAATCTTGGTCATGGAGGCCTTGGGAATAAATAGTCTCTTGAGATAATTAACACAAGGGTAAGAAATAAGAAAGTTGAGGGGCTTTTTTTTGCATGAAAATAATGTTTAGAGGCTTTTTTTTAAGGCAAGAAAGAAGGGGAAGGGTTTTGGGTATAATTTTTCCACTAAGATATACATGATGTTTAGCTTTCAAGGGAAGTCAATTTTCTCCTCCCCTTGGCATTTGACGGGTGAGAAGGAGAGCTCCAACCTCCACCTTGTTCCACCACCGGCTACCCTCCCCGCCGACCATCATCATTGCTGCTGCCATTGTTGCTGGGTCAGCTGCTGTAGGTGTTGCAGCTGCAAGTAGAAGAAGAGAAGAAGGAGGGTAGCGGCTGCTGCTATTGTTGCTTGGCTGTTGCTGCTGTTGCGCGGCTACTGCTGTGCTACTTGTAACTGCTGCCGCTACCATGCCCTACATGCGAGCCTATGTAGGCAGTAATCGTGCGGTTGCTATGCTGCTTGTTGCTACTACTATTTCTGTTGTCTCGCCGAGATCGGGGATCGATAGAGAGCTGCCTCATGAAGGCCACGATGGCCTTAGGTGCACCCTTTTTCTCTCCCCCTTCTACTCCCCTAATTCATAGCCCTTGTTTATCCCCCAACCTTCTAGGGATTTTAGGGATGTTTTGTGCATTGGGGACTAATTAGGAGGGAATATATCACTGATGCGAGTTATGCATTTTGATTGCGAAGTGACCCGAAAGAAAAAGATTTTAAAATATAATTATTGGGAAAATTAATTCTTTAAATGTGTTTGGGGTTTTTTATTTTGTAATGTAGGGTCGTAAACTCACCTTTATAGAAGGCGAGTTTGCAACAGCTACCATTTTGACCGATGGAAAGGGTGAAGCAGCTTATGATTGTGGTAAACTCACCTTTTGTGAATTCGAGTTCTTCACAACCCGTGTCACTTTAAAGTTGCATTTGGTGAAGGTGAGTTTATCGTCAGTATAACGTGCAGTGCACCTTCGCAGCCTTCTTCCTCCTTCCACACTATTTTCTTCAGCGCTCGAGCTCTCTACTGACTCTTCTCATCTGAGCGCACATCGTCTGCGACTCTCCTCGCCGTCAGCTGCTGCCACATCACTGTTGCTACGACATCCCCTCGCCGACCGTGTTGCTGTTGCAGCAATAGTGCCCTCATCGTCGTTGCTTGATAGCCATCTAGCTGCCCTCGCCGCCGTTGCTGCCACAGGCTATGAAGGTTTAAATTTTTTGTTTTTTGTGCCTCAGAAAGAAAGTGACATGAGAAATTGATAATGTTCTCTGAAAATCTCTCCTACTCGAAGTAGAAATAGATCTTGTTTTTATTGGTTATTATGATTAAATTTACTTATGATAATCAACCTCAAGTGAAATTGAGCTATTTCACTTGAAGAGTGAGAAACTGATATTGTGCTTACCTAAAAATGTTTTTTTATTGTGTTTTGTCAGGCTAGTTATAATGGGTGGAAACGCATTTTGTGTTTGTTATGCAAATGGAAATATCTAATATAGAGGTGACGATGTTGGTTATGATAGAGGACCAATCAGAACTATAATGGTCCGTATTGAGTTGAAATTTGACAGATTTCATAGCGATATCTACATGAAAGTTGGAATTAATTGATGTAACCGTGAAGTTGAGATTCAACATAGGTTCCCATTAAGTTTGGGAAATCAAGGGAACAAGCATGTCATTAAATATGTTTTGGCACCCATCTTTGATGATGATTCGTTAGAAACAATGATGTGCTTCGGTGAAAGTACTGGTGATTGTGTGGAGCTATATATTAACCCTTAGAGAGGTGTGAAGCATCCATCGAATGCGCTACTAGAAATAGAATGTCTAATGTAGTTATGGAAGAATGTAATGTTGTTAATGAACCCAATGCAGATGTAAACTTGGTTGTTGTTGGTAATGATGGTGGTGTGCATGATGATGTTGGTGAGCCAATTTGGTATTCACCATATAACATACATACGGAGGAAGTGCCTGATCGTATAGGTGACTCATTGGTTGGAATTGATATGCATGCTCAAACACATCAAGTAAATGAAAACTCTACCAATGCTTCTTAGAGTTCACCAATTCAGCTTGCAACCAGTGTAGGCACTTGTAGGTTGCAATTTAACGTGCCTGTTTCATGACATTCTGTTGATGTTGACGTGAATGATTGCCATGATGAGGAGATGCATGTCGAAGATAGATTTTAGGGTACTGCTCCTACTACTGATGATGAGATGGAAAATGGAGGTGCATGAGATGATGTAAGAGGTCAACGTGGGGATAGGAGTGATGTTCCTGTTATTCCTCGTGTTCCTTTCTTTAGTTTGCATGGTGGAGAAACATATTGCTCTTAGGAAGAAAATGAAAGCATGATAGGTGACAATATAAGCCTAAGCATTGAATTGAAGAAAGGAATGTTGTTTCCAAGAAAGGAAGATGTGATATTCGTTGTGAAAAATTATCACATCAAGAATAAATATGATTTTATTGTTCGTGAATCATCAAAATTAATTTGGTCTGTGATTTTTATGGAAAAAGATAATGGTTGGAAATGGAGATTACGGGCACATTGATAAAAATTTGATGGATAATTTGTGATTGGAATTTTGGATGGACCACATACTTGCATTGATAAAAGAAAAAATCAAGATCATCCACAATTGGATTGTAATTTCCTTGCCCATTCGATAGTCAATCATGTTAGAGATTCTCCAATTGTAAAGATCTCACATCTGAAGACAGTCTTAAAGGATAAGCATGGCTACCAGGTGACATGAAGGAGAGTTTGGGATGCAAGAAGGAAGGCCATCAAGCTTGTGTACGGTGATTGGAAGGCATCGCATAATGACTTGCAATACTTCACGCTATAAAGGATAGGAATCCAGGCACCTTTATTGATATTGCATATGTGACATCATATGAGGATCCTACCAAGGAATATTTTGTGAGAGTTTTTTGGGCATTCGGACCCTGTATTGAAGCATTCAAGTATTGACACTCAATGATTAGCATTGATGGGGCATTCTTGTATAGAAAGTATAAGCAGAAGTTACTTATTACATGCAACATGGATGGTGATAACCATATTGTACTATTAGCTTTCGCAATCGTCATTGAGGAAGCAATAGACATGCGGGGTGGTTCCTCATGCACCTTCGCAATCATGTAATTGGAGATCATGAAAGTTCCATATGTTTGATTTCAAATTGTCATTGAGGGATTTTGGCAGCAGCGACTACAGATTATGTTGGATTATGACCTCCCTTTGCTATATGGAGGTTTTGTTCACGACATGTTGCAAGTAACTTTAACGTCACCCACAAGAATGCTACATTGAAAAAGTTGATGACACGAGCATCGTTGCAAGCGTCGCTAATTAAATTTCAAAGATGTATGAAGAAAGGGAAGGACATTAATGAAGATGCACCAAAGTGGTTCGATGAACATGGATGCCCACCAGTAAGGTGGACATTAGCATTTGATGGTGGTTATCGATTTGGTTATAATGCCATGCTGAAAGATGCAAGATGTTTATTTGTGGCTGCACTAGTTGAGAAGGCATTTTACAACTGTGTGTCATATTTTGATGAGTGACGAGAGGAAGCATCTGTAGGGATATTGAGAAATGAGTGGTTAACGAAGTACACTCAGAAAAAACTTCAGTATTGGGGTGGCGTTGCAAATATACATCATGTGATGAGATTTCATGGACAACCTCATCTACATTATGAGGTTGTTACCGGTCAGCAACATACAGATTATGGAGAAAAGGGTGACAAAAAGCATGAAGTAAATCTTCATGATCGTACATGTTCTTGTAACAAGTCGCAGATATACAGAATTCCATGTTCACATGCTTGTGCAGTCCTTTCACATAGAAATGTGCATCTTGAGCAATTCATTGGAGAGTGGTATACATGGGAACAATAGCTTAAATTGTACTCTGGGAGATTCTATGCATATGGCAATAAAGAGACATGGGAACCTCATTCACTTCCATTTATAATACCTCATGAAAGTCAAAGACATGAAAAAGATTGACCAAGATCAAGTAAAATACACAATGAAATGGATATTAGAGAGCTAAGAGGGCAAAATATTTATACTGGTTGTAACAAACCTGAACACAGCATTCATAGGTGTCCACCTGCTACACAAGCATCTCAGTCCTCCTTCCCTATTGCACAATCTTCTACACCTACTGTATAACACAGCATTCATAGGTGTCCACCTGCTACACAAGCATCTCAGTCCTCCTTCCCTATTGCACAATCTTCTACACCTACTGTATAGTCTTCGGTGTGTCAAAAAAGCAAAAATAAAAATAAATGTGGGATTTGTAGACAACTTGGACAAAACTTGTTTTTATTTTGTACTTGTTTAAATTTGTTCATATAACGTCATTTCATGAACAGAAGCGTGTATGTATGCATCTAGCCTCATTTTAAAAAGCTTTCTTAGCAAACTTTACATTATTCCTTTTTAGCAACGTAAGTTTTTTATCATTTTTATAGATGGAGTCGGGACTTGATGATAGGAGTATCTTGAGACTGCAGGATAGCCATTGATCACGCAGTGTCTGGGAGGGTGGAGATGCAAGGGAAAAAAATAATCGTAGGAATTGTCAAGTAATTATTTCTTCAATTGGTAATAGTGTTATTTTCAATTGTAGGACTCTACATGGTTAAGATGTAGACGTCAAGAGTGCATCTTACATGGTGATCCAGTTGATCTGAGAGTTGTTGATTATGTCAGAGAGCTAGATTTGGAGGCATACATAAGCTTGAGTTCGTCCAGCTTGATTGGGACCTTATTACCGCCCTTTTAGATAGATGGAGACGTGAGACTTCCACGTTTCACATGAGCCATGGGGAGATGACCCACACTTTGGAGGACATATTGGTTATTACTAGACTAGTTGTAGATGGGACAGTTGTTACTGGTGCTACGACATTGGATAGTTGTCCAGCACTGTGTGGATGAACACTAGAAGGGAGGCAGATTATAGGTTTGAGAGTTCTCATGACATGGCTTATTGATAACTTCCTACAGTTGCCACTTGATGCTGACGACGAGACAGTACAATAATATGCACGAGTATGCACATTACAACTCCTTGGTGGCATCCTTTTTGCAGACAAGTCAGGATCTCATGTCTCCCTCATGTTCCTGCCACTCCTTTAGGATTTACATGTTACATGATAGTATAGTTGGGGTTCAACAGTTTTGGAATACTTGTATAGGCAACTTTGCCTAGCTTCAGCTACTGGAACATATGAGATTGGAGGTGCTTTAGTTGTACTGCAGATGTGAGCTTGGGAGCAACCACTGGGATGTCGTTGGAGGGCAGCATTTGATGTTTGGAGGGTGTTGACACATGTTGTTAGACCATACCAAGATGCATTCGACTTACAAATCCCTAATCAGGTATGTACTCTTATATTTTTTTCATGCGTTCGACTTACAAAAGAGAATTTTTGGTAAATAGAGAGTTGCTTCCCTGACAACATCGCCAAAAATAATTGTTGACCAATGACCATCATCAAACAATCATAATGAAATGTTGTTGTCGGGTTTTTATCCCCAACGACGGTGTCAAAAATATGATCGTCGATGACCGATTTGCACTAAAAATGGTGTTTAATGTGCCGTTGTTGTAGTATAGTTGTCACAAATGCAGGCCGATGTCGCGACAATTTTATTTATTTACAATTTTTACCGATTTATTTTTAGGTCGTTCACTAGGAGACAATTATTGATATACATTACTCTCTAAGTCTAAAAATGTTCTTTTATTCCAAAAATGTTAATTTTATTTACAAAATGAATGAATTAATCAATCAATGAAAGAATTGGTTAATTATTTACAAAAGAATCAATTAAAGTGTGTTACAATGCCTGAAAATATATGTCCACAAACATGCATCAAAAACTATATATAACTACTCTATGATAATTATTTACAACTAATATAGGTAATACCTAAGTATAAGTACAAAAATAGTTAATAATATTTACTATATTAAATTATATTAGCATACTAATATCAATAGTAACATATATTATATATACAGTAACATAAATAAGCGTCACTAAAGCCTTAGTAAAATATTTACATAGCATACGGCAAAATAGGTATCTACAAATGTACAGTGACGGATGAATCTGTCATTAAAGCTCTTAGTTATTTATAAACTTATAAGAGCTCAAATATACTATACTAGTTTTCTTCCTCTTTATTCCAGGACTTTTGCTAGAACCCTTCTGTGGCTTTAGCTTTTTCCCTACTGCAGATCCAACTTCAGGCCATCTCCTGAGCTTTTTATTCCCTACAATCCAAATAATGCATTGATCAGTACATTATAACATTAGTTTATGCATATCTAAATAAAATAGGAAAGATGCAATGTATGCTATTTATGCATGTATTATACTACAATTATGCTAAGTTCTAGTTTAATTTAGGTCATTTAAGTTCTATAATTGCTGCACAATGATATCCTCATGTCTAAATCATTCTAGTCCCTAGCAAATGCAAAACTAAGTCATCTACAACTGAGTCCCTAAAGGACTAATTACTTTTGTCAAGCATAAGACTAGAGATTCTTTTCCTTTTTGTTTTCATCCTAAAATCTAGAAGTCCAGACAATTATGAAAGTGCAACTATGTAGCTTCTGCAATGGATTTGAGTGAAAAGCCAATTCACCTCTAAAGTCTATACTTGACCCCTAGTAAAATTCTAGCAAAATAAGCAAACTTCTTCCCTTAGGATATCCAAGATATTCTTTGATTTCTACCTTGACTTTTAGCTTAAGTAGAGAATGTCTAAGGCAAATAGGTGTGTAATTAGTGGTTCACTCTCATTTTGTGCTACATAGCGGTTAGTATTACAGAATCTAGATTCCCAAATTATTAAGTGGATCTTCCCAGAGAAAAGCAGGAAAAACTATACTCTCTTTGGTCCCTTTGTATTTACTCTCTCTTTTTATTTCTTTTCTCTTCTTTTTTTTTCTTTTCTTTTTCCTTTTTCTTTTTGAGCTCAAAATCTCACCGGATTTATACATATAGTCTATATTTGGTTTTCTCACATGACATTAACACTTTAATAGAGTTCCAATAACCCTAACACTAAGTCGGAATTCCTTAGCCAGTATTCAGGTGATAAAAAATACAGGAAAATGGGTTAATGTCATATTTGGTGGATTGCAATTGTGGTGGGTGATATTGCCTCAATGTAATTGAATTAAATACTAAGGCACTCATAAATGTAATTCCCTACGGGAGGGGGTGAGATATGCGTGACGTAATATGAAATGCTGAATAAAAATATAACAGTCTCACAAATAGCACAATTATACAAGTATTTTTAGGTGGAAACCAAAATCAGGTAAAAACCACCACCTAACCCTCTCAAGTTATGATTTCCCGATCGACCTAGTCGATCAAATCCACTAAACAAGTCACCTCAATGAGGGTGACTTAACCTCTTACAACCACACTACTTTGAACGAGGGTAGTGTACCTCAAAACTCCTCTTCACAAGAAGGATTTTGTCTTGTAAAGGAGATGGGAATTCGCAACGCAAATACCCAACACAATTACAAAGAAAAATTATAACACAACCTATAGAGCCAACAAAGATTAACCTAGCTACTATAGGTGATGAAACTTCCCTTTGATGAAGGGAGTGCATCGACGTGACAACGTGGGTGCGTGAACCACGCACGGGCACCTCGTCGCTCTTGTAATCACGGAGGGAGAGTGGGTGCGCAACTGGATTCAAGCTCTCTAGATGTGGAACAAAAGCTTGGAGAGCTAGAACTTCCTCTAGATGATCTTCTACTTCTTTTTGGCACAAGAGATGTGGAAATGGTATTCAAGGTGTGTCTTGGTGTGTTTTTGCAAGGTAAGGGTCCTCATCTATTTATAGAGGGCCTAGGAAGGCTTTGGAAGCCCTTAGAAAGCTTCCATAGCCGTTGGGGTTGAACCTAAGGAAAAACAGACCATAATCAGAATCAATCATGATTCTGACAGGGTCATCAGACGTCTGGTCTAGGTATCAGACATCTGGAAAACCTATTTGAGACATCTGGGAACTAAGTCAGATGTCTGATTCTAGGCGGGTTTCCTTCTTGACTTGGTTCAGACCTAAATAGGGTTTTAGTGTATGGCCATCAAACGTAATACAGGACGTCTGGCCCTAGGTCTGAATGTCTGAAAACCTATTGTACTACAGAAATGGATTCCCAAGATAGGTTAACGGCTAGGAAATCTGACAAAGGTGATTTTGGGTCAACCGAGGCTAAATGGTCACATATCAGACGTCTAGGTTCTTCTACGGACGTCTGATATAAGCCTAATGGTCACAACCCTCAATGTTTAGTTTGGTAGCCAATGTTCCACTAATTGGATGTTTGGCACAACCATCAGACGTCCTCTAGGACGTCTGGACTAATGTCTGGTCATTTGATTTCATTAGACAGAACCTACAAAGTCCAGCCTAAGTCATTGGACGTCTGAGTCAATAGTCAAACGTCTTAAAAGTCACTATCAGACGTCTGATTAGGCTGACAGAACCCTATTTTGGTTTTCTAAGTTCTTTACAGAAAACCTAAGTATCGTAGCGTTGTGCAAGTATTCTTAGGACTACTTTGAGGGTACTTTGAGGCTCTTTAACATATATCTAGACACAAAGAATAAAGAGTAAAAGAATTACAAAAGAATACATGAAAAGAGAATCTATCCTATTCTTCTCTTCACGCTTTCACTCCTCGCGAAGCTCCTTCTTCTCCATCAAGCTCCTTCGATCCGCCATAGATGCGAGCTCGAGCTCCGTTTAAACACGTTTCCATTTGCAATTTGATCTGAAAATTAAGACTTAAAAGCAAATGTTAAATAATACATATTTTGTTATCATCAAAATAAATTATCGTGGTGCTCTAGCATCAGCAATAAACTCCTCACTTTTTTCTTTCTTTTTTTTTCTAATTTTTTTCCTCTCTTTTTTTTCTATATACATTTTGTTTCAATTTCTTTCTTAAATTTTTTTTTCTATATATGTTTTTTCAACACAACTCAATACAGCACATGACATATGCAAATTTTATTTAGGAGGCATTATTAGGGATTGGTGTTGTTCAAGAGATATTGGGTGGCATATGTGGTGGAAGTGACTACTTTCGGCACTAGGAAGAGATGGATAGGACAACGTATTCCTGACCTTGACATCACTACCCTCCTTCAGCTGAAGATTTCGTAAAGAATGGTCGTAACCATCCACCTTAGTCCTAGTTTTATTAGAACTCGCTCTCGGCGTATTTGCCTTGGTTGGTGGCTCTCAAAATTTAACACAATCAATTATACACAGGAACCGAGAGCGAAAATGTGCCTAACTCTGAGTATCATCACTCAATTATCCAGAATTCTAGATTCCTTACACTAATCTTAGAGCACCAGTAACACTCTACTCTCATCTCACACTTTTTGGTGGATTTTAGAAGAAGATTTGCTAGACTCCTTGACACTGTCCAAGGGTTCCGGAAAAGAAGCACTACTTCTTCTCGACAAACTGAAGATGTTTATCAATCTTCACAGTGAATCCATTGCAAATTCTACGTGTGAGTGTGAAAATTGTACTGGATTCGAGATTATAGGAATCAACTAGAGGATAAAAATCCCTGATGCATCTTCTTGCTAAAAATTTTATTCATGCATGCAATATGTATATATGCTATATACAATTAACCTCTTCTAATTTGTACTTTATTGTTGTTCCCTTATCGGGTTGCATTCAGCTTGGTCCTTAATTCAGAACAAAAAGATGAGCGACTGAGTCAGAAGTGGCTGTAGCGAATGATTTCTAGCTCCAATGCAAGCATTGAAGGTGGAGTCGGTTCTTAAATAAGGACCCTAAAGTACAATTACATGCTGCTTAGAGGTTTTCCTAAATGTTGGCATAAGGAATTTTCAGTTTTGATGTATCTACCCCACCATGCCTAAGATCTTGCATGTCCTCATGCATGAATATAAAAGAAAATAAATTAAGACAGGGAGTAAGTGGGTAAAAATCACCTGGAATTGCTCCTGAATTGTCATTCAGCACTGGCCAACTTGATGATATGAAATATACAGAAAAATATCCTAAAAGAAAATATGCTTTGTATAGAAAGATATCAAATGTAATTTATAAATGCTGAGTTTAACGCCTTTAGCTAGGCGAGAACTCAATCAGATAGATCAGTGATTGGAAACGAGCAGGTCAAGATCAACAGGAACATGTCTATCTATAGTAGAATGTCGAATAGGGGTAAGAAGTGAAGGATAATTAGAATGAGGATCATGATGCTAATTCTGCTGATCAATCATGTTCCAAAATTCAATGGGAAATTGTTGAGGAGGTGGATTGATAAAATGTATGTTAGCATCAGAGTCTGGATCATAGGGGTCTTCATAGTGGTAATCCACATCAAAAATCATGATCTCTCCAGACCCCAGGTTATATGAGGGTACATGTGTCATTGAGGGTTCTGCATATAGGTCACTAAAATCCCCATCAGAAATTTTCTCATCCTCATCAGTACTGAGCTCGGATTCATCAAAAGCTATCTAAGTCTTCGAATCGAGCCGTCCATTAGATTGACTAAGATTGTGGGTAAGTCCTCAATTCATTCTGCTCAGTATTTCTCCCTCATAAGTAGTGGGTTCCTCATCAAATAGCATTTCTATTTCCCTAGGCAAATCATCCCAAGCCATTCCTGATATCAGTATTAGGAGTAGAGAGTGTAGTCTTAGAGTTTCCGTCATCATCCTGGTAGGCGGAAGTAGAAAGGTGCAAATAAGATGATGCTTGGTTAAAATCGGATTCACTTCCCATGGGAAGTGACTCAGACTGATCAATAGTGTCCCATCCAGATGTTGCACTCAATTCATCCAAGCACATATGGTCATCAGGAGTGATTGATTATTCCAATTGGAAAGCTCGTACTTCAGGGTTTCCATCCAGATCCATGTCCTCAAGCGGATCTACTCCTTCCTCTTAGTCGGGTTATCCAACCCAAGAAGTATCTCCCAAGATTCAGGGTATTCAGATTAAGAGTCAGTTTTGGAGATACTAATCCCTTCCCCATCACTTTCCTGAATGGGGCTCTCAGATGAGTCTATTTGGAATATTCCCAGCTCATGTCCCTTATCCACCCCAGATGTTTCTCCCCATGAATTCATTCCGAGTGGCTGGTCTAACGAATCCCTTGTAGTACTTTCAAGTGCAGTTGCTTCAGGTTCTTCTAGGTCCTCAAGGCTATTCTCCACCTGATACTGCAAAAGCAGTATTCTGGAAGTGTCTAATTCTGTCTGATTAGCCTTGTCACGAATTCTAATTCCTGAAGGGCCGTCATTAAAGCTTCTTTAGCAAGAATCCAGGTTTGTCTATGTTCTGGATCAGTGGTAGTCTAGACTTCATGTAGATAAATTGCGACCTTTTCCTTAGTCCTTTCTATCATTCATTGCAATCTGAAGTGTGGTCACATATGCAGTGGCAGTTCACCAAGGGTTCCAGGAGATGAGTTAGGTCTACCAATGTTCCATGGGTGAGATGTAGAAGAATGAAATCCACACCCTGGGACATTAGATGGGGTCCTTTGTGGGGCCAACTAGTATTAGTCATACTAACCAGGGTCAGGATATGGGTTAACCATTTTAGCAACCCGAGAAGAAGGATCAGGCAAAGAAAAAAGTCATCTTCACCACCTTGGGTTTGGTTCCCAAGGTTGTTCTGATTTAGTGACCCAACCTTCCAGATGAGCCATCAAGTCCAGATCTGGTGGATCTTGACTAGGTCCAGGTCCAGGATTAGCCATCTTTATTAAGAGAGTAGAATGGTGAGAAGATGGTTTGGGTGATGAGACGAATCGCCTTCGCCTCCTTGGGATTGGCTCCCAAGATCCAACCAGTTGAGGTCTAACTGACCTCCTTCCTTGCATACACCAACCAACCCCAGGGTTGGTGCAGCCAAGCCAGACAAGGCCAAGGCAATCACGTGGTCCTTAGAGTCAGGTGACCAGATTTTTCGTTAAGATTCTAATTAATGAAGAAAAATTTGTCGTACAATCTACTGCAAGTAATCCCAACCCCCCAAGCTGACCCAGCCAATCTGGACAAAGGGACTAAGGGGAAGGTTCTTCTTTTGGCTTTCACGTCCGGTTCCTTTGTACCCCCGAGCCGCCATCGTTTGATTTTGCCCCGTAGATTTGGCTAAGGTTTGGCTAAGGCAGTTGTGATGACTCAGTAGTATGACAACGAATTCAGGTTAATTAACGTGTTTTAGACAATTTTTCCTTCACCTTTCTCTTCAACTTGGGGTTGTTGGTGTGTGGTCCACAAGGTGACCAAGCTCACCGGCTAGCCACTAGACTTGATGGAGTCTAGGTTAGCCCAATGTGGTTTCTAGAATGTAACCCTAAAAGTTGAGCCTAGGATCCATGCAAGTTCGAAGTGTGTTGCAGACTAGTATTCAAATGCAAATTATTCTCTTCGGCAAAATTTGAATTCAATTGATTTCAAATTTGACATGCAGATTCCTTTTTCAATTAGTTTTCTAGAGAATAGTGTTTTTGAAATTTTTACTATTTGAAACGAATAAATATAAATTTTTAACTATCGGGAGGTCATATCTGGAATTTTGACCCCTTGTCGATTTGTAATTTGAAATAGTATCAAATAAAATCTAAAAATTTGGGAAAAATATGAAATGAAAGCTAGTTTGATAATATTTCAAACCCTACTATTTTTGGTCAAATCTGATTCGTGTACAATTCGAAATCGCTTTTCGAAATTCAAAACTTTTCAAATCTGGGTCAGTTTGACCCCCTTGTAATTCGTGAATTTTTAAAAATTCTATGATTCAGAATTTTTCAAATGAACGATGCCATTAGAAAGCTGGTTTGAAAGCAAAGCTTATGCCTAAATTTCTAAATTTTTGGCTTTATAAATATTCAGCAAATGAATTTTTAATTCACAATTAAAATCTGGCCAAATTTTGTGAGATGGTGAAAAGGCTTTTGAAAGAGTTTGAAATTCAAAATCCCACTTTTTCACAAAAATAATTTTTTTTCTGAGTTTTTTCAAAAGAAAAATTTTCAATCTTTTCTAAAACTTCTTTTTTCTTTTTGGAGGGATAATTTTTCAAAATTTTTTTCTTCTTCTTTTTTTTAAACAGAAACTCTAACTTAAGATTCAAAGGGAACCCTAAATCTAAAATCTAATTTTTTTTCTCACGAAAATATGTAGATTGTTTTTTTTCAAAAACCAAATTCTACCTAGAATTCAAATCTACCTAGGGTTCAGAAAGGGAAATTCTAAGCTAAGATAAAGATGTGCACCTTATTTTTTTTCAACTACGCCCGTTGTGTGCGTAGATTCCACTCTTCATTTCCTGCACATCAAAAAGCAAGCAAAAGTGGATTTGTCACTATTAAGCTCACAAAAATCACAAATCAAAATCGTGTTGCCTCCCTGGCAATGGCGCCATTTGTTGGGGTCGTAGATTGCGTATTTGATTTAAAACATGTTGTAGTATAGTTGCGAAATACGACTCGACAAAAATTAAGTTAACAAGATGTGAGTCCCGGTCGATCTCAAGGAGGCGTTTAGAAAAGCGAAATTGATTTTGATTTCCACACTTGCTTAAAATTGTACCTCGGTCTCTAAGGTGCGAGTTAAAGATGCGCCAGTCGCTTTACTTATGCGGAAAACGTGTGCGTGCATCAAATAGATCACGAATGTGAAGGTGTGAGTTGGTGTGTGCACGACTTTGACAATACAATGATGGCTAGCTGAAAACATATCGATCTCTAATTCATTTATATCTTCGAGGACAGTCATTTTAATTGCAATATGATAGGAATATAAAGCAAGCAACTTATAGAGAAACAGATATCATGAAGGTATTGATTTTATTTTCTCAAGAATGGTCATCATTACAATTGGCTCTAGAGACATGCTTGTACATAAAAGATTAAATCAGGAATTCTAGCTAACAGAATATGGATGCATGCTTGGATCTAAGAAAGATTATGCGTGCATCTTGCAGGCAGGAGATTACTACACTACTAAGTAGTAAATTCAATGTAGAAATTAAACTATGAAGAACTCTTATCTACAAGAACTCAAGGCATTGGAGGTGGTCTCCAATGGACTGTGGAGCTTGAGGTGGTAGGAAGGAGGTGGGGCGGCCAATGGTGGTTAGCCCAACCCCTGGAGAGGCGGTGGAGAGTTGCTCTAGCCTTGGGCGTGGAGGTGGGAGTGTTGATGGTGATGGTGCTTGTGGATGGAGGTGCACATGGAGCTAAAGTGAATGGCTAAGTGGCTAGATGGCTAGATGGGGGCTTGTGGCCATCCAAGGGGTCTTTAAATAGACCCTTGGGTTGGCTCTCTAGAGAACTCTGGAGTTCTCTAGAAGAACCTCCATCTTGGCATCAAGATGGGAGGGGAAGTGGTCTTCTTAGATCCACATTTTGTGGATCTAAGAGTGGACTCCCTTGGTTGCCATTTTTGGCAACCACAGGTGGCGCCATTTAGAGAAGACTCAAGATGGTGCGTGAATGTGTGTGTGTGTGTGTGTGTGTATGTGTGCACGTGAATGTGTGGCTAAGTGTAGCCGTGGGTAGGTGGTCAAGTGGACCACTTGGTCCACTTCAAGTAGGTCTAGGTTGGTCCTATGTAGTTGTCTAAAATTGGTTTAAGTGTAACCTATTACTAGATGGTTGATCAATTAAACTTGGCTAAGTTTAATTGAGTTTAGTGAGAACCTAATTAGGTTCTTAGGAAGGTTTTGGGTTAGCCAATTGGACTAAGTAGATCTAATTGGACTTGCTTGGGTTGATTTGAATCAATCAGATTCAGGTCTAACCCTAATTAGGTTCTTCTGAGCCTAATTAGACATGAATAGGTACGGATGGATCAATTGGATCCTGGGTAGACCCAATTGGATTTAGGTGCACCTAATCAAGTAGGAATGCACCCAATTGGATGTAGTTTAGGTAATTGGGTTTGGGGTTGAGTCCAATTAGACTAGTCCGAGCCCAATTAGATTGGGGTTAGCCTAATCAACTTCATCTAGACCCATTTAGAACATGGCTAACCCAATTACGTCCAATTGAGCTAATTGGGATATTGAGGGATCTAAATGGGATTCTAAGGTGGGAATTGGGTTAGGGATAAGAGGGTTGAGTATAAGGATAGTGGATAGTGGGAATCTAGATAGTGTTATCTAGGTTTTGGCTGAAGTGGGGAAATTGAGGTGTAGGGATAAGGGTATCCTGGAATGGGGGTAAGAGTTGGGATAATGTGGATAGGGGCATGGATAGCACTATCCATGTTTTGGTTTTCAACTAAACTAGCCTAATAGGGAGTTGGCTTAGGGATAGGGACATGGATAAGGTTATACTAGAGACTAAGGATAGGGATAGGGTTGTCCTAATGCTAGGGATAAGTGCAGGGATGACTTAATGTTCCTCATAATTTAATCTAAGCATTAAAATTCCACTTAGTAAGGTAGTATACCTCATCCCTATTTTATTTATAACTTTATTCCAAACTTCCACTCCAGCTTAGCTATAGCTTTGGCTTCTTCACTGCTTCAAATTCGGCTTCAGGCCTTCTTCTAAGCTTCTTATTGCCTACAATCCAAATAATGCACTAATTAGTATATTATAACATTATTTTGTGCATGTCTAAGTCAAACAGGAAAGATGCAATGTATGTTGTTTATGCGTGGATTACACTACAATTATGCTAAGTTTTAACTTAATTCAGGTTATTTAAGTCATATGATTGCTACACAATTACTACTCTATTATACTTTATATTAATTATATACGTATACATATTTATATTTATTTATTTACATTATTTATATACATATACTATTATATTGTATACTTATACTATATATATATTATACATATATATACATATGCACATACACACATAGGCACTCACACTTAGCAGCAGGAGCGGCTTCTCTTCTCTTCTTACTTAGACGATTTAGGGCTTTTCAATCTCAACACACATGCAGGGGCACTTAGGCCAAAAATTGTGTTTAACGAGCGAGCAGCTCATCCGAGGGATACACAGTGCTTACTAGAGGCGGGACCAGACCTCTACTAAGGCCGCCCTAATTTTAGTTAGGTGAATTTTATCTCATTTAAGGCCCAGTAGGCCCACATCAGATCTGCACAATGCATGGCCCACATTAGATCCAGGTTGTGCCTAAGGCAGGTCTCACCGTTATCACGACTGAATCTGGAGAGACCATCCCGACCCGCAATGCGAATTCGTGGAGAGTCTGCATTGATTACCGAAGACTAAATGCCTCCATGAAGAAAGATCATTTTTCAATACCATTTATTGATCAGATTCTCAAGAAATTGGCAGGAAATCGATTCTTCTATTTCTTGGATGGTTATTTTGGATATAATCAGGTGGCAATTCATCCAGAGGATCAGGAAAATATCACCTTTACCTGCCCCTACGGTATGTATGCATTCCGTAGGATGCCTTTTGGGCTATGCAATGCACCTGCCACCTTTCAGTGGTGCATGTGATTGCACAGCAATCATGCAACCTAAATCACCTAAATTAAGGTAGAACCTAGCATAACTTAGGATCAATGCATTCATAGGCATCGTAAGCACAAAAGCTAGTTTATTAGTCATGTAGATAATATCGTCATTTTATGACCTAAAAGAGAGATGATTTTAATCGCAGATAATTCGAAGCCGTGGATGTCAGATCAGACTAGACTGATCTGATCAGAACAACGACAGGAGTCCAATGGTTTCGAAATCGTCCCGATCAAACAACCAGAGCATCGTGTGCAGTTCATAGAAGAATGGACATCGTGGAGCCGAGGGACAAAGATATGAGCCTCAGATGAAGAATCCAACTTCACGGATGAATCTGGATCGATGATCGTAGTCCAATGACGCAAAAATCAACTAGATTAGAGGTCTACATCACAAGATACAAGGAAAAGAAGATGGACGACCATGATGGCGCCACGTGGTGCCATCACAGCCGATCCCTCACCATTGCCCCATCTAGGAAGGCCACCCTTGCAGGTTGTGACGAGCGTGCCACGTCGCTCGTCCAGCCAGTTAAGAATAAATATATACAAAGAGGAAAATATAATAGAATGCGTGCATAACGCATTGGCTCGTGTGCGTCCACGAGATCTGGAGATGCCCGTTCGAGCCGCAATCCACGTAAGGGCGGGTGTGAATTAAATCAGACCGTTAGATTATGAGGAGAGGGTTGAGATCAGAACACGTGGCACAACGAGGGTGCTGTGTGACTGAGCACGTGATCCGATGCGATTTGCGAAACAGAAGGCAAGCGGGCGAGCAAGTAAGCCGTCCGATCTTATGTTAAGGCGGGATTAAGAGGCAAACGATGAGCAGGAAAAGAGATAAGCGCACTGTAGGTGTTGAAGCGGGGCTCAAGGAGAAAGAGGGGCTGTGGGATCTTGATCTAAAGGTCGAGAAACTGCCACGTGTCAAGCTCAGGTTGAATCCGAGCATTTTAAGCGCAAATGAAAGTATTTTGAGGCCAAATTAAAGCCATTGATCTCTCAATCAATGGAAATGATCAAATAAGAGTTGTTACACAAGATTAAGGCCTCAAATACCCTTTTTTCCCTCCATAAAAGCTATAAAAGAAGGTCTAGGGCCCCCCAGTTGAAGCATCTCTCTCTCCTATCAACTCCAGATCTCTTCTACTGACTTCTCTACAATTCTTCATCCCTCTACAACTCCATCCTGGGCTCTGGATCTAAGGTGATATCACATCTCGCACAAGCATCCCACAAGCGACATCGTCTCTCTGCCTCCCTCTATCTATCTCTCTCTCTCTCTTTCTCTCTCTCTCTCTCTTTCTCTCTCTCTATCTCTACTTTTTGCATAACAATTTCTATTGTGAAAATCTCTTTATCAATGCAATTAAAATTGATCTAATGGATATCTGATGCCTCTTTATACAGATATACATATATAAATACCATTAGAACTAATTTATTGAAAAGCTTATGTTAAAAATCGAGATTGCCTTCCTGCGAACGACTTGGTACTCACAGGAGTTTTATAAATTTATTTGTCTACGTGTTTTCATGCTATACTGCTTCTGAATAATCTTTTAAAATGTGAATTATGTGTCGACCAAGTTGGCGTCGTTGCCGAAGAGGCAACAGAAATTTTTGAAGCTTTCTTTGGTGCTTATTCGAGATCTCTAACTTGTTATTTTTCCGATAATTTTAGGAAGAAAGAAAATTTGAATCGGACATGCGAACGAAGAAATCACAAGTTCTAACCTCAGGTAAGTACCCATAGTTTAGATTAGTTAGATCTAGGATTTTCTTGAACCCTAGGATTAGTTAGAATTTGTTTGCTTATTAAAAAAAAATTCTCTCTTGATTTTCAGACTAAAATAAAGTTTTACCTTAAAAATTCAATTCGAGTGATCCGTACATCCAAAAATTCTTAAATTTTTACTGGACATATATTTCAAAGTTAGAAACAACATATCCAAATTTTGTAGCAATAAGATTACAAAAAAATTTGAAAAATTCATGTACAAATCTATTATCAATACGGTTATTATTCTTAATTTTTCGAAGTTCAAAATATCATAGAAATTTTTATACAACTCCGATTGACTTGAAATTTAAGGCACTGAATTTCTGAGATAATCAAGAATTTAGGAAAAATCTTAAAAAATTATTTCTTGTATGTTTGATTGCTCGAATTATCCAATCACCTACTGGGGGTCAAAATTGACTACAAAACCCCTAGTACACTTTAAATCAGAAAAAAAAAGAAAATGTGCATTAAAAATTCTTGAAAATTATTTTTTGAGTGCTTAGTTAGTGGTGCAATAGGACCAATTGATTGCATTGCTTGGGTCACATCACTCATCTGATTTTGAACTTAAAAGAAACATCTAGAACAATCTGTGTTTAGGATTTCACGCTAAGGATATAGTACACTTACATTTCCATACTTAAAAGAAATCTATCAATTGGGATTTGGAAAACTCTTGTTTGCCTCATAAAAACCTTGATTGAAAATACTAACTCAAGTGAACCCTAAATCGCTTTAACACAAGCATTCGAATCTTAAAATTCACTTCATCTTAAGAAATTGCTTGTGAACCCTGTTTTCCTGAGCACTTCACACATTTCAAAATTAATTTTAAGGGAAAACAACCCCTAATGTCAAGCATATTCCAAAAGCACCTCAAACCCACTCCTAAAGCTGAGTAGACGTGCCCTAGGCAGGACTAATAGACTTGGGAACTTGAAACTAAATTGGGCTAAAGTCAAGGCCTTGTCTACTTGGATTCACTAGTGACAAGAATGGTCAGTGCGGTAACCACGTTAACCTTTAGTGGTGTCCCACCGTGCAGGGTGTCCTAAGGGGTCCCACCCTTCTAGCCAGCCAAGTACTTCAAGGGTTGACCAAACCCAATCGTGTTTTGGGGAACTAAGATTAAGTCTATTTAGGGTTAACACTATAAGGACTAGTTTGATTGCTTGTATTGAAAGGGCGGGTTATTCTCTCGTCTATTAACTCTCTTCTAGTACGTGGATGCTAAAAGGTCTCTGAACCTTGATTTGGTACCACCTTTAGAGAGTAAACTAAGGAGAAGACCTAATTTTTTTGAATACATTCCAATTACTAATTGCAATGAGGAAGAACTGATTGAGGAGGAAACCATGGACCCATACACTTTTGCCTCACACTATTCTCCCTATCCCAACCCTACCCTTACTTCAACTTCTTAAGGATGGGAGAACTCTCCTCAACACCCCGAACTTGATTCCCTTGCGTACACCTCATATTCCCTGAGTATAGCTAGGCCTACTTCAAATCCCACATGAATCGCTAGATGTCAAGGATCTCTACAACCTCAAAAGACACTCTCCATGCAGGACCAGCATCTGATTGGCATGACCAACTATCTTGACCGGTTTAGCTAGACTCATCTCACCCCGGATCAGGGATATGCTTCAGAATCCCAATACCTAGAATATCAATCCTATCCTCAAAATCACTTTGCCAATTATCCTAATTCCACCCAAACAACTTCACCTTCTCATTGGGATAACCCTACAGCAACCAATCAAGGATATGATTCCTACCCTAGGTATTCAAATGAATGATATTTTGATTCAATTATGGAAAGATATCTTGGAAATTATTATCCTAAGCCTGATCAAATCCATGACCATGGCAGTGATCCTGAGATCACCCAATTACTCCAAGCAATCCAGGGGATGAGAGAAGCTAATAAAAGAAACACAGATAATCTAACAAGACATCTCAATAGAATCCGGAAAGCACAAGGTGATAAAACTGGTCTGCGTATGAAACAAGTTGGTGGTAAGCCACGCAAGGTTGAGGATCTAACCTTAAGTATGACATCTTATCCAATCCTAACCTCTACATACACTAAGCCCACCCACCAACCCTGTGATTATGCAGAACAGATCCTACCCAGGCCTACAGCTGAACTAATAAATGATTTTGATATCCCAGAAACTGACTTTATGGAGGAAGACTCACTTGAGGAAATACATCTTGATTTAGGCCTTGAATTGCAACCATTCTATTTTGAGGAGCCAATTCATGGTGAGTTGGAGCATGAGTCTTTTATGTTTAAGGACACACAATTGGACTACATGGATGATTTGGGAGGATCAAAGCAAGATCAAGAAGATAAGAAGATTGAGGACAGTGACACTCCTAGCCAAGCATAGTTGGATGGCTTTGATGTCATCTTGTCTGAGGATTACCATGATCAGATGTGCCTAAACAATTTGATATCAGGATTTGGTGATACTAATCATTCTAAGATATCAAATATTGAAGCCAAATTCGCTTTCACTTCTGTTTCAGCTAATTCACACCCTTCTCTTCCCATCCACCAGAGTCCTGAAGAAAACCTTGACTCTTATCCTCAACATCTCAAGATTGAACAAAACAAACAATCCCCTTATGAAAAAGAAGTTCAAGAAATTGCAAAATTACTGGGGATGACTTATGAGGATCTATCTGAAGAAGCAAAGAATTTAACTGAATCATGGAATCCTGGGAAGTTTGATTTGAGTGATGAGGAGCAGAAAAATAATCCCTTAGAAGATGTAATTCAAAAGATAGACAATTGGGATCAAATTCAGAAGTCCACAGAACTAAAAGAATTTGAGGTCTTGACTAATCTACTTTTTGATCTTACTCCCCCTTGGGCTATGATTTTAAGGAATAATGAATTTTAGTCCATTACATTTGAAGACTTGCATCGTGATTTGGGCGACTCAAATAAGATTTTTGATCACCCCAGGGATAAGATTGAGGATTCTAATAAGTCCGGAACTAGTGAGATGGATGATTGGATCTTATTTGACTCACCTACTTGACATCCATCCATACCTAACTTGACTTGCAAAGTGGTTCCCTATACCATTTTAGACTACCCCACTTGGGTTCCTCCTTTCATTTTCCATCACTTTCAGAACCCATATGATGTATTCCCCACAAACCACCCTGTATCCACCTCATCTGCCTTCCTCATACATCACATCTTAAGGTTGCCATTATCTAGTTTCCACCATGGCACTTGCACTAATATTTCTCTCTTTTGTAGCATATGGCTGCAAATAGTTTCAAGTCTATTCACTTTATTTTTCTAACCATTTAGGCTTTGTAACGAATGTGTGCCCCAGACGTCTTTTAAGACGTCTGGGAGGTGGCCCAGACGTCGGGCCAGACGTCTGGGATCACAACCAGACGTCTGGGATCGTTTCTAGACGTCTGGAAATCCATTATTTTCGACACACGCGAGTCGCCTGCGCGCCTGAGCGCGCAGACCGCATATTCCCTCTTTTCCTCTCTGCGGCTGCAGGCGGCCTGCCACCTCCTCTCTCCTCCTCGCGCGGCCTTAAAAGGGCCACACCTCCCCTCCTGCCTCCACCGTCTCCTCCTTCTTCTCCTTCCTGTGCGCGAGAGCGAGCAGACGCGAGGGCGGTAGCGGCGGCCGCAGTGAGCGCGGAGGTGCGGCGTGCGAGGGCGGAGCTCTGCCGTGAGGGCGAGCTCGCCGGAGCGGCTTGGCCGGCCGGCGGAGGGCGCAAGGGGCGCGGAGCGACGCGGAGAGGGACCTGCTGCGGTCTGAGCAGCAGGAGCGCGAGGTGCGACGCAGGCGACGTCGCGAGCGGAGGCCGAGCAGGGTCCTGATTCTGGAAAAATTTCCAGAATCAGACGTCTGGGTTGATAGCTAGACGGCAAGGTAGACGTCTGTAAGATCATACAGACGTCTGAAAGGTGAGTTTACCGCCTTCCCCTTCCTTCCTGTCGACTGACCGTACTGAGGGAGGGAGTTGGCTGTGCGCAGGTTCGCAGATTCGCCATCCATTGCAAATCAGACGTCTGAAAGTTTTACCAGACGGCTGGAGTGACCTACAGACGTCCGGAGTGACCATCGGACGTCTGGGATATAGGCAGACTTCCCCGCAGACTTCTGGACGTCTGGGAAACCACGCTGAACAGGTAATTCTCTGATCCACTTTTTAAGACGTCTGGAAGGAGTTCCAGACGTCTGATTTTGCACAGTATCATCTTTTTCGACCCGTTTAGGGCCCGTTCGGGCTCCGTTTGCCGCGATTCGAGTTGCGTTCTTTTCAGAATTAATTCCTCTACCCGTCTACAGTAGCTATACACTGTTTTGAGACACTCCTTGTGTTTGATCCTTGTGATAGGACATCGTTCGGTTGCAGTCTTGAGAGTCGCGGAGGCACGCGGGATTCCCGATCACGCCCCCATTACTCCCGTTGTACCTGGTAGAGTGGCTTTAAGTATTAATAAAATCTGTTAAAGTATGAAACCATAACTAGAACCTAGGACATTGCATGAATCCTAGGAATCAGAAATATATGGAATGATAGTTCCTAGGTGTTGCATGAATCCTAGGGTCGGAAAACTAGATTGTATGATAGACCCTAGGATATGGCATGAATCCTAGGATGGAAAAACTAGTGGAATGTATAATACTGCAGTCTTGGAAAAATGGAAAGGAATATATGAAGCTGCCTGTAAATTGAATTCACAGCTGCCTGTTATGAATAAAGAAACATGATTGGGATCATGGTTTGTAAGAACGTGAAACTGGAAAGTAAGACATAAGATGTTCTGAAACCCTACGGGGAAGTAGGAGTAGAACTCCTGGAAAGCGAATGGAATAGAATTGGGGAAGTGAGCTGGCCCTTGAGTACGGAGTACCAAGGAGAGCGACTGTCCTCCTGTTTAGTGCAGAGCTGAGCTAGCTGCCCCAGGGACCCGGGGGTTAGGACTGGCCACTCTGTACCGACTTGTTGGCCCTCATGTACGTAGTACCGAGGAGAGCTAGTAGTGTTAGGAGAGTACTAGCTACCCCACGGGCCCCGGGGTTCTGCTAGCCTCCTTCACCGACTTGTTAGGCCCACCAGGGCAAACCAGGGTAGTCAGGCGAGGGTGCGCGGACTGTGGAGGGGCAAGGCCCTGGTTTGGTTACTGTGGAGGGGTTGGACCCCTGTTATTGAGAGGGCTCTGCACTGGTTCCGTGCTGTGCTTTGGGCGCGCCCGTTAACGGAAACGACTGACCGCGTGCCAGTGCGGGCTAGCTACCTGTGCGTTTATCGCGCGTGCCGTAGTCACCGTTACGTCTGTCAGTGACCTTGGGGTGGTTGACTGAGGGTAGGATCACCACGGGGGACTCTCCCGGCCAGGAGAGCACCACGTGCTACTTCTACTTTTGGAAAAGACTGTAATCAAGATCGTTCCCACGAGGACATTCGAGATCAAGTAAAGGATCTGAGAAACAAATGAAATAGTGAGAAAAATTGAAAGATGTGAATAAAGGAAGTAATAGAACATAACAGCTACTGTACACTCTACTGTTGCCTTTAGTTAGTTTGCCACTCTACTCAGCGTTTTGCTGACGTGTTACACTCGTTACCTTTTTCAGGACTAGGTGTTGAGCAGCCAGGGTCGGCGGCTGCAGAGGACGCTGGGCCGAGTAGGGTCCAGTAGAGTTACCACAGCCTTTTGTACCTCTTTTGTTTCTGTTCTAGTGAGTAGTTTTTGTTTCCGCTGTACCTTCTTTACCTGCAGTTCTTGTTATATGATAAATGTTGTTTTACTGTTGTGGTGGTACCTACTGTAGTAGTTTCTTTCCTTACTGCTGTACTTTCTTACTGTTAGTTATATTCATGCTGAATGTGGTTTATTTTACTGTCTTTTGGTTACTTCCTCGTTGGACGACTAGGTCTTGGGATTAGTCGAGTCGGTCTGGTTCTCGTGTCTCGTAGGGACTCGGGAACCGGGTCGTTACAAGATGGTATCAGAGCAAGGTCGTCCCGAGAAGTGAATCAAACGACTGGAAAATAACCAATTCACATGTTTATAGCTAGAGTAGCCACCACAACATGTCTCTTGACATGAGCTCCTAGAAGTTTTGTTAGGTACCGTCTATTTTGACGTTTCCGTTTTGTTTCGCGTCTCCATTGTAGGAGATGCCGCGTCGTGGAGCTAGGAGGGTGGGCCGCAGGCGCGGCCGAGGTCAGGGCCCGGGGGACAGATGTGTCGGGCTTGGAATACATACTACCCCTCCTCTTCTCCTGAGTATACCATCTCGGGACCTCGTCCAACTGATTCGAGAGGTGGTTCGAGAAGAATTTCAGCTTCCACCCACGTTGCCACCCCCTCCCCCTTCCGAGCATACGACAGGGGAGTTAGTGGTGGAACGAGATTTCCGCCGCCACACCTGGCGTGTTAGGAGAACTCAATGGAGACACGTGGCGTCCGCAGGAGAGCCGTCACGTTGTGCAGGGCCATCAGTGGCCTTTGGGGGCCCTCGACAGGGGCCAGTCGCCAACACCGGACCCCCGCCTAGCTGACAGCAGGGACTCACTGAGGGCGGGAGTCGGGTTCCCCTCTGCTACAAGTGTGGCCAGCCGGGCCACGTCAGGAGGGACTGCCCATCTAGGGCAGGAGGTTAGCAGATACTTCCCGTGCAGAGCACTGGAGGGCGTGCAGGAGGCCGCGGTTCCCAGGCACGAGGAGGAGGACAGCAGTCGCGAGGAGGGTACCGGCCAGCACCTACCCGTCCGACGCAGAGTGTGGCTGCTTCGTCCGCACCTAGAGCTGAGGGGCGTATCAACGCCCTAACACACAGGGACGCCAGAGCTTCGGGATTCGTGGTAGCAGGTATGGTTTCAGTTTCTGGCAGACTCGTTTACACGCTTTTCGATTCCGGCGCTACGCACTCGTTTGTCGCAGCCAGTTTCGCAGTTAGTTTGGACCAGGATTATACACTGTTAGAGAATCCGTTCGTAATCAGAGGTCCGAGTGGTCAGCTGTTTGTAGCTGAGGAGGTGTACACGGGTTGCGAGGTCAGCATCGGGGGACATAGCCTGCCAGCTGACCTGGTTATGATACAGATGGAGGACTTTGGAGTGATGCTGGGGATGGTTTGGCTGTTCGCTTACCACGCCTTGGTAGACTGTTTTGAGAGGAAGATTGTCTTCTCCATTCCGGAGTTGCCTTCTTTCGAGTTTCACGGGCAGCCAGTGGACGGAGGTTTCAGGTGCATTTCGGCACTTCGGGCGGCGAGACTTTTGAGCCAGGGGTGTGAGGGCTTCCTAGCTTGTGTGGTGGCAGAGCACAGCCCCGTGGCAGACTTCCAGAGCATCCCGGTGGTCAGAGAGTACCCCGACGTGTTTCCAGACGAGTTACCAGGACTACCACCCGAGCGTGAGATCGAGTTTGAGATCTCACTAGTACCAGGGACCAGCCCCATCTCCACCGCGCCATACAGAATGGCACCGCTTGAGCTGCGAGAGCTCAAGTCCCAGTTGCAGGACCTTTTGGAGAAAGGTTTCGTGAGGCCCAGTGCGTCTCCCTGGGGAGCCCCGGTACTGTTTGTGAAGAAGAAGGATGGGACCCTACACCTTTGTGTGGACTACCGACAGCTGAATAGGGTCACCATCAAGAACAGATATCCGCTGCCGAGGATTGACGATTTGTTTGACCAGTTGCGAGGTGCCACGGTGTTTTCCAAGATCGACTTGAGGTCTGGATACCACCAGTTGAGGATCAGGGAGACCGACGTCTCCAAGACAGCTTTCCGCACCCGGTACGGACACTACGAGTTTTTGGTCATGCCGTTTGGGCTGACCAATGCCCCCGCTGCTTTCATGGACCTGATGAACAGGGTGTTTAGACCATACTTGGATCAGTTCGTGGTGGTCTTCATAGATGATGTGCTCATCTATTCTAGAGATCGAACACAGCACGGACAGCACTTGCGGATGGTTCTGGACACTCTGAGACGACGCAGGCTGTACGCCAAATACAGCAAGTGCGAGTTCTGGTTAAGGGAGGTGACCTTTCTGGGTCATGTGATCTCTGGAGACGGCCTGGCGGTGGACCCCGCCAAGGTCGAGGCAGTGCTCAGGTGGGAGAGACCGCGTTCAGTCACTGAGATTCGCAGTTTCCTGGGACTGGCAGGTTACTACAGAAGGTTCATCAGAGGATTTTCACAGATTGCGCATCCTATGACACGGTTGACCCGGAAGGATGTGCCTTTCGCTTGGACAGACGCCTGTGAGGCGTGTTTTCTGGAGCTGAAGGAGAGGTTGACCTCGGCTCCCGTGCTCACCATCCCTGATAGTAGTGGCGGGTTCGTTGTGTACACGGACGCTTCCTTGCAGGGGTTAGGAGGTGTGCTCATGCAGAGGGGTCACGTGGTCACTTACGCTTCGCGGCAACTGAAGCCCCATGAGCATACCTACCCTACCCATGATCTAGAGTTGGCAGCTGTTGTCTTCGCGCTGAAGACATGGAGGCACTACTTGTACGGTGAGACCTTCAAGATTTTTACAGATCACAAGAGCCTCAGATATCTTTTTGACCAGAAGGAGCTCAACATGAGACAGAGACGTTGGTTGGAGCTCCTAAAGGACTACGATTGCAGCATCTCCTACCACCCGGGAAAGGCCAATGTGGTGGCCGACGCCTTGAGCCGTAAGGCACCCGCATGCTTGGCTAGTCTACAGCTACAGAGTTGGACCTTTTGGAGGAGGTGGGCAGTTGGCGACCTCTAGAGTTACGAGGGTACTGTGGGGCAGTGACGGTGACACGGCAGACCAGGCCAGAGTTGATAGACCGCATCATCACGGGACAGATGGCCGATCCGTACTTGCAGTCTTTGCGCGACAGAGTACTATCAGGGGACCCAGGGGACTTCTCTTTCACAGACCAGGTGCTACGCTTGAGGGGACGGTTGTGCGTTCCCAGAGACGAGGAGCTGTTGAGAGAGCTCCTGACTGAGGCACACGATTCCAGATTCACCATACATCTCGGAAACACGAAAATGTACCATGACTTGAGACGCGAGTTTTGGTGGAGAGGGATGAAGCGGGATGTGGGTGAGTTCGTGCAGCAGTGCTTAGTGTGTCAGCAGGTGAAAGCCGAGCATCAGAGGTTTGCAGGGCCGCTTCAGCCGCTTCCAGTACCAGAATGGAAGTGGGAGAGCATCACCATGGACTTGGTGGTGGGCTTACCTGTTACCCAGCGAGGACACGACACAGTCTGGGTAATAGTGGATAGATTGACGAAGACGGCACGATTCTTGCCGATCCGAGTCACTTTGGGACCAGCACTGTTGGCAGAGAGGTATATCCGTGATGTGGTGCGACTACACGGAGTTCCGCGGGAGATCGTATCCGACCGGGATACCCGCTTTACGTCCCAGTTTTGGGCTGAGTTTCAGCAGGCTTTGGGGACGAGGTTGAGGTTTAGCAGGGCTTACCACCCCCAGACGGATGGACAGTCGGAACGCACGATACAGACACTTGAGGACCTTTTACGTGCTTGTGTACTGGACTGGAGGGGCTCTTGGGAGGAGCACCTGCCCCTGGCAGAGTTTGCATACAACAACAGTTATCACTCGAGCATCGGCATGGCTCCCTACGAGGCTCTGTACGGACGGAAATGCACGGCACCCTTGAGTTGGGTTGAGGTGGGGACCAAGTGGGAGGTTGGCCCCAGGTTGATCCGACAGAGTCAGGAGGTAGTTGAGCAGATCCACGGACGACTCCGCACTGTCAGGAGCAGACAGAAGAGCTACGCGGATCGCAGGCGCAGAGAGGTGCAGTTCGAGGTTGGGGACCACGTCTTCCTTCGTGTTTCGCCCATGAAGGGCTTACAGCGGTTTGGGGTGAGAGGGAAGCTCGCGCCGAGGTTCGTGGGGCCCTTTGAGGTCCTGGAGCGGGTTGGACCCGTTGCTTACAGACTTGCCCTTCCCCCGCAGCTTTCTAGTGTGCACGACGTGTTCCACGTGTCCAACCTCAGGAAGTACGTAGCCGATTCCAGTCACGTACTGAGTCACGAGAGCGTCGAGGTGAGTGACGACCTGACCTACACCGAGCGGCCAGTGCAGATCCTAGACCGAGCCGTCCGTAGGTTGAGACGAAAGCAAGTACCCCTGGTAAAGGTTTCGTGGAGGAGCCAGCGGTACGAGGAGGCTACCTGGGAGCCTGAGGCGGCAATGCGGGAGCGGTACCCGGAGCTTTTCGCAGGTACGTCTTTTCGGACCGGCTTCGGTCCTCTTTGAGTTTGTTATGGTTTATTGGACATCTTTTTCCCGCACCCTAGTTGGCGCAAGTTTCGGGGATGAAACTTCCTTTGAGTTTGTTATATTGTAACGAATGTGTGCCCCAGACGTCTTTTAAGACGTCTGGGAGGTGGCCCAGACGTCGGGCCAGACGTCTGGGATCACAACCAGACTTCTGATAAGACGTCTGGGATCGTTTCTAGACGTCTGGAAATCCGTTATTTTCAACACACGCGAGTCTCCTGCGCGCCTGAGCGCGCAGACCGCATATTCCCTCTTTTCCTCTCTGCGGCTGCAGGCGGCCTGCCACCTCCTCTCTCCTCCTCGCGCGGCCTTAAAACGGCCACGCCTCCCCTCCCGCCTCCACCGTCTCCTCCTTCTTCTCCTTCCTGTGCGCGAGAGCGAGCGGACGCGAGGGCGGTAGCGGCGGCTGCAGTGAGCGCGGAGGTGCGGCGTGCGAGGGCGGAGCTCTGCCATGAGGGCGAGCTCGCCGGAGCGGCTTGGCCGGCCGGCGGAGGGCGCAGGGGGCGCGGAGCGACGCGGAGAGGGACCTGCTGCGGTCTGAGCAGCAGGAGCGCGAGGTGCGACGCGGGCGACGTCGCGAGCGGAGGCCAAGCAGGGTCCTGATTCTGGAAAAATTTCCAGAATCAGACGTCTGGGTTGATAGCCAGACGGCAAGGTAGACGTCTGTAAGATCATACAGACGTCTGAAAGGTGAGTTTACCGCCTTCCCCTTCCTTCCTGTCGACTGACCGTACTGAGGGAGGGAGTTGGCTGTGCGCAGGTTCGCGGATTCGCCATCCATTGCGAATCAGACGTCTGGAAGTTTTACCAGACGGCTGGAGTGACCTACAGACGTCCGGTGTGACCATCGGACGTCTGGGATATAGGCAGACGTCCCCGCAGACTTCTGGACGTCTGGGAAACCATGCTGAACAGGTAATTCTCTGATCCACTTTTTAAGACGTCTGGAAGGAGTTCCAGACGTCTGATTTTGCACAGTATCGTCTTTTTCGACCCGTTTAGGGCCCGTTCGGGCTCCGTTTGCCGCGATTCGAGTTGCGTTCTTTTCAGAATTAATTCCTCTACCCGTCTACAGTAGCTATACACTGTTTTGAGACACTCCTTGTGTTTGATCCTTGTGATAGGACCTCGTTCGGTTGCAGTCTTGAGAGTCGCGGAGGCACGCGGGATTCCCGATCACGCCCCCATTACTCCCGTTGTACCTGGTAGAGTGGCTTTAAGTATTAATAAAATCTGTTAAAGTATGAAACCATAACTAGAACCTAGGACATTGCATGAATCCTAGGAATCAGAAATATATGGAATGATAGTTCCTAGGTGTTGCATGAATCCTAGGGCCGGAAAACTAGATTGTATGATAGACCCTAGGATATGGCATGAATCCTAGGATGGAAAAACTAGTGGAATGTATAATACTGCAGTCTTGGAAAAATGGAAAGGAATATATGAAGCTGCCTGTAAATTGAATTCACAGCTACCTGTTATGAATAAAGAAACATGATTGGGATCATGGTTTGTAAGAACGTGAAACTGGAAAGTAAGACATAAGATGTTCTGAAACCCTACGGGGAAGTAGGAGTAGAACTCCTGGAAAGCGAATGGAATAGAATTGGGGAAGTGAGCTGGCCCTTGAGTACGGAGTACCAAGGAGAGCGCCTGTCCTCCTGTTTAGTGCAGAGCTGAGCTAGCCGCCCCAGGGACCCGGGGGTTAGGACTGGCCACTCTGTACCGACTTGTTGGCCCTCGTGTACGTAGTACCGAGGAGAGCTAGTAGTGTTAGGAGAGTACTAGCTACCCCACGGGCCCCGGGGTTCTGCTAGCCTCCTTCACCGACTTGTTAGGCCCACCAGGGCAAACCAGGGTAGTCAGGCGAGGGTGCGCGGACTGTGGAGGGGCAAGGCCCCGGTTTGGTTACTGTGGAGGGGTTGGACCCCTGTTACTGAGAGGGCTCTACCCTGGTTCCGTGCTGTACTTTGGGCACACCCGTGAACGGAAACGACTGACCGCGTGCCAGTGCGGGCTAGCTACCTGTGCGTTTATCGCGCATGCCGTAGTCACCGTTACGTCTGTCAGTGACCTTGGGGTGGTTGACTGAGGGTAGGATCACCACGGGGGACTCTCTCGGCCAGGAGAGCACCACGTGCTACTTCTACTTTTGGAAATGATTGCAATCAAGATCGTTCCCACGAGGACATTCGAGATAAAGTAAAGGATCTGAGAAACAAATGAAATAGTGAGAAAAATTGAAAGATGTGAATAAAGGAAGTAATAGAACATAACAGCTACTGTACACTCTACTGTTGCCTTTAGTTAGTTTGCCACTCTACTCAGCGTTTTGCTGACGTGTTACACTCGTTACCTTTTTCAGGACCAGGTGTTGAGCAGCCAGGGTCGGCGACTGCAGAGGACGCTGGGCCGAGTAGGGTCCAGTAGAGTTACCACAGCCTTTTGTACCTTTTTTGTTTCTGTTCTAGTGAGTAGTTTTTGTTTCCGCTGTACCTTCTTTACCTGCAGTTCTTGTTATATGATAAATGTTGTTTTACTGTTGTGGTGGTACCTACTGTAGTAGTTTCTTTCCTTACTGCTGTACTTTCTTACTGTTAGTTATATTCATGCTGAATGTGATTTATTTTACTGTCTTTTGGTTACTTCCTCGTTGGACGACTAGGTCTTGGGATTAGTCGAGTCGGTCCGGTTCTCGTGTCTCGTAGGGACTCGGGAACCGGGTCGTTACACGCTTGGTATCCACCATCAGCTGATCTGCATTTGTGTATCACTAATCCTTGCATTACATGATCACATCTTCATTTTAGTCTTGACTCAACCCATTTACCTAATCATTTATTTTTGGGTTTAAGTCCAGCAAATGATGTTAAACTTAGCGCTGGCTGGGAGGCAACCTAATACTCTGTACAGGTAGCTCTACATCCTCTGCATCCATACTAACCTGGATTAACAAGCACAATCAGGTGATTTCCCCTCCTCTTGCTTACTATATTGTGATTTTCATGCATACATTTCAATAAGGACATTGTAATGAATAGGCATAGGGGGTGGACATTGCATGTCTAATTTTTATGTCAAAAAAAAAAAATTGCATTTAGGCATTAATAGTTTGGAAGTAATGATGTGATAATGTATGTGTATGTGTTGTAGTAATTGTTAATGATGTTGGTGGTATGTTGTGATTTGCAACACCATTAGTGTCATTGTAGCGAGTTGTATCGGATACCAGTATTTACAACCATTATTATTTACTTATCTAATTTTCACTGGTTTTGTTCCAGGTCGTTCACTGGGAGGCAATTATTGAATTACATCGCTCTTTGATCTCAAAATTATCCTCTAATGCCAAAAAGAAGCTTTACATCTTATTAAAGAATGAATGAATGTGGACATGGTTTGCCTACTTACTAAGAATTAATTGTAATGCTTGCAAAAACTACTACAGACAAGCACCAAACAATTTATCACTATATTTTAAACTGTCTTTACAAGTTATAGTATTAATACTTACATGAAAGTACACAATAGACTAAGATTACATAGTATATTAACTTAACTTACTAGTCTGATATCTACAGTAACACATACAACAGTTATAGTGACAGACGTAAGTGTCACTAGATCCCAGAAAACACTATATACAAACTTAAGGAGGGAACTGGGGTTTGTAGCGACGATTATGGTGACGTCTTATTCTGTTAGTAAAAGTATGAGTTAATTTACATAAAAGTAATTGGCTATACAACGTATACATATATATATATATATTTATATTTCTCTTGTATGTGTCTTTACTTACGTATGTACATCTTCTCTCTCTTTTCTCCTTCACACTAATCTTCATCAGATGTTCTTCTTCTTCTGTGTTTTCATTTTGCCTTAGTGACTTTAACACGCTGTGGCTAAGTGGCGTTTAACAATCGTCATTAACTCTCTTTAATTAATTAAAATGTGTTTAATTTGCGGGCGCGCTTTTCGAGAGATACACAGCACCCAGAGGGTGGGACCAAACCTCTACTAAGTGCGCCCTAATTCCCATTAGGCCGCTTAATTGTCTTTCATAACTTAGCATAGGGCCTTCTCAGCCCCACACACACACGCCTCTCTCCGGGCCCTCGGCCCTACAGATCAAGCTCAGAATGCTCAAAATATGCTCAATGTATATATGACAGTGCGGTTGTTTCGGGCTCCCAGTGCTCGTGACGACTGCAGTGTCTAAACACAAATTATATATAAATCGTTGCGCGCGGTTTGCAGCGCACGATGTGGCGCTATTCGAGCGCCACATCTGCGATGAAAACCGTGTGCAGCTATGGGCTGGAAGAGATTTTGGCCCTCAATTCGAGGGCCATAATTTATTTAAAAATAAAAATAAATTATGGAAAATAAAGTACTTACATAATACTATATAATTGTTCAATTAATTTGAAATTTTAATTAGATTTACTATATAAATAAATTCACTAAAGTGGACTATTTTTACACACTGATTTTGGTGTTTTATTGGTTAATTGTTTATAAATTAGTTACTAGATGGTCTAATTGACCTCATACAGAGTTAGAATACATACATAAATATTTTATAGACATTTTTATTATATTTTTCCGAATTCATGTATGTGTTATTTACATTTAAATAGCAGTTTTAATTGTTCTGCTTATAAATTAAGTTAAACTTAAAATAATCAGGTATAAATATAGTTAAATTAGCTCAAATTACTTAAAGTATATTAGTCTTAGTATACAGATTCAATTTAACTTAATTATAATTCTAAATTACTAATTTAACTAATTTAATTTAATAACTTAGCTATAAAAATAATAAATTCATTATTTATTATTTATAAAGGATTAAATTAAGATAAAAGATTTTATTTACTTATAATCTGCATATACATAGATATATATACAGTTTTATAGTTTAACTTTCTTAATTATACTATTTACTGATCTAGTTAGTTTAATAATATAAATAAATTAGTTTAATTTATAGATAGTTATATAATTATTGTATTTACTGTCTAAACTAGATCTAAAATCTAAATTACAGTACTCATTATATTTACATAGTTAAGTATATAGTATATATATATATACACTACCCATTTACATATGTAGCCTAATATATAGCTTATGTCTATATAAGTATACTTAATATACAAAGTAATATATATATGTATATATATAGATATATAAATATTTTTATTTCTGGTCCTTTTGGGTGTTTCTTTTTAATTTTTTTACTGTCGTTGCAGATCTGAAAGAGTTAGGAGAGAAGAAGGGAAGAGTTAACTGAGGAGAGAAAGAGGCTTGTTTCACTGTCTTTTAAAGTATTTAACCCCTTTTATCCTGTTTATGATTGCTTTCTTTCTATATAGCATGAAATTTAGGATGTATTTACCCATCTTAATCCTGTCCTCAATTAGGTTTCCAATTTTAAAACATGTTTGGGTGGTGATTTTTTACTAAACTAGCTGACACAATTGGGAAAGAATAGACATTTATGCACAGAAATTAGAGTTCAAGTATTGAAACAAGAAAGTTTGTATACATATGAAATGAAATACAATCAACTGTCAGCTAAGATCATAATAGAGTCTACAGGGAAATACATTATAACCTATCTGTTGCAACTTATAATAACTAGACAGTAGCAGCAACAAGACCTTCCAGACCCTGCAGCAGCTCAAGTTACTGTCCAAATGGTCTAACTACTACTGCAGTTAGTCCATTTGAGATGAAATGTGAGTTTGAGAGAAGAAAAATGTAGCTGCAAGATGCAGCACTTTGCTGTGTCTACTGGGATTAGAATAAAAAAAAAATCCACACTGAAAAAGAAAATCTCTCTCAATCCCCAATCTAACACGGGTTTAATTTCTCACTAAAATCACTAAATACCCCAACTCAAGTGCCAAAAAAACTTATCAAAAACTTCATTTCAGATTAAATCCACAAATATCACTGATTTAACTCTTCCTAATACTATAGACGGCATGAAGGGAGAATTAATTCAGTCAATTAAAGCCCTTAGTTCAAAGCCCAGTTTCTGAAACCTTAAGGAGTATTGAGAACTCCTTAGGTTAGGAAATCACCAAATAGCCTTTCAAAACACACTCATGAATGCGAGATCAGACTTCAAATTACTACAGTAATTATCCTTAGATCTGACTTGCATTCAATGCATTCAAGAAATTATCAAATCAGATCTATGTATGGCTCTTCTGAGATGATTTCTGTCACCAGAAAACCTCTCAGATTCCTTACCAACAAGGAATTCAAATCAACTTCATTCAATTCATCAGATCAGGTAGTAAAACCAAATTGAAAGAAAAATCCTTAAAAATCCAAATTGAGGAGAAATCTGACAAACTGAAAATTTTGACCCAAAATCAGGGGCTTTTGTGACCAAGAGTGAGGTGAGTGGGAAGCCCCTTAAGTGCTTGTTGACGCCAATTTTAGATCTGAGGTTGAAAACCAATCAAATCTGAAATTGGGTTAGAGTGTATGGGTGGAAAGCGAGAAAACATGTCATGGAAAATCAGAACTGGACATGAAAGTATGGAGAGGGAGATAATTTGAAAACATGGTTATATGAAATCTTCCTCTCTGATCTGGAATGATCAGAGGAGGTGAGGAGGGGATTTAAGCCTAATTCTACTACTACAGCTACTTTATCCTACAGTGAAATTGAACATTAACGATTACATTAATTCTACTCTAAACTACTTAACTACAGCTAAAACTAATCTGCAGAATTATAAACCTAATCTAACAGGAAGAATGGGACCTACGAGTCCTTAGCCGGTGGCTAAGGAGGAAGAAAGGAGGAAGATGACTCCAGCGGAGGGAAAAGTCTGCTAGTGAGGCTCCAGGGTCATCCTCAGGTGCTACGAAGTCCTTAGCGACGAGGAGGTCAAGAGAAGGTGATGATTTCATAGCCGGTGGCTGTGAAATCAGAGGCTTAATGGGGAGGTGGGACTGGAGTGGATGAATGATCGCTAAGAGGTGTAGGAGGGAGCGATCCTTTGCGCGCGACACCACTGAGGTGCTTAAGTAGCATTCTCAGTGGCTAAGATCACCGTGCAGGTGAGGATAATCAAGATGCAACCGACGGCGAGGATGAGAGGAGCGGAGCGCTCGGCGAGTTAAGCACAAAATCTAACCGTCAGATGAGATCTGGGGAGAGGGGTGATCGCACGCGCCGAATCGCGCGAATCTTCCATTCAAATCTAACCGCAGATCAGGATCATGAAGAGAGACGGACGACTGAGATTGGTCGTGTTCTTCGTGTGCTACAGTGCGTGCGAAGTGCAGCAGGCCTCTCTCTAAAATAAAGGAAAATTTCAGACAGACCCTTGAACGAAGGGGTAGAAGAATTGCGTGCAGTCCCATAAGTGAAAAGAACTACAACCGGAAGGGCCTTGCAGCTTTTCAAAAGGGTCCCTGCGGTTTACAAGTAGGTCCAAAGGGGAGTTTTTAAGGGCAAGAGTGTAATGCATGAAGGACCTAAGTGTAAACTACCTATTCATAACCTAAATGATGTCCAATTGCCTTAAAATTTTTATATGTGCTCAATTGAACATTTAAGACATTAATTATACTTCTGATTTAGCCTTTCAAACTTATTTATGTGTTCAATTGACGCATGGATCATCATTTGTGCTTTGCTTTCAGAATATCTCATTTTGTAACCTAATTATGAGGTTTTAACATAGAGTAAAGGTTTTAGGTCTTTTTCTTTAATTCCCACACTTAACCTTTTTTATCTGTTAATTTGATGTTGTTTCACTTAGTGTCTAGCTTAACTTCAGCTTTTTAGCCATGATGAGTAGCCACTCATCATACCCCCATGCTTACGTTTTACTAGTCCCTTAGCAAACAATCTGTTGAAGTGTAAGGCAATTTGAGTATCAACAAGGTAAGTGTGGAGAGATATCTTTTTCTTCTTTCAAAAAGTTTTAAGTGTTTGGTGATGATCTTCAGGCTGAAAGATTTTTTCAATGAACCAACTATGTTTTGGACATTGTGAGGACCTTATTACTGAGGATAACCTACCAGAACTCGAGGCTTAAATGACATAGATCATCTCTCAACCAACAAGGACTCTTGATATTTAAACCTTAAGTCGAATTCCAGGACTCAGGGGGTTTTACAGAGACTCAGAATGCTATGAGGTTATGACTGTGCTTTGTGATAAGTCAAGACTAACCAAGTGAATTCTAAAGCTCACTCCCGGGGTTTCACTTCTTTTTAAGTCCAGGTTGGTCCTAACTTCAGCTCATGTTTTCGGATGACTCTCAAGAATTGATGACTATTCAAACCCAACCCTTATTGTGTTTGTGGCTCAGAGAACTTTTTGGTGGACAAATAGGATATTTGTTTTGAACCCTGAAAACAATTTTGGTGGAACAATTGTGTCCAGAATTTGGAGAACATACTTGACTTTTTGCAAGAACTTTCTTTTTTTTCTTTTTCTTTTTTTTTTTTGAATCAGTATGTCTCCAAACTTATTTGGTAAAGCGCACTGTATTTGGTGGGTGAATTTTGTTGTGGAAAGAGTTTCTCCTAGACACAAGACTAAAGATTAGGACAAAGAGTCTACCTGCACGCACAGGTAACGACTCCACCTTCCCTAATGAACACAAGGGTTGAAGTTTAGGTTCAAGCGGTCTTTCCTGACATTGTGTAGTGTAAGCCGAGGTTACTTAGACTCCTAAGTCAAAGCAAACCAACGAATCCTGTACTGTGACTCAGGTACAAGAATATGTCCTAAAGTTAGGAGAGACTGTGGTCTATCTTGTCAAGGCTCAAAGTGTATTAAGCCCAAGCTTGTATCAAGCTATTATGGCCCGGCAAGTCAAACCAGTAACAGTTGAACGTCCATAGACATTTATTCTAATTTTTGTTTTCAGCTAGAAGATCATAGTTAAACACTTATCTTTTATCTTTTTCTCTCTTTCTCCTTAAAATTAATGTCCTCCTTTGACAATAAAGTGCATGTCCCTTATTGTATTTTTGGATTTTTTTTTTGTGATTTGTTATTATTTTTTGTATTTTTAGCCTTGTAATTTTTTTAAAAAATTTTTCAAAATTTTTCAATTTTTTAAAGTACATTTATTTATTTTTTATAATACTATATGTACTGTAAGTGTGTCTACAATTGCATTTCAGTTTAAATGGTTCACCATTTATATCCCCCCATGCTTAAATGTTACAATGTCCTCATTGAAAGAATAGGGTGGATGCAAATGCATGCTCAGCTTTTCACTATCCTAGACTGGGTGATGGAAGGAAGTCGGAATGAGGAGATAAAATCTCTGTGCGGACGATTTTAAGTCTGATCTAGGATCAGAGTGAACAGTCGGGCTAGGAAGTGAAATGCATGACATGTGTGTCAATGAAAGTATGCTCAAAATGCAAGGGTAGACACTATATACAAATAAAGGCAAGAGTAAGAAAGGTGAAAAATAGCTATATACAAGGATAGGTTTTTGCTAAGTTTAACGCCTTCAGCTAGGCGAAAACTTGTATGGTAATTCAAAATGTAGGAGCGAAATGGTGGAATTGACAAGTCTGAGATCATGCGGCTCAATGAAAGGTTTCAGTCTTTAACCATTTACAGTAAAAGGTTTAGATTTGTCAATTTCAGTGATCTCAATGGCTCCATTGTCAAATATTCTTAAGATTTTGAAAGGTCCAGTCCATTTTGATCTTAGTTTCCCAGGAAAGAGTTTTAGTCTAGAGTCAAAGAGGACTTTTTGACCAGGGTGAAATGATTTCCTAAGAATGTGACGGTCATGGAAGGCCTTAAGTTTATCCTTATAAATCCTTGAGCTTTCATAAGATTCATTCCTTAACTCATCAAGCTCAGAAATTTGTAATTTCCTAAGATCACCGGCCTTCTCTATGTCCAAGTTACACTTTCTGATGGCCCAATAGGCTTTGTGCTCTAGTTCTACGAGAAGATGACAGTGTTTCCCGTACACAAGTCTAAAAGGAGACATGCCTAAAGGGGTTTTGTGGGTTTTCCTATATGCCCACAACGCATCAGAAAGGCAGGAAGACCAATCCTTTCTATCTGGTCGGATGGTAGTCTGTAAAATCTTCTTGATCTCCCGATTGGACAATTTAGCAAGTCCATTGGTTTGAGGGTGATATGGTGTAGCTATCCTATGTGACACCCCATACTTTTGAAGTAGGGACTGAAAATGTGTGTTTCTAAAATGAGACCCTCCATCACTAATGATGGCTTTTGGTACCCCAAATCTAGAGAAGATGAAATCTTGAACGAATTGTGTCACAACTCTATGATCGTTAGTCCTCGAGGGGATGGCTTCAATCCATTTTGAAACATACTCAACTGCCAACAATATGTACTCGAAGCCATAAGGTTTAGGAAAAGGTCCCATGAAGTCAATGCCCCAAATGTCAAAGATTTCGCACACCATGATCGGATTCAAGGGCATCATATCTCGGTGGCCAATACTGCCGAGAGACTGACAGCGTGAACATGCCCTGCTATATTCGTGTGCATCTTTAAAGATTGTGGGCCAATAAAAATCACTCTGCAAAATCTCTGCAGCAGTCTTTTTGCCAGAGAAGTGACTGCCACACGCCTGGTCATGGCAGAACGATAAGATGCTTCTAATCTCCTTATCTGGAACACACTTCCTAAAGATCTGGTCTTTGCAGTGCTTGAAAAGCCAGGGTTCTTCCCAGTAATAGTGCTTGGCCTCGGATCTAAGTCTATCTTTTTGATGTTGAACCCAATTAGTGGGGAGGATTCCAGAAGCCAGGTAGTTGACAATGCCAGCATACCAGGGAAGATCAGAATGAATGACCAGCAATTGCTCGTCAGGGAAGTGGTCAGAAATGGGTGAAGAAGGAGAAATCGCTTCAGAAGGAAGGCGGGATAAGTGGTCAGCTACCACATTCTGCTTTCCAGCCTTATCACAAATCTCTAAATCAAATTCCTGTAAAAGCAGGATCCATCTAATCAGACGAGATTTTGCGTCCTTCTTGGCGAGAAGATGTCGAACTGCCGTATGGTCAGTGTAGACTATAATGTGGGAACCTAAAAGATAAGGTCTAAATTTCTCCAGTGCAAATACTACAGCTACCAATTCCTTTTCCGTGATGGTGTAATTCTTCTAGGCTTCATCTAAGGTCTTGCTAGTGTAAGAGATGACTGTGGGTTTCCCGTTCAATTTTTGACCAAGGACAGCTCCTACTGCATAATTAGAGGCATCACACATGATCTCAAAAGGGTGAGACCAATTCGGGGGTTGCAATATAGGGGCCTTGGTAACCAGATCACGAAGTGTCGTATAGGCACAAACACAATCGTCAGAGATCTGGAAGTCTATATCTTTAGAGAGGAGAGTAATGAGAGGTCGAGCTATTTTCGAGAAATCTGCTATAAAGCGGCGATAAAAACCAACATGCCCGAGAAAAGATCGAATCTGCTTAACCAATGAAGGTAGTGGTAATTCAGAAATCAACTTTACCTTTGCGCGGTCAACCTCAATTCCTCTCTCAGAGATAAGGTGACCTAATACTAGTCCTTCTGTTACCATGAAATGAGATTTCTCCCAGGAAACTACCAGATTCACATTTATGCATCTTTGCAGGACCTTAGTTAGGTGGTCTAAACATGCATCAAATGTGCTCCCGAAGACCGAGGAGTCATCCATGAAGACTTCTAAGCAATCACCTACTAAGTCAGAAAAGATTGCAAACATACACCGTTGAAATGTAGCAGGTGCATTGCACAATCCAAAAGGCATCCTACGGAATGCAAAGGTTCCATAGGGGCAGGTGAATGTCATTTTTTCCTGATCGTCGGGTGAATTGCCACCTGATTATATCCTGAATAGCCATCCAAAAAGCAGAAATATCTATTCCCCGCCAGTCTTTCCAGTATCTGTTCAATGAAGGGCAAAGGGAAATGATCTTTCTTCGTGGCTTGGTTGAGTTTTCGATAATCTATACATACTCGCCACGAACTAGCAATGCGTGTAGGGATGACTTCTCCAAAATTAGTGGTGATGATGGTAAGTCCGGCCTTCTTTGGCACAACCTGAACAGGACTTACCCATCTACTGTCAGAAATTGGGAAGATAATTCCATTGTCTAACCACTTAATCATTTCACTTTTTACCACCTCTTGTAATGTAGGGTTCAATCTACGCTGGGGCTATCTAGTAGGTCTAGATCCTTCTTCAGTAAAAATCCTATGTGTGCAATAAGAAGGACTGATGCTAGTTAGGTCAGAAAGGTTCCATCCTATAGGCTGTCTATGTGCTCTTAGGACAGATAAGAGTCGTGATTCTTGATCAGATGATAAGGAAGAGTTAACAATCACCGGATAGGTTTGATCAGGTCCTAAGAAAACATATTTGAGAGTGTCAGGAAGAGGTTTGAGTTCAACAGGTACAGGATCAGAAGGAGCAGGTGTGAAAGTTTCAGGAGATCCTAGAGATACCAAAGGAATAGGAGGTTTGTCCTCAGTCTCTAAATTTGGTATATCAGTGGAAGTCAAGTCAGAGTCCAACGAGTGTTGAGGTTCTAAATTTAATGACTTGATTAAGGTATCCTCAACCAACCGGTCCAAAGAATCCAGAGAAAAGATTTCTTCAATTAAACTATAGGTCGGTCCTCTTTGGGCCTAAAAAATATCAATTTTTATTTTCTGATCTCCGAACTTCAATTCTATAAGGCCCTCCTCACAATTGATGTTTGCCTTGGCCGTAGCCAAGAAAGGTCTTCCTAAAATGATAGGTCTGTTCTGGATATCTTCAGGTACTTCCTTGTCAAGGACTATAAAGTCTATAGGAAAGTAAAAATCCTTGACCCGCACTATGACATCTTCCAACACTCCCTGAGGTGTCTTAACTGATCTGTCAGCTAATTGCAGGGACACCTCGGTTGGCTTCAGATTGCCAACCTCAAAATGTGTCAGCAGAGAGGTTGGGATAAGATTGATGGAAGCACCTAGGTCAAGTAGTGCTCTATTAAATGTGGTGTTACATATCATGCAGGATAAGAGAGGGGTGCCTGGGTCTTTCATCTTAGTTGGGAGGGTACTAGAGATGATGGAACTAGCTTGTTCCGAGAGGATGATTGGACTAATCCCTTTTTAAATTCTTGCTTTATGCTTAGGTGTGCATAGGTCTTTTAAAAACTTAAAAGAGGAATGTGGCAGATTGCATCCAACAAGGGGATGTTTATGTGGACTTGCTCAAAGAGCTTAAGCAAATCCTCCTCAGGTGCCACACAGGTCTTTTTCTTTCCTTTCTCGTTCTTCTTTAAAGCTTCAGGAAAAGGTACTGGAGTGGTGATAAGAGGCTCAGTCATAGGTAGAGGAGAAAAAGGAAGTGGAGGAGCAGAACTAGAAGTGGTAGATGTTGGAAGAGATGGATCTAGTGTGCTTTTACCACTCCTAGTGACTATGGCATTTAGTTTAGCCCTAGAGGTAGATGGTAAATCAGTGTTAGGTAGCAGAGGTGGTTGTGTTTGTGCAAGAGAAGAACTTGAGTCAGTGAAGAATTCAGTGTTGTGCATTGGTTGTGAAATGACATGTGCTTGGTCTTGCATTGCTTGTCGAGGTTGGACATACCTCTGAGTAGGTATGTTCCTAGGGTTGGGTTGTGCTTGAGATGGGAGTGAATGTGGTTGACGGGACTCCGTCAAGTGTGATAGCTGGGCTCTCATCTCAGCTAAGGCCGCGTCCTGTCTCTGCTGCATAGCAATATTCTGTTGTTGCATATCAGCAAGAGCTTTCATGATAGACCCCAACTGGTCATCTCGTGTAGGCCCAGATTGAGAGTATTGGGTGGGTCTGGGTTGGGGTTGCTGGTAGGCACACGGTGGATATTCATGTGATTGTGGAGGTGGTGCTCGGATCGGGTTGTGCAGTGGTGGTGCAGAAGGTTGTTGAAAAGGAGGTCTCTGTGAATTTCCCGACCACGAGAAATTTGGATGATTGCGCCATCCAGGGTTGTAGGTTTGTGCGAAAGGGTCATTATGAATGGCATGGAGCTCCTCCAAAACTCCAGAAGGTGCAGGGAAGTCAGTGTAGGGAGGAACAAAGGTTCCTCCAACCGGTGAAGGATATGGAAATGGAAAATCCGGTAACACAGCTTGTGTCACAAAAAGGTTATTCACAGTTTCCCTCCCTGTGGGAAGCTGAGAAGAAGTGTTTTGTGCTGGTGACTGAGAAGAAGAAGATGAGGGTTTTGAGCGAAATTTCCATACTTCATCTACTTTCTTCTCGATTAAGCCCACTTTATCCAGTTGACTAACCATTATCTCTAAGTCTTTGCTACTGGATTGGGCTTCGTGTACCCCAGTATGTGAGTGGGAATGTGAGGACTTTCTATTAAACAAGCTCATTGAAGCATTATTAATAGAGTTTTCGTCCAAGCCTTCAAAGAGCTCAAAGGCTGAGTCCTTGTCCCGACACAGGAAATTGCCTCCACAAGCGGGCATCTACAAAATCTCGTGTGTCATCATGGAGCCCATGGTAGAAGATCTGGACCTGTTGCCAACGTGGGACACCATGGTGGGGACATTTTCTCAGAAGCTCGTGGAATCTCTCCCAAGCCTCGTGCATTGGTTCCCCTGAATTCTGAGTGAATGTAGTGATGGCACGCCTTAAGGCGTTAGTGTGGCCTACAGGAAAGTACTTCTTTAAGAACTCATGTTCTAAAGAAGCCCAGAAATCTATAGGTGTAGTCTGTGCAAGTGTTCGAAAACAAAAGGCTGCCTTATCTTTCAATGAAAAGGAGAACATTTTCATTAAAAGTGTGTGCTGATCATGTCCTTGTGGATCCAAAGTTTGGGCAAGATTCTTCAGCTCCTCTAAATGCTGAAAAGGGTCCTCAAAAGCAAGTCCATGGAAGTGAGGAATGAGTGCTATAATGTTTGGCTTCAGTTCAACAGCATGACCCCCATTGGGATAACGTACCACAGGCATTGGTTGGGCAACTGCGGGATTATAATAATCCCATAGTTGAGGTCTACGGGGTTGGGGTGGTGCCTGAGGATTTCTAGGTTGAAGTGGTTGTGGTTGGGGGTTAGCTAAAAGATTAACAGCTTGAGCAAGCTGTTACACCTGTTGGGTTAGGGTATTCATTTGTAGTTGTGTATCGAAAAGGTGCTGAAGATGAGGCATAGGTCCTCTCTCCGGGGGTGGATTAGGAAAATTAGGATAAGGTGGAGGCTGGAACCTAGGGATAGGTGGTTGCTGTGGTGGAGGATGTGCAACTAAGTCTGGAGGAAGTTCTTCAAAATCCTCGAATTGTGACGACTCAAGATCGTCCTCTCAGTGAATGGGATTGTGAATAGGATTTTGAGACTCGGGAGGTAAAGGATTAGAAGTGGAGGGCAAAGAGAAAGATGCAGTAGCTTGGGTACTAGTACCCAAGGGGAGTACAAGTTCTGGGTTTTGGGATCTCCTACCTTCCATTGAGTTGGTTTTTGAAAACACGTTTACTACAACTCATTCCAACTCAATGGGAAAATTTTAACCAAGTTCACAAAAAGTGGAAAAATCCCAATTAAATCTCAATTCACTCAGAAGACCAATCAAGCGAGATAAATCGAAAAAAATTTTTTCCTAGAGGCTGCTACGCAAAATTATGTTGTACGCAAGCAATTGTTTCAAATAATTATACGTGTCTTAAGATAAACCTAGCGATGTGCAAACCTCTAAAATCCACTGGGAATCTAGATAAGACTTAGCGTGCGAATCCAGATCCTGTGGTTGCAGAAAGAGATGAGGTAGAAACCCGTGTATTGTGACCTTAAGTGATCGTGCTGTGTGCACGATAGCAATCAACACAAGGCGATGAAAATCTCAACCAAGGTTTCACCCAAAGTTAATATCTTCTTTTTGACTTAATTCAAGTGATTATGATATGATTTCTATGCTGCTTGTCTCACTTTTTACTCAGTTCAGTACAAGAGATGGTCTTCTTTAATTTTAAGTCAAATGCAATGATGACAGGAGTTAGAGTGAGGTAAAGAATGCATACCTAACTCCAGCAATCTTCTATATGTAGATTTGACTTGAATTAAAATCTAGCAGAGAAGTATGCAACCTAAGATGGATGCCTAAGATTATGCTGCTGCTAGATAAGGATGAGATCTTTTTGATTTTTTTTTTGATTTTTTTATATGTATGCAACAAGCAAAAACAAGGAAAGAAATCGATTCGGAAAATCGCAATGGAAAAACCGTATCGATGAGGGAGAAGTAGAAAATAAAAGTCCAGACAGTCCACAATTATTACAATGAATGTGTGAGAACAGGCTCTCACAACTTATGACTAACAATTCTTCTTAATTAATATACCTAAATCTATCTAAACTATACTACTATTATTACTAATCCTATAGCTACTCCGAGGGCAAACTCCGCCTGGATGTCGGGTCAGGAGCGCAGCGACTCCACCAGGAAGACCTCTACCTGGATGATGATACTGCTTCTCCTCCTCAAGTGCTGTGGAAAAATAACAAATGATTAGTAAAAGAATTAAAGAATGTAAACACATTAACAAATAAATCAATGGAAGAAAGCAATTACAATCAATGAATTTAAATGAAATGAAGAATTTCTATATACAAAAGAATTAAAGGGTAATTTTGGCATAAAGAGCGTTGCCTCCCTGGCAACGGCGCTAAAAATAATACATAACGGTTGTGCAATGGCTGATTGATGTGTAATGTGGATAATGTGTAATGGTGTTGGTTGTTGAGAGAATGGTGTTGGTGGTATGTTGTGATTTGAAACAGCATTAGTGTCATTGTAGCGAGTTGTATGGGATACCATTCATTACAACCATTATTATTTACTAATCTAATTTTTACTGGTTTTATTCTAGGTCGTTCACTGGGAGGCAATTATTGAATTACATCGCTCTTTGATATCAAAATTATCCTCTAATTCCAAAAAGAAGCTTTACATCTTATTAAAGAATGAATGAATGTGGACATGGTTTGCCTACTTGCTAAGAATTAATTATAATGCTTGCAAAAACTACTACAAACAAGCACCAAACAATTTATCACTATATTTTAAACTATGTCTTTACAAGTTATAGTATTAATACTTACATGAAAGTACATAATAGACTAAGATTACATAGTATATTAACTTAACTTACTAGTCTAATATCTACAGTAACACATACAACAGTTATAGTGACAGACGTAAGCGTCGCTAGATCCAGAAAAAACTATATACAAAATTAAGGAGGGAAACTGGGGTCTGTAGCGACGATTATGGTGACGTCTTATTCTGTTAGTAAAAGTATGAGTTAATTTACATAAAAGTAATTGGCTATACAACGTATACATATATATGTTTATATTTCTCTTGTATGTGTATTTACTTACGTATGTACATCTTCTCTCTCTCTTTTCTCCTTCACACTAATCTTCATCAGATGTTCTTCTTCTGTGTTTTCATTTTGCCTTAGTGACTTTAACACGCTGTGGCTAAGTGGCGTTTAACAATTGTCATTAACTCTCTTTAATTAATTAAAATGTGTTTAATTTGCGGGTGCGCTTTTCGAGAGATACACAGCACCCAGAGGGTGGGACCAAACCTCTACTAAGCGCGCCTTAATTCCCATTAGGCCGCTTAATTGTCTTTCATAACTCAGCACAGGGCCTTCTCAGCCCCATGCACACACGCCTCTCTTCGGGCCCTCGGCCCTACAGATCAAGCTCAGAATGCTCAGAATATGCTCAATGTATATATGACAGTGCGGTTGTTTCGGGCGCCCAATGCCCGTGACGACTGCATTGTCTAAACACAAATTCTATATAAATCGTTACGCGCGGTTTGCAGCGCACGATGTGGCGCTATTCGAGCGCCACATCTGCGATGAAAACCATGTGCAGCTGTGGGCTGGAAGAGATTTTGGCCCTCAATTCGAGGGCCATAATTTATTTAAAAATAAAAATAAATTATGGAAAATAAAGTGTTTACATAATACTATATGATTGTTCAATTAATTTGAAATTTTAATTAGATTTACTATATAAATAAATTCACTAAAGTGGACTATTTTTACACACTAATTTTGGTGTTTTATTGGTTAATTACTTATAAATTAGTTACTAGATGGTCTAATTGACCTCATATAGAGTTAGAATACATACATAAGTATTTTATAGACATTTTTATTATATTTTTTTGAATTAATGTATGTGTTATTTACATTTAAATAGCAGTTTTAATTGTTCTACTTATAAATTAAGTTAAACTTAATATAATCAGGTATAAATATAGTTAAATTAGCTTAAATTACTTAAAGTATATTAGTCTTAGTATACAGATTCAATTTAACTTAATTATAATCCTAAATTACTAATTTAACTAATTTAATTTAACAACTTAGCTATAAACTTAATAAATTCATTATTTATTATTTATAAAGGATTAAATTAAGATAAAAGATTTTATTTACTTATAATATGCATATACATAGATATATATACATTTTTATAGTTTAACTTTCTTAATTATACTATTTACTGATCTAGTTAGTTTAATAATACAAATAAATTAGTTTAATTTACAGATAGTTATATAATTATTGTATTTACTGTCTAAACTAGATCTAAAATCTAAATTATAGTACTCATTATATTTACATAGTTAAGTATACATTATATATATATATACACTACCTATTTACATATGTAGCCTAATATATAGCTTATGTCTATATAAGTATACTTAATATACAAAGTAATATATATATGTATATATATAGATATATAAATATTTTTATTTCTGGTCCTTTTGGGTGTTTCTTTTTAATTTTTTTACTGTTGTTGCAGATCTGAAAGAGTTAGGAGAGAAGAAGGAAAGAGTTAACTGAGGAGAGAAAGAGGCTTATTTCACTGTCTTTTAAAGTATTTAACCCCTTTTATCCTGTTTATGATTGCTTTCTTTCTATATAGCATGAAATTTAGGATGTATTTACCCATCTTAATCTTGTCCTCAATTAGGTTTCCAATTTTAAAACATGTTTGGGTGGTGATTTTTTACTAAACTAGCTGACACAATTGGGAAAGAATAGACATGTATGCACATAAATTAGAGTTCAAGTATTGAAACAAGAAAGTTTGTATACATATGAAATGAAATACAATCAACTGTCAGCTAAGATCATAATAGAGTCTACAGGGAAATACATTATAACCTATCTGTTGCAACTTATAATAACTAGACAGTAGCAGCAACAAGACCTTCCAGACCCTGCAGCAACTCAAGTTGCTGTCCAAATGGTCTAACTACTACTGCAGTTAGTCCATTTGAGATGAAATGTGAGTTTGAGAGAAGAAAAATGTAGCTGCAAGATGCAGCACTTTGCTGTGTCTACTGGGATTAGAATAAAAAAAAAAAATCCACACTGAAAAAGAAAATCTCTCTCAATCCCCAATCTGACACGAGTTTAATTTCTCACTAAAATCACTAAATACCCCAATTCAAGTGCCAAAAAAACCTTATCAAAAACTTCATTTCAGATTAAATCCACAAATATCACTGATTTAACTCTTCCTAATACTATAGACAGCATGAAGGGAGAATTAATTCAGTCAATTAAAGCCCTTAGTTCAAATCCCAGTTTCTGAAACCTTAAGGAGTATTGAGAACTCCTTAGGTTAGGAAATCACCAAATAACCTTTCAAAACACACTCATGAATGCGAGATCAAACTTCAAATTACTACAGTAATTATCCTTAGATCTGACTTGCATTCAATGCATTCAAGAAATTATCAAATCAGATCTATGTATGGCTCTTCTGAGATGATTTCTGTCACCAGAAAACCACTCAGATTCCTTACCAACAAGGAATTCAAATCAACTTCATTCAATTTGTCAGATCAGGTAGTAAAACCGAATTGAAAGAAAAATCCTTAAAAATCCAAATTGAGGAGAAATCTGACAAACTGAAAATTTCGACCCAAAATCAGGGGCTTTTGTGACCAAGAGTGAGGTGAGTGGGAAGCCCCTTAAGTGCTTGTTGACGCCAATTTTAGATCTGAGGTTGAAAACCAATCAGATCTGAAATTGGGTCAGAGTGTATGGGTGGAAAGCGAGAAAACATGTCGTGGAAAATCAGAACTGGACATGAAAGTATGGAGAGGGAGATAATTTGAAAACATGGTTATATGAAATCTTCCCCTCTGATCTGGAATGATCAGAGGAGGTGAGGAGGGGATTTAAGCCTAATTCTACTGCTACAGCTACTTTATCCTACAGCGAAATTGAACATTAACAATTACATTAATTCTACTCTAAACTACTTAACTACAGCTAAAACTAATCTGCAGAATTATAAACTTAATCTAACAGAAATAATGGGACCTATGGGTCCGTAGCTGGTGGCTAAGGAGGAAGATGACTCCAGCAGAGGGAAGAGTCTGCTAGTGAGGCTCCAGGGTCATCCTCAGGTGCTACGAAGTCCTTAGCAATGAGGGAAGGCGATGATTTCATAGCCGGTGGCTGTGAAATCAAAGGCTTGATGGGGAGGAGGGTCGGGAGTGGACGAATGATCGCTAAGAGGTGTAGGAGGGAGCGATCCTTTGTGCGCGACGCCACTGAGGTGTTTAAGTAGCATGCTCAGTGGCTAAGATCACCGCGTAGGTGAGGATAATCAAGATGCAACTGGCGGCGAGGATGAGAGGAGCGGAGCGCGCGGCGAGTTAAGCAAAAAATCTGACCGTTAGATGAAATCTGGGGAGAAGGGTGATCGCACGCGTCGAATCACGTGAAGCTTCCATTCAAATCTAACCGCAGATCAGGATCATGAAGAGCGATGGACGGCTGAAATTGGTTGTGTTCTTCGCGCGCTACAGTGCGTGCGAAGAGCAGTAGGCCTCTCTCTGAAATAAAGGAAAATTGCAGACAGACCCTTGAACGAAGGGGTAGAAGAATTGCGTGCAGGCCCATAAGTGAAAAGAACTACAGCCGGAAGGGCCCTGCAGCTTTTCAAAAGGGTCCCTGCGATTTACAAGTAGGTCTAAAGGGGAGTTTTTAAGGGCAAGAGTGTAATGCATGAAGAACCTAAGTGTAAACTACCTATTTCATAACCTAAATGATGTCCAATTGCCTTCAAATTTTTTTATGTGCTCAATTGAACATTTAAGACATTAATTATACTTCTGATTTGGCCTTTCAAACTTATTTATGTATTCAATTGACGCATGGATCATCATTTGTGCTTTGCTTTCAGAATATCTCGTTTTGTGACCTAATTATGAAGTTTTAACATAGAGTAAAGGTTTTAGGTCTTTTTCTTTAATTCCCACACTTAACCTTTTTTATTTGTTAATTTGATGTTGTTTTACTTAGTGTCTAGCTTAACTTCAGCTTTTTAGCCATGATGAGTAGCCACTCATCAGGCATAAAGAATTTTTATTAAGGTTTTATTAGGGATTTTTTCTTAAATTGATTCCTAAGTTTAGAATCCTATATAATTTCACACTTACACGTAGAATTTGCAATGGATCCTATGTGAAGACCGATAAACATCTTTAGTTTGTCGAGAAGAAGCAATGCTTCTTCTCCTAAATGCTTGGACAGTAATTAGAAAGTCAGGCAAACTATCTTCTAATAGATCCACCAAACATGTGTGAGATGAGAGTAGAAAGTTCACTGGCACTCTAAGGCTAGTATGAGGAATCTTAACTTATCGATAATTAGATAATGATACTCAGAGTTAGGCATAGTTTTCACTCTCGATTTCTGCATACAAATTCTTAGTGCGAATATTTTGAGAGCCACCAAATAAGGCAAATACATAGAGAGCGAGTTCTGATAAAACTAAGATTAAGGTGGATGGACACGATCGTCCTTTACAGAATCCTCAGCTGAAGGAGGGTATTAATGTCAAGGTCAGAAATACATTGTCTTATCAATTCCTTTCCCGGTGGTGAGAATAGGAACTTTTACCAAATAAGCCACTTGATATCCTCTTGAACATCCCCCAATTCCTAATAATGCCTCGTGAATAAAACTCGTATGTGTTACTATGTTGCATTAGTAGATGTCTGGATGCAAAAGGGAGAAGAAAAAGAGGTATATATGTCTATGCATATAGAAAAAATATATATAAACAAAAAAAGAGTAGAAAAGAAAGAAAGAAAAAGCAGAAAAAAAAGAGTTCGTAAGTGTTTTTAGAGTTTATTTCAAGTGTATTGAGGAAACAACACCCATCACCCTCACGATCTACCAAATACAGCCTTGACCTACTTTTCTATATTTTTGGCCACCTAAATACGGGCTGAGGATTTCTGACTTAGTTGTAGAGTTATCAGAACCTAATCAAAGTGTTAGTGCCAGGAGAGACCACCAAATATACTGATAAATCTGGTGAGATTGTGAGCTCAAAAAGAAAGAAAGAAAAAGAAAAAGAAAAAAGAAGAGAAAGAAAGAGAGAGAATGAGTACAAAGGAACTAAAGAAAGCATAGTTTCTCACCTCTCTTTGAGTTGAATTATTTAATAATATGGAAATCTAGGCTCTAAAGTGCTAGTCTATATGTGGCACCAGATGAGTGTGAGCCACCAAAAAGAAATCCACTTGACTCAAAAATCTTCTACCTAACCCAAAAGCTAGGGTTGAATATAGAGGTTTCCTTATAACCCCGAGGGAAGAAATTAGACTATCCCAATAGATTTTTACTAAAAGTCAAGTACGAGCTTTAGATGTGGATTGACTTTTACTTGGATCCATTGCATAGGTTACAACAAAACGCATTCATGATTCTCTAGATTACTAAATCTTAGGATGAAAACAAAAGACATAAACCTCTAGTCAAACTCTTGATAAAAATTGCTCATGTAGGACCACTTTGCATTTAGTCATGCAGTTACTAGGGACTAGCAAGATTTAGGCATGGGGGTGTGATTGCACAGCAATCATGCAGCCTAATCACCTGAATTAGGCTAGAACCTAGCATAACTTAGGATTAATGCATTCATAGCCATCGTAATTTGCACAATAGCTAGTTTATTAGTCATATAGATAATATCATCATTTTATGACTTAAAAGAGAGATGATTTTAATCGTAGATGATTTGAAGCCGTGAATGTCAGATTAAACTGGGCAAATCTAATCAGAACAACGACGGGAGTCCAACGGTTCCGAAATCGTCCCAATTAGACAACTAGAGCATCGTGTGTAGTTCATAGAAGAACAAAGATCATGGAGTCAAAGGACAAAGATCCGAGCCTTAGATGAAGAATCCAACTGCACAGATGAATCCGGATCGACGATCGCAATCCAACAACGCAAAAATCAACTTGATCGGAGGTCTACATCACCAGATACAAGGAAAAGAAGATGGACGGCCATGATGGCACCACGTGGCGCCATCACAGCTACTCCCTCACCCCAACCCCATCTAGGAAGGCCACCCTCGCACATTGCGGGCCATTGGATCTTCATCCAATGGCCACGAGTGTGCCACGTCGCTCGTCCTGCCGGTTAATATTAAATATATACAAAGAAGAAAATATAACAGAATGCGTGCATAGCGCTTTGGCTCACGTGCGTGCGTGAGATCTAAAGATGCTTGTTCGAGCCACAATTCGCGCGAGGGCAGGCATGCATTAAATCAGGCCATTCGATCACGAGGAGAGGGTAGAGATCAAACCAAGTGGCGCAACAAGGGCTGAATGCATGATTCGATGCATTTTGAGGAGAAGGCAAGCGGGCGAGCACGTAAGTGCAAGTGAAGGTATTTTGAGGCCAAATCAAAGCTGTTGATCCCCTGATCAATGGATCTGATCAAATAAGAGTTGTTACACAAGATTAAGGCCTCAAATACCATTTTTGCCCTCTATAAAAGCTATAAAAGAAGGCCTAGGGCCCCCAGTTGAAGCATTTCTCTTTCCCATCAACTCCAAATCTCTTCTACCATCTTCTCTGCAATTCTCCATCCCTCTGCAACTCTATCCCGGTGCTATGGATTTGAGGTGCTGTCGCATCTCGCACAAGCATCCCACAAGCAGTGTAGTCTCTTTGCCTCCTTCTATCTCTCTCTCTCTCTCTCTCTCTCTCTCTCTCTCTCTCTCTCTATCTATCTCTACTTTTTGCATAGCAATTTCTATTGTAAAAAACTCTTTATCAATGCAATTAAATTTGATTTTATGGATATCTAATGCCTCTTTATACATATATACATATATACATACCGTTAGAACTAGTTTAGTGAAAAGCTTCTATTAAAAATCAAGATTGCCTCCCTGCAAATGACTTGGTACCCACCAGAGTTTTATAAATTTATTTGTCGACGTATTTTCACACTATACTACAATTGAATAATCTTTTAAAGCGTGAATTACGCACCGAACAACATGCTAGCCATATCCTCTGACATGGTAGGTAAATACCTTAAGTATTCAAGGATGACTTCTCGATATTCGGTGAATCTTTTGATGAATGCCTCCTGCATCTAGTCCAAATCCTCAAAAGATGCATTAATGTGAACCTAGTGCTCTCCTGGGAAAGGTGCCACTTCATGGTTCCAGAAGGCATCATCCTGGGACATCTTATTTTTGAGAGAGGTATTCAAGTCGACAGAGCTAAGGTGAATTTGATTTCCAAACTTCCTGTATCTAACTCGGTCAAAGATATCATATCCTTCCTAGGGCACGTTGGATTGTAGCACTAATTTATATCTGATTTTTCCAAGATCACGCGCCCCTTGACAAACCTCCTCTCAAAGGACACGCCTTTCGAGATGACGAGTGAGTGCATTCACTCATTTGAAGTCTTGCGTGACCAAGTCACCCAAGCACCAATTCTGCAATCCTCTGACTAGTCTAAACCCTTTGAGATCATGTGTGATGCGTCTGACTATGCAGTAGGTGCGGTGTTAGGGTAGAAAATCGACGAGAAACCCATGGTCATATATTACGCCAAAAAGACATTAGACGAGGCTCATCATACTTACACAATTACAAAGAAAGAGCTGTTGGCTATCCTATTTGGCCTGGAAAAATTTAGATCATACCTCCTAGGTTCCCATGTCATTATATACTTCGATCACACTGCAGTAAGGCAATTACTCATGAAGAAGAATGTGAAACCTAGATTAATTCGATGGATCTTTCTATTGCAAGGGTTCGATCTTGAAATCTGTGACAAGGCAGGAAAGCAGAACATGATAGCTGACCATTTGTCTCGTCTTCCTTCTTTGGTCATTAACGCATCCAGACCTATTACCGAGCATTTTTCGGATGAGCATATGTTGGCCATTAATGAACTTCCCTGGTTTGCTGACATGGTAAACTACTTGGTTATGGGGAATGTCCCACCAGATTGGGTGACTTCTAGGCAGGACAAGTTGATTTCCGATGCCAAGTACAACATTTGGGTAGAATCGTATCTCTTCCTTATTGGCAATGATTAGGTAATCTGGAGATGCATTCTTGACAATGAGGTCAATAACGTCATCTCATTCTATCATGACCAGGCCTATAGTGGCCATTTCTCTGGTCAGAAACCGCAGCAAAGATCCTCTAGTGTGGGTTCTTCTAGTCCACAATGTTCAAAGATGCACAAACTATTGTAGGGTATGCGCTCGTTGACATGTGGGGAATTTCATGGGACCCTTTCCAAGATCTAATGGCTTTGAATATATCTTACTCGCTGTTGATTACGTCTCTAAAGTGATTGAAGCCATCCCCACCAGAACAAGTGACCATAAAGTTGTTCTTTGGTTCATTCAGGAGAACATCTTTTCTAGATTTGGGGTTCCAAAAGCCATCATCAGCGATGGCGGGTCACATTTCGCCAATGTGCACTTCCAGTCGCTGATGAAAAAGTACGGGGTGTCGCATTGTATCTCGACTTCTTATCACCCCCAGACTAATGGACTAACAGAACTATTAAATAGAGAGATCAAGAAGATCCTTTAGGTTACTGTTCGGCTTGACAAGAATGATTGGTCTACCCACCTTCTGGAAGCCTTGTGGGCCTATAGAATCGCCTATAAGATCCATTAGACTTGTCTCCCTTTAGACTGGTGTATGGAAAGGCATATCACCTTCCTGTAGAAATGGAGCATGCTCGTTAAATTCCTCAGCACAGTTAATTAAATTTTTTAGGCCTAATTAATTGCATGAGAAAGTGACTTAGGTTAACTCGATTTTATGTCGGTTGTGTAGTATAGGGTCAAGTTAAGCTAACATTTTAGATTTTTAAGTTCTTTTTAACTGGTTGAGTCCAGGTCATTTACTGGGAGCCATAACTTAATCCTACTTCACCATTTAATTTCTAAGAATAATTAAGAGTTAATTAATTAATTAGATTATAATTAACAATACTTTAAACACATGAATAATTGCACAAAATATTTGACAATGAAAACATGCAATATTCTATCAAGAGAAAATAAGTTTACAAGAAAGATTTTTCATTTAAAACAAAGTAGGCATTGTTTATTACAACATTTATTACAAAAATATAAGGCATAGAATTTAATACATGAGTTAACAATGCCTTTACAACAATTCAAAACAAATCATTTGGTAGCTTTAGCCCTGAAATCAGATGTCTAAAAATTAAGTTAAACGACTTAAAAATATATATTGGACTTCTGATCAATAGTAAGGATGTCTGATTTTCTTCTCTTCTCTTTATCTTTTCTACGAACTCAACTCTCTCTCTCTTTGTTAACTCTTTTTATTCCCTCTTCTTTTGTTCTTCTTTAATTCTCCCTAAGCCTTCTTTGTTTTCCTTTATCTTTTCTTCCTTAGCTCTTGTCTTTGTTCTCTTCCTTTCTTTCTTTATCCTCTTTACTGTGCCTTATGTCCACACTTAGCCAAATTTTCACCAACTTAACCCATGTACTCTCTTCAATTATAAAAATTATGATTTTTAATGGGTGACATGGGCTTTTCGAGGATACATAGTGCCCACTAGAGGCGGGACCAAGCCCTACTAGACCCGTGCCTAGTTCATTTATTTTGGATTTTAATTCATTTTTCTTAGCATGCACAGTACTCGGCCTCCCAGGCCCACACCCATTCTCGGGTCCACGCTCATGCCCACTGGCGCACACACACACCCATGCACAGGCACGTGCACATGCAAGCACCCGCACCCCATGTTCATAAGCTAAACCTAGCACTAACAACCGAAACGTCCGATGCAAAAAATCTTTTTATATCCTGTTGCGCGCTCAAGGTTTTCTGAGGTGGGACTATGTTCACCCATTCCAGGCCAGACTTAAAGACTCGATTCCAGCTAATTGGCTGGATGGTTTCGATCGAGCAAAGGCTCAATTGGAAGCCATTGATGTGCTCTATCAGGAAATAGCATCAATTTGATGATCAGAGGAAGCTTGGCTCTTCGATTTGAAGGGCAAAGATAGCTATTTCACACGACCGAAATGGCCTGCAGTGAGCCATTTTAGGTTATACGACCTGCAGAAGCTATGCAACACTCAACTGATGTAACGACCCGATTCCCGAGTCCCTACGAGATACGAGAACCGGACCGACTCGACTAATCCCAAGACCTGGTCGTCCAACGAGGAAGTAACCAAAAGAGCAGTAAAATAAATCACATTTAGCATGAATATAACTAATAGTAAGAAAATACAGCAGTAAGGAAAGAAACCACTACAGTATATACCACCACAACAGTAGAACAACATTCATAACATAATATGAACTGCAGGTAAAGAAAAGTACAGCGGTAACAAGAACTACTCACTACAGTGGAACCAAAAAGAGGTACAAGAGAACAGTGGTAACTCTACTAGACCCTACTAGGCCCAGCGTCCTCTGCAGCCGCTGACCCTGGCTGCTCAACACCTGGTCTTGAAAGGTAACAACTGTAACACGTCAGCAAAACGCTGAGTAGAGTGGCAGCTAAACTAAAGAAACAGTAAAGTGTACAGTAGCTGTTTTAATTTTCTTTCTTCGTTTATTTACGTCTTTCTATTATTTCAAAATTTATCTATTTCTCAGATCCTTCACTTGATCTCGAATGTTCCTCGTGGGAACGATCTTGATTGCAGTCTTTTCCAAAAAGTAGAAGTAGCACGTGGTGCTCTCCTGGCCGGGAGAGTCCCCCGTGGTGATCCTACTCTCAGTCAACCACCCCAAGGTCACGAACAGGCGTAACGGTGACTACGGCACGCGCGATAAATGCACAGGTAGCTAACCCACACTGGCACACGGTCAGTCGTTTCCGTTAACGGGTGCGCCCAAAGCACAGCACGGAACCAGCATAGGGTAGAGCCCTCTCAGTAACAGGGGTCGAACCTCTCCACAGTAACCAAACAGGGGCCTTGCCCCTCCACAGTCCGCGCACCCTCGCCTGACTATCCTGGTTTGCCTAGTGGGCCTAACAAGTCGGTGTAGGTGAGCTAGCAGAACCCCAGGGCCCGTGGGGTAGCTAGTACTCGCCCTACACTAGTAGCTCTCCTCGGTACTGTGTACACGAGGGCCAGCAAGTCGGTACAAAGTGGCCAGACCTAACCCCGGGTCCCTGGGGCGGTTGGCTCCGCTCTGCACTAAATAGGGGGACAATCGCTCTCCTTGGTACTCCGTACTCAAGGGCCAGCTCACTTCCCCAATTCTATTCCATTCACCTTCCAGGAGTTCTACTCCTAATTCCCTGTAGGGTTCCAGCTCTTTTAACTCAGCACATTCAGGTTTCACCTTTCCAGTTTCACATTCATACATCCCATAATCTCAGACATGCTCATTTATTCATAACAGGCAGCTGTTAAACCAATTTACAGGTAGCTATTATTTCCTTTCCACATTTTCCAAGACTGCAGTATTCATATATTCCACTAGCTCTTCCCATCCTAGGATTCATGCCATACCCTAGGATCTATCATACAATCTAGTTTTCCAGTCCTAAGATTCATGCAACACCCTAGGATCTACCATTCATTCTAGTTTATTATTCCTAGGATTCATGCAATGTCCTAGGTTCTATTTATGGTTCCATAATTTAACAGATTATACTAAAAAACTTAAAAGCCACTCTACCGGTTACAATAGGCGTACTGGGGGCGTGGTCGAGAATCCCGCGTACCTCCGCAACCCCCGAGACTGCAATGGAACGGGGTCCTATCACAAGGATCAAACACAAGGAGTTTCTCAAAATAGTATACAACTACTGTAGATGGGTAGAGGATTTAATTCCGAAAAGCATGCAACTCAAAATGCGGAAAACGGACTTCGAACGGGCCCTAAACGGGTCGAAAACGACGAAACAGTGCAAAATCAGACGTCTGGAACTTCTTCCAGACATCTTAAAAAAATGGGATCAGATGGTACCTTGTCTTGCGTGGTCTCTCAGATGTCCAGAAGCCTGCGGAGGCGTCTGGCCTAGTTCCCAGACGTCCGATGGTCACCCCGGACGTCTGGAAGTCCCTCCAGTCATCTGGCACCACTGCTAGACGTCTGATTCGCGTTGGATGCGAATCTCAGAACCTGTGCGTACCCATTCCTCGTGCTCAGTACGAACGGTCGAAGGAAAGGAAGAAGGTACGAAAATAACTTACCTTTTAGATGTCTGGACAGTCCTCCAGACGTCTTCCCCGTCGTCTGGTTGGAAACCCAGACGTCTGATTCTGGAAAAACTTCCAGAATCAGAGCGCAACTCGCCCTCCGTCCGCGACGCACGGCTGCGCCGCGCCTCGTCCGCCTGCTGCTCGAGCTGCAGCAGGCATCTCGCGTCACCCCGCATCTGCTGCTCCCCCGCCGACCGACTCTAGCAGCCCCGGCAAGCTCGCCCTCACGGCCGAGCACCTCCTCCCGCACTCGCCGTGGTTGCCACTGCCGCCACTCGCTCACTCTCGCACTGGCTGGAAGGAGAAGAGGAAGGGGCGGAGGCGATGAGAGTGAGGGAGAGGGAGAGGCTTTTTAAAGCCGCGCGGGGAGAGAGAGAGAGCGAGACAGAGGGCAGCCTGGGCCCACAGGAGAGAGGGAAAAAGCGACCATAGGTCTGCGGGCGCAGGGGCGCAGACGCAACCGCGCGTGCAGCCGAAACCGAATCCAAAACGTCTGGAAGGGGTTCCAGACGTCTGGTCCGACGTCTGGGCCACCTCCCAGACGTCTGAAGCCACGCGTTCGTAACAACTGAAGAGCCTGAATACCTTCAGTAAGGTATTTCGCAGTGTTTAGGAGAAGTAAGATCTGGAAATGCTTCTATGAGCTCCAGAACCTTGAAAGCTTCTTCGAATGCTTAAGAGCTCAATTTTGAGCTCCAATTTATCATACAGAGAGATAAAAATCTCAAGAAGTGATCCGAATAGTTTCAGAAGGTCAAAAATAATAGATCTAGGTGGAAATTGCGATCAAATTTCAACAAAAACTCCAAAAATAGCTATGGGTTAATAAAACAACCTATACTGTGCAGTGAATCAAATATCAATTAATCCTCTATAAAACAAGATTAAATCAGTCTAAATTTATTCTAAATCATTCCATAAATCTATTTGACCTATTAGATTAGAGATTTAACAATCTAATCCTTGAATTTACTTTAGGTTTGACCTACTATAGTCGAAATTTGACATTCAATTCAAAGATCTATTAAGTCCAATTCAAGTCTTAGATTGACTAAATTCATCCTCAGGAATTTGATGCACACATAAAGATTGTGTTTTAATAAGCCTAAGGGTGTTGTCAGACATCACCGCCTGAGATCTGATGGAGATGAGTTTGGGAAAGAAATTTAGAAATTTGTAGGCATAATTAAGACTGGAAGCAGCTTTCTTAGCTCCTACTGATGCTTTCGAACATATTTAATAGCTTAAATCCTCAAAAATTTAGCTACTCCAACTATGCCGGAGTTGGAGAAGACAAAGTTTATTAGTGATATAGAATCGATTGAACACAATTTTAAACACAAGAATCTGATCCTTAGACTTCATTTAGGTGTTCTAGAGCTTCACTAGGAGTTCCAAGGGCTGAAACTCAAATACAACTTGCCGGAGCTCGCCGGAGCTCCGGCGAACTCAGAAATGATGTGTTGGAGTTCAAAACTCCATGAAACTGATCTGTAATAGTCTTAAAAGACTCCTGAGGTCACAAGGAACCTCAGGAATACAACGATTAAAGCAATTAGCAATCAATTCAAAGGATGTGCTTCGAACTCAGTAAAAATATAATCTGAGTTCACATGAACTCAGAGACGACTCCCTCACTCAATTGAGTGAGAGTTAAGGCTCATAAGAGCCTAGCGTTGCTCTGCAAGTAGGTAATTAGGTGAATTAACTCCTCCTGAGCTGCCATTGACAGTGAACTCAAGAGGTTGAATGAAATTAGGCATTTACTATGTAGCATGTTATTGTTTGCACAGCAAAAATACATCAGTAAATATGCCATCTTGTGTTATTTCCTAGCACTACCATTGCATCTTATGTATCCCTACTTGCAATTGTAAATATACACCTGCATGCATTTATAAAGAGGGGAAGAGAGTGAGAATAATTGGCCATCCAATCCACTTCTATTATTAACATTTTCCTTAAGTGTGGCATTGCAATTTCACAATTTTTCAGTTTTTTTCATTTTTTATTTTTCCTTTTTATTTCGTGTGATTGCAGGGCATGGTGCTCACACCTCTCCTCGCCATTCCTCCTGCCAGCAGTATGGCGTGAGGCATGCCCACCTTCTTTAAAACACCTTGCTCTCTCCCTTGCTGGAGCCGCATCCACCTTCAGATCACCCACACCCTCAGTAACAGTTGGCCAACCTCCTTTCCTCTCCCTCTCCATAGATAGTTCCTCTTCTCACAAGTTGAGAAGAGGCACACCGTGTGCAGGAGAAAATGCACAGTGGTCTCAGACCACCACTGTAAGTTCCACCACGGCCTAGCTCTTTCGTGAGCAAGTGGGCGAGGTGGCTTCTCATTTTGTTTCTTTTCATCTCCTCCGCCATTAGCACTGAGCTCCAAGCTCTCAAGCTCTGAAGCTCCAGCTAGCTCACGCACTACCTGCAGCTCCAGTCGGTCATCACGCGGCTAAGCAGACAGCGCATGACCTCTTCCCGCGTGCGCAGGCGCTCCACAGCGTGCTGTGCACGCAAAAGCCACTCTAGCCGGTCGCTAGACCGCGCACTTGTTGATTGTTTGCTATCACCCCCACCGCCCCTTGATTTCCCACAAGCTTCGCATAGCGAAAATCCAAGAATCTAGATTCTTAGATCTTTCATTGTGTGAAGTTTTCTTTGAGGCAAGAGAAAAATTAATTGATTGACATCCTTCCTTGCCTCACTTATTCGCATTTCGGGATCACATTTTTGGTGGGGAGACTTGGAATTGAGTTGATTCCAACCCCACCACGACTCTTCATTTGCCTCAAATTTGATCCCGAATCTATCAACCCCAACATTTTCATTTCTTACATCATTTGGTGGTTGAGCCTTGTGTGGATTATCATTTTGGTGATTGGGAGCACTTGAATGAAAGTGCTTTTGCTCCCTTTCACATTGAATTAAAATAGACTCATGCATCCACACTTAGAAATTTCCATCTAGGGAAGGCCAATGCATTTTAGCATGCATTAACCAATTCACATTGAAGAAGGGTTTGTTTTGCATAAAGAACTTGTGTTGTCACGAAACCCAGAGATTGGTTGAATTGGTAATTCAGTGGAATCCTAAAATCCATACTACTTAAGGCTGAAATTCTACAAGTCATTCACCATCTAAAACTCCAATTCGGGGAGATTTCCCCGTTGCATGCTTGATTACACACTTTTAAAATCAACACACTTGGGCATTACCCATATACAATGCCCTTCACATTCCTGGAGCACTTGATCCTAAGCCTCTAAATTAAAACTGGTAGCAACTTGACCCCTATTAAGGATTGGAGGTCTAACTACCTACGTGTAGTGCCTACGTGCTGGTGTGGGTTCCTGCGTGCTATTGGGTGTCTAAGACTGGGGCAAACAACCTTTCAATCTGGCCCGATGGTTTCACGGTGCTCTCATTTGGTTCTGTAGGTAGTGATAGTAGGTAACTTAGATCTTTAGGTCTAAGGGCACATTGTAGAGGTTAGGAAATTGATTGCTTTGATTTGTCATCAAGTGTATCCTTACGGCGTCATTTCTCTCATCCCCTTTTCCCTTCTTATCTCCCCAATTCTTCCTACAGTAGTGCATGTTTGGGAGGAGGTCACAAAACCCTGAATTGTTTGAATTGTCTAATAATTCTAGAAGGATAGAAACTGAATCGTCATCCTCCTCCACAAACATGGCTGCACGCCTACCCCCAAATCCCGAGGGAGGAAACCGCCCCCCTCAAATCCCACTATGTGGTGGTGGAGCCGTAGACCCCATAACCCACCTCCAAGCCCAAATGGAATTGTATAATGAGCAGATTGAAGCCATTAGGGAAACCTTGGAGGAAATGCAGAACCCTCCCGAACGGGAGGAGCCTAGGTCTCTTAGCTCTTATCCAAATCTCGCTGCTACAAAGACCATTGGGCAAATTCAGGTCCCCATGGGCGGGGACGATTTTGAATTAAAACCTAATGTCATCGGCCTAATTAACTTTCACTTCCATGGTCTTGCAAGTGAAGATCCCTTTCTCCATTTGGAAGACTTAACTCGATTAGCTGAAACTGTTATTCCAAGAAATATCGGGTTATCAATTGTCCTCATGAAAATGTTCCCATTTTCATTGCGGGATAAAGCATCGCAATGGTTGCGCACCCTTGGGAGAACCATCCATTCTTGGGAAGGGATGCGAATAGCATTTCTCAAGAAATTCTTCCCAATCGGGCGAACCAATGCGCTTCGTCAGGCTATAACTTCTTTCACGCAAGAAAATGGCCAGTAGTTTCATGAGGCATGAGAAAGGTATAATGACCTCCTCTGGAAATGTCCACACCATGGTCTGCCTAAGTGGTATATAGCCCAGATCTTCTATTATGGGCTAAATGAAACTTTGAAGCAGATTGCAGACGCTTTCTGCAGAGAGAATTTTATGAATAAAGATGAGAATGGAGCATTTGAATTATTTGAGAATATGGGTGAAAACTCAATGAACAATGCCTCCATTATCTCCTTTAATCGTACCAACCTGCCCTGCAATGTTCATGAAGTTGACACAGGACCCTCCCATTCATCCATAGATCTTAACTTAATTGCACAAAAATTGGATGGAGTCTCCGTCGTGCATAAGAAGCTGGACGAGCTTCTAGCCAACCCCGTCCGCTTTATGGCAAACACCTCCACCCCATCACTCCGTCAAAACCTTAATCCGTCAAATACCGGGCTAATTTCCAAGAATCCAGTGAGACCTTCCTTACCAAGTATTGCGCCAAGCGATTCGGCAAGTAATGTGGACCTAGCTTCTGCAAGCTAATATTTTGACACGGAGAACCAAGCCTCCATGTGCTTGGATGCATATATGCATGCGGACTCGTCCTCTAGCTTAGAAGATGTTTGTGCCCTGGGGAACAACTTGTTCTCTGCTACTTATAACCTAGGGTGACGAAATCATCCTAACTTCGCATGGTCCAATAACCTGCAGTGCCAAAGTCTCGCGGGTCGGCCAATGCGACCGTCTACACCTGTCATCCCAAGGGCCCAATCTAATCCTGTGGCAAATTCGCCATCGGGTCCTTGCATACCTCAAATAGAACACGCATCAAGTCCTCTTGATAAACTGATGCGAATGAGGACAGAAATGTCCAAGTGCCATGAAGAAAACATGACCACTCTTCAGCACCAATTGGTGCAACAAAATGCGAAGATCAGTCAACTACAAATGACGACTCGATCTCAGGGCACTCTTGTAGCCCAACCTATTCCTAACCCGCAAAATTTTGTACCCCGTGGTCCGCAACCACAGGTACGACCTTCTCAGGGGTAGGTTCATTAGATTCTACAAGCTTCGAGCATTCCACTGGGATTCCAGGCTAATCCCGCAGCAACACGTCACCCTTATGTCCCGATTGTGAACCCTCTCTACCCTATGATCCCACTAGACCAGCGACGTCCAATGCGATTACTACAAGGATTGGTAAGCACACAATTGATCCGCCTTGACCTGATCCTGGCCCATCTTCCTCATTGCCCTCTCATTTAGAATGCGCACCACATTCTCGTGAGGACGATACATCCAAACTGGTGCCAAAATCAGTCCCATTCCTTAAAGCTTTACTGAGGGAGCCAAAAGGCAAGAAGAAGGATACGCAGGCCTTTGATAACCTGCGTAATATATTTAGGGATGTTGAGATCAAAGTACCCTTGTTAGAGGCTATCGACCATATACCAACTGTCGCCCAATTTTTCAAAGACTACACTACACCCAAGCGACAGTCAAAGAAAATAAAGAATCCGGTGGTCCTCTCGCCTGATGCGAGTTGTGCTATACTCTCAAATCTACCACCGAAATAGAAAGATCCAGGCACATTGCTTATTTCATGTAGCATCCAAGGCTGCAATTTTAACCGTGCTTTGCTTGATCTAGGATCTTCCATCAATCTTATACCAACCATCATGCTCGAGAAATTTGCCTTAGGAAATCTACAATCCACCCCTGTCACGTTGCAGTTGGCAGATCGTTCTGTCAAAATACGAAGGGTGTGGTGGAAGACGTGGTGGTTAGGGCCAATAGTCTCTGTTTTCCTGTTGACTTTCTTGTTTTGGATATGGAAGTTCCTAGCTTACTTTCTGATTGTCCAATCATCCTTGGATGACCTTTCTTGGCCACAGCCAGTGCTCATATCGACTGTGAGTCGAGTTGCATTGAGATCACCGTTGGCTCTGAGAAGCTCAAGCTAAATATCTTCAAGGCCGCCAAGAATTTTGATTGCGATTGCATCGAGGATGACATGTCTGACAAGGACACGACCGTCAGCACGTCTATCGGACTAATAGGGACCTAGTCTGACTGCTGTGGATTACCCCTAAACACAAACCATTGCCTGCCAGACATATACTGTGACATTTCCCCTTCCCTCCCCTTATCCTTACCTTCTCCTGACCAGACTTCTGCCGAGGTTTTCTCCAGTTCCCACACCTCGTGGTCTGAGTCATATTCGGGCTGCTCACCTCCGGTCCACCCGCTTGAAGATCGGATTGCCCTTTCTTTCTCGCCAAATCAGGCGGACATGCGACTCCACACTGGGACCTTGAGCCCACATACTGATCATTGGGGCTGTCCCTTTTTGGATCCATCAATCCAAGATGCCCCTCTTCTTGGACAATCTGAGGGCCAACTTCTTCCTCCTACCCTTCTTTCTTCTGATCCGCTTGGGACACTCTCATCCCAAGAAATACCAGATCTTTCTCTATCCACTCCCGAGCTGAAAAAGCTGCCTGACACAGTTAAATATGTTTTCTTGGGACCAAATGAAACGCTCCCTGTAATTATTAGTTCAAAATTGACCAGGGAGCAAGAGTGCAAGCTAACAAAGGTCCTTATGGAACACAAGGTAGCCATCGGATGGTCCTTATCTGACTTAACTGGCATTAGCCCCTCCTACTGTACTCACCGTATATATACAGAGGAGGAAGCTCAACCTTCCCGCGAGATGTAGCGATGCCTCAACCCTAACATACGGGAGGTCGTTAAAAAGGAAATCATTAAGTGGCTTGATGCAGGTATAATATGTAGTTTCCCTGGTAGGAGGGGGTGGCGCAATAAAATGCGGAATAAAAATATCACAATCTCATAGAAATAGCAATCGCACAATGTACACAATTATTTTTAGGTGGAAACCGAAATCGGGTGAAAACCACCACCTAACCCTCTTGAGTTAGGATTTTCCGATCAACCAAGTTGATCAAATCCACTAACGTACTACTTAAACAAGGGTAGTACAAACTCAATTACAACCACGCAACTTTATATGAGAGTAGCGTACCTCAAAACCCTTCTCTTCACGAGAAGGATTTTGTCCCACGAAGGAGACGGGAATTCGCAAAGCGAATACCCAACCAAAGAACAAAGATAAATAACAACAATCCTATAGAGCCAACAAAGATGATCTTAACCTAAGCTTCTATAGGAATTAGGATGCTTCCCTTTGCAGAGGTGCGTCGACGACAAGGATGTGTGAACGACGCGACGGCACAACGGTGCTCTCATGAACTACGGCGGGAAAGTAGGTGCGCAAAAGATTGATGCTTTCTAGATGTAGAACTTAAGCTTTGAAAGCAAGAGCTTCTCTTGGACACAAAAGAGTGGAAATGCTTGTTCTTGGAGTGTCTAGGTGTGTCAAAGGTTCCCCTCTATTTATAGAGGCCCTAGGAAGGCTTTGGAAGGCCTTGGAAGGCTTCCATAGCCGTTGGGTGCAAGCTCCAAGAAAATCAGGCCAAAATCAGGGTTAATCATTACACTGATAGGGTTATCAGACGTCTGATCCTGGCATCAGACGTCTGGAAAACCAGTTTAAGATGTCTGGGAACAAAGTTAGACGCCTGATTTTAGGCGGGTTTCCTTCCTGACTTGAATCAAATCTAAATAGGGTTCTAGTGCAAGTCCATCAAACGACATACAGGACGTCTGGAACTAAGTCTGGATGTCTGGAAACCTACTTTTTCTGCGGGAATGGTTTTCCAAGAGATTGCAATGGTTATAAGATCTCTGAAAAGAGATTTTGGGTCAGCCGAGGCAAAACAGTCATGTATCAGACGTCTGGGGTCCTCCACGGACGTCTGATACCGGCTAATGGTCATATCCTCCATTGTTTTCTAAGCCAGCCAATGGTCCATTAATTGGACGTCTGGCGAAATCATCAGACATCTTCTAAGATGTCTGAACTAAGGTCTGGACGTCTGATTTCATCAGACAGAACTAATTAGGTCCAGCCTAAACATAATCAGATGTCTGAGTCAATAGTCAGACATCTTAAAACTATTTATCAGACTCTAATTTTCAGATTAAACATCTGAAAAGGCTGTTTGAACCCTATATTGGTTTTCTAAGTTCTCTACAGAAAACGTAAGTAACCTAGGGTTGTGCAGGTGTTCCTAGGACTACAGTTAGGGTTCTTTGAGGCTCTTTAACATGAATCTAAGTAACAAAAAATAAAGAGCAACAAAAGAAACAAAAATACAATGATTACAAGGAAAGGAAATCTATCCTATTCTTCATCTCCTTCCTTCTTCAAGCCATTGCTCCTTGCGAAGCTTCTCTATTCTCCGTCAAGCGCCTCCAATCCATCCTGAATACGAGCTCGAACTCCGTCTAACCATGTCTCTATTTGCAATTAACCTGATATCTAAGACTCCAAGTGTAAATGTTAAATGACACGTATTTTGTTATCATCAAAATAAATGATCGCGGTGCTCTAGCACCAACATAATCTACCCAATCAGCGATAACCCCTGGGTGAGCCCGATTCATGTTGTGCCCAAAATGGCGGGACTCACCATCCGTGTCAATGGCAGGGGAGAATCCATCCCTACATGCACTCCTACATCTTGGAGAGTGTGTGTAGATTATAGGAAACTAAATGCTGCAACAAAGAAAGATCACTTTCCACTACCTTTTATTGACCAAATCCTGGAGCGATTAGCGGGAAATAAATTTTTCTATTTCCTAGATGGATTCTCTGGATATAACCAAGTGGCAATTGACCCTCGGGACCAAGAAAAGACCACCTTCACCTGCCCCTTTGGCACCTTCGCATTTAGAAGAATGCCATTCAGACTTTGTAATACGCCAGCAACTTTCCAGAGATGTATGCTGGCGATATTCCATGATATGGTGGGTGACTTTCTTGAGGTCTTCATGGATGACTTTTCCATCTTCGGACCTTTATTTGATGATTGTCTTACTAACCGGACCATCATCCTTCAGAGATGTATTGATGTGAACCTCGTGCTTTCTTGGGAGAAAAGTCATTTTATAGTACACGAGGGAATTGTTCTCAGTCACATCATCTCCGATAGGGGTATTGAGGTTGACAGAGCTAAGCTTGATGTGATTGCTAATTTACCTGTGTCTAGCTCTGTCAAACAAATCCGCTCCTTCTTAGGACACGTCGATTTCTATAGGAGATTCATCAAAGACTTCTTTAAAATTTCTAGACCTTTAACTCATCTCCTATCGACCAACGTACCCTTTGATATGGGCCCCGACTGTATGCGAGCATTTACGCAACTGCGTGAGGCTGTCACCAAGGCCCCGGTTCTCTAGCCACCTGATTGGTCCCTCGACTTTGAACTCATGTGTGACGCTTCCGACCTTGCAGTCAGAGCCATCCTAGGACAAAGACGCGATAGACACCCCTTCGTGGTGTACTACGCCAGTAAGACGTTGGACGAGGCCCAACGTATTTATACAACCACTGAGAAAAAATTACTGGCGGTCGTCTTTGGGCAGGAGAAATTTTGCTCTTACCTTCTGGGCTCGCATGTTACTGTATTCACTGATCACGCAGCCATTCGTCATCTCATGCACAAAATGGATGCCAAGCCTAAACTGATATGTTGAATCCTTTTACTCGAAGAATTTGACCTTGAGATCCGTGATAAGGCCGGAGCCAAGAATGTGGTTGCTGACCATCTCTCGAGACTGGACCCCGACCACATTGGACTTACCCTGCCGATTAATGAGGTTTTTCCCGATGAGCACCTACTGGCAATTAATGTGGCAAGTGGACCTTGGTATGCCGACATTGTCAATTACCTTGCTTCTGGCTCTCTTCCACATGGCTAGCCCAAGAACCAGAGCGAGCGTCTCATCGCAGAAGCAAAGTATTATTTCTGGGATAATCCGCCACTTTTTTGAGTAGGTGCTGACCAGATCATCTGCCACTTTATCCCTGACAGCGAACTCCCCAGTCTGCTATCCTTCTATTAAGATCAGGCCTGTAGAGGCCATTTCTCTAGGAGGAAAACTGCAGCCAAGGTGTTGCAGTGCAGTTTCTTTTGGCCCTCCCTTCACCAGGATGCACACAATTATGCTAAACATTGCACTAGGTGCCAGTCATTAGGGTCAATGTCACGTCGTGACATGATGTCCTTGCAACCCATCCTAGCTGCTGAAATCCTTGACATTTGGGGAATTGATTTCATGGGTCCCCTTCCTCCTTCCAATGGCTTTGAGTACATCCTCGTTGCTGTTGATTATGTTTCGAAATGGATCGAGCCTATTCCCACGTGCCATGCTGACCATGTCATATCTACTCGATTTGTCAAAGACCACATTTTTGCACGCTTTGGGATCCCTCGAGCCATTATCTCTGATGAAGGAAGTCATTTTACCCATGCTTCTTTTCGGACACTTCTGAGGAAATATGGAGTCCACCATCATATCGCATCTCCGTATCATCCTCAGACGAACGGCCAGGCTGAGGTGTCGAACCAGCAAATCAAGCAAATTCTCTAGAAAATGGTTCAACCTGACTGTAAGGATTGGTTCGACAAGCTGATTGACACACTTTGGGCGTATCGGACCGCCTTCAAGGCTCCCCTTGGTATGTCTCCTTATAGAATTATTTACGGGAAGCCTTGTCATTTGCCCGTTGAGTTGGAGCATCGCGCTTATCGGGCGGTTCGTTAATGTAACCTCGACCCAGACCTGTGTGGTCGAGAAAGGAAACTCCAACTCCAGGAGCTGGAAGAACTCCATCGTGAAGCCTATGATTCTGCCTTAACTTTCAAACAACGCACTAAGGCCTTTCACGATAGTCAAATTCGATGGAAGGAATTTGAGCCATCTCAGCAAGTTTGGCTTTACAATGCCCGACTCAAATTCTTTCCAGGGAAATTGAAGTCCAAATGGACTGGTCCCTACTTCGTCTCGAGACCATTTCCCAACGGGGCCGTCGAAATCGAAGATCTCAAATCTGGGCATAAATTTACGGTCAATGGGCAGCAATTAAAACCATATCTTACTCAAAAACCTGCCCCCATTGGTGAAACTGTTACCCTGCTGGAGGGTAATTAACTTCGTGCCTCACTCTGAGTTCAGCTGGGGACGTTAAATTCAGCGCTCGTTAAGAGGCACCCCAACAATACTCCTCCACTATCGCCTACACTTCACTTCACTTTGCACTTCTTCACTTTTCACTTCACCACCCACCATCCACCCACCTTACCACCCTGCTGTATACCTCGCACCTAAGCTCTTGTACCTTGATCCTTTGACCTTGCTTTACCCCGTATGCATATGAGGACATAGCATCATTTGGCATGGGGGGGTGAATAGGCATCCATAAGATCTTGGTATTATATGAGTATCATGCGGCTTCTACATCCATTATACATATCCATCTATAAATATGTACATAACCTAATTCAAAAAAAAAAAAGCTATGATCTAAAAGCAGAAACAAAAATACAATAAGTGTTTATGGATATTCGACCATTTTTTTGAAGACTTTCCAGGCCACAGAAGCTTGATTCGCTCAAGCTTGGCTTAATTTACTTAAGCATTGATAAGATTGATCAAAATCTCTCCTAATCAAGGACGTATTCTTGTTCTTGAGTCACCAGTATAGGATTTGTTGGTTTGCCTCTACTTGAGAGCCTAAGTAATCTTGATTCACACTACACATATCAAGAAAGACTAGGTGAACATAAGATTCAACCCTAGTGCTCATTAGGGAAGGTGGAGCCCTTACTTGTGCGCACAGGTAGACTTTTTATCCCAGTCTTTAGCCTTGTGTTTAGGAGAAACCCTTTCCACCAAAAAAAAATACTCACTGATTGCACCGCAAAAATACACCTGCAATTGTGCCGTCTTGTGCTATTTCCTTGCATTACCAGTACATATTAGGTATCCATAGTCGCATTTGTAAAAATACACGCATGCATGCATTTATTTGAGAGGGGAGGAGAGTGAAATAAATGGCCTTGTGATTTACGTTTTCCTCAAGTGCTGCCTTGCAAAATCTCCATCTTTATTTTTTATTTCTATTTGACTTTGAATTCTTCCCGTGGCTGCAAGACATGGCCTCTTCTTCCTCACGCCACGTTCTGCACAGCAGCTTGCCCTGCAGTCGCATGCACAGCCATGCATAGCTAGGGCATGGCTGTGCATGCCTTCTTCCTCTTTAAAAAGAGCACGACTTCTTCTTTGCAAAAGGGGGCCTAGTCCACACAGAAAACCCAACACAGCAGCTTCCCTTCCAGGCCGTCCCCTCCACTCTCCCCTCCATACGCAACCTCTCCTCCTTCTGAGGAGCTACTTTGCGGGCAGGAGCACCTTACTGTGGTGCACAACCACCACCGTGAGTCCCACCACCACCCAGCTCATCAAAGAGCCGGTGGGTGTGGTGGTTCTCTTCCCTGTTTCCTTGTTCCAAGCCAACCTCGCCATTGCCACAGGAGCTTCAAACTTTGAAGCTCAAGCTCCGCAGCAGCAGCAACAAGGCGTCGACCACCGCGTGCCCTGTCACAAAGTTCCACCCGCAGCCCAGCCGATGTAGACTTCCACGCGCGTGCCAGCCCGCGCAGCGGCTCCCGCACTCACAGCACCGGGCACAAGCGGTCACACGAGTCGACCATGCACTGTAGCCACTATTCACGCTAGTCAGCGGAACACTTTGGCTACAGTGCGGTGACCGGTAAGTTTCTCACATATCCGATCACCCGGCACGCTGCTACCGGCCCCAACTCGCGCCCGCGTCTCTCCCCGTGCCCGCTCCAGTACCTGTGTCCGTGTCTCTCTCCGCTCCCGCACCCGTCCGCACGCGCCGGCATCTTCGCCCGCTTCTTCTCATTGGCACCCGCCTCACCGCGCAGTGTAGTGCGCTGTGGTTCCTTCCTCCCACGCCCGCTCCCTCTTGCGTGCGCGCACGTCTTCGCATGCCTACACGCCTGCACGTGCGCATGGACCACCAAACGACGCTTGGAGGCTGCAGACGACTTAACTCGCCGTTTCCTCACTCAGCAGACGCCCTCTCTCTTGCTCTCTCTCTCTCTCATAGCACTCTCTCACTCCCTTAGCAGACATACACACACACACTCACACTCTCGCACAGACACACTCTCACCTATACACTACTATATACTTATATATATATACATATATATATTTATATCTATATATATTTATATACATATATATATATATACATATATCTATGCATATATTATTACCTATATAACTAAATATAAGTATAGATACATACATATATATATATGTATACATATATATACACATATACTTATACATATATATACATATACATATATATACATACATATATACATATACCTATAACTATAAATACATATATATATATATATTTGTATATCTATCTACATATATCTTTATACATAAATACTTATACTAATGTATATATATACATATACACATATATATAACTATATACATATATTACTATATGTATACCTCTATATATATATATATATACACACATATACATATCTATATCTATATATATAGTTATATATACATACATATATATACAACTATAAATATATATATACATATACATACATCTATCTATACATATATTTACATATCTATATATATACATATAGATATATATTTACATATATATACATATATTTTCATATCACCTACCATACGTTGTACCGCGGGAATATCTGCACTAGTTGCTGATATTCCCCGATACATGCATACAGAAGTGTGTTTGCACTCATCTTCCACCAATCCACCTTGCACTCCACGCGGCACTTTGTCCTGTTGGTTGCGTCTTCCTAGACGACGATCGACTCAACGACGTGCTACACGCCATCTCCACCTCCGCCCCCACCCCATTATACATATATAATATATACATATATATATACTATATTTACTTTATTTATATTTCTATTTCTTGCCATTAAAAAGATAAAAAAAGTATACAAAAGAGAAAAGATAATCCTTGACTTGCAGGTACTTAGTCTTGCGAATAACGAGACCAGTTTTGGAACCCTAATTTGACTCAAAGCCAAGAACCTGATTTTGAGAGTGTACCTCAAGAACAAGAATTATCAGAAAAAAATCTTAAATAGAAAAACACTAAAAACATAATAAGCGAACGGAAGAGATTCGTTGTAGGAAAGGCATAGAAACTTATTCACTTCTAATCCCACTTCTCTAAGTTCGACCTTGGGCCTAAAAGTGGCCAAGATAAAATCAAGTAGGTCAGGTAAAAAATTTTGTAAAGAGATGGTTAGGCTCGATTTAGGTTAACCACTATACTCATTTCAATGATAAAATCACCATATTAACACAACCCATCCAGGTCCGACCATACCTCTCTTTTCTGGCACCGTTGCCGGTGAAGTGCCCAATCAGGTAAGTTTCTACTTCATTCCTTTAATTTTTCTCTTCTCACGCCCTTCTCTTCACGGGTGTTTCTGTTTGCTGGTGTGCAGGTGAACTAGTTGCAAGGAGAAGGTAGGCAGACGAAGTCAGAGACATGGGTAGGTCCAAGGCGGGAACGAGAGCGTGAAGTCACCGGCACCGCACTAGAGCTTCGCACACGTTGCTAAACAAGTAGGTCTTTCTTTCTTAGCAACTTAGGTCAACTTGTCACCTTAATAATAATAGTAAAAGAAACACTTCTTAGGATCTCTTGGGGCAAGTTGATTAAAAATCACTTGTTTGATTGTTTGCCTTCACTCCTACCGCCCAGGGATTTCCCGCCAAACTTCGCATAGCGAAAATCCAAGAATCTTGATTCTTGAATCTTTCGCCGTGTGAAGTAGTCTTTGAGGAAAAAATAAAAAGATTGATTGACATCCCTCTTTGCCTCATTTATCTGCAATTCAGGATCACCTTTTTGGTGGGGAGACTTGGAATTGAGTTGATTCCAACCCCACCACGACCTTTCACGTGCCTAAGATTCGATCCCGAATAATTTAACCCCAACAATTTGATTTTTTTTATCTTATGGTTGAGCCTTGTGTGTGGACATCTTTTTAGTGATTGGGAGCACTTGAATTGAAGTGCTTTGGCTCCCTTTCACACTCATATAAAATTGACTCATGCATCCACACATAGAAATCTCCATTTAGGGAAGGCCATTGCATTTTAGCATGCATTAACCAATTGACATTGAAGAAGGGTTTGTTGGGCTTAAAAGAAAACTTGTATTCTCTCAAAACCCAGAGATTTGTTGAATTGGTAATTAAAAGAAATCATAAAATCCATACTACTTAAGGCTGAACTCTAAAAACCATTCACCAATTAAAACTTCAATTCGGGGAGATTTCCCCGTTGCATGCTTGGTTTTCACACTCTCTATAAAATCAATTACTTGGGCATTACCCGTAAATAACGTCTTTCACATTCTAGAAGCACTTGATCCTAAGCCTCTAACTAAAACTGGTAGTAACTTGAACCTTATTAAGGATTGGAGGTCTAACTACGTGCTGGTGAGGGTTCTCGCATGCTATCGGGTGTCTAAGACTGGGGCAAACGGCCTTTCAATCTGGCCTGGTGGTTTCGCGGTGCTCGCATTCGGTTCCGTAGGTCGTGATAGTAGGTAACTTAGATCTTTAGGTCTAAGGGCACACTGTAGAGGTTAGGAATTTGATTATATTGATTTGTCATCAAGTGCACCTTTGCGGCGTCATTTCTCTCATCTCTTTTCCCTTCATATCCCCCCAATTCTTCCTGTGGTAGTGCATGTTTGGGAGGAGGTCACAAAACCCTGAACTGTGTGAATTGCCTGATAATTTTAGAAAAGAAGCCAAATCGTCCTCCTCTTCCACAAACATGGCTACACGCCCACCCCCAAATCCCGAGGGAGGAAACCACCCTCAAAACCCACCAGGTGGTGGAGCCTTAGATCCCATAACCCGCCTCCAAGCCCAAATGGAAATGTATAATAAGCAAAATAAAGCCATTAGAGAAACATTGGAGGAAATGCAAAACCCTCCCGAACGGGAGGAGCCTAGGTCTCTTAGCTCTCATCAGAATCCCACTACTACAGAGACCATAGGACAAATTTGGGTCCCCATGGGCGAGGACAACTTTGAACTGAAACCTAACATAATTGGCCTGATAAATTTTCACTTCCATGGTCTTGCAAGTGAAGATCCTTTTCTCCACTTGGAAGACCTAACATGATTGGCTGAAATAGTTAAACCAAGAAATATCGGGATACCTATAGTGCTCATGAAAATGTTCCCGTTTTCATTGCCGGATAAAGCGTCGCAGTGGTTACGCACCCTTGGGAGAACCATCCACTCTTGGGAAGAGATGCGAACAGCGTTTCTCAACAAGTTCTTCCCAATCGGGCGAACCAATGCATTTCGCCATGCTATCAATTCATTTACGCCACAAAATGGCGAATAGTTTCATGAGACATGGGAGAGATATAATGACCTCCTCAGGAAGTGTCCGCACCATGGTCTGCCTAAGTGGCATATAGCCCAGATTTTCTATTATGGGCTAAATGAGACTTTGAAGCAGATTGCAGATGCTTCCTGCGGAGGGAATTTCATGAATAAAGACGAGAATGGAGCATTCGAATTATTTGAAAATATGAGCAAAAACTCAATGAACAATGCTTCCATTATCGCCTTTAATTGTACCAGCCTGCCCCAGAATGCCCACGAAGTCGACACGAGACCCTCCCATTCATCCACAGATCTCAGCCTTATCGCACAAAAATTGGATGAAGTCTCCATCGTGCACAAGAAGCTGGACGAGCTTCTGGCCAACCCTGCCTGTTCTATGGCAAACACCCTCACCTCACCACTTTGTCACAATTCCAATACTTCCAACACCAGGCTTATCCCAAGAAACCCCGTAAGACCTTCCTTACCGAGTGTCGCGCGGAGCGATTCGGTAATTCATGTGGATCTAGCTTCTGCAAGCCAATATTTCGATAAGGAGGACCAAGCCTCCGTGTGCTCGGAAGCGTATTTGCATGCGGACACGTCTTCTGGCATAGAAGATGCTTGCGCCATGGGGAACAACCCGTTCTCTGCCACTTATAACCTAGGGTGGGATAATCATCCGAACTTCGCATGTTCCAACAACCCGCAGCACCAAAACACTGTGGGTGGACCAATGCGACCGTCCGCACCCGTCATCCCAAGGGTCCAGTCTAATCCTATGGTGAATCCGCCATCGGGTCCTTGTATACCACAAACAGAACACGCATCAAGTCCTCTTGACAAATTGATGTGAATGATGATGGAAATGTCAAAGCGCCATGAAGAGAACATGACCTCTCTTCAACACCAATTGGCGCAGTAGAATGCTGAGATCAATCAACTACGCATGGCGACTCGATCTCAGGGCACTCTTCCAGCCCAACCTGTTCCCAACCCTCGAAATTTCGTACCCCATGGTCCTCAACCACAAGTACGACCTTCTTAGGGGCAAGTACATAAAATTCTACAGGCTCCGAGCATTCCACCGGGATTTCAGGCTAATCCCGCTGCAGCATCTCACTCTTATGTCCCTATTGCGAACCCTCCGCCGTATGATCCCACTAGACCCGCATCGTCCAATGCTATCACTACGAGGAGCGGTAAGCAGACCGTCGATCCACCTCGACCTGATCCTGACCCGTCTTCTTCATCGCCCTCTCATTCGGGATGCGCACTGCATTCGCGAGAGGACGATACACCCAAATTGGTGCCAGAATCAGTCTCATTCCCTGAGGCTCTACTGAGGGAGCCAAAAGGCAAGAAGAAGGATACGCAGGCCTTTGATAACCTACATAATTTATTCAGGGATGTTGAAATCAAGGTACCCCTGCTCGAGGCTATCGGCCACATACCTACTGTCGCCCGATTTTTAAAAGACTGCACAACACCCAGGCGACAGTCAAAGAAAACTAAGAATCCGATGGTTCTCTCGCCTCATGTGAGTTGTGCTATACTGTCAAATCTACCACGAAGCAGAAAGATCTGGGCACACCACTTATTTCCTGTAGCATCTAAGGCTTCAATTTTAACCGTGCCTTGCTTGATCTAAGATCTTCCATCAATCTTATTCCAACCATCATGCTCAAAAAATTTTCCTTAGGAAATCTAAAACCCACCCCTGTCACATTACAGTTGGCAGATCGTTCTGTCAAAATTCCAAAGGGTGTGGTGGAAGACATGGTAGTTAGGGTCAACAGTCTCTGTCTTCCTATTGACTTTCTTGTTTTAGATATGGAAGTTCCTAGCTCACTTTCTGATTGTCTGATCATCCTTGGTCGACCTTTCTTGGCCACAGCCCGTGCCCATGTCGACTACGAGTCGGGCTGTATTGAGATTGCCGTTGGATCTGAAAAGCTCAAGCTTAACATCTTCAAGGCAGCCAAGAAATTTGATTGCGATTTTATCAAGGATGACACGTCTGATGAGGACATGGCCGTCAGTGCGTGTATCGGACTAATTGGGACCTATTCTGACTACTGCGGATTACCTGTAAACACTGATGATTGCCTGACAAACACACATTGTGATGTTTCCCCATCCCTCCCTATTCCCGTACCTTCTCCTGACCAGACTTCCTGACTCTGATTGGACGTCCAGACAATAAGTCTGGACTTCTGATTTTTGAGTATAAGACGTCTGATTATATTATTAGACGTCTGATACTGCTCTCCAATTCCTGTTTTGAGATTTAAGCCTCGATCTTGGATCTCTAGGTCCCTAAACCCAATTCCAACCCCATAGGAACCTAAATTAAGGTGTCCTAACCCTAGTACATCACCTCTAGACCTCCCTAATGACCTAATTAGGTCCTCACAAAACCTAATTGACTTGGATCTTAGTCGATTCCATCAGCCTATTCAATTGGACTCATTGAGTCCAATTGAGCCCTGATCTCAGCACACACTGTCCAATTGGACTCAGAGAGAGTCCAATTGAACTAGACCTGACTTAATTGAGTTTTTTTACTCTCAATTAAGTTTTCACACACCCAATTAAACTTGTATTAAGTTTAATTGCACTTTATCTTAGTGAATTAGGGTTTATAACCCTAATTTGAGACATACCTTGACCTATACCCACTAGAAACTAACCCAATCAACCTAGCCACCTAAGTTTCGACCCACACACACCATCCACACGAAAATACCTAGCCTAGAGTTCTCTAGAACTCTCTACCATGTGTTGTTGCCTTGGTTGCCAAAAATAGCAAGCAAGAGCAATTCAATTTTTAGATCCACATTTGGTGGATCTAAAAACCACCATCCACCATCTCTCTCTTGCTCTCCCACGAGCTCCCACCATAGGCCTCTCTAGAGAATTCCATAATTCTCTAGAGAGCTTCCCTTATGTCTATAAAAAGACCCCTTGGGTGGCCATTTGCACCCATTCACTTCCTTGGCATCCTTTCCACTTAGGTTAGCCACTTCCATCTCCACTCCACCTCCACGAGTTGAGCACCACCATGGAGGCCACCATCTCCATGCCAAGAAGCTAGATCAGCTCCCCAACCTCTCTCCAAGGGCCGGCCTAAGTTCCATTGGCTACCCCTCCTTCTTCTCCCAACCACTCAAAGGCCATCAGGGACCACCCCTGAATGCCCTTCCATTCTGCTAGATTTAGATTATGCTCTTCGTATATTTACTGCTTTTATTTACTGCTTAGTAGTGTAGTCTTATTTCTCCCCGAATGATGCATGCGAAATCCCCCCATCGATTCCTATATGCGATCATTTTCTGGTAGCTAGATTTAATTTTCAAGCATTTATGTACAAGCTTCCCTCTACGTTTTATGTTGCAAACGACTCTCCCGCTGAATGAATGAAAAATGCTTATATATATATTTCTCTCTATATGTTTGAAATCACCATGAGCTTAATAATTGTCATTCTTTTTGCGTGATTCAAGTTGCCTGTTTCCGATTCCTAATATTCTTGTAACTAAGCATATCATACCTAAATACGTAATAATCACGAACTGACATACGATTCTAAACAAAGTAGAATAAGATCAATTTCAAAAGTAAAAGCAACGCCTCCCAAAGACGAACGACCAGGACTCAAGTCTCGTTATCTTTAGAAATCAAATTTTGACAAACGTTTTTGCGCGACTATACTATGATTTCCAACGACTTTCAAATGCGCGAAAATGGCTTTTTGTCATTTATGGATATTCAACCATTGTTTTGAAGACTTTCTAGGCCACAGAAGCTTGATTAGCTTAGGCTCGTCTTAATTCACTTGAGCATTGACAAAATAGATGGGAATCTCTCCTAATTAAGGATGTATTCTTGTACTTGAGACACCAATACAGGATCCGTTGGTTTGCTTCTACTTGAGAGCGTAAGTAATCTTGGTTCACACTACACATATCAAGAAAGACCAGGTGAACATAAGATCCAACCCTAATGTTCATTAGGGAAGGTGGAGTCCTTACCTGTGCGCGCAGGTAGACTTTTTATCCCAGGCTTTAGTCTTGTGATAGGAGAGACTCTTTCCACCAAAAAGGAACTCTCCCACCAAAAAGAAAAGTGTGCTTCTCCAAATAATATTGTAAGGGATATACTAACACGTGTTTCAAAAAAAAAAAAAGGATGCAAATAAGTCAGTATATCTCACAAATGTCTGTAAAATCTTCCTACAAAAAAGTTCTTCAGGGCAAATACCCTATTTTCTTTGAGCCACAAATATCAGAAAATGGGAGTTGAGTTTTCCGTCATCTTTTTAAGGGTCAATCCGAAGACATGAGCTGAAACTGGGAGTAACCTATACTTAAAAAAATTCATGAAACCCTGGGCTTGAGTCTTAATGTTCATTTGGTCAGTCTTGATCCTTCACTAAGCACAAGCCATAATCTCTTGAGCTCTCGAGTACGGCAAAAACCTCCTGGGTCCTGGAAATCGTACTTAAAGTTTAAATATCAAGAGTCCTGGTTAGTTGAGAGATGGTTTATGTCATGTAAGACTTAAAGTACTGGTAGTCTTCCCTACAATTGGTTCTCACAATATCCAACAATAAACACACCTATGTTGCCTCAGAAAAAAATCTTCAGCTTAAAGATCCTTTCTAAATACAATACAAAAAAAATTTTTTGCTAGGGACTAGCAAAAGATAGGCATGTGGGTATGATTGCACCGCAAAAATACACTTGCAATTGTGCCATCTTGTGCTATTTCCTAGCATTACCAGCGCATATTAGGTATCCATAGTCGCATTTGTAAAAATACACGCATGCATGCATTTATTTGAGAGGGGAGGAGAGTGAAATAAATGGCCTTGTAATTTACGTTTTCCTCAAGTGCTGCCTTGCAAAATCTCCATCTTTATTTTTTATTTCTAATTGACTTTGAATTCTTCCCGTGGCTGCAAGACATGGCCTCTTCTTCCTCACGCCATGGTCTGCACAGCAGCTTGCCCTACAGCCGCATGCACAGCCATGCATAGCCAGGGCATGGCTGTGCATGCCTTCTTCCTTTTTAAAAAGAGCACGGCTTCTTCTTTGCAAAAGGGGGCCTAGTCCACACAGAAAACCCAACACAGCAGCTTCCCTAACAGGCCATCCCCTCCACTCTCCCCTCCATACGCAGCCTCTCCTCCTTTTGAGGAGCTACTCTGCGAGCAGGAGCACCACACTATGGTGCACAACCACCACCGTGAGTCCCACCACCGCACAGCTCATCAAAGAGCCGGTGGGCGTGGTGGTTCTCTTCCCTATTTCCTCGTTCCAAGCCAACCCCGCCATTGCCACAGGAGCTTCAAGCTTTGAAGCTCAAGCTCCGCAGCAGCAGCAGCAACACGCCGGCCACCGCGTGCCCTGTCGCAAAGTTCCACTGTGCACGCCAGCAGGTTGCCCGCACCCCTCTTGGCGCGCCCTATCGCAAAGTTCCGCCCGCAGCCAAGCTGGCGTAGACCTTCCACGCGCGCGCCAACCCGCGCAGTGGCTCCCGCACTCACAGCACCAGGGACAAGCGGTCGCGCGAGCCGACCATGCACTGTAGCCACTGTTCACGCTAGTCAGCGGAACACTGTGGCTATAGTGCGGAGACCAATAAGTTTCTCACTTATCCGGTCACCCGGTGTGCCACTACAGGCCCCAGCCCGTGCTCGCGTCTCTCCCCGTGCCCGCTCCAGCGCTTGCGTCTGTGTCTCTCTCTACTCCCACACCCATCTACACGCGCCCGTGTCTTCGCCCGCACCCGCCTCACAGCGCAGTGCGCTACGGTTCCTTCCTCCCACGCCCGCTCCCTCCTGCGTGCGCGCACGTCTTCGCGTGCCTACGCGCCTGCGCGTGCGCGTGGACCATCAGACGAAGCTTGGAGGCTATAGACGGCTTAACTCACCGTTTCTTCACTCAACAGACACCCTCTCACTCGCTCTCTCTCTCTTACAGCACTCTCTCACTCCCTCAGCAGACACATACACACACACTCTCACCTATACACTACTATATACTTATATATATATACATATATATATTTATATCTATATATATTTATATACATATATATATATATATACATATATCTATACATATATTATTACCTATATAACTAAGTATAAGTATAGATACATATATATATATATATATATATATATATATATACATACATATATATACACATATACTTATACATAGATATATATATATATATATATATATATATATATATACATATATATACATACATATATACATATACCTATAACCATAAATACATATATATATATATATATATTTGTATATCTATCTACATATATCTATATACATAAATACTTATACTAATATATATACACATATACACATATATATAACTATATACATATATTACTATATATATACCTATATATATATATATATATATATATACATAAATCTATCTATACATATATTGACATATCTATATATATACATATAGATATATATTTACATATATATACATATATTTTCATATCACCTACCATACGTTGTATCGTGGGAATATTTGCACCAGTTGCTGATATTCCCCGATACATGCGTACAGAAAGTGTGTTCGCACTCATCTTCCACCAATCTACCTTACACTCTACGTGGCACTTCATCCTGTTGGTTGCGTCTTCCTAGACGACGACCGACTCAATACCGTGCTACAAGCCATCTCCACCTCCACCCCCACCCCTTTATACATATATAATATATACATATATATATACTATATTTACTTTATTTCTATTTCTCTTTCTTGCCATTAAAAAGATAAAAATAATATACAAAAGAGATAAGATAATCCTTGACTTGCAGGTACTCAGTCTTGCGAATAGCAAGATAAGTTTTGGAACCCTAATTTGGCTTAAAGCTAAGAACCTGATTGTGAGGGTGTACCTCAAGAACAAGAATTATCAGAAAAAAATCTTAAATAGAAAAACACCAAAAACATAATAAGTGAACGGAAGAGATTCGTTGTAGGAAAGGCGTAGAAACTTATTCACTTCTAATCCCACTTCTCTGAGTTCAACCCTGGGCCTAAAAGTGACCAAGATAAAATCAAGTAGGCCAGGTAAAAAATTTTGTAAAGAGATGTTTAGGCTCAATTTAGGTTAACCACTATACTCATTTCAATGATAAAATCACCATATTAATACAACCTCTCCGGGTCCGACCACTCACCCACCAAATAAGTGAGCTCCCCCAAATAAAGTTATAAGAGATATACTGACACCTGTTTCAAAAAAAAAATTTATGAATAAGTCCATATATTCTCCAAATATCTCAGGACACGTTACAAATACCATGTTCTACCATAAATTCTTTGAGCCACAAAAATAGTAACAATAGGGTTGAGTTATTCCATCATCTTTTTTAGGGTTAATCCGAAGACATGAGCTGAAGCTGGGACCAACCTGTACTTAAAAATTTGTGAAACCCTGGGCTTGAGCCTTAATATTCATCTAGTCGGTCTTAATCCTTCATTATGCACAAACCATAATCTCTTTGCTCTCGAGTAAGGCAAAACCCTCGGAGTCCTGGAAATCTTACTTAAGGATTAAATATCAAGAGTCCTGGTTAGTCGAGAGATGGTCTATATCATATAAGACTTGATGTACTGGTAGTCTTCTCTACAATTGGTTCTTACAATATCCAACGAATAAACACATTAATGTTGCTTAAAAAAAAAAAATCTTCAGCTTAAATCATTTCTAAACACAATACAAAATGTTTTGCTAGGTTCTAGCAAAAGATAGGCATGGGGGTATGTTTGCGCAGCAAAAATACACTAGTAAATATGCCATCTTGTGTTATTTCATAGCACTTCCATTGCATCTTATGTAGCCCTACTTGCATTTGTAAATATACACCTGCATGCGTTTATAAAGAGGGGAAGAGAGTAAGAATAATTGGCCATCCAATCCACTTCTATTTTAACATTTTCCTTAAGTGTGGCATTGCAATTACACCATTTTTCATTTTTTTCATTTTTTATTTTTTTTCTTTTTCTTTCGTGCGGCTGCAGGGCATGGTGCTCTCACCACTCCTTGCCATTCCCCCTGCCAGTAGCATGGCGTGAGGTGTGCCTGCCCTCTTTAAAATGCCTTGCTCTCTCCCTTGCTGGCATCGCATCCACCTTCAGATCACCCATACCCTCAATAACAGTTGGCCAACCTCCTTCCCTCTCCCTCTCCATACACGGTTCCTCTTCTCACAAGTTGAGAAGAGGCACACCGTGCGCAGGAGAAAATGCACAGTGGTCTCAGACCACCACTATGAGTTCCACCACCGCCCAGCTCTTTTGTAAGCAGGTGGGCATGGTGGCATCTCATTTCGTTTCTTTTCGTCTCGTCCGCCATTAGCACTGCGCTCCAAGCTCTCAAGCTTTGAAGCTCCAGCTAGCTCACGCACTGCTTGCAGCTCCAGCCGGTCATTGTGTGGCCAAGCAGACAGCGCACGACCTCTTCCCACGTGCAGGCGCTCCAAAACGCGCGGTGCATGCAAAACCCACTCCAGCCGGTCGCCAGACCACGCGTGCACTGTAGCACACTGTAGCGTGTGGTCTGCATGACACTGTAGCCACCGGCAAGTTTCTCACTTAACCGGTGGCACGGTGCTCTCTCTCCTCGCCTGCACCTGCTCCAATCAGTCACTGCATCCCCGCCCGCAGCGTTGTGCACTGCACTCTGCAGCATGCTGCGCCTTACATGCCCGTGCAGCAGTGCACTGCACTTCACTCGGCCACGTGCGCACGCGGTGCTCTCTCTCCTACGCCCGCGCACCCCTGCGCATCCAAACGTCGGCTCAGAGTGGTAGACAACTTAACTGCTGCCCCTCCCTCCACCAGCACACACACATACACACTGATTCACACACAGACACTCATACACTCACGCATACACATATACATATATATCCACTCAAATATTCTCACCCTTACGTATATTTACATATACATAAATATATAGACATATTTATATATATATAAATATATAAATATATATATTTATATATATATAAATATATAAATATATATATTTATATATATATACATATACATCTATATATACATTTATAGTTATAGATATATATATTTATATATACATATATATACTTATATATATATCCACTTACCCGCATTCATCTATACCTATATTCACCTCACAAACACCACCCATATTCTCGTGCACTTGCCCCTCCACCACGCATCATATTGCGGGAATATTTGCACCAGTTGCTGATATTCCCCGATATCCACGCAAAGCAAGCGCCTCCACCCTCACTCACACACATCCACTCTAGACTTCACGCGGCACTTAGTTTTGTTGGTTACGTCTTACTAGACATAGACCAACTTGACACCGCACTACATTCCATTAACATTTCCATCTTCACCCCTATCTATATAACATTTATATAAATATACATATTCTATATCTACTATATATACATATATAGAGATATACTAAGCTAAGTATTTCTTTTCACCGCATTATATTTCAATTTGGCTTTTCTTCCTGCTACTAAAAAAAAAAAGACTAAAAAAAATATCTAAAATAGAAAAGATAAATCTTGATTTGCAGGCACACGGTCTCGTGTGTGGCAAGACAGGACTCGTTGTATTTTGGCATATAGCCAAGGACCTATTTGAGGGTGTGCCTCAAGAACAAGATTATTAGAAAAAAATCTAAAAATCAAGAAAACCAAAAACATAATAAGTACAAGGAAGAGATACGTTTTAGGTAAGGCGTAGAAACTTCACAATTCTCCTAATCCCTGCTTCCTTGAGATAGACCCTGGGCCTAAAAGTAATCAAGCTAAAATCAAGTAGCCCAGGTAAAATTTTTTTTTTTTTTTTGTGAAACTAGTGTAGACTCGATTTAAGTTAACTCACTATAGTCACTTCGACATTAATATCACCATTTTAATAAAGCCTCTTCGAGTACGCGTCATTTATTAATCAAATTAATGCAATGACCGGGACCCTTAGATGATGACAAGGTGATGGGGGGCCCTAGTGAGTGTGAATTACCCTCGGTGACCTCCTCCATAGACAATGAAGATCGTTGGTGAGTGTGTCAAGGCATTACGTGTTTTAGGTGTTAAAAGTGGATAATCAGAAGTGAAATGAGATCAATGGAAGCTAAGAAAGGTGATCAATGCATAAAAATAGCAAAAGAGTTCTTTGGACAAGCTCAAAGAGCTTTCCAAAGCTGGAGAAGATGGCAAATAAACTAAGCATAAAAGCCTAACTAAACTACTTAACCTACTAAATTAAAACTATGCTACACTTACCTACCTAACTCTACTCTTACCTAGACGATGGGAGGTAAAAATCTTCATCGATGTTCGTAATGGTGGAAGAAATAGAGGGTAAAAGGAAGAAACTTCAGCGATCGGTTGCGAGGTGTGGAAGTAGAGATCGACGTCAATGCTTTGTCAAAGGATGCAGCGGAGGACGGCAGAGCTCATCAGGGGATGAAGAAGGTCGGAGACGTGGACTGGAAGTGAGAAATGATCATCGAAATAGGACGAATAGCCTATTGGTCAGCTATGGTGTGGAGAAGAGGGAAAGGGAGCTAACTACCCAAATCAAAGGAAAGGGGAGCTATTTATAGGTGACGGTGAAGGGTAAGGGGGATGTACCTGGACGAAAGGACGTTTAGGTTAAGTTAAACCACTAGCGTCGTCTCCGACGTCGGTGAGGTTATCGCCATGACCTAAATAGGATTTGAGGTCAATCCGATCCGTCGGATGAAGAAGGGGAGGTGAGCGGAAGAGAAACGACCAAGGCGATCGTGTTCAATCGAGGAATGAAGGTGGATCGGGTGGTGCGGTGACCAGCTGACGAGAGCCGTCCAATGCGAGGAAGAAGAAGAAAAAGAGGAATAAGAAACATTGTGTTCATAGGGACCTATTTGCAAGAAAACTTAAGGACCTATGTGCATGAAAAGGACTCAAGTGCAATGAAACCTAAGGACTAAAATGCAAACTAGGGTTTTCAAGGCTTATTTTAATTTAATTCTTTTTCAACTTTTTATATATGATTATAAATTAGATAAATATTATATATATGCCTTGAATTTACATTTTTAACCGTTTTAGCTTAATTTATTTAATTGATTAAGTTACTTAAGCTATTACATACTTAAGTATAAATTATGCTTAAGTTAAATTAGACATTAATTAAGTAACTAATTAATTATATTTTGAGTCCATTTATTAATTAAATTACTAATGATATTAACTGACTTATAATTAAGCATTTTTAACTTATTTTTAGGTCCTTTATTTATCTGTCCCTTATTATACAATTAACCCCTATATATTCATATGTCTGGCTAATTAATTAGGGTTTCTAGTTAATTAGGGGTAGTTAGAAGCCATGATGAGCCCCTCATCAGAGTACAAAGTCTACTGGGTAGTACGAAAGTGCATTCTAGATCATGTGAAGGCTGGAATCCACTGGTGGTTGCAATTAAGCAAGATCGAGGAACTACATAATGACACGTATGAGAACTCACGAATATACTACGAAAAGGTTAAAGCCTTCCATGATAGGTACATTCCAAGAAAATACTTTCATCCTGGTTAGAAAGTACTACTCTTTGATGCCAAACTCAAGCTCTTCCTTGGCAAACTTAGATTTAAATGGACTGGACCATTCATGGTGAGACGAGTATTCAAAAATGGAGCTGTCGAACTCAGTGAACTCAGCCATGATTTGAACCTTTTGTCATGAACGATTAGAGACTCAAACCATTTATCAAACTTATTGACTCAAACTTGGTTGATGTATCTTTTGATCTCCATTCTCCCTGAGCTTCATTACACCCAGCTGATGGTGTTAAACTTAGCACTTAACTAGAGGCAATCCATCATCTTTTGAAAAAAAACCTGAAACCCTTTTGACATATCTCTTTGCTGAATTCATATTGCACTTTAGGGTTCGTCCATTAGAATAGTCGACTCCACCTTTGATACTTGTATCAAAGCTTAAAATCGTCTACAACAGTCATTCCAACCCATTCATTACCTACCTGTTCTAAAGTATGATCTCAATTGAACTTGAACCCACCTAATTTACAATGAGGACATTGCAAATCTTAGGCATGGGGGGGTATCAAGGTGCGAAACGCTATGAAATCAATGTAGGGAAGGGTTTTAGTTCTCAAAAAAAAAAAAGGAGGAAAGGAGAGGATAATTTGAGCTAAATGAAAAAAGAGAAGGGAAGGAAAAGAAAAGAAAGAAAAAAAAGGTGCAAATAAAAGAAAAAAGATAAAAAGAGAGTCCATTGAAATTTAATATGGAACCTACCTAACTTCTAGATTGGATTGGATGATGAATTAAGACCTGAAAGGCTAAAATTTAGGGAGTTAGTGGTAGATACTGACCTTAGGCCTCTTGGATCTATTTTAAGGTTTAAACACTCAAGTATTTGTTAAGATCTAGATTAATTCTCAAGAGGTTGAGGAAAATGCGAAGATGATGTATTAGGCCTAAGGCTTAGGGACTATTCAGTCCCATTGCCTACCCTTTGGTTTGTGGGACTTGGTAACCTAAGCTCCCAAAATCACACACTAAGTCTAGTTCGATGCACTTAAAAAAGAAAAATCTGTCAAAAGTGTTCTGTTCTAAAAGGCTATCTCGAAGATCTAGATTAGGAGTAGCTTGATTACACAGCAATCATGCAACCTAAAACACCTAAATTGAGCTAGATTCTATCATAACTTTGAGTCAATGCATTCATAAGCATCGTAATTCGCATACTAGTTAGTTTGAGTAGCCGTATAGATAATATCATCATTTTATGACCTAAAAGAGAGATGATTTTAATCGTAGAAGATATGAAGCTATGGATGTCAGATCAGACCAGACAGATTTGATCAGAACGACAACGGGAGTTCAACGCTTCTAAAATCGTCCCGATCAAACAACCAGAGCATCGTATATAGTCCATAGAAGAACAGACATCATGGAGCCAAAGGGAAAAGATCCGAACATCAAATGACAAATCCAACCTTACAGATGGATCCGGATCGACGTTCGTAGTCCAATGGTGCAGAAATCAACTTAATCGGAGGCCTATGTGATCAGATATAAAGAGAAGAAGAACGGTCAGCCACGATGGTGCCGAAATGGTGCCACGTGGCACCATTTCAGCCACCCCTCGCCACGCCCCCAACTCTTGAAGGCATCTCTCCTCGCAGCGTAGGCCATTCGATCTTCATCCAACGGCCATGAGCACGCCACGTCGCCACCCAGATTAGATCAGTATAAATATAAACAAGCAAGTACATATGATAAAGAGTTTGTGCAGCACATTGGCTCGTGCGCGCAAGCACGTAAGAGCGAGACACAGGTTTGAGCCCTGCGCTGTGCAAAATTGATGCATCGTCAGTGGGTGGGCGCGTGTAGGCGTAATTGCACTATCTAAAGGCACACCGCGGGCAGGATGCACAATTGCGCGGGTTGTTGCGAGATCATGAAGGTGCGAGAAGCACGCATAGGATTTGAAATCGAATGGCTAACGATGAGGTGGAATTTCAAGGCATGCGGCGAAGGCGAAAACGCGAAGGTGCGAGCGAGCGGGAGCCGTGCGATGAGGATCTGAGGGTGCATAGCGTGCCACGTATCGCCACCAGAACAAATCCGAGCATAGAAGGCCTTTTGAAGGTTATTTTTAGGCCAAATCAAAACCGTTGATCTCCCGATCAACGAATCTGATTAGCCAAAGGGTTGTTGCATAAGATTAAGGGCTGAAATACCCTTTTTTCCCTCCACAAAAGCTATAAAAGAAGGCATAGGGCCCCCAGTTGAAGGCATTCACTTAACATCTCTCTCTTCCATCAACTCCAGACATCCTGTCTTCTCTGCAATTCTCTACCTCCTCTACAACTTCGCTTTGACTTCATCCCGACACTCTGGATCTAAGGTGTTGTCACATCTCGCACAAGCATCCAGCAAGCGGCGTCATTTCTTTGCCACTTTCTTCATCTATCTATCTCTCTCCCTCTCTCTCTTTCTCTCTATCTATCTTTACTTTTTGCATAGCAATTTCTATTCTAAAAAACTCTTTATCAATGCAATGAAATCTGATCTTATGAATATTTGATGCGTCTCTATACATATATACATATATAAATATCTTGTTAGAACTAGTTTCATTGAAAAGCTTTCGTTAAAAGTTGAGATTGACTCCCTGCGAATGACCCGATACTCACAGGTTTTATAAATATTATTTGTTGTCATGTTTTCGCGCTGTACTATAACTAAACAACTTTTAATCGCGATCACACGCGGAACACAACTCGACAACATAAGTTGATTGGATGAGTTCCCATCGTGGAGACGTGGGAAATTCCCCTCGAAGATGCGTAATAGCATATCATCTCCTCGGTGCTTGTCTCCTAGGATATTTAAATATCTTATTGCGCGCATGTAAGCACCTTATGCTGGTTCAGGTGCCATGGGTGGGATTATCCCGAAATGTCGATTGCCAAGGCCTGAATTTAGCTACAGAACACCATGGGAGGCACTATTTCGAAGTGTCGCAAGCCAGGGTTCTGGGGGTTGCCATGGCTGGTGCTATCTCGAAGCATCAAAAGTTAGGGACCCTTCGAGGATTGATAGTGGGGACAAGGAATCTGATGCAGACCGTGTTTAGGACCAATTTGACGCTGAATCTTGGGAAAAAGAAAAAGAAAAGAGAGAAAACTCTCCAAATGAAAAATCCTTCTTTATCTCTTTCTTATAAAAATGCATTGGCAAACTGAACTTGGACATGCTACATCTATGCACGGGTGCTTGGGGTCAACGAACCTCTAGGCAGTTTTTGCGAGCGTTAGAAACCTTTGCGGCAGACTCAGGCTGAAGCAGGTCAGGTCTAGATCTTGGCTGGCACTTGAGTACCTCTAAGCCTATTGTTGGTATTCTAATCGTATTTCTAGAGATGCAACTTAGTATGGCACCCTGACCGTTACATTCGACCTAGAGACCTGGTTTGATCCATCGAATGTTTTGCTAAGGGACTAGCAAAAGCTAGGCATGTGGGTATGATGAGGACACCATTATAAGCCTTAACTAGCCCATTTTAGTCTGGAATAAAATATAAAAGCTCCTACATATTCATCTGAGGGTTGTATCTCCACCTTATTATGTCTTGAGAAGAGAACAAGAAATCAGGGTTAATTCTGTAATTTTAACAACATATCATGAACACAGAATAACCAAAGCGCTTTTTAGAGGTGAAATAGGGGTCAAATGAGCGTTAAAGACTAATAAGTGGGTCCACACTAATAGAAATCCAATTTCACGTATTTTGAGAACTAATACAACACCCGAAACCCTGATTTCAGATCTGCTTAAATTACAGAGGTTTTGGACAAGATAAAATCTATCTAAACCTTTTAAAATTCATAGAATAGTATTCCTCAAGGTTTGATATCCTTGATTTGACCTTTGGAACCCATTTTGGCCTCAAAAAGTGTTAGACAGAAAGTTGCCTTAATTTGGATTTCTATGCAAATTGCCCAGTTAAACTTGGTGAAAACTCAAATCCAACTTTGTTATCCGATTCCTTGGGTTCAAATTAGATTTGTACCAAAATTTAGACCAAATCAGAGACCATCTTGACCTAGTTTGCATTTTAGTCCAGTCAAACTCTTTCTCTCTCAGTTAGCCCCTCAGCTTTTGAATTATTTGCAGATTGGTTCCTAACTTTCTCGACATTCTTTGCAAATGGGTCCCTTTCGCCATTATATTACTTGAAATGTTTGTGTGTGTGTGTTGGAGGGAGGAGAGTGTGGTGGTTTTATAGGGTATAGCTTGAGGAGGTATTTATAGGTCAGTCTGGAGGGGATTAATTCCATCGCTGGAACTTTGGCATGGATGATGAGGATCTTTGAGTGGGATTGTAAGGGGTGTCTTTTTTTTCAAAGGACAAAAAAAAAAGAAAGCAAAAAAGAGAGTACGGAATTAGGTAACTAAGGGGATCGAGGACTCCACGTAACCTTCATTATATGCATTGTTTAATTATGCCATCAATGAAAGAGAAGAAAAGAAAAGAAAATAATTTAATACTCATGAATGCATTTAATTTGTAAGATATTAAATCTTTCGATGCGAGTTTGTGTTTCTGGTTGTTTCTGCTTTTATTTTGTGTTTTGTTGTATTAGGTCACGAGTTGTGATTCTTTTTTTTCTTTTGTATGGGACAAGTCTTCGTCTAGTTCTCCTGCCTCTCCTTTTTATGATCTTCGGGTATCAGGGGATGAAGAAAATTTGATCGTGTATTAAAACAAAAAAAATCATTGGATGCGAGTAGGAAATTGCCATAATCCAAAGATTGTGCTAAAGAACTTCGACTTTATAACTCCTGAACATGTCCAAAGATTGTGCCTTTTCATTAATGAGATAAATGAAGCCATATCTTGAAAAATCGTCTATGAACATGATGAAATACTGTTGATCATTCCACGCAGGCGTAGGAAATGGCCCATAAATATCCGTATGAATCAGTTCTAAAATGTCTAATGACCAATTGGCTTCAAATCTCCTTATGTTTGTTTGTTTTCCTTTAATGAAATTCACACGCAAATCAAAGTTTGTGAAATCTAAGGGATCTAAAATACTATTTGGCACAAGTCTTTCAATTCTTCTTCTGAAGATGTGTTCTAATCTCTTGTGCCATAAAGAAGTTGAATTTTCATCTATTAATTTTCTTTTCACTCCACATGTACTTAAAAGGGAAGTTTCATTATAAGAAACAACATTATCAAGGCAATATAGATTATGAAAACTAGAAAAAAAATAGCTCAAACCAAATTTGAATTAAGAAACATACTAACTTTTCCATTACCAAAAGAACAATTATAGCCACATTTGTCCAAAATATAAATGGAAAACAAATTATGTCTAGAAGATAGAACTACAAATGTTTCATCAAGATTCAAATAAAAGCCAGTCTTTAAAAATAATCTAAATTTCCCTATCACTTCCACTTCTACAGCCTTCCCATCATCAACATAGATGAATCTTTTACCCTCATTTGGTTTTCAGTAGCTCAGGCAGCCCTGCAAAGACACACTAATGTGAGTTGTGGCTCCTGAATCCTCCACCATGTGTGTCTAGGCACCAAAACTAGATTAAAAAATGTACCTTTCTTAGCACGCCAGGCGTGGTAATTAGTACAATTCTTCTTCTTATGCCCTTCAGCTCCATAGAAGAAGCAGCCTAAGCTGGAGGCCTCTCCAATCATGCCTTGCTGCTTCTTATGAGGCACTGTATCTGCTTCCTCTTGAACATAGTGAGAGATGAGCTCATCCAGAGACTAAGTCTCTTTTTGGCAATTGTAGCTCACCTTAAACTAGTTAAAAGAGGGAGGTAGAGAGATCAAGACTAAATGTACCAATAGATTCTCAGAGAGGTCTAACTTGAGTGCTTTTAATTTTGAAGCATGGTGAGACATTTCCATGATGTACTCCCTTACATTACCTTTCCCTCTATACCTCATTGAGGTGAGATTCGTCAAGAGTGTACCAATTTATGCCTTTTCATTCTTGGTGAATCTCTTCGCAATATTAGCAAGAAATTCTTTAGCAGTGGTTGTGTTATCAGACATTGTACCCCTAAATGCTTCAGGAATGGCTTTCTTCATGATCATAATGCACATGTGATTTGATCGCTCCCACTTTTCCATTTCCCTTTTCTGATCAATAGTACTTATTTCAGAAATAGTGGGAGGATCTACCCTTATCACGAGGTCAAGATCCATGACTCCGAGAGCTATAAGCAAGTTCTCTTGCCTTGATTTGAAGTTTGAGACATTAAGCATAGGGATAGAATTAATAGTAGCAGTAATGTTGGTAGAAGGAAAATCTGTAAATAAATGACATTTGCGAGAATTAACAACATGCTCACATTAACTTAATAAACAAAATTAAGTTTGAATAAGATTAGACCCATCACAGGATATCAGGCATTGCATTAATTACTTCTTCTTTGGACAAGGTATTTAATCATTAAATGACATCCTGGTGTAGTAATCAAGTGTTAATGATTAAGTGTCATGCCAACTACGAGCCTTCCTTTGAGCCGACTCAATAGTCACACAACTGAAACCTAACAATCATCACACACTCACTACCATAAGAGTATATGTAATTTTGATGAACACTCACTTTCCTTTGCGCCAATGAGTGTCCCCATCCTTACATACGCAATCCTTTTTACAAGTTGACACTGAACCAACATCCACAACAGAGCTTACTTTGGCGAGTTATTGTTTCAATTAATTCACTCTAAAATGTATACATTACACCTTGTATTCAAACATTAAATAATGTTTCTGTATTAATCTTCAACTTAGGTCAGCAGCCAAGTGAGTTAAACCTAGCTCTGATACCACTTGTTGGGGTTAATTACGAAGTCAACCAACCTTTTGACCTTATGATGGGAACTATGAGCTAACCTAAGTCTGAACACCTTATGTGTCCTATATTCAAGTAGTACCGATACTCATGTATAAGTATCGGTACACTTGACTTATAGGTAAAAGTCCAATACTCAAGGTATACCGGTACTCATGTCAAGTACCGGTACTTGAAAGGTACTGGAATCCATTTAGAACTCATCTGATCTGAACAAGTACCTGTTCTTATCCTGAGTATCAGTCCTACATGAGTACTGGCACTAAGTTAAGAACATGAACCACCATGACAGTGCTCACGATGTATCAGTACTGATAAATAGTACCAATACACCTGATGTACTGGGCATGTTGGTAGGGTCAGTTGTCTTCGACCTGTGTCATTCATGTACTGGTACATAAAGCCAGTACCGGTATATGTAACTCACAATCTTAGTTTACTCAGAACTGAAGACTGAATCTGTAACCAATGAGTATTGGTACAAGTCATACGTACCGATACTGCAATGATACAATATTGGGTTCTGTATCCTTTGAGTACCAGTACTCATGTTAAGTACCGGTACTCATCCATCATCCTTATTGATATAGGACGTCCAGTAAATAATTAGTCCAGTACTATTCAGTATTAGTTACAGTTATTAAAAAGTAACTTGGGTTTCCAGAAGTTCAAGGATCTAGCATATAACCTAAGTTTGCGCTGATCCTTGTTTGAAGCTCCACAAGCTCCAGCGACCCCTCCTGACCTCCTTTGTCATCTGTTCACAAAACCAGTGGCCAGATTCTCTTTCTCTATCTCGTTCACTCTTGGCCGTACCAGTAGGAGCCCTTCTACCTCCATCGTCGTCACCGTTCCCATCATTGGAGCACCTTCTTCCCCAGCTCCAGCCTACCAATGGCGATGCTGTTCTCCCCCGTTCGTCCATCTAGATTAGGTTAGGTTAAGTCACTTAGCTCTTAGGTTTAGTTTTATACCCAAAAACCTCAAAAATAGCCCTCGACGCCGCTCACCTTCGTCTTCCTCATCTCCGGCCACTCCTCCGGCGAGGTGTTTCCACCGCTACCCACCTCCATCCACCTCGTCAACAAGTCCACAACCTTCACCTCTCCACCCTCTTCAAAACCCCTCTCCCTATTTACCACTTCTCTCACCCAAATCACCCACCGAACAAACCCATCGCCGTCCACCTTCGCTGACCTACGCCAACCACCACACCTCAATTCATCCTGAAATCACGACAACCACCTTCACCATCCCACGGCGTTCTTGCCGAACCATCTGACGTAGCCATAAGGCCCTTTTTCTTGAGTTTCAGGTACCAGGTCGAGCCTGCCATTGACGCTGTACTTCGAGCAAGCTTGGAGCTTGCTACAGCACCCACTTGCTTCAGGTGCTCAACCCAGGCTGTGCGGAATCACCTAAGGCACTGTCCCGCGAGATCAATTAGAGGGCTTGATCTTGTGAGCTGCAGCAATTGAAGGAAGGAGCCCTGCAACTGTACGCGAAGAGGAAGCGTAGGACTTTACTCCCACATCGGTTGTTGAAAAGCGTTCGTAGTGCAATAAGAGTAAAAAGTGTCAATAGCATATTGCCTCCTAACACACAAGGGTGAGTTCCTCCTTACCCACTCGCCTCACCCGTGACACCACCATGCAGGCCTGGCTTTGACCCGTTAACCCGCCTATGCCTGCGCACTCCTCGGCTACGACCCACGCCCGCAGCCCTGGACCCAGGTGCACTCTAGGTCCAAAGACCCGATAACCTGGTACTGTTGGAGGCTCTGGGAGAGCGTGACCCTATGAGAGAAAGAGAGGAGAGTCTGTGCGGGGTATGGGAGGGTTTTGCTTTCTGGGAAGTTGGCTAACACTTATCCAAAATCTGAAGACCCTTTCCCCTATGCTTGAAGAAGAGAAGTCTATGCAGAAGAAGAAAACTTGAAGATAAGAAGGAAGAGAAAGAAAAGAAGTCAAGGTAGAAGAAGAAGAGGCACACAAAAGAACTGAAGGAAGAACAGGGCCATTGAAGAAGAGAAGGAGAAGGAAAGAGAGAGAGAAGAGAAAGAAGAAGAAACAAAGAAGGCACTATAACAGTTGAACATTTAAGGCGTTTGATCTCCAAAGGAGACATCTGATTACTGTAGCATTCAAGCTACTGTGCAGATATTTGATTGATTTGGTCTTAATTACTGTAGCATTATTGATTACCTTAGTATACATATAACTATACTAAATAATTGGCGATCTAAATCACTACTATTTTGTTATAGATCTCTTTTTATCATGCCAAATTCTTGTTATACTCATGTTCTACATTGATTATCACTTTTAAGTAATTTATTTGGCTAAAATTTTGTGCTTAATTACATTCTATTAGAGATTAGTGTGTGAATTCCTATTTGCTCCCTTAGTTCGACCTCGGACTTCAACTTCGAGTAATAAATTTATTTGTTTGAGTGCTATTTTGGCTATATTACAACGAAGCAATTTTAAAACACCAATTTATCGCTTAAACAGAAGACCACCCTCGCACGTTGTGGGCCATTGGATCTTCATCCAATAGCCACGAGCACGCCACGTCGCCTGTCCAGCTGGTTAAGAATAAATATATACAAAGAAGAAAATATAACAGAATGCGTGCGTAGCACATTGGCTCACGCGCGTGCACGAGATCTGGAGATGCTCGTTCGAGCCACAATCTGCACGAGGGCGGGAGCACATTAAATCAGGCCATTCGATCACGAGGAGAGGGCAGAGATCAGACCACGTGGTGCAACAAGGGCGCTGTGCGGCCGAACATGTGATTCAATGCATTTTATGAAGCAAAAATCAAGCAGGCGAGCACGCAAGCGCAAATGAAAGCATTTTAGGTGCAAATGAAGGTAATTTGAGGACAAATTAGAGCCGTTGATCTCCCGATCAACGGATCTGATCAAATAAGAGTTGTTACACGAGATTAAGGCCTCAAATACCCTTTTTTTCCTCCATAAAAGCTATAAAAGAAGGCCTAGGGCCCCCCAGTTGAAGCATCTCTCTCTCTCCCATCAACTCCAAATCTCTTCTACCATCTTCTCTGCAATTCTCCATCCCTCTGCAACTCTGTCTCGACGCTTTGGATTTGAGGTACTGCCGCATCTCGTACAAGCATCCCACAAGCGACATCGTCTCTCTACCTCCTTTTGTCTTTCTCTCTTTCTTTCTCTCTCTCTTTCTCTCTATCTATCTCTTCTTTTTGCATAGCAATTTCTATTGTGAAAAACTCTTTATCAATCCAATTAAATTTGATCTTATGGATATCTAATGCCTCTTTATACATATATGCATATATAAATACCGTTAGAACTAGTTTATTGGAAAACTTCTATTAAAAATTGAGATTGCCTTGCTGCAAACGACCTAGTACTCACCGGAGTTTTATAAATTTATTTGTCGATGTGTTTTCGCGCTATATTACAACTAAATAATCTTTTAAAGTGCGAATTACGCGTCGAACAACATGCTAGCCATATTCTCCGACATGGTAGGTAAATACCCTAAGTATTCATGGATGACTTCTCGATATTCGGTGAATCTTTTGATGAATGCCTCCTGCATCTAGTCCAAATCTTCAAAAGATGAATTGATGTAAACCTAGTGCTCTCCTGGGAAAGGAGCCACTTCATTGTTCCTGAAGGCATCGTCCTAGGACATCTTATTTTTGAGAGAGGTATTCAAGTCGACGGAGCCAAGGTGAATTTGATTTCCAAACTTCCAGCACCTAACTCAATTAAAGATATTAGATCCTTCCTGGGGCACGTTGGATTTTATAGCTAATTTATATCTGATTTTTCCAAGATTGTGCTCCCCTTGACAAACCTCCTCTTAAAGGACACGTCTTTTGAGATGACAAGTGAGTGCATTCACTCATTTGAAGTCTCGCGTGACCAAGTTACCCAAGCACCAATCCTACAATCCCCTGATCGGTCTCAACCCTTTGAGATCATTGGTTATGCGTCTGACTACGCAGTGGGTGCGGTGTTAGGGTAGAAAATCAACGGGAAACTCGCAGTCATATATTACGTCAGCAAGACATTAGGCAAGGCTCAGCATACCTACACAATTACAAAGAAAGAGCTGCTAGCTATCGTATTTGTCCTGGAAAAATTCAGATCATACCTCCTGGGTTCCCATGTCATTATATACTCGGATCACAGTATAGTGAGGCACTTATTCACGAAGAAGGACGTGAAACCTAGATTAATCTGATGGATCTTGCTATTGCAAGGGTTCGGTCTTGAAATTTGCAACAAGGTGGGAAAGCAGAACGTGGTAGCTGACCATTTGTCTTGCATTCCTTCTTCGTTCATTGATGCATCAGGACCTATTACCGAGCATTTTCTGGATGAACATCTGTTTGCCATTAACGAACTTCCCTTGTATGCTGACATGGCAAACTACTTGGTTACAGGGAATGTCCCGCCAGATTGGGCGACTTCCATGCGGAACAAGTTGATTTCTGATGCCAAGTACTATATTTGGGAAGAACCGTATCTCTTCCATATTGGCTATGATTAGGTAATCTAGAGATGCATTCCTGACAACGAGGTCAATAACGTCATCTCATTCTGTCATGACCAGGCCTGCAGTGGCCATTTCTCTTGTCGGAAAATCGCAGCAAAGATCCTCCAGTGTGGGTTCTTCTGGTCCACAATGTTCAAAGACGCACAAACTTATTGTAGGGCATGCGCTCGTTGTCAGACCCTCGGCAGCACGAGCCCGCGAGATATGATGCCCTTGAATCCAATCATTATGTGCGAAATCTTTGACATCTGGGGAATTTCATGGTACCCTTTCCAGGATCTAATGGCTTCAAATATATCTTTCTCGCTGTTGATTACGTCTCTAAATGGATTGAAGCCATCCCCACTAGAACAAGTGAAAATAAAGTTGTCTTTTCCCCCTTAGCTCTTGTCTTTGTTCTCTTCCTTTCTTTCTTTATCCTCTTTACTCTGCCTTATGTCCATACTTAGCCAAATTTTCACCAACTTAACCCATTTACTCTCTTCAATTATAAAAATTATGATTTTTAATGGGCAGCACGGGCTTTTCGAGGATACATAGCACTCACCAGGGGTGGGATCAAGTCCTACTTGACCCGTGCCTAGTTCATTTATTATGGATTTTAATTCATTTTTCTTAGCATGCACAGTACCCGGCTTCCCAGGCCCACGCTCATTCTAGGGCCCACACTCATGCCCACAGGCACACACACACCCATGCACAAGCACATGCACACGCACGGACCCATGCCCCATGTTTAGAAGCTGTGCCTAGTGCTGATGACCGAAATGTCTGATGCAGAAAATCTTTTTATATCCTGTCGCGCGCTCAAGGTTTTCTGAGGTAGGACTATGTTCACCTGCTCCAGGGCAGACTTCAAGACTCAATTCTGGTCGATTGGCTGCATGGTTTCGATCGAGCAAAGGCTCGATCGAAAGCCATTGATGTGCTCTATCAGGAAATAGCATCAATTTGATGGTCAGAGGAAGCTTGGCTATTTGATTTGAAGGGCAAAGATGCTTGTTTCACATGGTCGAAATGGTTTGCAGTGAGCCATTTCAGGTTATACGACCTACAGAAGCAACGCAACTCTGATCTGAAGAGCCTGAATACCTTTAGTAAGGTATTCCACAGTGTTTAGGAGAAGGAAGATCATGAAATGGTTCTATGAGCTCCAGAAGCTTGAAAGCTTCTCCGAAAGCTTAATAGCTCAATTTTGAGCTCCAATTTATTGTACAGAGAGATAAAAATCTCAAGAAGTGATCTAAATAGTTTTAGAAGGCCAAAAATAGTAGATCTGGGTGGAAATTACGATCAAATCTCAACAAAAACTCCAAAAATAGCTATGGGTTAATAAAACAACCCATACTGTGCAGTGAATCAAATATCAAGTAATCCTCTATAAAACACAATTAAATCAGGCTAAATTTATTCTAAATCATTCCATAAATCTATTTGACCCATTAAATCAGAGATTTAACAATCTAATCCTTGAATTCACTTCAGGTTTGACCTACTATAGTCGAAATTTGACTTTCAATTCAAAGATCTATTAAGTCCAATTCAAGTCCTAGATTGATTAAATTCATCCTCAGGAATTTGATGCACACATAAAGATTGTGTTTTAATAAGCCTAAGGGTGCTCTTAGACATCACCACCTGAGATCTGATGGAGGTGAGTTCGGGAAAGAAATTTAGAAATGTCCAAACATAATCAAGACTGGAAGCAACTTTCTTAACTCCTACTGATGCTTTCAAACATATTTAATAGCTTAAATCCTCAAAGATTTAGCTGCTCCAACTCTGCCGGAGTTGGAGAAGACAAAGTTTATTAGTGAGATAGAATCGATTGAACATAATTTTAAACACAAAATATGATCCTTAGACTTCATTTAGGTGTTCTGGAGCATCACTAGGAGTTCCAAGGCCTGAAACTCAAATACAACTTGTCGAAGCTCCAACGAACTCAGAAATGATGTGTTGGACTTCAAAACTCCATGAAACTAATCTGGAATAGTCTTAAAAGACTCCTGAGGTCACAAGGAACCTCAGGAATACAACGATTAAAGCAAGTAGTAATCAATTCAGAAGATGTGGTTCGAATCCAGTAAAAATATAATCTGAGTTCACATGAACTCAAAGACGACCCTCTCACTCAATTGAGTGAGAGTTAAGTCTCATAAGAGCCTAGCGATGCTCTGTGAGATGGTAATTAGGTGAATTAACTCCTCCTGAATCGCCATTGACAGCGAGCTCAGGAGGTTGAATGAAATTAGGTGTTTACTATGTAGTATGTTATTAATCAAATTAATGCAATGACCGAGACCCTTAGATGATGACAAGGTGATGGAGGGCCCCAGTGAGTGTGGATTACCCTCAATGACCTCCGCCATGGACAACGGAGATCATCGATGAGTGTGTCAATGCATTAGGCATTTTAGGTGTTAAAAGTGGACAATCAGAAGTGAAATGAGATCAATAGAAGCTAAGAAAGGTGATCAATGCATAAAAATAGCAAAAGAGTTCTTCGGACATGCTCAAAGAGCTCACCGAAGTTGGAGAAGACAACAAATAAACTAAGCATAAAAGCCTAACTAAACTACTTAACCTACTGAATTAAAACTATGCTATGCTTACCTACCTAAGTCTACTGTTACCTAGACAAAGGGAGGTAGAAATCTCCATTTATGTTCGTAATGGAGGAAGAAATGGAGGGTAAAAGGAAGAAAGTTCGATGACCAGTTGCGAGGTGTGGAAGTAGAGATCGGCGTTGGTGCTTTGTTAGAGGATTACAGCGGACAACGACAGAGCTCATCAGGGGATGAAGAAGTTCGAAGATGTGGACTGGAAGTGGGAAATGATTGTCGAAATAGGATGAATAGTCTACTGGTCCGCTACAGTGTGGAGAAGAGGGAAAGGGAGCTAACCGCCCAAATCGAAGGAAAGGAAAGCTATTTATAGGTGACGGTGAAGGGTAAGGGGGATGTACCTGGACGGAAGGACGTCTAGGTTCAGCTAAACCACCGACACCATCTCCGACGCCGATGAGGTTATCGCCATGACCTAAATAGGATTTGAGGTCATTCCGATCCACCGGATGAAGAAGGGGAGGTGAGCGGAAGAGAAACGACCAAGGCGGCCGTGTTCAATTGAGGGATGAAGATGGATCGGGTGGTGCGGTGACCGGTTGACGAGAGCCGTCCAATGCGAGTAAGAAGAAAAAGAAGAAACACTGCGTTCACAGGGACCTATTTGTAGGAAAACCTAAGGACCTATGTGCATGAAAGGGACTCAAGTGCAATGAAACCTAAGGACTAAAATGCAAACTAAGGTTTTCAAGGCTTATTTTAATTTAATTCTTTTCCAACTTTTTATATATGATTATAAATTAGATAAATATTATATACATACCTTGAATTTACATTTTTAACCTTTTTATCTTAATTTATTTAATTTATTAAGTTACTTAAGTTATTACATACTTAAGTACAAATTATGCTTAAGTTAAATTAGATATTAATTAGTTAACTAATTAATTATATTTTGAGTCCATTTATTAATTAAATTACTAATGATATTAATTGACTTATAATTATGCATTTTTAACTTATTTTTAGGTCCTTTATTTATCTATCACTTGTTATATAATTAACCCCTATATATTCATATCTCTGGCTCATTAATTAGGGTTTCTAGTTAATTAGGGGTAGTTAGAAGCCATGATGAACCTCTCATCAGAGCACAAAGTCTACTGGGTTGTACAAATGTGCAATCTAGATCTTGTGAAGGCTGGAATCCACTGCTGGTTGCAATTAAGCGAGATCGAGGAACTACACAATGACGTGTATGAGAACTCGCGAATCTACCAAGAAATTGTTAAAGCCTTCCATGATAGGCACATTCCAGGAAAATACTTCCATCCTAGTCAGAAAGTACTACTCTTTGATGCCAAACTCAAGCTCTTCCTTGGCAAGCTTAGATCTAAATGGCCTGGACCATTTCTGGTGAGACAAGCATTCAAAAATGGAGCTATCGAAATCAGTGAACTCAGCCATGATTTGAACATTTTGTCATGAACGATCAGAGACTCAAACCATTTATCAAACTTATTGGCTCAAACTTGGTTGCTATGACTTTTGATCTCCATTGTCCCTGAGCTTCATTGCACCCAACTGATGGCGTTAAACTTAGTGCTTAACAGGAGGCAATCCATCATCTTTTGAAAAAAATTCGAAACCCTTTTGACATATCTCTTTTCTGAATTCATATTGCACTTTAGGGTTCATCCGTTAGAAAAGTCAACTCCACCTTTGATACTTGTATCAAAGCTTGAAATCATCTACAATAGTCATTCCGACCCATTCATCACCCACCTATTCTAATGTACAATCTGAATTGAACTTGAATCCACCTAATTTACAATGAGGACATTGCAAATCTTAGTCATGGGGGGGTATTAAGGTGCAAAACGTTGTGAAATCAATGTAGGGAAGGGTTTTAGTTCTTAAAAAAAAGAGGAAAGGAGAGGATAATTTGAGCTGAATGAAAAAAGAGAAGGGAAGGAAAAGAAAAGAAAGAAGAAAAAGGAGCAAATAAAAGAAAAAAGAAAAAAGAAAAAAAGAGAGTCCCTTGAAATTTAATATGGAACCTACCTAACTTCTAGGTTGGATCGGATGATGAATTAAGATCTAAAAGGCTAAAATTTAGGGAGTTAGTAGCAGATACTGACCTTAGGCCTCTTGGATCTATTTTAGAGTTTAAACACTCAAGTATTTGTTAAGATCCGGATTAATTCTCAAGAGGTTGAGGAAAATGCGAGGCTGATGTATTAGGTCTAATGCTTAGGGATTATTCGACCCCGTTGCCTACCCTTTGGTTTGTGGGACTTGGTAACCTAAGCAGCCAAAATTACACACTAAGTCTAGTTTGGTGTGCTTAATAAAGAAAAATATGCCAAAAGTGTTCTGTTCTGAAAAGTTATCTCCAAGATCTAGCTTAAGAGTGGCTCAACAACACAAGTTTATTGAACGAGTTCCCATCGCGGAGAGGTGGAAATTCCCCTCGAAGATACATAATAGCATATCGTTTCCTCGATGCTTGTCTCCTAGTATATTTAAATATCCTGTCGGGGGCATATAAGCACCTTGTGCTGGTTCAGGTGCCATGGGTTGGATTATCCCGAAATTGCAATTGCCAGGGCCCGAATTTAGTTATAGAACGCCATAGGCGGCACTATCCCGAAGTGTCACAAGCCAGGGTTCTGGGGGATAACATGGGTGGTGCTATCCCGAAGCATTGAAAGCTAGGGACCCTTCAAGGATTGATGGTGGGGATAAGGAATCCGATGTAGGCTGTGTTTACGGCCAATTTGAGGCTGGATCTTGGGAAAAAGAAAAAGAAAAGAGAGAAAACTCTCCAAATGAAAAATCATTCTTTATCTCTTTCTTACAAAAATGCACTGGCAAACTGAAACTGGACATGTTACATCGATGCATGGGTGCTTGGGGTCAACAAACCTCTAGGCTGGTTTTGCGAGCCTTAGAAACCTTCGCGGCAGACTCAGGCTGAAGCTGGTCAGGTCTGGATCTTAGCTGGTACTTGAGTACCTCTAGGCCTATTTTTGGTATTCTAATCTGATTTCTAGAGATGCAACTTAGTATGGCACCCTGACCGTTACATCCGACCTAGAGACGTAGTTTGATCCATCGAATGTTTTGCTAAGAGGCTAGCAAAAGCTAGGCATGTGGGTATGATGAGGACACCATTATAAGCCTTAACTAGCCCATTTTAGTCTGGAATAAAATATAAAAGCTCCTACATATTCATATGAGAGCTGTATCTCCACCTTATTATGTTTTGAGAAGAAAATAAGAAATCAGGGTTAATTCTGTAATTTTAATAGCATATCATGAACACAGAATAACCAAAGCACTTGCTAGAGGTGAAATAGAGGTTAAATGAGCATTAAAGACTAATAAGTGGGTCCACACTAACAGAAACGGAGTTTTGCACATTTCGAGAACTAATACAACACCCGTAACCCTAATTTCAGATTCGCTTAAATTACAGAGGTTCTGGTCAAGATAAAATCCATCTAAACCTTCTAAAATTCATAAAAAAGTATTCCTCAAGGTTTGATATCCTTGATTTGACCTTTGGAACCCATTTTGACCTCAAATAGTGTCAGACAGAAAGTTGCCATAATTTAGGTTTCTGTGCAAATTGCCCAGTTAAACTTGGTGAAAACACAAATCCAACTTTGCTATCTGATTCCTTGGGTCAAAATTAGGTTTGTACCAAAATTTGAGCCCAATCAGAGATCATCTTGACCAAGTTTGCATTTTAGTCCAGTCAGACTCTTTCTCTCTCAATTAGCCCCTCAGCTTTTGAATTATTTGTAGATTGGTCCCTAACTTTCTCGATGTTCTTTGCAAATGGATCCCTTCCACCATTAGTGTGAATACAGGAGCTCCGTCGAGATTTGAGCGAGGATTTCTCGCTCGATTCTCAATCAAACACTTCCAAATTTTAACTGGAGATTCCTTGAGGAATTCCCCTCCAAATGAACCTGGCCATGGACCTTGATTCCTTCCCAATCTCCCATGTGAACGTATGGAAGATGTGGGATCTGGGTTGCATGAAAAGGACAAAGTTGGTGAGCTTGTTTCCAAACTTGGAAGTCCTCTATTAGGACTTAAAAGGACCCAGAACGAGAATCCTTGCTCCTTATCAAGTTTTGGCAAGATAAAATCCCCCATCCTTCCCTCTTCGGCCATCTTCGCACCTTGCTCGGGTGACCCTTGCCGCTCTCCTCGTCCGGCTGTCTAACAATCAAATTGGATGGCCCTCTACCTTCCTCCATCGCTTCCGCTCCTCACCAACCACAGTAGGGGCTTCCTTCCTCCTCGTCTGACTTCATCTTCTTCGGCTCCGGCTCGCCAACTCCAACCATCTCTGTCCACCCCCTTCCCCTCTAAGCCTCTCTATCCCTTCCTCTCTCAGTCTACTTTCTTCCCTCGCACTTACAACTCACTTACGGCCACCATACCGCCCTCCACACCACCTTTGTCCTCCGCTTTGGTTACTCTCAAACGTAGCCTCCCGCCCGCTACAAACCATCAAACGCCTTGCCGCCACCTCCACGAGCTTTGCCATGCCACTCTCGTAAAAAGCCCTCTCCTAATTTGAGCTTTCACCCACTAAATCGCCTCACTGAACTGATGCACCTTCACACCATCTTCTTGAGGTCGTCAGACCTCCACACTCACTTGCACGCGACACCACCACCACCAATGTACTCGCCGCTTCACAACGAAGCTTCTGAACCGTTTTAATGTGGCCGTAAGGCCATGTTCTTGGTTTCAGGCCTTCACCGGACGACCGCCACTGCCATCGCTGTCTCCGTCACTGTCAGCACCACTCCAGCCACCAACTGCCCAATTGCTACTCTCAATAGCTACTGCCCAGTTCCAGTAGTCGTCCCAGGGCCTCAATTGGGACTCGAAGCCACAACACCTGCATCAATTTGGCGAAAGAATCACCAGTAGCTGCACGCAAAGGAGGCCCTTCCAGATAGTCCCACATCATGGGAATATAGACCAATCGCAATGCTTAAGTTGATTTTGTGAAGTGATCTCCTCTCCCAAGACACGGGGGTCGGGTCCCCAGCCACCCTCACACGCTTACCCGCCTCTGCACACTCCTCTTTTGCGACCATGCTCGCAAGCCTGGACCCTGTTCACGCCCGATTACCCAGCCGATTACCCGATTACATCTAGGTTTCTGAGAGAAGAAGAGAGAAAGAGAGAGGGAAGGGGGCTTTTTCCCTTCGCACCTCCGCTCTCTACACTTGGCCGAGTCTTGAAGAGGCCTTTGCGTCTGTGCTGTGCTTGCTTCTCTCTTGAGGCATGAAGGAAAGGCAGGAGGCCTTTGTCTCTTCAGTTGGAGCTGTGTTCTGCTGGTGCCTTAGTTCTGAGCTACTGCTAGGATATTAACTTGGTTGACGTGGCATATTTGGTTTACTGTTCAATTATTTGAGATACTTGAGCTTAATTTCAAGGGTGAATTTGGCGCTTCAAATCACCATTTTAACCTATTCTTTTTACACTTTGCTACTTGATTTCATATATATATCATTTTGAGTTGTTCTAAATAAAATTTTAGTCTTAATTACTTATATTTCTGATTAGTGAGATTGAATTGCCATTAATTGCTCCTTGTAATCGACCTTGGACTCCATTTTAGAATCTAAGCATATAAATTTAAATGATTTGAACAATTTTATCCTATATTACGACACATCTCTTAAATAACGACGATTTCGCTCAAACAGCCACTGCATTTGGTTGCACACGATTTGAAGATTTTGGCCCTTGATTTGAGGGTCATAAATTATTTTGAGTTAAAAATAAATTATAAGGTTATAAAGCTCTTGCATAAGGCGACCTACTTGTACAATTATTTTACGTAAATAAGTTATTTAATTATATAATAAAATTATCTAAAGTTTATAGTTCATACATGTTAAATTATATGTTAATCTATTAATTAAAGTATAAATTAGTTAATTAATTACACAATTGACTTGTACAGAGCTAATTCATATAATAAATTATTTATTATATTTTAGAAACTTGATTTTAATTTATATAGATTTAAATACATGTTTTAGTTAGTTTTACATATAAATAATCTATAAATACTATAATACAATATAAATACAATATAAATAAGTTGAAAATACTTAATCTAATATAATACAAGTGTACATTATAACTTACTTCAGTATTAGATTAAATTACCAATTTATTTTATTTTAAGTTAATAAATTACCTAATTTACTTAACAACTTAATTATTTACTGTAAATACTTAATTAAATGAAATTACAGATACTGTATGGTACATAATACAAATATAAATCATATGTATAGTATTAGGTATAATTATGTAAATTTAAATAGGTTTATATAATTACTTAGTTTATTATACATTTAAGTTATATAAATTAATAGATAATAATACAATAAAGTTATATATATAATAACTAATTTTAAATACTTAATTTAATACATAGAATACATATATAAGTTATATATACTTATTATGTACATAATATACAATATATACACTTAGCTTAGGTTTAAATTATTATATACAAGTATATACATAATATATAAGGTATTTTTGGGTATTTTTAGGATTTTTCTGATTTTTATGATTTTTATCGATTTAAGGAAGGTAGGGGATGAGAGAGAAAGAATGAGATGAGAGAGTTGGAGTTCTTTTTTGTTATTTTTCATATTAGGTCATTTATTAAATTCCAATGTATACTGAACCGTCGGCAGGTATGTTTTACTAAGATGATAATTTAGATTACCTTGAAACTTGGCGAGCACCTAAAGATATTCCTAGTCCTACTCAAGATAGGTTTATTTTATTTTTTTGAAAATTTTTTATGATTTTTATTTATTTACAAAGTTTACACATTCTAGGCCTAAATGGATTTAAAGCTAAGCAACCTTAGGCCTAAAACCAGTTCTGGGGGCTCGAAATAAAGTATAAGCATTCACACACATCCAGCAAGCTATATGAAAGTTGTTGAAGCAATTAAGCATGACTTTTCACTTTAAATTTCATTAATTTTCATATTTGGATAGTTTGACATTAATAAAAAGCTAACAGTGGGTTTAATACAGAGACTACAAGCAATTTAAATCACATTAAAATCTATAATAGTCCATGAATGCTTGTTCTATGAATTCCTAACAATACACAACATGTCATCTCACTTTGCAAACTCAAAATCAACTCAAATCTCCAACTTAGACTCTTAAATCAGTGGATGAAATTGCTGCTCAAACAGCAACTTAGACAGCTACACCAATTTAGTAGCTAAGCTACTGTAATTGCTACTCCAAAATAGCTGCTTAGATGCTACTAGAGATGCTCAGATGATGGCTCAACAAGTCAGACGACTTAAGTTAGCTGTCTGACAAATTAAGCAACTGATTGCTGCTCCTGCTGCTATCTTAAACAATATATAGCCATTACTGCTATCTCAGCAGCAAACTCAATCCTAGTCAGTTATGCTATAACACCTTTGAAATTCATCTTGAAGTCTAGGAAATCAAATCCAAATTATACCAGCTCCAGACCAATCAAATTCCTCATTGAAATCTCAAAATAAGGAAGTAAAATCATCAGAAGAGTCCCAAAACCTTAATCACTTTAGTTTTGATCATTACCTTACATTATATACAATGTCAGGGTAATAGATCAAAACTAAGCATCAAATGCATTTTTGATAAGAGCCCAAACTCCCATATCATTCCTTAAAAACTCCTTTACACTCTTAAAATCATATTGACATCATTATTGAATTTAGGAAACGTATTGCCCTATTATGGGCTTTAATTATGGGTTCACAAGTGATCTGATCACTAGATCCTCTTGAACAACATTGACTGATGCTCTAGAAGATCCAAGGATCCCATAAAAATCAATGGGTCAGTGTTTTGACCTCCAATTAGAAATTCTGATTTTCCTTGGTCAAACTACCCAAATAAAAAACTCAAATTAGGAAAATACTCATCTGAACACTGAAATTAACTCAAAACACCTTAGAATCATTGTATTATACCTAATTTATCTCAACAAAAACTCAAATCGCTCGAATAAATCTGTTTAAAGCAAATGGACTCCAATTGCAAAATTGGGCATGAAAACCAATTCTGAAAGACTCAAGCAAATCGGTTCAATTAAAACCAAATCGAGGGTCTTAGTGAATTTATGAAATGAATGGGAGCCCCCCCATGTGATTTTTTGGTGCAAATCCAGATCTAGAAGCCAAGGCTTCAGATTTGGATTTGACCTTAATGGAGGGGTGAACAATGAGTATAATGCGAGTGAAAGTCAAAAACGAATTGCAATACGTAGGGAAAGTTGTATGAGTTGAAATGGAGGTGGAAGAAAAACACCTCTCTGATCTGAATTGATTAGAGAGGGCGAAATCTAGTCTATTCTACTCTATTCCTAACCTATATTAAACCATCACTGAATTTGATTTCTGATCTACCCCTAAGCTAATCTAAACTACACTAACTAAAACTAAAACTAATCTAGAAAGCAGAAAATCCTATCTAACAGGAGGAATGGGTGTTGAACGTACGAATTGCTACGCTAATGTGTTTGATTTTTAAAATCTTGTCGTCGTAGTATGAAAGTGAAGAACTCGTGTTCAACAAATAAAATTTATACCGAAATGGAAATTCCGGGTCGAATACAGGGAGGCGGACGTTTGATTTAAAAACTACGCGTTTGTTTTATTTGTCACGAAGTAATTCAATTGATTAAAACTATCTAACTATTTACAATAAATAGAAGAGAGAGAGAGAGTAAGAGAGAGAGAATATTACAAATAGAAATCAAAATAAGATGTAGAATGAACAAGGAATTCATCATTAAAGAGATTATTTGTTTCACTAAACATTACAACTAGAAAGCAGAAAATAATTACACTAGAAAATAGTAAGTCTACTCTAGAAAGCATTAAAAGAATGGAGAGAGAAATATCCTCCTCGACGGTCGCTTGGAGGACAAGCCAAACTACTTTAGAAAGTAGTAAATCTATTCTAGAAAGCAGTAAAAAGAATGGGGAGAGAGATATCCTCCTCAACGGTCTCTTGGAGGACGAGCCGAATGGGACGATGCCTGGACGAAGGAGGACGAAGCAGGACGAAGGAGGACGAAGCAGAAGAATGGGAATGGAGCAGCACGTCGTCATCGTCGCAGGATCCACTTCCGAAGGGGGACGAAAATTTGACTTTATCTCTCGAGAAGCATCCCAGGTGTGAAACAAGCTTTTCTTGAGCTTTGGAGAGGGAGAGAAGAGAAGGAAGGGATGAGAATTTCGTGTGGAGGGGGTATCCTTTTATAGTTGCAAGGAGTGAGGGCAATTTGGTCATTTAAATCTCAAAACATTAAATAAGGGATCTTTAGTGATGGATAAAACCGTCGCTAAAGCCCCATCGTGGGTGTAGTGGGTGCTGCCTGCACGGCTGCTGGCTTTCATGAACGCTTAACGCTTGCACACGTCCGCTGAATCTCAACCGTCCGATCACGAGATCGGACGGCTTAAGATGCGCCTTCCCCACTCCTCAACCCGTGCCCGCCCGCGTACAGGCGTGCGATAGCGCGTGGGCGCTATCGAGCGCTTGCAGCCGCTCGATCGAGATCTGATGCTCGGCCGTGCCTGCTCGTCCGCACCGTTCGCCCTCTTGTGCAATTCGATCGCCCGTCGCCTGCTCGCGATAACACCCTCGCCCACTGTGCTGTGGAGCATGGATGGGCGCGAGGATGTTTTAAGGCGCGCGTATCCACAGCTGTTGGATCGAGATCCAATGGCCCAGATCGCGCGCCAAAACTTCTTTGAAAAAGTAACGGCGGTCTTGAGGGCTGGTTGGATGGCTGAGATGGCGCCACGTGGTGCCATCTTGGCCATCCATCTTCTGGATGTTGTAGATGGTGCCATGGGTATCAGATCAGTTGATTTTCACGCCGTTAGGCTACGATCGTCGATCCGAATCCATCCGTGCGGTTGGATTTGTCGTTTGAAGTGTGGATTTACACCATCTTGGCCTTTGATCTTCTAGGGTTCCCCAGTCACTATCTGATGCTACAGATGCCTGATTAGGGCGATCTTGGAGTCATTGAACTCTAATCGTCGCCCTAATCACATCTGTACGGTTGGATCTTCGATCCAAGGTTCCAATAAAAAGTTTACCTTGTCCAAGCACATAAAAGGAGACAATTAACCTCCATTTTATTCAAACTACTCTAAATGCAAGATGATGCATGTTATGCAATATTTATAGCATGCAATGCAATCCTATGCTTAAGAACATGCATAAACAGGCATCTTAAGTAGTGTAAACATGTTTACATCAATGGGGATGCCTGGATCCAAAGCCAGTGGCTAAGGAGGAAGAAAGCGGGAGATCTCCAGCAAGTGAAGTGCCCACAAGAGGAGCTCCAGGGTCATCCTTAGGCATACATCATCCCTAGCTGCGTGGAGGAAATATGGTTGAAAAACCACGCCCCTGTCATAGGCACAACGAGTGAAAGGGTTAGGAGTGCTACCGAGGGAAGAGAGGATCGGCTCATGGAAGTAGAAGGGGAGTTGATGGCATGCACACGAGCTCTAGAGTTACTTAAATAGGCTTGCCATTGATTGTACTCACCACAATGGTGAGATTAGGCTCCTAGGTCACCAACGATGGGATGGGACTTGAAAGGGTGCGCGAAAAGCTCAACTCATATCACAACTGTTGGATTGGATCTAGGGGGAATGGTGATTACACGTGCGAAGTCGCGCAAAGGTTCGATTAGGATCGAACCTTGGATGTGAGGTTTAGAGAATCAATGGTTGTGATCACTCAAGTTCTTGCAAGCTACAATAGACTTACGCCTGCAGGTCTGTTGGAGATTTTGCACGAAGGCCTAAACAAGAGAAGTGGTAGGAGTTTTGTATCCAAGCCTGTAAGTGGCTAAAACAAATGTAGTGCAGTCCCTGAGACTATGAAAGAGGTCCTCGGCGGTTTACAATCAAGTCCTTGGATGGTTTTTGTTACGACCCAGTTCCCGAATCCCTACAGGACACGAGACCGGCTCGACTCGACTAATCCCAAGACCGAGTTGTCCAACAAGAAAGTAACCAAAAAGCAGGAAACTAAACCACATTCACTATACTATGCAACTAATAGTAAAAAGGTACAGCAGTAAAGAAGTAAAAGCTGCTACAGTATATATCACCACCACAACAATAGAAAAGTATCCACGTACAGGAACATAAAGGTACAAGAGTCTAACTCACTACTACAAAAGAAGTAAAACAAAAGAAGCTACTGCTGCTGGGCTCTACTAGGCCCAGCACCTTCTGCAGCCGTAGACTCGGGCTGCTCAACACCTGGACCTGAAAAGGGTTATGAGTACACAAATGAGCGAACGTTGAGTAGAGTGGCAACCAACTAACTAAAGCAGTAAAGCTAACAGGTAAACTAGCTATTCCAATTTCTTTAATTTACAATTTATTCCTTTTCACCCATTGGTTTATATGTTTCCAAATCTCTTTCTTGATCTCGAATGTTCCTCGTGGGAACGATCTTGATTGTAGTCTTTTCCAAAGAGTAGAAGGCACACGTGGTGCTCTCCTTGCCGGGAGAGTCCCCCGTGGTGATCCTACACCCAGTCAACGACCCCAAGGTCACGGACAGACGAAACGGTGACTACGGCATGCGCGATAAGCGCACGGGTGGCTACCTCGTACTAGTATGCGGTCAGTCGTTTCCGCTAACGGGTGCACCCAAAGTACAATATGGAACAGTATAGGGCCTAGCCCTCTTAGTAACAGGGGTCTTGCCCCTAAGAAACAAACAGGGGTCTCACCCCTCCACAATCCACGCACCCTCGCCTGGATACCCTGGCTTGCCCAGTGGGCCTAACAAGTCGGTGTAGCGTGACTAGCTGAACCTCGAGACACGTGGGGTGGCTAGCTCTCTTCCTACACTAGTAGCTCTCCCTGGTACCGTGTACGCGAGGGCCAAGAAGTCAGTGCAGAGTGGCCAATCCTAACCCTGGGTCCCATCCCAAGGGCGGCTAGCTTCGCTCTACACTAAACAGGGGACAGTCGCTCTCCTTGGTACTCCGTACTCAAGGGCCAGCACACTTCCCTACTCACATTTCCAGATCCATTCCATTTATTTCTAGGAGCTCTACTCCTAATTCCCCGTAGGGTTCATGCTCATATTTCTCATGCCATTTCATATCAGGTTTCATCATTCACATTTCCATTCTCAGGTTATACACATGCAGCTCGTGTTTCTATCATTCACATTTCCACTCTCAGGTTATACACATGCAGCTTGTATTCTTTCATTCACATATCCATTCTCAGGTTATACACATGCAGCTCGTATTATATCATTAACGTATAAAACAGGAAGGTCACATGCAACTGTTAACTAGCACAGGCAATTTATATTTAACATGCAGCTTTTGTTCATTTACAGGCAGTTGTTAACATTTCTATTTACTCCTTCAAGACTGCAATTCAATCACGCATATAGACATTTCAAATATTTTTCGTCTTAGGATTCATGCCACATCCTAGGTTCTAATCATTCATTCCACACATGGATTTAGGTTTATAATTAAATTAGGGGAAGCCACTCTACCAGTCAACCCAAGAGTATTGGGGGCTCGAACGGCAGGCTCACGTGCCTCAGCAAGCCCCGAACCCGCAACGGAACGAAGTCCTATAACAAGGAACAATTACAATGGAACATTCAGAATAGTATAGAAGCCTTCTAACAAGTAGAGGAACTCACAAGGAAAACACCGGTATCTTGTTTGCATAAAATGTACCTAAAACGGATCCTAAACGGGTCAAAATGGGTTTACTGACTCAAATTAGATGTCTGGAACAACTTCCAGACGTCTTACAAGTGTCCAGAAATGCACCTTAGTCTCTACGTCGTCCTCAGACGTCCAGGAATTCTTCTGGACCGTCTGGACCCAGCTCCAAACGTTCGACCACCTCTCTGGACGTTTGGAAGTGCTTCCAATCATCTGGTAAGCTTCCCAGACGTCTGAACTACGTGGGAGGGCGTGTCCCACGCCTTTCCAAAGCAAATCCTGCACGCAACCACCAAATCTTCTCAAAATAGGCACGCAAAAGGGTACCTGCGGAGCGGCCTGCACGACCGTATCCGCAAAGAGAATGTACGTACGCGAAGCTCTTCTCAAACGTCTAGAACCGCCTCCAGACGTTCGCTCAGTCATCTGGACGTCACTCCAAACATCTGATTCTGGGAAAAACCCAGAACCAGAACTTGCTCCCGCTCGCTCTCGCCACGCGCAGTCACGACTCGTTTCCTCGCCTGTAGCTTCGACTACAGCAGTGTTCGGGTGGACTCCCCTGATGCACTCCTCCCCTTCCCGCACGCGCCGCTCTTGCCGTGCGCCCTCTGGTGAGCTCCCACACGAGCTCGCGAGCTCACTCTCCTCCTCCTCTTCTCACGTCGTTCCTCCTCATCGCCTCTCTTGCGCTCTCTCGCACGCGCTGGGGTGGTGAGGAAGGGAAGAAGTGGTTGGAGTGGGGAGAATGAGAGAGGGGGAAGGGGAGTTTATAAGGATAAGGGCTAGGGTTCGCTAGATGGGGGAAAAGAGAGAGAAGGAGGAAAAAGAGAGAGTACTATCTGCATGTAGCCCGCGTGCAGACAAGAGCTCGTACTCAAAATTTTTGATTTCCAGACATCTGGGAAGGTGTCCAGACGTCCGACCGACAGTCCAGATGTCTTAAAAGGCTCAGACAGCACTGGTCTTAACATCATAACAAACTTAAAGGAAGTTTCATCCCCGAAACTTGAGCTATCTAAGGTGTAGAAAAAGAACAATATACGCATAACAAACTTAAAGAGGACTGAACCCGATCTAAAAAGACGTACCCTCAAAAAGCTCCGAGTACCGCTCTCGCATCGCTACCTCAGGCTCCCAGGTAGCCTCCTCGTACCGCTGGCTCCTCCACAAGACCTTCACCAGGGGTACCTGCTTTCATCTCAAACTCTAGACGACTCTGTCTAGTATCTGTACTGGTCGCTCAGGATAGGTCAGGTCGTCACCCACCTCGACACTCTCGTGGCTTAGAACATGATTGTGATCGGCGACGTACTTCCTGAGGTTGGACACGTGGAACACGTCATGCACACTAGAAAGCAGGGGAGGAAGGGCAAGCCTGTAAGCAACGGGTCCTAACCACTCTAGGACCTCAAAAGGCCCCACAAACCTCGACGCGAGCTTCCCTTTCACCCAAAACGCTGCAAGCCCTCCATGGGCGAAACGCGAAGGAAGACGTGATCCCCAACCTCGAACTGCACTTCTCTGCTCTTCCGATCGGCATAACTCTTCTGTCTTTTCCTGACAATGCGAAGTCGTTTGTGAATCTGCTCTACCACCTCTTGACTCTACAGGATCAGCTGGGGGCCAACCTCCCACTTGGTCCCCACCTCAACCCAACTCAAGGGCACAGTACATCTCCGTCCATACAGAGCCTCGTATGGTGCCATGCCGATACTCGAGTGATAGCTGTTGTTATATGCAAACTCTGCCAGGGGTAAGTGCTCCTCCCAAGAACCCCTCCAGTCCAGTACATAGGCACGCAAAAGGTCCTCAAGTGTCTGTATCGTACACTCTAACCGTTCATCCGTTTGGGGGTGGTACGCCGTGCACGCCGTGGTGAACCTCAACTGTGTCCCCAAAGCCTGCTGAAACTCAGCCCAAAACTGGGACGTAAAATGGGAATCCCGATCGGATACGATCTCACGCGGAACTCCGTGTAGATGTACCACATTATGAATATACCTCTCTGCCAACTGCGCTGGTCCCAAGGTGACTCGGATTGGCAAGAAATGCGCCGTCTTAGTCAATCGGTCTACAACCACCCAAATTGCGTCATGTCCTCGTTGGGTAACGGGCAAGCCCACCACCAAGTCCATGCTGATGCTCTCCCACTTCTACTCTGGCACGGGAAGTGGCTGCAACGGTCCTGCAGGCCTCTGATGCTCGACCTTCACCTGCTGGCACACCAAACACTGCTGCACGAACTCACCTACATCCCGCTTCATCCCCCTCCACCAAAAGTCACGTCTTAGATCATGATACATATTTGTGTTCCAGGGATGTGTGGTGAACCTGGAACCGTGTGCCTCAGTCAGGAGCTCTCTCAACAACTCCTCGCCCCTAGGAACGCACAAACGTCCCCTCATATGCAGCACCTCGTCTATAAAGGATAAGTCCCCTTGGTCCCCTGATAGTACTCTATCTCACAATGACTGCAGGTACGGATCTGTCATCTGTCCTGTAATGATGCGGTCTATCAGTTCTGGTCTCATCTGTCGTGTCATTGTCACTGCCCCATAGTGTCCCTGTAACTCTAGGGATCACCAACTGCCCAACTCCTCCATGAGTCTCCAACTCTGTGCCTGTAAACTGGCCAAGTGGGCAGGCACCTTCCGGCTCAAGGCGTCAGCCACCACGTTGGCCTTCCCTGAATGGTAGGAGATGCTGCAGTCATAGTCCTTCAGGAGCTCTAACCAACGTCTCTGTCTCATGTTAAGCTCATTCTGATCAAAAAAATACCTAAGGCTCTTATGATCTGTGAATATCTCAAAAGTCTCACCGTACAGGTAGTGCCTCCATGTCTTCAACGCGAAGACGGCAGCTACCAGCTCTAAGTCATGGGTAGGGTAGCTATGCTGATGGGGCTTCAGTTACCGCGAAGCATAAGCGATAACGTGACCCCGCTGCATTAACACACCCCCTAACCCCTTCAATGAAGCGTTCGTGTAAACAACGAAACCACCACTGCTTTCTGGGATGGTAAGCACAGGAGCCGAAGTCAACCTCTCCTTCAACTCCTGAAAATACGCCTCACAAGCGTCTGTCCAAGCAAAGGGCATGTCCTTCTAGGTCAATTGTGTCATAGGACGCACAATCTATGAGAAACCCCTAATAAACCGCCGGTAGTAGCCTACCAGTCCCAAGAAACTGTGGATCTCTATCACTATAAGTGGTCTCTCCCACCTGAGCACTGCCTTTACCTTAGCTGGATCCACGGCCAAGCCATCCCCTAAAATCACATGACCTAAGAAGGTCACCTGCCTCAACAAGAACTCGCACTTGCTGTATTTGGCATACAGCTTACGTCGTCTCAACGTGTCCAGAACCATTCGCAAGTGTTGTCCGTGCTGCTCCTGATCCCGCGAGTAAATGAGCACATCATCGATAAATACCACCACAAAATGAGCCAGATACGGTCTGAACACCCAGTTCATCAAATCCATGAAAGCAGCAAGGGCATTGGTCAGCCCAAAAGGCATGACCAAAAACTCGTAGTGTCCGTACTTGGTGCGGAAAGCTGTCTTGGAGACGTCGGTCTCCTTGATCCTCAACTGGTGGTCGCCAGATCTCAAATCTATCTTGGAGAAAACCATGGCACCTCGCAACTGGTCAAACAAATCATCAATCCTTGGCAGCGAATACCTGTTCTTGATGGTGACCCTATTCAGCTGTCTGTAGTCCACACAAAGGCGTAGGGTACCATCCTTCTTCTTCACAAAAAATACTAGGGCTCCCCACGGAGATGCACTAAGCCTCACAAATCCCTTCTCCAATAGGTCCTGCAACTAGGACTTGAGCTCTCGCAGCTCAAGTGGTGCCATCCTGTAAGGAGTTGTAGAAATGGGGCAGGTCCCCAGTACCAGTGAAATCTCAAACTTGATCTCACGCTCAGGTGGTAGTCCTGGCAGCTCCTTTGGAAATACGTCGGGGTACTCTTTGACCACCGGGATGCTCTGAAAGTCTGCCACAGGGTTGGGCTCCGCCACTACACAAGCCAGAAAGCCCTCACACCCTTGGCCTAAAAGTCTCGCCGCCCGAAGTGTAGAAATGCATCTGAAGCCTCCGTCCACCGGCTGTCCATGAAACTCAAAAGAAGGCATCTCCGGTATGGAGATGACAATCTTCCTCTCAAAACAGTCCACCAAAGTGTGGTAAGTTGATAGCCAATCCATCCCCAAAATCATGCCAAATTCCTCCATCGGTATCACAATCAGGTCAGCAGGGAGGCTATGTCCCCCAACACTGACCTCACAGTGTGTGTAAACCTCCTCAACTACAAACAGCTGACCACCCAGGCCTCTGATCACAAAAGGATCCTCCAACAACACACAGTCCTATCCCAAACTGACAGCAAAACTAGCAGCAACAAACGAGTGCATGGCACTGGAATCGAAAAGTACGTAAACTAATCTATTGGAAACTGTAACCATACCTGCCACCACTGAACTTGATGCTCCAACGTCTCTGTGTGTCAGGGCGTCGATACGCCCCTGAGCTCTCGGTGAGGAAGAAGCAGCCACACTCTACGTCGGACGGGTAGCCGCTAGTCGGTACCCTCCTCGTGACTGGTGTCCTCCCCCACGCGCCTGGGAACCACGGCCACCTGCTCATCCTCCAGTGCTCCGTGTGGGGAGCATTTGCTGCGCTCCAACCCTAGACGGACAGTCCCTATCGATGTGGCCCGGCTGACCACACTGGTAGCAAAGGGGAACTCGACTCCTGCCCTCGGTAGGTCCCTATTGACGGCTGGGCGAGGGTCCGGTGCTAGCAGCTAGCCCCTGTCAGGGGCCCCCAAAGGCCATGACGGCCCCACAAAGCGTGACGGCTCTCCTGTGGGCGCCACGTGCCTCCTCTCTCGCCGGCCCTATGAGTACTCTGGTTGGTAGGGCCTCTTCCGTTTGCTGTCAGTGTCACGTGCGGCAGGGTTGGTCTCCTCATATGTCATAGTTGCCTCCACCACTCTTGAGAACGTGGGCAGTGATGAGAGCCTCATCATGAGCCATAACTAGTTCATTTTGACCCAATAAAGAAAATAAAAGCTCCTACATAACCTAGAAGAAGGCCTAAATATAGGAATAAGTGCTCTGAGAAGAAAACATGAATTAAAGGTTAAAACTGTAATTTTACCATTGCAGTACATAAACGAGATTTCTTAGAGGCAAAACATAGGTCAAATGGTCTAAATGAGATAAAAAGTGGGTTGAGTCAATCAGAAATGGGTTCATGTGCAATTTAGGAATTAAATGACATTTGGTAATCCTGAAACTGACCTGCTTAAATTAACAAGGTTTCGGTCAGGATAAAAATCAATTAAACCCTCTAAAAATCATGGAAAAATATCCTCTAGGGTTTAGAACACTTAATTTGGCCTTTGGAACCCAGTTTGACCTAGATTAGGGTCCTAGCTCTTCAAGTAACCTAATTTGAGTTTTTACGCAAAATGTCTAGTCAAACGAGGTCAAACCTAAATTCCAACTTCACCATTGGATTCCTTAGGTCAAAATTAGGTTTATACCAAAACTTGGACCTAAGGGGAGGTCATCTTGACCTACTTTGCAATGTAGTACACCCAAATCACAACTTGGTCCCTATCTTTTGAAAATCCTTGCAGAGAGCCCCCTAATTTCCTCGCCACCTTTGCAATCAGGTCATGCTGCCATTGTTAGGGCCGAAGCAACCTCCGGCGAGGTTTAGAGAGGGATTACTCTCTGATTCCTCAGAGATCCCCTCCTAGAAATCGAAGGGAGATTCTCTAAGGAATTCCCTTCCATCTACGGCCAATCACAATCTCTGGTGTGAACCCAATCTCTCGTGCGAACGCACGAGGGATTTGGGTATCATAACCTCTTTCCTACTCCGGCGAGCCATCAGAGGAAATCGGCGTGCCCTCCACGCTCTGAAAGCACGGCCCAGTGCCTATAAAAGAACCCACACCTCCGGCCGCTCATCTTTAGCTTGACTTGGCCGGACTTCCACCCCTAATTCATCTCTTTCTTCTCCGGCCAAGCGCCAGCAAGCTCCGGCAACCTCCCTGTCCCTTCTTCTTCGCTCTGCCACAAAACCAGTGGCAGAGACACCTTCCTGATTCTCCTCCGCGTCGCGCAATACCCGCACACGCCGCCCAGCCCCGTCGTCACCGCCGTCCTCCCCCACTGGGCAGCGTCTTCTCCGGCGACAGCAGGTATAGCTGTCCGCCTTCCGTCCCCGTCGTCGCCGCCGTCCTCCCCCACTGGGCAGCGTCTTCTCCGGCGACAGCAGGTATAGCTGTCCGCCTTCCGTCCCCGTTCATCCCTATAGTTAGGTTAGAACTACTCTCCATCTTCCCCTAACTCTTTTCCCCCTTTTATTTCATTTAATTGGCCCTCGACCGACGCTGACCACCTCCATCTTCCTCGCCTCCGACTGATCTCCGGCGAGCCGCTCCCACCATTCCACCCCTCCACACGGCTCCCCAACCGACTCATAAGCTCCGCCTCACCACAAGGAACAACCTCCGCCCCTCCACCATCCCTCTACTCCTCCACAGTAGTCCCCCGAACAACCCCACACATCCGGCCACAGGTTGACCCAGGCACGCACGCTTAGGCCGTCCTGCGGTCTGCAGCACTGTGCACCACCTTCGTTGTGCCACGACGAAGGTCCCCAGCTGGTCTGATTGAGCCGAGAGGCTCGTTTTGTGTTTGACAGTATCAAAGCTCCTGCCACCATTGACGAAGGTTGAAGCAGCTTTGCAGCAGCTCCAGGCGTCAGCAGCTCCAGGCTTCAGGTGCAGCAGATTCACGCGAGCAGTGCAAAGCGATTGGGTCCAGCAAGGAGCACTGTTGAAGCCCGCTGCTGTGGCGATTGCACGAAGGCTCTGCGGGCGCACGCGAAATTGGGGCAGACTGGATAGTCCCACATCGGCGAATCGCGAGGCGCGAGTATGCTATAAGTTGAATTTGTGTTCTCTGCTTATCACCTCCGAAAGCACAGGGGTGAGGTCCCTCACCTGACCCACTCGCCTCGTCCGAGGTTTCATCTCGCGGATCTGGCGGGATCCGACCCGACCCTAACTTACGCACTCCTCGCGCATCACACCACCTGCCGGTGCACCTGGTCCCGGGTGCGAAATCTGACCCAATTACCCGTGTGGCTTTGGGAGAGCGTCCTTGAGTGAATCTCTGAGAGAGAGAGACATTCGGGTAGAGGGAAAGGGGTAGGTTTTGCTCTGTGCAGGTAGGCTGAATGTTGAGGAAGAAAGACTTAGCTGCGAGGAAGAAGTAGAAGAAGAAGCTGTGCAAGGTAGAGAAGAGAAGGAAGAAAGAAGAAGGCAGAGAAGAGAAGAAAGGAGAAGAAAGAAGAGAAAAGAAGCAAAGGCAGGAAGAACAAAAGACCAAGGAAGAGGAAGAAGCCTTCGCAGAAGCCAAGATCAGAAGGAAGAAGGAGAGACTGCTGAGAAGAAGAGAAAGAAGCAAGGTAAAAGAAAGGCTGCAGAGAAAGAAATATCAAAGAGAAGAATAACACTTTTAAGACGTCTGATCACAAGATCAGACGTCGAATTTCATTTCTTTTGTCATAATTACTTTTAACCGCATACATTCATATTTGAATTAAAGTTTTGAGTAAATTAGAGTGTTCAATTACATTTGAGATTAGTAGTAAATTCCAATTGCTCCCTACGTTCGACCTCGGATACTCCGATTTTCGAGTAATAAAAACTCTTTATTTGTTTGAACGCTTTGTCGGCTATATTACAACGTGACATTCTTTTAAAACCCGCAAAAGCGTACAAACAGGCAGCTTCAGGGGTTTGACATACCCCCGAATGGCAAGTCGGAGTTCCTCAGTGAACATCCACAGGTGCTCCTCCTCAGTAGCCACAGCTGTCGCGACGAAACATGACAGCTCCAGAAAACGCACACAATACGCGCTCACAGTCATCGTCCCCTGGCGGAGTGTGTGGAACTCTCGCCTCCTCTGATCTTGCCATGTCTGTAGGAAGTACTACTCGCAGAAAAGGGTCACAAGCTGGTCCCACGTCGGCTCTGCCCTCTCCTGGCTTCTGACTGCCCTCCACCACTTGTGTGCCACGCTCTCCAGCTGGTACGTGGCAAAGGCCACGCGGCACTCCGTAGGGGGGAGAAGGGTGTCAAACACCTTCTTGATCTGCTCTAACCAGTCCTCCACCTCAGTCAGGTCCTCATCCCCCTTGAAGGAGGGGGGCTTCAGCTTCTAGAACTGCCCGAAAAGTTTGTATTGTCGCTGTAGTAGGGAAACGGGCACGCCTCCAGGCAGGGAGGGCTCATGCTCGGAAGTGTCAGAGTGCGGTGGGGGCGGTGGAGGACCACCCCCTCCCCCACGTCCAGCGCTGCGTCAGTCTCGTGGTCCCACAGAGGACTCCCCCTCCACGTCCCCAGGGAGAGGCGCCCGTGAAGGTGGGTGGAGCTCATCCCGTACTATCTTACGTATCAACTGGGCGAGATCCTGGGCCTGAACGCTCGGAAGAAGTGGCTGGTCCACTGAAACGTCGAGCTCAGCACGTCCACCCCTCCGACCTCGTCCACGGCCGCATCTGCGGCCCGCCTCAAGGACTCCACGTCGAGGCATCTCCTGCAAGGAGACGTGAACAACAGAACAAAAAGACGTCAATTCTAACAGACATTCAGCAAAAGAACCTCAGAACAGATGTCAAAAGGTACATTGTGGTGGTTACGCTAGTTACATGCAAGTGAATTGGTTATTCTCAAGCTAGTTGGTTCATTTCTCCGGACGACCTTGCTCTGATACCATCTTGTTACGATCCGGTTCCCAAATCCCTACAAGACCCGAGGCTGGCTCGACTCAACTAATCCCAAGACCGAGTCGTCCAACAAGAGAGTAACCATAAAGCAGGAAAGTAAACCACATTCACTATGCTATGCAACTAACAGTAAAAAAGTACAACAGTAAAGAAGTAAAAGCTGCTACAGTACATATCACCAGCACAACAATAGAAAAGTGTCAAGGTACAGGAACATAAATTACAGAACGTAAAAGTATAGAACATAAATCTACAAGAGTCTAACTCACTGATGTAAACACATTTACACTACTTAAAATGTCTATTTATGCATGTTCTTAAGCATAGGATTGCATTTCATGATATAAATATTGCATTACATGCATCATCTTGCATTTAGAGTAGTTTGAATAAAATGGAGGTTAATTGTCTTCTTTTATGTGCTTGGACAGGGCAAATATTTTATCGGGGCCTCGGATCAAAGATCCAACCGTATGGATATGATCAGGGCAACGATTGGACTTCAACGACTCCAAGATCGCCCTAATCAGGCATCCGTAGCATCAGATAGAGACCGGGGAACCCTAGAAGATCAAGGGCCAGGATGGTGTAAATCCGCACTTCAGATGGAAAATCCGACCACACGGATGAATTCGGATCGACGATCGCAGCCGAACGACACAAAAATCGAGTCAATCCGACATCCGTGGCACCATCTACAACTTCCAGAAGATGGACGGCCAAGATGGCGCCACGTGGCGCCATCCCAGCCGCCCAATCGGCCGCAGGAGTCCTGTGAAGACCGCGCAACGTCTCCTCTCCGCCGTTGGATCTCGATCCAACGGCTGCGGTCGCGCGCGTTTAAAAACGTCCGCGCGACCATTTCGCCCGCGTAGCGCAGCGGCGACGCAGCTGCGGGCGAAGCGGAGGTCGCGGGTTCGAGCCGCGGAGAGGGGGGCGAAGGCGCGGGCGAGCGGGCGCGCACGAGCGTCGGATGAAGATCCAACGGCCGCGCGCGCCCGATAGCGCCGACGCGCAATTGGACGCCCTGGTGGGCGCGCGATCGCACGCGGGCGGCGCGCTACGCAGCGGGCGCGGGCGCGATCTAAGCCGTCCGATCTCGCGATCGGACGGCTGAGACGACGCGGACGTGCGTCTGCGTTACGCGCGCAGGCCAGCCGAGCGGGCGCGCGTGGGTGCGGCGGCGACGGCGGGGCTTTAGCGACGGTTTTATCCGTCACTAAAGACCCCTTATTTATTATTTTGAAGATGTAATGTCCATTTTGCCCCCACTCCTTGCAACTATAAAAGGAGACCCCCTCCATACGAAATTTTCATCCCTTCCTTCTCCTCTCTACCTCTCCAAAGCTCAAGAGAAGCTTGTCCCACACCCGGGATGCTTCTCGCGAGATAAAGTCCAAATTTTCGTCCCCCTTCGGAAGTGGATCCCGCGACGACGACGGCGTGCTGCTTCGTTCCCGTTCTTCTGCTTCGTCCTCCTTCGTCCCGCTTCGTTCTCCTTCGTCCAGGCGTCGTCCCGTCCGGCTCGTCCTCCAAGCGACCGTCGAGGAGGATTTCTCTCTCCCTATTCTTTTTACTGCTTTCTAGTATAGATTTACTGCTTTCTAGAGTAGTCTATTCGTCCTCCGAGCGATCGTCGAGGAGGACATTTCTCCCTCCATTCTTTTAATGCTTTCTAGAGTAATTGTTTTATGTTTTCTAGTTGTAATGAAAGAACTCTTTTATGATAAATTCCTTGTCTATTCTACATCTCATTTTGATTTCCATGTATAGTATTCCTTCTCTCTCTCTTACTCCCTCTCTCTCTTTTATTTGTTGTAGATACTTAGATAGTTTAAATTGAATTTCTTTGTGACAAAATAAAAAGAAACGCGGAGTTTTTAAATCAAACGTTCGCCTCCCTGTGTTCAACCCGGAATTCTTATTTCGGTATAAATTTTATTTGTTGAACACGAATCCTTCGCTTTCGAACTACAACGACGGGTTTTCCAAAACCAAACACGTTAGCGTAGATTCTCGCGTTCAACACTCACTACTACAAAAGAAGTACAACAAAAGAAGCTACTGCTGCTGGGCTCTACTGGGCCCAGCACCTTCAGCAGCAGTAGACTCGGGCAACTTAACACCTGGACCTAAAAATGGTTATGAGTACACAAAGTCAGCGAACGCTGAGTAGAGTAGCAACCAACTAACTAAACTAGTAAAGCTAACAGGTAAACTAGCTATTCCAATTTCTTTAATTTACAATTTATTCCTTTTCACCCATTGGTTTATATGTTTCCAAATCTCTTTCTTGATCTCGAATATTCCTCGTGGGAACGATCTTGATTGCAGTCTTTTCCGAAGAGTAGAAGGCACACGTGGTGCTCTCCTGGCCGAGAGAGTCCCCTGTGGTGATCCTACACCCAGTCAACCACCCCAAGGTCACGGACAGTTGTAACAATGATATGGCATGCACAATAAACGCAAGGGTAACTATCCCGCACTGGCATGCGGTCAGTCATTTCCGCTAACGGGTGCACCCAAAGTACAGTACGGAACAGTATAGGGCCTAGCCCTCTCAGTAACAGGGGTCTTGCCCCTAAGAACCAAACAGGGGTCTCGCCCCTCCACAGTCCGCGCACCCTCACCTGACTACCCTGGTTTGCCTAGTGGGCCTAACAAGTCGGTGTGGGGTAACTAGTTGAACCCGTGCCCCGTAGGGTGGCTAGCTCTCTCCCTACACTAGTACCTCTCCCCGGTACCGTGTATGCGAGGGCCAAGAAGTTGGTGCAGAGTGGCCAATCCTAACGCTGGGTCCCATCCCAAGGGCGGCTAGCTCCGCTCTACACTAAATAGGGGACAGTCGCTCTCCTTGGTACTCCGTACTCAAGGGCCAGCACACTTCCTTACTTACATTTCCAGATCCATTCCATTTATTTCCAGGAGCTCTACTCCGAATTCCTCGTAGGGTTCATGCTCATATTTCTCATGCCATTCCATACCAGGTTTCATCATTCACATTTCCATTCTCAGGTTATACACATGCAGCTCGTGTTTCTATCATTCACATTTCCATTCTCAGGTTATACACATGCAGCTCATAATCTTTCATTCACATATCCATTCTCAGGTTATACACATGCAGCTTGTATTATATCATTACATATACAACAGGAAGGTCACATGCAACTGTTAACTAGCACAGGCAATTTATATTTCACAGGCAGCTTTTGTTCATTTACAGGCAGTTGTTAACATTTCTATTTACTCCTTCAAGACTGCAATTCAATCACGCATACAGACATTTCAAATATTTCTCGTCCTAGGATTCACGCCACATCCTAGGTTCTAATCATTCATTCCACACATGCCTTTAGGTTTATAATTAAATTAGGGGAAGCCACTCTACCAGTCAACCCAGGAGTATTGGGGGATCGAACGGCAGGCTCTTGCACCTCAGCAAGCCCCGAACCCGCAACAGAACGAAGTCCTATAACAAGGAACAATTACAATGGAACATTCAGAATAGTATAGAAGCCTTCTAACAAGTAGAGGAACTCACAAGGAAAATACCGGTATCTTGTTTGCAAAAAACGGACCTCCAATGGACCCTAAAAGTGTCCAGGAATGCACCTCAGTCTCTATGTCGTCCTCAAACGTCCAGGAACTCTTCTGGACCGTCTGGACCCAGCTCAAGACGTCCGACCACCTCTCTGGACATCTGGAAGTGCTTCCAGTCGTCTGGTAAGCTTCCCAGACATTTGAACTGCGTGGGAGGGCATGTCCCACGCCTTCCCGAAGCAAATCTTTCACGTAACCACCAAATCTTCTCAAAATAGGCATGCAAAAGGGTATCTGCGGAGCAGCCTACATGGCCGTATCCGTAAAGAGAACGTACCTTCTCGAAGCTCTTCTCAGACGTCTGGAACTGCCTTCAGACGTCTACTCAATCGTCTGGATGTCACTCCAGACGTCTGATTCTGGGAAAAACCCAGAACCAGAACCTGCTCCCACTCGCTCTCGCCGCGCGCGGCCGCAGCTCGCTTCCTCGCCTGTAGCTCCGACTGCAACAGTGTCATGGAGGACTCCCCCGATGCACTCCTCCCCTTCCCACATGCGCCGCTCCGGCCATGTGCCCTCCGGTGAGCTCCCACACGAGCTCGCAAGCTTACTCTCCTCCTCCTCTCCTCACCTCGCTCCTCCTCGTCGCCTCTCTCGCGCTCTCTCGCTCGCGCTGGGGTGGTGAGGAAGGGAAGAAGTGGCTGGAGTGGGGAGAACGAGAGAGGGGGAAGGGGGGTTTATAAGGATGAGGGTTAGGGTTCGCTGGAGGGGGGAAAAGAGAGAGGAGGAAAAAGAGAGAGTGTACTATCTGCGTGCAGCCCGTGCGTAGATGCGATTTCGTACTCAAAATTTTTGATTTCCAAACGTCTGGGAAGGTGTCCAGATGTCTGACCAGACGTCTATCTGACAGTTCAGATATCTTAAAAGGCTTAAACAGCACGAGTCTTAATAGTTTTGATGTGAGGAATGTGAATGATGAAGGACCTATATGTAATTTAATAAATGCAGGATCCTAATGATGTCCAAATGCAACTAAGTTTTTATTGAAGTATAATTAAACATTTGGGAAGTCAGTTTCACCTTTGATTTGAACTTTTGGACTCAGAAATGTGTTTAATTTGCAAATGGAACATTAACTTATATTAATGAATAAAATATCTCATTTTATGACATAATTATGCATTTTTAATACAAATTAGATGTTTTAAGTCATTTCTATTATTTCCTACACTTAACCCATTTATTGTGTTAATTATATAGTGTTTAACTTAGTTTTAGCTTAACTTGGATATTTTAGCTATGATGAGTCACACCTAATCAGGTTTTAGTTAAGATAGTTGTATATAACTAACATAAAGTAGTTATACATGATTTTTCATGCCTGATTGGTTGTAAATATATTTAAGGCATCGTAATTAGAATTAATTGATTCTTTTGTACATAATTGACCAATTTATTCATTATTTGATTTATTAATTAAATTTGTAAATAAAATTAACATTTTTGAAATAAAAGAACATTTTTGGAATATAGAGAGTGATGTATATCAATAACTACTTCCTAGTGAACGACCTGAAATAAATCAGTAAAAATTATATAAATAAATAAAATGACGCAACATTTATTTGATTTGTGATAATTATACTACAGCAACGACATTTAAAACACCATTTTATTGCAACATGATGTTTATCGATTAGTTCCAAAAAGCCAAGTGCTCCTTACCCTCTTATAAACTAGATTTACCAGAGAACTGACTCTAGGGTTTATTACAACATGTTGGCGAAAGAAAAAAAAGACCATAACTAAGGCATAGAAAACTATAAGCACTCATGTTTTTCTATGACGATATCAAAGTAATAATTAAGGGCCAATTGGTATCCTTTGGAACATTTTAGGGCCCGGAGCTAATATGTGAAGGGGATCATACTTGGCCTTGAGCTACTTAATCCCCTCCCACTTCTCCCCAAAGTGTGCACTCCATTCTTCCTCCCCTTTCCATGGTGCCAAATATAGTTTTGCTCCCCCATTGTTTGGGCCCACAGATACATCTATGATCTTCTTGTTGAGGTTTAGAAGTGTTTTAATGCATTGCGAGTCGAGTTTGCACGATGCAGCAACTGATCGAAGGATCCCAACCACGAAGACAATGCCCTTGTCTGTGTCATCCTTCGGCAATATGGTTGACATCCTTGGATCCCATCTGAAAAACATAGGATGTAATATTAATTAATATGTATAATCATTCCCTGAGCATTTAATTTCTGTTATATACGTAAAATAGGAAAAATGTCCCCTTCCTGTCAAAAAAATTAGGATTTAAATCTCAACAGTGACACTTACCTCAACACACACACACCACCCAACCCACCAAACCATCTAAATGCCCATATTTAATTTATAGGTGTGACGTTGGGTGAGATTTCTTTGTATAAAAAATGACACGGTAAAATAACATGTCCGAAAGATGGTGAATTTAAATGACATGCAAATAGAATAATAGTAACAGATAAAAGGAAATCCTGACAAATCGTAATTAATAGTGGTTCGAATAATATTAAGCTTTGCAAAATCATTGAATACTTGGCATTTGACCTCTGTTTTTTTATTATGACCCACAATTCCATGAGGGAGGAATGGGCCAAATGGGTAATTATTTCGAGGGGCCCCGTAGTTGACCAACAATTCCGGAAATTTAGCTCAGATGTAAAAGACTTTTTTAATAAAAAGTACAAAAATAGCATTCCAATGATTTATTCTTCGGAGTCCTTTCAGGATTGGACCGAAGAAATTCCAAACTTATTACATCGAATACCGCCAAATGCGAGGTTCGGTTTTTTCTCCCGTCACGAATATAAATACAACAATTTGAAATTGTTTACCGCGCATCGTGGATGTAACATAACCATCCTACTTAACATATCTCCCAAGATTCTTGATTGCCGTTGACCAGAATAGTATGGAACTGATGCATGTCGTTCCGATTTTGCACAAGATATGGAAAGCCGACTAACCACGCATGCTTTTGCACAACAGCACAATGCATGCTATTTATTATTGAATGCAAATGTACGGTGAAAATCAATAAATTGAAAATTTGAATCAAGTTGAAAGTAAAAATTTAATATACATGGATTAAAAATAGAAATACATCAGTTGAAATTGAAAATATATCGATATAGTTTACTTTTCTATTGGTGATAAATGATTTTTCACTTATAAGAAGTGATTTCTTATTTAGAAGATAATTTTTTATTTATGAAAATTATTTTCTATCGGTGGAAAGGAGAATTAAAATATATCGGTTGAAATCAATATTCACTTTATACGTTACAACGTACGTTTATTTATTTTTTAATTTTATTAGTTACACTCTCTTTTCTTTTTTTAAGACCCTCGATGTTACCCTTAGATTATATTTAGTAGTGAGATAAGAGTTATATCTGAATAAAATAATGTAGAGATAAAATGATTAATGATATTTAAATAATGTTAATAAATATTTATTTAATATTAAAATATAGATGTGAGTTAATTGATGTGATATATTAAATATATTTTAATAAATATATTATATTAAAATAAATATATTTTAATATACATTGATTCGAGATATATAAAAATATTGATTGAGGTAACCAATTTCCATTCTCTTCTTTATTCCCTTAGCAGATCAGGCTGAACAACGTGATAATTGTATCGTTGTAAGCACTTATTAATTTTCTCTTTGTTCGTTCCAGTACCTCTAAGGGAATTCAAATAAAAAAAAACCTTAAAGTAGTGTATGACTTCGGCAATGGCAAAATGCAGATATATAGCTAGAGATAAGGAGATAGAGCTAAGGTGCATTACTTGGTTGTGAAGAAAGGATGGTCGAGGAGAAGGCCATTCAAGGGGTTGGAGGTGAACTTTTGAAGCAAGAGGTTATGAAACTTGTGAATTTGTCTCCTCGGGACGAAGACATTTAACCATGGGTGTGGCAGCTCCCATAGCCCTTTCTTCCTTAGTTCTTCCTCCTCCTTTCTCCACCTATTCGCAATGAATCGAAGTACGAGATGTCGCTCACAGTCGAGGTCGTGCCTTTCTTACCCATAATTGTTAGGATCCGATCTAGTTTCTACATAAATTAAGTCGATCAATTGCATCAATTTAATCAAAATTGTAAATTAATATGCAAAGATTTGATCAATTAAGTATGTGATAGATAATAATAAGTACCTCATCAACGGGATCACCTTGGTTGTAGTACAAAGCAAGCTCAATCTCATAGGTTACGTTCCCACTTGTGACGAATTGACCCTCGAGATAGGCCACTTCGCTCCAATCAATTAGAGACCGTTGGTCCCTTGCAAATGTTGTGAAGGATTTGTATGGGATCTTTACCCATTTTGCCTGCCACATGAATGCAAAAGATGCTTATATTGCATCCAAACATGCATAAGCACTTCCTACACCACATTAAAAGGAGCAATCTCAATGTTTTGTTTTTTAATAAGACCAATTTCAATGTATTTTTTAATTTTTTTGATAATGTAGAATATTTGGGGGTAAATTGGTGAAGATATATCCCTCACATCACATGTCTCTCGAATAATTGTAAGGTTAAATTCAAATAAATATCCCATCCTATTGAAGTCCATATCGAAGTAAGGGGATGAAAGTCTATCACCATCTCATCACACCCAATGTTTGCGGTAATGAAAACGTCACTATTGATCAAGCTATACTTTTAATGTCAATATAATGTTGACAAACGTTAATTGTGTTATAAACGTCAAGGTTCACCTGTTTTTTCAAAAATAAACATCAAATCGTGTGCTATCTTAATGTTTTAACATCAAAATAACTTAAAATTCTTTTCAAGTAAATTAGAGAAGATATATCTCTCACATCGTATACCTCTCGAATAGATATAAAGCTAGAAACGAGTGCATGCTCCTCTGCCAAAGTCAAGGATGCGACCCTTCGCCTATTCGACCATGCCCCGATGGGCATGGCGAGAAAATGACTTTGTGATAAGCGATGGGTTAAGAACCAAATGTTGAAAAATGTATAGGGCATGGCAAATCGGGACAAAGTATTTCTTAAGCTTGACCTGGTAGCGTTTACCCAAACATTTGTTTTAACATCAACGTTTATTTATTTATTTCGACGTTTGTCACGCATTAGTGACTTCAGGGGAAAAAACAAACATAAGTGGAGAAGGGGACATGTCAAACGCTGCATTCTAAGTAAAAGTCTTTATCTCAAATTCAAGCTTTCTGCGGACGATAATATTATGAAATTAGAAATTTCTCTGATCTCCAAATGTCATTGCTGCCCTAGCAATCCTGCTCTTGAAACTTCATCTTTTCTCTAAAAGTCAATTGGTTTATAATATGTTTGATTGGGTTTTTAAGCAAAACTACCAAAGATTTATTAATCCTTCTCTCTTCTTTGACATCATCCTGAACTCCTCTCATACTCCTCATATGGAGATTATTAAAAGATTGATTTGCTTTATTTGGTGCAATATTTGGTGAGTTCATAATATGATCAAGAATGATGATTTTAAATTAGCCAACCTTTATCTTTTCCTCAGTAAAAATTGGAGAAATCATCGGATGGCTAATTGGTTAAAATCTTCTAGACCCTGACACCTCATTCTTAGTTGGGTTCGTCTCTCTGTGGGACTTAAAATCAATGCTGCTTCTTCTAAGGTTGGGGACCAATGTTTTTGGAATGGATTATTCGGGATAATCTTGGGCATTTTATTATGGCTGTTTCTGCTAAACTTTCTACCATTTATTTGGAGACTGCCCTCATCCAAGTTATCATCCATGCTCTTTCTTGCATTTCTCATGACTCTTTTCGGGTGGAAGTGGACTCTGTGTTACTCTATTACTGATGGTTTGGAAAGCTCTCTGTCTCTTAGCAGGCTAAAAGGTACTATGCTTGCTTCTGTACATTTTCTACCAAAATTCACTCTGTTCCCTATGTTCATCGACTTGTTAATGATGTTGGTTCTAAGATTGCGGACCTGGAAGATAATGTTTGGAAATGCTTCACTCGACTGGATCAGCTTCTTGCAAAGATTGCATGGCTTATCAAATTGGATAAAATCCAAATACCTTATATTTTGTCCTTGTAATTTTTTTGTTTTGCATGTTACACTAGGCTACGAGTCATGATCCTCTCTTTCTTGTATCAAAAAGATTTTGATCTAGTCTCCATGCCTCTCCTTTTCTGACTTTCTGAAAATGAAAGGTGAATAATATTGGCTCATATATATATATACCCTTTGGGGTGCAGCTCGGAGTGCGATCCTTGCTCTCGTTATGATACCAAACTGTCCGAATCCACCCAATACTCCAAGGAATAGGTCCTGGTTGGCCTGCAACGAGCATGTCACGATCTGCCCCCTCCCTTTTACGTTAAAAACATGAGAATAAGTAAAATAAAAAAAAAAAATCAACATGGTCGTTAATATGCGCAGAAAACCTTATGTACCAAGTTGAAGTTCCTCTAATACAATTAAGCAATTAATACGATAGAAACGGCATGTCGGTTAATTTTTCTATCGGTATCACGTACATCGCACCAATTTTCATGCCGTAGCATTCTCACCGTCAGCTTTGGAAGATTGGGCAGTGGCTTCAACTTTCGAAGCTGAGTATCCTTTTCTTACAAGGGAAGCGCGGAAAATATCACGGATAAGGGATAAGGCCTCGACGAAAACTTATATATATATATATATATATATATATATATATATATATATATATATATATATATATATATATGAAAAATTAAAATAAATTAAACCCTTCCAAGTTCCAACAATCAACAACCCTCACCGTTGACGACGTCCATCTCAAGGACGTTCATGATCTGGGGCCCGTGCTTGAACGTCTGCCCACTGATCCCGCCGACGGACAAAGTCCCGCCGACGGTGAGATTGAGGTAGTCAGTCCACGAGCTCAGCGAGAGGCCGTGCTTGAGCGTCTCCTGCAGGACCTCCAACCAGAGGGCGACGCCGTCGGCGTCGACGAAGCGGTTGGAAGGGTCGACCTCGATCGACCTTGGGAGGCGTCTCATCTCGACGACGATGCCTCGGGGCACCTGCGCCTGGCCGGCTGTGGAGTGGCGGGGGCGCCGTTGGGCCCCACGGTGACGTCGTCGTAGGCGGAGGAGTTGGAGAGGGCCATGAGGACGGGGGAGATGTCACGGGGGGACCTCGGGGAGAAGATGGAGGAAGGCGGCGGCTCCTCGACGATCCGACCGAAGTCGATGGATTGGGAGGCGGCAGGGGGCGAGAAGCACGAGGGGCAGACGCCGGGGGGAAGGCGTGAAGGGTTGGGAGAAATGGAGGAGACAAGTGGAGAGGAGGAAGAAGAGAGGGAGGGTTGGGGTTATTGGCTGCATGGCAACGTAGAGGAATTATATTACTTGAAATGTTTGTGTGTGTGTTGGAGGGAGGAGAGTGGTGGTTTTACGGGGTATAGTTTGAGGAGGTATTTATAGGTCAGTCTGGAGGGGATTAATTCGATCGCTGGAACTTTGGCATGGATGACGAGGATCTTTGAGTGGGATTGTAAGGGGTGTCTTTTTTTTCAAAAGGACCAAAAATAAAAGAAAACAAAAAAAGTGAGTACGGCATTAGGTAACTAAGGGGATCGAGGGCTCCACGTAACCTTCATTATATGCATTGTTTAATTATGCCATCAATGACAGAGAAGAAAAGGAAAGTAAATAATTTAATACTCATGAATGCATTTAATTTGTAAGATATTAAATCTTTGGATGCGAGTTTGTGTTTTTAGTTGTTTCTACTTTTATTTTATGTTTGTTGTATTAAGTTAAGAGTTATGATCTTTTTTTTTTTTTTTTATAGGATAAGTCTTGGTCTAATTTTTCTACTTTTCCTTTTTATGACCTTCAGGGATTGGGGGATGCATAAAATTTGATCCTGTATTAAAAAATAAAAATCTTTGGATGCGAGTAGGAAAATGTCATGATCCAAAGATTGTGCTAAAGAACTCCGACTTTATAGCACTTGAATATGTTCAAAGATTGTGTCTTTTCATTAATGAGATAAATGAAGTCATATCTCGAAAAATCATCTATGAACGTGATGAAATACTGTTGACCATTCCACACAGGCGTAGGAAATGACCTACAGATATCCGTATGAATCAATTCTAAGTTGTCTAATGACCTATTGGCTTCAAATCTCCTTATGTTGGTTTGTTTTCTTTTAATGAAATTCACATGGAAATCAAAGTCTGTGAAATCTAAGGGATCTAAAATACTATTTGATACAAGTCTTTCAATTCTTCTTCTGGAGATGTGTTCTAATCTCTTGTGCCATAAAGAAGCTGAATTTTCATCTACTAATTTTCTTTTCACTCCACATGTACTTAAAAGGGAAATTTCATTATAAGAAACAACATTATCAAGGTAATATAGATTATGAAAACTAGAAAAAAAATAGTTCCAACCAAATTTGAATTAAGAAACATACTAACTTTTCCATTACCAAAAGAACAATTATAGCCACATTTGTCTAAAATATAAATGGAAATCAAATTACGTCTAAAAGACGGAACTACAAATGTTTCATCAACATTCAAATAAAAACCAGTCTTTAAAAATAATCTAAATTTCCCTATCACTACCACTTTTACAGCCTTCCCATCATCGACATAGATGAATCTTTTAGTCTCATTTGGTTTTTAGTAGCTCAGGCAGCCCTACAAAGATACACTGATGTCAGTTGTGGCTCCTAAATCCTCCACCATGTGTGTCCAGGCACCGAAACTAGATTAAAAAATGTACCTTTCTTAGCACGCCAGGCGTGGTAATTAGTACAATTCTTCTTCTTATGCCCTTCAACTCCATAGAAGAAGCAGCCTAAGCTGGAGGCCTCTCTAACCTTGCCTTGCTACTTCTTATGAGGCACTGTATCTACAGCCTCCTATTTTCTTTTCTTCCCCTTTCCCTTGCCTTTAGAGTTAGTGGCAAGGTGAGCACTTTCTGTCTTATCTTGCTTCATCCTCTTTTCCTCTTGAACATAGTGAGAGATGAGCTCATTCAGAGACTAAGTCTCTTTTTGGCAATTGTAGCTCACCTTAAACTGGTTAAAAGAGGGAGGTAGAGAGATCAAGACAAAATGTACCAATAGATTCCCAGAGATGTCTAACTTGAGTGCTTTTAATTTTGAAGCAAGGTGAGACATTTCCATGATGTACTCCCTTACATTGCCTTTCCTTCTATACCTCATTGAGGTGAGATTCGTCAAGAGTGTACCAATTTTCGCCTTTTCATTCTTGGTGAATCTCTTTGCAATATTAGCAAGAAATTCTTTAGCAGTGGTTATGTTATCGGACATTGTACCCCTAAATGCTTCAGGAGTGGCTTTCTTCATGATCATAATGCACATGTGATTTGATCGCTCCCACTTTTCCATTTCCCTTTCTTGATCAATAGTACTTGTTTCAAAAATAGTGGGAGGATCTACCCTTATCACAAGGTCAAGATCCATGACTCCGAGAACTATAAGCAAGTTCTCTTGCCATGATTTGAAGTTTAAGCCATTAAGCATAGGGATAGAATTAATAGTAGTAGTAATGTTGGTAGAAGGAAAATCTGTAAATAAATGACATTTGCGAGAATTAACAACATGCTCACATTAACTTAATAAACAAAATTCAGTTTGAATAAGGTTAGACCCATCACAGGATATCGGGCACTGCATTAATTACTTCTTCTTTGGACAAGGTACTTAATCATTAAATGACATCCTGGTGTAGTAATCAAGTGTTAATGATTAAGTGTCATGCCAACTACGAGCCTTCCTTTGGGACGACTCAATAGTCACACAACTGAAACCTAACAATCATCACACACTCACTACCACAAGAGTATATGTAATTTTGATGAACACTCACTTTCCTTTGGGCCAATGAGTGTCCCCATCCTTACATACGAAATCCTTTTTATGACTTAACAGTGAACCAACATCCACAACAGCACTTACTTTGGTGAGTTATTGTTTCAATTAATTCACTCTAAAATGTATACATTACACCTTGTATTCAAACATTAAATAATGTTTCTGTATTAATCTTCAACTTAGGTCAGTAGCCAAGTGAGTTAAACCTATCTCTAATACCACTTGTTGGGGTTAATTATAAAGTCAACCCACCTTTTGACCTTACGATGGGAACTACAAGCTGACTCAAGTTTGAACACCTTATGTGTCCTATATTCAAGTAGTACCGGTACTCATGTATAAGTACCGATACACTTGACTTATAGGTAAAAGTCCAATACTCAAGGTATACCGGTACTCATGTCAAGTATCGGTACTTGAAAGGTACTGGAATCCATTCAGAACTCATCTGATCTCAACAAGTACCGGTACTTGTTGAACGATTACGAACCTACGCTAACGTGTTTTGTTTTGGAAAACCTGTCGTTGTAGTTCGAAAGCGAAGAATTCGTGTTCAACAAATAAAATTTATACCGAAAATAATTCCGGGTCGAACACAGGGAGGCCATGTTGATCTATTCCGCAATTATATTTTTTTTTTAAGATTTTCTTTAAGCAAGGCGTTATAATTATAATGGGACTATCAAACTATGAGAGAGAGAGAGAGAAAGAGAGAGAGAGAGAGAGAAAGAGAACATGCATTCAATATTTCAATAGTTTATAAAAGTTACACTAGAATGCGGAAAATCAATTACACTATAAAGCAGAAAATTCTACACTAGAAAAGCTGTAAATAAGAATGGGGAGAGAAATGTTATCCTCCTCGACGATTGCTTGGAGGACGAGCCGGATGGGACGACGCCTGGACGAAGGAGAACGAAGCGGGACGAAGGACGACGAATCAGAAGAACGGGAACGAAGCAGCACGTCGTCGTCGTCGCAGGATCCACTTCCGAAGGGGAACGAAAATTGGACTTTATCTCGCGAGAAGCATCCCGGGTGTGGGACAAGCTTCTCTTGAGCTTTGGAGGGGTAGAGAGGAGAAAGAAGGGATGAGAATTTCATATGGAGGGGGTCTCCTTTTATAGTTGCAAGGAGTGGGGGCAAAATGGACATTACAACTTCAAAACAATAAATGAGGGGTCTTTAGTGACGGATGAAACCGTCGCTAAAGCCCCCAGCACGCGCGTCGCTTCCGCGCCCACGCGCGCCCGCTCAGCCATATCACCCTAGAAGGTTCATTAGCTATCCAATTTCCGTAAAAATCGCCGAACAACGAGTCAGTGCAAAGAAAGTGTGTAGATGCTTAAGACTCGAAATTCCCTCAAATCAGAGGGCGGGTTGATAAGTCGTGTACTTATCACCCAAACTTATTTATTCCAATTATAATAGAATTAAGATGGCGAGGACTCAAAGATAAATCCACATTTTAGTGGATACATAGGCTAATTAAGTCCAAAGACCTGAGGGGTCTTTGTGTTCAGATCCTAATGTAGTATTTCCTAAGATTGAAATTTTTCTTAAACCCAAATTCTCTTTCCTAATTCTGAAATTTTTATTTATTTTTTTTTTATAAAAGAAAATAAACAAATCTACGGAGCTGACGAATGAATTCAGAGATGAATATCCACCCCCCCATGCCTATCTAATGCAATGTCCTCATTGTATTAAAAGGACATAAAACAGAGTGGAAAATTGTAGAAAGCACCTGAATTGCGTGAATGTTAGGTCCGCTCCACGATGAAAATGAAAAAGAACTGTATAAGTGCTGAGTTTAGTGCCTTCAGCTAGGCACACTATACAAAGAAAAGAAATGAAGAATTCACATGTGCAGGTCAGAATTAGAATGAACAGAAGAATCCTCTGACCTGTCAGTAGAGGTCCACAGATGTGGACCAGATTGTGGTGCAGACCCACACCCCATAATCGAGAATATCTTAGGTTCTGGATAAAAATTACCCAAAACCTAAAATCAGAATGTAAGCGGGATCGAGCCTGCGATTTCTGAGGATGCAACCCAAGACCAAAAAGTCGGGTTACAGAAAATTGAAGCTCAAAAGGATAATCGTTGAATGTGTGCTTGAGTTGAACATCCTCGAAACAAATGTCGGAAGGGTTCTGATTTGATGGTTTCAGCTTAAAAGGAATCCTTCGACTCAATCTTCCATTTCCTCCAAAATTAAATTCCCAAATCAGAACTTCCCCGCTCCTATCCTCCTCATTAAGTGTATCAAATTCCAAGACCTCTTGTATATTCATCACCCCGTCTGGAATCTCCAAGTCTAAATGATGTGGCAGAATCAAAATTGACTTGGGTCTAATTATCTCAGAATTAGAATCATCAATAAGCTCAACAGGGTGTAACTGATAATCAGGACATTGAATTGATTCCTCCAGAAAATGTGATTCTGGATCCGTAATGTGTGCCCTAATAAGATCAGTTTCCTCAGTTATTGGGCTATTAAATGATCTGTCAGATTCCTCAGGCCCAATTGTCTCACAGAAATCGTGTTCAGAAAACTCGCATGAGACTTCACAAATTGAATCTTCACCATCAGGATCCGTATCAATGTATGTCCCAAAATCAGTTGTCACTTTCTATTCCAAGGAGACATATGTTTCCTCGTAACCCGGCTTAGGGATCTCAGGTGAAGAAATCAAATCATCCTTAATTGGTTGTTTTAATTCAATCTGGTCAGCCTCGTAACACGTGTCCCCCCCAACAGGTGCTTGAGCGGGTTCTGTCATTGGCTTTCCTAAAGAGGGTTCATCCTGGGAATTATTCCAAGATTGAATCAAAGCAACCACGAATCTCATCCTCAATTTTGCTAATTTCCCAAGTAGAAACTCACCCGGGTTCTTATCCTTAACATCCTGGAGCCAATCCAACAAAGACTTGTTTAAATCATCAATCATTTCAATCAGGAGCTCCAATCTCTCAATGCAAGGTATTGGCTGAACTTCTAAAGATTGAATGATATTCCTCAAGTTAGCCAGAACCTTATCTTGAACCTGATTAACCTGAACCAAATGAGTTGGTTCAGGGTTGGGCGGGTTTGACATCAATGTAGAGGAATTAACGAATTGAGATTCGTTATACCTATCCTGATAATAGGTCATTTCAGATTGTTCAAAAGATGGTGATGACCTAAAGGCAGTGAAATCAGAGGATGGGTAAGGATCAGTGTATCCTTCTTGATTGTAGATCGCATTAGGTTGTTCATGAAAGGAGGACGATCTATAATCGATGTAACTCTGAGAAGGATAGAATTGAGAATCAAAGTGTTCAGGGTTAGACCCTAAACACGGGGGTCCGGAATTGTATCCCCAATCCGAATTATCCCAACTAACTGATGGTCGATTACAATATGAGTTGGGATAATCGTCATGTTGAGGATAATTTACAATAGGAGGGAAAGAGCGAGAATGCGTGAAATATGTGGAAGGATTCATGATACACGGGAGGAAGAAAGGTGCCCTGCAATACAAACAATCAAACCTGTCCTTAAATATGTTAGCCTAAAGGCCTACAGACTCTCAAAACCTATCTTGAGATAAAGGAACGATTTGATCTACTTCCGTCTGTTCAATCCAACCAGTTAGAAGGAGGGACTGGGGAGAAGGTTCTTCCTTCGGCTTGCGCCTCCGGTTCCTAGTGTACCCCCCAGCCGCGATCGTTTGACTCTACTCCCCTAGCTAGACATCAGATTGAATAGTAGAAACAGACTAATTGAAAATAATCTCGTTCTGGGTTCTGAAGAGCGAGTCCAATCCTTAAGGCCAACGTCTACTTTGTTTTATTTAGGGCTAGGTTTGAATGTGCTTTGGAATGTGATGGGCCCTTTAAATGGGTTGTGCCCTTAATGATTGATTGATTTGTGTGTGAGTGCACAACCAGTGATTTTCAAGCAAGATTATTTTTGATGTGGTGAATTTTAAGATTCAAATCTTGCTTAGTAGCTTTTAGGATTCAACTTTAAGTGTTTTCAATCAAGTTTCGTTGGCACACCAAGTTTTACAAGCACAGGTGAAGATGTTTTCCTTTAAAGTTTAAAGAGAATGTGGAGTGCCTGGTAAATCCCTAAGAGTTGAACCTAATTGGCAGCTACTTGATGAGTTGATTTTATTTGAAGTGGTGCGGCCCAATCAACTCAATCAATTGACCTGTTGCACCACTTAATTAGGCACACAAATGATTACCTAATCTGATTTCTACTCAATTATGTGCTTGGATGTGTGTACCGGCTCCTAAGATTGGATTACTGGTTGAGTTTGAAAATCAGATGAGGTTGTGTACCTCTATGAGATTTTTTTTTCTTTTTTTTTTTAATGTGGGGGTTGGAGTGAGTATGGATGTCAAACAACAAACAATCTGACCTTAGAGTTTATAAGAACACCTAGGTTGATTGATGTTTGAATTATTATGTGATGAAATGAAATCTAATGGGTGGGAGGTGGGGGGTAACTCACAAAACCTTCAACAGCACTTTACTCCAATCTACCGCTTTTGCCTGCCTCGAAAGAGTACCTGCAATTACAATAAGAAAGGAGAAAAGTGAGGTAAATGATTTGTAAGTTACAAAACGCGAAGAGAAATCAAAGATCGCTGCCTCCCCGGCAACGGCGCCAAAATGTTGAACGATTACGAACCTACGCTAGCGTGTTTGGTTTTGGAAAACCTGTCGTTGTAGTTCGAAAGCGAAGAATTCGTGTTCAACAAATAAAATTTATACCGAAAATAATTCCGGGTCGAACACAGGGAGGCTACGTTGATCTATTCCGTAATTATATTTTTTTTTTAAGATTTTCTTTAAGCAAGGTGTTATAATTACAATGGGGCTATCAAACTATGAGAGAGAGAGAGAGAGAAAGAGAGAGAGAGAGAGAAAGAGAACATGCATTCAATATTTCAATAGTTTATAAAAGTTACACTAGAATGCAGAAAATCAATTACACTATAAAGCAGAAAATTCTATACTAGAAAAGCTGTAAATAAGAATGGGGAGAGAAATGTTATCCTCCTCGACGATTGCTTGGAGGACGAGCCGGACGGGACGACGCCTGGACGAAGGAGAACGAAGCGGGATGAAGGAGGACGGATCAGAAGAACGGGAACGAAGCAGCACGTCGTCGTCGTCGCGGGATCCACTTTCGAAGGGGAACGAAAATTGGACTTTATCTCGCGAGAAGCATCCCGGGTGTGGGACAAGCTTCTCTGGAGCTTTGGAGGGGTAGAGAGGAGAAAGAAGGGATGAGAATTCTGTATGGCGGGGGTGTCCTTTTATAGTTGCAAGGAGTGGGGGCAAAATCGACATTACAACTTCAAAACAATAAATGAGGGGTCTTTAGTGACGGATGAAACCGTCGCTAAAGCCCCCAGTGCACACGTCGCTTCCGCGCCCACGCGCGCCCGCTCAGCCGCCCGCGCGTGTAACGCCTACGCGCTTCTATTGATTTTCAGCCGTCCGATCGCGAGATCGGACGGCTTAAAATCGCGCCTTCACCGCTGCCGCCTGCCCGCCTGCACGTGCGATCGCGCGTCCACGCGGGCGTCCAATCGCGCGTCGTCCTGATTGAGCGCGGGCGGTACATCAGTACTCATCCTGAGTATCGGTCCTACATGAGTATTGGCACTAAGTTAAGAACCTAAACCACCATGACAGTACTCACGATGTATCAATACTGATAAATAGTACCGATACACCTGATGTACTAGGCATGTTGGCAGGGTCAGTAGTCTTCGACCTGTGGCATTCATGTACTGGTACATAAAGCTAGTACCAGTATATGTAATGCATAGTCTCAGTTTACTCAGAACTGAAGACTGAATCTGTAACCAATGAGTATTGGTACAAGTCATAAGTACCGGTACTGTAATGATACAATATTGAGTTCTGTATCCTTTGAGTACCAGTACTCATGTTAAGTACCGATACTCATCCATCATCCTTACTGATATACAACGTCCAGTAACTAACTAGTACCGATACTGTTCAGTATTAGTTACGGTTATTAAAAAGTAACTTGGGTTTCCAGAAGTTCAAGGATCTAGCATATATCCTAAGTTTGCGCTGATCCTTGTAGACTTAATAAAATTTGGTTTAGCATACAAGATACATATAAACGTGTATAAAATATTATTGACAAAACTATTGCATAAGATAAGATGAGACATGAAGTATACCTGTAGTACTAGCCATTGGGATCAAAGCAAAGACTATAGTTTTGAGGTAGAGTAGGTTAGAGATGGTCGTCTAACCCCTGCACAACCTGGAATGAGGAGTACTTGATCTGATGGCAGTCAACAATCCTAGATCTCTCTGAATTGCCTCTTTTCGATTCCCTTTTCTCTCTCTCTCTTGGAACCCATGGGGTGTTCCCTCATAGAATTTATGCATGTGTGTAGGGTTAGGGACCAAATCCCTTTCAATTAATTGGTAACCACCAATTAATTTTTGGTAAACTTCTATTCAGCCCATCATAGAATAAAAATTACCCCAAAGGTTTCTATACAATAACTCTATATCTCGATAATACTTTAATGCCCATTATAATAATAATGCCTCAATTGATCACTTTAAATATGGGTCAAAATTGACAGTGAAAATACATATGTGATTATATACACATATTAATCCATATTAGTGGATCAATAAAATTGAATTGACCCATTTAAAGTAAATACCTTGCTGATTAATAAACATATAACTATTTCTTTTATGAGACAACTTATAGGAATGATGGTTGCATATACCTAGAAAGACCTTATCAATTTGAGTGTACAAAGCATTTTATCCCTTGAACCTCGCTCCTCTCCTCTTCTCGAGCTTTCGAAAGCCCTCCTCCTTCGTTGGGCCCTGATCGACCGTACATGGCTGATCAAGGCCCCCCGACCATCCGATCTCCCCCCCTCTTCCTTAGGACCATCCCTCTACTTTGATGGAGCGCCCTCGTTGACATGCATGGCGATCGACGGCTTTTGGTGGTAGTGCGGCGGTGGCATTACCGTAGGTTGGAGCTATGTACCGGGGCTCATCAGCAGCGACTCTCCGGTGGGTCCGCAGTGTACGGTCGTTGAGTGTGCAACAACCCTCTAGCGCGACCTCAGCGTCTGTTCGTTGTGTGTGCTACGTGATCGTTCAACATCGTGTTGCAATAAAAATGGTGTTTTAATGTTTTCGATATCGTAATATAGTTGTCACAATGCAAATAGATGTCACGTCATTTTATTTATTTAGTTAATTTTTACTAGTTTATTCCAAGTCGTTCACTGGGAGGCAGTTATTGATATACATCACTCTTTACATTCCAAAAATGTTCTTTTATTCCAAAAATATCAATTATATTTACAAAAATGAAGCAATGAATTAATTAATGAATGAATTGGTCAATTATATACAAAAGTACCCAACCACAAACCACAGAGGGAACCCCTCTCCTCTCCCCTTCCCTCCCTATTCCTTTTGGCTTAGGGTTTCACCTCCTTTGGGCTGGTGTGGCCTTTCGACCCTCCTTCCTCGGAAGGGGTGCCTCTGTGCCCCTTGCCTCTCTGAGTGCAACCCTAGCCCCCTTTTTTAGTGTTCTCTTGCGTTTTTGCTTGGTTTTCATCGTCAGGTTTTGGTTTTGGTGCTAATCTCCATTTTTTTCTGGTTATTTCGTTTGGCTGTTTGCTCTCTGCTTATTCTGGGCTTGTCGATTTTCTGGGGTGTTCTTTGCTTCTTGTTCTCTACATTTCTTGGGTCGCTCGCATGGCATGGAGGCTCGTTGTCCCTCCCCCTGATCCCCTCGCTTTCCCTCCCATACGGAGTATCCTCTTCTCCCCAAGCATTCTTTCACTTCGGAGGTCGTGGGCTCTGGTTCTTTGGAACCCACCTTTGTAGAGCTTGCCTTGAAGGTTCATCGTTCGGAGCTGCGAGATAGGGTCTTTACCACGTCTTTCTCCTCTGATTAGGTTTCTGAGTTGTTAGTGGGTTTTTCTGCATCTATTGTGGTTCGTAGTTGGGGCCCTAAACCCTCAGCTCTTAGGCTTAAAGAATGTCTGGCGAAACATTTTAATGTGAGATTGGCTTTCACCTTGATTTCTCTAGATGTGCGTCATTGGCTTCTTCAATGTGATACTTATCTGGATTTTTGCAGTATTTTCTCTACTGCATCTATTGTTATTGATCATATGCGATGTTAATTCATCTATTGGTCTTCAACTTTCCGTACTGACGCGAATATTTCAGTGGTTCTTGTGTGGGTTGGTTTTCCTAGGCTAAACTTGCACCTCCTCCACCCAAATGCCCTTCTTTCGATTGCTTACCAACTTGGATTCCCCGTCTGTGTTGATCCTCTTATGGTCCAAGGCTTGAGACCTGGTTACCCCTGGGTTTGTGTGGAGGTGGACCTGTTAGTCCATCATGCGGATTTTGTTTTTATTTTTAATGGAGATGCTCAAATCGCTCAATGAGTTATTTTTGAAAGAATTCCTTTGTTTTTCCCTAGCTGCATGAAGCTTGGCCATGAGATTTCCAGATGCCCTAAATTTTCTATGCAGGCTGCTGTTAAAGGTGACTCATCGATCCCTTCCTTTTCGACTACTGCTCATGGTCTAGATGCTTCTCCACCTCTTTCTCCTTGGGCTACTATGGGATCTGAGAGCAAGCTGTCTAAGCCTTGCTTAACACTGGCTTTCCATCTGTAGAATCCTTCAACTCCGGCAAAAGAGGAGGGTTTTAGTTCTTGTAACTCGACATGTATAACTTCTATCCCACGTTCTTCTGGGGGGATTTCCTTTGCTGCTTCATCCTATACTGTTCTGCCATAGAAGATGGGGAGATAGGGCACAAGGCTACACCAGCATGTGAAGCAAGCTTTGCATTGGATGGCTTCTCTAGGGAAGGAGGTCGTTGGGGCTGACCCTTGATCTTCCTTCCCTCCAAAGGTGAAAAGTTCCTATTTAGCCCCTACTCCTTTTTCAGCTTTTGATTCTACTATGGTTGATTGTGCTGTGCCAGTTTCTCGCCATAAAGTTTCACGTTTTCCTATTGGAGCTTCTCAATCTCAAAAGGTTCTCAACAATATTTCCTCCGATCTTAATCGTTCCCAAAAGAAACTTTTCTCTACGCTGAACACGGATAATGAAATTATGATTGTCCTTCAGGATTTCATTAATTAGCGCTGCTTTTTTATGGATAAAAAATTTTTTGGGGAGATTATTGAGGATAATGATGAAGTTCAAATACAAATGGTTAAATGTGGCCCTTCAAATGATTCGGTTTGGTTATCCTAGGGTATTTATCTCCCTTTACCTTCCCCTCCTCCTCCTCCAGATCAAGATCCCCCTTTCTTTTCTAAGGTCAGGGGGTTTGACGAGGGTATGAGCAATGATGCTAAATCTATTGACATTATATCAAATGTTGAGTCTCAAGGTTTGATGGATTTTTTCGATGCGGAACCTCTCTTCCTTCAGGAAAAGGCATATGAGGCACACTCCCCAGTGTTGGCTGGAGGAGCTTGTGGGGGTCAAGTCCTGGAGGAGGTGAGGAGGATTACTTGAAGTCGATCTAAATCGATTAAAAAAACTCTCTCCCTATGAATTGTCTGCTTTGGAACTATAAGGGTATTCTTAATACACCTACTTTGTCTCTCCTTAAAGGCCTTATTCACACCCACAGTCTAAACCTCATTTTTTTGTTCGAGCCTTTTGCGGATCCTATATCTATCGACTCCATTATGAGGGAGATATCATTCCATCATAATATCGCTGTTCCTGAGACCCCCAAGATATGGTGCTTATGGAGGACTCTCTTAGTGTGAATCTTCTAGCATTTTGTAGTCAAGCCTTGACGTCCAATGCTCCTCTGGGAATTTTGAGATCAAGATTACTGCTATTTATGCCTCATGTGAGGTTTCGCACCGTTTGGATCTTTGGGGCTTTCTTTCTAGCTCTTCATCTTTTTTGTCGAATCCTTAGATTATCGATGATGATTTTAATTGCATTATCCGTCCCTCTGAAAAATCCGGAGGCATCCTGTTCTCCTAATCTCATGCAGATCCATTCCTTTCTGTTCTTCACAGTCTGGCTTTACTGGAAATGCCTTTAGCTGGCTCTCAGTTCTCCTAGTGCAACGGTCGCTGTGGCAGTTCTCGGATTTACCAAAAACTTGACAGGATTCTCCTTAACTCGGATGCTTTACCATTCATTTCCTCGGGATTGCATGCCTCTAGGACCAATTCGAACCATGCTCCAATGATCCTTGTATCGTCTGTCAGTTCCTCTCTTCATCCTCACCCCTTCTATTTCCATAATATGTGGTTCAGAGACCCTTCCTTTAGACATCTTGTTGAGAAAGTGTGGACTGAGGCCCACATCGCCTTGGTCCTGGATCTTATCTCCAGATTCTATGTCAAATTGGCTAATCTTAAGAAGTCTCTTAAAACTTGGAATAGATCAATTTTTTGGGATATCCAAGAGGTGGTTAAAGACCTTCAGGCTCGCTTTGATGATGTTGATTCTAGGCTTGCATTCCATTGGGATGACAACCTTGCTGCTGAGCTCAATGGTATCCATACCCAACTCAATGACGCCCTCATCAAACTCAATGATTTTCTCCTTCAAAAGGTGAAAATTGAATGGATCAAGGAGGGGGAGAGAAATACTAAGTTTTTCTATTCTACTATTAGGAAAAGATTTGCTAAGCAGAATTGGGTTTCCCTCTCTAACATTGTTGGTGGTGGGAATTGGGATAAGGCTTCTTCTATAGCCACTGATTTCTTCAAGAACCTTCTCAAACTTGAGAACCCCCCGGAACCCTTCCCTTTGCTTGAGGTTATCCCTTTCATGATTTCTGACGAGGATTCTACCTATCTTATTCAACCCTCGGATTCTGTGGAGATATTTAACATATTATCTAAGATGCCTTCCAACCGAACTTTGGGTCCTGATGGTTTCAATGCTGAGTTTTATTCTAAATTCTAGGACCTTATCAAAGATGAATTGACTTCTGCTATCTCATATTTCTTTACTCACAACCGTGCACCTGAGTCTCTTAATAATACCTTTATTTCCCTGATTCCCAAGAAAGTTGATGTCCACGAAATCTCTAAATTTCGTCCAATTAGTTTGTGTAATGTCCTCTATAAGATTGTTTCTAGAATTTTTTCCAATAGACTTTCCTCCCTTTTACCAAAGATCATATCCCCTGAGCAGGTTGGATTTGTCAAGGGGAGATCTCTTTTTGATCATATTGCTACTTCTTTTGAGCTTACTCAAAGGATCGATCAGAAAGTCTTTGGTTCCAATATCATCATCCAACTGGACTTACAGAAAGCCTATGATAGGGTGGAGTGGAAGGTCCTCTATCAGATTCTACGTAAATTTTGTTTCTCCACCTCGGTTGTTGACCTGATTAAGTCTTTTATGGAGCACAACGATTCCTCTATTCTTGATGGCATTTTTGGTCTTTTTTTGAGGTCTCTCGTGGCCTTCACCAGGGTGATCCTATCTCTCCATTGCTTTTTGATATCTACATGGAAATGTTTATCCGTGGTATTAAAGAGCTGGCCTTCCATGGTCAGATCATTCCTTTTTCTGTAAGACATGGTGTCCTTCCCCCTCTTGGGTTGTTGTATGCTGATGATATTATCCTTTTCTTGAATGGAAATCTCCAAACCATCACTAATCTCTCCAAATTCCTTCGGACCTTTCAAGAATTCACCGATCAGCGCATCAGTCATACCAAAAGTCAATTTTTTGTTGGGAAGCATTTCCTATCTGGTAGAATTTTGCGAATTCATAGCCTGTTAACATCCAACTGGGTTCCTTCCCTTTTCAATACTTGGGTTGCCCTATTTTCCCTGGCAAAGCGAAATCGATTTAATTTTACCAGATTATTGATAAAATTCAATCCAAGTTGGCCAGGTGGAAGGCAAACCTTATTTCCTTTGCTTCTAGACTCCTGCTCATCAAACATGTATTGACCTCCATTCCTGTCCATATCCTGTCAGTCCTTGATGTTCCTAAAGCTATTATCCATAAGTTGGAATCTATTTTTGCATCCTTCTTTTGGGGGGACTCGGATTTAGATAAACACCACCATTGGGTCTCTTGGAAGCAGATTGCTAAGCTGTTGTCCTCTGGAGGTCTTGGGGTTCATGATCTTAATCTGTTTGTTTCTACTCATAGAATTAAGCGTGTCTAGCATATTCTCTTCACTAACTCTCCCTATGCAACTCTTATGGTTCAACTTTATGGCAAATTCCCCCTTACTTCCAGTCTCCTGCCGGCAAGGATCAAACTTCTCTATGATACTTACCTTCTTATGAAGCCTTTGATCCGGTGGGATGTCCGTGAGGGCCAAATTGATTTTTGGATGGATATTTGGGTTGGGATCTCTGCCCTTAAGGACTTCCTCCCCCCTGACTGTTCTCCTGGTCCTATGCCTATTAATTCCATCATTGATAACTTCCTTAACCACCCCTTGATTGGTCATCTTCCAAATAATATTACTGCTAAGATTGCTGTGACCGTCTTGGATGATAGCAGAGATAACTCCATATGGACTTCGAATCAAACTGGTGATTTTACTGTTGCGTCAGCATATCTTAATTTCTTTACTTATAACTCAGTTGAACCTTATCTTGAGGACCTGTGGAACCTCAAGATTCCCCTTAGACTAGCTTTTCTTACTTGGGGAATCCTCTTGACTAAACTTCCTACATATGATAATTTGAGTAGACATGGTATTCACGTCCCCTCTAAATGCTCTTGCAGCCCTAACCACCCTCAAATTGAAACAATCTTTCACCTTTTCTCTTCCAGTCAACTTGTGCACCTGGTTTGTAACTGGACCTTCTCCAAGATTGCTTCCTACCAAACCTCGCCTGGCCATTTTTTTCAGCGCATGCATGCCCTTTCTTCCAATGGCAAGGATCATATTATTAAGGGCATAATTACCTTTATTTGGTCTAATATGTGGTATATCAGGAATGAACGTAGGAGAGATCAGATTAATTTTTCCAATATTAAGTATCTCTTGATCAAAAGTTGGTTTAACTTTGATAATAGTGTTTGGCTTAAGAAGATGCATCCTAGGACCATTGCAGTCAATTGGATCCATCCCCCTTATGGTTTCAAAATTAATGCTGCAGTTATTTCTTATGGGCCATCTACCATGATGGGTTGGGTTATGATGGACCAGAATGGAGATTTCATCAAAGTTGCTGCTGGAACTATCCCCTCGATTTTCAAAGAGAAAGCAATCATTCTCTCCTTCATTCATGCACTCAGGAATGTTGGAGACTGTTAAGACCCGAGGCATCGAAACCACTTTAAGACGTCTGGTCAGACGTCTGGATGCCTTCCCAGACGTCTGGAAATTAATTTTTGCGTGAGTACGAAAGCGAATCTGCGCGTGGCAACCCACCGACCTGTAGTGCCTTTTTCCCCCTCCCCGTGCCTACTTATATCCTCCTCTCCCCTCTCCCCCTTTCACCACCCCGCCGTCTTCTCCTTCCTCCAGTGCGAGCGCGAGAGTGAGAGTAAGAGCGGGCTGCCGTTGCTACCGAGTGCGGTGGCGGAGAGGAGAGGTGCTGTGAGAAGGAAGAAGAGGGAGAGCGCGTGAGAAAGGGAGAGAGAGCCCACCGGAGCAGCTCGAGGCCGGTCGGTGTGCGCGCGGAGGAGTGTCGTGCTGGGGAGATCTCCCCTGATGCTGCTGCAGCTCAGGCAGCAGGCGGACGAACGCGACATTGCTGCACACAGCAGGAAGAAGATGAGGAGGTTCTGATTCTGGGAATTTTTCCCAGAATCAGACGTCTGGACCTACATCCAGATGATGCGGGCAATGTCTGAAGGGAGCTCCAGATGACTGAGAGGTACGAAATTTCTCCTGTACCTCCTTTTGCGGATACGGCCATGCAGGCCGTTCCGCCAAGGTTCTGAGACGTATCTTGTTGAGGAAGTTTTCATCGTGTGTGCAGGTTTCATTTTGGGAAGGCATGGGGACACGCCCTCTCATGCAGTTCAGACGTCTACGCACGGCACCAGACGGCGGAGAGCGTCTCCAGACATCAGGAGAGGTGGTTGGACGTCTGGAACTGGGTCCAGATGATTCAATAGGATCCTTGGACGTTTGAGGAGCAGCGCAGAGTGAGGTATGACCTGGACCACTTTTTAAGACGTCTAGAAGGTGTTCCAGACGTCTGATTTGAGTTAGAGTTGTCTTTTTTGACCCGTTTAGGGTCCGTTCGAGGTCCGATTTCCGCATTTGAAATTTTGTTCTTCTCAGAATTAGTCCCTCTACTTGTTTGAAATACTTTTATCCTTTTCTGAGTGGTTCCTTATGATTGATCCTTGTGTTAGGACCTCATTCTGTTGCAGACTTGGGGGTTGCTGAGGCTCGTGGACCTGCCGATCATGCCCCCATTACTCCCGATTTCGCGGGTAGAGTGGCTTCCCTTAGTTAATTACAAACATTAATGCATATCTGAAATAAATGATAGATCCTAGGGTATGTCATGAATCCTAGGACCTGAAAACTAGATTGAATGATAGATCCTAGGGTATGGCATGAATCCTAGGACCTGAAAACTAGATTGAATGATAGATCCTAGGGTGTGGCATGAATCCTAGGAACAGAAACACTGAAACGAATGTCTTGAATGCCTGAATTGCAGTCTTGGATAAGTAGATAGAATAATGATAATTGCCTGTAATTGGATAACAGCTGCTTGTGAAATGTAGAGTACTTTTGCTGGTAACTGCTACATGTAATTTCTGTTGGTTGAAATTAAATACGAGCTGCTTGTATATAAATTGGAAAGGAAAAGAAGTTGAATGTTGGAAACATGTGCTATATGCGAATAAAACTAAATTGATGAAACCTAGTATGGCTTGGCCTGGGAAATATGAGCATGAACCCTACGGGGAATTAGGAGTAGAGCTCCTGAAAAATAAATAGAATGGAACTGGGAAAGTGGATGGGGAAGTGAGTTGGCCCTTGAGTACGGAGTACCAAGGAGAGCGACTGTCCCCCTGTTTAGTGCAGAGTGGAGCTAGCCTCCCCAGGGACCCGGGGTTAGGTCTGGCCACTTTGTACAGACTTTTTGGCCTTCGCATACACCGTACCGAGGAGAGCTACTAGTGTAGGGAGGGAGCTAGCCACCCCACGGGGCCCGGGGTTCAGCTAGCCGTCCTACACTGACTTGTTAGGCCCACTGGGCAAACCAGGGTAGTCAGGCGAGGGTACGCGGGCAGTGGAGGGGTAAGACCCCTATTTGATTACTGTGGAGGGGCTGGACCCCTGTTACTGAGAGGGCTCTGCCCTATACTGGTTCCGTGCTATGCTTTAGGCGCACTCATTAACGGAAACGACTGATCGCGTGCTAGTACGGGGTAGCTACCCGTGCGTTTATCGCGCGTGCCGTATTCACCGTTACATCTGTCAGCGACCTTGGGGTAGTTGACTGAGGGTAGGATCACCACGGGGGACTCTCCCGGCCAGGAGAGCACCATGTGCTACTACTTTTCGGAAAAGACTGCAATCAAAATCGTTCTCACAAGGAACATTCGAGATCAAGAGAAAGACCTGAGAAATAAACCAAGGAAGAGTAAATAGATAAATAAAGAAAGAAATTAAAAATAACAGCTACTTGTCCACCTTTACTGTTTTTCTTAGCTAGTTGGTTGCCACTCTACTCAGCATTTCGCTGACGTGTCATATTTGTCACCTTTTTTAGGACCAGGTGTTGAACAACCAAAGCCTATGGCTGCGGAGGGTGCTAGGCCTAGTAGAACCCAGTAGTTATACTTTGTTGTACCTGTTTTTCTATAGTAGTGAGTATTCTGTTACACCTTTGTATTCTTTTATTGTAAACTTCATATTTCTGTACCTGTTTTTTTTAATACTCTACTGTTGTGGTGGTGTGTACTGTAGTAGTTCTTTCTTTACTGCTGTACTTTTGTTACTGTTAGTTACTTGCATGGTGAATGTGGATTATTTTACTGCTTTTTGGTTACTTTCTCGTTGGATGACTGGGTCTTGAGATCAGTCAAGTCGGTCCGATTCTCGTGCCCTGTAGGGATTCGGGAACCGGGTCGTAACAGAGACTCCTCTATGGTGCACTTGGAATCAGACTCTACTTTGCTGGAATTTTGGTGGAAAGGCAAGAGGCCCTTCCCTAGGCTCTTAGGTGGGATTTTAGTTCCTTTCAGGTGTGTAGGAATCGTATCGACACTGTCCATATCCTCTGCTGCCAATACCCTTGCCTCCTATTTTGCGACCTCTGCCTTTGGAGGGTGGACGATCATCACCAACTATTGCCAGCTCTCTATCAAGACTACGGGGCTGATCAGGCTTGACAACTTGCAATTCCCATATATTTACTCTTCTTTTGGAGGTTTTTGTTAGGCTTTTGTTTTGCTGTTAGTTTTTCTTTGCAGTGCTATGTACTAGGTCACGAGTCATGGCCCTCTTTTCCTTGTGCTCAGTAGGTTTAGGTTTGGTCCCCCTACCTTTTTATAGCCCCTAGGGAGTGGGGGATGAATAAAATCGACTCCTGTTTTTCTAAAAAAAAAAATTATGTACAAAAGTATCAATTAATATTCACTCTAATGCCTTAACTATATTTACAACTAAACAAGCATCAAAAACTAAGTATAACTACTCTATGTTAGTTATATACAACTATTCTAAATAATACCTAAGTATAGGTGCAAAAATAACTATTAATATACACTAGATTAAATATACTAACATATATTAACTCTAATAGCATATACTATATATACGGTAGCATATATATATGTCGCTATAGCATTGGTAAAAATATACACAACTTATGGCAAAAGAACTACTTTTACTAACATAAATATATATTTACAGTGATAGATATATACGTCACTAAAGCCTTAGAGTTTATTTATATATATAAGGCTCAAGCATACATATACAATCCCTTTTACTTATATATATATATTTTTTATACATACACGTGTACATTATGTATATATTATTTATTATACATATACATTTACTATTATATTATATACTTATATACATATACTATACACATATACGTATACCCACATTCACGCGCACACACATCACACTAAGGCTTCATCCAACACCTAGCCAATTTGGCTCCTCACTCACAAACACTCTCACCAACACTTAGAATTTTTCATGCACACTCACACTCTCCTCTCTCAATACTTGGTCTTTTTAGAGTCCTCTCTTTCACACACAGCACTTCGGTTTGGTTCACTTAAACCAAAAATTGGTTTTTTAATGGGTGGGCTGGCATTTCATGGGATACACAACACCCCAATGGGGTCAAACTAGACCATTACTAAGTCGACCCTAGTTCAATTAAGGTGCATTTTCATACATATTTAGGCCCATAATAGGCTCACAATAAGCCTAGCACAGTGCATGATTCCCAGCTCATGCACTATTTTCAATATATGCTAATTTAATGCTTAAGAGAGGAGAGAAGTACAACGGTGAGGAGGTGATAACACCACACAAAGGGGTAGTAATTAGGTTGAATATGGCCCATCTTTAGAATAAAAGGCGCAACATAAAGTAGAATATGAGCATTGCATGCATCAAGTACCAAGATTGCCTATAAACTGTATTAATGGCCATTTGTGTAAAGCATTTGTCAAAGCAAACCTCAGATGAGCAATCGGACCACACGGATGGATTCAGAATGACGAACGGAGTCCAACGGACTCAAGATCAGCCAAATCCGACATTCGGAGCTCCCATAATGGGCCCAAGAAATTCTGACCGTTGATCTGGAGATCAACGGCCCAGAGAGCGCCACGTCAGCCCGCCCCCACCGCTAGCGCACCTTCAGTCGGCCAAGGACAAATCTCGGCCGTTGTCTCCGATCGAACGGCCGAGATCCACGCGCTCACCCGCGGTCACCGTGACAAAGCGCGGGCCGCATCGCCGCGACACGCGTCCGAGCCGCGCGGAGCAGAAATCGAAGGCGAGCGAAGGGCGCGGCAAAATTGGGCTGCCCGATCAGCAGCGGGCAGCCAGGATAGAGCCACGCTCCGCGACGACAGCTCCCTAGCGCCCACGCGCGCGTGCACGCCGGGCGAAAACGTGCGCGCGCTAGCGCGCCCCGAGGCGCGATCTCAGCGCGGGCGCCGAAGGCTCTCAGCAGTCCGATCTTCGATCGGACGACTCTCGATTAGTGGCCACGGATCACGCGGAGAAGAAGACCGGGGCGGGCAGCTGACCGGCGACAAGAGGGCTTCACCGACGTTTATAGAAGTGTTTTTAGCGACGCTCTGGATGTCGCTAAAGCCCATTCTTCTTTTAGGAAGCCCTTAACTCTATTTAAATCCCCTTCTACCACCATTCAAGGGATACTCTCCCACTTGCAACTACTCCACTCCTCTCTTAGCTAGCTTTAGGCACTCTTGTAATCGCCGGAGACGACGAGCCGCCGACGGAGCCTCCTCCACTGCCGTGGCTGCCTCGTCGCTCTCCACTCTCTCTCCATCTCTCTCTCTCTCTCTTTTAAGCTTTCATTTACTCTTGTTAATGCATGTATTTAATGTTGTAAGATATGAACTATGAGTGCATGTTTAATGAAATTATTTTCCGTTCAATCGCCATTTTAATTTCTGTTCACAGTGCATGATCAAAACCAAGAGCTTTCTAACCCTAAACTCTCTCTCTATCTCTCGCTTTTCAAAATCGTCTCTTTCGCAAGAAAAACTTTGCCTTTTTCGTGACAACAAGTGGTAAACAAAATCCGATTTCCACGCCTCCCTGAGACCGACACTCGGACTCACCTCCGTTTACTTCTTTTAAAATCGATGTATCAAGTGCGACTATAACGACACCTCTTAACACACACGCACAAGACCAGGTCAGTTTTTGGCGCCGTTTCCGGGGAGGCAACGGATTTGTTTTATCACCTCCATTTCACATTCATTCTCACATCGTCTAATGCCCTATTTTCCTTTTTACTTGATGGTTGCAGGAATTCGGTGCATGGACGGCGAAGCGACGCATCCGACGGTAGCAAGGGAGTAGGCGCCTCGAGGACCGATAGTGAGTAACCTGTCTCTCATTGTTTGCTTGCGTGAAAAAGCTAAAAAAAATTGTAAAAACTGAAAAAAATTGACGTGGTGAATGATTGCTTGACCCACAACCATAACACATCACCCCACAAAAAAAATGTACACTCTAACATTCTGAACAAATTCTTGGAGTGTTCTTTTCTTTTTCTTGAGTGGTGTTTGCGAAGCCACCGTGAATTGACCTGGGCCGCACCACTCAACCCTAAAACTGACTCATCTAATAAAAGCTGCATGATCATCAGGATGAGTACACTAGGGTTTTAAAGCCTCTACAAAAGAAAAGGAAATCTACTTTCACCAAGTTGTGTGCAGAACTTGACATGCCCACTGAAACTTTGAAAACATTAAGACACGTCAACCCTAAAAATGTACTAAAGTAAGGATGAAATACTAAAAGACACCACACCTTAAAAATCCTTGCTTGAAAACCATGTTTTGCTAGAAGCACACACCTTGAAAGTGGAAAATTAAGAGGCACCACCCCAATCAACGCCTCATTACATCACCCTAAGCACAAGCACTATCCTAACCCTTTAAAACTGAGTAGACGTGCCCTAGGCAGGACTGAGTTAAGTCTCAAAAGGTGAGGTTTTGTTTGCTAGGCACTTGGCTTTCATTCCCTTGGTAGAATCTGGTGACTAGGCTGCAGGGCAGTGTCAAACGACCGCGGTTGTGGGGTTTATGGAACCGGAGGTGCAAGCCAAAGGAAGAACCTTCCTTGCAATCCCCTTGTAATCAACCTGGCCAGATTAGCCTTAGGAAGGGGAGTCCAGTGCTTACGGACTTAATCACCCTTTGTGAGATTTCTAGGTCTCCTAAGGAATACACCATAAGGATTAGGCTTGAGTGCTTGATTGAAACACTTTTCTCGCATCTGTCACCCTCCGCATCCCCTCCTGTTCTTCTCTAGTGTATGCACGGGAGGTGCTCACTGCATCCCGAATTGCATGTTTTGGGGCAGGAATCTAGGCGACGTAATTCTGTTGAAAACATGGCTGAACCTAGGGTAGATGAGGTTGAAGATCAACCCCCACCAGACGATATGGCCATCATCCAAGCTCAAATCAATGCTAACCATCGGCTTCAGCAACAACAAATCCACACCATCATGCAAGCCATACAACGGTTACAGAACCCGCAAGAACAACCACCACCTTTCCACGACATACTAGGGCAACCACCACTTGATTTACCGCCATTTCAGGACCAGCCAAGACCCCTCCGCGATTTCTATAATCCCTCTGCTATTAGAGTCGAGCCACACCTTAGGATCCCCAAGGGGGGAGATGATTTTGAGTTGAAACCAAATGTCTTAAGTTTGATCCAGAGCCACTTTCATGGAAGCTCAAATGAGGACCCCTTTCAACACCTAGAGGATCTCGACCGCATAGCACGAACGGTGAAACCTAGGAACATTAGCCTTGACATTGTTCTAATCAAGATGTTCCCTTTCTCATTGAGTCAAGGCTTCTCATTGGCTTAGAACCCTAGGTAGACCCATCACCACCTGGGAAGAACTGAGGCATGCATTTTTAAAGAAATTCTTCCCCATAGGAAAGACCAATGCCCTCAGAAGAGCTATCACTACCTTCACACTCTAGGGTGGGGAACAATTTCATGAGGCGTGGGAAAGATTTAATGAACTTTTGAGGAAATGCCCACACCACGAAGTCCCAAGGTGGCAATTGGCCCAGATCTTTTACCACGGTCTGGACAGCAACCTACGGAACTTCGTCGATGCCTCATGAGGGGGAAACTTCCTAAACAAAGATGAGGAGAGCGCGTTTGAGCTCTTTGAGTCTATGAGTGAGAATTCGCTCAACAATGCCTCCATGAACCAGTTTAACAGGTCCAGTCAACCCCGTGGTGGGATTTATGAGGTGCAAGCAAATTCTGGAATGGTTGACATGGACATCATTGCCAAAAAGTTGGATCGAGTGGAATTGGTGGACAAAAAGATTGATGAGCTACTGAATCAGACCAGGAACCCCTTGCAGACTTTCTCCCTAGCAAAGGGAGCACATAATGTTGACCTGGTCCAGCCCTTCACCCAACTGAACCTGGAACAACCCCCGACCACGTTCCAGGGAGGGACCTTTGCTCCCTCGACCCTTGATTACTCCCTTCCCTCTTCATCAACATCGGCTATTTTAGAAGATGTGCAAGCCGTCCAAGGTTATGCGAAACCTGACCCTTTCTCCAACACTTACAACACCGGCTGGCGTAATCACCCCAACTTTGGTTGGACAAACCAGAAACCACCACAATTCCAAAACCAGCCCAGGCCAAACCAGCAGCCACACTTGCCCCCTATCAGCAAGGACCACCAGTTAGACCCCAATATAACCAGAATAGGGCAGCCCCACCCCCACAAAACCAAATGGATACCTTCATAAAGATGATGGCTGACATGAACCAGAAACATCAGGAAGAAATGGCCTTGGTAAAGGGACAGTTAAGCCAACTCTTGGACTGTAAACAGCAAGGATCTCTACCTTCCCAACCACAACCGAACCCGCGAAACATAATTAACAGAGGCCCCAATTCGCAAGGCAATCCCGGGCAGGCTCACATGGTCCAGCCAGCCCCACAAACACCTCCTGGGTTTGGCGCTTCTTCATCCTCGTCTTCTCAAGGATCACCCCATGGCCCCAATGCCTCTGCAAATGCTGTGATCTTGAGAAGCGGCACCAAAACCCAGGATCCCAAATGGCCGACTCTCCCCGAGACTTTACCTGTTGAAATACCCAACTTAGAAGAGGCACCAACCAAGGACCCAGACATGGAACCAGTCCACATTCAGACACCCTACCCTAAGGCCTTGGAAACAATTAAGAAAAAGAAGAATGCTGTGGAAACTGAGGAGCTGTTGGAGATTTTTAAGCAAGTACAGATTAATATTCCGCTCCTAGAAGCCGCCAAACACATCCCCGCTTACGCCAAGTTCTTAAAGGATGCCTGTACACCCAAGCGTAAGCCGAGACCTCAAGCACCTAGGAAGGTTGTACTCTCTGAGCAAGCGAGTTCCGTGATATCAAGCAACCTTCCACTCAAACGAACTGACCCAGGAGCGCCCCTGATTTCCTGCAATATCGGGGACATGACATTTGATAGAGCGCTCCTGGACCTAGGTGCTTCTATCAATCTAATTCCAACAACCCTGTACCACCAATTTGGTTTTGGGGAGCTGGCACCAATCCCTGTCACCATCCCGCTGGCAGATAGATCAGTGAAAACCCCGAAGGGGGTTGTCGAGGAAGTAATTGTACAGGTCAAGGACTTCTATTTCTCAGTCGACTTTTTGGTGCTCGACATGGAGGTCCCTGAAAAATTACAGAACGCACCCATAATCTTAGGCAGACCTTTCTTAGCTACGGCTAAAGCAAACATCGACTGCGACACAGGATGTATGGAAATCGCCTTCGGAGACAGGAAAATGCAATTGGATATATTCTGGGCGACAAAGTCTTTTGATTGCGATTACATTGAGGAACATGATCCCGTGGAAACTTTAATCGAGGAATGCCTTACCCTCAGTTCTGTCTCAGACCACCAAACCCGTAGTTCTGACCCGTCACCATCATTACCCGTGGACCTCTGTAAGGCTGAGTATCATCACATGACACCATTTGAAGAGATCAATGTTGATCAACTACCGCCCTTTCCATTCCCATTGACTGTGGTCCCACCCGCACCTGAACTTAAACCATTGCCCGAGAATCTCAAGTACGTCTTCTTGGGACCTGACCAGACCTTCCCAGTGATTATTAATTCCCATCTAACCAAGGATCAGGAACTAAGGTTGACTGCAACTCTTTCAGAACATCGGGCCGCCATTGGTTGGACCATCTCGGATCTAAGAGGAATTAGCCCCACCTATTGCACCCACAAGATTTACCTGGAAGACGGGGCCCGACCATCCCGCCAGATGCAGAGACGGTTAAACCCTAACATGCGGGAGGTCGTTAAAAAAGAAATTATCAAATGGCTTGACGCCGACATCATCTACCCTATCTCTGATAGCCCCTGGGTGAGCCCCACTCAAGTGGTTCCAAAGAAGGCTGGGCTCACCGTTGTCACTAATGATCATGGCGAATCCATCCCCACCCGCACCACCACCGCATGGCAGGTGTGTATTGATTATAGGAAGCTTAATGAAGCCACTAAGAAGGACCACTTCCCCTTGCCATTCATTGACCAAATCCTTGAAAGATTGGCAGGGCAGAAGTATTTTTGCTTCCTGGATGGATATTCAGGATATAACCAAGTCGCAATTGCTCCGGAAGATCAGGAAAAGACCACATTCACTTGCCCGTATGGCACGTTTGCATTCCGTCGAATGCCGTTCGGGTTATGCAACGCACCTGCGACCTTCCAGCATTGCATGCTAGCCATTTTTTCAGAAATGGTGGGTGAATACTTGGAGGTCTTTATGGATGATTTCTCTGTATTCGGGAATTCATTCGACCATTATTTGAGCAACTTGGAGAAAATCCTGAAATGATGTATCGAGGTTAACTTGGTGTTAAGTTGGGAAAAGAGCCATTTTATGGTTCAAGAAGGAATTGTCCTCGGACACATCGTTTCGCATACGGGCATTGAGGTAGATCGAGCTAAGGTTGATTTAATTTCCAAACTTCCTCCACCTAGTTCGGTCCGGCAGATTTGCTCTTTCGTAGGACATGTTGGCTTCTATCGAAGGTTCATCAAAGACTTTTCCAAACTTTCCAAACCCTTGACCGACCTTCTAGCCAACGACGCCACTTTCCACATGTCTCCCGATTGCATCCAGGCTTATCATACCCTCCGGGACTTAGTCTCCACTGCACCTGTACTTCAACCCCCAGACTGGTCCCAAGATTTTGAGACTATGTGTGACGCATCAGATTTTGCCATAGGCACTGTCCTGGGACAAAGGCAAGACAAGAAGCCCGTGGTGATCTACTACGCGAACAAAACGTTGGACGAGGCCCAACGTAATTATACGGTCACAGAAAAAGAGTTGCTCGCTGTAGTCTTTGGACTGGAAAAATTCTGATCATACTTGTTGGGATCCCACGTGACTATCTACACCGACCATTCAGCCATCCGACACCTGTTGGCCAAAAAGGATGCAAAACCCAGGCTCATCAGATGGATCCTGCTTTTGCAGGAATTTGACCTGGAAATACGAGACAAGGCCGGATCGAAAAATGTGGTGGCTGACCACCTGTCAAGACTTCATCCAGACCACATTGGACCCTCCCTACCTTTATCTGATACCTTCCCTGATGAACACATCCTAGCCGTGCAAGACAAGAAAATGCCATGGTATGCTGACTATGTCAATTACCTGGTTATAGGACAAACCCTGCACAGCTGGTCCAGACAGCAACGGGACAGGTTCTTGGCTGAGGCCAAGCACTATTTCTGGGATGATCCCATGTTGTTTCGCCTCTGTGCTGATCATATCATCAGGAGGTGCCTCCCCGAAGACGAAGTTCAGAGTGTGCTTTCCTTTTGTCATGACCAAGTGTGTGGCGGCCATTTCTTTGGCAAGAAAACAGCTGCAAAAGTTTTGCAATCTGGATTTTATTGGTCGTCTCTATTTAAGGATGCACACATCTTTGCCAAGACTTGCGCACGATGCCAAACACTGGGGACCATGACCAAGAAAGATATGATGCCCCTTCAGCCCATTTTGATTGTCGAAATCTTCGACGTTTGGGGTATCGATTTTATGGGCCCCTTTCCACCATCCAACGGCTTCGAGTACATCCTGGTCTTGGTAGACTATGTTTCCAAATGGATTGAAGCCGTCGCCACTCGACGATGCGATCACAAGACGGTCATGGACTTTGTGAAGAAGAACATCTTTTCCCTGTTTGGAATACCCAAGGCCATGATCAGTGATGGTGGAAGTCATTTTATCCATTCCCAATTCCGTGCCCTACTTAGAAAATACGGGGTAAACCACCACATTGCCACCCCGTATCATCCACAAACAAATGGGCAGACTGAGGTCTCAAACAGACAAATCAAGAATATTTTACAGAAGACTATGAGACCTGACAGGAAAGACTGGTCCACACGACTTGATGATGCCCTGTGGGCATACAGGACCACTTTTAAGACCCCGATAGGCATGTCGCCTTATCGCTTGGTCTTTGGCAAAGCTTGCCATCTCCCTGTCGAATTGGAACACCGGGCTTACTGGGCTGTCAAGCAATGTAACATGGATCCCCAGTTAGCCGGTGCGCAAAGGACGCTTCAATTATCTGAGCTCGAAGAAATTCGTCGGGGCGCCTTTGATAATAGTCGGCTATACAAGGAGAAAATGAAATCCGTCCACGACTGACTCATTCATAGAAAAACCTTTGAGCCGAACCAACAAGTCTGGCTGTTTGATGCACGCCTGAAACTCTTCCTAGGGAAACTTAGGTCCAAATGGACGGGACCATTTCGGGTGGTCAAGCCCTATTCTAATGGGGCGGTTGAAATCGCTGATCTTAACACTGGGCACACTTTTACAGTTAATGGTCAAAGATTGAAGCATTTCCTAGCCCAAGTACCCCCCAAGGAAAGTGTCACCCTTGTTGAGGGCTGACACCAAGCACCGCCCAGCTGGAGGCGTTAAACTCAGCGCTTCCTGGGAGGCAACCCAGAGGATTCAGACTGATCTGGTAATTTACGTCACTCAGGTACTATTTTTTTGAACCCTTTTGCATCCATGTACTTGCCAATGAGGACATTGTCCAACTTAAGCATGGGGGGGATGGTAAATTGCATAATCCTGAGCTTAATTAATCAGTCTGAATTAATTAATTAATTAAAAAAAATGAAATGAATTTAGGAAGAAAACTTAGGCATTAGAAACTTGTCAATACTGGGAAATAATATAAAAAGAACTTAAACACTTAGACTTTTCAGGCCTTCAGGCTTAATCAGCCTGGTGTCCGTTAAAATATGGATTTAGCGGCGAATCCTTGCAACTCTAAGCTATTCTAATCCACCTACTAAATAAGTTAATAAGTATATGACTTATGAACTCACCCTCTAACTCAGGAAAACTTTGAGTCTAAGCATCTGCACACATTTTTGCACAGACTCACTTCTCGGAGATTTTGACAGAAATTGGGTAGCTAATGAACTCTCTAGGGTGGAATTGCTGGCAAGTTGTCGTAGGTAACAGCCCATTGGCAGGTTGTCCAGAACCCAGCCACAGGCCATTTCTTTTTCGCTACCTCTAGGTACATTTGAGATCAGGGAAGCCACCTACGAGAAAGAAAAAAGAAGAAAGGAAAATAAACCACACTTCACCGCACAAGTATGACTGGCAAGTGATCGTGGGTAACAACCCATTGGTCGGTTGTCCAGAGCCCAGCTTAATAATTGCACAAAAAAGACCAAAACACCTAAGGAAGAAGCAGGGAAGTAGTATAAGCCGGGGAGATATACACTGGAAAATCCTTGTGTTGACCCCAAGTAAAACGAACATAGGGAGAAAGCTACCAATCGAACAAATACACCTTCAGGCAAAAATATTTTCTTTTTCGATCACCTAGAGGCGTAGAAACTTGAAGTCTGTCTCAATTACCGTTAAGTGAGTCTATCACAACATTCACACCAAGATGCTTAGCACTTAGGGTTTTGATCGAGTTTTGGGTGGGTTGAGTAGCCGTAAAAAGTTACCAACCCACATTGAATTCCGAAAAAAAAATTCTAATAAAATATACATACGTATACATATGTACATTAAAGCAAGGATTCGGGCGATTCGTACTTTGGCAGACACTCGGGCGCTGCTTAGTCTTTGTAGATTAAGATCTTCATATATTTCCTCATATTGACAAGTAACGAAGTGCCTAAGCAATTACTTCTTGAATTCACCAAGGAAATAAAGGCTAGAATAAACCTTGCTAGGGACTAGCAAGGAGTAAGCATGGGGGTATGATAACACCACACAAGGGGGTAGTAATTAGGTTGAATATGGCCCATCTTTAGAATAAAAGGCGCAACATAAAGTAGAATAGGAGCATTGCATGCATCAAGTACCAAGATTGCTTATAAACTGTATTAATGGCCATTTGTGTAAAGCATTTGTCGAAGCAGGCCTCAGCTGAGTAATTGGACCACACGGATGGATTCAGAACGACGAACGGAGTCCAATGGACTCAAGATCGGCCAAATCCGACATCCGGAGCTCCCACAATGGGCCCAAGAAATTCTGATCGTTGATCTGGAGATGAACGGCCCAGAGAGCGCCACGTCAGCCAGCCCCCACCGCTAGCGCACCCTCAGCCGGCCAAGGACAAATCTCGGCCGTTGATCTTCGATCGAACAGCTGAGATCCGCGCGCTCGCCCGCGGTCGCCGCGACAAAGCGCGGGCGTGGCGCAACGGTTAGCGCGCACGCCCGCATCGCCGCGACGCGCGTCCGAGCCGCGCGGAGCAGGAATCGAAGGCGAGCGAAGGGCGCGGCAAAATTGGGCTGCCCGATTAGTAGCGGGCGGCCAGGATAGCGCCACGCTACGCGACGACAGCTCCCTAGCGCCCACGTGCGCGTGGACATCGGGTGGAAGCGCGCGCGCGCACGCGTGCCTGAGGCGCGATCTCAGTGCGAGCGCTAAAGGCTCTCAGCCGTCCGATCTTCGATCGGACGGCTCTCGATCAACGGCCACGGATCGCGTGGAGAAGAAGACCGGGGCGAGCAACTGACCGGTGGCAAGAGGGCTTCACCGACGTTTATAGAAGCGGTTTTAGCGACACTCTGGATGTCGCTAAAGCCCATTCTTCTTTTAGGAAGCTCTTAACTCTATTTAAACCCCCTTCTACCACCATGCAAGGGATACTCTCCCACTTGCAACTACTCCACTCCTCTCTTAGCTAGCTTTAGGCACTCTTGTAATCACCGAAGACGACGAGCCGCCGACGGAGCCTCCTCCACCGCCGTGGCTGCCTCGTCGCTCTCCACTCTCTCTCCATCTCTCTCTCTCTCTCTTTTAAGCTTTCATTTACTCTTGTTAAAGCATGTATTTAATGTTGTAAGCTATAAACTATGAATGCATGTTTAATGAAATTATTTTCCATTCAATCGCCATTTTAATTTCTGTTCAAAGTGCATGATCAAAATCAAGAGCTTTCTAACCCTAAACTCTCTCTATCTCTCGCTTTTCAAAATCGTCTCTTTCGTAAGCAAAACTCCACCTTTTTCGTGACAAGTGGTAAACAAAATCCGATTTCCACGCCTCCCTGAGACCGACACTCGGACTCACCTCCGTTTACTTCTTTTAAAATCGACGTATCAAGTGTTACTATAACGACACCTCTTAACACACACGCACAAGACCACGTCAGGAGGCGCCTAGTGCTCATGACACTGGGTAGCCGTCTCACCAAAATCCTTTTATACAGTCACGGTGCTTCGCAAATGTTTGATGTGGGACTAAAGCAGCGAGGAATTGGGCGTTGTTCACCGCTACCACATGTGCCAATTTCAAGATTTTGGCCTTCGATTTGAGGGCCATATTTAATTCCAAAATATGTACAAAGCCCTTATTTAGAGCTACTTAATTGTATAATTAATTTAGTATTATAAATTATTTGATTGTATATAGAAATTAGTTAAAGTTAGGGAATTATACACATTAATTTAAGGTTTAATTTCTTAATTAATGTACAAATTGTTAAATTAATCATGCAATTGACTTTATAAATAGTTAATTTATATAATAAGGTATTTATTATACATTTTTTATTTTATTTTTGAGCATTTATTTTAATTTATTTACATTTAAATACACGTTTTAGATAGATATATACATATTTAAGTTATAAATACTATTATACAATATATAAATATGTTATAAATGGGTTGAAATTATTTAAAATCAATATATATAAGTGTACAGTATACATTACTTCAGTAATAACTTAATCTACTAATTTATTTTATTTAAAGTTAATAATTTACCTAATTAACTTAATAACCTAATTACCTGCAATAAATACATAATTAAATAAATATATAGGTATGGTACAATATATAATAATTAGTTAAGTATGTATGTACAATAATAGATATGGTTAAAGTATGTACATAGATATTTATAATTACTTAGTATTATATACATTTACATTAATATAAATTAATATATAATTATATGGTAATGTTGAACGAGAATCTACGCTAACGTGTTTGGTTTTGGAAAACCCGTTGTTGTAGTTCGAAAGCGAAGGATTCGTGTTCAACAAATAAGATTTAAACCGAAAAAGAATTCCGGGTCGAACTCAGGGAGGCTACGTTGATCTATATTCGCAATTATGTTTTTTAGGATTTTTGATAAACAAGGCGAAATAATTACAATGGAGCTATCAAACTAAGAGAGAGAGAGAGAGAGAGAGAGAAAGAGAACATGCATTCAATATTTCAATTGTTTATACAAGCAAACGAAATGAAAGTTACACTAGAAAGCGGAAAATCAATTACACTATAAAGCAGGAAAATTCTACACTAGAAAAGCTGTAAATAAGAATGGGTGAGAGAAGTTATCCTCCTCGACGGTCGCTTGGAGGACGAGCCGGACGGGACGACGCTTGGACGAAGGAGAACGAAGCGGGACGAAGGAGGACGAAGCAGAAGAACGGGAACGAAGCAGCACGCCGTCGTCGTCGCGGGATCCACTTCCGAAGGGGGACGAAAATTTGGACTTTATCTCGCGAGAAGCATCCCGGGTGTGGGACAAGCTTCTCTTGAGCTTTAGAGAGGTAGAGAGGAGAAGGAAGTGATGAAAATTTCGTATGGAGGGGGTCTCCTTTTATAGTTGCAAGGAGTGGGGGCAAAATGGACATTACATCTTCAAAATAATAAATAAGGGGTCTTTAGTGACGGATAAAACCGTTGCTAAAGCCCCGCCGTCGCCGTCGCCGCCGCGCCCACGCGCGCCCGCTCGGCTGGCCTGCGCGCGTAACGCAGACGCACGTCCGCGTCGTCTCAGCCGTCCGATCGCGAGATCGGACGGCTTAGATCGCGTCCGCGCCCGCTGCGTAGCGCGCCCGCCCGCGTGCGATCGAGCATCCACCAGTGCGTCCAATTGCGCGTCGGTGCTATCGGGCGCGCGCAGCCGTTGGATCTTCATCCGACGCTCGTGCGCACCCGCTCGTCCGCGCCTTCGACCCCCTCACCGCGGCTCGAACCCGCGACCTCCGCTTCGCCCGCAGCTGCGTCGCCGCTGCGCTACGCGGGCGAAATGGTCGCGCGGGCGTTTTTAAACGCGAGCGACCGCAGCCGTTGGATCGAGATCCAACGGCGGAGAGGAGACGGTGCGCGGTCTTCACAGGACTCCTGCGGCCGATTGGGCGGCTGGGATGGCGCCACGTGGCGCTATCTTGGCCGTCCATCTTCTGGAAGTTGTAGATGGTGCCACGGATGTCGGATTGACTCGATTTTTGTGTCGTTCGGCTGCGATCGTCGATCCGAATTCATCCGTGTGGTCGGATTTTCCATCTGAAGTGCGGATTTACACCATCCTGGCCCTTGATCTTCTAGGGTTCCCCGGTCTCTATCTGATGCTACGGATGCCTGATTAGGGCGATCTTGGAGTCGTTGAACTCCAATCGTCGCCCTGATCATATCCATACGGTTGGATCTTTGATCCGAGGCCCCGATAAAATATTTGCCCTGTCCAAGCACATAAAAGGAGACAATTAACCTCCATTTTATTCAAACTACTCTAAATGCAAGATGATGCATGTAATGCAATATTTATATCATGAAATGCAATCCTATGCTTAAGAACATGCATAAATAGACATTTTAAGTAGTGTAAATGTGTTTACATCAGGTAAGGTTATATATACAATAAATCATCCTAAATACTTATTTAAATATATATAGTACAATTATAAGTTATTTATGTACATTATTTACATATACTACAATATATACATATAGCTTAGTATTAAATTATATTTACAAGTATAAATACAATATACATGCTATTTTTAGGTATTTTTGGGTATTTTCTAATTTTTATGATATTTATATATTCTATAGAGATAGGAGATGAGAGAAAAAGGGTGAGATGAGAGAAGAATAATTTCTTTTTGAGCTTTTTGAATTGGTTTCTTTTATTAAGTTTTAAAGTATACCGAACCGTCAGTTGGTATATTTTATCAAGCCAGGGGTTCGAAATACTTTGCAACTTTGCAATCACTAAAAGAAATACCTGATCTTACTAAAGACAAGTTTATTTTATTTTTTAATAAATTTTTATGATTTTTATTCATTTACAAAGCTAACCCAATTTAGGCTTAAATGAATGTTTTAAAGTGAAACCTAAGGCCTAAAGTTGAGTTCTATGTGCTGGAACTGCTACTCAAACACTCATAAATGGTCAACACACAATATGGTAAGTGTTAGAGCAATTAAACATGATTTTTCACTTTTGATTCCAAGAAATTCAAGGTTTGGACAGTTATGTACATTGAAAAGTAGCTAACAAAGGACTGAAAACATAGTCTGTAAGAAATTTAAAACATATTTAAAGCCCATAAAATTACATGAATGCTTATATACATATGTTCTAACAAAATACATGTGCCAGCTTCTCATTACAACTCAAATCCCAGCTCAAATCCTCATCCATTAGTTAAGACAGCCTACAACGGTGACTGTTGCTGCTACTATATCAACCAATGTTGCTGTCAAAATGGCAGCAATTGATGCTTGCGAGAATCAACAGCTCTTACTTCTGATATGATGCCACAAACCAGCAACTATTGCTCCTAAAACTCACCAATCATTGCTGCTTAAATCATAAAATCTTCAGCAACTAATGTTGCTGCAAGAAAAATCAGACCATTAAGAAAGCCAATTTCTACTCTCAAATCTGAACCAAGCATTTGAAATCCCACTTTAAATTATAATAGATTAACTACCAAGAGGTTTGAAATCTCTTCAAAACCAAATCTAGGGTTAGATAACCCTAAAACCCCTAATATGGCCTTCACCTCACACTATAGACTGTATGGAGACAAAGATCCACATCGGGCCTTAAAATCAACCTCAAACAACTTCCAAACCTTCATTAACCATTCAAATCTCAATCAACACCCAGGAACATGGATCAAATTCTCTAAAATCAGTTGAGTATGTCGCCTAGATTAGGCTTTAGATATGTGATCACCAAGATGAATTGATCATCTATAGTTCCTGCACACCATTGATTGGTGTATAGGAGCCATAGGCGATGCATTAAAACATATTAGGTCATCACCAAAGCCTTAGTTCAGTGCACTGAAAATCCTAGGCTTCAGCTACCTTAGTAGTTGAATGAAAATAGAAACTTAAGTTGAAATTGGGCGTAAGCACATTAAACCATTGAAATCAAATCCAAATAGCTTAAGCCCATTTCAATCAACCCAATTGAACATAATAAAACTCAATTTGATCACTCAACTCATATCTATCTTGAATTCAATCAAAAATTCTCAAATTAGCATATCTACATAAATCTGAAATCAATGTTCAAATCGGTTCAATTCAAAGCACAAGGAGGGTTATTGTGATCATATGAAGTGACTAGTATAACCCTCGTGTGGAATTAGCACCCAAATAGCACTACAACAATTTTCACTTTTGCTGTCGGTTGAAAATCGACAACAAAGACCTTTCAATCGACGCCAAAAAGCAACATCGTAAGTAGAGTCATGGTTTCTTTTTGCCGTTGATTACAAGGAACATCCGACATCGAAATATCGTTCGCCTAGTGAACAGATTAGATCTTTTGCCATCAGTTTATAACCAATGGCAATTGTATTTACCATCAGTTATAAATTAAGCGACGGGATTTGTATGTCGCATTTTTCTGCGTTAACGCGTCGTCTTTTTAGTTTTGCCATCATTTAAATGATAACGTCGTCCCTTTGATAAGCAACTATAAAAAGATTTTTTCCGTTGCTTTATTTAATAAGAAATGGTAAATAGCAATTTTTTAAATAATAAAAACTCAAACACCGTCATTTATTATTATTTGCTGTCACTTTATAAGTGACGGCGTTAATATTTTTACCATTGCTTCTATAAAGGAGGGGTATTTTTTTTTTGAAAGTTGATATGATGCAAGATCCTTTGCACCTATCCCAATTTATTTAAACTAGACAATGAAAACATTACAAGGTGCCCATCCACAACCAGAAGAAGAATGAACTTTGCATAACAATTTCTCCCTTGGGTTCGACATCCAAAGAGAGATACTACTTCTTTCAAGCGAGACATCCCAAGGTTCAAAAGATGCAACCTTTCAAAACCCCCTTCTTTTGAAAAGTGAAACTCTTATAGGTGGGCAGGTTGTATGGCAATTTTCACAAAAAGAGGAGACAATTAGAACATTGGAAATGAAATAAAGTTGGATGACTCTACTATATTTAACTTTCAGAACAATGTCACACATCTCAGCTCCTACGTACATATATTATGAGAATATAAATGGATATGTAGAAGCTTGTAAGATGAAGCTTTACTTTATAAAAAAGATAAGAAATGAAAAGAAATGAAAGCAAAGAAGAAGAAGAAACAAGATTGATGCTTGCCTACCACGAAGCCTAAAAAGAAAAAGTTTACCCAAGCAAAAGTGTCTGGGGAAAAAACAAAATTGATGAGTAATCACATTTAGAAAAGGATAAAAATTGACTTAGTAAAGCAATTTACTAGCTTATGGTATGACCATTGATAGATTATTCTTTATCATATCCATGGCCATGTTTGGGTCAGAAAACATTTGTGCCTGGGGTTTCTAGCCTTGCCCTTTGGGGACATGAAGGAGACCATTTTCCTGCCAAAAGTAATCAAAATGGATTTGTCAATGTTACAAGAAAAAATAGCAAGGTGTAAATTATGAGATGATATTCATGTGAATCAAATGCAACACATTTTATAGAAAGCAAAAGGGATAACTAGTCGCCACCAAGGGATGGCTCAATGGTAGAGCCCCTCATTAATATCTAAGAAGTTATGAGATCAAATCTCATATCCACCATATTTACCTTCTCAAAAAAAAAAGAAAGGTGATTGGTCGAAAGTAACCATTTAAACCTTTAGTCGAAATTACTTTATTCAATTTTTAATTATTTGGCCCTTAGGGCATTCCGAGCTAGTCCAGCTATGAGCCTACAGTAGATATAAGATGAAGGCAAAAGAGTGCATGCACCCTACTCTACTTAACATGGAAGAAAGATTGGTTTTACATATAGGCCAGCTAGTTATTTCCTCTTCACATTCCAAGGGGTGGCGAAAAACTTAACACTAAGAAAGGTTGCATCCGACAACAAGAACGAACAATCTATAACCAATTAGTTGGTTAGCCCATCACAATGCTGTTTCCATTCTTAACAAACACCATGCTCCCCAAACCAGCTAGAATGAATCATTTTATAGTCATAATAAGCTTTCAGCATTCCTCGTGGACCCTGAAAACCACAAGCCACTCTAAGGCTTTCAGCTTTCCAAGGCTCAACACCACTCCACTTGCCATTGCAAATAAGATTGATGGCTAGTTATCCTACATCAGAGAAACTAAGGGTACAAGAGGGAAAATGCATAAAACAAAGGGACCAAAACCTACCGAAAATCTAGAAGAGTTCCCCTGTTTTCTCAATATTTTCCAAAATTCTATACCTGAAATGAAGACCTGTGCATTCATACCACAATAATTAGTGGGTACACCCCACATTCCAAATATACAAAGAAAAAAAATCGATGCTCTTAACTCACCCTAACACATGCATTTAGGTCTCGTACCCACCATCTCCAAAACCCATGATACTTACAAGAATATTCCATATCACTAAGTGGAAATAAACAGTTAAGAAAAGAAATCAACTCAGATATTTAATATTCTTGATAAAGATTCATTTAATTCAACACATTCCATATTTGTAAAGAAACATTAGCAAAAAAATGCAATAAAGATTTATCTACAAGAACAGCTTTAGGAGCCTTTGTTTACACTACAAAAACATGTACCTCAAAGACGAACCTTTTGAAGTAGGACCTTTCAATGTTGCTAGATACTCTTGCATTGAACCTTTTGCATGATTGGCATACAAGAAGCTCACATTACATATGTACAGTGCATACAAAGAATCATCTACATAAGAGATTTTCTCTAGGTTTTCACACGGCTTAATTAATTTCAGCTATTTGTGTTTGTGATTTTGTAAAGATACTTGATTGCGCAGCAATCATAGGTCTTAAATGACCTAAATTAAGTTAGAACTTAGCATAACTTAGTGTAATCCATGCATACATGAGCATACTTTGCATCTTTCTTGCTTTATTTTAGCTATGCATCAAATAATGTTATAATGTGCTGATTAAGTGCGTTGTGTGGATTGTAGATAATAAGAAGATCTAAAGCTGGATCTGAAGAATAAAGAGAAGCTGGAGCTGCAGCAAAGCTGGAGAAGACTTAGGAATAAATAGTAGAAGAAATAATGTAGGTTGAGGTATGCCACTCTACTAAGTAGAAATTAATGTAGAGTTAAATTATGAAGAACATTAGGACAACCCTGTCCCTATCCTTAGTCCCTAGGATAACCCTATCCATGTCCCTTTCCCTAAGCCGCCTCCCTATTAGGCTAATTTAGTTAAAAACCAAAACATGGATAGTGCTATCCATGCCCTTATGCACATTATCCCAACTCTTATCCCCCTTCTAGGATACACTTATCACTAAACCTTAATTTCCCCACTCTAGCCAAAACCTGGATAACACTATCCAGATTCCCACTATCCACTATCTCTATACTCAACCCTCTCCTCCCTAACCCAATTTCCACCTTAGAATCCCATTTAGATCCCTTGATATCCCAATTAGCTCAATTGAAGGTAATTGGGTCAGCCTTATTCTAATTAGGTCCTGATGAACCTGATTAGGCTAACCCCAATCTAATTAGGCTAAGACTAGTCTAATTGGACTCAGCCCAAACCCAATTACCTAACCTACATCCAATTGGGTGCATTCCTACTTGATTAGGTGCACCTAAATCCAATTGGATCTACCCAGGATCTAATTGATCCATCCCTACCTATTCAAGTCTAATTAGGCTCAGTAGAACCTAATTAGGGTTGGACTTGAATCTGATTAATTCAAATCAACCCAAGCAAGTCCAATTGGATCTACTTAGTCCAATTGGTTACCCTTAGACCCTCCTAAGAACCTAATTAGGTTCTCACTAAGACCAATTGACTTTGATGATAGTCAATTACAATTGTCTAGTCAATTGGACTCATAGGATCCAATTGAGCTCAGATCTCAAGCCACACAAGTTTGATTGGACTCAGTGAGAGTCCAATTGACCTAAGCCTAACCTAATTCAGTAATCTCACTCTCAATTAGGTTTGTACTCATTCAATTAAACTTATTACAAGTTTAATTGCACATCTACCTTAGTAATTAGGGTTTCTAACCCTAATTCTTTGACCTAACTTAGACCACTTAGCCACACACACACATGTTCACGCACACACACACCCTCACCTAGCCAAAAATACACTAAGAGTTATCCAAGTGTGTTACCTTGGTTGCTAAAAATAGCAACCAAGAGTAATTCAAATTTTTCTACATTTTGTGGATCTGAGAAAACCACCTCCAACCTCTCTTGGCCGACCACATAGAGCTCTCTCTAGAGAGTTCGACACCTCTCTAGAAAGATTTACAAGGGTCTATAAAAAGACCCCATAGGTGGCCATTTGCACCCATCTTGATTCTTGGCTCCATTTAGTATAACTCCACCACCATTCACCTCTACCTCCACGACCCCATCACCATGGCCACTCCACCTCCACACCAACTCAAGATCACCCTCTCTTTCTCTCTCCAAGGGCTGGCCTAAGCACCATTGGTTGCCCCTCCCTCTTCTCCCTACCACCTCAACCCCAAAGGCCATTGGAGACCACCTCCGATGCCCTTCTTTCTGCTAAATAAGTAGTAGTTCTTCATAACTTTTCTCTAGTTTATTTTCTGCTTAGTAGTTTAGCTCTCTCTCACCCCTCAATGATGCATATGTAATCTTCCTGTAGATCCACACATGCACTCATTTTCTGCTAGATAGTTTTATGCTTTAAGCTTTCCTGTACAAACTTTCCTCAAGCTTTGCTTTGTAGCAACCATTTTGGACTCAATAAAAATCATCCTTTTATATATATGTGTGTTGCAAAATCGCCATGAGCTTCCTTGCCATATTTTCTTGTGATTAAAGTTGCCTGTTTTAATTTTTACATCTTTAGCAACAACATGTCGTGCATAAATGCCTAAAAATTATTATAAATCGACATGCATTTTCAAGAAAGTAGAGAGAGAGAAAGAGAGAGAGAGATTAGAATCAGATTTTGAATAACCAAAATGCCTCCCTGAGTTCAACTGGGACTCATTATCTCGTTATTACAAATATTTTTATTTTGATCTAATTTCGCACTATAGTATGACATAACGATGATTTTCATATTCAAAAATGCGAAAATCCTATCGAAGAGTACTCTAACGTAATGCATGAATTCAATAAGATCCTTATTTATATTCTGAAGGCCAAACAATATCACCGAAATAGTCCACAGTATGATCAGATTCTCAAGAAATTAAAATGAGCAGATGCATGCCTTGTTGGCTATTTGTTTATCATGCATTGTGCCCTCATTCTAAATTGGTTCATGAGAATGTAAATAATCAGCTAAGAGGGAAGTATAATGACAAGATGATAAGAATGCATAGGTATGACGAAGAATGACTAAAAAAGTATGAATTTGGGTTAATACCAACTTCAAAATGCGTTGTGCTATCTAGACCAACTTCAAATGTTACTATTATAACATCAAAGGGACAACCTTGATAGAATTAGAGAGATTCGGGACAATGTTGAGACATCCTACAGTTTGGGGTTCATATTGAGATATGAGCATATGCTTAGGGACTTTTATGTAAATAGAGTTCAATGGTGTAAACTTAAAATAGGATGAGGTGGTTGGTGGTGAAATCTACTGGATCTGAAGTACTTCAATCCTTTTTCTTTTTTGGCTGTAGAAACCTAGCATTTTTTTATGTAATGAACAACATTCATTCATGATTGTATATTCTACTAAAAAATATGACCTTTTTAAAGTTTGGTAAAAAAAAATTGAAATCTACTTGTACCCTTGTGCTCTCCTCTAAACTTCTTGCAATGAAGTCACCATCCCCCTCCAGCATCACCAAAGAGATCATATCACAAAGCTATGCTTATCATCCAGTAGTTTGAACCATGCTACATGATATCAAACCATCATATTCAACAAGGCAAGTATGATAGTTGCACTAACATTAGAGAAGGCTCGAGAAAATAGTCAAATATTACTTGACATCGGTGGGGTCCAAGTGGGATGACTAGATTGGTATCCATCCAAGGGCCATATCTACAAGACATGGAGCCTCTAGGAACATCACAAAAGTGGTTGCCAAACCTTGATTATCTAATAGATGTATTCAAAATGCCTGATTATGGCCATACGAAGATAGATTGTATCATCATTGATTAATTTTGCATAATCTGTAAATATAATTTAAAGATATCCATCTTGTGACCATCCAACGACAACAAAAATTGGAGAAGGGAGAGCACATTATGTCACGTGGCATGAATTTTGTTGGAGAAGGTGCAAGAGATTATTCAGAAACCCAAACCTATTCTTGCTGAAGTTTGTAACTTTAGTTTTCCCTTTGATCTTGGAATTTACAAAGGCAAGTATTAGCAATAATATCACGAAAGGTATCAGTGGAGACATGAACCTTAAATCAACTTTAACCCTGGAAATTTTCTAATCAATTTGGATAGATGGTCTCGTGTTGTGAAGACTAAATGCATATAGCTTTCCAATTCCTAAAGCTAAATTTGTTGTACTAGTCAAAGGCACTAAAATAAAATCCAAATGAAGTGGTAAAGCTTCAAATATCAAATTCAAAACAATACAAAGTGTGATAATACATTTATCTTAAGGAACATTATTGGCGAGGACGAAGCTAGGAGGAGGGGAGCAGGAGACGAGGAGGAGGAGTTGGCGGCGAGGAGGTGTTGGCGCAACAGAAGGAGGATGAGTGGGTAGGGCGACGACGAAAAGGAGTGGGAAGTGGAGAGTACAGAGGAGGACGAGGGAGACGAGGGGGAGGAGGAGGAAGATGAGGAGGAGGTGGAGGAGATGAGGGGCTGGTCGAGGAGGAAGACAAGGAGGAGGAGTTGGCGCAGTAGGAGGAGGAGGGGCTGGGGCGGTGAGGAAAAGCAGTAGGAAGAGGAGAGGGTCGAGGAGGAGGAGGGAGATGAGGAGGAGGAGGAAGATGAGGAGGAGGAGGAGGAGGAGGATGAGGGCGAGGAGGAGGAGGAGGAGCTCTGCGGGAGAGTTGTGGTAGTGTGGGGGAGGAGAGGACTCTGCAAGGGTATAGATGGTCTGACCTTTGCCGTTGGTTTAATTAATAAGCAATGGCAAATGTCTAATTTAATCCCAAATTTTGCACTCGACATTTGTTGTAGCTTTTTATAATAATCGATGGCAAATATCTAATTTAATCACAAATCTTACGCTCAAAATTTGGGGCAAAATTTTAACTCAACATTTACCGTCGCTTTTTCTAATAACCGATGGCAAATATTAATTACATATTGCTTTTTGGACAAGGTTTAGGCGATCAATTTAGTATGGTATTCGTCGTAGCTTATATTAAGAAGTGATGACAAAAATATTTTTCTAGTAGTGTAGATCTAAGAACCATAGGGATTCAGCTCTATTTGATGCTAAAGTGAGAGAGGTGAATTGCGATTAAAATGTTGAGGGAAGGAAGTGAATGTGGTAATGGTATGATGAGGGAGTTGTAGGAACAATATGGAGGGACGTGGGCATCTCCTCTTATCTGAATTGTTTAGAGGAGGCGAGAGGGCAATATGCTAAATTACACCTAATTAACTACCAATTCTACAATTAAACTAGCTAATTCTAATCTACCTAATCTCTACTACACTAACATCTACCCTAGAAAGCATTAAATCCTAGTCTAATCGGAAGAATGGGACTTGGAAGAGGATTTACAGCTGGTGGTTGCAACAACAAATGGGGGAGAAGCTCCGGTAGTTTGAAAGCTCTCTAGTGGAGCTCAAGGTCGCCTTGGGGAGTTACGAGATCCTTAGCAGCGAGGAAGAGTCGGAGAAGGTGGAATTCCACCACTCAGGCAAAGGAATAGGGACTATGTGAGAAGAGACCGGAGGGAAGAAAGGATCGCCTCGAGGGCTATAGTAGGGAGGTGATGCCGCGCACGAGGATCAGAGGAGCTTCTTAAGTAGGCACGTGAGTGATTCCAAGCACCACGAGGTGAGTTTAATCGTGATTAGGGAGGACGGTGGAATGAGAGAGACGTGTGTGAAGGAAGCTTTTGGACCAAATCCAGCCACAGGATCAAATCTAGATGAGGAAATGGTCCTCCCTGCAAAGGCGCACGAAGGATGGATAAAGATCCACCCTTGGATCGGTGGAGCAATCAATCAACATCCATTGTCTTCTGAGTTCATCGCAATGAATAGTATTAAGTGTAAAGTGACAATTGCAACCTCGCCCTTATATTGAAGGGGTAAAACAATTACATGATAAGCCCATTAGTAAGAAGTTTTCATGTAGGGAGGTCCCTAAAGGCTTGCAAGCAAGCCCTTGCAGCTTTTATGCTTAAGAAAATATGATGAGTAAAGGACTTATATGTAAACTAATGATTTTAAGGCCCTAATGATGTTCAAATGCCATGAAGTTTTTATTAGAGCATAATTGAACATATAAGAACATGATTTCACTCTAGATTTGAACTTTTGAGTTCAGAAATATGTTCAATCTGCAATTGGATCATCATTTTACATTTATGAGTAGAATATCTCATTAATTAACCTAATTATGCATTTTTAACATAAATTGGATGTTTTAAGTCATTTTCCTTAATTCTCATACTTAACCCATTTCTTGTGTTAATTGATAGTGTTTAACCTAGTTTCTAGTTTAACTTGAGCATTTTAACTATTATGAGTCACACCTCATCACTGCGACTCACCGATGTGTCCTTGGCGTGTGGTCGATGGCGAGCTGCGGGTCTCCAACATGCACTAGCCGTGGTCGTGTTCGCGAGACCGACGATGGTTGACAGTGGTTGGTGATGGGGGTCTCTTGTTGTTGTAGTCTTATTGGTCTTTTCTTTTTTCTTGTTTCTTGTTTTTGTCTCTGTTTTATTTTTGTTGGGGATCACGTGTGACCCCAAGCTTCTTATGGCCAAGTTTTCTGATGTCTATCAGTGTACACTCATTCAGCGATCTGTGAGATTTTTCTCGTTGGTGCTTTCTGTATCTATGAGCCTGGGGTCAACCTCCTTCGGAAGGCCGTTCAATTCCTGATCTAGGGATAAGTTTCCATTTTCTTTCTCCTTTGTTTCTTGGTCTTGTTTTCTGTTCTTGCGTCCCCTCGTTTCTACAGGGTGTATTTCTCTCTTCGCGGGTGAGGATTATTTCTCTCTCCCTTTCACTCTTGGGTACGTCTCTTGTATTGGGATCTTCCCTTTTAATGAAAGGTTTGATTTTGCAAAAAAGAAAAAAGTGTATGAAACATTTTAAATACACAAGCTAATAATGGTATTGACTTTTATGAATTTTATATATATATATATATACACACACACACTCAAAGAAGTCTCATGGCCAAAAGAACAATGACTGCCGAGGGCGTATGATTCTATGAACTAAAGAGGTAAAAGATAACTCCTCTACAATGTAGCTACTTTGTCATATGTCAAGTTCAAGTCATGGATTGCTAGTGCCAATGGTATAATTTAAATTAAGTACCTTAAAAGCATTTAACGTAATCAACCTTATGTCAAGTATGCAAGATACATATTTTGTGTTCTTAAAGTGTATGAATCCTCGTTAAGTCATGGATTTTATTATAGTAGGGCAAGTCACATTGTATAAATTAAGTATTATGATAAGCATTAGCATATGTAAAGATATGTGTGATATGCTTAATTTATAAGCTTATTAAGAAGAAAAGATGTTGGCAATAAATGGGTATGATTCCTTTCCAATCACATACTGAACATTGACTCATTAAGTATTTCTAAATTAAATCTAAGGAAAATCAAAGGAGTGAAATAGCAGAGGTATCATGTCGTGAGACCGTAGAAGTCTTTTCTTAGAGCAACATATAAGAGTGAAGTTTATATGTCCTTATATTCTTTAGGACCATACCAGCAACGGATTAATTTTCTTTTAAAAAATTTAATCAAGCTCTCATTATGGATGTAATAAGGAAACTCCATGGATGTAAGTCTCACAAATGTTGCTAATTAAATTTTAATTTTTTTTTATTACTTTATGATATTCACATGCTGGTTAATGAGAATTTTTGGTATATTTTTTTCGTGGACACAAATATGAAAATGCATGTAACGTATTTTACAATGTATATCAGATCCTTTACTCATATTCAAGTCGATTAAAAATCAAAATTGATTGATTAAAATTTAAAATACATTAATTGAAAATTAAAATCACCCCATTGAAAATCAGATAGATGAGTTGGATTCAAATAAGTACACCCCTCCTATCAATGTTTCTATCAAAGTGCTGAGACGTAAGTCTGTCACCATCTGATCACGCCTAATGTTTGCAGCAAAGAAAATGTCACTGTTAATCTGGCTATATTTTTTATGTCAATAGGATGTCGACACGGGTCGATTGTGTTATAAACGTCAAGGTTCATTTGTTTTTCCGATGTAAACATCGACGATCGTGCGCTTTCTGAATGTTTTAACATCAAAATTTACTTCTTCTTCTTTTTTTCAATAACTTAAAATAGTTTGCGAGTAAATTAGAGAAGGTACATCCCTCGCATCACATACCTTTCGGATAAGTATGAAGCTAAAACTGAATGGATTACCCTGCCAAAGTCAAGTATGCGACCCTTCGCCTATTCTACCATGCCCCGATCGGCATGGCGAGAAAATGGCTTTGTGATAAGCGATGGGTCAAGAACCAAATGTTGAAAAATGTATTAGGCATGGCAAATCTAGACAAAGTGGCAGTATCTCAAGGCTAGTTTCTTAAGCTTGACCTGGTAGCATTTTCCCAAACATTTGTTTTAATGTCAACATTTATTTATTTATTTATTTTGACGTTTGCCATATTCTTGACTTCAGGGGGAAAAACAAACATAAGTGGAAAGGGGGACTCTTCAAACGCTGCATTCCAAGTTAAAGCCTTTATCTCAAATTTAGATTTACGGTGAATGATAATATCATGAAATTAGGAATCTCTAATCTCTAAATGTCATTGTTGCCCTATCAACTTTACTTCTGAAACTCTCTTTCATCTTTTCTCTGATGGTCAATTGGTTCATAATATTTTTTATTGGATTTTTAAGCAAAGCTACCAGAGATTCATTGATCTTCCTCTCTTCTTTGACGTCATCCGGAGCTCCTCTCATACACCTCGTATGCAAATTATTAAAAGATTGACTTACTTTATTTGGTACAATCTTTGGTGGGTTCGTAATAAGATCAAAAATAATGGTTTCAAATTACCCAATCTTCATCTTTTCCTCAACAAAAATTGGAGAAATCTTCAGATGGCTAACTGGTTAAAATCTTCTAGACCCCCTCACCTCATTCTTAGTTGGGTTCGCCCCTCTGTGGGGCTTAAATCAATGCCGCTTCTTCTAAGGTTGGGGACCAATGTTTTCCAGGATGGATTATTCGGGATAATCTTGAGAACTTTATCATGGTTGCTTATGCTAAACTTTCTACTATTTATTTGGAGACTGCCCTCATCCAAGCTATCATTCATGCTGCATGTCTCATGACTCTTTTCAGGTGGAACTGAACTTTGTGTTACTCTATTACTAGTGGTCTGGAAAGCTCCCGGTTGCTTGGCATGCTAAAAGACGCTATGCATCCCTTCGTACACTTTCTACCAAAATTCACTCTATTTCTTATGTTCGTCCACTTGTTAATGATGTTGCTTCTACGATTGAGGACCTAGGGGATAACGTTTGGAAATACTTTACTCGACTGAATCAGCTTCCTAGCAAGATTGCAGGACTTATCAAGTTGGATATAATCCAAATGTCTTATATTTTGTCCTAGTCTTTCTGTTTTACATATTGTACTAGATCAAGAGTCGTGATCCTTTCTTTCTTATATGGAAAAGGTTTTAGTTTAATCCCCTTGTCTCTCTTTTCTAACCTTCAGGGAATGGACGATGAATAATATTGGTTCTCCTGTGTGTGTGTGTGTGTGTGTATATATATATATATATATATATATATATATATATATATATATGCCCTTTGGGGTGCAGTTCGGAGTGCGATCCTTGCTCTCGTTATGATACCAAACCGTCCGAATCCCCCCAATACTCCAAGGACAGGTCCTGGTTGGCCTGCATCGAGCATGCCACGATCTACCCCCACCCTTTTACGTTAAAAACATGAGAATAAGTAAAAAGAAAAAAAAAATCAACATGGTTGTTAATCTGCGCAGACAACCTTACGTACCTAGTTAAAGTTCCTTTGATATAATTAAGTAATTAATACGATAGAAACGGCATGTCGGTTAGGTTTTCGATCGGTATCACATACATCATACCATTTTTCACGCCTTAGCATTCTCACCGTCAGCTCAACTTCCGAAGGTAAGTATCTTTTTTCTACAAGGGAAGCGTGGAAAATATCGCGGATAAGGGATGAGGCCTCGACGAAAACGTTTTTAGTGTGTGTGTGTGTATATATATATATATGTCATTATCATGTAGGGTATTGAAAATTGAAGTAAATTAAACCCTTCAAAGTTCCAACAATCAACAACCCTCACCGTTGACGAGGAAGCGAGGGAGGCGATCGTGGTCTCATTTGGTGGTAACGATCGACGAAGAAGGGAGTTGAGGAAGGCTCCAAGGTTTGCCAATGGTGTTGCCCAAGGAGGAAGAAACAGAGGAAGGGTGCGATTTTTGGATGGGGGCTTAAGAGGTGGTCGAGTCTTTGTAGATGGGTCTCCACACTTTCTAGAGCCTACGGTTGCGAGAAACGCTTAACAAAGCTCGCAACCTCACCTACTTCAGCTGAAGAGATAGGGCTGTAGAGGTCACCATTGATAGCGAAACAAACGCCAACGGATGCAAAATGATGAGATGAAGAAATTCTCTTTAAGTGTAGGAAGAAACCGTGGCTTGCAACGGTTGTAACTCGAGCTCAAAGCACGGCATGAAGCTTGGTCAAAGGTGAGGTGAGGAGGAAGACGGCTGACATCAGCGTGACGTCAGTTGGGGACTATTATGCAAGGAAAGGTCCTAAAAGTAATGATTTTGGACCAGATTGAAAGGATTCTAAAATTTGAGAACTAAAATGTAAAGTAGGTGCACATGAGGTCCAAAATGGCCCAACATTTTATTATAGCTTAATTAAAACCTAGGGAATCTATTAGTAACCTCAATTTTGTATTTTGATGCCGTTTGCATGGCCAATTTATAATTTGACCCAAAATGTACTAAATTCCTACCTACATTTCTATTTTAGGTTGAAACGGGTTCCGATTGTCAAATCAACTATGCCACACCTTATAAAATATTTTTAAATAGTTTTTAGAAGGTTTAGATTACATTTATTTCTATTGAAACCTTGCCAATTTGAGTTAGGCCAAAATTAGGGTTTAATCATTATTTATTTAGCCTGATTTTAAGAAAAAACCCTAGATTGACTGGTTTGGCCTATTTAGCTACCTTTTAGGTTCGTTTGGCGATTCTTCTCCTCTAATCATTTCTGATTGAATTATGCCCTTTTATGTATAAATAAGGTGAATTTATCTTTATGACTTAGCAAAATTAGGCTAGATAAATCTCGCATCACTCCAAGATTTGCACGATTTTATAAATGTGGTTTTAATGTTGTTACAATGTGCAAAATTAATTAGCATTTAAATTTATATTCCAAGATAGTGGTGGTATGTAGGGTCATCCAAGGAGGCTAATTTGTTAGTCAAATAAGTGATTCTCTCTCTCGCCTCTCAAATCAACACTTCTTTTTGTATTTTGATTTTTGCAAATTTTATGTTTGGAAATAAGTAAGATACGAATGTGAAGATAGAACTACGCTAAAGAAACTTCGCCTAACAAATAGAACTTAAGTGACAAGAGAAGTCTTCTCTTCTAAGCTCATCTTAGGAAAGTGGACCTAGGGTTATTAGAAGAGATATGTGATGATAACATCATCATTAACCATAACCAGTTTTACTTAGTCAGGATTAATTGAAAAATGCTCCTACATAGTTGCCTGAGAGCCATAATTCCCTACACATCCATTCTGAGAGGAATACACTAAATCAAGGCTAATTCTGCAGTCTTAACAGCACGTTACGAAAGCAGAATAACCATGAGGTTTCCTAGGGGTCAATCTAAGGTCTAATGAGCATTAAAGTCTAATAAGAGGGTTTCACACATTTCAAGAACTGATACAGGTCCCAAAACCCTAATTTCAGATCCGCTTAAATAACAGAGGTTCTGGTCAGAATAAAATCTATCTAAACCTTCTAAAACTCATACAAAAATATTTCTTGAGGTTTGGTATCCTTGATTTGGCCTTTGGAATCTATTTTGACCTTAAATAGAGTCACAGACACAATTCTACCCTAATTTGGGCTTTTGTGTAAATTTCTTAGTCAAACTTAGTCAAAACTGAAATCCAACTTCACCACTAGATTCCTTGGGTGAAAATTAGGTTTTTACCAAAATTTTGGCCCAATCAGAGTTCATCTTGACCTAGTTTGTATTCTAGTCCCTTAAAACTCTATTCTTCACATCCAAGCCCCTAACTTTCGAAAATCCTCTCGAATAGCCCCCCAAATTTATCATCTTCTTCACCAACTGCTCCCTGCCGCTTGAATCCCACAGTAGACTCCTAAACCCGAAAGTAGCCAGCTTCAAAGAAGGAATGCATCTGCAATTGACGACCAAATCCCTCCATATTTGGAGGGATTGGTCATTGAAGGATCCTCTAGTGATTGCACCTCAAATTTGGCTTGATTGGAGCTTGAAAAGCTCCATCGCACTCGCATTTTAGAAAGAGGAAACTCCTCAATTTCCTAGAGAAAAGCACACTCAATCAAGGAATTTAGAACATTTTGGAGCTTTATAAAAGCTCTTGGAGTTCAAGCCCAACTCTTTAGTCATGTTCTAATCGAAAACGATCTTCTCCTTCAACTTCGGCCACCTCCAACCTCGACTCCGACGACCTTGTCCCCCGTCTTCCTACGACCTCCCAACCATCAAATTGGGAGTGCCAAACTCTTTCTCACGCTTGTCCGCGCCTGGTGAACCAAAGCCAGGGCTTCCAACCCCTTTCATCACGCCGTCTACACCAACCGGAGGACTTCCCTTCCTCGATGCCGGCCAATCACATCCGGCACCCTCCTAGACTTTTTGTCCCTTAGTTTTGGCCACAATCTATTCCTTTTCATCTCCTAAACCTTCCTAACCTCTTCTTTTTCTATTTCGACCACTGACGCCATCGCTTGCCTTACGTCTTCCTTCACTCTGGTCGAGCTAGGGCAATGCCTTACACCACCATAGACCACCAAACTTCATGCAACTGAAGTGATCGACCACGGTTCATATAAAAAAATGTCGTTGTTGTAGTATATGTCACAAATACAAACCGTTGTCACGACAATTTTATTTATTTACTTAATTTTTACTGATTTATTCTAGGTCATTCACTGTGAGGCAGTTATTTATATACATTACTCTCTAAACCCAATATTATTCTTTAATTCCAAAAAGATTGGGTTTATGTACAAATATGAATGAATGAATTAATGAAAGAAAGAATGAAACAATTTATGTATAAAAGAATAAATTAAAATGCTTGCAAACATCTATTTACAAGCAAGCATCAAACACTATAATTAAATACTATATGACATTCATTTATAACTTATAATATTAATACTTACATATCTATACAATAATATACTATAATATATATTATACTATCTTAACTTAATATATTAACACCTATAGTAACATATATATATTATGTACAGGGACTTCTATATACGTCGCCAAACCTTAGGAAAAAGTACATATATAAGCTAAGATAAAATTAGGATCTATTGTGACATTTATTCTACCTACAGTAATATACATAAATGTCGGTGTAGCCTTTTAACATATTTACAACATATATGGCATACACTACTTATACTAATAGATATATCTATATACAGTGACATATGTATTCGTCACTAAAGCTCACAAGTTATTTATATACATAAATGAGCTCAAACAGTCTACTATACTCTAACGTATACTTCTTATTACATTATTTATTTATAGTATACTATATATTTCTACTTATATATACAATATATATATTTATACTATGTATGCTTATTTATAGTAGTACACGCAGCACAGCACAGGGCCTCTTTCGACACTTAGCCAATTTTCTTTCTTTCTTCCTCTTCTTCACCCCTTAGGTAATTAAGACCAGGTTACTATTCATTAATTAAAAATTATGATTTTTAATTGGCGGGCAAACTTTTCGAGTGATATAGAACACCCCCAAGGGGTGGGACCAAACCTCTACTTAGGTCACCCTAATTCGTTAATTAGCCCATTAATCTTATTTTATGCTCAATATTGGGCCCACACAAACTCATGCACAGTGCCAGGTCCTCGGCCCGCACCACATCTCATCATCGCAAACCACGGTCAAAGTTAGAACATATGCTCGAAGGGACAGCGGAGTGTTTCGGGCGCCCAGCGCTCGTGACGATTGAAGAGGGGGAGGGAGAAATTCAACTTATAGTGGTGCGGTGGCTTTACTTCCCACGATGTGGGTCTAATTGGGCCCCACTCCAGGCGCTGCAACCAGCGCTCAATTGCATCTGATTTGGTATGTTTGGCCCTCGATTTGAGGGCCATTAATTTTTATAAATTAAAAATAAAATATAGGGTTTTAAAGTAATTACATATGTCTACTTAATTATATAATTTATTTATAGAATTAATTATGTTTACTTTAGAAATAAATTACCTAAAGTTTACACTTTATACATATTGATTTTTAAGTTTATTTCTTAATTAACGTATAAATTAGTTAATTAATGGTTTAATTGACCCTGTACAAAGTTAATACATATAATAAAGTATTTAATGCATATTTTTATTGTATTTTAGATGGTTTATTCTGGTTTCTTCACATTTAAATAGGTAAATTCAGGGTAGTATACATATAATTTAAGTTTTAAATAGCATAATATATTATAAATATAGTTAAATTAGCTTAATTTACTTAAAATAAAATAATATAAATGTAAAATATAAGTTAGTTCAGTTGTAACTTAAATTACTAATTTATTTTAATTTAATGTAATAACTTAACTAGTAACTTAATAAATAAATTATTTATTATATATACATAATTAAATTATACCACAAGGTTCATTATATACCTAATACATATATAGACATATATATACAGTGTAAATAGTAATTACATTCATATACAATATTTTATGTATTTACTTAAATTATAATACTTATAAGTTGATATAAATAATAGGTAATTATATAATTAAGTTATGCACAGTTTAAATAATCTTAAATATGTAATTTACAGTATAAAATATATATATAAGTTATTTCCACCTATTATACATCTATTTTACAATATATACATGTATAACTTACTATATAGCTTATATTTACAAGTATATACCTAGTATACATGGTATTTTTTAGTATTTTTGGGGTTTTTCTTCTTTTTATGGGTTTTATGTGTTTTATAGGGGTAGAAGGTGAGAAATAAAGAAATGAGATGAGAGAGTGAGTGTCTTTTTGTCATTTTTAGTTTAGGATTTTTATTAAGTTAAGAGGTATACTGAACCGTCGGCTGGTATGTTCTACTAAACTAAGGGTTTAGAAAACCTTAAAAATTTGCATATGTGTAGAGACTTGGTTAATCCTACTCACTACACCTTTATTTTATTTTTTTGGAAATTTTAAATTATTTTTATTTATTTATAAGTTCAGCTCAATTTAGGGTCATTAAAGAGTTTTAAAGTGAATCCTAAGACCCTAAATTCTAATGAATGGCTGAACAAATAGTTTAAACAGTTAGAAACATTCAGCAAGCATGATATAAAGTGTTCAAGTAATTAAACAAGATTTTCAGTTAATTAAACATTAAAATCTCAAATTGGACAGTTAGGCACTTAACATAGTTGACAAAGAAGAATTTAAACAAGGTTACAAGATATCCAGATGCAATTAAAGTTCATTTCAGTTACAAGAAAGCTTGTACAACATTGAATATAACAAATAAATATGTCAGCTCTTTAATCTACTCAAAGTCCAGCCTACTGCCCTACTAATTCATCCTCTGGAAGTCACTGCTGCAAGCTTCAACAGCAATAAGAACAGATCCTACAGCTGCTGTTGTAGCGCATAACAGACCGTACAAATGAAGATCAGACATCCTAAACTAATTCCAGAGGTCTGCAGCAATACCAGGAATAGCAATAACAGCAGCAGCTGAGATACTTCAGACGTCTTAAAAATCAGTTACAAGGCTACTGTGCAGCCATTGCTCAAATTCCAACACTGAAATGCATGCAAGTGCATTAAACACCTAAGGTCAGATCAATTTCTCATCTTAAAAATCTTTGAAGAAGGTCTGAAATCGAGTTTATGCAAATCCTTTGAAACCATTTCAAATCTCCTTTAAAAAATCGATTAAAACCCCAATCACACCTCCAATATGAAATTAGGAAAGTAGAAATATGGAGGGTAGAATGTCGCCCCAATTGGGCTTTTGTTTTGGGTCTTCTAGTGATTTCTCCGCTCAATCTCCTTGAACACCATTGATAGGTGTTCAAGGTAATTGTGTGGATGGATCAAGACTCGTTGGGTCCTTGTTCTATCTCAAATCAGGGAGGCTGATTCTCCTTGATAGAACTGTCCAACATAGGGCTTGATTCAGATATATGCTCATCCACATGTCGAAAACCAAATCCAAAGCATTAGAATCCTTACATACACCCAATCAAACCCATTAAACCTCAAAAAGCTCAATCAAATCAATGAAGTTCAAAATACATTCCAAATGACCTAATTGGACATTAAAGACCAATTTAAACATAATCGAGCGATTTGAATTTATAAAAGAAGATCGGGGGGTCTTTGTGGCTTTGCAAAATGAATGGGAGACCTCTTAAGGTGATTTGTGGTGCTAATTTCAGATATGAGACACAAGGTCCTCAGATCTAAAATTAGACCCGATGAAGCGATGATTAGAGAAACTAAAATCGAGGGAAAACAGAATGCGAAGTGAAAACATGAAGAAGGGGGAATTAATGATCAGTGGGGGGTGAAATCACCCCCTCTGATCTAAAATGATCAGAGGAGGTGGAGTGCGAATTCTACTCTAAATCTACTCCTAAACTACACTAACAATCATCACATAGATCTCTATTTACTCCTACTCCTAGAAAGTAATAAATCTAATCTATGAAAGCAGTAAAAATCTAATCTAAAGGAGGAGGATGTCTAAGGTCACTCGCTGGAGGTTGGTGACAACGAAAGGAGAGGAGACTAGCAGCTGAAGAAGCTGTGTAAGGTCCACCACCCAGTCGGCTGGCAGCGATTGAAAGGAGGAAGCAATGCTTGTGCTGTCATCGTAGGCAGATGAACTTGGAATGAGAGGAAGCTGCAAGTGTGGACAAAGGGATCGGCTCATGGAGGAGGGAGTCGATGCTCGCGTACGCAATCAGGGGAGTTCCTTAAGTAGAGTGAGAGAGTGATTCTCCTCACTACGCGGTGGGATTAAGCGATTAGGGCGTGGGTGGTGATGATGAGAGGAGAGGCACACGTGGGGATTCAAGTCAAAATGTGGCTGTAGGATGGGATCTGGGTGAGGTGGTGATCACATACGCCAAGTCACGTGAAGGTTAGATTGAATGCGAGCCATAGATTAGGAGGATCAGCGAGTGAACGGCAACGATGAGCCCTGTTCTTCACGTGAATAGTGTATTCGCGAGCTGTAGGTGCTGCCGGTTGTGTTGGAAAAACTGCAGGGAGACCCTTAAGTGGTTAGGAATCCTATCAGAGCAGTCCCTATGGGCTTGCAAATAGGTCCCTACATCCTACAAATAGGCCCTTGGAAGGTTTTCTATGCATGCAATGTGATATGTGAAGGACCTAAATGTGAATCCTTAATTTCAAGGCCCAAATGATGTCCAAATGCAACCAAGTTTTTATAGAAGCTTAATTGCATATTTAGGAAGTTAATTTTACTTTTGATTTGGAGTTTTGAGCTCATTTGTGTGTTCAATTTGCAATTGGATCACCATTTTGTATTTATTAATAGAATATCTCAATAATTGACCAAATTATGCATTTTTAGCACAAAATTGATGTTTAGGTCTTTTTTATTATTTGCCACACTTAACCCTTTTTATGTGTTAATTCCATAGTATTTAACCTAGTTTCTTACTTAACTTAGGAAATTTAGCTATGATGAGTCACAACTCATCATAAACCACCTCCAAATCCTCCGCCAGGACATCACCATCAAAACCCCTCACTTAATTCCCCGTTTCCTCCACCAAAACCACCCATCGAACTCAATCCCTACTGCACATCTTCCCTAACTTCGCTCGACCACCACATGCCACCATACACCACAAGGGCATTGCCACTGCACTCCACGTCCACTGACGATCCTCCCAAGCGATTCTAATTGGGCCAAGAGGTCATCTTCATGTTTCAAGTGATCGCCGTCCTCCGACGTTGCCGTCATCATCCTCAGATCTGTCTGCCTCCCTCTAGCTACTACAAGCCTGCAGTTGCACTCAATCAAAGTAGACTTAATCGCTGTTGCTCTCCAGACCTTCAATTGAGCTATGAATCGCACTTGCAGTACGAATTGAGCAAGCGACCTCACACAACAGCAACAAGCAAGGAGTCCTCACAATAGTCCCACATCGTGGGATTCCAGACTAAAAGCAGCAGATAAATTGAATTTTCATTTGAGGTTCGTTGCCTCTCACACAAGGGGTGAGGTTCCCTCACACCTCACCTGTGATTCACATGCCCGCAAGCCTTGTAACTGTTCTCGACTCGATAACCCGACCGATTACCCTAACCTATACCCAGGTCTGAGAGAGAAGAAAGGAGAATATTTATGAGAGAGAGAGGGGGAGGGTTTTGTTACGCTATCCTTGTGCCCCTGTGCGACACTTAGCCTCTAAGAAGTTGCCTCTATGTGCTTGAGGAAGGAAAGGCTTGAGAAGCCTTGAGAAGAAGGAGAGAAGGCTCTCTCTATGAAGAGCCTTATTCTTGTGCTCACTTAAGGCGTTTGATGCTATATTCCTGTCGTCTAATCTGAGTTGATTCTGAGCACTGTTGAATTATTTATTTAAGTACTATAGTTAACATTGATGAAATTGATTGAGTATGAGATATATGGTTAATTTAGATAAATAATTGGTGATTCAAATCACCATTATTTTGTCTTTCTATTCTTTTTATCTCATCATCATTTGAATTATGATTTGACAAGTTGTATTCATTGAATATCTATGTTGATGCTCAATTAATTGTGTTCATTTATTTTTAATGAAGATTAATGTGTGAGTTTCATATTTGCTCCCTGTAAACGACCTCAGACTTCTTTTAGAATCTGAGTTTATAAATTTAAATGTCTTGTTGTGCGATTTAGGAGTGTACAACAACAAATGCATCTTTAAAACTCCTCTATCGTCCATCAACATTTTGGCACCACTGCCAAGGAGCAATGCATAATTCACCATTAATCTTATCTTTGTTTGTGATTTTGAGAGGTACATCAAGAAGAGCTTTCGTGTAATTAACCACTCCATGGGCAGGTAAACTTTCTCCTCTTCCCTAATCAATCTCCTAATCTTTTGGAAGATAGAAAAGGAAACAAAAGTAATTAGGATTCATCTACCTTATTTTCTTAGTAAGTATCATTTAAAAGGCAAGTTTCCTGATTTGCGAATTCACATCAATATTTGATTGAAGATTGAGATGATTCTGTTTAGATATCTCTACTGAAAGAGTGATCTTCGTTTTCAATAAAAACTTTAGCATGAAATGACGTGTCGTTATAATTCGTCGCGTAGTAGAAAATCTCTTTTCAAAACATTTAATATTCAAAAACTAACCACGAAAACAGTTAGGTTATGTCCACAGGGAGGAAATAACCTATTGAATTAGTGAGTGGTGACTCGTTTAGTCGGGAATCTCAATGGATGTGCCTATTCTTTAGTGTAACTCGTTGCCCTCATGAATTCCCTTCCTAAGCAATTAATTAAGACTATTGGTGCTTAAATGCAAAATCACCACAACATAATATTCTGTTAACTAGTGATCTTGGCAATGGAAATCAATGTAAAGATTAATCTTCAATAAAAGATACCTAGTTTATTGTAATTAATATCCTAATCATGACATAAATGCAATCATCTGTAATTCGAATAAATTGGAGGGACATTCATGTAAATCTAATAGAATATAATAATAATATAAATAAGTAAATAGTGATCTTCAATGGCATTTGATGGTAAATAGTAATAGGATGAGAAACAGAGGATTCATTCTCTCTCTTCGTCACACACGGAGAGGACGACGGTCTGAGCTGCTCTAGGGGAAGACACTTCTCGACGAGGGCTACGTGATGACGGTGGAGGCACGGCCGGAGGTGGCCAGATGTGGCCGGACAGTGGAGGAGAACACCGACGACGGTGAAGCCCACGCGAGCTGCTGTGGCTGTGTGTGCAAGCCGCACGTGACTTTGGTGCTTAGCGGTGCTCAGCATCAAGCTTTGGAGGAGGCTCAACGGTGTGGCTGCGTGGAGGGGGGCGGCGGCTTTGGGCTCCTTCCCATGGAGCTGCAGGCATGTTAAAGTGGCGTGGTGGCACGATGGTTCGCTGTGGCTGTCGCAGTAGGGTCACAATGGTCGCGATCCTTTGCTCGAGAGGGAGTGGTGGTGCTACGTCTGAGAGATGAGGAGCAAGGACACGGTGGCTTGGGAGAGGCCTACTGAGAGGGGGAAGGAAGGACGGTGGTGGTGTGAGTTGTGTTGGGGAAGGTGGTGAAGTAGGTTTGCTCTGTGGGTGGAGATGGTCGGTGGGGGGGGGGTTGGTTTGGTGATGTGGAAGGTGTTGAGGCCGCATGATGTCACCATGCGACCAGCGAGAAGGAGAAGGATCAAAGGTGCAGTACGCCTAAGCCATGGTGTACGCCGAGTCCACAGTGCATGTAGGATCCATGGTGCTCACCTCCTTCACGGTGGAGAATCCTCCCACAAATAGTCCCTACCAGGGGGAGAAGATATCTGGTATGGGTTGTTCTACGGTTGGAGAAAAGAGCGGCGTGGAGTGGGCGGTGCGTTAGGATAAGGGATGCGAATTGTTGCGAGGGGGAAGGTGGTGCGTGAGGAGGGGGCGTGCTGCTGGCCTCGTGTGTGTGCGAGAGGAGGTTTTATTTTATAAAATAATTATTAATATACAATAAGTTATAAAATGCATTAGATATATGCAAACCTAAGTAATGATGCATGTAATTATTATATGACCTAATGTAGTTATTAACGAATATAAAATACATGAATAAAGTTAACTTAGGTGTAACAATAGTCCATTAAAATGGATTCATCATCTACCAAAGTTGCCTGTACTTACTAGGGATTTACGCTTAATTTCTGATCATCTTGGACTACACACTTCTTGTTTGAGCCCAAGGTGTTACGTTTGAGATTAAATTGGACTTGAAATAGAGCCAATTAAGGTTTTTACTCTAGGATTTCGAAGTGTTATTTCACACTTGCCTGAATTAAAGGAAATTAACCCTCTCACATATTTGTGCTACCCAGACCCTTGCTTGAAAAGATCTAATTAGAAGAACCCTAAAATTAAACTCTAAATTCACTTGAATCTTAAAATTATGGACCAAACAACCTGAGAGTCAATTCAGGGTGATCTTTGGGTCTTGACGCAGATTTCATTCTTCATCTTTTAGGGTAGGTCAGGTGAAGTTGGTCTACTTTGTGGGTCAATCAACCTCTAAATTAGGTCACAAATTGAATTAACTCCTAATCAAGTGAAATCCAAGGCACAAATTATGGCTAAAATTGGTAGACTTAATGTCTTAATTTATACATTTCGGCCTACATGGATTCTCAGTGACAAGGAAGGTCGCGTGGGGGAAACCCTATAACCCATGGGGATGCTCTACTAAGTAGGGGTCTTTCGAGGCACTCTCTTTTTGGCTACCTAGGTACTTCTTGGGTGTGTGGATTTTTGATTCAGAGGTATCAACCACCTTGAAACAAGCCTTAGTCATCTAAAAATCTTTAGGTGCCTTGATTGGGTCCAATTCATATCCTGTCCCTCATCTATTCTCTAAAGCACATACACAAGAAAAGTCCTTAGGTTTTTGACCTAGAGGCCCCATTAGAATTGATCTTCTTAGGGACTTATTATCTAATCTGATTGATTCAATCTAAACCTAAATTTGATTCTACATCTTGATCCACCATCTAATTTGGAAATGCAACCTAACAATTTAGGAAGAATTTATAGGAAACCCGAATACCAAATGAACATAAAAGAGAAAATGATTAAGGTTGCCCATAAACACTATGAGGATTATGACAAAGCCTCAAATCTAGTTAGCAAGATTCAGGTTAATATATTAGCAACAACAACCTTCATTACAAATCATGTCCAAATGATATTAACACAGATGACAAATGGTTCAACCCGATATATTTTCATGACAAGCTTCATTGAAATAGAAAGATTGCATAATTTTGAGTATCTTCAATGCCTAACAAATCCACGACTTTGGGAAAAGCACCAAGATGACCTTGTGAAACGAGAAAACTTGATAACTATGTTGAAACAGGTCATAAATCAAATTTACCCATATCAAGAGTTAGAAATTGATGATCTCCTAAAACCCAAGATTGAGAATAGAGGTTGTTGTGAACCCCCAACCCAAATGGAATCTAATTCAAACTTTCTGTAAATTGACATACTTGATCTTGATGTTGGTTGGGAGGATCCGATTGCAAGTGTTCCCAATTTTGAGCCAGCCTTTGAAAGTCATGAAGCTAGTCCATCAAGCCCAGATTTCCCAGACACCTATGATGATAAGCCTGAATCAGAACCTCTCAAGAATGTAATTCTCAAACCTTATCTTGTTAAGGTAATTGTCGAGAATCATTTTGACATCCCACTAGAGCCTAGTCTGATTCTAGTGACCCAATTCCTACCTTTAACTTAGAATCTAGATTTGAGCCTATTTGGGATGATCATTAGGCCCAATGTGATGAGAATCAAATTTTAGGTCTGGATTATGATTTTGGGCCTATATTTGATGGTTAGACCTCTCCAACTTCCTCAGAAATACAAATTAATTTTTCGGAAGTCTGACCGATTTATGATACAAAAATAAAGGAGTTGGAAGAGCTGGGATTCAATTGGGTCTATCCTAAGAGCCAAGAACCTAAGACTATGCCTAATATGGACACCCCTTTAAGCTTAGAATGTGAGATGAGGTTAGATCCAAGTCAGGTTGTTGAGTCTACACATAATGATTCATTCTATGGTGGAAATCCCGATCTAGAATCAGGTTCAAAAACTGATCTTCACAAATTCTCCGATGACTTTGAATTTTTTCTGACTTCGGATATCTATTATTTTTTTATGATTATGAGCCAGTCTACGACCTCAGCATCCACGATCTGTTCTTTGATTTTGATGCTGAGGCCAATGATATAGATCTCAAAGAAGCCACACCTTCTAATCCACATACTGAGCCTTCCAAAACCTAGTCCCAACCCCGATCTACCACCGGACTCAACTTCTATTCTGACTCACCTCTCTCTGATCCAGTTGCATATGATACTCCTCCATCCTTTGATTAGGTTTCAGACATTGATCGGACTGATAATCACTTCTTATTCTTTTCTGATCCTATCAGTAGGGTTCCTACATCCTCTACATATCCATTTTCTTTTAAGGATCCCTACTCTGATTAGGTTGAATCGACCCAACCAAGCCTCAAATTCACATTTCCATATCTCTTTGAGCCTCAAAGTATCTAGTGGGTTCCGTATCTTTTGATTCATATCCATCAACCCACCAGACTGATTGGGTTTGTGCTGCATCATCAGCCTGTCGATTTGAACAAGCACTTGGTTGGACCAACCAGGCTTTTGATCAAGGTTCTTGTTCTACAAAACTCATCTGATTTGACCACCCCTTCTCCTTGACCACTGTCTGCTTGACCGAAGGTATTGAATTTAGTGCTTAATGGGAGGCAACAGTCATTCCAAAAATCCGAGACCCTTCTGATCATCTTTTGAGCTATGCTCCTACTACACTTCTCAGTTCAACTTTAGAATAGCTGACTCCACCTTTGGTACTTGTATCAAAGCTTGAAATTCATCCAAACACATTCACCCACCCATTGACCCTGTTCTAAACCTTGAAAAAAATTGAATTTATACCCTCCTGGTTTACAATGAGGACATTGCAAAACTTAGGCATGGGGGGTGTTAAAGTGCAAACATATGAAAATTCAATTATCTGAGGGGTTCTCACAATATATATATATATTCCAAAATGAAAAAAAATAAAAAAAGAAAAAGAAAAAAATGGAGGAAGGGGAGGAATTTTGAGAAATGATTGCATATCTTTTTTGAGGAGGAGAAGAGAAGAAAATTCAAATGTCAAAAAAGGACCAAAAAGCAAGAAAAAAATGATAGTCATTAGCAATTGATTATGGAATCTACTTAAGTTCTAGACCTAATCAAAAGAAAAATTAAGTCCTGAAAACAAAGAGACAAGGAGAATAGTATAAGTGCTGATCTTAGGCCTCTTGGGCTTTTTTTAGGGCTTAAACATTCATGTATCCGTTAAGATCTGGATTAGTCCTCAAGAGGTTGAGGAAAGTGCAAATCTGATGTAGTAGGTCTAGCCTTAGGGATTATTCGATCCCGTTGCCTATCCTTTGGTTTGCGAGACTTGGTAACCAAAGCACCCAAAAATCACACACTAAGTCTAGTTTAGTGCACTTAATAAAGAAAAATCATGCCAAAAGTGTTCTGTTCTGAAAAGCTATCTCAAAGATCTAGCTTAGGAGCAGCTCGACAACACAAGTTGATTGGATGAGTTCCCAGCATGGAGAGGTGGGAAATTCCTCTCGAAGATGCGTAATAACATATCATCTCCTCGGTATTTGTCTTCTAGGATATCAAAGTATCCTACCTGGGGCATGTAAGCATCTTGTGCTGGTTCAGGTGCCATGGGCGGGATTATCCCAAAATGTCGATTGCCAGGGCCTGAATTTAGCTACAGAATGCCATGGGCAGCACTATCTCGAAATGTCAAAGCTAGGGTTCTAGGGGTTGCCATGGGCGGTACTTTCTCGAAGCATCGAAAGCCAAGGACCCTTCGAGGATTGATTGTGGGGACAAGGAATCCGATACAGACTGTGTTTAGGGTAAATTCGAGGCTAGATCTAGGGAAATCTAAGAAGAAAAAGAGAGAAAACTCTCCATATAAAAAAAATCCTTCTATCTCTCTCTTATCAAAATGCACTGGCAAACTGAACCTGGAAATGTTACGTCTAAGCACGGGTGCTTTAACTGCTAGGTTCAACGAACCTCTAGGCAATTTTTGCAGGCCTTAGGAACCTTCGTGGCAGACTCAGGCTGAAGCTGGTCAGGTCTGGATCTTGATTGATACTTGAGTACCTCTAGGCCTATTGTTGGCATTTTGACCTAATTTCTAGAGAGTGACACAAATCAGGCATCTGAACTTCAATGCATGGTCTAGAAATCTAGTACTTTCCGTAAGATTTTGCTGAGGTACTAGCAAAAGTTAGGCATGATAACATCATCATGAGTCATAACTAGCTTTAATTATTCAGGATTAATTGACAAATGCTCCTACATAGTCGTTTGAGAGCCATAATTCCCTACACATCCATTCTGAGAGGGACACAATAAATCAGGGTTAATTCTACAATTTTAACAGTACATTATGAAAGAAGAATAATCACGAGGTTTCTTAGAGATTAATCTAAGGCTAATGAGCAGTAAAGTCTAATAAGAGGGTCTACACAGATAGAAAGAGGGTTTCACGCATTTCGAGAATTGATCAACTCCTAAAACCCTAATTTCAAACTCGCTAAAATAACAGAGGTTCTGGTCAGGATAAAATTCATCTAAACCTTCTAAAACTAAAAAAAATATTCCTTGGGGGTTGGTATCCTTGATTTGTCCTTTGGAACCCATTTTGACCTTAAATAGTCATAAACACAATTCTGACCTAATTTGGGTTTCTACGTAAATTGCCTAGTCAAACTTCGTCAAAATTGAAATCCAACTTCACCACTAGATTCCTTGAATCCAAATTACATTTTTACCAAAATTTTGGCCCAATTAAAGTTCATCTTGACCTAGTTTATATTCTAGTCCCTTAAAACACTATTCTTCACATCCAAGCCCCTAACTTTCAAAAATCATCACGAACAGCCCCCCAACTTTGTCATCTTCTTCACCAACTGCCCCCTGCTGCCTAAATCCTACAGCAGACTCCTCAACCCAAAAGCAGCCGACTTTAAAGAAGGAATGCATCTGCAATTGGAAACCAAATCCCTCCAAATTTGGAGGGATTAGTTCTTGAAGGATCCTCTGGTGATTACACCTCAAATTTGGTTTAATTGGAGCCTGAAAAGCTCCATCAAGCTCGCATTTTAGAAAGAGGAAACTCCTTTGTTTCCTAGATAAAAGCACGCTCAATTTAGGAATTTAGAACATTTTGGAGCACTATAAAAGCTCTTGGAGTTCAAACCCAACTCTTTAGTCAGGTTCAGGCTAAAAACAACTCTTCTCCTTCAACTCCGACCACCTCCACCCTCGATTCCAGCGACCCTCTCCCCTATCTTCCTACGACCTCCCAACCATCAAATTGGGAGTTCCAAACTCTTCCTCACGCTCGTCCGTGCCGGGTGGGCCAAACCCAGGGCTTCCAGCCCCCTTTGTCATGCCATCTACACCCACCGGAGGACTTCTCTGCTCCGGTGTCGGCCAATCACAACTGGCACCCACCTAGCCCTTTCGTCTCTTAGTTTAGGTCACAATCTATTCCTGTTCTTCTCCTAAACCTTCACAACCTCTTCTTTTTCTATTTAGACCACCGACGCCATTACTCGTCCGCCATCTTCCTCTGCTCTGGCCAAGCTTCGGTGATGCCTCCACACCACCACAGACCACCAAACTTCATGCAACCACCTCCAAACCTACACCATCACATCACCATCGAAACCCCTCACTTAATTCTGCATTTCCTCCACCAAAAACACCCACCGAACTCAAGCCCCGCCTCACATCTTCCCTAAGTTCGCCCGACCACCGCACGCCACCACACACCACAAGGGCTCCACCACTGCACTCCACGTACATTGGCAATCCTTTTGAGCAATTGTAATTGGGCTAAGAGGCTGTCTTCATGTTTTCAGGTGATCATCGTCGTCTGCCGTCATTGTCGTCATCCTCAGCTCCATCCACCTCCCTCTGGCTACTACAAAGCCCGCAGTTGCGCTCAATCAAAGCAGACTTAATCGTTGTTGCTCTCCAGACCTTCAATTGAGCTACGAATCCCACTTGTAGCACGAATTGAACAAGTGACCTCACGCAGCAGCAGCAAGCGAGGAGACCTCACAATAGTCCCACATCCTGGGATTTCAAACCAAAAGTAGCAGATAAATTGGATTTGTGCCTCAAGCTCGTTGCCTCTCACACAGGGGGTGAGGTCCCCTCACACCTATGCCCTCACACCTCACCTATGATTCACATGCCCGCAAGCTTAGTCACTGTTCTCGACCTGATAACTTGACTGATTACCAGAACCTATACCCGTGTCTGAGAGAGAAGAAAGGAGAAGATTTATGAGAGAGAGGGGGAGGGTTTTGTTGCGCTATCCTTGTGCCCCTATGCGACACATAGCCTCTTAGAAGTTGCCTTTGTGTGCTTGAGGAAGGAAAGGCTTGAGAAGCCTTGAGAAGAAGAAGAAGAGATGGCTATCTCTTTGAGGAGCCTTGTGCTGGTGCACACTTAGGTTGTCTAATGCTATATTCCTGTTGTCTAATCTGAGTTGATTCTGAGCACTGTTGAATTATTTATTTAAGTACTATAGTTAAATTGATTATCTGATTGAACGTATTGTTGAAAATTTGAATATGAGATAAATGTTTAATTAGAGGACCTAATTGGTGATCTAAATCACCACTTTTTAGATTCTCTCTATTCTTTTTATCTCAACATCATTTGAATTACAATATGACAAATTGTATTCGTTGAATATCTATTTTAATGCCAATTAATTGTGCTCATTGATTCTGAATGAAGATTAATGTGTGAGTTCCATATTTTCTCCCTACGAATGACTTTGGACTCCTTTAGATTCTAAGTTTATAAATTTAAATGTCTTGTTGTGAGATTTAAGAAAGTACTACAACGAACGCATCTTAAAAACTCCTCTATTGTCCATCAACAAGATGTGATGCACTAAAATAAATAAAGTTACTACTTGAAATTGAAAATTCAAGAATGAAGGCACTTCACTATTAAGAAGAAATGTTTATAGAGTACCAAAGGAGCTCAACTAAGTAGAGGTTCCACTTAGTTAATCACTATGTAGATGAATGCTTAACAGGAATTAAAATGCAACGGAATAAATGATAGAAAATTCTCCCAAGTAGTGGCTGTTGAAGTGATCTATCGGGAGTTTTAAATATGTCTCGTTGTAGCAAAATCTCCCAAATAGATCTCTCAACAAATAAATTTATAACTCGAATATTTAGAAATAAAGTCCGAAGTCAAACACAAGGAGCAAGTATTGCATTCACGTGCTAATCTCAATCAGAATATAAATGAGCACAAGAAATAAGCCAAGAATGATTTTCAATGAATAATCTCTACTCAAAATTTAGATTCAATAAGAACATGAGTATTACAAGAGTTAAATACGATAAAAAGAAACCTAGAACAAAATAATGGTGATTTAGATCACTAATTATTAGTCTAAGCACATATATATCAATTATTCAATAATATCAAATAAATAAGCAGTGGCCTGAACCACTTATGCTTTTAATTCCATGAAGGCAAATAGATCCATAGTGCTTCTCAGAGGGTTATCAGATGTCGACTTTGGTAATCAAATGACTTAAATGTTGTTGCTACAGTGCTCTGTAAAGAGCTTTCTTCTTCAACTCCTCTTCTTTCTCTCTTTTCAGGTCTTCTTGTTCTTCTTCTTTCGCAGCCAGTGCCTTCTTTTTTTCCTCTTCTTCTTTTCTCCTTCAGAAACCTTCTCCTCCTTTCTTCCCAGCGACTAAGTGTCACACAATGCATAGAGGAGCAAAACCCTCCCCTCCCCCACTCTCTCCCTCTTTCCTTCTTCCTCTCTCAAATACAGGTCGTAACTGGGTATTCGGGTCATGCACAGTAACCGAGTCCAGGGCTACCGACAGTGGGTAGTAGCTGAGGAGTGATAGGTTTAGGCAGTCGAGTGTGTGCAGGTGAAGGCAGGGACCTCACCCCCAATGGCTTGAGGTAGTAAGCAGTATTGACAAAAATAATATATGTGGCTACAGCGGTCTGCAATCCCACGATGTGAGACTATTGAGTCCCCCTTTCTTTGTGTGCGTGCAGCTGTGAGGAATTTCATTCGATTTGCGTATCAGCTATGGTTCCTTGCTCAATTATGGACCTGGAGCATGACCTGGGTCATGTCCCCATGCCTAGAGGTGAAACCTGAGGCTTGCGTGGCTTGGAGCTCGAAGAACAAGGTAGAGAGATGACACAGCGGTAGAGCAATGGCAAGGAACCTGAAAATCATCAACACAGCCTCTTGACCACATTAAAAGAGTCCATGAGCATCGCCAGAGGGAGTGGAATGTGATGGAGATGGTTGCGAGGCGCAAGAGCATGTGTGGTGGTTGGTTGGTGACGGAGAATGATGTGCGAAGGTGGGTTGGTCGATGGGGAGTTTGGGTGGACGAAAGGGCAAAATAAGAGAGGGGTTTTGTGCGGGTGGATGAGGCGGAGGTGTAGAGAGTGTTGGCTAGGTGTTTGGAGGTGTGTAGCGTTTGGAGAGGATAGTGAACTGTGGCGTCGAGGGTTGTTTTTGGGTTTTAAATGGAGGCAATTAACCTAATAAGCTAAGGGAACCTAACTAACCCTAAATCTAATGGATGAAAGGGAGAGATTCCCACGTCGGTGGTACATCGAATGCGGGGAAGACGAACTCTCTAGTGATAGTAGCGGCGACAATGAGAGGGCATAGGCAGCGGCCGCTGGTATTGCGACGCACGGAAGAATGTGAGGAAAAAGAATCCACCTGCTATGGTCTTTGAAGGTGGACGAAGAAGGTGGTCAGAGGAGGTCACCAAAGTTGGTGGAGATGGAGGTTGGGGCGAAGGGAAGAAAGGGGAACCGACCTCCAAACCAAGCTGAGGAAGTAAGGAACTTGATCAGGGTTCTTTTATAGGCCTAGAGTTGAGCTTCAAGCTTGGAAATCGAGCTTTGAAAGCTCAAAAATCATGGAGCAGGTTTAGGATTTCCAAGAGTTCACATGAACTCTTTGACGAGAATTGGAAGGCAAGGTTGGTCTCAGATTGAAGTGCAACTCTTCATGAATCTTCCTTCCAATTTTGGAAGGGTTTGCCCACGAAATCAGGCATTAATCCTTGATTGAAGGTCGCCAATGATGGGTGTAGGATTCTGAAGGAGGTGGGGACCTATTTTTGAATAATACGAAGAAGTTAGGGGGCTCTTTGCTAATATTTCAAAAGTTAGGGGCTTATGTGAGAGAGAAAAGAGTATGACTGGACTAAATTGCAAACTAGGTCAAGATAATCTCTGATTGGGGCCAAATTTTGGTACAAACATAATTTGGACCCAAGGAATATGATGGTGAATTCATATTTAGGTTTTGACTAAGTTTGAATGGGTAATTTGCGTAGAAATCTAAATTAGGGCTACTGTCTCTCTGAGACACTATTTTAGGTTAAATCGAGTTCCAATGGTTGAATCAAAGGTGCTAAACCTTTTAGAATATTTTTTTATGATTTTTATAAGGCTTAGATGAATTTTATCCTGACCAGAACCTCAGTTAATTAAGTGGGTTTGTTTTTAGGGTTTTAGATGTCCATTAATTCTCTAAATGCGTGAAAACCCATTTTTGTCTACATGGACGCTCTTATTAGACATTTATGACCATTTAACCTTCATTTAACCCCTGGGAAACCTCATGATTGTTCTACAGTTAGGATATTCTATTAAAACTGCAGATTTACCCCTATTTTAATGCATTTCCCTCAGAATGAAAATGCAATGAGTTATGGCTCTTTGGTAGTTATGTAGGATCATTTATTAATGGGTTATAACTAATTAAAGCTAGATATGGCTGATGATGATGGTATCATCAGTGTCTCCTAGACTTAAAGAAGACTTCCTTCTAGCTCCTTGAGTTACTCCTCTCAAAGGTGGATGTCCTCCACCCTTCTTTCCCCCTGCCTAACCGTCCTCCCTTGATGGAAGCTTACTCCTTGGCATGGCACAAGGAAGGAGAGAGAAGAGAAAGAAAGCACCAAGGGAGCGGATAGGTTACTCCCTTAATCTTCTTCTCTCCTCCTTTCTTAGGCGTGGGATGTATGATTGCTATATGTGTTTGATAGGAATAATTGTTGCTTGCCAAGGATGGTTTGAATGGTAGGATGGGGGGTCATTTTATAAGCTAGTATGGATGGTGGTTAGGAAGCTTCCTTAGCGCCATGTGAAAAGGTGCCAAGGAGGGTGGCTTAGATGGTGGTTAGGAAGCTTCCTTGGCACCATGTGAAAGGATCCCAAGGAGGGTGGTTAGGAAGCTTCCTTGGCACCATGTGAGAGGGTGCCAAGGAGGGTGGCTTGGATGGTGGTTAGGAAGCTTCCTTGGCACCATGTGAAAGGGTAACAAGGAGGGTGGTTAGGAAGCTCCCTTGGTGCCTTGTTAAATAGTGACAAGGAGTGTATCTTAGGCACCAATGGTTGGTGGTTTTAATGTAGGTGGATGGCCATTAAGGTGGAGAGGGAATAGGGTAGGAGCTGGAGTAGTGGAGGAGCTAGCTAAGCTAGCTAGTAGCTTAGCTATGTAGAGGAGGAGCTGGAAGGAGCTTTTCCGAGCTGTCTTCACACTTGTTCCTTGTGCCTTCCATATTGCCAGGGCATTTATGATTTCCAAAACCTTAGGAACTAGATGTGAATGGATATTAAGGATGATGATAAACTGGAGTTTATCACACCCCCTGCTTATCTTTTTGCTACTCCCTTAGCAAAAATTGTGATTACACCGCAATAATTCTTAAGAAAACATCTTTTTGTGTTCTGAGGAAAAAGCTCAAGATAGGACCTTGGTTGATTTTTGGTACGGGGTTTATTAACATAAAACATCAGAACTCAGCTTTGGATTCAAAGATTAGACAAAATAGGACCACTATATCCTTTGAGAATTCACTACTTAACTCCTTTTCAATTCAAATGTCCCGAAATCGTCTTTGCTGTTAGGATTTCCCTGGCTCGTGAACTTGTTTCACAACTCGCAAGTTGATGAAAATTCAGGTGTCAGTGCATTGTGATATGCCAACATGATTGGGATAAGATCGTGTTATCGAAACTTTTTGTTTTTTAATTTCCTTCATTCTTGGCCTTAACTTACTCCTACTGCAAATGTGTCAGGATCATCGTTTCCATTACCAATCCTTAAGAGCACTCTGGTGCCGGCACTTCGAGATAGTACCGTCCATGACACACCCCAGGAGCTCACAATCCCAAAACACAATGCGGTGTAGAGAGGCGCTCTAAGCGAACTCAGGCTCTTTCTCTGATGCTATGGGTAGAGCACTGTCCAAGACACCTGAGCTACAAAATGCACCATAATGCTCCATCTAAAGGTATGAAATATAGATATAGAGTAGTGCCGAGGCGGTAACATGTTGACATCATGTCCCCAAAGGAAGTATTTTTCCTTCTCGACGGTTGGAACTGAAACCAATTATTTATCTCAATCTTTTACTATGATTTCGTAGGAGTTTTTTAAATTATTTAGATGTTTTAGGGCGTGGGTAGTGTTGGCTTTGTGTGTGAAATGTTTGACACCAGGTTTTCAAAAGAAAAGCAAATTTTTGGATCGAGAGCTAAGTCAGGTACTATCCAGGTCACTAAACAAAGTCGGGTTATTGGAATCATCAAGTGTTAGGATGGAATTCTTTATAGGATACTTGATCTAGTCTAGGTTTCTAGACCTGAAATGTCTAAAATGGATCGGTGGCTTCATCCTTAGTTTGTTAATGATTAAACCCTAGGTGCACCTAATTTGAATTAAAGTTCAACCATTGGTCCTTTCTTTCACTAAAAATTCTCAAAACATTTTTTTTAGAAGTTATGCAAATAAAGTGCATATGCAGATGATGCAAATGCAAAATATTTTAATATTTTTAGGTTCTGAAAAATAATGAAATGCCTGACAAAATTGAAAGTAAGGTTTTCAAGACCCTTGCAAAAGAAAAAGAGTAGGAGAAGATATCACCTAAGAGAGGAAGTCAGGATACAGGCGAAGTTTTGTAGAACTTGAAAAAGAAAAAGAAAGCAGAAAGAAAAATGTTGTTGTGTTACCTTCCAACCAGTGCTGTCTTTAACGCCATTTAGTCGGGTGTGAAGAAATGCAGGGAAGATGGCCAATCATGAAGATAGTTGGACACGTGAATGCCCTGTAAAATGCAATCTTCCTTTTGGTCCCCTGAAAAGAAAATGGTGGAAGTTGGGGACCTAAAATGAGTATGAAAAATGGAAGGAATATCAAAGTCTAGTCAAGGTTCTAGTTCAGGAAGAAGGCCATGCTCGAGGGGATCAAATGGTGGGTGAAGTTAAGGTGGGAGGTTGAATTGAAGTTAGAGTGGATGGGTGAGGTGAAATTAGAGTGGGTGGGATTGGTGAATAGTCGGGAAGAGATTTTGAGTGAATACAAGGCTCCAAGTCTTTGATGTTACCGACCATCGATTCAGAGTTAGAATCCTCGAAAAAATTGTGGTCGGGAAGAGAATCTGTCAGCATTGCTTCCTCCACCAAATTAGATGTTTCAGTATCTGAGTCCTCGAAGAAGTCATCATCAACATGGAATTTCCTGGAGGATTTGAAAATATCTAGAGTAATTGTTTGGCCCGCACAAGTGATATCCATTTTACCCGTATGACAATTTATATTTGCTTTCGCGGTGGCCAAAAAGGGTCGTCCAAGAATTCTAAGGGCATTGATTAGAGATTGGGGCACCTCAATGTCAAGGACCAGAAAATCTACAGGGAAGGCACAGTTCTGAACCTTGACAAAGACATCCTCGATAATCCCCTGAGGTTTGATCGCAAATCGGTCAGCTAATTATAAGGTAACCTTGACAGGCTTGAGATCACCGATCTTAAATTCCTTAAATAGAACTGTGGGGATAATATTGACTGAGGCACCAAGATCGAGAAGGGCACGGTTAAATGTAGTATCATCAATAATCACAGAAATCAAAGGTGCCCCTAGGCCTTTCATCTTAGGAGGCAGCTTGCTATGTATGACAAAGCTTACTTTCTCCGAAAGATGCACTCTTCTTAGGTTTTTATTTTGCCTTTTTGGAGTGTAGATATCCTTCAAAAACATAGCATAGGTAGGGATATATTTGATTGCATCTAGGAGAGGGATGTTGATCTGAACTTGCCCAAATAATTCCATGAGTTCCTCTTTTGTGGGCTTACATTTTTTATTCTATTGGTGGTGGAGTGGAGAGCTTGGGGGAAAGGGATAGGAGTCGTGCCATGATAATAAATTTCTTTTTCTCACCGAGTGATGGTGTTAGGAGAGTGGACTTGCATTAGGGTAGTGTGGGTTTCATCAAGTTGGTGTAAAGGTGATGATAACATCATCATGAGACATAACTAGTTGTAATTAACCATAATCAAGTGACAAATGCTCCTACATAGTCGCCTGAGAGTTATAATTCCTTGCATATCCATTCTGAGAGAAGAACACTAAATCAGGGTTAAATTTGTAGTTTTAACATCATATCATGAAAGCAGAGTAACCACGGGGTTTGCCAGGGGTTAATCTAAGGTCAAATGAGCATTAGAGTTTAATGAGTGGGTCCACACAGACAGAAACATGGTTTCACGCATTTCATTTTTTTTTTGAAACAATAAGGAAGCTATAGTGCTATGATAGTAATCCGGGAGAGCATTTTAATGGTTTCACGCATTTCAAGAATCAATACAACACCCAAAATCCTAATTTCAGACCTGTTGAAATTATAGAGGTTCTGGTCAGGATATAATTTATCTAAACCTTCTAAAATTCATAGAAAAATATTCCTTGAGTTTTGGTATCCTTTGTTTGACTATTTGAACCTATTTTGACTTAAAATAGAGTCAAATAGATTTCTGCCCTAATTTCGGTTTTTGTACAAATTTCCCAATCAAGCTTGGTCAAAATTGAAATCCGACTTCACCATCAGATTCCTTGGGTCAAAATTAGGTTTGTATCAAAATTTGGGCCCAATAAGAGTTCATCTTAACCTAGTTTGCATTTTAGTCCTTTAAAACTCTATTCCTCTAAATCAAGCCCCTAGCTTTTGAATTCCTTGCATTTAGCCCCCCAACTTCGTTATATTCTTTGCAAGCAAATCCCTTCCACCATAGGAGGTCAACCGACCTCCAGGAAGCTTTTGACCGAGTCTAAACCTATTTAAATCTTCATTAAATCCCACCAAATTTGGTGGGATTGTTGTCCACACTATGGGGAATTGATTGGGACCAATCTTGGCTTCCAAATCGCAAGGAAGACCTCGTGCAAACGCATGAAATCATGGGTTCCTTATGACTTAGATTCCAAGCCAATTAGCTTTGTTTCCTAATCTAGAGCTTGCCCAGCAGCTCTATATAAGCTCTGACATCTTCCACCACCCAGAAGTAGTTCAACTTGGCCCTAAAACATTCTTCCTTTCTTCCTCCGGCCAACTCCGACCGTGACTCTGACGACCTCCTCATTCCCCCTCGTCGTGACTCCAACCATCAAATTGGAAGCACCGCCTTCTTCCTCGCCTTCTTCCAACGGTGGCCGACCAAAGCCCTGTTGACTACAACCTCTTCGTTGTCGCTGCTCCACCACCAGAGACTTCTCCTTCCCTGGCGTCGGCCAATCACATCTGGTGTCTCTCTTCATCCCCTTCATCCAGTAGTTAGGTCAACTCCTCCCTCCCCTTCTATAGATTAGGTTCAACTCATCTCTCTTCTATTTCAACCGCCAACACGCCCTCATGCCCTTCATCCTCTTTCGCTTCGATCGAGCTCCGACGTGGTTGCCCCAATGCCACAGATCACCATTCGCCACCATGACACCTCCACAACCTCCGCCTCACCTTTGCAAACAAAACCCCTCAAACCACTCCAAAGATCCACCGAACACCACCTCCATCGTACCACTTCCTTGACTTTGATAGACCATAACATGAACACCGCCAACACATTCGCCATCCTCCGACGAAGCTCCTGGACCTTCTAATTAGGGCTTTTGAGCTTGTATTTATGTTTCCAGGTCTCGCCGGACGCCACCGTCACCTTTGTCTTCCCCAACCACGTCCACTCATCTTTGACAGTTATCTGACAAATTGCAGCACTATTGGAGCAGAAAATCGTCGCAAACGGAAGTTGAGTTTTGAAAACCCATCGTTGTAGTGCGATTTGCGAGAAAAACTATTAACAGATAAATTTTACCGAAACTCGAAAAGAATTTCGGGACGAACATAGGGAGGTGGACATTTGATTAAAAACCATGTTTGTTTTATTTGTCACGAAGTAGATTAACTGGTCGAATTGAATCTAAACTAGCTATCTACTTAAAGAATAATGGATAGAAGAAAGAGAGAGAATATTACAAATAAAGACCAAATAGAGATAGAATAAACATGGATTTCATAACCATAGAGTAAAGTTCATTACAACTAATCACTACAGTAGAAACCGAAAAAGATTACAACTAGAAAGCGATAAATCTACTCTAGAAAGTAGTAAAAAGAAGGTGGAGAGAAGTTATCCTCCTCGACGGCTGCTTGGAGGATGAGTCGTGTTGACGGAGAGCCCGGACGAAGGTGGTGAGTGTGGGACGAAGGAGAATGACGACAGACGATGGAGATTGGGGCAGGACGACGTCGTAGCGGGATCCACTTCCCGAACGGTGGTGAGTGGACAACCGTGGAATGCTCCACAAAGGGGATGAGAAGGTGGAAAAATTGTATTTTTAACTCTAATGGAGCATCCCGGGTTTGGGACAAGCTCTTAGAGCTTTGGAGGGGGTGAGAGAAGAGAGGAAGGGATGAAGAATTCGTGTGGTAAGGGTCTCCTTTTATAGTTGTAGGGATTGAGGGCAATTAGGTCTTTTTATGTTAAAAACATTAATGCAAGGGCTGTTAGTGACGGATTTAAGCATCACTAAAGGCCTGAATGTGGGCTTCCTGCACTCGCCCGCGCCTGCCACTTCTACTCGCACCCAACGCCTATGCGCATTCGTGCATTTCAGTCGTCCGATCGCAAGATCGGATGGCTTAAAATGCGCGAGCCTCGCTTCGTCTTCAGCTGCAGTGAGCGCCTGCGTGTGATGGCATGTTGGATCGCCCATCATCACGTGTGTACATGATCCTCGATCATCTGTTACGCCACGTGGAGCCCCCGCTACCACACATCACGCATCTGACGGATGAATTCAACTACGCCCATGCTCCCCGCTCAATTTGAGGCTCGCGGGGCTCGAACCCGCGCCTCTTCTTCTTTAGAAGATGCTTCACCAATGCACCGTGGCCATTCTTTGTTGTGTTTTGTGTTTAACACATTCGTGCTCTCAGCTGAGATCTCGCCTCGCCCGCACCTTCAGAAGATGAGAGCGCTGCATAGGGCGCGACGTGGCAAGTTCTTGGCCATTGGAAGGGCATCCAACTGCCGAGGTTCATCAAGCGGGCAAAGAAGTGTAGCATTCGGTGCTGGTGTTGTACGTGTTAGATTTGAGGTTTTAAAAGATGCATTAGTTGTAGTAATAATTCATAAAAAATAGCTCGAATAACGAATAAAATTTATAACTCTAATGTCAGAAATGAAGTCCGAGGTCGTTCACTTGGAGCAAGTATTGCATTCACATGCTAATCTCAACATATAATATAAATGAGCATAATTAATTACTCAAAATCTAATATGCAATGTCTGACGTGAGTATATGAAGAGTCAAAAAGAATTCTTAATAAACTAATGGCGATTTGGATCACCAATTATTAGTCTAACACATATAGCAATTACTCAAATATAATCAAATAAGGGAACAGATAATCAGACATCTTAAAAGACGTTTCTACAGTGCTCCTCTTTGATTTTTCTTCTGCTGCTCTATTCTTCTTCTTCTTCTATGGTTCTCCTCTTCTTCTGCCTTGGCTTCTCTCTCTCCACTTCTTCTTTTGCCTCTCCTCTTCTTCTTTGTTCTATGATTCTCTTCTTCTTCTGCCTTGCCTCTTTTCTTTCTCTGCTTCTTTCTTTTGCCCCTCCTCTTCTTCTTTGTTCCTTCCTTCTTTGGCCCTTTTGATGCACAAGGGGAACTCAACTCTGAAAGCGACTAAGTGTCGAGAACACTAAAGAGCAAAACCCCCTTAACCCCGTGCTCTCTCTCTTGTTCTTTCCCTTCCTTATCTTAGGTATAAACAGGCAATTGAGTATCAGATCAGAGCACACCCGGGACCAGGGATGCCTGTAGTGGGGTAGCAGCCAAGGTGTGTGCAGGCGTAGGCAGGTATACGGGTCGGAGCCAAACCCACACGTAGTATGTCACGGGTGAGGCATGTGAGGGGTAGCGGGCGGGGGACCTCACCCCCCTGTGTGACTTGAGGCTCTTAGCCGTAGACACTTTGCCAATTTATGTCACTGCATCTGCTTAGTGGTTAACGATGTGGGACTAAAGTTCCGCACTTTCCTTCACGCACAGCAGGCAGCAGTTGGAGGTGGAAGTCTTCTTCAATTGGTAGCAGCTATAGCTTGGGGTCTTTAATCCAACACCTAGAGCAGATCCTAGGACGTAGCCGCGTCGATTGAGCGTAGCACTAGGTCGTCTTGACGCCGGAGGAGCTCGGTCGTGGTCGGGGATGGTGGTGGCAAGGGTGGTGAACTAGCGAAGACCTGGAACACGAATACGGGCTCGAAGGCCCCATTAAATGGCTCCTTAGCTTTGCCATAGCACGGCGAAGGTGATGGTGATGGTCCTGTGGAGGATGGCGGCGTGTAGAGGGTGGTCGGTGACGGAGAAGATGGCGGGAAGGTGCGTTTTTTCAGTGGTGGTTGTGAGTGGGAGAAAGGTGGAATAAATATGGGGGTTTTGTGCGGGAAGGTGTGGCGGAGGTCGTAGACCGGTTGGCAAGGGGTTTGAGTGTGTGAAGCGAGCAGAAACCCTCGCAGGTGATGTCGCTGGAGGTGGAGACGAAGGCAGCTTGCATAGACGTCGAGGGGATATTTTTGGTTTTTTAGGGTGTAAAACTAACGTAAGAGAACTAAGGATCTAATCTAACCCTAATCTAATAGATGAAGGGGGGAGAACGACCGTGCCAGTGGTATGTCGGCGTTGGGGAAGAAGATGCTCTAGTGGGTGGTAACGACAACAACGACGGAGAGAGAAAGAGACGCTGGCTGGTATTGCACGACACGGATGAAGATAAGGAAGGAGGATCTGCCGCCAGTATTGAGGATAGGCAGCGGGAATCACCGGAGCTTGAGGAGCCTTTCGTCCGGAATAGGAGGGAGGAAATGAGGGTAGATCTAGCCAAAATCAAGCTTTGAGAGGACGGGAAGGCCCTGGGGATCTTTATATAGGCAGTAGAGGGTGGTTGAAGCTTAGAATCCAAGCTTTCAACCTTGGAAGGTTCGCCGGAGTAGGAAACCCGATTCTCTCATGCATTCGCATGAGATATTGGGAAGGAATTGATGCTTAAGAATTGGTTTGATTGGAAGAGAATTTTAAGAGGGATCTCTGGTTCAAATTTGAGGAAGTTTCATCAATCAATCAAGGAGAAATCCTTGGTTGATTGTCGCCAAAGCTTTATGATTAGGAGTTCATGTGCGGCGGGGACCTTTTTGTGAAGAAGATAAAGAAGCTGGGGGGCTTTTTGTGAGAAATTCAAAAGCTAAGAGACTATTGGAGATAAAGAAAGTCAAACTTGGATCAAATTGCAAACTAGGTCGAAACAATCTCAGATTGGGCCCAAATTTTGACACAAACCTAATTTTTACCTAAGTAATCCAATGGTGAAGTTAGATTTTTTTTTGACCTAGTTTGATTGTGTAATTTATGCAAAAACCTCAATTAGGGTAATAGTCTGTCTGTAGCTTTGTTTTGGGTCAATATGGGTTCTGATGGTCAAATTGAAGGTACCAAACCCTAGAAAATATTTTTATATGAATTTTAGAGGATTTAGGTGAATTTTATCTTGACCAAAACCTCAGTAAATCAAGTGGGTCAGTTTTTAGGATTTCAGATGTCATTTAATTCTCAAAACGCGTGAAACCCATTTCTATGTACATGGACCTACTTGTTAGACATTTAAGATCATTTGACCTTTAATTAACCCTTAAGAAATCCTGTAATTGTTTTGCATTTGAGATATGCTGTTAAAATTGTAATTTTACCCTTGTTTTACTGTATTTCCCTTAGAATGGAATTGTAGCGAATTAGTGCTCTATGGCAGTTATGTAGGAGCATTTATTTCTTAATTGTGACTAATTAAAGGTAGATATGACTGATGATGACATTATCATTAGCTGAACGGCTGTGATGGAATCACGTGGAGCTATCATAGCCATCCATCTTCATTGAGTTGTAGATGGTGCCACGGATGTCAGATTGGACCAATTTTTGCGTCGTTGGGCTACGATTATCGATCCGAACCCATCCGTGTGGTTAGATTTGTCATTTGAAGTGTGGATTGAGACCATCTTATCCCTTGACCTATGATCTTCCTCGAACTATATCTGATGCTACAAAAGTCCGATCGAGGCGATCTTGGAGTTGTTGAACACTGATTGTCACCCTGATCAGATCTATATAGTTGGATCTTCAATCAGAGGCCCTAATTAAATCTCTCCTCGTTACCTAACCACAAAAAGAGAAAATTAACCTAAAAATTTATACAACCTAACCCAAATACAAGATGATGCATGTTATGCAACATTTATAATGTATGATGCAACTCTATGCCTAAGAACACGCATAAATAGACAGTTTATGTGATATAAACATGTTTACATCGCACCCTCATGCCTATCTTTTGCTAGTCCCTACATGCTATTTATAAGAGAATTAGGTTAGATTTCTTAGGCAAAAGTTATTTTTCGATACTTAGAGATTTCAACTAAGACTTGAACTACAAAGACACAACAGTGCTCGGGTGACCGTCAAAATGCAGACCGCCTCAAGCCCTCGCCTTATTCAAAGAAGGATCTTTTTCTTCTTTTCTTCTTTTCTCATTTTTTTTTTTTGGATTTTTGAGTTTAGGGCTTCGAAGTAGCTTTCTACGGCCACTCAACCCACCCAAGACTTAAAGAGAACCATAACTTCTAAGCATATTTGTGTGAAATGTGATAGACTCACTGATTGATGATTAGAACAAACTTCAGGTTTCTACGCTCTTAGGTGACGTTGAAAAGAAATTCTGCCTAAAGGTGTATCTATTTAACTGGTAGCTTTCTCCTTACTTTTATTTTTATAGGGTCAACACAAGGGCAAACCTAGTGTACCTCTCCCTGGCTTATTCTACTTCTCCGCTTCTACCTATGTGTTTTGGAATTATACATGCATTTCTTGAGCTGGATTTTGGACAACCTACCAATGGGATATTACCCATGATAACTTTCCAGTCATACTCGTGTGATGAAGTGTGGCTTATTTCTTTTTTTTTCTTTTCTCCTTTTCTATTTTGTTTCTTTTCTTTTTGGATATTTTTCTTTTCTCTTTTCTTTCTTTAAGTAGGTGGCTTCCCTCATCTAAGATTTACCTAAAGGAAGTAGGAAAAGAATGGTCATGTGACTGGGCTCTGGACAACCTACCAATGGGATGTTACCCACGATAACTTGCCAGCCATACCACCCTAGAAGGTTCATTAGCTACCTAATTTCCGTTAAAATCGCCAAAAAGCGAGTTAGTTCCAATAGTGTGTAGATGCTTAGACTTAAAATCCCCTCAAATAAGAGGGTGGGTTGATAAGTCGTATACTTATCACCTCAACTTATTTAACCAATTAAAATCTAAATTTAGAATGATGAGAGCTCAAGAAACAAGTCCACATTTTAGTAGACACCCGGGCTGATTAAGCCCAAAGACCTGAAGGATCTGAGTGTTCAAATCATACAGCTTTATTCTCCAAGATTGAAAATTTTCTAAAGCCCAAGTTCTCTTTACTAATTCCATAATTTTTTTTATTTTTTTAAATAAATAAAAAGAAAATAGAAAGAATCTACGGAGTTGACGAAATAATTAAGTGATGAATATCCACCTCCCATGCCTGTCAAATGCAATGTCCTCATTGTATTAAAAAAACATGAAAAAGAGTGGAGTAGAGTAGAAAGCATCTGAATTGCATGAATAACAAGTCAGCTCTGAGATGAAAAGAAATTGTATGCATGCTGAATTTAGTGCCTTCAGCTAGGCACACTATACAAAGAAGAAGAAATAAAGAATTCACAGGTGTGGTTCATCATCAGAATAAGAAAATCTAACTTTGGACCTACCAGGAGAAGATGCCCATAGATGTGGACCAGATTGTGATGCAGACCCATGCCCCATGGCCGAGTATATCTAAGGTTCTGGATAAAAATTATCCAAAACCTGAGATCAGTATGCAAGCGGGGTCAGGCCTGCGATTTGTGAGGATGCAACCCAAGTCCAAAAAGTGGGATAACAGATAAATCAAGCTCAAAAGGATAATCATTGAATGTGCACTTGGGTTGGACATCCTCTGAATCAAAGATGTCATAAGCGTCCTAGTAGAAGGTTGGTGGTTTCAAACAAATAGGAACCCATAGACTTAATCTTCTACTTCCTCCAGAATTAACTTCTCAAAGCTTCATTTCCCACTTCCTATCCTTTGCAATCAGTATTTCAAATTTCGGGACCTCATACATGTTAATCACCCCATCTGAAATTTTCAAGTCTAAAAGATGCAACTGAATTAGAATTGACTTGGGTCTAGTGATCTCAAAATCAAATTCATCAGTAAACTCTATGGGATGTGATTGAGGAACGGAGCTATGAATTGAATCCTTTAGAAAGTGAGGATCTGAATCCACCATGCAAGTCCTAACAGGATAATTTCCTCAGTTATTGGGCCATCATATGATTTATCGAATTCCTCAGGCCCAGTCATCTTACAGAAATTGTGTGCTGTAAACTCAAGTGAGACTTCGCATAATGATTCTTCACCTTCAGAATCAAAGAAATCTAAATCCACATTGATGTATGTCCCAAAATCAATCACTTTCTGATTCCTAGAGGCATACGTTTTCTCATTTCCCGGCTTAGGGATCTCAGGTGAAGAAATCAAATCATCCTTATTTGATTGCTCTAGAACAACCTGGTCAACCCTGGTCTCGTAAAACTTGTTCATCCTATAGGTGCCTGAGCGTATTCTGACATCGGCTCTCCCATTAGGGGTTCATCCTGGGAATCCTCCCAAGATTTGACTAAAGCAATCACAAATCTCATCCTCAATTTAGATAACTTCCCAAGTAAAAACTCACCTGGGCCCTTATCCTTAACATCCTGGAGCCAATCCAATAGATACTTGTTAAGATCGTCAATCATTTCAATCAGGGGCTCCAATTCTTCAGTGCAAGGTGTTGGCTGAGCTTCTAAAGATTGTATGATATTTCTTAAGTTAGCCAAAACCTTATATTGGACCTGGTTCACCTGAACCACATGGTTTGGTTCAGGGTTGGGCTGGTTTGGGTTCAGTGCAGGGGAGTTAACGAATTGATGTTTTTGATATCCTCCCTGATAATAGGTCATTTTAGGTTGTTCAAAGAGGGGTGGTGACCTATATGCATTGTAATCTGGGGATGGGTAAGGATTAGCATATCCTTCTTAATTGTAGATCATATTAGGTTATCCAAATGAGGGCGATGATCTATAATCGATGCAGCTCTGAGAAGGATAAGAATCAAGATCATGGTGTCCAAGGTTAGACCCTGAACACGGAGGTCTAGAATTATCTTCCCAATCAGGATTATCCCAACTAGAATGTGGATGAGAATAAGTCTGGTTGGAATAATAATCACTTTGGGAATAAGTATTGATAGGAGGGTAGGAGTGGAAGTGCGAATAGGATGTGGAAGGATCTATGACAGAATAGGAGGAAGAAAGGCACCCTGCAATACAAACAAATAAACCTATCCTTAAGTGGGCTAGCCTAAAGACCTATGAACTCCCAGAACCCGTCTTCAGATAAAGAAATGATTTGATCTACTTCTTTATAGTCAATCTAACCAGTTAGAGGGAGGGACGGGGGAGAAGGTTCTTCCTTTGGCTTGGACCTATGGTTCCTACTATACCTCCCAGCTGCGATCGTTTGATTCTGCTCCCCTAGCTAGACATCAGATTGAACGGTAAAAATAGACTAATCGAAAATAATCTCAGTTTGGGCTCCGAAGAGCGAGTCCAATCCTTAAGGCCAACGAATACTCTATTTTAATTAAGGTTAGGTTTGAATGTGCTTTGGAATGTGATGGGCCCTTTACTGGGTTGTGCCCTTAATGATTATTGATATGTGTGTGCGTGCACAACCAATGATTTTCAAGTAAGATTATTTTTGGATGTGATGAATTTTAGGGTTTAAATCTTGCTTAGTAGCTTTTAGAATTCAACTTTAGGTGTATTCAATCAAGTTCAGTTGGCACACCAAGTTTTGAAAGCACAGGTGAAGATGTTTTCCTTTAAATCTTACAAGAATGTGGAGTGCTTGGTAAATCCCTAGAAGTTGAACCTATTTGGCAGCTACTTGATGAGTTGATTTTAGTTGAAGTGGTGTGACCCAAACAACTCAAATAATTGTCCTGATAAGCCACTTAATTAAGCACACAAGTGATTACCTAATCTGATTTCTACTCAATTATGTGTTAGTAAGTGTACCGATCCCAAAGATCAGGTTACCGGTTGAGTATGAAAATCATAAGAGGTTGTGTACCTCTATGAGATTTTTTTAATTTTTCTTTTATATGTGAAGGGTGAGGCAGGTGGAGGTGACAAACAAACAATAAAAAACTAACCTTAGAGTTTATAAGAACACCTAGGTTGATTTTTCGTTTGTGTTATTACGTGGTTGAATGAAAACTAGTGGGTGGGAGGTGTGGGTGAACTTACAGACCCTTCAACAACACTTTACTCCAACCTACTGCTTTTTCCTGTCTCGAGAGAGTACCTGCAATCGCAATAAGAAAGGAGAGAAGTGAGGTAAAAGATAAGTAAGGCGGGAAAATGCAAAAAATCAAAGAGCATCTCCTCTCCGGCAATGGCACCAAAATGTTGGAGCAAAAAATCATTGCAAACGGAAGTTGAGTTTTGAAAACCCGTCATTGTAGTGTGATTTGCAAGAAAAACCATCAATGGATAAATTTTACCAAAACTTAAAAAGAATTCCGGGTTGAACACATGGAGGTGGACGTTTGATTAAAAATTACATTTTTTGTATTTGTCACAAAGCAGATTAGCTGGTCGAATTAAATCTAAACTAGCTATCTACTTAAAGAATAATGAATAGAAGAAAGAGAGAGAATATTACAAATAAAGATAACATAGAGATAGAATAAACATGGATTTCATAACAACAAAGTAATGTTCATTACAACTAGTCACTACACTAGAAAGCTGGAAAGATTACACTAGAAAGCGATAAATCTACTCTAAAAAGCAGTAAAAAGAAGGTGGAGAGAAGTTATCCTTCTCGACGGCTGCTTGGAGGACGAGCTGCATTGACGGAGCACCCGGATGAAGGTGGTGAGATGTGGGACGAAGGAGAACGATGACGAATGATGGAGAATGGGGTAGGACGACGTCGTAGCGGGATTCGCTTCTCTAACGGCGATGAGAGGACAACCGCGGAATGCTCCACGAAGGGGATGAGAAGGTAGAAAAATTGTATTTTTATCTCTAATGGAGCATCCCGGGTTTGGCACAGGCTCTTAGTGCTTTGGAGGGGGTGAGAGAAGAGAGGAAGGGATGAAGAATTCATGTGCTAAGGATATCCTTTTAAAGTTGTAGGGATTGAGGGCAATTAGGTCTTTCTATGTTAAAAATATTAATGCAAGGGCCTTTAATGACGGATTTAAGCGTCACTAAAGGCTTGAATGTGGGCTTCGTGCACTCGCCCGTGCCTACCCCTTCTACTCGTTGTGCCCAATGCCTACACATGTTCGTGCATTTTCAGTCGTCCGATCACGAGATCGGACGGCTTAAAATGCATGAGCGTTGCTTCGTCTTCAGCTGCAGTGCACGCTTGCGTGCGATGGCGCGTTTGATTGCACATCATCGAGTGTGTACATGATCCTCGATCCTATGGTACACCACGTGGCACCCCTACTACTGCACATCATGCATCTGACGGCTGAATTCAACCGCGCCTGCCGCCCCTACTCAATTTGAGGCTCGCGGGGCTCAAACCCGTACCTCTTCTTCGCAAGAAGACGCTTCACCAACGCACCATGGCCGTTCATTGTTGTGTTTTGCGTTTAACGCATAAGTGCCCTCAGCCATTGGATCTCAATCCAACGGCTGAGATCTCACCTCGCCGGCACCTTCAGAAGATGAGAGCGTCGCATAGGGTGCAACGAGACAAGTTCTTGGCCGTTGGATGGGCATCCAATGGCCGAGGTTCATCAAGCGGGAGAAGAAGTGTATCGGCCGGTGCTGGTGTTGTATGAGCTAGATTGGAGGTTTTAAAAGATGAGGTCGTTGTAGTAATAATTCCTCAAAAATAGCTCGAACAACAGATAAAATTTATAACTGAAATGTCAGAAATGAAGTCTGAGGTCATTCACTAGGAGCAAGTATTGCTTTCACGTGCTAATCTTAACATATAATATAAATGAGCACAATTAAAAAGGCCGTGAGCTTGTGAAGGATTGAGAAATCTATGCTTGAAGAGAAGGTGATGAGTTGCGACTCATCATAGCTAAATCGCCTAAGTTAAGCTAGAAACTAGGTTAAACAATATCAAATTAACACATAAAAAGGGTTAAGTGTGGGAAATAGAGAAAAAGACCTAAAACATCAATTCTATGTTAAAAACGCATAATTAGGTCATTAAATGAGATATTCTTTTGAAAAAAGTTAAATGGTGATCCAAATGCAAATTGAACACACAAATGAGTTTAAAAGTTCAAATCAAAAGTGTAATTAACTTCTTAAATTTTCAATTAAGCTTCTATAAAAATTTAGGTGCATTTGGACATCATTAGGGCCTTGCAATTAAAGATTTACATTTAGGTCCTTAGTACATTACATTTCATTCACTATAAAACCTCTAGGGACTTATTTGTAAGCTGTAGGGACCTATTTGTAAGCCCCTAAGGACGACTCTGAAACATTTCTTCACCACTTATGGCTTTCTGCATAATATTTCTACCCCTTCACTGAGGGGTGTTCCCTACAATTTCACCAACACAACCTGCAAGCACCTGAAGTTCCTCGCACCACTGTAGCACCCGAAGAACTCAAGAAATCATGACCGTCTTTTCCCTACACCTCACGATCTGTGGCTCTCCTTGATTGGAAGCTTCGTGCAAATCGGCGCGTAGCATCACCACCTCACCCAGATCCCATCCTACGGCCACTTTTTGATTAGATCCTCATGAGCGCTCTCTCCTCTCATCCTCACCGCCCAAACCCTTAGCACCTAATTTCACCCGTGCGGTGAGGAGATTCACTCTTCAATCTACTTAAGGAGCACCACAGCCATGCATTCAGGAGATTGCTCCCTTCTACACCTCTCGAGCAGATCATTCGTCCACTCCAGCTCTCCTTCCCACATTTCCCCATTTTCACGGCCTCCAGCTGTGGATTCCATCTTCTCTCTGACTCTCCTCGCCGCTAAGGACTCCATAGCACCTGAGGGCGACCCAGAACTCCACTAGTGGGTTTTTACTCCACTGGAGCGTCTCCTCCCTCCATTCTTCCTCTCCATCCACCGGGTGTAGATCCAAAGGTCCCATTCATTTAGATTAGGTTTACTGCTTTTTAGATTAGCTGTAGTGTAGTTAGATAGATTAGCAGTAAAAATTTAGATTTAGATTAGACCTGACCTATGATGGGTGATTGTAGTATAGCTTAGGAGTAGTTGTAGCATAGAAATGCCTAATTTCACCTCCTCTAACCACTTCAGATCAAAGGGGATGATTTCACCCACACACTGATCATGTTTTCTCTCTCTACATTTTTCCATTTTCACTTCTGATTTCCTCGCAATTTGATCCATAATCCACCCATTCATTTGGAGTCAAATCCCCATCTCATTGATTTTAAACTTTGAGATGAGGATTTGCGCTCAAATCCATTTAGGGGTCTCCCACTCACTTCAATTTGTTCACAAAGACCCTTGATCTGAGTTTAAAATTGAATTGGTTTGCTTGATCTATTTTGAATTTGGGTTTAATACAAGATCGCAAGATTTTGAATCAATTGAGTTTTGAATGGTTTTTATCAAGTAAATTGAGATATTTTTGTAATTCAGTGGAAGGCCATGAATCTAAGATGATTCTGATGTAAAATCTTTCCTCAGATGAGCCATGATCAGATTTGTCATGATTCAAGGTTTTCATGTTTGGAATGCATTGTAGAGCCAAGGAAAATCAACTATGTTGATTGGAGGCTCTATCAAGGATTTTATTCATGGATTTGTTTTCTGGGAATCTGATTTTCACCTAAGGGATTTTCAGTATCTCTGAAGGTTTTTAGCACAATGGGATTCAAGCTGAAACTTATTGGGCTAAATCCAACACTTTCTACATGCTTTCTATAGCATTAAAAAGTGTTAGATCGGTTAATTTTCTGATCTGATTTGAAGTGAAAACATTGACAAGGGATTTTGATTCAAAGTTGAACATCTAAGAATGATTTTTATGTTATTTTTCAGTCCTTGTCAGAATTTGTTTCAGAGATTTCTATATACTTTGAATCCCAGCTATACATATCAAATTGCTGCATGATGCAGCTACATTTAAATTCAGATCCACCTTTTATTTCCTGATCAAAGTCATTTTGTAACTCTGATCAGGCTTTCTTAAGTCTAATTTGAGATATAGATGACAGTATTAGGAGATAAGAGCTGACTTGAGGTTCTAGACTTACTACAGAAACTATTTCTTTGATTTTTGTAAACTGCAGCAAGGTTCTAAGATTAGTTAAGTCGTCTGTTTAGCATGAAGGACGTCTGGAACTGTTTAGCAACTGTTGCTGTAGTTGGTGGTTGCTGCTGCTGTCTGCTGGATTTTCATTCTAGCCAGCTGATTGATAGAATTGATTAGGACAGTGTGCTAGGATTCAAATTTTGTAATAGCTGACATGTATATAAGGTTGTGTTGACTGTGTACAAGCATTCCTATACTGTTAAAGGCTTTCAAATGCATTTGATTGCTTGTTATGTCCATTATTCATTCATTGTCAACTAAAGATTTTTGCCTAACTGTCTAAAAATTAAAAATATTTGAAATGTGAGTGGAATTTTATGCTTAACTATTCTTATTCTTTCCTTATCATTTGTTGAGCATGTTTGAGGCAGTCCACTGCCTTTCCAGCACTTAAGAGTTTCATTCTAGGTCTTAGGTTTACTTCGAAAATCCTCTAAAGGCCTAGAATGTACTTCACTTGTACATAAATAAAAACTTCATAAAAGATCCAAGAAAATAAAATAAACCTGTCTTGGTAAAGATAAGGTATATTTTTAAGTATATGCCAAGTTTCATGGTATTCTGAACCCTCAGCTTGGTAGAATATACCAGTCAACGGTTCAGTCTACCTTAAAATTCAATAAAAGCCTCTTAACACAAAAACACCAAAAACATTCTCTCTATCTCATCTCTTTCTTTCTCTCTCACCCCCTATCTCTATAAAACACATAAAACCCATAAAAATAAGAAAAATCACAGAAATACACAAAAGCACTTTGTATACTATATATATACTTGTTTATATAAGGTATATATTAAGCTATATATGTAAATATTGTAAAATATGTCTATATATTATATAAATATATATGCTATAAATTAAATTAAGAATTTAAGATAACTTATTCTTTATATAACTTATTTGTATAAGTAGCTATTAATTTAATTAACTTATATGTACTATAACCTACATAATTATAGAAACCATAATAAATTAACTCATTTATAAGTAATACTATACATACATATTTATGTAAACATAATGTACATAATGAACCCTGTACCACAATTTAATTATATATGTAGAATACATAATTATTTTATTAGGTTACTGGCTAAGTAATTAGATTAAATTAAAATAATAAGTTATAAATGAACTAATTTATACTTTATATTTGTACTAATGTATTTTAAGTAAATTAATCTAATTTAACTATATTTATAATGTATTATATTATTTATATCTAATTTATATATAAAACAACCCAAAATAAGCTATTTAATTGAAAATAAAGTCGAAATAAATGTTTTAAAATTCAATAAAAATCCTTATTAAATACCTTAATGTGTATATTAATACTATATAAGGTCAATTAGACCATACATTAACTAATTTATACATAATTAAGAAATAAAACCTAAAATACAGTATGTATAAACTGAAAACTTTGCCTAATTTATTTATACAGTAAATATAATTAATTTTCTATATTAATTATACAATTATGTAGTACTATGTAAATACTTTAATTCTCCATAATTTAATTTTAATTTATAATAAATTATGGCCCTCAAATCGTGGGCCAAACATTGCAAATCAAACTTCTATGCTGGAAGCACAAGCGCTTGATGGGGCACTGGATAGCGCCACATTGGTTATTGCAAAGCACTCTGAGGCACTTAAATTGATTTTATTCTCCTCCCACTTCAGTCGTCAAGCGCCGGGCGCCCTTATACCCCTATCCCCCCTTCCTCTGATTTAAGTATGGTTATGGCTTGGCATTGAGATGTGATGATATCGGTGTGCGGTGTGTGGCTAGGAGCCATGCACTGTGCGATGGCTTGATTAAGCCCATTACTGAGCATAAACCATGATTAAGAGGCTTAATTAAAGAATTAGGATGACTCTTAGTAGAGGTCTGGTCCCACCCGTAAGGGTGCTGTGTTTCCCTCGAAAAGGCCGCCCACTAACTAATAAACCTAATTTTTAAACTAAGTAAGGCCTAATAAGGGGTTAACTAACAGAGAAAAGGGTGTTCTGTGGCTAAGTGTTGAATCCCTCAGTGAGCGGGTAAGTGTGAAGAGACCTCTAAGAAACCAAATAGAAAAGAAGTAGAAGAGCAAAAGAGGAAGAAGAAATGGCTAAGTTAAAACACGGAAGTAGAAGAGAAAGAAGAGTAGTAATAAAGAAAGAAGTGTAATGTGTACATATAAGTATATATAACATATATAGAGTATACTATAAATAAATAATATGTATAATACGTATATGTAGTATAGGTAATGTTTGAGTTATATATGTACATAACTAACAGTATAGCTTTACTGATAGAATTATCCATCACTATAGATCGAATAAATGTCACTATAGACCCTAGTTTTTATCTTAGATTCTGTATTAGTTTTGCTAGGGTTTAGCGACGTTTATATCATTTGTTGTACATACTATATATGTTACTATAGATGTTAATAGATTAAGTTAAGTTAGTATAGTATATAGTATTACTTATTATTGTACATATATGGAAGTATTAGTATTATAAGTTATAAGTAGATAGTATATAATATTTAATTATAATGTTTGATGCTTGTTTGTATATTTATGTTTGCAATCATTTCAATACATAAATTAGTTAATTCTTTCATTCATTTATGATTGTACATAAAATTGATTTTTTTTTTAATTAAAGAATAATGTTGGACTTAGAGAGTGATGTACATCAATAATTGCCTCAGTGAATGATCTGGAATAAATCAGTAAAAATTATGTAATTAAATAAAATTGACGCGATAACAGTTTGTATTTGTGACATATACTACAACAACGACAATTTTCTTATACGAACCATGATCAATCGTATCATATTTTTGGCGCCATTGCTAGGGATAAAAACTCGACAACGGCATTTTATTGTGAAGTGATTGATTAACATGTCGCAGAAAGTTGATTAGAAGGCCTGTGCTTGAAAGGCCTTGACATGGGTTGGCACCCTTGTGTGCCTTCTGAGAAGCTATGTGTTGTGAAAGTTAAGTCGTCTGAGACTTGAGGTTGTTTCTGCTGATACTGTTGGATTATTTAAGTACCTAAGTTAATATTGATTAATTGATTGACGATACTATTGAATTATCTGAATGATATAAATGCTTGGGATATATGCTTAATTATGATGAATAATTGGTGATTCAAATCACCATTGTTTTATCTTTTTATTTCTTTTTATCCCATGATCTTTTGAGATACAGTGATCTATGTTTGAATGCTATGACCAGTTTATTCATTGAATATCTTCTATCGATGCTTAATTTATTGTGCTCATTTATTCTAAATGAAGATTAATGCGTGAATTCCATATTTGTTCTCTACGAACGACCTCAGACTTCAATTAGATTCTGAGTTTTATAAATTTAAATGTATTGTGTGATTTAGGAGTGTACTACAATGAACGCATATTTAATCTCCTAACTTTCCCTACAAATAGAAGGTCTAGGATCGATGATTGTTTTCCCATTCCTCAAAGTAACTCCATTAGCAATTTGGTTGTTCCCGGGAGGGGGTTGGGGGGCCTGATGTTGCGGAAACCTAGTGAGTACTGTGATGCTAGGTTGATTAGAGGTTGATTAGTATGGTTCTGATTTGAGTGCCCGCCCTAGTAGTGGTTCCTCTGATTGATAGGGTTGGGTATGGGCTAGGAAGGCAGATGTCCTATAGGTCTCTAGGTTGGAGTAACCCCAATCTGGTTATGGAGATTTGTAACAACACGGGTTACCTCTGACATCTAATTTTGCATCCCATGTAAGTCTTTCATAACCTAGGCATTGATGTCTTCTTGGGATGGCCCAAGTTGATAGAAAGTCTAGTTCTGCCCATACCCTCCAAATTGGTTTTGTTTCTAAGAGGGCACCTGATTAGGCCAGGAGTGAGTCGGGTAATTCCTCCAATTGGAGTTGGAGGGAGTTCTAAATTGCTCTTGGAGGGTGAAAATATTCTTAGTGGGGTTAGGATTTGGATGATGGGAAGTCCCCATGGAACCATATAAAGCCTCAAAAAATTGATTATACTCAGCAGGGACAGTATTGAGATATGCAAGTTCTCTATCTTTAGAGTATTAGGCAGGGTCAGATGTGGAACCTGGGTGGGTGTAGTAAGTCTTTCCTCGATTTTCTTCTGATTTAACTACATCTGGTCGAGTCTGTGGGAAATCATTTGAAGATCGTCTTGGGTAGCAGGGATTGATTAAGTGCCTATCTCATGAATATCGAACTGCGAGTTGGTAGTTCTGCCAAAGGTGTTCATGGACACATGGTTAAATGAGTTTTCACTCATTTCTTCAAAAAGATCATAGGCACTCTCAGCATCTTTATTCAGGAAGTTGCCGCTAGATGAGGCATCGACGAAACATCAAAATTGATCTTCTAATCCATGGTAGAAGGTCTACCCAAGTTGCCATAATGGAACCTTGTAGTGCAGGCAACTTCTTAAAAGATCCTCGAATCGCTCCTAAGCATCATGTAAGGTGATGATAACATCATCATTAGCCATAACTAGCTTTAATTAGTCTGAATCAATAGACAAATGCTCCTACATAACGCTGGAGAGTCGTAATTCATTGGATATTCTTTCCGAGAGAAATACATTAAATCAAGGGTAAATCTACACTTTTGACATCATATCCTAAATGCAGTGCAATCACGAAGTTTCCCAGGGGTTAAATGAAGGTCAAATGAGCGTTAATGACTAATAAGAGGGTCCGTGCAGACAGAAAATGATTTTTCACGCATTTTGAGAATTAATGGACACCCGAAGCCCTAATTTCAGACTCGCTTAATTAACAGAGGTTATGATCAGGATAAAATTCACCTAAACCTTATAAAATTCATAGAATAATATTCTATAAGGTTTGATACGTTTGACTTGACCATATGAACCTATTTTGACCTAAAACAAAGTCAGACAAAAAGTTACCCTAATTTAGATTTCTACATAAATTACCCAGTCAAACTTGGTCAAAACCAAAATCTGACTTCACCATCAGATTCCTTGGGTCCAAATTAGGTTTGTATCAAATGGCCCAAGCAGAGATCATCTTGACCTAGTTTGCATTTTAGTCTAGTCTGACTCTTTTTCTTTAAAATAGCCCCTCAACTTTCAAAATCTATTGGAAAGACCCCCTAACTTTTTCATCTTCTTCACCAACAGGTCCCTCCCACCATTGCCCTGTGAACACATCAAGCACCCAACCTTCAATCAAAGAGTTCTCCCTAATTTCTCACCCAATCTCTTCCAAAATTGGAAGAACTCATGAGAGAATCCTCTTCCATCTGAGCCACATCTTGGGCTCTAATTCTTGCTCAAATCCTCATGCGAACACTTTGATATCAAGGGTTTCCTATTTCACAAAAGATCCAAGCTTCCAAGCTTGGTTTCCAAGCTTGGAACGACCCCCTGAACCCTATAAAAGGACCCACATTGCATTTCTGTGCTCCTTAGCTTAGTTTGGAGGTTGGACTCTCCTTCTTCCCTTCTCCCCAACCAACATCTTCACCAACTTCAGCGACCCTCTTGATCTAACCTCTTCGCCATCCGCCACATACAATAGGCGGTGGTACCATCTTCCTCACCTTCCTCCGCGTCTTGCAATACCAGCGAGCGCCGCCTACCTCCCCTCGTCGTCGCTGCTTCACCCTCGGGAGGGTTCGTCTTCTCCGAGTTCGACGTACCACCGGCAAGGACGCCCCTACCCTTTACATCCATTAGAGTTAGGTTAGTTAGGTTCTTCCTCCCTCTATTCTGTTTTCCTCTATTTAAAACCTCAATTCAACCATCGACACCACCATATGCCATCATCTTCACCATCTCCGGCCGCACCTCTAGTGAGGCTTCTTGATAAATGCCAGTTTATCATCATTCTTATGCATTAAAACAAACCTAGTGCTTAGGATTTTTCTCCGTAAATGGGTTTTTGGGTTGTATTTAGGCATCAATTAGGTTATCAATGGGTTTTTGGGTTGCATTTAGGCATCAATAGGTTTTTGGGTTGCATTGCATTTTTTATTGTCTTTTTGATGTGTTTTTGTGGGTGTTAAGGATATACAGATTGACAGATCCCTAAAATCCTAGCACTTAAGAAGGTAACTACTAAAGGAGAAGCCCAAACCAGTTGGAACTCAGCTTTATCCAACTCACTATAGCTGGAATCCAGCTCACTTGAAATTGGGTTAGCTCATCCTAACTCCATTCAGCTCATCTCAGCTGAATGGTAGCTCAAGAGAGATCATCTTAGCTCACCTTAGCTCAAGTCAACTAAGATCCAGCTCAACTTAGCTGAGTCTAGCTCATCTCAGCTCCCATCAGTTCACTGGGAGCTCTAGCTAGCTCAGTTGAGTTGACTAGAGTTCACCTCAGCTCAGGATCAGCTACATCCAACTCCACTCAACTCCAGCTAGCTGAAGATAACTTCATCTTAGCTCAGGAAGCTCAAGTCCAGCTCCCGGGGACTCAGCTTAGCTCAACTAAGTTGAGCTAAGCTACCTTAGCTACCTCAACTAGCTAGATCTTCCCCGGGTGCATCAGACCTAGCTCACCTCAACTCCTTTCAGTAGAAGCCCACTTGCTTTAGCTTGGCTTAGCATCTAGCAAAGAACTAGCAAGCTAAGCCAGCTAAAGTAGCTCCATGCCACCCTCTTCAACAGCTGCCAGCTCCAGTTCATCTCCAAACTTCTTCTGTCCAGCTCCTCCCCTCAAACCCTAGCTCCATTTGCCTACTCCTCTACCCTACTACTAATCTAAACTAGCTTATCTAGCTTAGCTTAGCTAAGCTCTAGCTCCCTTGGCCATCCACCACCCTAAAACCCTACCTAACTAGCTCCACCAACTAAGCCCACCTATAGTCCACCTAAGCTATCCATGTTGGCGCCACCTCAACCACACCTCTTCACCCCATGATCACCACCAAAAGGCACCAACAAGGTGGTGCCAAAACCACCATAACCACCTCCATATTGGCATCACCTTTTTCCCTCCAAAATCCATCAATCTCCACCCTACACCTAAGCCTGAAGCCCATCTCTACCTTCCATTTTCCCTCCAAAATTCCCCCTTCTAGAACATCATTTGGGCTCCAAAATGGAGGCAACCCCTCCACCATGGATGTCCACCATGGGGTGCCTCCATGTCCTTAACTACCCCCCTCCACACCACTTTGAATGCGCCAAAAATCCATGACCATAGATCCCATAACCACCACTCCAAACTCCATCTTAGCCATCCATTCCAAGAGCCACCTATACCCCCTATCCTACTCTATAAAAGGACCCTTAACCACCACCATTTTCCCCATCCACCAATATGAGGGTTGGAGAATATCCTGTGGATCGCAACTAAATATTAGACAGGAGGGGTGAATAGTATTGCTTTAAAAAATATGAGTCAGATTAAAAAATAAGACAATAGAGATTCATGCACAGAGTACACTTGATTTATAGTGGAAACCCAATCCGGGTAAAAACCACTACCTAAGCCTCCCAGCTTAGGATTTTTCTGACTAGTATAAGCTAGTCAATCCACTATTCTCACCACTTAAATGAGGGTGGCACAACCTCTTACAAACCCTTCTCTTTTATCCTAAAGAGAAGCAAAAACAACAACCACGGATCGTCCAAACAGGTTGGGATCCGTAAATCAAGACAACAAAATAGAATAACAATAAAATCAATTCTATGGAACCTCAATAAATGATCAAATATATTTTTCGGAGAGGTTCCAGGCGTCGTGCATTCGAAGAAAGTGAAGAATAGAGCGTGAAAACCTTTTGGAATAAGCACGAGAAGCTCTATTTTTGAATGGTGTTTCTCTTTAAAAGTTGTATGTGAATGGGCTGCGTACGACCTCTATTTATACAAAAAGTTTTGCTTGAATAGGAAACAAAATTGGTCAATCAATTAAGGTTAATTGGTCTATCAAAAAGTACTTTGGTCAATCAATTAAGAATGTTGGTCGATCACTTGTTGGTCGATCAATTAGCTTGGTTGATTGATTAAAAGGATTTTTCTCAACTTCCTAAAATGGACTGATTTGATCAGTCAAGTAAGTAGGTTGGTCGATCAAAGTGTTTTGGTCGATCAATTAACAAGTTTGGTCAATCAATAACCCTAAAATTTGGATTTGAAAAGATATGCGAAAAAATTAATTTTGAGTTTTATTTGAGGTTCCTTACAATAAAGTCCTAGACTCAAATAAATGAAAAAGATGCACATCAGCAACTATCTAAACTTGTGTCTTGAATAGATGGCTTCAATCCAAGATAGTCCTGAAATGTTAGTCTTAGCAATAAACATAATTTTTGTGCATCAAAACAAAGGTGCTTACACATTAGTGTTAACTCTACCTATGTCCACTTACAACTCACGGCCAAGAAGGAGGAGAGAAGAAGATTAAGGGGGCATCCCACCTGCTCCCTTGGTGCCTTCTTCCCCTTCTCTCTTCTTCTTCTGCTAATCCAAGGAGGAGGAGCATTCCATCACTAAGAGGACGGCCATGCAAAGGAGGAGTTTTTAGGGTGGACGTCCACCCTTGGGAGAAGCAAGCGCATGCCCCCCCCCGGGCTTGCAACTATCTTGGAGGACACCTTCCTAGAGGAGCCTTTCAAGGAAGGAGAAGAAGGAGCCCTCTTTTCAAGTCAAGGAGATACTCGACTTGGAGTAAGATGCCCCCTCTTCTTCACCATTTTATATAAAGGATTTGTGTTTTTCTTTTCTTGTATTTTCACGTAGAGTAGAAGCATTCCTCTATAGGTTTTATGTAAACAATTTCCTTTAATTCAAGTTTCCTTTAAGAATTTTGTTGCATAGTCTTTAAGAATTTTTGTCTAGCATTTTCTTCACTCCCTCTCCCTAATTACTCTAGGCCTCCACGTGCCTAGTGTGAGCTTAGGGAGAGGCTCCACTTGTCACCTTATTAGTAGTGTAGTGAATTAGGTGTAGACTATTTTCTAGCTATCAATAATTTGCGTGTTTCTAGTCATTTCAAAACATAAAAAATATAAATATGAAAAGACCAAAAAGAAAGTTGATTTCCATTTTGAAGCAAGAGATTCGATTTCGCAAAGAGTTTCCTCCTTGGACGACCCTAGATACCCCACTATCTAGGTTTAAAAATTGAAAAGCATTTGCGATTTCGCGTGTTACAACGATTTGAAACCCTAATTACAAATCACGTGTATTTTCGCAACACTTCCCTGTCGCTCCACCACACCATACGCCTTACCAACACTTCCTACACCTCTACCTCATCCACCCGAACCAAACCCCTCTACTTATTCATCGTTTCATCCACTCAAGCGACCCCCCAAACACACCCATTGCTGACCACCTTCTCCGTCACCATCCGCCCTCATCCGCGCATGAAACACCCCACGGACGCCGCCATCACCTTCGCCATCACCTAGCGATCCTCCTGAAGTGTTTTAATGTGGCCGTGAGGCTAATGAGAGCCTCATCATGAGCCATAACTAGCTCATTTTGACCCAATAAAGAAGACAAAAGCTCCTACATAACCTGGAAGATGGCCTAACTGAAGGAACAAGTGCTCTAAGAAGAAAACATGAAATAAAGGTTAAAAAGTGCAATTTTACCATTGCAGTAAGTCAACGGGATTTCTCAGAGGCAAAATAGAGGTCAAATGGTATAAATGAGATAAAAAGTGGGTTGAGTCAATCAGAAATGGGTTCATGCGCAATCTAAGAACTAAATGACACTTGGTAACCCTAAAACAGACCCGCTTAAATTAACAAGGTTCCGGTCAGAACAAAAAGCAAGTAAACCCTCTATAAATCATGGAAAAACATACTCTAGGGTTTAGAACACTTAATTTAGCCTTTGGAACCTAGTTTGACCTAGATTAGGGTCCTAGCTCTTCAATTAACCTAATTTGGGTTTTTACGTAAAATGTCCAATCAAACGAGGTCAAACCTGAAATATAACTTCGCCATTGGATTCCTTAGGTCCAAATTAGGTTTGTACCAAAATTTGGACCTAAGGAGGGGTCATCTTGACCTACTTTGCAATTTAGTACACCCAAATCACAAATTGGTCCCTATCTTTTGAATACCGTTGCAGAGAACCCCCTAGGTTCTTCGCCTCCTCTGCAAACCGGTCCTGCCGCCATTGCTAGGGCAGAACCGAGCTCCGGCGAGGTTCGGAGAGGGATTGCTCTCTAATCCCTCAGAGATTCCCTCCCAGAAATGGAAGGAGGATTCTTTGAGGAATTCCCTTCCTTATAAAGTCAATTACAATCGCTGGTGTGAACTCAATCTCTCGTGCGAACGCACGAGAGATTTGGGTATCCTAACCCCTTTCCATCTCCGGCGACCAACCTCAGGCAATTACGTGCCCTTCACGCCCTGCACACCAAGTCCAGCGCCTATATAAGAACCCACAACTCCGGCCGAAGAGGCTAAGCTTGATTTTGACGGAGATCCCTTCCAAATTCCTCCCTCTCCCATCTCCGGCCAAACGACCCACAAGCTCCGGCGACCTCCTTCCCTCCTTGTCGCTCTGCTGCCATACCAGCAACAGAGTCCTCTCCGCCGCTTCCTCCCGCGTCGCGCTGTACCCCGCGCGCGCGCTTCTGACCTCGTCTTCGTCGCCGCTTCCTCCCTCAGGGTCTTTCTTCCCCGACGACGGCAGTTACGAGCCGTCCTCTCCGCCGCCTCCCTTCCCTCCAGACAACCCCAGATACGTTCTCCACCCTCTCCTCTCTCTTTTCCCCCAACTATTTTACCTGATTACCCCTCGACAGTACCTAACCGCCTTCATCTTCCTCACCTCCGACCGCACTCCGGCGAGCCGCCCACACCACTCCGCCACTCCACACGACTCGCCAACCACCTCCGGAGCTCCGCCTCACCACCAGGAACTCGCTCCACCCCACAACTACCACTCTAGACCTCCATAACCACCCCCCAAACAACCCACCATCTCCGGCCACAGGTTGACCTAGGCGCGCATGCCTAGGCCGACCGACAACCTGCAGCATCACCCACCGCCTTCGCCGTGCTGCGGCGAAGGTTTCCAGCTATTCTGATTGGGCCAATAGGCCGTTCTGTGGAATCTCAGGTGAACGCCCCGGCCGCCATTAACAGCCGAAGCAGCAGGAAGCTTGGAGCAGCAGCAGGCGTCAGGCTTCCCAGGCGGCAGGTGCAGCAGCCTCTCACAAGTGTTGCGAGTTGACTGAGTTCAGCTTGGAGCAGCAGCAGGGCCTTTAGCGTGGGCAATTGCACACGAGAGTCTGCGGGCGCGCGTGAGGGAAGGACGAAACCTTTAGTCCCACATCGTGGGATTACAAGCCTCAGGTACACTATAAATTGGTTTTGTGATATACCCTTATCGCCTCAGTAAGCACAGGGGTGAGGTCCCTCACTGACCCCACACCCGCCTCGTCCGCGACCTGACCACGCGGACTTGGCGGATCCGACCCGACCTAGACCTACGCACTCCTCGCGCATCACACCACCTTCAGGTAAGCCTGGTCCCGGGTACGATCCGACCCGATTAATGCCTGTGGCTCTGGGAGAGCAGCTCCGAGTGAATTGCTTGAGAGAGAGAGACGCGCGGGTAGAGGGAGAAGGGTTAGGTTTTGCTCCTGTGCAGGCAGGCTGATCGCAGGAGAAGGACTTGGCCGCTGCAGAAGAAGGAAAAGCAAGCCAAAGAAGAAGACAGAAGAAGAAGAAAGAAGCCTTCGCAGGAGAAGGAAAGCAGAAAGATTAGAAGTCTTCGCAGAGAAGAAGAAGAAGGACAAGGGAAGATTGCAAAGAGATCAGAAAGGCAAAGCAGAAGGAAAGATACAGAAGCAGAAAGGAGAAGAAGGAAGAAAGAAAGATCACATTTAAGACGTCTGATACATAAATCAGACGTCTAATTCTACTTTTTCTAAAAACTCTTTGAATCAATTATATTTGCATGTAACAGTTGTATTCGTGGGTTTTACAAAGTATTGAGATTGCTCCCTGTGTTCGACCTCGGATACTCCGATTTTCGAGTAATAAAAATCTTTATTTGTTTTGAACGCTTTAGCGGCTATATTGCAACGCGATATTCTCTTTTAACAAACCGCACAAAAGCGCGACAAACATTTTGGCGCCGTTGCCGGGGAGCAACGGGCACTTTTAAAACTTTTGAGTACAACTTTTCTATCTAATATCCGACTTGACTTCTCTCTTTTACTGTGTTCATTCAGGGAAAGCAAAACAAAAAGGAAAGAATAGCAACTGCACAACAGACTCTCCAAGGAACAGGTAATCTCCATAAGTCCTCTCTCTTAACCCTCTCACAATCTAAAAAAGGAGGGAAATCAACTTAGGGCTACCTGTCTCATATTTAGTAACTCATCAAGTTGCCTGATTTTCATCTGTTCATCCAACTAAGGCAACTAGGGCTAAAACTTTCTTGATTGAGCCCTAGGTGCTAATTTCTACGGCAACTAAATTGGACCCACTAGAGCCAAGTTAGGGATTGCAAAGCTAGGGTTTTTAGAGACACATCTTCTCTAAAACAAAGAAACAAACTTTCCAAAAAGAGGTGTGCCTAAACCGTGTTTGAAAAGATTTATACAAGAGGAACCCTAAGCAAATCAGGCTGATAATCCATTTGAACCATAAAAGGAAGGACCTAAAAGCTCTCAAAGGAACAAGAGGTGAAGTTGATCCCTCGGGTCAACCAACCTTAATATTAGATCACTTTTGCACTCAAAATACTTAAAAGTTCAAGTGGAACATTAAGCACCTTGATCTTAAAATAAAAAAAGTAGACTTAAGAGGTCAAGATCCCCATTCTGGTTTACCTGGAACCGCAGTGACAAGAGAGGTCGGGTGGGGGAAACCCTGTAACCCGTGGGGACGCTCTACCGTGTAGGGGTCTTTGCGGGACTCTCCCTCTCTGGCTGCCCAGGTATTTCTCAGGTGGACGATCTTCTGATCCAGGGGTCCATCTGCCCCAAATCTCTATAGTCACCCAACAATTCTTGGGTGTCTTGATTGGGTCCAGCACCTTCTAATCTCATCACATCTTTCGGTGCATGTTCGGTAGGAGGTCCTTAAGACCACCTTTAAGACCTCCCTTAGAAATTCATTCTCGTCGAGGCCAAGCCTCGACGCCCTTGTTTGTGCAGCAACCCCGCCACATAAATCTTTCATCTGACTCAGACCCTGATTCCCCTTCTTCTCCCATCATGGCACAACCCATTGAAGAGGAGAATAACCTTGAACACCAACTTCAACGCTTGAACGATCTCTTTCAGAACTTTGTAAACCCACCGCAGCGACCTATGATGCGAGATCACTATAATCCTGCTGCGGTGGCAATCGAACCCCGAGTACGAATCCCAATTGGAGGACCCGATTCTGATCTGAAGCCCAATATGATTCATGCCATACCGAAGTTCCATGGGCTTAACTCGGAGGATCCATTCCAACACATTAAACAACTCAAGCATTTGGCCTAGACCTTCGGGTCAGATGTACAAAACCGGGATATCCTACTCATGAAAATGTTTTCGTTCTCCCTCTTGGACAAGGCTGCACACTGGTATCAGACTCAGACCCGCCCGATCAACACATGGGAGGAATTACAGTCCGAATTTTTGAAAAAATTCTTCCCTGTTGGCCGGACAAATGCCTTGCGCCACCAGATCACTCATTTCACTCAACAACCGATAGAACCTCTTCATGAAGCTTGGGATCGATTCCTAGATCTCATGCGAAAGTGCCCCCATCACAGAGTTCCTAAGTGGGAACAAGTCCAGTCTTCTTACCAGGGACTCCGTGAGGATATTCGTCTATTCGTCAATGCAACATGTGGAGGAAACATCATGGGCCAACACGAGGACACGGTATGGGAGATTCTCGAAAACATGTGCGAGAACTCCATAAACAATGACTCCTTGGGCTTATTCGACAGGACGAATGCCCGCGCATCGACGAATCTAAGAGGGACACATGAGACGCAAGATTTGTCCACTTCTGTCGACCTGGAACTGATGGCCAGTCGGTTGGACAAGGTCTCTATCATAGAAAAGAAGGTGGACGAGCTAACTCGACATTTGCAGCAAGCCACCTCTGCACAAAATTCTTTTACACGACCTCCTCTGGCAAGGGAAACAGTGCAAAACATCTATCACCAACCTGCCAAGGGGATGGACCCATATCCACCCCCGTCTACCTCTCGGACCGGAGTGACCTCTGATCCCTTCTATTCGAGTTGGGGGAACTCTGAACCCTCGTATGCTGACTTTCCTGAGGTTCCTCAGAACTGCGAGGACCTCAACGCCATCCAGAATGACCCATACTCCAATACCTACAACCCTGGATGGTGAAATCATCCTAACTTTCAGTGGGCAGGAAATTCTCAAAAACCACCATATCAACCCCTCCCACAAGCTCCTCGTCCATATCAGCCGCCTCAGCCTCGGCCCAATCCCACCTACCAATCCGGGCAAAATCAGGATCAACTGACTCTTATCCTTCAAACACTGGCTGACATTCAAAAGACGAATGCGGCAATGCAAAAACAGCACAAGGACGAGATCACAGAGGTTCGCAACCAACTGGCCCAGATGGCAAATTCCCGCCAACCTGGCACCCTTCCTTCGCAACCTCTGCCCAACCCAAATAACGTGCCGACCCAGAGGCGCGTTATGAATCCAAATCCAGGCCACGCACATTTGATTTATCAGGCCCCTGCTACTCCATCACCAGACGGGATGGAGGCGTCAACATCTTATGCAGGATTGCAGCAGCAGCCACCCCCCTACCTAACCCAAACCAAAGTCAGGCCGGATTAAAGTCTGTAACAACACGCAGTGGTAAAACAACACAAGACCCACACTATCCGAACCACTCCAAGCCTGATAATCGCCAAGACCCTAGGGTAGTCATCCAAGATACTACTGTCCCAGATCAAGAACCTGGACCTATCCTAGAGGAACCAGCTAGGATCCCATTTCCTGAGGCCTTGACCAAAGGAAAAAGGACAACCAAACCTGTGGCTCCTGAGGAGGATCTGGTCAAGCTCTTTGAACAGGTCCAGATAAACATCCCGTTGATGGATGCAATCCGCCACATACCGGCTTACGCAAGGTTCTTGAAAGACATATGTACACCTAAACGTAAGCCGCGAACCAAGGATGGGAACCCAATCGTACTATCAGAGCAAGCCAGCTCTGTCATCTTGAGCAAACTCCCACCTAAGGCTAAAGACCCAGGAACTCCCTTGATTTCTTGTAAAATTGGTGAAACCTAACTTGATAGAGCCCTACTAGACCTGGGTGCCTCCATAAATTTAATACCTACATCCCTCCTTGACCACCTTGAAGAATCTGAACTTAAACCCACTGAGGTGACATTGCAGTTAGCCGATCGATCCATCAAGTCACCCAAAGGAATACTCGAGGATGTCATTGTTAGGGTACGAGATTTTTATTTCCCAGTGGACTTCATAGTACTGGACATGGATGCACCTAAGAACCCAAGGGACACCCCAATCATATTAGGGAGACCCTTTTTGGCCACTGCTAGGGCCAATATAAACTGCGAAGAGGGCCAGATAGAATTAAAATTTGGGAATCAAAATCTGAAGATTGACATTTTCAAGGCCCATCAAGGGATTAATTGCGGGGTGATAGAGGAAATTTGTGATGTCGAAGCCGTGGTTGATGAACTGCATATAGAGGACAACCTGATTATTCCTGATCAACCACTAGAGAATCAAAAACCGCTAACAGAGGAGTGCGGACATGATCTAGACACACCTATGACTCCTACCATTGCTCCCGATACAAACCCCGAACCACCCGCTGCTGCTGACAATCCTGTCACGGAACTCAAGCCCCTTCCTGAACATCTAAAATACGTCTTTTTGGATTCAAATCAGACGTTTCCTGTGATTATCAATTCTCGACTCACACCTGACCAGGAACTCCGTTTGATTTCTGTTCTCCAACAACATCGTAGAGCCATTGGATGGACTCTAGATGATTTAACTGGTATAAGCCCTTCATACTGCACACATCGAATCTACACTGAAGAAGGCTCACGACCTTCAAGAGAAATGCAAAGGCGCCTAAACCCTAACCTACAGGAGGTCATGAAAAAGGAGATCATTAAGTGGTTAGATGCAGGGATCATCTACCCGATCTCCGACAGTCGTTGGGTGAGTCCAACACAAGTGGTGCCTAAGAAGGCAGGACTTACCATCATCACGACTGAAACCGGGGAAGTCATTCCTACCCGAATAGCTAATTCGTGGAGAGTCTGCATTGATTACAGAAGACTAAATTCCTCCACGAAGAAGGATAATTTCTCACTACCGTTTATTGATCAGATCCTCGAGAAACTAGCGGGAAATAGATTCTTCTGCTTTCTTGACGGGTACTCCGGTTACAATCAGGTGGCGATCCATCCAGAGGACCAAGAAAAGACCACATTCACCTGCCCCTTCGGGACGTACGCGTTCCGAAGGATGCCGTTCGGTCTCTGCAATGCACCTGCAACTTTTCAGCGGTGCATGCTTGCCATATTCTCAGATATGGTAGGTGATTATCTGGAAGTCTTCATGGATGACTTTTCAGTTTTTGGACAATCATTTGACGATTGCCTCCAACACTTGGTCCATATACTCAGGCGGTGCATCGAGGTGAATTTGGTTCTTTCCTGGGAAAAGAGCCATTTCATGGTGCCTGAGGGAATTGTCCTGGGACATTTAATCTCAGAGAAAGGCATCCAAGTGGATCGAGCTAAGGTTAACCTGATTTCCAAGCTCCCTATGCCTAGCTCGATTAAGGACATCCGATCTTTTTTGGGGCACGTCGGTTTCTACCGTCGATTCATCCCTGATTTCTCCAAGATCGCGCGCCCCCTGACCAATCTTCTCTCCAAGGATGTACCTTTCGAAATTTCCAAGGAATGCACTCAAGCATTTGAAATCCTACGTGACCGAGTCACCCAGGCCCCAATCCTACAGTCCCCTGATTGGTCTCAACCCTTTGAGATCATGTGCGATGCATCTGACTTTGCTGTAGGAGCGGTTTTGGGGCAGAAAATTGACGGGATACCTGTGGTCATTTACTACGCCAGCAAAACACTGGATGAGGCTCAGCGTAACTATACGATTACTGAGAAAGAGCTGCTGGCCGTAGTATTTGCCCTGGAAAAATTCAGATCATACCTTCTGGGTTCCCGTATTATCGTATACTCGGATTACACAGCTGTAAGGCATCTCCTTGCCAAGAAGGATGCGAAACCTCGACTAATCCGCTGGATCTTGCTATTGCAAGAATTTGACCTCGAGATTCGTGACAAGGCGGGAAAGCACAATGTGGTAGCTGATCACTTGTCCCGCCTTCCTTCTGAAATTATTGATCCTTCCGGACTTATTACAGAACATTTCCCTGATGAGCACCTCCTGACTATCAGTACAAGTCTTCCATGGTTCGCCGATATTGTTAATTACCTGGCATCACATCAGATTCCGCCCGATTGGTCGAAGGCCAAAAAGGACAAATTGCGTTCCGATGCCAAGTATTACCTATGGGAAGACCCGTATCTTTTCCGCATTGGTGCTGATCAGATAATCCGACGGTGCGTCACGGAAGTGGAAATCAAAGACATACTCTCATTCAGCCATGACCAGGCATGCGGTGGACATTTTTCTGGACATAAAACCACATCGAAAGTCCTCCAGTGTGGCTTCTACTGGCCCACAATTTTCAAGGATGCATACGATCACTGTAAGGTATGTTCCCGTTGCCAGACTCTGGGCAACATGAGCCATAGAGACATGATGCCTCTACAGCCGATCTTGGTATGCGAAATTTTTGATATTTGGGGGATTGATTTCATGGGACCCTTTCCGAACTCGGATGGCTTCGAATACATCTTACTCGCAGTTGACTATGTGTCCAAGTGGATAGAAGCCATTCCGACCCGAACCAACAATCATAAAGTCGTTATAAAATTCCTCCATCAAAACATTTTCTCAAGGTTCGGGATTCCGCGTGCTATAATTTCCGACGGAGGGACCCATTTTACGAACGCTCAGTTCAGGTCACTGATGACCAAATACGGGGTGTCACACCGAATCTCTACTCCTTACCACCCCCAAACTAATGGTCTAGCTGAGCTATCTAACCGAGAGATCAAGAAGATCCTTCAGGTTACTGTTCGACCTGATAGAAAAGATTGGTCTTCTCGGCTTCCGGAAGCATTGTGGGCCTATAGGACCGCCCACAAGACCCAATTAGGAATGTCTCCCTTCAGACTAGTGTACGGGAAGGCATGTCACCTCCCCGTCGAATTGGAGCATAAAGCCTATTGGGCAGTACGAACCTGTAATCTCGACCTTTCTAAGGCTGGAACCCACAGAAGATTTCAAATGAGCGAGATCGATGAATTACGCCACGACGCGTATGAGAACTCGCGAATTTACAAAGAACGGGTTAAAGCTTTTCACGACAAACACATTTCTAGAAAGGTCTTTCATCCTGGTCAAAAAGTTTTACTCTTTGATGCTCGACTCAAACTATTCCCAGGAAAGCTAAGATCCAAGTGGGTCGGACCCTACCTAGTCTGCCAAATCTTCGGAAATGGAGCTATTGAAATCAGCCCACTCAGCCACGATTCTGAACCCTTTGTCGTGAACGGGCAGAGACTCAAGCCGTTCATTGACATGACCGATATAGATTTGACTGAGTCATCCTTTACCCTCCATTCCTCTTGAGCTCATTGTGCCCAGTCGATGGCGTAAAACTCAGCGCTTAACGGGAGGCAACCCGTCATTCTTTGAAAAACCTGAAACCGTTTCTGACATCTCTATGCGGAACTCATATTGCACTTTAGGGTTCATCCATTAGAACAGCCGACTTCACCTCAGGTATACCTACCCGAGATTAGAAATCGTTCGCAACAAGTCGCTTCGACCCATTCACTCACCACACACCTGTCCTAATACATGAACTAAGCTGAATTCAAACCCACCTAATTTACAATGGGGACATTGCAAATCTTAGGCATGGGGGGGTATGAAAGTGCAAAATGTCAGAAAATTCATATCAAGAAAGGGTTTCACATAAAAAAAAGAAAAGAAAAAAAAAGAAAAAAAAAGACTTGTTAGAGGGGAGGAACAATTCAAGGTCATACAAATGAGAGGAGGAAAAGAAGAAAAAATGACAAAAAGGAGCACAAAATGAAAAGAAATAGTCATTAGTAAAAGATTAAGGGGTTAACTGAAGTTCTAGACCGAATCAAGAAAAAGAAAAGAAAAGTGCCACGGAGATATAACAAGAGATTAGCGGGAACGCTGGTCTTAGGCTTTTTGGGCTAGTACCTTTAGCTTAAAAATTCACGTATCCATTAAAATCTGGATAATCCTCAAGAGGTTGAGGAAAATGCGAAGCTTGAGTATTAGGTCTAAGGCTTAGGAAGTATTCGGCCTCGTTAACTGACCTCCGGTTTGCGGGATTCGGTAACCTAAGCACCCAAATTCACACACAGTCTGGTTCAGTGCGCATAAACATCCAAATCACGCGAAAAGCGTTTAATGTTCTGAAAAAGTCACCTAGATTAGGAGCGGTCAATCAACACAAGTTGATTTGGATGAGTTCCCAGCACGGAGAGACGGGAAATTCCCCTCGAAGATGCGTAACAACATATCATCTCCTCGGTGCTTGTCTCTTAGGATATTTAAATATCCTACTGGGGGCATGTAAGCACTCTGCTGGTTCAGATACCATGGGTGGCATTATCACGAAATGTCAATCGCCAGGGTCTGAATTCGGCCACGGAACGCCATGGGCGGGATAATCTCGAAATCTCGAAAGCCAGGGTTCCGGGGGTTGCCATGGGCGGGATTATCTCGAAATCTCGAAAGCCAGGGACCCTTGAGGATTGATGATGGGGACGAGGAATCCGATACAGACCGTGTTGAGAAGCTAATTCGAAGCTAGAAATAAAAAGAAAAGAGAGAGAAAAGCTCTCCAAACAAATAAATCCTCTATCTCTCTCTTACAAAAAATGCACTGCAAACTGAGCTTAGGCTAAAAATATCTCAAGCATGGGTGCTTTAACCGCGGAGTCCAACAAACTTTAGGTTAGTTTCTGTGGGCCGTAGAAACCTTTGCAGAAGACTGAGGCTAAAGCGGAACAGGTCCGGATTTTGGTTGGTACTTGAGTACCTCTAGGCCTATTGTCGGCATTCCCACCTAATCACAAAAGAAAAGGAGAAGCACTTATCATTGTTGACAGACACTCAGGGTCTAGAATGTAAGTTAAAACTTTGAAATTTTGCTAAGGGACTAGCAAAAGCTAGGCATGGGGGTATGATGAGAGCCTCATCATGAGCCATAACTAGCTCATTTTGACCCAATAAAGAAGACAAAAGCTCCTACATAACCTGGAAGAAGGCCTAACTGAAGGAACAAGTGCTCTAAGAAGAAAACATGAAATAAAGGTTAAAACTGCAATTTTACCATTGCAGTACGTAAATGGGATTTCTCAGAGGCAAAATAGAGGTCAAATGGTATAAATGAGATAAAAAGTGGGTTGAGTCAATCAGAAATGGGTTCATGCGCAATCTAAGAACTAAATGACACTTGGTAACCCTAAAACAGACCCGCTTAAATTAACAAGGTTCCGGTCAGAACAAAAAGCAAGTAAACCCTCTATAAATCATGGAAAAACATACTCTAGGGTTTAGAACACTTAATTTAGCCTTTGGAACCTAGTTTGACCTAGATTAGGGTCCTAGCTCTTCAATTAACCTAATTTGGGTTTTTACGCAACATGTCCAGTCAAACGAGGTCAAACCTGAAATCTAACTTCGCCATTAGATTCCTTAGGTCCAAATTAGGTTTGTACCAAAATTTGGACCTAAGGAGGGGTCATCTTGACCTACTTTGCAATTTAGTACACCCAAATCACAAATTGGTCCCTATCTTTTGAATACCGTTGCAGAGAACCCCCTAGGTTCTTCGCCTCCTCTGCAAACCGGTCCTGCCACCATTGCTAGGGCAGAACCGAGCTCCGACGAGGTTCGGAGAGGGATTGCTCTCTAATCCCTCAGAGATTCCCTCCCAGAAATGGAAGGAGGATTCTCTGAGGAATTCCCTTCCTTATAAAGTCAATTACAATCGCTGGTGTGAACTCAATCTCTCGTGCGAACGCACGAGAGATTTGGGTATCCTAACCCCTTTCCATCTCCGGCGACCAACCTCAGGCAATTACGTGCCCTTCACGCCCTGCACACCAAGTCCAGCGCCTATATAAGAACCCACAACTCCGGCCGAAGAGGCTAAGCTTGATTTTGACGGAGATCCCTTCCAAATTCCTCCCTCTCCCATCTCCGGCCAAACGACCCATAAGCTCCGGCGACCTCCTTCCCTCCTTCTTGTCGCTCTGCTGCCATACCAGCAACAGAGTCCTCTCCGCCGCTTCCTCCCGCGTCGCGCTGTACCCCGCGCGCGCGCTTCTGACCTCGTCTTCGTCGCCGCTTCCTCCCTCAGGGTCTTTCTTCCCCGACGACGGCAGTTACGAGCCGTCCTCTCCGCCGCCTCCCTTCCCTCCAGACAACCCCAGATACGTTCTCCACCCTCTCCTCTCTCTTTTCCCCCAACTATTTTACCTGATTACCCCTCGACAGTACCTAACCGCCTTCATCTTCCTCACCTCCGACCGCACTCCGGCGAGCTGCCCACACCACTCCGCCACTCCACACGACTCGCCAACCACCTCCGGAGCTCCGCCTCACCACCAGGAAATCGCTCCACCCCACAACTACCACTCCAGACCTCCATAACCACCCCCCAAACAACCCACCATCTCCGGCCACAGGTTGACCTAGGCGCGCACGCCTAGGCCGACCGACAACCTGCAGCATCACCCACCGCCTTCGCCGTGCTGCGGCGAAGGTTTCCAGCTATTCTGATTGGGCCAATAGGCCGTTCTGTGGAATCTCAGGTGAACGCCCCGGCCGCCATTAACAGCCGAAGCAGGCGTCAGGCTTCCCAGGCGGCAGGTGCAGCAGCCTCTCACAAGTGTTGCGAGGTGACTGAGTTCAGCTTGGAGCAGCAGCAGGGCCTTTAGCGTGGGCAATTGTACACGAGAGTCTGCGGGCGCGCGTGAGGGAAGGACGAAACCTTTAGTCCCACATCGTGGGATTACAAGCCTCAGGTACACTATAAATTGGTTTTGTGATATACCCTTATCGCCTCAGTAAGCACAGGGGTGAGGTCCCTCACTGACCCCACACCCGCCTCGTCCGCGACCTGACCACGCGGACTTGGCGGATCCGACCCGACCTAGACCTACGCACTCCTCGCGCATCACACCACCTTCAGGTGCGCCTGGTCCCGGGTACGATCCGACCCGATTAATGCCTGTGGCTCTGGGAGAGCAGCTCCGAGTGAATTGCTTGAGAGAGAGAGACGCGCGGGTAGAGGGAGAAGGGTTAGGTTTTTCTCCTGTGCAGGCAGGCTTATCGCAGGAGAACGACTTGGCCGCTGCAGAAGAAGGAAAAGCAAGCCAAAGAAGAAGACAGATGAAGAAGAAAGAAGCCTTCGCAGGAGAAGGAAAGCAGAAAGATTAGAAGTCTTCACAGAGAAGAAGAAGAAGGACAAGGGAAGATTGCAAAGAGATCAGAAAGGCAAAGCAGAAGGAAAGATACAGAAGCAGAAAGGAGAAGAAGGAAGGAAGGAGAAGAAAGATCACATTTAAGACGTCTGATACATAAATCAGACGTCTAATTCTACTTTTTCTAAAAACTCTTTAAATCAATTATATTTGCATGTAACAGTTGTATTCGTGGGTTTTACAAAGTACTGAGATTGCTCCCTGTGTTCGACCTCGGATACTCCGGTTTTCGAGTAATAAAAATCTTTATTTGTTTTGAATGCTTTAGCGGCTATATTGCAACGCGATATTCTCTTTTAACAAACCGCACAAAAGCGCGACAAACAGAGGCCGTATTGCTTTTTTCAAGTATCCCACCGGAGCTCCATTGTCACCGCCATCATCTCTGCCTTGTTCTTCAAGCTCCAGCCATGAGAGCTCTAGGTTCCACTTCTAGGTCACGCGGATATGTTCCAGGAAGGCCTCCAGGTCCTCAATTGAGAGCTTTGACCTCAGTCGCTGCTCCAATTCGACAAACACCTTCTACAGTTGTATGCAAGCGAAGACGCAATGGGGATAGTCCCACATCGGTGAAAGACGAGCACACAGCTACGCATAAACTGAATTTTTTATTAGGCTTATTCGCCCAAGAACACGGTGGTCGGGTCCCCATTACCCACACACCTACCTAACTGCCTACGTGCACTCCTTGACTACTACACACGACCGGTAGCCCTGGACACTATACAAGATCCGTATACCCGAGTATGAATCTGGTTATGCACTGGGTTTGAGAGAGAAGGAAGAGAGGAATTTGTGAGAGTGCGGGGGAGGGTTTTGCTCTCTAAAGGTGTGGCTCGACACTTAGTCACTGAAGGGACTTGGCTCTCTTGTTCTGTAAAGGAGAAGACTCTGAAGAAGAGTAGAAGGGCCATACCTCTGAAGAACAAGAAGGAAAGATGAAGAGAAAAGGAAGGCTTGTCCAGAAGGTCTGAAGAGAAGAAAAAGGCTTTAAGAAGCCTGATCATTTAAGTCGCCTGATCCACATTCCAGACGTCTGATCACTGTAGCAACTGTTGGGTTATTTGGTTTAATTAAGGTATTTGATATGCATGTTTGATTAGGGTTAATAATTGGTGATTCAAATCACCATTATTTTGTCTTGATCTCTTTTTATTAAAGTGAACTCTTGAAATACTTTTGCTTATTATTGAATATCATGAGTAGATTGTTATTCATTGAATATCGTGTATCTTGCTCCATTTATTGTGCTCATTTACTTCAAATTAAAGATTAGCACATGAATTCCATATTTGTTTTCTATGTTTGACCTCAAACTTCATTTCTTGATTTCGAGTAATAAATTTTATCTGTTGATTGAGCTATTTAGGAGGCTTTTCTACAACGAAATGACTTAAAAACTCCTGTATAGACCCAATCAACATAAGGTCTTGCCAGGTTTTTGTTGGAAGGTCGTAATAGATCATCGTAGGGAAATTGTATGACCAATGGGGAAGAATTTCTTTAGGAAAGCACTTTTAATCTGAGGCCAAGTGGTAATGGGTTTGCCAATGGTTTTGAACCAGTAGGCAGCCTTGTCCTTGAGGGAAAATGGGAATAACCGCATCAGCCATATATCCTCTCTCACATTGCGAGAATGGGTCACCTGTGCGAGGAGAGTAAGTTCCTCAAGGTGGCTGAACGAGTTTTCCCTAGGAAGGCCATGGAAGTGCTTAATTAAGGTCAGAACGATAGGATTAATATCAAAGTCCCCTTCTGGTATGACGACCCCTAGTCTGTCCTCATAATTGGAAGGATTGTAAAAATCCTTAAGAGGAACGACAGGCTACTGACGGGGTGGCGGGTTTTGCCTTTGGTTGGCTAGGTTCATTACAGTCCTAGCCAACTGTTGTTGGTTTGCTTGTAGTTGAGCCAGTTGCTCAACCATCATGCACAGGGGTTGGGCGGGGGGTCTTGATTTTGTCCTTGTGGCATCTCAAGTAGTTCTAGGCCCAGTAGGTTGGGGATGGGTAAGCCAAAAATCAGGTTAGATTGTGGATTTTGGGTGGAAGGGTTAGAAATAGGATTGGAGGTGGGATCATAAATGTTTTGTGGGTGAGAGGTGGAAGCAGCGTAGGACCTATTTTGGGGATTTTCCATTTTTTGAAGAATGAAAATGAGAGGAAGAAAGCCTTTTTGTGAGAGGGGCAAAATCAAGAGTGTTGGACCCTAGTTCCATCTCTCTTCTATGTTTTGATGTTAACAAAACCATTTTAAATTCTAATATGTTTATGAAGTAATTTTAGGCCAAAAGAATCTATGGATGCAAGCAAAAAGATTGCACATGAAGAAAGAAGTTTTGAAGACTTTAGTTTTTATTGTATCTTAGAATTTTTTGTATGTCTCCAAACAAGTAAAACATAATCTAGGTGTTAAAATTAAAGTAGAGATAACTAGGATTTACAATATCGTTCATTTACTCGGTTCTTAACTCAAAATCGACTCTTTCAAAACAAAGTCACCTAGAGTAGATTGCATTTCTCTAATTGATTTACACTAATGATCTTTGGTACTTGCTTGGCACAGGTTTGGACTTAGGTTCCAAACTGCAAACATCAAGTACCAGTACTCATCATGAGTACCGGTACAAAGTGGTCACAGTTTGTGAACTGGGTTTTTGCCTGGACCTTACAAGTACCGGTACTCATCATGAGTACCAATACACGTAGGTCACAGGACTCAAGTCTATGTGTTACAAGTACCGGTACTCATCATGAGTACCGGTACATGTAGGTCACGGGACCTAAGACTGTGCGTCACAAGTATCGGTACTCACAATGAGTACCGGTACCCAGTGATTTGGGTGTACTGACTGTATGTAGTTAGTACCAGTACCAAGAGTTCAGTACCGGTACCAACTAACCATTGTAACCAGCCTGAATGGCTAATTTGCAATTAATCATAATTCTAATGTTCCTAAAATACCCCTAACGGCTAGAATTCATGGGAGAAGTGATTAGTGATCTATATAAGCACTCTTTGAGTGTTGTTTTAGACACATCTCTTAAGAAAAATCACACTCTTGCCTACACCTTAAATTCTCCATTTTCAAGCTGAAAGAGAGTTTGTTTTGTTGCATACATTTCAAGGCATCTCATCATTTGCAACAAATCATCAAAGGCGACCATATTTTTCTGTAATCAATTGTTTGTTTTACGCCTTAGTTTTTCTTGTTAGATTTGGTTATACTTGTTATAAGATATACTCTTGTTGGAGACTTAGGAAATGGTTGTAAGCTTCTATTTACATTTTGCTTACACCTGTATCTTTATCTTTTCTTCATATCTTGTAATTGGGTTGAGGTAACCTGTTAATTACCTCTGATATTAGTAAATTGATTCCCTCTGAGTTGAGGGAATCGGATTAAAAATCCTAAGTCAGGAGACTTAGGTAGTGGAGTACCCAGGTGAGGGGAACCACTATATATCTTGTGCCTTTTGTGGTTTGATTTGTCTTGCAATTTTTTATTTCCCACACTATTCATCCCCCCTTCTAGTGTGCTTGTGATTTACAGATCCTACAGGTGGTATCAGAGTGGGTTGCGAAAAGAAGTGACAATTCTCTTTTGCTATGGCATCTCCAGTAAAGCGCACCGAAGGACAGTCGTCCACACGTCCTCCTTACTTTGATGAGACGGACTATGGATACTGAAAGAGGAGGATGCAAATCTTCCTCAAGGCCATGGATGACGACTCATGGATGTTTATCCAAGAGAAGTACGTGGATCCGGAGCCACAAGAAGGAGTGGCATGGACGGCAGAACAAAAGAAAAGGATCACGAGACATGCGAAAGCGATGAACGCACTCTATTGTGCGTTATCAAGAGAAGAATTAACCGTATCTCCGCGTGTGATTCCACATACAAGATATGAAACACATTGCAAGTCACCTATGAAGGTATGAGTAAAGTTAAAGGAACACATATTTCTATTCTAACAGAAAGCTATGAGTGTTTCAGGATGCAGAAAGGTGAATCAATTAAAGGGATGTACACAAGATTTGGAGAGATTGTGAATCCAGTGAAGAATGTTGGAGTCAAACTGAAGGAGGAACAACTTGTAAGGAAAATCTTAAGATCCCTTACAAGCGACTGGTCTCCAATGACCACAACCATTCAAGAGGCAAAAGATCTTTCTACTCTCTCATTAGATGAGTTAATTGGAAGCCTCGTGGCATACGAAGTCCAGTTAGAAAATATGAAGAAAAATGAAGAAAAATCCATAAGTAAGAAAAAGGAGTTTGCTTTCAAAGCTTTAAAGGAGGTATAGGACTTTGAAGACTCAAATTCCGACGAAGAATAGGAGCTTGCTCTTCTAACAAGAAGATTCAGAAGATTCATCCAAAAATAAGGTAAGAAAGTCAATAAATTTTCAAATGACATTATTTGTTTTGAGTGCAAGAAGAAGGGACATGTACGAAAAGATTGTCCAATGATCAAGAAGAAGAAGGAAGAAAAGAAGGACAAAGAACTTGATCAAAAGAAAAAGAAGACTTCAAGAAAGGCATTCAAGGCAACTTGGGATGATAGTGATTCTGACACGGAATCATCTTTTGAAGAATCTGAAGAAACAGAAGTTGCACATCTTTGCTTAATGGCAAACGATGACAACTCAAAAAATGAGGTAGATTCTGAAGTTACCTTTACTGAATTAGTACAAGCATGTGAAGATTTATATAATAAGGTTAGGATGATTAAAAAGGAAAATAAGGTTTTGCATGATAGTTATAGAACTCTAGAAATAGAGAAATCTTGTTTGGAAATAGAATTAAATATGTCCAAAGAAACTAACAATCAATTCCATGCAAAAATAGTAGAATTATAGGATATTTATGAATACTTCGAAGATACTTTGATTAATTTAAAAACAACTAGGCTGAATACGGAATTTTCTAATAATCTAAAAGCTAAGTTCAATAATAAAAAGAACACACAAAATAAATCACATGCACCTAGACATGCATGGATTTATCAAAAGGTCAATAATCTTAATAGTTATAGATCTAACACAAAAATGATCTATAAACCTAAGGATTTGAAAGGTACTAACCATCAAGGACCCAAAAGAAAATGGGTACCTAAAATAGATTTAATAAATTATCTTGCAGGTCAAAAAGGATAAATGGATCCTAGACAGTGGGTGTTCCAAGCACATGACAGGACATTCTGACCTCTTTATCAAATGGACCAAAATCGAAGATGGAAGACACGTCAAGTTGGGCGACAACAAACGTTGTCGCATTATTGGTGAAGGTACAATAGGAAACTCTTCTAAGCAGGTACGTAATGTTCTTTTAATGTTCTTTTAGTAGAAAACTTAAAACATAACATGCTTAGTGTTATTCAAATATGTGATAATGGATGTGATGTTTTATTCACTAAAGTTGGATTTAAAATATTAAAAGAAGGAACAAATACAGTTTTAATTGAAGGATTTAGATATGAAAATATCTATGCTCTTCATTTTTCAAAAGAGGAGTATGTAAAATGTCTGCTTGCCTCCCATATTGAAGTAGATCTTTGGCACCATAGGGTAGGTCACATTAATCACAAACATCTTAATAAGTTAGCCAAAAATGAGTTAGTAAGGGGCCTACCTAAACTAACTTATAAGAAGGATGTTTTGTGCAAGTCGTGTGAACTTGGAAAAATGCACAAAACTTCTTTTAAACCTAAAGACTTAGTTTCAACAACACGACCTTTAGAGTTGTTACACCTTGATCTATTTAGACCAACACGATTTGAGAGTCTAAATGAATCAAAATTTTGCCTAGTTATTGTTGATGACTTCTCTAGGTTCACTTGGGTCATCTTCTTGAAACATAAGGATAACTCATTTGATTCCTTCCTAAGTCTTACTCGAAGACTTCAAAAAGAAAAATTATCCTCTATTCTTAGACTTAGGACTGATCATGGGGGTGAATTTGAAAATGAAAAATTTTCAAGTTTTTGTGTCAGTTCTGGCATAACCCATGAATTTTCATTTCCTCGGGCTCCATCTCAAAATGGTGTTGTAGAGCGCAAGAATCGCACTCTATAAGAATGCGCCCAAACTTTGCTCTTGGAGTCTAGGCTTCAAAAATAGTTCTAGGCGGAAGCCATTAATACGGCATGTTATGTTCTAAATAGAACACTTTTAAGGCCTATTATTAAGAAAACTCATTATGAGCTTTATTATGAGAAGTCTCCTAGGATATCATATTTCAGGGTGTTTGGAAGTAGATATTATTTATTAAACACCCGTGACCGGCTTGATAAGTTTGATGCTAAAGGTGATGAAGGCATTTTTATTGGCTATTCAACAAGAAGCAAAGCTTATCGAGTCTTTAATAAAAGGACTTTTGTCATTGAAGAATCCTTGCATGTTTCATTTGATGAAACAAACTTAGGTGAACCAAAACCAAATCATTTAGATTCTGATGATGAAGATACCCCCTTCATTGATGTATCAAAAATAGAAGATTCACGAAATGTACATGATCTTCCAAATGAATGGATACACCATAAGGATCACCCTCAAGAACTGATTATTGGTGATATTGAACAAGGTGTAAAAACCTGATCTCACTTTAGAGCTGATTTTGTCCTTAATGCTTTTGTTTCACAACTTGAACCCAAGAAAGTTGATGAGGCATTAAAGGATGAATCATGGGTTGTAGCTATGCAGGAGGAGCTACTCCAATTTACTAGGAACAATGTATGGGACTTGGTACCCGCTCCTGAGGGTAATTCCATCATTGGAACCAAGTGGGTGTTTCGAAATAAATTGGATGAATCTGGTTCAGTGATCAGGAATAAAGCTAGACTTGTAGCTCAAGGGTATAACCAATAGGAGGGTATTGACTTTGATGAGACATATGCTCATGTTGCTCGCTTGGAGTCCATACGGATGCTACTTGCCTTTGCAAGTGCAAAGGACTTCAAGTTATATCATGGATGTCAAGAATGCTTTTCTTAATGGTTATATTAAGGAAGAAGTTCATGTTCATCAACCTCCCGGGTTCGAGGACCCAGCACACCCAGAGCATGTATACAAGCTCAATAAGGCATTATATGGACTTAAACAAGCTCCCAGGGCCTGGTATGATAGGCTCAGGACCTTTCTTCTTCAGCACGATTTTAGAATTGGAGTTGTTGATTCAACTCTTTTTATAAAAGAAGAAGGCATTGACATCTTATTGATTCAAATATATGTCGACGATATTATATTTGGATCAAATAAGGAGTCCCTGTGTCAAAATTTCTGTGAGACTATGAAGATCGAGTTTGAAATGAGTATGATGGGTGAACTCAGATTCTTTTTAGGACTCCAAATTTAACAATTAGACAGGAATTTACATTAGTCAAACAAAATATGTTCTTGAAATTCTCAAGAAATTTGACTTTGAAAATGTAAATGGCAAAGAGACTCCAATTGCTCTATCTACTTCTCTTGATGAAAATTTATCCGGTAAGAGGGTAGATGAAAAGAAATACCGGGAAATGATAGGTTCACTACCTTATCTCACAGCTTCTAGACCTGATATTCTTTTTGCTACATGTTTATGTGTGAGATTTCAATCTGAACCTAAGGAATCTCATTTTAATGCAGTTAAAAGAATAGTTAGATACCTAAACAGCACAAAAAACCTTGGTCTTTTCTATCCTAAAGCACAATCTTTAGATCTATTATCCTATAGTGATGCAGACTATGCAGGGAGTCGGACATACCGAAAGAGCACAAGCGGCACATGTCATTTTATTGGAGAATCTCTAATCTCATGGTTCTCTAAGAAATAGACTTGTGTTTCACTCTATAGCTGAAGCTGAGTATATTGCAGCTTCACTTGCTTACTCTGAGGTCATTTGGATGAGACAGACTTTGTTCGACTTTGGATTGATTTTTGCACAATCCAAGATATTATGTGATAATACAAGCGCAATAAATCTATCCAAAATCTGGTACATCATTCACGTACCAAACACATAGACATTAGAAAATTTTCTACATTCAGGTCATGATGTAGAAAATTTCTCAAGGTTTCTAGCAATATAAAGTTTACCCAAATCTGATGACTAGAAAAATTTATTAAATTCATGGGCAGTAAGAAAATAAGGTCTGCCCCTTGTCTAGTCCGCAAATTATTTAACTTTTCTATTGGTGAAAATTGTTTGAAAATTGGACTCATGGTTCTTGACTCAAACAGGCTTCCCTAGGTGAAATTTGGTGATTTTAGGAAGCCCCTAAGTGGTTGAACTTTTTTTTAAAAATCAAGATAGAAGTCAGGATTTTCGAAAATCAAACATCAATAAGACTAAAGTGGTGGAAAAATGAAGCAAGCAAGCAAAAAAGTGATTTTTAGGGTTCCACCACCCTCCAATTTTCATATTTTTTGATAATTTAAAGATTTTTTTAAGAGATTTTTGTGATGATGAAAGAGATGATTGGGGGTACTAACCTGAACTGCGGTGGAAGACAAGTTCACTTGAAACCTTCGCTCCAAGAAAATTCGAATCCCGCTCTCGCTCCTATTTCACATCTAAACAACACAAAACACAATTTTTTGAAGATCAAATAAAGCAAGAGAGAGACTAAATGAAGCTAGATCGTGCCTTCCCGGCAACAGTGCCAAAAAAGTGATATGAAAAAGCGTGATTTGATAAAATAGGGTTTTTCTCATTGCAACACGCTAATCCAATCGCTTTTAAAATTTGTAAATAACGAATACTCGGAGTGTATTCGAGTTGGCCCAAGGGAGGCAGAAATGCAAATTCAAAGTCTCTCGCTTAACAAAATGGAGATCAACTTTCTTTTTGTAATTTTGAATATAATATTTTTTTTTTGGATTTTTAAAACAAAGGGAAATAGAATAGGGAAATGAGAAAGAGGACTATACCTAATCACTAAAATCTAAGTGACAGGAAGAACATCTCTCTAAGCTCACCCTCGGTACGTGAAGACCTAAGATAATTAGAGAGAGGGTATGAGTGCACTAAAATAAAAAGAAAATAATTGAGTGCAACAAAATGTAGAAAGGCAACTTTTATATAGGAAGAAAAATTGTTTCACAAGAATGCTTGTAGATGAATGCTTCTACTACAGAAACGAAAATACAAAAATGATAAAACAAAAATCCTCCTAGTAATGGTGGTGAAGAGGGAGAATCCTTGCTCCAAGCTCAGCTACTCCTGGGCTTAGAAAGGATTCCTCCTACTCCCTTCTTGATGTACTCCTCCGAGTTGATGTTGTCCTCCTTGGCAAGCCCTTGGTGGGCGTGCCCTAGCTCCTTCTAAAGTGGAAGAATTCCACTCTAAAAACTCCTTCTTGGGCGAGCGTGGACCACCCTAAGAATTCTCCTCTTGGGCCGTCCTCCTGCCTGGCTCTCCTTGGAATTGGACCCTTTGGCGTGGGCATAAGAGAGAAGGGACAAGGGGAAGATGCCAAGGAGATAGTGTCTCCTTAATCTTCTTCTTCTCCTTCTTCCCTTGGGCAAATTTGGTTAGTGGGATATAGGTGGAAGAATACTAAAAAATATAGCAAAGGGTAATTTGATTGGTGATAAGATGGGGGTATATATAGGAGTTATGAAAGGGAGGGTTGGCGTGGATAAAAGGGAAGGCTAAGCTGGCCTTTAGAGGTGGTTATGGGGATCCAAGGGCCAAAAATTAATGGTTCCAAACCAAGGGATATAGCAGGGGTTTGGTGGCTTTTGGAAGGATGGCTAGGATGGCTAAATGGGGTAGTTATGGGGATCCTAGGGTGGAGAATCAATGGCACCATATGAAGGGGTGGTAGGCTTGGTAGTTGATGGTTGGAAGGACACCAAAGGTGGCACCAACCATGGAAGGGTGCCATGGTTTTGCACCAACTTTGAGGGCTTCTAGAAGGGAGGTGAGGTGGTTGGTGGAGATGGCCTTAAGAGGAGATGGATGGTGGTGATTGAAAGGAATTTGGAGGGAAAAGTTGGTGCCACTTGTGGGTGGTTATGGGGGGTAGTTGGTGCCACTTTTGGTGGCTCTTGGAGGTGGTTTTGGTGTGAATAAGTGTATGCATGGTGGTGCCAAAATGGAGTGGAGTACGTTAGCTAGGTGGACTAAGTAGGGTTAGTGGTGTAGCTAAATGGAGAGGGTAGAAATTAGGGTTAGGTTTTGGATGCCATGGAAGTGGAGCTTAGCTAAGCTAGCTACGCTAGCTTAGCTAGTAGGTGAGTGGAAGAGGAGGTAGAAGAAAGCTATGGTTTGAGAGGAGGAGCTGAGAGAGAGCTGTTTGAAGTACATCTGGAGCTAAAGTGAATTTCCCAGAGCTGATTCTGCTGAAGAGGTCTTCATAAGAGCTCAGCTACTCAGCTTAGTTAGCTAATTCTTCTGCTAGCATCTAGGCTAAGTTGAGTTGGTCTCAACTTGTTTGAAGATAGGTTCAGCTGGACCTGCTTCTGATGGGAACTCCTGAGCTAGCTTGATTACTAAGTTGATGAGTAGTAGCAAAGCTGGAGTTAGTTCAACTGCCGTGGGCTAAGTGGACCTAGGGAGAGCTAGGTTGGAGCTAGAATGAACTCCTATCAATTAGTTGAGTTAGCTTAAGCTCCCAGTGAAATGATTGGAGCTAGGATAAGCTAGTGTCAATTAAGTTGAGCTAGATCTAAGCTAAGTTGAGCTACCCTGAGCTACCATCCAACTAAGATGAGCTGAGTAGAGCTAGAGAGAGCTAAACCCAACATACATAAGCTGGTATCTAGCTGTGATGAGCTGGATGCAGCTGTGGTCCAGCTAGAATGCGATTCCTCTTCACCTACTACCTTCCTGAATGCTAGGGTTTTTGTGATTTGGATATCTATTCATCCCTAACAATCAAATAAACATGTCAAAAATACCAAAAGTTATACAATGCATGCCTAACCTAAGTGATGCCTAAATGCAGCTTGGAAACCCATTTGCAGAGTTAAAACCCTAAAAACTAGATCAATTTTAAGGCATAAGGATGATGATAAATTGGCATTTATCAGTGTCTCTTTCAGATTCGTTGGTGTATCCATATCTACAACAATAAAATCAACTGGAAAATAGAAATCTTGGACTCTTACAACTACATCCTCAAAAATTCCATGAGGTGACTTAATAGATCAATCTGATAACTGCAAGGTTACTTCCGTGGGCTTAAGTTCAGAATCCTTGAGATATCTCAGGTGGGATGTGGGAATAAGATTAATGGATGCACAAAATTTGAAAGAGCTCGATTAAATTATAAATCTCCGATCTTGTAGGAGATCAGAGGGGTGCCAGGGTCTTTTAATTTCTGAGGAAGCTTGCTCGAAATAATGGAGCTAACTTGCTCAAATAGCAAAATAGGACTTCCGTTAGAATTTCTCAACTTTCGCCTAGGAGTACATAAATTCTCCAAAAATCTCATGTAAGTCGGTACATGACGAATAACATCCATCAAGGGAATGCTGATTTATACTTGCTCAAAGAGCTTGACCAAGTCCTCATCAATCTGAGTTAGTTTTCTACCCTTATTTCCCTTAGTCAAAGCCTTAGGAAATGGTGTGGTCCTAAGTTCATCCAGGATGGGTTTTGTTGATCCATGGTTATCCACAATAACCACCCCAGATTGAGACGTATTAGGATTAGGTTTAGTGTATCTCTTAGGTTCAGGATCCTTAGTACATTTACCACTGTGGGTTGTTACAGAATGTAATCCCATAGGGTATGAAGGAGTAGGTAAGATTGGTGACTGTTGCTGCTGCTGAGATGCATCAAGTACAGAAGTTGATGCTTCTGACCCATCTTGATATGAGGGTGAAGACGGGCTTGGTTGTACATAGTGGATTTCGCTTGATCTTGGGTTCACAACATACCTTTGGTTTGATATGTTGCTAGGGTTTGGTAGTGGTTGAGAGGGTAATGCACCTAGCTGGCGAGTCCCAACCATTTGTGCAATTTGGTTATGCATATCTGCCATATACGCTGTATGCTACCTCTACATAGCAGCATTGGTTTTCTGCATATCAACCAATGTTTGAAGAATCATGCTCATTTGGTCATCTTTACTAGGCCTAGACTGAAAATTCAGACTGGGCTTATGTTGAGCTAGCTGATATGAGTTCGAATTTTGTGGTCGGGGTTGATATTGGGGTCTAGGATTTTGAGGATGAGAGTTCCCCAACTAGGAAAAATTGGGATGATTATGCCATCCAGGATTATAGGAATTGGAATAGGGGTTGTTCTAGATGGCGTGGAGTTCTTCACAGGGTTGAGCAACTCCAGAGAAATTAGAATATTAGGGTTCAGAGGACCCCCAACTGGAATAAGCGGGTTCGGAGTTTCCTTCGAAACCTAAGTCAAAACAGGATGGATACACATCCATCCTAGTGTGGTGAATATTATGCACGGCCTCCCTCCTTGCGGGCGAACGTGTATGCATGTTTTGCTGAGAAGAAGTCACTTTTTGTCATTGGTGAATTATATCATCAAGCTTCTTCTCTAAAATAGAGACCTTATCCAGTCGACTGGCCACAATCTCGATGTTGATGGAGGAGGATAGGTCTCATGCCTCATGTGCCCCACGTGGATTCGTCAATGCATGGGTAGTCGTCCTGTCGAACATACCCATGGACTTATTGTGTATGGAATTCTCTGACATATTCTTGAAAATTTCCCAAATGGTGTCATGCTTGCCCATAAAGTTGCCTCCACAAGCGACATCGACGAAAAGTCGAATATCTTCATGGACCTGTTCCCATTTAGGAACTCCATGATGTAGGCATTTTTTTATGAGATCAAGAAAGCGATCTCATGCCTTATGAGGTGGTTCCCTCGCATTTTGTGAAAAATGCGTAATCTGATGCCTCAGGGCATTAGTACGCCCTACTGGGAAGAATTTTCTCAAAAATTCGGCTTGCAACTCATCCCAGGTATTGATCAGTTGATTCAAAGATCGATACCAGTGGGTAGCTTTCTCTTTAAGCGAGAAAGGGAACATTTCCATGAGCAGAGTGTTCTGATTTTGTACAGTTGGCCCGAGGGTCTGAACCAAATGTTTCAACTCCTGAATGTGCTGGAATGGGTCTTCAGAACCCATCCCATGGAAATAGGGGATTAAGCTGATAATCTTTGGCTTGAGCTCAGTCTCAGGTCCCTTAACTGGAATACACACTTTGGGCTTTATAGACACTCCTGTGGGATTATAGTAATCCCGCATTTATGGACGTTCTTGGGGGTTCGCCAGTGCGTTAATAAGATCTGTGAGAGTCTGTAGTTGGTTATGAAGGTGCTGGATGTCACCCCCTTCTCCTTCTGGACCAGGGTTCTCCATCGAGTTAGAATCAGAGTATGAAGAACTTGGGTTGGAGAAGATAGGAACCGGATCATAAGAGGACCCAAATAAGCTAGTCGGGTGCTGGTTCCATTGTGAGTGAACCAATAAAGGAGGCCTTAAGAATGGTCTTAAGGATCTCATCCCGTGCAAGCAATAAAGAAAAGATGATGGACTAGATATTAATCAGACCTAATCAAGACACCCAAATATTTTTGGATGACTTAGGCTGGTTCGAGGCAGATGGCCTCTAGATCACAAATTCACCAGCCCAAGAATTACTTGAGCAGCTAGAAAGGGAGTCCTGCGAAGACCCCTACATGGTAGAGCACCTCCGCGGGTTACAGAGTTCCTCCACCTAACCTTTCTTGTCACTACGGTTCCAAGTAGACCGGATACATGTGAATTGGGTCCTAAGTCTACCAAATTTTAAGCCAATTCATGCCTTGAATTATCACTTGATTTAGAGTTAGATTCAGGTTGTGACCTAATTTCTACGTTGATTGGTTCACTAAGTGAAACAACTTCACCTAACCTAGTCTAATGTTTAGGATGTAATCCGGGCAAACTCACCTAAATCACCCTATTTTGGTTCGACAAGCAAGTTATTATTAAGTCACCACTTTTAAGGTTCAAGTGATCTTAGAGACTGTATTTTAGGTTTTAAGTTGTAAATCAATTCAAACAAGGCTTAGATAGCACACAATGTGGATAATAATTTCCTTTATGGCTTTGCAAATGTGTACTAGAAAACCCTAAAATTCAACCCTAATTTGGCTCTAAAGTGGAGTCCAATTCAATTTCAACGATCCCTTTGGACTCAATCAAGAATGTGTTAATCCAAGGGTTTAGTTAATTTCAAATAAGTCCTTATAGGCATAGGAAATGTTGGGTCGTGTCCTCTAAGCAGATATATCTCCATATCCACAGTTAAATCTCATAATTCTTGCTGTAAATGATATTGCTAAGAAAATAAGGCAAGGTTGAATCCTAAAGTTTTTTTTATCTATACAAACAAGGAGGGGATTAATGAGAAAGGAAAGAGACTTACCTACCATTGAGTGGTTGTTCTCAGTTCCAAAAAGTCAAGTGCTCAGGTTTAATTTGCAAAAATAACCAAAACAAGGTAAATGCATCAGCAATTAGAAATATTCACAAATATAGTGATAATTGCGCATTGCTCCCCAGCAACGGCATCAAAATATTAATGTACTTCTATCATGTTTCAGAAATCACGTAGTAGCATAGTTGATAAAAGTGCAATTAACATTTAAAATTTATATAACTCGAAATAAAAGTATTCCGAGGTCATCTCTGGGAGCAACAAAATGTGCAATTACCACTATCTAAATTATTTACAATTTACTTGGGTGAACTTGTAATACGGAGTCAAGCTTGGAAATTAAACAAGTTCATAATCGCACTTTATTACACAAATTAAATTGTTGAAATCGAGTGCGAGAAATGTTATCGCAAAAATTATTTAATGCTCAATAAAAACTAATAATGAAATAATGATGAAGTATTCACTTAATTAGGCATAAATGAGCATTAATAACAATGGTTGGCAAGATAAGGCAACTAGAAACGCTTAAAAACAAACTTTGAAATGAAATCAATAATGTTTTCAGATCTACCCTTGAGTTATTTCACTTTGGTCCCTAAAATTGCAATTAGGTCCTTAAGAATGTTTTCCAATAGGTCCTTTTTTTGCAAGAAGGTCCTTGGACCTTTTCTCCTTCCTTTCTCCTTCACAGCCAGTGACCCACACCGGAGACTCGCCGGAGTTAAGATCTGTCTATTGGATAGGGACGGCGAAGGAGTGATATAGTCATTGATGAGATGTCAACTTGACGGTGGTGGCAGATCTGCGATCGAGGTAGCGATGGAGACGTGGGAACCTAATGGAGTTGGAGAAGACAACGCGGCTCCGGCGATGGCCTGCGAATAGAAAACGAGGTCGTTTAACCTTGCATTTGGTGCAAAAGCTTCGGTGTGAATCCTCGAAGCAAAGCCCTAATTCTATTGGGGGGATGGCCATATTTGGAGGTGTGGCGGTGAACCTCATCAGAGCTCCAAATGGAGGTGGTTGGTGAAGATGGTAATGTGGTCGAATGAAGGGTTTGAGGTGCCTTGAAGCTACAGGGTGATGCGAGGAATAGAAACCCTATGTTTATTGGACGAGAGAGAGAGAGAGAGAACCGATGGCGGTGGTAGGCTTGTCAGTGACGAACGGAGAAGGAATTTGAGTCGAGGAAGGGATGGAGGAGGCGAGTCCGTTGGTTGGGAGCACGGCGAGGAAGCAAGGGAGGTAGGCATGGTCTCCTTTGGTGGCGAGGGTCGGCGAAGAAGCGAGTCAAGGAAGGCTCCAGGGTCCGCTAATGGCATCACCCAAGGAAGAAGAAACAGAGGAAGGAAGGGTGCAATTTTTGGACGAGGAGCTTTGGAAGAGGTGGTCGAGTCTTTATTGATGGCTCTCCGCACTTTCCAAAGCCTACGGTTGTAAGAAATGCTCAACGAAGCTCGCAAACTCCGCACTTGCTTTGACCAAAGAGATAGGGCTATAGAGGCATCCATTGACGGAGAAACAACTGCTGGAAGATGCGAAACGACAAGAGGAAGAAATTCTCTTAGAGTATTAGAAGCAACCGTGGCCTACAATGGCTGCAACTTGAGCTCAAAGCTCAGCGTGAAGCACGGTTAAAGGCAAGGCGAGGAGGAAGATGGCTGACATCAGCGTGACATCAGTGGGGACCATTATGCAAGGGAAGGTCCTAAAAGTAATGATTTTGGACCAGATTAAAAGGATTTTAAATTTAAGGACTAGAATGTGAAGTAAGTGCAAATGAGGTTCAAATCGGTTTACCTTTTATGGTAGCTTAATTAGCACCTAGGGAATTTTGTATTTTGATATCTTTTGCATGGGAAATTTACAATTTTGCCCAAAATGTACCAAATTCCTGCCTACATTTCTGTTTTTTGTCGAAGTGGGTTCTGATTATCAAATCAACTATGCAAAATCTTATAAAATATTTTATTGAATCTTTTTGAAGGAGTTTTTGAATGTCCCTTTGGGCAGGAAAAGCCGTTGTTGGATGGCCAGTCGCCTGAGGGGGCTCGGTGCCGGTGCCGGTGTCTCTGCTGGTTGGGAGGTATGGCGTTCGCAATCCTAACGCAGGAAGATGCGTGATGTGCGTGTCCTTGAGGGTGGTAGGAACTTGGGTAGGAGGGACTTTCGAGATGGTTGGGGCAAAGGTCGAAGGGAGGTGACCTGCTATCGATGTCGCCTCCGTGGGCACCTGGCGGCGACCTGCCGACGCCCACTGTTGTGTCTGGCATGCGGAGGTTTTGGTCACAAACGGGATGCCTGCCTGATGGCATGTGATGGTTCTGGGGGTAGGGACTGCGATTTACCTTTGTGGCTTCGCGGTAAGGTGCAGAGGCCCCTTCCCCCTCCCCCCCCAATGCCCGGGGTTTGCGCTTTGGATGTGGAGGTTCCCCTGACTGAGGATGTAAAAGTAGCCGAACTGGCTCTACGTAATGCTTTGATTGGAGAAGTTATGATGGGCACCATATCGATGGACAGAGTTCGAAAACTGGTGAGATCTCTCTCTATCAACTGATGATTGGAAGATTACGATTATTTCGTCGTCGCGTTTCGTGCTGTTTGATATGGGTGCGGGTGATGCTGAAAGATACTGCTTTCAGACTAGTTTTTCGGATGGGCTATCAGTGATCTGGCAGCTGGTATCCCCTTTTGATGGATCTTTGCCTGAACGTCCTCCTCAAAGAACAGCTGCCAGGTCTGGTGTTCTTGAAATCAGAGGTCTGCCTCTGCATCTGAGATCTAGGAAGGTGGTGGAGAACATGATAGCCGGGTTTGCATCTATGGCCGTGGATGTTGCTGTTGGGCTGACTGAAGGAAATGCCAGTGCTTTGAAGGTAAGGGTAAAGGTCTTCAGGGCTGGTGCCATTCCTGATAAACTGACCCTCAGATGTGGGGGCAGTTCTTGGATGCTCCATCTGAATTTTATTGTGGCAGGTCAAGAGGTCGTCTCTAGATATCACCCCCCTCTTATGCTGTGGTGCTAAAATCTAAAACTCCTCCCTTGCATCCAAATTGTGTTAATCAAGAGTTGATGGCAGAATGTTCTAAAGGCAGGGATTTGGTTGGTAAGGTAGGGAACCTAGGGGATGTAGAGACGAGGTCTAAAGCTCTGGCAGGTGTGGCTGAGGTATCTCTGGTCCAACACCTCCCCTCCTTGCAACCACATGGTGACTGTCAGGAGGCGGTGGTAGAATGTTCGAGTAAGAGGGAACTGGTAGATGAGGTGGGGAGTCTGAGAATTATGGAGAAGAGTTCGGTAGTTCAGGACACTATAGATGATGTACCCCTGATCCAAGAGGCAGTTGCTGTGATGAAGGCTAATGGAAAGGAAATGAGTTTATCAAAGGAAGTTGTGAGTGAAGGTATGAAAACCCATCTGGGTGAGCCTGATGAAGGGATGACTATAAATGTGTTTAATGAGCATGCTGTCTCTGATATGGTGGACCTCTCTGTGAATCATGTGAACCTACAGTCTTGCTCTCATGTGGCTGAAGTCGTGCATTCGAAGTCAAAGACTCCATCTACTGCTAGGAGTTGGAAACCTCCCTATAAGCTGAGGTTAAGAAGGCACACTCCCACACCAAAGGTTGATGAATCAGTCATGGCAGCTGTGATGAAGGTCAGCAGGACCTCTGCAGCTGTGGAAGGGACTGACCTAATTCCCAAATGAAGATCTTGAGCTAGAATGTGCGTGGACTGCATGATAGAAGTAGGAGGGGGTCTCTAATTAGATATCTGCGTGAGTGGGAAATCGATTGTGCCATCCTTCAGGAGACACACATTGATTGTTCTTTTGATAAGGCATGGGAAGAGATGCGAGCAGGATCTGCAAATGACCTTGTGGTGGTCAATTCCATTGGCAGGTCTGGGGGAATTTCCATTTGGTGGAAGAAGCAAATGCTGTGTTTACAGGAGGTTTCCATGGCTAGGCACCTGCTGACCTGTAGATTCACAAGAGGCCAGGGGGACAGTGTCTTCTATGTGACTGGTGTGTATGGGCCAAACGATCCAAACAGGAGGCAGGAACTGTGGGAGGACTGGAATCTGGCTACAGAATTTGTGGGAGGGGGGGCTTGGCTTGTTGGAGGGGATTTTAATTGTACTTTAGTGGGGAGTGATAGACCTAATGGGGTGGTTGACAGTTCCTCCATAGGATTTCAGTTGGTGGTCCCGGCCTTGGGGATGTGCGAATTTCCATCATCAGGGGCTGAATTCACTTGGAGGAATGGTAATGGGCTCATGTCCAAGATTGACAGATTTTTTGGGAATGCTAAGCTGTTGGATCTCTTCCAGATGTCATTCGTGTGTGGTCTTGAACGTCCATTTTCTGACCACGCACCGCTGGTGTGGGACAATGGTGAACTGGTGATGGCTGGATCCTATTTTAAATTTAGGAGATCTTGGCTAAGGGAAACAGGATTCAAAGACATGCTTGCCAGCTGGTGGAGGTCACGGCAGGGTGAGGGCACAGCCACCTTCAGACTGGCTTCTAAGCTTAAGGCTCTGAAAAGCAAGCTGAAGGAGTATGGAGATATTGTCTCAGCTCTTAGACATCAGAAGCGTCATGTGGCCTTGCTGAATATTCAGGAACTGGATGCCAAGGAAGCTGTGAACCATCTATCTGAACTTGATCTTGCTGATAAAAGAAGATGGCAGGGGGTGGTAGCTGAAGAAGACCTGAAATTGGAGATGGATTGGAAGGAGTGATCTAGACAGCTATGGCTAAGTGAGGGGGATGCAAACACCAAATTTTTTCATTTGGTTGCTAGTTCTAGGAGGAGAACAAATCTGATCTCTTCGATGGTTGTGGAGGGGCAGAGAATTACCTCCTTATCTGATATCAGAGCTGAGGCCGTCAGATACTTCAAGGATTCTTCAAGAGCTACAGGTAGGGGCAACTGGAGAATGACAGCAAATGATTTGCTCAAGATTAATGAGTCTCAAGGGGCCAGCCTGATTGAATCTATTTCTGAAGCTGAAGTTTTGAAGGCTATTAGTGATCTCAATTGTGAAGGATCTCCTGGTCCTGATGGGATCCAAGTTTTCTTCTACGAAGAACTATGGGACATTGTGGGCTCAGAGGTTATGGGGTAATTAGAGAATTCCAAAGTGGCAATTTTGGCTTTGAAAGAATTAATAGATCTTATCTCTTTCTTTTTCCTAAAACTCCGGGTGGTGAATCTTTCCAGGATTTTAGACCTATTGCTCTTTCTAGCTCCTTGTATCTGGTGATTGGAAAGGTTCTGGCCAATAGACTGAGGCCTGTTCTGCAAGTTTTGATCCATCCTGCTCAATCTGCTTTCCTCCCAAATAGATCTCTACAAGAATCTTTTATCTTGGCTCAAGAGATCGTTTGTGGCTGTCATAAGAGAAGATGCAAGGCCTTCATGTGGAAGGTCAATTTTCGCAAGGCTTATGACTCGATCAGTTGGCCTTATTTATGGGATGTGCTTAAAAGAAGGGGCTTTCCCCCTACTTGGATTGCCTGGGTTAAGAGATGTATCACCACAATCTCCTTTACCCCCTAATAAATGGGAAACCTTGTGGTGCATGGATCCAGCCTCAATGTGGCATCAGGCAAGGATGCCCCCTGGCCCCATTGATCTTTAACCTGGCAGCTGACAGTTTAGCTTGGTTTGCTTGTAAGCTTTCTGAAGCAGGTCTTGTTAGAGGTTATTCACTCTCTTGCAGGAACAGTCTGGCTCCCATTCTTCAATACGCAGATGATACTGTCTTTCTTGTTGAAGGATCCATGGATGGAGCGTTGGCTTTGCATCACTTGGTTGATATCTTTGGTGAGCTTTCTAGACTAAGGTTGAATAGGGACAAGTCTGGTTTGGTCTGCTTTGGTTTTTCCGAGGAGGAGCAAGAAGCCTTAGCAGCCATCCTGATGACTCCCCGCATCAGTCTCCCTATCAAGTGTCTTGGGCTGCCTTTGAGGTTTTCCAGATTGAAGAGAGGTGATTGGAATTGCCTCTTTGACAAGATCTCCCTGAAACTTGATGGTTGGCACAACAAATTCCTTTCCAGAGGTGGAAGGCTTATCTTGCTCAATTCGGTGATCACCTCCATCCCTGTTTTCTACTTCTCCATCTTCAAAGCACCAAGATCCATTTGGAAAAGATTGGATGTGATGAGGAAGAGATTTTTTTGGAAGGGAGCTAAACACAAGGGCAGCTTCTTACAGCCTCTCAAATGGGAACAAATCTGCTATCCTAAGGAGCTGGGTGGTCTTGGGATCAAATCCTTGCAGCACTTTAATGATGCCTTGCTGCTCAAATGGGTTGTTAAGCTGCTGCAAGGTGATCTGAAACCATGGTCTGAAATGATCAAGAATAGATACGGAGCATCCAACAGTAGGTTCTCCAGACTTCAGCCAAACTGTCCATCACCTTTCTGGAATTCGGTAACTAAGGCTTTGGCTGAACACTTCCATCTGCTGTAACCAGCACTTGGAGATGGAAGGTCCTTCAGTTTCTGGAAGGAGGAATGGTCTGAATTGGGGGTCTTGAAAGAGCTCTATCCAAGAGCTTTTGATGCAGCAGCTGACAAGGATGCTACGGTCAGCAAAATCTGGTCTTGCAGCAGCAACAGCTGGAATCTGGATGTTGTGGAATCCAGCAGCAGCAGAAGAACTACTCGTTTGTGGAATGAGAAGAGAAGGCTTTTATTAGACCTTGAAAATTTCAGACCTAGGCCTGGAACGGACGACAGATATCTGTGGGATGAGATCTATAGTGCCCAATTTGGTTATAACAAAATGTTAAATTTTGAAGAGGGATGGGGACATGATGCTATTGATAAGATGATATGGTTGCTAAAAATTCCTCTCAAGGTACAAATCTTCCTTTGGCTGTGCAGGAGAGATGGGTTAATCACAAGTGATCTACGCCATAGAAGATTGGGTACTGATCATCATGTGTGTTTTTTATGTGAGATGAGCACTGATAATGTAAATCACCTCTTCTCCTCTTGCCTTGTTACTAATGTCATATGGAGAAAATTTTGTCAGGAGCCTTTACCAGAGTGGAATTCTATGTGGCATGGGTTTGAGGTGAGAGGGAAACCACATGTCCACATGGCTGCTTTTCTGTGGTGTGTATGGAAGGCAAGGAATGAGACACTTTTTCAGGAGAGGCCAGTTTGTTGTGAGAATATTGTAAGAGAGTGCTGGTCCCTCATATAGTCTTGGGGATCCTTTTTGTAATCTCTTTTCTTTGCACATAATATACTACTCCGAACTGCTATCGCAGGACGATAGCTCTCCTTTCTGTTTCAAAAAAAAAAAAAAGATTTGTAGAAGGTTTAGATTACATTTATTTCTATTGGAACCTTGTCAGCTTGAGTGAGGCCAAAATTAAGGTTTAATCATTATTTATTTAGCGTGATTTTCAAAATGAAAACCCTAGATTGACTGGTTTGGCCTATTTAGTTACCTTTTGGGTTCGTTTGGTGATTCTTCTCCTCTAATCCTTCTTGATTGAATTATACCCTTTTATGTATAAATTAGGTGAATTTATCCTTATGACTTAGCAAAATTAGGCTAGATATAGTGAATGATGGCGATGCCATCAGTTGCATTCCATGCCTTTATGTAAGTTAGCTATATATTGATTCCATTTATTTTGCGTGTTTTGTTAATAATCTATGATAGGATGTTTTGATTTATAATGCGTATATATGTTTAATCGAACATATATGGATGTTGGAACACTACTTCAAGGATTCCTACACAAGGTGGGATCTAAGGCCAAGGATTAGGAAGTGGACGGGATCAACTATAGTGAACCTAAAGTTTGTCTAGGGCTTGATGGACCAAGAGGTGATGAGAAGATATAATACCTGATGAGAACCTCATCATGAGCCATAACTAGCTCATTTTGACCCAATACAAAGGATAAAAGCTCTTACATATCTCAAGGAAAGGCTTAACTCAGAGAATTCTGAGTTTGAGAAGAAAACCAGTCATAAGGGGTAAAAGTGCAATTTTACCAGTATAATCTGCATACAGGGTAATTCAGGGCCCAAACACAGGTCAAAACAGCTTAATAAGAATAAAAGTGGGATGAGATGATCTAGCAAGGGCTACAGCACTTCCAAGGAACCAAATGATAATCTGTAACCCTAAAACAACCCACTTCAATTCACAAGGTTCGAGGCAAAGTAAAAATAGAATAAACTCTCTAAAATTCATAGAAAAATAATCTCTAGGGTTTAGAACCTTCAATTTGGCCTTTAGAACCCATTTTGACATACATTGAGAACCATGCCCAATTAATAACTTAATTTGGGTCTTTACGCAAATTGACCGGTCAAACAAGGTTTAATATGAAAATGAAATTTACCATCAGATTCCTTAGGTTCTAATTAGTCATGTATAAAAACTTGAGCCTAAGAAGAAACCTCCTTGACCGACTTTACACTTTGGTCCTCATATATTTACTCTTTGGCCCTCAACTTTTGAACCCTCGCATTTAGGCCCCTAACTCTCCTTCGTTCTTTGCAAACAGGTCCCTCCTGCAAAACCCTGCCAGCACCATGCTCCGGCGACCTTGCGCGGAGCATGGCGCCGCGCAGGGTGAGGTGGAGGACCTGGCATGTGTACCGGGGGTGCCCTGCGTCGTCAGCCGTCGCAGGAGCACCCCCATGGTCATTGCAGCCCCCCATACCGGCCGTGCGAACGCACGGACGGTATGGGTTCGAATTCCGACCATGCTCCGGCGAGGGAGACACGTCGTCTCCCTCCGCCTTCCTCCCTGCTTCAACCCTATAAATACCCCCCGCCGCTCCACCGACCAAGGAGCCTGGATCTGACGGAGAAAACCCCCAGCTTTCTTCTCTTCTTTCTCCGGCAGACGCTCACCAGCTCCGGCGACTTCCTCTCCCTCCACCTCTTCGCTCTGCCGCACTACCAGCAGCAGAGACTTCCTCCCCTGCTCTTCCCGCGCCACGCCGCACCCAGCTGGCGCCTCTCCAGCCCTCTGCTCGCCGCCGCTCCTCTCTCTGAGCATCATCTTCTCCGGCGACAGTCGATACGACTGTCGCCCTGTTCCTCCCCCCTTCGTCCCTGCAGTTAAGTTAGACTTACTCCCCTTCTCCTCCTCTTTCTTTCCCCGCTTTCGATTTAGTCAATTAAGCCCTCTACCGACCCTGTTCACCCTCACCCTCTCCGCCTCCGACCACCCTCCGGCGAGCCGCTCCCATCACCTCAGCGACCCACACGGCTCGCCGACCACCGCAGAACCTCCGCCTCCTCACCCTGATCCTCTTCCGCCCCTCCACTTCCCACCAAACACCCTCTGCAGACCCACCGAACACACCCACTCCCTCGCTCACAGTTTGACCTAGGACGACCCGACAGCTCCATCTCGCCCCCTGCAGACCCCCTGACCACCTTCGCCGTGCCACGGCGAAGGTCCCCCGCCTGTCTGATTTGGCCGAGAGGCCGTGCTATTGATTTCAGGTTCCAGGCCTTGACCGCCATTGGCGAGGAAGCTCGAAGCTTGCTCGAGTTTGCTCCAAGCCTAGATATCCCAGGTTGAAGAGCCACGGCCAGCGCGGAAGAGTCTTGCGCACACACACCGGCCCTCAATTGGAGTTGCACGCCTCAACAGCTGTTGCAATTGGAAGCGCCATCCCTGCTGGAGGCGTGAGAGAAGTGGGGTGCGCGGATAGTCCCACCTCGGGAGTTTCTGGAGCCACACACTCACATAAATTGCAAAACTGCCACCATCTGTTTGCCTCAGTTACCACGGGGTGAGGTCCCTCTCACCCGACCCGACCCGACTCGGCCTCGTCCGTGACCACGCTCCGCGGACCTGGCCCGACCCGATTAGACTGACCTGCACTCCTCGCCCACCACGCACGCCGGTGGGCCTGGACCCGGGCCTGACCCGAACCCGATTACCCGGTAGCGCTCTGGGAGAGCTTCCGAAGAGTGATTTCAGAAAGAGAGAGATACGCGGGGGAGGGGGGTAGAGTAGGTTTTTGCCTCTTGACGAATAAACTCTGAAGTGTGCAGGCCAAAGAAGAAGAAGCAGACCCGCTGAAGAAGAAGGAGCTCCTGCACTGTAGCGAAGGCATTGTTAAGTCGTCTCAGCACCGGGGCAGACGACGGAAGGTCAGCAGCCAAAGAAGAAGAAGACCCGCTGAAGAAGAAGGAAGAGCAACGGCCATCGCGAGAGAAGAAAAAGAGAGGTCAAGGCAGGTGAAGACAAAGAAGAAGAAGGAATGAAGAGAAGCAAGAAGCAAGAAAAGAAGAAGACGATCTGACGAAAAAGAAAGAAAGGAAACAAGGAAGAACAGAAGAAGAAGAGCACGAGGGGAAAATCTGAAGAAAGCAGAAGAAAAAGAAGAAGAAGAAGAAGAAGAACAGGAAGAACCAAAGACAAAGAGGAAGAAAGAAGAAAAGAAGAAGAAGCTAATTTTTCATCTCTCTCTCTCTCTTTATTTTTGTAATAGAACTTGTATATCTCTAGAATACAACTTGCTCCCTGAGTTCGACCTCGGGAACTCTTTTATTTTTCCGAGTAAAAAATTTTATATGAAACGTTGGTAACAACCGGCTTTACTACAACGATAATAACACGAAACCGGTCGAACCATACGTTCCATCATTTTGGCGCCGTTGCCGGGGAGCAACGGCTATTCTAGAGGTAAACATTCCTGTATCTTTTAATTTCTGATAATCTCCTCTCTTTTGTGCAGCTACAGGAACTCAAGAAGACAAGCAACCACACGACAACCACTCCGAAGACAGGTAAATCTTTTCTCTCACTATTAACCCCTACACTCTAAAGAGAAAGAAAAGAAAAGAACAAAGCAATATAGGGCTAACCTGTCTTCCATACTTAGTAACCATAAAAAGTTGCATGTTTTCAACTCATCACTCCTGCACACTATTAAGGGTATTTAAGGGCTAACACATTCTTGCTTGAGCCCTAATTGCCCAACAAAGAGTTAAATGGACCAAGTAGAGCCAACATAAGGTCAAACATTAGGATTTCAGTAGAGACACACCCCTTAATCAAGAATTGAGGAAATCCTAAAGAGGTGTGCCCAAGCCATTGATTGAAAATAATTAACAAGAAAAATCCTAAACAATTGGCTCTCTCTAAACACTTGAACCCTAAAAGACAGGACCTAAAAGCTCTTAAAGAAAACAATAGGTAAAGTTGACCCCTTGGGTTAACCAACCTTAAATTAGGTCACTCTTTGCACTTAAAAAGACTAAAGTTCAAGTGAAACCTTAAGCACCCTGATCTTAAAATTGGTAGACTTAAGAGGTCAAGATCCCCATTCTGGTCTACCTGGAACCGCAGTGACAAGAGAGGTCGGGTGGGGGAAACCCTGTAACCCGTGGGGACGCTCTACCGTGTAGGGGTCTTCGCGGGACTCTCCCTCTCTGGCTGCCCAGGTAATTCTCAGGTGGACGATCTTTCTGATCAAGGGGTCCATCTGCCCCGCACCTCTATAGTCACCCAACACATTTTTGGGTGTCTTGATTGGGTCCATCACCTTCTAAACTTACCTCTCCCAACTGTGCATGTACGGAAGGAGGTCTCTAAGACCACCCTTAAGACCTCCTTTAGAAATTCACTCTCGTCAAGGCCAAGCCTCGACGCCCGTGTTTGTGCAGCAACACCCTCACATTATTCTCTCTTCTGATTCAGAACCAAGTTCTTCTTCTTCCCCCATCATGGCTCAGCCAGTTGAGGAAGAAAATAATCTGGAACACCAGCTCCAGCGACTCAATGACCTCTTCCAAAACTTCGTGCACCCACCGCAGCGTCCTATGATGCGGGACCACTACAATCCTGCTGCGGTGGCCATTGAGCCTCGAGTTAGAATCCCGATTGGAGGACCTGATTCCGAACTAAAGCCCAACATGATTCACGCTATACCTAAATTCCATGGGCTTAATTCTGAAGATCCTTTCCAGCACATCAAACAGCTAAAGCATCTGGCCCACACTTTTGGATCAGATGCGCAAAATCGGGATATTCTTCTCATGAAGATGTTCTCCTTTTCTCTTATGGACAAGGCCGCCCATTGGTATCAAACTCAGACCCGGCCGATCAACACTTGGGAAGAACTTCAATCCGAGTTTTTGAAAAAGTTCTTTCCCGTTGGTCGGACCAACGCCTTGCGCCATCAGATTACACACTTCACTCAACAATCAGGAGAACCTCTCCATGAGGCATGGGATCGTTTTCAGGATCTCATGAGGAAGTGCCCCCATCACGGAGTTCCTAAATGGGAACAAGTCCAATCTTTTTACCAGGGACTCCGTGAGGACATCCGCCTTTTCGTCAATGCAACCTGCGGAGGAAACATCATGGGTCAACATGAAGACACCGTATGGGAGATTCTCGAAAACATGTGCGAGAACTCCATCAACAATGACTCCATGGGATTATTCGACAGGACGAATACCCGCGCAGCGACGAATCTTAAGGGAGCACATGAGACGCAGGGCCTGTCCGCATCGGTCGACCTGGAATTAATGGCCAGTCGATTGGACAAGGTCTCAATTATTGAAAAGAAGGTGGATGAGCTGACTCAGCACTTGCAGCGAGCCACCTCTGCGCGTAACTCCTTTGCACAACCTCTTTCCACACAGGAGACTGTGCAAAACATCCTACACCGATCCTCCCCTGGGATGGATCCATATCCATCCCCATCTGATTCTTGGACTGGAAGATCATCCGATCCTTTCTTCACCAGCCGGGGGAACTCCATTCCCCCTTTCCCTGATTCTCAGGAGGTTCCTCAGACCTGCGAGGACCTCAACGCCATCCAAAACGACCCATTCTCCAACACTTACAACCCTGGATGGCGAAACCATCCAAATTTTCAGTGGGCGGGAAATTCTCAAACCCAAAGACCACCTTTTCAGTCCCGCCCACAGCCCTCTCATCACTACCAGCCGCCTCAGCCTCGGCCCAACCCTACTTATCCATCAGGGCCAAATCAAGATCAAATGTCCTTAATCCTTCAGACTCTGGCTGACATTCAAAAATCGAATGCGGCCATTCAAAAACAGCACAAGGACGAGCTTACTGAAGTTAAAACTCAGCTGGCCCAGTTGGCAAATTCTCGCCAGCCAGGCACACTCCCTTCCCAACCCCTTCCTAACCCAAATAACGTGCCAACCCAGAAGCGCGTTATGAATCCAAATTTAGGCCACGCTCAATGGATTTATCAGGCCCCTACTGCCCCATCTCCAGACGAGATGGAAGCCTCTACTTCTCGTACGGGATTTCAGCAGCAGCCACCCCTCCTACCAAATCCAAACCAAAATCAGGCCGGATTAAATGCTGTAACAACACGTAGTGGTAAGACAACTCAGGACCCGCGTTATCCAAACCACTCCCAGCCTGATAATCATGACCCTAGGATAGTTATCCAAGGTACCGCTGTTCCAGACCCACAACCAGGACCTATCCTAGAGGAACCAACCAAGATCCCGTTTCCCGAGGCCCTGACCAAGGGAAAGAAGACCACCAAACCCGTGGCCCCTGAGGAGGACCTGGTCAAGCTCTTTGAGCAGGTCCACATAAACATCCCCTTGATGGATGCAATCCACCACGTACCAGCTTACGCACGATTTCTAAAGAATATATGTACACCCCAGCGTAAGCCGCGAACCAAGGGAGGGAGCCCAATTGTTCTGTCAGAGCAAGCCAGCTCTGTAATCCTTAGTAGACTCCCACCCAAGGCAAAAGATCCTGGAACTCCCCTGATCTCCTGTAAGATAGGTGGTACCCAATTTGACAGAGCATTGTTAGACTTAGGTGCATCTATAAATCTGATACCCACATCCTTACTTGACCATCTGGAAGAATCTGAGCTGAAACCAACTGAGGTGACATTACAATTAGCAGATCGATCTATAAAGTCACCAAAAGGGATTCTCGAGGATGTTATCGTAAGAGTGCGGGATTTCTATTTTCCAGTGGACTTTATAGTCTTAGACATGGATGCACCTGAGAACCCTAGGGATACACCAATCATTCTAGGGAGACCTTTCTTGGCTACTGCTAGAGCCAACATCAGCTGTGAGGAGGGCCAAATAGAGCTTAAGTTTGGAGATCAAACACTGAAAATTGATATATTTAAGGCCCAACAAGGAATTAATTGCGGCGTCATCGAGCAAATTTGTGACATCAAGACTTTGGTTGATGAATCACACCTCCAGAATGACTTGAGTATTCCTCATCAACCACAGAAGGATCTTGACCCGCAAATAGAGGAGTCAAATCCAGATGTGAACAACCCAATAACTCCCACCCTTGAACCTCACATCTATACTGAACCACCCGCTGCAGCTGAAAACCCCATCCTCGAACTGAAACCCCTTCCTGCTCATTTAAAATACATCTTTTTGGGTTCTAATCAGACCCTTCCTGTGATCATCAATTCCAACCTTAATCCTGAACAGGAATCCCGTCTGATTATTGTCCTCCAGCAACATCGCAGAGCCATCGGATGGACCCTCGATGATTTGACTGGAATAAGTCCCTCTTATTGTACTCATCATATCTATTCAGAAGAGGGCACACGACCTTCTCGTGAAATGCAGAGACGCTTAAATCCCAATCTGCAGGAAGTCGTGAAAAAGGAGATCATCAAGTGGTTAGATGCCGGGATCATCTACCCGATCTCCGATAGTCGTTGGGTGAGCCCGATTCAGGTCGTGCCTAAGAAGGCAGGACTCACCACTATAACGACTGAGACCGGAGAAGTCATTCCTACCCGATTAGCCAACTCGTGGAGAGTCTGTATAGATTACCGTCGACTCAATTCCTCCACGAAGAAGGATCATTTCCCACTACCCTTCATTGATCAAATTCTCGAAAAACTAGCGGGAAATAGGTTCTTCTGCTTTCTTGACGGGTACTCCGGTTATAACCAGGTGGCAATCCATCCTGAGGACCAAGAAAAGACCACATTCACCTGCCCCTTCGGAACATACGCTTTCCGAAGGATGCCTTTTGGTCTTTGCAATGCACCCGCTACTTTTCAGCGATGCATGCTTGCCATATTCTCAGATATGGTAGGTGATTATCTGGAAGTCTTCATGGATGACTTTTCAGTTTTCGGAGCATCATTCGACGATTGCCTCCAGCACTTGGTCCAGATACTCAGGCGGTGCATCGACGTGAATTTGGTTCTTTCCTGGGAAAAGAGCCATTTCATGGTGCCTGAGGGAATTGTCCTGGGACACTCAATTTCGGAGAAAGGTATCCAAGTGGATCGAGCTAAGGTTAATCTGATTTCTCGCCTTCCTATGCCTAGCTCGATCAGGGACATCCGATCCTTTTTAGGGCATGTCGGTTTTTATCGACGATTTATCCCTGATTTTTCAAAAATCGCACGCCCCCTGACCACTCTTCTCTCCAAGGATGTTCCCTTCGAAATCTCCAAGGAATGCACTCAAGCATTTGAAATCCTGCGTGACCGAGTCACCCAAGCCCCGATCCTACAGTCCCCTGATTGGTCTCAACCCTTTGAGATCATGTGTGATGCATCCGACTTCGCTGTAGGAGCGGTTTTGGGGCAGAAAAATGACAAGAAACCTGTGGTCATTTACTACGCCAGCAAAACACTCGATGAGGCTCAGCGTAACTATACAGTTACTGAGAAAGAGCTGCTAGCTGTAGTATTTGCCCTAGAGAAATTCAGATCATACCTTCTGGGTTCCCATGTCATCATATACTCGGATCACACGGCTGTGAGGCATCTCCTTGCAAAGAAGGACGCGAAACCTCGATTGATCCGATGGATCTTGCTGTTGCAAGAATTTGACCTCGAGATTCGCGATAAAGCGGGAAAACAAAACGTGGTAGCTGATCACTTGTCCCGTCTTCCTTCTGAAATGATAGACCCTTCCGGACCCATCACTGAGCATTTTCCCGATGAGCACCTGCTGACTATTGGTACTAGCCTTCCATGGTTTGCTAATATTGTAAATTACTTGGCATCTCATCAGACCCCGTCCGATTGGCCGAAGGCCAAGAAAGACAAATTACGCTCCGATGCCAAGTATTACATTTGGGAAGACCCGTACCTCTTCCGCATAGGTGCCGATCAGATCATCCGGAGATGTATCCCGGAAGGGGAAGTCAACAATATCCTCTCTTTCTGCCATGACCAGGCATGCGGTGGCCATTTTGCCGGGCATAAAACCGCATCAAAAGTCCTCCAGTGCGGCTTTTACTGGCCCACACTGTTCAAAGACGCATACAGTCATTGCAAGGCATGCAGTCGTTGCCAGACTTTGGGCAACATGAGCCATCGCGACATGATGCCTATGCAACCGATTCTAGTATGCGAAATCTTTGATGTTTGGGGGATTGATTTTATGGGCCCCTTTCCTGTTTCGGATGGTTTCGAATACATTCTGTTGGCTGTGGACTACGTGTCCAAATGGATCGAAGCCATACCGACCCGAACCTGTGATCACAAAATCGTTCTCAAATTCATTCATCAACACATTTTCTCAAGGTTCGGGATTCCTCGTGCAATAATCTCTGATGGGGGGACCCATTTCACAAATGCTCAGTTTAGGTCACTGATGACCAAATACGGGGTGTCTCACCGAATCTCTACTCCTTACCACCCCCAAACTAATGGTCTAGCTGAGCTGTCGAATCGGGAGATCAAGAAAATCCTACAGGTCACTGTTCGACCTGACAGGAAGGACTGGTCGTCCCGACTTCCGGAAGCATTGTGGGCCTATAGGACCGCCCACAAGACCCAATTGGGCATGTCTCCCTTTAGATTGGTGTACGGAAAGGCATGCCACCTTCCCGTCGAACTGGAGCATAAAGCCTATTGGGCAGTACGGAACTGTAATCTAGATCTTTCCAAGGCTGGGACCCACAGAAAACTCCAAATCAGCGAGATCGATGAATTACGCACAGACGCGTACGAGAACTCGCAAATCTACAAGGAGCGGGTTAAAGCCTTCCACGACAAACACATCTCAAGAAAGATCTTCCATCCTGGTCAAAAGGTCCTACTCTTTGATGCCCGACTCAAACTCTTCCCAGGAAAACTGAGATCTAAGTGGGTCGGACCATATTTGGTCCGACAGGTTTTTGGAAATGGAGCAATCGAAATCAGTCCACTCAGCCACGATTCTGAACCTTTCATCGTGAATGGTCAAAGACTCAAGCCGTTCATTGATGTAACTTCTACTGATTTGGCTGAGGCATCTCATATCCTCCTTTCCCCTTGAGCTTATTGCGCCCAGCCGATGGCGTAAAACTCAGCGCTTAACGGGAGGCAGCCCGTCATTCTCTTTGAAAACCTGAAACTTGTTCTGACACCTTTCAGCACTCGAAGTTCACCCTTATAGACAGCCGACCCCAACTCAGATGTTCGCATCTGAAATTTGAAATCGTCCGCAAAAATTCAACCCGACCCATCCACTCACCCAAATTTCTGTCTTAAGGAATGAACTAAGACCCCCTAGGTTACAATGAGGACATTGCAAATCTTAGGCATGGGGGGGTAGGAAAGTGCAAAAACTTGTAAGAAAAGGTTTCAAACAAAAAAATTCACATATGCCAAAAATACCATAAAAATTAAAAAATTTTTCGAAAAAGAATAAGAGGAAAAGAGGAGAAGGAAAATTTTGTGAAGGAGAGAAGAAACAAAATGAAAAAGGAGCACAAAATTATAAGAAAAGTTGATAGTCATTAGTAAGGAACTAAGGAATTAACCTAAGTTCTAGACCTCATTCAAGAAAATAACTGAAAAGTGCACAATGAGATTAGTAAGAATGCAAACCTTAGGCATTCTTGAATAGACTCTTAGTACTCATTAAGATCTGGACACTCCTCAAGAGGTTGAGGAAAATGAAAAGCTGAAGTATTAGGTCTAAGGCTTAGGAAGTATTCGGCCTCATTAACTAATTTTTGGTTTACGGGACTCAGTAACCTAAGCACCCTAATCTCACACACAGCCTGGTTCAGTAAGCGTAAAAATCAGAATCACGCAGAAGCGTCGCAAAAATCTGAAAAGAACACCTAGAATAGGAATGGCCGATCAACACAAGTTGATTTGGACGAGTTCCCAGCGCGGAGAGGCGGGAAATCCCCTCGAAGATGCGTAACAAAATATCATCTCCTCGGTGCTTGTCTCTTAGGATATTTACATATCCTACGGGGGGCATGTAAGCACTCTGCTGGTTCAGATTCCATGGATGGCATTATCTCGAAGTGTCAATTGCCAGGGTCTGGATTCGGCCACGGAATACCATGGATGGGATTATCTCGAAATCTCAATAGCCAGGGTTCCGGGGGTTGCCATGGGCGGTGCTATCTCGAAGCATCGATCGCCAGGAACCCTTGAGGATTGATGATGGGAGCAAGGAATCTGATACAGACCGTGTTGAAAAGCCAATCCTAGACTAGAACTAAAAAGAAAAAGAGAGAGAAAACTCTCCAAACAGAAAAAACTTTCTATCTCTCTCTTACAAAACGCACTGCGAACTGGGCCAGGGCTAAAATCATTTCAAGCACGGGTGCTTTAACCACGAAGTCCAATAAACCTTAGGTTAGTTCTTGCGGGCCTTAAAAACCTTTGCTAAAAGACTGAGGCTAAGGCTAGACAGATTTGGATCTTGATTGGTACTAGAGTATCTTTTAGGCCTATGGTCATCATTCTAACCTAATCTATGCTCAAATAAAAAGGCACTTATCTAAAACCATTGAAAACTTCATGGTCTAGAACAAGGGTTGAAACCTTAAGTTTTTTTTGCTAAGGGACTAGCAAAAGCTAGGCATGGGGGTATGATGAGAACCTCATCATGAGCCATAACTAGCTCATTTTGACCCAATACAAAGGATAAAAGCTCTTACATATCTCAAGGAAAGGCTTAACTCAGAGAATTCTGAGTTTGAGAAGAAAACCAGTCATAAGGGGTAAAAGTGCAATTTTACCAGTATAATCTGCATACAGGGTAATTCAGGGCCCAAACACAGGTCAAAACAGCTTAATAAGAATAAAAGTGGGATGAGATGATCTAGCAAGGGCTACAGCACTTCCAAGGAACCAAATGATAATCTGTAACCCTAAAACAACCCACTTCAATTCACAAGGTTCGAGGCAAAGTAAAAATAGAATAAACTCTCTAAAATTCATAGAAAAATAATCTCTAGGGTTTAGAACCTTCAATTTGGCCTTTAGAACCCATTTTGACATACATTGAGAACCATGCCCAATTAATAACTTAATTTGGGTCTTTACGCAAATTGACCGGTCAAACAAGGTTTAATATGAAAATGAAATTTACCATCAGATTCCTTAGGTTCTAATTAGTCATGTATAAAAACTTGAGCCTAAGAAGAAACCTCCTTGACCGACTTTACACTTTGGTCCTCATATATTTACTCTTTGGCCCTCAACTTTTGAACCCTCGCATTTAGGCCCCTAACTCTCCTTCGTTCTTTGCAAACAGGTCCCTCCTGCAAAACCCTGCCAGCACCATGCTCCGGCGACCTTGCGCGGAGCATGGCGCCGCGCAGGGTGAGGTGGAGGACCTGGCATGTGTACCGGGGGTGCCCTGCGTCGTCAGCCGTCGCAGGAGCACCCCCATGGTCATTGCAGCCCCCCATACCGGCCGTGCGAACGCACGGACGGTATGGGTTCGAATTCCGACCATGCTCCGGCGAGGGAGACACGTCGTCTCCCTCCGCCTTCCTCCCTGCTTCAACCCTATAAATACCCCCCGCCGCTCCACCGACCAAGGAGCCTGGATCTGACGGAGAAAACCCCCAGCTTTCTTCTCTTCTTTCTCCGGCAGACGCTCACCAGCTCCGGCGACTTCCTCTCCCTCCACCTCTTCGCTCTGCCGCACTACCAGCAGCAGAGACTTCCTCCCCTGCTCTTCCCGCGCCACGCCGCACCCAGCTGGCGCCTCTCCAGCCCTCTGCTCGCCGCCGCTCCTCTCTCTGAGCATCATCTTCTCCGGCGACAGTCGATACGACTGTCGCCCTGTTCCTCCCCCCTTCGTCCCTGCAGTTAAGTTAGACTTACTCCCCTTCTCCTCCTCTTTCTTTCCCCGCTTTCGATTTAGTCAATTAAGCCCTCTACCGACCCTGTTCACCCTCACCCTCTCCGCCTCCGACCACCCTCCGGCGAGCCGCTCCCATCACCTCAGCGACCCACACGGCTCGCCGACCACCGCAGAACCTCCGCCTCCTCACCCTGATCCTCTTCCGCCCCTCCACTTCCCACCAAACACCCTCTGCAGACCCACCGAACACACCCACTCCCTCGCTCACAGTTTGACCTAGGACGACCCGACAGCTCCATCTCGCCCCCTGCAGACCCCCTGACCACCTTCGCCGTGCCACGGCGAAGGTCCCCCGCCTGTCTGATTTGGCCGAGAGGCCGTGCTATTGATTTCAGGTTCCAGGCCTTGACCGCCATTGGCGAGGAAGCTCGAAGCTTGCTCGAGTTTGCTCCAAGCCTAGATATCCCAGGTTGAAGAGCCACGGCCAGCGCGGAAGAGTCTTGCGCACACACACCGGCCCTCAATTGGAGTTGCACGCCTCAACAGCTGTTGCAATTGGAAGCGCCATCCCTGCTGGAGGCGTGAGAGAAGTGGGGTGCGCGGATAGTCCCACCTCGGGAGTTTCTGGAGCCACACACTCACATAAATTGCAAAACTGCCACCATCTGTTTGCCTCAGTTACCACGGGGTGAGGTCCCTCTCACCCGACCCGACCCGACTCGGCCTCGTCCGTGACCACGCTCCGCGGACCTGGCCCGACCCGATTAGACTGACCTGCACTCCTCGCCCACCACGCACGCCGGTGGGCCTGGACCCGGGCCTGACCCGAACCCGATTACCCGGTAGCGCTCTGGGAGAGCTTCCGAAGAGTGATTTCAGAAAGAGAGAGATACGCGGGGGAGGGGGGTAGAGTAGGTTTTTGCCTCTTGACGAATAAACTCTGAAGTGTGCAGGCCAAAGAAGAAGAAGCAGACCCGCTGAAGAAGAAGGAGCTCCTGCACTGTAGCGAAGGCATTGTTAAGTCGTCTCAGCACCGGGGCAGACGACGGAAGGTCAGCAGCCAAAGAAGAAGAAGACCCGCTGAAGAAGAAGGAAGAGCAACGGCCATCGCGAGAGAAGAAAAAGAGAGGTCAAGGCAGGTGAAGACAAAGAAGAAGAAGGAATGAAGAGAAGCAAGAAGCAAGAAAAGAAGAAGACGATCTGACGAAAAAGAAAGAAAGGAAACAAGGAAGAACAGAAGAAGAAGAGCACGAGGGGAAAATCTGAAGAAAGCAGAAGAAAAAGAAGAAGAAGAAGAAGAAGAACAGGAAGAACCAAAGACAAAGAGGAAGAAAGAAGAAAAGAAGAAGAAGCTAATTTTTCATCTCTCTCTCTCTCTTTATTTTTGTAATAGAACTTGTATATCTCTAGAATACAACTTGCTCCCTGAGTTCGACCTCGGGAACTCTTTTATTTTTCCGAGTAAAAAATTTTATATGAAACGTTGGTAACAACCGGCTTTACTACAACGATAATAACACGAAACCGGTCGAACCATACGTTCCATCAATACCTCGTACTATAAATTGTAAATATTGAAATTATACATGGTCTTTGTGTATGTATTTCAGGTGTGCATCAAGTTGTCACCCAAGAAGAACGAGGTTTTCAGAGTTGGTGCGGATGACTACGTGTTCTCCTTGGACATGTTAGACACATCAGGTTTTATGTATTAAAGACCACTCGTTGTATTATCTGGAGTGGATACACAACAACCACTAAATAATCTTCTTGAAGAAAGAGACAATGGGTGCCGGTCAGTTGTTTGCCTTGAAAGAATTGATGAGTTGGAGAAGAGGAATGAGGCATATGTACTCAAATTGGATGAAATGTCAAAAGAAATAAAAAAATTAAAGGAGACGAAGTTGGCTGTGGAACATAAAGACATCATCGTGCAGGTTGAACTCAGTGATTAGTGTCAGGAAATGAGTCATTTTGAACCAAGTAAGATGATTGAATCTAAAAACAGCCTGGTAATTTTGGCTGATGCAGTATGCAAGAGAATTAAGCCACCATCTTTTGACTTAATGCTTTCTGGTAACAATGTCCTACCCGAGAGTGACTCTTGTAAAGCAGCTACTGTGACCAACACAAAGGCAGTCAAGCTGTAGAGAGATACATCAAAAATGGTAGACAAAACAACAAAACTTGAAAAGAGTACTGGTAGCGAAATTGCGCGTGATTTGTAAAAGAGGGTTTTTAACGTCGTTGTAACACGCGAATCCGCTTACGCTTTTAAAATTTATATCCTAGATAGGGGAGTATCTAGGGTCATCCAAGGAGGCAAAAATTGCAAAATTAATCCTCTTGCTTACAGATAGATCTCAACTTTCTTTTTGATATTTTTCAATATGTAATTCTTTTTTGTATTTTGAAAAGACGAGGGCAAAATGCGAATTGTAACGAAAAGTACTAACACCTACAAATGCTTAACTAAACTTTAAAAGATAGAAATATCTTCTTCCTAAGCTCACTCTAGGCAAGTGGAGGCCTAGAGTAATTAGGAAGAAGAGGTGAAACAAGTGCTAGAACCAAAAGTAACAACTGCAATAAAAAGCTAAAAGAAGGCAATTTGATTGAGTAGAATGAGTGTTCTTTTCAAGGACAAGTAGAGGAATGCTTCTACTAGAACTTAAACAAATCTAAAAGCAAGAAAAGAAACACAAATCCTCTTGCAACAATGGTGAAGAAGGGCGTCTTCTTGCTCCAAGCCTAACTGCTCCTTGGCTTGAAAAGAGGGCCTCCTTCTTCTCCTTCCTTGAGAGCTCCTCCAAGGTGGAAGCTACCACCTTTAATGCTCTCTCCAAGGGGTGGGCGTGCACCACCCTCAAAAACTCCTCCAAGGTGGTGTGACCACCTTCAAGATCTCCTCCAAGATCTTCCTTGCCTGGCTTCTCCTTTGGCTGGCGTGACCCAAGAGAGAAGGGAAGAGGGGAAGGCACCAAGGGGACAGAATATCCCCTTAATCTTCTTCTTCTTCTTCTCTCTTGGACGTGGGCTTCTTGGTGGAATATGAGAGTGAAATTGCTATCCAAGGATGGCTTGAATGGTGGTGGGTAGTGGTCTTTTTATAGGGTAGGATGGGGGGTTAAGGTGCCCCTTGAAATGGAGGGCTAGGATGGAAGAATGGAGGTGGTTGGTGATCCTATGGCTAAGGAGAGTTGGCGCCAACCCAAGAGGTGTTAAAGGGGGTAGTTATGGTGGTGTTGGTGTCTTTTGGTGGTGGAGAGACACCACCATGTTGGTGCCAACATGGGGTCTTCTAGAAGAGGGGTTAGGTGGATGGTGGAGATGGGTTCAAGGGGGATTGTGTGGTGGAGATGAGGGGAGATTTTGGAGGGAAAAGTGGCGCCATTAAGGGGTGGTTATGGGTAGTTTTTGGCGCCACTTTTAGGTGTCTTTTGGAGGTGGTGGGTAGGTTAGGTTGGTGCCAAGTAGGTTAGCTTATGTGGAGCTTAGGTGGAGCTAGTTGGGTGGAGTTGGTAGGTGGGTTTTTGGGGTGGTACAAGCCAAGGAAGTTGGAGCATAGCTAAGCTAAGCTAGCTTAGCTAATGGAGGAGTAGAGGAGAAGGTGTTGGAGCTAGGGTTTGGAGGAAGGAGTTGAGGAGAAGAAGTCTGGAGCTGGAGCTGGAGCTGGCTGCTGCTGAAGAGGCTGGCATGGGGCTACTCTAGCTGGCTTAGCTTGCTAGTTCTTTGCTAGTTGCTAAGCCAAGCTAAAGTGAGCTAGCTTCTACCAAAATGAGCTGAGGTGAGCTAGGTCTAGTGCTCCCGGGAAGAATCAAGCTGGTTGAGGCAGCTAAGGTAGCTTAGCTCAACTGAGATGAGCTAAGCTGAATCCCCGGGAGCTGGACTTGAGCTTCCTGAGCTGAGATGAATTCTTCTTCAGCTGGCTGGAGTTGAGTGGAGCTGGACGTAGCTGGATCTGAGCTGGGGTGAACTCCTGTCAAGTCAGCTGAGCTAGCTAGAGCTCCCTGTGGACTAGTGGGATCTGAGATGAGCTAGACTCAGCTAAGTTGAGCTGGATCTGAGCTGACTTGAGCTAGGGTGAGCTAAGGTGAACTCTCTTGAGCTGCCATCCAGCTGGGATTAGCTGAATGGAGCTGGGACGAGCTAACCCTAGTTCAAGTGAGCTAGGTTCCGGCTGTGGTGAGCTGGATCGAGCTGAGTTCCAACTAGTATGGGCTTCTCCTTCACCATTTGCCTTCTTGAGTGCTAGGGTTTTAAGGATTTGTATATCTGTACATCCCTAACACTCACAAAAACATATTAAAAGACAAATAAAAAATGCAATGTATGCCTAACCTAATTTATGCCTAAATGCAGCCCAAAAACCCATTTGCGGAGTAAAATCCTAAGAGCTAGGTTAGTTTTAATACATAAGAATGATGATAAACTGGCGTTTATCAAGTACGTCATGTGAAAAGGATGGTAGTGAATCCAAGAATGGGATCAGTACCACTGAGAACAAGGAGAAATCGAGAAGTCCAAGTTCAATGGTGAAGAGGATAAAAAAAATATAGAATGAGAAGATGGAGGATGAGAAGACGAAAGGTGCATGTCGTGAGAAAAAGAGGACAAGAGGGAGAAAGAAGAGTAAGAAAAGGGATGGAGAGAAGAAGGTACACAATATTGATTGTGAACAAGTGACAAAGAAGGGGAAGGATGAAGAACATATGAAAACTACAAATGTTGAAGGGAGTGAACCATCTGCTGGGAAGGGTGGTCATAGGGATGATAAGTAGGATTAGGAGGCTCAAAATGCATCCACCTTGCCTGTAAATACTGATGTTGATAGTGACGTTGTGAGTAGCACTCATTTGTCTAACTTCAATTTAGACATACTTAAAATACATTGTAACATGCTAATATTCTGAATTTACTATACTTATGTGAACTAAGAGATGATTACATGGGTGGTGATAGTGTGACTGACGAAGAAAATGGAATAATATAGTCGTTTTTGCGAGATCCCTGTGACAAGTAAGTATGAAGAATTTGAAAATAAATATCTAGTAACATCTTTTTGTGAAAATATTGACAAATATGTGTCCCATCTTGCAACTACAACAAGAATTATCACACACCCTTGGACAACTACTGTGCTGGCAAAGCATACGGTATACATATCTGTTTTAAAATTCAATATGTCATAAAAGAAAGATCACCATGGGTTACTTTTATTTTCTTTAATTTAACTCTTGCAATAATTCCTGCAGATAATAGATGCCTATATGGATATATTGTTCTTCAAACATTTAGGGCTTCATGGCGGTGAAGCTCTATACTTCTTTGCATCGTTGACAGTGATGGTATGTTCCTTAAACGTCGAACATGACAAGAAAAAGATGATTACAACCCATACGTAACACATGTTTTTATGAAGAAAAATACTGATATGTGTTCTTGACATTCAGAGCTTAATTAGAAACAAAGTTGAGATCATGATGAAGGATGACAATGAAAACCTTGAACAAATCTTTGATCCAAGGCCAAGTACCATTATAAATATTAAGAAAGCCTTCTTCCCAATACACTTGCCTAGACACTAGATACTACTGAAGGCATGTTTTGAAACAAGAATCTTCAACTCCTACGACTCCATGGGACATGATAGGTGATTGCACATGTTTCGCATGTTTGAAATTAAGGTTACGAGTAACCCGTCATCGTAGTTGCAAAACTCGTGATCAAATAAAATTTATACCAACACTCCAAGGGAGTCCCGGGTCGAACACATGGAGGCGACGTTTACTTTGTATGAAAACCGTGCTTCGATTTATTTCTTTTTGGTGTTTTAGGGTTTTATTTTTTTTTTGTTTTTGAAATAAAATGGCAATCAATCACAAGAGAAGGATAGGATTGAATATGATATTTTGCATGAATGTCAATTACAATAATATAGAAAACATAAAGAGAAAGGGAGGTGAGAAGAAATCTCCCAAAGCGGCAGTTCGGCGAGACGATGTCACCTGGCGGAAGCTCGGATGAAGGAGTTGGGAAGCAGAACAACAGAGGTGAGAAGAGGGAGGACGTCGGGTAGAGGAAAGCTTCAACACAGCTCCGGAATGGAGGTGAGAAGGCGGAGATGATCTGCTACCAGAATGGAGGTGGGAGGACGTCTCCAGGGTGACCTATGAATAGGGATGGGAAGTTGGAGGAGTATTTGGTGGGGAAGAGATTCGTTATACTAATAGGCACCTTGGGAGCTTGAGAGCAAACTCTAACAGAGCGTTGGTAGGCTTGCTAGATCTTGGGAGTAGGTGGGGGTAGAGTAGGTAGCGATCGCTTGGAAGGGAAGGGGTGTTGGTCCTTTTATAGTGGATGAAAAGAGGCTAGAATAGGTATGGGACCATTAGTGACTTCCAAGCCATCGGTAGAAGTCTCGCTGTAGGTAGCTTACAATCGCTCACACCCACAACTGGCTTTGCTGGCGTGCAAAGAATTAGCAATGGCTGAAAGCATCGCTGTATGTCTGCCAAGCTGTTGTTAGGACTCGAATAGGTTGTGTTAATATGGTGAAATTATCGTTGAAGTGAGTATAGTGGTTAACCTAAATCGAGTCTAACCATCTTTCGCAAAATTTTTTTTTTTACCTGGCCTACTTAATTTTATCTTGGTCACTTTTAGGCCCAGGGTCAATTTCAGGGAGGCGGGGATTAAAGGTGAATAAGTTTCTATGCCTTACCTAAAACATATCTCTTCCATGAGTTTATTATGTTTTTTTGGGTTTTTTCTATTTAAGATTTTTTTTTTGCTGATAATTTTGTCATTGAGGCACACCATCAAATTCAGGTCCTTGGCTTTGAGTCAAATTGTTCTTGGCTTTGAGCCAAATTAGGGTTCCAAAAACTAGTCTTGCTGATCGCAAGACCGAGTACCTGCAAGACAAGGATTATCTTTCCTCTTTTACTCTTTTTTTTATCTTTTTAATAGCAGGAAACAAAAGAGAAACAAGATAGGTTGCTTGTAAAGAAATAAATATAGTCTATACATATATAGATATATATATTATATATATAAGGGTGGGGGTGGAAGTGAAAATGGCGTGTAGCACAGTGTCAAGTTGGTCCACGTCTAGTAAGACACAACCAACAAGATGAAGTGCCCCGTAGAGTGTAGGATGGATGTGTGGGAGTGTGTTCGGAGGCGCTTTATTTACGCGGGTATCGGGGAATATTAGCAACTGGTGCAGATATTCCCACGATATAATGCGTGGTGGAGTGACTAGGTAGGTGATGTGTATGTAAATATATATATATGTATATATGTACATATGTGTATATATATAGATAGGGTTGTAACTATATAGGTGTATATGTAGTTATGTATACATATATAGATATGTAAATATATATATAGGTATATATATATGTTTATGACTAGATATATATGTATATATATTTAACTATATAGATATATATATATATATATGGTAATATAAGTATGTGTATATGTGTATATATATATGTATTTATATCTATATATATGTATGTATATATGTATATATATATATACACATACATATTCATACCTATACAACTATATATAAGTATATATACATACATACATTTAAATATATATATATACATATTCATACCTATACAACTATATATAAGTATAAATATATACATACATACATATATATATATGTATATATATATGTGTATGGGTGTGAACATGCACAAGTGAGGGTGTGTGTACGAGTGTGTGTGTCTGCTGGAGAGTGTGGGAGTGCACACCGGAGGAGTGTGAGAGAGAGTGGGCGAGTTTAAGCCGTCTGGCGGACGAGAGCGTCGTCTAGATGCGTGGGTGCACAGACGCAGGCGCACAAGGGGCTTCACGAGGCCGATGGAGGGGACGCGTGCGCTGTTGTCACTCGCAGGTTGGTGCGGGAGTGTGAGAGAGAGCGCAACGCAGCGCCCTGCGCTACAGGAGGGAACGGATGCGGGCGCAGACGGGTGCAGATGCAGGTGCTGGCGCTGACTGGCTGGAGGCGGTCGCAAGGAAGAGAGAGAGCGCGCGGTGACCGGATAAGTGAGAAACAACCCGATCACCGCACTGTAGCTACAGTGTCGCGCTGAGAGGTGTAAACAATAGCTACAGTGCCACGCATGATGGACAACCGATTGCAGCCGGTTCTGCATGTGCAGGTGCACTGGAAGGCACCTGCACGTGCAGAGAGAGCCTGTGGACATTGCTGGCATGCATGCGGTGGCCGTTGCTGCTGCTAGAGCTCTGTCAATGGCGGCGATGGTGTTCAGCGGTGAAAACAGAGGGAGAAACCACCACGCCTACCTGCTCACGAAGGAGCTGGGCAGTGGTGGAACTCACAGTGGTGGTTGTGGGACTGCTATAAGCCTGTTCCTGCCCGCAGTGTGTCTCTTCAGTGAGAAGAGAGACTGCGTATGGAGGGGAAGAAGGGAGGACGATGGCCTGGAGGAAGGGTGTCTGTGGTGGTGTGTGTTCCAGGCCCCTGTGCGCAAGGGAGAGGGCAGGGCTTTTTAAAGAAGAAGACGCAACCCCCAGCCATGCTGTCGGCAGAGCAAGTCCCGCCATGTTGCAGGCAGAGGAATGGCGCGAAGATGTGCATGCCCATGCCTTGAGCCACACGATGGAGAAGAAATTCAAAGTCAAAATAAAAAAATGAGGATGGTGAATTTGCAATGCAACCCTTGATGAAGATGTTAATTACATGGCCAATTATTCGCATTATCCTCCCCTCTCAAATAAATGCATGCAAGTGTCTTTTCACAAATGCAACTATAGCTGCCTAATATGCAATGGCAGTACTAGGAAATAACACAAGATGGCAAATTTATTGGTGTGTTTTTGCTGTGCAATCATACCCCCATGCCTATCTTTTGCTAGTCCCTAGCAAAACATTTTGTATTGTATTTAGAAATGATCTTAAGCTGAAGACTTTCTTCTGAGGCGACATGGGTGTGTTTATTTGTTAAATATTGTGAGAACCAATTGCAGAGAAGACTACCAGTACTTTAAGTCTTTTGTGACATAAACCATCTCTTGACTAACCTGGACTCTTGATATTTAAACCTGAAGTACGATTTCCAGGACTCAGAAGGTTTTTGCCGTACTCGAGAGCTCAAGAGATTATGGCTTGTGCATAGTGAAGGATCAAGACTGACCAGATGAACATTAAGACTCAAGCCCAGGGTTTCACGAATCTTTAAGTGTAGGTTGGTCCCAGTTTCAGCTCATGTCTTCGGATTGACCCTTAAAAGGATGACGAAAAACTCAACTCCCATTTTATTACATTTGTGGCTCAAAGAATATATGGTAGAAACAGGGTATTTGTAACTTGCCCTGAAAAATTTTTTAGGGAGAAGAATTTACAGATATTTGCGAGATATACTAACTTATTTGCACAGATTTTATTTTTTTGAAACAAGTGTCAGTATATCTCACAACTTTATTTGGAGGATCACACTTTTCTTTTGGTGGGAGAGTTCCTTTTTGGTGGAAAGAGTTTCTCCTAGTCACAAGACTAAAGCCTAGGATAAAAAGTCTACCTGCGCTCACAGGTAAGGACTCCACCTTCCCTAATGAACACTAGGGTTGGATCTTATGTTCACCTGGTCTTTCTTGATATGTGTAGTGTGAACCAAGATTACTTAGGCTCTCGAGTAGAAGCAAACCAATGGATCCTGTACTGGTGTCTCAGGTACAAGAGTACGTCCTTAGTTAGGAGAGATTTTGGTCTATCTTGTCAATGCTCAAGTGAATTAAGTCGAGCCTGAGCGAATCAAGCTTCTGTGGCTTGGAAAGTCCTTAAACAATGGTTGAATATCCATAAACACTTATTATATTTTTGTTTTAGCCTTCAGATCATTACTAAACACTTTTCTTTTTATGTACATATTTATAGATAGATGGAAGCTGCATGATACCATATAATACCCAGATCCTATGGATGCCTATCCACCCCCCCATGCCTAATAACGCTATGTCCTCATATGCATGCAGGGTAGAGGAAGGTCCAAAGATCAGGGAGCAAGAGCTGAAGTGCAGGGTATATAGCAGGGTGGTAGGGTGGGTGGATGGTGGGTGGTGAAGTGAAAAGGTGTGAAGTGAAGTGTACGTGACAGTGGAGGAGTGTTGCTAGGGTGCCTCCCAACGAGCGCTGAATTTAACGTCCCCAGCTAGACTCAGAATAAGGCATGAAGGAAGAAGTTGGCCCTCAATTTTGCCAAGAAGAGGGGCATCTTGGATAGATGGATCCAAGAAGTGATAGCCCTAGTGATTAGTATGTAGGCTCAAGGTCACAGTGTGGAGTTGCAATTTCGCCTGATTTGGCAGGAAAGAAAGGGCAATCCGGTCTTCAAGAGTGTGGACTGGCAGTGAGTAGCCCGAATATGACTCAGACCACGAGGTATGGGAAGTGGAGAAAACCTCATCAGAAGTCTGGTCAGGAGAAGGTATGGGAAATGGGAGGGATGGGGGATCATCACAATATGTGTCGGCCAGGAAGTCGTCCGTGTTTAAAGGCAATCCACAGCAGTCAGAATAGGTCCCAATTAGTCCAATACATGCACTGATGGCCATGTCCTTGTCAGACGTGTCATCCTCGATGCAATCGCAATCAAAGTTCTTGGCTGCCTTGAAGATGTTAAGCTTTAGCTTCTCAGATCCAACGGCAATCTCAATACAGCCCGACTCGCAGTCGATATGGGCGCGGGCTGTGGCCAAGAATTGTCGACCAAGGATGATCGGACAATCAGAAAGTGAGCTAGGAACTTCCATATCCAAAACAAGAAAGTCAACAGGAAAACAGAGACTGTTGACCCTAACCACCACGTCCTCCACCACACCCTTTGGTATTTTGACAGATCGATCTGCCAACTGTAACGTGACAGGGGTTGGTTTCAGATTTCCTAAGGTAAATTTCTCGAGCATGATGGTTGGTATAAGATTGATGGAAGATCCTAGATCAAGCAGGGCATGGTTAAAATTGCAGCCTTGGATGCTACAAGAAATAAGTGGTGTGCCCGGATCTTTTTGCTTCGGTGGTAGATTTGACAGTATAGCACAACTTGCATGAGGCGAGAGAACCACTGGATTCTTTATTTTCTTTGACTGTCGCCTGGGTGTAGTGTAGTCTTTGAAAAATCGGGCGACAAAAGGTATGTGGTCGATAGCCTCTAAAAGGGGTACCTTGATTTCAACATCCCTGAATAAATTACGCAGGTTATCAAAGGCCTGCGTATCCTTTTTCTTGCCTTTTGGCTCCCTCAGTAGAGCCTCAGGGAATGGGACCGATTCTGGCACTAATTTGGGTGTATCATCCTCTTGCGAATGCGGTGCGCATCCCGAATGAGAGGGCGATGAAAAAGATGGGCCAGGATCAGGTCGAGGCGGATTGACGATTTGCTTACCGCTCTTCGTAGTAATCGAATTGGACGTTGTGGGTCCAGTGGGATCATAAGGCAGAGGAGGGTTCACAATAGGGACATAAGGGTGAGGTGCTGCAGTGGGAGTAGCCTAAAATCCCAGAGGAATGCTCGGTGCTTGTAGAATCTGATGAACCTACCCCAGAGAAGGTCGTACCTATGGTTGAGGACCATGGGGTACGAAATTTCGTAGGTTGGGAATAGGTTGGGCTGGAAGAGTGCCCTGAGATCGAGTCGCCATACGTAGTTGACTAATCTCAGCATTCTGCTGGGCCAATTGGTGCTGAAGAGAGGTCATGTTCTCTTCATGGCACTTAGACATTTCCGTCATCATTCACATCAGTTTATCAAGAGGACTTAATGCTTGTTCTGTTTGCGGTATGCAAGGACCCGATGGCGGATTCGCCACAGGATTAAACTGGGCCCTTGGGATGACGGGTGCGGACGGTCGCATTGGCCCATTTGCGAGGTTTTGGCACTGCGGGTTATTGGACCATGAGAAATTAGGATGATTTTGCCACCCTGGGTTATAAGTAGCAGAGAATGGGTTGTTCCCCAAGGCGCAAGCATCTTCTAAGCCAGAAGATGAGTCCGCATGTAAATATGCATCCGAGCACACAGAGGCTTCGTCCTCCGTGTCAAAATACTAGCTTACAGAAGCCAGATTCACATGACTTACCGAATCGCTCGACATGACTCTCAGTAAGGAAGATCTCACAGGGTTTTTAGAGATAAGCCTGGTGTTGGAAGGATTAGGGTTGTGACGAAGTAGTGAGGTGGGGGTGTTTGCCATAGAACGGGCAGGATTGGCCAGAAGCTCGTCCAGCTTCCTGTGCACGACGAAGACTTCATCCAATTTTTGTGCGATAAGGCTAAGATTTGTGGATGAATGGGAGGGTCCTGTGTCAACTTCGTGAACATTAGGGGGCAGGCTAGTACTATTAAAGGCGAGAATGGAGGCATTGTTCATTGAGTTTTCGCTTGTGTTTTCAAATAATTCGAATGCTCCATTCTCATCTTTATTCATGAAATTCCCTCTGCAAGAAGCGTTTGCAATCTGCTTCAAAGCCTCATTTAGCCCATAATAGAAAATCTGGTCTATATGCCACTTAGGCAGACCGTGGTGCGGACACTTCCGGAGGAGGTCATTATACCTCTCCCAGGCCTCATGAAACCGTTCGCCGTTTTGTTGTGTAAAGGAAGTTATAGCATGGCGAAGCGCATTGGTTTGCCTGATTGGGAAGAATTTCTTGAGAAATGTTGTTCTCATCTCTTCCCAAGAATGGATGGTTCTCCCAAGCGTGCGTAACCATTGCGACGTTTTATCCCGCAACGAAAATGGGAACATTTTCATGAGGACAATTGACAACCCGATGTTTCTTGGTTTAACCGTTTCAGCCAATCGGGTTAGGTCTTCCAAATGGAGAAAAGGATCTTCACTTGCAAGACCATGGAAGTGAAAGTTAATCAGGCCAATTCATTGGGTTTCAGTTCAAAATCATCCCCGCCCATGGGGACCCGAATTTGTTCTATGGTCTCTATAGCCTCGGGATTTTGATAAGAGCTAAGAGACCTAGGCTCCTCCCGTTCGGGAGGGTTCTGCATTTCCTCCAAGGTTTCCCTAATGGCTTCAATCTGTTCATTATACATTTCCATTTGGGCTTGGAGGCAGGTTATGGGATCCATGGCTCCACCACCTGGTGGGTTTTGAGGGCGATTTCCTCCCTCGGGATTTGGGGGTGGGTGTGCAGCCATGTTCGTGGAGGAGGATGACGATTCGGCTTCTTTCCTTCTAAAATTATCAGATAATTCAAACAATTCAGGGTTTTGTGACCTCCTCCCAAACATGCACTACCGCAGGAAGAATTGGGGAGATAAGAAGGGAAAAGGGGATGAGAGAAATGTTGCCGCAAAGGTACACTTGATGACAAATCAAGGCAATCAAAGTCCTAACCTCTGCAATATGCCCTTAGACCTAAAGATCTAAGTTACCTACTATCACAACCTACGGAACCAAATGCGAGCACTGCGGAACCATCGGGCCAGATTGAAAGGCCGTTTGCCCCAGTCTTAGACACCCGATAGCATGTGGGAACTCGCACCAGCACGTAGGTGCTACATGCAGGTAGTTAGACCTCCAATCCTTAATAAGGGTCAAGTTGCTACCAGTTTTAATTAGAGGTTTAGGATCAAGTGCTTCAGGAATGTGAAGGGCGTTGTATACGGGTAATGCCCAAGTGCGTTATTTTTAGAAAGTGTGTAAACCAAGCATGCAGCGGGGAAATCTCCCCGAATTGAAGTTTTAGTTGGTGAATGGTTTTTAGAATTTCAGCCTTAAGTAGTATGGATTTTAAGATTTCGCTGAGTTACCAATTCAACCAATCTTCGAGTTTTGAGAAAATACAAGTTCTTCTATACCCAACAAACCCTTCTTCAATGTGAGTTGGTTAATGCATCTAAAAATGCAATGGGCTTCCCTAGGTGGAAATTTCTATGTGTGGATGCACGAGTCAATTTTAGATTAGTGTGAAAGGGAGCCAAAGCACTTCAATCCAAGTGCTCCCAATCACCAAAATGATGTTCCATATACAAGGCTCAACCACAAGATAATGTAAAGAAAATCAAAGTGTTGGGGTTGAAATATTCGGGATCAAATCTAAGGCATGTGAAAGGTCGTGGTGGGGTTGGAATCAACTCAATTCCAAGTCTCCCCACCAAAAAAATGTGATCCCGAATTGTGGATGAATGAGGCAAGGAGGGATGGCAACCAATCTATTTAATCTTGCCTCAAAGAATACTTCCCACGATGAAAGATTCAAGAACTAAGATTCTTGGATCTTTGCTATGCGAAGTTTGGCGGGAAATCTCGGGGCGGTGGAGGTGATAGCAGACAATCAAACAAGTGATTTTTAATCCACTTGCCCCAAGAAATCCCAAGAAGTGTTTTTAGGTTTTTTATTTTTATTAAGGTGACAAGTTGACCTAAGTTGCTAAGAGAGATACCTACCTTTTCAGCAACGTGGGCGAAGCTCCAGTGCGGCGTCGGCGACTACACGCTCTCGTTCCCACCTTGGATCTGCCCACGTCTCCGACTTCCTCTGCTTGCCTCCTCCTTGCAACGGGTTTACCTACACACCAGAAAACAAAAACACCTGTGAAGAGAAGGGTGTGAGAAGAGAAAATTAAAGGAATGGAGTAGAAACTTACCTCAATGCGCACCTCCCCGGCAACGGCGCCAGAAAAAGGTGTGTTAGGACTCGAATTGGTTGTGTTAATATGGTGAAATTATCATTGAAGTGAGTATAGTGGTTAACCTAAATCGAGTCTAACCATCTTTCACAAAAAAATTTTTTACCTGGCCTACTTAATTTTATCTTGGTCACTTTTAGGCCCAGGGTCGATCTCAGGGAGGCGGGGATTAAAGGTGAATAAGTTTCTACACCTTACCTAAAACGTATCTCTTCCATGCGTTTATTATGTTTTCTTGGTTTTTTTCTATTTAAGATTTTTTTTTGCTGATAATTTTGTCCTTGAGGCAAACCCTCAAAATCAGGTCCTTGGCTTTGAGCCAAATTAGGGTTCCAAAAGTTGGTCTTGCTAATCGCAAGACCGAGTACCTGCACGAAAAGGATTATCTTTTCTCTTTTACTCTTTTGTTTTATCTTTTTAATAGCAGGAAACAAAAGAGAAACAAGATAGGTTACTTGTAAAGAAATAAATATAGTCTATATATATATATAGATATATATATATATATATATTATATATATAGGGGTGGGGGTGGAAGTGGAAATGGCGTGTAGCACAGTGTCGAGTTGGTCCACGTCTAGTAAGACGCAACCAACAAGACGAAGTGCCGCATAGAGTGTAGGATGGATGTGTGAGAGTGTGTGTGGAGGTGCATTCTTTACGTGGGTATCGGGGAATATCAGCAACTGGTGTAGATATTCCCGCGATATAATGCGCGGTGGAGTGACTAAGTAGGATATGTGTATGTAAATATATATATGTATATATGTGTATATATATAGATAGGGTTGTAACTATATAGGTGTATACGTAGTTATGTATATATATATAGATATGTAAATATATATATATAGGAATATATATATTTATGACTAGATATATATGTATATATATATAACTATATAGATATATATATATAGTAATATAAGTATGTGTATATGTGTATATATATATATATGTATTTATATGTGTATATATATATATATATGTATATATGTATAAATATATATATGTATGTATGTATATATACTTATATATAGTTGTATAGGTATGAATATGTATATATATATATATGTGTGGGTGTGAACGTGCACAAGTGAGGGTGTGTGTGTACAAGTGTGTGTGTCTGCTGGAGAGTGTGGGAGTGCACTCTAGAGGAGTGTCAGAGAGAGCGGGCGAGTTTAAGCCATTTGGCGGATGAGAGCGTCGTCTGGATGCACAGGCGCACAGACCCAGGTGCGCAAGGGGCATCACGCGGCCACTAGAGGGGACGCGTGTGCTGTCGTCATGCGTAGGTTGGTGCGGGAGCGTGAGAGAGAGCGCAACGCAGCGTACTGCACTGTAGGCGGGAACAGATGCGGGCGCAGACGCAGGCGCTAGCACTGACTGGCTGGAGGCAGTCGTGAGGAGGAGAGAGAGTGCGCGGTGACCGGATAAGTGAGAAGCAACCCGGTCACCTCACTGTAGCTACAGTGTCGCGCTGAGAGGCGTGAACAGTAGCTACAGTGCCGCGCGGGATGGACAACCGGTTGTGGCCGGTTCTACGTGCGCAGGCACGCTGGAAGGCGCATGTGCGTGCGGAGAGAGCCTGCGGACGTTGCTGGCATGCGCGCGATGGCCGCTGCTGCTGGAGCTCCAGAGCTTGGAGCTCTGTCAATGGCGGTGATGGTGTTCAGCGGTGAAAACAGAGGGCGAAACCACCACGCTCACCTACTCACGAAGGAGCTGGGCGGTGGTGGAACTCACAGTGGTGGTCGTGGGACCACTGTGAGCCTGCTCCTGCCCGCAGTGTGTCTCTTTAGTGAGAAGAGAGACTGCGTATGGAAGGGAAGAGGGGAGGGCGATGGCCTGGAGGAAGGGTGTCTGTGGTGGTGTGTGTTACAGGCCCTCCTGCGCAAGGGAGAGGGCAGGCCTTTTTAAAGAGGAAGACACAACCCCCTGCCATGCTACTGGCAGAGCAAGTCCCGCCATGCTGCAGGCAGAGGAATGGCGCAAAGATGTGCAAGCCCATGCCTTGAGCCGAGTGATGAAGAAGAAATTCAAAGTCAAAATAAAAAAATGAGGATGGTGAATTTGCAATGCAACCCTTGATGATGTTAATTACATGGCCAATTATTTGCATTATCCTCCCCTCTTAAATAAATGCATGCAAATGTCTTTTTACAAATGCAACTATAGCTACCTAATATCCAATGGCAGTGCTAGGAAATAACACAAGATGACATATTTATTGGTGTGTTTTTGCTGTGCAATCAGCTGTCACTAAAGGCTAGTGCCAATCGAGCACGCACCCGCCCCATACACACTACATTATCCCTTCCCATGAGTGCGGATTGCACGGCGACCCTACTGGTGTGCGCGCTGGCATGCGCTGGCGTGCACGTGCACGCTACTGGTGCATGCTGGTGCTGTGCATGCGCTGGCTGGATTGAGAATGGGGGGGCTACGGGGATTCGAACCCGCGCCCCTTCCTTGTGAACCGCCACTCCCACCATTACGCCATGTCCACATGTGCGTCGTGAGGAGGAACTTCGGCCGCGTGGTGAGGGTGAGCTCTCAGCCGTTGGATTTTCATTAAATGGCTAACATCACTTGATGGGCGGCCTTTGGAGATGTGGCGGGTGGCTTTGGGCGCTCTAGATGGTGTCACGTGGCACCATCTAGATCGTCCATCCTTCATTGCTTGCAGAGGATGCCATGGTGCTCGGATCGAGGTGATTTCTACGTTGTCGGATTGCGATTGTCGCTCCGGATCCATCCGTATGGTCGGATTTTTCATTCAAAGTTCGTAAGGATGTCGCATTGCCTCCTGGCCATATAAAATGAAGGAATTAATATACAAAACATACAACTATCCTAAGTGACAAGCAATGGATGTTATGCAGTATTTATAACATGATATGCAATGCTAAACCTAACAACTATCATAAATAAGCATTTTATCATGAATTCATGTGTGTTTATCATACCCCCATGCTTACTTTTTGCTAGTCCCTAGAAAAATTAGCCAAAATGCTATTTATAAAAGTAGAATTAGGATTCAATCTCTTAGGCATAATTTGTCGGTTGTTTTAGGAACTTTCAACCCAAGACCTGGTTACGAGGACTCAACAGTGCCCGGGTGTCTGCCAGAATGCAGACCGTCCAAGCCCTTGCCTTATTTGAGAAGAGAAGATACAAAAAAAATTTCATGTTTTTCTTCTTTTCTATTTTTTTTTTGTACTTTTGGAGTTTGAGAGTTCCGAGATAACTTTTTATAGCTACCTGACCCACCCAAGACTCGAAAGGGACTCTAAGTGCTAAGCATCTAGTGAAAAGAGTGAAAGACTCACTAGGCAGCTGTTAAAACAGACTTTGGGTTTCTACGACCTTAGGTGACCTTGCCTAGAGGTTTATCTTTTCGAACGGTAGCTTTCTCCCTACTTTTATTTATGGGGTCAACACAAAGGCGAACCCAGTGTATATCTCCCTAGTTTATTCTACTTCCCTGCTTCTTCCCTAAGTGTTTTGTGAATTATTGTGCATTTTTTTTGTATGAGATGGGTTCTGGACAGCCAACCAATGAGCTGTTACCCACGACAACTTGCCAGCAATACTCATGCGATGAAGTGTGGTTTTATTATTTATTATTTTTTTCTCCTTTTACTATTTTTTTCTCTCTCTTTTTTTTTTAAGTAGGTGGCTTTCCTGATATAAGATTTACCTAAAGGTAGTACAATGAAAATGGTCTTATGACTGGGCTCTAGTCAACCGGCCGATAAGCTGTTACCACCGACAGCTTGCCAGCCATACCACCCTAGATAGTTCATTAGCTACCCAATTTCCGAAGAAACCTCCGAAAAGTGAGTCAGTGCAAAAAAAGTGTGTAGATGCTTAGGCTTAAAGTCCCCCCAAATCAAAGGGCGGGTTGATAAGTCGCATACTTATCATCCCAATTTATTTACTAAATTAAAATAAATTTTAATTGGCAAGGACTCGAGACCAAATCCGCATTTGAGTGGACACCTGGGCTAATTAAGCTCAAAGACCTGAAGAGTCTAAGTATTCAGGTCTCAAAGTATCAATTCCTAAAGATTGCAACTCCTAATGCCTAAGTTCTTGTCTCCTAATTATAAATTTTTTTTTGATAGAATCAAATAACAGGAAATTACTGCTACAGCTGAGAAAAAGATTATAAGATATATCCACTCCCCATGCTTATCTATTGCAATATCCTCATTGTTAAAAGTGAAAGCATGCAGGAGAGTAGAAGTGGAAGAATAGCACCTGGTTTCCGTGAGACTCTGGTCAGCTTGGAATAGTCTTTACATGCGCTGAGTTTAGTGCCTTCAATTGGGCGATGATCGACCCGCGGTGGTTAAGGCAAGGTAAGAGCAACCTTGTCCGAGATGGGTTCAGGGAGCACATGGTCAACAAAGGGTTTGAGATGCTATCCGTTGAACTTGAAGATATTACCCGTCTTTGGGTCAGAGATTTTGATGGCCCCGTTAAGGAAAATCCGCTCAATAACGAGTGGGTCGTCCCACTTATACTTGAGTTTTCCAAGGAAAAGCTTCAATCGAGAATCAAAAAGCCAGACCTTCTGGTTCGGCTCAAAGCTCTTACGTGAAATCATCTGGTCATGGAGAGCTTTGGTCCTTACCTTATAGATTCTGGAATTTTCATAAGCATCATTTCGAATCTCCTCCAACTCAGATAGTTGGAGTTTCCCGATTTTCCCAGCCATCTCAAGGTCAAAATTACATTTTCTGATGGCCCAAAATGCCTGGTGTTCAAGTTCTACGGGTAAGTGACAGGCCTTACCAAACACCAGATGGAACAGAGACATATTGATAGGAGTTTGTACGTCATACAGTAGACCCAAAGAGCATCATTTAGCTTTTGGGTCCAATCCTTCCTGTCAAGCCTAATGATTTTCTGCAAAATATTTTTGATCTCCCCATTGGAGACCTCGGCCTGTCCGTTCGTCTGAGGGTGGTAAGGTATGGAAATCCGATGATTCACCCCGTATTTCCCCAGTAAATTCCGAAACTGGGCATGAGTGAAATGTGTGCCACCATCACTGATAATTGCCCGAGGAAACCCGAACCGACTGAAGATATTTTTCTTCACAAAATCGATGACCACCTTGTGGTCATTGGTCCGGGTGGGAATTGCCTCAATCCATTTGGACATGTAATCAACAACAACCAGAATATACTGGTGTCCAAATGAAGAGAAGGGTCCCATAAAGTCGATGCCCCAAATGTCAAAAATTTCAACGAAAAGAATTGGGTTCAGGGGCATCATATCTCTCTTAACCATGTTCCTGAGTGTCTGGCATCGGGTGCATGACTTTGAGAATTCTTGGGCATCCTTAAATAATGATGGCCAATAGAATCTAGATTGCAAGATTTTTGCTACCATCTTTTTCCTGGAAAAGTGTCCACCACACGCAAATGTGTGGTAGAACTCAAGTATGCTATGGAACTCAATTTCTGAGATGAATAATCTGGCCTGCACCAATGCAGTACAGCTCGGAATCATCCCAAAAATAATATTTGGCCTTAGACACAAGTCTATCCCGTTGTTGTTTGGTCCAATCCTGGGGTATTTGACCAATGGCCAAATAATTGACAATATCCGCAAACCAGGGGGTTCGGATACTTGAGACTGTAAGGATAGTCTCATCCGGAAAAGTATCAGAGATCAGGAATCTAGATGAGGAGAATCAATTAGGATTCTTTAGAGGTAATCCGCCACTACATTTTGTGCCCTGACTTTATCCCTAATTTCAAGATCTAATTCTTAAAGCAGCAGAATCAAGCGAATAAGCCGGGGTTTGGCATCCTTTTTGGCCAAGAGATGTTTCAAGGCTAAGTGGTTTGTATAGATGATGACTCAAGAACCTAAAAGATAAGCCTTGAATTTTTCTAAAGCGAAAACTACAGCTAGCAATTCTTTTTTAGTAATGGTGTAGTTCCTCTGAGCTTTGTCCAGAGTCTTGCTAGCATAGTAAATTACAGAGGGCTTTTTCTCAATCTTCTAACCCAAAATAGTCCTGACAGCATAATCAGATGCATCAGCCATAATCTCAAATGGGGCTATCCAGACCAGTGGTTGCAACACCGGGGCACAGGTGACTGCCGTTTCTATTAAATCAAATGCCTTACGGCATGATTCATCAAACTCGAATGGCGTGTCTTTAGCCAGAAGGTTACTCGAGGGCCGAGCAACCTTCGAGAAGTCCTTAATGAATCTTCTGTAAAAACCCACATGCCCAAGGAAAGAGTGGATCTATTTTACGGATGTGGGTGGAGAAAGTCTAGAGATAGCATCCACCTTAGCTTTATCAACCTCAATACCCCGACTAGAGACCACATGACCCAGGACAATGCCTTCTTAAGTCATAAAGTGGCTCTTTTTCCAGCTAAGAACTAGCCGTGTTTTGATGCATCTCTGGAGGATCAATTCCAAGTTAGCCAAGCAAGACTCAAAAGAATCTCCAAAAATGGAGAAATCATCCATGAACACCTCAAGACAATCTCCCACCATGTTAGAAAAGATAGCCAGCGTGCACCTTTGAAAAGTCACAGGTGCATTGCAAAGCCTGAAAGGCATTCTACGGAATGCAAAGGTTCCGTACGGACATGTGAAGGTTGTCTTTTCCTGGTCTTTGGGATGGATAGGGACTTGGTTATATCCTGAATAACCATCCAGGAAGAAAAAGTATTTTTGCCTAGCTAACCTTTCAAGGATTTGATCGATGAATGGCAAGGGCAAGTGATCCTTTTTAGTGGTTGTGTTCAGCTTCCTATAGTCAATACAGACTCTCCAAGCAGAAGCTGAATGAGTGGTGAAGGTTTCCCCTTTCTCGTTAGTCGTAACGGTTATTCCCGCCTTCTTCGGTACAATCTGAACGGGGCTAACCCACGGACTATCTAAGATTGGGTAAATAATATTATCATCGAGCCACTTGATTATCTCCTTCTTGACCACTTCTTGCATATTTGGGTTTAATCTCCTTTGCATTTTGCGAGAAGGGCGGGATCCATCTTCCATGAAAATACGATGATTACAATAAGATGGCTCGATCCCCCTAAGGTCATGGATGGTCCAACCAATTGCCTCCTTGTTGTTCTTAAGGACCTTAATTAACCTTGATTCTTTCTCCTTAGTCAAATCAGCACTAATAATCACAAGGAGCGTGTTTTCAGGTCCTAAAAACTCATATTTGAAATTTTTGGGCAATGGTTTTAATTCCATCTAGGGTGGGTTTAGAATAGAAGGTAGGGAGGATGTTGGTGAAGATTCATCAGGACAATCCAGTGGAAGAGGCTGGGAATGAACAAAATCAACAACCTCTTCAGGATGTGGGAGGTCTACCACGAAGGGTTGTGGGTTGGGTTCTTTGAAGCTGGTGGAGTCCTCGAGTGCACTGAATATCATACAAGTCTCAAGATCCTGATCCTCGAGCTCCTCAATGAATCCACAATCCTCAAATCCTCTTATCGCCTTAAAAATATCTAGAGTTAACTTCTTATCCCCAAAGGTGATCTCCGTACTACCGCTTTCACAGTTTATGTTGGCCTTGGCAGTAGCTAGGAACGGACACCCTAGAATGATGGGCATGTTCCTCAAATCATTAGGTACATCCATGTCAAGGACAAGGAAATCTACGGGAAAATAGAAATCCTTGACCTTGACAATTACAACCTCAATAACACCTCTCGGTGTGGTGACCGAACGGTCTGCTAATTGTATCATTTCTGAGGTTGGCCTGAGTTCACTTAACCTAAACCTCTCATAAAGAGAAGTCGGAATTAGGTTGATGGATGCACCTAGGTCCAATAGTGCCCTATCAAAAGTGTATTCCCCAATAACGCATGAGATCAAGGGGGCACCTAGATCATTCTTCTTTTGAGGAAGGTGATACAAGATAACAAAACTTGCCTGCTTAGAGAGAATCACCTTCCTCAGAGTGGGTTCTCTTGGCTTACGCTTTTAGGTACACAGTTCTTTCAAGAATTTAGCGTAAGCCTAGATATGCTTAATAGCGTCGAGGAGCGGAATATTTATCTCTACGCTCTTGAATAAATTCAAGAGCTCCTCGTTGCTATCTATGGTTTTCTTCTTCCTAGTTTTCAATAGGACCTCAAGAAACGGGATATGGGTGGTATTTTCAATTCTCGGTCCCTAGGCCTTATTGTCATCTTCAACCTCCTCCTTCTCTCTCTCAAGCTCCCTAGGGTTTTGACTTCTAGAAGGTAATTCAGGGTTCTTGGTCTACTTCCCACTTCTTAATGTGACAGAGTTAGCAGAGGGATATGGGTTTGGGTCTTGAGGTGGGTTAGTGAAGATTGGAGGGCCTTGTTTGGTCATGTAACCAAAAGAAGAAGATGAGGGACCCTGCTCAACCACCTGAGCATGTGCGTGTGGGTCCCTTTGATTCCCGTACCCTTGGGCTCTATCGCCCTGATTTTGCACATTGCGCAGGTTGGGTACAGGTTGAGATGGTAGAGATCCGGGTTGTCGGGTGTTAGCAATTAACTCGGATTGCAAGTTATCCAATGATGTCTTCATTTGCTGCATAAGCTGAAGCATGGACCCTTGCATTTCTACCATCTGCCAATTTAACTCAGCCTGCCCTACAGATTGTTGGGCATTCCAAGATGGCTGAGTAATCGGTCTTAGGGGCAACTGGGTGTATACTTGACCCTGACCCATAGGTCTTTGAGATGCATAATTGCTGGGTCGAGTTTGGGTCTGTTGCCCCTGACCTTTCCAGGAGAAGTTAGGGTGGTTCCTCCAACCCGAGTTATAAGTGTTGGAATACGGGTTGGACCTAACATTCTCCTGCATTGCATACACATCCTTAAAGGCCGAGAGTGGAGAGAAGGAAGGATCAGAAAAATTGGGATCAAAGGCCTCAGTTTGGAACCCATAAGGTTCCGAGAAATCCTAGCTCAAAGGTTGAGCCGATTCAAGTTGGTTCACGAACTCCCACTCCGTGGGAGCTCATGAGGAATGGAATCCCGAATTCTGGGATTAAGTAGGTATAGAAGTGTTTCCTAAATTCCCAGACATCCATTCTTCCATTCTCTTAGCAGCCAAGTCCATTTTATCCATTTTTTTACAAATTAATTTCATGTCAAATGAATGAGAATCCTGGATCTCATTAGCACTTGACCTGGGTTGTTGGGACCAGTTGAATGCATCCATGGAGGCATGATTAATTGAGTTCTCGCTCATTTCCTCAAATAGGTCATAGGTGCTATCTGCATCCCTGTTGAGGAAATTGCCTCCGCAGGAAGCGTCCACGTGATTACGAAGTTGCTCCACCAACCCATGATAGAAAATCTGCACGACTTGCCATTTCATCACCTCATGGTGTGGACACTTCCTCAAAAGTTCCTGGAATCACTCCTAGGCACCATGAAACGGTTCCCCCAACCACTGGGTGAAAGTGGTAATCGCCTATCGCAAGGCATTGCTCCTTCCGATAAGGAAGAATTTCTTCAAGAAAGTCAACTTAAGAGCAGCCCAAGTTTCTATCGGCCTTCCTATGGTTTGGTACCAATGTGCGGCTTTATCCCTGAGAGAGTGGGGGAAGAGCCTCATGATCATTTACTCTTCATTCACATTCCTTGCTTTGGTGGTCTGAATCAAAGTGGTTAGATCCTCCAAGTGCTGGAATGGGTCCTCCGAGCCAAGCCCATGAAAATGCTTAATCAAGCTTAAGACTTGTGGCTTGATTTCTATGTCTCCGACGGGAATCATGACACCAGGACGTTCCCCATAGTTTAAAAGATCATAAAAATCCTTCAAGGGCCGAGCGCCCTGGCCATTCATATGTTGGAACCATTGCTGCCTCTGCTACATTTCTTCCAACTGTCTCTGAATCAGCTCATGCTGGTTCGAGGGTGGGGGAGGTGGTTGTTGATCAGCAATGGGATCTGCTTCGCTAAAGCTCAACCTCAGCCTCTGGGAATGGTCTAAAGGTCCTTCCAATCTAGGGTTCAATGACCTCCTTCCAAGCATGCACTGGAAGGAAGTTGGAAGGACGAGGAAGAGAGGGAACCCCGCAGCACAAGAATACAAGCCTGTCCTTAGGTTGGGTAGCCTAAAGGTCTACAGACTCTTAGAATCTGTCCTAAGATTATGGACGATTTACTTTACTTATGTCCAGGCAATCCAACCAGTCAAAAGGAGGGACTAGGGAGAAGGTTCTTCCTTTGGCTTACGCTTCCGATTCCTAGTGTACTGCCCAGCTACGGTCGTTTGATGCTACTCCCCTAGCTAGACATCAGATTGACTAGTATAAGTAGGTTAATCGTGAATAATCTCAATCTAGATTCTGTGGTGAGAACTAGTCCTTAAGGCCAACGTCTACTCAATTTTAGTTAGGCTTGGGATAATGGTGCTTCTGAAATGTGATGGGCCCTTAATGGGTTGTGCCCTTAATGATTTGTTTGAGAATGTGTGAATGTGTACAACCAAGAGGTTTTCAGGCAAGATTATTAATGATGAGGTGTGTTTTAGAGTTTGAATCTTGCTTAATAGCTTTTAGGATTCAAATATTAGGTGTTTTCAACCAAGTTTTGTAAGGAAAACCAAGTTTGTTTTTTTTTTTTTTTGAAATAGAAAGGAAAGCTATCGTCCTACGATAGCAGTCCGAAGTAGTATATTATGTGCAAAGAAGGGAGATTACAAAAAGGATCCCCAAGACTGTATGAGGGACCAATACTCTCTTACAATATTCTCACAACATACCGGCCTCTCCTGAAAAAGTCTCTCATTCCTTGCCTTCCATACACACCAAATAGAAGCAGCCATGTGGACATGTGGTTTCCCTCTCACCTCAAACCCATGCCACATAGAATCCCACTCTAGTAAAGGCTCCTGACAAATTTTTCTCCAGATGACATCAGTGATAAGGCAAGAAGAGAAGAGGTGATTTACATTATCAGTGCTCATCTCACATAAAAAACACACATGATGATCAGTACCCAATCTTCTGTGGCGTAGATCACTTGTGATTAACCCATCCCTCCTGCATAGCCAAAGGAAGATTTGTACCTTGAGAGGAATTTTTAACAACCATATATTCTTATCAATGGAATCATGTCTCCATCCCTCTTCAAAATTTAACATTCTGTTATACCCAGATTTGACACTCTAGATCCCATCCCATAGATATTTGTCCTCCGTTCTAGGCCTAGGTCTGAAATTTTCAAGGTCTAATAAAAGCCTTCTCTTCTCATCCCATAACTGGGTAGTTCTGCTGCTACTAGATTCCACATCATCCAGATTCCAACTGCTGCTGCTGCAAGACCAGATCTTGCTGACTGTAGCATTCTTGTCAGTTGCTGCATCAAAAGCTCTCGGATAGAGCTCCCTCAAGACCCCCAATTCAAACCATTCCTCCTTCCAGAATCTGAAAGACTTGCCATCTCCAAGTGATGGTTGCAGCAGATGGAAGTGATCAGCCAAAGCCTTAGTTATCGATTTCCAGAAAGGTGATGGACAGTTTGGCTGAAGTCTGGAAAATCTGCTATTGGAAGCTCCATACCTATCTCTGATCAGATCAGACCACGGTTTCAGATCACCTTGCAGCAGCTTAACAACCCATTTGAGCAGCAAGGCATCATTAAAGTGCTGCAAGGACTTGATCCCAAGACCACCCAGCTCCTTAGGTTAGCAAATTTGATCCCATTTGAGAGGCTACAAGAAGCTGCCCTTGTGTCCAGCTCCCTTCCAAAAAAATCTCTTCCTCATCACATCCAATCTTTTCCAAACAGATCTTGGTGCTTTGAAAATGGAGAAGTAGAAAATAGGGATGGAGGTGATCACCGAATTGAGCAAGATAAGCCTTCCACCTCTGGATAAGAATTTGCTGTGCCAACCATCAAGTTTCATAGGGATGGAGGTGATCACCGAATTGAGCAAGTTTGTTTTTAAAAGCATGTGTTCAAGTATTTTCCTTTAGAAATCAAGAAAAATATGGAGTGCTCGGCTTGACCTAGTTATTGAATCCTATGGGGTAGCTACAAAATGAACCTTTTTTAGATTAGGTGGTGCGGCCCAAACAATTCAATCAATCGACTCAAATGCACCATCGATTAAGGCACACAAAAAAGGTGGTTAACCTAATATGATTTCTACTCCTTTATGTGTTGAATTCGTGTACCAGGTCCACAGGTCAGAATCCTGGTTGACTAGATGAAAATCAAGTCAGGTTATGTGCCTCTGATGTGGGTGTGTAAAGTGTGTAAATTGATTCGTCCCACAGAAAGTATCTTTTTGTTTTTTTTTATAAAATGCAGGGGTGAGATGGGTGAAGGTGGCAAACAAGACAAACAAAGTCTATCCTAGGGTTTATGCAAACACCTAAGTAGATTAGGTCTTGGTTATGATTGTGGCGAAATGAACTAGTGGGGGGGAATGTAGGGGACACTTACAAAAGACTCTACCCACACTTTACTCCGGTCTACCACACTTGGATCTCCATGCTAAGGTACTTGCATGACAGTAGATCAAAGACAAGCGAGGTTAGTGCTATGTAAATGCAAAGAAGCGCAAAAAATAATAAAGTAAATTATGTTGCCTCCCTGGTAACGACGCCAAATTGATCACACGTGTTTTGCATGTTTCAAATCAAGGTTACAAGTAACCCATCGTCGTAGTTGCAAAACTCATGATCAAATAAAATTTATACCGACACTCCAAGGGAGTCCCGAGTCGAACACAGGGAGGCGACGTTTATTTTGTATGAAAACTGCACTTCGATTTGTTTCTTTTTGGTGTTTTAGGGTTTTGCTATTTTTTTTTGTTTTTGAAATAAAATGACCATCGATCACAAGAGAGAGATAGAATTGAATCTGATATATTGCATGAATGTCAATTACAATAATATAGAAAACATAAAGAGAGAGGGAAGTAAGAAGAAATCTCCCAAAGTGGCTGTTCGGTGAGACGACAGCGTCTGGCGGAAGCTCGGATGAAGGAGTTGGGAAGCAGGACGACGGAGGTGAGAAGCGGGAGGACGTCAGGTAGAGGAAAGATTCAGCGCAGCTCCGGAATGGAGGTGAGAAGGTGGAGATGATCTACTACCGGAATGGAGGTGGGAGGATGGCTCCAAGGCGACCTATGAATGGGGATGGGAAGTTGGAGGAGTATTTGGTGGGGTAGAGGTTCGCTATACTAATAGGCGCCTTAGGAGCTTGAGAGCAAACTCTAACAGAGCGTTGGTAGGCTTGCTAGAGCTTGGGAGTAGGTAGAGATCGCTTGGAAGGGAAGGGGTGTTGGTCCTTTTATAGTGGATGAAAAGAGGCTAGAATAGGTATGGGACCATTAGTGACCTCCAAGCCGTCGCTGGAAGTGTCGCTGTAAGCAGCTTACACCCACAGCTAGCTTTTCTAGCATGCGAAGAATTAGCGACAGCTGTAAACGTCATTGTATGTTTGCTAAGCTGTCACTGAAGGCTGGCGCCAACCAAGCACATGCTCGTCCCATGCGCACTATGCTGTCCGCCTCATGCGTGCGTGCTGCTGGTGCATGCCGGCGTTGCGCATGCGCTAGCTAGATTGAGAATGGGGAGGTAGTGGGGATTCAAACCTACGCCCCTTCCTTGCAAACCGCCGCTCCCACCATTGCGCCAGATCCACATGTGCGTCGCAAGGAGTTGCGGCCGCGTGGTGAGGGCGAGATCTCAGTCATTGGATTTTCATCCAACGGCTGAGATCACTTGATAGGCGGCCTTTGGAGATGTGGTGGGTGGCTTTGGGCACTCTAGATGGTGCCACATGGCACCATCTGGACTGCCCACCCTTCATTGCTTGTAGAGGATGCCACGGTGCTCGAATCGAGGTGATTTCTATGTTGTCGAACTGCAATCATCGCTTCGGATCCATCCATACAATCGAATTTTTCATCCGAAGTCTGTAAGGATGTTGCATTGCCTCCTAGCCATATAAAATGAAGGAATTAATATACAAAACATACAACTATTGTAAATGTCATGCAATGGATGTTATGCAGTATTTATAACATGATATGCAATGCTAAGCCTAGGAACTATCATAAATAAGCATTTTAGCATGAATTCATGTGTGTTTATCAACAGGAGAAGCAAATCTAAGGCAATGTGATGGGTAATAATAAAACTAACATTTCTTCTCAATTAAAGTTGTATTAGATTCCACTCTGTATAACTATATATGTTGTAATACAAGAGTCAATGTTTCTGGTTATGTTCTATTACAAATGTTGTAATACAATTCTAGCAATAAAAAATGCACAACTTAATGTAATTTATGAATAACCATAAGTACTATCTATGTCTACAGAAGTTGATATACATGATTAAGAGATTTTGATTGTGTTGTATTACACAATATGTAATACAAACTTTGTGAATAAATAACACCATTCTAACAATAAGTACTATCTATAAGTATAGATGTTCTAAAACATGATTATGTGATTTATTTTGTGTTGTATTACAAAAGCTATAATACAACTCCAGTAATACAAGTGCACATTTATTGTAGCTTGTAAATAACATGGTGCTAACCATAAGTTTATCTTTTGCAGAAGGAGCTTGTTGGCAAGTTTTTCATAAATAAATTCCCTGTAGAGAATGTCAGGAATTGGAAAATGCTTTATGTCGAGAATATACCAGTGCAATCAGATACAACTATAGATTGTGGCATCTATGTCATGAAATATATGGATTACATTTGTGCAGATAAAAATCTTGACTTCACAAGTAGGGATATATCAAAGTTCAAAGCACAAATAGCTGCTACACTTTTGGATTGTGGTGAAGATGATAAGCATGAAGAAATAAACCCGTTCATCAAGATGCTAAAAATGAGTGGAGATTAGAAGGGAATATCGTACGTTTCTTATCTTAGTGAATTACATGGGTGTATGTTACTCTTAATACCTTGAACAATTTCTACTTTGTTGGTCTATCTAATTACATGCTCGAGCTTTTCGATTATTTTAAATTTTTTTGGTCATGTGAACATCTCTACAATTACACGTTCCATATAAATTGATATCAAGCATGCTCTTATCCTCTAAATTAGGTATTGTTATATTCTAAATAGCCAATCATGTTTCATTGTGATAATGTGTAACAGTTACTATGTTACACACGTAAATGACTAAAGCTGTACAAAGTAGATTAACGTAATACATTTCGCTCCCCGTTTTCATGGATTGCATTTTGACAGTGATCAAGAATTACAAATCCAAATACCATGTACTATTAGCAACTAAAAGTCTCCTTTTGTTGGAGTTTTGTGTAACTATAGCAATGCAAATTTTTTGAAATAGTAATGGTTCAGTGAATAGAGAGTATGTAGATAGGAAGTCAAAAAATGAAAAAATTACCTACGCATTGAAGAATGGGTACAACCAATGAATTGTATTGCCAATGAATCATGATTACTACCCAGTGAGGAATTTATATTTACGGATACATGTTTGTATCAATAAAAGAATTCCCACATGAAGTAACAATGTAATACAATCATTTTTTCCCCAAGAAAATTCTCTAAAAACACAAGCATCCATAATAAAAAACTCCAATTTATTGCTTACAATAGGTTTTAACTAGATGGATAAATTGAAAACATATGCAAATTCACATACACTATGACATGACCTACATATAAAAACTAAAGGTTAATCAATCAATAATGCCAACAACAATATGAAAGATATGGTCTAAAACAAATTAAGTCCTTCAATCTTTGGCATGCTTCTAGAGCTAACATCTTCAATAGATTTCGACCTATATAACATACAAACACGTAGAAAAATTAGAATAAAAAAAACATGCTAGCAATATAATTATGGTTGAATTTAGAATCGAGTACATCTGCTAAACTTACCTTGATATGGGAATATCAATTGATGATGTCTTGTTCGAACAATTCCTTGAGTCATTGTTGAAGCATCGAGAATCGTCGTAAAAATATCGCATTGTAGTATAGCGATGAAGATTGCAACAATATTTAAATTTATAATACTTGAAAAACAAACATGAGTTCCGAAATTGTTCACAGGGAGCAAATATGAAGTTTAATCACTAGTCATAATAGTTGGTAATGAGAACAATAATTAACAATGAAGATATGCAATGAATAATAATCAAATATTCAAGAATGGGCCAAATTGTTTCTCAAAATCAATAGGATAAAAAGAGAATTAGAGATTTAAAAATGGTGATTTGAATCACCAATTAATACCACAATCAAGCACATATCCCACTGTCAACTTTGAATTTCAATTCACAAACCAATTTAATTTTCCAACAGTGGTTTTTTAACCACTTATCCATGTCAGCACAGAGCCAATATCTCCACAGTGATTAGAACCAAGGTCAAGCATAAGGGCCAGATGTCAGACACAAGGTCAGATGACTTAAGTATCAAAGCCTCTGTGGCACAAGGCACAACCTCTGAAACACCTAAGTGTTGGGCGTGCGTGCATGCACCTCGAGGATGAACAATGCAAAACCCACCCCCATCCTTCCTCATAATCCTCTTTCCTCTTCTTAATCCAGAACTGGGTATACAAGTGAACAGTATCGGGTAATTGGATCCGGGTATAGGGATCGGCCCATCAGTAGTGGTGGTGGGCAAGGTGTGAGAGAGAGAGAGTGAGGATACCTCACCCCCTATGTGAGAGGCGAATAGCCATTGACACAATTTTCTTTTATGTGTTGTTTGGGATCCTGCACATATAATGTAGGACTAATTGCCACAATCTTCTTGTGTTCACAGCAGCGAAGTGAAGCTACCCAATTGGAGCTGCTGGTGCTATTACTTCTTCGATTGAAGCTGCAGGTGTGCTTTCTAGATGAATCCGTAATGATTGCAAGTGATGTCTTTGTCGTTGATTGATCAAAGCAAGGTGAACGGAGGAGGAGTTGTTGTCGTCGGCGGCGAACACCTACGACAATGAACATGGGCTCTAAGCCTTAATCAGATAGTTCATGATGATCGTCGTGGGGTGTAGAGTGTGATGGAGGTGGTGATTAGGTGAACGACGATGTAAGGTGGCTGGATGACATTGTAGATGAAGGTTGCTGATGGGTTTCGTCATCAGGGAGAAAGAGGAGCTAAAACCCTAAATTAGGAGGGGGCTTTTGCTCGAAGGAGGGTAGCCGAGATTTTAGTGGTGGCAGTGATATGTTTAGTGATTAGAGGCAGTCAGGTGACTACACCGGAAGCGTTGCCAGAGTCAGGGAAGAGAGAGGGGAAGAGAGAGAGGAAGTCGGAGGGTCGGTCAATTTGACCGTTGGCCGGCTGGAGGAAGACAGAGGAAGAAGAGAGGTGGTCGGCAGTCGAATTGTGGTTTAAAGGACTAATTCCTAATCTAGGGAGAGAGAGAGGAAGAGATAGACCTACTCTAATGGATGAAAGGAGGGAGGATCCATGCCAGCATGGCTTGTCGAACATGGAGGGGACGAAACCTCCAATGAGCGAGAGGGCGACGAGGAGAGGGGGAGGAAGCTCTCGCTTTGATTGGTGAGAGGTGGAAGAGAGAGAGGAAGTCAGAGGGTTAGTCAATTTGACTGTTGCTTGGCCGGAGGAAGAAGGCCGCCGGAGCCGAGGTAGAGGTGGCTGGAGAAGATAAGAAGTTGGAGAGTTAGCCTGGAATCGGGCTCAAATTGGCCACTGATCCCTATGGAGCTTATATATAGTTCCATTAGGGTCTCAAAGTGGAAGTTTACATGCATGGGAGTTGAATTTAGAATCAAGAAGAACCCATGCTTTCTTTGAATTCGCACAAGCTTTTTGCTCCAAATCAGGATCTAAGATCTTGCTTGAATGATTCTCTATCATTTGAACACCCATCCAACCAAATTTGGTGGGTTTTAGTGATGATTTGCTATCTATTTGGGTCAGTCAAAAGTCAGTGCTGCTTAGGTTGACTCATCATTGGAGACAGGGGCATATGTGAGAACGATGAGAAGTTAGGGGCATGAATGTAAGGAAAGCTGAAAGTTAGGGATCTGAATGTGAAAAATAGAGTTTTTATGGCCCAAAATCTAAACAAAGTCAAGATGGACTTTGATTGGGCCAAAATTTTGGTGTTAACCTAATTTGGACCTAAAGAATCTGATGGTGAACTTGGATTTGAGTTTTGACCATGTTTTCTGGGTAAATTGAACAGAAGCCCAAATTAAAGCAAATTCCCGTCTGAATCTCTATTCTAGGTCAAAATGGATTTAGATGATCAAAAAAAAGGTACCAAACCTCTTATAATATTTTTCTATGATTTTTAGGAGGTTTAGATTGATTTTATCCTAACTAGAACCTTTCCAATTTAAGTGAGGCTGATAATTAGGGTTTTTAGTCTTGTTTTGGTACTTGAAATGTGTGAAACTATGATTCTGTCAGTGTGAGCCCAATTCTTGCTCTCTTATGCTCATTTGACCTTTAATTAACTCCTAAGTAACCCCATTGTTAATATGCATTTATAATATGCTGTTAAAATAGCAGAATTAACCCTATTTTCATGTCTTCTTCTCAAATCAGATTAGAGTGGAAATATGGGCCTCAGGAGATCATTTAAGAGCATTTATCTCTTGATTCTAACTAATTTAAGTTAGTTGTGACAAATGGTGGCCTTACCATCAGTCATGGCCGATGTTGAACTTCAATCATAGTTTGCACTGCTGACTTTTTTATTATTTGTTCTCATATGTAGATTTCAAATGATTGCTTCCTAATTTTGGCCTCTAGCTTTTCCTACTTCCTTTAGCCTTTGCAATTTATGGTTCTTTGATGGAGATGCCAACATAGTCATAACTATTTTTTTATCTTCTAGTTGATTCCTCGTCAAGAGAAATCTTCACATTGATAAGATTCTTCACTGTTGAAATTGGCGATGATAACTAAAACTTCGCAACCTCTGTTATATCATCATATTTCAAAGCTTCATTCGTTAGGGATGAACACGTTTGGTATAACTCCTTCGCATCGTCATAACGACTCATAGCTTTGTATAACGGGTAATATTCGGATTTCTTTAGGTTGTTTTTCCATTTATCCAGAATATAAGATTCTTCAAGGACATGAATGCTCGTATGTTTTAAAATAGCAAATATATGTTTGCATGGTAAACCAACAAAGTCCATGAACCTATAGTTGCAATGGAAGACATTGTCTCCACTACATAATGTGACATCATTCTCATCGCCAAAGGAACCAATGCTAAAAATTCTATATCTAGAGCCAAGCTCGTCAACAGATAAATCAACATTTAGAATCAGACAATGCGTAATCTGCTTCTGTTGAAACCAATGCCGATACGTAAATGCAAAAAGTGACTTAAAATACAACACAAAGGGTGTGAACGTGTGGTCCTTACTTAATATATCTTCTTTTATACAAAAAAGTACTGACATAAGGTGGGGTCCACCACTGTTAAAACCAACAACAAACCCATTTTGCACAGGTGTAAACCACTGAAATCACTGTGCACCAGTGTAAAACCACTAGACCTCCTTCAAAACCACTTTACACCAGTACAAAACCACCATATCACCATCGGAAAAATTTTGCACCGGTGAAAAATAAGATTGCACCAGAGCAAAATCACCTCAGACTAATTTATCACCAATGCAAAACCACCAGATCACCTTCGAAACAAGTTTGTATTGATACAAAATGAGATTGCATGGATGCAAAATCACCACTGATTACACCTGTACAAAATCACCTCATAATAATTTATCATCGATGCAAAATAATTTTGCATCGGTGCAAAATCACCCAGAATAATTTATCACCAATGCAGAGTGATTTATCATCAGTGCAAAGTTATTAATCACATGTGCAAACATGATTTATTACATATGCATTTTAATTCAAATTGGTGATTTTTTTCAATATGATGGGACTCACCACGTAGCAAACCTTACGTTTCTTGTTTCTTTACATTAAATACCAATTGTCAAGTGCGGACCACATTACCTTACATTGCATCTTACGTCTCTTTGTGTTTCCCTAAATTTTAGCTAAAAAATGGGTTGAGTTGATTTGAGTTGGGTTGAAGGGCAATCCAATCCAACTCAACTAGAAACTCATAAAATTTTCCACTGATTTAGCTGTTGAGATGGTTATGTGCATCATCTTATTACAAAGAGAACAATATGTATAGGCATATAAAAGGAAATACAATTCCTTTATTCTATCATGATGGATGACGATTGAAACAGCAACACCCAATAACAGTTGGTATTTACAATGTGAACCCATCTAAAGATGATATCAAGCTAGGTTCCATTTTCTTTTTACATCAGGAAGAAGTATGAACCAAGGAAAGATGAGTGGTTCTCACCCAGGTTGCAACCCCTACGACATTCCAGATTCATCACACCAGAATGGTCCACGAAGAGATTCACCTGAAGCAGCCAGATATATTCTTGCATATAACTTAGCATAAATAGCATCACTGAAATCAGATGAAGCAAAGGTATTCATGAAATAGAGTAATTACCTTCAGCCCATAGCGCTTGATGAACCATTTAGATGTGTCTAGACAAGAGGCTTCTAACATGGTTCTCTTAAGTCCCAATCAACTTATGATCTTCGCAATGATGTCTGCACGGAGGCAATTTTCATACTTGCACACGTCATCAGCATCGATCATGATCATGCTTGCGCCTGCTTCCAAGCATCTTTCAGCCTTTCTGATCGTCAAATCCACATCCTCAACGATTTCTATTTCTTGAATAAAAATCAGCCGGTTTACCGAGGCATGGTCAAGTTGTTGTTTGAGTGAAACATTTAAGAAAATCAGCACCAGAGATATATGTTCTAATAAAAGGTTCAATACATTGAAATAGTATAAAATTTGTGGAGATAAAAAAGTAACAAAGCATGACATCTCAACAAAAATTGAATCTATAATGAGCATGACTGTTCTAAGTGATTGGAAAGTCAAATAAAGCCCCAATATTTCAAAAGAATGTGTTTTAGTTAGTGTTTTCACAAAGTATGAATTAACATTAGGAACAACAAAAGATGAGAGCATTGAGTATTCTCTTAATAGTGAAGCAATATGTCATGATCAAATTTGCTAACAATGATATAATAATAGCCTAGTTCTTCACCAGACTAGCAATTTCTACCTACGTAATGATGAAATTGGAAAGTGCATGACAAGTGATCCTGATGAGAACATGTAACTAATACATAACAGATCACAAGCTCATATTAACAATTCCTTGAAGAGTAGGGGCTATATAAGCTCCATAAGCTCTATTCCCTCGTGTAGGACTCTCTAAGTCCTCAAATCTGACTGCAAACTGTGGCTTTGCTTTTAGGCCCATACTGTTGATTAGGCGTATCAATCTTAATTAAGAAGGTTTCTTCAGGCATTTTAAGTGTATTCACATCAAGTTCAATTGTATCAAAGCCCATTTCTTTGCACTCCTGCATCATTATGGTCAATGAACCTCCAACTCATGCATGGGGAAGAAAGATAGATGTCAGCAAATTACAAGTCACAAGTAATGCAAACCTCAACATATTCCCTAAAAGATGCATTGGGCCCTCTATGAAATAGATGGTCAGACTAGTCACTCGTACTAACATAGACATCATGACTATGTGTCATGTCGATGATTTCTTTTAAGAAATCCTTTGACATTTGACATTAAGCTAAACAAGCCACTAGAAAGCTTCAGCCCATCAACAAATTGCCCCATAGATTCAAAAATATCCTGCATGAAACCAAAAGTATGGTTAGCCTAAAAATCATCAAATACCAATTGGAGGATATTAAAAAGAATCTTAGATAGCAACTAAAGGATGCAATGTAACTGCACTATTAACCAACTAAAAGATCTTAGCAGCAACAACTGTAGCAACAAGTAAATATTCTTCAACAGCAGTTATCCTATGTTGACAAACCAAGGAAGGCTAGCTTATGTTTTCCTGTATCTAGATTAGAACATCATCATGACATCCTATGTTGGTCCCTTGTGCATGAGTATCATTTGTGGCCTTTGCTGGAATCTAGAGCATGAAAACATTTGAGGTCCATAATCCATTACATCCTAGCATTCCTCATTCAGCTACATTAACACCATTTTTTTTACTCGTTCAAAGACAAAATCGGAAATATCTAGCCACCAAGGGGTTAAGTCAATGGTAAAGCCCCCAATTAGCATCCTAAAAGGTCATGAGATCAAATCCCATGGCTCACACATTTACCTTCTCAAAAGAAAAAAAAAAGACACTGGGATAACGTAAGAAGCGTACCACAATGTAAACCCAGAAAAAAGTGAGAAGTGATTGTGAAGTCTTCATAACTTGTATTGAAGCATTTTTCTTCTTTGAAAAGGGAAAGGTTGGTTATCCTTGTGATAACCACCCTGAATTATTGTATTGAAGCATTTTGGGTGGCTGATTTTCAGTCTACTGGGCCAAAACCCACAAAGTTCTTAAGGTTAGCTTTGTTAGTTTTCCAAGTTGGGCTTGACTTAAGTAGGAGTTGTTACAAATGGCATCTAAGGAGGTAGTGACCATTTGAAGTTTTCTTAAATTATTAAAGCATCACCTTCTTACTATAGTTTATCCCACATCTTCATAATACCAAGAGTGTCATGCATAGCACCATCCACACTAGGGCACTCCCCTTTAAACACTACACCATTACAAGACCACAAAATGTTCCACCCTTTTACTCTTAAATCTAAATCACCTTGGACTAGAGGCAACTCTACCTACTACCAACATGTAGATTAAGGAAGAATCTGTTGGTGCAAGGGCACCCCGATCGGTAATTTTGATGATTACAAAATACTTGTATTTAACATTTGCATTTGAGGTCTAAGATTTCTGGTTATTTGCAAATTGATACAAGTTTGAAGGTGAAGTGTGAAGAGCTCGCGTCCATGGTGGATTGGAGGAGCTTGTTGGAGTAGAAGGAGCTTCGCTCGGAGCGAGAGTTTGAAGATAAAAGAATAGGATAGATGTTTATTCTATTCATGTACTTTGTATCTTTTGTCTTTACTTTCTTTGCTCTTTATTTGTGTCTAGATATATGTTAAAGAGCCTCAAAGTAACAATATAGTAGTCCTAGGAACACTTACATAACCCTAAGACACTTAGAAAACTCTTAGAGAACTTAGAAAATCAAAGTAGGTATCAGACAGCTTGATCAGATGTCTAATCTGGAAATCAACTGTCTAATCTTGACTTTTAAGACATTTGACTATTTGATCAGATGTCCAAAACACTTGTGCCTCGGGAAATCCATTCCCACAGTTATCTAGGTCTCCAGACATCCAAACCTAGTGCTAAACATCCAACAAGTTGTCTGACCGACTTACACTAAAACCCTATTTAGGTCTGACTCAAATCAGGAAGGGAAACCGTTTAGCACTAGACATCTAATCTTACTTCTAGGCGTCTTATACTAGTTTTCCAAACGTCTGATATTATATCCAGACGTCTGATAACACTATCAGAATCATTAATGACCCTGATTCTGGCCCAATCAGCCTTGGGTTTATTCCCAACGACTACCTAAGGCTTCCACAGCCTTCCTAAGCCTTCCTAGGCCATCTATAAATAGAAGGGGAGCCCTCCTTTGTTAGACACACTCAAGACACACCAAGCATTAGCATTTCCACAACATTTTTATGTCCTAGAGAAGAGAAAGATCATCAAGAAATGTTGTTGCTCTTTGAAATCCTCTAGCCCACTTTAGAGAGCACTACATTCACCATGCACACCCTCTCCCACCGTCGGTTACGAGAGCGTCATCATGCTTTGCGTGATTCATGCACTCCGCATCTATAGTCGACACACTTCCATCAAAGGGAAGTTTCTATTGCCTATAGTATCTAGATTTAAATACTTACTTTGTGGTTCTATAGGATTTGTGTAATTATCTTTGGTTGGGTATTCACTTTGCGAATTCCCATCTCCTTCGAGAGACTAAATACTCCTTGTGAAGAGGAGGGGTTTTGAAGAACGCTACCCTCGTACATAGTAGCGTGGTTGTATTAAGGTTTAGTCACCCTCATTTTAAGTGACTCGTTAGTGGATTTAATCGACTCGGTCAATCGGGAAATCCTAAGTCAAGAGACTGAGGTGGTGGTTTTTACCTAGGTTTGGGTTTCCACCTAAAAATTTTTTGTATACTTGTGATTGATTGCTTTTTGTGAAATTGTCTATATTGTTTTCCGCATTATATTTCAAATCACGCAAATCTCACCCCCTCCTACTATAGGAAAATTTACATTTGATATCAGAGTAGGTCTTACAAAGTGGCGTAACGCACTGGCAAGAGATCATGGAGGGAAAGACATTCGTATACACCGAAGGACACGACACCTCACAACCACCGTATTTTGAAGGTACGAATTTTACATATTGGAAAACCCATATGTCTATGTGGTTGCAGGCCTACGACTTTCGAGTTTGGGAAAAATGTGAGTCCGCATTTGTGATTCCCAAGAAACCTGTAGGAGGTTACTCGGAGGAACAAACGTGACATATGGGTTGAGGAACAATCGTGGATAGTGGTAGCGAAAGTGACAATGAAGAGGTAAACTCTCTTACCAACTTAGAGTTGCAAGAAGCATTAGAAGAGCTTTACGAAATTAGTAAGTCATTAAAAGTAGAAAGCAAAAACATTAAAAAGAATCTTAGTTATCTAAAAACTGAAAATGAAATATTAGAGATTAAAATTAAGGATCTAGAAATTAGTTCTAGTTCTAATATTTCTGAAAATGATAACTTATTGTTAGAAAATCATGATCTAGTCAATGAAAATAAAAAATTGATTTAGGAGAATAGTAGTCTAAAAATAGAAATTTCTGATCTGAAAATCAAGATGCATATTATTGAAAATGATCTTGCTTGTCTTAAAGAAAAGTCAGACAAATTGTTAAATGGAGTTAGTACCAGTGAAAAGATTGAGAAAGGATCTCCATTAAGGAGACCAACTAACACAACCGAATCCAAATTAACTTGATACCGAAGAGAGAATTAGACTCTTGTTTTGTAGGTTTCAAAGGAGATTACAATATGAGAGATTGGACCTACAAGCTGAAGAATGGTCAACTCAAATTGGGAGGACCAAGGAGTAGACCAAAGAGGAAGATGAGAAGATCGATAAGAAGATCAGTAGATGATCGAACCACTGCACGTCGACCGCCCGATTGGAGACCAACACCAATGCCTGGACCTCCAAGCTATCGATGGGTGCCCCATCCATTCTGGCATCAACCTCCATTTGGGCCATGCTATTGGCCTTGGAAAGTGAGCTAATTTCTTAACCCCATTTTTGATAAATAGCATCTAGATAACGTCCATCTTTAAGTAGGAGGTTTAAAAATAACATACCTATATTGCCTTTAGAAAGGGGGAGATAATAACGTAGCTATCTTGTTTTATGAAAAAGATGAAATTAGAAGAGCATGTCTGATGATAACGTCATCGTCAGCCATATATAGCTTTAATTAGTCATAATCAACAGATAAATTCTCCTACATAACCACCAGAAGACCTTAATTCACTACACATCCATTCTGAGAAATAAACATGAAAACAGGGGTAAAACTGTAGTTTTAACAGAATATCCTAAATCCAGAACAATCACGGGGTTTTTTAGAGGTTTATTGAAGGTCAAATGGTCATAAATGTCTAATAAGTGGGTTCATACAAACAGAAATGGGTTTTCACACGTTTTGAGAATTAAATGACATCTGAAACCCTAAAAATTGACCTGCTTAATTCACTAAGGTTTTAGTCGTGATAAAATTTACCTAAACCTTCTAAAAATCATATAAAAATATTCTATAAGATTTGGTATGCTTTCTTTGACCATTGGAACCCAATTTGACATAAAATAGAGCCTCAGACAGACAATTGGCCTAATTTGAGTTTCTACGTAAATTACCTAGTCAAACTTGGTTAAAACCTAAATCCGACTTCACTATCAGATTTCTTGGGTCTAAATTAGGTTTGTACCAAATTTAGGCTCAATCAGATATCATCTTGACCTAGTTTGCATTTTGGTCCAATCTGACTCTTTTTCTTACATATGCACTCCTAGTTTTTTGATTTCCTTAAACATGGGTCCCCAACTTTGTCGTCACCTTCACCAAAAGGTTCCTACCGCCATTGGAACCTTCCATCCATACATGGAAGGTTTTAATCTGAGTTATCTCCCTGAATCTGCGACGAATCTCTCCCAAAATTGGAAGGACTTCTGAGAAAATCCCCTTCCATCTGAGCTCATTCATGGCTTTCCAAATCCATCCAAAAGCTCGTGCGATCCTTTTGAAGGTTTGGGTGTCCTACATGTGCATAAACCCTAATCTTCCAAGCTTGGAAGGACCTTCTATGGCCTATAAAAGAACCCCTGAGACATGCCTTACCTCCTTAGCTAGGTTTGGGACCAAAATCTCTTCTTCCCTCCTCCGGCCCCACTCCAACCAACCTTCAGTGACCTCCTTCAATCTCCTTCCTTGTCCGCTCTCACAGACCATAGCGAGCGGATTTCTCTCCCTTACCTCCATCCGCACGCCGCAATACCAATGGCTATCGCCTATTTCTCCTCATCATCGCCGCTCGTATCCTCGAAGGCTTTATCTTTCCCATGACCGACATACCACCGGCGTGGGAAAATCCCCCCTTTCATCCAACTAAATTAGGCTAGATAGGTTCTTTCAGGTCTTGAAGTTAGTTTCCACTATTCAAAACCTAAAAATATCCCTCGACACATACGCACGCCGTCTTCGTTCTCATCTCCAGCCACCACTCCAGCGAGGCCCATCTCACACCACAAGCCACCACTCCGGCGAGGCCCATCTCATACCACAAGCCACCAACTATTTAGGGGCGAATTTGTCGTTGTTAAGATATGCGTTGTAGTATAAGACAAATGTGCTCAAACAAACAAAATTTATAACTTGAATTTGAAGTTCGAGGTCAAACACAGAGTAAATGTGGAAGTGACGCACTAATCTCGAATAGAATGTAAATTAGCACAAGGTATCGAGCCAAATAATGATATTCAATGAATAATATCTACTCAAATATGATATTCAATGTAGAACATGAGTATAACAAGAGTTTAATGAGGTAAAAAGATGTCCAAGGCAAAATAATGGTAATTTAAATCACCAATTATTAGCTTAGATACATATATATACTAATTACTCAATAATATAAAATAAATGCATAGTGACCTAAACCACTTAAACCATATTTCCACACTAGCAGTGCACAATCTCTCAAGGCCTCTCCTCTTCAGCTCTTCTTCTTCTCTTCTTTTCTTCTTTCAGAGCTTCCCTTCTCTCTTTCTTCCCTTCGCAGCACAAGGGAAACAACCCCTCAAATTTGGCTAAGTGTTAGCTACTCCACAGAGCAAAATCGCCCTTCCTCGTGCTCTCTCTCTCTTCCTTCCTCCTCTCTCAAACCCGACCTTATCGGGTTATCAGGCATACGCACCCGAGTCTAGGGTTGCAAGAGTGGGTCGCAGTCGAGGAGTGTATACATTAGGCGGATTGGGTGTGTCGGGCGAGTGGGGACCTCACCCCCGGTGTCGAGGCGATAAGCCGATAAGAGAAAAATAATTTATCCACTAGTAGACGCTTGTCTGTTTACAAGGTAGGACTAATCCCACATCCTCCACATGTCAGCTGCAGATGGAACCTCGTCCAATTGATGTTGAAGTCATGGGCGAGGCCTCTAATTGAGGACCTGGGAGAGTTCCTGGAGCCAAACCGCACAGCCTAGGACCAAGACCTAGAGCGAATGTGGCCGGAGAACACGAGGCGTGTCGAAGAACTCGAGCGTGGCTGCAGAGCTCTGGCGTGTACCCTGAAACACTAATACGGGCGCGAAGGCCCCAATCAAAAGGTTCTGGAGTGTTACCAGACCACATGGAAAGCGGTGGTGGTGGTCTTCTGGCGTGAGAGTGCATGAGGTGGTGCGTCGAGGTCGATGAAGGTGGACGGCAATGGGTTTGTTCGGTGGAGAGCTAAGGCGAGCAATGGAGAGAAATAGGAGAGGGCTTTTGATGGCAGGAGTACGGCGGTGCTTTTGGGAGTTCTAGCAAGGCGGATGGCGGTCTGTGGTGGTGGCGCGGGCTTGCCGGAGCTCGCGTCGGAGTTGGAGAAGATGCTGAGGGAGAGGGTGGAATAGCGATAGAATTGAGACGTTAAAGTGCGAAAAAGGGAGGAGGAAAGAAAAGGAAGCGATAGGACCTAATTTAAGGAAGAAAAGGGAAGGGACTCACTCAGGCATGCCTTGCCAGACGAGAGGAAGACAAATTCTCTGTTGAGGAGGATGGTGGTGAGGAGAGGGGAAGATGGTGCTCGCTGTGACCGACGAGGCACAGAGGAAGGTGGTGAAGATGATGGATGGGCTAATTTGGCCATTGGCAATCCCTAGGAAGACGGGGAAGAAGGGCCATCGGAGCTAGGTCAGAGAAGGGCCGGAGGTAGGGATTTGAAGAGGGTTTTGGACCAAAACCTAGCTAAGGAGCACAGCCTTGCATTAGGCGTGCTTTTATAGGGCTTAGGATGGAGTTCCAAGCTTGGAAACAAGCTTGGAAACATCGAGCTTCTTGTGCATGTGAGATACCCACATCTCCCATGCATTTGCATGGGAGATTGGGAAAGAATTGGAGTCAAGGCCAGGTTTGATTGAAAGAGAATTCCTCAAGGAATCTCTGGTTCAAATTTGGGACTAAATGATTGAGAATCGAACGAGAAATCCTTGCTCGAAACTCAATGGTGAAGGTCTGACCTTCCAAAAATGACATGAGGACCTCTTTGCAAAGAATGATGGTAAAGTTAGGGACCTGATTACAATTAATTCGAAAGTTAGGGGCATATGTGTGATAGAAAAGTGTCAGACAGGACTGAAATGCAAACTAGGTCAAGATGATCTCTAATTTGGCCCAAATTTTGGTAAAAACCTAATTTGGACCCAAGGAATCTAAAGGTGAACTCGGATTTAGGTTTCAACCAAGTTTAACTAGGAAAATTGTGTAGAAACCCAAATTAGAGTAACTATTTGTCTGAGACTTTATTTTAGGTCAAAATGGGTTCCAATGGTCAAATCAAAGATACCAAATCCTAGATAATATTTTTCAATGATTTATAGAAGGTTTAGGTGAATTTTATCCTGACTAGAACCTCAATGAATTAAGCGGGTCTATTTTTAAGGTTTCAGAAGTCATTTAATTCTTGAAATGCATGAAAAGTCATTTCTATCTGCACAGATCCTCTTGTTAGACTTTAATGCATATTTGACCTTTAATAAATCGCTGAGAAAACCCATGGTTGTTCTACATTCATGATATGATGGTAAAATTATAATTTTAACCCTAGTTTCATGTTAAACTCTCAGAAAAGATGTGCAGTGGATTACGATCCTTTGGAAGTTATGTGGAGCATTTATTAATGGATTATGGATGATAAAAGCTAGATATGGGTGATGATGACGTAATCATCACCAACCGCCTCACCACCTACCCCACAACCTCCGCCGCATCATGCCCATCAAAACCCCCATCTTTATTTCCCAATCCACCCTCTCACGACCGCCCCCGAACACACCCATCACCGGTCTCCGTCCCCGACTCCGTCCAGCCACCATACACCCTCACATGCCATGCTACCACTACCCGCACATTTGCCGTGGTCTGGTGAAGGTCCTGAGCTATTTTAATGTGGTCGTAAGACCGCATTTGTGATTTGCAAGTCTTACCGTTGTCCTCCGCCGCTACACCATTTTTCCATCGATGTTTGTGGTGTTCTAACCACGAAGAGCTCAGGTGACACCTTGAGGTCGTGCGAAAGGCTCCTAGGCACACGCCCAGGTGGTTAATTCGAGACCACATCACCTGCAGCTACTGTAATCGAAGACACCTTCAACTGCAAGCGCACGTGAAGAAGGGGACTAAAGATAGTCCCACATCATGGGATTTGGAGACGTTTGAGCCAAATAAAGTGTTTTTGTGTTAACGTCTTACTGCATCGAACACATAGGGGTGAGGTCATCGCTCACCTACACTTAACCCGACCCGACCTAAGCCCTTACTCCTCGCTCATCACCCACTACTAGTGAGCCTGGACTCGGGTACGCTTATCCGAATACCCGATTACCCTGGTTTGAGAGAAGGAGAAAGGAGGAAAGGAAATAGAGAGCGGGGGAGGGTGGGTTTTGCTTCAGAGAGAACTTCTAACACTTAGTCGAGAAAAAAAGAAGAAGCCAAGGCAGGAAAGGAAGAAAAGCTAAGGAAGAAGAAGACCTGAAGGAAGAGAAGAAAGGTAAAGAAGGGCCATGCCTAAGGAAGGAGAAAGAAGAAGATAACAGAAGAAAGAAATCAGAGTACGGTTGCAAATGACATTTTAAGTCGTCTGATTATCAAATCAAATGTCTAGGTACTATTTATTTATTTAACATCAATTGAGTAATTGCTATACATGTGTTTAGGCTAGTAATTGGTGATCTAAATCACCATTATTTTGTCTTAGTTATCTTTTTGGTCTTGAAATACATTGAGCTTCATTGAATACTTAATGTAACAGATTAATATTCACAAAATATTATTATTGTGTTTGATTTCTTATGCTCATTCACATATTTATCTTGATTAGCATGTGAATTCCTATTTGCTCTCTGTGTTCAACCTCGGACTTCACTTCTAGATTTTCGAGTTATAAATTATATTTGTTGATTGAGCTATTTAGGAGACTTTACTACAACGAGACACTTTAATCTCCGGAATAGCTCGATCAACAATGTCTTAAGGGGGAGTACATGATAAATGACTAAAACTTATTAAACCTTTTTTATAATGTCAAAAATGGGGAGAATTTTTGGATTTATATTTATGGTTTTGTCATCATCAAAAAGGGGGAGATTGTTGGTGCAGGGGCACCACAGTCGATAATTTTGATGATAACAAAATACTTGTATTTAACATTTGCATTTGAAGTCTAAGGTTTCGGGTTATTTGCAAATGAATACAAGTTTAAAGGTGAAGTGTGAAGAGCTTGCGTCTAAGGTGGATTGGAGGAGCTCGTTGGAGTAGAAGGAGCTTCACTCAGAGCGAGAGCTTGAAGACAGAAGAATAGAATAAATGGTTATTCTATTCATGTACTTTGTATCTTTTGTCTTTACTTTCTTTGCTCCTTATTTGTGTCTAGATATATGTTAAAGAGCCTCAAAGTAACAATACAATAGTTTTAGGAACACTTACACAACACTAGGATGCTTAGACAACTCTTAGAGAACTTAAAAAATCAAAGTAGGCATCAGACAGCTTGATCAGACGTCTGATCTTGACTTTTAAGACATCTGACTGTTTGATCAGACGTCTAAAATACTTAGGCTGGAAATAACTCTCTATCTGCCATGTTTAGATGTCCAACCCTTAGTCCAGATGTCTTAGCAAACGTCTGATGACATTGCTAGTCGTCCAATTAGTGGAACGTTGACTTAGAAATATAATCATTGAGGATTGACTTAGAAATCTGATAAATAGACGTTAGCCCTCGATTAAGCCAAAATCACTTCTCTTGAGGGATCTATCCATTTATGCCTCGGGAAATCCATTCTCATAGTTATCTAGGTTTCTAGACATCCAGACCTAGTGCCAGACGTCCGACGACGAGTCATCTAACCGACTTACACTAGAACCTTGTTTAGGTCTGACTCAAATCAACAAGGGACATCTAATCTTATTTCCAGACATATGATATTATATCCAAACATCTGATAATACTGTCAGAATCATTAATGACCCTGATTCTAGCCTAATCAGCCTTAAGTTTTATTGAGCGCGCAAAATTGGTGTTTAAGATTGATACGTTGCAGTACAAACTAAAATTGCTCGTCAACAAATATAATTTATTACTCGAATTTAAGTCCGAGGTCGAACACAGGAAGCAAATATGGAATTCACACGCTAATCTCAACAAATAATATAAATGAGCACAATTAATTACTCATAGGCTAATATTCAATGTATAGCATGAGTATATCAGGAATCTAATGAGGCAAAAAGACATCTAAGACAAAATAATGGTGATTTGAATCACCAATTATTAGTCTAACACATATATAGCAATTACTAAAGAGGACCAAATGAACAAACAGTAAATCAGACGTCTGATTTTACAAGCAAACGACTTAAATGTCATTTCTACAATGTTTTTTCTTCTTTTGTTATTCTTCTTTCTTTCTTCAACATAGCTCCTTCTTTCCTTAACTTCTTCTTTGGCTTCTCTTCCTTCTCTATCTCTTCTTCTTTTCTTCTGCCTTTCTTCTTAGCTTCTTCTTCAAAGCCTCAGCTTCATCAAACTTGTTCTTCTCACGGCTAAGTGTTAGCCGTATACACTGAGGAGCAAAACCCACTCATCACCTACTCTCTTTCCTTCCTCTCCTCTTTCTCAGACCCAGGCTTAACAGGTATTCGGGTATGAACAGTAATCGGGTCCAGGGCTACCGGCAATGGGTAGTAGGTGAGGAGTGTATAGTAGGCGGTTTGGGTAGTGTGTAGGTGAGCGGGGACCTCACCCCCAAGTGTCTAAGGCGATAAGGCCTTGGTAGAAAAACCACTTATATCACTGTGTTGCTTCCAAATCCCACGATGTGGGACTAAATCCCATAGCCCTTTCTCATGTCAGCTACGAATGAAGCCTCGTCCAATTGAGGCTGCTATTGAGGTTGAAGCCTTCAATCAAGGACTTGGGAAGATGTCTAGAATGACTCCACACAACCTGGAGGTGGAGCCTGGGGCATGCGTGGCCTGGAGCTCGAAAAATGACGGCGGCGACAATGGTGGCGACGGCGGAGACGGCGAGACCTGAAAATCACACAACCTCACAGCCACATTAAAGCACTTCAAGATGGTCGCCGGAGGATGGTGAAGATGATGGTGGTGTCCCTCGTGGTGTGGGAGTGCATGGAGTGGTAGGACGGAGGTGGAGATGAAGTGCGTATGATGGGTTGGTCGATGGCATGTTTGGATGGGCGAGAGAATGGAACAGGTCAGGGGTTTTGTTCGTGGTGATGTGGAGAAGGTTGTCGAGTAGGTGGCGAGGCGGTTGGATGTGTGTAGCGTGCGAAGAACCTCGCCAGAGGTGCGACCGAAGGTGGAGACGAAGGTGGTTGGCGGTGGCTTCGAGGGGATATTTTTGGACTTTGAGTGAGGGAAACTAACCTAAGGATCTAACTAAACCTAACTACCTACTCTAAGGGGACAAAGGAGGTAGAATTGACACCAGTTGTGGTTCGCCAGCGCCATGGAAGGTGAATACTCTGGGGAGGGAGACGGCGAGGAAGAAGGGGCTAGGGCACCTCTGAGTTGACCGTCGAGAGGCGGAAGAAGTCGAGAAGGAAGGAGACACTCCCAATTTGGTTGTTGGGAGGTCGTAGGATGATAGAGGTGGAGGCTCTCCGAAGCTAGGTCATAGAAGGGTCGGAGGTAAGGATTTGAAGAGGGTTTTGGCCCCAAACCTTGCTGAGGAACTCGACCTTGCGACTTGGGTCCTTTTATAGGGCTCAAGGAGGCCTTCCAAGCTTGGAAACCAAGCTTAGAAGCTTGGAGCTAACGCACAAGGAGGAGACCCGATCCTTCAAATGATTCGCATGAGGATGTGGGCAAGAGTTAGAGCCCAAGATGCGGCTCAAATTGTAGGGAAATCTCTCAGGAGTCTCCCTACCAATTTTAGAAGGAATTCGCCAATCAATCAGGGAGAAATCCCTACTCAAAGGTAGCCAGAGTAGAGGTTCCTCCGCAATAATGGCAGAGGGACCTGATTGCAAAGAAGTCAACAAACTTAGGGACCTATTCCTAAAGAATTCAAAAAGCTAAGGGTGCGTAAGTGATAAAAAGAGTCAGACTCGACTGAAATGCAAACTAGGTCAATATGATCTCTGATTAGGCTCAAATTTTGGTACAAACCTAATTTGGACCCAAGGAATTTGATGGTGAAGTCAGATTTAGGTTTTAACCAAGTTTAGGTAGCTAAATTGCATAGAAACCTAAATTAGGGTAATTATCTCTCTAAGACTGTTTTAAGTCAAAATGGGTTCAGATGGTCAAATCAAGGATGCCAAACCCTAGAGAATATTTTTCTATGATTTTTAGAGGGTTTATGTGAATTTTATCTTGACCAGAACCAGTTAATTAAGCGGGTCTATTTTTAGGATTTCCGATGTCTATTAATTCTTGAAATGCGTGAAAACCCATTTCTATCTGCATTAACCCACTTATTAGACTTTTCTGACCATTTGACCTTTAATTAACCCCTAAGAAAATCCATGGTTGTTCTACATTCAAGATATGATGATCAAATTGCAGTTTTAACCTTGCTTTCTTGTTATTCTCTTAAAAAAGATGTGCAATGAATTATTGTCTTCTGGCAGTTATGTAGGAGCATTTAATGATGGAATATAACTAAATAAAGATAAATATGGCTGATGACAACATTATCATCAGGTTTGTTCCCCTAAGGTTTCCACAGCCTTCCTAAGCCTTCCTATGCCATCTATAAATAGAAGGGGAGCCCTCCTTCGTTAGACACACTCAAGACACACCAAGCATTAGCATTTCCACATCATTTTTGTGTCCTAGAGAAGAAGAAGATCATCTAGAAGTGTTGTTGCTCTCTGAGATCCTCTAGTTCACTTTAGAGAGCACCACATTCACCGTGCACGCACTCTCCCACTATCGGTTACGAAAGCATCGTCATGCTTTGCGTGGTTCACGCACTCCGCATCTATAGCCAACGCACTTCCATCAAAGGGAAGTTTCTATTGCCTATAGTAGCTAGATTTAAATACTTACTTTGTGGCTCTATAGGATTTGTGTAATTATCTTTGGTTGGGTATTCGCTTTGTGAATTCCCATCTCCTTCAAGAGACTAAATACTCCTTGTGAAGAGGAGTGGTTTTGAGGAACGCTACCCTCGTACATAATAGCGTGCTTGTATTGAGGTTGAGTTACCCTCGCTTTAAGTGACTCATTAGTGGATTTAATCGACTCGGTCTATCAGGAAATCCTAAGTCGAGAGACTTAGGTGGTGGTTTTTACCCGGGTTTGGGTTTCTACTTAAAAATCTTCTGTGTACTTGTGATCGATTGCTTTTTGTGAGATTGTCTATATTATTTTCCGCATTATATTTTGAATCACGCAAATCTCACCCCCTCTCACCATAGGAAAATTTACATAATCAACCCACTTAAGGCTCACTTTCTCCCAAACTACTATAGCAAAAGGGCAAGTGAAAAGGACATGCGGCCAATTCTTGATAGCATTCGAACAATGGACACATGCCACATCCTCGGTGTAGAAATCTTTTGCCATGCTACTTAGTTTCAACCTTCTCCTTTTCAAAAGCTAAACAAAAATCTTGATTTCAAAGGAATTTGATGTCTTTGATGACACCACCTTTGGCCTCCTATGCAAGAAACTATAGATGATCTTCAGAGATCCCCTACCAGTCCCCAGCTCCCATCTATCTTCCTGATGTAAACATGTTTATATCACATAAACTGTCTATTTTTACGTGTTCTTAAGCGTATAGTTGCATCATACATTATAAATATTGCATAACATGCATCATCTTACATTTTGGTTTGATTATATAAGGTTTAGGTTAATTTTCTCTTTTTGTGGTCAGGGTACAAGGCGATACCTCAGATTGAAGATCTAATCATACAGATCTGATCAGGGTGAAAATTGGAGTTCAATGTCTCCAAGATCGCCCTGATCGGATTTCCGTAGTATCAGATGCAGTCCGAGAAAGATCAGAGGTCAAGGGGCAAGGTGGTGTAAATCCGTACCTCAAACGACAAATTCGATCATACAAATGGGTTCGGATCGACGATCGTAGTCCAATGACGCAAAAATCGGTCCAATCCGACATCTGTGTCACTACTTACAAGTATATGAAGATGGACAGCCAGGATGGTGCCACATGGCACCATCCCAGCCATCTGCGTGTGCCATCAGCCGCTCCTCTTCCTCAAAGGCCTCTCCATCGTGCGATCTCAGCCATTGGATCTTGATCCAACGGTCGAGATTCACTCGAGGCCGCACCTCCTCCTCATTTGAAGGCAAATGCTCAATGCACCTCAGCCGTTGGATGAAGGGTGCTGAGCGTTAAAACAACAAAGAGACCAAAAGTCCCCTGTAGCGCAGCGGTCGAACACGCTACACACTTCGCAGGGCACACATTCGACTCGCAATCAGAGGTGCGCATGGATTTATCTCAATCGTGCGATCAGCTACGAACAGCCCGGATTTGCCAATCAAGCACACGTGCGATCGAACATGGCTCTGCAAGCGCCATCTCACACACAGGCGCGCGATGAGAAGGCCAGCACAGAGTGTTCTAAGCCATCCAATCTCTTGATCGGACGGTTGAGAGTGCGTAAAAGTGCATGGGCAATTTGAGCGTAGAGAAGAAGAGGTGCAGGCGGGCACACGCTAAGCCCATGTTCAGGGCTTCAGTGACGAATAAATCCATCACTAAAGACCCTGGAATTAATAGTTTAAACATGAATTGACCTAATCGCCCCTCCATTCTTCACTTATAAATAGCCCTATGACCCCCACACTTTCTTCATCCCTTCCTCTCTTCTCTCATCGTTCTCCCCCATCCTGCATCTCACCACATTCTTCTGGGAGCTCCGTCAACGTGGCTCATCCTTCAAGCAGTCGTTGAGGAGGATAACTTCTCTCCACCATCTCTTTTATTGCTTTCTAGCAGAGATTTCCTACTTTCTAGTGTAACAAGTAGTTGTGACGAGTAGTTGTAATGAACATCATTCAGTGGTTATGAAATTCATGTTTATTCTTTCGCTATTTTTCTCTTTATTTGTATCATTCTTTTCTGCCTCTTCTATTCAATATTCTTTAAGTAGATAGCTAGCGTAGATTCAATTCAACTAGCTAGCATAGATTCAATTCAACAAACATGATTTTTGATCAAACGTTTGCCTCCCTGTGTTTGACCTAGAATTCCTTTTGAGTTTCGATAAATTTATTTGTTGATGGATTTTCTCGCAAATTACACTACGACGATGGGTTTTTCAAAACTCAATCTTTTTATGATGATTCTTCGCCTCAAAATTTTGTCACCGTTGCCGGAGAGGTGATGCTCTTTGATTTTTCGCGTTTTCTGACTTACTGATCATTTACCTCACTTCTCTCCTTTTTTATTATGATTGTAGGTACTCTCACGAGGTGGGTAAAATCGGTAGATTGGAGAAAAGTGCTGTTGAAGGGTCTGTAAGTAATCCCACCTCCCCACCCATTAGATTTCATTCCACCACCTTATAACACAAACCCTAATTAACCTAGGAGCTTTCATAAACTCTAAGGTTTATTTTGCTTGTTTGTTTGACACTTCCACCTACCTCACCCTCCGTATATAAACAAAAAAAAAAAATTAATCTCACAGAGGTACACAACCTCTTCTAATTCTTCATACTCAACCGGTAACCCGATCTTTGAGACCAGTACACTCATCAACACATAATTGAGTAGAAATCAAATTAGGTAGTCACTTGTGTGCCTAATTAAGTGGTGCATCAGGCCAATTGTTTAAGTTGTTTGGGCCGCCCCACTTCAACTAAAAATAACTCATCAAGTAGCTGCCAAATAGTTTCAACTTTTAGGATTAACCAGGCACTCCACATTCTTTTAAGTTTTAACGGAAGATATCTTCACTTGTGCTTTCAAAACCTGGTATGCCAACTGAACTTGATTGAATATACCTAAAGTTGAATCATAAAAGCTACTAAGCAAGATTTAAACCCTAAAATTCACCACATCCAAAAATAATCTTGCCTGAAAACCACTGGTTGTGCATGCACACACATATCAATCAATCATTAAGGACACAACCTAGATAAAGGGCCCATCACATTTCAAAGCACATTGAAACCTAACCCTAATTAAAATAAAGTAGACGTTGGCCTTAAGGATTGGATTCGCTCTTCGGAGCCCAGATCGAGATTATTTTCAATCAGTCTACTTCTACCGTTCAATCTAATGTCTAGCTAGGGGAGTAGAATCAAATGATCGCGGTTGAGGGGTATCAAAGGAACCTGAGGTGAAAGCCAAGGGAAGAACCTTCTCCCCAGCCCCTCCTTCTAACTGGTTGGATTGACCAGAAAGAAGTAGACCAAATCATTTCTTTATCTCAAGACAGGTTCTGAGAGTCATAGGTCTTTAGGCTAGCCCACTTAAGGACATGTTTGATTGTTTGTATTGTAGGGCACCTTTCTTCCTCCCGTTCTATCATGGATCCTTCCACATCCTATTCATACTTCCACTCCTACCCTCATACCAGTACTTATTCCCAAAATGATTATTATTCCAACTAGACTTATTCTCACCCATCTTCTAGTTGGGATAATTCTGATTGGGGATACAATTTCGGACCTCTGTGTTTAGGGTCTAACCCAGGATACCATGATCATGATTCTTATCCTTCACCGAGCTACATCGATTTTAGATCACTACCCTCATTTGGACAACCTAACCTGATCTACAATCAAGAAGGATATGCTGATCCTTACCTTCCCCAGAATACACTGCATATGGATCATCACCTCTTTATGAATAATCTGAAATGACCTATTATCAGGGAGGGTATCAAGAACCTCAATTCATTGACTCCCTTGGACTAAGCTCACACCTGCCCAACCCGGAACCAAACCATTTGGTTCAAGTTATCCAGGTCCAAGATAAGGTGTTGGCTAACTTAAGGAATACCATACAATCTTTCGAAGCTCAGCCAACACCTTGCCCTGAAGAATTAGAGCCTCTGATTGAAATGATTGACGATCTTAACAAGTATTTATTGGATTTGCTCCAAGATATTAAGGACAAGGACCAAGGTGAGTTTTTACTTGGGAAGTTATCGAAATTGAGGATGAGATTTGTGATTTATCTAGTCCAATCTTGGGATGATCCCTAGGATGAACCCCTATCAGGAGAACCAATGTCAAAATCCACTCAAGCACCTATAGGGGGACACATCTTACGAGACTAGGGTTGACCAGGTTGTTCTAAAGCAATCAAATAAGGATGAACTGATTTCTTCGCCTAAGATCCCTGAGCCGAGTACGAGGAAAGGTATGTCTCCATAGAACAAAAAGTGATTGATGATTTTGAGACATACATTAATGTGGATTCAGAATTTTTTGATTCTGAAGGTGAAGAATCATTATGCGAAGTCTCACCTGAGTTTACAGCACACGATTTCAGTGAGATGGCTAGGCCTGAGGAATTCGATGAATCATGTGATGGCCCTAAAATTGAGGAACTTGATCCAATTGGGGCTCGCATGGCAGATTCAGATCCTTTTATGAAGGATTCAATTCAAAGTCCCGATCCTCAATTACACCCCGTTGAGCATAATGAGGATTCTGTTCTTGAGATCATTCGATCCAAGTCAATTCTGATTCAGTCACAAATATTAGACTTGGAAATTTTAGATGGGGTGCTTAACACGCAAGAGGTCCTGAAATTTGAAATTTTAAATGAGGAGGAAAGGAATTGGGAAACGAAACTTTGGGAAGCCAATTTAGGAGGAGGCATAAGACAGAGTCTAAGGGTCCCGCTTGCATGCTGATCTTCAATTTTGGATAATTTTTATCCAAAACCTTAGATATACTCAACCATGGGGCATGGGTCTACATCACAACCTCGACCACATTTGTAGACATCTACTGGCAGGTCCCGAGGTGAATCATTTATTATGATTCTGACCTACACCTATAAATTCTTTATTTATTATTTATTTGTATAGTGTGCCTAGCTGAAGGCACTAAATTCAACACGTATACGATCTATTTTTTTCTCGGAACTGACCGGGTAACTACAAAATTCAGGTATTTTTTTCCTACTTCGCTCTTTGTCTTGTCTTTTTAATACAATGAGGACATTGCATTAAAGAGGCATGGGGGGTGGATGTTCATCTTTGAATCATCTTGTTAGCTCTGTAGATTCTTTTTATTTTCTTTATATATATATATATAAAAAAATTGAATTAGGAAAAGAGAACTTGGGCTCTAGAAATTTGTCAACCATAGGAAAGGATACGATATGACCTGAACAGTTAGACCCTTCAGTTCTTACGGCTTAATCAACCTGGGTGACCACTAAAATATGGATTTGTTTATCGAGTCCTCACCATTTTGAATTTATTTCTTAATTGGTTAATAAGTTGGGGTGATAAGTACATGACTTATCAACCTGCCCTCTGATTTAAGGAGATTTTTAAATCTAAGCATCTACACACAATTTGTACTAACTCATTTATTGGTTGTTTTAATGGAAATTTGGTACCTAATGAACCTTCTAGGGTGGTATGACTAGCAAGTTATCATGGGCAATAGCCCATTGGACAGTTGTCTAAAGCCTAGTCACACGACCATTCTTTTCCCACTTCCTTTAGATAAATCTTAGATCAGAGAAGCCACCTACTTAGAAAAAAAGAAAAAAAAGAAAAATATCCAAAAGGAAAAGAAAAAGAAATAGAAAAAGAGAAAAGAAAAAAAAAAAAGAAATAAGCCACACTTCACCAGACGAGTATGGTTGGCAAGTTATCATGGGTAACAGCCTATTAGTCGATTATCTAGATCCTAGCTCAAGAAATGCACGTATAATTCCTAAACACATAGGAAGAAGCGGAGAAGTAGAATAAGCAAGGGAGATATACACTGCGTTCGCCCTTGTGTTGACCCCATAAAAATAAAAGTAGGGAGAAAGCTACCGGACGAATAGATACACCTTTAGGCAGAATTCTTTTTAAGGTCACCTAGGGGCGTAGAAACCCGAAGTCCATTCTGATTGCCAATCAGTGAGTCTAACACTTTTCATGAAAGGATGCTTAGAACTTGGAGTTCTCATCGAGTCTTGGGTGGGTTGAGTAGCCATAGAAAGCTGCTCCGAAACCCTAAACTCAAAAATCCAGAAAAATTAGAAAAAAGAAAAAAAAAAGATCCTTCTTTGAATAAGGCGAGGGCTTGAGGCAATCTGCATTTTGACAGACACCCGGGCGCTGTTGTGTCTCCATAGTTCAGGATTTAGTTGAAATTCCTAAGAGTTGAAAATTAACTTTTGCCCAAGAAATCTGATCTTAATTCTCTTATAAATAGCATGTAGTTTTGCTAAGGACTAGCAAAAGATAGGCATGGGGGTGTGATGTAAACATGTTTATATCACATAAACCGTCTATTTTTGCGTGTTCTTAGGCGTATAGTTGCATCATAATTATAAATATTGCATAATATGCATCATCTTGCATTTAGGATAGATTATATAAAGTTTAGGTTAATTTTCTCTTTTTATGGTCAAGGTACAAGGTGATATTTAATTGAGGCCTTGGATTGAAGATCCAACCATACGGATCTGACCAGGGTGACAATCGGAGTTCAACGACTCCAAGATCACCCCGATTGAACTTTCGTAGTATCAGATGCAGTCCGAGAAAGATCAAAGGTCAAGGGGCAAGGGGGTGTAAATCCGTACCTCAACTGACAAATTCGATCGCACGGATGGGTTCGTATCGACAATTACAACCCAACAACATGAAAATCGATCCAATCTGACATCAGTGGCACTACCTACAAGTATATGAAGATCGACAACCAGGATGGTGACACATGGCCCCAAGCCATCCGCGTGCGCCATCAGCCCGCTCCTCTTCCTCAAAGGCCTCTCCATTGTGTGATCTCAGCTGTTGGAACTTGATCCAACGGCCGAGATTTACTCGAGGCCGTGCCCCCTCCTCGTCTAAAGGAAAATGCTCAACACACCTCAGCCATTAGAACTTCATCCAACAGCCAAGAGCGCTTAGCGTTAAAACAACAAAGCGACCAAGAGTCCCCCGTAGCGCAACGGTCGAACGCACTATACACTTCGCATGACGCATGTTCGACTCGCAATCAGAGGCGCGCAGGATTTATCTTGATAGTACGATTAGCTACAAACGGCCCAGATCTGCCAATTAGGAGCACACACGATCGCACGCGTAGGCACGCGATGAGAAGGTGAGCAAGAGCGTTCTAAGCCATCCAATCTCTTAATCAGAAGATTGAGAGCGCACAAACGTGCGTAGGCATTTTGAGCGCAAAGGAGAAGAAGAGGAGCGGGTGGTCGCACACTAAGCCCATGTTCAAGGCTTTAGTGAGGAATAAATCTGTCACTAAAGACCTTGACATTAATGTTTGAAACATGAATTGACCTAATCGCCCCTCCATTCTTCACCTATAAATAGCCCTACAACCCCCATACTTTCTTCATCCCTTCCTCTCTTCTCTCACCCCCTCTAAAGCTCTAAGAGCTTGTCTAAAACTCAGCATGCTCCATTAGAGTTAAAATTAGAACTTTTCCACCTTCTCATCCCAATTCGTGGAGTTCTCGCGATTATCTTCTCACCGCCGTTCAGGAAGCGGATCCCACTGCAGCGTTGCCCTACCCCGTCCTTTGTCGTCTGTCTTCGTTCTCCCTCATCTCGCTTCTCACCATGTTCTTCCCAGCACTCCGTCAACGCAGCTCGTCCTCCAAGCAGCCGTCGAGGAGGATAACTTCTCTCCACCTTCTCTTTTATTGCTTTCTAGCATAGATTTCCTACTTTCTAGTGTAACAAGTAGTTGTAACGAGTAGTTATAATGATCATTCAGTGGTTATGAATTTCATATTTATTCTTTCTCTATTTTTCTCTTTATTTGTATCATTCTTCTCTCTCTTCCATTCATTATTCTTAAAGTAGATTGCTAGCGTAGATTCAATTCAACTAGCTAATCTACTTCGTAACAACAAAACAAACGTGATTTTTTATCGAACGTCTGCCTCCTTGTGTTCGACCCAGAATTCCTTTTGAGTTTCGATAAATTTATTTGTTGATAGATTTTCTTGCAAATTACGCTACAACGACGAGTTTTTCAAAACTCAATCTTTTTACGACGATTCTCCGCCTCAACAATGCCTCTCCTAGAAAGGGTCAAAAAAGAAAAAAACATTATCCTGCAATTACACAAACTCCTGTACCCTCTAATTAGACAAGTTGTATAAGAAAATGCTACATTATAAAGGCGGACACACATCAACTTTTTCTTAATTATGCTGACTACTAAGTTAGGATCTTTTAGAAGTGGTATCAAAGTAAAGAATGCATTTGTTGTTCTATGGTTAGCAAGTGCAATTAAATTTCACAGGCCACTTTCCCTACTAATTGAGATCTACTTTACTTCTTTTTGCAAATTGGAGCTTAATCCCCAAATAGAGCGTAGGGTAGTTTAAGGAAGCATCACTGGAGATAGACATGAGAAGATAGCGCTCATTAGCTAAGAGAACTAGGAAGGCTTCTTGTGGAGTCCTATGCTTGATTCAAGCAAGTTTAATGACTGAAGGAACAAACCTTGCACCTTCTTTGCAATTGATTGCTACTTAGCCTTAGAGGTTGAAGCTTTCTTTTGAAGCTTCCAATCCTCACCATGCCAAAAACCAAGCTTTTGACCCTAATGGGAGCAGGCCACTTCATGAAAGCAAGCAGATGGTGATTTGTGAATAATTCTAACCCTATTACTAGCTAGAAATGTGGGAACTAACTGCCTTGTAGGCTTGTAGAGCTACAGACTACATTATAAAGGTGATGATGAAAGTCACCTCTAGAGCCTGTATAAGCCACCTCTAAGGTCCCATATTGTCTGGTTCTTGACAAATTGATTTATTCTATAAACCCCGATGAGAACCCTACTAAGCTGCATCTCTAAGAATCAGATCTAAATACCAACAATAGACCTAAAGGTACTCAAGTACTAGCCTAGATCCAAACCTGACCAGCTTTAGTCTCAGTCTGTAGCAAAGGTTTCTAAGGCCCGCAAAAACTATCCAAAGGTTCACTAAACCCAGCAGTTAAAGCACCCGTGCTTACAACAAAGTTAGTCCAAGTTCAGTTTGCTAGTGCATATTTTTTGTAAGAGAGAGAGGTAGAAGAATATTTTCATTTTTGGAGAGTTTTCTCTCTCTATTTTTTTCTCTTTTCATTATATTTCCTTAGATCCAACCTCGGATTGGCCCTATCAAATTCTTGTCCCCATCATCAATCGTCATAGGATCCCTGGAAATCGATGCTTCAGGATACACCACCCATGGCAACCCCCAAAACCCTGGCTTTCAACACTTCAGGACAGTGCCGCCCATGGCTTTCTGTAGCTAAATCCAGACCTTGGCAATCGACATTTTGTGATAATGTCTCTCATGACATCTGACCAGCACAAGGTGCTTACATGCTCCCAGTAGGATATGCAGATATCCTAGGGGACAAGTACTGAGGAAACGATATGTTTTTACGCATCTTCGAGGGGAATTTCCCACTTCTCCGCATCGGGAACTCGTCCAATCAACTTGTGTTTTCGAGTCACTCCTAATTTAGAACTTAGGACCATTTTCATAACAACATGAATGCTTTTTGGTAAGATTTCATATTTAAGCGCACTAAATCAGACTATGTGTGATTTAGGGTGCTTAAGTTACCAAGTCTCGCAAACCAAAGGTCAAGTAATGGGGCTGAATAATCCCTGAGCCTTAGACCTAACACATAAGCTTCTCATTTTCCTCATCCTCTTGAGGACTAATCTGGATCTTGACAAGTACTTGAGTGTTTAAACCTTAGAACAGATCCAAGAGGCCTAAGGTCGGTATTCGCCACTAATTCCCTAAGTTTTAGCCTTCCAAGTCTTAATTCATCATTCGATCCAACCCAGAAGTTAGGTAAGTTCCATATTTATTTTTAAGGGACTCTTTCCTTCTTTTTGTTTTTCTTTTTGCTCCCCTTTTTTTTTTTCTTTTTCTTTTCCTTCCCTCCTTTTTCTTCATTTAGCTCAAATGGATCTTCCTTTCTCTCAACCTCCCTTTTTTTTTATGTAATTTTTTTTTATGAAACCCTTTTATGATTTGATTTTTACAACGTTTTGCACTTTAATACCCCTCCATGCCTACAATTTGCAATGTCCTCGTTGTAAATTAGGTGGATTCGAGTTCAACTTAGATTGTACATTAGAACAGGGTTAAAGGTTGGGTGGATGGGTCGGGATGACTATTGCAGATGATTTCAAGCTTTGATACAATTACCAAAGGTGAAGTCAACTGTTTTAATGGACGAACCCTAAAGTGCAATATGAATTCAGCAAAGAGATATGTCAAAAGGATTTTGGGTTTTTCAAAAGATGACTGGTTGCCTCCTGTTAAGCGCCAAGTTTAACACCATCAGCTGGGCGCAATGAGCTCAAGGAGAATGGAGATCAAAAGATAACGCAACCAAGTTCGTGTCAGTGATCTCAATGAACGATTTGAGCCTCTGACCGTTTACGACGAATGGCTCTGAATCAAGGCAGAGTCCACTGATTTCTATAGCTCCATTTCCAAATGCGCGTCAAACTAGAAATGGTCCAATCCACTTTGATCTGAGTTTGCCTAGGAAGAGTTTGAGTTTGGCATCAAAGAGGAGTACTTTCTGACCAGGCTGGAAAGTCTTGCGAGATATGTGTTTATCATGAAAGGCCTTAACCCGCTCTTTATAGATTCGCGAGTTCTCATACGCATGATTGCGTAGTTCCTCGATCTCGCTCATCTGTAATCGTCAGTGGTTTCCAGCCTTCAAAAGATCTAGATTGCACTTCTGTACTGCCCAATAGGCTTGGTGCTCCATTTCGACGAGCAGGTGACAAGCCTTCCATACACGAGTCTAAAGGGAGACATGCCTAATTGGGTCTTGTGAGAGATCCTATAAGCCCACAACGTTTCCGAAAGGCAGGCCGACCAATCCTTCTAATCAGGCCAAATAGTGACCTGAAGGATTTTCTTGATCTCCTTGTTTGACAGTTTAGCTAATCCATTAGTCTGGGGGTGATAAGTAGTCGAGATTCAGTGTGACACCCCATACTTTGTCATCAGGGATCGGAACTGCATATTTGTGAAATGGGTCCTTCCATTAGAAATGACAGCACATGGAATGCTGAACCGGGAAAAGATGTGCTAATGAATGAACTTAATTACAATTTTATGATCATTGGTCTGGGTCAGGATGGCTTCGATCCATTTGGACACGTAGTCCACAACGAGGTGAATGTACTCAAAGCCATCGGATTTAGGGAAGCGGCCCATGAAATCAATCCTCCAGATATCGAAGATTTCGCACACAAATCAGCTGTAGAGGCATCATATCACGATGGCTCATGTTGCCCAAGGTCTGGCAATGACTGCAAGCCTTACAGTAATCATGTACGTCCTTGAAGATGTGGGACAATAAAAGCCGCACTAGAGGACTTTAGTTGCGGTTTTATGTTCGGGGAAGCATCCACCGCAGGTCTGGTCATGGCAGGACAAGATGTCCTGTATTTCCGCTTCCGGAGCACAATGCCTGATAATTTGATTAGCACCAATGCGGAAGAGGTATGGGTCTTCGCAAATGTAATACTTGTCATCAAAAAGCATTTGTCTTTCTTGGCCTTCAGCCAATCAAATGAAATCTGGTGGGATGCCAAGTAATTCACCATGTCAGCGTACAAGGGAAGTCCTATACCAATAGTAAGGAGGTGCTCATCTGAAAAGTGCTCTGTGATAGGTCCGGAAGGGTCGATAATAGAAGAAGGAAGGTGAGACAAGCGGTCAGTTACCACATTCTATTTTCCCTCCTTGTCGTAAATCTTGAGATCGAATTCTTACAATAGCAAGATCCAGCAAATTAATCGATGTTCGCATCCTTCTTCGCGAGTAAGTGCCTTACTGCAGTGTGATCTGAGTAGATGATGACATGGGAACCCAGAAGGTATTATCTGAATTGTTCTAAGCTAAATACTACAGCCAGTAGTTCTTTCTCAATAACTATGTAGTTATGCTGAGCCTTGTCAAGTGTCTTGTTAGCGTAGTAGATGACCACAAGTTTCCTGTCCATTTTCTGTCCAAGCACTGCACCTACTGCATAGTCAGACGCATCACACATGATCTCAAAGGGTTGAGACCAGTCAGGAGATTGTAAGATAGATGCTTGGGTGACTCGGTCATGTAAGATCTCAAACGCATGAATGCATTCATTGGTTATCTCGAATGGAGTGTCCTTTAACAAAAGATATGTCAGGGGGCGCGCGATTTTGGAAAAATTGGGAATGAATCGATGGTAAAAATCGACATTGCGCAGGAAAGATCTGATGTCCGTGACCGAGCTAGGCACAGGTAGTTTGGAAATCAAATTCACCTTAGCCCGGTCGACTTGGATGTCATTTTCAAATATAAGATGTCCCAGGGTTATGCCCTCAGGAACCATGAAGTGGCTCTTTCCCCAGGAAAGAACCAGGTTCACATCAATGCACCGCCTAAGGATTTGGACCAGATGAAGGAGGCAATCATCAAAAGATTCACCAAAGATCGAGAAGTCATCCATGAAGACTTCAAGGTACTCACCTACCATATCGGCAAATATGGCTAGCATTCACAGCTCAAAAGTAGCGGGTGCATTGTATAGCCCAAATGGCATCCTACGAAATGCATATGTTCTGTAGAGGCAGGTGAAGCTGATCTTTTCCTGATCCTCTAGATGAATTGCCACTTGATTGTATCTGGAGTACCCGTCTAGGAAACAGAAGAACTGATTTCCCTCCAGTTTCTCGAGTATCTGATCAATAAATGACAATGGGAATTGGTCATTCTTCATGGAGGCATTTAGTCTTTTGTAATCAATGCAGACTCTCCATGAGTTTGCGATACGGGTTGGGATGGTCTCTCTGAATTCCATCGTGATCACGATGAGCCCTGCCTTCTTAGGCACAACTTGGATTGGGCTCACCCAACGGCTATTAGAGATCGGGTAGATGATCCCAGCATCTAACCACTTAATGATCTCTTTCTTCATGACATCCTGCAGATTTGGATTAAGTCATCTCTACATCTCTCGGGATGGTCGTGAGCCCTCTTTGGTGTGGATGTGATGTGTGTAGTATGAGGGGCTGATACTAGTCAGATCATCGAGAGTCCATCTAATGGCTCTCCAATGCTGCTAGAGGACAGAAATCAATTTCGTTTCCAGATCCAGGGTAAGTCGGGAATTGATGATCACAGGAAACATGTAGTTTGAACCCAAGATGACGTATTTCAAATGATCTGGGAGGGGCTTTAATTCTATAACAGGGTTATCAGCAGCAACAGGAGGTTCAGGGTGGGGTTCAGGAGCAAAGGTAGGAGCTGTAGGTGTATCTAGGCCATGTCTAGGCTCCTCTAGTTGTGGGTTGTGATCTTGTGGTCTAGTATCAACAAAAATCGAGTTTTCCTCTATGAGCGGGTCCTCAACCACAGAACCGATATCGTAATCTTGTTCAATAGCCCCACAGTTAATTCCTTTTTGGACCTTAAAGATATCGATCTTTAATATCTTGCTCCAAATTTCAACTCGATTTGGCCCTCTTCGCAATTTATGTTCTCCCTAGCTATGTCTAGGAATGGTCTTCCTAATATAATCGGTGTGTTTTTCAAATTTTCAGGAGTATCCATGTCTAATACGATAAAGTCCACCGAAAAGTAGAAATCATGAATCTGAACTACAACATCCTCGAGAATTCCTTTAGGTGATTTGATTGATCAATCTGCTAATTGCAAAGTCACCTCTATTGGTTTAAGCACAAATTCCTCAAGGTGGTCTAGTAGGGATGTAGGTATCAAGTTTATGGAAGCTCCTAGATCCAATAAGGCTCAATCGAATTCTATATCACCGATTTTGCAGGAGATCAGAGGGGTACCAAGATCTTTTGCCTTAGGTGGGAGTTTTCTCATAATGATGGAGCTGGCTTGCTCCGATAAGACAATTGGACTCCCACCCTTAGTTCGTGGCTTTCGCTTAAGTGTACACACTTCTTTCCGAAATCTTGCGTAAGCCGGTAAGTGGCGAATTGCATCCATCAAGGGGATGTTTATCTGGACCTGTTCAAAAAGCTTGACTAGGTCTTCCTCTAGTGCCACGGTCTTGGGTTTCCTCTTTCCCTTAGTCAAGGCCTCAAGGAATGAAACCTCAGTTGGTTCCTCTAGAATTGGCTCAGGCTCTTTATCTGGGATAGGAGTGTCCTGGATCACCAATCTAGGATTGGGGTCTGGATGTTCAAGCTTGTCCTGGCTAGGGAATGGTGGATCCTGAGTTGCTTTGCCACTACGGGTGGTAATAGAGTTAAGTCCTACCTGATTCTGGTTTGTGTTAGGCAAAATAGGTGCCTCCTGCTAATACCCTGAATATGATGTTGAAGCTTCCATCCCATCAGGAGATGGAGCAGAAGGGGCCTAGTAAACATAGTGTGCTTGGCCCTGATTTGGGTTCATAACGTGCCTCTGGTTTGGCATGTTATTTGGATTAGGTAGAGGTTGGGAAGGAAGTGCACCAAGCTGGCGAGCATTTGCCAACTGGGCCAGCTGATTGCGAACCTTTGTGATTTCTTCCTTGTGTTATTTTTGCATGTCAACCAGGGTTTGGAGAATCATAGACATTTGGTCCTCCCTAGGTGGCCTGGATTGGAAATTTTGATTGGGCCTTGGTTGAGCAGGTTCATAAGGTCATGGGTTTTGTTGAACGTTTACGAACGCTACGCTAACGTGTTCGATTTTGGAAAACCTGTCGCTGTAGTTCGAAAGCGAAGAATTCGTGTTCAACAAATAAAATTTATACCGAAATTAAAATTCCGGGTCGAAGACAGGGAGGCGGACGTTTGATTTAAAAACTACGCGTTTCTTTTTATTTGTTACAGAATAATTCAATTTAGAACTATCTAATTATTTACAATAAATAAAAGAGAGAGAGAGTAAGAGAGAAAGAGAATATTACACAGAGAAATCAAAATGAGATGTAGAATAAACAAGGAATTTTTGCATTGAAGAGATTGTTCATTACAACTAGAAAGCATAAAATAATTACTCTAGAAAGTGATAAATTTACTCTAGAAAGCATTAAAAGAATGGAGGGAGAAATGTCCTCCTTGACAGTCGCTTGGAGGACGAGTAGATTAATCTAGAAAGCAGTAAATCTATACTAGAAAGCGGTAAAAAGAATAGGGAGAGAGAAATCCTCCTCGACGGTTGCTTGGAGGACGAGCCAGACGGGACGACGCCTGGACGAAGGAGAACGAAGCAGGACGAAGGAGGACGAAGCAGAAGAACGGGAACGAAGCAGCACGCCGTCGTCGTCGCGGGATCCACTTCCGAAGGGGAACGAAAATTGGACTTTATCTCGCGAGAAGCATCCCAGGTGTGGGACAAGCTTCTCTTGAGCTTTGGAGGGGTAGAGAGGAGAAAGAAGGGATGAAAATTTCGTATGGAGGGGGTCTCCTTTTATAGTTGCAAGGAGTGGGGGCAAAATGGACATTACAACTTCAAAACAATAAATGAGGGGTCTTTAGTGACGGATAAAACCGTCGCTAAAGCCCCCAACGTGGGCGTAGCCTCCGCGCCCACGCGTGCCCGCTCGGCTACCCGCGCGCATAATGCCTACGCACGTCCGCGAAGTCTCAACCGTCCGATCGCGAGATCAGACGACTTAAGACGCATCTTCACCTGCTGCGCTGCGCGCCCGCCCGCGTGTGATCGCGCGTTACGCGCGGGCGTCCAATCGCGCGTCGTCCTGATTGAGCGCGCGCTGCCATTGGATCGTGATCGTGTGGTCAATCGGAGGCACGCCGCAGCTCCAATTTCAGCGTGGCGATGCTCGAACGTGCGTCCCCGCTTCGCGTTAGAGCGCTCGACCAACGCGCTGGGGTCGCGTTTATGTCGAGCGCCTGACTTCAGCGCGGGCGCGTCGCAGCCATTGGATCTTAATCCAACGGCGGGGAAAGGCGGATGCAGAGACTGCTGAGATTGCGTGCGGTCATTTGGGCGGCCAAGATGGCGCCATGTGGCGCCATCTTGGCCGTCCATCTTCTGGAAGTTGTAGATGGTGCCACGGATGTCGGATTGACTCGATTTTTGTGTCGTTGGGCTACGATCGTCGATCCGAATTCATCCATGTGATCGGACTTGTCATCTGAAGTGTGGATTTACACCATCCTGGCCCTTGATCTTCTAGGGTTCCCGGGTCACTATCTGATGCTACGGATGCCTGATTAGGGCGATCTTGGAGTCGTTGAACTCCAATCGTCGCCCTGATCACATCCATACGGTTGGATCTTTGATCCAAGGCCCCGATAAAATATTTTCCCTGTCCAAGCACATAAAGGAGACAATTAACCTCCATTTTATTCAAACTACTCTAAATGCAAGGATGATGCATGTTATGCAATATTTATATCATGAAATGCAATCCTATGCTTAAGAACATGCAAAAATAGACATTTTAAGTAGTGTATTTGTGTTTACATCAAGTTTTGTTGTCGGGATTGAAATGGAGGTCTCGGGTTTAGGTTATTTCCCAACCATGTAAAGTTGGGGTGATTGCGCCATCCAAGGTTATATGTGTTTGAGAATTGATTATGGATGGCGTGGAGATCCTCGTAGGTCTAAGGAACTCCAAAAAAATCAAAGAGGGTTCAAAGTTCCCCCAACTAGAGTAAGCTAGTCCTGAGTTTCCTCCATGACCATAATCAGACAGGGGTGGATAGGCATCCATCCCCTGAAAATGGTAGATGTTGTGTACACCCTCCCTTCTTGAGGGTGGGTGCACGTATGAGCTTTGTGGCGCAGTGGTAGTTCGGTGTAGATGTCGAATTATGTCATCCACCTTCTTCTCAATGATTGAGACCTTATCCAATTGACTGGCTGCCAACTCCAGATCAACGGATGTGGACAGGCCTCAGGTCTCGTGTACCCCCCGATTATTTGTCAATGCGCAAGTGGTCGTCCAGTCGTACGCACCCAATGACTCATTTTTCAAGGAGTTGTCACACATGTTCTCGAGAATTCCCCAAATCATGTCTTCATGCTGACCCATGATACTACCACCACAGGTTGCATTGACAAAGAGTTTGATATTGTCATGGAGCCCATGGTAAAAAGACTGGACTTGTTCCCATTTTGTAACTCTATGATGGGGGCACTTGCGCATGAGATCCAGAAAACGATCCCATGCCTCATGCAAAGGTTCTCCCACTCCTTGCGAGAAGTGCGTGATCTGATGCCGCACAGCATTCCTCCAACCAATGGGAAAGAATTTTTGTAGGAAAGCGGTCTAAAGTTCTTCCCAAGTGGTGATGAGATGAGTGAGAGTCTGAAACCAATGAGCGGATTTATCCAAAAGTGAGAAGGAGAACATTCTCATGAGTAAGCCATCTCGATTCTGTATGTTTGGCTTGAACGTCTAGGCCAGATGCTTTAGATGCTTAATATGCTGGAAGGGATCCTCAGAGTTCAAGCCATGAATTTCAGGATTGTATGAAGCATACTTGGCTTAAGCTCCACCTTAGGTCCCCCCACAGGGATTTGTACTCAAGGCTCAATTTCCACCGCAACGGGATTGTAGTGATCTCTCATTTGAGGATGCTGCGGTGGGTTGATGTATGCATCAAATTGATCTCTGAAGTGATGGAATTGACATTCAAGGTCAAGTTCTTCTTCGTGGTGTTCCATGGCTGTGGCTGGAGATACAGGCTCAGAAATGGAAGAGTCAAAGGAGATGTTAAACTGATCAAGAAGTTGCACAAGCAAGGGGGTCGAGGCTTGGCCTCGACAGGAGTGAAAAGCTAATGGAGGCCTCAAGGGGTCTCAAGGACCTCCTCCCAAACATACACTAGAGGATGAGATGAGGGACAAAAAATGTGATGGACCCAATCGAGACACCCAAATATTTTTGGATGACTATGGAGGTTCCAAGTGGATGATACCTCTTGATCAGAAAGTCGTCCACTCAAGAAATACCTGAGCAGCCAGGAAGGAAGAGCCTCGTGAAAACCCCTACACGGTAGAGCGTCCCCATGGGTTATAGGCTTTCCCCCACCCGACCTTCCTTGTCACCACGGATCCAGATAGATTGGAATGAACCACTTGACCTCTTAAGTCTACCAATTTTAGTTTTGAAATGAGGTGCTTAAGATTCCACTTGAACTTTAAGGTTGCTTTTTGATTGATGACCTAATTCAAAGACTGGTCGATCCCGCAAGGTGGACAACTTCACCTGATTTGTCCTGAGATTATTAAGTCCCAATTTTAGGATTCAAGTGGATAATTAGAGCTTGATTTTAGGGTTCGTTTGATTAAATAAGTTCAACCAAGGGTTTAGGAAACACACAATCAAGAAGGTAGATTCCTTTTATTTCAGGCAAGTGTGTTTTCTCAACCCTAAGATGCAAACCCTAATGTGGCTCTATTTGGTCCAATCAATTTCCTCCAAATTTGGCACCTAGGGCTCAATCAAGAAGGTGAGTAGCACTAGGCACCTTAAGTCCCTATTAGGTACAAAAATATGGATTGGGATTTTCCAAATCAAATCAGGCAACTCAAGATGATTAATTCTAAATATGAAATGCGAGTTGATCCTAACTAATTTCCTTTTTAGATCTTTCCAAAAATAGGGGTTAAGAAGATGGGAACGAGGTTACCTACCCCTGGAGTGGCTAGCGTGCAGATGATCTTCTCGAATGTACCTTGCATAAACCACAACAAAATAGATAAGTCAAGTTAGTACCATGATCAGAAATTGTAATCAATGAAATCAAATTGCGTGTTACTCCCTGGCAACGACGCCAAAATGTTTATCGAGGCGAAATTGATGTTTGAAAGGGTGTAATCGTCGTAGCAAGTCAAAATTGCTAGAAAACGCTTAAAATTTATAACTCGCAAGTATGAGGTCGTTCACTGGGAGCAATAATGGCAATTCAATCTCACATATCACAATTCTAAGCAAAATATAAGCAATTAAGATCAGAAGAACAATTCAGAATAATATATCAATAGATCCAAATATCAATGTGCAAAAAGATTAGGATAAAATGGTGATTTAAACCACCAAATTACCCTTTAAGTTTAAACCTCACAAATACTCAAATATATGAATAGTAAGCTCAACCACAGAATCAAATGCCTCAAGAATCATTCGATAGAAATAAGCCCTAAACGACTTAAGTGTACAGGAGGAGCAGCTTCAACAGAGAGGCAAAGGCCTCTTCTTCCTTTCTTCAAGCCTCGAGAGAGAGGCACAACACAGCACCAATCATAGGCACGAAAGCCACTCAGCAGCTAAGTGTAGAGAGATAGGCAAGCAGTGCAAAAATCCCCCCTCTCTCTCTCTTTCTACTCTTCTCTCTCAAACCCGTGTAATTGAGTCGCTTATCGAGTATCCAGGTGGGTATATTGATTTGGGTAGGGGACTAGGGCTACTAGGCATGAGTGGTAGTTGGGGAGTGAAGAGGGAGTGACGAGGGACCCGACCCCTCGTGTATTCGGTGAGGGGTCTAATGTAGAAATTCCTCTTATGCTACACTGCAAGCTCCCAATCCCACGATGTGGGACTTTCTTTCCCACGTTTTCTTCACAGCAATGGCAAGGGATGCTTCTTCCAATCGGGAATGGAGTTGATGTTGTCTATTTCAATTGATAGCCTGGGCATACACCTGGAGCGAGACTGCATCCTCTAGAAGTGATAGCGATGAAGAACAAAGCCAGAGAGCTGCAACCAAGGTCAGAGAAGACGGCTGCGGTGGCGGAGCGATGGTGAGGACCTGAAACAAGTAATATGACCTGATGGCCACATCAAAGTAGCTCAGGAGCTTCGTATGAATGTGACGAATGTGGTGGTGGCGATGGCGTGCTATGAAGGTGCATGTGTGAGCGTGGCGAAGACAGAAGATGAGTGCGGAAGCGGAGGTGTTCGTGGAGGTGATGGGCGCAGCAATCCTCTCTATTTCTTGAGGGGTTTTGCTCATGTGGACATGGCAGAGGTTACGGAGTTGAGAGCAGGTGGATTCGTGGCATGTAGCGTGCTATCGAGGTCACCGAAGGTACGCTAGAGACTTGGAAGATGATGGTGGAGTGGGCAAGTCGATGATAGAAATCGAAGTTTGGAAATGTTGGGATGATCAGTAGAGGTAGGGGAGTTGTCGAGGGTAGCTAACGAACAAGGAGGTTGCGAAGGAGGCACCAGCTATGATAGGCCGACGTTGGAGAAGATGAATGCTTTGAGGAGGGGGACAACAACGAGGAGGGGACTGGAGAGCACCACACTAGTATTGCGAGGTGTGGATTGAGGTAGGGATGAAGATCCTGCCACCTATTGTATGTAGCGGTAGGCGAGGTGATCGGGGGAGGATGGTCACCGAAGCAGAGCTTGGAGCAGGCCGGAGAGGGAGAAAGGAAGAGATTTGTGGCCTAGAAACTCGCTAAGGAGGTAAGGCAGGTGAGGAGGGTCTTATAAAGGCCACCGAGCGAGCTTCCAAGCTTGGAAACAAGCTTGCAAGCTCGAGAAATCAGGGATTAGGATTTACGATTTCAAGGAGTTTGCACGAGCTCCATGAGGAGATTTGGAGTCTAAATTGAGGTCTAGATAGTTAAGGATTCCCTCGAGACCATCCCTTCCAAATTTGGAAGGGACTGGTCAATCAATCGAGGCAAAATCTGAGATTGAAGTTTGAATCTAATGGGTTCACACATGCCTTGGCGGTAGGGACCCAAATGCAAAGAAGGAGAAGAAGATAGGGGGTGTTTGCAACAATTTTGAAAGTTGAGGGGCTATTTGAAGGAAAAAGAGTCAAGACTAGACTAAAATGCAAACTAAGTCAGGATGATCTCTGATTGGGCCCAAATTTTGGTACAAATCTAATTTGGACCCAAGGAATCTGATGGTAAAGTTGGATTTTTGTTTTAACTAAGTTTGTCTAGATAATTTATGTAAAAGCCCAAATTAGGGTAACTTTCCATCTAAGATTCTATTTCAGGTCCAAATGGTTTCCAAAGGTCAAATAAAAGGTATCAAACCTTATAATATTTTTTTATGATTTTTAGAAGGTTTAGGTGAATTTTATCCTGACCAGAACCTCAATTAATTAAGCGGGTCTAAAATTAGGGTTTCTGATGTCCATTAATTCTTAAAATACACGAAAACCTGTTTCTGTCTGCATGGACCCTCTTATTAGACATTAATGACCATTTAACCTTTAATTATCCCCTGGAATTCCCCATGGTTATTCTGTACTTATGAAATGCAGTTAAAATTACAGAAATAACCCTGTGTTCTTCTCTTTTTCTTAAAACATAATAGGATGCACATAGGACCCTCTGATGGTTATGTAGAAACCTTTATCAACTTTATCAGACCAAATTATGCTAGTTAGGACTCATGATGGTGTTCCCATCAAACCACTTCCAAAAATAGTTATTTCCAAAAAAAAAGCTTCTAAAATAGTACTACATTGTAAAGTCTAAAAAACTGAAATGAGGTTTAAGGGTTGAAATTTGCAATTTTATAACTTCGCTTTAAGTATTCTAGGTGGTTGATTTAGGTCAATTGGACCCAACCTCAACAAGCTATTAAAGTCAAGTTTGTTCACAGGCCCGAACCCATTTTTCTAAAATGTGAAGTTTCAAATAAGAAAGTCTACAATATCAGAAGCCAAAAACAAAGAGGGTCTATATTTTACTAGACACATGCATCCATTAATATAGCTCATGAGATGCCATTTAATATATCTTACTCTTGGTAGATCGCCTTTCAGGGGAATTCACGTGGTTGTTAAATACCTTGAGGCTTGCTTTGATGATGTTGATTCTAGGCTTGCATCCCAATGGGATGAAGACCTTGCTGCTGAGCTCAGTGATATCCATGTCCAACTCAGTGACACCTTGGCCAAACTAAATGATTTCCTAACCTAGAAAGCTAAGATTGATTGGGTCAAGGATAGGAAAAGAAATACCAAGTTCTTCTATTGTACTATTAGGAAAAGTCTTGCGAAGCAGATATAGTATCTCTCTCCACTATTGTTGGTGGTGGAAGTTGGGATACAGCCTCTTCTGTCGCAGTTGATTTCTTCACGAACCTTCTCAATACCAAGTATCCTTCGAGGCCGTTCCCTTTGCTTGATGTCATTCCTCTATTATCCCTGACGACGATTCCAATCTTCTTATTTGTCTCCCCAATTCCGTTGAGATCTTCAATATTTTATCCAAGATGGCTTCTAATCGTACCCTGGGTCCTGACAATGCTGAGTTTTACTCTCATTTCTAAGACCTTATCAAAGATGAGTTGGTCCTTGCCATTTCTTATCTCAGTACAACAAGTTCCACTTTTGCCTTCGATTAAAAATTGACAGCAAAGCCCATTTAACCGATAGCAAAAAGCTACGACATAAGAAGCATCACTATTTCTTTTTCCCATCGGTTACAAGGAACATCCGATGTCTAAATATCGTTCGTCCAGTAGACGAATTGAAATTAGATTTCCTGTCCCTTATTAAACAAAACAACAGCATTTTTACGTTACTTTTTCCCACGTTACGCACTATTTTTTGAGTTTTGTCATTGTTTAAAAGAAACGACGTCGCTTATCCAAGTGATGGTAAAAATGTTTTTGTCGTCGCTGTCTCAAATAGGCACCGGCAAAAACCTTTCATTCGCTAAAAAACTAACCTTTTTTTGCCTTCGGTTATTTTGAAAATCAACGAAAAATGATATTTTTGCCGTTGCTTTCTGTAATAAGCGACGACAAATAGTCACCTTTATTTTAAAAAATTACCTTTTACTGTCATCAGTTATTACAAGAACCAATAGCAAAGGTAAGGGTTTTTTTTATTCTGAAATTTAGGATCCTTATACAATCCTAAAAAAAATATGACTTTCTAAAAATTCCATACATAAAGGAATTACATATGAAAGCAAGGAGCTCAAAAGAAGTAGCAAACCTTAACTACATAGTGGAGCTCAAAACTACAGTATATAATTAAATGTTGAAATGGTAATCAAACACTATAATTGACTACAACAGGTTGGGTCCTTCTAGAATTCACACAATAACAAGCCTAACATACACCAAAAATGATACAAGCAAATGATCCTAACGATCCTACAAATTATAGGGTATTTAGTCTTAGAAGAGTTTATCAAGTTACAAGAAGAGATGCTGATTCTAGTGCTGACAGATTGCAACTAGCTAGGATAGGAACATATGAAGGAGAAGATGATGCCAATGAAAGGAAAGAGAATTTTGATGTGTTATTAAACAGTCATTAGTAATCAATTTTTAATAATACTTAACAACCCACAAGCTAATTCTTGCTATTAGATGGCAAAACATCTAGGAAAAAATAACTTCTATAAGCTGACACGTAGAATGCTGAAGGGAGATCTTCCTAAATGTTTATCAACATTAACTCTTACATGGATCCAACAAGTTACAACTATTTTAAAAAATCCATACCATTATTTCCCAAACACTGAGTATTCAAACGTCCAAATTAATCCCAAGCAAAAGCAGAATTTCCCAACACCCAATATCCTAAACAACTTAAAACTAAGGTGTTTACACCTCAACTTTTTTCTGAAACAATGTTTACACCTCACATTATATCCACAGCCTATTTGTTGATACAATTTGAGCATTTTACTAAGATACATATCCTTTCTACATTGTACATCTACACTAGACAGCTTGCACCCGTGTAACCAATAGATGAGTTACATTTGTGAATAGGATATAATGGACCTTTATGATGAGTTACAACATTATACATCTCTCCAACATTTTTCTTTTTCATCTTAACATCTCAAGAGAACCTCAACAAAATAGCAAATGCAAAAGTGAGAAACAAATGGTTCTTCTCTTTATTACCTGCTTCTCAACCCCAAAAGAGATTTAGAACAAAATAGTAAATAAATTTCCTACTTCTCGCATAGATAGGAACTGAATGGAACTTTCCCATCCAAAGCAAGACAACTTCGCTACCCCCATACTTCAAAACCAATATATCTGAGAATAAAGCAATATTAGTTGCTATTTACAATATCACTAAAAAGGAAAAATTACATACAAAAATAAGTTCTGCAAATAGCTGATATTAAATTTCCTTTGCACAACCATTTCAGGAAGCAACTAATAGTTCCTATGCACCATCAGAATCACATTCCAGCATAAACACTAGTCTAATATAATTAGATGGTAGTTACTCTATCATTTGGCTTCTCAGCTTCCAAAACATGGGATAATGAACAACAAATTTGCAGGAAAATGTTAGTTTAACTAATATGAGCCTTTTAAGTTGATTCTGGGATAGATTCCTCCAAGCCTCCTTCACTACCATCATGACACCTACAGTTGTAATAATTAGAATAATGAGCTATTTGGGGTGCACACCATAACGGCATTGACTACAAATGGCAAAGGAAAACATGTTGGAATCTTATGTATTGCACCTTGCCTAGAGATCCGGCATAACCAAGGTATGGAATAACAGCTGTGATGGTCCTTGCCGAAGCTCTTCTACATGCATCTATCATTATAGGAGAATATCCTAAAAGAGTAAACTCTAACTGCTAAGTGTAATGAGAAGGAGAATAAAGCATAAATCTACAAAAGATAATAGGAGTATGCCAATACAATTGCAACAAGTCTAAATGCACATGTTAAGTCAAACAATCAGAAAACCTAATGGAAAATCCACAAAATGAGATAGAATTTTTCATTCCATTAAAGAGATACACTTCCATGCAAGGGCAAATATAGCAAGAGTCAATGAATATGAGTATTACTTGTCCCTATAACATACATAGCATCAATAAAGAATTCATATCACCATTACGAAAGATCTCACAAGCGATCCTTGTTTTGAAAAGGAAAGGAGATCTCTCAAACAATCTTGTGAAAAAATATTAAAGGATTAAGTCCTTTCCCCATCACCAATGCTCACATAGATCCTATCAATCCCTATCAAAATCTAAAGGATTAAGTCCTTTCCTCATCACCAATGCTCATCTAGATCCTATCAATCCCTGTCAAAATCATTTTCTTCATGTCACCAGAAGGGCAGAAATAAGAATTACCAAGGTACTTGAGCAAGTCTTAGATTTGCCATGCCCAAGAATAACCTTATCCTAGTTGGTTGTCGCATGATTCCACACTCATCAGGTGTCAATGTTAAGCTGGGTATCTTGGAGACAATGACTGCAAGGTACCACTTTCCATTGGAAACTTGTAATGCCTTCACCACCTTAGAATTCTACTCCTATGAAATAAAAAAAAAATAATCAGAGTAAATATATATTACCGAAAATTGCACAACTATATAACTCGTCAAAGAACCCAATTGTTAATTTATCACTAACGAAATAGGAAATACAAGAATTACTGATATAGGCCCACAACATCTAGCAACAAAGGAAAACGTGCTGGAATCTTATGAAAACATATGAATACTATAAGAGGATTCACAAATGTCCATCTCTAGGCAACAAGCCCTCCAAAATTCACTCTCCTATATATTGAAGCATCAACGGGCTTCCTTCCAGTAATGAGCTCTAAAAGAACTCTAAACGAAAATACATGTGATTTTTCCATCAATTTGGCAGTAATGAGCTTCAAATTTGTTATCTAACAAAATGTTTGAAGATTTGATATCCCGATGAATAATTCGAGGGTGGCCTAGAAAAAAAGAGATAGATATTAGATAATAGTTCCATAAATCACAAAATGGTAACTTCGATTAATCTTTTCTCTCCTAATATGCATGGAGTTAAGGAATGAGCACAACACGTATGGAGCTGATAAAGTATGTAACTTATAGAGCAGAAATGTGAATTTGGAAAAAAAAATAAAGGTAAAGTTTTTCACCAAAAAAGACAGTAGAATAAAATGAAGCATGAAATAATTACAATCTTCATGCAAGTATACTAATCCACGGGCTGCCCTAGCTGCAATTTTTACTCTGGTTGGCCAATCCTGAATTTGTCTTCCACGTCCTATGTATGCAGCACCAGCATATAAGCATTCTTCCAAAGCAATGGGGGGTATGGTTGCTCTGCGCCATGGCATCTCAAATGAATTTTGGTAAAAGGAATACTAATGCAACTCGCTTGAACATGATTACCTAAAATCTATGTTTGATTAGACAGTTCTCTTTTGATTTCATTGATGAAAATTAAGATGCTATTGGACATAGACAAGAACATTTCTTTGCTATCAACAAGTGAAGTCAACTAGAAGGATTCTTTGTCTCCTTTTGGATCTATCCTCAGTGAGTAATACAATTCGTTTGGTTGCCAGGTTAGTAGGCATGAAATCAAGTCATATTCAACTATCAATTTTCAACTTGTTTGGTTGCAACGTAGCACGTCTAATCCTTAAAAACTGAAGGAAATGCCAACAAAGCATAAAATAGAAAAGGAAATAAAAGAGAACAGGATATGTAATAACAACTAATTTACCTGAGATCTGGGAGGATCCAATAGATGTTGGAACAATATAGTCACTGTTGTAACCATTGAAGTTTTTCTTCTTCCTACTCAACAAAACTGCTATCACCAAGAAAAGCACAAGAATGACAGTTGCTATACCAACCCCTATAGTTGCAGAAGTGGAGAATTTCTAACAAAACCTAAATCCTAACAAAACCTGACCATAACCTAATAAAACCCCAACCAAATAATATATTGAACATTAATGAATTTAAAAAATTTTGACAGAGTTGCTCCTTAAATATTTCATTTCTCACATAAAAGTGCACTTCGAAACATCACACCACCTAATAAAAGTGAGCACACCCCACCATAAAAGTGCAACAAATAAAATGCATAAATAGATATGAAAACACATAAAAGACAATATGTGGGCACACCCCACATCTATTAAAATCCTAAATTGCCATTCAAAACACAAATAAAAGTGGGCACTGTTGAACGTACGAATCGCTACGCTAACGTATTTGGTTTTGGAAAACTTGTCGTTGTAGTTTGAAAGTGAAGAATTCGTGTTCAATAAATAAATTTTATACCGAAATGAAAATTCCGAGTCAAACACAGGGAGGCGGACGTTTGATTTAAAAACTACGCGTTTCTTTTTATTTGTCACGAAGTAATTCAATTTAAAACTATCTAATTATTTACAACAAATAGAAGAGAGAGAGAGGGTAAGAGAGAGAGAGAGAGAAATATTACACATAGAAATCAAAATGAGATGTAGAATAAACAAAGAATTTATCATTAAGGAGATTATTCATTACAACTAGAAGGCATAAAATAATTACACTAGAAAGCGATAAATTTACTCTAGAAAGCATTAAAAGAATGGAGGGAGAAATGTCCTCCTCGACGGTCGCTTGGAGGACGAGCAGAACTACTCTAGAAAGCAGTAAATCTATACTAGAAAGCGGCAAAAAGAATAGGGAGAGAGAAATCCTCCTCAACGGTTGCTTGGAGGACGAGCCAAACGGGACGACGCCTGTACGAAGGAGAACGAAGCAGGACGAAGGAGGACGAAGCAGAAGAACGGGAACGGAGCAGCACGTCGTCGTCGTCGTGGGATCCACTTCCGAAGGGGGACAAAAATTTGGACTTTATCTCGCGAGAAGCATCCCGGGTGTGGGACAAGCTTCTCTTGAGCTTTGGAGGGGTAGAGAAGAGAAGGAAGGGATGAGAATTTCATATGGAGGGGGTCTCCTTTTAGAGTTGCAAGGAGTAGGGGCAAAATGGACATTACAACTTTAAAATAATAAATGAGGGGTCTTTAGTGACGGATAAATCCGTCACTAAAGCCCTCAACGTGGGCGTAGCTTCCGCGCCCACGCGCGGTTGCTCAGCTGCTCGTGCGCGCAAAGCATGCGCACGTTCAGCGATCCTCAGCCGTCCGATCGCGAGATCGGACGGCTTAAGTCGCGCCTTCACCCGCTACGCTGCGCGCCCGCCCGCGTCCGATCGCGGGTCCATGCCGCGCGTTCAATCACGCGTGAACGCTATCGGGTGCACGCGACCGTCCGATCAAGATCCAACGCCCGCCCGCGCCCAATTGCCCACACCTTCCAGCCCTTCGCTGCGGCTCGAACCCGCACCCGCCGCTCGCATAAGCGCGCTCGACCGCTGCGCTACGAGGCACGGATGGTCGAGCGGATGCCTTTAAGCGCGGCTGACCACATTCGTTGGATCAAGATCCAACAGCAGAGAGCGAGCAGGTGTGGGATCTTCAGAGGCTGCATGCGGCCATTTGAGCGGCCGAGATGGCACCATGTGGTGCCATCTTGGCCGTCCATCTTCTGGAAGTTGTAGATGGTGCCACGGATGTCGGATTGACTCGATTTTTGTGTCGTTGGGCTGCGATCGTCGATCCGAATTCATCCGTTCGATCGAATTTGTCATCTGAAGTGTGGATTTACACCATCCTGGCCCTTGATCTTGTAGGATTCCCTGGTCACTATCTGATGCTACGGATGCCTGATTAGGGCGATCTTGGAGTCATTGAACTCCAATCGTCGCCCTGATCACATCTATACGGTTGGATCTTTGATCCGAGGTCCCGATAAAATGTTTGCCCTATCCAAGCACATAAAAGGAGACAATTAACCTCCATTTTATTTAAACTACTCTAAATGCAAGATGATGCATGTTATGCAATATTTATATCATGAAATGCAATCCTATGCTTAAGAACATGCATAAATAGATATCTTAAGTAATGTAAATGTGTTTACATCAGGCACACCCCACCATCAATTTAACAAAAACACATAAAACACAATATGTGGGAACACCTCACATCTAATATGATCCAAAAATATCATGAAAACAACTTTAAAAAATTGAAAATATATCTCTGAAGCATCAAAGAGTGATCGTCATAAACTACCTACAATTTTAATAACAAAAAATTAATTAAATACCTACCTATTATGATTTTAATAACTTAAGTACTTAATTTAAAATTTATGAGAAAGAAATTAAAGAAGAGGAGATGGAGATGGCAGGAGGGAGGGGATGATGGAGATGGTGGCAGTTGGGAAGAGGAGGAGAGGGATTAGGGAGGGGATGATGGGGAGGTTGGCAATTGGGAAGAGGAGGAGGAGGAGGAGAGGGAATAGACAAGGAAGAGGAGGAAGGGAAGAGGGGGCAGATTATCAAAGGAGGAGTTGCGGAGAAAGATAAGGAGGAGGCAGGGAAGAGGAGGCGGAGTAGGAGGTAGGGAGGAGGATGTGAAGAGGGAGGAAGGGAGGAGGAGATGCGAAGGAAGAGGAGGAGGAGGAGGCAGGGAGGAAGAGGAGCAGAAAGGGAAGAGGAGCGGAGGGGAGGAGGACTCGCAGGAGGAGGAATGATAGGAAGGAGGAGGAGGTGCAGAGGAAGAAGAAGAGGAGGAGGAGGAGGGGTAGGAATCGGGGAGGAGTCGAGGAGGACGAGGGGGAGGGAGTGAATTACAGGAGGAGGTGGAGGAGAGGCGACGACTACATAAGGAGGATGAAGAGGAGGAGAGGAGGTCGTTGAACTCCAATTGTTGCCCTGATCACATATGTACGGTTGGATCTTCGATCCGAGGCCCCAATAAAAAGTTTACCCTGTCCAAGCACATAAAAGGAGACAATTAACCTTCATTTTATTCAAACTACTTTAAATGCAAGATGATGCATGTTATGCAATATTTATAGCATGCAATGCAATCCTATGCTTAAGAACATGTATAAATAGACATCTTAAGTAGTGTAAACGTGTTTACATCATACCCCCATGCCTATCTTTTGCTAGTCCCTAGCAAAAATTATATACTATTTATAAAAGAATTAGGTTGGATTATTTGGGCATGAGTTATTTTCAATCATTAAGAAAATGTCTAGTTAGGATCTAAACTTTCAAAGACACAACAGTGCCCGAGTATCAGCCAAAATGCAGACTGCCTCAAGCCCATGCCTTATTCAAAGAAAATTTTCTTTTTCTCTTTTTCCGCTTTTCTAATTTTTTTGGATTTTCAAGTTTTAGGGTTTAAGAGTGGCTTTCTACGACCATTCAACTCACCCAAAATTTGATGAGAACCCTAAGTTTTAAGCATCTTATTGTGAATGTGATAGACTCATTGACCGGCAATTAAAATGGACTTCAGATTTCTACGCCTCTAGGTGACCTAAAAAAGAATTCTACCTAAAAGTATATCTTTACAACTGATAGCTTTCTCCCTACTTTTATTTTTTTTACAGGGTCAACACAAGGGTGAATCCAATGTATATCTCCTCAGTTTATTCTACTTCTCCGCTTTTTCCTAAGTGTTTTGGAAATTTTTAGTGTATTTATTGAGCTGGGTTCTGGACAACTGGTCTATGAGCTGTTACCACCGACAACTTGCCAGCCATACTCGTGCTGCGAAGTGTGATTTATTTCTTCTTTTTTTTTCCTTTTCTTTTTGATTTTTTTTTTCTTTTTTAAGTAGGTGGCTTCCCTGGTCTAAGATTTACCTAAAGGCAGCAAAAAGAGAAAGGTCCAGTGACTGGGCTCTGGACAACCTACCTATGGGCTGTTACCCATGATAACTTGCCAGCCATATCACCTTAGAAGGTTCATTAGCTACCCATTTTTTGTTAAAATCGTCGAACAACAAGTCATTGCAAAGAAAGTGTGTAGATGCTAAAAACTCAAAATTCCCTCAAATCAGAGGATGGGTTGATAAGTCGTGTACTTATCACCCAAACTTATTTACTCCAATTAAAATATAATTTAGGTTGGCGAGAACTCGAAAATAAATCTACATTTTAGTGGATATACAGGCTGATTAAGTCCAAATACCTGAAGGGTCATTGTGTTCAAATCATAATGTAGTATTTCCTAAGATTGAAAATTTTCTTAAACCCAAGTTGTCTTTCCTAATTCAAATTTTTTTTTAATAAAAGAAAATAAAATAAATCTACGGAGTTGATGAATGAATTCAGAGATGAATATCCACCCCCCCATGCCTATCTAATGCAATGTCCTCATTATATTAAAAAGACATAAAACAGAGTGAAATAGCGTAAAAAGCACCTGAATTGCATGAATGTCAGGTCCACTCCGAGATGAAAACTAAAAAGAACTGTATATGTGCTGAGTTTAGTGCCTTCAGCTAGGCACACTATACAAAGAAGAGAGAAATGAAGAATTCACAAGTGCAGGTCAGAATCAAAATAAACAAAAGAAACCTCTGACCTGTCAGCAGAGGTCCACAGATGTGGACCAGATTGTGATGGAGACCCATACCCCATAATCGAGAATATCTTAGGTTCTGGATAAAAATTACCCAAAACCTAAAATCAGTATGCAAGCGGGGTCGGGCCTACGATTTATGAGGATGCAACCCAAGACCAAAAAGTCAGGTTACAGAGAATTGAAGCTCAAAAGGATAATCATTGAATGCGTGCTTGGATTGGACATCTTCAGAACAGATGTCGTAAAGGTCTTGGTTTGATGGTTTCAACTTAATAGGCACCCTTCAACTCAGTCTTGTACTTCCTCCGGAACTAGCTTCCCAAATCAGAACTTCCCGGCTCCTATCCTCCTCATTCAGCACGTTAAATTCCGGGACCTCTTGCACCCCATCTGAAATTTCCAAGTCTAAAAGATGTGGCTGAATCAAAATTGACTTGGATCTAATTATCTCATAAATAGAATCATCGATATGCTCAATGAGGTGTAACTGACTGATGAGAGCCTCATCATGAGCCATAACTAGCTCATTTTGATCTAATAAAGAGAACAAAAGCTCCTACATAACCAAGAGAAAGGCCTAATTCAAGGGATCACTAATCTGGGAAGAGAACATGAAATAAAAGGTAAAACTGCAATTTTACCAGTGCAGCTCATCAACGGGATTTTCCAGGGGCTAAACATAGGCCAATTGGGCTTAATAAGAGGAAAAGTAGGATGATTCAGTCAGAAAAGGGTTATTGTGAAATTTAAGAATTAAATGACACTCTGTAACCCTAAAACAAACCTACTTAATTTCACAAGGTTCCAGTCAGGATAAAAATTAACTAAACCCACTAAAATTCATGAAAAATATCCCCTAGGGTTTAGAACCTTTAATTTGGCCTTTGGAACCTATTTTAACCTAGATTGGGGTCCAAGCTCAATATTTGACCTAATTTGGATTTTTGCACAAAATGTCCAGTCAAACGTGGTCAAACCTAGAATCCAACTTCACCATTGGATTCCTTTAGTCCAAATTAGGTTTGTACCAAAATTTGGACCAAAAAGAAGGACATCTTGACCTACTTCGCAAAATAGTCCACCCAATTACATTCTGGACCCTAACTTTTGAAAACCCTTACGAAAACCCCCCAACTTTTCTTGTCACTTTCTGCATTCCTGTCCCTCTGCCAATGCAGCAGAAGACCCATACTCCGGTGAAGTTTCGAGGAGGATTTCTCCTCTCTTCCCCAGGGAGCTGCTCTCAGATTTGAAAGGGGGGTTCCCTAAGAAGTCCCCTACCGCCTGAGCAGCTCCCCATGCCCTGATTCGCACCATACCTCTCGTACGAATGCTCGAGAGGTATGGGTGTTGTACCTGCAGCGACCTCCGGTGAGAGCCTTGCTCACCCTCCGTGCATCTGACCCTCTGCTTACTCCTATAAAAGAAACCCCAAGACCAGCCGCATGAGGCAATCTTGTCTTGGCGGAGAATCTCACAAAATTTCCTCTCTTCCTTCTTCGACAGGAAACCTGCAAACTTCGACGGCCACTCCTCCACCTTCTCATCGCTCTGCTGCCATACCAGCAGCAGATTTTGCTTCGTCTAATCTTCCTGCATCGTGCCGCACCAAGCGCACGTTTCCCTGCCCACTTCCTCGTCGCCGCTCTCTCCCTCTAGGTGCTTCTTCTCCGACGACATTCAATACGACTGCCCGCCTCTCCGGCCCCCTTCGTCCCTACAAGTAAGTTAGAACTACTCCCCATTTTCCCCTCTTTCTTTTCCCACATGACTTCATTCAAATCGACCCTCAACCACGCCTGACCACCATCACCTTCCTCGCCTCCGACCAACCTCCGACGAGTTGCCCCCGTCGATCCGCAGCTCCATACAACTCGCCAACCGACCCAGAAGCTTCACCTCATCCCACTGAATACACTCCGCCCCTCCACAGTCCCTCCATACTCACACAACTCACCCCCGAACACACCCAACTTTCCGGTCACAGGTCGACCTAGGCACGCACGCCTAGGCTGCCCCGCGGCCTGCTGCACATCGCACCACCTTTGCCATGCCACGACGAAGGTCTTCCGGTAGTTTAATTAGGCCGTAAGGCCGTATTCGTGTCTAACAGATTCTGAGGCTCGACCGCCATTAAAGCCACCTTGAAGCAGCTTCTTCCGAGCCCCAGGCTTCAGGGCTCCAGGTTTTCAGCTACTGCGGATTGGGGAGACTTCTGCGAAGGCAGCCAGCCAGCAACCGAAGAGAACCAAAGCTGTAGCTGAGGAGATTGCGAAGAAGTCTTCCTGCGGGAGCGCGCGAGGAGAGGTGCCAGTTAGTCCCACATCGTGAGTTCACAAAGCACCGCACTGGTTTAAGTTGATTTTGTGAATTAGCCTTATCGCCTCCGATACACCTGGGGTGAGGTCCCGCGCCCCACGTCCGTCTCGTCCGAGGATTCACCACGCGGACCTAGCGAATCCGACCCAGCACAATACCGAGCACACCTCATGCACCATAACACGCTGATGCGCCTGGTCCCTGGGAAAGCAACCCGACCTGTTAACCCAGCTCTGGGAGAGCTTCCTGTGAGCAGTTTGCAGAGAGAGAGATATGCGCGGGTAGAAGGAAGGGATAGGTTTTGCTGCCTTGTGTGCAGGCAGACAGAGCGCCGAAGAGAAGAAGCTCAGCACTTGGCCGCAGGAAGGAGAAGAGAAGAAGCTGAAGAAGAAAAGCTAAGCAGAGGAAAAGGCTTGCCAAGGTAGAAGAAGAAGAGAAGCCTTAGCAGAAGTGAAGACTGCAGAGAAAGAAAGAGGATGCAGAAGGAGAAGAAGAAGGACTAACAGTAGACAGAATCAAAAGAAGAAGAAGAAGAACAGCAAGGCAGAAGAAGACTTACATTTAAGACGTCTATTGCAAAAATCAGACGTCCAATTCTGTCCTTTTTAGCAATTCATTTTTTATAATTCTCTCATTAAACCAATTATTTTTCATTTAAATGAAGTTGTATTCTCAAGTTTTTAAAAGTACTTAGATTGCTCCCTGTGTTCGACCTCGGATACTCCGATTTTCGAGTAATAAAAATCTTTATTTGTTTTGAACGCTTTTTCAGCTATATTACAACGTGACATCCTTTAAAAACCCTATAAAATGTACCGAAACACTGACAATCAGGGCATTTGATTGAATCCTCCAGAAAATACGATTCTGGATCCTTAATGTGAGCCCTAATAAAATAAGTTTCCTCAGTTATTGGGCTATCAAATGATCTATCAGATTCCTCAGGCCCAATCGTCTCACAGAAATTATGTTCAGAAAACTCGCGTGAGACTTCGCAACTTGAATCTTCACCAGCAAAGAAATCAAGATCCGTATCAATGTATGTCCCAAAATCATCTGTCATTTTCTATTCCAAGGAGACATACGTTTCCTCGTACCCCGACTCAGGGATCTCAGGTGAAGAAATCAGATTTTCCTTAATTGGTTTCTCTAATTCATTTTGGCCAACCTCGTAACACGTGTCCCCCCTCAATAGGTGCCTGAACGGGTTCTGACATTAGATTTCCTAAAGAGGGTTCATCTTGGGAATCATCCCATGATTGAATCAAACCGACCACAAATCTCATCTTCAATTTCGCTAATTTCCCAAGTAGAAACTCACCCAGGTTCTTATCCTTAACATCCTGGAGCCAATCCAACAAAGACTTGTTCAAATCATCAATCATTTCTATCAGGTGCTCCAATCTCTCAGTGCAAGGTATTAGCTGAACTTCTAAAGATTGAATGATATTCCTCAAGTTAGCCAGAACCGTATCTTGAACCTGATTACCCTGAACCAAATGAGTTGGTTCAGGGTTGGGCGGGTTTGGGATCAATGCAGGGGAATTAACGAATTGAGGTTCGTTATACCCTTCCCGATAATAGGTCATTTCAAATTGTTCAAAAGATGGTGATGACCTATAGATAGTGTAATCAGAGGATGGGTAAGGATCAGTGTATCCTTCTTGATTGTAGATCGTATTAGGTTGTGCATAATAGGGTGACGATCTATAATCGATGTGGCTCTGAGAAGGATAAAAATCACAATCAAAGTGTTCAGGGTTAGACCCTAAACACGGAGGTCCGGAACTGTATCCCCAATCCAAGTTATCCCAACTAACTGATGGTTGATTACAGTACAAGTCAAGATAATCGTCATGTTGAGGATAATTCAAAATGGGAGGGAAAGAGCGGGAATGCGTGTAATATGTGGAAGGATTCATGAGACACGGGAGGAAGAAAGGTGCCCTGCAATACAAACAATCAAATCTGTCCTTAAGTGGGTTAGCCTACAGACCTACAGACTCCCAAAACCCATCTTGAGATAGAGAAATGATTTGATCTACTTCTGTCTGTTCAATCCAACCAGTTAGAAGGAGGGACTGGGGAGAAGGTTCTTCCTTCGACTTTCGCCTCCGGTTCCTAGTATACCCCCCAGCCGCGATCGCTTGATTCTGCTCCCCTAGCTAGACATCAGATTGAACAGTAGAAACAGGCTAATCAAAAATAATCTCGTTCTGGGCTCTAAAGAGCGATTCGAATCCTTAAGGCCAACGTCTACTCTATTTTATATAGGGCTGGGTTTGAATGTGCTTTGGAATGTGATGGGTCATTTAAATGGGTTGTGCCCTTAATGATTGATTGATTTGTGTGTGCATGCACAACCAGTAGTTTTCAAGCAAGATTATTTTCAATGTGGTGAATTTTAGAGTTCAAATCTTGCTTAGTAGCTTTTAGGATTCAACTTTAGGTGTTTTCAAACAAGTTTTGTTGGTACACCAGGTTTTTTGAAAGCACAGGTGAAGATGTTTTCCTTTGAAGCTTAAAAAGAATGTGGAGTGCCCGGTAAATCCCTAAGAGTTGAACCTAAGTGGCAGCTACTTAATGAGTTGATTTTAATTGGAGTGGTGCAGCTTAAACAACTCAAACAATTGACATGTTGCACCACTTAATTAGGCACACAAGTGATTACCTAATCTGATTTCTACTCAATTATGTGTTTGGATGTGTGTATCGGCTCCAAAGATCGATTTACTGGTTGAGTTTGAAAATCAAATGAGGTTGTGTACCTCTGTGAGATTTTTTTAAATTTTTCTTTTTTTTTTAATGTGGGGGTTGGGGTGAGTATGGGTGTCAAACAACAAACAATCTAACCTTAGAGTTTATAAAAACACCTAGGTTGATTGATGTTTGTGTTATTATGTGGTGAAATGAAATCTAATGGGTGGGAGGTGGGGGATAACTTACAAAACCTTTCACAGCACTTTACTCCAATCTACCGCTTTTGCCTGTCTCGAAAGAGTACCTGCAATCACAATAAGAAAGGAGAGAAGTGAGGTAAATGATTTGTAAGTTGTAAAAACGTGAAGAAAAAAAATCAAATAGCGTCATCCGAGGCCCCGATAAAAAGTTTGCCCTGTCCAAGCACATAAAAGGAGACAATTAACCTCCATTTTATTCAAACTACTCTAAACGCAAGATGATGCATGTTATGCAATATTTATAACATGCAATGCAATCCTATGCCTAAGAACATGCATAAATAAACATCTTAAGTAGATTAAATGTATTTACATCAGGTACCTTCAATTTGACCATCAGAAGCCATCTTAACCCAAAACAGAGTCTTAGACAGACATTTAGCCTAATTTGAGTTTTTGCATAAATTACCCAATCAAACGAGGTCAACACTTACATCTAACTTCACCATTGGATTTCTTGGGTCCAAATTAGGTTTGTACCAAAATTTGGGCCCAATCTGAAATCATCTTGACCAAGTTTGCATTTTGGTCCAGTCAAACTCTTTCTGTCTCATTCAGACCCTTAGTTTTTGAATTCCTTACAAATGGCCCCCTAATTTTGTCATCATTTTCACAAAAAGGTCACTACCACCATAAATCCTATTCCTACAACTCCGGTGACCTTTGATTGAAGAGAACTCCTTCTCTACTCAATTAATCCCTTCCAAAATTGGAAAGGAGATTCCTTGAGGAGTCCTCTTCTCATTGAATCCGTCCATGAGCCCTAAAACATTCTCAATCTCTCATGTGAATGCATGAGAGATTAGGGTATCCTAGAGAATTCCTACTCCGATGACATTTCCTAGCTTGGAAGCTTGCCCTCCAAGTTCAAAACTCCCTCCAAAGGCCTATATAAGCAAGCCCAGATCAGGCTGAACTTCCCAAGCTTGATTCCAGCCGTGAAACCCCCTTTTCCTCCTTCCTCTTCCGGCCGCAAAGCTCCACAACCTCCAGCGACTCCTCCTGACCTCCTTTGTCGTTCGTCCATAATACCAGTGGCCGGATTCTCTTTCTCTCTCTCGTCCGCCCTTGGCCATACCAGCAAGAGCCCTTCTGTCTCCGTTGTCGTCGTCATCCCCATCATCGGAGTACCTTCTTCCCCAGCGTCGGCCTACCAACGCCGATGCTGTTCTTCCTCCTTCATCCATTAGTTTAGGGTTAGCTTAGTATCTTTTTAGTTCTTAGGTTTAGTTTCGTACCCAAAAACCCCAAAAATAGCCCTCGACGCCGCCACTCACCTCCATCTTCCCCATCTCCGACGAGTCCATCTCACCTCCACAAACCACCAATCAACTCGCCAACCACCTCACTTCCTTCGTCGCATCACGCACTACCAATCCCTTATCCCTATTTACCTTCCCATCCACCCAAACCCTCTGTCGAACACCACGCCCTCCGCACCAACAATCCGAGGTTGTCAGACCTCCTCACTCCGCCAATCACCTCCGCACCACCACAGTTACGTTTGTCATCATCCGACGATGCTTCCCAAATGCTTTAACATGGTCGAGAGGCCTTATTCTTGGTTTTCAGGTAGCAGGTCATCGCCGCCATTAATGAAGCTTCAAGCGAAGCTTGAAGCCTTGCTCTAGGCATCACGAGCCCCAGGTGAAGTCCCAGGCGTTGCTGCTTTGCTCAAGGAATGCGCTCAGGACTCCAACTGGGGGGGAATACCCCCAGCAGCCATGCCAATTGTACGAAGGACTCTGCTGCTGCGCTGCATGAAGGGTGGGACTTTAGTCCCACCTCAGAAGCTGACAAGCACGCTCACCTGCATAAATTGAAAAAGTCGCATAGGTTGTTCGCCTCAGCAAGCACAGGGAGTGAGGTCCCCGCACGCACCCTCACGCGCCTCGCCTGCGACACCTTACACGCAAGTCTGGCTGACCTGATAACCTGCCTAACCTAAGCACTCCTCGCTCACCACCCACGCCGGTGAGCCTGGTCCCGGGTACGCTCGATTCGTATACCTGATTACCCTGACTGGACCTGGGAGGGCAGAACCTAAGAGGAGAGAAAGAAAGAGAGAGCGAAGCAGGGGAGGGTTTTGCCTTGTGCGACACTTAGCCAAATCTAAGTGCCTCCCTTGTGCATAAGAAGAAAGGAAGAAAAGAGAAGGCACAGAAGGAGAAGAACCTGAGAAGAACAAAAAGGCTCATGCATAAAGAAGAGAAGGAAGGAGGAGAGTAGCTGAAAAAGAAAAGAGAAGAAGAAGAAGAACAGTGCTAGGGAAGCACTGTAGCACTTGTTGGATAGGTCGTCTGATTCAATAACTCGACGACTGATTTGAGGCTTGCTATTTTACTGTTGAGATATTTAAATTAATTGAATGCTTAATATATATATGCTTAGAGAGTAATTGGTGATTTCAATCACCATTATTTTAGCTCCTCAACCTTTTTATTGCCTCAAAATATATGAGAATTCATTAAATATCTAAAGTGACAGATTAGTATTTATTGAATATCATTTTATGGTTTAAATTCTTGTGCTCATTTATATATTAATTGAGATTAGCGCTTGAATTCCTATTTGCTCCCTGTGTTCGACCTCGGACTTTCTTTCGAGTATAAATTTTATTTGTTTTCAAGCGATTTCGACTATACTACAACGTAGCTTTTATAAACTTCGATCTCGCTCTGAAAACATCAAGTGTAGGGCACCAAAGCATACCCGTTACCCCTCGAACATATTTCTGAGCATATTTGAGACATTGATCTGTGATTTGAGAATAGTGTGCAGTGTGGGCCGGGGACCTGAAACTGTGCGTGAGCGTATGGGCCCAGTATTGATCTTAAATCTGAATTAAGAGGTTAATTAACAAATAAGGGTAGCCTTAGTAGAGGTCTTGGTCCCACCCGAGAGGGTGCTGTGTATCCCTTGAAAAGGTCGCCCACCAGCCTAAAACCTAATTTTTGTACCTAATGAGGGGTTAAGAAGAGAGAATGAGCAAGGAAAATGGCTAAGTGTTGAGGGCCGCTGAGTTTAAGTGAAGAAGAGAGAACAAAGAAGTAAAGAGCGAAACCAAAAATGGCTAAGTGTCAAAGTGTGTGAACCTTCAGAGAGACTAAAGAGATAAGAGAACCTAAGTGTTAGAAGAAAAAGAGAGAGCCGTACAAGAAGAATAAGAGAACCTAAAATGACTTAAGTGTTAGAAGAAGAAATGGCTAAGAGCAGGTGAAGAAGAAGTTTGCCTTGTATCTCTATATATGTATATCCATATAGTGTATATATATATAAGTATACTGTAAATAAAAGTATATGTATATTAAGTATACGTAGTTTAACATATGTTTGAGCTATATATGTATATAAATAACAGTATAACTTTACTGACAGAATAATCCATCCCTGTAGATAGAATAAGTGTTACTATAGACCCTAATTTAAGGTTTAGCGACGTTTATATATGTCACTGTACATACTATATATGTTACTGTATGTGTTAGTATATTAAGTTAGGTTAGTATAAGATATATTATAACTTACTATTTTATATATATACAAGTATTGTTATTATAAGTTATAAGTATATGGTATATATTATTCATTTATAGTGTTTAATACTTGTTTGTATATATATGTTTGCAAACATTTCAATACATTCTTTTGTACATAAATTAGTTTAATTCTTTCATTCATTAATTCATTCATTTGTGATTATACATAAAATTGATCTTTTTGGAATTAAAGAATGATATTGGACTTAGAGAGTGATGTATATCAATAACTGCCTCCCATTGAATGACCTATAATAAATCAGTAAAAATTATGTAATTAAATAAAATTGATGCAATAACGGTTTGTATTTGTGACATATACTACAACAATGATAATTTTTTTTATACGAACCATGATCGATCGCTTCACCACCCAAACATGCCGCTTTTTTAACAAAGGACATTCATCGTCACTTTATTAACCAAACGATAGCAAATATACATATTAAATCTGTCACCTCTCTTCTTTGTTAGCGACAAGGGGGGGCAAATTTACACCTCCCCTTCTCCATCGCTTAAAAAGATAAGCGACACAAATATATATTTGTCGTTGCTTGTTGAACTGATGGTAAGTAACCGATGGTAAATCTCACTTTTCTAGTAGTGTCTCTTTACCCAATGCCATGCTACTCGGTCTTTCAACAATACTTTGATTTCTGTTATCCCTAAGAAATCTAATGTCCATGACATTTCTGAATTCCGTCCGATCAGCCTTTGTAATGTCCTCTATAAGATTGTCTTTGGAATTGTCTCCAATAGGCTTTCATCCTTCCTCCCTAAGCTTATATCCCCTGAGCAAGCTGGATTTGTTAAAGGGTGGTCCCTCTTTGATCACCTTGCAACCGCTTTTGAGCTCACTCAGTGTATTGATCGTAAGGTCTTTGGTTCCAACATTATCATCCAACTTGACTTGCAAAAAGTTTATGACAAAGTTGAATGGAATGTTCTTTATCAAATTCTGCAGAAATTTGGTTTCTCTGCTCCTACTATTTCACACATTAAATCTTTTGTTGATCACAACGGATCCTCTGTCCTTGTCGATGGTATCTCTGGCCCCTTCTTTAAGGTCTCTAGGGGCCTTCACCAAGGAGATCCAATCTCTTCTTTGCTCTTTGATATCTTCATGGAGCTTCATTCGTGGTATTAAAGAGCTTGCCTTTCAGGAAAAAATCATTCCTTTCTCAGTCAAGCGTGGTATCCTTCCCCCCCTTGGTCTTTTGTATGCTAATGATATTATCCTATTCTTGAATGGGAACTTGCAAACCATTACCAACCTTTCCAAGTTCCTTCGGCTCTTTCAGGACTACTCCCGTCAACGCATTAGTCACACCAAAAGTCACTGTTTCATTGGGAAGCATTTCCCCTCTGGCAGGATTACTCGAATTCTTCAACTTCTGGACATCCAACTGGGTTCCTTTCCTTTTCAATATTTAGATTGTCCCATTGTTCCTGGAAGAGCGAAATCTGCTTATGTCTATCATATTATTGATAAAATCCTATCTATATTAGTTGGTTGGAAAGCAAACCTTCTCTCCTTTTCCTCCAAAACAATGCTTATTAAACACGTGCTGTCCTCCATTCTGGTCCATATCTTGTCTGTCCTTGACATTGCCAACTCCATCATTCGGAAACTTGAATCTATTTTTGCCTCGTTCTTTTGGGGATACTCAGATTTGGAGAAACGTCATCATTGGATCTCTTGGAAACAGATTGCTAAGCCTCTCTATTCTGGGGGTTAGGGGTTCATGATCTCAATCCTTTTGTCTCTCCTCATAGAATGAAGCGTGTCTGAAACATTCTCTTCTCTGACTTCCCTTACTCTACCCTCATGGTCCAACTTTATGGGAAGTTCCCTACTGCCTCTCGTCCCCTGCTGGTGAGAATCCAAACTCTTTGTGATACGTACTCTCTTATGAAACCATTGATTAGGTGGGAGGTCCATGAGGGTTGAATCGAATTTTGGGTGGATCTGTGGATTAGGAACTTTGTCCTGCGTGATTTCCTCCCCTCTAATTGCTCTCCTAACCCAATGCCTATTAATGCAATCATTGATAATTTCCTTAACCATCCTCTATTCAATCACCTTCCGAGTGACATTACTACTAGAATTGCTGAGATTGTTCTTGATAACAATAGATACATCCCCATTTGGACCCCCAACCACACTAGTAATTTCACAGTTGCTTCAGCATATCTTAATTTCTTCAGGGATAATCCGGTCGATCCTACTACAACGATCTATGGAACCTTAAAGTTCCCCTTAGAATGTCTATTCTTACTTGGAAGATTCTCCTATCCAAGCTTCCTATGGATGATAATTTAACCAAGCTTGGCTTCTCCATCCCATCCAAATGCACCTGTTGTCCTGACTCCCCTCATATTGAAACATTTCCCATCTATTCTCTTCCAGTCAACTTGTGCACCTCATCTCTAAGTGAACCTTTTCCAAGATGGCTTCCCGTCCAACCTTACCGAACATGTTCTTTTAGCGCATGCGTACCCCTGCTAACAATGGTAAGGATCGTATTTGTAAGGGCCTCATCTATTTTATTTGGTTCAATGTTTAGAATATTAGGAACAAGCTTAGAAATGATCAACTCTCTTGTTGTAAAATCAATCATTTGCTAGTTAAAAGCTGGTACAGTTTTGATATTCATATGTGGCTTAAGAAGTTGCAGCCTACCACCTTTGTGGTCAATTGGACTCGCCTCCCTAATGGTTTTGAAATCAATTCTGCAATTCTTCATCACGGGTCTTCCTCTTTGTTGGGATGTGTTATGCGGAATCAGAATGGAGAATTCATCAAAGCTGCTACTTGTAGGATCTCCTCAGTGTTCAAAGAAAAGGCGATTATCCTCTCCCTCACGCGATTATGACTGCTGATGGAGCCTCATCGCTGCATTTGGAATCGAACTCCACATTGCTCAACTTTTGGTGGAATGGCAAGTTATCCCTTCCTTGGGCCCTCAGGCAGGACCTCCGTCCTTTACAGGCTTCTAAGAGTCGTATAGACTCTGTTCACTACATATCTCCTACAACCAATGCTCTTGCCTAATATTTTGTGGCTTTTGCTACTGGAAACTGGGAAATCTACTCTGACTATCGCCAGCTTTCTACTAGGGCTAAAGGCCTCATCAGGCTTGATAACCTACAGTTTCCTTACATTTTCTCTTCCTTCTGAGGCTTTTTGTTAGGTTTTAGTCTCTCTCTATTGTTTTCTTTCGTTGTACTAGGCCACGAGTCGTCTCCGTTACTTGTACCTGGCAGGTTTAGATTTGGTCCCCCTGCCTTTTGCTTGCCTCTTAGAGTGGGGGGATAAATAAGATTGACTCCTACTCTCTCTCTCTCTCTCTCTCTCTCTCTCTCTATATATATATATATATATATATATATATATTACTCTTGGCAGAGTCTATAACACTCAATCGATATTGATATAGTTTCCAATCGCAAATGAAAGCAACTTACCTATCTAGTTGTTGGTCTCGTGGAGAGCTAGAGACAACTTCAACAAGCTACATCTTTAGGCTCATTACCTTGCTAACAATATTGCTAATATTAGCAATAGAAATGATTGAATGATCTACATCGACCTTATGCAATGCCCTACGGCAGTCCGTGATATGGTAATCCTAGATGCCATTCAGATGCCTTGTGTTACCATCCATTGAGTGGCCTTTTTGTACTCTTGTTTTCTTTCCTTCCTTAGTTTAATTTATTTTGTTGTTTGTCATGCACCGGTCAATGAGTTATGGTCTACTTATCTTTTCTTGTATTAGTAGATTTTGGTTGAGTTCCCCGGCCTCTTTATCACGTCGAGTATGGATAAATAATATTGACTCTTTTTTAGAAAAAAGAAAAGCTTAAACAACATATAAGTATCTATTTTCTTTATCACCAAATTCTTGTCTATCACATTCCAAAATCCAAGTGCTCCATACCCTCTTATAAACTCGATTTACCAGAACTCGATTTACCAGAGAACTTACTCTAGAGTTTATTACAACATGTTGGGGACAAAAAAAGAAGAAAAAAAAAGCAAAAACTAGAGCATAGAAAATTATAAGCTCTCATGTCTTTCTATGACAATATCAAAGTAATAATTAAGGGCCAACTGGTATCCTCTGGAACATTTTGGGGCCTGGAGCTAATATGTGAAGGGGATCATACTTGGCCTTAAGCTGCTTGATCTCCTCCCACTTCTCTCCAAAGTGTGCACTCCATTCTTCCTCCCCTTTCCATGGTGCCAAATATAGTTTTGCTCCCCCATTGTTAGGACCGACAGATCCATTTATGATCTTCTTGTTGAGGTTTAGGAGTGCCTGCATGCATTGTGAGCCGAGTTTGCATGATGCGGCAGTCGATCGAAGGATCCCAACCTCGAAGATGATGTCCTTACCTGTGTCATCCTTCGGTATTATGGTTGACATTCTTGGATCCCATCTGATAACATATGACGTAATATTAATTAATATATATAATTATTCACTTAGCATTTAATTCTCGTTATGTAGGTAAAATAGGAGAAATGTCCCCTTCCTACCAAAAATTGAGGTTTAAATCCCAATGGTGACACTTGCCTCGGACTTTGTCTTAACATACAACACACACTACACCCGCCCCCCCTCCCCCCCCCCCCCCCACCAACCATCTAAATGCCCATATTTAATATATAGGTTTGATGTTGGGTGAGATTTCTTTGTACAAAAAATGACACGAGTAAAATAACATGTCCAAAAGATGGTGAATTTAAATGACATGCAAACAGAATAATGGTAACAGATAAAAGGAAATCCTGATAAATCGTAATTACTAGTGGTATGAATAATATTAACCTTTGCAAAATCATTGAATAATTGGCATTTGATCTCTGTTTTTAGTTTTTTTATTACCCACAATTACATCAGGGAGGAATTGGCCAAATGGGTAATTTTTTCGACAGGCACCATAGTTGACTAACAATTTTGGAAATTTAGTTCAGTTGTGAAATACTTTTCCAACAGAAAGTGCAAAAATAGTATTCAAATGATTTATTCTTCGGAGTCCTTTCAGGATCGGACTAAAGAAATTCCAACCTCCCGTTGCGAAAATAAATCCAACAATTTGAAATTGTTTAACCATCCGATTTAACATATATCCGAAAATTCTTGATTGCGGTTGACCAGAATAGTACGGAACTGATGCGTGTCGTTCCGATAATGCACTGAGATATGGAAAGCCGGCTAACCACGCATGTGTTTGCACAACACAGCATAATGCATGATATTTATTATTTGATGTAGGTACGAAAGTATGCGTTGTAATATATTTTTATAATATACAGTAAATATCAATTCGTTGAATGTTAGAATTAATAAGTTGGAAATAAAATTTTATCAATTAAAAATTAAGTAAATTAATTTAAAATAAAAAATATATCAATTAAAAATAATTTTAAATATTTGATTGAAAATTAAAATATATAAATTAAAAATAAAAATATACTTATTAAAAATTAAAATACATCGAAGTACTTTCTATTTGTGATAAATAAGTTTTTATTTAAAATATAATTTTTTACTTAAAAAGTGATTTTTTATCTATGAAAAGTATTTTTCACCGATGTAAAATTGAAATACATCGGTCACTCTTTATGCGTTATAACGTGCATTCGTTTATTTTTTGGCTCTATTATTTGCACTCTCTTTTCTCCTTTTACAACCCTCTATGTTACCCTTAGGTTACGTTTGACAGTGTGATAAGAGTTATATCAGGATAAAATATCATAGAGATAAAATAATTGATGATATTGATGTAATGTTAATGGATATTTATTTAATATTAAGATATGGATGTGAATTAGTTGATGTGATATTTTAAATATATTTTAATAACTATAATATAATAGAGTTAATATATTTTAATATATATTCATATCGATATAATATAATAGAAAAATATATAGAGATGTTGATTGGGGTAACCAATTCCTATTCCCTTCCTTATTTCGTTGGCAAATCAGGCTAAACAACGTGCTAATTGCATCATTGTAAGCACCAATTAATTTCATCTTTGTTCGTTCCAGTACTTCTAAGGGAATTCAAACGAAAAAAAACCTTGAAATAGTGTATGACTTCGGCAATGGCAAAATGTAGATATATAGCTAGAGATAAGGAGATAGAGTTGAGTCGCATTACTTGCTTGTGAAGAAAGGATAGACGAGGAGAGGGCCATTAACAGGGTTGGAGGTGATCATTTCAAGCAAGAGGTCATGAAACCTGCGAATCTGTCCCCTCGGGACGAAGACATTTAACCATGGGTGTGGCACCTCCCATAGCCCTCTCTTCCTCAATTCTTCCTCCTCTTTTCTCACCCTATTCATCAAGAAATCGAAGTATGAGACGTCGCTTACGGTCGACGTCTCCCCTTTGTTACCCATAATTTTTAGGATCCGATCTAATTTCTACAAAGATTAAGCCGATCAATCGCATCAATTTAATCAAAATTACAAATTAATATGTAAAGACTTGATCAATTAAGTATGCGATAGAAAATAATAATTACCTCATCAACGAGATCGCCTTGGTTGTAGTACAACACAAGCTCAATCTCATAGGTTACGTTCCAACTTGTTGCAATGATCTGACCCTCGAGATAGTCTACTTCGCCCCAATTAATCAGAGTCTGTTGGTCCTTTGCGAATGTTGTGAAGGATTTGTATGGGATCTTTACCCATTTTGCCTGCCACATGAATGCAAAAGATGCTTATATTGCATCCACACATGCATAAGCACTTCCTACAACAAATTAATAGGAGCAATCTCAATGTTTTGTTTTTTAATAGGATCAATCTCAATGTCTTTTTTATATTTTTTGATAATCTAGATGAGGGTAAATTGGTGAAGAAATGTCTCTCGCATCATATGTTTATCGAGTAATTATAAAATTAAATTCAAATAAATATCCCCCTCCTATCGAAGTCAAAGGATATGAACCTGTCACCAACTGATCACACTCAATGTTTTTTATGCTAATATAATGTTGACACATATCAATAGTGTTATAATCGTCGAGGTTCATTTATTTTTCCGGTAATAAACATCGAGAATCGTGTGCTTTTTAGACGTTTTAAAGTCAAAACATATATATATATATATATATATATATATATATATATATATATATATATATATATATATATATATATATTCTAATAACTTAAAATTCTCTACAAGTAACTTAAAGAAGGCATATCCCTCGCAATCACATATCTTTCGGGTAAGTATAAAGTTAAAATTGAACGCATGCCCCCACCACCCCCCAACCAAAGTTAAGGATGAGACTATGCCTCGATGGACATGGCGAGAAAATGACTTTGTGATAAGCGATGGGTCAAGAACCAAATGTTGAAAAATGTACAAGGCATGGCAAATCGAGACAAAGTAGCAGTATCTCAAGGCTGGTAGCGTTTTCCCAAACATTTGTTTTAACGTCAACGTTTATTTATTTATTTCGACGTTTGCCATATTCTTGTCTTCAGCGGAAAAAAACAAGCATAAGTGGAGATGGGAACGCTTCAAACGTTGCATTCTAAGTTAGAGTCTTTATCTCAAATTTAGACTTACTACTGATGATAATATAATAAAATTAGGAATCCTCCTAACCTTTAAATGTCATTGCTGTCCTACCAACCTTCATCATTTTTCTAATAATCAATTGGTTTATAATATTTATGATTGGACTTTTAAGCAAAACTACTCGAGATTCATTAATCCTCCTCTCTTCTTTGACATCATCCCGAACTCCTCTCATACTCCTCCTATGCACATTATTAAAGGATTGATTTGCTTTATTTGATACAATGTTTGGTGGGTTCGTAATAAAATCAAGAATGATGATTTCAAATTAGCCAACCTTCATCTTTTCCTCAGTAAAAATTAGAGAAATCTTCAATGGCTGACTAGTTAAAATCTTCTAAACCCCTACACCTCATTCTTAGTTGGGTTCATCCCTCTATGAAGCTTAAAATCAATGCCGCTTCTTCTAAGGTTGGGGACCAATGTTTTTCAAGATGGATTATTCGAGATAATCTTGGGAACTTTATCATGGTTGCTTCTACTAAACTTTCTATTGTTTATTTGAAAACTGCCTTCATCCAAGTTATCATCCATGCTCTTTCTTGCATTTCTCATGACTCTTTTCAGGTGGAAGTGGACTCTGTGTTACTCTATTACTGGTGGTCTGGAAAGCTCCCTGTCGCTTGACAGGCTAAAAGGCACTATGCTTCCCTCCGTGTGCTTTCTACCAAAATTCACTCTTTTTTTTATGTTCATCCGCTTGTTAATTAATGATGCTGCTTCTATGATTGCAGGCCTGGGGGATAATGTTTGGAAATGCTTTACTCAGCTGGATCAGTTTTCTACTAAGATTGCAAGGCTTATCAAGTTTGATAGAATACAAATGCCTTATATTTTGTCCTCATAATCTTTCTGTTTTGCATGTTATACTAAGTCATAAGTTGTGATCTTCTCTTTCTTATATGGAAAAGATTTTAATCTAATCTCCATGCCTCCCTTTTTCTGACCTCTAGAGAATGAAAAATGAATAATATTGACTCCCATATATATATATATATATATGCATGTAAATTAATATATCATACACACATACCCTTTGGGGTGCAGCTCGGAGTGCGATCCTTGCTCTCGTTATGATACCAAACTGTCCGAATCCACCCAATACTCCAAGGAAAAGGTCCTGGTTGGCCTGCATCGAGCATGTCACGATCTGCCCCCTCCCTTATACGTTAAAAACATGAGAATGAGTAAAAAGAAAGAGGAAACCAACATGGTTGTTAATCTGCGCAGACAACCTTACGTACCAAGTTGAAGTTCCTTTGATATAAGTAATTAATTACGATGAAAACGACATATCGGTTAGGTTTTCGATCGGCATCACATAGAACACACCATTTTTCACGCCTTAGCATTCTCACCGTCAGCTTTATAAGATTGGCCAGCGGCTTCAACTTCCGAAGGTAAGTATCTTTTCTTTACATGGGAGGCGTGGACAATATCGCGGATAAGCGATAAGGCCTCGACGAAAGCGTTTATATATATATATGTCATTCTGTTATAGGGTATGAAAATTTGAATTAAATTAAACCCTTCCAAGTTCCAACAATCAACAACCCTCACCGTTGACGACGTCCATCTCAAGGACGTTCATGATCTGGGGCCCGTGCTTGAACGTCTGCCCACTGATCCCGCCGACGGACAAAGTCCCGCCGACGGTGAGATTGAGGTAGTCAGTCCACGAGCTCGGCGAGAGGCCGTGCTTGAGCGTCTCCTGCAGGACCTCCGACCAGAGGGCGCCGCCGTCGGCGTCGACGAAGCGGTTGGAAGGGTCGACCTTGACCGACCTTGGGAGGCGTCTCATCTCGACGACGATGCCGCGGGGCACCTGCCCCTGGCCAGCGGTGGAGTGGCGGGCGCCGTTGGGTCCCACGGTGACGTCGTCGTAGGCGGAGGAGTTGGAGAGGGCCATGAGGAGGAGGGAGACGTCACGGGGGGACCTCGGGGAGAAGACGGAGGAAGGCGGTGGCTCCTCGACGATCCGACCGAAGTCGATGGATTGGGAGGCGGCAGGGGGCGAGAAGCACGAGGGGCAGACGCCGGGGGGAGGCGTGAAGGGTTGGGAGAAATGGAGGAGACAAGTGGAGAGGAGGAAGAAGAGAGGGAGGGTTGGGGTTATTGGCTGCATGGCAACGTAGAGGAATTATATTACTTGAAATGTTTGTGTGTGTGTTGAAGGGGGCAGAGTGGTGGTTTTATAGGGTATAGCTTGAGGAGGAATTTATAGGCCAGTCTGGAGGGGACTAATTCGATCGCTGGAACTTTGGCGTAGACGATGAGGATCTTTGAGTGGGATTGTAACGGGTGTTTTTTTTCCAATGGTCAACAAAAAAAAAAAAGGGAAAGAAAATAACGAATTAGCCAACTAAGGGGATCGAGGGCTCCACGTAACCTTCATTATATGCATTGTTTAATTATGCCATCAGTGAGAGAAAAAAAGAAAGAAAAAAAGAAAATGATTTAACGCTCATCAATGCTGTTAATATGTAAGATATTAAATCTTTTGATGCAAGTTGTGTTTCTATTTCTGTTTTGTGTTTTGTTGTATTAAGTCACAAGTCGTAGTCTCTTATTTTTTGTATGAGGTAGGTCTTGGTCTAGTTGCCCAGCCTCCTCCCTTTATGACCTTTAGGGATCGAGAGATGAATAAAATTTGATCCTGTATTTCAAAAATTAAAAAAAAAATCTTTAGATGTTAGGAAAATGCTCGTTACAATAAATTTTGCAACGTGTGATTCTCTCTTAACAAAATATACCTATGTATTTTAATTTTCAATCGATTTTTTACCTATTACAAAGCGATTCTTCACCTATGAAAACCTAAACTCTAAATCCAAAGATGAAAAACAACTTTCTAAGTGAAAAGTTACTTTTCATAAACCTTAAACCTTAAATCCTAAATCCTAAACTCAAAACCCTAAACCCAAAACCTGTAGGTGAAAAATTACTTTTCACTTTCCAAGTGAAAGCCTATTTTCTACCAACGGAAAGCTAAAACACGCCAGTGTGTTTTCATTTTCAACTGGTGTATTTTAATTTTCAACTAGTGGAAAACCAAAATATATCGGTTGAAAATCAAAATACACCGATATGTTTTGTTGAGCAGGAGTCGCGCATTACAAAACACATTGCAACGTGTGTGTTTTTTTACTTTTTAGCTAAATCTTTTGATTGGTCTTTAAAATGAGACAATCCCTCAAGTCCATGGGTGTATTTTTTTATCCCTTCCCTTCTACTACCAAAGAGAAGTTTAGAGAGGAGATAGAGAGAAGGTCTCATCCTGTTTGCTCGTAGGAGCTTACGAGGCGATGCCAAAGGTGGATTGTGGTGCTCGATCGCATAGGAGATTGACAGCGACATGCGTGAAATGGTAGGAGACTCGAGACGATTAGAGGAAATAATTGTTTGTGCTCGAGATATGTGATTGAACCCATATCCCAAATGAGAAGACAACTCTATATTATTATTCAACATGTTATTGATCAAAAAGCTATGCTATTGGCTATACATTTGAGTAGAGCATGATGATCTTATCTTTTTATGAGTCTCTATAAGAAATGCTAATAAATTAAAATAAATGGTGGTTCATGTGGCTACCCAGTGCATGATATTTTGACCTACACTATAGGAAAGATCACTTTGTGACGGTTCAAAATCGTCTCTTAAACATAAAAAACAGTCATATAATACAGTCTCAAAAGGGTGTGTCACATTAGGGTATATGCGACTATTATACTTTAAATTTGTCATCTATTCCTATGTAAAGGTGGAGAAGAAGGGAAGGGGTAGGAGAGGTACACCTAGGGTTTCTAAGGAGACGAGGGGATGGCCATATGGTGGAGAAGATGGAAAGAGAGAGGGAGTGAGGGTGGAGATGGCATGAGAGAATGATAGAGGAGAAGATGATCGAAGATGAGATGGGTTGGTGGTTTCATATAGAGGAGGGTAGGGCAAAAGGATTGGCACCACCATGGTGATGTGACAAGGGTGAGGTGGCATGATATGATTGTGTTAATGAGGTGGAGAGGATCAGGTGGATGTGATTGGAAGAAGGCGTTGGCATAAGGTGATTGGATGAAAAGAGAGGTCATCGATTAATGTTGGCATGGATGGTGGTGATGAAGGAAGGGGGTTGGGTTAGGACAGTGGACAGCTATGATGGAATTTAGGGTTGGTGTGGAGTCTTAGGGGCGAAGGAGGGGGGGGATACTCTTAATGATGTGGCATGGCTTAGGTGGTGTGGGATGATTAGAGTGGGTAGAGGGCACATGGATTGATGAGATGGAAGGGTGGTAGGCCATTGAATACTAGGATCAAGTGGTGTGGGATTAGGGTTTAGGTATGGGTGGTGTGGTCCATTAGGTTGGACTTAGGATTAGGTGGGTTTGCTGGACCCAAAAGGTGTGTGTGGGCTCTTTAGATGATATGGCTAGGCCGCATCATTTGTCAGCTTTCAGTGTTCACTCTTCCTTAGTTTAGCTCAGGTCCTCTTATATAAGAAATAAACATTTATTAATAGCTAAGCTTCAATATGTATTATTAACCCTAGAATGCATTAACGCCTAATATATCCTATTATGCAATTATTGCTACCCAACTAACATAAATTACGAATAAAATAGCTAATCATTTAACCATCATATATATATAGATAAAATAAAGATTTGACATTATTTGTTTCTCTATTTGATTGCCAAGAATAGAGCTTTTCTTTTATGATCCATCCAAAGCTTAATTACAATACCTATGTGATCGATATCCTTTTAACAAGTCTTCACCGAAGCACAAATGTTGTGGGAAATTCTAAAGAATCTTCAAAACAATAATTGTTGAATGAAGATTATTTATACGTGAATAGCACTAAACAAGTAAGGAATGAAAATAAAAACCTTAGTAAATTCAATGGTGGAAAAAAGAAAGAGAACCGTATTAATTAGATGAAACCAACTAATTGTCGCCTACATGAATACTGCCTTAGTTGAAAAACGTAATTATTTTCTTGAATGTTTGACTATTATTTAGCTGAAAATAGAGGAACCTTATATGTACAATTGTTGGATATGTCTAGCCTTTTCACATCCTACTTTATTCCTTTGCCGATGAAATGGGTTTATGATTCCTATTATTAATTAACAAACACATTTAAATAAAGTAAATACCTTGCTGATTAATAAACATATAACTATTTCTTTTATGAGCAACTTATAGGAATAATGGTCACATACATCTAGAAAGGCCTTATCAATTTGAGTGCACGAAGCATTTTATCCCTCGAACCCCGCTCCTCACCTCTTCTCGAACTTGTGAAAGCCCTCCTCCTTCATTGGGCCGATTAGGGCCCCTCGACCACCCTATCTCCCCCCCTCTTCCTTAGGACCATCCCTCTACTTCAATGGAGCACCCTTGCTGACATGCATGGCGATCAGTGGCTTCTGGTGGTAGTGCGGTGGTGGCATTGTCGCGAGTCGGAGTTGTGTACTACGGCTCATTGGCAGTGGCTCTCTAGCGGGTCCGTGGCAGCAACCCTTCGACACAACCTCAATGTCTATTCGTTGTGCATGTTGCGTGAACGCTCAACATCATGTTACAATAAAAAAGGTGTTTTAATATTTTGTTGTAGTAGTATAGTCGTCACAATGCAAACAGATGTCGCATCATTTTATTTATTTACTAAATTTTTACTAGTTTATTCTAGGTCATTCACTGAGAGACAATTGTTGATATATATCACTCTCTACATTTCAAAAATGTTCTTTTATTCCAAAAATATCAATTATATTTACAAAATGAATCAATTAATGAATAAATGAATCAATTATATACAAAAATATCAATTAATATTAACTATAATGCCTTAACCATATTTACAACTAAATAAGTATAAAAAACTAAGTATAACTACTCTATGCTAGTTTCTTTTTTGAAACAAGGAAAGCTATCGTACTACGATAGCGATCCGGAGAGCATTTTATTAATTATAAAAAAGTGAGTTTACAAAACGGATCCCCATATATGTATGTGGGACCAGCATGCATTTACAATTTGTTCTACACAAACCGGCCTATCCTGAAATAAAAACTCATTTCTCGCTTTCCAAATGCACCACATCACTATTGCCATATGTATATGCAACTTATCCTTCGTCAAGAATTTTTTCCATAGCAAGTCCCACATGGGTAGTGGCTCCCTGCATACTCTCCTCCAAACTGTATCTGTCGCCACACATGATGAGAAGATGTGCCTAGAGCTGTCAATGGGAAGTCCACAAAGCAAGCACGACTGTAGTGCCACACCCATCCTTCTATGTCTGAGATCTCCTGTAACCAATCCATCTCTCCTACACAGCCATAAGAAGATTTGGACCTTTGTTGGAGCTTTCAAGAGCCATAGCTTTCTTGCTATCAAATCTGCCTCCTCCGAGTTAGACAAAAGTCTGATCTTGTCATATGCTCTAGCTGGGGTGAAGATCCCCTCCCATCTGTAGTGATCCTCCAGTCCAGCCACCAGTCTAAATGCCTTCAAGTCCAGCTGTAGCCTTGCCTTCTCTTCCCAAGTTCTGGTGCCATCCCTATTGGAAGCTACCCCTTTAATCTGCCAAGATGCATCAGATTCTAACTAACAACGATTGACTGGTTCCCATTTGTCTTCAGCAGCTGCGTATGCTCTTGGATATGCATTTTTGAGCATGCTCAAAGTTGACCACTCCTCCTACCAGAATTTGAAGGAGCTGCCATCACCAAGGACCGGTTGGAACAGCTGCCAGTTGTTCCTTATGGCCTACACTACTCTATGCTAGTTATGTACAACTATTCTAAATTTTTTTTTAGAAATCAGGAGTTAATCTTATTCATCCCCCACTCCCTAGAGGTAAGAAAAGGCAGGGGGACTAGACCAATACCTGCCTATTACAAAGACAACGGACCACGACTCGTGGCCTAGTACAAAAGAGCAAAACACCAAAAATAAAAGCAACCCAAGTAGCCTCAAAAAGGAGAAATGACGTAGGGAAACTGAATTCTATCTAGTCTCATAAGGCCCTTAATCCTAGTAGAGAGCATAGAGGGGTGTTGGAAGATTTCCCAACTCCCCTTCGCAAGAGCCGTAAAATGCAAAGCTAATGCATTCGCTACTGGGCAGATATAAGTGAACATTTTGATCCTTCCCTTGTTAGCCAGCAGTATGGAAGCATCGGTTCTGAGGTTCTAAGGAAGGGGAATCTTCCCTTTCCACAAAAAATGAAGTAGAGCGAAATCAGTTTCCAAGTGCAAAATCTGAGCCCCATCAATATTGGTTAACGCATGAGTAAAAGCAGTCATTAAGGCCTTCTTGTGTCTAATAGGGTCCAAACACGTAGCGCCTGATATGAAATCTCCTCTGTGATCACGCATAACCCACCCTATCCTAAAGGATGAACCATATTGACAACCTGCAGCATTAATTTTAAGGCCATTATGAGGACGGATCCAATTTGCAGCAAATATTTTAGGCCTAATTTCCTTAAGCCACCTATCGAACTCAAAACTCCTCCAGCTTCTATCTAAGTTAAAATCAATCTGGCAAAGGGAAGCATTTTCGTGGCGGATGTTATTCCTAACATTCCAGATGTTAAACCAAATAAAAGAAATGAGGCCCTTTTGAATACAATCGCTATGGTTCCTAATGGGAGAGGACATCTGTTGGAAGAAACAAGTAGGGAAGACAGTAGGAATGGCCATCTTCGAGGAAACCCACTTGGCGACACGCCCTACCAATGAACTAGAGGAGAATAGGTGATTAACGATTTCAATCTACGAAGCCTAGGTACAGTAGGAGCACCTAGATGGAAAAGGGATACCAAGCTTCATAATATTGTCATCAGTGGGGAGCTTAGACATGTGAATGTTCCAAGTGAGAATCACCATTTTTAAAGGGAGCTTAAGAGTCCATAAGTCCTTAAGATGTGGGATAACCGGAGTATGTTTGAAGTGGGAAGCATATGTCAAAGCTATCGTAAAAGTTCCCAAGGAAGTGAGGGTCCAAATAGGAATATTATTATCATCATCAAGCATGACCTAAGTAATCTTAGAATAAACATGACTAGGAAGGTAGAAAGATAAAGGATTTGACTCCAAATTAGGAATAGCAATCATGACGATCATCGGAGAAGGGACATTAGCAAGGATGAAGTCCTTCAAGATAGAATCCCCAATCCATAAATCCATCTAGAAATCTATATCACCTTTATGAACTTCCCACCTAATCATAGGCTTCATAGTCTGAAAAGTTTCCCACAAGGTCCTGATGCGAGCTGGAAGACAAGAGTTAGGAAACGGACCATAGAGTTGCATCATAAGGTTGGAGTAAGAAGAAATGGAAAAGAGAATGTGCCAAATGCGCTTCATTCTGAGGGTCGAGATAAATAGGTTGAGATTATGGATCCCAAGGCCCTCGTATTGAGTAGGTTGAGATATTTGCTTCCAAGAGACCCAGTGATGGTGTTTATCCTGAACTGTATCCCCCCAAAAGAACCCAACCATAATAGACTCAAGTTTCCGAGCAACCACCTTAAGGACGTCCAGAACGGCCAAAATATCGATAGGAACCAAAGAGAGAACATGTTTAATAAGCAGAAACCCTGAAGCAAACGAAAGCAAATTGGCTTTCCATCTCGCTAATTTAGATTGGACCTTATCAATGATTTGATGGAAATACACCACTTTAGCCCTACCCGAGAAGATGGGACAACCCAAATATTGAAAAGGGAAGGATCCCAGCTGAATGTTGAGGAGTTGAAGGATACGGGAGATCCTACTGAAAGGAAAATGTTTACCAATAAAGCAGCGACTCTTAATGTGGCCGATTTGCTGACCAGAATATAATTGGAACATGGCAAGAAAGTTGGAGAGGTTGGAAATAGTATGAGAGTTTCCGTTTAAGAACAAGACAACATCATCAGCATATAGAAGCCCCAGAGGAGGAAGGATCCCACGTTTAACAGAGAAGGGCCTAAGTTTGCCTTGAAAGGCCCATTCCTTGATGCCCCGAATGAAAGGCTCCATGAAAAGATTGAACAAAAGAGGAGAAATTGGGTCCCCTTGCCTCAGCCACCTAGAAACATGGAAGAACGGACCAGAGCTATCATTAACAAGAACGGAGGACCCTTCATGCTCAACAAGGGACCTTAAGAGAGAGATTGCCAAGGATGAGAAGCCAAAATTCTTCAAGATTTGGCACAAGACCACCCATTCAACACAATCATAAGCTGTAATCAAATCCAATTGGATGATAATATTAGAGCCAAAGACTTTCCGATCAATCTATTGAGTAAGTTCAGAAGTAGTAGCAATCAGATCAAATATGGATCTTCCCTTAACAAACCCAGCTTGTTCAGGAGAAACAAGATTAGGAAGAAGGGTAGATAGCCAATTGGAGACAATACCAAAGACAACTTATAAAGTACATTACAGAGACTAATCGGGCGATAATCTGAGAGATCCTGGACATCAGAGCTTTTAGGAATGAGCAAGATGAAGGTATTATTGAAAGATCTAGGGGCACTACTATGGATGAAGAAATAGGAAATAGCATGGAGAAGGTCATCCTTGATAAGATCCCAAAAGTGGGAATAAAACTCAACATTGAACCCATCAAGACCCGAAGTCCCATTAAGGGGCATCTTAGAAAGGGTGTCAAAGATCCCTGTGGTGTCAGGAATACGAACAAGGCTATCAGACTCACCAGCAAACAAAATTGGAGGTATAACCTCAAGGAGTGTAGAAGGGCTCAAAGGAATATCATATTTAAGGAGATTGGAATAAAAGTCCAAGGCTTTGGAAGAAGCAGCTTCCCAACTACCGTTACCCACAATGGCAGCAAGAGAGGATTTATTTCTTTTCGCAAAACGTTTCCTGATGGTGGAGTAAAAGAACTTAGTGTTCTTTCACCATTCTTAATCCAATCAATCTTAACCTTTTGGAGTAAGAAGTCATTCAGCTTGGCAAGGGCATCATCTAATTGAATATGGGTATCACTGAGCTCAATAGCAAGGGCTTCATCCCAGTGGGATTGGAACCTAGAGTCAATATCTTCATATCAAGCCTCAAGGGATTTTACAACTTCATTAATGTCCCTGAAAGTCATTCTATTCCAATCTTTCAGAATCTTTTTGAGGGCATGAAGCTTGAAATAGAATCTAGAGATCGGGTCCAAATCTAGGTTGACCTGCACATGACGCCAGAAATTCTCAACCAAAGGTTTAAAATCAGGAGCTCTAAACCACATATTTTGGAAGCAAAAGGGGTGGGGATGGGTGCACATGTTAATCGAGGAGTTATGGATGATGGGGGCATGGTCCGAGTTCCTTCTAGAAGCGTAAAGGCTGGAAGAAAAAGAGGGAAGAGCATCAGAATTAAGGAGGATCCGATCGAGTTTCTGGTAGATGCGGGAGGTACCACGATGGCCATTGAACCAAGAGAATAGAGAGCCTGACAAAGGCATTTCCAAGAGGGCTAAATCATGAATGCAGGAGATGTTACGACCTGGTTCCTGGATCCCTACAAGACCCGAGACCGGCTCACCTCGACTAATCCCAAGACCTAGTCGTCCAGCGAGAAATAACCAAAAGCAAGAAACTAAACCACATTCACACATGAAATATAACTAAGCAGAAGAAAAGAACGAAGCAGTAAAGGAAAGTAGAACAATTGTCTCAAAATATAATACATGCCACCAGAACAACAACAGAAAATGGAAAGTAACGAATACAGAAATTTAAAGTCCAATACTCACAACTACAGCAATAATAAAGGCTGGAAAGAAAACTACTTCAGCTGGGCTCGGCTGGGCCCAACTCCCTCTGCAGCCGGAAACTCGGGCTGCTCAACTCCTGGTCCTGAATAGGGTTATGAAAAGACGGAGTCAGCAAACACTGAGTAGAGTGGTGTTTACATTATTTATGTGCAAGTAAAGTAACAACAACAAACATGTTTTATTCTCATTTCTATTTATCTCATTTATATGTTTCTAGTTCATCTATTTCTCAAAGTATCCAAGTATTTCTTGATCTTGCTTGTTCCTCGTGGGAACAATCTTGATTACAGTCTTTTCCATGGAGTAGAAGGTACACGTGGTGCTCTCCTGGCCGGGAGAGTACCCCGCGATAGTCCTACACCTAGTCAACTACCCCAAGGTTACTGTCGAGAAGTAGCGGCGACTACGACACACGTGATAAGCGCATGGGTAGCTACCCCGCACTGGCACGCAATCAGTCGCTTCCGCTAGCGGGTATGCCCAAAGTACAGCACGGAATAGTATAGGGCCTTACCCTCTCAGAACAGGGGTCTCGCCCCTCAGAACCAAACAGAGGTCTCACCCCTCCACAGTCTGCGTACCCTCGTCCAACTACCCCAGTTTTCCCAGCGAGCCTAACAAAGTCGGTGTAGGGTGTCGAGCTTAAACCCGGGCCCCGTGGGGTGGCTAGCTTCCTCCCTACACTAGTAGCATGCCTCGATACCACATACGCAAGGGCCAACAAGAGTCAGTGTAGAGTGGCCAATCCTAACCCCAGATCTCAACCCAAGGGTGGCTAGCTTCGCTCTACACTAAAAGGAACAGTTGCTCTCCTTGGTACTGCGTACACAAGGGCCAACACACTTCCCGTCTACATTCCAGATTCCTTTCATACACAGGAGTTCCACTCCTAATTCCACGTAGGGTTCATTCTCGTTATTCGTCTTATTTATCCACATTCAGATCTCATGTTTCATAACTCGTTCCTCATCCATATATAGGCAACTCGTATTTTCACAATTTAATTCTCAATCACTTACATGCAACTTGTGGTTTCACTGTTCACTTTCTCATTCACATACAGGCAACTCGTATTCTAACATACATCTCATAATTACACTAATATCATTTGCTAGCAATTTATTTTAAACATGCATCAAGTGAACAGTACAGCTCAAGACAGGCTCATACATTTCTATCCTAGGGTTTATTCCACATCCTAGAGTTCGATCTGATTATTCCAAACAAGTACATTCTTATTTAAATATTAACAACTGAATTAAACCACTCTACCAGGTATCACGGGAGGAATGGGGGCTTGTGCCGTAGATCTCATCGTCTCCGCAGGCCGTAAACATGCCACCGGCTGGTAACCTGTAATAGCGACTAATTTACATCAGACGAGCTCAAAACAATAGATACTCAACATGAACACCTAGAGAAACTCGAGTGGAAAACAGCGGTACTTCATTTGCAGAAATCCGATTCCATTTAGGCCCTCAACGGGCCAAAAACGTGGTTACAGACCAAAATCAGACGTCTGGGACTAGTCCTAGATGTCTTACAAGGCGTCAGATCTCACCTTGCACTTCCTGCGGCTGCTTCAAATGTCTAGACTCCCTCCGCAACCATTTAGGGGCAGCTCCAGACGTCGGACAAGGCCTCCGATCGTCTGGACGTACTTCCGGACATCTGGTGACATGATTAGACATCCAAAAGTACCTAGAAAAGCACACCGCATGCCTTCCCAAAGCCCTTCACCTGCGTACGAAAGCTGCAGGTCCAAAATCAGCCCGACATCTCTACGCTACGTCTGCATGGCGGAAAGTAGCGCAGGAAGCACGTACCTCGCGCGATATTGTGCTTTCAAACGTTCGGCTTCAGCTCCAGACGTCTGGTCGACCCTCCAGATGTCTGATACTGGAAAACTTCCAGCACCAGAACTCTTCTGCGCAGCTTACTCCGCTTGCGCCTCCGCCCTCAGATGATGCAGCGATAGCTCCAGCAGCTGCAAGAGCTTGAGAAGTTCCTCATCGGCGTCCTTCTCTCTCCCACGACTCCTCCTCGAGCTCCACCGAGCTCCCGCGGTCGTCATCCTCCTCCCCTGCTGTCACTCCCTCGCACTCTCTCACTCTCACTCCTCCCCGTTTTCCCTCACCGGCTCCTCTCCTTCCTCGCTGCGACTGCAGCAGAGACGAGAGGGGGCGTGGCCATCGCAAGGAGAAGGTGGAGGTGGCGATGGCTTGAGTGGTGTGAGGGGGTGAGAAGAAGAGAAGGGGGATTTATATAGAGTGGTTGCTAGGGTTTAGGAGTGGGGGTGAGGAGGAGAGAGAAGCCTCTATGTGCCGCCCGCGCGTAGAGTGCAAAGGGACGTACGAAATTTCCCACTTTCAAACGTCCGGGCATGTGTCCAGACGTCTGGAGAGACGTCTAAGTGAAGCCTCAGACGTCTTATCCGACTAAAAGGGCAACGGGTCATTTCAGGGGAGGAAAGGCTGGGCAAGCCGTTGGGAGAAAGGGAGGCCACCAGATTTTTTAGATGCCCGAAGCACAACATTAACGTCACCTCCAATGATCCAAGGCAAAGGGGAGAAGGATGAAATAGTAGAGAGATGATCCTAAAGGGCCTGCCGCTGAAGAGCCTCACAAGCTGCATACACAATAGAGATCTTAATCGAAAGATTATCCACGGTGCACATTGTCAAGGCTTGTTTAGAGTGGGTCAAGAGATTAATAAGCAGACTATCCTTCCAAAAGCACCAGATCTTAGGGGAATCAAGAAAGCAAATAGTGTTGAAAAGAGAGATCCCTCCTAACATCACCAATCGAAGAGGGGTCAGCAAATGGTTCGAACAAAAAGATGAGGTGGAGACCATGTAGGTGAATCAAATTCTTTAGGTGAGTCAAGGTAGGAGTTTTAGCGATACCCCTACAATTCCAAAATAGATGATGTAAACACAATTACACTACTTAAAAGGTCTATTTTTGCACGTTCTTAAGCATAGGATTGCATTTCATGATATAAATATTGCATAACATGCATCATTTTGCATTTAGAGTAGTTTGAATAAAATGGAGGTTAATTGTCTCCTTTTATGTGCTTGGACAGGGCAAATATTTTATCAGGGCCTCGGATCAAAGATCCAACCGTATGGATGTGATCAGGGCGATGATTGGAGTTCAACGACTCCAAGATCGCCCTAATCAGGCATCCGTAGCATCAGATAGAGACCGGGGAACCCTAGAAGATCAAGGGTCAGGATGGTGTAAATCCACACTTCAGATGATAAATCTGACTGCACGGATGAATTCGGATCAACGATCGCAGCCCAACGACACAAAAATCGAGTCAATCCGACATCCGTGGCACCATCTACAACTTCCAGAAGATGGACGGCCAAGATGGCGCCACATGGCGCCATCTCAGCCGCCCAATCGGCCGCATGCATCTTGTGAAGACCGCGCACCGTCTGCTCTCCACCGTTGGATCTCGATCCAACGGCTGCGGTCGCTCGCGCATAAAAGCGTCCGCGCGACCATTTCGTCCGCGTAGCGCAGCGGCGACGCAGCCGTGGGCGAAGCGGAGGTCGCGGGTTCGAGCTGCGGTGAGGGGGTAGAAGGCACGGGCGAGCGGGCGCGGACGAGCGTCAGATGAAGATCCAACGGCTGCGCGCGCTCAATCAGGACGACGCGCGATTGGACGCCGGGCGTAACGCGCGATCGCACGCTGGCGGGCGCGCTACGCAGCGGGCGCAGACGCGATCTAGGACGTCCGATCTCGCGATCGGACGGCTGAGACTACGCGGACGTGCGTAGGCGTTACGCGCGCGGGCAGCCGAGCGGGTGCGCGTGGGCGCGGCGGCGACGGCCACGTCGGTGCTTTAGTGACGGATTTATCCGTCACTAAAGACCCCTTATTTATTATTTTGAAGATGTAATGTCCATTTTGCCCCCACTCCTTACAACTATAAAAGGAGACCCCCTCCATACGAAATTTTCATCCCTTCCTTCTCCTCTCTACCTCTCCAAAGCTCAAGAGAAGCTTGTCCCACACTCGGGATGCTTCTCGCGAGATAAAGTCCAAATTTTCGTCCCCCTTCGGAAGTGGATCCCGCGACGACGACGGCGTGCTGCTTCGTTCCCGTTCTTCTGCTTCGTCCTCCTTCGTCCCGCTTCGTTCTCCTTCGTCCAGGCGTCGTCCCGTCCAGCTCGTCCTCCAAGCGACTGTCGAGGAGTATTCTCTCTCCCTACTCTTTTTACTGCTTTCTAATATAGATTTACTGCTTTCTAGAGTAATCGCTTTATGCTTTCTAGTTGTAACGAACGATCTCTTTTATGATTAATTCCTTGTCTATTCTACATCTCATTTTGATTTCCATGTGTAGTATTCTCTCTCTCTCTTACTCTCCCTCTCTCTTCTATTTTGTTGTAGATACTTAGATATTTTAAATTGAATTTCTTCGTGACAAAATAAAAACGAAACGCGAAGTTTTTAAATCAAACGTCTGCCTCCCTGTGTTCGACCCGGAATTTTAATTTCGGTATAAATTTTATTTGTTGAATACGAATCCTTCACTTTCGAACTACAACGACAGGTTTTCCAAAATCGAACACGTTAGCGTAGCTTCGTAATCGTTCAACATTTTGGCACCGTTGCCGGGGAGGCAACGATCTTTGATTTCTCTTCGCGTTTTGTAACTTACAAATCATTTACCTCACTTTTCTCATTTCTTATTGTAATTGCAGGTACTCTTTCGAGGCAGGCAAAAGCGGTAGATTGGAGTAAAGTGCTGTGGAAGGTTTTGTAAGTTATCCCCCACCTCCCACCCATTAGATTTCATTTCATAACATAATAATTCAAACATCAATCAACCTAGGTGTTCTTATAAACTCTAAGGTCAGATTGTTTGTTGTTTGACATCCATACTCACTCCAACCCCCACATTAAAAAAAAAAAAAATCTCACAGAGGTACACAACCTCATCTGATTTTCAAACTCAACCGGTAATCCAATCTTAGGAGCCGGTACACACATCCAAACACATAATTGAGTAGAAATCAGATTAGGTAATCATTTGTGTGCCAAATTAAGTGGTGCAACAGGCCAATTGTTTGAGTTGATTGGGCCGCACCACTTCAAATAAAATCAACTCATCAAGTAGCTACCAATTAGGTTCAACTCTTAGGGATTTACCAGGCACTCCACATTCTTTTTAAACTTTAAAGGAAAACATCTTCACCTGTGCTTGTAAAACTTGGTGTGCCAACGAAACTTGATTGAAAACACCTAAAGTTGAATCCTAAAAGCTACTAAGCAAGATTTGAATCTTAAAATTCACCACATCAAAAACAATCTTGCTTGAAAATCACTGGTTGTGCACTCACACACAAATCAATCAATCAATAAGGGCACAACCCATTTAAAGGGCCCATCACATTCCAAAGCACATTCAAACCTAGCCCTAAATAAAACAAAGTAGACGTTGGCCTTAAGGATTGGACTCGCTCTTCAGAACCCAGAACGAGATTATTTTCGATTAGTCTGTTTCTAATGTTCAATCTGAGGTCTAGCTAGGGGAGCAGAGTCAAACGATCGCGGCTGGGGGGTACACTAGGAACCGGAGGCGTAAGCCGAAGGAAGAACCTTCTCCCCAGTCCCTCCTTCTAACTGGTTGGATTGAACAGACGGAAGTAGATCAAATCGTTCCTTTATCTCAAGACGGGTTTTGAGAGTCTGTAGGTCTTTAGGCTAACATATTTAAGGACAGGTTTGATTGTTTGTATTGCAGGGCACCTTTCTTCCTCCCCTGTATCATGAATCCTTCCACATATTTCACGCATTCCCGCTCTTTCCCTCCTGTTGTAAATTATCCTCAACATGACGATTATCCCAACTTGTATTGTAATCGACCATCAGTTAGTTGGGATAATTCGGATTGGGGATACAATTCTGGACCCCCGTGTTTAGGATCTAACCCTGAACACTTTGATTCTCAATTCTATCCTTCTCAGAGTTGCATCGATTATAGATCGTCCTCCTTTCATGAACAACCTAATGCGATCTACAATCAAGAAGGATACACTGATCCTTACCCATCCTCTGATTTCACTGCCTTTAGGTCATCACCATCTTTTGAACAATCTGAAATGACCTATTATCAGGATGGGTACAACGAATCTCAATTCGTTAATTCCTCTACATTGATGTCAAACCCGCCCAACCCTGAACCAACTCATTTGGTTCAGGTTAATCAGGTTCAAGATAAGGTTCTGGCTAACTTGAGGAATATCATTCAATCTTTAGAAGTTCAGCCAATACCTTGCATTGAGAGATTGGAGCTCCTGATTGAAATGATTGATGATTTAAATAAGTCTTTGTTGGATTGGCTCCAGGATGTTAAGGATAAGAACCCGGGTGAGTTTCTACTTGGGAAATTAGCGAAATTGAGGATGAGATTCGTGGTTGCTTTGATTCAATCTTGGAATAATTCCCAGGATGAACTCTCTTCAGGAAAGCTAATGACAGAACCCGCTCAGGCACCTGTTGGGGGGGACATGTGTTACGAAGCTGACCAGATTGAATTAAAACAACCAATTAAAGATGATTTCATTTCTTCACCTGAAATCCCTGAGCCGGGTTACGAGGAAACGTATGTCTCCTTGGAACGCAAAGTGACAAATGATTTTGGGACATACATTGATACGGATCCTGATGGTGAAGATTCAAGTTGCGAAGTCTCACACGAGTTTTCAGATCACGATTTTTGTGAGACGATTGGGCCTGAGGAATCTGATAGATCATTTGATAGCCCAATAACTGAGGAAACTGATCTTATTAGGGCACACGATACGGATCCAGAATCGCATTTTCTGGAGGAATCAATTCAATGCCCTGATTATCAGTTACACCCTGTTGAGCTTATTGATGATTCTAATTCTGAGATAATTAGACCCAAGTCAATTTTGATTCTGCCACATCATTTAGACTTGGAGATTCCAGACGGGGTGATGAATATACAAGAGGTCTTCGAATTTGATACACTTAATGAGGAGGATAGGAGCGGGGAAGTTCTAATTTGGGAAGTTAATTTTGGAGGAAATGGAAGATTGAGTCGAAGGGTTCCTTTTAAGCTGAAACCATCAAATCAGAACCCTTACGACATTTGTTTCGAGGATGTTCAACTCAAGCACACATTCAACGATTATCCTTTTGAGCATCAATTTTCTGTAACTCGACTTTTTGGTCTTGGGTTGCATCCTCAGAAATCGCAGGCCCGATCCTGCTTACATTCTGATTTTAGGTTTTGGGTAATTTTTATCCAGAACCTAAGATATTCTCGATTATGGGGTGTGGGTCTGCACCACAATCTGGTCCACATCTGTGGACCTCTGCTGACAGGTCGGAGGATTCTTCTGTTCATTCTAATTCTGACCTGCACATGTGAATTCTTCATTTCTTTTCTTTGTATAGTGTGCCTAGCTGAAGGCACTAAACTCAGCACTTATACAGTTCTTTTTTGTTTTCATCTTGGAGCGAACCTGATATTCACGCAATTCTGGTGCTTTCTACACTTTTCCACTCTGTTTTATGTCTTTTTAATACAATGAGGACATTGCATTAGATAGGCATGGGGGGGTGGATATTCATCTCTAAATTCATTCGTCAGCTCCGTAGATTTGTTTATTTTCTTTTATAAAAAAAATAAATAAATAAATAAATAAAAATTTCAGAATTAGGAAAGAGAATTTGGGTTTAAGAAAATTTTCAATCTTAGGAAATACTACATTAGGATCTGAACACAAAGACCCCTCAGGTCTTTGGACTTAATTAGCCTGTGTATCCACTAAAATGTGGATTTGTCTTTGAGTCATCACCATCTTAATTCTATTATAATTAGAATAAATAAGTTTGGGTGATAAGTACACGACTTATTAACCCGCCCTCTGATTTGAGGGAATTTTGAGTTTTAAGCATCTACACACTTTCTTTGCACTAACTCGTTATTCGACGATTCTAACGGAAATTGGGTAGCTAATGAACCTTCTAGGGTGATATGGCTGGCAAGTTATCGTGGGTAACAGCCCATAGGTAGGTTGTCCAGAGCCCAGTCACTAGACCTTTCTCTTTTTGCTGCCTTTAGGTAAATCTTAGACCAGGGAAGCCACCTACTTAAAAAAAAAAAAGGAGAAAAGAACAAAAAGAAATAAGCCACACTTCGCCGCACGAGTATGGCTGGCAAGTTGTCGGTGGTAACAGCTCATCGACCAGTTGTCCAGAACCCAGCTCAGAAAATGCACTAAAAATTCCCAAAATACTTAGGAAGGAGCGGAGAAGTAGAATAAATCGGGGAGATATACACTGGATTCACCCTTGTGTTGACCCCGTTAAAAAATAAAAGTAGGGAGAAAGCTACCGGTTGTAAAGATACACCTTTAGGCAGAATTCTTTTTGAGGTCACCTAGAGGCGTAGAAATCCGAAGTCCGTTCTAATTGCCGGTCAACGAGTCTATCACAATCACAATAAGATGCTTAAAACTTAGGGTTCTCATCAAATCTTGGGTGAGTTGAATGGTCGTAGAAAGCCACTCTTAAACCCTAAAATTTGAAAATACAAAAAAAAAAAATTAGAAAAGAGTAAAAAGAGAAAAAGAAATTTTTCTTTGAATAACGCGAGGGCTTGAGGCGGTCTGCATTTTGGCTGATACCCGGGCACTGTTGTGTCTTTGAAAGTTCAGTTCCTAAGTAGACAATTTCTTAATGATTGAAAGTGACTCAGGTCCAAATAATCCAACCTAATTCTTTTATAAATAGCATATAGTTTTTGCTAGGGACTAGCAAAAGATAGGCATGGGGGTATGATGTAAACACAATTACACTACTTAAAAGGTCTATTTTTGCATGTTCTTAAGCATAGGATTGCATTTCATGATATAAATATTGCATAACATGCATCATTTTGCATTTAGAGCAGTTTGAATAAAATTGAGGTTAATTGTCTCCTTTTATGTGCTTGGACAGGGCAAACATTTTATCGGGGCCTCGGATCAAAGATCCAACCGTATGGATGTGATCAGGGCGATGATTGGAGTTCAACGACTCCAAGATCGCCCTAATCAGGCATCCGTAGCATCAGATAGAGACCGGGGAACCCTAGAAGATCAAGGGTCATGATGGTGTAAATCCACACTTCAGATGATAAATCTGACCGCACGGATGAATTCGGATCGACGATCGCAGCCCAACGACACAAAAATCGAGTCAATCCAACATCCGTGGCACCATCTACAACTTCCAGAAGATGGACGGCCAAGATGGCGCCACGTGGCACCATCTCAGCCGCCCAATCGGCCGCATGCATCTTGTGAAGACCGCGCACCATCTCCTCTGCGCCGTTGGATCTTGATCCAACGACTGCGGTCGCTCGCGCTTAAAAGCGTCCGCGCAACCATTTCATCCGCGTAGCGTAGCGGCGACGCAGCCGCGGGCGAAGCGGAGGTCGCGGGTTTGAGCCGCGGTGAGGGGGTGGAAGGCGTGGGCGAGCGGGCGCGGACGAGCGTCAGATGAAGATCCAACAGCTGCGCGCGCTCAGTCAGGACGACGCGCGATTGGACGCCGGGTGTAACGCGCGATCGCACGCGGGCGGGCGTGCTACGCAGCGGGCGCGGACGTGATCTAAGCCGTCCGATCTCGCGATCGGACGGCTGAGACTACGCGGACGTGCGTAGGCGTTACGCACGCGGGCAGCCGAGCGGGCACGCGTGGGCGTGGCGGCGACGGCCACGTCGGGGCTTTAGTGACGGATTTATCCGTCACTAAAGACCCCTTATTTATTATTTTGAAGATGTAATGTCCATTTTGCCCCCACTCCTTGCAACTATAAAAGGAGACCCCCTCCATACGAAATTTTCATCCCTTCCTTCTCCTCTCTACCTCTCCAAAGCTCAAGAGAAGCTTGTCCCGCACCCGGGATGCTTCTCGCGAGATAAAGTCCAAATTTTCGTCCCCCTTCGGAAGTGGATCCCGCGACGACGACGGCGTGCTGCTTTGTTCCCGTTCTTCTGCTTCGTCCTCCTTCGTCCCGCTTCGTTCTCCTTCGTCCAGGCGTCGTCCCGTCCGGCTCGTCCTCCAAGTGACCGTCGAGGAGTATTCTCTCTCCCTACTCTTTTTACTGCTTTCTAATATAGATTTACTGCTTTCTAGAGTAATCGCTTTATGCTTTCTAGTTGTAACGAACGATCTCTTTTATGATAAATTCCTTGTCTATTCTCCATCTCATTTTGATTTCCATGTGTAGTATTCTCTCTCTCTCTTACTCTCTCTCTCTCTTCTATTTTGTTGTAGATACTTAGATAGTTTAAATTGAATTTCTTCGTGACAAAATAAAAACGAAACGCGAAGTTTTTAAATCAAACGTCCGCCTCCCTGTGTTCGACCCGGAATTTTAATTTCGGTATAAATTTTATTTGTTGAACACGAATCCTTCGCTTTCGAACTACAACGACAGGTTTTTCAAAACCGAACACGTTAGCGTAGCTTCGTAATCGTTCAATAATAGACAATAGAAAGTGTTTTTTGAATCGATTTAGATCGACTTCGGGTGACTCTCCCCAATCCCTCCAAGCCTTGACCCCACAGACTCCTCTAGCCTTAGGAGTGTGCCTCATATGCCTTGTCTTGGAGAAAAAGGGGCAAGTATGGCTGTGTCCAACAACTATTCTAAATAACACCCAAGTATAAGTATAAAAATAACTACTAATATACACTAGATTAAATATACTAACATATAATATTAACTCTAATAACATATACTATATATATAGTAACATATATATACGTCACTATAGCCTTGGTAAAAATATACACAACTTACGGCAAAAGATCTACTTTCAATATATATTTAAAGTGACAAATACATACATCATTAAAGCCTTAAAATTTAATTATACATAAAAGGTTCAAGCATACATATATATACAATCCCTTATATATATATATATATATATATATATATATATATATATATATATATATATATATATATATATATATATACACACACATTTACTATTATATTATATACTTATATACATATACTATACACTTATACGTATACCCACACTCACGCAGGCACACAACACACTAAGGCTTCATCCAACACTTAGCCAACTTCGACTCTTCACTCACAAACACTCTCACCAACACTTAGAAATTTTCATGCATGCTCACACTCTCCTCTCACACTTAGTCATTTTAGAGTCCTCTCTCTCACACACCGCACTTCGATTTGGCTCACTTAAAGTAAAAATTGATTTTTTAATGGGTGGGCTGGCCTTTCATGGGATGCACAGCACTCCAATGGAGTGTGACAAGACCACTATTAAGTCGACCCTAGTTCAATTAAGGTGCATTTTCATTCATATTCAGGCCCATAATAGGCTCACAGTAGGCCCAATAGAGGTCCAGCACGGTGCACAACTCCCAACTCATGTACTTTTTTTAATATATGCTCATTTAATGCTCGAGAGAGGAGATAGGTATAATGCTATGGAGGCACCCAACACTCATGACACTAGGTAGCCGTCTCACCAAAATCCTTTTATATAGCCACAGTGCTTCACAATGTCTGATGTGGGACTAAAGCGGCAAGAAATTGGGTGTTGTGCAATGCTACCACGCGTGCCAATTTCAAGATTTCGGCCCTCGATTTGAGGGTCATATTTAATTCCAAAATTTAAATAAATTATATATTTACAAAGCTCTTATATAGAGCTACTTAATTGCATAATTAATTTAGTATTATAAGTTATTTATTTGTATATAAAAATTAGTTAAATTTAGAGAATTATACATGTTAATTTAAGATTTAATTTCGTAATTAATGTAGAAATTGTTAAATTAATCATGCAATTGACTTCATAAATTGTTAATTTATATAATAAGGTATTTATTATACATTTTTATTTTATTTTAGAGCATTTATTTTAATTTATTTACATTTAAATACATGTTTTAGATAGGCATATACATATTTAAGTTATAAATACTATTATACAGTATAAATATGTTATAAATGGGTTGAAATTATTTAAATTAATATATATAAGTGTACAGTATACATTACTTCAGTAATAACTTCATTTACTATTTTATTTTATTTTAAGTTAATAATTTACTTAATTAACTTAATAACCTACTTACCTACAATAAATACATAATTAAATAAATATACAGGTATGGTACAGTATATAAAAATTAGTTAAGTATGTATGTACAGTAATAGATATGCTTATAGGTATGTACATAGATATTTATAATTACTTAGTATTATATACATTTACTTTAATATAAATTAATATATAATTATATGATAAGGTTATATATACAATAAATCATCCTAAATACTTATTTAAATATATATAGTACAATTATAATTTATTTATGTACATTATTTACAAATACTACAATATATACATATAGCTTAGTATTAAATTATATTTACAAGTATAAATACAATATACATGGTATTTTTAGGTATTTTTTGATATTTTCTGATTTTTATGGTATTTATATATTCTATAGAGATAGGAGATGAGAGAAAAAGGGTGAGTTGAGAGAAGAATAGTTTCTTTTTGGGATTTTTGATTCTTTCATTAAGTTTCAAAGTATACCAAACCGTCGGCTGGTATATTCTACCAAGCCAAGAGTTCGGAATACTTTGCAACTACTTAAAGAAATACCTGATCTTACTCAAGATAGGTTTATTTTATTTTTTATGATTTTTTATGATTTTTATTTATTTACGAAACCAACCCAATTTAGGCCTAAATAAGTGTTTTAAAGTAAAACTTAAGGCCTAAAGTTGAGTTCTATGAGCTGGAATTGCTACTCAAACACTCATAAATGGTCAACACATAATATGACAAGTGTTAGAGCAATTAAACATGATTTTCACTTTTGATTCCAAGAAATTCAAGGTTTGGACAGTTATGTACATTGAAAAATAGCTGACAAAGGACTGAAAACATAGTCTATAAGACATTTAAAACATATTTAAAGCCCATAAAAATACACGAATGCTTGTACACATAAGTTCTAACAATATACATGTGTCAGCTTCTCATTACAACTCAAATCCCAGCTCAAATCCTCATCCATAAATCAAGACAGCTTACAGTAGTGGTTGTTGCTGCTGCTATATCAGCCAATGTTGCTATCAAAATGGCAGCAACTGATGCTTGCGAGAACCAACAGCTCTTACTTCTAATATGATGCCACAAACCATTAGCTACTGCTGCTAAAACTCACCAACTGTTGCTGCTTAAATCACAAAATCTTCATCAGCTAATGTTGCTATCAAAAAAATTAGACCATTACGAAAGCCAACTTCAACTCTTAAATATGAACCAAGCATTTAAAATCCCACTTTCAATTATAACAGATTAACTATCAAGAGGTTTCAAATCTCTACAAAACAAAATCTAGAGTTAGATAACCCTAAAACCCCTAATATGGCCTTCACCTCACACTATGGACAGTGTGGAGTAATGGATTGAACTGCAACGTTCATCAAACAATCACAATAAAGCGTAGTTGTCAGGTTTTTGTCCCTAGCAATGACGCCAAAAATATGATCGTTGACAACTGATTTGCTCTAAAAAGGTTTAATTATGTGTCGTTGTTGTAGTATAGGTGTCACAAACTCAAACCAATGTCGCGTTAATTTTATTTATATACAATTTTTACTGGTTTGTTTCCAGGTTGTTCACTGTGAAGCAGTTATTGATATACATCACTCTCTAAGTCCAAAAATGTTCTTTGATTCCAAAAATGTTAATTTATTTACAAAATGAATGAATCAATCAAATAATGAAAGAATTGGTTAATTATTTACAAAAAGATCAACTAATATATATTACAATGCCTGAAACATATGTACAACAATAGGCATCAAAAAGTAACTAATAATACACTATGTTAATTATTTACAACTAATATAAGTAATACCTAAGTATAGATACAAAAATAGCTATTAATATCTACTATACTAAATCATATTAACATACTAATATCAGTAACAACATATATTGCATATACAGTAACAAAAATAAGCGTCGCTATAGCCTTAATAAAATATTTACATACCATAAGGCAAAAGCTACTATGTATACTAACATATAAACTTATCTACAGTGACAAATACAACTGTCACTAAAGCTCCTAGTTATTTATATACATATATAAGGGTTCAAACAAGTATCTACTTTACTTATACTATTACATATATTAATTATATACATATACATATTTAAATTTATTTATTTACATTATACATATACTTCATACACTTATATTATACGAATACTATACATATTCACTACAACAGTTTGTACCTATACCGACAGTTAAAAATCGTCGATATAGGTCAAAAATACCATCATTGTTTGTCCAGGGACCTATTCCAATGATCATTATTGGTGTTGTGTTAGGAGGCATCGCTGTTGTTTTATACATATATACATACACACACGCACACACAACACAAGCTCTCAAGGCTCCAACACTTAGCCATTTTTCAAATCTCTCTCACAGAGTCAGTCGATTTTAGGTCATCCTCTCTCACTCTTGAACACGAGCATTGTTCATCAAACCAAAATTATGTTTATTTAATGGGTAGGTCAGCCACTTTCGAGGGATACACAACACCCAAGAGAGTTGAGTTGCTCTTAATTCCCAACTCAAATCCTCTCCATAATCAATGGGATTTGAGTTGCTCTCAAATCCTCATTACAACACATGATTTTGAATATTAATTTCATGAAACTAGAATGTTGGACAATTTTCTCAATTCATTAGCTGACAACGAATTCCTAAAGATAAATACAAGCAATTCAATTTAAAATTCAATCAATTTAAAATACATGAATGCTTGCAAATATGTTCTAATAATATACACCACATGTCATCTCATTTTACAATTAAACCCAACTTAAATTTCTTCCAAACTCCACCTAGTTCAAAGATAAACCACTACTGAATTCACAGCAAAACAACTACTGCTACAAATCAGATGACATCTTCCAAATTCAAATGACTTAGAACCCAACTGCAGCTACTGCTGCAGTCATTTCAGCAACTACCTAGCCATGAAACCAACAGCTAGAAGCTGTTGCTGCAGTTGATGTGATTCCCAACAGCCAATGTTGCTGTGCTGAACTGAAGAAACTTAGGATCTGGAAAATCAAATCTAGATGCTAATCACCTCAGAAAAGCCAAGTAATTCACAAAACCCTTGAAATCAGAGGTTCAATCCACAAAGAAAAGCTCAAGATTAGACCAATCAGAACAACAATTGCTACTACTGATTTTGTCCAGATCAAATCATCCAATCCAATGAAATTCAATCTTAATCCATGAAAACACTCACAGAAGGTCTGAAAACATCTTGAATCAACTTTAGATCTTCATTTAAAGCTCATTAAATCTCTAATGAGCATCATTTTCTAGATTGAATATTGCTTAGATCAAAAACCCCTGTTGCCCTAATTTAGGCTTTTCATTTGATTTGATTTCTGAATAAATCATCTGATCTACTTAAACACCATTGATTGGTGTTCAAGATGATCTAGTGACTAACTCAGAATCATTTAGGTCCTTGTTTGACCTTAAATCAGTATCATTGATTCTCCTTGGTCAAACTATCCAAAATAACGTTTAAATTGAGTGCATGCTCATCCACAAATTAAAAACAAAATCCAACACTATAAATTCATTGCATTTCACCCAAGTGAGTGAATGAAAACTCAAATTGCTCAATTAAATCCGTTTAAAACCAAACTGACTCCAATTCACAAAATTGGGTGTGAAATCCAAATCTGAAAGAATCGAGCTAATCGGTTCAATTAAAACTAGGTCGAGGGGTCTTTGTGGATTTCTGAAATGTGTGGGAGACCCCTCATGTGAAACTAGCGCTCAATCAGATCTAGATGCTAAGGAGCATCCAATCTGATTGATGCTACAATGAGTGGGTGAATTGTGGTAAAAACCTCGAGGGAAATCAATGAACATGATCAGGAAATGATGGAGCTGTATGAGTCGATGCGAAAACGTGGAAAACTCCTCCCTGATCTAAATTGATCAGAGAGGTCAGGTTGTTCTACGCTAACTCTACTCCTAGCCAATCTAACAATTCATAAGTGAATGAACTAACTAATTCTACTTCTAGAAAGTAGTAAATCTAATCTATGAAAGCAATAAATCAAGCTAACAAACAAAGGTGGTGTCCAAGGTCCACCAGCCGGAGGTCGATGGTGATGAAATGGAGGAGACCCTCAGCTGAAGAAGGAGGTGTCCAAGAGCCAACAGCCGGAGGCTAGAGCCGATTGAAGGAGGGAGCAGAGCCTACACTATCACCGCAGGTAAGGAATTGAGGTAAGGGAGTTGCGGGGATGGTCGAAGGGAACCACTCAAGGGGGAGGGAGCAATTAGCCTACACACGAGCTCTGGGTGAGCTTAAGTAAGAGTTTGAGTGATTCCAAATACTGTGAGATGTGATTAGGCGATTAGGGCATAGACGGTGGATGCAAAGTCAAGAGAAGTGTGGGAATTTCTAGATCAAATCATGGCCATTAGATTGGATCTAGCTTGGGTGGTGATGCCATGCGCGGATGCCTGCGAAGGATTGATTTGGATCAGCTGTTAGATCAAGGCGTAAAGGAATAATGGCTCTAATTCGAAGTGTTCTTGCAGTGCGACAGTGCACCCGTGCCATTAAGTGTGATGGGCAATTTGCACGAAGGCCCTTACAAGCGAAACGGTAGAAGAATTGTGAAGAAACCCGTAAGTAAAGGAATTCATAGCAATGCGGTCCCTAGATGTTTGCAAAGAGGCCCTTGCGGCTCGCAAATGAGTCCCTGAGACTTAAAATGTGAATAAATGTAAATGCTTAAAAGACCTAAATGAAGAACTCTAAATACAAGGTCCTAGTGATGTCTAAATGCAACCAAATTTTTATTGAAAGACAATTAAACATTTAAAAACATAATTTCACCTTTGATTTGAACCTTTGAACCAAAATATGTGTTCAATTTGCAATTGGATCACCATATTATACTTTTGAATAGAATATCTCATTTTAATGACCTAATTATGTATTTTTAACACAAATTTGTTGTTTTAGGTCATTTCTATTATTTCCCATATTAACCCTTTTCATGTGTTAATTATGTAGTGCTTAACCTAGTTTCTAACTTAACTTAGGCATTTTAACTATGATGAGTCACACCTCATCATAGAGACAAAGATCCATATCAGGCCTTAAAATCAACCTCAAACAACTTCTAAATCTTCATTAAACCATTTCAAATCTCAATCAACCCCTAGGAACATGGATCAAATTCTCCGAAATCAATTGAGGATGTCACCTAGATTAGGCTTTAGATATGTGATCACCCAGATGAATTGATCATCTATAGTTCCTGCACACCATTAATTGGTGTATAGGAGCCATAGGCGATGCATTAAAACAAATTAGGTCATCAGCAAAGCTCATTTCAGTGCACTGAAAATCCTAAGCTTCGGCTACCTTAAAAGTTGAATGAAACAAAAACTCAAGTTGAAATTGGGTGTAAGCACATTAAACGATTGAAATCAAATCCAAATAGTTTAAGCCCATCGCAATCAACCCAATTGAACATAATAAAACTCAATTTGATCATTCAACTCAAATCTACCTCAAATTCAATCAAAAATTCTCAAATCATCATATCTACATAAATCTGAAATCAATGCTCAAATCGGTTCAATTCAAAGCATGGGGGGGTTTTTGTGATCAAATGAAGTGACTAGTATAACCCTTGTGCGGAATCAGCACCCAAATAGATCTAAGAACTAAAGGGATTCAGCTCTATTTGGTGCTAAAGTGAGAGAGGTGAATTGCGATTAAAACGTTGAGGGAAGTGAATGTGGTAATGGTATGATGAGGGAGCTGTAGGAACAATATGGAGGGACGTGCGCATCTCCTCTAATCTAAATTGCTCAGTGGAGGTGAGAGAGCAATATGCTCAACTACATCTAATTAACTACCAATTCTACAATTAAACTAGCTAATTGTAATCTACCTGATCTCTACTACACTAACATCTACCCTAGAAAGCATTAAATCCCAGTCTAAACGGAAGAATGGGACCTGGAAGAGGATCTACAGTTGGTGGCTACAGCGACAAATGGGGAAGGAGCTCTGGCAATTTGAAATCTCTCTAATGGAGCTCCAAGTCGCCCTAAGGAGTTACAAGATCCTTAGTGGCGAGGAAGAGTCGGAGAAGGTGGAATTCCACCGCTCAAGCAAAAAAACAGGGACTATGTAAGGAAAAGAGACCGAAGGAAAGAAAGGATCACCTAAAGAGGTGTAGTAGGGAGGTGATGCCATGTGCAAGGATCAGAGGAGCTTCTTAAGTAGGCATGCAAGTGATTCCAAGCACTGCAAGGTGAGTTTAATCGTAACTAGGGCGGATGGTGGGATGAGAGAGATGTGTGCGCGGGAAGCTTTTGGACCAAATCCAACTGCAGGATCAAATCTAGATGAGGAAATAGTCCTCCGCGCAAAGGATGGATAAAGATCCACCCTTGGATCAGTGGAGCAATCAATCAACAGCCGCTGTCTTCTATGTTCATCGCAATGAACAGTATCAGGTGTAAAGTGACAATTGCAACCTCACCCTTATAGTGAAGGGGTAAAACAATTACACGATAAGCCCATTAGTGAGAGGTTTTCATGCAAAGAGAGGTCCCTAAAGGCTTGCAAGCAAGCCCTTGCGGCTTTTATGCTTAAAAAAATATTATGAGTAAAGGACCTATATGTAAACTAATGATTTCAAGACCCTAATGATGTTCAAATGCCATGAAGTTTTTATTGGAGATTAATTAAACATTTAAGAATATGATTTCACTCTTGATTTGAACTTTTGAGCTCAGAAATGTATTCAATCTGCAATTGGATTATCATTTTGCATTTATGAGTAGAATATCTCATTAATTGACCTAATTATGCATTTTTAACACAAATTGAATGTTTTAGGTCATTTTCCTTAATTCTCACACTTAACCCATTTCTTGTGTTAATTAATAGTGTTTAACCTAGTTTCTAGCTTAACTTGGGCATTTTAGCTATGATGAGCCACACCTCATCACTGCGACTCACTGGTGCATCCTTGGCATGCGTTCGACGACGAGCTGTAGGTCTCCGACGCACATCTGCGATGGTCGTGTCCGCGAGTCGTCGACGACAGTTGGTGATGGGGGTCTCTTGTTGTAGTGTGATTGGTCTTTTCTTTTTTCTTATTTCTTGTTTTTGTTTATTGTTCTACGTTTGTTAGGGATCACATGTAACAACGAGCTTCTTACGGTCGAGTTTTCTAATGTCTGTCAGTGCACACTCGTTGAGCATTCTTTGAGATCTTTCTCGTTGGTGCATGTTGTATCCATGAGTGTGGGGTCAATCTCCTTCGAGAGGCCATCTAGTTCCTGATCTAGGGATGCATTTCCATTTTCTTTCTCCTTTGTTTCTTGGTCTTTTTTTTTGTTCTTGCGTCCCCCCATTTTTGCAGGGCATATTTCTCTCTTCGCGGGTGAAGATTATCTATCTCTCCCTTTCCCTCTGGGGTGAGTCTCTTGAATTGGGACCTTCCCCTTTAATGAAAGGTTTGATTTCACAAAAAAGAAGTGTATGAAACATTTTAAATACACAAGCTAATAATGGTATTGACTTTTATGAGTCAAATATATTAACTCAAAGGAGTCACATGGCCAAAAGCGCAATGCCTACTGAGGGTATGATTCTATGTACTAAAGAGGCAAAAGATAAGTCCTTTACAGATGTAGCTTCTCTGTCATATGTCAAGTTCAAGTCATGGACTACTAGTGCTAGCGGTATAATTTAAATTAAGTACTTTAAAGGCGTTTAATGTAATCAACCTCATGTAAAGTATGCAAGATAACATATTTTATGTTTTTAAAGTGCATGGAATCTGATTAGCTAGATTTTGTACACTAAAAGATTGAGTTAAAAACTCATCGTTGTAGTTGCGTAAAAATCCGCTATCAGATAAATTTACTGAAACTTGTGTGAGTCTCGGGTCGAACACAAGGAGGCTACGCCGATTCTAAATCTGTAATTATATTTTTTTATAATAATTTTTTTATAGAGGAAACATTCACGATAATTATAAACAGCTAATCTACTTGTAATATAAACAAGAGAGAGAGAGAGAATAACTTTTTATAACTAAGATAATGTTATTACAACAAATTTTGATTTTTAACTCTAGCGAAGCTTTCCATATCTTGAGAGCACTATAGCAAGATTAAAACTTGAGTTCTTGGCTCTTGGAGAGGGAAAGAGATGAAGGAAGGGATGAAGAATGAGGAGGGGATGTAGGGCTTTTATATAGTTTAGGTTTGAGGGCAAAAAGGTCCTTTTACATGCTTAAAAATGAATGCAAGGCCTTTAGTGACGGATGTGCACGTCGCTGAAGCAAAAGGTGGCTGTCAGTGTGCTTGCAATGTGACCCTTAGATCGAGATCCGACGCTCCACGATCAACTACGTCACACACCTTTTCCCCTTTAGCCGTTAGCACACGCGTGCCCACTTTTAAGCTATCTGGAGCTTTGCTCAGCCGGCGGATCAGAAAGGGAGGGTTGAGACCGCACGAGACCCATGCTCCGATCAGACAATGGCATGTCTAATCAAGTGTCATCATGCACGTGTACAATCCATGGCCCTCCATGTGCCACATTGCTGCATTCATAACTGCTCGATCGAGATCAAACAGCCGAATTTCATGCGCGCTGAATTTCATGCGCGCAATTCTCAGTGGATTTATTCCACTTGCCGTGGCTCGAACACGTGCCCTGCACTGTGCGTAGGGCGTTGGACCACTGTGCCACACTTTCACTTTGGTCGAATTTTGGTTTTAAGGTGCAAGCGCTCACAATCGTTGGATGGCGATACAATGGTCGAGATGAAGCATGCCTTGGCCTTCAGTGGTTTGTGAAGCGCGAGTAACCTACTGGGATTGATCGTACTGGCGAAGAGGAGGTGCTGCAGGCGGTGTTGGGCGGCTGTGATGGCACCACGTGGTACCATCATGGTTGTCCGTCTTCTATTGCTCATAGGTGGTGCCACAATTGCTGGATCTCGATTTTTATGCTGTTGGGTTGCGATCGTTGATCCGAACCCATCCATGTAGCTGGATTTTTCATCTGAGTTATGAATTTACACCACCTTGACCTATGATATTTCTCGAACTGCATCTAATGCTACGAAGTTCCAATTGGGGTGATCTTGAAGGCGTTGAACTCCGATTGTCACCCTGATCAAATCTGTATGGTTGGATCTTCAATTCGATGCCCCGAAATGATTTTGCCTTATCTCCTTGTCATAAAAAGGGAAAATTAACCTATATTTTATACAAACTAATATAAATGCAAAATGATATATACTATGTAATATTTATACTACTGAATGTAATTATATACCTAAGAACACATATAAATAAATAATTTATATGAAATAGATGTGTCTACATTCAAATCCTAGTTAAGTCATGGATTTTAGTATAGTAGGACAAGTCACATTGCATAATTTAAGTATTATGATAAACATTGTCACATATAAGGATATGTGTCATATGTTTAATTTATAAGCTTATTAAGAAGAAAAGACGTTGGTAATAAATGGGTATGGCTCCTTTCCAATCACATCCTGAGCATCGGCTTATTAAATGTATCTACATTAAATCTAAGGTACATCAAAAGAGTGGAAGAGCAGCCGCATCATGTCATAAAGGAGCAGAGGTATCGTGTCCTGAAGATTTTTCTTGATACAACATATAAGAGTCAAGTTTAGATATCCTTATATTCAGTGGACCACATAGGCAACAAATTAAAGTTTTTTATCAGGCTTTCATTATGAATGTAATAAGCAAACTCCGTGGATGCATGACTCATAAATGTTGCTAATTAAGTTTTAATTTTTTTTATTACTTTAAGATATTCATGTGTTGGTTAATGATAATTTTTGATATATATTTCCTACAGACACAAGTATAAAAATACATGTAATATATTTTACAATGTATATCAATCTTCTACTCATACTCGCATCAATTAAAAATTAAAATATATTAATTGAAAGTTATAATTTATCTGTGAAAAATTTTATAAATAGATTGAAAATTAAAATATATCGTCGTAAATATACTGATACCAATACAAGTTCTCGTCGGATGATGTGTAATTTCGGCGATTTTGGGAATTTTCACGCGGAGAATTACGTCGGTGATGGAATGTGGTTGCATGACCAATAGGATGTCACGGAGGGGATTGCCATACGTGGTCTTTGGACTTTTTTCCACTTTGAATGATTTCATCTTTGGGGTCGTGTTTTTCTAGTTAATTATTCAACTGCTATTTAATTTCTCTGCTAAACAAAAGGAGAAAATTTGCATATTGGAAATGTGATTTCTACTAAAGCCAGGGCTATGAAATATAGTTTCTACAATCATATTCTTTTGCATGATTAAGCTTCAGATACTTAATTTATTCTTGCCACCTTCCACGATTGTGCCCATTTAGTTATAGTTGCTACGAAATTGTGTAATTTGATGTTTGAGGATCTTATTCTTGAATTCCTTAATTGTAAGTTGAAAGTGGAATTAGCTTATTTCCTGACTTGTTCTATTGCCTCATCGAATTATATATATATATTCACATGAATATTATTAATGTTAACTTTTGCAAATACATGCATGCAACAGTTTCACATATGTCTACTATTAGAAAAATAGGATATATTATTGGTTACTTGTCGATTTTCCAAACCGACGACAAATGTATTTTACTCGTCGGTTATTAAAATAAGCGACGGCGAAAGTCTGTACTCAACTGAATAAAAGGGAATGGGCATGCGATGGTCATAAATATTTACCGTTGGTTATTCAAACGACGATAAATATGTTTTCGTCATCGCTTGTTGTAATAACCGAAGGGAAAAAGACCTTTAAAAGTTGTGCCTAAAGTTTTGAAGTGATTAGTAACGTTTACCATTAGTTAGTAGAAGAAACGACGGCGAAAACTAGGTTAAATTTACCGGTCAAAATTTGGGCACATTAGCGGACTTGTTGAAGTAAGTCTTTGCCGTCGGTTATCTTAATAAGCGACGGTGAAAAGATAATTAAAATTTGTACTTAAATTTTACGCAGGATTAGTTACCTATACCATCAGTTAGTAGAACCGACGGTGAAAGGTAGGTTATATTTAGCGGCCAAAATTTTAGGCTCGTATGAGGGTGAACTGAAACAATCCTTTGGCGTCAGTTTGTAATAGAACCGACAGCATATATCGGTTCATCTATCGCACACAGCTGACTTCCCCATCACTGTTCATCATCTTCCCAAAAACCTAATGCACATCACCCCCTCCTCCTCGTTAGATAACTTCTCTGACACCCTCCTTCTCCTCCTCCGACGGTCTGCTCATCGTCCTCCTTGCCATCCTCAGCGACCTCCTTCCCCTCCGTGACACCCTCCTCCTCTACCTTCTCCGACGAGGTAATTCTCCTCCTCCTCCCCCTCCTACCGACCTCCTCTTCGTCCCTGACCCCTCATACCAGCCTCCTCCTCCACCTCGACCCCCTCCTGCCAATCTCCTCCACCCTGCCACCCCCTCTTGTCGCCCCTCCTCCTCCCTAACACCCTCCACCTCCTCCTCCACCCAGACCCCTCCTGCTAACCTCTTCCTCCACCCTACCCCCCTCCTGCCGCCCCTCCTCCCCGACCCCCTCCTCCTCCCTAACCCCTCCTCCTCCTTCTCAACCTCCTCCTACCACCCCCCTCCTCCACCTCGACTCCTCCTCCCTGACCCCCTCCTCCTCTAGCCCAAGCCCCTCCTACCGGCCTCCTCCTCCACCCTGCCCCCCTCCTACCACCCCTCCTCCCTGACCCCCTCTGCCTCCTCCCCCTCCTACCATCCTCCTCCTCCTCCTTGCCACCCTCCTCATCTTGTAGGGAATGCCCCTACCCTCCCTCCTCCTCTGCCTGCCATCCCCCTCCTCCTCCTACTGTGCCTTCCCCCATCCTCCTCTCCTTCTTACTGCCACCCTCCTCTTCATCCCCTTCTCATCTTACTTTCCTTATATCAAATTAATATGTTAAGTTATTAATAACATAATGATTTATTATTAATTTATTGTGCATTATTGAATTTACAAATTGTTGGTGACGATTACGCTCAGTCACGCTAAGAGGCTGTAGTACATCGGAGGTATAATTTCATTTCTTTAAATTTATTTTTATGATATTTTATGACTATATTAAATGTGGGGTGTGCCCACATAATGTCGTTTGTTTGAATGTATGGTGGGTTGTGCCCACTTTTATGCACTTTATGTTTTTGTGTGATGCACTATACTGTTATTGTGAGGTGTGACCCTTTTATTTTGTCAGTCATTTTGATATGTAGGTTAATGAAAAAACTTAAAATTTAAGGGGAAATTCTATCAAAATTTTTAAAATTCTGTAATGTTAAATGTATTGGTTGGTTGGGGATTTAAGGCTAGGTTGGACTTTGGTTAGGTTATGTTAGGATTTGGTTAGGTTATGTGCATAGCCTCCGATTTTCACTACGCCGTGCACCCCTTGCACCACCATCCTTGTTGTCGCGAAGGGGATCTCTTCCGCCATTGCCGTCTCGCAAGTTCCTGTTGAGGTGGACTGTGGCGCGGAAGGCATCGAGGAGGATGTCGTCGTCATGTGGGGAGGGGAAGGAAAGGGAGGGATAGGAATTGGAGCTCGGTGGAGATGTCGAAGGAGAAGGAGGGCGAGTTAGAGAGGGAGAGACGTCAACGAGGGAGTGAATGACAACGAGGGAGAGATGTGAACATGTTAGGGCTATAATGTCGAGGCTCTTATGTTGAGGAGAGATGCCCGTGAGAACCTCCTCTCCAATTGCTTCCCTTCTCTACCGCAAGTAGTTATACTTTATCAGCTATGCTCTCAAGTGCCGCAATCTACCAGCCAAAGCTCACTTGGCAGGTGTGGTGGAGGAGTGGTCACCCTCAAGCTTGTAGAGGAGAGTGTAGAGTTAATGGTGGAGAAAGGACGTGCTCGAAGAGGCAAACAACAACAGTGATGCGGATGGCGGGGAGGCAGTGGGGTAGGAGGAGGGGTGGTGCTGGTGGGAGGAGTCGTCGCTACTAGGGGCGTGGGGGAGGGGTCGAAGGGTGGAGGTGTCCCTGTTAGGGCTCTGGTGAGCGGGTGGGTGGGAGGGGCGAAGGAGGGAGGTCTGAGGGGGGGATGGGGTTGTAGGGGTGAAAGGGTAGTGGTGGAAGTTGCCCTCGTAGCTGTCAATCCAGGTGGTGCTTTCTTTCATTTTTCTTGGACTAGGTCGTTAAACCTTGATTCCATAAGCCACGATTTTTCAAATTTGAAGTAAATGGACACCTACAAGCATTTGAGATGTTTATCTACAAAAAACCAGAAAATCCATTTCATGTGTATGATTAATCAGAACCAGTTGCAATCTCCAATCAAATTAATTCAAAGTCCATTTAGAAACTCCATCTAAGCTTCTAAGCCATTTTTGAACCTTAATCAACACCTTAACCCTTTAAACAAATGTTTGAAATCCATAAATCACCTCAGACTTGGGTGATGAAAGTGTTCATCCCAGATTTGATTCAAAGTAGTAAATCTCCATTCTAACTTGTCGCAAATAATCTGTGATATATCTTGAATTCAATCCAACTTATATTAGAAATCTTTAGATCCTATAAACCCTAATTGATCCCCCTCCTTATGCTACAGACAACATGAAGGAGGAAAATCAAATCAGGTATTAAAATCAACTCAAAACCAATCATAGACCTTCATTCAAATCTCTCAAGCATTACTCAAACTCTGATAGACAAATTAAAACAACTTTCAATTACTCAAGCTATCACCAGGAAGGGCTTTTGATCTTATGTTCATATAATTTATTGTTCTGAAGCTATCTCATCCACTTTGTAGTTCTATTTGATTTATTGTACATTTTTTTTATCATTGAATAAAAATAATTTTATTTCTTATCAGATGATTGCTTATGTTTATGTCAATTTCTTTGCAATTATGAGTATTATTTTAGATATACACACCTGCTAAAGAAGATATATGCACGCGAGGCCAAACATTAGGTATTATAACCCCTAGGGTAAAAGTCCTCCAAGTTAAATTATGTCTAAATTACTTGCCCATTGAGACTTATGATCATGTTATGTAGACAATACAAGAAGTGTATGTGTACCTCACTTACAAGCACGATGTGTTGCCTTTGTAGCAAGCCATAAGACTCAATCGACTTTAGTTTGGTGAAGTGCCGAACTAATGAAGGTCCTTAAAGATTTGATGATAACTTACTTTTGCTCGTTACATGTAACGTTGTGCGGTGAAATTCTGGTTGCTTATTCCTGCTCTTCTCTGGTATACCAACTAATCTTATCTAGTTTCCTACGGTGCCCTTAATTGGGTGTTAAAGGAAATCTAACTAAGGTTAGTATTGGGGGGTGTTACGACCCGGTTCCTGGATGTTACGATCATGGGCGTCAAAAACAGTTTAAGACGTCTGGCCAGACGTCTGGAACCCTTCCCAGATGTCTGATAATAAATTTTTTCGGCGTACGGGTTCGCGTCTGCGCGCCTGCGCGCGCAGACTGAACCCGCAACCTTCGTTTTCCCTCCCTGCAGGCGCCTCTTTCCTTCTCTCTCTTCCCGCGGCTACCCTATAAGAATGCTCCCCCTCTCCCTCACCCCCACTCAACCATCTTCCCTTCTCCTTCTCCCTGCGAACAAGCGAGAGAGTGAGGGCGCAGCAGCGGCTACAGCGGGCGTGTGGGAGGGAGTGTTGCGAGAGGAAGAAGAAGCTCAACCACGGAGGTACAAGCTTACCGGGGCAACTAGAGCCGGCCGGCGGGGGAGCGACAGGCGTGGGGTGTCGCGGAGGGGCTGCTGCAGCTCGGACAGCAGGCGGACGGGGCGCGGTGCTGCCGTGCGTCGCGGGCAGAGAGCAAATCGGGCTCTAGTTCTCGAAAATTTTCCAGAATCAGACATCTAGACTTACGTCTAGACGATGTCGAAGACGTCTGGAGGACTGTCCAGACGTCTGACAGGTAAGATATTTCATATCTTCTCCTTTCTGCGCGTGTACGGCCATGCAGCCGTCCACCGCGACTTCTTCTGTGTTTCGTCATGCTGAGAGCCGGTGTTTGTGTGCGCAGGTCCTGCTCAGGAGGGCGCGAGGGTCGCCATCCCACGTGAATCAGACATCTGGCCACAGTGCCAGACGACGGAGAGAACCTCTAAACGTCCGGAGTGACAATCGGACGTCTGGAAACCAAGGCCAGACGTTCCAGCGGGCTTCTGGACGTCTGAAGGACTGCGCAGAATTGAGGTACGATATGTTCAACCTTTTAAGACGTCTGGAAGAGGTTCCAGACGTCTGATTTTGGACAGTTTCGTCATTTTTGACCCGTTGAGGGCCCGTTCGGAGCTCGTTTTCCACGTTTCGAGTTGCGTTCTTTCCAGAATAAATTCCTCTACCCGTTTACTGTAATTGTATACAGTTCTGAGAAACTCCTTGTGATTGATTCTTGTGTTAAGACCCCATTCCATTACAGTCTTGGGGGTTACGGAGGCGCATGGGATTGCTGACGCCCCCAGTACTCCCGGTTTCGCTGGTAGAGTGGCTTTTAATTTATTTAACAAAATTTGTTACAATTGTGGAACAATTAATAGAGTCTAGGGCATTGCATGAACCCTAGGACTGAGAAACTAGATTGAATGATAGATCATAGGGTATTGCATGAATCCTAGGACTGGAAAACTAGATTAAATGATAGATCCTAGGGTACGGCATGAATCATAGGATTGGAAAACTAGTGAAATATATAAATATTGCAGTCTTGGAAAGTAGAAAGGAAATAATAGCTGCCTGTAAATTGATCAACAACTGCCTGTTATGAATGAATAAATATAATTGAGAACATGGGTTGTATGAACGTAAAACTAGAACGGTGAAACCTAAATGGCCAAACAAAAAGAACATGAACCCTACGGGGAATTAGGAGTAGAACTCCTGGAAAGAGAATAGAATGGAACTGAGAAAGTGAAACAGGGAAGTGTGCTATCTCTTAGGTACGTGGTACCAAAGAGAGCACACCTTACCTCTTAGTGTAGAGGGGAGCTTGCCGCCCTCGGGTTGAGACCGGGGTGGGTTTGGCCACTGTACACCGACTTGCTGGCCCTCGCGTACGCAGTACCGAGGAGAGCTACTAGTGTAGGGAGAGCACTAGCTACCCCACGGGCCCCGGGGTTCTGCTAACCTCCTACACCGACTTGTTAGGTCTACTGGGCAAACCACAGTAGTCAGGCGAGGGTGCGCGGACTGTGGAGGGGTTGGACCCCTGTTACTGAGAGGGCTCTGCCCTATACTGGTTCCGTGCTGTGTTTTGAGCGCACCCGTTAACGGAAATGACTGATCGCGTTCCAGTGCGGGTAGCTACCCAAGCGCTTATCGCGCGTGCCGTAGTCACCATTACGTTTGTCAGCAACCTTGGGGTGGTTGACTGAGGGTAGGACCACCACGGGGGACTCTCCCGGCCAGGAGAGTACCACGTGTTACTTCTACTTTTCGGAAAAGACTGTAATCAAGATAGTTCCCACGAGGAACATTCAAGATCAAGTGAAGGATCTGAGAAATAAATTAATCGTGAAATAATAGAAAGACATAAATAGAGAAAGTAAAAATATAACAGCTACTGTACACTCTACTGCTTCCTTAGCTTTTAGTTGCCACTCTACTCAGCGTTTCGCTGACGTGTTAGCCTCGTTACTTTTCAGGACCAAGTGTTGAGCAGCTAGGGTCAGCGGCTGCAGAGGACGCTGGGCCTAGTAGGGTCCAGTAGTGTTACCTGTAGTACCTTCTGTACTTTTCTTCCACTGTAGTGAGTAGTTTTCTTGTTTACCCCTGTACTTCCTTATTGTAAGCTTCATGTTATGTACATATTTGCTGCTCTACTGTTGTGGTGGTGTATACTGTAGTATTTCCTTACTACTGTATTTTGTTACTGCTAGTTATATTCATGCTGAATGTGGTTCATTTTACTGCTCTTTTGGTTACTTTCTCGTTGGACTACTAGGTCTTGGGATTAGTCGAGTCGGTCCGATTCTCGTGTCTCGTAGGGATTCGGGAATCGGGTCGTTACACTGGATCCCTGCAAGACCCGAAACCAGCTTGCCTCGATTAATCCCAAGACATAGTCATCCAACAAGAAATAACCAAAAGCAGAAAAATAAATCACACACACACACAATATAACTAAGTAGAAGAAACATACAAAGCAGTAAAGGAAATAGAACAGTTGTCTCAGGACATACCACCACAACAACAACGACGACAACAACAACAACGGAAAGCAGAAAGGAAACAGAAATAACAGAACAGTAAACTAAGTGTCCATTACTTACTACAACAGTAGAGAAAAAGAAAGTGCTGAAGAAAGACTACGGCTGGACTCGACTGGGCCCAGCACCCTCTGCAGCTGGAAACTCGGGCTGCTCAACCCCTGGTCCTAAACAGTGTTACAAAAAGACAGAGTCAGCGAACGCTGAGTAGAGTGGTGTTCATATTATCTATGTACAAAATAGTAAAAACAACAGGTTTAATTCTCATTTCTATCTATCTATTTTATATATTTCTAATTCACCCATTTCTCAAAGTATCCAGATAATTCTTGATCTTGCATGTTCCTCGTGAGAACGATCTTGATTGCAGTCTTTTCCGTAGAGTAAAAGATACACGTGGTGCTCTCCTGGCCGGGAGAGTCCCCGTGCAGTCCTACACCCAGTCAACCACCCCAAGGTCACTGTCAAGACGTAGCGGTGACTACGGCACGCATGATAAGCTCACGGGTAGCTATCCCGCACTGACACGTGGTCAGTCGTTTCTGCTAGCGAGTACGCCCAAAGTACAACACGGAACAGTATAGGGCCTTGCCCTCTCAGAACAGGGATCTCGCCCCTCAAAACCAAATAGGGGTCTTACCCCTCCACAGTCCATGCACCCTCATCTGACTACCCCGGTTTTCCCAGAGGGCCTAACAAGTTGGTGTAGGGTGGCTACCTGAACCCTGAGCCCCGTGGGGTGGCTAGCTCCCTCCCTACAGTAGTAGCTCGCCTCGGTACCACGTAGGCGAGGGCCAGCAGGAGTTGGTGTAAAGTGGCCAATCCTAACCCCAGGTCTCAAAACCCAAGGGAGGCTAGCTCCGCTCTACACAAAAAGGGGACAGTTGCTCTCCTTGGTACCAAGTACTCAAGGGCCAGCACACTTCCCGTCTACATTCCAGATTCCGTCTATCCACAGGAGTTCTGTTCATAATTCCTTGTAGGGTTCATGCTCATATTCACCTCATTTATCTAGATCCAGATCTCATCTTTCATAATTCATTTCTCATCCATATATAAGCAGCTCGTGTTTTCATAATTCAATTCTCAATAACATGCAACTAGTGGGTTCACAGGTAATTATTCATTAAAAACAGGCAGCTCATATTCTAACAGGCAACTCATAATTATAATATAAGCATTTACTAGCAATTTATCTTAATCACGCATGCAAGTAAACCATACAGTACAAACAGGCTTATTCATTTCTCTACCCTAGGGTTCATTCCACATCCTAGAGTTCCATTCGGCTAATTCAACCAAGTACATTCTTATTTAAATATTAATAACTGAATTAAACCACTCTACCAGGTATCACAGGAGGAATGGGGACCTGTGCCGCAGATCTCGTCATCTCCACGGGTCCCGAACACGCCACCGACTGGTAACCTATACCAACGACTAATTACATTATACGAGGTCAAAATAGTAGATAGTCAACATGAATATGTAGAGGAACTCGAGTGGAAAACAACGATACTTCGTTTGCGGAAATCCGATTCCGTTTGGACCTTAAATAGGCCCAAAAATGTGATTTCTGATCAAAATCAAACGTCTAAGACTCTTCCCAAACGTCTTAAAAGACAACAAAACTCACCTTATGTTCCATACAGCTGATTCAGACGTCCAGACTCCCTCTGCAGCCATCTAGAGATAGTTCCAGACGTCAGACAAGGTCTCCAGTTGTCTAGACGCACCTCTAGACGTCTGGTGATGCGATCAGATGTCCAAAAGCACGTGGGAAAGCGTTCCATGCTCCTTCCCAAGGCTGCACCTGCCTACGCAAATGCAAGAATGATCAACTGACAACAACCCCTGTGCTGCGATATGCATGGCGTAGGGAGATACATACCTTGCGATATATGTGTTTTCAGATGTCTGGCCTTAGCTGCAGACCTACAAGTACCCTGCCAGTCATCTAGACTCCACTCCAGACGTCTGATACTAGAAAACTTCCAATATCAGGATCTCCTCATTGCTTTCTTCACTCGCTCCTCCTCCCGCAGCGGTAGCTCCAGCTGCTGCAGGAGCTTGAGCAGCTCCTCACCAGCTCCTCGAGCTCCACCAAGCTCCCGCGGTTATCTTCCCCCTCCCCGCTCTTACTCCCACGCTCTCTCTAGCTCACTCTCCTCCATGCTCTCACTCCCTCACCTGTGGCTCCCCTTCCTTGCCGCGGCTGCAACAGAGGCAGAGGGAAAGATGACGGTCACAGGAGAAGGTGGAGGCGGCGGTGGCTGTGGTGTGAGGAGGAGAGGATAGGAGAAGGGAGGGTTTATATAAGAGAGGGTTTAAGGTTTGAGTGAGGGTGCAGGGAGAGAGAAGGACCTCTGTGCGTCGCCCACGCGCAGAGTGCAAACTGCAACACGAAAAATTTCACTTTCAGACGTCTGGGAACGTGTCCAGACATCTGAACAGACGTCTAACTGAAACTCTAGACGTCTTAAAAGGCTAAAGAGTAACGGGTCATTACATCATAACAAACTTAAAGGAAGTTTCGTCCCCGAAACTTGAGCTAGCTAGGGTGCGGAAAAAGGAACGTAGAAACGCATAACAAACTTAAAGAGAACCGAAGGGGTCAAAAAAGATGTATCCTTAAAAAGCTCCGGATACCGCTCTCGCATCGCCACCTCAGGCTCCCAGGTTGCCTCCTTGTACCGCTGGCTTCTCCATAGGACCTTCACCAGTGGTACCTACTTCCGTCTCAGACTCTGGATGGCTCTATCTAGTATCTATATTGGTCTCTCGGGGTAGACTAAGTCGTCACCCACCTCGAAACTCTCGTGACTCAGAGCGTGACTAGGATCAGTGACATACTTCCTGAGGTTGGACACGTGGAGCACATTGTGCACTCCAGAAAGGTGGGGAGGAAGGGCAAGTCGGTAATCAATGGTTCCCACCCACTCCAGGACCTCAAAGGGCCCCACAAACCTCGGTGCAAGCTCCCCCTTCACCCCAAAATACTGCAAGCCCTTCATAGGCAAACCATGAAGAAAGACGTGATCCCCAGCCTCGAACCGCACCTATCTGCATTTCCGAACAACGTAACTCTTCTGCCTGCTCCTGACAGTGCAGAGTCATCTGTGAATCTGCTATATTATCTCCTAACTCTGCCAGATCAGCCTGGGGCTAACCACCCACTTAGTCCCCACCTCGACCCAACTCAAGGGTGCAGTACATCATGGGAACACCATCATGAGCCCTAACTAGCTCATTTTGACCAAGAAAAGAGAACAAAAGCTCCTACATAGCCAAATGAAGGGCCTAAATCAAGGAATAATCAGTTTGAAAGAAAAGCAAGAAACAAAGGGTAAAACTGTAATTTTACCATTGCAGTGCAACAACGGGATTTCTCAGGGGCTAAACATAGGTCAAATGGTCTTAACAAGATAAAAAGTGGGGTAGTTCAATCAGAAAAGGGTTAATGAAAAATCTAGGAATTAAATGACTTCTTGTAACCCTAAAATAAATCCACTTAATATAACAAGGTTCTAGTCAGAATAAAATTCAACTAAACCCTCTAAAATTCATGGAAAAATATTCTCTAGGATTTAAAACCTTCAATTTGGCCTTTAAAATCTATTTTGACCTAAATAGGGGTCCTAGTCAAATATTTACCCTAAATTAGGTTTTTGTATAAAATACTTAGTCAAACGTGGTCAAACCTAAAATCCAACTTCACCATTGGATTCCTTAGGTCCAAATTAGGTTTATACCAAAATTTGGACCTAAGGGGAGTTCACCTTCACCTACTTTGCAAAACAGTCCAATCCAATTACATTTACAGCCCTAGCTTTTGAAAAACCTTGCAGACACCCCCCTATCTTCCTCGTTGTTCTTTGCAATTAAGTACCTCCGCCATTACAGCGGAGGAATCTTACTTCGGCGAGGATTCGAGGGGGATATCTCCTTGATTCCTCAGAGAATCCCTCTCAAATTTGAAAGGGAGATTCTTAGAGGAATTCCCATTCGTATGAACCCAATCATGAGCTCTAATTTCCACCCAATCTCTTATTCAAATGTATGAGAGATTTGGGTACCTCTCAACCTTCCATGTCCAGCGAGGTTGCCGTGCTTGGAAGCTTGCCTTCCAAGCACAAGGCCCTCTGCCAAAGGCTATTTAAAGGTCCCCAAATCCTCCCATTCCTCTTTAGCTTGGTGTGGCCGGAGATTACCCCCCAATTTCTTCTCTTCTCCTCCGGCCAAACACACAGCAAGCTCCAGCGAACTATATCTCCTCATCTCGTCGCTCTGCCACAATACTAGTGGCAGAGTTACCTCTTCCTCCGTCGTCCGCATCGCGCACACCTACGCCTGCGCCTATCTCCCTCTCGTCATCGTCGTCCCCCTCCAACTGGGATCTTCATCTCCGGCGATGGCAAATATGAGCCATCCACCATCTCTTCCCCCTTCATCCTTAAACTAGGTCAGATACTTGCCCCCTCTCTTATCTTTATTTTCCCCTCATCTATTTCTATTTTCACCCCTTGATGCTCACAGACCACCATCATCTTCTCCACCTCCGACAGACCACCAGCGAGGTGCATCCACCACTCCATGCAACCACCCACCTCGCCAGCCACCTTAGAAGCTCTGCCACATTCCACTAATCATTTTCCCCCTTTCCATTGACTGCCACACGCTCCACACATTCCCCCCAAACAAACCCAACTCCACGGCCACAGGGTAACCTAGGCACGCACGCCCAACGCCACGCCGACCACCGAGACATCTTCGTCGTGCCACGGCAAAGCTTCCTGCAAGTTTTAATGAGGCCACAAGGCCGTGTTGCTTGAATGCAAGTTCTGACCTTCGTCGCCATTGAAGTAGGAATGAAGCTTGCTTGCAAGCTTGCTCCAGGCTCAAGGTCCCAGGCGACGTGGATTCGTCTCACGCACACCTTCAGCCAAGTGATTGGCTTTAGAGGGCTCTGCAGCTTCAGTAATTGAGCGTGACCCCTGCGGGCGTGTGTGAGAAGCAGGTGGGACATTTAGTCCCACCTCAGTAGTTTTAGAACAGGCAGTGTGGTATAAGATGCAAAAGTGTCAGGGGCTTATCGCCTCCTGACACGGGGTGAGGTCCCACTCATCCCATGAAAGCCTCGTCTGCAACCCACGTCCCCGTGGATCTGGCTATAACCCGATTACCCGTGCACTCCTCGCCCACCACTCACACCGGTGGGCCTAGTCCCGAGCGCACTAACCCAACCCATTTACCTGAGATGGCTCTAGGAGAGTAAGCCTAAGAGAGAAAAGCGAGAGAGTTCACGGGGGAGGGTAGGGGTAGGTTTTGCTCTTGCAGGGAAAGGAAAAGAAGAAGGAAACCAAGGGCGAAGCCAAGGAAGAAGAAAGAGGATGCTGAAGGAGAAGCTAAAGAAAGAAGAAGAAGCTAAGGAGAAGAAGCTGCAGAGGAAGCTAAGGCAAGGAAGCTAACGAAGGAGAGGGCACGGCTGAAGAGAAGGCAAAGCTGAAGAGAAGCTGAAGCCAAAGAAAGAAGGAAGAAGAAGAGTTGAAGGCCAGAGCATAGAGAAGAAGACAAAGGCCATGGCAGGAAGGAACAGAAGAAAGAAGGAAGGAGAAGAGCCAGAGAAGAAAGAAGAGAAAGTCAAGGAAGAAAGAAGAGAAAGAGAGGAACAAGCCAAAGAAAGAAGCAAAAGAAGAAAGAAAAATCAAACACTTTTTAAGACTCCAATTCTTCCCAATTTCTCTTTTATATCTTTTCTAGCTACATTTTATTATTCATAAACTCATACTTGACATTCTGAATTATATTTTGACTAGTTTTAAGTGTTCAAATTGCCTCTATTATTGAGATTAGTGCATAAATTCCATTTGCTCCCTGTGCTCGACCTCGGACTTAAACTTCGAGTAATAAATTTTATTTGTTTTCAAAGTGATTTCAACTATACTACGACGCATCATTTTAAACCCGATCTCGCCTTGTAAACAGTACACCTCCATCCGTACAGAGCCTCGTAAGGTGCCATGCCGATTCTCGAGTGGTAACTGTTATTATATGCAAACTCTGCTAGGGGTAGATGCTCTTCCCAAGAGCCTCTCCAGTCTAGTACACAGGTGTGTAAAAGGTCCTCAAGTGTCTGTATGGTACGCTCTGACTGTCCATCTATCTGGGGGTGGTAAGCAATACTGAATCTCAAACGTGTCCCTAAATCCTGCTAAAACTCAGCCCAGAACTGGGAAGTAAAATGGGTATCCCTGTCAAATACAATCTCACACGGAACTCGTGAAGGCGTACCACATCTCGGATGTATCTCTCTGCCAACTGTGCTGGTCCAAGGGTGACTCGAATTGGTAGGAAACAAGCCATCTTTGTCAACCTGTCTACTATCACCCAGACTGCGTCGTGTCCCCACTGGGTAACTAGTAGACCCACCACCAAATCCATGGTAATGCTCTCCCACTTCCACTCTGGCACAGGAAGTGGCTGCAATGGCCCTGTAGGCCTCTGATGCTCGGCCTTCACCTGCTGGCACACCAAACACTGCTGCACAAACTCACCAACATCCCGCTTCATCCCTCTCCACCAAGAGCCGCGTCTCAAATCATGGTACATCTTTGTGCTCCCAGGATGTATGGTGAACTTGGACCCGTGCGCCTCAGCCAGGAGCTCTCTCAGCAACTCCTCATCCATAGGAACGCATAAGCATCCCCTCATGCACAATATCTCATCTGTAAAGGAAAAGTCTCCTAGGTCCCCTGTCATCACCCTGTCCCACAGCATCTGTAAGTACGGATCTGTTGTCTATCCTGCGATGATGCAGTCTATCAGCTCGGGTCACGTCTGCCACATCACTGTCACTGTCCCACAATGCCCCTATGACTCTCGGGGTCGTCAACTGCCCAACTCCTCCATAAGTCTCCAACTCTGTGCCCGTAAATTGGCCAAGTGGGCAAGCGTCTTCTGGCTCAAGGCGTCAGCCACCACATTGGCCTTCCCTAAGTGGTAGGAGATGCTGCAGTCGTAGTCCTTCAGGAGCTCTAACCAATGTCTCTATCTCATGTTAATCTTCTTCTGATCAAATAAGTACCTTAGACTCTTATGATTCGTGAAGATCTCAAAAGTCTCACCGTAAAGATAGTGCCTCCATGTCTTAAGTGTGAAGACAGTAGCTGCCAGCTCTAAGTCATGGGTAGGGTAGTGATGTAAACATGTTTATATTACATAAAATCTCTATTTATGCATGTTCTTAAGCATATAATTCATTACATACTATAAATATTGCATAGCATGCATCATCTTACATTTAGATTAGCCTGAATACAATGGAGGTTAATTGTCTCCTTTTATGATCAGCGACAGGGCAACATTTTATCGGGGCCTCGGATCGAAGATCCAACCGTACGGATCTAATCAGGGCGACGATTGGAGTTCAACGACTCCAAGTTCGCCTTAATCGGATATCCATAGCATCATATAGAGATCGAGGAATCCTAGAAGATCAAGGGGCAAGATGGTGTTAATCCACACTTCAGATGACAAATCCGACCGCACAGATGGATTTGGATCGACAATCACAGCCTAATTACCAGAAAATCGATCCAATCTGATACCCGTGGCACCATCTACATCACTCAAAAGATGGACGGTCAAGATAGCGCCACTTGGCACCATCTCAGCCACCCAATCGGCCACACGCACCCGCTAAAGCTCTTCTAGCCAGCGCTTCTCCACCGTTGGATCAAGATCCAACTGGTGCGAGGTGCACGTGCGTGAGTTAAGCGCTCGACACAAATGCGCCCGCAGCGCGTTGGTCGAGCGCCATATCCAGACGAAGAGGTGCGCGTTCGAGCCCCCGCACGCCTCAAATTGGAGTGGGTGAACGGGTGCTATCGGCCACGCGATCAAGATCCATCGGTGCCATGCGACCGATAGCGCCCACGCACTATCTGACGCCCCGCGTGACGCGAGATCTCACACGCAAGGCGTGCGGTTGAGGTGTGGCGAGGAGAGCTCTCAGCCGTCCAATCTCACGATCGGACGACCAAGATCTAATGGACGTGGGCGCGCGTTGAGGTGCAGAAGGCGAGCAGGCACACGAGCGTCGCCCACGAAGGCCACGTTCAGGCCTTTAGTGACAAATATATCCGTCACTAAAGGTCCTGAATTAATATTTTTCAACATGTAATGACCAAAATGCCCTCACTCCTTGCAACTATAAAAGGAGACCCCTCCATATGAGTTTCTCATCCCTTCCTACTCTTCTCTCCCTCTCCAAAGCTCAAGAGAAGCTTGTCCCACACCTTAGATGCTCCTCAAGAAATAAAGTCAATTTTTTGCCCCCATTTCGGAAGAGAATCCCACGACAACGTGCTGCCTCATTCACGTTCTTCTTGCCTCAACCTCCTTCTTCCCGCTTCGTTCTTCGTCATCCAAGCGTCGTCTCGTCCCGCTCGTCCTCCAAGCAATCGTCGAGGAGGATAACTTCTCTCTCATTCCTTTTTCTTGCTTTCTAGAATAGAATTTTCCTATTTTCTAGTTATAATAGTTTTTTTACTTTCTAGTGTAATTTCTTGCTTACTTAGTTGTACAAACATTTTGAAGTATCTAGTAGATGTTTTCTCTCTCTCTCGCTCCGATTGTTTATAGTGCTTCATTTCATTGTAATTACTCCACTTTTTAACAAAAATAAGAAAAAAAATATAATTGCGAATTTGGATCGACGTAGCCTCCCTAAGTTCGACCTGGGATTTCTATTCCGGTATAAATTTTATTTGTTGAACCGAGTTCTTCGCTTTTCAAACTACAACGACAGGTTTTCAAAACCAAATTCGATAGCGTAGTACTTTAACGTTTCAACAGGTAGCTATGCTCATGGGGCTTCAATTGCCGCGAAGCGTAAGCGACAACGTGACCCCGCTGCATGAGCACACCCCCTAACCCCTGCAACGAAGTGTTTATGTAAACCACAAAATCGCCACTGCTGTCTGGGATGGTAAGCACAGAGCTGAAGTCAGTATTTACTTCAACTCCTGAAAACATGCCTTGCACTCATCTGTCCAGGCAAAGGGCACGTCCATCCGAGTCAGCGGGGTCATAGGACGTGCAATCTGAGAAAATCCTCTAATAAACAGTCGATAGTAACATGCCAATCCCAAAAACCTGCGTATCTCTGTCACTATACATGGCCTCTCCCACCTGAGTGCGGCCTCAACCATGGCACCACAATCATTTATTTTGATGATAATAAAATACTTGCTATTTAACATTTGCTTTTGAGTCTAAGATTTCAAGACAATTGCAAATGGATACAAGTGTGAAGAGCTCACATCCATGGCGGATTAGAGGAGCTTGACAGAGAAAAAGGAGCTACAAGAATAGGATAGATTTCCTTGTATCTTGTTCTTTGTATTATTATTTCTTTTGTTGTTCTTTATTTTCTTTCTTAGATGCGCGTTAAAGAGCCTCAAAGTATCGACACTATAGTCTTAGGAACACTTGCACATTTTTGGGATACGTAGGTTTCTCGTAAAGGATTTAGAAAACTTAAATAGGTTTCATACAGCCTGATCAGACGTCCAATCTAAAAATTAGATGTCTAATCTTGGACTTTAAGATGTTTGAATGTTGTATCAGACATCTAAACATTTAGGGCTGGACTTAGAGCCTTCTGTCTATTGATTTCAGATGACCAACCCTTAGTCCAGACGTCTGATACTTTTGCCAGACATCCAATTAGTGGAACGTTAGCTTAAGAATATGATCGTTGAGGATTGACCTTTGATCTTCTATCAGATGTCTTCAGAGGACCATAGACGTCTAATAAGTGTACGTTAACCATCGATTAAGCCAAAATCACCTTTCATCAATAATCTAGCCATTTGTGCCTTGGGAAATCCATTCCCGTAGTAAATTAGATTTCCTAACGTCCAAACCTAGTGCTAGACATCCAACCTATCATCTGACCAAATTACTCTAGAACATTATTTAGATCTAACTCAAGACAATAAGGAAACCTGTGTAGGATTAGACGTCTGATTTAGTTTCCAGACGTCTTAAGAGTGTCTTCCATACATCTACTACTTTCCCAGACGTCTAATGACCCTGTCAGAATCATTAATGATTCTAATTGTAGCTTTTTTTTACCTTGGGATGATCCCCAATGACTACCTAAGGCTTCCAAAACTTTCCTAAGCCTTCTTAAACCCTCTATAAATAGGGGAGTACCCTTGCCTTGCAAATATACACCAAGCATTAGCATTTTCACATCTTTTGTGTCCTAGAGAAGAAGAAAATCATCTAGAAGTGTTGCTGTTCTACAAATTCATCTCACACACTTTTGAGAGCACCACATTCGCTAGGCATACGCTCTCCCATCGTCAGTTTCGAGAGCATTGTTATACCATTGCGTGGTTCACGCACCCGCATCATTCGTCGACTCACTTCCACCAAAGGGAAGATCCTTTACCTATAGTAGCTAGTTTTATGTACGTACTTCGTGGCTCTACAAGATTATTGTTGTTTTATTTATCTTTGGCTGGGTATTCTCTTTGCGAATTCCCGTCTCCTTCGTTAGACAAAAACCTTCTCGTGAAGAGAAGGAATTTGAGGCACGCTACCCTCGTTCAAAGTAGCGTCGGTTGTAAGAGATTGAACTACCCTCATTTAAGTAGTTCAGTTAGTGGATTTTGATTAACTTGGTCAATCAAAATTTCTAACTCGAGAGGGTTAGGTGGTGGTTTTCACCTAGTTTGGGTTTCAACCTAAAAATTCTTGTGCAATTGTGTGATTAATTTTTGTGTGAGATTGTTTACATATTTCCACACTCTATTTTATATTCTGCAAATCTCACCCCCTCCTATAGGAATCTATAAGGAGTTGACTAAGAATGTCATAAACAATGAGAACACTGTTGACCAAGAGATCGACGAGGAAATAGCTGACAGCGAAGGTGAAGAAATAGAAGAAATGTTGAACGAGATGAGAGCAGGAGAGGATATAAATACAGATGAGGAAGATCCATTCAGTTGTGATCCGTTCTATGATGCTATTAAGGCAACTGAGGATCCTATTGCTCTTGGTGTTACGAAAATGTCAAAATTGTCATTTTTATTGAAAATGTTTTAACTGAAGGTTATGAATAGAGCTAGTGCTAAATTCATATCAGAAATACTTAAGTTTATTGCTGAGCTGTTGAATAACCTTAATAGTTTTCCGACTTCATGGTATGAGGTAAGGAATCAGGTTCGTAAGCTTGGTTTGGATTGTCAGAAAATTGATGCATGTCAGAAATGAATTCGTAAATTTGAGTAATTGTCCTGAATATGAACATGAGAGATATAAGGAATGCAAAATTGAAAGTAAGAGGAAACAACCTCAGAAAGTTCTTCGTTACTTTCCACTGACACTTAGGCAATGGGTGATGCTCCTCCTGATGTCATGCTTGACAATTGGAAGGCATGCGGGCATTGGCTGAATCTAAATGCGGAGGTTAGTAAACGATTACAAATTATTCTATTAATTTCATATATCTTTCATTCATAAAAAATATTATTATGTATATGTACAGGAGCAAGCAAGAAAAAATAAGGACAATAGGGCTAAAGCCTACCACAGACCATTATTTGGGTCGAAGGAATATTTAGACAGACAGGAGCATTACATAAGTGTTGGAACTACTTTTCAATTGAATATTACTTAATTTTTATGTTATCTTAATATAATTATATCGATTTTATATTTTCAATCCGCTACTCATGATGGGATGGAAATGAGTAGGATGGATATATACGAGGTCACCCACAATAAGGCTATAGCTCAGAGTACTCGTAAGTGGATTCGTGAGTAATACTAGGAGAAACACGTATGTTTCTTAAACTCAAAAATTTTTATAACTTTATATATATATATATATATATATATATATATATATATATATATATATATATATATATATATATATATATATATATATATATATATATATATATATATATATATACAGTCAGTACATCCCCCCACTAACGAAACATCCAACAGCATCCACCAGTGTTTATCGCGCTTGATCGGGTTTTAAAAGATAACAAGTTGTAATATAGCCGACAAAGCATTCAAACAAATAGAGAATTTTATTACTCGAAAAATCGGAGTATCCGAGGTCGAACACAGGGAGCAATCTCATTACTTTTAAAAAACTAAAGAATACAACTTTTAAATGAAAGACAATTGATTCAAAGAGGGATTTATAAAAAGTTGCTAAAAAATAACAGGATTAGACGTCTGATTTCTATATTAGACGTCTTAAATGTAGCTATTCTTCTTCCTGTTTTGATTCTGTTTTGGCCTTCTCTGCAGTCTTCGTCCTTACTTCTCTCTTCTGCCTTCTTCTGCATAGGCTCTTCTTTTCTTTTGATCTTACAAGTCTTCTTCTTCCTTTGATCTTCTTCCTGCCTTTGCTTCTTTTCTCTTCTGTCTTCTTCTTCTTTCTCTCTGCAGTCCTTGCTTCCTTCTCTTCCCTACCTCGCTCAACCTCTTCTTCTGCTGCTGCTTCTTTTTCTTCTTTGGCTAAGTTTCTTCTCTTCAACGCCCGGCCTGCCTGCACAGGAGAGCAAAACCTACCTTGTCCTTCTCTACCCGCACGTCTCTCTCTCTACGATTCACTCAAAGGACGCTCTCCCAAAGCCGTGGGTAATCGGGTCGGATTTCACACCCGGGACCAGGCGCACCGGCGAGTGGGTGATGCGCAAGGTGTGCTCAGATTGGGTCAGGTCAGAGCCCACCAGATCCGCGAGGTGAAACCGCGGACGAGGCGAGCGCTAGGTGAGGGACCTCACCCCTGTGCGTTCGGAGGCAACAAGAAGATAACACAAATTCACTTTATATCATACCTGTGCTTCGTATTTCGTCGATGTGGGACTATTAGTCCTGCCCCGCTCTCCCGAGCGCCCGCAGAAGACTCTTTGTGCAATTGCCAAGGCTGCGGGCTTCGCTGCGCTCCTTGCTGGACCAGATGTCTTCGCACTGCTCGCCCGAGTCCGCTGCACCTGAAGGCTGGAGGTCCTGAAGCCTGGAGCTGCTCCGAAGCTGCTTCAACCGTCAATGGTGGTAGGGGCTGGAATACTGTCAAACACAAAACAAGCCTCTCGGCTTAATCAGATCAGCTGGGGACCTTCACCGTGGCACGGCGAAGGTGGTGCACGATGCAGCAGGTCGTGGGACGGCCTAGGCCTGCGTGCCTAGGTCGTCCTGTGATCGGAGATGTGGGTGTGTTCAGGGGAGCATTGTGTGGGTGTAGAGCGGCAGTGGGTGGGCGAAGGATGTTCCTTATGGTGAGGCAGAGCCTCTGAATTGGTCAGCGAGTCGTGCGGAAGTGTGGAGCGACGGGAGCGATTCGCCGGAGGTTGGCCAGAGGGATGGAAGATGGCAGTGGTCAGGCGTGGTCAAGGGGTAATTAAATGAAATGTAAGAAGGAACAGAGAGAGGGGAAGAAGGAGAATGTATCTGGAGTGTTCTAGAAGGGAGGGAGGCAGCGGAGTGGATGGCTCGTAGCTGCCGTAGTCGGAGAAGAAGAACCCTGAGGAAGGGAGCGACGACGAGGATGAGGTCAGGGGAACGCGCGCTTGGTACAGCGCGACGCGAGAGGAAGAGGCGAAGTAGACTATGCTGCTGGTATGGCAGTAAAGCGACGAGAAGGAGGGGAGGAGGTCGCCGGAGCTTGTGGGTTCCTTGGCCGGAGATGGAAGAGAAGAAAATTTGGGGGAATCTCCGCCAAGAGAAGTCTAAAATTGAGCGGCTGGGTTTGGGGATTCTTTTATAGGTGCTGGCCGAACTTTCTAGTGCGTGGAGGGTGCGCAATCATCTCCGACGGTTCGCCGGAGAAGGAAAGTGGGTGGATACCCAAATCCCTCATGCGTTCGAACGAGAGATTGGGATCAAATCAGAGATCGTGGTAAGCCTCAGATGAAAGGGAATTCCTTAGAGAATCTCCCTTCCATTTCTAGGAGGGGATCTCTGAGGAATCAGAGAGTATTCCCTCTCTAATCCTTGCCAGAGCAGGATTCTGCCCCAACAATGGTGGAAGGACTTGATTGCAAAGGTGGCGAGGAAATTAGGGGGCTCTCTGCAATGATTTTCAAAAGATAGGGACCAAATTGTGATTTGGGTGTACTAAATTACAAAATAGGTCAAGATGACCTCCCCTTAGGTCCAAATTTTGGTACAAACCTAATTTTGACCTAAGGAATCCAATGGTGAAGTTGGATTTTAGGTTTGACCACTTTTGACTGGATATTTTGCGTAAAAGCCAAACTCAGGTTAGTTGATGAGCTAGGACCCTAATCTAGGTCAAACTAGGTTCCAAAGGCCAAATTAAGTGTTCTAAGCCCTAAGGAATATTTTTCCATGATTTTTAGAGGGTTTACTTGATTTTTATCCTGACTAGAACCTTATTGATTTAAGCAGGTCTGTTTTAGGGTTACCAAATGTCATTTAATTCCTAAATTGCACATGAACCCATTTCTGATTGACTCAACCCACTTTTTATCTTATTTAAACCATTTGACCTATGTTTTGCCTCTGAGAAATCCCGTTTATGTACTGGAATGGTAAAATTACAGTTTTAACCTTTATTTCATGTTTTCTTCTCAGAGCACTTATTCCTTCATTTAGGCCTTCTTCTAGGTTATGTAGGAGCTTTTATCTTCTTTATTGGGTCAAAATGAGCTAATTATGTCTCATGATGAGGCTCTCATCAACTAGTCTTTGCAGCCAGAGGACGCATTTAGAAAAGTGATGTCACCGAACCACAGTGGTTTTGTTCGTAGTACGGGGAGGGCACATACGTTATCTACCTGGTATGGGACGAAAGGTGCCGTCTCATCTAGTGTCATCAATCAGTTGCATCAAAAAATCAACACACTACAGAGACGAGAGGAAGAAGAGTGAGACATATATAAAGAGTCAAATGGATGCCATGCAATCACAGATGAATAAGACAGATAGTAAGATTGAGAAGCTTCTAACCCTTCTGCTAAAGAAGAGTCAATCAAAGCATCCGTCTTCATCAGATCCCAGTATCCACAAACGAGACGACGACGACGACATGGGTAGAGCTGGTGGCATCGGGGTAGCTGCATAGTGATATTTATACATTTTCTTTTCTTATGCTTTTCATGTAAATATTTTATTTTCATTTTATGTAAATTTTTCATTTTCAAACTTTTTATGTACCATACTTTTTATATTTATGCAATATAAACATCTCTTCATTAGCAAGTCTTTTAAGTATATTTAGTATGTAATTCCATCATTTTGTAATTTCTTTTTAAAAAGAAATTCATACATTTACCGTCGGTTATTTAATTAACCAACTTATAAATGACAGGAAAAATATTTTTCCCGTCGCTTTCAAGACTAACCGACGACAAAAATGTTATTCACGTCACATATTTTCCATCGCTTATAAGTAAATATATATGTTCTCAGTTCTAATGAGAAGCGACGGCAAAAATATTTTTGCCATCACTTATATAACCGATGGTAAATGTATATAGCCGACTGGGAAACTTCAGAAAAAGACACGTAAAGGTAGGAAAAAGGGACGGATGAATGCCGTCGCTTGACAAATAAGCGACGGCACATACACTTACCATCAATTTTGAAATGACGAGGAAAAATCTAAACCGACCTTGGGTGAACACTTTTTTTAACGTCGATTCTAAATAAATCAACAGCAATTGTATTTTCTGTCAATTTTTAACCGACATCGAAATGGTTAATCCGTCATGTGGTCAAACATTATTTTGACGTCGGATGTGCCCTTAAACCAACGGGAAAACGAAATAGTGACGATCATAATGGCGTCGCTTAATGGGGTCGATTAGTAGGGTTTTGCCGTCGATATCTAACCGACGACAAAAGTGAAATATGTTGTAGTGGTCCCTATAACATTTGTGGTTATTAAATTTTAAGAAAACATTAACTGAGGTCTTTCTTATTCCTAGTTTGCTATCTAATTTGGAAAACATGCCATACTTTGATTCCCTCATCTCCCATGTTTTCATTCATCTTAAATGTCTTCCCCAGGGACCATTGTAATCATCGTCTCACACTTGCACCAACCTTAGTGCTTTGGCAATGACTTGCTACAATCATTCACACCCTTATTACTATTCGTAGGGCCATCATTGTCATTGTAGCATTGGCTAATGAGAGGAGGAAGAGGAGGTGAGGATGGCCAAAGTAGGAGGCACAAGGAAAGAAGGACAATTAAGGTGAAGGAGGAGGAAGATGGTGGAGGAGAATAGGAGGTTGAGAGGAGGAGGATGAAGGGCTAGAGAATGAGGTGGTATGGAGGGGAGGAAATGGGTGACAAAGGAAGATAGGAAATGGTGGCTAAGGGGTAGAGTGTAGGAGGAGGGTTTTGGGTAGAGGTGAAGTGGGAGTTTGAAGTAGGTTAAGTTGGTGTCTAAAGGCATCGATGAGGTGATGGGAAGAATAGGAATTTGGGGGACTATGTGGGTTGGAGAGAAAGAATAGGGTATCCATTGAAGGTGAGGTGGAGGTAGAAGATGGTTGGGTAGAGAGGGTTAAGGGAGGTCGAAGAGAGGAGATGAGTGGAAGGGGAGAATTTCGCTTTTTGTTTGATTTTGATTGAATTGGACCTTTTAGTTGGTTTTCAAGATGGGAACTAACTCAATCTTATCGGTTATGATTATGCTAGTCTTTCACTTCAATACATGGGACAACCATAGATAACAAATAGATGTTGTTCCGAAAATGCCATGACAAACTTCTCAAATTGCATACTTGCTATAATCTTTATATTTACATGTCACCATAAAGTTGGTTACTTTTGTAAAAATGCTAGTCAAATTTAGTTCCATCAAAATTATCTACTATTTCAATTTGGAACGTTAGCAAAATGGTTATTTTTCTCTCTAGATTGTATCATCAATGTCAAAAGTGCAATCGCATTGTTCTGCTCTGCCTTTACTCCTCTCTTTACCCCACTAACTTCATCACTTGCCTCCAATGTTGATCTCTTCGATTTGACATTATAAAGTTGAAAGACCTTCAACGTTCTCAAAGAAGACCTTTCATTACCTTTTTGGCCCTCAATCATGGAAAAGATTCCTAAATTTTTAGTGGTGCTAAAAAATTTCCACAACATCGTCTTTCACTCCTCTTACCCATCTTGTGTATGCAGATGATGCAATATTATTTGGAGAGGCATTCTTAATGAAGCAAATGTGTGGCTACACGTATTGAAAGAGTATGAGAAGCACACTCATCAAAAGGTTAATATTTTGAAATTATGGATTTATGTTTCTTCTCAAGTTGCTGAAGGTCGCCAAAGTGCTATCCTAGAAGGTAGCCAACTAATAGAGGTAGATGAAATATATCTTGATTGCCCGATCCTCGATGGGAAGCATGGGAAGCACATGAGGAAAATTCTTCAGTCCAAATGCAATTCCAAATTAACTAGTTGGTAATCATGATCCCTTTCTCAAGCAGAAAGGTCAATTTTAATTAAGAGCTTGTTACTTGCCATCCCCACGTATGTTCACCTGTTTGTTTTGCAAAAAAATTTGTGGTATGATTGATTTAAACTTTTGGGATTTCTTGTGGGCATATAGAAATGACAAAAAACATATTTATTTGCTTGCATGGGAGAATATCCCCATGCCAATTATCTATGGAGGTCTTGGAATGAGGAAAACATACTGCAATAACCTTACTTATTAAAAATAATGTGGAGACTATATATTGACTTAGAATCTTTTTTGATATATCTACTGAAAACAAAATACTATAATGATACAGACTTTTGGGGCGTTTGTCTCCAATTAATCAATCTCCTTTTTCGACAGCAACGAAAAAGGTGCAACATCTTTTATTTGATGGAATCCTTTGGTTGGCGGGAAATGGGATAGACGGATTCAAGACTTTGATGATCTTATTCCTCCAAAAGTTTGCAATTCTCTTCATCCCTTGGTTGTGGCAAATTGAATTAAGGAGGATGGCAGTTGGAATCGAGAGCTTATTTCTCAGTTATATGAATTAGAAGTGGTCGATAGAATCCTAAATATGTGCTTAAGGTAGGATGATAAAGATATTCTAATTTGAAAATCTCACCCAAAAGGTCAGCTCAGAATACATTCAACCTATCAAATGCTCATTGATCGATATTATGTTGCTTATAAATTAAATGCTACAAATCTGAAGCTATTTAAAAAGCTATTGGTGAATGCAACGTAGCTTAACACGCAAAGTTATTTATGTGGAAGCTCCGTAGGGAATGCCTTCCTTTATCCTCAATCATAACAAGAAGAATTGGTACCCTTGCATAGGGTTGTATGTATTGTGAGAATGCATGAATAAGAAAATATCCCCCATCTATTCTTTGAATGCCCATATGCAAAAGCTACTTGGTTTTCAACTAATTTTCTTATACAATGGAACCATTATGCATGGCTACACAGTAGATTTATGGCCTCTTTCCCAACCATAAGCAGCAGCAAGAGGGTCGATCGTGCATTTTTATACTCTTCATGATCTATGTGGCTACATCACTGTGATTATACACATAACAAATTGCCTGTCCAACCATACAAAGTTTGGGAGCAAGTGCAAGCTATGTATCTATTCTATAGGAGAGAGGGAGCTGCAGCATGAAATTATTTCAGTCATGTCTATCAGCTATCCCCTTTTAGAGATTCAACAAGATGGCAGTAGCCTCACCATTTTGGTTGATGCAATAGTGCGAGATGGGTATACTTATGTTGCAATAGTCAAACTAAATGGCATTGATGGAAGTAATTAATTCAATCCATGCGTTCAAACCCTTTTGTAGCTCTACAGAGGAGTCGGATGCTTGTGCCATTATGCATGGAATTCAACTTGTCTTGGATATCGCTGATAGGAATATTACCATTAAGAGTAATCATACTTCTAATCCTACTCAAAATATTATGGAAGCAAAACAACCTCATTGGACAACAAAACATATTGTAGAAGAATACAAAGTTCTGCTACAGAGAAATACCACATTTAAAGCCACTCATGTGCCTAGATTGTTTGTTCAAAAAGCTCTCATTATGTAGCTAAATTTTGTTTTAATCTTGATCTACAAAGAGATTGGTTCACATCCAACCTTCCTTCTGACATGTAATTGCGATGTATGGTTGGTCTTTACTTCAATGGATAAGCTTAATTTTTTACCCAACGAAAAAAAGAAGAAAATTCTGCAACATGCATTGCAGCTGTTCGAGAAGACTTCAAGGACATATATACCACCTTAGAACAAAATATTATAAGTTGATCAGTTATTAGAAATAAACTAATAAACTAAAAAGAATTAACATAATAATGTGGAAATACCACGACCTTGGGATACAGATAAGGATGTCATATCCAAATTTAAGGAGAAGGAAGTCTGAATGTATACGCCATGCACTAATCAATCTCTCTTTGAGATATACAGAGATTGTGGGAATATACGATCGACGTCTATGGGACGAAGAAACAGGGAAGATTTTCAGCGATTCGTAATATTTCCACTTTGGCTCATAGCTTTCTCAACCGAAACATCGTTGGAAAAATCCCTACGGTTATTTGTCACGTATGGAAGAAAGATCTCTCAAGACGATATGGCGATCTCAAACCATGCATTTGGCCTATTCTTCAAGTCCACGGTTGGAAATCGTCGATATCGATAGGAGGATTGCACGTTTAGAAGAGCGCGCGCGTGCGCAACTGTCCACGTAATAGGAGGTAAGATTAAGACATATGACATGACACATCCAAAGTGTTTCACGTCCTTAAATCCCATCTAGTGGATTACAATGTGGTGCAATCCCAATCCTTGAGATCTCCCGTATCTCCAACCTGCCTATGCAAATCATTGCTTCTCAGGGTACGCTTGCTTTGCGGTTAAGAGGTGAAACAGAGGATAGCAGGTGAGATAGGGTGGAAATGGAATGAAGTTTAAAAGAGTTTTTCTTTTCGTATGTATTCATCCTCTTTTATTACATCAAAATTTACTAATATTATTTTTTTTACATATAATTCAAAAATGTTACCTAACAATTACAATCTATTTCATCAAAATTCACGTTCTCTCATCTTTTACAACATCAACATACCAACCATTAATAATCCTACCAATCATTACAATCCAACCAATCAAATACCTTCTATATTTATTCCACTCTTATTTCATCCCAGTATAAATTATCCCCCTGCCAAATACAACCTCAAGGTAAGCATTTGACCACACGAATGACGTGTCTCCCGAACGTGTACTTGGTCTAATTAATCGTATGGCAAGGCTGCATTTGGCAGTCATATAGCAAATGGAATAGTGGATAGTAGCTAGGTTAAGAGGGAGTTAGGGGGAGGTGGGCATAAGATACTAAGCACGTGTCATGAGATCCATTGATTTTTTTTTTTTTTCACGTATAACCCACAAAATATTACTCAATAAATAATCATGAGCATCACGATTTCCCATATATAATAACCTTAAACATGCAGCGTCGTTTTTTCCAAAAGCATGCGTTGTTTGTCATGTTCAAGTTCGGGATATTATTCCAAATCCAATCCAATGTTGCGTAGAGGTCAGATCGATGAGGTGTGAATCAAATTGGAGTAAGAGAATAGCACACGCTTCCCATCTTCCTTAGAAGGGGTTTTGAAATCGTGAACCAAAATGGTCGACTTTAGTATCTAGACGTGGGGGATGTGGAGACGTGAGTTAGGCGAAGATTTCCATTTTTTGTCCGACATTATTTAGTCGTCGGTGAAGGGTTGGTGGACATCCGCATCGTATGTGTCGACGTCAAACAAAGCTGCTTCTGACGTTGGTTGCTAATGGTAGCCCTCTGAAGATAATGCTTTCTGCATATATGACATTGCTGCATTTGTTTAAAAGTTTGGCAAGAGTAATTAAAGTTCGATCCCTTTTAATTAATTGCTTCCCCTTTGTGGAGGGATCGAAAAGAGGAGTGTCCGGGAAGAAAATCCAAGAAAAGCCAAAATTCTTATATGTCTAATTATTTAAATTGTTGGAAATTGTAAATTGCTTAAGTCCGTTTAAGGACGTCGCTATTTACACCCAACATCTTTGATATCCTTGATAGTTCCATTCGATACGTTATCTTTTGACAGGCTGTTGGTGATATATATATGCTTTTATATTCTGAAGATATCCGCACATCACACAATAAAAATTATGGGGCCCTTGTAATATGCATCACATATAACAGTCGTAAAGGGGGATTATTGCACCCATTGTAGCATTAGAAGCACCATGCAAATCGATCACTGGAAAAGTTCTCTTCATCATAGTACGAAGCCCTGCAATATACCACAAGATGCGTGATATATATATATATATGGGATAGTACTAAAAATAAATAAAACAAGTATCAAATATACACCATCCCATTAAAATCTAATGTTTCGTAAAGAAATTATAAAAAATAACATGTTAATTTCATACTACATATTAACAACAAATTTTTCTTTTTTTGTAATTGAAAATTTTCCATCATGAATAATACTTTCTAAATATACCAATCAATTAAAAATCTTCATCGAGTTGAGTACTCCAAATGCAGAGACAAAATATTACTTGCTTTCACAAAAAGAAATCGCATATGTAGTTGTAACTATTCAGAAATGATTGTAACATAAACTTATATTATAAGTATTCCTTATAATAACAATGTTAAGATTTTGTATTACAATTGAAAACTGACTTGTATTACGACTATACATCTAGTTGTAATACAAGTAATAACTCAAAATTACTTGTAATACAAACTTGTATTGCAAATATTCTTTGTAATAGAAGTGCTAAAATTTCTTTTACTAATGAAGCTGACTTTTATTACAACTACACGAATAGTTGTAATACAAGTAAAAATTCAGAATTATTTGTAATATAAACTGATATAAAAAAATATTCTTTATAATAGAAGTGGAAAATTTTATATTACAAGTAAAAATTGACTTTTATTACAACTACATATGTAACTCTAATACAATTAAAACCTTAAAGTTGTTTGTAATATAAATTTGGTTAATTACTGTTACGACCCGGTTCCCGAAATCCTACAAGACACGAGACCAGACCGACTCGACTGATCCCAAGACCTAGTCGTCCAACGAAAAAGTAACCAAACAGAAGGAAAGTAAACCACATTCACTATGCTAAGCAACTAACAGTAACAAAAGCACAGCAGCAAAAAAGTAAAACTACTACATTACACACCACTACAACAGTAGAAAAATAACCAGGTACAAGAATATAAAGTATAGAATGTAAGAGTACAAACATAAAGGTGCAAGAGTCTACTCACTACTACAAAAGAGTACAGCAAGAGAAACTACACCTACTGGGTTCTACTAAGCCCAGCACCCTCTACAGTCGTAGGCTCTAGCTGCTCAACACCTGGACCTGAAAAGGGTTATAAATACACGAAGTCAGCGAACGCTGAGTAGAGTAGCAACCAACTAACTAAAGAAGTAAAAGTGGACAGGTAGCTATTATTTTCCAATTACATTATTTCACATATCATTTCTTTTCACCCATTTGCTTATTTATCGGATCTCTTTCTTGATCTCGAATGTTCCTCGTGGGAACAATCTTGATTGCAGCCTATTCCGAAGAGTAGAAGGCACACGTGGTGCTCTCCTGGCCGGGAAAGTCCCCTGTGGTGATCCTACACCTAGTCAATCACCTCAAGGTCACGGATAGACGTAACGGTAACTACGGCAAGCACGATAAGTGCACAAGTAGTTACCCCGCACTGGCACGCGATCAGTCATTTCCGTTAGCAGGTGCGCCCAAAGTACAGCACGGAACTAGTATAGGGCCTAGCCCTCTCAGTAACAAGGGTCTAACCCCTCTCAGTAACCAAACAGGGGTCTCGCCCCTCCACAGTCCGCGCACTCTCGCTTGATTACACTGTTTGCCTAGAGGGCCTAACAAGTCGGTGTAGGGCGGTTAGCTGAACCCTTGGCCTCGTGGGGTGGCTAGCTCTCTCCTTACATTAGTAGCTTTCCCCGATACTGTGCACGCGAGTGCCAAGAAATTGGTACAGAGTGGCCAATCCTAACCCTGGGTCCCACCCAAGGGCGACTAGCTCCACTCTGCACTAAACAGGGGGACAGTTGCTCTCCTTGGTACTCCGTACTCAAGGGCCAGCTCACTTCCCCACTCTCATTACCAGATGCATTCCATTTAATTCTAAGAGCTCTACTCCTAATTCCCCGTAGGGTTCATGCTCATATTCCTCAGACTATGCCATACCAGATTTCATCATTTCTATTTCCATTCTCAGGTTACACACATGCAACTTGTATTGTTATTGTTCACATTTTCCATACACAGGTTATACACAGGTAGCTCGTATTTCCATCATTCACATTACCATTCTCAATTTATATACATGCAGCTCGTAGTATGTCATTTAACGTATACAACAGAAATTTATATGCAACAGTTTGCTAGCACAAGTACTTTACATTTCACAGGCAGCTGTTATTTATTTACAGGCAATTGTTATCATTCTATCTACTCATTCAAGATTGCAATTCAATCATCCATTACAGATATTTCAAGTGTTTCTTATCCTAGGATTCATGTCATATCCTAGGTTCTAATCATTCATTCCACAGATGCAATTAGGTTATAATTAAATCAAGGGGAAGCCACTCTACCAGTAAACCCAAGAGTATTGGGGGCTTGAACAAAAGGCTCACATGCCTCAGCATGCCCCGAACCTGTAACGAAACGAAGTCCTATCACAAGAAAACTATCAAAACAGTATGGAAAACCTTCTAACAAGTAGAGGAACTCACAAGGAACACATCGGTATCTTATTTGCGTAAAACAGAACTCAAACAGACCCTAAATGGGTCAAAAATAAGGTTTCTATCTCAAATCAGACGTCTGGAACATCTTCTAGACGTCTTAAAAGGGTCTACTAACATACCTAAGTCTCTGCGCCAATCCTCAGACGTCCAAGAACTCTTCTGGACCGTCTTAACCCAGCTCTAGATGTCCGACCACCTCTCCAAATGTCTGGAAGTGCCTATAGTCGTTTGGTAAGCTCCCTAGACATCTGAAAAGCATGGGAGGGCATGTTCCATGCCTTCCCAAAGCAAATCCTGCACGCAGACACCCGATTTTCTCAAAACGGGCATGCAAAAAGGGATCGGTGGAGCGGCCTGCATAGTCGTATCCGCAAAGAGAACATACCTTCGTGAAGCCTTCTCCTCAGACGTCTGGAAACACCTCCAGACATCCGCACCGTCGTCTGGAGGTCACTCCAGACATCTGATTCTAGGAAAAACCTAGAACCAGGACCTGCTTCCGCTGCTCCCACACTGCGCGTAGCCGCTCCGCACCCTCTCGCCTGCAACTCTGGCTGCAGCAGTGTCGGGGAGGACCTCCCCGATGCACTCCTCCGCCTCGCACACGTGCCGCTCCGGCCGTGCGCTCACCGGTGAGCTCCCACACTAGCTCGCAAGCTCACCTCCTCTCTTTCTTACGTCGCTCCTCCTCTCCTTCTCACGCAGCTCCTCCTCTACACCTCTCTCTCTCACTCTGTGAAGAAGAGAGGAAGGTGGCTGGTGGCTGAGGAGGAGGGGTTTTATAGATCGGGTTTAGGGTTTGCTTGGAGGCGAGGGAAGAGAGAGGAGGAAAAACAAGGGGTACTGTCTGCACGTAGCATGCGTGCAGATACAAGTTCGTACCCAAGATTTTTAATTCCTAGACGTCTAGGAAGGTATCCAGACATCTGACCCACAGCCCAAATGTCTTAGAAGGTTCAAACAACACAAGTCTTAACAATTATATTTCAAAAATATGATATAAATCAATTTGTAATATAACTCAGCATTTATGTGAAAAGTTATTTTCTAAAAATAATATAATAATTAATTGAATACATTTCAAATAAAAAAAATGATTTTCTAAATCACCGTTAAAATTATGCAGTGATTTCCATCAATAAAGAATATCATCAAACAAATACAATTGTGAATTATTTTTTTATCTTCTGAGTACGTTACTTTTCCTTTATATATATATATATATATATATATATATATATATATATATATATAATAAAAGGAAACATCGAGTCAACTCATATTAGCTCATTTTTAATCTCATTCGTCACTGTACACTCACCCACGCTTTCCCCTTTTTCAGTCACGAACATTGGCACGTAAAGTAGCATACGTTGTGCAATGCACCATAATATCATTGTATTGTAGCGGTAAAGATGTTCAGGGTTACACCCGGGTCTAATTAATAAAAATTAGGATGTGTTGGAGTAGGAAAATGTATGTTGCAACATATGTTGCAATATCTAAATCTCTACTCACCTAAGTGGTTTTAGCTAGTAGTTTTAACCAATGATTTCAATTAATGCGTTTGATTTTTCATCGATGGAATTACTTTTTATAAATGAAAATTTACATTTTATAGGAGAAAAATCACTTTCTACACATCGGTGAAGTAAAAAGGTATTTTTTATCGGTGGAAAGGAAAAATACACCAATGTATTTTTATTTTCCAACAATGTGTGTTAGTTTTCCACTTATGGAAAACCACATTCGAATATAAAATATCATTTTTTAGTCAAAGTTGTAAGTTAGCAACCTACAACTTCATTTTTTAGTAGAGAAAGCCATTTTCTACTAATGGAAAAGCAAAACATCAGTATATTTTGATTTTCTACAGGTGGAAAATAACCCTCGAATAAAAAATAATTTCTTTTAAGTCAAAGTTGAAGGCTAGCAATCTATAACTTCACTTTTAAGTGAAGTGGAAAGCTATTTTCCATAGGTGAAAAGATGAAACACACCGATGTACTTTGATAATCAACCGGTATATTTTGATTTTCCACCAGTTGAAAATTAAATACACCAGTTGAATCACTCTTAGGTAAAGAAAGCTATTTTTCACGAATAGAAAGGCAAAACACACCGATGTGTTTTGATTTTTTACCTGTGAAAAACTACTCTTGAATAAAAAATATTTTCTTTTGAGTCAAAGTTGAGGGTTAGCAACCTTCAACTTTACTTTTGGGTGAAGTAGAAAGCTATTTTTCATAGATGAAAAGGTAAAACACACCTGTGTATTTTGATTTTCAACTTTATTTCACCTATGCAATGTAATTCTTCGAATACAAATAATTTCATTTGGTCAAAGTTGTAGGTCGCTACATACAACTTCACACCAATGTATTTTACAATAAGTGGAGGCATGCATTGCATAACACGTTTCAAACATGCATTTTTTTACTTTTCTCTAAAAATTATCACCGATAATTTATTGAGTATGGACAAAGTCAATCTAAGTCAATCACCTAAAATGTCTAGACTCAAATTGTTAAGTAATTCTTAATCCTTTACATCACACTATTTATTTTCATGGGTTTCTTATGTTAGATTATTTTTAAAGGTGTTACAATGTACCTTTGTTGAAATCCTGACATCCTCTTTAGAGTTCATGCGATTCGATCAACCTACTTACAATAAATGACAGCTCTATCACATGATGCACTCTTTATCCATTCTAAAGGCAATCCTTTCCTCCTACTAAAAGGAGTTTGATTCTAATAGCATTTGAAATGACCAAAGCTTAAGTTCGAGATTTAATTGAGAAAAACTATCCTAAACAACTTATTAGATATGAACCTAGAGAATCCCAAACAACCATCCAAAATGTTTAACTCTAAATTATTAAGTAAAAACTCCCGATACTTTATATCATATTATTTATTTTCATGAGTTTCTTAGATAATTGATGTTTTAATGTCTAAATTAAAAGCATATAGCCTCAACAGTACATTGCTCATAGCATCAATGGCTAGTGCAACAACGTTGTTCTGCAATGCTGTAGTGTTGTAACATCAATCCCATGCATGACCTATAAATATGTTTGAAAACTAACCATCTTCATTATTCTCTCTCTACACTTTCACAACCCCTTCCATCCTCCTACAATAGAGTTCACCTTTCTTTGCCCAACGTCTAGCCAACACCCTCAAAAAGCAATAACAATCATTTCACTACTAGAAGATACAAAATTACATCGCCTCTGTCCTTACTTCTAAGTAGGGCTATGCACAAGTTGGGCTCAACATGCAATCCAACCAAATCTTCCGGTGCTCCAGGTTGGGTAGGATTACATTTTCAACAACCCATTAAAATATGACATGCAGGTACATAAACATAAAAAGTAACGTAAAATGCAAAATAAAAGGTGTGAATGTATGATCCTCACTTGATATAATTTTTTTATACAAAAAAATACTGACATATATTGAGATCCACCATTATTGAAATCAATAATAAATTTATTTTATATAGGTGTAAACTATTGAAATCATCTTTGGAATCACTTTACACAAGTGTAAAATCACTGTATACTAATGCAAAATCACCAGATCAACTTCAAAATCACTTTGTACGGATATAAAACTATCATATCACCTTCGGAATAATTTTACACATAAAAAATAAGATTATACTAGTATAAAATCACCCCATACTAATTTATCACCAATCCATAATCACCAAATTACCTTCAGAACAATTTGGCACCAAAGAAAAATGAGATTGCACCAGTGCAAAATTACCACCGATTGCACCAATGTAAAATCACCCCAAAATAATTTATCACTAATACAAAGTGATTTATCACAAGTATAAAATTATTTATCACTTATGTAAACATAATTTATCACATATACATTTTAATTCAAATTAATGATTTTTTTCAATATGATGAGACTCATATAGCAAACCTTACGTTTTTTATTTCTTTACATTAAATACAATTATCAAGTAAGTACCACATTAACAATACCTTACCTTACATTTTACGTCTCTTTGTATTTCCCTATGTTTTAGCTAAAACACTGGTTGAATTAATTTGAGTTTGATTGAAGAGTAATCCAATCCAACTCAACTGGAAACTCCTATAAAATTTTCCAATGTTTATTTTTTATACATATATTATATATATTAATCTAAATGTTCTACGATTTCTTAGACTCAGATGAAGCGGCATTTATTAGATCCATTACATTCAAAACCAAAAAGTCAAATTACCATTTACCATTTCCTCTACCCTTTCCAACTCATGGCCGAGCACTTTTTGGTTATAAGATTTAGATTATTTCTTTTTTGTTTGTGTTTAAAATTCTTCTTAATTTTCACTTGATTTATTTGCTTTATTATAACTTGAATGGTTGTGCTTTTAAATCTTTGGTTATCAAGTGGGAAATATGTAAGAAAAAAATCCAAAGTTCAACTAATCAACAATCTACTCTAGGTCGACCTAGTTCTATGGGTTGAGTTGCATTGAGTTAGACCATAACAAAAGTTGAATTGGATTAAAAATATTCAACTCATAGACAATGAGTTAGATGTAGGTCATAACGTGACCCACGTGCACCCACGTACAATCCTTAATGTAAGTTTTCTATGCAACTCCATATTATGCAATCCAACCATGTAGATCTACTTTGGACTATTTAAATTAGAAGTGCATCAAATGTCATATTAATAAGATAGGCGTAGTTCATTCACCTAAAATAGAAAAGAAGAAAAAGGTTTTTTCCTAATTTCAAGTAATTTTGAAAGATCGTGCTTTTCAAGCTTTTACATGGAAAGGCCAATCCATCAGAGCCATAGAATTTTTTTTAAAAAGTTAGAATCTAAAAAGCCACGAACCGATCCTTATGGTTGAATCGGAGAGATAGACATTACACATTAAATTATGAAAGGTCATTGCACTCTATGATGGCAAGGATCGATATCCCTCTCGATTTTACTCCCATTCTGATTTAGTTACTGAGATGGTTATGTGCATCATCTTATTACAAAGAGAACGATATGTATAGGCATATGAAAGGAAATACAATTCCTTTACTCTTTCATGATGGATGACGATTGAAACAGCAACACCCAGCAACAGATGGTATCTAGCATGTGAACCCATCTGAAGATGATATCACGCCAGGTTCCATTTTCCTTTTACATCAGGAAGAAGGATGAACCAAGGACAGATGAGTGGTTCTCACCCAGGTTGCCGCCCCTAAGGCATTCCAGATTCATCACATCAGAATGGTCAACGAAGAGATTCACCTGAAGCAGCCAGAAGATTCTTGCATATAACTCAGCATAAATAGCAATACTGAAATCAGATGAAGCAAAGGTATTCGTGAAATAGAGTAATTACCTTCAGCCCATAGCGCTTGATGAACCATTCAGATGTGTCTGGACTAGAGGCTTCAAACATGGTTCTCTTGCGTCCCAACCGGCTTATGATCTTCGCAATGATGTCTGCACAGAGGCAGTTTGCATACTTGCACATATCATCAGCATCGATCATGATCATGTCTGCACCTGCTTCCAAGCAACTTTCAGCCTTTCTGATCATCAAATCCACATCCTCAATGGTTTCTGTTTCACGAATAAAAATCAGCCGGTTTACCGAGGCATGGTCAAGTTATCGTTTGAGTGAAACAATTAAGAAAATCGGCACCAGAGATATCTGTTCTAATAAAAGGTTTGATACATTGAAATAGTATAAAATTTGTGGAAATAAAAAAGTAACAAAGCATGAAATCTAAACAAAAATTGAATCTATAACGAGCATGACCATTCTAAGTGATTGGAAAGTCCAATGAAGCCCCAATATTTCAAAAGAATGTTAACAAAGCATGAATTAACATTAGGAACAGCAAAAGATGAGAGCATTGAGCATTCTCTTAATAGTAAAGCAATATGTCATAAGCAAATTTGCTAACGATGATATAATAATAGCCTAGTTCTTCACCAGACTAGCAATTTCTACATACGTAATGATGAAATTGGAAAGCACGTGACAAGTGATCCTGATGAGAAAATGTAACTAATACATAACAGATCACAAGCTCATATTACCAGTTCCTTGAGGAATAGGGGCTATAAGCTCCATAGCCTCTATTCCCTGATGTAGGAATCTCTGAGGCCTCAAATCTGACTGCAAACTGTGGCTTTGCTTTTAGGCCCATACTCTTGCTCAGGTGTATCAATCTTAAGAAGGTTTCTTCAGGCATTTAAGTGTATTCACATCAAGTTCAATTGTATCAAAGCCCATTTCTTTGCACATTATGGTCAATGAACCTCCAACTCATGCATGGGGAAGAAAGACAGATGCTGACAAATTACAGGTCGAAAGTAATGCAAACCTGAACATAGTCCCTAAAAGATGCATTGGGCCCTCTATGAAGCAGATGGTCAGACCAGTCACCCGTACTAACATAGACATCATGACCATGTACCATGTCGATGATTTCTTTTAAGAAATCCTTTGACATTTGACATTAAACTAACAAGCAACCAGAAAGCTTCAGCCCATCAACAAATTGCCCCATAGATTCAAAAATATCCTGCATGAAACCCAAAAGTATGGTTAACCTAAAAATCATCAAATACCTATTGGAGGATATTAAAAAGAATCTTAGATAGCATCTAAAGGATGAAAAGTATGTACATGCAATATTAACCAACTAAAAGATCTTAGCAGCAGCAACTGTAGCAACAAGTAAATATTCTTCAACAGCAATTATCCTATGTTGACAGACCAAGGAAGGATAGCTTATGTTTTCCTGTATCTAGATTAAGTATTAATTTTTTCCTTATTTATCTTTTAGAACATCATCATGACATCCTACATTGGTCCCCAGTGCATGAGTATCATTTGTGGCCTTTGTTGGAATCTAGAGCATGAAAACATTTGAGGTCCGTAATCCATTACATCCTAACATTCCTCATTCAGCTACATTAACACCATTTTTTTTTACTCATTCAAAAACAAAACTGGCATTATCCAGCCACCAAGGGGTTAGCTCAATGGTAAAGCCCCCTATTAGCATCGTAAGAGGTCATGAGATCAAATCCCATGACTCACACATTTACCTTCTCAAAAGAAAAAAAAAAGACACTGGGATTACGTAAAAAGAGTACCACAATGTAAACCCAGAAAAAAGTGAGAAGTGACTGTGAAGTCTTCATAACTTGTATTGAAGCTTTTTTTTTTTTTGAAAAGGGAAAGGGTGGTTATCCTTGTGATAACCACCCCGAATTATTGTATTGAAGCATTTTGGGTGGCTGATTTTCAGTCTACTGGGCCAAAACGCAATAAGTTTTTAAGGTTAGCCTTGTTAGTTTTCCAAGTTGGGCTTGACTTAGGTAGGAGTTGTTACAAATGGCATCTAAGGAGGTAGCGACCATTTGAAGTTTTATTAAATTATTAAAGCATCACCTTCTTACTATAGATTGTCCCACATCTTCATAATACCAAGAGTGTCATGCATAGCACCATCCACATTAGGGCACTCCCCTTTAAACACTACACGATTACAAGACCACAAAATGTTCCACCCTTCTACTCTTAGACCGAAATCACCTTGGACCAGAGGCAACTCTACCCACTGCCAACATGCAGATCTGGGAAGAATCAACCCACTTAAGGCTCACTTTCTCCCAAACTTCTATAGCAAAAGGGCAAGTGAAAAGGACATGTGGCCAATTCTCGATAGCATTCGAACAATGGACACATGCCACATCCTCAGTGTAGAAATCTTTTGTCTACGCCGCTTAGATTCAACCTTCTCCTTTTCAAAAGCCAAACAAAAATCTTCACTTTCGGGAGCATTCTTGCTTTCAAAGGAATTTGATGTCTTTGATGACACCACCTTTGGCCTCCCATGCAAGAAACTATAGATGATCTTCAGAGATCCCCTACCAGTCCCCAGCTCCCATCTATCTGCCTCTCCTGAAAAGGGTCAAAAAAAGAAAAAAAAACATTATCCTGCAGTTACATAAACTCCTGTACCCTCTGATTAGACAAGTTGTATAAGGATATGCTACATTATAAAGGCGGACACACATCTACTTTTTCTTAATTATGCTGACTACTAAGTTAGGATCTTTTAGAAGTGGTATCAAAGTAAAGAATGCATTTGTCATTCTGTGGTCAACAAGTGAAATTAACTTTCACAGGCCACTTTCCCTGCTAATTGAGATCCACTTTACTTCTTTTTGCAAGCTGGAGTTTAATTCCCAAACAGAGCGTAGGGTAGTTTGAGGAAGCATTACTGGAGATAGGCATGAGAAGATAGCACTCATCAGCTAAGAGACCTAGGAAGGCTTCTTGTTGAGTCCTATGCTTGATTCAAGCAAGTTTAATGACTGAAGGAACAAACCTTACACCTTGCTTGCAATTGATTGCTACTTAACGGTCTTCCCTGCTGCTAGCCTTGGAGGCTGAAGCTTTCTTTTGAAGCTTCCAATCCTAGCCATGCCAAATACCAAGCTTTTGACCCTAATGGAAGCAGGCCGCCTCATGAAAGCAAGTAGAAGGTGATTTTGTGAATAATTCTATCCCTATTACTAGCTAGAAATGTGGGAACTAACTGCCTTGTAGGCTTGTAGAGCTACAGGGTACATTATAAAGGTGATGATGAAAGTCACCTCTAAAGCCTGTATAAGCCACCTCTAAGGTCCCATATTGTCTGGTTCTTGACTAATTGATTTATTCTATAAACCCGGTTGAGAATGATAAAATTCATGTAGGGAAGGTTGAACCACTTCCAAAAATAGTTCTTTCCGAAAAAAAAAACTTCTAAAATAGTACCACATTGTAAACTCCAAAAAACTGAAATGAAGTTAAAGGATTGAAATTTGCAATTTTATAACTTCGCTCTAAGTATTCTAGGTGGTTGATTTAGGTCAATTGGACCCAACCTCAACAAGCTATTAAAGTCAAGTTTTTCCACAGGCCTGAACCCGTTTTTCTGAAATGTGTAGTTTCAAATAAGAAAGTCTACAATATCTCAAGCCAAAACAAAAGAGGGTCCATATTTTAATAGACACATGCATCCATTAATATAGCTCATGAGATGGCATTTAATATATCTTACTCTTGGCAGAGTCCGTAACACTCAATCGATATTGATATAGTTTCCGATCACAAATGAAAGCAACTTACCTATCTAGTTGTTGGTGTTTTAGCCATTTGTCAGGTACTTAAGAACTATGTCTCAGGTGCTTAAAACTATCATGATTATTGTTCCATGATCAAAAAACCGAAGTTTAGCATTTACATCTTTTATAAGAGACTTTTCCTATCATGAGGACAGACATTATCCTATAAACCAATCAAGGTACAGAACTTTGTATTCTTACCGATTACATAACCTAGATGTAACGAACTGCGAGTAACAACCAGGTCCATAGAATGATTAGCAACCTATGCCTGACGTACAAGTTAGTGCTCAGCTAACTAGTAGCGCCACTCCTGAAACAGGTTCAACAAGTTACCCTGAGCTAACTGGTCAGCAACCCAAGCTATGGTTGATCTTTGTCGAATGAGCCACTAGGTGTCATATCTGAGTTATATAATAGCTAACAAAATTTTGAAAAAATAAAGATTCTACAATGAAGAGATCTTTTTATCTACCTTCTTTATCTAATACCTGAAGCAAAAATAATATTTTATCACAAGTCACATGAGCACAAAATCATCCTTCCACACTCACGAATAACAATTTTGCACAATATACTAAACTTCACCAAAAGCCAGTGATGATTTCCTGCTTATGTGGTTTGCAATAGAATATTTTGCTTGCATAATGTTGCAAATAAAACCTAACGACCAGAAAAAGCATCTTACAGAAACTGTGGACTCTATGAGCCTGGCCTACACGAAACTGAGTTGTAACAGTCTTGAGGTTGGGACAAATTTAAGCTGTCAAATTTATATGAACTCACATCATACTTTCCATTGAGTTAAGAGTATGGGTTCCACAAAGTCGTATCCTTGTAGACAAATGGCACACCCTCTAGAAGAGCACAGGAATATGAGAAGGGCATGAGCAATGATGGATTGGTCATGCGTTAGGCCAAATAATTCAGTTTTTCATCCTGGAAGCCAGTAAGGACAAAATAAGAGAGAGTAGACACAAGAGACTCTAAGCACTAATGTATGCTACAATCCCTGCTCAACATCTAAGAACTGCAATTCTAAACTTTCTAAGACCTTCAGTTGTCTGCATAGATCATGGACAAAGCATATCCAAGACATTATGTATATAAGTTTAATGGTAGAGGGAACAATGAAGGGATAAATGTAAAATTTGGTACATATATAGTGCATTTCAAATAAAGATGTTTTTAAATACTTGCAGCTCATTTTTCTACAAGATGGTGAAATTAATAGAAATGTTATGTATAGAATAAATGCAGAGTGATTGAAATAAAGGGGAGCATCTAGTATTCTATCTGATAAGAGGGTTCCTTTAAAAGTTAAAAATACTATAGAACAACTGTAGACGTGTCATGCTATATTGTTCCAAATGTTAGGCCGTCAATTATAGGCATGTGCAAAACATATCTGTGACAAAAATGATGTTAAGATGGATGTTTGGTCATAGAAGGAAGAAGCATATTTCAAATGAGATTATCTGAAAAAAGGTTGGGATGACACCAATAGTGGATAAAATACGAGAGACATCTAAGGTGATTTAGACATTTGCAGAGAAGATCAGTAAATGCCGCAATAAGTAGATGTGAGGAGTTGGCAGTTGAATCTGCGATGAGGGGTTGAGGAAGACCAAAGAAATCTTGGAAGGAAACTATCAAGCATAATCTCAATTGCTTAAAGCTAAAGCTAGAAATAGATCAAAATAGATTTGAGTAGAGACAAAAAATCCATGTAGCCGATCCACTTAGCGTGAGCAAAGACTTAGTTGTTGTTGTTGTCATATGGACTAAAGGGCCTATCCTGCTAATGAGGCATATTGAGATTGGCCAATCTCATTATTTGAAACTAAATGAACTCAACCATCACTTGTCAAAATCTTGATGCCAAATATTTATTTTGATGCTTGTCTCACTCCCACTTCCGACAGCTGACCTTCTAGTTTACCTTCTTTCCACTCCATCCCACCAACATACCTTCTAAACAAAAAGCAATCTCCCAGGATACCAGTGGGTTCTTGACCGTCTAATAGAAGTTGTACAAATGGCTTAAGGGGCCAAAAGAGACAGAGCATTGATTATGACTTGAAAATAGTAGTATGTTAAGTAAGTAGCTACCTTCATTTTCAACAACAATCAGAGATGGTGGTAGAAGAGAATCAAATATCTTCTTTCATGCTACATTTCCTCCTCCCCATTGTGAGCTTTTGCAGCCAGAGCACCTTATGTTCTATATTTCTGGGTTCTAAAGGCAGTTTTGCCAAATAAAACCTCAAACAATTCTCTCATTCCTCCTCCTATCCTCAATGGCTGCTCTATTCCGAACATCTGCCTCAAGTTTTTTTCTTAATGACCCCAAATTCCTCACAATCAAGTACACAGAATCCTGCATGCACTACCAAGCAGAGCAACAATGAGCTTTAAGGGCGACATGATAGCAGTATGCATACACTTGAAGGAAAACATGATGTTATTGGGACTTATCCCATGATCAATAGGACATCTAGCAGGATGGCTATCACTCTACCAAAACAACCACGGAATCTATTTTTCATAATGGCTAACTTTGGCCTATTTCCCAACCTGTAAAAATTATGATTATCAAATAGCAACATGACCGTGCAGTTGATAAGTGAAAATAAGCTAAAGGCCCTGCAGGACGAGTATATGCTTTACTCTCCTCAAAGAACAAGTGGGGAGTATAATGCTTATTTATAAGCCACCATGCACTCCAACGTTCCACGTTACACAACGTAGGATTAAATCTCAACTACACATTCTCTCAACACATGCAACAGCTCCATCCTCTTTTTTTTTGTTTTTGTTTTTTTCTGAAAAGATCAACAACTCCACCTTAACTTCACAAGAAAATACTACTCAACTGAAAGATCCAAACACAACTAGTGATGCACTCCCAAATATGCAACTGGATACCCAGAATTCCCTCTTTCTTCAGCTCACAATTTAAGCTCCTCCACATCGATCGCAACTCCCTGACCCTTCGCAGCATTCGGCGTTCGGATATACGAAAGAAACCTTCAAGATCCTCCACCTTAGAACCCCATCAATCATCTCTTCTTCCACTTCCATTATTACATTTCCTTAACAAGTAGGCGTGCGTGTGTGTTAATGAGAAAGAAGAAAGGAAGAAGAAGAAGAAGAAGAAGAAGAAGAAGAAGAAGGACCTGGAGGGCGTTGCGGGAGAGGAGGGTGTAGTGGGGCCCACGCATCTCGTCCTCGATGAAGCTCTTCCACCTGTAGTAGTGGTAGTGGTAGTAGTAGTAACGAGAGGAGGACCCCATTTCCCCCCGTTCTCTCCACAAGTCTCCTCCTCCTGTGTCCATCGATGCCTCTTCCCGTTTGGAATTTGGGTCACTCTTCTCTGTTCTCTCCCCGGCTTCTTCTCCTCCTCTTCTCTCTCGCTTGGAGGAATGGTGACGAAGGCTGGAGCTGCTTCTGGAGAAATCGCACGTTCTCCGCTTGCTCCTTCAATCCCACGTACGCACCTGAAATGGACTCTTTTGGTCCTGTTGCCTGTTTTAAAATTCGGATCGGATTGATCCGATTGAGCGGATCCGAACAAAAAAAGATAATGATAAAAAGGGTTCATCGGTCAATTTACGTTATAGATTCATGAATCATATAAGATTTATGTAAACTTGGTTCAATCAATTGAATCAACTAAATTAAATTTTCCGATTGAATCACTATCTAATTTAAAAAAAAAAAAAAGACTGGTGCATCTCTCTTTACCTTATACTAAAAACACTTCACCTCCAACTTCTCTCGCTCTTACGCTGAGCCTAATCCTATGTATGTTTCTCGCTACCAAGCTTTGTTATCAACGATGTTGTCCGTCAATCCTTACCTCGTCAAAACGATGTTGGACCGACCATCTTAAAGTTAGCTCCTCTCCCTCCTCTCCTTCCCTCCTCTTAGTCATATGCCACCCAACCTTCTGCCTTAACCATTCGTCCACCTCCCTCCTCCCCACCTCAACCCCCACCTCTCCTCTCCTCCTCGACCAACCACCACCCACCTCCTCCCTTCTACTTCCCAACCACGACCTACCCCTCCCTCCCCCTCCTCTCTCCTTGAGATCAACTTATGCTCTCCTCCCCTCCTTTCACAAGCCTTCTTCCTAGTAAAAAATGAGATAAAAACTACTTCCACACCCTCATAGGTAAGGATGCCAAGCAGCTCGTCTATCTCTTCCGCATCATCCCTAAGCAGTCCATCATCCATCACAACCTCCTCTCCTGCTACTTGAATGGCATCAAGCTCTGCAACCATCTCTCCTAATCTGAGGCATCTACAAGTCAAGCATATTATCTTCCATCTACCATTTTCATCATATCTATTTTTTTCCTTCTTCTTGTTAATCAATTCCATGTGGATTACATTGCATACATGCACTCTTTCTAGTTTGATGGAACTACGATGTTGTTATTTACGCTTTTGTTCACCTGATTCTCTCTCCTACTTTTATGATAAATGATTCTATTAGGTGTTTGAGAAAAATAAAGAGAAGATGACTTTCATCCGACCACCACATATCTTGATGGCTTCCTTGTGATTCCAATTCACATAAGGCACATGAAAATTGTCAAATTTGTTTTGGTTAAATTGTCTCAAACTATTTATAATTTTAATTATTAATTTTTTAAACTATTTCAACACCACCCTAAAATTTAAACTTGGTTTCACATATATTGACACATATCCGTTTGGTTTTTTTTGAATCGATTTAAATAATGGCATCATTATTGATTCAACTAATTCAAATCAACGGTTGAATGACTAACACCCAAAATTAAAACTAGACCAATTTGGTGGCTAGTTCATTTTTAAATTGTAATTTGGATTGATGTTTGTTGAGAGAAAATATCTAACCTAGATGAAATAGTCATAATCGCCCATGAATCAGGTTCAATGCGAAAATTGACCCAACCCAACTATATTGGACTAAATTAGATTAGGTTACGAGTTTTGATGGATTAACTTGGATTCTTTTTTGACCAACCCATTATATATACATTGGGTCAAGTTGAAGAAATAATATGGTCCAACCAAACCCTCAACCTGTATAAATTTGCTTTGATGTTTATTCTTTGTTACATTTATACATTAAAAATCTAAATAATTGTTTGTTCCAACTTAAAACGACAATAACCGATTACATTTAAAGATTAAAAGCCCATCAACATTTGCTACTTCTACCAATTCTTTCCTTCCTTTGATGTCCGAAAATTTTTTTCATTCTAAGATTTGGTTTAATCTACCTATAAAGGAAATCAAATACATAATGTATGATTTATTATTTATCCATTTAGTTGGGCAAACACAAATTAAACAAGCCAACCTACAACATGTCCATTCACCCATCTCATTCGACTCACTAGTTCACCCAAGAAGAATTTTTTTTTTTATGTTACGTTAATGATTCCATAGCTATTTCTGTAGCTCCGAGGTAATTTACTTCATGTTCTTATATGTTACTTGGACATTGTTATGACCCGATTCTCGAATCGAATCCCTGCAAGACACGAGAATCGGATCGACTCGACTGATCTCAAGACCCAGTTGTCTAACGAGAAAGTAACCAAAAAGTAGTAAAATAAACCACATTCACCATGCAAGTAACTAACAGTAACAAAAGTATAGCAGTAAAAAAAAGAACTACTACAGTATACACCACCACAACAGTAGAGAATTAAAAACATGTACAGAATATGCAGTTTACAATAAAAGAGTACAAGTGTAACAGAAATACTCACTACAACAGAAAAACAGGTACAACGAAAGTACAACTACTAGGCTCTACTAAGCCCAGCACCCTCTGCAGCCGCAGGCTCTGGCTGCTCAACACCTGGCCCTAAAAAAGGTGACAATTTTGACACATCAGCAAAACGCTGAGTAGAGTGGCAGCCAGCTAGCTAAGAAAGACAGAAAAGGTGGATAAGTAGCTGTTGTTTTTAATTTCTTTCTTTATTCTCTATTTACTCTTTCTTGATTTATTTCTCAGATCTTTCTCTTGATCTCGAATGTTCCTCGTGGGAACGATCTTGATTGCAGTCTTTTCCGAAAAGTAGAAGTAGCACGTGATGCTCTCCTGGTCGAGAGAGTCCCCCGTGGTGGTCCTACCCTCAGTCAACCACCCCAAGGTCACTGACAGACATAACGGTGACTACGGCACGTGCGATAAATGCACGGGAAGCTACCTCGCACTGGCACGCGGTCAGTCGTTTCCGTTAACGGGTGCGCCCAAAGCACAGCACGAAACCAGTATAGGGTAGAGCCCTCTCAATAATAGGGTTCTAGCCCCTCCACAATAACCAAACAGGGGTCTTGCCCCTCCACAGTCCGCGCACCCTCGCCTGACTACCCTGGTTTACCCAGTGGGCCTAACAAGTCGGTGTAGGACGGCTAGCTGAACCCCAGGGCCCGTGAGGTGGCTAGCTCTCTCCCTACACTAGTAGCTCTCCTCAATACTGTGTACGCAAGGGCCAAAAGTCGGTACAAAGTGGCCAGACCTAACCCCGGGTCCCTGGGGCGGTGACGTGTCGATTGTTCGCTTTTCAAGTCGTTTGTAGTTTTATGTGGTAGAAAAATCGACTAATCAACAATTAATATAACCACTCAATTAGGAGCGGGTCGTGTCCACAGGGAGGCAATGATGCAATAATATCTCAATTATTTCGCATTCGTTCAATCTCGTGAGAAATCCATAGTCAAATCTGACATGAAATGCAACAGAAAGAAGATGTACAATATCTTGAAAACATAAGGGTAGATGTGCAATTTTTCCTCACTGAAATATTCAATAAACATGTGATGATTTTATGCAATTTTCCATTGACATGTATTAAAGAAAATTTGTGCACATTTAAATTCCAAAACTAATGTCAAACAATGTTAATTACAAAAGCCACACAATTGTAAGAGAGCTTGAGTATGAAGTTGTAAAATTTACCGCAATAAAATATTCATAAACCAAAATTCTTTTTCCTGGCAATGGCATGAAATGTAATAACTAATTAAGTCCATAACAGAGCATTTTACCTCTCTCCTCCTCGCGATCGGGAGAGAGGTTCAATCGAGGAGAGGTTCGCACAGGCGGTTGGCTGAAGTGAGGCCATTGCGATGGTGGCAGCCGCACGTCGAGCGGTGGCCGGAGTCAGCTGGACGGAGCTCCGGTGAAGGTGGCTGTCAACGGTGACTGCAACTGCTGGAAGAGGGGCGGCTGTGCGCGCATGTTGAGCGCTGCTGTAGGTGGTGCACGCGCAAGCACTGGTGTTGCGGGCACGCTGGAGTTGAGCACACGGAGGGTTGCTGGTGGGCGCGCTCTGGTGGAGGCGGATGCTACTGCAAGCGGTAGGCGCAGGCGGACGGTGCGAGTGCACTGCAGGCTGGAAGGCGCGGGCACGCTACAGATGGTAGGGAGCGCTGCAGGCGGAAGAGGCGCTGCAGGGTGCTAGTGAGTGCGCGCTGGAAGCTGGAGGTGATGCGCAGCGTGGGCTTGCGATTAGCACTGGAGGTGGCGGTGAGGCGCAGAAAGGGCATGCACAGGCAAAAGGCGTGGGCGCGAGAAGGCTCAGGTGCTGCTGGATGCTACTAGCCGTGCCCACCTTGCGCGCGGCTGGAGGGCGTGCAGGGGAATGCTGTAGGAAGTGCGGCCCTGCTGCAGGCGTGCGGGTGGGCGCTGCAGCCGTAGGGGCGTGCTTCTGCAGGAGATGCGTACGCGCGCGGTTGGTGTGGGCGTGAAGTGGAGGTTGCTGCTGCAGACGTGCGGCAGGAACACGCGTGTGGGCTGGGGATGGCGTTGGAGGATGGAAGGGTCGTGCGGTGTAGCTATGACTAGTGGCTGGAAAAAGAACTAAGGACAGGGAAGGAAGATGAAGGTGTGCTGTAGGAGCTTCAGACGTCCGGGAAACTTCCCGGACGTCTTAACTGATTGAGGAGTGAAATTGCAGTGGCTGCGACGGTGGTTGTTGGTGACAATGGAGAGGGAGGTGCACGCTGAGGTGCTCACGGTAATGCGGACGAGCTCCGGATGGCGGTGTGGCCTGTCACACCACACGCCCACGGTGGTGGAGACTCGTCACCACGGTTGAGGCCGGCGGTGTGGAATGGACGAGAGACGAACTCTCTGCACAGTGGTAGTCGGAGATGGAGGCCTACTGAGCTCGGCTGCCTCCTCCTCTCTTTCGAAATCAACTACCCAACCAGATCCAACACATCCACTCCTCCTTGATTGGGTTCTTCACTGCGGCAGTTGGAGAAAGAAATGCAGCCGTTGCACGTAGAAGAAGAATAAAAAATAATGATAAAATATTATGATTATTTATATACAAACCCTCAACTTTTATGTTAACCTAAATTAATGCATACAATGTACCTAATTAGTTAACTAATGCAATTCTAAGTTAATTCTAAATGCATTTAAATATGAATAAGATGCATGAATTATGTAATTAAATTAGAAATATGAATTAATCTATTTACATCCTAATTTATGCTAAATAAATGTTAGAATTAACCTAATGTCTAGGCACTTAAATACTTAAATAGCCCACAAATATGGGCTAATCAAATACCCCCATGCCTAGTTTTTGCTAGTCCCTAGCAAAATTAAGCGAAACCTAGCACTCCAAATAGACTAGTCAACTCAATTGGTCTTCCTTCAGAAACATATTAAGTTCAGACTCTAGACCCAAGGTTCCTAAGTAGTTGCTAAGTTACAAACTAGGTCAGCTAAAGACGAGTTGCAGGCACAAGTTTCCCTGATTTCTGACTCTACCCTAAAGTTTATTGATCCCTGAGATTAAAGCATCCGTGCCTGTGCATTGGTCTGAGTTATTTGAGTTAAAGGAAAAGGTTTTTTTTTTAGAACAATATATATATATATTTTGTTTGATTCTTCTAAGTCTAACCTCAGATCAGCTATCAACACGATCTGTGTCGGATTCATTGTCCCCATTACCATACCTCGAAAGGTGCTTGGCTTTCGATGCTTCGAGATAGCACCGCCCATAATGACCTCAAGAACTCCTGGCAATCGACACTTCGAGATAGTATCACCCATGGATTTCTTAAGCGAATTCAGGCCTATGGCAATCGGCACTTCGGGATAAGGCCGCCCATGGTACCTGAACCGTACAATGCGCTTACATGCCCCCAATAGGATGGATATCCTAAGAGACAAGCGTCGAGGAAGTAATATGTTATCATCGCATCCTCAATGTGAGTATATACTTCACCTCTCCTGCTGCGGGAACTCTTCCAATCAAAATGTGTTTTCAAGCCTCTCCTAAGTCAAAACTAAGAGAACCAAATCTCTTTTCAGAAAGAAAGAAATTAAGTTAATTACCAGACCAAGTGTGTGAAATTTGGATGCTTGGGTTACAAGAACCCGTAAACCAAAAGGTAGAACAAGACTCCGGGTACTACCCCACCTTTTAACTCAAACCCTAGCTTCCCTTCCTCAACCTCTTGAGGAATGGTCCGCAACTTAACTCCTACTTAAGTTTTTAAGTCCACAAAAGACCCTAAAGGTCTAAAGCTAGTAGCTCATTTAGCTTCTAAAGTTTGACCCTAGAATTAACTTAGTCTACCCTAGAGTTCTGATTTGCTTAAGGCTGCAAGATCTAGCCAGTTAAGCTCAAAACTTTTTTTTTTATGCAAATGTATGCAATGAATGCACTATGCTATGTATATCCCCAAGTACACCCCCCCATGCCTAAAATCTGCAATGTCCTCATTGCATAGAAGGATATTATCTGGGTCAGAGCTGGGCTGAATAGCCAAAGAACCTGCAAATCAGGTTCAAGAATTATAGAAATAGGCCCTAAAAATTAGCAAAGCAATGTAGGCCTAGAAAATAGGCAACCTAGGATGTTGGCGAGCTGATGATGAATCCCGATAGCAAATGCTCGCCCAACTAAGATGGGAATGAAATCTTCCCAGGTCACCAGCGGAGGTTCTAAAGGATAAACAGGTATAACAACCTCCAAAGGGGTAGGGGGAGGATGACAAGGATCCTCCAAAAGGTATGGGGAAGGAATGGTGCAAAGATAAACCCCCAGGGTAATGGACTGACTAAAGAAATCATCAATCCATACCCGATACTCCATTACGGGAAATATTGGTTTGTTAAGCCCCCCAGTCATAACAAAAGTGACCAATTCTCTAAGGCAAGGATCGTCTAGGGTGTTCAAGTTATGAGGTTGCGGGATGGCCATAAGATCTAAGTTGGGTTTAATCAGCTCGGTGTCCAACCCTAACACTCTTTCTAAATCCTCAATTGCATCCCTAGCATTCCTTGCACCATCACATGTATCTTCCTGCTCTTCATCAGGAGTCACAATTTCGCTTTCAGATATAAGCGAATCAGAGGGTGACTTCGAAATGAATGAAGGCAGGTTGGAAGCAACAGATCTAGGGATTATCCTATCAATGTCATCCCCAAGTTTTGTTCTTTACTCAAATCTTCCCCGGAGTCTATATGTGAATCCACATAAATCTTAGAAGCTGCTTCGAAATTTTTTATCATTTCATCATGAGGAGAAATATCATCAATGGTTGTACTAATGAAACCTAATTTGGTCAAATTTGTGACATCCTCAGGGGCTAACTCTTCAAATAAGATATAATCACCCTTAGTGTCACTCCAAATCTTGAATGTAGGTTCCTCATATAATTCGTCTTTCTCCTCATCACACAATTCATCATATACCCGAGGCCTAGAATCATCTAATATCTCAGCAGATCCCCTAGGGTGCTTTATCTGAGGTAAATGGTTTACATTGGTAACATCAGACTCCTCAGATAGGTCAATTTCTTTAGGATTAGGTTCCCTAAGGGTGGGCTTGAGTTCCATCTCATGATCAGAAGGGAGGGTAGGATTAACAACTTGACTTTGACCCACTTCATCAAATGTCACGAAAATACCATCATCTGGGTCGAGGTCTTCCAATGGTACCATCATTCCCTTCTTTTTACTCCAATATAAGTTAGGTGGATACTCAACCTTATCATCATCTTCCTCGGGTTGCCACCTTTCTCCATCCAATGCATACCTACTTTCATGTGTATCTTCCTCCCACCTAAGGTGTGGATCTCTCAAGGAAGTGTCATCTAATGGGGAGGTTTCAAAATCGATCCTTGAAAAGTAGCTATTCTCCCCAGAATTTCCCTCCAACTTAATGTGTAGCTCTCCCACGGGAGATGCATCTATTGTAGAGGGGTGTACGTCATCCTCAATGGGGTAGATTGGGTGGCTAATTTCATCTCTTTCTTGTTGGTCTGCTCTCAAAGATTCTCCTAACAATTCAATCATTTCGTTTTGCATTTTCTATATTTCCATCTTCAAAGATGAGAGGTCATTTCTATCATGAGAGAAGTCAGGCTCAGGCTTATAGTACCCAGGAGTGTCTGTCCAACCATTATAATTTTTCAGGGAGGGTGGATTGGGTATTTCTATGGTGTGTGGGATATTGGGCAAAGCATATCCCACTCCTAGGTTCTGCTCACTGATTTGGGGCTTAACCAGGCCAATACTCCTATAATAGGAGTAAAACGGATCCCAATGATTGTCATTATGTCCATCAAGGGATGGACCATCTCAGCATCTGGGATCAAAGGATGCAGAGTGGGCGTGAGGGTGTGGGCAAGATGTGAAAGGATGAAAATCAATGTGGTCCATTCTAACTAACACCTCAATCAAAATTCCCTAAGCAAAACACAATTCAAAAAGGACCTTTTAGGTCTTTCCCAATTTAGGCTTTTGATTTTAAATCAGATTGCAAGTGACAGTACAATTTGTTTAATCAATTTACGCGCCTATTGTCGACCTACAGCTCGCCTAAGAAGACCTAGTTGGAGCTTAGGTGTTCTTCCCTAAATCTCAAATGGTAGAGCAACTCCAAAGACGGAAGATCGAGAGATGCAAGTAGACCTAAGCCTTCCTTTAAAGCTGTACTTTCGCGGTGCTTCTCAACTACCCCCAAAAATCCGTGACAAGGTATCCCCCTCTTTGGATTTACAAAACCTTTGATCTCAAGTTCCAAACACTTTAGAATCCAACGATAGGAGGGCTCTTGTCCTAGTATTTCCAAACCTAAGGAGTGTCTAAAAGCGTGCCGTGGTGCAAGCGAAATAAGTGTGCATACACCGCAACAGATTTTGAATTTTGAATCGCATGCCAAGTTTGAAAATCAAATCCTTTGTTTTTAAAATGTCCCTCTTTTAATTAGTCCTTTTTCTAGACTACTTGTTAGATTTATTCAGTACAGATTAGGTGGTCTTCGCATTAAGTCCTAATGCAATGCGTGATCAAGAATAGGATGCAAAGTAAGAAAATGCATACCTTGCTTCCAGCAATCAACGATGCGAGAATGCACGCAATGCAGCGAAATAAATCTAGAGGCTGCTCATACAAACCTAAATGGTTCGTCCTAAGGGCAGGCAGCTTCTAGCAGGTAGCTCATTTTTTTTTTTTTAAACTACTTATGCACAAGCAAATAAAAGTAATCAATAAACTAAAAACCTAAATCTAAAGAAAAGGGAACAGGCTCCCAAAAATTACCCAACATGGGCCTAAAACAAAATCAGGGAACAAACCCCTCAAAATATACCTCAGAACAAGGGTTTCAAACCAAATGCAATGAAAAATTAAATCTAAAGTCTTAATTCTACTCTAATCAGATTAGCGACTAAATGTACAATGATGACCGTCGTGTCCTTATCCTTCTCCTCCTTTTCAAAGTAGCTCGACCAATTCTCCTCTGGCAACGTCAAGGGTCGCCTCTCACAATGGTTGATTCTTGCACAAATTTCTCGCACAGGAAAAAAAATAATAAATGGTCAAATCACTGTGCAATTGAGAAATAATCAAAATAAAATCGGGTGAAATTATTGCGTCTGTTGCCTCCCCGGTAACAGTGCCATTAGACATGTCGATTGTTCGCTTTTCAAGTCGTTTGTAATTTTATGTGGTAGAAAAATCGACTAATCAACAATTAATATAACCACTCAATTAGGAGCGGGTCGTGTCCACAGGGAGGCACTGATGCAATAATATCTCAATTATTTCGCATTCGTTCAATCTCGTGAGAAATCCGTAGTCAAATTTGATATGAAATGCAACGGAAAGAAGATGCACAATATCTTGAAAACATAAGGGTAGATGTGCAATTTTTCCTCACTGAAATATTCAATAAACATGTGATGATTTTATGCAATTTTCCATTGACATGTATTAAAGAAAATTTATGCGTATTTAAATTCCAAAACCAATGTCAAACAATGTTAATTACAAAAGCCACACAATTGTAAGAGAGCTTGAGTATGAAGTTGTAAATTTTACCACAATAAAATATTCATAAACCAAAATTCTTTTTCCTGGCAATGGCATGAAATGTAATAACTAATTAAGTCCATAACAGAGCATTTTACCTCTCCCCTCCTCGCGATCGAGAGAGAGGTTCAATCGAGGAGAGGTTCGCACAGGCGGTTGGCTGAAGTGAGGCCGTCACGGTGGTGGCAGCCGCACGTCGAGCGGTGGCCGGAGCCGGCCAGACGAAGCTCCGGCGAAGGTGGCTGTCAACGGTGACTGCAACTGCTGGAAGAGGGGCGGCTATGCGCGCGCGTTGAGCGCTGCTGCAGGTGGTGCACGCCCATGCACTAGTGTTGCGGGCGTGCTGGAGTTGGGCGTGCGGAGGGTTGCTGGTGGGCGCACTCTGGTGGAGGTGGATGCTGCTGCAAGCGGTAGGCGCAGGCAGACGGTGCGGATGCACTGCAGGGTGGAAGGCGCGGGCACGCTACAAATGGCAGGGAGCGCTGAAGCAGAAGAGGCGCTGCAGGGTGCTGGCGAGTGCACACTGGAAGCTGGAGGTGATGCGTGTGTGTGGGCTGGCGGTTAGCACTGGAGGTGGCGGTGAGGCGTAGCAGGCGCATGCGTAGGCGGAAGGCGTGGGCGCGGGAAGGCTGCAGCTACTGCTGGATGCTGCTGGCCGTGCCCGCCTTGCGCGCGGCTGGTGGGCGTGCGGGGGAATGCTGCAAGAAGTGCGGCCCTGCTGCAGGCGTGCGGGTGGGCGCTACAGCCATAGGGGTGCGCTTCTGCAGGAGATGCGTACGCGCCCGGTTGGTGTGGGCGTGAAGTGGAGGTTGCTGCTGCAGATGTGCGGCAAGAAGGCGCGTGTGGGCTGGGGATGGCGTTGGACGATGGAAGGGTCGTGCGATGTAGCTGTGACTGGTGGCTGGAAAAAGAACTAAGGACAGGGAAGGAAGATGAAGGTGTGTTGTAGGAGCTTCAGACGTCCGGGAAACTTCCCGAACGTCTTAACTGACTGAGGAGTGAAATTACAGTGGCTGCGGCGGTAGTTGTTGGTGACGATGGAGAGGGAGGTGCACGCTGAGGTGCTCACGGTAATGCGGACGAGCTCCGGATGGCGGTGTGGCCTGTCACACCACACGCCCACGATGGTGGAGACTCGTCGCCACAGTTGAGGCCGGCGGTGTGGAATGGACGAGAGACGAACTCTCTGCACAGTGGTGGTCGGGGATGGAGGCCTACTGAGCTCGGCTGCCTCCTCTCTTTTGAAATCAGTTGCCCGACCAGATCCAACACATCCGCTCCTCCTTGATTGGGTTCTTCACTGTGGCAGTTGGAGGAAGAAATGCAGCCGTTGCACGTAGAAGAAGAATAAAAAATAATGATAAAATATTATGGTTATTTATATATAAACCCTCAACTTTTATGTTAACCTAAATTAATGCATGCAATGTACTTAATTAGTTAACTAATGCAATTTTAAGTTAATTCTAAATGCATTTAAATATGAATAAGATGCATGAATTATGTAATTAAATTAGAATATGAATTAATCTATTTACATCATAATTTATGCTAAATAAATGTTAAAATTAACTTAATGTCTAGGCACTTAAATACTTAAATAACCCACAAATATGGGCTAATCAAGCGGCTAGCTCCGTTTTGCACTAAACAGGGGAACAGTCACTCTCCTTGGTACTCAGTACTCAAGGGCCAGCTCACTTCCCCAATTCCATTCTATTTATCTTCTAGAAGCTCTACTCCTAATTCCCGTAGGGTTCATACTCATATTTCTCGGGCCAAGCCATACTTGGTTTCATCATTTCCATTTCATTCGCATCTAGCCCGTGTTTCCAACATTTAATATCCATTTATATACAAGCAGCTCAATTTTAGTTTCCAATAACAGAAATTACATGTAGCAGTTACTAGCAACAGTATTCTACATTTCACAAGCAGTTGTTATCCAATTATAGGCAATTATCATCATTCTATCTTCTTATCCAAGACTGCAATTCAGGTATTCAAGACATTCGTTTCAGAGTTTCTGTTCCTAGGATTCATGCCATACCATAGGATCTATCATTCAATCTAGTTTTCAAGTCCTAGGATTCATGCCATACCATAGGATCTATCATGCAATCTAGTTTTCAAGTCCTAGGATTCATGCCATACCCTAAGATCTATCATTCAATCTAGTTTTCAAGTCCTAGGATTCATGCCATACCCTAGAATCTATTATTCATCTCAAGGATGCATTAATATTGGTAAATAATTAAGGGAGCCACTCTACCTGCAAAATCGGAAGTAATGGGGGCGTGGTCAGCAGGTCCACGTGCCTCTGCAACCCCCAAAGCCGCAACAAAATGAGCTCCTAACACAAAGAGCAATCACAAGGAACCACTCAGAATAGGATACAAGTATTTCCAACAAGTAGAGGAACTAATTCTGATAAGAACGAAATTTTAAACGCGGAAATCGAACCTCGAACAGACCCTAAACGGGTCAAAAACGATAATTCTGACTCAAATCAGACGTTTGGAACATCTTCCAAATGTCTTAAAAAGGGGTCCAAGTCATACCTCACTCTGCACTGCTCTTCAAACGTCCAGGATCCCGCTGAACCATCTGGACCTAGTTCCAGACATCCGACCACCTCTCCGAACGTCTGGAGACGCTCTCCGTCGTCTGGTGCTGTGCCCAGACGTCTGATCCGTGTGGGAGGACGTGTCCTCGCGCCTTCCCGAAACGAAACCTGCACGCGCGACGAAAGCTTCCTTATCATGACATGTCTCAGCCTTCGGCGGATCGGCCTGCATGGCCATATCCACAAAAAGGAGGAAGATGAAAATATCGTACCTTTCAGACGTCTAGATCTCCCTCCAGACGTCGCCCGCGTCATTTGGACGTAGGTCCAGACATCTGATTCTGGGAAAATTTCCCAGAATCAGAACCTCCTCGCCTTCTTCCTGCTGTGCACGACCGTGCCGCGCTCCCCCGCCTGCTGCCTGAGCTGCAGCAGCACCAGGGTAACCTCCCCAGCACCACGCTCCCGCTGAGCGCCCGTCGGTCGGCCCCAAGCTGCTCCGGCAGGCTCGCTCTCTCTTCCTCACGCGCTCTCCCTCTTCTCCCCTCTCATTGCACCTCCTCTCCGCACGCACCCGGCAGCAGCTACTGCCTTCGCTCTCTCTCACGCTCACGCTAGAAGGAGGAGACGGTGGAGTGGTGGGTGAGGGAGAGGGAAGGGGGGAGAGGGGCATTTGAAGGCGTCGGGGGAGAAAAAGCATCTGCAGGTCGGCGGGTTCAATCTGCGCGCGCACGCGCGCTGACTCGCAATCGTACGCATGCAAAATTTTATTTCCAGACGTCTGCGAAGACGTCCAGACATCTGACCAGACATCTGGACCAACTCTCAGACGTCTTAAAAAGCATTGATATCTCGGATCTTAACAGACCTACTAAGGGAGATATATAGTATAGTGAGGGTACTGCAAAGTATTTACTCATGGACAGAGCAAAAGATATGTTAGCGTCCTAATCAAATTATTGCTAGGTTTATTAGAGCTTCAATTAATTTGGGAGATCTTTATTTGTGTTTCTATACCTTGCTTATAAATGGAGGATAAGTTTTAGTGTTGAATTGAGAGAGAAAAAAAAGAGAGATCTAGACGAGAGAGGTTTCGCGATCATGTAGTAGTCGGCTCTTTAGCAATGGCTGACGTAGTATTCTATTGAAATGGATCTCCTAGAGTTTCTACAAAAATGAGCGTGTTTTTTCCATGTGGATGTGATCTGTATACATGGTGATGCAATGTCTTGATGTTCATGTTTTGGTCATGAGTTAATGATAAGAAAAGGCTTGGAAGGCTGAGTGACTCCTTCCTATGTATGTTAAATGTCTTGGATTTTTCCCAGTGTAAAAGGAGGTTGCCAGGAGGTCTGAACAATATAAATATAGCTTGTTGGCAGTATAAATATATTAAAGGGAATGCCAACAATAATTACAATTGCCTTTGGATGTTGGAAAATAGATCTATACCAGCCTTTCACTGTTTTACCTTCACCAAAAATATACCCATTTAAGAAAAGCTTATGGAAATTGATAGAATGTGGATACTTTTCTAGGTTCACTCTGAACCTAGAAAAGTATCCACATTCTATCAATTTCCATAAGCTTTTCTTAAATGGGTATATTTTTGGTGAAGGTAAAACAGTGAAAGGCTGGTATAGAAGGCATCAAATCTTTCCTAAACTTTTCTCCTTTAACAGCATGTACTTCTGCATACATTGAGCTAAATGTATTATCTCATGTAGCAACTCCACAAGAAAAAGGTTTGGGCTGAGGGAAAACCAACTCAAGACAAGTGTTCACAACAATGTTGCCAGTGAAATAAGTACAAACCAGCAATGCCACCTATGCACATTCTATTTTTTGAGGGGACGATGTGAAAAAATCAACCTACACTGTATCATGTGATACATGACCCACAACCAGTTATGGGGGCTCAACTCTACAAATTCACCAACCCTTACCCAACAAACAACGTGAGGAAAAAAAAGAAAGACAGACAAACAAACAAACAAAAACAGAAAATAAAAAGCATATACACAGCAATCAATCAAGCTTCTGGTAGATCAGGTAAGCTATCATTGGAGTCCTCCCTACGGTGTTCAGATGCTGGTGGTTCGGATTCTGTGAGGTCTCCCTCAAAGGTGGTTGACGAGGAATTCTGCCGGTGAAGGCTTTTGCCACGTTTGGACTTTCGGATGTGACAAATTTCTTGGATGATATCTCGCATGGATGGTCGCTTCCTCGGTCTATTGTAGATGCATTTGTAGGCAAGCAATGCTAATCTGTTAAGCTCTTGCACGTCAAAGTTTCCATCAAGCTTGGGATCGGCAATCTCTTCCCATCCAGCTTTTCCTCCAGTGTTAATTGTAGCCTGCACTCATGTATGTAACAAACCAACATGTTAGAAAGGCTTTGCAGAGAACTGGAGATACAATCAAGCACGCTGTTCCCTATTTCTCTTATATCTAAGAATTCACTGCTCATGCCTTAAGGGCCCAAGAAAATTATCATGGAGGGTGAATTTATTTGCATTTTTGCTGTGGAGAATGTGGCCCTAATGCAAGAAATTGCACATATTTCCTGTCAGGCAAATCATGTCAAGACATTGCTTTCCTGAGATGCATAAAGCCAGTATCAATTAAACAATACAAGGAGAATCGAGAAAAGGTAAAAAATTTGGACCCTTGTACTCCATTGGATGACTTGAACTGTATTTTTGTGATCTAACCTAACTCTGATCCTCAATCTCCTCTCCCATGATACATCTGTCAAAACTGGGTTTGAACTCAGACCAGGTCACTGATTGGTTGACCACGTCCAGGATAAAAAAACAAGTTAATTAGCTTGAAAGCCATTTGTAGGTATCTGGAGAGAAGTTGAATAATACAAGTTCAAGATCAGCAGTCATATGATCTCAATTTTTAACCAAAAATGTCAAAAGATTCAGATTCTCAGAATCCTCCTTACAAATTGTCAAAGTTCCACTTAGGGAGCCATCTGATCCCAATCAGCCAGGAGATAACAGTCAGTCTCAGAATCCTCCTTGCAACTCGTTAAAACTCCTGCCCAGTCTTATAAAGAACAAAGGCATCCAACGAGGTCTCACATGATCTCAGGTATGATGGCTAACGGACCATGGTCATTGATGGTAAATTGCAGCACAGACATTGCAGAAATTGCAAAGAAAACATCTATTGTTGGGCATAAAGAATGAAAGGCACAAATTGCCAACATCCAACATGTGAAAGTTAGGATCTTTTTAATGAATGCATGGAGCAAGCAAATGCAGGGATATGTAAGGAGAAACACTGGTCAAAAGCCAGCTCCCGCTACCATGCTACACTGGAGGAAACTTGATTTGTAACAGAGAACCATAAAAAGGAGAAATACAAAGAGAAGGCATCAGTGCCATTACTTATGAGGTGATAGGATGCATGGAAAACTGTAATGATGGCAATGCTAACAGCATGCTGATGAAATGGGTGATGTCCATGCTGGTCCATTTCGACACATAATAGGTGTTAATTTGCATGGGTTTAGACCAAATACTGACGATGTCGAGGGCATGTCAACAATTTCGAGGGCGTGCTGACAATTTCAGTCAGGACACTAAGTGGAGTGATGCATTTTTTAAACCACCAATTGGTCCACTAACTTTCAATAAGTGCAGACGTCTGTTGTGCCCATTGCTTCCCTTAGTGCATGGCATTTTTAAGAGTTGCAAAGGGCTGTTAGAGAGAAGGTCTAGTGAGCCATTTTTCTTCAATTTTGGTCCAATTTTAAGGTGATCTCTTGTCAGTTTGAGTTCATAATCTTCTCCAGGCTCTATGTTTTCTCCCCATTACTTGACTTAGTTGATTAGATGAGTTAATTAGGTGGTTCATGGATATGTTACGGATCACTAGATTCATGCTTTTTTGGGGAGTTGGCTAGGATTTCTACTTAGAACTAAGATTGTATGTTAGATTTATGATGTATAACTATTGCATACATGTGTAGTGAATATCGGATTTTAGTGTAAATCTTAGGGAGTTAGGATCTGTTTATGTGTTTATCAAGTGTTAATAGCATAATTCTATGGTTTTCTTGTAATTCTATTCATTCTGATTAAATTTTGACGATTCCATGGCATGCCTCCTGTCAAGAATTGGCGCAGAAGCGAACCGTGGAGACTCCCGTATGCGGGAAAAACAGCCCAATGAAGGGGCTGTCAATGCACGGAGAGGGAGAGCAGCCCTGTGGCTGCTTTAATGGACCGGCCAGTCCTGATATGGACCGGTCTGGGAGGCAGCAGCCAGTCCTCCTGGACCTGGGGAACAGGTCCTGTGGACCAGGGGAACCACCAGCCTGATGTACAGGCCTGATTGCAGGCTGGTTGGGTTGCTGGAGTGCCTGCAGAGAGAGGCTTGAGGGTAGTCTGAACCGGCCTGGTGGAACACGTGCAGGCTGCAGGGGGTCTCCCTTGTGGCCGGCTGTGCTTGTGGAAGGAAGAGAGAGAGAGAGGAGCACAATGTTCGGAAGTATTAATTGTATTGCTCAAGAAAATAAAGTTGGGAAAACTATTTTATAAAGAGAACATATCCCTACAATAGGAAAACACTCAATCATTCAATTTACCAAAAAGCTAAAAACTCCTAAATTTGCAGACTTGCTCCCTAAGGGAGCACCAAAAATAGCCTCCTGCCCTCTATGGCCGGCGGCTCCTACTGATGTTCTGCTGCTGCCATGTGGCCTGATGTGCCACATGGCATTTTCTCCACGTCCCAACACTCCCCCTCAAGTCGGAGGTCGAGAGGCCGACGACTTGCTGAAATTGAGAAAATGCTACATCGTTCTTCTCTTGAGATTTTGAGGATGATCTTCGTGCCTCTTCTTCTACACTCGAGAATCGAGCTCTTCATCTCGGCGTTCCCTGATGCGTTAGAGGGTTCCATGTGTCTCCTCGAGAAGTATGGTGTCTTGCTCCTGAACCGGCAAAAACCCTCAACTTTTCTTCAAGCTAAGACCACCAAGAGAAAGTAGAGAAGTCAACGTATTCTTGGTGCTCTTCTAGAGGCTACACTGTGCCTCTTCTGATAAATCTCCTCTTCAAACTTCTCCTTGATGGTTGTCCTAATGACGACTACCTTGCTCTCTCCCAATCTAAGCGAAGCGTCTCTGACCGTCGATGATGCCTCCGCCATCTTCATCGTGTAAGGCACTGGCTTGTCCCTCCATTGCGTAAGGCGTTGGTTTTGACCACGTAAGGAGCTGGTCTTCTTGAGGGGAAACTTTTCTGGAGGCATGAGACACCACCGCACGATCTCAAGCCACACGAACGGGAAATCTAGACTAACGACTACGATACCATGTCAAGAATTAGCGTGGAAGCGGAGCGTGGAGACTCCTATATGCGGGAAAAATAGCCCAATGAAGGGGTTGTGAACGCATGGAGAGGGAGAGCAACCCTGTGGCTGCTTTAATGGACTGGCCGATCCTGATATGTACCAGTCTGGGAGCCTTGGACTGGCTGCTGGGTGCAGCCGGTCCTCCTGGACCATGGGAACAGGTTCTATGGACTAGGGGAACCACTGGCCTGATGTACAGGCCTGATTGCAGGCCAGTTGGGTTGCTGGAGTGCCTGCAGAGGCTTGAGAATAGTCTGAACCGACCTGCTGGAACACGTGCAGGCTGCAGGGGGTCTCCCTTGTGGTCGGCTGTGCTTGTGGAAGGAAGAGAGAGAGGAGAGGAGCACAATGTTTGGAAGTATTAATTGTATGGCTCAAGAAAATAAAGTTGGGAAGACTATTTCATAGAGAGGACATATCCCTACGATGGGAAACCAAATCACTAAAAATAGCAAATGCAATATCTCTAAAACAGGAAAGCACTCAATCACTCAATTTACCAAAAAACTAAAAACTCCTAAATTAGTAGACTTGCTCCCTAAGGGAGCGCACCAAAAATAGCCTCCTACCCTCTATGGCCGACGGCACCTGCTGATGTTCTGCTGCTGCCACATGGCATCTTCTCCAAATCCCAATACCTCCAAAATGCACAAATTTTAGGGTCTCAAACAGGATCAAAATTCCAGGATTTCCACAACATGCCTCCTAAATGTGCATTTCGGAAATTGTCAAAATGGCATTGAAATAGGCGTTTAAAACCTTGGAAGGAAGTACATTATTACATTTGATTGACATAATCTTAAATTTTGGTAGAAAGATTTTATCGACATTAATTAGTACAAAATATTTTTTTATTAGTGGACTTTGAGCATGAAAAGAGCCATTAGGAACCTGGGAGTTAGGAATGACGATTAGGAATCTAAGGGAATGAAGCTTTCTAGCTCATTCATTTGAAACTATTTAGAAATTCAATGGGATTTCGGTTTCATTGTTCAGTGGATGTTGACATCCATATGGCAGAAGCCTTCCTCATTAAAAAGAAAAAGGGATAAGACTTTTACTTCCATGCTTTGGAAGTTAAGGACGAATCAAACAACTGAGAGTAGATGCATCATCCTGCCCAGAAAACTGATCTTCACATGTTTTGGGAAGATTTGATCCTTTGAATCAACAAAACTTATACATGATCGACTAAGTTGAACCAAAAATTTGAAAGCAAAAAATCTACTCTGTTAAAGATGAAAAACACTTGCTTTCCTTGTATAATCTCATGTTTCTGTCTGAATTGGCTTCCAACAAGGAGGTAACCATCTACAACAACCTTAATCCAAGGGTGTCATATATTTGACTGAGCTACAAACAATTACCAAATATCATGAAGATGAATCAAGAGTGAGGAGGATTACCCTTTTTGATGGAAAATATGAAATAAGTGGATAACCTTCTAATTTTAGCACAAACAATGGAGTCATGAGTAGGATCATGTTTTTTATTAAAAATATGAACTCATCGAATAGAATTGTTTTTGATTAAAAATAACAATAGCATCTATTTGAGATTTAGAGGAAATAGAAAATATTATCATGAATCTCAAGAAACAATGAGGGCAGCTGGCTGCTTGATATAGAGAGGACCACTTGTATTTCAAATCCTAATGCAATGTTCTAGAATAAGAAACAAATCTCAAACCAAAATTTATTCCTAATAAACTTTCCTAGATAATCGCTAATGCTCCCCCCTAAGTTGGAGCGTACAACGCCCAACTTGTTGCTGTTAGGAAATAAAATAAATTAGTTAAGTTTATTAGTGTTTACTATTTTTAGATCATGGTTATATTTAGTAAATAGTTGATTGTGTTTCCATGTATGTCCTTTGCCTCTCTATATAAAGAGAGCTAGGGCATCTTTATTTGATCAATAACAAGAATCATTTATCCCTTCAAAAATCTCAAAATGGTATCAGAGCCATCAATCTTAGTGGTCTAGGGTTTAGAAGATCTAGAAGGGGGAGGTCCTCTAGCGGCACCGCCGATCTCTGGTGAGCCACCAAAGAGGCTCTCTCCTCTCCCCAAATCTCTCCCCTCTTCTTCCTCTCCCCTCGCTATTGTTGCTGCTAATTTTCTCGTTGCTGGTAAAGAAGGCCTCGTCGACGCTGCCTCCGACCTCCGTCTGACAAAAGACCACCACAGGGGTGGTCACTAGACTTCCCCCAACCACGCCGACCCTCTCCGACAACCATTGGCCAACGGAGTTGCCATCGACGAACCATTCAGGTTCCAGCACCGCCCATGAGCCATGAGGCTTAGATCTTTGTTTCAACCTCTCAAATCTTGTTTGTTCGAGGTTTTGAGGGTATATCGTGTTCCTTGGAGGCCAAGCTACCATACTAAGGCGGTTCGGATCTCCTCTAGCTTGCTAAAGCACTGCCGCACTCTCCCCTACTACTGTAACGCTGCTGCCCAAAAGAAGAAAAAGAAAAAGAGGGAACCGATGGTGGCTCCTCTCCTCTCCTCTATGTTTACTACAGCATCGATTGTTGCTGTTGTCTCATGCCCAACAGAGGAGCACCCGAGAAGAAGGAAAGAAGAGGAAGAAAACCCTCTTTGGTGTTGTTTCCTTTTTTTAAAAAAAAATTAGGGTTATTTTATGATTGAGTCCACTTTTTGTTTTCTTTAAAGTTTTTTATTGTTGGGATACTTGTCTATAACCCCTCAAGGTTTTGAGTTGTCTCAGTTGAGTCCTTATTTGTTGAGTGAAAGACACAAGAGTTGAAGACGAGGGCCGCCTCAAGATGTCAAGTGTTCGGGCAACACTCTCACGCTCTTCAAGAGAAACCAAGCGTTGACTAGCTTTGTCAGGGCGTATAAAAAGGAGCACCCAGGGTTGAAGACACGAAGAGAGGTCTACCATGTCGACAAGAGTTGATCTTTCACTACCTTAAGGATCCAAGTCTTCACCGTCTCCGACGTCTCGACTTGCGAGGGAGCATTAGGAAATAAAATAATTTAAGTTGATTAACGTTTACTATTTTTAGGTCTTGGTTACATTTAGTAAACAGTTGATTGTGTTTCCATGTATGTCCTTTGCCTTTCTATATAAAGAGGACTAGGGCCTCTCTATTTGATTAATAACAAGAATCACTTATCCCTCCAAAAATCTCTACAGTTACAAAAAAGAACTCCCCCCTGATGTAGACTTCAAGAGAAGCAGGCAGTAGACTGGAGGAGCAGGAATAGCCATAGCAGAAGTAGCAATCGTGGTAAATTGAGAGCAGTCATAGGTAGTAGGAGACAATTCTGAACAGATAGAATCAGCAACAGTAGTAGTAGTAGTAGTAAGTAGAAGTAGCAACAAAAAAAAAAGTAGGCGACTATAGTAGAAGTAGCACTCACAGACAACAATAGTAGGGCCATAACAGTAGTAGCAGTAGTAGTAGACAGTAGTAGGGTTATAGCAATAATGGTAGCAGTAGGCAGTAGTAAGTTTGTAGCAATAATAGCAATAGTAGATAGCAAACAGCAGTAGTAGGAAGATATAAGGAAACATTCCAAAGTAGGAAATGAGAATCCTCGCTCAGTTCCCCACCAGTCATCACAATCCTCGTAATGGGTAGTAGTATGATTGGATGCTCCAAAAGTAGTGACCCAATCAAGAGTAGTAGTAGTCTTGGCCACAATAGTTGTGGCAGTAGCAACAGCAGTGGAGGAAGGCTTGCTCCTCAGTAAACATTTTATATGATTTACCTCGTCTATGGTGAATAGTAGAGGAGACTTCTCTGTCACAGTCTCAGTAGCAGGGGACTCAACAAAAGAAGTCTGACTTGTCCATGTGGGTTTGTCAAACTTTTCTTAAGATTTATTTGAAGAGTATCAGTTCTTTGGCAATGAACATAGAGAGACTAGACATGACGGCCACTGATTTAAATGCCGACGGCAAGGCCTATTTTGAAAGGTGACCATGTCGATATGGTTGTAATGTCGAAAGTCAGAAGTTTCGCCGGCATGCCGACCATACCGGAGGCATGCCGACGTGCCGATGATGTGTGCTTGCTGCAGACTGCCACTACCGTCTCTTCCGCTCCGCTAATGCCACTGCCATCTCTGCCGCTGCTTCAAGCTGTAGCCTACATCGTTACTTATGGAACTTCTCGCCTTCTTGATGGTGGACTTGTTGCCTGCTGGGAAGGTGGGGGAGTATCTCCCTGTAGAGGGTGGCCGCCGCACGCTTAGGATTTCCTCCAATGCTGACACTTTTGGAGGGAAGGGGAAAGGGGACAAAGGTAACGGGAGGTCGTGCGGTGCCAGTGCCCTCATTGGCTGGTGGCACGATGGCCTATTCCTTTCCAAAAAAGAATCCTACTCACTATTTAACCTACAACTAACCTCCAGAGATTCATTGTTCACCTAACAGTGCTCCTCTTTAACCTATTTCTCATACCCTCTTAGAAACTCTCTTGATGTAAATAACCTTGCTGCCAGAGTACAAGTCATTATATCCACTTCCAGTACTTTACACTGGTGCTCCTGTATAAGGTCTCTAAAGCCAGGTTCACAGAACAAAAATTTCTTGAATTTGAAGTACACTGCACACCTGAGATCATCATTTGATCTCCAACACTGTGGAATGTGATCAAAGAAAGGTCTATCCAAGGCAGTTCACCTCAAATAAAGGGAAAAGCTCCACAAAATTAATGTAGTAGACCTGTAATTGCATGGACACTGCTTCTGTGTGTGATGCTTCACCAAGTAAAACAGCAACTACAGATTATACAATCAGATAATGCAAGCTCAGCCAAAACGTCACTGAACTCCATCTCGTCCCTATCCCTTGATACTTTATCCCCTAATCGGTCATGTATTCCAACTTAATATTAGAATCTCAACCTACACTCTGGTAAATTGGAAAAAGGCCCTGTGCATGTATCTCAAATCTTCTTGCAGTACCCTTATTTATATCTCTGCATGTGGCCCATACAGAGAACTAAAGAGGAATCCGTTCTTATCTAATATATTACAATATCACTGAAAATAAAATATTTCCAACCACCGAATCCTCTTGCAAAGTTTCCCACATCCTAGGCAATCAGACGCATGCCTAACAAGCCATCTGGATTCTGAGCCACAAAATCATTCCATTATGTTCCCCCAACTGGCCCCAACAGTTAAAAACAACAGACCTCCAACGTTGCCCCTTGTAAAAATACAAGCACCGGACTCTAATATGACAAGCATCTCCCAAAAGACCTATGATAGGTAGTGTCCCACAAACCCTCGTGTTCCAACTATCTTCACCCGAATATGAGACAAAGCCCTCGCTTCCAGAGTTCCAATTGTCTACCACAAGCCTGCCCCCTGGCCCCCATCACAACTCTAGCCACCGCATCTGTAGTATATTTGAAGTCTAATGTAATTCAATTGTTACAACCCCATTGTTAGCCTCCTTTTATGAAGTGTCAACATGGTGGTTTTGAGTGTGGGAGACTTCTTCAGATCCAAACATCACATCTGGAAATCAAATCCGAGAGCATGCTGTCTAATTTTTTTTTTGAAAGGAAAAGGAAAGCTATCGAATCGCCAATAGCAATCCAGCATGCTGTCTAATTTTAAATATAGTTGAGCATAATAGGTCATTAACTTTGCTGGAAACTTATGAGAGTCTCAATTTTTCTATTCAACAAGATTTTCTAGCCAACTACGATTCTTTCTTAGCAACATAATCTTCTAATGGAAGTAAACAACCAAGCGAACTTAAGACATAGCATGAAATCAAGACAAATCACCACCATGAACACTAAGAAGGAAACCTCGAAAGGTCACTCTTATACAATGTTGCATAATACAAGATGAAGCAAGAATAAGAGATAATCAAGAAATAATATGCTTCATCACAACAAACTCCCCTACAAGAGAAGTGGACTAAAGCTAGTTCATTCTTCTCAGAGAAGAAGACAAAGGGGAAAAAAGGGCCTACCTTAACTTGAGTAGTATGCCCTATTCACACCCAAAAAAAAAAAAGGAAAAGAAAAAAAGAATGGTATGCAACTAACACCCTGAGTAATAACTGGATATAGAGGTAGATCCAGCAGGCCATCTAATCAGTTACCTTACTCAACATAGAGTCATCATCCAACTTGGATGCCAATCTTCACTCTTAGTTTATATTCTACGCCTCTTCATGATTAACAACAATTTCGGTAGTGTTTCTGCCCAAATCCATAAACCATGATTCATGCATGTTGCTTTGGGGTTGATTCTGAAACCCTACTATGCATGTTTATATATTATTATTCCATTAAGCATGACTTATGCATCTCACTTAGGGTTTTCTTCCGTTAAATAGTGTATTAATGGGTTGTAGCTAAGATTTCTAGTAAAGGCATCTTATTACTTTTCCCTACTTTGTTGTTCCTCTATGATTTTGTGACTACATTTAGATGGAAGGATTAGTTTAGATGCATATACACATATATATTAAGACTAACATTGCACTGACCAAATATTGTTCATGGTGCTTCATGTACAAATACAAGAGGAGCCAGTTACATACAAACCCTCCTAACCCGACCTTAGGCACTCTAGGATCCCGGTCCATCTGAAATATGCCCCCAGTTCATGTCAAGATATAGATGAGCACAGTGATTTAAATGCCAACGACATGCCGTCGGTAAGGAGGTTTTTAGAGAAAGGCCATGCCGACACAAAGTGTCGATTTGCATGGAAACCGTCGGCATGCCGAGGGTTTCGCGGGCATGTCAACAATTGCCGACGAAACAGCGACATGCCGACCGTCTGCTGAGTGGCGTTGGGAATTGGAGCGGCGGGAATTTGAAAAGGAATTGGAGGTTTAAATCTGAGGAAGAGGGACAGGTTATACTTTTCAAAATTCAGGAAGGGTCCACACACGTTGATTTTTTGTCATATAGGCTCAAATAACCTGTAAATATGTTTCCAACATCTTGATTTAGTTGTCTTTCGAATTTTAATCATTTCTGCACTCACACACGTTGATTTTTTGTCATATAGGCTTAAATAACAATTATTTTTTGTTCATATAAGCTTACATATAACTGTAAATATGTTTCTAACATTTTGATTTAGTTGTCTTTCAAATTTTAATCATTTCTATCATTTTTGTCGGCATGCCCTCGGCGTGCCTCGAAATGTCATTTTTTCAGGCCGTCGAAATCTGCCATCGAAAAACAGATATTTCCACGGCATGCCCACGAAATGCATACCTATAATTTCATCGGCACGACGTTGAAATCGACATTTCGAACCTTGATGACGGCCTCATACATGGCCGCCAGAATGACCACCTCTTCCACCAAAGGCAACATGGGCAGAGAGATGTTAGTCATAATAGCAAGAGCAACAGGTGTTGTAATCAACATCAATCTTCTAGAGGTGACTGTACATTGTCTTGAGATCAAGCACCGAGTTGAATGATAGAATTAGGTCTCAAGCAAACTAGTACTATGGTGCTAAGCCATCAAAAAACTTATATGTCTGCCACTCTACACACTCAGTAACCTACTTATCGCAGCAACCAGGCTGAAATAGAGTAATCTCCTCGAATAAACCTTCAAAGTAGAGAAATACGCATCTAAGGTCATGTCGCCTTGATTGGTATTCCATATACACCCATATATATCTGCACGGCGAAAGCTACTCATTTGCAAGGAGTGTCTCTTCTCCAGAGTCTCTGAGATTTCCTTTGTTTTCTTATACAACATATTTAATGCAACAGTTTCGTGATGTTCATTAATCAGTTCATCACCATCAGATAGTTGTCCCTCTCCCACTTCTTGCATTTGGCAGCCTCCATAGGTTCATAGGCCCTATCTGTCAGAATCCTATTCTCCCACAAATATACAGAATGCGCATAACCAAAGAACATAATTCGGGGATCTAGATAGTTTGATAGTAGTGCCCTAAACCAGCACAGAGGCCGAGATCTCGACCTCAGAAGTAACAATAAAGGAGTCCATGTCCACCATGATAACTGAAGAAAAACATGCAGGCAAGTAAACATACACCACGCATGCAAAGTTGAGAATTTAGATCACAAAATGTGGTCTAAAGTTCCAAGGCACGCGAACCAAATCAAAAGGTAGTAACAATGCTTCTAATATTAAAGAAAGAAGACAAATAGAACTATAATTACTGGAACTATGTTCCTTCAACCTTAGATCTGTTGTCAAACTGCCAGGAGAGCGAGGTTGCACTAGTGAAGCCCAACAAGGAGCAACACAGAGGTTGTGTGCAACACAGCAAAAAGAGAGGGGGTTGTGTGGCCATCGAAGGTGGTGATTAGGTTGGGTGATGCATTAAGAAATGGTTGTTGAAGCCATAGTGATCGAAAGAGGTGCTAGTTGGCGCTAGGTTCGCAATAGCAAGGGGGCGACGCCGCTTAAAGGGGCGTTGCAGCAATAAGAGAGGCGACAACAGGAGGCTCCTACAGAGGAGAAGAGGGTGGAGAAGAAGGTGCAAATGCAGCACCAATCGGATTGGCGATGGATGGTGGCGTCAATCAATGGATGGTGCCGATCAATGGATGGCGGTGAGAAGAAGGTGGCGACGATGAAGGGTGGAGAGAGGAGATTTTTTTCTCTCTTAGGGTTTCGTGGTGGAACAGTACTTGAGCTCAAAAAGTCTAAGGCCTACTCCACTTTGATACCATGTTGGAGATTTAAAAGAAATAAAAAATATTATTATGAATCTCAAAAAACAAATGAGAGGAGTTGGTTCCTTTATATAGAGAGGGTCACCCCTATTTCAAATCATAATATAATCTTCTAGAAAAAGAAAGAAACAAATCTCTAACAATTTTATTTCTAACAAACTTTTCTAAATAATATACGTAACACCATCAATGGTAAGCTTTTTGTAATCAAAGCCCCTCCTGAATTTATTGAAACCTGCTTATAAAAAATTCTTTAAAAAAATCCAAAGTGATAAAGCTAGAGTATGTACAAGATCAACATAATCCATGAGCCCCTGTTGGGGATTTCGTCCAGCAATTAGCTCAAAGAGAAGGACTCCATAACTGTAGACATCGCTTTTCTTGGTATAGGTCCTCGTTGACACATATACAGGGTCAAGATAACCATAAGTTCCTCTGATACTGTGTGTGCAATGATGAATTGTTTCCTCGCTCGACAACCCAAAATCAGCAACCTGTGCAATATGAGCATTTATATTTAAGTTCTGGCATGAAAAAAGGATTTTTGTTTAACTGCATCTTAGATATCAAAAGGATCTGATTTAGTAATGTAGGCTATTTAACATTAATGACTCAAAATAAATGCAAGATCTATATTCAATAGGAAAAATGTCAGGAAAAAAAAGAGCCAATCACCCTGCACTTTGGTAGAGCAGGAACACAAGATCATTGAAGAAGATAGGGGCATACTCTAGCTGTCATGGATTTGTCCAATAATATGTTGTTAGACTTGATATCACGATGTAAGACGGGAGGATTAGCCTGTGACAAGCCAAACAAGAAGTATATACCATAATTATCTCAAGGGACAAAACATAAAAAGGTTCTACTTGAGGCAACATAAGAAACCATTAAGCTTACACCATCATGAAGATACTCTACACCTCTTGCTACATCAAGAGCTATAGAAACTCTCAGATCCCAACTAAGCGGTTCATTGTTTTCACCTAAAGATTTAAAAAGACAGAATCACATTCATGGTGATGAAAAGCAAGAGAGTAGCTCCAAAATACATCTTGCTCTAATGATGTCTCATGATAAGACCACCATGGAAACTGGTTTCTATACATAAAGCAGTGTATTAAAACTGAAGGTGATAGCACGTGCAGCATAATTTCCAAAATGAGGAATAAAAGTATTAGTGTTCTTTTATGGAAATCTCCTTCTGTTTTCTCTTAAATCAAGATTGGGTACTATTTCTATCTTTTTACACGATAAAAGGCCAGCAGACCGAAATTGCATTCTGCCATAAAAGTTTTCTTCTTTGTTGAATTACAACTAGATTCTTAATTTCGAGATTTTCAATGGATTTGATTTTTTTTTTTGAAAAGTACCACATTATTTCTATTTAGAATGAAAAGTCACGTGAACTGCCATTTGGCACAGTGGCCATGTGACAGTTGGTCAGGATGTCAAGGCCATGTAGCCTGTTTAGGAATTTTGGGTGGTGGCTTGCATGTCAAGTTTTGTGCCACGTGGCAACTTCTTTTACTTAGTAGGAGTCTAATTTAGGAATGAGAATTTCGGAATAGCTGATTGATTGGTTGTTTAGGATTTGATTTGTTTTGATTGAAAGTTGTTTTAAGTATAGGATTATATCTCTTTATATAGAGATCAACAATCACTTGTTTTCCTTGAGTTGCAGTATTATTTTCTTCACATCTTAAACAACTCCCTCCTACTCTCCTCTCTCTCTCTCTCTCTTGCTAAACTCTCTCTCCTCTCTCGAGTTCCACGCATTGAACTTGTTAGTTCAACCCCTCATAAATAATATTTTGATAATTTTACAAAATAAAGTAAAAGAAATAAAAATCGAAAATAGCATATTTTTTCTGTCATAACATCATTACAGGTCTCACGATTTCCAAGTCAGATTATCAAGGGCGTGAAGACATACTCTGTCATAGGTCTTAGGTTTTTATTGTATATTTCAAAATGGTATAATCTTATTTTTATTTGAGTCTAAAAAAGTTGTAAAGAGTCCCCAAATATAACATACACATAGCTAACTTAGGCTCTCTACACTTAAGAGAAATTAGAAATAAAAATCAAGTCACAAAACACATATCAGACGTCTAACACACTTGCGAAACATCTGATATTCAACTTTAAGACATCCGATCATGACATCAGACGACTAATTGCCTATAACATTGCCTTAATATTTTGAACACTTAGCCTCCAGTCATTACAACCTTCAATCAGATGTCCATAGGCTTAATTAGATGTGCAATAAGTGCATTAGACGTCCTTTAAGCCAACCGTTGAACGCCTGCTCAAATTTTCCTTTAGCTTTTTTTTAAAACCAACTGTTAATACACTTTTTAGACGTCTGGACATGTCTTAATACACTTTTTAGATGTCTGGACATGTCTCCAGATGCCCAATAATGAACCGTTAGTTATACCCTTTGCAAAGATTTGTCAAAATACAAATCTTGCTTTTCCGATTTCCAAATACAATTTCTTTCTAGACATCTAAAATATTAGACAGACGTCCAACCTGACGTCTGAAGCCTTAACATCTAGAACTCTGTTTAGATCTGGTCAAAACAAGAACAAACTCGCACAAAATTAAATGTCCAATTTATTATTCAAACGTCTTATAATAGCACCCCAGACGTTTAACCTAGAACCCAATTTCGATCCAATGAAAACAGTAACTCTGACCCCTTTGAATCAGATGTCCATAATTATTGTCAGATGTTTAACTCAAAGATCAGACGTCTGATCCTGCTGTCAAAATCATAACTACCCTATTTGAGTTGGATTTCGTCCCAATCTCTTGGGACTTGCTTCCAACGGCTAGGAGCCCTCTCCCAAGCCTTCTTGAATATTCTAAACTTGCCTATAAATATCCCATAACCCCTCTTAAGTAAGACACACCCGTGGAGAGATAATTTCACATAGAAAATCACTTACTTGCTCCATTGCTTCCATTACCCTTTTGCTGTGCAACCACTCTATTTGGGGCAAACCAACACTCCCATTGTGCTTCATATTCTCACCATCAGGGAGTCTCACTTACCCTTGGTAGTTAAACTAAATTAAGAATATTTTGGGGAGCTCTATAGGGTGCATTTTATTTTCTATTTCATGTACTTGTAATTGGATATCCAGCCTGTCGGATCCCCGTCTCTTCATAGTGAAGGGAGAAACCTCCGTTTAAAGATCAGAGGTAGGTTTTATAAATTGAGATACACTACCCTCGTTGAAGTAGTGTGGTTAGTGAATTGATCACCTTATGATTGTAAATCCTAAGTCATGGGGGGGCTTAGGTGGTAGTTTTCACCTGGTTTAGATTTCCACCTAAAAATCTTGTGCCTACACCTCTATGATTGAATTTTTATTTAGTAATTATTTTTCAATTCTACTATTCAACCCCCTCTAGTGCAATTTCAGAACCTCCACACCATATCGATCTTGCTCCGTTGTGCGTCTTCACAAGGTATCAGAGTGGGTCTCTTTGGGCATCAAGGCGTTGCACACATGGAAGAAAGAGGGGGAGAAGAAGTCCACGCACAAGAATTTCTTGTGCATGAACTACCTTCACGCATATTAATGAGGGCAGGTGTTGGAGACATCTTCTCCAAAGAAGTTCACATTAGAACTTCTTGGAAGACCTTGGTGCCTTATGCAAGGCCCAAGAAGTCAAGAAAGCACCATTAGTTGCTAACTCTCTCACATAGCTCCCGCCTTACATGAGATGTAGAAGTAGAGAGAAGCCTGTTTCATGCGAAAGATGGTTGAGGCCAAAGTCCAGAAAAGGAAAGACGAGATCTATTAAGTTATGATGCCGTTGGAGATCTTTATCCTTTTCTAAAGAATACTTCACAACCAATTTTTTACTCCTTCAAAAGAGGAGATTTTCCCGAAGAAACAGTGTTAAATACTATGCATGGGATTGCTCATCTTTCTATCACTTCAAGAAAACCAAATACTACCTCTAAGTAATAAAGAAATACCCGCAATCATCACAACAACTTTCGAGATTGCCAAAAGGAGCAACAACTTTCTAGGTTGCAAAAGGACCAGCGGTTGATCCAAGAAATTTATTTATTAAAGATCCAGGCAAGATGCAAGTAGTGGGGCATCTAACCTCACAAAGTTGAAGAGCAAGTCATCGTCCTCTCGACCTCCACTTGAGGGAGAGCATGAAAATGAAGAATCCACGTGGATTGCCACATGGCACAGTGGCCATGTGGACAATCCATATGGCAATCGGTCAGGGTGTCAAGGCCATGTGGCCTATTTAGGAATTTACATTGATGTTTTGCATGCCAAGTTTTGAGCCACATTTGAGAACTTCTTTTAATTAGTAAGAATCTAATTTAAGAAAGATAATTTAGGAATAATTGATTGATTGTTTGTTTAGGATTTGATTAGTTTTAATTGAGATTTGTTTTAGGCATAAGATTAGATTTCTTTATATAAAGATCAACAATCACTTATTTTCCTTGAGTTGCAATATTATTTTCTTCACATCTTGAACAACTCCCTCTAACTCTACTTTCTCTCTCGAGTTCCACACATGGAACCTCCACACCACATCGCTCTCGCTCCATTGTGCATCTTCATAATTTCTATTCAGAAAGATTTTATGAGATTGTGGGAGTAATTTTAAGGAAAAGTTTTATTTCAAGTCATTCTTTTTTTCAATGAATGGACAATGTTGAAACTGTCCAAGAGGTGGAGAAGAATTGCTAAAGACTTTTTAGAGACCATGCGGTGCTTTTCCTCCTTCCTTGAACCTTATTCTACCTCATCTCATCACCTACTTTCTCTACCTCAACCAGCTCCTATAGTCCCACCTGTGCATATTTATTTTTCTTCACCATTTCTCTTTACTCTCTCCACAACCCATTATTCCTGCTGTACTTTAGTGCTGGCTAAACCACAGAACATAGAATTAGCATCAGGTATAGTTATTCTTATAACTTGACGATGCATTTTCCAGTTCAAAAGCTGGAAAAAAAATGAACCATGCGAATTACCAACTTAGCAACACAAATTTTAAGTCCAAGTTAAATGCCTGATAACATCTTCAGTTGGTCAGTCAAATGACTCAAACCTAAATTTCGAAATGAAAAAAAGGTTAAGGGCAAGAAATATTGTTGCTGAAGTGTGATCAATTTTATGTGGATGTGGATAGTGGATATTGTTCTGAGTTGAAATCTAAAATAATGCAAAAGTAAAAATATCAAAGTATAAAAATAATATAAAACACTTGAGTTTACGTGGAAACCCCACTGACAAAGAGCGAGGAGAAAGTCACTAGAAAAGGCCCGATAGAGCTCTAATTTATATTGTTTCTTCTCAAAGAATAAGTGAGGGGGTACAAGCCTATTTATAGGCCACCACATACAAAATAAAGTCCCACTATACTATGTGGGACTAAACCACTACACGTGTTTCTCTCAACACTCCCCTCAACCTAAAGTATGAAATGCTCAACTTATAGCACAAAGAAACCCACTCTACACAGAAAAACAAACAACTCTCTGAACTAGTTCTTGCTTGTAGATGGGAATACAAGTTGGAGCTGCTGAAAGAACTACTATAGTTGGCTCTGACAATGGCCTCTCCTCTAAAGACCTGATGCTAGTGGCTTCCCATTTAGTATCCCTGTAAAAGGAGTCTTCCTCTGAAAACCTCGAAAGTAGATCTCCCACTCTGGAATCCATGAAACTGATCTCTCACACAGAAACCTGAAATTGGCCCTTCCTCTAAGGACTTCAAAATAGGATCTCTCTCTCTAGAGACCTCGAAACTCTAGACCTCAAAGAGTTATGGTTTGTCATATGTAGTCCAGGAATGAAAGACTCCCGAATGGAGGTGACTATAACAAGCTTCCACACTCCCCCTTTCTCCGATACTCGTATAGGAGAAGAATAACAATAAGAAGAAAAATAATAGAAAACTAGAGAAGAGCCTCTCCCCCTCTTCTCATAAACATAATCATCATCTTTTCTTTTTAATTTTTTTTTCCCTCTTTCCTTTTTTTTCCTTTGTTTTCTTTGAAATTTTCTTCTTTTTTTTCTTTTCTCCGTATACTACTCTTTTCCAACAACCTTGCTCTCTTCTTTTTTTTTCTTTTTTTTTGAAAGGGTAACGTGAGAAGAGAAATAATAAAGTATAAAAAAAAAGAGTGCCAACCTTCGTTCAAAGCGGCACCCCTTCAACCTGAGCATAGCCCCTTCAAAACCCTAAGCGACGCCGCTACTCCTTATAGCAGCAGATCGCTTCACACATGGCGCCACCAAGGGTTTCTACTCCTCTCAAGTCACAAGTAGGACGAATCTCTTCGCCCATACTCTGCCTCCATCATTGATCGAGTGGGCCTCTCCATTGCCGCCACCTTCATCTTTCTCTTATCGCCGATGACACTCGTCCAAGCAGGGCTAAGGCCCAATGCGAAGATCCTCGCCTCTTCCACAGAGGCTTCCTAAGATCACCTCATTCTCTTCTCTGTCGTTCGTGCCACCACGAGCACCAGCGCCTCGCGCACTCTTCCTCACCACACCACATGCAGGTGTGTGGATCGAGGCCTCCTACGACTCCTCAACGAGGTGATCGCGCCTGATCTCCTCCAAGAGCCTCGTCATGATCCTCATGAGATCCATACCATCACCGCCATCTTCTGCCTTTTAGGGTTTGAAGAACCCAATTACACTGCTGATGCTCAAGATGAGAGCGAGAATGAGAGATTATCGCATTCCTCTCCGCCTCCTTCAATTTCTTTGTCATAGTATCATACACTGCATGGATCTTCCTCGAGAACCTTCTTGTTGGAAGAGAACTCCAAGTACAAGAACAAAAAAATAAAACATGATAATCAAATAAACCAAAGAATCGAATGCTCTGATACCAAGTTGAAATCTAAAATAATGCGAAAGTAAAAATATCAAAGCATAAAGATAATGTAGAACACTTGAGTTTACTTGGAAACCCCACTCACGAAGAGCGGGGAGAAAACCACAGGAGAAGGCCTCAATAGGACTCTGATTTATATTATTTTTTCTCAAAGAATAAGTGAACGGGTACAAGCCTATTTATAGGCCACATACACAAAAAAATCCCACTACATTATGTGGGACTAAACCACTGCAAATGTTTCTCTCAACTTCTTGCAACACATCAATTATCAAGTATGGCAAGAGAAAATGACACTTTATGTTGACTTGTGGCTTAAACCTAGAGAAGCATCCGAACGAGTAAAAGAGCGTATTTTTGAAGCTTCAAAACAATCAAAAGGGAATGTTTATGTTTCCAATTCACCTAGTACAGCACCACAGATGTCCACATATACCAGAATGAGCATGGGCAGGATACAAGTATTTTGAAATCAACTTAGGCCCCGTTTGGATATGGGGCACGGGGGTGGAGTGCCCTACGTGGTAGGGAGTCGATGAATAGTACATGAATAGTAACATGAGGCACAGTTTACGAGAACCCAACCTAATACAAATCTAACCCAACTTACTCCACCTTCCAACAAAATAATAAAAAATAGGAATTTTTACGTAAATGCCACTGTAAATTTTTTAAATTAATTTTATACCACTGGGTTGCAACTAGTGCTATTAATGCCATTGAAAAGTATGACCCTATTATGAAAATATCCCTTAAGTTAAGGTCCGTCTGATTTGAGTTAACAGACGTTTATTTCTACTGTTAACTTCTTCCCCCACCCCAACCAAGCATCATAGGAGCTCATTCCTCAATCTCTAACATTGTATCTTTATCTCAATGAAATCCATCCGTTAGCTCCATCAACAACAATGGCAACGATGACAACAACAAAATCTACAACAGCAACAAGCAACAACGAGAACAACACCAACAACAGCAACAACAAGCAACAACAACATCAACAATAGCGACAAGCAACAACGACAATAGCAACAAGAACAACAAAAACATCAACAACAGCAATTATCAGATCGAACTTGTGATCAATCCTCGAGAAGACCTTGGCGACGCTTGTTAAGTTGGAGATCATGCACACTACCCTCTGCACCTTAGCCAAGTCCCCCCTAGGCACCACCGTGGGGAGCTGATAGTTTATCCTGCACTTGAACCCTATAGGGCACCAATCCACGAACTAGATTGTCCTTGTGGTCTTTATGGTCGCCATCGCCACGTTCACGTCCTTGGGCACCATGTCCCCTCTGTTCATCAGGCAACACGCCATATACTTGTGCCTTGGGTCACACTTGGCCATCAACAACGGCTCGAACGCACTATGGGTGATCTCCGCGACAAAGAGCTGCTCGTGGTAGGCCTTCTCGACAGAGATGACAAGAGCGTAGCTAGAGAGCATGAAGTGGATCCTCGGGTAGGGGACGAGATTGGCCTAGAACTCCATGACGTCCATGTTGAGGGCACCGTCGAAGTGGAGGGAGGCGATGAGGGGCGAGATGACCTAGGAGATAAGGCAACTAAGGTTGGTGTAGGTGGGGTGCTTGATGTCAAGGGAGCGACGGTAGATGTCCACGATCTTGCAGATTAGGTCGAGGGGCGGAGATGACGGCAGATACAAGCTTTCGGATTAGGTCAAGGCAGAGGTCCACGATCTCCTTCCCAATGGTGTAGTGGCCACAAGTGAAGTTGTTCACGGCATCCTCCTTCCTGAAAATGAGCTGCTTCAGATGGAAGAGCCGCCGGTACGCGCCCGTGTAGACCTCATTGATCACGATCGACTCCAGGTCGTCAAGAGGAAGGAAGAAGAGGAAGGAGGATGAGACACATCTCTATTAAATTAGATCCGTCTTATCCATCTTCAAAGATGGATTGAATCACCACCATCTATTTCCCTCCAAGATTAGAACTTTTAACTTAACTCAAGTCAACTTTTCCCTAACCCTAGTTAGTGGACTAACGGAGAGATAACGGGATGGCATTTACATTAACAGCGTAAGTTTCACGATGGCATTATTAGCAATAGTTGCAACCTAGTGGCATAAAATTAATTTCAAAAGTTTACGGTGGAAACTACATAAAAATCCCTAAAAAATAATCGAACATTAAATATAAAATAAATAAACAACAACCCTCTCTCTACATTACATCACATTAACACACAACTTAAAATACATCAATTTATCAATCACATCTACCACTTCATCACTTACCCTATCTTAGCCAGAGTCAAGTGATAACTCACAACCAAATGAGGTCTTAGAAACTAAAGTCTGGCCTAATCAGGAATCTCCAAACTCCTGAGGTTTTCATTTACAATTGTAAAAAATTCAATGTCATCAATTAGGATTTGTTTTCTCATTAATAGAATGGCAAGCATGCCTGCATAGATATTGAGTTTTATAGAAAAGATGTCGATCATCATAGTTACTTTATTTAGCAGCTTCTGCTCAGTCTCAATCTCCACCAGCCTTCCCATCACCTAATTTCTTGACTAGAAGCAACCAACTGTATTCTGATGAATTAGGTGTCAAGGAATCACCAACACTCAATATTTTCATGTCATTTTGTAGCTTTGTATATTACTCTTATGCACAGAATGTTTAGGCAAGAGATTAGCACTGTTCAGAGGGCTAGCAGAACAGGTAGTTCAATGACAAAGCTCAAAGAATGAGCAACCAACTTTTGTACACCACTGTTTGAAGACTCCACTAGACACCTAAAACTTTTGTGCCAATTTAATCTAGAGGTAGAAAGAAAAAGGGAATCCAAGGACCCCATTCTTCTCTAGTTTTAATATTGCTTAAGTTTTGAAGGAATTAAACAACATATTTGAAGGAATTTTGACTGTTAGTCAGAATGCTTTGTGGATTCTGAACAGCTATTATGATCAAATCCAGTAAGATGGTGATTACGAACCAAAGTGATAAGTGCGTGAACATGTAACTTGTAAACCTCTTATTTACCAATAGAAATATTGACCCAGTTTTACACCGTAGAATGGTACAACATTCTTGTTTTCTTTTTCTTGTAGGGAGGTATAATCATTCATATTGCCCTCTGACAGAAAAAAGTAATTATTTTGATTCAACTGACTAAGGAAATGAAAATACTTACTATATAAATGAGAAGCAAGGCTACCATTAGGCATGAAGAGGTATATAAGCATACTCTGCCCTTTTTCATGGCAATATCCAACTAAATTGACTAGATTTTTGTGATGCAGTCTCCCAAGAAGTAGTACCTGAAAGATTATAAAATGGAAATTTTATTTTTTTTTGGAAAGCCAAAGGACGGTTATCCAAATGATAACCACCAATATTCATTCCATTACCAAAAAAACCGATTTACATCACAGATTCCCAGAACATTACCTAGGAAGAAATAAAAAATTTTATTATGTGTTGATGAAAGGATAATATAAGAGAGTAACTGCTATGTTCAGATGTACTTTTGACTAAATGTGTTATTAGAATATGTGCTATATTATCTTGTAGCCATTGTTCATATCTATTATCCTTTCTCTGGACATATTATGAAAAATAAATTTGCATATGGCAATCTAAAGGAGTCGATTCTCTGAGTATTTGAGATGATACCCTACAGGTTCAATACCCATCACTCAAACCCAAGTACGGTACCCACTTTGGACCATTCAAAAGGAAGGTTCAGTTTAACGACCTTGCTCCGTGTTTCTGGACCTAATTTTGAAATCCTTGTGGAAAATCAAGTTTAGCAGGGGGGAGGTAAAGGGAGGGAGCAAAAGAGCAAGAGCAACGAATCTATTCAAGTAAATTAAAGGTTGACAAATTTCACCACATTACACATTATGTTTACCTTAAATATCATATTATTTTATATTCCTAAAATATGTATGCTAATTGCATACAGTTCAATTTCCCCTATAGTCGTAGATGCAGAAACTTCCATGTCCTCACACTGTGGTTCATATATATATATATATATATATATATATATGATCCTATGAGAAGTCCTATTTGGTAAGAAGATGAGAAAAGCACATACTAACAGTTGGATCCCTCAAAAAATAATGAATGGCTATGATTTAAACATGTTCTACTCCCACCTCCACTCTCCCTTGGGTCCCTTGATCTCCCACACCCACCACCACCACCATCGATCTCTCTCTCTCATTCCCTTACATGACTCTCTGTTGATGTCCTCCTCTCACCAAGTCACGCTCTTGAGGTAACTACCCACATCTTTCTCTCTGCCACCACTAGGCACCAACTTCCTTCTCTTAAGCACCACCACCACCGCCCCCCTTCGTCTTCTCCCTCAAGCCACCACCTCTACTGGCCACATCACTCCCATACGCTTATATTATATTATATGAGTTTATGACCAAACATTACATATTTCTCCCTTCCCTTTTTAAGTATAAACCAACTACTCTCACCACCTTCTTATTCCCCCTCCACTTATGCCTCTCTCTCTCTCTCTCTCTCCAACAAAATCATGGCTTCCTTCTTTCTTAAATTTGGCTCTCCTCTCCTATTTTGGTTTCCATGCATCCAATTTCTCTCCTCCCCTTAAATCTCTCCCCTTTCTCACATTCTTTTCCCTTCCACACCAAAACTAAACTACCCAACCAAACCCAATAACTTCACTAGTAACCTCACCACTCCACCACTTCCAACACCTCCGACCTTTCTTGGGTTGCACCATCGGCCACAACACCTTATGTGTAGGGTGTCTTTCCCACATGCAACAGCCATCAATGTTGTTTTCTCCATCATGCCATCCTCCTCACTCTTCCATCGTCTCTTTATTGCCCCTAGTGCCATGCCACGTGACCTGCACATCTCCTTCAATGCTAACCATCGACGTTCCCCCCTTCTCGCTCATCCACAAGACATGCCTCGTTTATCCGTCACACTCCCCATCCCTCTCCACGAGAGGTGTCAACTCCTCCCATGTTACAGCCACCCAACTCTATTGGGTTGGGACACAGCAAGAACGGAGGAGGGAAGGATTGGGAAGGAAGACTTCTATGGAAAAGCTTCAAACCCTCGTTTAGTGTCCAGTTAAGGCAATCTAAGACTCATTTTCGAAGTTTTGGAAGGTGTTGGGCACTGTGAACCATTTAGATCGATGAGAGTGCATCATCCCCTCACGTTCACGTCGAATGCACTAAAACCTATGATCATATGCATAGTCATGCATACTAGATGAAGACCTTATCCATTCACATAGATGTAGGTAGCCTACCCCTACTTTTGTTGGTTGAAAGCTCCCCCCCTTAAATAATTGATGCATAGGCCCTTTATTTTGGAATAATTTGATTTATTTTCATTTAGTTAGTAAATCAAGAACACATATATTAGTTAATTATGCTTCTTGCACTTGGCATTTCACATGTAAACTACACTCGACTTGAATGGAAGTAACATTGTTGGAATCTTGATTAAATTTTCCATTTATGAATGTTATGTTTGTGGTAAATTAACATGATTTAATTGTCATTGATGAATGATTGGATCACATCTTATTGAACAATATTGTAATATTTGTCATTTTGGAGAATAAGTGCCATGTGGTAGTGCCACGTGCCAAGTCGGTTAGGCCACGTGGCAGGTTTGGTCCACCCAAGGGGCGCCAGCCAAAGGGGATTATCTGTCTTTGCTTGGAGTCCAAGTTTGCTTTTTTAGTATGGTGATAAGTCCTTTAGGCAAGTGGTTAAGTGGATTTAATGTTTTCTATTTTTAGAAGATTTGATTAGATTTGTTTCCTCTTTTTGAAATTAGGATTTGCTCTCTTTATATAAAGAGAATCTATGTATGTTTCTTTTGAGTTGAATGCATTAGCTTCTTTACAAATAAACCAACTCCCTCTCTCTCCTCTCTTCTTCTCCACCACAACCTACTCTCTCTCTTCTCTCTCTGTTACAGCACACGCCATCATCAACTATAGTAGCCTGCTGTTGCGTTCTCTCCCCGTGGAAGAGCCTCCACATTCTCGTAGCGCACAAATCCTGACATGGTATCAGAGCCTTCGATCCAGGGTCTTCCCACAGATTTTCTACACACATAGAGCAGAGAAGAAGAGAAAAGGCACACACAACAATCTGTGCGTGACTTTTCTAGTGGACTAGCCACGTGTGTGTGGCCTTCTCTCGACAAATAGCCTTCTTCCACGCAGGAGTGAAGGTGAGAGATCACACACAAGAAGGCCCTATCTTGTGTATGATTCCCACGTGCATCAAAGCCTCGTGTGTTGAGGCATCTTCGTCGACTTGTGAGTTCTCTCAAAGAACTCCTTGAAGGGCCTTGGCACCTTACTCAAGGCCCAAGGAGACACACAGGAGACTCCGACGGGTGGCTTCCCTCACACATCCAATGCCTTATGCGAAGCGTAGTAGATGAAGGCTTATTTTTCGAGGACGAAGATGGCTGAGAGCTAAAATCAAATCAACACCAGGAAAGGAAATGTTATAGTTCAAGGCACCACAATCAAACATCAGGGTGCCTCAAACTATATCCTATAGACTCGAGCATTCAAGATCTCGTGGGAGAATAAGACAAGTTGCATGTCCTACCCGAGGAGTCCGATCCAAGGATTCAACGACGAAGTGGGAGAAAGAGAACTACATGATGATGAATTGGCTGACTCAGTCTATCCATCCATCACCTCCAATATGTTATACAAGAAGTCGACGTAGGAGATGTGGGATTCCTTGTAGAAGAGATCCTCCAAGAAGTCCAGCAACACCCGCATCATCGACATCTATTCCTGCATTTAGACGACCAGTCAGGGGGATCTTCCCCTTGACAAGTACTACTCAAAGATGGAGGCACTCTTTGAAGAACTGGAGATCCATGAGCTGTCTGCTACAACAAGCAGACTATTGTTTGAGAAAGATGGCAAGCCGCAAGATTCTTGTTAGGGTTGAATCCTCGATATCAGCCAACACGTGATCAGATCCTTGCACTAGACGAGGAGTTGGATCTTGAGATGATTTATAATCGTCTCGAGAAGCTTAGAGAACCAGATGCAAGTTCCAATAGAGTCGTGATATTTGAAAACACTATGGCTACATTCGATGGAGGCACGAGACATGAAAGAGGATGTGGTTGAGGCTTAGGTCGAATCTATCCACCATGTCAACATTGCAAGCGCACCAATTATCTGCAAGACCATTGTCGGGACAAGTTTAGAAGACCCACGTGTGGGGCTACTAGCACCTTACGTGTGGAGTCTCTTACTCTTGTAGATCTAGAGAAGATCAAAGCCATGCTCCAGGACGAGGAGAAGAAGACAGTGGTCGTCGCAACAACTATTGAGGTTACCCACAAGGCAACGACTTTCGTAAGTTGCAAAAGATTACGCTGTGACTTCTACCAAAGAGAGGATTGAAGATATGAAGCTTGAAAAAGAAGAGTGGTGGGGGCTCTAACTTCATCACAAGTGCACCAAGCCATTGTCCTCTCGGCCTCGACCTGAAGGAGAGCGTGGAGAATAGGTGCCACGTGGCAAGTTTGGTCCACCCAAGGCGCGTCGACCTTAAGGGGATTATTTGTCTTTGCTTAGAGTCCAAGTTTGATTTTTTAGTATGGCGATAAGTCCTTTAGGCAAGTGGTTAAGTGGATTTAATGTTTTCTATTTTTAGGAGATTTGATTAGATTTGTTTCTTGCTTTTGATATTAGGATTTGCTCTATAAAGAGAGAACCTATGTATGTTTGTTTTGAGTTGAATGCATTATCTTCTTTACAAATAAACCAACTCCCTCTCTCTCCTCTCTTCACCACCAGCTGCACTACTCTCTCCTCTCCCTATTCAACGCACACCATCATCAACTGCAGTAGCCTGTAACTACGTTTTCTCCCCACGTGGAAGAGCATCCATGTTCCCGTATCAGACAAATCCTCACAGTCATAATAATTCTTATTCTATGCGCCATGTCAACCCTATGCTCGACATACATATTGTTAGATTTCTGTTTGATAAGTTGCATGTACAAATTAATTTGAAATGTGGTATGATGTATAAACAAGGCTTGTAGGTCTAGACACATTTGTGTATGAACAAAGATAACAATTATTAATGTTGGAACCTGAAGACTTTGGAATTTGATTTAGGGTTTAGGGTTACACATTAATTTTTTATTGAAGAAATGTGGTATGATGCATAAACAAGACTTCTAGGTCTAGACACATTTGTGTGTGAACAAATATTACAATTATTAATGTTGGGACCTGGAGATTTTGGAATTGGCTTATGCCTGAATTTTGTACCGTAGATTTTTTTGAAGATTTCAGTAAACATTGGAATAATTAAATCAAACATCATCCAAGGAGTAGCATGCCTCCTTGAACTTCAGGAAAACTGCATAGTGCTTTATATCCTCCCATGATTGATGGAACAAGATGACATAAATGATAAATTGTGATGTTTATGAGCAGTTATGGATGTTGATTTTGTGTGGCTATGTGGGGGGATGGCCGCAGAAAGTACTTGTATGGCAAGATGAGGGAGAACTGCTGTGTCTTCTCGTTCTTCTTCTTCATCATCTTTCTCTTTTACTCTTTGTGGCAAGTTAGGGGGGATATGCCACTTCTGATGCACTATATGGCAATTTGGGGGCCATACGCCACTTCTGGTGCTTTAGTTGGTGAGTTGGGGGGGGAATACGCCACTTGTTTTACTGAACTTGGTGAGGAGACAGATATAGACCTTCTACTTGGATTTGAATCGTTGATGTGTATCCATCTCGCTGGTGCCAAGAGGACAATGTTCGAGATAGATTTGAGGTAGGAGTATCGATAATTATAAATCAACTACAAATGCCTTAACCCTTATGTCTACCTTCTTGAAACAGAACATATTATCTATTTCCTTAGCTTTACTTAGAGTTTTGTGTGCTATTTATGAGCAGAACGGATTGTTGATTGAGAAAAGGTCTCTTTATTATGTTATTAATGTTTGTTAATTGCATAACACATATGTACACAAATTGTTACTATTTGACCTTTTATTGTCTTTGATGGACCTTTGGTTCATTACTCCCTTATCTGGCCTACCTGTTACATGGTGGTGTTATGTTTTGTTTATATTTCTTTATTTCTTATGGATTATGGTATTGTTTACCCACATCTCTTCTCTTTATAAAGAGGTGTAGGGTTCCCATAATAAAGTTAACAAATTCTATCATCCTACTTGGTATCAGAGCAACAGTCCTAGACTGAGACTCTAGGTATCCCACCCTCAAGGTATCCGAAACCCTAACACCTCCACCATCTCCACTGCAGCCATCGACAAGAAGGTAGGTTGCTGCAGCAGCAGTAACTGCAACCACCAGCGGTGAGGCTACAACAACAATAGCAGCACCACTGTCGCACTATAGCGCCGCTACTGTGCACAGCAAGGTAGGCTGCTGCAGCAGCAACCGCAACCACTGGCGATGAGGTATGCCACTGCAGCAGCAGCAGCAACCACCGCAGCTGCCACAGCCACCGGCGACGAAGCCGCAGTAGCAGCAGCAGGGCCGCCGCAATTGTGAGTCTCTCTCCGATAATTCTAGGAAGGTTCTTAGTACTGTGATGATGGATTTCTAGATCAAGAACCTTCTGTGGTATGATTTTTTCCTAGATCTATGGTCTTCTTTTTTTTTTGGTGTGTATTCCACTTATTGGATGGCTCTTGGGATGTGTATTCCCTTGTGGTATTGTGTGCGGATGACAGGGTGTGTATTCCCCGAACGTTGATGTTTGATGTAGGGATTTAGATCTATGTTCTTGTTTCTCTAGGTGTGGTTTGCTTGACATAAATGGCAGAATATGTGAGTCTGGTGCACCAGGGCAGTACAGGAGCCACCATGAAGTAGGGTGGTTGATTGACTCTAGTGCATCACAGCATATGTGCGGTGATCAAACCTACTTCCGCTCGTTACAGTCTGTTCCTCCAGGAAGGACAGTATAAGTAGCTGATGGCAGATACACCCTAGTTAAGGGTAAGGGGGAGGTGTCTGTGGCCCCCAGTTTGCAGCTGTCTACCATGTTGCACGTGCCAGAATTCCCGCTCAGTCTATTGTCCGTGAGCAGAATCACGAAGGATCTTAACTGCAAAGTGATCTTCGACGATGTCGGATGCGTTGTTCAGGACAAGCTCACTAGGAGGATTGTTGTCAGAGGTACCAAGGAGAATGGCATTTATCACCTGGAACATGAGCCATTGCAAGAGTTACTCGATTTGGTAGCGAGAGTGTTCTACAGTGGCATGTTTGTCTTGGCGATTTGTCTCTGGATCACTTTAAGAGGGTGATACCACATATTTCCCCAGCTACTACCATACAATGTGATGTTTGTCAATTGGGTAAACACTATCGGTCGTCTTATCCAATTAGTACCTCTCATGGATCTTCAACAGTATTTCAGTTACTTCATATGGATGTATGAGGACCGAGCAGAATCCGAGACCGAATGGGATACAAGTACTACCTAGTTGGTGTAGATGATTTCTCTAGAGCCACATGGGTGTTCTTGTTGAAGAGTAAGGCAGAAGTTGGAGGATGCATAGAGGCTCTTCTTTTGGGGATCAGCACACAGTATTCAGCCACAGTAAAGATGGTGCGGACTGATAATGCTCTTAAGTTCTACACTGTCAAACTTAAGGAGTTCTACAAGACCCATAGGATTGTCCACCAGACCACTTGTCCTCACACTTCATAGCAGAACGGAGTCGCAGAGCGGAAGCATAGACACTTGTTGGATGTTGCCCGTACATTATTGATTCATCACAATGTGCCGCAGAGATACTAGAGGGATGCAATTTTGACGACTTATCTCATTAACAGGATGCCTAGCTCAACTCTTCACGAGTAGATACCGGTTCTTCTTCTGCATCCAGACGATGACTTATTTCATGTGCCTCCCAAGACCTTTGGATGTGTTGCATTCGTTCATGTGTCGTCACTTGGTCGTGACAAGCTGGCTCCTCGCGTTATCAAGTGCATATTTTTAGGGTACTCTAGGACACAGAAGGGGTACCATTGCTATGATCCTCTGCAGAATAGACATTATGTTAGCACCGATGTGACTTTCCATGAGAATACACCATACTTCTCAGTCACTGGACAAAGGAGCTCTTGTGATGATGTTGCCTTTCTTCCCCTGCCTATTCTGTGTGTAGAGACTCAGGTGTCTACTTCTCAGTCCAGACCTCCAGCTGATAGACAGATAAGCTCTTCCTCCCTAGATGACTTTGAGAGATTGCACGGGTCATTACGTACCTATCACAGGCATCACACTACATTTCAGAGGCCTCTTCCCTCATCAGCAGCTGATGGTTCACAGGTAGTTGAGAGTGTCCCTAATGCCAGTGACAGTTTGGTTAGACCCGATTCCCCTGACAATGCTGATCATCATAGTAGTAAGGCTCATTTTGCAGCAACTCAGTATGAGATACCAGATGATTTAGATCTTCCTATTGTCATTAGGAGGGTGCCACATACCTGAGTCCAGATATCGAGTTGCAGGCAGTTTGGTTACCGATGGTCTTGTTCCTCGGTCTAGTAACTTTTGTCAGGCACTTACAGCGTCGCACATTCCGTCTACTTACCAACAGGCCATGCCTGATCCAAAGTGGCATCACGCCGTGGAGGATGAGATGGCAACACTTTGGAGTAGACGGACTTGGGATCTCACCTCACTTCCTACTGACGCACGACTAGTTGGCTCCCGATGGATCTTTACTTTGAAATACAACCCTAATAGGTCTATTTCGAGGCATAAGGCCAAGCTAGTAGCAAAGGGGTTCACCCAAACATATGGGGTGGACTTCTTTGATACTTTCTCCCCAATTGCGCGGCTTACCACTGTCCGGATACTTATTTCTGTTGCTACTCACAAAGACTGGCCATTATACCAGCTTGATATGAAGAATGCCTTTCTCTATGGCGATCTTCAGGAGGAGGTTTACATGCAGCAGCCCCCGGGTTTTGAGGTTCAAGCGGAGTGTATGCAGATTAAGGAAGGCAATCTATGGATTGAAGCAGAGTCCAAGGGCCTGGTTTCAGCAATTGTCAGAGGTGCTCCACCAGATTGGTCTGAGGCATTCTACTTCAGATCACTCCTTATTTACCAGAAAGACTGACAGGGAGACTGTGGTGCTCCTGGTATATGTTGATGATCTTATCATCACTGGAGATGACAGACATGGGATAGACGAAGTCAAGAGACACATTAGAGAAGTTTGTCATGAAGGATCTGGGATAGTTGAGATACTTCTTGGGCATAGAGGTTGCACGTGGCAAGGATGGAGTGGTACTCTCGTAGAGGAAGTATGCTCTTAATCTTCTTCAGGAGACTGGCATGTTAGCAGCTAAGGCTGCAAATATTCCCACGGATCCCAAGGTTCATTTATATGATGAAAAATCTGAGGTGGTTGACAGTAGGGCCTACAGGCAGCTGGTGGGTAAGCTCCTTTACCTCACAATCACTCGTCCAGACTTGTCTTTTTCTGTTGGTAAGCTTAGCCAGTTTATGGATAAGCTAACTAGGCAGCACTAGGAGGCTGCAATGCAGGTGCTTAGGTATGTGAAAAAAGCACCAGGACGAAGATTATTATTCCGTAAGGGAATGCCCATGGGGATTGTAGCATACTCTAACGCTGATTATGCTGGCTGTGTTGGGGATAGAAAATCTACCACAGGGTTCTGCATCTTTATTGCGGACAATCTGGTTACATGGGGGAGCAAGAAGCAAGCGGTCGTATTTAGATCCAGTACGAAGTCAGAGTACAAGACCATGGCCCAAACAAGCATTGAGATGGTTTGGGTCAAGTTAATTTTGTCAGAACTACATGTTCCTTTGGATAACTCTATAGAGATGCAATGTGACAACAGAGCAGCGACCTACATTGCCAATAGCCCTATGTTCCATGAAAGAACAAAACATGTAGAGATTGACTGCCACTACACTCAGGATCTCATTCAGCGTGAGACGTTCCATACCACGAGTGTCACTTCTAAGGAGCAAGGGGCAGATGTCTTCACAAAGCCCCTTACGAGATTTACCTTTGAGGCGTGTTGTTTCAAGCTGAGTATGATAGATATTCATATTCCAGCTTGAGTGGGAGTGTTAAATGGTGATGTTATGTCTTGTTTATTTTATGTTTATTTCTTATGGATTATGATGTTATTTTCCCACACCTCTTCCCTTTATAAAGAGGTGTAGGGTTCCCATAATAAAGTTAACGAATTCTATTATCCTACTCTACCAACCAGGCATACAAGAGAATTGTAGAGACTTAAGTAGCTAGCATCAAGCCCGTGATCAATGCAACAAAGGTAGCTAGCATCATTAGTTGTCTTTTTTTTGTTCTTCTCATTTTAACCTCTTTTTCAATAACTAGGGCAGCCCTTATGCCATTCCAAGTTCTACAAACCCTATACTATAGCCTCTTGCACTAAACTATTTTGGACTATTAGTTTTACCTGCTTATTTTACTTGGAGATTTGTGCTACATTGGATAGGCGAGTGTGATTGTTGTTGGGCAACAATAAATCCTATGAGTTGAAGGGTGAAGTTAAAATATTTAAATAACGTAAAAGCATAAATCAAAGCAATAAACAATCATAGAATGTTTAGATTTACGTGGAAACCCCACTCACAAGAAGCATGTAGAAAACCATGGGAGAAGAGCTCTATGGGCGTGTTTACTCTGTATTTCTTTTCAAAGGAAATTGGAGTACACGCCCATTTATACACCATCACACACACAAAGTCCACATTTTCCAATGTGGCACTAAACTAACACACAATCCTCTCAACACTTCCCCTCAAGCTGGAGCATGGAATGTTCAACTTGTAATACAAATCCACTCTACACAGCAGACCAAACAACACTCTAGACTGGTTCTTGCCCGTAGGCAGGAAAACGGGCTGGAGCTGCTGAACGGACTGTAGCTGGCTCTAAAGATTTGGTGCTAATGGCTCCCCATTCAGTATCCCTGTAATTAGGTCTTCCTCTAAAGACCTTGAAGGTGGATCTTCCTCTCTAGAATCCACGAAACTGGATCTCCCACATAGAAACCTGAAATGAGTCCTTCCTTTGAGGACCTCGAAACTCTAGACCTCCCAGAGTTGGGTTTCTCATGTGGAGTTCATGAAGAAAAGAGACTTCCAAACAGGGGTGACTACAACAAGCTCCTACACTCCCCCTTTCTCCCATACTCGTACAAGAGAAAAAATAAAAATGACGAGAAGAAAATAAAACAATAAAAACTAAAAAAGACTTATCCACATCTCTCAAACATAAACTTCATCTTTTCTTTAATTTTGATTTTTTTAATTTTTTTCACTTCTTTTTTTCCATTTTTTTCTATCTCTTTGTGTCTCTTTTCTTTTCCCTCCTTTTTTTTGACTATTTCTCCACCTTTTTCTTTCTTTCCCTTTTCCTTTTTCTTCATTTCATCATCATTATTTTTTTTCTCTTTAGAAAAGGCTCGATCTCCCCCTTAGGGTTCCAAGAACCCAACACCACAAAGCGGCACTTTACTCACCACTGCTAATTGCGGCCGCCACCACAGACCACGAAGCTCCTTCCGCACAGTCACTGCGTCCTCCACATGCCCTCCAGCGACGAGGTCCACACCACCACTCTGAGCTCCCCGTCACAGGGGTTGTCCCCCTCCGCCACGCTCCAAGTGTTCAGCAACACGTTCTCGCCGCTCTTCGATGACGATCCCATCGCCCAGGGTGAGTACCTCAATGTCCTCAGCAATCCCCTCGCTCCAGTGCAACACGACCATGATCCATGCCTCTTGACCTCGTGTGCTACCATCATTGTCAAGATCTCGCAATCTCACGTCCTCTCCATCATGAAAGGCTTGGACCAAGAACCAACAGTAGCAACATCATCGCCAACTACTTCTTTCGCCGTTGCGTGGCTCCTCGCCATGTGGCCCATTCTTGTTCAATCGGTGGCCCTACGAACACCACGTCAAACCCTCCATGTGCCACTATGTCCAGCGTCGCAATATCCAGTAACGCATCCGCAACCAGCACCTCTTCCGTTGTCACCCTTGGAGGCTTCCACCTCCTTGCGAGTGATCGTGAACAGCACCATCCTTCCCTTCTATTCTAATCGATCTGATCGTTCACCTCGAAAGATACTAAGAACATCCACCTTGTGGAGCAATAACTCCCAAACAATAGATAGAGAAATATATGCAATAAAGGATAAAATCCAAGGAATGAACATGCTCTGATACCAAGTTAAAATATTTAAATAATGCAGAAGCATAAATCAAAGCAATAAACAATCATGGAACGCTTAGGTTTACGTGGAAACCCCACTCACAAGGAGTGGGGAGAAAACCACAGGAGAAGCATCCTATGGGCATGTTTTCTCTATATTTCTTCTCAAAGGAAATGGAAGTACACGGCTATTTATAGGCCATCACACACACACAAAGTCCACATTTTCCAATGTGGCACTAAGCCAACACACAATCTCTCAATAGGTAACGCCTCATACTCTCAAGGTCGAACCTGTGGGCTCAAGGCGTCGCATTCAATATCCCCTTGGTGTCAATCTGTCTATTGCCAATGTCCACGTAACTACCCATTAGAGATCCATTGATGCGTAATGAGGTAGCACCCAATGCTGTCAAGGTGATTACCTAGAGCAATTGTTCTAAGGCAAACGGGGTTCAAACGGGAGAGTGCCCTATTGTCTTATTTCGTTACACTATCACGTGCCGCCTCTTCACCCTTATCCTATTATGGACGATTCCTTTCCTGGTTCTTTAAAGGAAGCTTTCAACATATGTTACCATGTGGATATGTGTCAATGTTGTATATTGTCAGTACTCCATATTGTTTATTCTTGCATGTTGTATGATTTCATTGAATCGTAGTGCATAATTTTTTTTCTGTTCATAGCAACTAATGTACACTTGTATGGTACTTACTATATATCATATATGTTATTTGCACCATACTCGATCATTCCCATTTACGCAAAGCACTTTCAAACCCACCATCTTAGCTACGTTAGCCCAGTTCTTGATCCTTCAAGTGGAAATCAAGTGGATGCAACAATCGAATTAGTAGCTACCAAGAAAAGTTCTTTCCCCCTCTTACTACTGGACAGTGATGAAAGGTCTTCATAAGCTTAGAAGTCTTTGCCTTAAGAGTCAAGAAATATGATATGAAAAAGGTGAGGAATAACCATACCAGCCCTGCCTGATCCAACCATGTGAAGTTCAGCTTACATGCTACATATTATATGTCATCTATATATCGTATATTAGTGTAACATATATGTGCAGTAATAACACGTGTACATTCTTTTCAAAAAAAACTAGAAAAAACATATGTGTGTTACTGCTATACACATACATATATCATAATACATATCATGTTACTGTTATGCGTGCGCGCGTGCACACACACGTTCAACTGGGCATAATGTTACTGTTATACATCATGTTAAACAAGCATAATGTTGCTATTATACATATGGTATGTTTACTGTCTTAACATAGATGGATATTCAATTGCCCCAGGCAGCTTTTTTCTTTTAAGAAATGAAAAAACTGTCTGCCTTGATTCAATCGAGTAATTGCCTTTTTGTCACCTCCAGCGATTAAGGAGCTTGTTACCTTGCAATCGTCTATCACCTCAACAGCTTTGGTTGCACCACACCTCCATAATGCTAGTTTTCATCCAATCACATCTCAATTTGTTGAGGGAATTGAGTGGTTGTTTAGTACCACATAGGAAAGTGTGGCCTTTGTATGTGAGGGGTGACTTATAAATAGGCGTGTACTCCTATTTATCTTTGAGAAGAAATACAGAGAAAACACGCCCATAGAGCGCTTCTCCCGTGCTTTTCTCCCTGCTCCTCGTGAGTGGGATTTCCACGTAAACCCAAGCATTCTTCATATATTTTATGCTTTAATTTATGCTTCCACGTTATTTAAATATTTCAACTTGGTATCAGACCAATTCATTCCTTGGGTTATTTTTTGTTTATTTGATTATCACATTTTATCATTAGAGTTCCAAATTCTTTTTATTCGAAGGAGCCATGGAGGCCTTATGTCGTTGACGGCTACATCAGCCAGGGTCAAGCCATCGCCACGGGAGATCATTGGGGTTAGCTTGCCGTTGCCCCCCCCACAAGCCCTAAGCCGCTCCTTTCGTCAGATGATGAGGCCAAAGATGGTGCCGAACCTCCTCGCTAGCAGGAGGATCGAGGAAGGCGATGGCAACAGCGCCAATCCCGCCTACAAAAAAGAAGGCAGCGAAGAACGTTGCCAATGCTCAAGGCAGCGAAGGCCCTGCATGGCGACGGATCAACAGGAGGAAGGCTCCACACGTGGTCGTTAGGTGGTCGAAGGCGTAGATGGCGCGATGCACGAGGGAAGCGACGAGGGGAGCCACAAACATGGGGCACTTCTCCTTCAAAGAGGCTCCGCAGAAGAAGGTAGGCGATAGCGTTGGCGGTCTTGGCAGCGATGTAGCCCTCGCCCTCGCCGATCGATTGCAACGGGGTGTCGATCTGGGCAGAAAAGGACGCCGATGATAAGATTGTTGCAGACTCGAGGATGGCAGAGAAGCAAGGTGGCGGGGATCCGCGAAGGAGGTGACCAGAGTGGATGAGGCCAAAGGCACGGACGGCGTCGAGGTGGCCGACGCGAGAGCTGGAGACAGGGATGGAGTCACCGTCATGCTCTGTGTGAATGGGTTCTCCTCAACCTTAAGGTAAGATCAAGGGTGCTTTAAAGCAAAAAATAAAAACAGAGGGAAAGAAAGAAACCAAAAAAAAAAGAGAAGAAAGAGAAAGAAAAAGAAAGAGAAAAAATAAGAAAATAAATAAAAACAATGAAGAAAAAAAATCCAAAAAAAAAAGGAAAAAGAAGAATGAGGTTTATGTGTAAGAAAAGTGATGGAAAAGCCTTATTGGTTTTATTTTCTTCTCATTGGTATTGTCTTCTCCCATGCAAGTATGGGGGAAAGGGAGAGTATGGGAGCTTGTTGTACTTACCCTCGCTTGAGAGTCCCTTTTGTTCATGGACTCCACATGAGAAACCCAACTCTGGGAGGTCCAGAATTTCGAGGTCCTCAGAGGAAGGACTCATTTCAGGTTTCTATGTGGGAGATCCGATTTCGTGGACTCCCAAGAGGGAGATCCACCTTCGAGGTCTTGAAAGAAAGACCCAATTTCAGGGATACTGAACGAGGAGCCATCAGCACCAGATCTTCATAAGACAACCACAATTCCTTCAGCAGCTCCAGCCTATGGTCCCACCTGTGTAGAGTGGGTTTCTTTGTGTTACAAGTTGAGCATTCCATACTCCAGCTTAAGAGGAAGTGTTGAGGGAATTGAGTGGTTGTTCAGTGCCACATTGGAAAGTATGGGCTTTGTGTGTGAGTGGTGGCCTATAAATAGGCGTGTACTCCTCCCATTTATCTTTGAGAAGAAATACAAAGAAAACACGCCCATAGGACGCTTCTCCCGTGATTTTCTCCCTGCTCCTTGTGAGTGGGGTTTCCACATAAACCCAAGCATTCTTCATATCTTTTATGATTTGATTTATGCTTCCACGTTATTTAAATATTTCAACTCAATTCTCACATGCCAAAGACACCATTGTAGCTCCATGCAAGCACGATGATTGAAGGCCAAGAAAGAGAATAGAGTGTTGAGATTGACTGGGACAATGCTACAAAAATGGACCTTAAGACTCCTCAATTGGTCTGGCGCACCTAAGTTATATTTTAATTATAGACACAAGTTGAAACATATAATAAGCAGCAGCATGAATCAAAGTAATAAAAGAGATGTATAACGCTTGGGTTTATGTGAAAACCCCACTCACGAGGAGCGAGGAGAAAACCAAGGGAGAATGCCCCGATAGAGCACTGATTTGTATTTCTTTTTTTCAAAGGAATATGGGAGGAGTACATGCCTATTTATAGGCCACCACTCACACACAAAGTCATATCTTCCAATGTGGCACTAAACCCACAACCAAATTCTCTCAACACCCCCCCTCAAGCTGGAGCATGGAATGCTCAGCTTGCAACACAAAAAAACCCACTCTACATAAGCGGGAACATAGGCTGGAGTTGTTGAAGGAACTGTGGTCGACTGTGACAATGGCTTCTCCTCTGAGGACCTCGTGCTAGTGACTCCCCATTAAGTATCCTTGAAAAAAGTCTTCCTCTAAAAACCTCGAAGCTACATCTCCCACATAGAAACCGACTGGGCCCTTCCTTTGAGGACCCCAGCAAGATGCACCCTGGCGGATCCCTCCTCAATGGCCTCAAAGAAGCCTCCCGTAGGGTGGAGGACACCCACCGTGCCCTCGAAGAGACAGGAGGGCGATGTCGCTCGTGACAAAGAGGAGGCCATCCTCGAGCTCCGAAGGAAGGGAAGCCTTCTCCTCATCTTCCTTTCCTTCACCACCGCAAACCCTGGACCTGCGCTGCCTAATGCGGCCCTGCAGACTACCGCACCGCTGCTACACGTGCGTCACCGTCAGCATCGCCACCAAAATAGCTCAGCTCCTTGCAAGATCACATCTGGCAGGTCGAGCTCCACCAACACGTCAATGTCTGATCTACATCAGCAATAACTACAGGAGGGCATCCCCATCGGCTCCACCTTGCTCTTCTCCTCGTGGAGCATTGCCCCCCGACCACTAATCTGCATGATAGGGTCGGGGATCCCGATCTGCCTTCCTCGAGGTGTCCACAGTGATCTCCATCGACATCCGTCACAATGCATGATCCCACATCGCCAAAGCTTGAACTTGCCTTTGATCACAAAGGCACAACAAGAACCCTAATAACGAGTGGAATCAAATAGGAACAAAAGATAAAACCCAAGAGCGACTTGCTCTGATACCAAGTTGAAAAATATAATAAGCGGAAGCATATGGTACTAAACCTACAACCAAATTCTCTCAACAACATATGATCATTTTATATACATAGCACGCATGTGCCTATGCCATCTGATGGGGATAGCCCATTCCTTAACCTCAGGTGCAAGTATACTCTCTTAAAAATGGGATGGTAGTTTCACAAGGAACAACCCCTCCCCCGCTCTCCATTACTGCACCTCCAAGCTTGACTCCCCTCATGCTCTCCAAGAGAGACCTTGCCACCTCCCACTCCTTGTTTGTCTCCGCACCAACGTCTACCTCATTGCAAGGGGCATTCATAGGTACTTCTCCCCTATTGGGTATTATAGGTACCTTTTACTCAGTTCAATGAAACCGATACCTGCTGAGTAAATGAATCAAGTCAATCCTTGACCCATTATCATAAACAAATGGACTGGGTATCCACCCCACAAGCACCCATAGTTTATGGGATCCTTCCCAGATCTTCGAAAAGATGTACCATGAGACACCTATTGCTGGTCAACACAGAAAGAGAAATGTCTTGATGTAACTAAGCTTTAGTTTTGTTAAAAGCAGGTGAATTAGCCTATTCATTTACCATTTAAGATCCACACTACTGAGAATCAGCAATAAAACAGCAAGACCTGGTCCCTTCCGATGGTTCCAAGTGATCTGAACTACTCATAAGAATAATTGTTCACAGCAACGTGTGGTGGGCACAAATAGGGTGCTTCAATAAAAAAGGCTAATGACGCTTCGACATTCAGTTAGCCATTTGAAAGCAAATGTGTCACCAACTACATAATTTTTTTCTGAAGAATAGGATACCCTGCAAATATTTATTCTCAAAGGGTAGGATGCATTGTGAATATTAATAACTTAATATTACTTTAACTTTTAATATTATTGAAATACCTGCTAATTAACCAATATTACCTCTGAAAGAAATTCCTTCTCGCCTTCCCTTGATTTAGCTGCGAGTGTCTTGACAGCGACTATTTCACCAGTTGGCAATTTTGCTTTGTAAACAGTACCAGAAGCTCCTTCACCTATAACCGTTGTAAAGCTGTTGGTTGCCTTCTGGAGGTCCCTGTGATTCACTCACGAAGAAAGATGTGTAAGGGCAAAAACACAAGTAAACACAAATGTTGATGCAATGGGAATGATTTGATTCATTAATATCATCTTAGTAATTCTAAAGGAGACTTGTCCATTATCATAACAATTATACAAATTTAATACTGTGGAGCTAACCCTAAGCAAGATCCATGAGCTTTTTAAAAAATGGATGTAAAATCACAAGTAAGCACAAATGTCGATGCAATGGGAATGATTTGATTCATTAAAATCATCTTAGTAATTCTAAAGGAGACTTGTCCATTAATCATTATCAAAACTGTTAGATGGTAGTGTTTGTCATGTTTATTCTTTTTTTTTTTTTTTTCTTATAGACCATCGTGTTATTTTTCCATGCGTCTTCCTTTTATAAAGTGGTGTAGGACTTCCATAATGAAGTTAACGGATTATATTTACCTACTTGGTATCAGAGCAGGAATTTATATTTGTGTTCTTGTTTCTCTAGATGTTGTCCGTTTGACATCGATAGTAGAGTTTGTGAGTATGGTGCACCAGGACCAGTACAAGAGCCACCATGGAGCAGGGTGGCTGATTGACTCTGGTGCATCACAGCATCTGTGCATGATCAAACTTATTTTCGCTCACTACAATCCGTTCCTCCAAGGACTGTACAGGTGGCAAATACACCCCAGTTAAGGGTAAGGGGGAGGTGTCTGTGACCCCCAGTTTGCAGCTGTCTAGTGCATTGCACGTGCCAAAATTCCCGCTTAGCCTATTGTCCATGAGTAGAACCACGAAGGATCTCAACTGTAAAGTGATCTTCGATGATGTCGAATGCGTTGTCTAAGACAAGTTCACCGAGAAGATTATTGTCAGAGGTACAGAGGAAAATAGCGTTTACCGTCTGGGACAGGAGCCGTTTGCAGGAGTTACTCAATATGGTAGCAGGAGTGTTCTACAATGACATACTCGTCTTAGCCACTTATCTCTAGATCGCCTCAGGAGGGTGATACCACATATTTCCCCAACTGCTACCTTACAGTGTGATGCTTGCCAATTGGATAAGCACCATCGGTCCTCTTTTCCAGCTAGCACCTCTTATGGGTCTTTGACATTATATTTCAATTGTTGCATATGGACGTATAAGGACCGAGCAGAGTCCCAGACCGAATGGGACACCGGTACTACCTAATTGTCGTAGATAATTTCTCTAGAGTCACGTGGGTGTTCTTGTTGAAGAGTAAAGCAGAGGTTGGAGGATGCATAGAGACTCTTCTTCTGAAGATCAGCACACAATATTCAGCCATAGTGAAGATGGTGCGGACTGATAATGCCCTTGAGTTCTGCACTACCAAGCTTAAGGAGTTCTACAAGATTTATAGGATTGTCCACCAAGCCACTTGTCCTCAGAATGCATAGCAGATGGAGTCATAGAACGGAAGCACAAGCACTTGTTGGATGTTGCCTGTACACTATTGATTCATCACAATGTGCCACAGAGATACTGGGGAACACAGTTCTGACAGCGACTTATCTCATCAACAGGATGCCCAGCCCAGTTCTTCACAAGCAGATACCGATTCTTCTGCATCCAAATAATGAGTTATTTCATGTGTCTCCCAGGACCTTTAAATGTGTTGCATTCGTCCATGTGCCGTCACTTGGTTATGACAAGCTGGCTTCTTGTGCTATTAAGTGTGTATTCTTGGGATACTCTAGGATATAGAAAGGGTACCGTTGCTATGATCCTCTACAGAATAAACATTATGTTAGCGCTGATGTGACCTTCCATGAGGATATACCATACTTCTCAGTCACTGGATAGAGGAGCTCTTGTGATGATGTTACATTTCTTCCCTTGCATATTCCGTGTGCAAAGATTCAGGTGTCTGCTTCTCATTCCAGACCTCCAGCTGATAGACAAATGAGTTCTTCCTCTCCGGATGACTTTGAAAGATTGCACGAGTCATTATGTACCTATCACAAGCATCACACTACATTTCAGAGGCCTCCTCTCTCACCAGCAACTGATGGTTCATGAACAGTTAAGAGTGTACTTAATGTCAGTGACAGTTTGGTTAGACCTGATTCCCCTGACAGTGCAAACCACCATAGTAGTAAGGCTCCTTCTGCAGCAACTCAGTCAGAGATACCAAATGATTCAGATCTCCCTATTGCCACTAAGATGGCACCACATACCTGTGAGTCCAGATATCGGGTTGTAGATAGTTTGGCTACTGATGGTCATAGTCCTCAATTTAGCAACTTTTGTCAGGTACTTACAGCGGCACACATTCCATCTACCTACCAGCAGGCCATGCTTGATCCAAAGTGAAGTAAAGCCATGGAGGATGAGATGGCAACACTTTGGAGTAGACAAACTTGGGATCTCACCTTACTTCCTATTGGTGCACAACTAGTTAGCTCCCGATGGATCTTTGCCTTGAAATACAACCCTAATGGATTTATTTCGAGGTATAAGGCCAGGTTAGCAACAAAGGAGTTCACCCAGACATATGGGGTGAACTTCTTTGATACTCTCCCCCATTGCACGACTCGCCACTGTTCGGACACTTATTTCTGTTGCTGCTCACAGAGACTGGCCATTATACCAACTTGATGTGAAAAATGCCTCTCTACGGCAATCTTCAGGAAGAGGTTTACATACAGCAACCCCCAGGTTTCGAGGTTCAGGGGGAGTGTGTGTGTGCAGATTGAGGAAGAAATCTATGAATTAAAGCAGAGTCCAAGGGCCTAGTTCCAGAAGTTATCAGAGGTGCTCCACCAGATTGGTCTGAGGCACTCTACTTCATATCACTCCTTATTTACCAGAAAGACTAACAAGAGGACTGTGGCGCTCCTGGTATATGTTGATCTTATCATCATTAGGATGACAAAGATGAGATAGGCGAAGTCAGGACACACCGATCAGAGAAGTTTGTTATGGAGGATTTAAGACAATGAGGTATTTCTTGGACATTGAGGTTGCACGTTGCAGGGATGGAGTGGTACTTTCGCAGAGGAAGTATGATCTTGATCTTATTCAGGAGACTGACATGTTAACAACTAAGGTTGCAAATATTCCCATAGATCCCAATGTCCATTTATATAATGAAAGATCTGAAGTAGTTGACAGTAAGGCCTACAAGCAACTGGTGAGTAAGCTCCTTTACCTCACCATCACTCATCCAAACTTATCTTTGTCTGTTGGTAGGCTTAGCCAGTTTATTGATAAGCCAACTAAACAGCACTAGGAGGCTGCAATGCAGATGCTTATGTATGTGAAGAAAGCACCAGGACGAGGATTATTGTTCTGTAAGGGAATACCCATGGAAATTGTAGCATACTCTGATATTACTATGCTGGCTATGTTGTTGACAAAAAATCTACCACAAGGTTTGCACCTTTGTTCCAGGCAATCTGATTACATGAAGGAGCAAGAAACAAGCGATTGTATCGAGATCCAGTGTGGAATCAAAGTACAGCGCCATAGCCCAGACAGCTGCTGAGATGGTTTGGGTCAAGTCAGTTTTGTCATACCTTCATGTTCCTCCGAATAGCTCTATGGAGATGCAGTGTGATAACAGAGTATCGACCGACATTGCCAATAACCCTATGTTCCACGAGATGACAAAGTATGTAGAGATTGACTACCACTATACTTGGGATCTCATTCAGTGTGGAACGTTACATACCATGAGTGTGACTTTTGAGGAGCAGGCTGCAGGTGTCTTCACAAAGCTCCTAGCGAGATCTACCTTTGAGGGATATTGTTCCAAGCTGAACATGATAAATATTCATACTTTAGCTTAAGGGGGAGTGTCAGATGGTAGTGTCATGTCTTGTTTATTTTATGTTTTCTTTATTTCTTATAGAGCATCGTGTTATTTTCCCACACCCCTTCCCTTTATAAAAAGGTGTAGGGCTCCCATAATAAAGTTAATGGATTCTATTTACCTACTATAACAATTATACAAATTTAATATTGAGGAGCTAACCCTAAGCAAGATTCGTGAACTTTTAAAAAAATGGACATATGTTGCCTCCACTGGGAATATCCTTGTGTGCCATGTGCAAACTCTTCAAAGGGTCTGAGCACTTCTGGGTGTGTGACGACAATCCTACCCCGTGTCTTTCACAAGAGGCCATTCCTACAACTCTAATCTATGACTTCTATATTACATTGCAACATCCTTTAATCTTGGCCCAGTGCTCCTATCTATTAGTTTATCTCTATTGTTTAGTTTCATCACTTACTGGCTGATAGGGTATACTGATAAGGTAATCGAACACATGGATAAATACTGTCCATATCTGGCTTCATTTTCTTTCATACTTTTTATGATCAATTTATGGACAATCTAATGCATTTCTTATCATAGTCCTCTGTATCACATTCGGCCTCAAACAACTTCTCAGACTTGTTAGTTTACGGATTGATAAGTATATATAAAGATTTCCACCAACCTTATAAATGTATCAGTACAAGACAAAATGGCAACGCACGGTGATTTGATCAATAATAAGGCATAAGTAATAAGTTGGTTTATCACCTATAGAAGATAAATTTGAGAGATGCTTTTAAGCTGATCTGGGCATCTAAAGAAAAGAACAATAATGCTGAAGTTCGACAGGGTGAGAAGTTAGCTTGAAGAAAAGGCTGGAGGAACTGAATAAATTTTATTATGAAACTATTAAGCATGATATTGTTCCTTTCGAGCTAAGCTGTATAAGACCCAAGATAGATTGGAAGGCAGACAAAAAATGCATGTAACAACCCACTGGAATGTTTGGAAAGGTTTCCATTGGTTGGGTTAGGTCACACATATTGTAAAACAAATCCAACTCTCTTTCATTGGAAAAAAGATGAAAGTCGATGCCATAGAGATGTGCATACATCTAATTAACCTAAAATACCTATTTGTTTATGTTCCTAAGTATATAGAAGCATCATGCATTATAAATATTACATAACATACATCATCATACATTTAGGTTAGATTGTATAAATTATAAGTTAATTTTCTCTTTTTGTGGTAAGGGGAAAGGATAATATCATTTCGGGGCCTCGAATTTGAGATCCAACCGTACGGATCTGATCAGAGCAACAATTGAAGTCCAACGACCTCGAGATCGCCTGTCTAAAATGCCTATTTATGCATATTCCTAGATTTATAGAAACATCATGTATTATAAATATTATATAACATGCATCATCATGCATTTAGATTAGATTGTATAAATTATAGGTTAATGTTCTCTCTCTTTTTGTAGTAAAGGGACAGGACAATATCATTTCAGGGCCTCGAAATTGAGATCCAACCGTAGGGATCTGATCAGGACAACAATCGGAGTTCAACACCTCTGAGATCGCCCTGATCGGACTTTCGCAACATCAAATGCAATCCGAGAAAGATCAGACGCCAAGGGTCAAGGTGGTGTACATCCATACCTCAAATGAAGAATCCAACCACATGGATAGGTTCAGATCGACGATCGCAGCCCAATAACACGAAAATCGGTCCAATCCGACATCTGTGGCATCATCTACAAGCTAAAGAAGACGAACAGCCATGATGGCTCCATGTGGCACCATCACAGCCGCCCCAACACCCTTGGCCACCTCTTTCTTATCAAAGATCGCGCGATCTCAACAGTTGGATCGAGATCCAACGGTTGAGAATGCGCAAACGACAAATTCAAAAGCGCGACAAAGACCGCAGCGTAGCGTAGCGATTATGCGCTCATTCGGGAAGAGAAGGCGCACATTCGAAACGCGATTCACCTCTCCTGAACGAGCGGAGTGCGCCCAATCAAAATTAAAGCGTCCGATCGACATCGAGTGGCTACAAAGGCGGTGACGTAGCGCCTTTTCGAGCACCAGATGGAGGTTCGCACCGCACGAGGGTGATGGCATGCAATCGTACACGCCATCGCACGCGGGGGGTGTGTAACGCTAAAGGTGAAGCAACAAGGTGCGATCTTGACCGTCGGATCTCTTGATTGAACGGCCGAGATGGTGTGCGTGTGATGAAGCGCTTAATGGTTGAAGGGGGAGAGTCGAGCGACATGGCTCTTTGAGGAACGTCTGATGGAGATCGCACGGCCAAAGATGAAGGCGCGACAACAACGACGTGCACCTTTAGTGACGTTTACATGCGTCACTAAAGGTTGTATATTTATTTTTAAGCCTTGAAATGACCCTTATACACCCATTCCTACAACTATAAAAGGCATACCCCTACCACTCATTTCACCATCCATTTCTCTCTTCTCTCACCCCCTCCAAAGCCCTACGAACTCCTCCCTTAGAGTTATAAAGATAATTTTTCCATCTTCTCACCCCCTTCATGAAGCATCCCGCAATTGTCCTCTCACCACCATTCGGGAGGCGGATCCCGCTACAACGTCACCCTGTTCCATCCTCCGTCTTCGTCGTCTTTCGTCTAGCATCTCACCACCCTCGTCCGGGCACCTCGTCAACGCAGCTCGTCCTCCAAGCAGCCGTCGAGGAGAATAATTTCTCATCCCCTTCTCTTTTATCGCTTTCTAGTGTAGCACATAGTTGTAATGGACATGCACCTATTATTATAAAATTCTTGTTCATTCTCTCCATATTTTCTCTTTATTTGTATTATTCATTATCTCTTTTCTATTAATTATTCTTCAAGTAGAATAGCTAGTAAATTAATTTCAACCAGTTAATCTGTTTTCGTGATAATAATTCCAATGTAATTTTTGATCAAACGTTCGCCTCCCCATGTTCGACTCGGGACTCACCAGAGTTTCGATTAAAATTATCTGTTTGACGGATTTTTACGCGACTACAACGACAGGGTTTTCAAACTCAATCATTTAGCGTAGAAATCGCGTTCAACACATAGTGTTGCTCCAGGAAACTAAACTAGAAGAGTGTAGCCAGGAAGTGTGGAGGAAAATAGGAGACGATCACATGGGAGGTTTTCTTGCTCTTAATGCATTGGAAGAGTCAGTAGAGTTATTGTGGGCTAGAAGGACAACATTTTGGAGCTGGAGGACTCCTTTGTGGGCTCCCATGTGTTGACAGCTATGATGATCAGGCATAGCGACAACTTAAAGATGGTTATTTCTCCAATGTATGGCCCAACAGATGGTGCTGAGAGGGTGCACTTATGGGAGGACTTGGCTCAAGTGGCAAAGAGGATTACAGGTTGGCTATGGTCGATTGGAGGAGACTTTAATACCATATTATGTGCAGAAGAAAGGCCAAATAATAGGGGGATCCTGGCTCGAAGGATTTTGTTGATTTTGTTGCACTACATGGACTTGTAGACCTCTTACCCACCTCATGCGCATTCACCTAAAGGAACTTGCCAAGGTAGAAATCCAGGATTGACAGGCTATTGTGCAATGTGGAAATGGCAAAGAATTTCCCTGTGGCAGATGTGAAGTTGACGGATGGACCCTTTTCAAACCATACACCATTGCTGTGGCAAACTAATGAAGGAAGGCAATTCGAAACTTATTTCATATTTGAAAGGTCTTAGTTGTTGAAAGAGGGGTTCAGGGAGGGAATGGAAGATAAATGGAGATCTTTCTAGTTGATGAGCTCAATGACTATGAAGTTGGTTTCCAAGTTGAGAGATATGCGACTATTTCTCAAAATTTACATAAAGGAGATCAGAGAGGAGCGCATAAAGAAAAGCACGATGCCCTTGTAGAGATTACAAGACTAGGAAGATTGGAGGATGAGGGAGTACTTTCTGAGGAGGATTTAACGGCCAGAACAACACACTCTCTTCTGGATCAAGATAAGGACAGGAAAATGGAGGTTGAATGGAAGGTCAAGTCGCAACAGAGGTGGCTCAGGGAAGGAGATTCTAATATGTGATACTTCCACATGGTTGCTTCAAGGAGGAGGAGGAAGAATTGGATGGACAGGCTGATAGTTGGTGGTGCGACGCATATTGGTAGGGAGGAGGTGTGAAGAGCAGCTGCTAAGTACTACATGTCTTTCACAGCAAGAAGGGGGGAGTGGAGGTGGACCGAAGTAGAGGTGCAACGCATCAGGGATGACTATGGAGAACTTGACTACAGGGTTCACGAAAGATGAAGTGAGAAAGGTGATTTGGGATCTTAACGCTAACGGGTGTCCAAGTTCGGATGAGTTTTCGACTTATTTTTACAAGGAGTTCTGGTCTCTGGTTAAAGATGATGTGATGTAGGTGGTGCTGGAATTTGCATATGGCAACCTCAATTTCAATAGACTTGATAAATTTTATGTGTTTTTGTTGCCCAAGAAGGAGGAAGTTGAGGAGATTGGTGACTATAGACCTATTGCACTTTCTAATGCCATCTATCTTATTGTGGCTAAGATGCTTGCTAACAAATTGCCTAGGGTGCTTCGAGATATTATTTCACCGATTCAGATGGCTTTTATAACAAGAAGGAATATTTTGAATGGATTTGTCATAGCCTCGGAATGAAAATAGAGGCTTTCTTATGGAAGGTGGACTTCAGTAAAGCCTATGATTCAGTACAATGGTCACTTTTGTGGGCTTCATTATTGAAGAGGGGCATCCTGCCACACTGGATGGAGTGGATGAAATGATGTGTGATGATAACATCCTTTTCTATCTTTGTGAATAGGAATCCTGTCGGGGACTAGATCCATCCTAGAAGAAGGGTGATGCAAGGATGCCCATTGGCACCATTATTCATCCTAGTCGTTGATGCTCTAGCGAGGTCTACTTTATGTGCTTGTGCAAGGAGTCTATTTAGAGGTTTTTCTACAAGAACTAGGGTGGCCATCCCAATGTTGCAGCATGTAGATGATACTTTATTCTTTATGGAAGGATATGAAACAGAAGCGAGAAGATTACGTTTGTTGCTTGAAATGTTTGGGGAGGCATTTGGAATAGAGATCAACTTCTCAAAATCTATTTTTGTTCCTCTCCATATGTCACCAAAAGAAGTAATCTCCTACTAATCTAATCTGACATCCATACCCTGGAAGGAGACTTGCCAATCTCCTACCTTGGTCTCCTACCATCTGACAAGCAAATTTCTGCACGTAACTAGCAACCTCTCCTTGGTAGGATGGAGACAAGATTGACCGGATGAGCCTCAAAAATTTTACCCAGGGGGGCAGGGCTGTGGTCTTAAAGGCGACATTGGCCTCAATGCCGATATATTTCACTTCTTTTTTCAAAGTACCGCAAAAAGTAGAGAAAAAGATCAATGAACTAATGAGGGATTTCTTCTGGACCAATTTTGGTTCTTCGGAGAAGGGTGCTAGATTGGTGCACTAGGCAGATGTTTTTTTTTGAAAAATGAAAGGATAGTTATCCAAAATGATAACTACCCAAATATATTAAAGAAAAAACCAACAGCAACACCAAAACAAGGGGCAAACACCAAAACCCCTCACTCATAAGGACTCACTCCAAAGCTTAAACAAAACAAGAATAGACTCCACAAAATTCTCCACAATAAGGCCTCTGCCCTCTGAAGACGACAACATTCCTTCCTAACCAGACACCCCAAAGGACCGCCAACGGTCTGGCCCTCTCCTTCGTACGGAAGACATTCTGCCCAACATTACCCCCTCCACCTCTATAATTGCTCCAAAAATCATCAAAAGACCAACAATTCCATCACCCCACTCCCACACGGCTCCAAATCTGCACAATAAACAGGCAAGAGAAGAAAAGGTGGTCAACATCCTCATCTCCACCTCCACACAACGGGCAAACCTTACTCTCCCCAGGAGCCCATCTCGCCCTCCACACCTTAGTCATGAGTCTTCTCCTCCTAAGCAGCCAAACAAAAATCTTGACCTTCAAAGGATAAGCCACCTTCCAAACCTGTCTGCAATCTCTCACCAGATCCAAATCACCAGTGGGACCCCCGCCGGACAATCTCCTGTACGCAACCCCCACTGAGAAGTCACCATTCCAACCAAACATATCATTTCTGGATGCCGGTTGCAGACCTTCTAACTCTTCAAGCAATCTCTGGAAGTCGTAAATTCTCGCATCTGAAAAATTCCCTGTAAAAGACGGACACCATCCACCTCCCCAAACTTCAGCCACAGACGCCTCTTTGCTCGGGGACATAGCAAAAAGTCTTGAAAATCTTCTAGAGAGTGCACTAGGCAGATGTCTGTCAACCGATACCAGAGGGATGATTGGGGGTCAGAGATTTTCCTACCATGACTGATAGTCTTCTTGAAAAATAGATAAAGCAACTACTTGAGTGTAGTCAGGACCTATTGGGGTGGGTCATGGAGGCATCATAAGGGTCGAGGTTGGATTGGGGCTTCTTGGAGTCACCACCAATTGGTGCTTCTCATTTTATTAAGGGCTTAAGGTCTATAATGCCCAAGATACAACATTTCTTCTCGCCGTATGTTGGTACAGGAGATGTTTTGCGATTCCGGATTGATAACTGGATGGTCAAAGGAAGGCTAAAGAACAAATTTCCAAGGCTCTTTGCATTGGCTAGCAATAAGAAGGTTTTTGTGGCTAGCTATTAGGGGTCGTAGTGCCCTACATTTGTGGCCAACTTGTCAGACCAACGAGTTTTGGAGCTACAGTCTATGATGCAGGACTTGGAGGGCTACTAGTTGGAGGGGGAAGGACCTGGCTCCTTCATTTGGGATGAAGGTCATTTCTCAGTACAAGGAGATTACAAGAAGCTAAGAACATTGAGGTCAATGAATGATATTGATTTTATTAGAGATTATACACAGATTTGGAAGGCGACATGCCCATTGAAGGTTAAAATTTTTCTATGGTTGCTCAGAAAGGGTAGCTTGATGATGATGATGATGTGGGGGGCAAGATGACGCTGGGAGCAGAGAGGATGTGGCTGCTCTGCAAAGAAGAGGATAAGAATATAAATCATCTCTTCTTTGTATACTCCTTGTCAACATAGGTATGGAGGCACTTTGGCCTCAACTGGATCGTGCATTCCTCGCGTGATGACTTCTGCGCCTCTTTCAGGAGGGGAACAGGTGGGACAGAATGCATTCAGGACGAAAAAGGAGAAAGCGAAAGTCATGGAGATGCTCTAGGGCATTTGGCTGGGAAGGAATGCAGTAGTGTTCAAGGGCTAGCAGCCTTACATTGAGAATTTTGTTTCTATTATTTCTCCCCTAATACATTTCTGGGAAACTCATTTGTAATCTGATTGCGTTTATACTTTTTTTTTTATAACGGAGAACTCCCGACGCATTCGTCCGAGATAAACTCCGGAGGCCCAGACACCGCACCGTCTCGAAGACGCTGATGCAGCCTGACAGGAATGCCAAGTAAGCAACACCACCCCCTGATCTGTGTCCGTATGGGCAAGACGCGAGTCGAACTCACACCACCTCAGATAGGGAGACTTACGGTGATGGGGAGGACCAACTGGGACACCCCAAGCACTCAGATTGTGTTTGTACTTTATTTCCTGATTAATTAATTTTGGGTGGTTATCAACCGAATAACCACCCTTCCTCAACAACAATAACAACAGCAACCATGCCTTTTCCAACACTAAGTGGGGTCGACTATATAGATTCTTTGCCTCCACACAGATCAATTTTAAGCCATTTCGGGACTTAAATTAAAGTAAACCGAATAACCACCCTTCCTCCTTTCGAAAAAAAGAGAAAGTGTTTCCTTATTAACAAGATGAGAATTTTCAAGTTCTAAAACTAGAAACCACGAATTTTCAACTCTCCAAAAAAGATTTTACTTGTCACAAATTTGGAATTCCTTAGTCATGTATAGAATAAAAATTAATACAAGTTCCAAGTAGATATTTAAATTTTTACTTAGTAATGTCTAAGAACAAGTAAATCTAGAGATTATAATGACTTAAACAAAAAGATTTTAAAAACATAAAGTATGTGATTCAAGAACCATCTCTTGAATTTGGGTTGCAAGTTTGTTACTAACAAATCAGCTGATAATTTGTTAAGAACAGAAGGATATCTCAGAGTTAAGTACTTCTTGAAAACCTTGCAGTTGACAATTAGCTAGTGATCTGAAGACTTCCAGATAAACAAATAATTCAACGGGAAGATATGCTATTGGTGATGAGGCAAATGATGTCTTTATGTTCAAGAGTCAACATCAAGTGAAATCAGCTTGATGTTGATCTCATCGGAAGGATTCACCAACATCTCATGCTTAATACAACCAATTTCAATGTTAAGAATGCATTAACTTGAGAAAAAACTATCAGAATAAGCAGTAGCTGGAAATTTGCAAAAATCCTATGTTGGTTAGACACCTAAATGACTCTCATACATAGTGACAAAAACTGACACCAAGAGAACTTGCATGTTAATGAGGCCGACGGCATAAAATCTATTACCAGAAGAAACAGTAACCTGATAACATTTTTGTCTTGCAGAGTTGAATAACATCCGAGGACAAGAAATAAAGAATGAGGACAATATAGGTGGATATACCTGAAACAGTATTTGGGCACTCCAGAAGTCGAGATTAAGTTTCTTGTGTTTCTCATGTGTCTCCTTCTTGTGTCATCGTGAGAAGCCCGTGGGGATTCCATACCGGTGGTGGAATCAGAGAGAACCGATGACGCATCACCATTAGCCCGAATAGGGATGGTTGATGGTCTTCGCCAATAAGCATTTCTAGCAAGAGATGGCCTTCTCTTGTAAAGAATAAAGAAAAATATAGCAGCTATAACCACAACTATCCCAGATGCAGCTCCTATACAAACCCCTAACAGCAATCCAGAAGATATACCCTCCATATCTACAATATCACAGTGGCTTCAGAATGTTTCATCTACCTTTCCAGTGACCTACAGATGACAAACTATATTAAAAAACCACTCAGATTATAGAACTGTTCAGAGGACTATGAGAGCAAGCCCCATAATAAACATGAAAGATCCAAATGCAAATCAAAAATATATGTAAACAATGAAAAGTCGAGTTAGTAAAACAAATCGTGTACGAATTTCAGTGCTCTGAAACAACTTTCTAAATCCATGGCAGCAACTTTAGCAGGCGAGATCTTGAAAATCACCAAGATAAACATTAGGAATTGAATTGAGTAAGATTTGCTTCCAGATCACAAAATGCACCATTAGGCTCTGACGTTCAAGCAACAAAGTTGAAGTCAAACCAGATTAAAAGCAAATTAATTACAGAAATTTCAGCATCCGAATTCGAAGACCAATCCAACCAATTACGCTCACGTGGTCATCCTCCTAATCCGAGCAACGCATTTAATCTACCAGGCACAAACACACCCCAAGCCCCAGACCAATGAATCCACCTGTAACCACCCATTACAATTCAACATCAAAGGAGATGCAAACTATAACCCCAATTCGATTCCCATGAAGAAAACCACAAAGATCAAATCTTTTCCAAACCTCTCTCAGGAAACAGCTCATCCACACCGAACCAACAAAGACTTCCACGCTACCAACTAAAAAGATGCCACATTTAATGCGGGACAGTAAAGCCCTGTCCAAATGATTGACCAAACTCGAGCGACCCAATAAAGAACCACCGACCATCTTCCTCTAGGGGGAAGATGAGCCAAGGTTCTCCATTTCCTTGGAAAATTCCTAGTCAACGGCTCATCTATCAGAGATGGGAGCTTGAGAAGGGTAGTCGGGGTTACCTTAGAGGACGGAGCAGCTCGCGAGCAGAGGAAGGAGAGATGGTGCCATGGGGGTGGGATGTGAGATGGGGAAGTTGTGGGGAGGGGAAGGGGAAGAGGAGGAGGAGGAGGAGGAGGAAGAGGAGGTGAAGAGGTGACTGGTGAGAGCGATAGCGGCATGATAGGGAGGGAAGGGGAGGGAGAGACACAGATGAGCGAGAAAGAGCAGACGGGAGAAGAGGAGTAGAAAGAGAGCAACCAAAGGAGGGAGGTGGAGAGAGAGACAGAGGGAGAGAGACGTGGGCGATGGAGACATGAAATATTAAATGTCATTAAATAATATATGATATTCCCATCGTAAGCTTCGTAATTACACAATAATTTTGATTAACTTAACACAAAGACCATGGGAAAATTATGTCGAGTAAATTTGCTATTTTTGACCAAAGAATATTAGCCAATGGTGGTTTGGCCTTCTTGATTGCATCGTAATCCCTAAAAGTAATCTATATATCTGTAGATTTTCGTGGGACAGCTACTGTAGTAGTTTCTTTTTTTTTTTCACTTTGATACAGTGTATCTCTCTTCGTCTCCCTTCTCTCTCTTAAGCTCTCTCTCCCTCTCAACTTTTTTTTTTATTTTTTTCTTACATTTTTTTAATATATATCTATTTTATATTTCATCTTTTTCTTTAACCTTCTCACCTTATGTTCTTTAATTAGAAATAAATATTAAATATATTTTTTATAAAAATACGAAATAATATATATATAATTATTTAGTATAAATTCAATCTAAAACATTGATTTGAAATTAAAATATACCGAATAATACATTTACAACATGTAGTATATTTTGATTTTCGATTAGTGTTTATTTTTTCCCACCTTTCCCAAATCAAGATATACAGGACAATACATTTTACAACACGTAGTATGTTGATTTTTTTAATCGAAAATCAAAATGCACTGGTTAAAAATTATATTAGACTCTTATATGATTTACTTTTACATTCCCGCAATGATTGACCTTTGCATTCCCTCAATAATACACGAATTAAAAACTAATACAATTATAAAGGTAGTTAATTTTATGGATCTATTTGTATAAAAGTAAAAATTATGATGGTAATTATGTAATTTAAAAATATTTTTTATTAATTGTATAAAAATTATAATATCTAATAAATAAATTGGGAAGGAGCATTTAAATAAGGAAAACCTTTGGCATACACACAGACATGTGCACCCTCCCAACCCCCCTACCTAGAAAGTGGGGCCCACCTTTGGAAGTGGGTAACGAGGGATATTTATGGGCATTTTTGTGTAAATTATTTGTATTTAGGATATTCTCTAACGCATTTATATTAAAAAGGTAAACTTATGCTTTTCATAAGCATCCTTAAATTTAATTTTAAAATGAAATTTTTACGTAAATATCATTAAAAAATTTTAAATTATTTAAATATCATTTAATTTATTATATTTACATATTTATTATTTAAAAAATAATGTTATTTTTGTATTTATCACTTTATTAGTTATAACCATTGAATTTAATAATTTCAGACTAAAATATAATAAAAAATTATTTGTTAGTTCCTAAAAAATATTTTTTAATTGTCAAAATTCTTTTAGGAAATTTTTTTTAATCCTCAATTTTTTTTTTAATTTTTACACCCTCTCTCCTCTCTTTCCTTCGCAAGTTCACCTTCTTTCCTCCTAACCTCTAGCCACCTCTTTCACCCTCACTCTCTAACCTCTGACCACCTCCCCTACCCCCTCTCTCTAATCACCACCTCCTCCTCCCAAGTCAACGACCCTATCCCGTCATATGTTATTTTCTCACCGTTTGCAGTGGCACCATTCTTCAATCTCTCACCATCTGTGATGACGTCCTTCTTGGGCTTGTGGTCGAAGAAGTGTCTATAGATGTTGTGGTGATGGTGTGGGCTTCGAGGACCTCATTTTCGATGTCACCTTAAGAGAAACTAGTTGTTAAAGAGAGGGGGCAGAGGAGGTGATCGGAAGTTGAAGAATGAGGATGGGGGAGGTGGTTGGAGTTGAGGAAGAAAGGATGTGAACTGGCGAGGGGGGAAGGAGTTGAAAATTAAAAAAATAAAATTTGAGGTTAAAAAAAATTAAGGATTAAAAAATAATTTTTTTATATTTTTAATCTAATATCGTTAAATTTAACAATTATAATTAACAAAGTGATAAATATAAAAATAATGATAAATTTTTAATGACATATTGAATTGAATAATATTTAAGTAATTTTAAAATATTTTGATAATATTTATATAAAAATCTCTGCTAAAAAGAAGGATCGCTTCTTTATCTCCTCTCATTTAATGGAAAAGGATGAACAAACGAATGCCCTTTTCCCCTCCCTCACATGATAATACTCAAATCAATATCGCTTTCGGGTTCCATCACATCATTTGTGGGTGTGATACAGTTTCAGGGTCTTGTAACGTTTAGATTCAGGCGCTGACATTTCAATTTTGTTTGTGTTTCGTTATTTTGACCGAAAGCTAATATTTCATGGACACCAAAATTTTACGTAACTCTGGCCTTCATAAAAGTTAACTCGTAAATGCTTAATTTATGAGCTCATTCCAAAGAAGGTGCATAGCATTCAAATAACTTTACGATGGTAGTTGGGCAGAAGTGACAAATATTATAGGAGTGAACATACAATATGAATATATTTGTAGGCATATATATGCAAATCATATTTAAATAATATCATGAAAATGGTGGTTGGGGTGTGAAATTTCAAAGAGTAATGGTATTTTCAAGCGAAATCTGAGGTCGAAATCAACGCTCGTCCTCTATATCGTTCGATCGGCAAAACATTACGAAGGAGATGCGGGCACCACATCTGGTGACGGGCTCCCCTGTTCCAGGTAAGGGTAAGGGTTTGGAAAGTCACGTGGCCATCAACGATTCGTCTCCACAAAATTCAGATGTTCATAACCTTATTTTTTCTTTATTGGTCATTAGTTACGTTAAATTCTAATTTGTCATTAATTAAGCATGGGAATTATGGGTTATTTGATTCTTCCAAGTTGGTCCTCGTATCCGCTGCTATTTTAAGGTCAAGTGTATGGTAAGGGATAATTAACATAGATTAATCTCTTTGCAGTAGAGAGAATAACCTCTAGTTCTGTTTAATTACCTAAAAATGGAACTTAACTCCTTTTTGGTATTTATTAAATAAGAATTAAGAATGGAGGTTAACTTGTGGTGTGATGTAAAGTGTGAGTTGATTTAGTAGAATAAGTCAAGGGTTAACTTATCCCCTAAACTAACATAAGTTACCTTATCCTTGGATAACATTGTCACGAGAGATTAAGTTATCCTATTTGATAAGTAGGGATTATTTTCAAAAAAAAATGACCCAGGTTATAAACTAGGCTAAAGATCGAAGATGTAGGAAATGTAGTTGCTTGAAAGATAGGATAAAAATTATTCCTAGAAGGTTGAGGGAAGTGTCTAGATCAAATCTGTATGAGAAAGTGTGAATTCTTTTATTTTGAATCAAATCCATGATATAATCCAATCTTATTGGGTTGGAATTGTCCAATCTGGACAGCTAGATTGGATCAGAGTTTTTTCGAGCAATATCTGTTGAAGATGATGAGATTCTTTCTCTTGATGGAAGAATGAAATCAAACAAATAAGTTGATTAAAATAAGCCCTAGAGTTTCAAATTAAGGAACATGCAGTGAAACAAATAAATTAACTCAGTGTAAGTAAGAAATAAGTAAAGATACACGTTAGAGAGAACTTAATACCCAAGAATTAAAAAAGTAAGAATAGGAGGGTCGAGGGCCACCCAGCATTGAGATGGCATGCCTAAACCGGTGTGATATAATGCACATACGGGACTCTAAAAGTCAATCACTATAGAAATGTAAAAGTTAATCATATGAATGTTTAATATAATTTTTAATTGACATATCTTTATTTTTATCAGTGAAAAATTAATACTGTACACTACAAAATGCATTACTCAATATATCTTGATTTTCGATCTGAAGAATAAAAGAAACATCGATCAAAATCAGAACATAATGTATGCTTCAAAATATATTACTAGATGCATTTTGATATCCAATCAGTATCTTAGATTGGATTTATATTACATGATTTTGTATATGTATTAGTTCATATTTTCGTAGAAATATATTTAATATTAGTCTCTAATAAAAAATCACAAGATGAGGAAGTCAATAACAAAGACGAAATTTGAAATGGAGATACATGCTAAATAATATGTACGACAGACAAAATAAGAGAAAAAAAAGATGAGAGAGAGAACAACACATCAGGAGACAGAGAAACAGGTAGATAAAAAATAATGAAAAAAAGAGGAAAAGTAAACAAACTACTTTGAAATGTGTTTTGCAACATACAGATAAGAGTGGTGATTTCAACTAGTATATTTTTATTTTCCACTGGTGAAAATCACTTTTTACCACTGAAAAATCACTTTTCCAATCGAAAAACTACTTCCCATAGGTGAAAAATATCATTCCAAGTGAAAAAGTAAAACACACCAGTATATTTTTATTTTCAACCCGTGTGTTTCAACTGGTTGAAAACCATTTTCAACCGATATGTTTTGATTCACTTGATTTTCAACTGGTTGATTCTTATTTTCAATCGGTTGATTCTTAATCGCACGTTACAAAATGCGTTGTAATGTATGTTTCTGTATTCATGTCCAAAATATAAAAAAAAAGCTATAAGAGCACTTACAGTACCTACCTCACATCGATTCTATAGAATTATACATGGCGACAAGGAAAAACAACTAAGAGTGTTTTGCATTTGTTTAGATCAAAATCAACCATAGCATGGCAAGATCATCATCACTTTGAGATGACATAAATTAACCAAGGGCTATCAGTATGTTCCTAAGCTTAAGGATGCAAGTTTCGGTAAACCTGACCTGAAAAGAAAGGGTAAAACTTGATTCGAACCCAATCGGGTTCAGGTATGGATTGTAACTAGAAAGCCCAATTGGATTTAGGTATGGGTATGTGTACGAGTATGAATCTATAATCGATTACCCTAGTTGAATACCTGAATAAAATCGCCATTTACTTGGGATAAATAAGTCTCACCCTAAGTCCCTTATTCTCTCAACCCTAATCATCTTCATGTTTCCCTCAATGATTTTGAAGGTTGGGAATGATTCTGAAGCTTCCATTAAACATTTATTTCAGAGATGAAGATTTTTTATTTGAAAAATACTTATATTTAATCTTTATTTGTATTTTTTATTTTTTATAGTGTATTCCCTTAAAAATGTTGTTTTGGTAATAATTTTAATGGAGATAAATAAAATTAGAGTAATCTAAGCTCCTATATTTAGAGCTTGATAAAAATAAACAATTAATAAATTATGTTATAAATTTAGTCTCTTCTTTGACTCTAATTTAGTATGATTTAATTGTAAGATCAATTTGTAAATAGGTACTCAATGGGTAAATAGATATCCGATGGATAGATAGGTATTGGTTTGAATTTTTGTACCTGAAAACTAAATAGGTAGGATATGAATATAAATTTTGTAAATAAATATAGGTATGGATTTAACTAAATCTGCCCATTTGTATCCCTACCTAAGCTAATGGGTAACTTCTCCTTGCTTGATGGATGACTTGACGTAGCCTCTGCAAGGGTTTAGCTACATCGCATAAAGTGATGCTACTAGGAGGTCACAGCTGTAGAATTTAGGGCTAGTTTACTTGAGGGGTTAGGAAAGTAGTGTTAAGAAATGTGAAACTAGTGTTAACCTGCAATTGTGTTTACTTGCAGTATTGTGTTAACACCAGTTTGTATTTACTTGAATTGGTGTTAAGTTATGCTGTTAACCCTTATGGTGTTTACTTAGTAGTGGTGTTAGGTATATAAAATATGAAAGGTGTCAAAGACATAAGTGGTGTAGAATTTTAATACGGCTTTGGCTAACACCAATTGAAACTGGTATTAGACAAACCCGTGTTAAAGTTGCTAAACCCAGGTTAGCAAATGAAGGGTTAAGTAGCCAAGTAAATGAGGGTTAACCTCTCAAAAGAGAGGTTAACTCTCCAAGTAAACTAGGCCTTAGAGTTTGAGTATATGAAGTCTCTTTCCATTGATAGATTGTGTAATGACCCGTTCCCTTTTTAGCCATTTAAGACGTCTAGAGTTTCAGCCAGACGTCTGTCCAGACATTTGGACACGTTCTCGGATGTCTGAAAGTGAAAATTTTCGTACTGCGCTTTGCACTCTGTGTGCGGGCGATGCGCAGAGGCCGCTCCCTCTCTCTCTCCCTCACTCCCGAGCCCTAACACTCTCCTATATATACCCCCCCTCCTTTCTCCTCTCCTCTCCTCCTCACACCACAGTCACCACCGCCTCTAGCACCTCCTATGTAGCAGTGGCAAGGCCTGAGAGAGAGGCGAGAGGGGGGCGAGCGAGGGAGAGTAAGAGGGAGGAAGGAGAGAGTGGAAGGTTGGAGGACCTTCAGGAGCTCGGTGGAGCTCGTGCGACCAGTGGCGGGCGCATGCGTGAGGAGGAGAGGGCTCAGGGAGGCGGCCTCCCGGCCCTCTACAGCAGCTGGAGCTGTTGCGGCGCGTTGGGAGCGAGCGGAGCGAGCTGCGAGGAGCTTCTGATACTGGAAGTTTTCCAGTATCAGATGTCTGGAGTGAAGTCCAGACGATTGGCAAGGTACCTGGACATTTGGAGCTAATGCCAGACGTCTGAAAGCACATATATCGCAAGATACATATCTTCCTGCGCCATGCATATCGCAGAGCAGGGGTTGTTGTCAGCTGACCATGCCTGTGCTCCCGTACGCAGGTGCAGCTTTGGGAAGGCACGCGGTATGCTTTCCCATGCACTTTTGGACGTCTGATCACATCACCAAACATCTAGAGGTGCTTCCAGATGACCGGAGACCTTGTTCGACATCTGGAACTGTTATGACCTGGTTCCCGAATCCCTATAGGATACGAGACCGGACCGACTCGATTGACCCCAAGACCCAGTCGTCCAGCAAGAAAGTAACCAAAAAGTAATAAAATAAACCACATTCACCATGCAAGCATCTAACAGTAACAAAAGTATAGCAGTAAATAAATAACTACTACAGTACACACCACCACAACAGTAGGAAAGTAAACGAGTACAGGAAAATAAAGTTCACAATGAAAGAATACAGAAGTGTAATAAACTACTCACTACAACAGGAAACGGAGTACAACAGAAAGCTACAACTACTGGGCTCTACTGGGCCTAGCACCCTCTGCAGCCGTAGACTCTAGCTACTCAACACCTAGACCTGAAAAGGATTATGAGTACACGAAATCAGTGAACGCTGAGTAGAGTGGCAACCAACTAACTAAACAGTAAAGGTGGACAGGTAGCTGTTGTTTTTCAATTTCTTCCTTTCTTTAACTAATTATTCTTTCTTTCATTGCTTGGTTTATTTATCAGGTCTCTTTCTTGATCTCGAATGTTTCTTGTGGGAACAATCTTGATTGCAGTCTTTTCCGAAGAGTAGAAGTCGCACGTGGTGCTCTCCTAGTCGGGAGAGTCCCCCGTAGTGGTCCTACACCCAGTCAACCACCCTAAGGTCACGGATAGACGTAACGGTGACTACGTCACGCTCGATAAGCGCACGGGTAGCTACCTCCCACTAGCACGCGGTTAGTCATTTCCGTTAGTAGGTGCACCCAAAACACAGCACGGAACCAGTATAGGACCTAGCCCTCTCAGTAACAAAACAGGGGTCTCGCCCCTCCACAGTCCGTGCACCCTCGCCTGATTACCCTGGTTTGCCCAGTGGGCCTAACAAGTCGGTGTAGGGCGGCTAGCTGAACCCTGAGTCCCGTGGGATGGCTAACCCTCCCTACACTAGTAGCTCTCCCCAGTACAGTGTACACGAGAGCCACCGAGTCGGTGCAAAGTGGCCAAACCTACCCTGGGTCTCAACCCGAAGGCGGCAAGCACCCCTCTACACTAAGAGGTAACATGCGCTCCCCTTGGTACCACGTACTCTAGGGTCAGCACACTTCCCAACACATTCTAGACCCATTCCATTCCCAAGAGATCTACTCCTATCCCCCCCAGTAGGGTTCATGCTCATATACCTCGTGTCATTCCATACTAGGTTTCATCATCTCTATTTTCATTCTCAGGTTATATACATGCAGCTTGCATTTCTATCGTTCACATTTCTGTATACGAGTTATACACAGGTAGCTCGTATTTCCATCATTCATATTACCATTCTCAATTATATACATGCAGCTCATGTTTCCAACATTCAATCTTCCATCTCTAGTTCATATACAGGCATCTCATATTATGACATTAACGTAACAACAGGAATTTGCATTACATTTCACAGGCAGCTGTTATTTATTTACAGGCAATTGTTATTATTCTATCTACTCGTCTAAGGCTGCAATCCATACATTCCATACAAATATTCCAGTGTTTCTAGTCCTAGGATTCATGCCATACCCTAGGATCTAACATTCATTCCACATATGCATTCAGGTTTGTAATTAAACTAGAGGAAGCCACTCTACCAGTAAACCCAGGAGTAGTGGGGGCTTGATCAGCAAGTCCACGTGCCTCAGCAAACCCCAAACCCGCAACGAAACGAGGTCTTAACACAAGGATCATTCACAAGAGACTATTCAGAATAGGATAAAAAGTATTCCAACAAGTAGAGGAATTTATACTAGAATCAACGGTATCTTAATTACGGAAATCGAACCTCAAACGGACCCTAAATGGGTCAAAAACAGTAATTCTGACTCAAATCAAACGTCTGGAACACCTTCCAGGCATCTTAAAAGAGTCCAGAGTCGTACCTCAGTTCCTGCACCACTCTTCAGATGTCCAGGAACTCCGTTGGACCGTCTAGACCCAATTCTAGACATCCAACCACCTCCCAGGACGTGTGGAAACACTTCCCGTCGTCTGGTGCCTCGCCCAAACATATGAACTGCGTGGGAGGGCGTGTCTTGCGCCTTCCCAAAGCGAATCTTACACACGCCAACGAAATCTCCTTAGTATGGCACGAAACTGTGCCTTGGCGGAATAGCCTGCATGGCCGTATCCGCAAAGAAGGTGTACGTCGCGAAACTTACCTCTCAGTCGTCTGGAACCTCCTCCAGATGTCGTTTACGTCGTCTGGACGTTGGTCCAGACGTCTGATTCTGGAAAAATCCCAGAATCAGAACCTGCCTTCACCTTCTCGCGCCGCGCGTGGCCGCACCGTGCCCGCTCGCATGCTGCTCCGGCTACAGCAGTGTTGGGGAGGACCTCCCCGACGCACCTCTCCACCTCGCGCATGGGTCGACCTGCTGTGAGCTCTCCGACGAGCTCCCACACGAGCTTGCGCGCTTGCTCTCCTCTCTAACCCTCGCTGCACCTCCTCTCCTCCCACACCACTCATGCCCGCTGTTCGCTACTCGCCGCTCATTGCTCTCGCTAGAGGAAGGAGAAGGGTGGCTGGAGGTAGGGTGAACAAGGGAGAGGAGGGGGGTTTAAATAAGGTATTGGGTTAGGGTTTTGCGTCGGCGAGAGGAGGGAGAAAGAGAAGAAAACGAGGTCGCGTACAGTTTGCACGCAGCATGCGCGCAGACGCGAGGACGTACACGAAAAATTTGATTTCCAGACGTCTGGGAAGGTGTCCAGACGTTTGACCAGACGTCTGACCCAAGCTCCAGACGTCTTAAAGGGCTCTAGCAGCAGGGGTCTTAACAGGAACTATCCTCAAACGGTCGTAGAGGAGGTCTGGACGTCTGATCAGCCGCAAGAAACACAAGGTGAGTTTTGACGTCTTTTAAGATGTATGGGATTAGTTTCAGACGTCTGATTTTGATCAGAAATCGCGTTTTTGGCCTGTTTAAGGCCCAAACAGAATCAAATTTCCGCAAACGAAGTATCGTTATTTTCTACTCGAATTCCTCTACATATTCGTGCTAAGTACCTACTATTTTGAGCTTGTCTAATATACATTAGTTGCTGGTACAGGTTACCAGCCAGTGGTGTGTTTGGGGCCCGCGGAGACAACGAGATCTGTGACACAGGCCCCCATTCCTCCCGTGATACCTGGTAAAGTTGTTTAACTTAGTTATTAACATTTGAATAATAATGTGCTTAGTGGAAATAGCCGAATTGAACTCTAGGATGTGGAATGAACCCTAGGATAGAAAATGGATGAGCCTGTTTGAGCTGTACTATTTACTTGAATACATGGTTAAGATAAATTACTAGCAAATTCCTGTATTATAATTACGAGTTGCATGTTAGAATACGAGCTGCATGTATTTAATTGAGAAATTACCTGTGAAATCACCAGTTGCATGTTATTGAGAATTGAACTATGAAAACACAAGCTGCCTATTTATGGATGAGGAATGAATTTTGAAACATGAGATCTGGATCTGGATAAATGAGGTGAACATGAGCATGAATCCTATGGGAAATTAGGAGGAGAACTCCTGTGGATAAACGAAATTTGGAATGTAGACGGGAAGTGTGCTGGCCCTTAAGTACATAGTACTAAGGAGAGCAACTGTCTCCTTTTAGTGTAGAACAGAGCTAGCCTCCCTTGGGTTGGGACCCAGGGTTAGGATTGGCACTCTACACCGACTCCTGTTGGCCCTCGCGTACGTGGTACCGAGGTGAGCTATTAGTGTAGGGAGGGAGCTAGCCACCCCACAAGGCCCGGGGTTCAGCTAACCACCCTACACCGACTTTATTAGGCCCTTTGGGTAAACCGGGGTAGTCAGATGAGGGTGCGCGAACTGTGGAGGGGCGAGACCCCTATTTGGTTCTGAGGGACGAGACCCCTGTTCTGAGAGGGCAAGACCCTATACTGTTCTGTGCTATACTTTGGGCGTACCCGTTAGCGGAAACGATTGACCTCATGTCAGTGCAGGGTAGTTACCCGTGCGCTTATCATACGTGCTGTAGTCACCACTACGTCTTACAGTGACCTCGAGGTGGTTGACTGGGTGTAGGACTACCACAGGGGACTCTCCCGGTCAGGAGAGCACCACGTGTACCTTCTACTCTACGGAAAAGACTGCAATCAAGATCGTTTCCACGATGAACAAGCAAGATCAAGAAATACCTAGATACTTTAAGAAATAGATGAAACAGAAACACATAGATGAGATAAATATAAATGAGAAATAAATCTGTTGTTGCTTTTACTGTACTTGTACTTAAATAATACAAACACCACTCTACTCAGCGTTCACTGACTTTGTCTTTTCATAACACTGTTCAGGACCAGAAGTTGAACAACCCGAGTTTTCGGCTGCAGAGGGTACTGGGCCTGGCCGAACACAACCGTAGTCGTTCATCAGCACTTTCTTTTTCTCTATTGTTGTAGTAAGTAATGGATACCTAGTTTACTGTTTCTGCTACTATGTTTCCTTTTCACTTTTTGTTGTTGTTATGGTGGCATGTATTGAAACAGTTGTTTTACTTTCTTTACTACTTTGTACTTTCCTTTTACTTAGTTATATTGCATGTGTGAATGCGGTTTATTTTTCTATTTTTGGTTATTCCTTGTTAGATAACTAGGTCTTAAGTTTAGTCGAGGCGAGCCAGTCTCGGGTCCTGTAGGGATCCGGGTCGTAACAGATTGGCTAACTCAAGGGTCCCAAACTATACCCAATCTATTGGTACTCCTCTGCTTCTAAGGATGGTCCAATTATCATAATCTTGATGAATAAATGCCTAAATGGTGATCTCATTAGGAAGTTCATGCCTAAGGTTTACTCTGGGGCAGTTGCCATTGTTGGTTGCTTAGTTTATCAAATGGGTTGGTTATAAGTACATAATGTTGGGTTACCATCTGGCCTTGGTCGGTTAGACAGCTACTTATTAGCTCGGTCACCCCAATGATAATGTTGGCCCAAGAGTTAATTTATCAATCATTGCAATAATTAGTTATGCAATTTTTCGCCTCCTTCTTGAACTCTCAGTAATGCTTTCCAATGCAACTACGAGGAAATTTGGTCATTGATGTTCTCTGACTTATTGTTGATAACCTCTGTATACACTCCATGTACAATTCATTTTCATTTAGGGGTGAGTCCAAGTTAATTCCATGTTGTTCCACCACACCAACCAAAAAGGATAGGGCATGTCCTAGGTGTTAGAGATGCATCTATACATCTAGTTGCTCACTAACATGGGTGGAAAAGAGAGACAAGAAGCTCTTGGCAACCTTCGTCATGTTTAAACTCAAACCGTTGGATCAAAAATTGACGTTCATGCTTTGATCGTGACTATTGAATCTAGACATATGTATTTTGCCCACTCCCACTTGTGCACATAAGGAATGGATGGGCAATTAGTTCTAAAACTCTTTGTACATGACAAAGAGAGAACAATTGTATATCTACCCTGTATCAATGCATTTTATGCATTTGAAAGCTACAACCCTCCCCAAGACGAACACTTTCCAATGATGGAATCAGACAAGAAAAGAACCCTGCATCTCCTCAGTGCTTCTACTTATGTGAATACTCTTCTTCTCCTGGTCCCTTCTTTATGAGAGTAATTGGCAAATGGTGGCAAATTATTTGCAAAATTTTTCTATTTGATCCAAACCAATTGAATGTGATATGCTTATCTTGGATCATGCTGCTGATTGATCTAATTCTTGTACTCCTAGAAATATCAACATAAATTCTAAGGATTCATGGGTGACAATTAGTTGCATGCATTTTATTTTTTTTTTAAAAGTTGCTCAAAATTTTTAAAATTTCTGTCCCTATGAAATGACAAATATGTTGTGGTTGTTGGATATCCATGTCCTCTTCCTAACCACAAATTCAAGACAATCCATAATATCTATGAAGCAACATCAATTCATCACTAAAATGATGGGGCCCCGATTGGCCAACCGCCTTCTTCGGAACCTACTCCTCCCCCCTGACCATCAGCTTCAATGATCGAAGCTCCCCATTGACATGCACGGTCGTTGGCATTCGTCGCTCATCACAGAGGTCGCCGTACATTGATTATGGGCGCAGCTCGCCATGTGTGGTCGCTAATCGTCGATGGCTATTTGCTCTTCTCGCTCTTTGAACGGCGTTTTAGGGTCTTGAATGAGGTCGGTGGCGATGTCGATTGTTGCACATCGCTCGCTGCTTACCCTCTCGTCGGTGGTGGTTGGTGGTGATCTCAGTGGCGATCCATCACTGGTCTCACGAGCTTGCCATTCATCCTCTCGTGGCTAGGCGAGGCTGGGGTGGATGGTTGGTGTGATTGAGGCACAACGTGATCAGTGGGCTTGGAGATTGCGACACGATGTTTGGTGGTTCATATTTTTTGGCTTGTTGTGGTCTTGTGGTAGATTGCGGAGTTCAGGGCATGGACGGCAGTGGTTGCAGGATCGTTGTTTGTTTATTGTGGGTTGCTTTCGTTTGAAGGAGTTGTTTGGTCTTCTTTTCAAATTTTTTTAGTGTAGTTTATTTGGAGGGGATCACGTGTGACCCCGTGTTATCATGACTGAGTTTTTAACATTTGTCAGTAGTCGAATTCGACCTTTGGGTTGATTATTTTGACTATCTTGTTAGTGCGATCTTCAAGATACGTCTCGTTGGTACTTTGTCATACTTATGAGTGTGGGTCGATTTTCTTCAGGAGGTCGTCCAATTCCTAATTTAATGACACACTTTTTTTTATTTTTCCTTTAATTTTAATCTTATATTTTTATTTTTTAATATTCTCCCATTTGGACAAGAAGTATTTTCCTCCTCGTGAACGAGAATATCCTATCTTCTACTTATACTAGATTCTTCGTACGATGAAAATGATTTAAAAAGAGAAAAAACATCGATTCATCACTGTAGATAAATTTCGTTTCTCGCCGACCTCTGTGGTGGGTGGTATGTAAGCACCAGCAGAAAAGTACCCCACTAGTACTCCAGCGAAGGGAGTGGGTCCTTACAATAACTTCTTTCCCCCACCTTTGAATGGTATTGGAATTTGGAGGTTGGATGGTCTCAGTACCAGAATTTTCACTCTATAATTCTGAATTTGTTAAGAGACGTGCGCTGTCATCATTTTTCGGGGCACACGTCAGCGTTGATGGTTTGAAAAATATAAGATAAAAAACTTTTCCTGCACCTAAATCTACGCCCTTCGCCTTTTAAAGGCAAATTTTATAAAACTCAATAAAATTTAAGATGATAATGTTCATTTCAGGTAAGAGAGATAGATAATCTACGGATGTATCCTTCTCGTTACTCAAAGACTCAAATGTGGAACCTAGTGTTTACATTAAAATGATATGAATCTCTCAGCTAAGCTATCTAACACGCTTTCAATAAAGCTCCTTTTTTCTTAAGATAATATTTCATATTTTTAAATTATCAAAAATTAAATAAGTATATATTATAATATATTTTATAATATACAAAGTGAAAGTGATGATTTCAACTAGTATATTTAAATTTTTTATCGATGAAAATTACTTTTTTTAGATGAAAAATTACTTTCTATTGGTGAAGAATCACATTTCAAGTGAAAAATCATTTATCATTAATAGAAAAATAAAATACATCTCTGTATTTTTATTTTCAATTAGTGTGTTTTGATTTTCAAATGATGTAATTTTATTTTTAACAAATTGAAAATAATTTGTATTTTATTATACTTGATTTTCAATCAATTAATTTCAATTTTAATCACATATTATAAAATATGTTGTAATATGTATCTACGTACTCGTATCTTTTAAATTTGAATATTTTACCAATACACATATAAACCATCTTCATTATATTTTTAGATATACTTTTTTACTTCCTTAATGTTTTAGATATACTAATACGAGGAGAAGGATAATTTTTAGCCCTCATTTAGGTCAACTTTTTTAGGTTCCTTCTCTAAATTCATTTTTTTAAAATGTGTTGGGGTCGGTGCTGGGATGAGGTAAGAGGTGTACTCCATTCGTGTGTAGTGGTGTGTGCTCTCTCGACAGTGGGATGCTATCGAAAGGAGGGTGGAGGAGGAGCACAAAGAAGGAAGAGAAGGCTGGTGGTGATGTTGCTTCATTGGCGATCGTGTTGCTTTGTGACATGTGCTCTCGTGGTGGTGGGATGTTGCCGATAGTGGTGGCGATGGTGTGTGGTGGCAACTACAATGTGCGGTGGGTGGATGCGCATGTGAGTGGGGTAGTGATAACGGTGGATGGGTGGGTGTGGAATGAGTTGTGAAATAGGGGTGAGATATCCTATAACTTAAAAAAATAAATCTGTAGCAAACATCAGTAATAATGTTTTAGAAAAAAAAAATAGAAACTCTTTTCTACGTCTAAATCTACATCATTTACCTTCCCGAGGAAAAATTTATAAAAATGCAGTAAAATTTATTCTTTTCCAAAGGTAATGTGTTATATTGCAGAATTTAAAATTTTTACAATCACATCGTAGAATACATATACACATTTCTCTTTTTTTCTGTGATGTGCATAAGAATCTTTTACATATATATTTTTTTAGATATACTAGTCTGATGGGGAGGTTCATTTTTAAATCTCATTTAGTTTAAATTTTTTTAGGTGTATGCTTCGACGAAATGGAAGGGCGTGCTCTCCTGTGCAGTGGTGTGCGTTGTCATGGCAGTGGGATGCTATTGAGGATAGGGTGGAGGATGAGCATGGGGGGGGGGGGGGGGGGGGGTGGGTCGGGGTGTTGAAGGTGGCGGTGTGGGGGTGGCCGAGGACGAGACCAATGGTGGTGCTGCTCCATTGGCGATCATGCTATTCTGTGGAGTGTACCCTCGTGATGGGGGGGGGGTGTTGCTAGTGGGAGGGTGGAGGAGGAGGTGGCGGTGTGTGATGGCGACGGTGGTGTGCGGTGGGTGGTGCTTTGGTGGGATATTAGGGCAGCAAGTGTGGGGGCACACGCGTGGTGGTGGGGGTATTTATGGAGATGGGTGGGTTTGGAATGAGGCGTGGGATAAGGATGAAGTATAGGAATATGGTAAGCCTCACACAAGTACATTAAAGATAGTGTCATATCTTATTAATTATACAAGTAATTTTTTATTTTGGACACACGTGAGCATTAATGTTTTTGCTAAGGGTTCCATCAGGGATACAAAATCTCCTGCAAAATCCATCTCGATCGTCAGATCTGTACCTGCACTCATGACTTGCTGCACAAGTTTGGAGCGATCTTCCGCTCACGTTGCCTGACTTCCTCCACTGTGGCATCCTTGGGCCTTGATCGGCCTCCGATGGCCGATCAGCCCCCGCTCCCCTCCCCTGCAGTTTGCTCACTTGTCCCATCCCTTTCCCTATGATGTGCGTAGTTGCGTTAAGATGGCTTCTCCTCAATGGCTCATTGCTTGAGCCTTTGGTGGTTAGCTGATGGTCGCAGGATGCAGCGACGGCAACTTCTGACGATGTTCGATGCGGTCACCTCCCAACGGGAGTTAGGGTGCTATTGCGACGGTGTCAAGTTGTACTTCGTTGTATTGCGACCACTACATTGGAAGAGGACTTTACAAAATGTTGATCCATCATCTTTACTTCACCTCCAAGTTTCGATGTCGTTTTTTATGTTGGGACCACGTTGAAGTCAGTCACATCACGACAATGTTGATGGTTCTCCTCTTCTAAGAAAAAATTACTTTTCTCCTCGTTGAGAGACGCAAAGGACGTCCTTCTCCCTTACCTATAAAATTATATCATGTATCATCTTCGTTTCCTTGATAAAAGGTTTTCTTTTAAAAAGAACACAAAAACTATCGGATCGGTGCATGGGGACGAGGTGTCCCTTCCAACTGCCGGACCATCTTTTTTTTCCTGTATGGCCAACATTTTTGCATGTTAAGTAAACTGTCATGCCTAGATCGAAGTTGCATCTCGATATGCAAAGCACATGGAGCTTGCACTCCTCGACACTCCGACTATGATTGGCTTGCCTTTTCTCCGACGTCATCATCATGGGGAGGATGGATGTGGCTCTCGTGGTGTCTGCTATTCGGCTGGAGTGCACGTGGGGGGACTGTGGTCTCCGTTCGGTCAATGTTGGTGGTGCGACTGCGGTGGTCGGATCGCCATCGTCGAATGATCGGCTTGTCATTCGGTTGTGTGGGATTGTCGACTTCCGCCTTGTCGTCGGATGTGTGGTTGCACAGAGTCTCCTCGCCAGTGATCTTACTTCGGCTGCAGCTACGGGGGAGCTAGAGAGGGCACGGGTGTTTCTGTTGTTCTGCTATTGTTGTGGTTGTTTCTTTATGTCGTGGTAGAGCTTGGTCTTCTTTTTTCCTATCTTTTTTGTGTAGCTTTGGTTTGTTTAGGGATCATGTGTGACCCCGGCCTTACACAACCGAGTTTCTTGACGTTTTGTTAGTTGTCGATTTCGAACTTTTGGTCGTTCTACATCGACTTACTTGTTATGTGATCTTCGAGATTTTCTTGTTGACGCTTGCCGTTCTATGAACGTGAAATTACTCTCCTTCGAGAGGTCGACCGATTCCTAGTCGCGGGATGCGTTTTCTTTTTCTTATCCTTTTCTACCTATCTCTTTTCTGAGTTTTAACCTTTTCCCATTTCCACAAGACATCACCTTTCCCTATTAAGGGTATTTAGACTTCTCCATCTCTTTCTTTTCCTCATGAGTACATCCTCTTGTATCATATTATTCCCTTTAACAAAAATTCTTTTCAAATAAAAAACAAAGTAAAATGTCATGCTGTATTAACGGTACAAGTATTTTATTATCCCTCGAGAATTACTCAGTATGTCTAAAATATACAATAGTTGCTTACCTCGATATCGAAACTAATAAGATATTACATTTTTTAAGATATGTAATAGTAATGAAAACGATTGGCTGATTGTTTCACTTCTTATACAACCCAAAAACTTAGTAGTCGATCACATTTACAATTTCGATGAATCATCAAAGGGTAAGAATAGAATTCGATTAAAGGCGATAATAGTTCGACTACCATTTTGTAGAGTTAATATATATCTAAGAAGGATTGCATCCGATCTGATGTCAAGAAAGTGAAAGTACTTTTTTTTTTTTTTTTTTACGGAAAGAAAAAGAAGAAGATTGCAAGAGAATGCATGGTTTGTTTGATCGAAAGCGTACGTGATGCGTGATGTGAATGGTTTACTACGGTGAGTCGGAGGAAATATTTATGTATGGGGAAAGCATTGGATGTTTTAATTCTTAACGTAAGATCAGGAAAAAAAAAACGTATTACCATATTATACGGATTTGTTATTGGAATAGGGAAACACTCGAGAGGATATACATCTTCCTATCAAGGCTTTCGGGACCGAAGTATGGGCCAAAAAGAAAAAAGAAATCACACTATTGTAAATTCCTTCACCACGCTAACAAAAAAAAAAAAAAAAACAAAGAAGAAGAACTCACGCTAGAGAGATATTTCCAGCAATTACCCTAATATTATATGTGAGTTAGTATGATCTATTGTTCTCCGACGATAATATGTCTTGGCAAAAAGTTTGGTAAGAACGTTAAAACAAAGGATCACACAAGAAATATGTAAGCAAACATTATCATCACACAAGTGCGAGCGAGAGTCGTCTTAGATCTCCCCTTAAATTAAGGCTAGCAAGGTTTCTTCTTCACTAGTTAAAAAAATAAGGAGGTGAGTAATAACATGTAGATTTGAGTTATATGGACCCACACAAGGATTCATATTCCTGTTTACACATAACTTAGCATTCCCTCCCAAGTTAGATGTACATATCAAACATGTTTTACTTTGCCAACACTTTTTCATACTTCGTTGTAGACAAGCCTTTAGCGAAGAAGACATATGCGACTTGGTCTTTAGGCTTTATGTAGGGAAGACAACTCCCCTTTATCACCCTCTTTCCTGATGAAGTGATGATTCAACTCCACATGCTTGGTGTGGTCATGTAATGTAGGATTGTTTGGTAAATTGAACATAGCTTTATTATTATAAAACAATAATCTTATACAAAATTTAATAGGCATGCCAACATCAGAAAGCATGATCTTCACCCACGATATCTTTGTAACACCAAGTTTGTCATTGTATTGGATTTGGCACATACTTATTGTTTCTTGCTTCTCCAAGTGATCAAGTTTCATCCTAGAAAAATAAAATATATATCCTATATAATAGATTTTCTATCATCGATGGAACTAGCTTTGTCTGCATGAGTACAACCTTCAATTTCCAATTTATTATTCTTTGTGAATAGCAAGCCTTTCCCTGGATTCTTATTCAAGTAGCACAAAATTCTATACTCACAACATTAAGATGCACATTAGTAAGGGCTGTCATGAACTGGCTTACGATATTCATTGCATAGGTGATGTTAGGTTGAGTGAGTGTAAGATATATCAATTTTCCCATGAGCTTATGATATCTTCCCTTTGGCGAATCATCAAGTAACTTTCCATTAATCTTCAATCTTAGCCTATGATGACTTCAATAGGTGTGGTCATTGGCCTACACCTAAGCTTCCCAATTTTCTTCAACAAGTCAAGCACATATATTTGTTGGCACAGGAAAATATTGCCATGAGATTTTACAATTTCAATTCCAAGGAAGTATCATTAGAACCTTGTTTTACTTCAACCTAAATTTTGGTGTTAACAAAACTCCTTGTATTTAACGTTCTGCAAATAAGTGTTGTTATAAGACTTAGGTGTTGATATATGTTAAAAGATGATGAAGGTATGAAAATGATGAGGGAATGAGAATAACAAAGCTTGATAATGATGGCAACAAATTTGGTGGCATAAAATGCTTATATTTTCTTTTTTCTAAAATGTATGCCTCCTAAGTAGTAAATAAAATGCGACCTAAAAATAATATACAGATAAGTTAGGATTCACAAATGAGGCCATATCCAATATCTCAAAGTACGATTTCTCTAGGGTTGTTTTTCAACATTCATGTCATTTTCAAAAATGGATTAACGAACCAATAAGATCAAAGTGTAAATTTGGTACTCATTCAATTTCTTACAAGTATTGATGCTAAAGATTAATACTGGTACATGTAAGTTATAGGTTTGGAGTTCTTGTTCAAATTTTTAAGAACTAAACTTGTATGCAATAAGTACAAGTACTAAGTATTAGTATTGTTACACATAGATTACAAATTTGGCTCTAAGTCCTTAGTAAACCTGGACCTAACAAGTACTAGTACTAAATCTTAGTGCGAATAGTAAATCTTAAAATTGGTACCTATGGGTCATAGGTTCTGTCCATTTGAACCTACATTGTCAAACCTGTATGTAATAGGCACTAGTACTAATACTTAGTATCGATACATATGGGATACAGGTTTAGTTTATTGAATCTTAGGCAAACCTGTATGTAACAAGTGCCAGTACTAAGTCTTAGTTCCAGTACATATTGGTTACAGGTGAACCTTCATAAGGTGAAGAGGAGTTTTGAAATACTCCTTTGTAAGCTATGAGTATTGATAGCCAGACTAAGTACTAGTACCCATAAGTTACACAAAACTAGTTTTGCAAATCAAATCTGTAAGCATCCAGTACTAGTACTGGCCCTTTAGTATTGGTACCAATTATCCATTAGGTTAGATTTGAGCACCTAAATAAGTGGATCTTTGGTTATTACCATTAATAATTTAAATACAATGGCATAGTGCTCAATCCATGAGTTTCCTAATTCTATAAATAAAGCCCTCTAGGTTCATTCTAAACATATAACAAACAAGGGTCAATTTTAGTACAAAAATACTCCTTTATGCTATTCTTCTCAAGAAAAGAAGCTTGTCATCTCTGAGCTTTCTCCACTATTCCATCTACAGTGTGACGAGCTCTTGGTCATATGATGGTAACACCACCGTCCTTCATATTTAGCTTAATTTGACAAAGTTCTAAGGTTAAATTCACTATATTAACCAACAAAAGGGTATAACTTAATAATATGAAGAATTAGGAGGAATGACATCCAAATTGGTTAATTCTACTATTTTAACAGGCTAATACAAATGCAAATTAACTAAAAGGTAAGCTTACACTTAATTGAAAGTCAAATGAGCTCAAATTTCCAATAAGTAAGCTTGCATTGACTAATTCACGATTCTATTAAGATTAAAGGCAAAATCTCAAATAAAAATCCTAATTGCAGCCTCACTTAAATTAACAGGGTTCTAATGAAATAAATGTAATCTAAACCTTCTAAGAATTATTGAAAAATATTTCATAGGGTTTGGAATAATCAATTGACAAAAAGAACCCAACTTGAATTAAAACAGGAACCAAGGTTAACATTCAATACATTTTGGGTTAAATTGTAAATTAACCAATTAAGCTTTATCAAAACCTAAAATTTAAGTCACCACTAGATTTCTTGGGCCTAAATTTGATCACCTTAAAATGTTGAGACTCTTTGGACCTTAAGTTCCTTAATTTTGCAGAACTGTTCTCAACTTTTGAAATCCTTGCATTCTAGTCTAAAAATGCATACATTAAGGTCCCTGGCTGATGTCACGCTAACATCAGCCATCTTTTTCAAGCAAGTCGAGCAGCAGCAACTACTTGTTGCCATTATTGACCATGAACCTTTCAGTGATCCTTTGATGAGGCAAATCTTGATCAATTCCTACCAAAGTTGGTGGGATTGATTGTCAAATCATGACGAATCCAGCAAGTTTGATCTTGGGCCCTGTAAAGACCCATTCTGTTCTGAGCCCTTTAAGACGTCTGGATGGTCAGTCGACGTCTGGACACACTCCCAGACTGCCTTTTTCCCTCTTCTCTCTCTTTTTCTTCTTCCCCGCAGAACCCTAGCGCACCCTTATATAAGACCCTCTCCTCCTTCCTTTCTTCCCCACTCCACCACAGCCACTTTCCTTCCTCCCTCTCCACTGCAGCGAGAGGGGCGAGTGCGAGAGAGAGCGTGAGAGCGAGGAGAGGCGGTGTGAGGAGAAGAGGAAGAGCTTGAGCTCGGGAGCTTGACGGAAGATGCACGGTCGGAGAGGCGCATGCGGGAGGAGGAGCGTGTCGGGGGAGACATCCCCGACACTTGCTGCAGCCGAAGCTGCAAGCGAGGAGGTGAGGCTGCGGTTGCGCGTGGTGAGGAAGAGCAGAAGGTAGTTCTGGTTTTGGGATTTTCCCAGAATCAGATGTTTGGCATGACGTCCAGACGACTAGGTGGATGTCTGGTGACAACACCGGATGTTTGAAAGTAGTATTCCGCGAAGGTATGTTCCTCTTGCGGTTACGGCCATGCAGGCCGCACCGCAGCTTCGATCTGCATGGCTAAAAGTGGATGATTTGCCTATCACGTGCAGAGATAGCTTCGGGAAGGCGTAGGGCACGCCCTCCCATGCATTTCGGATGTCTAGATAGCTTACCAGACGACCGGAAGCACTCCCAGACGTCCGGAGGAGAGGTCGGACGTCTAGAGTTGGGTCCAAACGGTCAAGAAGATGTTCTGGACGTCTGAGGCCGACATAGAACCTGAGGTGAGACTCTGGTTACTTTTAAGACGTCTGGACCTTGTGCCAGACATCTGATTTAGGTCTGTAGTCTTGTTTTTGACTCATTTATGGTCCATTTGAGGTCCGTTTTTCGCAAACGAGATATCCATGGTTTCCTTGTGAGTTCCTCTACGTGTTAGAAAGCCTTATATATGTTCTGAACTTTTCATTATGTTATGTCCTTGGTATAGGACTTTGCCCTATTGCATGTTCGAGGCCTACAGATGCACATGAGCCTGCCGTTCGAGCCCCCAGTACTCTCGGGTTGTTTGGTAGAGTGGTTTCCCCCTATTTTAATTAGAAAACCTGAATGCATATGTGAAATTGGATAACTAGAAACTTAGGATGTGTCATGAATCCTAGGACGAGAAGTACTTGCACTGTTTGTATGCATGTTTGAAATTATAGTCTTAAATGAATGAATAGAAATGTGAACAACTGCCTGTTAACAAACAAGAGCTGCCTGTGAAATATGAAATGCCTGTGCTAGTTAAACAATTACCTGTGACATTACTTGTTGTATATGTTCAAAGATGGAAATACGAGCTGCATGTGTATAATCTGAGAATGGAAATGTGAATGATGAAACCTGGTATGGAATGACATGAGGAATACGAGCATGAACCCTATGGGGAATTAGGAGTAGAGCTCCTGTGGATAAATGGAATGGATCTGGAAATGTGAGTGGGAAGTGTGCTAGCCCTTGAGTACGTGGTACCAAGGAGAGCGACTGTCCCCTATTTAGTGTAGAGCGAAGCTAGTTGCCCTTGGGTTGGGACCTAGGGTTAGGATTGGCCACTCTACACTGACTTCTTTGGCCCTCGCGTACACTGTACCGGGGAGAGCTACTAGTGTAGGGAGAGAGCTAGCCACCCCACGGGGCCCGGGGTTCAGCTAGCCACCCTACACCGACTTGTTAGGCCCACTAGGCAAACCGGGGTAATCAGACGAGGGTGCACAGACTTTGGAGGGGCGAGACCCCTGTTTGGTTCTGAGGGGCTAGACCCCATGTTACTGAGAGGACTAGGCCCTATACTGTTCCGTGCTGTACTTTAGGCGTACCCGCTAGTGGAAGCGACTGACCGCATGCCAGTGCGGGGTAGCTACTCGTGCGCTTATCGCACGTGCCGTAGTCACCGCTACGTCTGTCTGTGACCTCGGGGTGGTTGACTGGGTGTAGGATCACCACGGGGGACTCTCTCGGGTAGGAGAGCACCACATGTGCCTTCTACTCTTCGGAAAAGACTGCAATCAAGATCGTTCCCACGAGGAACATGCGAGATCAAGAAAGAGATCTGAAAAGTAAACCAATGGGTAAAAAGGAATGACTTGTAAAATAAAGTAATTGGAAAAGATAAATTACCTGTTAGCTTTTGCTGCTTTAATTAGTTGGTTACCACTCTACTCAGCATTCGCTGACACCACTTTTCCCGTACTCCCTTTACAGGTCCAGGAGTTGAGTAGCCCGAGCCGCCGGCTGCAGAGGGTGCTGGGCCCAGTCGAGCCCAGCAGTAGTTCCTGTTTTCGTTGTACTTCCTTTTGCTAGTGAGTTAGACTGTTGTTACCATTTCTGTTCTGTACCTTGTTATCCTTTACTGTTGCGGTGGTGATATATACCATTAGCAGCTTTTACTTCCTTTACTACTGTACTCTTTTACTGTTAGTTACTTAGCATAGTGAATGTGGTTTACTTTCCTGCTTTTTGGTATTTCTTGTTGGACGATTGGATCTTGGGATTAGTCGAGTCGAGCCAGTCTCAGGTCCTGTAGGGATTCGGGAACCGGGTCGTAACAAGATGGTATCAAAGCAAGGTCATCTCAAGAAAGGAATCAACTAGCTTGAGAATAACCAATTCACGTGCATGTAACTAGAGTAACCACCACAACGTACCGTTTGACATCTGTTCTCAGGTTCTTTTGCTGAAGTCCGTTAGAGTTGACTTCTTTTTGTTTTGTTTTCCATGTCTCCTTGCAGGAGATGCCTCAACGTAGAGTCCTTGAGGTGGGCCGCGGACGTGGCCGTGGATGAGGTTGGAGGGGCGGACGTGCCAGGCTCGAGGTGCCAGTTGACTAGCCACTTCTCCTAGGCGTTCAGGCCCAGGACCTCGCTCAGTTGATACGAGACATGGTATGAGAGGAGCTCTACTCGCCTCCACGGGCGCCACTCCCTGGGGATGTGGAGGGGGAGTCCTCTATGGGGCCGAGAGACCGATGTAGTGCTAGACGAGGGGAAGGAGGTGATCCTCCATCACCCCCATCACACTCTAACACTTCTGAGCACGAGCCCTCCCTGCCTAGAGGCGTGCCCATTTCCCCACTACAGCTGCACTACGAGCTTTTCGGACAGTTCCGGAAGCTGAAGCCCCCCTCTTTAAAGGGGGATGAGGACCCGTATGAGGCAGAGGACTGGATGGAGCGGATTGAGAAGGTGTTTAACACCCTTCGCCCCCTACGGAGTGTCGCGTGGCCTTTGCCACGTATCAGCTGGAGAGTGCGGCATGATGAGAACCTCATCATGAGCCATAACTAGCTCATTTTGACCCAATACAAAGGATAAAAGCTCCTACATAACTCAAGGAAAGGCTTAACTCAGAGAATTCTGAGTTTAAGGAAAAAAATAAGTCATAAGGGGTAAAAATGTAATTTTACCAGTATAATCTGCATACAGGGTAATTCAGGGTCCAAACATAGGTCAAAGCAACTTAATAAGAATAAAAGTGGGATGAGATGATCTAGCAAGGGCTACAGCAATTCCAAGGAACTAAATAATAATCTGTAACCCTAAAACAAACCCACTTCAATTCACGAGGTTCAAGGCAAAGCAAAAATGGAATAAACCCTCTAAAATTCATAGAAAAATAATCTCTAGGGTTTAGAACCTTCAATTTGACCTTAGGAACCCATCTTGACCTACATTGAAAACCATACCCAATTAATAACTTAATTTGGGTTTTTGCATAAATTGACCAGTCAAACAAGGTTTAATCTAGAAATAAAATTCACCATCAGATTCCTTAGGTCCTAATTAGTCATGTATAAAAGCTTGAGCCTAAGAAGAAACCTTCTTGACCAACTTTACACTTTGGTCCTCATATATTTACTTTTTGGCCCTCAACTTTTGAACCCTCGCATTTTGGCCCCTAACTCTCCTTCGTTCTTTGCGTTCAGGTCCCCCCTGCAAAACCTGCCAGCACCATGCTCCGGCGACCTTGCGCGGAGCATGGCGCCGCGCAGGGTGAGGGGGAGAGCCTGGCAAGTAAACCGGGGGTGCCCTACGTCGTCAGCCGTCGCAGGGACACCCCCTGGTCGCTGTAACCCACCATACCGTCCGTGCGAACACACGGACGGTATGGGTTTCCATCTCCGGCGTCCTCCGGTGAGGGAGACACGTCGTCTCCCTCCGTCTTCCTCCCTGATTCGATCCCTATAAATACCCCCGTCGCTCCACCGTTCTTCCCAGCTCGGATCTGACGGAGATACCCCCTCAATTCCTCTCTTCCCACTCCGACAGACGCCCTCCTTGCTCCGGTGGCCTCTCCTCCTCCTCCTTGTCGCCCTGCCGCACTACCAGCTGCAGGGTTGCCCTCCCTCGCTCTTCCCGCGCCACGCCGCACCCAGCTGGCGCCTCTCCGGCCCTCTGCTCGCCGCCGCCCCTTCCCCTGGGCATCTTCTTCTCCGGCGACAGTCGATACGACTGTCGCCCTGCTCCAGCCCCTTTCGTCTCCGTAGCTAGGTCAGAACTTCTCCCCATCTCCCCCTCTTTCTTTTCCTCACTGTCTCTTATTTGATTAAACCCTCGACCGCTCCTGTCCACCGTCACCCCCTTCGTCTCCGGCCAAACTCCGGCGAGACCCCCCCATCACTCCACAGCCCCACACGCCTCGCCGACCCTCACAGAATCTCCGCCTCCTCACCTTGATCAACCTCCGCCCTTTCACGTCCCGCCACTCGCCCTCTGCAGACCCCCCGAACAAACCCACTTCTCCACCCGCAGTTTGACCTAGGGCGACCCTCACGCTCCGCCCCGCCGCCTGCCAGACCCCCCACCACCTTCGCCGTGCCACGGCGAAGGTTCTCCGCGTATCTGATTAGGCCGAGAGGCCGTTCCTCTGTTTACAGGTGTCTCGACCGCCGTCGCCATTGCTGCGTGGAAGGAGCACCTTCAACCTGCAACTCCAGGTGCGCTTCGCCCAGGCCTGACTCCCAGGCTGCGCGGGGCGCCTCCACGAAGAGTCCCAGGCTCGCAGCTGGGGCGAAGGTCTCGCGTGAAGCCGCAATTGCCCGCTGCTTTCTCCGCTGCGGGCGCTCAATTAGGGTGGGACATTTAGTCCCACCTCGGAGAGCCACTGAGGCGAACGGGCGCTTAAAGGCAAAAAGTGCCTTAAGCTGTTCGCCTCAGTTCACGGGGTGAGGTCCCCTTCACCCGCCCGGTTACCCGATCTCGTCCGCGCTCATGCCCCGCGGACCTGACCCGACCCGACTTAGACTGACCTGCACTCCTCACCCACCACGCACGCCGGTGGGCCTGGACCCGGGCGCGACCCGCGTACCCGATTACCCGGATGCTCTGGGAGAGCCTTCCGAAGAGCGAATTCAGAGAAAGAGAGACGCGGGGGTGGGGGAGGGTAGAGTAGGTTTTGCCCTCTGACGTAAACTCTGAAGTGTGCAGGCACAGGTGAAGAAGAAGGACCGCGGAAGAAGAAGAAAGCTAAGGGAGACACTGTAGCAACAAGCGATTTAAGTCGTCTGATTGGAAAATCAGACGACGTCCTGAAGGGAAAAGAAGAAAGAAGGAGAGACGACGTCCTGACAGGAAAAAGAAAAGAAGAAAGAAGAAGATCTGAAGAACAAAAGAACAAGGAAGAACAACAGAAGAAGAAGAGGACCACAAGGAGATAAACACAGAAGAAGAACAGGAAGAACAAAAGCTAAAGAGAGAAAGAGACAAAGAAAGAAGAAAAGAAGAACTCAAACTTTCATCTCTCTCCCTCTCTCTCTCTCTCTTTATTTTTTTTGTAATAGAACATGTATATCTCTAGAATACAACTTGCTCCCTGAGTTCGACCTCGGGAACTCTTTTATTTTCCGAGTAAAAAAAATTTATATATTTGAAATGATGGCAATAACTGGCTATACTACAACGCTATAACAATAAAACCCGGTTATCTCTCGAAGCCAACGTTTCATTTGGCGCCGTTGCCGGTGAGCAACGGCTATTCTAGAGGTAAACATTCCTGTTTCTTTTTAATTTCTGATAATCTCCCCTCTTTTGTGCAGCTACAGGAAATCAAGAAGACAAGCAACCACACGACAACCACTCCGAGGACAGGTAAATTTTTCCTCTCGCTATTAACCCCTAAACTCTAAAGAGGAAGAAAAGAAAAGAACAAGCAATATAGGGCTAACCTGTCTTCCATACTTAGTAACCATAAAGAGTTGCATGTTTTCAACTCATTAGTCCTGCACACTATTAAGGGTATTTAAGGGCTAACACATTCTTGCTTGAGCCCTAATTACCCAACAAAGAACTAACTGGACCAAGTAGAGCCAACATAAGATTCAACATTAGGGTTTTAGAGACACACTACTTAAATCAAGAATGGAGAAAATCCAAAAGAAGTGTGCCTAAACCATTGATTGAAAATACCTATTCAAAAGAAAACCTAAAACAATTGGCTCTCTAAACACTTGAACCCTAAAAGACAAGACCTAAAAGCTCTCAAAGAAAACAAGAGGTAAAGTTGACCCCTTGGGTCAACCAACCTTAAATTAGGTCACTCTCTGCACTTAAAAGACTAAAGTTCAAGTGAAACCTTAAGCACCCTGATCTTTAAACTGGTAGACTTAAGAGGTCAAGATCCCCATTCTGGTCTACCTGGAACCGCAGTGACAAGAGAGGTCGGGTGGGGGAAACCCTGTAACCCGTGGGGACGCTCTACCGTGTAGGGGTCTTCGCGGGACTCTCCCTCTCTGGCTGCCCAGGTAATTCTCAGGTGGACGATCTTTCTGATCAAGGGGTCCATCTGCCCCGCACCTCTATAGTCACCCAACACATTTTTTGGGTGTCTTGATTGGGTCCAGCGCCTTCTAAACTTACCTCTTCCAACAGTGCATGTACGGAAGGAGGTCCTTAAGACCACCCTTAAGACCTCCTTTAGAAATTCGCTCTCGTCAAGGCCAAGCCTTGACTCCCGTGTTTGTGCAGCAACACCCTCACATTATTCTCTCTTCTGATTCAGAACCAAGTTCTTCTTCTTCCTCCATCATGGCTCAGCCAGTTGAGGAAGAAAATAATCTGGAACACCAGCTCCAGCGACTCAATGACCTCTTCCAAAACTTCGTGCACCCACCACAGCGTCCTATGATGCGGTACCACTACAATCCTGCTGCGGTGGCCATTGAGCCTCGAGTCAGAATCCCGACTGGAGGACCTGATTCCGAATTAAAGCCCAATATGATTCATGCTATACCTAAATTCCATGGGCTTAATTCTGAAGATCCCTTCCAGCACATCAAACAGCTAAAGCATCTGGCCCACACTTTTGGATTAGATGCGCAAAATCGGGATATTCTTCTCATAAAGATGTTCTCCTTTTCTCTTATGGACAAGGCCGCCCATTGGTATCAAACTCAGACTCGGCCGATCAACACTTGGGAAGAACTTCAATCCGAGTTTTTGAAAAAGTTTTTCCCCGTTGGTCGGACCAACGCCTTGCGCCATCAGATTACACACTTCACTCAACAATCAGGAGAACCTCTCCATTAGGCATGGGATCGTTTTCAGGATCTCATGAGAAAGTGCCCCCATCACGGAGTTCCTAAATGGGAACAAGTCCAATCTTTTTACCAGGGACTCCGTGAGGACATCCGCCTTTTCGTCAATGCAACTTGCGGAGGAAACATCATGGGTCAACATGAAGACACGGTATGGGAGATTCTCGAAAACATGTGCGAGAACTCCATCAACAATGACTCCATGGGATTATTCGACAGGACGAATACCCGCGCAGCGACGAATCTTAAGGGAGCACATGAGATGCAGGGCCTGTCCGCATCAGTCGACCTGGAATTAATGGCCAGTCGATTGGACAAGGTCTCAATCATTGAAAAGAAGGTGGATGAGCTGACTCAGCACTTGCAGCGAGCCACCTCCGCGCGTAACTCCTTTGCACAACCTCCTTCCACACAGGAGACTGTGCAAAACATCCTCCACCGATCTTCCCCTAGGATGGATCCATATCCGTCCCCATCTGATTCTTGGATCGGAGGATCATCCGATCCTTTCTACACCAGCCGGGGGAACTCCATTCCCCCTTTCCCTGATTCTCAGGAGGTTCCTCAGACCTGCGAGGACCTCAACGCCATCCAGAACGACCCATTCTCTAACACTTACAACCCTGGATGGCGAAACCATCCCAATTTTCAGTGGGCGGGAAATTCCCAAACCCAAAGACCACCTTTTCAGTCCCGCCCACAGCCCTCTCGTCATTACCAGCCGCCTCAGACTCGGCCCAACCCTACTTATCCATCAGGGCCAAATCAGGATCAAATGTCCCTAATCCTTCAGACTCTGGCTGACATTCAAAAAACGAATGCGGCTATTCAAAAACAGCACAAGGACGAACTTACAGAAGTTAAAACTCAACTGGCCCAGTTGGCAAATTCTCGCCAGCCAGGCACACTCCCTTCCCAACCTCTTCCTAACCCAAATAACGTGCCAACCCAGAAGCGCGTTATGAATCCAAATTTAGGCCACGCACAATGGATTTATCAGGCCCCTACTGCTCCATCTCCAGACGAGATGGAAGCTTCAACTTCTTATGCGGGATTTCAGCAGCAGCCACCCCTCTTACCAAACCCAAACCAAAATCAGGCCGGATTAAATTCTGTAACAACACGTAGTGGTAAAACAACTCAAGACCCGCATTATCCAAACCACTCCAAGCCTGATAACCATGACCCTAGGATAGTTATCCAAGAAACCGCTATTCCAGATCCACAACCTGGACCTATCCTAGAAGAACCAACCAAGATCCCATTTCCCGAGGCCTTGACCAAGGGAAAGAAGACCACCAAACCCGTGGCCCCTGAGGAGGACCTGGTCAAGCTCTTTGAGCAGGTCCACATAAACATCCCCTTGATGGATGCAATCCGCCACGTACCAGCTTACGCACGATTTCTAAAGAATATATGTACACCCCAGCGTAAGCCGCGAACCAAAGGAGGGAGCCCAATTGTTCTGTCAGAGCAAGCCAGCTCTGTAATCCTCAGTAGACTCCCACCCAAGGCAAAAGATCCTGGTACTCCCCTGATTTCCTGCAAGATAGGTGGTACCCAATTTGATAGACCATTGTTGGACTTGGGTGCATCCATAAACCTGATACCCACATCCTTACTTGACCATCTAGAAGAATCTGAGCTAAAACCAACCGAGGTGACATTACAATTAGCAGATCGATCTATAAAGTCACCAAAAGGGATTCTCGAGGATGTTATCGTAAGAGTGCGGGATTTCTATTTTCCAGTGGACTTTATAGTCTTAGATATGGACGCACCTGAGAACCCTAGGGATACACTAATCATTCTAGGGAGACCCTTCTTGGCTACTGCTAGAGCCAACATCAGCTGTGAGGAGGGCCAAATAGAGCTTAAGTTTGGAGATCAAACACTGAAAATTGATATATTTAAGGCCCAACAAGGAATTAATTGCAGTGTCATCGAACAAATTTGTGACATCAGGACTTTGGTTGATGAATCACACTTCCAGAATAACTCGATTATGCCTCATCAACCACAGAAGGATCTTGACCTGCAAACAGAGGAGTCGAATCCAGATATGAACAACCCAGTAACTCCCACCCTTGAACCTCACATCTATACTGAACCACCCGCTGCTGCTGATAACCCCATCCTCGAACTGAAACCCCTTCCTGCTCACTTGAAATACATCTTTTTGGGTTCTAATCAGACCTTTCCTGTGATTATCAATTCCAACCTTAATCCTGAATAGGAATCCCGTCTGATTGTCGTCCTCCAGCAACATTGCAGAGCCATCGGGTGGACTCTCGATGATTTGACTGGAATAAGTCCCTCTTATTGTACTCATCATATCTATTCGGAAGAGGGCACACGACCTTCTCGTGAAATGCAGAGACGCTTAAACCCCAATCTGCAGGAGGTCGTGAAAAAGGAGATCATCAAGTGGTTAGACGCCGGAATCATCTACCCGATCTCCGATAGTCGTTGGGTGAGCCCAATTCAGGTCGTGCCCAAGAAGGCAGGACTCACCACTATAACAACTGAGACCGGAGAAATCATTCCTACCCGATTAGCCAACTCATGGAGAGTCTGTATAGATTACCGCCGACTCAATTCCTCCACGAAGAAGGACCATTTCCCACTACCCTTCATTGATCAAATTCTCGAAAAACTTGCGGGAAATAGGTTCTTCTGCTTTCTTGACGGGTACTCCGGTTATAACCAGGTGGCAATCCATCCTGAGGACCAAGAAAAGATCACGTTCACCTGCCCCTTCGGAACATACGCTTTCCGAAGGATGCCTTTCGGTCTTTGCAATGCACCCGCTACTTTTCAGCAATGCATGCTTGCCATATTCTCAGATATGGTAGGTGATTATCTGGAAGTCTTCATGGATGACTTTTCAGTTTTCGGAGCATCATTCGACGATTGCCTCCAACACTTGGTCCAGATACTCAGGCGGTGCATCGATGTGAATTTGGTTCTTTCCTGGGAAAAGAGCCATTTCATGGTGCCTGAGGGAATTGTCCTGGGACACTCAATTTCGGAGAAAGGTATCCAAGTGGATCAAGCTAAGGTTAATCTGATTTCTCACCTTCCTATGCCTAGCTCGATCAGGGACATCCGTTCCTTTTTAGGGCATGTCGGTTTTTATCGACGATTTATCCCTGATTTTTCAAAAATTGCACGCCCCCTGACCACTCTTCTCTCCAAGGATGTTCCTTTCGAAATTTCCAAGGAATGCACTCAAGCATTTGAAATCCTGCGTGACCGAGTCACCCAAGCCCCGATCCTACAGTCCCCTGATTGGTCTCAACCCTTTGAGATCATGTGCGATGCATCCGACTTCGCTGTAGGAGAGGTTTTGTGGTAGAAAATTGACAGGAAACCTGTGGTCATTTACTACGCCAGCAAAACACTCGATGAGGCTCAGCGTAACTATACGGTTACTGAGAAAGAGCTGCTAGCTGTAGTATTTGCCCTAGAAAAATTCAGATCGTACCTTCTGGGTTCCCGTGTCATCATATACTCGGATCACACGGCTGCGAGGCATCTCCTTGCAAAGAAGGACGCGAAACCTCGATTAATCCGATGGATCTTGCTGTTGCAAGAATTTGACCTTGAGATTCGCGACAAAGCGGGAAAGCAAAATGTGGTAGCTGATCACTTGTCCCGTCTTCCTTCTGAAATAATTGACCCTCCCGGACCCATCACTGAGCATTTTCCCGATGAGCACCTGCTGACTATTGGTACTAGCCTTCCATGGTTTGCTAATGTAGTAAATTACTTGGCATCTCATCAGATCCCGTCCGATTGGCCGAAGGCCAAGAAGGACAAATTACGCTCCGATGCCAAGTATTACATTTGGGAAGACCCGTACCTCTTCCGCATAGGTGCCGATCAGATTATTCGGAGATGTGTCCCGGAAGGGGAATTCAATAATATCCTCTCTTTCTGCCATGACCAGGCATGCGGTGGCCATTTCGCCGGGCATAAAACCGCATCAAAAGTCCTCCAGTGCGGCTTTTACTGGCCCACACTGTTCAAAGACGCATACAATCACTGCAAGGCATGCAGTCGTTGCCAGACTTTGGGCAACATGAGCCATCGCGACATGATGCCTATGCAACCGATTCTAGTATGCGAAATCTTTGATGTTTGGGGGATTGATTTTATGGGCCCCTTTCCTGTTTCGGATGGTTTCGAATACATTCTGTTGGCTGTGGACTACGTGTCCAAATGGATCGAAGCCATACCGACCCGAACCTGTGATCACAAAATCGTTCTCAAATTCATTCATCAAAACATTTTCTCAAGGTTCGGGATTCCTCGTGCAATAATCTCTGATGGGGGGACCCATTTCACAAATGCTCAGTTTAGGTCACTGATGACCAAATACGGGGTGTCTCACCGAATCTCTACTCCTTACCACCCCCAAACTAATGGTCTAGCTGAACTGTCTAATCGGGAGATCAAGAAAATCCTGCAAGTCACTGTTCGACCTGACAGGAAGGACTGGTCGTCCCGACTTCCGGAAGCATTGTGGGCTTATAGGACCGCCCACAAGACCCAATTGGGCATGTCTCCCTTTAGACTGGTGTACGGAAAGGCATGCCACCTTCCCGTAGAACTGGAGCATAAAGCCTATTGGGCAGTACGAAACTGTAATCTAGATCTTTCCAAGGCTGGGACCCGCAGAAAACTCCAAATCAGCGAGATCGATGAATTACGCCTAGACGCGTACGAGAACTCGCAAATCTACAAGGAGCGGGTTAAAGCCTTCCACGACAAACACATCTCGAGAAAGATCTTTCATCCTGGTCAAAAGGCCCTACTCTTTGATGCCCGACTAAAACTCTTCCCAGGAAAACTGAGATCCAAGTGGGTCGGACCATATTTGGTCCGACAGGTTTTTGGAAATGGAGCAATCGAAATCAGTCCACTCAGCCACGATTCTGAACCTTTCATCGTGAACGGTCAGAGACTCAAGCCGTTCATTGATGTAACTTCTACTGATTTGGCTGAAGCATCTTATATCCTCCTTTCCCCTTGAGCTTATTGCGCCCAGCCGATGGCGTAAAACTCAGCGCTTAACGGGAGGCAGCCCGTCATTCTCTTTGAAAACCTGAAACTTGTTCTGACACCTTTTTGCACTTGAGGTTCACCCTTGTAGACAGCCGACCCCACCTCAGATGCTTGCATCTGGGATTAGAAATCGTCCGCAAAAAAAATTCAACCTGACCCATCCACTCATCCAAATTTCTGTCTTAAGGAATGAACTAAGAACCCCCTAGGTTACAATGAGGACATTGCAAATCTTAGGCATGGGGGGGTATGAAAGTGCAAAACTTGTAAAAAAAGGTTTCAAACAAAAAAATTCACATATGCCAAAAACACCATAAAAATTAAAAAAATTTTTCGAAAAAGAATAAAAGAAGGAGAAGAGAAACAAAATGAAAAAGGAGCACAAAATTATAAGAAAAGGTGATAGTCATTAGTAAGGAACTAAGGAATTAACCTAAGTTCTAGACCTCATTCAAGAAAACAACTGAAAAGTGCATAATGAGATTAGTAAGAACGTAAACCTTAGGCATTCTTGAATAGACTCTTAGTACCCATTAAGATCTGGACACTCCTCAAGAGGTTGAGGAAAATGAAAAGCTGAAGTATTAGGTCTAAGGCTTAGGGAGTATTCGGCCTCGTTAACTAATTTTTGGTTTACGGGACTCAGTAACCTAAGCACCCTAACCTCACACACAGCCTGGTTCAGTAAGCGTAAAAATCAAAATCACGCAGAAGCGTCGCAAAATTCTTAAAAGAACACCTAGAATAGGAGCGGCCGATCAACACAAGTTGATTTGGACGAGTTCCCAGCGCGGAGAAGCGGGAAATCCCCTCGAAGATGCGTAACAAAATATCATCTCCTCGGTGCCTGTCTCTTAGGATATTTACATATCCTACTGGGGGCATGTAAGCACTCTGCTGATTCAGATTCCATGGATGGCATTATCTCGAAGTGTCCATTGCCAGGGTCTGGATTCGGCCACGGAACACCATGGATGGGATTATCTCGAAATCTCAATAGCCAGGGTTCCGGGGGTTGCCATGGGCGGTGCTATCTCGAAGCATCGATTGCCAGGAACCCTTAAGGATTGATGATGGGAGCAAGGAATCTGATACAGACCGTGTTGAAAAGCCAATCCTAGGCTAGAACTAAAAAGAAAAAGAGAGAGAAAACTCTCCAAACAGAATAACTTTCTATCTCTCTCTTACAAAACGCACTGCGAACTGAGCCAGGGCTAAAATCATTTCAAGCACGGGTGCTTTAACCACAAAGTCCAATAAACCTTAGGTTAGTTCTTGTGGGCCTTAAAAACCTTTGCTAAAGACTGAGGCTAAGGCTAGACAGATTTGGATCTTGATTGGTACTAGAGTACCTTTTAGGCCTATGGTCAGCATTCTAACCTAATCTATGCTCAAATAAAAAAGCACTTATCTAAAGCTATTAAAAACTTCATGGTCTAGAACAAGGGTTGAAACCTTAAGTTTTTGCTAAGGGACTAGCAAAAGCTAGGCATGGGGGTATGATGAGAACCTCATCATGAGCCATAACTAGCTCATTTTGACCCAATACAAAGGATAAAAGCTCCTACATAACTCAAGGAAAGGCTTAACTCAGAGAATTCTGAGTTTAAGGAAAAAAATAAGTCATAAGGGGTAAAAATGCAATTTTACCAGTATAATCTGCATACAGGGTAATTCAGGGTCCAAACATAGGTCAAAGCAACTTAATAAGAATAAAAGTGGGATGAGATGATCTAGCAAGGGCTACAGCAATTCCAAGGAACTAAATAATAATCTGTAACCCTAAAACAAACCCACTTCAATTCACGAGGTTCAAGGCAAAGCAAAAATGGAATAAACCCTCTAAAATTCATAGAAAAATAATCTCTAGGGTTTAGAACCTTCAATTTGACCTTAGGAACCCATCTTGACCTACATTGAAAACCATACCCAATTAATAACTTAATTTGGGTTTTTGCATAAATTGACCAGTCAAACAAGGTTTAATCTAGAAATAAAATTCACCATCAGATTCCTTAGGTCCTAATTAGTCATGTATAAAAGCTTGAGCCTAAGAAGAAACCTTCTTGACCAACTTTACACTTTGGTCCTCATATATTTACTTTTTGGCCCTCAACTTTTGAACCCTCGCATTTTGGCCCCTAACTCTCCTTCGTTCTTTGCGTTCAGGTCCCCCCTGCAAAACCTGCCAGCACCATGCTCCGGCGACCTTGCGCGGAGCATGGCGCCGCGCAGGGTGAGGGGGAGAGCCTGACAAGTAAACCGGGGGTGCCCTACGTCGTCAGCCGTCGCAGGGACACCCCCCTGGTCGCTGTAACCCACCATACCGGCCGTGCGAACGCACGGACGGTATGGGTTTCCATCTCCGGCGTCCTCCGGCGAGGGAGACACGTCGTCTCCCTCCGCCTTCCTCCCTGATTCGGTCCCTATAAATACCCCCGTCGCTCCACCGTTCTTCCCAGCTCGGATCTGACGGAGATACCCCCTCAATTCCTCTCTTCCCACTCCGACAGACGCCCTCCTTGCTCCGGCGGCCTCTCCTCCTCCTCCTTGTCGCCCTGCCGCACTACCAGCTGCAGGGTTGCCCTCCCTCGCTCTTCCCGCGCCACGCCGCACCCAGCTGGCGCCTCTCCGGCCCTCTGCTCGCCGCCGCCCCTTCCCCTGGGCATCTTCTTCTCCGGGGCCCCTTTCGTCTCCGTAGCTAGGTCAGAACTTCTCCCCATCTCCCCCTCTTTCTTTTCCTCACTGTCTTTTATTTGATTAAACCCTCGACCGCTCCTGTCCACCGTCACCCCCTTCGTCTCCGGCCAAACTCCGGCGAGACCCCCCCATCACTCCACAGCCCCACACGCCTCGCCGACCCTCACAGAATCTCCGCCTCCTCACCTTGATCAACCTCCGCCCTTTCACGTCCCGCCACTCGCCCTCTGCAGACCCCCCGAACAAACCCACTTCTCCACCCGCAGTTTGACCTAGGGCGACCCTCACGCTCCGCCCCGCCGCCTGCCAGACCCCCCACCACCTTCGCCGTGCCACGGCGAAGGTTCTCCGCGTATCTGATTAGGCCGAGAGGCCGTTCCTCTGTTTACAGGTGTCTCGACCGCCGTCGCCATTGCTGCGTGGAAGGAGCACCTTCAACCTGCAGCTCCAGGTGCGCTTCGCCCAGGCCTGACTCCCAGGCTGCGCGGGGCGCCTCCGCGAAGAGTCCCAGGCTCGCAGCTGGGGCGAAGGCCTCGCGTGAAGCCGCGATTGCCCGCTGCTTTCTCCGCTGCGGGCGCTCAATTAGGGTGGGACATTTAGTCCCACCTCGGAGAGCCACTGAGGCGAACGGGCGCTTAAAGGCAAAAAGTGATTTAAGCTGTTCGCCTCAGTTCACGGGGTGAGGTCCCCTTCACCCGCCCGGTTACCCGGTCTCGTCCGCGCTCACGCCCCGCGGACCTGACCCGACCCGACTTAGACTGACCTGCACTCCTCGCCCACCACGCACGCCGGTGGGCCTGGACCCGGGCGCGACCCGCGTACCCGATTACCCGAATGCTCTGGGAGAGCCTTCCGAAGAGCGAATTCAGAGAAAGAGAGACGCGGGGGTGGGGGAGGGTAGAGTAGGTTTTGCCCTCTGACGTAAACTCTGAAGTGTGCAGGCACAGGTGAAGAAGAAGGACCGCGGAAGAAGAAGAAAGCTAAGGGAGACACTGTAGCAACAAGCGGTTTAAGTCGTCTGATTGGAAAATCAGACGACGTCCTGAAGGGAAAAGAAGAAAGAAGGAGAGACGACGTCCTGACAGGAAAAAGAAAAGAAGAAAGAAGAAGATCTGAAGAACAAAAGAACAAGGAAGAACAACAGAAGAAGAAGAGGACCACAAGGAGATAAACATAGAAGAAGAACAGGAAGAACAAAAGCTAAAGAGAGAAAGAGACAAAGAAAGAAGAAAAGAAGAAGAACTCAAACTTTCATCTCTCTCCCTCTCTCTCTCTCTCTTTATTTTTTTTGTAATAGAACATGTATATCTCTAGAATACAACTTGCTCCCTGAGTTCGACCTCGGGAACTCTTTTATTTTCCGAGTAAAAAAAATTTATATATTTGAAATGATGGCAATAACTGGCTATACTACAACGCTATAACAATAAAACCCGGTTATCTCTCGAAGCCAACGTTTCACGGCACACAGGTGGTGGAGGGCAGTCAAAGGCGAGGAGAGGGGAGAGCCGACGTGGGACCAGTTCATGACCCTCTTCTACGGGCAGTACTTCCCGCAGACTTGGTAGAACCAGAGGAGGTGAGAGTTTCGCACTCTCCGCTAGGGGATGATTACTGTTAGTGCGTACCGCACGCGCTTCCTGGAGCTGTCATGTTTTGTTGCGACAGCTGTGGCTACTGAGGAGGAGCTCCTGTGGAGGTTCACTGAGGGGCTTCGTCCTGCCATTCGAGGGTATGTCAAACCCCTGAAGCTACTCGCCTTCTTGAGAGTGGTGGAGGCAGCTATGACGTACAAGGAGACCAACCCGGCCACACGAGACACCGACAGAGGATGGAAGAGGCCCTACCAGTCAGAGTACTCATAGGGTCGACGAGAGAGGAGGCACGCGATGACTACAGGAGAGCCGTCTCGTTTTGCGGGGCCGTCAGTGGCCTTTGGGGGCCCCCAACAGGAGTCACCTGTCAGCACTGGACCCCTGCTCAGCCGTCAGCAGGGACCTACTGAGGGAGGGAGTCAAGTACCCCTCTACTACCAGTGTGGCCAGCCAGGCCACATCAGGAGGAACTGCCTATCTAGGGTTGGAGCACAGCAGATGCTCCCTACACCGAGTACTGGAGGCTGAGTAGGTGGTCGTGGTTCCCAGGCACATGGGGGAGGACAACAGTCGCGGGGAGGGTACCAGCCAACGGCTACTCGTCCGACGTAGAGTGTGGCTACTTCTTCTGCACTGAGAGCTGAGGGGCGTATCAACGCCCTGACACAGAGACGCCAGGGCATCAGGTTCAGTGGTGGCAGGTATGGTTACAGTTTCCAACAGATTAGTTTACGTACTTTTTTATTCCTGCGTCACGCACATGTTTGTTGCTGCGAGTTTTGCTGTCAGTTTGGGACAGGATTGCGTGTTGTTAGATGATCCATTTGTGATCAGAGGTCCGGGTGGTTAGCTGTTTGTAGCTGAAGAGGGTCTACACAGACTGTGAGTTTAGTATTGGGGGACACAGCCTCCCCGCTAACTTGATTGTGATACCGATGAAGGATTTTGGCATTATTCTGGGGATGGATTGGTTGTCCGCTTACCAAGCCTTGGTGGACTATTTTGAGAGGAAGATTGTCTTCTCCATACCGGAGATGCCTTCCTTTGAGTTTCACAGATAGCCGGTGGACAGAGGTTTCAGGTGCATTTCTGCACTTCAGGCAGCGAGACTTTTGGGCCAGGGGTGTGAGGGCTTTCTAGCTTGTGTAGTGATAGAGCTTAGCCCTGTGGTAGACTTTCAGAGCATCTCGGTGGTCAGAGAGTACCCTGACATGTTTCCAGAGGAGTTGCCAGGTCTACCACTTGAGTATGAGATCGAGTTTGAGATCTCACTAGTACTAGGGACCAGCTCCATTTCTATGGCACTGTACAGGATGGCACCACTTGAGCTGCGAGAGCTCAAGTCACAGTTGCAGGACCTGTTGGAGAAGGGCTTTGTGAGGCCCAGTGCATCCCCGTGGGGAGCCTCGGTGTTATTTGTGAAGAAGAAGGATGGTACCCTGCGCCTTTGTGTTGACTACAGACAGCTGAATAGGGTTACCATCAAGAATAGGTATCCGCTGCCAAGGATTGATGATCTGTTTGATCAGTTACGAGGTGCCACGGTATTCTCCAAGATAGATCTGAGATCAGGCTACCATCAGGTCCTTCTAGTGTGTGCTTGTGTTCTTTAGATCCTACAAGTATTTCTACCTCCCCAAGTCTTTGATCTCAAACTCATCAACAAGTTTCTCTTTGTATCTAGATAAGGTAGGTTGTTTGTTGTTTTGACTTTATAACTTGATTCTAGGATTTGCCTAAGTATCTTAAGGCTAAGTGAGTATGTCTAGGTTGGGCTCTTTAACAATTATCTAATGAAAAGAAAAGAACAAAAACAAATACATAGAGCATGAACAAAAAATTTTATCATATTCTTCTTTTTTCTTTGTCTTCAAGCTTTAGTTCCATTCCTCCACCTCCATGCTCCTTCATGCTTTTATCCTACAAGCTCATTCATGCCTCCATAGAGCTTGAGTTTAAGCTTCCTTCAACCTTGTTTCTATTTGCATTTAGCCTGAAATCATATCTTAAATGCAAATGTTAAATAATGATTGTGGTTGATTTTCATCAACATGTTTAAGAATTAGGGTTTTGTTCACAGGCGTTTTTGTGCGGATTTAAAGCGTATTATGTTGTAGTATAACCGACAAAACGTTCGAACAAATACAAAGTTTTTATTACTTGAAGACCGGAGTATCCGAGGTCAAACACAGGGAGCAAATGGAACTTACCACTAAATCAAAATGTAATTGAATACTCTAATTTACTCAAAATATCAATTCAGGTATGAATGTATGCGATTAAAAGGAGTTAGGGCAAAAAAAAATATGAAATTGGACGTCTGATCTTGTGATCAGACGTCTTAAAAGCATTTCTCCTTTTCTTCTTGATTATTATTCTTCTTCTTCTGCTGCAGTCTTTGCTCTTTCTTTTCTTCTTCTAATCTCTGCAAAGTCTTCACTTGGCTTCTCTGTGCCTTTGCTTCTGGCTTACTCTTTCCTTTCTTCTCCTGCGAAGGCTTCTTTCTTGCTTCTTCTTCTCTACCTTGTTTCTTCCTCTTCTATTCTTCTCTGCCGTTCCTTCTTCTTTCTTTCTTTTCCTTCTCGCGGCCAAGTCCTTCTCCTCCTGCGTTCAGCCTGCTTGCACAGGAGCAAAACCTAACCCTTCTCCCTCTACCCGCGCATCTCTCTCTCTCAAGCAATTCACTCAAACCGCTCTCCCAGAGCCACAGCCATAATCGGGTCGCGGATTGTACCCGGGACCAGGCGCACCTGCAGGTGTGTGATGCGCGAGGAGTGCGTAGGTCTAGGTCGGGTCGGATCCGCCAGGTCCGCGTTGTCAGGCCGCGGACGAGGCGGGTGGGGTCAGTGAGGGACCTCACCCCTGTGCTTACTGAGGCGATAAGAGTAATACACAAAAACAACTTATGTGGTACCTGAGGGTTGCAATCCCACGATGTGGGACTATCTGGTCTCGCCTTCACGCGCGCCTGCAGAAGCCTCGTCGTGCGATTGCCCCGCAGCTGCTGGCTCTGCTAGCGCTCCTTGGCTGGACTCGTGCACCTCGCGACACTCGCGCTAGTATGCAGCACCTGTAGCCTGGAAGACCGGGTGCCTGGAGCTTCGTGGGAGCTTCATCAGAGGTCGTCCATGGCGGCAGCGGCTCAAACCCTGTCATACACAAAAGGCGCCTCTCGGCCCAATCAGAATAGCTAGAGACCTTCGCCGTGGCACGGCGAAGGCGGTGGGCAGTGCTGCAGGCCGCAGGTCGGCCTAGGCGTGCGTGCCTAGGTCAACCTGTGGCCGGAGATGGTGGGTTGGTCGGGGGGTGATTGTGGAGGGCTGGAGTGGCAGTGGTAGGGCGGAGTGTGTTCCTGGAGGTGAGGCGGAGCTTTCGAGGTGGTTGGCGAGCCGTGTGGAGGGCTGGAGTGGTGTGGGCGGCTCGCCGGAGTGCGGTCGGAGGCGAAGACGATGGAGGTGGTTAGCGTCTGTCGAGGGTCGATCAAGGGAGATAACAGGGGGAAAAGAGAGAGGAGAGGATGGAGAGGAGTTCTAACCTAACTGTAAGGACGAAAGGGGACGGAGGGCGAACAGCAGTACCTGCTGTCGCCGGAGAAGATGGCGCCCAGTGGGGGAGGACGACGGCGACGACGGGGCTGAGGCGGCGTGCGCTGATACTGCGCGACGCGGAGGAAGGTCAGGAAGTTAACTCTGCCACTGGTTTTGTGGCAGAGCGAAGAGGGAGGGGAGGGGGCCTCGCCGGAGCCTGCTGGGAGTTTGGCCGGGCAGGAGGAGAGGAATTGGGGGTGGAACCTCGGCCAAACCAAGCTCCCCCTGAGCGGTCGGGTCCGGGGGGTGTTTTATAGGTGCTGGCCGCTCCTATCAGTGCGTGAAAAACGCGCAATTAGGTCAGCCGGCTCGCCGGAGTTGGAAGGAAGATACCCAAATCTCTCGTGCGTTCGCACGAGAGATTGGGTTCACGCCAGCGAATTTGATTGGCTTTAGAAGGAAGGGAATTCCTCATAGAATTCTCCTTCCATTTCTGGGAGGGAATCTCTGAGGGATTAGAGAGCAATCCCTCTCCGAACCTTGCCGGAGCTCGGTTCTGCCCTAGCAATGGCGGCAGGACCGGTTTGCAAAGGAGGCGAAGAACCTAGGGGGTTCTCTGCAACATTATTCAAAAGATAGGGACCAATTTGTGATTTGGGTGTACTAAATTGCAAAGTAGGTCAAGATGACCTCTCCTTAGGTCCAAATTTTGGTATAAACCTAATTTGGACCTAAGGAATCCAATGGAGAAGTTAGATTTCAGGTTTGACCTTGTTTGACTGGATATTTTGCGTAAAAACCCAAATTAGGTTAATTGAAGAGCTAGGACCCTAATCTAGGTCAAACTAGGTTCCAAAGGCCAAATTAAGTGTTCTAAACCCTAGAGTATGTTTTTCCATGATTTATAGAGGGTTTACTTGCTTTTTGTTCTGACCGGAACCTTGTTAATTTAAGCGGGTCTGTTTTAGGGTTACCAAGTGTCTTTTAGTTCTTAGATTGCACATGAACCCATTTCTGATTGACTCAACCCACTTTTTATCTCATTTAGACCATTTGACCTATGTTTTGCCTCTGAGAAATCCCGTTTATCTACTGCAATGGTAAAATTACAGTTTTAACCTTTATTTCATGTTTTCTTCTCAGAGCACTTGTTCCTTCAGTTAAGCCTTCTTCTAGGTTATGTAGAAGCTTTTATCTTCTTTATTGGGTCAAAATGAGCTAGTTATGGCTCATGATGAGGCTCTCATCAGGTTTCTAACATTATGCCTCCTTTAGATATTCCAAATACCTGTGAATCTTTTACATTGGAAGACTTATGTAACTCTAAGGATTAATTCTCATATACACTACCAAGGATTATATATATTCACGTTCTCCTTAGATCATTAGGATGAGAACCGAGACCAGCTTTTTTAAAAAAAGAACTATCTTCCTCTTTTTCATATATGGGTCACATTAGGATCTATACGACCATGCATAAAATTTAGTACATCCCAATATATATAGAGTGAGCTCATGTCTTCCAATCCATTATGTACACTTACAATAGTAGATATATGCAATTCATTTGAGAGATCATATGTTTCCTGTACTCTCAGAATATTTCACCAACCTAAGCAAGTCCAAGTAAATTGACTTTAATGGCTCCGTAGCTTGAAATTTGAACTCCATGTATGGTGGCTATCCTATTTTACAAAGAAAAAAAAGAGAGAAAATAAGGTATACAATTGAAATAGATATGTAAGAGATCAATGAACAATAGGTAAATAAATTGCGTAGCTATAGACTAGTTATCACTTGCTAGAAAGTAAAGAACACACATCTCCTGCTCAATAAAGTATATTGGTATATTTTGATTTTCAATCGGTGTGGTTTAGTTTTCCACTGAAACACACTGATTGAAAATCAAAATACACCAGTTAAAAATGTAAATACATTGATGTATTTTAACTTTTAACCGTTGGAAAATGAGTTTTCACTTAAAAACTGAAAGTGGTTTTCATCAATGGGTTTTTGATTTAGGATTTAAGTTTTAGGATTTATGAAAAGTGAATTTTCACCTTTAGATTTAGGATTGTCTTTAGTGTTTAAGGTTTAGGTTCCTTAAACCTTCTGTAAATCCTAAATCTTGAACCCAAAGGTGAAAAATCACCATTTAGAGGTGAGGAACCACTTTGCATAAGTGAAAATTGATTGAAAATCAAAATACATTGGTGTTTTCATTTTCATCTATTATTTTGATTTTCAACTAGTGGAAAATCAAAACATATCAATTGAATTTTAAAATGCAATCGTGAAAACACACTGGTGTGTATTTTACATTAAGTGGGGGTGTACGTTACATCAACACACATTTTTTTACTTTTTTGTGATTAAAAAACACATCCTTTTGCATTATCCAATATAGGTGATATATCTACTTGTGCTTCACAATTAATTGGAAATTTTCAAATGAAATCACACATGACAATTTGTCATAAAAAAAAATAAGGTTAACTACATGTTCACATGTAGATAAAAAAAGTATGCATTGATGTGCAAATTATTGGGACGGATGGAGATCGTTAAGCGGTAGTTTACACGGAGGATAATATCTTTGGAGGATAATTCAACTTTTCTTAGTTTTTTATCCTGAGTTATCATAATCTGTGTTAGAAGAGGGGTTGAGATAACCTATATTTTAACACCTATTTGCAATTCTCGTGACTCGTGCCCTCTCTAATGACCTTTTTTGAAGTTGCCCCACTCCCAATGTAAATTAATATAAATATAAAAAAACAACATCAACTAACTTACTATCCTAATGGTAAAAAAATCTTTTGCCAACATATCCCTCATCTTAACCTCCAATCTTAAGTAAATACCTCTCCTTCCCATCATAGGTTAACTTTCATTCTTATCTCCATTCAATAAACACAAATATTAGTTAACCATTGTTAATTTGAAAGTAAACTAAAATAGAGATTAACTCTTATTACAACTGGGCTAACCTAAATTAGCTAACAAAGGGTGTAAATTCTGGCTAAAAGGAAAACATTACGGTGAGGGAAGAGGGCGAAGAGGAGGGATGGTGTCCTTTTGAGGCAAACAAAGACCGTGCGGAGAAGGAGAGCACTTATGTGAGACCTGTGTTGGCGAAAGTTGACGAATAATGAGGATAAGGTTGTGTTTTAGGGAAAATTGTCATAGATGCACCTGTGTAAATAGAAGTTTACGGAAGATTCGTTCCCGTAAGAAAGGAATAACTCAAAAAAAAAAGAAAAAAAAAAAAACCCTCTCAAAAGAACAACATGCAACATGCCTTATGCAAAATTGTTATTTGCTTAATGTTATTTTTATAACATAAGGGTCTACGTTATGTATCTTTAAACAAAGTAAGTCATGTAAATTATTTATTATTTATTTAATGTTTGTACACCAACCATTTCAGTCACGTTGTTGTACATTTGGTTCACGAAGGTATTTGTTAAATAAATATTTATTTCATCGTGCCTACCCTAATATCTAATCCTACCTTGGCCACCATTGAGTTGAGCAGCATCTCTTTTTGTACTTGGGCAGGAGAGCGGTTGACACGGTAGTCCGAGTCCGGAATGGACCCATCATCTCTTATATTAATTTAGTTGGCTAAATCTAAACAGAAGAAATATAATAAATCACAGCCGAATCCTGAGCACTATGCCCAAAAGTAACCGGAATTAAGGCATGTATTAATGTTTTAAAAATCGGTTATGACCGATTGGTTCGATTAAAAATCAGTATCTTTTCGATCAAATCGTCGGTTCAAGTAATTAAAAGTCAAAAATCGGATCCGATCAGCTTGTCCGTTTATATCGCACATGTGATTCGATCGTTTTTTACGAGTTAAAAAATTATATTTAAAAAATATGTAAATTAAAGATATGCATGTCATTTTTACTGTAATTAGAAAAAAGAATTCAACTCTTCCATGTTTATTTAGTAGTTATTAAAAGCACGTCACTTTTATTATCATTAAAAACTTAAAATAATTTTTTATATCATATATCTTCATTAATATTTTATTGAGTATCGATTTTAATTTGATTGAATTCGATTGAAACAATATAAATTCAATCAAAGATCCAGGCATATATCCAGCAAGGTCCACCTCAGCACCTTCGTAGATTTGATACAGATATTAATCACAGACCATAATAAGCCATGACCTTCTAATTCCTCCTCCTCCTCCGCCCACCTTGCCAGAGGAAGGTAACGTTACCGCCCGTGAGGTAGGAAGGAGTCCACGCTGGCATACATGACGGCAGTTCCAGTGGCGGTCGTTGGTGGGACTGTGGCCGTCGTGGGTGTCTCTGTACTTTAGTTTTCCTTATAGACAGGCCGGAGGGACGTGCCGTCACCGCCGCGGGGGTATCCACATGCACCTCTAGGTTTCCTTCTCCTGTTCCTGGGATTACGTTCATATATATACGAATGGACAGAAGCTTTAATAAATGATTGGTATGGAGAGAAGCCTTTTAGTGAATGGTTAGTCAAGGTAGTTACGCCACACCACACGTGAGGGGCTAATGATCCCTCCGTATTAAGTTGCAAATGGCTAGCGTTAAGTGAATTGTAAACGGGTAGACGGGCTTTTAGGTGTAGATCCGTATAAATCTTAAATGTATATAAATGGAAATATTCTCTTTTTTTTGCCTCACTACCAAGAAAATCCTAACCACCGTGATAAGAGATGCCTTAGGGCAAATGCTTTATCTATTTTCTCTCTTAACAGTAAATTTAACTGTAATGGTCAAATCGGGTTGGACTATGAGAATAACATCATTAGATTGGATAACATAGTCAATCTTTTAAACCTAGTTAAATTGACCCAACAAGAATAATGAGATCGAATTAATTGGTCGAATTAGTTTGAACCATACATACATACATTCATATTCCATAAATATTATACATCTATAATGTCATATATGTGTGTATGTATGTTACATACACAGATGTAAGAATACAACATCATTTTATGTAGGTAGCTAGATATATGAGAGATAAATGTATAATTTTGTAATTAGAATAATTATTATATTCATACTTTGTTCTTATTATATTTTTAAAAATAATAGTATATAAGAATCATATTACATTATTATATTGAATTTTTTGATTAATGATTTGATATGTTTGTGATCTTCACTCAAATTTTCTTCATCTACATAATCATAAAATTAAGCCACCATCTTATTGTGTATAAACAAATGTATCACAAAATGGAGAAAGCATAATCATATCTTCAAGCAAACATAGTTTTACAACTTCAAAGTTTAATGAAATAAAGGTGGGCGGTAATCATCTACGGTAAGATCAATATTATTCCTCTCCCCAAATGAAGGTATTCACGAATCATTCATGACAAAGTTCAATAGGTGCTGGTTTAAGTTTTATCTAATCAATAAAACTAGATCAATGGTTAAATTGGTTGGATCAATTATTAGATCAAAAAATGTATTGATTGGATCAAATTGCTTTAAATTGGATGAATAGACTAGCCACCTTTTGGTTCATTAGTCCAATTGGTTGGTCCGCTTCCAAAAACACTACTTTGTAGGGGTTCTTTGTGATTGTGTGATTATATTGTTTCTATATCATATTAGAGCCTTTGATCTTGGGGGTTCTTCTTGTTTCTAAGGTGTTACGACCCAATTTCCGGATCCTTATAGGACCTGAGACCAGCTCTCCTCGACTAATTCCAAGACCCAGTTGTCCAACAAGAAATAATCAAAAAGCAGAAAAGTAAACCACATTCACATATGCAATATAACTAAGCAGAAGAAACCTACAAGCAGTAAAGGAAAAGTAAATTTGCTATTTTAGTATATACCACCATAACAAAAACAATGGAAAACGAAAGTAAATAGTAGAGGCAAACAATACTAAAAGTCTAATACTTACTACAACAGTAAAGGAACGAAAATGAAGTGCTGAAAAACTACGGCTAGGCTCGACTTGACCCAGTACCCTCCGCAGTCGGTAGCTCAGGCTACTCAACTCCTGGTCCTGAACAGTATTATGAAAAGACAGAGTCAGCGAATGTTGAGTAGAGTGGTATTTATATTATCTAAAAATAGTAAAAAGCAACAGGTTTAATTCTCATTTCTATTTATTTACTTTATGTATTTCCGTTTCACCCATTTCTCTCAACATCTAGATATTCTTGATCTTGCATGTTTCTCTTAGGAACAATCTTGATTGCAGTCTTTTCCGTAGAGTAGAAGGTACACGTGGTGCTCTCCTGGTTGGGAGAGTCTCCCGTGGTAGTCCTACACCCAGTCAACCACCCCAAGGTCACTGTCAAGATGTAGCAGTGACTACGGCACGCGTGATAAGCGAACGGGTAGTTACCCCGCACTGACACGCGGTCAGTCATTTCCTCTAGCGGGTATGCCTAAAGAACAACACGGAACAGTATAGGGCCTTGCCTGTTGGTGCTAGAGCACCACGATCATTTGTTTTGATGATAACAAAACACGTGTTATTTAACATTTGCAATTTGAGTCCTAGATTTCAGGTCAATTGCAAATGAAGACGTGTTTAGACGGAACTCGAGCTCGCATCCAGGACGGATTGGAGGAGCTTGACGGAAAATAGAGGAGGTTCGCGTGGAGCGAAAGATTGGAGATGGAAGACAAGAAGAATAGGATAGATTCTTTTTTATCCTTTCATGTATCTCTTGTATTTATTTTCTTGCTCTTTATTTTCCTTAGACATTATGTTAAAGAGCCTCAAAGAACCCTAACAGTAGTCCTAGGAACACCTGCACAACCCTAGGATACGTAGGTTTTCTGTAGAACACTTAGAAAACCAATATAGGGTTAAAACTGACTTTCCAGACGTCTAATTCACGAATCAGACGTCTGATAAAGGATTTTAAGACGTCTGACTGTTGTTTCAGACGTCTGATAACTGTTAGGCTGGACATAGTTAGTTCTGTCTGATGAATTCAGACGTCCAGACCTTATACCAGACGTCTTAGAAGACGTCTGATGACTTTGCCAGACGTCCAGTTAGTGGACCGTTGGATGGCTTAGAAGACACTGAAGAATATGACCGTTAGAGCCTTATCAGACGTCCATAGGACTTCACAGATGTCTGATAAATGACCGTTTTGCCTCGGCTGACCCAAAATCTCTTCTCAGAGATTTTCTAGCCGTTGCAACGTTTGGAAATCAATTCCCACGGTAAAAGTAGGTTTCCAGACGTCCAGACTTAGTGCCAGACGTCCTCTATGTCGTCTGATGGACTTGTACAAAAACCCTGTTTAGATCTGATTCAAGTCAGGGAGAAACCCGCATAGAATCAGACGTCTGACCTTGGAATCAGACGTCTTAAAGTGGCCTTCCAGACGTCTGATGCCAGAGTTAGACGTCTGATAACCCTGTGAAGTGTAATCATTGTCCTGATTTCGGCCTGATTCTCTTGGGCTTTGCACCCAACGGCTATGGAAGCTTTTCCAAGCCTTCCAAAGCCTTCCTAAGGCCTCTATAAATAGAGGGGAACCTTTGTAACAAAAAAACACACCTAGAGAGACATATACACACTAAGACAAACACTTTGCAATACACTAAGATCAAGTATTTCCACTCTCTTGTGTCCAAGAAGCACTTGCTCTCCAAGCTCAAGCTCTTCATCTTGAGAGCATCATTCCCGTTGCGCACCCGCTCTCCCGGCGTTGATAACGAGAGCGACGTAGCGCCATCGCGTGGCACACGCACCGCGTCATCGTCGACGCACTCCTTGCAAAGGGGAGTTTCCTATTTCCTATAGAAGCTAGGTTTAATTTTGTTGGCTCTATAGGACTGTTGTTTTATTTTATCTTTGTCTTTTGGTTGGGTATTCGCTTTGCGAATTCCCGTCTCCTTCGTGGGACAAAATCCTTCTCGTGGAGAGAAGGGGTTGAGGAACGCTACCCTCGTACTTGTAGCGTAGTTGTACTGAGGTTGAATCACCCTCGTTCAAAGTGATTCGGTTAGTGGATTTGATCAACTAGGTTGATCGGAAAATCCTAACTCGAGAGGGTTAGGTGGTGGTTTTCACCCGGTTTGGGTTTCCACCTAAAAATCTTTGTGTACATTTTGTGATTGCCTATTTTTGTGAGATTGCTTTTTATATTTTTATTTCCGCAATTTTATTACGTCACCCCTCCTGGTAGGGACGAAACTTTCAATTGGTATCAGAGCAGGTCTCGCGAAATCGGCGTTACAAACCGGCGAGGATCTAGATCATGGAGGGAAGCTGTTCCACAAGTAGGATTTCGGAGGGACAGTCCACAACTCGTCCGCCCTACTTTGACGGGAACAACTACAGCTACTGGAAGCTGAGGATGAAGACGTGGCTCCAAGCCACTGAATTCGAGGTATGGGGATGTTGCGAAACCCCATACGAGATCCCGAAGCGACCCCAAGGAGGGTACTCACAAGTACAGATTCTAGAGCTCTCACTCAACGCAAAGGCAATGAATGCCCTGTATTGCGCGTTGAGTCCGGAAGAGTTCGAGAAAATCCAAGAGTGCACCACCGCCCACGAGATATGGAGGAGGTTGGAAGGCACTCATGAGGATTCCAGCTCGGAGGAAGAAGAAGAAGAAAAAGAAGAAGAAACCACTTGCTTTGGTTTCATGGCTAGAGGAACCAATAGCGACAGTGAAAGCGGAAGCGACTCCGACGAAGAGGTAAATTTTGATTTACAAGAAGCTTTTAATGAATTATTCGAGATTAGTAAATCACTAAAAATAGAAAACAAAAGCATGAAGAAGAACCTTAGTTTTCTTAAAAATGAAAATGATAGGTTAGAAAAATAACTTAAGGACATAGAAGCTAGTCCTAAGGATGATAACCTATTATTAGATAATCATAACCTCATCAATGAAAATACTAAATTGATTGAGGAAAATAATAGTCTAAAGTTAGAAATTTCAGATTTAAAGACTAAAATGAACATTATAGAAAAAGAAATTGCATGTCTTAGGGAAAACTCTGACAAACTAATCAATAAAGTAGATGATTTTTATAGCCCTAAGATTGAGAAAGGATCTCCATCAAGGAGACCCACTAACAAATCCGGATCCAAGCCCACTTGGATACCGAAAAAGGAATTAGAATCGTGTTTTGTAGGGTTCAGGGATGACTACAACATAAAGGACTGGACCTACAAGCTCAAGGCTGGTCAACTTAAGTTGGGAGAACCAATGAGTAGACCAAGGAGGAGAAGAAGAAGACCGACGAGACGGCGAACAAACGACGGACCCGCCGCACGTCGACCACCAGATTGGAGACCGGCGCCGATGCCCGGGCCTCCAAGCTACGGATGGGAGCCCCATCCGATGTGGCATCCACCACCACCATTCGGGCCATTTTATTGGCCATGGTAGGTGAGGTAAAATTCTTAACCCTATCCTTTTTATAAGCATTTAGATAGGGGGAGTTAAAAATGATGAGCTTATTGTCAATTTTTAAGGGGGAGATACAAGTTAGCTAAATTTCCTTTAGTAAGGGGGAGAAAAATAATAGCTATCTTGTTGTTATAAAAAGGGGGAGGACATTACCTTTGTTAAAAATAAATAGAAGAGCATGTTTTAAGGGGGAGTAATAGGAAATATAAAATCAATCAAACCTTTTTGATAATGTCAAAAAGGGGGAGGATTTTTATGCATTATTATTTACGATTTTGTCATCATCAAAAAGGGGGAGATTGTTGGTGCTAGAGCACCACGATCATTTGTTTTGATGATAACAAAACACGTGTTATTTAACATTTGCAATTTGAGTCCTAGATTTCAGGTCAATTGCAAATGAAGACGTGTTTAGACGGAACTCGAGCTCGCATCCAGGACGGATTGGAGGAGCTTGACGGAAAATAGAGGAGGTTCGCGTGGAGCGAAAGATTGGAGATGGAAGACAAGAAGAATAGGATAGATTCTTTTTTATCCTTTCATGTATCTCTTGTATTTATTTTCTTGCTCTTTATTTTCCTTAGACATTATGTTAAAGAGCCTCAAAGAACCCTAACAGTAGTCCTAGGAACACCTGCACAACCCTAGGATACGTAGGTTTTCTGTAGAACACTTAGAAAACCAATATAGGGTTAAAACTGACTTTCCAGACGTCTAATTCACGAATCAGACGTCTGATAAAGGATTTTAAGACGTCTGACTGTTGTTTCAGACGTCTGATAACTGTTAGGCTGGACATAGTTAGTTCTGTCTGATGAATTCAGACGTCCAGACCTTATACCAGACGTCTTAGAAGACGTCTGATGACTTTGCCAGACGTCCAGTTAGTGGACCGTTGGATGGCTTAGAAGACACTGAAGAATATGACCGTTAGAGCCTTATCAGACGTCCATAGGACTTCACAGATGTCTGATAAATGACCGTTTTGCCTCGGCTGACCCAAAATCTCTTCTCAGAGATTTTCTAGCCGTTGCAACGTTTGGAAATCAATTCCCACGGTAAAAGTAGGTTTCCAGACGTCCAGACTTAGTGCCAGACGTCCTCTATGTCGTCTGATGGACTTGTACAAAAACCCTGTTTAGATCTGATTCAAGTCAGGGAGAAACCCGCATAGAATCAGACGTCTGACCTTGGAATCAGACGTCTTAAAGTGGCCTTCCAGACGTCTGATGCCAGAGTTAGACGTCTGATAACCCTGTGAAGTGTAATCATTGTCCTGATTTCGGCCTGATTCTCTTGGGCTTTGCACCCAACAGCTATGGAAGCTTTTCCAAGCCTTCCAAAGCCTTCCTAAGGCCTCTATAAATAGAGGGGAACCTTTGTAACAAAAAAACACACCTAGAGAGACATATACACACTAAGACAAACACTTTGCAATACACTAAGATCAAGTATTTCCACTCTCTTGTGTCCAAGAAGCACTTGCTCTCCAAGCTCAAGCTCTTCATCTTGAGAGCATCATTCCCGTTGCGCACCCGCTCTCCCGGCGTTGATAACGAGAGCGACGTAGCGCCATCGCGTGGCACACGCACCGCGTCATCGTCGACGCACTCCTTGCAAAGGGGAGTTTCCTATTTCCTATAGAAGCTAGGTTTAATTTTGTTGGCTCTATAGGACTGTTGTTTTATTTTATCTTTGTCTTTTGGTTGGGTATTCGCTTTGCGAATTCCCGTCTCCTTCGTGGGACAAAATCCTTCTCGTGGAGAGAAGGGGTTGAGGAACGCTACCCTCGTACTTGTAGCGTAGTTGTACTGAGGTTGAATCACCCTCGTTCAAAGTGATTCGGTTAGTGGATTTGATCAACTAGGTTGATCGGAAAATCCTAACTCGAGAGGGTTAGGTGGTGGTTTTCACCCGGTTTGGGTTTCCACCTAAAAATCTTTGTGTACATTTTGTGATTGCCTATTTTTGTGAGATTGCTTTTTATATTTTTATTTCCGCAATTTTATTACGTCACCCCTCCTGGTAGGGACGAAACTTTCAATTGGTATCAGAGCAGGTCTCGCGAAATCGGCGTTACAAACCGGCGAGGATCTAGATCATGGAGGGAAGCTGTTCCACAAGTAGGATTTCGGAGGGACAGTCCACAACTCGTCCGCCCTACTTTGACGGGAACAACTACAGCTACTGGAAGCTGAGGATGAAGACGTGGCTCCAAGCCACTGAATTCGAGGTATGGGGATGTTGCGAAACCCCATACGAGATCCCGAAGCGACCCCAAGGAGGGTACTCACAAGTACAGATTCTAGAGCTCTCACTCAACGCAAAGGCAATGAATGCCCTGTATTGCGCGTTGAGTCCGGAAGAGTTCGAGAAAATCCAAGAGTGCACCACCGCCCACGAGATATGGAGGAGGTTGGAAGGCACTCATGAGGATTCCAGCTCGGAGGAAGAAGAAGAAGAAAAAGAAGAAGAAACCACTTGCTTTGGTTTCATGGCTAGAGGAACCAATAGCGACAGTGAAAGCGGAAGCGACTCCGACGAAGAGGTAAATTTTGATTTACAAGAAGCTTTTAATGAATTATTCGAGATTAGTAAATCACTAAAAATAGAAAACAAAAGCATGAAGAAGAACCTTAGTTTTCTTAAAAATGAAAATGATAGGTTAGAAAAATAACTTAAGGACATAGAAGCTAGTCCTAAGGATGATAACCTATTATTAGATAATCATAACCTCATCAATGAAAATACTAAATTGATTGAGGAAAATAATAGTCTAAAGTTAGAAATTTCAGATTTAAAGACTAAAATGAACATTATAGAAAAAGAAATTGCATGTCTTAGGGAAAACTCTGACAAACTAATCAATAAAGTAGATGATTTTTATAGCCCTAAGATTGAGAAAGGATCTCCATCAAGGAGACCCACTAACAAATCCGGATCCAAGCCCACTTGGATACCGAAAAAGGAATTAGAATCGTGTTTTGTAGGGTTCAGGGATGACTACAACATAAAGGACTGGACCTACAAGCTCAAGGCTGGTCAACTTAAGTTGGGAGAACCAATGAGTAGACCAAGGAGGAGAAGAAGAAGACCGACGAGACGGCGAACAAACGACGGACCCGCCGCACGTCGACCACCAGATTGGAGACCGGCGCCGATGCCCGGGCCTCCAAGCTACGGATGGGAGCCCCATCCGATGTGGCATCCACCACCACCATTCGGGCCATTTTATTGGCCATGGTAGGTGAGGTAAAATTCTTAACCCTATCCTTTTTATAAGCATTTAGATAGGGGGAGTTAAAAATGATGAGCTTATTGTCAATTTTTAAGGGGGAGATACAAGTTAGCTAAATTTCCTTTAGTAAGGGGGAGAAAAATAATAGCTATCTTGTTGTTATAAAAAGGGGGAGGACATTACCTTTGTTAAAAATAAATAGAAGAGCATGTTTTAAGGGGGAGTAATAGGAAATATAAAATCAATCAAACCTTTTTGATAATGTCAAAAAGGGGGAGGATTTTTATGCATTATTATTTACGATTTTGTCATCATCAAAAAGGGGGAGATTGTTGGTGCTAGAGCACCACGATCATTTGTTTTGATGATAACAAAACACGTGTTATTTAACATTTGCAATTTGAGTCCTAGATTTCAGGTCAATTGCAAATGAAGACGTGTTTAGACGGAACTCGAGCTCGCATCCAGGACGGATTGGAGGAGCTTGACGGAAAATAGAGGAGGTTCGCGTGGAGCGAAAGATTGGAGATGGAAGACAAGAAGAATAGGATAGATTCTTTTTTATCCTTTCATGTATCTCTTGTATTTATTTTCTTGCTCTTTATTTTCCTTAGACATTATGTTAAAGAGCCTCAAAGAACCCTAACAGTAGTCCTAGGAACACCTGCACAACCCTAGGATACGTAGGTTTTCTGTAGAACACTTAGAAAACCAATATAGGGTTAAAACTGACTTTCCAGACGTCTAATTCACGAATCAGACGTCTGATAAAGGATTTTAAGACGTCTGACTGTTGTTTCAGACGTCTGATAACTGTTAGGCTGGACATAGTTAGTTCTGTCTGATGAATTCAGACGTCCAGACCTTATACCAGACGTCTTAGAAGACGTCTGATGACTTTGCCAGACGTCCAGTTAGTGGACCGTTGGATGGCTTAGAAGACACTGAAGAATATGACCGTTAGAGCCTTATCAGACGTCCATAGGACTTCACAGATGTCTGATAAATGACCGTTTTGCCTCGGCTGACCCAAAATCTCTTCTCAGAGATTTTCTAGCCGTTGCAACGTTTGGAAATCAATTCCCACGGTAAAAGTAGGTTTCCAGACGTCCAGACTTAGTGCCAGACGTCCTCTATGTCGTCTGATGGACTTGTACAAAAACCCTGTTTAGATCTGATTCAAGTCAGGGAGAAACCCGCATAGAATCAGACGTCTGACCTTGGAATCAGACGTCTTAAAGTGGCCTTCCAGACGTCTGATGCCAGAGTTAGACGTCTGATAACCCTGTGAAGTGTAATCATTGTCCTGATTTCGGCCTGATTCTCTTGGGCTTTGCACCCAACAGCTATGGAAGCTTTTCCAAGCCTTCCAAAGCCTTCCTAAGGCCTCTATAAATAGAGGGGAACCTTTGTAACAAAAAAACACACCTAGAGAGACATATACACACTAAGACAAACACTTTGCAATACACTAAGATCAAGTATTTCCACTCTCTTGTGTCCAAGAAGCACTTGCTCTCCAAGCTCAAGCTCTTCATCTTGAGAGCATCATTCCCGTTGCGCACCCGCTCTCCCGGCGTTGATAACGAGAGCGACGTAGCGCCATCGCGTGGCACACGCACCGCGTCATCGTCGACGCACTCCTTGCAAAGGGGAGTTTCCTATTTCCTATAGAAGCTAGGTTTAATTTTGTTGGCTCTATAGGACTGTTGTTTTATTTTATCTTTGTCTTTTGGTTGGGTATTCGCTTTGCGAATTCCCGTCTCCTTCGTGGGACAAAATCCTTCTCGTGGAGAGAAGGGGTTGAGGAACGCTACCCTCGTACTTGTAGCGTAGTTGTACTGAGGTTGAATCACCCTCGTTCAAAGTGATTCGGTTAGTGGATTTGATCAACTAGGTTGATCGGAAAATCCTAACTCGAGAGGGTTAGGTGGTGGTTTTCACCCGGTTTGGGTTTCCACCTAAAAATCTTTGTGTACATTTTGTGATTGCCTATTTTTGTGAGATTGCTTTTTATATTTTTATTTCCGCAATTTTATTACGTCACCCCTCCTGGTAGGGACGAAACTTTCAATTGGTATCAGAGCAGGTCTCGCGAAATCGGCGTTACAAACCGGCGAGGATCTAGATCATGGAGGGAAGCTGTTCCACAAGTAGGATTTCGGAGGGACAGTCCACAACTCGTCCGCCCTACTTTGACGGGAACAACTACAGCTACTGGAAGCTGAGGATGAAGACGTGGCTCCAAGCCACTGAATTCGAGGTATGGGGATGTTGCGAAACCCCATACGAGATCCCGAAGCGACCCCAAGGAGGGTACTCACAAGTACAGATTCTAGAGCTCTCACTCAACGCAAAGGCAATGAATGCCCTGTATTGCGCGTTGAGTCCGGAAGAGTTCGAGAAAATCCAAGAGTGCACCACCGCCCACGAGATATGGAGGAGGTTGGAAGGCACTCATGAGGATTCCAGCTCGGAGGAAGAAGAAGAAGAAAAAGAAGAAGAAACCACTTGCTTTGGTTTCATGGCTAGAGGAACCAATAGCGACAGTGAAAGCGGAAGCGACTCCGACGAAGAGGTAAATTTTGATTTACAAGAAGCTTTTAATGAATTATTCGAGATTAGTAAATCACTAAAAATAGAAAACAAAAGCATGAAGAAGAACCTTAGTTTTCTTAAAAATGAAAATGATAGGTTAGAAAAATAACTTAAGGACATAGAAGCTAGTCCTAAGGATGATAACCTATTATTAGATAATCATAACCTCATCAATGAAAATACTAAATTGATTGAGGAAAATAATAGTCTAAAGTTAGAAATTTCAGATTTAAAGACTAAAATGAACATTATAGAAAAAGAAATTGCATGTCTTAGGGAAAACTCTGACAAACTAATCAATAAAGTAGATGATTTTTATAGCCCTAAGATTGAGAAAGGATCTCCATCAAGGAGACCCACTAACAAATCCGGATCCAAGCCCACTTGGATACCGAAAAAGGAATTAGAATCGTGTTTTGTAGGGTTCAGGGATGACTACAACATAAAGGACTGGACCTACAAGCTCAAGGCTGGTCAACTTAAGTTGGGAGAACCAATGAGTAGACCAAGGAGGAGAAGAAGAAGACCGACGAGACGGCGAACAAACGACGGACCCGCCGCACGTCGACCACCAGATTGGAGACCGGCGCCGATGCCCGGGCCTCCAAGCTACGGATGGGAGCCCCATCCGATGTGGCATCCACTACCACCATTCGGGCCATTTTATTGGCCATGGTAGGTGAGGTAAAATTCTTAACCCTATCCTTTTTATAAGCATTTAGATAGGGGGAGTTAAAAATGATGAGCTTATTGTCAATTTTTAAGGGGGAGATACAAGTTAGCTAAATTTCCTTTAGTAAGGGGGAGAAAAATAATAGCTATCTTGTTGTTATAAAAAGGGGGAGGACATTACCTTTGTTAAAAATAAATAGAAGAGCATGTTTTAAGGGGGAGTAATAGGAAATATAAAATCAATCAAACCTTTTTGATAATGTCAAAAAGGGGGAGGATTTTTATGCATTATTATTTACGATTTTGTCATCATCAAAAAGGGGGAGATTGTTGGTGCTAGAGCACCACGATCATTTGTTTTGATGATAACAAAACACGTGTTATTTAACATTTGCAATTTGAGTCCTAGATTTCAGGTCAATTGCAAATGAAGACGTGTTTAGACGGAACTCGAGCTCGCATCCAGGACGGATTGGAGGAGCTTGACGGAAAATAGAGGAGGTTCGCGTGGAGCGAAAGATTGGAGATGGAAGACAAGAAGAATAGGATAGATTCTTTTTTATCCTTTCATGTATCTCTTGTATTTATTTTCTTGCTCTTTATTTTCCTTAGACATTATGTTAAAGAGCCTCAAAGAACCCTAACAGTAGTCCTAGGAACACCTGCACAACCCTAGGATACGTAGGTTTTCTGTAGAACACTTAGAAAACCAATATAGGGTTAAAACTGACTTTCCAGACGTCTAATTCACGAATCAGACGTCTGATAAAGGATTTTAAGACGTCTGACTGTTGTTTCAGACGTCTGATAACTGTTAGGCTGGACATAGTTAGTTCTGTCTGATGAATTCAGACGTCCAGACCTTATACCAGACGTCTTAGAAGACGTCTGATGACTTTGCCAGACGTCCAGTTAGTGGACCGTTGGATGGCTTAGAAGACACTGAAGAATATGACCGTTAGAGCCTTATCAGACGTCCATAGGACTTCACAGATGTCTGATAAATGACCGTTTTGCCTCGGCTGACCCAAAATCTCTTCTCAGAGATTTTCTAGCCGTTGCAACGTTTGGAAATCAATTCCCACGGTAAAAGTAGGTTTCCAGACGTCCAGACTTAGTGCCAGACGTCCTCTATGTCGTCTGATGGACTTGTACAAAAACCCTGTTTAGATCTGATTCAAGTCAGGGAGAAACCCGCATAGAATCAGACGTCTGACCTTGGAATCAGACGTCTTTAAGTGGCCTTCCAGACGTCTGATGGCAGAGTTAGACGTCTGATAACCCTGTGAAGTGTAATCATTGTCCTGATTTCGGCCTGATTCTCTTGGGCTTTGCACCCAACGGCTATGGAAGCTTTTCCAAGCCTTCCAAAGCCTTCCTAAGGCCTCTATAAATAGAGGGGAACCTTTGTAACAAAAAAACACACCTAGAGAGACATATACACACTAAGACAAACACTTTGCAATACACTAAGATCAAGTATTTCCACTCTCTTGTGTCCAAGAAGCACTTGCTCTCCAAGCTCAAGCTCTTCATCTTGAGAGCATCATTCCCGTTGCGCACCCGCTCTCCCGGCGTTGATAACGAGAGCGACGTAGCGCCATCGCGTGGCACACTCACCGCGTCATCGTCGACGCACTCCTTGCAAAGGGGAGTTTCCTATTTCCTATAGAAGCTAGGTTTAATTTTGTTGGCTCTATAGGACTGTTGTTTTATTTTATCTTTGTCTTTTGGTTGGGTATTCGCTTTGCGAATTCCCGTCTCCTTCGTGGGACAAAATCCTTCTCGTGGAGAGAAGGGGTTGAGGAACGCTACCCTCGTACTTGTAGCGTAGTTGTACTGAGGTTGAATCACCCTCGTTCAAAGTGATTCGGTTAGTGGATTTGATCAACTAGGTTGATCGGAAAATCCTAACTCGAGAGGGTTAGGTGGTGGTTTTCACCCGGTTTGGGTTTCCACCTAAAAATCTTTGTGTACATTTTGTGATTGCCTATTTTTGTGAGATTGCTTTTTATATTTTTATTTCCGCAATTTTATTACGTCACCCCTCCTGGTAGGGACGAAACTTTCATTGCCCTCTCAGAACCAAATAGGGGTCTCGCCCCTTCACAATCCGTGCACCCTCGTCTGGCTACCTCGGTTTGCTTAGAGGGCCTAACAAGTCGGTGTAGGGTGGCTAGCTGAACCCCGGGCCTCGTGGGGTGGCTATCTCCCTCCCTACACTAGTAGCTCACCTCGGTACCACGTACGCGAGGGCCAATAGGAGTTGGTGTAGAGTGGCCAATCTTAACCACGGGTCTCAACCCAAGGGAGGCTAGCTCCGCTCTACACAAAAAGGGGATAGTTGCTCTCCTTGATACCGTGTACACAAGGGCCAGCTCACTTCCTGTTTACATTTCCAGATTCCATTTATCCACAGGAGTTCTACTTCTAATTCTCCGTAGGGTTCATACTCATGTTCATCTCATTTATTCAGATCCAGATCTCATGTTTCATATTTCGTTCCTCATCCATAAACAGGCAGCTCGTGTTTCCATAATTCAATTATCAAAAACATGCAATTGATGGTTTCATAGGCAATTTCTAATTTATATACAGGCAGCTCGTATTTTAACATGCATCTCGTAATTATATTAAAGGCATTTGCTGGCAATTTATCTTAACCATGCATTCGAGTAAACAGTACAACTCAAACAGGCTCATCCATTTTTTACCCTAGGGTTCATTCCACATCCTAGAGTTCCATTCGGCTATTTCAACGAAGCACGTTCTTATTTAAATATTAATAACTGAGTTAAACTACTCTACCAGGCAATACGGGAGTAATGGGGGCTCGAACCATAGACCCAGGCGTCTCTACGAGCCCCAAACACGCAGCAGGCTGAAACCCTATACCAGAGAATACATCACAAAAGGAGGGTTCAGAACAGTGTACAAAGGACTCTAGTACGTAGAGGAACTCGTGAGGAAAATACAGGTATTTCATTTGTGTAAAACCGACCTCGATCGGACCCCAAACGGGTCAAAAATGTGCCTATTGTTCAAAATCAGACGTCTGGGGATACTCCCAGATGTCTTAAAAGGTGCCAGATCCTTACCTTAAGTCCCTGCGGTATCCTCAGACATCCAGGCCTTCTCTGGGATCATCTGAAGGTAGTTCCAGATGTCGGACAATGCCTCTGGTCGTCTCGACGCTCCTTCAGACGTTTGGTGATCTGATTAGACATCCAAAAGCATGGCGTCCGCGGTCCTTCCCAAGACTGCACCTGCGTACGACAACGCAGGCGTGGTCAGCCGACAAATTCCCTTACGCTGTGATATGCATGGCATAGGGAGATACGTACCTTCGCGATAAATGAGCTTTTAGACGTCTGGCCTTAGCTCCAGACGTCTAGGTACCCCGTCAGCCGTCTAGACTCCACTCCAGATGTTTGATACTGGAAAACTTCCAGTATCAGGAACTCCTTCCAGCGCTCTCCGCTCGCCCCGCCTCACGCCGTCGCAGCTACAGCCACTGCAGAGGGTTGGGAGGCCATCTCCCCGAGCTCTCTCCTCCTCCCGTTCGCACCTGCGGTGGCCGTGCGAGCTCTGCTAAGCTTCCGCCGAAGCTCCCTGACCTCGGTCTCCTCCTCCTCCCACTCTCTCCTCCTTCTCCCTCTCGTGCTCTCCTCCTCCCTCTTGCTCTCCCTCGCTCGCCTCCTCTCGCCACTCCCGCACAACTCTGAAGGTGGTGGTGGTGGCTGGTGTGTGGAGTGGAGAGGAGAGGGGGGGTTTATATAGAAGGCGTGGGGTTAGGGTTTGGGGAAGAAAAGGAAGGGAGAGAGAAGAAGAGGGTCCTGTGCGCCGCCCGCACGTAGAGAGCAATGTGCGTACAAAAATTTCATTTTCAGACGTCCGGGAAAGGGTCCAGATGTTTGGACAGACGTCTGACTGAGACTCCAGATGTCTTAAAAGGCTAAAAGTGTGACAGGTCATTACATAAGGGAATCTTCCACTCTCATTGGGCATTAAAAAAACCCTGAACATTGGTGTGCATAGGTGTCTCCATAAACCCTGAACCGGTACTGATGAGAACATCATCATGAGCCCTAAACTAGCACCATTTAACCCTGATTTGCAGGAAAAAGCTCCTACATAACCTTAGAAAGGCTTGGCTCAGAGAGATTCTGAGTTTGCAAAGAAAATAGAAACTGAGGGGTAAAAATGTAATTTCACCAATCCAATCTGAAAACAGGGTAACTCAGGGTCCAAACATAGGTCAAAACAACCTAATAAGAAGGAAAGTGGGATGATCTGATCCAATAAGGTTTACAGCAATTCCAAGGAACTAAATGATAATCTGTAACCCTAAAACAAATCCACTTCAATTCACGAGGTTCGAGGCAAAGTAAAAATAGAATAAACCCTCTAAAATTCATAGAAAAATAATCTCTAAGGTTTAGAACCTTCAATCTGGCCTTAGGAACCCATTTTGACCTACATTGAGAACCATTCCCAATTAACAACTTAATTTGGGTTTTTGCATAAATTGACCGGTCAAACAAGGTTTAATCTAGAAATAAAATTCACCATCAGATTCCTTAGGTCCTAATTCATCATGTATAAAAACTTGAGCCTAAGAAGAAACCTTCTTGACCAACTTTACACTTTGGTCCTCATATATTTACGTTTTGGCCCTCAACTCTTGAACTCTCACATTTTGGCCCCTAACTCTCCTTCGTTCTTTGCGTTCAGGTCCCTCCTGCAAAACCTGAGCAGCACCATGCTCTGGCGACCTTGCGCGGAGCATGGCGCCGCGCAGGGTGAGGGAGGGGCCCTGGCAAGTCAATGGGGGGTACCCTGCGTCGTCAGCCACCGCAGAGACACCCCCCTGAGCGCTGCACCCACCCATACCGGCCGTGCGAACGCACGGACGGTATGGGTCTCCTTCCTCCGGCATCCTCCGGCGAGGGAGACACGTCGTCTCCCTCCGCCCTCCTCTCTGATTCTGCCCCTATAAATACCCCCGTCGCTCCGCCGCTCTTCCCAGCTCGGTTCTGACAGAGAAAACCCCCACAACTTTCCTCTCTTCCCACTCCGGCAGACGCCCACCAGCTCCGGTGGTTTCTCCTCCTCCTCGTCACTCTGCCGCAATACCAGCAGCAGAGACTTCTTCCTGATTCTCCTCTGCGTCGTGCAATACCGGCGTGCGCTGCCTCTGCCCCGTCCTCGCCGCCGCCCCTTCCTCTGGGCAGTTTCTTCTCCGGCGACAGTCGATATGACTATCGCCCTGCTCCTCCCCCTTCGTCCCTGCAAGTAAGTAGAACTACTTCCCTTCCTCTCCTCTTTCTTTTCCCTATTTCAGTTTGTTCAATTAAGCCCTTGACCGACCCTGACCACCGTCACCCCCTTTGTCTCCGACTACCCTTCGGCGAGACGCCCCCATCGCTCCACAGCCTCACACGCCTCACAGACCCTCACAGAACCTCTGCCTCCTCACCCTGATCCTCTTCCGCCCCTCCATTTCCCGCCACTCGCCACCTGCAAACCCCCTGAACAAACCCATTTCCCGCGCCACAGTCCGACCTAGCACAGCCCTTAGGCTCCGCCCCGCGACCTGCAGACCCTCCGACCACCTTCGTCGTGCCACGACGAAGGTCCTCCGCCTATCTGATTAGGCCGAAAGGCCGTGCTATTGTGGACAGGAACTTCACTTGCCGCCGCCATTGCTGAGGTGAAGAAGCTCCTTCGACCTGCTGCTCCAGGCACACCACGCCCAGATCAGACTCCCAGGCTGCGTGGGGTGACTTCGCGAAGTGCCAGGCTACAGCTGAGGCGAAGTCCTCGCACGAAGCCCTCGCATTGGCCCTCGACTGCTCGCTGCCTTCTCCGCACGAGCGCTCACATTAGGGTGGGACATTTGGTCCCACCTCGGAAGATTGTGAGCGAGCGCCGTGAGATAAATTGGAAAAGTGCTGTAGGCTTATCGCCTCAGCACACAGGGTGAGGTCCCTCTCACACCGCTTCACCCGGCCTGTCCGCGAGCTCATCACGCGGATCCGGCCGACCCGACCCGACTTGACTGGCACTCCTCGCCCACCACTGCACGCCGGTGGGCCTGGACCCGGGCACGACCCGCGTACCCGATTATCCGGTTGCTCTGGGAGAGCTGTCCTAAGAGCAAATTCTGAAAGTGAGAGAGACGCGGGGGGGGGATAGAGTAGGTTTTTGCCCTCTGATGCTGAACTCTTGAGCGTGCAGGCACAGGTGAAGAAGGAGAAGGACTGCAGAAGAAGAAGAACTGAAGCGACACTGTAGCATCCGCGGGTTAAGTCGTCTGATTGGAAAATCAGACGACGTCCTGAAGACAGGTGAAGACAAAGAAGAAGAAGAAAAGAAGAGAGAAGGAGTAGCCAAGTGAAGAAACAGAAAGCAGAAGAAGAAGAGAAGCAAGAAGCAAGAAAAGAAGAAGAAGAAGAACAGGAAGAACAAAAGCCAAAGAGGAGAGAAGACAAAGAGGAAGAAAGAAGAGAAGAAGAAGCCAAACTTTCATCTCTCTCTCTCTCTCTTTATTTTTGTAATAGAACATGTATATCTCTAGAATACGACTTGCTCCCTGAGTTCGACCTCGGGAGAATTATTATTCCCGAGTAAAAAAAAATATATATTTGAAATGATGGCAATAACTAGCTATACTATAACGCTATAGCAAAACCTAATCATAGTTGTCGCTGACCGTTTCAGGTACACACAAAGCAACACATAAAAGAGTAGAAATCATTCTAGGTTAACCATCTTTGAGTGCCTAACTTAGTGGTGTATTTGTGGCCAATTGTTTGAGTTGTTTGGGCCGCACCACTCTATTTAAAACTAACTCATCAAGTAGCTCCTCGTTAGGGTTTTCAATCTAGGTCTATTCCAGGCACTCTACTTTCTTTCTGGTTTTAAAGGAAAATAATCTTCACCCGTGTTTTACAACTTGGTTTGCCTAGAAACTTAATTGCAATCCACCTAATTTGAAACCCTAAAAGCTACTTAAGCAAGATTTGAACATTAAAATTCACGTATCACAAATAATCTTGCTTGAAAACCCTGGTTGTGCACGTACTTACACAAATCTCAATCAATCATTAAGGGCACAACCCATTTTAAGGGCCCATCACATTCCATAAGCACCACAATCCCAGGCCTTAATAAAATTGAGTAGACCTTGGTCTTAAGGTCTGATTCACTCTTCAGGGCCTAGTCTGAGATTGTTTTTGATTAACCTACTTGTACTGATTAATCTGATGTCTAGCTACGGGAGTAGCGTCAAACGACCGCGGCTAGGGGGTACATTAGGAACCGGAGGCGAAAGCCGAAGGAAGAACCTTCTCCCTAGTCCCTCCTTCTAACTGGTTGGATTAAACAGACGTAAGTAGAGTAAATCATTTACAGTCTTATGGCGGGTTTTGGGAGTCAGTAGATCCTTAGGCTACCCCACTTAAGGACAGCCTTGTTTTGTTGTGCTGCAGGGTCCCTATCCCCAGTCCTTCCGACCTTCTCCTAGTTTATGCTGGGTAAACGGTCATTGAATCACCGATTGGAAGGACCATTAGAACATTCTAGGAGGCGCAAGTTGGATTTTGGTCAAATTGATCCCACGGCCGAATAACAGCCTCCTCTGCTTGGAAATCCACAGGAAGAATTTCGAAGGCAGCTGGAACAAATGCAGAGATGCATGAATGGTTCCAGAGAATGCAAGGTGCTCAGCCCTTGAAAGATTTTTATGGTCCTTTAAATTATGGGGAACGTCCCGACATCCAGATTCCAGTCGGTGATGTAGAAATCAAGTCCCAGGTGTTAAGCCTGATTAAACATTATCATGGGCTTGGCTCCGAAGATCCGTTTCAGCACTTGGAGGACTTGACCACTTTGGTCCAGACCACTAAGGCTCGAAATGTAAACGAGGAGCAAATGATCATGAGACTCTTCCCCCACTCTCTTAGGGATAAGGCCGCGCATTGGTATAGGACAATAGGAAGACCAATTACAACTTGGAATGAGTTGAAATCGGCCTTTCTGAAGAAATTCTTCCCAGTCAGACGTACCAATGCTTTGAGGCGGGCAATCACTACCTTTACCCAGTGGCCAGGGGAGCAATTTCATGTGGCCTGGGAGCGATTCCAGGACTTATTGCGGAGGTGTCCACACCACGAGGTGCCGAAATGGCAACTCGTGCAGATCTTTTATCATGGGTTGACTGAGCAACTCAGAAATCATGTGGATGCTTCTTGCGGAGGCAATTTCCTCAATAAAGATGCAGATAGTGTACATGATTTATTTGAGGAAATGAGTGAGAATTCAATTAATCATGCCTCCATGGATACTTTTAACCGGTCCCAGTAGCCCAGATCAAATGTCAATGAAGTCCATGACTCTCATTCATTTGATATGGAATTGATTTGTAATAAACTTGATAAGGTGAACTTGGTTGCTAAAAGAATGGAAGAGTGGATGGTTGGCAATTCTATGAACAACTCTCGATCTACTTAATCCCCAAATTCGGGATTCCATTCCTCACGAGCTCCTTCTGGACGGGAGTTTGTGAATCAACTCGATGCGGCTCAACCTGTGAGTCAGCATTTTTCGGAACCCCACGGGTTCCAAATTGGGGACTTTGATCCCAATTTTTCTGATCCTTCCCTTTCTTTCTCTCCATCCTCACCCTGTGAGGATGTTTGTGCTGTACAAGAGAATGTTAGATCCAACCCCTATTCGAATGCCTATAATCCAGGTTGGAGAAACCACCCTAACTTCTTTTGGAAAAATCTAGGGCAACAGACTCAATTTCGACCCGGCAACTATGCTCCGCAACGACCAATGGGTCAGGGTCAAGTATATACTCAGTTGCCTCTGAATCAGGTCAAACAGCCAGCTTGGAATGCCCTTCAACCCGCAGGGCAGGCTGATTTGAATCGTCAAATGGTAGAGATGCAAGGATCCATGCTCCAGCTCATGCAGCAAATGAAAAACTCACTGGACAACTTGCAATCTGGGCTCATTGCTAACTCTCGTCAACCTGGATCTCTACCATCCCAACCCGTACCCAACCCGCGAAATATTATGAATTCGGGCAATCAAGCCCGTGGGTACGGAAATCAGAGGGACCCACACGCACATGCTCAGGTGGTTGAGCAGGGTTCCTATCTTATTCTTCTTCTACAAATCAACAATTCATGGTTAATCAAGCCCCTCCAATCTTTCGTAACCCTCCCCAAGACCCAAATTCTTATGCTTCTGCAAATTCTGTAACTTTGAGGAGTGGTAAGAAGACTTAGGATCCACAACCACACTATTCTGATCTTTTGAATCCTGAAGAACCTGAGGAGAGAGAGGAGAATTCTAGAGGAGAAATCAAGGCTCAGGAACCTGATTCCAAAGATCTGACTCATGTTCCTTTTCCTGAAGCCTTAACCAAATCAAAGAAGTCTGTTGATAGCAATGAGGAGCTTCTGAATCTATTTAAGAATGTTGAGATCAATATCTTGATCCTTGATGCTATCAAGCACATACTGACTTATGCAAGATTTTTAAAGGAATTATGTACACAAAAGTGTAAGTCGAGAGAATCTGTTCCGAAGAAGGTGGTACTCTCCGAGCAGGCTAGTTCTGTTATCCTGCACTACCTCCCTCAGAAAAAGAGAGATCCTGGTGCTCTATTGATTTCTTGCGTTATCGGAGATTACACATTTGATAGAGCACTTTTGGATCTGGGTGCATCCATCAACCTAATTCCGACTTCTCTTTACGAGAAGTTTGGATTAGGTGAACTTCAGCCAACTTCAGTAACGCTACAGTTAGCAGACCGTTCGGTCACAAACCCGCGAGGCGTTATTGAAGATGTTATAGTTAAGGTCAAGGATTTCTATACTTAGCGGACCGTTTGGTCATAAACCCATGAGGCGTTATTGAAGATGTTATAGTTAAGGTCAAGGATTTCTATTTTCCTGTAGATTTTCTTATCTTTGACATGGATGTACCTGATAATCTGAGGAACACGCCCATCATTCTGGGGCATCTATTCCTGGCTACCGCTAAGGCCAACATTAATTGTGAAAGTGGTAGCATGGAAATCGCCTTTGGGGACCAACGAATGAAATTGGATATTTTTAAGGCGATCAACAAATTTGAGGATTGTGGATTTATTGAGGAACTTGATGAGGATAATGATAATATTGAAACTTGTTTGAAAGTTTCTTCAATCGAAAGTTCCTCTTTGGATGATGAATTTGACCCGCAACCCTCTATGGCTGATCTGACATCTCCGGAAGAGGTTATTGATTTTGTTCACTCACAACCTCTTCCTCTTGTTGAATCTTCAGCATCTACCCCACCATCAATCATCAACCTACCCCAGCTTGACTTGAAAACATTGCCCGAAAATTTGAAATATCAATTTTTAGGACCTCAGAATACGCTCCCTGTGGTTATCAGTGCTAAATTGACAAAGGAGCAAGAGATTAAATTGATCAAGGTCCTAAAGGAACATAAGGAAGCAATTGGTTGGACCATTCATGACCTCAGGGGGATCGAGCCATCTTACTGTAATCATAGAATATTTTTGGAAGATGGATCCCACCCTTCTCACCAGATGTAGAGGAGATTGAATCCAAATATGCGAGAAGTGGTCAAAAAGGAAATCATCAAGTGGCTCAATGCAGGAATTATTTATCCAATCTCTGATAGTCCTTGGATAAGTCCCGTTCAGATTGTTCTGAAGAAAGTTGGGATTACTGTTGTGACTAACGAGAGAGGAGAATCTGTCACAACTCATTCAGCTTCCTCTCGGAGAGTTTGTATTGATTACAGGAAGCTGAACACAGCCACTAAAAAGGATCATTTTCCCCTATCCTTCACTGATCAAATCTTGGAAAAATTAGCCAAGCAGAAGTACTTCTGTTTTCTTGATGGCTACTCGGGATACAACCAAGTTCCTATCCATCCCGAGGATCATGAAAAAACTACTTTCACCTGTCCCTACGGAACCTTTGCTTTTCGTAGGATGCCTTTTGGGTTATGCAATGCACCAGCGACTTTTCAAAGGTGTATGCTAGCCATATTTTCTGACATGGTGGGAGAATTTATGGAAGTCTTCATGGATGATTCTCTATTTTCGGAGAATCATTTGACTCTTGTTTGGCTAATTTGGAAATGATTCTTAAGCGATGTATCAAAACATGATTGGTCCTTAGTTGGGAAAAGAGTCATTTCATGACCCAAGAGGGCATTGTTTTGGATCATGTAATCTCTGAATGGGGAATTGAAGTGGATAAAGCTAAGGTTGATGCTATCGCTAAACTTCCTCCTCCCACATCTGTTAAACAAATCCGATCATTTCTTGTCCATGTGGGATTTTATCGAAGATTCATCAAGGATTTCTCGAAGGATGCTCGTCCTTTGAGCAATCTTCTTGCCAAAGAAGCCCCGTTTGTATTTGACGAATCATGCCAAAAGGCATTTGATTTCCTAAAAATGGCAGTCACCTATGCTCCAGTTTTGCAACTACTAATTTGGATAGCCCCTTTTGAGATCATGACCGACGCTTCTGATTGCGCAGTCGGGGCTATCCTGGGTCAGAAAATTGATCGAAAGCCCTCTATCATTTACTACGCTAGTAAAACTCTGGATGAAGCTTAGAGGAATTACACTGTTATTGAAAAGGAATTACTAGCTGTAGTGTTTACTTTGGAAAAATTTAATGCTTTTCTCTTAGGGTCTCATGTTATCATCTATACCGACCACTCGGCCTTGAGACATCTCTTGGCTAAAAAGGATGCTAAACCTCGGCTTATTCGTTGGATTCTTCTTCTTCAAGAATTTGATCTTGAAATCAAGGATAAAATCGGGGTATAAAATGTGGTAGTGGATCATTTGTCGAGACTTCTAGGTGATTCTTCTTGTCCGGACATTCCGATTGCTGACACTTTTCCCGACGAAACTATTCTTATAGTTTTAGGTGACCACACCCCATGGTTTGCTGACATTGTTAACTATTTGGCCATTGGTCAAATCCCCCAAGATTGGACCAAGCAACAACGGCATAGACTTAAATCTGAGGCCAAATACTATTTCTGGGAGGATCCTGAACTGTATCGCATCGGCTCTGATTAGATTATTCACCGATGCATACCGGAGAATGAATTCAACAGTATACTCGAGTTCTGCCATGCATCTGGGTGTGGTGGACATTTCTTCAGGAAAAAGACGGCTGCAAAAATCTTGCAATCTGACTTCTATTGGTCGTCTTTATTCAAGGATGCCCAGGATTTCTCAAGGTCATGTTCTCGATGTAAGGCACTTGGGAGCATAACTAAGAGAGACATGATGCCCCTAAACCCTATTCTTCCTGTCGAAATTTTTGATGTTTGGGGCATCGATTTCATGGGACCCTTTATCCCTTCATTTGGACATCAGTAAATTCTTGTTGCTGTTGATTATGTGTCAAAATGGATTGAGGCGATCCCCACCTGAACCAATGACCACAAGGTGGTCATTGATTTTGTCAAGAAAAATATTTTCAGTAGGTTCGAGATTCCGAGGGCTATCATCAATGACTGTGGCACTCATTTTACTAATGCCCAATTCCAGAATTTATTGGCCAAATACGGGGTTAATCACCGAATTTCCACACCTTACCATCCCCAGACGAATGGACAAACTGAGATCTCCAATCGAGAGATCAAGAACATTTTGTAGAAAATGGTTAGGCCTGATCGCAAGGATTGGACTCAAAAGCTTGAGGATGCTCTTTAGGCCTACCGTATGATGTATAAAATGCCCATCGCAGGGAAGCCACCTACTTAAAAAAAAAAAAAGAAAAAAAAATCAAAAAGAAAAGGACAAAAGAAAAAAAGAAATAAGCCACACTTCGCCGCATGAGTATGGCTGGCAAGGTGTCGGTGGTAACAGCTCATCGATCGGTTATCTAGAACCCAGCTCAGTAAATGCACTAAAAAAATTCTCAAAACACTTAGGAAGAAGCGGAGAAGTAGAATAAACTGGGGAGATATACATTGGATTCACCCTTGTGTTGACCTCGTAAAAAAATAAAAGTAGGGAGAAAGTTACCGGTTGTAAAGATACACCTTTAGGTAGAATTCTCTTTTTAAGGTCACCTAGAGACGTAGAAATCCGAAGTTTGTTTTAATTGCCGATCAATGAGTATATCACATTCACAATAAGATGCTTAGAACTTAGGGTTCTCATCAAATCTTGGGTGAGTTGAATGGCCGTAGAAAGTCACTCTTAAACCCTAAAACTTGAAAATCCAAAAAAATTAGAAAAGAGGAAAAAGAGAAAAATAATTTTTTCTTTGAATAAGGCGAGGGCATGAGGCGGTCTGCATTTTGGCAGATACTCAGACACTGTTGTGTCTTTGAAAGTTCAGATCCTAAGTAAACATTTTCTTAATGATTGAAAATAACTCAAGCCTAAATAATCTAACCTGATTCTTTTATGAATAGCATATAGTTTTTGCTAGGAACTAGCAAAAGATAGGCATGGGGGTATGATGTAAACACATTTACACTACTTAAGATGTCTATTTATGCATGTTCTTAAACGTAGGATTGCATTGCATGATATAAATATTGCATAACATGCATCATTTTGCATTTAGAGTAGTTTGAATAAAATGGTGGTTAATTGTCTCCTTTTACGTTCTTGGACAGGGTAAACTTTTTATCAGGGCATCGGATCGAAGATCCAACCGTACAGATGTGATCAGGGCAACGATTGGAGTTCAACGACTCCAAGATCGCCCTAATCAGGCATTTGTAGCATCAGATAGTGACCAGGGAACCTTAGAAGATCAAGGGCTAGGATGGTGTAAATCCGCACTTCAAATGACAAATCCAATCGCATGGATGAATTTGGATCGACGATCGTAGCATAACGACGTAAAATCGAGTCAATCCAACACCCGTGGCACCATCTACAACATCCAGAAGATGGACGGCCAAGATGGCACCACGTGGCGCCATCTCGGCTGCCCAATCGCCCGCATGCAACCGCTGAAGCCTCCGCATCAGCCCCTCTTCGCCGTTGGATCTCGATCCAACGGCTGTGAATGCATGCGCCTCAAATCGTCCGCACGACCATCCGCTCTCCGTAGCGTAGCGGTCGCGAGGCGCTGCGCGTTCACAAGACGCAGGTTCGAGCAGCAGCGAGGAGGCGAAGGGTGCGGGTGAGCGAGCGCAGGTGTGTGTCGGATCTTGATCGGGCGGCCGTCCGCGCTCAATAGCGTTGACGCACTATTGCACGCCCGCGCCTCACTCGGCATCGCACGCGTTGGGGCGGGCGCGCAGTGAGCGGGCGAAGGCGCGATCTTGGCCGTTCGATCTCGCGATCGGACGACTGTGGACGGTTGAACTTGCGGCATGCGTTGAGAACGAGCAGACGAGCAGGTGCTCATGGGGAGCGGCCACTACGCCCACGTTGGGTCTTTAGTGACGATTTTATTCGTCACTAAAGACCCCCTATTTAATGTTTTAAAGATGTAATGACCAATTTGCCCCCACTCCTTGCAACTATAAAAGGAGACCCCCTCCACACGAAATTCTCATCCCTTCCTTCTCTTCTCTACCTCTCCAAAGCTCAAGAGAAGCTTGTCCCACACCCGGGATGCTCCTCGCGAGATAAAGTCCAAATTTTCATCCCCGTTCGGAAGTGGATCCCGTGACGACGATGACGTGCTACTCCGTTCCCGTTCTTCTACTTCGTCCTCCTTCGTCCAGGCGTCGTCCCGTCCGGCTCGTCCTCCAAGCGATCATCGTAGAGGATAACTTCTCTCTCCCATTCTTCTTTACAGCTTTTCTAGTGTAGAATTTTCCTGCTTTCTAGTGTAATTTTTATTTGTTTTGATTGTATAAACATTTTGAAATATTGAATGCATGTTATATATCTCTCTCTCTCTTCCTTTTAGTCTGATAGCTTCATTGTAATTATATCGCCTCGCTTTTCAAAAAATTCTAAAAAAATATAATTGCGAATATAGATCGACGTAGCCTCCCTGTGTTCGACCCGGAATTTAAATTTCGGTATAAATTTTATTTGTTGAACACGAATTCTTCGCTTTCAAGCTACACCGACAAGGTTTTAAAACCAAACACGTTAGCGTAGCAATTCGAACGTTCAACACCTCCATTGTTGCCTTTAATCATAACAGCCTGCCCCGCAATGTTCACGAAGTTGACACGGGACCCTCCCATTCATCCACTGATCTTAGCCTTATCGCACAAAAATTGGATGAAGTCTCCGTCGTGCACAAGAAGTTGGACGAGCTTTTGGCCAATCCCGCCCGTTCTATGGCAAACAACCCCACCTCACCACTTCGTCACAATCCTAATCCTTCCAACGCCAGGCTTATCCCCAAAAACCCTGTGAGATCTTCCTTAACGAGTGTCGCGCCGAGTGATTCGGTAAGTCATGTAGATCTGGCTTCTGCAAGCCAGTATTTTGGCACGGAGGACCAAGACTCCGTGTGGTCGGATGCATATTTACTTGCGGACTCGTCTTCTGGCTTAGAAGACGCTTGTGCCCTAGGGAACAATCTGTTCTCTGCTACTTATAACCCAGGGTGGTGAAATCATTCGAACTTCGCATGGTCCAATAACCCGCAATGCTAGAACCCTACGGGTGGGCGTTCGCACCTGTCATCCCAAGGGCCCAGTCTAATCTTGTGGCGTATCCGCCATTGGGTCCTTGCATACCGTAAGCAGAACACGCATCAAGTCCTCTTGATAAATTGATGCGAATGGTGACGGAAATGTCTAAGCGCCATGAAGAGAACATGACCTCTCTTCAGCACCAATTGGCGCAGCAGAATGCTGAGATCAGTCAACTATGTATGGCGACTCGATCTCAGGGCACTCTTCCAGCCCAACCTGTTCCCAACCAGCGAAATTTCGTACCCCGTGGTCCTCAACCACAGGTACGACCTTCTTAGGGGCAGGTTCATCAGATTTTGCAAGCTCCGATCATTCCACCGGGATTTCAGGTTAATCCTGCAGCAACTACACCTCACGCTTATGTCCCTATTGTGAACCCTCCTTCACCTTATGATCCCACTAGACCCGCAACGTCTAATGCGATTACTACGAGGAGCGGTAAGCAAACTGTCGATCCGCCTCGACTTGATCCTGGCCCATCTTTTTCATCGCCCTCTCATTCGGGATGCGCACCGCATTCGCGAGAAGACGATACACCCAAATTAGTGCCAGAATCGGTCCCATTCCCTGAGGCTCTACTGAGGGAGCCAAAAGGTAAGAAAAAGGATACGCAGGCCTTTGATAACCTGCGTAATTTATTCAAGGATGTTGAAATCAAGGTACCCCTATTGACCACATACCTACTGTCGCCCGATTTTTTAAAGATTACACCAGACCCAGGCGACAGTCAAAGAAAACAAAGAATCCGATGGTTCTTGATTAGCCCATATTTGTGGGCTATTTAAGTATTTAAGTTCCTAGACATTAAGTTAATTCTAACATTTATTTAGCATAAATTAGGATGTAAATAGATTAATTCATATTTCTAATTTAATTATATAATTCATGCATTGCATTCATATTTAAATGCATTTAGAATTAACTTAGAATTGCATTCATTTAATTAGTTAACCAATTAGGTGCATTGCATGTATTAATTTAAGTTAACATAAAAGTTGAGGGTTTGTATATAAATAACCATAATATTTTATCATTATTTTTATTCTTCTTCCAGCAACAGCTGCATTTCCTTTAGCTGCCGCAGTCAAGGCCCTATTCATGGAGGAGAGGATGTGTTGGATCTGGTCGGGGCAGCTGACTTCAAAGGAGAGGAGGATGCAGCCGAGCTCGGGGAGACACCGCCCCACTCCACCACCGTGTACTCCATTCCACCACCGTGGTCTCCAAGGCTGAGTTCCACCACACTGTGGGCCGGCGAGGTGACAGCTCGCCGCGCCAAGCCGGTGGACTCGTGCTAATACCGTGAGTGTGTGTCCCTGGCCACGCTTCCATCACCGTGCCTCACCAGAATCAACATCACCACCTTCACCGCCATCACCAGCAACCACCACTGCAGCCGCCGCAACTCCATGCCCTGCATTTTCATCTCCTCCGTCATTTAAGACATCTGGGAAATTTCCCGGACGTCTGAAGCTTCGTCCCCACACACAACAACAACTGGCCTCTCCTCTAGCCCGCGCCATCACCAGCAGCTTCTCCCCGCTCCATCATATCCACCCTTGCCTCCAGCCACGCACACAGCCGGCGCACTTGCCAGCGTGCAGCACCGGCCACCAGCTCCTCACCCGCGCACGTACGCACCTTCTGTAGTAGTACCCCTCGGCGTGCCTCACCTCCTGCAGCAGCACCTCCAGCACCTCCCACGTCCGCTGCTGTGGTGTGCACACACCGCCCGCAGTAAAGCACCCGCACGCCCAAGTAGCCTGCCAGCATTCGCGTGCCCGCGTGCCCAGCAGCAGCGCTTCACCTCGCCACCAGCAGTGCATGCACAGCGTGCTTCACTCCAGTCGGCTTCTTCTTCTTCTTCTCTATTGACAAAGGTACCCAAAGCACCCACAACGCAGCCGCCTTATCTAGCCTCGGAGCATCGCGCCACCAACATCAATGAACTCACTTCGACCTCAGAAACTCGGCCACACCCTCTGAAGGCCGACAGCAGCCGCCCACTCTGACAAGCCACCGCTACCATTGCCGGCCTTCCTCGTCGTCGGCAAGGCCTCCGGCAGCCGTTCGATGTGCCGTCACCTCCAACGCGTAGTCCTTGTCGTGGCCAACTACCTTCGACCTCCGCACACTCGACCGCGGCCTCCTCCTCACGCACGAACAAGGGGAAGAAGTTCCCCTGTTTTGTTATAGTAAAAGCTATATTAATATTTACATTATGCCATTCTCAACTTTTATTAGTATTTTATTAAGCTGCATTACAAAAAATATCCTTTAGTTGTTCAAAATTGCCATTTCAGCATGTTCTCTTGATGCTTTCTTAATCTAAAGGCAGATTTGGCTCGATTCTCATCGAAATTAATTGTGAACATACGTTTTTAATTGGTGCGAGTTTAAATATGGCATTGCCTCCCTGTGGACACGACCCACTCTTCTGCGAGTGGTTATTTTAATTATTGATTAGTCGATTTTTTCACCACATAGAACTACAAACGACTTTAAAAGCGAAGAATCGACTCGTCAGTTCTCTCGCCTCATGCGAGTTGTGCTATACTATCAAATCTACCACCGAAGCAGAAAGATCTGGGCACACCGCTTATTTCTTGTAGCATCCAAAGCTGCAATTTTAACCATGCTCTGCTTGATCTAGGATCTTCCATCAACCTTATACCAACCATCATGCTCAAGAAATTTGCCATAGGAAATCTGAAACCCATCCCTGTCACGTTACAGTTGGCAGATCGTTCTGTCAAAATACCAAAGGGTGTGGTGGAAGATGTGGTGATTAGGGTCAACAGTCTCTATTTTCTTGTTGACTTTCTTGTTCTAGATATGGAAGTTCCTAGCTTACTTTCTGATTGCCCGATCATCCTTGGTCGACCTTTCTTGGCCACAACCCGCGCCCATATCTACTGCGAGTCAGGCTGTATTGAGATTGCCGTTGGATCTGAGAAGCTCAAGCTTAACATCTTCATGGCAGCCAAGAACTTTGATTGCGATTGCATCGAGGATGACACGTCTGACGAGGACATGGCCGTCAGTGCATGTATCGGACTAATTAGGACCTATTCTGACTATTGTGGATTGCCTTTAAACACGGATGATTGCCTAATCGACACATACTGTGACGTTCCCCCATCCCTCCCTTTTCCCGTATCTTCTCCTGAACAGACTTCTGATGAGGTTTTCTCTGCTTCCCATACCTTGTGGTCTAAGTCATATTCAGGCTACTCACCATCGGTCCACACTCTTGAAGATCGGATTGCCCTTTCTTTCCTGCCAAATCAGGCGGAATTGCAATTCCACATTGGGACCTTGAGCCGACATACTAATCACTGGGGCTATCCCTTTTTGGATCCATCTATCCAAGATGCCCCTCTTCTTGGCCAATTTGAGGGCCAACTTCGTCCTCCTGCCTTGTTTCCTTCTGATCCGCTTGGGTCACTCTCGTCCCAAGAAATGCCAGATCTTTCACCATCCACTCTCGAGCTGAAAGAGCTGCCTAATACGCTTAAGTATGTTTCCTTAGGACCAAATGAAACGCTCCCTGTAATCATTAGTTCAAAATTGACCAGGGAGCAAGAGTGCAAACTAACAAAGGTCCTTATGGAACACTAGGCAGCCATTGGATGGTCCTTATCAGACTTAACTGGCATTAGCCCCTCCTACTGCACTCACCGTATATATACGGAGGAGGAGGCTCGACCTTCTCATGAGATGCAGCGACGTCTCAACCCTAACATGCGGGAGGTCGTTAAAAAGGAAATTATTAAGTGGCTGGATGCGGGTATAATCTACCCGATCAATGATAGCCCTTGGGTGAGTCCGATTCATGTCGTGCCCAAAAAGGTGGGGCTCACCATCCGTGTCAATGACAGGGGCGAATCCATCCCTACATGCACTCCTACATCTTGGAGAGTGTGTGTAAACTATAGCAAACTTAATGCTGCAACTAAGAAAGATCACTTTCCGCTACCTTTTATTGACCAAATCCTGGAGTGGTTAGAGGGAAATAAATTTTTTTGTTTCCTGGATGGATTATCTGGATATAACCAGGTGGCAATTGACCCCCGGGACCAAGAGAAAACCACCTTTACCTGCCCCTTCGGCACCTTTGCATTTAGAAGAATGTCGTTCGGACTTTGTAACGCGCCAGCAACTTTCCAGAAATGTATGCTGGCGATATTCCATGACATGGTGGGTGACTTTCTCGAGGTTTTCGTGGATGACTTTTCGGTCTTTGGACCCTCTTTTGATGACTATCTTGCCAACCTGACCCGTATCCTTTGGAGATGTATTGATGTGAACCTCGTGCTTTCCTGGGAAAAAAGTCATTTTATGGTACACGAGGGAATTGTTCTCGGGCATATCATCTCCGATAGGGGTATCGAGGTTGACAGAGCTAAGCTTGATGTAATTGCTGATTTACCTGTGCCTGGCTCTATCAAACAAATCCGCTCTTTCTTGGGACACATTGGTTTCTATAGGAGATTCATCAAAGACTTCTCTAAGATTTCTAGACCTTTAACTCATCTGCTATCGACCGATGTACCCTTTGATATGGGCCCCGACTACATACAAGCATTCACGCAGCTGCGTGAGGTGTCACCAAAGCCCCTATTCTCCAGCAGCCTGATTGGTCCCTCAACTTTGAACTCATGTGTGATGCTTCCGACCTTGCAGTCGGAGCCATCCTGGGACAAAGACGCGATAGACACCCCTTCATGGTGTACTACGCCAGTAAGACATTGGATGAGGCCCAGTGTAATTATACAACCACTGAGAAAGAACTACTGGAGGTCGTCTTTGGGCTGGAGAAATTCCGCTCTTACCTTCTGGGCTCACATGTTATTGTTTTCACTGACCATGCGGCCATTCGCCATCTCATGAACAAGAAGGATGCCAAGCCTAGACTGATTCGTTGGATCCTTCTACTCCAAGAATTTGACATTGAGATCCGCAATAAGGTCGGAGCCCAGAATGTTGTGGTTGATCATTTCTCTAGACTGGACCCTGACCACATTGGACTTACCCTACCGATTAACGAGGTTTTTCCTGATGAGCACCTATTGACAATTAATGTGGCAAGTGGACCTTGGTATGCCGACATTGCTAATTACCTTGCTTCTGGTTCCCTTCCACGTGGCTGGCCTAAAAACCAACGCGAGCGTCTCATTGCAAAAGCAAAGTATTATTTCTGGGATGATCCACTTCTTTTTTGAATAGGCGCTGATCAGATCATCCGTCGCTGTATTCCTGACAGCGAATTCCCCAGTGTGCTATCCTTCTGCCATAATCAGGCCTGCGGAGGCCATTTCTTTGGGAGGAAAATTGCAGCCAAGGTGTTACAGTGCGATTTTTTTTGGCCCTCCCTTCATTAGGATGCACACAATTATGCCAAACATTGCACTAGGTGCCAGTCGTTAGGGTCAATGTCACGTCGTGACATGATGCCCTTGCAACCCATCCTAGCTGTTGAAATCTTCGACATTTGGGGAATCGATTTCATGGATCCCTTTCCTCCTTCCAACGGCTTCAAATACATCCTCGTTGCTATTGATTATGTTTCGAAATGGATCGAGGCTATTCCCACGCACCATGCTGATCATGTCATATCCACTCGATTTATTAAAGACCACATTTTTGCACGCTTTGGGATCCCTCGAGCCATTATCTCGGATGGAGGAAGCCATTTTACCCATGCTTCTTTTCGGGCACTTCTGAGGAAATATGGAGTCCACCATCGTATAGCATCTCCGTATCATCCTCAGACGAACGGCCAGGTTGAGGTGTCGAACCGACAAATCAAGCAAATTCTCCAGAAAATGGTTCGGCCTGACTGTAAGGATTGGTCCGACAAGCTGATTGACGCACTTTGGGCATATTGGACCGCCTTCAAGGCTCCCCTAGGT